>CM029925.1:45416468-48298968 GCA_017639245.1 Myiopsitta monachus | reverse complement strand
AGAGCAATTTTAATGACTTGAAAACACCCATCCTAATGTGCTCCACAACACAAGTGCCTAAACACCTCTGAAACAGCGTTGTCTCAGATTAGGAAAAAGACTTAGGCATCTAAAATCAGCCATGTGACCCAGAAAACTCCTGATTAATATCTAGCTGTCTGTAGGACTAAGACTGCTAAGATGCAAAGTGCTCTGTTCTTTCACATGTTCAGATCTGCATCCATTTTGACAGAACTGAATATTTCATCGCATCTCCTACTGAAGCCTTTTGAGATCTTGAAACTTAAATGCTTCTCTGACTGCACCCCTGAAGGGCCTCTCTGTCATATCTGAATCACCTTCACCACACAAAATACTGTACAAATCACAATAGTCACAACTATTTGAAGAATATTGGATTTATGGCAAAAATAGGAACGTGGATAGGGACCACAAAGATAAAAGAAGATATCTTGAGGAAGACCAGAACTTGGTCCACATCCCCATATTGTACTGAACAATAGCTAAAAATACAGAAATAGTTCAGGGAACAAGGCTGTTACCCAGACAACTGTCTCCCAAATGAATGCTGTCCTCACTGAGTTCAGAGCTCATGCTCTCTGTTGCTTTCTCCTAATCATACAGCTACAACAGGTGGAATGGAGAAAGTTGTCATAGGGTTCATTAGCAAGCAAATGCTTTTAATGAACAGATTCTGACTCAAGATGCTTGATCAATACTGGGCTGTATATTTACCATTTTCTGGTTCTTTTAGTTCAGAAACCTCTGTGCTGTGTCATGTTCTGTTGCCTCAGACTGCTGCCCCACCACAAAGGTTTACGAATATTCAGACAGAGCAAAATTGTCTTTAGCTCTGCCATCATCAGAGTTTAGATTTCCACCCAACAGGAACCCTTACAAGGTTATCACTGTGAATACACTGCTGGGGGAACTGTTTACTTTGTATTTTCATCTGTAACATGTGTGAACGTGATATCTAGGGAAGACAGGTAGATCCCTGCCCTGAGCAGGAGCCAGCTTGCAGAGCGAAGTGCTGAATATGCAAAGTGTAAGAGATGGAAAGACTGAAGGGACAGGAAAGGTGACATGTCAGACACAGGGCAATGGAAACAGGAGACTGTGGTAGTTGCATGTTTGTGTTCAATTGATCTGGATGCTTCATTGCTTCTCGATGGAATTACAGATTATTTTGGGGAGGATGATGAACTCACAGGAGCTTTGATAGCTAAACAATTAAAGAAAATATGTAAAAATAAAGACTGAGTGAAGATTTGACATAGGACAAGGAAATGGAGTTTTCATCATTTTCCATTCTTAAGTTCAGTCTCATGCTGGATAGTGATGGCTTTGTAGTTATTTCTGTAAATGAAACAGGCAGATCTTTCTCATAGCTGGTTCCTAACTCTTCCTCCTTCACGAGAACATTGACATCTCTGTCTTCCTTCCCTGTGCAAGCTGCTTAATTCTAATTTCCTGATTAAAGCAAGTGCTCCAGGAATGCTGGGACCTTATCTCTTCCCAAACAATGCTGTTGGTCAGACAGCACCGACCTTCCACAATCAATTGAATCAGAAAAATTCAAGAAGGTAGACATGAGCAGAAAGTTAAATGAAATTCTGCTTCAGGCACAAATTACCAACTCTGAAAATCTTTTGGACGTATCTCTTTGTTCTCTATACATGCGATATGATTTAATTCCCTGCAGATAAAGTCAAACCCTCTTCAGACAGAGATGTTAGAAAGTTAACTCCCTTTAAAGGGGGTTCAATCCATCATCTTCTTTGACAGCATAAGCAAAGTAGCAGACTCATTTTTGTATCTCATTCAGAAAGCAGATGAGATGTGAATCAACTTGCTTGACAGATGAAAACCCTAGAGATAATTTCAGTCTATCACTGTATGTGTTGCTTCTTTACAATTATCCCTGAGCTACAAGAGTGCAAAAGACTGGCCCATAAATGCTAGCCATTCTACTTTCTTTAATTCCCTGAATATAAGCCACTCTGTTTCCTAATTTTAAACATGAAAAACATAATTAGAAATTAAAACCTTCACTGAGAAAACAGACCTTTTTTTTTTCTGATGTTGCTTTGGAGTCATACAGGAAAAACAGGAAAAGAAATCACAAAATGGAAGGGAGATGGGGAGTGTTTTTTGTTTGTAGGTTGTTTTTTTTTTTTCTTCCTTTTTCATTAATTGCTGAATAAATTGAGCTTGAAGGAGAAACCCTGTGTGCCTGCTCCCTCTCTGCTTCAAAAGGGGGTGGTTTAGTGCACTGGCAACTCTGCACCAATGCTCTCCTTAGACAAGAGGCAGGGGAATGACTTATGGTGTCAGAGCCACCAGATGTGCAAAATAGTGAAACGCAGGAGAGAGAAGGCTCCTCATGTACCCTTGTCTTCCTGCTACAGCTCTTGAAGAGTCTGACAGATTTCTTACTTTAACACTGGATGCGAGTTTGGCTGTAAAAATGTTGGAGGGGAACCACCTGATTTCCTGGGCAGTCAAAACAATTTTGCTGCAACAATCACAACATTTCAGGTCTTTCAGAAACCTATGGGGCTCTATCTTAAAGTGTGATAGATTTTTACTTCTGCAGCTTTTACTGGACCATTACGTGGACCATCACATACCAGACCATCACATCTCCATTGGTTACACAATTTATAAACTTCTTTTGAAGTAAACCCATGCTGGCTTATGTTCATTTGTTCTTGAACCAGCACGGGCTTTTAACTTTTAGAGTCCATCTGTGCGTTTTCATTAGCATTTTTTTTTAATCGTGGAGCTGTAATAGGCTTACAAATCTAAACTGCTTGTTTTCTCCCATTTAGTCCTTACAATGGCTTGGGTTTTACATTCATCATGAAATAGATGAGGCAAAATAAGTACTGGGCAATTTTTATATGGAAATCAAGATAGAGAAGGCTGGGTCACATGTTTACCCATCTACATCCTGAACATTTTATCATCCTATTTCTTCCTTCCATACACCTAAAGATCCTCCACATGCTTTCAGTAATTTTCATGCCCAGGATTACCCTCCAAGAAAAGTAGAGCTGAACCAAATTTCTTCTGCCTTGAATTTTCACTTTTATCCCTGTCACTGGGGGATCTTACAGGTTTTAATTAGAAATCATACTTTGTTCAACACTTCAGTTTCTTCCAGTATGGCTTTTGTATTCTGCTGTCTAACCACTGCAGAGCTGGTATCGATTGCTTCAGTGTTTTACTGTGTACCATTTATCGAAAACTGCTGTGGTTGCCCTGTAAAAGCCGCGCCCTTGTTTTTTCTGTTTGAGGGTGTCCCCACTGACCACTTTCCAAGTTTTAAATGCTCATTCTGGAGAAACATACACATGGGAGATTTTGATTTGTGCTGATATCTGTGCATAAGGTTCTCCAATTTATTTGTCCTACTGTAGGAGTTTGTACTGGTCTTTCCCTAGTGGCACAGTTCTGTTTGCTGCAAGGCTGGGGAAGGAGCAGGGTGCCAATGGGGAGTAAACCATGGCCTCAACTCTTGACACGGTTTAGCCCTGATATACTTGAAGAAATTATTAGGTTACAACAAATGGTGTCTTTGAGACAAAGTCTTCAGTGAACTGCCCACCAGCAGAGAACTGGGATCTGCCCTGCCTCTTTCACCTTGCAAGCTTCTGCTGGAGCTTCTGTTCACTCTTCTGGGAGATCAAGCAGCGGTGGTTTATACCACCATATTCACAGCTACAACAGCACAGTTCCTCCTTCAATGTATAGTATTCTTGAGAATTCAGCCTTAAATGTCAATGATTTTAAGTTGAATGTTTGCCTAAATATAATTTCATATATATCTACTGTTTGTAAATAGCTGCATTTTTCCCATATTCTGATAGTATTCCTGTGACCACTTAGGTCTTGTTATTCTTGCCTGCCCTGAGTAACTTGATAGATGCCACAGAAAGCAAAACCTAATATGGCTTTTCTTCTCCAAAAAAAAGTTGGTTTTTTTTTTTTTTTTTTTTGCTCAGTTTGCCAAGCTGTCCTGGGTTCAGCAGCAGCAGTCATTTTTTTCTTCTTGGTAGCTGGAGCAGCGCTGATAACACCAGTGTTTTCAGTTGCTGCTTGGTAATGTTTTGGTCTGACCAAGGACTTTCTGAGTCTCATGCTCTGCCGGGGGGGGGGGGAGGGGAATGAAGCAGGGATGGGGCGCCTGACCCAAACTGACCAAAGAGCTATTCTATGCCACAGCACGTCATGTCCAGGATGTAAAATACTGGGGGCAGGAACCCGGAAGTCTCTCTCTCTCTCAGCTCGGTAGGGCTTGGTGAGCAGTTGTATCCTTTTCCCTTGTATTTACCTTGTCATTGTTATTATTGGTGGTAGCAGTAGTGATTTGTATTATAGCTCAGTTACTGGACCGTTCTTATCTCAACCCGTGGGAGTTACATTCTTTCGGTTCTTCTCCCCATTCCCCCCCATCAGAGTGGATGGAGGGAGGGAGAGAAAAGAGAGGGAGAAGTGAAATTTGCAGCTTAAACAATGACAGTTGCCTCCTGCACATTTACAGGACCAGAACGTACATACGTTCTTTCTGCATGTAATGGTTAGCTATGAAAGATGATTTCAATACTGCTTCCAACTCTGAAATCTTCTTTTGTGGTCTTTTTCAGGACATTTATTAGATAACATATGCAAATGATCTTTACAGCACAGACAGGATCCCAGGACTCCCCTGGGAACTGGCTTAACTGGTAGTTCCATTCCACCACTCTTTATTTCATTGCACCCAATTTTTCTAATGCAAAATGCAATCATTTAATAGGAGAGGCTTAATGTCTCTGCCAGATTAGCCTATAGTTGTGTGGTTAGGACATTGTCATCTCCCTGCTGCCCTGGAGAAATTTCTACCATATGCAACACTGTCTAACAAGGGTATTGAGTAAAGAGGAGTAATGCTCTTGAGAAGATGCTTTAAAATGATATAGTGTTTTAAAAAACTTTGGGATCCATGCCATGCTTCCGAAAAAGACTACTTGACAACCTAGCTTACTAAATAAAACTTCGAAGTTGTAGTTTCTCATTGGATTTAGGAACGTCTACCTGCTTAGCAATTAGGCAAATAACTCCCATGTTTCATCCGGGCCTCACTCACCACAAGGTTTCCATTAGATGTTCTCGCATAGTGAATGCATGATTATAGCTGTATTAGCCAGTCCTAGTTTTAGAAGCTTAGTAGGCATAGAGAAATAGATTTGTCTCATCAAATGTACAATTTATTCCTGCTTTATCACGTTCTTTTGCAGTATGTGCAATAAATTTGGGCTGTTATTGTGGATGCTGCATGAAACCCAGAATTGTAGCAGGGCCAAGGTAACAGAGAAGGAGGAGAAGAGAGAAAATACATCTGAGGAATATTTATATTTCCTTCTGCTAATTATTGTGAGCATGAAGTCTCACCAGCTGATCATGTAAATCCTCTAAAATTACACTACTTATTAATCTCCTTACCTTTCATCTTTTGTGAATCTTTCATTGTTATTTAACAGCCTTCCAATCACCTGCTCTGTATTGCTCAATCCTTCATGAAGGATGTGAGTGCCACGGTGGAGAGAAGCTGCCCCTGCTTTTTCCCCTTGTGATCTCTCTAGTGACTCTAGCAATTGTTCTTCCCACTTTCCTAAATGTCACTTACAAGCAGCCCTGGCATAGCCCAGCTAGGGACCTCTTCTGTTGCAGAAGATATCCCCATGGTTGCTTGCTGTGAGCAAATGTGTCATGGGTTCAGCAGCAGCAGTCATTTTTTCCTTCTTGGTAGCTGGTGCAGTGCTGTGTTTTTGACTTTTGGCCTCGGAACTGCGCTGATAACACCAGTGTTTTCAGTTACTGCTTGGTAATGTTTTGGTCTGACCAAGGACTTTCTGAGCCTCATGCCCTGCCAGGGAGGAGGGGAAGCCAGGAGGAAGCAGAGACAGGACACCTGATGCAAACTGACCAAAGAGGTATTTCATACCACAGTACGTCTTGCCCAGGAAGGAAAAACGGAGCGCAGAGACCCAGAATGGGGGGGTTAGATGCGGGGTTGGGCTTCTTATTGGGTGGTGAGCAGTTGTATTCTCTTTCCTTGTATTTCTCTGGTCATTATTATTATTGGTGGTAGCAGCAGTGGTTTGTGTTATACCTTAGTTACTAAACTGTTCTTATCTCAGCCTGTGGGAGTTACATTCTTTTGATTCTCCTTCCCATCCCCCCGGGACTGGAGGAAGAACGAGGGGGGAGTGAGTGAACAAACTGCGTGGCTGACTGGGCTTAAACCACAACAAAATGGCACGTAGAGAGGTCTGTGGAGCAGAGCTGTTGGGGGAACTGCACTTTTCATTTCTGGCAAAATTCCAGCAGCAACACTTATTTTCCCATTCACAGGGGGCAAAATGCCAAATTCTCAACTTAGTTTTTTCTTTTAATTTTGCAAAGAACAATCTGGAAAAGTGTAAACAGCCTTATTGAGTTTATCTACAAACATAATTGAGAAATTCAGTTTTCATCCTATTGCTACATGGTACACGTAATCCAATGGCTAAGGGCATATTTTGTCTGTAAGCTGCAAATGACATATGATCAGAGGTGAAGCTATTCATACCTTTCTCCATCCACAGTCTGAAGGACCTGATGCTGTTTCTCTGCCGTGTCACTGATCATCAGGACAAGTCTGGAGACTGGTCTATAACCTACTATAGCAGGACTTGTAGAAAGATGTAACCACTCTGCACACACACACATGCACACACAACAGTTCTCTGCAAATATTACTTATTCCTTAAATGGAATCCGGGCGGGTAAATGCTTCAAAACTCCATCTCATTAGGAAATTATTTAAATATTTTTTGTATTTTAGTATGAAATGTTGATTGTCTGGAAAACGCTGCAAGTTTCATGAAATGCCATTGGATAGTTGATGTCACAGTCTGACCAACAGGTGTCTTTTTCATGAGCAGAAAGGCCTTTTGCTTCTCCTCACCCAGCATTCTAAATGCCCTACAGTATTTGAGCATCTTCCCCAACTCCCATCCGTTCACTGTATTTCTCAGCACATCTAACCCCTACTGGATTGCTGTCCAGATCTTCATGGTGTCTTGCCTTACTCTTTGAAGAACACTTTTCTTCCTCCTGCAGCCATTCCTTTCCTCTGTTGGGGTGATTTCCTGGATCCTTGGGCACATTCATTGTTCTCTGAGGTCAGCCTCCAGTGTGATCCTAGATGGAATAGGAAAGGATGGCAGGCAGTCTTGAAAATAACCAGGAGAGGATGGAGTGAGTGGTGAATGGAAATTTTAGCAGAATATTCAACATGTTGCAATTCAAATATATCTCCAAACTCAGTTTGTCTTGCAGCTTGTCCATCCCTATTCAGCCATGGCAGAGTCACGTTCAAATAAAGATAGCGTTAAATTATGAAGAAAGAAGTAAATAAAATTTAAAGTGTCTTAATGTTGAAGGAATCTGCATTATAGCAGATGCTGATGTAAACATGTAATTTCTGTCTTTTTTAGAGCTCGTTTCTCAGTGCAGTCTTGTATCACAGACCAGAGAAATATTAATTTTACTGATGCTTCAGATATTATTTTTAGAAAGCTTCTTTATTATAAAGAAAGACTGGTGAAGTGGAATAAACGCAGGTGTAGCATAGAACCAGAAGTAAACATTATTCTAGTTTTAGGTGATAGAAGATACCTAGTGCTTTCTCAACGATATCTGTATGTATCCTTGTATATTTTATTTATTGAAACCTGAGCAGTGTCAAACACTTGCTCCTCAATGCAGAGGTGGTTGTCTGATAATAGTGGTGAAATGTAAAAATCATTCTAGTGAAAGAGAAGAAATTTATAGAGATCATTCTGTATCACAGTACCAGTTCTTATAATTTCATTTGCCCTTCCAAATAATTATGTTGCGAATTATATTCTAGGAAGAACTTCCAGAGAACAGAGGCTTTCCAGCATCAAAGGAATTGAAAGCAATTATTCCTTTTATTTAGAAACGTTTCACTTACAAACAAACAAAAAAGTTATTTAGGAAACTTTATAACCATTCTCTGATCAACTAAAGTTTAAAAGCTTTTGTCAAATGTGCTTGTTAGAAGTGAGAATGCAGACAATGCTAGCCTATTACTTGTGACAATTCCATATTTATTTATCAGGTGCCTTAACCAAACAATGAGTTATGCCATAGAATGTAAGTCAAGGCTGTAAAGCTTTGTAACAAAGATTAATATGCAAAAGTTACAGGCTAAAAGTGTTTGAGCTTTGGACAGCATATTTAATGGTATGCTCTGAATGCAAAATCTTCTTTTCCTTTATAAATCTCATGACAGTCAGTTAATGTTAAAATACAAAGTGTCCTGCAGTGGATTGATTTTCTTTCCAGTTTCATCTCTTGTCATGATATTTTCTTTCTTAGTGGACTTAATGTCTATCTTCCTATTTCAACCTTCCTGAGTCCCTTTTCATATCGTTCTCAAATGCTGAAGTTTTTACTTATCTCTCATAACTTTCAGCATTTTGTTTTCTCTGTGTTCACCTGACCTTCATCTGGGTTTCCCCCAAAACAGAGCTTCAGTACAGATCTCACAGGTCAATACACCAATTAAATACACCAAACCTTTTCCTTACCCACCACTATTTCCTTAGTGAGGAGGATTATTTCAAAGCTTTTTGTAAGTTCACCTTTCTCGCTAGAGCCCACCCTAAAGATTTTGAATATCCAGTATGAAATTTTCTGTGTAGAGAAGTTATTTAGAGCAATTGCAACCAAATGAAAAAAAAAATAAATACATTATTATTATACTGATGATGTTATTATTAAATCAAATTGAATGATAATTATCTTGTCCATTCTCTGTAAACGAATCCTTGCAAAGGTTTCTCTCTATTTAATGAACTTATTGGACTGTCTATTGATCTGGAGTGGAAAAACCTTTCTTTCTTATAGTGCTTTGTGGGTTTTGAATCATCAGTGTGAGAAAAATGCCTATTCTCCCCTTAAATCAATGGCTCAGAAAAACTGACATAGCTGCACATCTCCACAAATGGATAATGCTCCCACTTGAGCATCCACAGAAGAAGGAACCTGTAAAGATGGTAGAAATCTAAAATAAGATGGTTAATCAGATGTCAGTGACCTAACTTTCCCTTACACCAAAACAATGAAAATCCAGAGAATTCAGGGTAAGTGCATTTATTCATGTTAACACATTGCCTACTACCTGCCAGCTAGACAGCTGCAAGACCCTTGCAGAGACCTTCTCATTTTCAGGTACCTGCTCATTTTTAACTCTTCTTTAGGGTTCCTGAAAGAATTCTGTCTCATTTGTTTTGTGTTGATCTTTCAAAGCCTTTTTATTTTATATTTTAATATTTTGCTTGACCTAATGTTATTCTAACTTGACCACTGCACAGGTGATATAAAAGCCAACTTTGTTATGAATAGAATACATCAAGGTCCGACACTAACATAAAGAGGGCAGAATGACATCAGATATTGACTGTAACTGCAAAAAATTAATGGTTGTTGGTTGACAGAAAGACATAAATTTCAGCTAAAGCCATTGCATAAAAGCTAAAGAGAAAAGAGTTTCTACACAGAAATCTTCTCAATTGTAGGCTAAACAATCAAATTTACTTAACAAAGTGAGGTTACTTGCCAAAAATACAAATGAGATTTATATATCAGGCTCTGCATCACAAAATTCAGTGCAGAAGATGAAGTTCATTTGCACATGGCAGCCGGAAGGGACTGGAAATAGGGCCCTTACCAGCCTCTGTAAATAGCTTCCCTACCCACAGACAGATCCTCTGATACATGTATGTGTGAAGACAAGTAATCAAAATAAGGAGTTGCTCTTTTGCCGTTTGCATCAATCATTTTTCTTAATTATCTTCTTGTTCAGGAGTCATGACGTGTAATTCACTGCTTATGACAGTTTGCTGCTGAACTGAGCAATACTGTGCTGACAAAGTGCCCTGTAGACATGATAGACACCACTTCCCCATTAGACTGTCATTCCATGAAGCAGTATCAGATCTCTCTGTAGCTGAAGAGCTTTGCTAAATCCTTGGCTTGTGGGGTAAAAAAGCAGTGCTACATCCAAGACCTGCAATAGCCTAAAATACTGTCCCAATTCACAAAGAAGATTTATGTCAACATATATTTCTTCATGTCTTGAGCCAAAACTATAATTTTTTTTTTTTTTTTGATGAAAGAAATGTCTTTGTTTGCTTGTTTGCCCTTGACAGACTTTGAAGTGTAGGATCCATTGCTGATGGTTTGGTTTCTTCTGTACTACATTGGCTGCAGACTGCTTTAAAGGACAATCACTCATCTAACTACCCTGCAGAAGAGAGGGATAAGGGATGGCAGAACTCAGCTTCCATGGTGACCTTTAAATATTAAGGCCCACTAACGTCATATTCAACTTCTGAGGCTACGATTCTCCATAAAGACTAAACAGGCCAACAGTTCTCATGTATGCTTCATAAATAAAAGGAAAGCAAGAAGAGAGACACCCGATGATTCAGGATCATACTGGTGTCTGCAGTGACTTCTGTAAAGCGGTACCAGCTCTGTTCCTCCAAGGAAAATCCCATTCCTCCTGCAGATAAAGCACAGACACCATGCTTCCTCTGTCTTTCTTAGAGTACTGAGAATGCTTTTGAGGTGAGAGTGACTGCTAAGGACAGTATTTAGGTAAACATCATTACTTTTGAGAAGAAACAGAAAAATACTTATTTACACACTGTTTTTTTCTCAGAACTTTCCCCTAGCACTTGTTCTAGTGAAGTATTTAAAGAAAACATGTATCTGTTGGTTAAAAATACATTACAAATTCATGATTGTTCATTTTCTGCAGCACTTCCTTGCTAGAGTTATCTAATCATATTTTATACTCCATTCACTTTAATCTCTCAGCAGTCTCATGGCTCACGTACAAGAAGTTTCAGCACACCTGATTTACTATCACACAAATTAAAACAGAGTTCTGGTGATTTGGGTCAAATATCTAATTCTGGCTAGGGTCCTGCATCTGGAACAGGTGTTTATCCATTCATCTTTGCAATACATAGAATTATTTTTTCCTGCTAAGAAACTTCTCGTAATACATGGCCATATTCCAGAAAGCAGAACAAAAAAAATAGCTTTCTCCCTGACTAGTGTGCACATGAGATCTCTGTATGCAGCAGTACTATGTTGTAGGGATTGCTTGATTTGAGTGCCTGGAGAGAAGCAACTTCCAGTTAATGTCTTTTATATGTAAAATTAATGACATTTATAAAGTTTGCACGGTGAGATAGCACTTGGTGAGATAGCACTACAGGACTTGCTCTCATCAAGGACAAAAATGATGGCTCTTCCTCCCAGCTGCTGGGTTTCGTGGCATTGGTTTCTTTGTACTTCTCAGGCCTCCATCTGCCTGCTGGATTTAGTTGACCATTTGGCTAAGTTATCTGGGGAGAACAGGGAAAGGGCAAAGGTAGGAAGGAAAGATGGAAGAGTATTGTATGTAAGACTCCCCTTCCCTAAGATATTTCTTTCCCCTTATGCCTAATATATTTTTCCTTACCCTTGATTTTTATTTTCTGTTTCTAATTCAGATGATATGATTCTTTTCTGTTTGCTTTCTGCTCTGCCAATATAGAACTTTTATAATTTGAGGAGATATCTGCAGAGGAGTATGAGGTGTTTTCTTTGTGAGGGATTGGGTTACTATTTTTTGGTTTGCCCTGCTTGTGAAATGTCATGCTGGATACTGCAAACCCCAGCTCTTTCAAGCTAGAAGGACTATAACACAGGGCAGAGCACCTCTGGCGCTGCTTGTCACTTTATAGTGGAAAGTCAATTTCTGGAGGCAGGGGTTTGGCTGCTCTGGAGGGAAGCTTGAACTTGATCTTAATTCAGCTCAGGACTTCTTTCAGTGGTGCTCAAAGTCCTAAAGAGCTATTTAAATCTACTCCAAGATGCCTTGAGCCAAATACTTGCACAACCTAATTTTACAAAGATTTTGATCTCTCATCCTGGGCAGCCTTGCTGCTGTTCAAATGAATTAAAACTGAAATGGTCAGACAATTGTCCCAATACTTTAAGTGGACTGTAATGCTCTACATTGTTTGCATGGTTCCATTACATTTTGGAGAAGAATACCATCTCCCCTCTTCCCCTTCCATGGAAAACCAAGTCCTGAATCATCTCTCACAGAGTGGGTTTTAACCCACCATGAATCTTCCCAGCTCCAGGTTGAGTTACTTCTACATAATAGAGCAGACACTTCATCTACTGCACAAGGTTTGGCAACAAAGAGTGAACATATTTTTCTATCAATATAATAGAGGTATATTGGACATGAAAACAAAAATTGAAAGTATATTTCCTAGATCCTACAAAACTCTACAATCTCAGAAAAAGTTACAAAAACAGGCTTTAACTCTGGCATTCTGTGTTTCTTATACAATAAGGAGAGAGGAGAAGTAACATGTTTTGTTTTTTTTTCCCTGAGGGAAAATGCTTTTCAAATAAATTCTAGGCCCTCAAGATATAGAACATGTAAAAATAATTGCAGTTCACTTTAGAAGATTGGACAGAGATGTTCAAGAGACAATTGCATGTTAGTACACATCCTGTGAGATGTACATTTCAAGCATGATGCATGTCCCTTTGCAAACAGCTAGTATGGGGGCACCGATTCACTAAGCCATCAAGAATAGGCATAAGTAAGATAAAGTCAGTGTGCTGAGCCTCTGCACAGAGGTGAGTTGGATCTTTAGGGAATGGATAGCTATGCTTTTTGTAACCCTGACTTGAGATGTAACCGCAGCTCTCTACAGATATAGGCAGGCAGACCTGAGAACAAAATCCAGATTTATGAGCCTCCTTTTTAATCATCTTCACAGGCACAGGCTGTACATTTGACCTGGCCTCCCCTATCCTTCCCCGCCCAAGTAAGTGTGTAGTTTATTTCACAAGATGAACAAAAGCAAGAAGTCACTCACCACACAGTGAACACTTGCAAAGTTGTTTCACAGAAGCCACCATGGTGGCTTTACTGGGGTCTGTAGCCCACAATAAGGGCAAGGAACAGTATGGTGGAGACCATGAAGCCTTTACTACCACTTTTTGCATCTTTTTTTTGGACTGTTTCCGACATTTATGCATGTGCTCTCAGGTTAGTTCATGCTCCCTAGACAAGTCTCTCCATGGGACTTGAATAGTAGAACTGCATCAGTCTTGTGTGTCTGGTGATTTTTCACAGTTTAAGGGTTCAAAATTTGGCCATTTTCAATTTACTCTTTCTTGTGTGACTTTTCCTAGAAGCTGCAGGTGGAGAGAGCCTGCCCACTGAACATATTCAGTAAAGGGTTTCTCTATAGGCTATTTATCAGGGTATCACGCAGGGGAGCTCCAAATGACTTCAGTGGTAGAACTGAACTTGTTTCCTTTCAGGAGTCTACATAGAAGGCATGACGCACATACAGTCTGCACTCATACTTTTCATTTTTCCTGTCAGGTTTTACACATCTACTGCATCAAAGTGCAGCCACTAGATGACTGAAATAATAAACAACAGCCCTTTTCAAAGGGGGATCATGAACTGAACAATGTCATCTTTCCAGCTTTTGATAAAGACCTTTTGTCAGGTTATTCAGGTAATTTTGACTTGCAACATCCTCCTGAATCTGACAGCTTGACTCTGCAATCCAGACATCCAACCTTCAGCTGAATATGTCTTCACTTTGGGACCGTCTTCTCTAATACAAACAGTAAATCCAGACTCAATCTTACATGCCTCCAAATTTCCTGTTTTTCTTTGTACCTTTAACAAAAGTTTTATGAAACAGTGCCATTAGAGCAGAAGTTGCGTGACATGCCTAGAGCTGGTAAAAAATAAGAGGGGAGGACTTGCTAAAGGTTTTTTAAGATTGAATGTGTTGTTTTTTTTTTTTTCCCAGTAAAAATAAAGCCTTTTCAAATCTGCTCCTGTTACAGTTCTCTACTGAAACCTCAGTCTGACTTCAGAGAGCATAAAAAAGATTTACATGTAGTCATTTCCTTGCACTGGTGATGTTACTCCTGGTCTGGAACTCTGGCTGTAGCTGGAGTTCATAGTAGAACAGATGAGCTTGAATCTTATTGATTATGTTGTTATTGGACTTTCAGAATTTTTTTCACCACCTTTGCTTTACAATGCTTAACAAAATGCAGTTTCTACAGGTTCCCTTTGACCTCTGTTTCAGTTTGATTATTTCCCACCAAAGGAACTTTCTTCATTCATGCTCCTTACCTGGTTAACAGACACATGCACTTCTGGTTTTCTTCAATAATTTGCACAATTAGGTTTCTTTGCTGCCATCAGGGATAACAGTTTGTATGACTGCAAAGGGAAATACTCAGTAAGAAACATGACACAGCTGCCATGTATTTGAGATGAACTTCAGTACCCTTGGGACCTTGGCTTCATTTTCAGTGGTGCTTTAAGGCTTGATTTAACCTTTTAGATATAGCACTGAATTAGAATTGGCAATTGCACAGTTCAATGAAATTTAATTTGGTCAATTTAATTTTCACATTTTCACTTTTATACACCTTGTAACTTAATCCATCTTGAAAAAACAGTAGTATGGTTTGAAACACATCCCAAACCAGTAACTTTCACATGAAAATCACTTGAAGCAGTATTTTTAAAGGAGATGATTTTTTTTTTTTAATATGAAATTCTCTGTAGAGGAAAATTTGAATTTTCAACGAAATTTCAGGTTTGAAGAGAATAACTACACTTGAGAAGAGCCCCAGCTTTTGAAATATTTTACCCTGATCAGTTTCTTCTCTCTAAATGAACGTAAAGAAAACTACTCTTTGAGTGACTCTGCATGTTAAGTTTGTTCCTACTTGCCTTAGAGCTTGGTCTTACTCGTATACTTTCAGAAACCTAATCTGATGAAAACATTGATTACACATCAGGGTTAAAAAGAGATGAATGAGTTAAGGTTTAGGATTAAATTTTAGATTAGGACTATGTCTCTTTCAGCCTGGAAAGGAGAAATTAAAAGATAACTCATTTTAAATTAATAACTTATAAATAAATAAATAACTGGGGAGAGGTAGAGAGCACAGATGTTTCTTTTTCTGGAAAGCTGCTTATTTCTTAAGCTGGGTTAGTTTTGTAGTTAACTGGCTCAGCCTTTGTACTGCACCTGAGGAAAGCTATACTCTGTGAGGGTAGATAAATGAGATTCACAGCAAATGGGTTGGTTTCCAGCAATAGGAATGCTGTTCTGCTGCATAAATAGAACACCTCAGTCCATGTTCCTATTTGGTGGAATCATTGAAATATACACATCAAGGACAAGGAAATTTATCAAAAACAAAGCATACAGCCAACACTGTGCTGAGTAAGGTCTGATCTAAAATCCACTGAGGAAGTTGCTGTACATTTCTGTGTGATTTGAAGGACTTTGTTCCACGAAATGTCAATTTTTTGACAACTCAGATAAAATTTCTGTTTGCATGACTGACAATGCAGGTGAGCACTCAGTGGGCTCTTTTGCTTGGCTTTAGCAGGTTTGGCACCTAGTTGCTACTGGCAGCAGTGGCAGTTGAATACCTAAGTCATCATCTTTGTTGGATGATAAAAAAATTAACATGAGCCAGCAGTGTGTGCTCGCAGCCCAGAAAGCCAATCGTACCCTGGGCTGCATCAAAAGGAGCATGACCAGCAGGTCGAGGGAGGTGATTCTGCCCCTCTACTCTGCTCTTGTGAGACCTCACATGGAGGATTGTGCGCAGTTCTGGTGTCCTCAACATCAAAAGGACATGGAACTGTTGGAACAAATCCAGAGGAGGGCCACGAGGATGATGAGGGGACTGGAGCACCTCCCGTATTAAGGTAGGCTGAGAAAGTTGGGTCTGTTCAGCCTGGAGAAGAGAAGGCTGCATGGAGACCTCAGAGCAGCCTTCCAGTATCTGAAGGGGGCCTATAGGGATGCTGGGGATGGACTATTCATTAGGGACTGTCGTGATAGGACAAGGGGTAACGGGTTCAACCGTAAAGAGGGGATGTTTAGACTGGTTATAAGGAGGAAGTTCTTTACTGTGAGGGTGGTGAGGCACTGGACTGGGTTGCCCAGGGAAGTTGTGAATACTCCATCCCTGGCGGTGCTCAAGGCCAGGTTGGACAGAACCTTGGGTGGCGTGGTTCAGTGGGAGGTGTCCCTGCCCATGGCAGGGGGGTTGGAACTAGATGATCTTAAGGTCCTTTCCAACCCTAACTATTCTATGATTCTATGATTATTCAGGAATAAGGATATCTGTCAAATAATCTTGCTCTTGTCCTGTCTCATCCAAATATGATGTGGATGCATAAGTTATACACCTGTACCAAAGCCTGAATTTCCATTTATGAGCAACTGGATAGTCCAAGAACTGTGTGGAAGTCTTAGTTAATCACATGAAACTGACAGTGAGTTTCATGTTCTGTGACCATATTTTGTGCCAAGTCATGGAGTAGCTCTTGCTGTTTGCTCTCTGGCTGATGTCTTTTTGAATGCTGCCTGTGGCTGAGCCATGGTCCTTGTGTAAATAAGCAGACTTTGTTCCTAGACTGAGAGGTTACTTGTGAGTGACAGAGCTGATTTTCACCGTGTGCTGGTGTACTACACTGTTGTGCAGTTGGTGATGGGAACTGGTCCTATAGCTTCCCCACACAAACCCTGTAGTGGGGAAGGGAGGGATGAGCCCTGGATACCAGCACTGCGCACTGCCTCTCCACTTTTTAATGTCTGCCTCTATTTTTGCTCTTCTGTGCTCTCTCTAAGCAGTGGTGTGTTTGATCAAAAGGAATGTGCTGCCAAAATTGAAACATATATATATATATAAATACACCTCTCTTCTGCCTGCATACATAAGAGAAAAGCACTTGCACACATCACATGAAAGCAGAAATTTGCTGTTTGACTGCACATCAGGCTTCCCAAAATGCATTCTCATCAGACAGTCAGGAAACATTATGGTTTTATTACCCAGGGAAGGCTTTCACTTTTCTTGTTTTTGTAGGGGAAATTGTTCTGGATTCTATAAAATACAATCTCCTAACTAAAGTGACTGTTTGTTTTGAAACTTTTGGCACAAAAGAAATTAATATTTCAGTTGCATAGCTTTTATAATTGCACAGATCATCTCTAGTTAACTTCTGTGAAAGCAGAGAGATCTTGTTACATTTATTTGTTCAGAACCACAAGTTCAAGGTACTCATGTTAATACGCTAGTACAAGATGGTGGGAAAGCATTCAAAAATGTTTATACACTTCACTGATGCTCCACAAAATGGGTTTATGCTGTCTTGTGATGCTAAAGCCACCAGCCCATACTTAAGCTGCTGCCCAGAATAGAAAGGGAGAAGACAACCATAAATGCCTTCTGCCCCTTTTGGCTCCCTTACCAATTCACTTTTAACATTCCCACACATTTTTTTTATTTCCTTTCTTTACTCCTATGCTCTAGAATTCTCTTTCTTCACTCAAATTCTCTGTTCTTAGACACATGTCTGAAAGTCTGAAAACCCTTCATGATGCTTCTGTTCATGCTACGCTTTCCTGTTTCATCCATATGCTTTTGGTCCCTATTCCCTTTCCACATTTGGTTAGTTTGGCTCTACTACTCCCTCTTTATTTATTTTTTTTTTTAATGTTCATTTTGCTATGACATTACCCATCCTTTCCCAGGAACTATGGGAGATGTGATAGTACCTCTATTTCTCCCATTTCCTCTACTGCAAACAAGGAATTAAACCCTTGAGGTAGATTGTAAAGCATTTTGGCAGTATGGAAGAAGTAAACCCATTGGAGCATTTCTACCCTTTCCTTCCTGCTGCACCATCTCCAACTTCAGCAAGGGAGCAGGTGTGAGATCTAGAAAGAGGGATGCTTTGGGGTGCATCCAGGCCTCATCTACCTCCTTTGTAAAGCAGGATGGTGTCAGCTTGACTGCATCTGTTTGCAGCAGGTGTAAATGCTTCTGTAGCCAGCTCCTAGCAACTTCCATTTAACTTAAAGCAGTACAAAGTGTGTGATAGAGATGTAGTCTAAAGATATGCTCTGTGTGTTCTTAACTAAAGGCCCAATCCAGCATCAGTTAGTTCAGTGGGCAGTCCAGGGATGGCTGCAATAAGCCTCCCTGCAAGGTCTTGGGTCATCAGCCGTCCCACAACTCCACAGGGTCTGATGCCAGGGAGTCTGCTTGAGCCAAAACAATGATCAAAGGGCCCAGTTCTCTTCATGGATCCATCTATCCAGCATCTCATCTAGTTTATTAGCCCTGTAGATATGGAAGACTCCCTTTTGAATGTTGTCGGTCACCTTTGAAGCATTGTAGCCTTTGAAAGACCTCATAGTATCTGAAGCAGCTCTCCAGCTACCACAGACTTTGTTTGCATCTCTGTATATATACGTATGTATTGTATGTCGCCTTTTCTTACACTTATCAAAGATTTTTCACTTGTCTTAATTTCATCCTATAATTACCAGCCATACGTGCTCTCCCAGTATCTTCTACCTTTAATACTTTAAGTTAATCCTTGTGAAAACTATGATTCTCTCCATAGTTTTTCATCCAGCTGTACAGTAATTGTTAATATGTTTTAAGCATCCAATTTAATGCCCAATTACAGGACAATAATTTCCATGTACAAGACAAATGTGGAGATATTGGCTTTTGCTCTGTTGGTCTCATGTTCAATTCTATGTACATAAAAAAGGGCAGCTGTCAAAAAGAAGCAAGAAATGCTCATTCTGCTTTGTGCATTTATGTGCCTGGTTTCTTACAGATTTCTGTAGCTCTTTCAGAATAGCTTCCTATTAATGTCTAGAGAGTATTTATTTGTTCTGTTGTGCACCAGTTTCCACGACTTATTGTATGTCTGTCTTATGTCTGTAACCACAAAGGCATTTTCCATCTCTCTTACAATACAACTGTGATAAAGACACAGCAGTTGATCAGTAATCGAGTCATTCTGAAAGCTGTATTTTTCCTTTATTCTGATCTGAAACTGAGCTTGCATTGAACGTTAGATAAAGGTGAAGTCTCTGGAGGTGGATCACATAATAGCAGGACAGGTATCATCTGAAGGAAGACAAATTAAGCTGAAAAGAATAACAGCACATGAAACTCATTTAATTTGACCTAACTATGAATATTTAGCATTTTATAGAAATACAGAAATGCAACCAGCCTTATGAATTCCGATGCTGTAGGAGGTACAGGTCCATGTGTTATCTGTGAACATGAGAGATTGAGGAGGCTGGGGACAAGAAGCAGCAGCTCATGAAGAGATTTTCCAACCTGTATAGATCAAATTAACTGTAAAAATTTAATTCCCAGAGTTTTTACATTGGAAATTTTACATTGAGTACTACCCAGGACACTCAGGTCACACTGAAGTACGACAGGTCCCACGTCCTGAAGAAGCTGAGAGACAGCGGACAATAAAAATAAAATATTCTGTATTGAGCTCATTCTTAAGAATGCTAACCTATCTTCATACTGTGCATAAAATGAAACTTCAGAATTTACTCTGTGTCCCTTATTGCTTCTGATAGACAAGTAGTGCTTGCTGTGCTTCTTTCTGATCACAACTCACATTTAGGTAATTTTACTTAGGTCTTGCATTCATTGATGTTTTTAAGACAGCTGCCTTTTTCTCTTCAATTTCACTTAATGTAAGAAGTAAATTAGTAAGAGGATATACAGTAAGCAAGTAAGAATTAAGATGATAAGGACTCATTTTCTCCTTCCTTCTTTTCCTGTGAAGGTATCAAATAGGAACAGAGGCAGTGAGAGGAATCCAAATCATTTGTTAGCCTGACACTGCTGCCCTGTGCAGTACCTCAAAATTTACTCCTCCTCCTTTCTTTATGTGTTTGTGCTCACAAATGGAAACAGGAACCTCACTCTTGCACATCCTGAACAGCCTGCAGAGGGTTCCAAGGTCTCAAATGAGAGCCAGGAAGGAACTGTGGAGACCTTCTTCCTATATTCACCCACTTTATTGGCATGAGGCTCAGGAAGAGGGAGTATGAAGGAGACCATCTTCACACTGATCTGGGGCCCAGTGTAGCAGGCACAGGTCATACACTGCCTTCTAGGGGACGGCATTGTCTCTGAGGTTTTCACACTTCTTTTCTGTTTGCCATTCTTTTCTGCATCAAACTTTCTCATATCTTTCAGGTTCCAAGTCAGATCCCAAGTTCATGCAGCCTAGTTAATGGATGTTCCACAAGGATTATTGCTGCTTTTCTTGTGTCCCACACAAAATAATTTGCTGAAGTAATGTAAAATTTGTTTTAGGAAGGCAAAACCAACATTTTGCATCATGCTTAAGCTTCACTAGGAAAAATATCCCCTTGTATTGTTTCTTTTGCTCTGTGCACTGCAAGCTTTATGATACAATCTTAACTCCTTTCACAGGTCTGGGATGTGTGAGACTATTAAGTCTATTAATAGTGTCTTAATAGTGTCTAACAGACACTATTAAGTGCCTGCCTCCATCCTTAGCAAGCCTAATAGCTTGAAGGTAATTGTGACCACAGAAAGTAAGTGCTTTGTGACTGGGCAGAATGGTCCTCTCTTCCCACAATTTACAATAAGATTATTGAGACTATTGACAGATTCATTCATTTGCCACCTTCACACTTTAATGTGGTAACAGTTAACAAATACTGACTTTATTTATGGTGATGGCTGTAGTTTTGGTGCAAAACAAGAGCCTGGCCAAAAGATTCTTACCTCCCTTATGTATTTTTATTTATTGAGATACAAAATTGTAACTGTTCCTTTCAATGGCTGGGACATACAAATTTGACAGCAGCAGGACTGTTCATAAACAGCTTAAGCAGCCGATCTTGTCCTAGATATGGGTTCTTGTTCACTGTATGCTAGAGTACCTGTCTCCTGACACGATTAGCATAAGGCAGGTTTCACAACATTATCCCTGGTTGACAAATCCTGTCTAAGGGCTACCTGCCCTAATCTCTCCTGATTCCTCTTTCCTTAGAGGTGAAAAAACCTCAACTAAACCTTCTCTCCTTCCAAAGATTTTTTAATGCGACAATTACAAAGAAAATATGTATCATGTAACACTGCATGCAGACAAATGATTCAGCTGGTACAAATGTGGGATTGGTAAAGGAATCGCTGCAGCAAGCCCCAGGCAGGGTAGTGGAGAGCCTAACCTCCCTTACATTGCTCTTGTCTGTGCAATTTTAACAGAGGATTACAGCCTAACAGCATCCTTTCCAAGAAGGGACACCCTGCTATATGACAAGCCTGCATATCCTCTTTCAATAGTAAAAAACATTAGTGTCTCTTGTTCTATGTGGCAAGGGTCAAAATATAAAATGAAGATTCTTATCCACATTCATCTTGTGCCATGTCTTTATTGAACTGACTGCATGTGGAGCATCTGCTGCCCCTCTGGATATTTTTGGTGATCAGGAGCACTCTGCCCACAGAAAGAATCAATGCCAGAGGCTGCAAACCTGCCAGGATGAGGTCCTGCTTCCTGAAGGGAAGATGGCAGAGTACTGCTGCCTCCAGGTATACTGTGGAAGCTAATGTTGTATTTTCCATCAAATCAAAAGAAATAGGAAAGCACTTACCAAGGTCAGACTCTTTATTCTGATGAACACTGTGCTGAAACAGATGGCCATTAAAAAACAGTCTATTTGTTTGGGGTTTGTTTGTTTGTTTGTTTAGTTAGTTAGATTGTATTGGTCTCGAGTAGCACTTTTTTGTCTCCAATGGAGCAAATCCACTTATCTGGGAGAAACTTCTACTAGTCCTCAGTTTGAGTTTTCTGATGAGGAAATACTAAGCTATAATTCAAAATTATCACTTTGGACTTTCAATAACAGACAAGAATCTTCTGACTAACAAACTGAGGTGTGGAATTTTTTTCATTATGACAGCATTTAATAATGACATCATTTCATAACGACAGATTGGACTGACTTTATAAAAAGAGTGGGGGACGAATGCTCCATCACTTGAAACCATTAAATCCAGCAACTGTCTTTATAAAAGATATTTTCTCTATCAGCCAATAGTATGAAGATGGATGCAGGAGCCACAGAGAGGAATTCTATAACTGAGGTTATTCAGAAGGTGAAATGAGATGCCTGTAACAATCGCTTCTGGTCCTAACCTATCAATCAAAAGGCATTAAATTTCACTCACTGAGCTAGACATCTGATTATGCAAAACAGAAGTACAAGGATTTCCCTGCTTGTAAAGGGAGAACCTGGAAAGAATAATAACCCTGGATAAAAATATTATGCTGACCTTCTTTCAGAGCATCTACAAAGTTATAGTGGATCTTCTTAAGGTTAGCATATGTATCCTGATTATTCCAGCTGAGATGAATGCTTAAAATAGAGTAGATCACGAATATGTTACAGATTTTATGATCAGAAAAAAGATGCTTCCTGGTATTTGGAAATCCTTCTGTATTCAACTACAAGATGGACAATGAAAGGCTGTTGTGGAGTCATTAAAGTGTTTTTAAAGAAGTTCATTTTCATATTTCCTACGCTTTTTATGACAGTGCTTTGCAAAAGAGACCTTCTGTACTGCCTTTGCCCCATTAATAACCTCAAGAATACTTCTTTTTTTCCCACTGCACTGTGAAACAGCTCCTGCTTTCTGTTCTGTTTCTGGGTCTAGAAATCCGGGACTAGGATTTCTCCAGGATAAGATGCATGAAATGGAAAGAACGTATATTCAGTCTGTCTGTTGGCTGGAGCAGCTTTTAAAAGCAGGGAGATGTGTGGGTGAAGGATGTGAGAAGGATATTTTGTACTGGCATATACATGTGAAAACAGCTATTCAATGATTTTTAAAGACCTGAGCTGAACAGCACCCAAGACAGGATTTTTTTTCCCAAATCTCCAGTGTTTGAAACCAGGCAGGTTCAGCTCCTGATAACTGTTCTTATCAGTAGTGTCACAGACAAAATGTTTTTTAAACTGTCCTTCAATCAGTGTAATTGATTGATACTCATTGATTAAAGAGTCATGTGACCAGCACTGACTAGTTCAGTCTGGAAGGAGGTGGGCAGGAAATGGAAATTGCTAATATCTATATATAATTTTTAACTTGTATTATCAATCAGATGGCTAAAGGCTTCAGAATCTTCTCTGCTAGATTTGAAAAGGAGAATAATGTTTGTGGCAGGTAAAGTTGTCCTGGAGGTTGTAAAAGCATGTAGGCTCTATTTTTTGTCATGCCCTGCTGTCTTAGTTCAAACTTTTCTTGGGTTTGGGTATTGTACTTGGCACTGTATGTCAAAGGAGAGCATCCTTATTACAAAACTTCTCTGCCAAGCTAGGTCTTTTTGTTGGTTGTCATTGTACAAGGGAACTTACATGAATGTGGCTGTAAGGGCTTTATAAGACCCTTTCATATAGGAATTATGAACTTTGCTGGGGCACAGAAATTGCTGCATCACTGAAAGATTCAGCTGTTCAGCAAGGTTCAGTAAGCATGGGGTTAATAATCTGTAGTCACAGTCTCTCATGTACTTTCTAGATCTAAGTCGGGAATGAGATGGAATGTGAAACTTAACAGCTCTTTCCAGGGGCAAGTGTTGTGGGCCTGTGAGAAGATCGCTACCTCAGCAGAACAAGATTTCTCCTTTGGCTCTTTGGGTGGCAATAGGAATTCCCTGGAGGTGGAAATGAGAGCAGATGTAGTTAAAGCAAGCATCTTGGCTGACTGAGCTAAGGCAGGATTGGAAAGAGGGGAGGCCTGAGCAAAAGACAAATGAAAGTGGTAGTCCCCTTCCTGCTAGAATGACCAAGGAAGAAAGAGATTGATTCACTGAGAAGCTCCTTAGTTGGGAGAAAAGCAATATATATCAGGGATGATTAGCAGAGATAAGAAGCTACAGGATGAACAGCATTCTGACTTAAGTCTGAAGGCTATCAAGGAAAACTAGAAAGCACACTGGGAACCCACCACACCACAGCCTCATGAAAATCTTTTTTGGGTGACTTTGCAAGGGTTGTATCACCTTTGTTTTTTCCCTGGGAATCATCAGTGTCACAGCTGAAGTTGGTGAAAGGTTTTTGGTAGATTTTTGGAGTGCATTGATTTCTGTCATTGCAAACACTTTGCTTTCAAATCAGACTCTGAAACACTAGTCTCAGAGTCTATAATTAATTCCTGATGTCATTAAGAGATGTCTTCTCTGTCTGTGATGCACTGACATTAATTTCAGAAGGCACTGACATGATTAGAGCTTCGATTCGATTTTCTAGCCAACATACTTGGCCCAGGATTCCCAGGATCTTTGTTTAAAGTTAGCTTACTAAATTTATGTTTTAGCCATCTAGTAACTGAAGTAATGTTTTAAGATTCTTAATGCCTGGTTTGCAGTTACCAGCCTCTCAACTTTTTCTTTGGCCAGGCTGTTTATTTCAGTGCCCAGTAAGGTTATGAACAACTGTAACTCTTGGTCTTCCTCCTAAGAAGAGCATTTCAACACTGTTCCACATAAAACCAAGGGAAGACTGATAGGCTGCAAAATAGGCAATTGTACTCCTCTCTTTTAGCACACTGTAACTCTTTTATGTGCAACATCTGCAGCTTCACCTTAAGGGTACAGAGGGTCCCCCAAGAAGCACAGCAGGCATAGATTAGAGGAGCAAGACAGGTAACAGTAAGGGATCTGAATTTTGAAGCAGAATCTCTTTCATGAGCCTCTCTAAAAAAGTATGTGTTGCTTTATGCAGTCATTCTCAAAAAATGTCTCCAAAGTTTTCAGTTCAGTCTGATTTGACCTTCTAGAGGCCAAATTTAATACCTACCTATTAGCTTAGTGACCTGGTTCTCCTACCTGCACTGATGGCCTCTCAAAATATATCTGGTGTTTATACCAGGAGTAAATGAGGAGAACAACTAGGGTACATAACTCAATAACAATATGCTTCTCACTCTCCAGACTGAAATACTAAAGCTCTTTCTGAACTCATGCCTTTTTTTCATACTGGGTTGTTTACAAAGCATCAGAAGATTTTTTTCTCTTTAGATTTGGGGTGCCTAAAAAGACATGTACTTTACACCAACTACAAACGACCTCAGAATCAGACCTTACATATTTAATCTGGAAACGCAGAGGTAGACAGTTCTCCTGCTCATGCTTCAGTGCATTAACTAATCTTTAAAGAACAGGGATTAAGGAGAAGCTTTGCCCATGAACAGGTTAGCCCTGGCTGTCTAGCCCTGATTGTACAAATTCATTCAGATTCCTTGGAGGTGTGTAGTACTGATGGCTGTCCAGAAGCAGGATACCGGTCTAGATGGTGTCACACCATACATGTGAGCCAGGGCTGCAATTTCCAGGTAAATTTCCACTGCAAAATTATCCTTCTTCCTTGTTGTTTTTTTTTTTTGTTTTGTTTTGTTTTTGTTTGGTTTGGTTTGTTTTTTGTGTGTGTGTGGTTTGTTTGTTTGTCTGTTTGTTTATTTTTATTCCTTCCATGTACATTATAAATTGTCCTGTTTGTTGGAGCATTGATACTGGTGTGTGGTAATTTGAATGAGCTGGGGTTTTGCCTACTCTTATTTAGTCAGTGTTTATCTTTTCCCTGGCTTTGTATAGAAGCCTCTTCAACCAAGGAAGGCAGAAGAAAATGTGTGTCTCTGTGTCTGGGGGGCTGTAAAGAGGAACCCACCAGTAAATGGGAAAGGTTGATTAATCCTCCTGAGTTCTTTAATCTTAATTCAGGTTTTATTTAGACATTCCAATACTGTTCAGTACAATAGAACTACTTCTTGACACTAGCATCAGAAATAATAGTATTTAACACAGAAAACCTTTGTACATACTCTTCTCTTTGTCATTTAAGTTACTAAAATATAACAAGGGCAAATTCTTCTAGTATTGAATAGTATGAATGGAGCTGACAGTGTTACTAGAATCACAGAATTATAGAGTAGTTAAGGTTGTAAAAGAACTTTAAGACCATCAAGTCCAAATGTTAACCTAGCTTCACTAAACCATGTCCTTGGTACTACATATTGTATATCTCTCTTTATATATATATATATATATATATATATATATACACAGATATATACAGCTTCCACTATAACATTTCAAGCATTGGCACCACCTGAGGGCTCTTTGCAGCTGCAGCTTGTGCATTTTGCAGTAAAATTTCTCCCCCTTTCCCTTTTCCCTCAGCTTCCCCCACCCTCAGAGAACTGACATGCTTTCCACTGACAAACGCTGAGTAGTAGCTCCTGAGGGTTTAGCATGTCAGGCTGTGTCTATACAGCTTAGGTTTCTATTATTATGCAGTGTCTTAGAAGGCAGTGCTTTGCCACCTAATTACAGAGACAATATGTATTAGGACCAGGAGTTTGGATGCCGCTTTTTGCACCAGCTATTCTCCTCTCACCTACTCAAGCCTCCTCCCTGACACTTACTTGTTTAATAGCTTCTTTTGGTACCCTTTGTTGCCCTGGTGTCTGATTTTCTTCCCTTTTCTGTGCTACATATTTGTTTGCTTCAGAAGTGAGGGGTCTGAGTCGTGCCTGCAAGGATTCCTACGCATCACAAAGCACTTGCTGTGCGTTGCATCGTCAGAAGAGGTAAGAAGAAATTCCTGAAGCTGCCTGCTAGTTCTCTTGGGTGGGGTGTTTTTTTTCTCTCTCTCTCTTTTTCTCTCCTTTATTTTTTATTTTTTATTTTGATGGTGTGTGCACATTGCTTGTTTTACAATCCGTGCAGGCTCTGCCCTCTAGAGCACTCCGTGAGATCACTCCAGTTTGCTGTTTTTCCTTTTTCCACCTCTACGTGTGTGTGTATCTCCCTGTCTCTCTTCTCCCCCATGATACAACTCGACCCCCATCCTGAACACGTACGCACATATACAGAATCCGGGCTTGCTAGTGTGAACTTGAAGATTTGCAGTACCAACACGCATGTGTTACCTTGGGATGCACTAGGATCAGAATGCTTGAAAAGCCTACAGGCTGCTTAGTCGTCCAAGACTAGGGGTTTTAAACCAAACAAGAAAAGAGCAAGTTATTCACTTTTTTGTTGTTGTTGTTCTTTCTTTCTTTTATTTTTATTTTTTTCTTCCCCTTTTTTGTGCTTTGGATATTACTGAAAAAGGAATCGCAGGGATCCACACACTTGGACTTTACTGAATCAGGCTGCGTCTGACAAACAATCTAGTCTGCATTTTGGTTTGCTAGAGATCAACCAGGATTTTTCTGATTATATCTGCTTTTGAAAAAAGGATGCATGGCATAGAAAGAAGGTCTAAGTGCCTGTCTGAGACTATTTTACTGAACCTGGGATAAATGTTACTTCTCAAAGGTAAGTGCAAGGCTTTTTTCATGTGTCTATACAAACTATATAGCTATAATATAAACTATGTATGGATATGTACACAAAACATTAATACACAGTTACCTCTGATTGCAAAAAGAATCTGTTATGCATTTTAAAAGCATCAGGTAAATGTATAACTTTATTTTCCTTTTCATGTTAGCCTAGATAAGACTGTTCACATAGAGAAATGAATCTGTTTGCTTTCTGCTTCCCTTGGCATGAAAAGGCAGTTCAAAAAGTATATTTATTTTTGTGTCAGTAGGGATTTTTCTAATGGCAGTTTTGAAACAGTGATGGGAAGAGGTTTCAAAGAAAGGTTAATAATTTGGTTTCTTCAAGGGGAAAAACTCAGTAATAAAGCTGTGAAAGTGGAGGAATTAATTAGTAAATCCTGCAAAGCTAGGGAAGAACATTGCTGGACAGATCAACTCTGCTTTATATGAAACCACACAGTAAAAAGAGTGGGGACCTTGAAAAACGTCATATGAAGAAACAGAAGGCATAGAGAAGGGAAGAGGCTGCAGGGTGTGAAGGTGCAGTGAGAGCCCACTTCAGTGTCTGCTGTCACAGAGGTTGGTGCTCTTGGTAGGGTGATGACACTCATGAGGTACGCCCAGAACTGGTGAGGTGGGCATGCAGGGGATGGGGTACCCAAGCAGGTAAATGCTATGTCACATCTGTATGATGTCATCAGACATCAAGCATATATATGCTCTCAGCAAGACTAAGTGTTCTGAGAATTTGGGTGGAAGGAAGCATCTAAATGGCAAACAGGACAAGATGTAGCAAAATGGAAACTGAGTCTCTCCCTGGCTTGCATGGACATATGAAAATTTTCAATCACAAAGTAAGTGCATGGCTGAATAAAACAAGAAAGAAACTAAAGGGGAGAGCATAAATCAGTGATGAAGTCAACAAGTCCCAGTACGATGGGTTAGTAAACTGGAAATATAAAGTGGTTAGTTGTGGTGATGGTATGTAAGGAAGAGTTCTTAAACTGGGCAACTCCTTCCCACCCAAAGGAGACAAATAAATAGCACTGAATTAAAGCAAGAATCATTTTTTGCTATGGCTGATCTAGTAATTTTGGGGGAGTACCATGGAAATATTAAGAAGAGTTGGATTTATTTTTCTACCCCATCTTTGGGATTAATAGGACAAAATAACACTTCTGATGAGAAGAGACAGGAAAATAGTAAATATCACTTGAGTTATAAAGACACTGTAAATTAAATTCACACCTCTTCATTATACAATGCTTACCATGGATAAGTCCAGCAGCCACCACATAATTGTCACTGGTATTTCCTATTCTTTGAGAAAGAGGAAACATTGACATGCAGGGTATCAATTTCCTATTGGACCTTGCTGTGTACAGAGGCTGTACTAAGGCAAATGTGAGCTTGTGGTGACAACAGAGGCAGATCATTACTTTTACTTTTCAGTATTTCAGGTTGGTTACCATTTCCCTGTTAATAGCTTACCCTGGGTTGGTGGTTAGTTTGCATTGCCTACCGATCGCCACTTGAGCACAACAGAGTGCTTTTAGTGTGCACTCTGCTCATAACTGCCTGGTCACAGCAGTGCAAATATGAGCTTTAGACTTTCTGTGAAACTGCTACTAATTCTCAGGGACAGAGGGGATGCAACTAAAAATAAACAAGGCAAGGAGACAGGAATAAAACAAAAGTCATTTTGTTCAGTCAAGCCATTTTAGCCTATGAATCCCATCAAAGATCTGTATCACCTCTCTGATCAGAGATGGTGCCTGTTGTGCTCTCCCGAGGACAGATCTGTTTCCTTTAGGGTGACACTAGGCCTGGTGTCCCCCAGTATATGGTTGTGCAGGGCACTGGTAGGCAGGCAAGCTGGCAGCCCTGGGTGTGCACTGTGAAAGGTGAGAAATATAACCCCAACTCAGAGCCACCATTTGCTGCTGACCCCTCTGCCCCATGCTGCTCTTCACAGCATTAGTACTTCCTCTTTAAATTTACCCTTGGAGCATAATGGATCTTTTTTCCCAATGGCAAGTACGGGTGGCACATCTAGCATTGCCCTGCAGCCTCTGCTCTGCCTGCTGCTCAGGTGGATCTGAGCTGACAGCTCCTTGACAATCCCTGAGAGAGGACTCTGGCCACTGACTGAACCTTGCAATGATGTTAGACCCATCTGATCTCCTCATGGTAGAAAAAAAAACAAAATGGGAAGCTTATCCAAAATTTTCAAGCTTTAACTGGTAGTAGGTGGGTGACTTAGAGAGAATCTAACTCTCTAGTGAAGGGCTGCAGACTGATAACCCTTGAGGCTGCATGTGTACCCCCAGGGAGGGGAGGAAAGGGGTGATGGCAGTGCTTCTTCACCCCAAACCCATTTTTTCATGCATTTCAAAGCATTTCAGCATTGATCACCTGTGGGAGAAATAAGATAGTTTGTTCCAAGTGTGTACTCAGTCTTCTTTCTGGCCTGAGTGCTCAGACTTAATTTGTGGGTTTGCTGTAATGTACTGTTGTGTGTTTTTGTGAAAAGAGTAACTGTCCTCTAGGTGCTAGACTGAAAAGCAGTAACACGTTTTATGACAGTCAGAAGGAAGACATCCAGGGCTCCTTTAAGTGTGGAATCCATTACCCAACACCAAATGGGCCACTGCAGAATCCTTGTGTTTTCTCTTTTCCTCAAATATGTAGGCTTCAATTATTGTGACTTATCCTCTCACCAAGGTGCTGGGATTTACTCTGACAGTGCCCAGAGGCCGTGAGTGCTTGCAAGATGCTGACCAGCTTCCAATCATCAACTGGAACTTGTGACAAAGGACGAATTTTCATAGGAGTACGCTGAAATAATAACAAAACCCACAAATCACCCAGTGTGATGCAGCCCTTCAGTAAAGGGCCAGCTGTCACTATTTGCCCAGCCTACCTCCACCCGAGATGCACAGAAGGAGGTAAGCTTGTAAGTGGTACTTCTGCTTCTACTAACTCAAATTACCTTCTGTGTGGGTGACTGCCAAACCTTGGCATGGAATTAACAAACGTAAACATGTAATTAAAGGACCCACAGCGATGCTGCTAAGAAAACTCAGAGAAGAACACATCATTTAGAAGTATTTCTGCTTCACTACGAGCAGTGGTTGTCTCCGTTCTTCAGAGTATTTGTATGACAGTGTTTGCAATTTTTCTCCCTTCCTCTCATTTGCTTCATCCTGCCCAAGATCCGGGTCTCTGATGACATCCTCATCTTCATGGCAAAACATTTCTAACAAATCCAGGATGCCAATTTCAGCGTATGAAATGAGCAGCAGCATCAAAAGTCAGAAAACATCTTTTTTAGTAAAAAAAAAAAAAGCTGATTCAAAAACATAGAATCATAGAATAGTTAGGGTTGGAAAGGACCTTAAGATCATCTAGTTCCAACCCCCCTGCCATGGGCAGGGACACCTCCCACTGAACCACGCCACCCAAGGTTCTGTCCAACCTGGCCTTGAGCACCGCCAGGGATGGAGTATTCACAACTTCCCTGGGCAGCCCAGTCCAGTGCCTCACCACCCTTACAGTAAAGTACTTCCTCCTTATAACCAGTCTAAACATCCCCTCTTTACGGTTGAACCCGTTACCCCTTGTCCTATCACGACAGTCCCTAATGAATAGTCCATCCCCAGCATCCCTATAGGCCCCCTTCAGATACTGGAAGGCTGCTATGAGGTCTCCATGCAGCCTTCTCTTCTCCAGGCTGAACAGACCCAACTTTCTCAGCCTACCTTAATACGGGAGGTGCTCCAGTCCCCTCATCATCCTCGTGGCCCTCCTCTGGACTTGTTCCAACAGTTCCATGTCCTTTTGATGTTGAGGACACCAGAACTGCACACAATCCTCCATGTGAGGTCTCACAAGAGCAGAGTAGAGGGGCAGAATCACCTCCTTTGACCTGCTGGTCATGTTCCTTTTGATGCAGCCTAGGATACAGCTGGCTTTCTGGGCTGCGAGTACACACTGCCTACTCATGTTCATTTTCTCATGGACCAACACCCGCAAGTCCTTCTGTGCAGGGCTGCTCTGAATCTCCTCTCTGCCCAACCTGTAGCTGTGCCTGGGATTGCTCCATCCCAGGTGTAGGACCTTGCACTTGGCATGGTTAAACTTCATCATGTTGGCATCAGCCCACCTTACAAGCATGTCAAGGTCCCTCTGGATGATATTCCTTCCCTCCAGCGTATCAACTGGAGCACACAGATTGGTGTCATCAGGAAACTTGCGCTTGAATAAGACCGGTCCCAACACTGATCACTGAGGGACACCACGCGTTACTGGTCTCCAGCTGGACATTCAGCCGTTGAGCACTACTCTTTGCGTGTGGCCATCCAGCCAGTTCTTTATCCACCGAGTGGTCTACCTATCAAATTGACGTCTTTCCAATTTAGAGACAAGGATGTCAAGTTGGGACAGTGTCAAACGCTTTGCACAAGCCCAGCTAGATGACATCAACTGCTCTAGCCCTGTCCACCAGTTCCGTGGCCCCATCATAGAAGGCCACCAGATTGGTCAGGCAGGATATCCCCTTAGTGAAGCCATGCTGGCTGTCACCAACCACCTTGTTGTTTTTCATGTGCCTTAGCATGCCTTCCAGGAGAATCTGCTGCAAAATTTTGCCAGAGGCAGAGGTGAGACTGACTGGTCTGTAATTCCCCAGCTCATCCATTTTCCCCTTCTTGAAAATGAGGGATATATGTCCCTTTTTCCAGTAACTGGGAACTTCAGCTCACTGCCATGATTTTTCAAATATGATGGACAGTGGCTTAGAAACTTTATTCTTCCTTTAACCCTGACCCACAAACTCTCTGTTCACTGCTCACCTGTTCCCAGACAGAGTTCCATACTCTCCAGCCTATCCCTAACATTAATAGCAAATCTCTCTCCCTCCTACTGGGCCTGTCTTTTCTAAAGAGCCTGTAACCTTCCATTCCAACACACCAGTCTTAGGAGCCATCCCACCATGTTTCTGTGATGCCTATGATGTCACACCCCGTAGACGTGCACACATCTCTAATTCCTCTTGTTTGTTCCCCATGCTACAGGCATTTGTATAGAGGCATCTGAGCCGAGCTCCAGTTGAAGCCAGCTCATTGGCTGGAGCAGCTGGAATATCTCTACATTGCTCCGAGCATCTATTATAGGTGCTGGCAAGTGACAGGGTGTGTTGGGATGGAATGATGCCCCTCTCCCCCAACACATTTAGTTTAAAGCATCCTTGATGAGTCTGGCAAGCTTCCTCCCATATCCACTCTTCCCTTTCTTTGTCAGACCAGCTTCACTAGCCCCCAGTAGACCTGGCCTACTAAATTGAGTCCCATGTTCTAGATACCCAAACCCCTGATTGTGGCACCACCCTTCTAACCATTTATTAACCTGGCCAATCCTTTTTAAGGTCCTGCCCTGTATCCTGGAGAATTGACGAAAAGACAATCTGTGCTCCAGAGCCGCAAACCACCTCTCCCAGGGCTCTGTAGTCCTTCATGCTCTCTGGGCTACTGCTATCTACATCACTAGCACCCACACAGATCACTAGACATGGGTAATAGTTACTAGAACAGGCAACCTCTCTGCAACATCCCTGATCCATGCTCCTGGTAGGCAACACAACTCCCTTGAGCCTGCGTCAGGCCGACAGATGGGTGCCTCTGTTCCTTTTAAAGTACAGTCCCCTACTACTACAACCCACTGTTTTTTCCTGGCAGCACCAGCAGTGATCTTCTTTAGCAGTGCATCAGTCAGCTGTTTCTTGTGTGAGTGTGTTTCCCCATCAGCCCCCTGCAGCACAGGAAAGTGGTTTTGGTTGGGACAACAGATTTAGGAGGAAGCCCCTTGCTTTTAATTGTCCTCTTCCTCCTTTTTTTGTTGGGTTTGGTGTTTTGTGTTTTTTGGTTTTTTGTTTTTTTTTTTGTTACTGTTTCCCAGCTTCCTGGGTTAGTGGCCTCCTTTCCTGCATGAGCGACAGTAGACACTCAAGGTCCCTGCACAGTCTGGTCCTGGACCAAGCAGTCCTGTTTCCTCTCAGCATCCCTGACATCTTTCAGCCTAGTAACAGTGTCACGCCACTCAGCCACCTGCTGCAGCCGGACCTCCCCCAGGGAGCACTGAGTGCAGCTCTGACCATTGCGCACCCTCCCCTCAGAATACCACTGCAGGCACTCTCTACACCCCGAGCTCTGCACTGCAGCCTCCTCTCTCATTGGCTCTGTCTGGGTGCGCCTACACTGGCCACTGCCAGGGCAGCCAGAGCAGAGGTCCCGGACCGGACCCTGGTCACAAGGCAAGTGCTCACCATCCCGCTTGCCAGCCCACTCAAACTGCCTCAAACCTGCCCTGGTCCCCATGCTCCCTGGTGCAGGTTTTTAACCACTCAGGGCTGGTGCCGCCCCTCCTGGTGCCACTCCCACTCCCTCGGAGTCAGCTGCTCGTGTCTGCTGAGCTGCCGGCTCCTGGGAAAGTCTGTCGAGAACTTGAGGCTCCCTCGGTGGCTCACACCGCTCTGAGTCGAAGCTCCTGGATGCTGAGCTTCCCCCTGATCAGGTGTTGAAGGCGTCCTATCTGGAGCTACTCCCCTCAGCAATATATGAGAAAAGGAAGAGATGCCCTGTCAGGGTGTGGTCCTATGCAGAATCCTTATTGACCTACATAAAAGGCAGCTGTGTGGGATTTTTCCAGTGATTAATGTTCTCGGTTTTGTCAGGAAAATAGAGATTTATCAGAACTAAACATAATTGGGAAATGGTCAGTTTTATGAATTCCCTAACTGAAAACACCCAGAGCACCCCATCTTATTTTTTTATGGAAGATGAATTTTATTACTTCTATCTAGTTTGTGTATTTTGTTTGAAAACTGAAAACAATTCGTATGAAACCTGATCTAAAAACGGCCATGCTCAAATACCATTTTGCTAAATGAGAAGCAAATCTGTCAGTTGAACTGGAACTAAGTATTTCTAGCTCATTAGAAGGCTTTCATACTTTCAATCTCAGTTTGGGCCAAGGAAACTGCAAACAGTTTCATTTCAGTTCATGGGACCAGGAAAGTTTTGTCTGCCAAGCCCTACCTGGAAGTCAGTTTAACTTGGCCAAGCAGAATTATTCCAGGAGCATCTTGCCAATGAGTGCTGTAAGATATCAAGGCCTCTGAGTGTCTCCTATTGAAATAATTCTTCCACCTATAGAAAACTTCTGTGCTGAGATGATATAACAGCCAAATAAGAGCAGATATGAGAGGATGGCTGCAGCCATTGTACAAGCAGTACAATGGAGCACTTAGGATGCTTCTGCTAACCACTCTTCAGGAAGGAGCAGGTCTCTCTAATCCTCCAGTGGATCTGCTATCATCATGGTGTTACGGAAGGAGGTTAGAAAAGGAGACAGCCCTACAATAGCAGTAAATCCAGGGCCCAGGACCCCGTTTGGTCAGAAAGCAAGAGGCAGGGCTGGTGTATCCCAGCACATACCAATGTAGGTTCTCAGCAGAATGGAAAGCTGGATGGAGGATGAAACCAGAAAGTATGTGATGGCTGAAATAATCTTGTCTGCTTTAATAGGGCTAATGTTGCACTGAAAATTCCTGGAAGACACATGTGTGGCACTGGTGCAGAAAAACAAATTGCTGCTACTGTCCAGTTAAGACTATAGAGTTTGATTTGAATTAGCTGAGAGATGGATAGACTTTGGAAGACCTCAGTAGGATCAAGACACATGAATTGTGGGGATCAGACACGTCAGATTTTGGAGGAAATACATACACAAGTGATGAGGAAGTAAAGAATTTTTCCTCTCCTGTCATTAGAGTTGAGGTTTGCTTTGGCAGGCTGAGGACCAAGTGGGCTCAAAATGGCTCCAAGTATAAAGGGTCCTTAGCTGTTCTCTTGTCATGTCTAACCTCTTCAGAAAAGCTTCAGTGTATGTGTCAATCAGAATGAGCAATCATTTTTTTGTTACAGCCTTAAGATAAAAATTAAGATGGGAAAAGGAAAAGAGGATGTCTTAAACACACCGCATCTTCTGTTGCAGTGGCGGGATGGGTGGGTTGTAATACCAGTAAAAGGGCAGCACCTGTATGTGTGCTAGAAAGAAAAAAACTGACTATACTGGAATTTATGTCAGATCACTCTGTTAACAGCCTTAAAAAATATAACTGCTCTTCCAATACACAATGAAAACAAAGAGCAGTCAAATAGCAAAAGGAAAAGTTGAGAGGAAGAAGAAAGCCTGTCATGGCTTGCTCAGCAGTCCCTGTCTAGTTTGAAAGCAGCCAACAACAAATGTCTGTCTCCTCAGAGATAAAAATCAAAACCTTTCCAGTCATTTCAGTAGTCATTTGATCTCCTTCCCTTTGTGAATATTCCTGTGACAAGGTAATTACATGCAATACTCAGAAAGCTCTGCATGGTTTATATGTGAACCAAGTGTACCAAACTAAGAAAAGAAAAAGGCTAAACTATTGATAGAACGTAAATTATCTGGGCTGAGACCATTTTGTTGGTTTCCTAAACTGATGTCTAGCTGTCATTTTGTATGAGTTATCTCCAGTGTAAGTGAATGTTAGCACTGCTTCTGGGAGATATTTACTGTATATTGGTTTTTAAATAAGGGTACAACATTGATTCCTGTCTCTCCAAATTATTGACTGCACTTTATCCCTGTAATATGGTCAGATAACTTTTCTCCTCTGGAAATGCTCAGTAGAAAAATGTGTTAGATCCCAGAAATTCTCACAGAGGAAAGGATCAAGATGTTTTGTTTGCAGGATGCTTATAATCAAAATATCTTGTAGCTATCCTTGAAAAAAAATCTCAATTTGATTGACAAATATCACTGTGAGATATGCGAGTATTTTCTGATCCCATTTCACATGACCAAGTATCACACTAAGCCATGAGCTTTTCAGTTGACATCCACTTTGCAAGGACAATGTAAACTTTCCTTATCACCACAGTTACATCTTCTGTTCACAGCTCCCCAGATGCATTTTGACCATGATATCTTCATGAGGTGAGGTTATGGAGAAGCTTCACAATTATACAGTGTGGCCAGGAATCTCACAGAGGGTGAGCTTTCCTTTGTCCATGGTTCCCAGCATCCTACCCTGACTGGACCTGATGGAAGGTGCCTCTTTTTTCAAATCCAGGGGTGTATGACAGCAGTTACATGTGAACTGGAGAGAACTGGCCTCTCACTGGCCTCTCACTGGCAGAGAGTTGGAGCACAGGAGTTGAAGAGCAGCCTGAAGGATTTTTATGAGAGCAAATGCACTAAGTGCAAAGAGAGCAATGTTTGGAGAAAGACTGCAGAAATTTTGGTAGGGTGAGGGGGAAGAGAAACAGAAGAATCACCAGTGATAGAGCTATGATGATGTCTCTGTCTCCTTAGATATTTGTATGACTATTCCTGCTACTGAGCTGGAGTGTCAGGCTAAGCTAAAGAAGGGCTTATGATTTGTGTCTTAAGTCACACTATATGTAGCTGATCCCTACTTGAGCCAATGCGGTGTGCTTTATTTATCACATGTAACCTGTTTTAACCTTTTGGTGGACATGTTAAAAATTCTTCAAACATTTTATTCATTTGTTCCTGTTTTCTCCATCTTTCTTTCCCCTCCCTGAATTGGTGAGTGGAATAAGGATGCTATTTGTTTATTTTGTTTTAGTACTGAACACATAAAGGTTTTTATCATCAGTGAGCAGATGAGTCACTCGTTAATAATTATAACCCTCTCCCTGAATTCTTAGTAGAACCTAGCAACAAGCTTTCAAAATAATGTGAGACCCTCTAAAACTTGACAGGTACATCTTCATATGGTATTTTTTTCCAGAGAGAATGCAATGAATGGTCTGAGATCTCTCTTTTCTATGCTGGATGTCAAATGACTGCATTTCATGCTGTCGTGGTTTAAAACCAGCTGGCAACCCAGAAGCATGCAGCTGCTCACTCACTCCCCCCCGCCTTCCCCCACTCCCAGAGGGATGGGGAGGAGAATTGAAAGAATGTAACTCCCATGGGTTGAGATAAGAACAGTCCAGTAACTAAGGTATAACACAAATCACTACTGCTACCACCAATAATAATGATGATAAGGGAAATAACAAGGGAAGAGAATACAACTGCTCACCACCCACCGACTGATACCCAGCCCGACCCGAGCAGTGATCTAGCCCTTCTGGGTAACTGCCCCCAGTTTATATACTGGGCATGACGTGCTGTGGAATACCTCTTTGGTCAGTCTGGGTCAGGTGTCCTGTCTCTGCTTCCTCCTGGCTTCCCCTCCTCCCTGGCAGAGCACGAGACTCAGAAAGTCCTTAGTCAGGGTAAACATTACTGGGTAACAACTAAAAACATTGGTGTTATCAGCACTGTTCCCAAGCTGAAAGTCAAGAACACAGCTCTGCACCAGCTACCAAGAAGGAGAAAATGACTGCTACGGCTGAACCCAGGACACATGCCCATCTTCATGCTTTGTTTTCCTTTTTGACAAATTTTTCACCCCTCTAATTCTGTGAGCAGCATAGCAAAGGTCTGTGATGATCCTGTGAGATATAGCTAAGGAAACTTCCCTGCTTTTGAAATTCTAACACGAAAAAGAAGAAACACATCCTCCAGCAAGAAGGCTGAGACAGGACATGATGAATTTCTGTGCATTGGTGACTTCTACCCTACATCAGTGTCTTCCCACAGAATGTAAAAATCAAAGTTATGCTACATCCTATCTCAACTATAGGATTTATATTTAAAAATAAATAATGCCTTCAGGCCAAGGAACAGCTACTGCAGTACTTTCCAGCACAGCTCATTGATCTCGTTCTATCATTTGACACATCCTACTACTCCCACGTTTCTGCAGTTAGTGTTAAATAGCAGACAAATCATTTAGTGGCCTAACTGAAACTGAGACCTAGTTGGGGTACACTTTACACACACAGGCCATAAGGTATACAGGCCCTTATACCACCATCTTGTTAGGCACTGGAGAAAGACCTGAGAATGAGGTCTCTGTTAGGCTCTGCTATTTGTTCCTATTACTCACAGAGTTTTTTCATTTATTTTATGTTAGTCTAATCATGTGTGTTTTAAGGAATTGCTTTTAACTATTTTTGTCATAGCATGTGTTGTTTTGTCGTGGGACTGTGATGAGCTTAATGCTTACTTTAAAAGTGTAGTTTTCCACAGAAGTTCTTCTATTACAGAAATCAAGTATGTTTTAGGACAACCTAAATAAAAAGCCTCCCGAGTTTAGTGTGTGATGCAGTTGCATTCACACACTCTCACAATCATTCCCTCTTTTTTCTTTATATTGACAAGTACTTAAAGAACAAAAATGAACTCTGCAGCCAGATATTCTTCCTATATATGTCTTGTCTTCCTGACTTAGGGAAAAAGAAAATTGCAGCTTAAGACTTCATTTGTGCACCAAATCTTAGTCCCCAGCAAATCAAGTCTGTTTCAAAAGCCTCTTTCTTCAGTTACAGCATTTCAACATGGGAAGCCAGGCTGTGTTCATGCCCCAAGTTGATTATGCCATTTTATCAGAGTCTTTAGTTACAGGTGCAAAAACATTTACGAACAAATGGACACAGTTTTGGAGCATTGTTTTCCTTCCTTCCATTCTGAATGAATTTTCAGAGCCTGACATTAAAAAAAAAACATTATGTAAGAGCTTTTTGAAAAGAATTAATATGGGATCTCAGATTGTCATTTTCAGAATAATTTCCACTTTGCTTCAAAACAATCTTTCCTGTAGCTATGGATTTATTTTATAACATACATTGGGGTCCTTTTATTGTTGGGTTTCTTTTTTTTAAATTGTTTATCCCTGCAGACTTAATAGGAAAAAGAAAACAATTGTAGCCAAACCCACAGTTTTCTTTTGATCACCTTGTAATAAAGTAACAGATATTGCTGAATGCTTATAGGGCATCAGGTAGTAAAATCATATATTCAGATAAATAAAGGATATATAAGCTTACTAGTAGGAATTTGGAAATTGATACTAAGGAGGAATATGGTTCCTTATAATTCTATTGATAGCTGTCAGGCTTTGGATAACATTAAGTGATATTGTCATTTGGATTCCCATTAATTTTTCTGAGATTTCCTTGACTAGGATGGTATTCAGATATCTATGCTTTCAAATGTTTTAGTCATTCAGAGAATCAGCAGCACCCATATCACACATGATAAGGATGACCAACAATCTGAACACAACATGAACAGTGATTAAGCAGATCATGAATATTAGTAGCTGGCAAATCATACATAGCTAGAATAAGAGGCATTTTTTTACCAAATATATATGAAACAATTGAGATAAAATAAAAATAAAGTAAGGATTAAATCATAACAGATATTTTTTTAATCAGTACTTCTAACCACCATTAAAAATGAATAAAAATAAAATGTAGACTGTATCAGCTAGAGCATTTTAATACTGGCATTCAGTAAATCCTGGCATCTCATAAGGGAAAGGAATGGCAGTACCAGCCCCTCTGACATATGTATGCATAAATATATTGTCATTTATTGTAGGTCAAAACCAGAAAAAGAAATCAGGGAAGCATAATCTAATTAAAGCTTTGGTCTTAAAGTCAACGTAGAGCTGCAAAATGTAGTCTATGCAGGACTTGCCAAAAGTACATGCTTGATTGCAAAAAAAAAGGGAAGACAACTTTCATGATTACAATTTGCCTTATTTGAAATGTTTTCTCCTTTCATATATTATACATTAGGTCACTTCTGAAATTGTATTTTGAAATGAAATGCTCTAATAATTTATAGTTATGTTTCCACTTCAGAATCAATAAATATTTTTGAAAAGTTTAAATGTGTCCAATTTAAACAAAGCATCTTCTTCATTTTTGAATAAAACATTACAAGTCAGCCCCAAAACCCATTTTTAATTCCTTTCTAACCCTCTAAAATCCTTTTTTTAAATCATTCGACATATATGTTTATATACACATGCTGCCTATGTGCGTGCATATGGTTAGACCCATTCTTGGCCACAGGCATAAACTTAGCTTTCATTTTTGCTTTTTAATAGGAGATAATAACATATGTCAGAAACCTGTCTTAAGCCTAAGTGTACTGATGTTTATGAAGCATTTATAGAGGTGAAGGCGAAGGATACACTCAGGGGAGAGTAACTTTGTTAGCAAAAGTACAGACACAACATAATGACAGCTGGTGGCGAATCAACTTTTTTCATTAGAGAATAGGTTTCGTCCAAATTAGTTTACTGGATATATTGGGGAAAGGGAGGAAGAGATTATTTGGCATTTTCCTTTGCTTTTTTTTTTTTTTTTGTAAGTATTTTCATCTGGAATGTTTGTGGGTTTTATTTTAAAACAAAATTGAACTTTTAATCATGTGAAAAGCTTTAATGTGGCACTCTGACATATTTTCATAAAAAATAAGCATTTTCTAGAAAATAGACACTCTCAAAATTATGATTAGTCAGTTTAATCTAAAGAAGTCACATTTGTCTCTCAATTTCTGATAAAATCAGGGTGTCTAGTACTTTTAAGATTGCTCATAGCCATACAGAGATGGTACCACTCCTCTTTGTGGAATTTTTCTTTCCTCCTTTCTCATTTTTTTGCTTTCTTGGCCTAGTAGGTCTGTTATTTATGGATGGTTGTACATAAGGGGAAAAGATCATTTGATGTCTTCTCCAAATAAAAATATAATGCTGGATTTGTTTTAGGGTGCACAGGATGGGTAATATGAAGGTAAAATGGTAATGAACACATGTTATTGGAGTGGGAGGCTTGGGCCGTGGCAAAGCAGGCCATCATAGTTCCTAATCTCTGGAGAGAATTAACTTCCAAATTTTAGCTGTACAAAATCAACAAGGGTTGAGAGGGGACAGACACATGCGTGATCGTCAAGGAATTTAAATGGACTTCACAACCAATGTTTCTGTGAGACTTGAAAAGTTAAAGAATGGCTGAAAAAAATGAGAAAATTTCCCGTGGCGCAGCAGCCGCATGCAGCAGTTCAGTGCTCTTTATACCGAAAATGCTGTTTTTTGGTACATGGCTTGTATTCTTCTATGCTTAAAAATGAAAATTGCAGCTACTCCACTTCTAAACTTGTTAGGGATTATCCTTAACAGGTGATTCATCGCTCAGTCATGCGAAAGAGGAATGAAGAGTTCCCTGGTGATGTAAGTCAAAATCTTCTTAGAGTGCAGAGCTTTTGGGGACTGCGCATTGGTATGCTGACACTGCAGTAACAACTCCATAAACTCCAAATACTTCATATTTTAGTGCATCTTCCACTCAGTACTCGGAGCAAATGCGAATAAATTGATCCTTGGCACTTTCCATGTAAATTGGGTCATTGTTACTGTGCTATATGAGAGAAAAATGAGGCACAGATTTTGGTTTAAGTTAGTCCGTGATCACACACAGTGTCTACAGCAGCTGTTGATCAGATTGCCCATTAAACTGGGTGTCATAGTGATGAGGTTTGGGTAATGGTAAAGTAGTGCTAAACTGTTGCAGTGGAAACCAGGTCAAATTCTAGACCTAGGCAGCAGCAGCAACAGGCAGCTACGCTTGCATGAGTAAGCCCACTGGAGAGTTTAATTTAGGCTTTTCATTTCAGCTAGACTATTATGAAAACAGTACACAAATAACAAGCATTAGCCAAAGTAGAAGTCACCAAACCGTTTTGTACAGTTGTTTACATGCTTTAACAGAGTTGAAGAAAATAGTCATCACACGCATTATCTTCCTGTTTATTTTTCCTGGCTTTATTTAATAGTTATTTGGGATGAATATGGATATATTGTCATCTGGAATTATAAAAAAAAAATGCAGAAATAGCTACACTTAGCTTCTTGCTTGGGATGTTAGAAATGCCCCAAGTATATGTCCAGGCAAACATCATCTTCTCTATTTATTTTCTACTTATTACTGTAAATTGTTGTACTGAATTACTGATGAAATTCATACTAGCCAAAATTCTACTGACACCATTATTTCACTCCAGTGATGAACCAAAATCTTTTATTCATATGACATAGATTACATTTGTGCATTTATTATGCTATATTATGATATTTTACATGAAGAATCACAGAATCATAGAATAGTTAGGGTTGGAAAGGACCTTAGGAACACCTAATTCCAACACCCCTTCCACAAGCAGGGACACCTCCCATTAGAAAATCTTGGTCAAGATCCCATCCTGCCTGGCCTTGAACATTGCCAGGGATGGGGCATCCACAGCTTCTCTGGGCAATCCGTGCCAGTGCTTATCACTCTCACAGTGAAGCTGAAGGAATTCTCATCTATCAGTCCTTATTGAGCAATTAAACAAAAACGTAGCCTCTAGTAGAGAAAACTGTCAATCTAGCAGAATTGGAATGTTCAGCTGACCCCAAATCACTGGCTTAGTTATTCATCGAGAAAAATGTAAACTGCTCATAAATGGTGCATATAGGAAAGCCATGTAGAATTTATCCTCTACATGATTTGTAGTTATTTGTATAAACCCAGCAAAAAAAATCTTAAGATCACAGTTTTTCATTATTGTTTTTACACAACTGCCTTTAGGTCTGCACTGACAAACAAACAAACAAAAGCCATCAAACCTAAGAAGTTTCTGCATTGCAGCTGCCAAACACCCATTTCACATTTAGTGCCATTTGGCTGAACAGCAGCTAGTCCCTTGTTCTGCAGACAATCCAGTCTCAGCTGTCCAAACTTGATACCCCAAATATGGTGATGGTCCCCCATGACTGTTACTTGTAATGACAATTCCCATAATACTCAGACAAACTTTGTCTCCCATGTCATTCAGTTAAAAGAGATGCAGTCTCTGAAAAACTTACTTTTAAGGTCCCACTCTTAACTCCCCTCATCATGCAGTCAGCAGCAGCATGTTAACTTGTTTTTCTTGCTGAGAATGCTTCTAATATGTGACTACAGCAGGGATGAAAAGCAACAATAAATCTTCAAAGACAATCCCTGTGATTAGCACATGTAATCCATAAGAGAAGTAACAACAGGAATAGTTATTAAATGTAAATGGTTTACTCACTGTGACATCAACAAACTTGTGATTTTTGAATCCTTGAGATTTTTCAGGTGATGAATCATTCATTATTTTATTTACTTTCTTTTATAATAAAATAGAATGGTAAAAGGAAGAAATTTGAGCTGATGCCACAAACATCTCTTTATTTGCCAAGATGTCTTCCTGTACTCCCTAGCTCAGGAAATAAAAGTTTCAGAGCCTAGTCCCTGCAAAACCACTTGCCATGCTGGAAAAGTGCTCTGTGAGGTTTTCTGGTTGGTACTAAGTGTCAATGTTTTGAGGGTACAGTAGATGATTATCCAGTGACAGTATGTTGATCATTGCCTTTAGTAGTAAGCATGAACTTAATGATCAACGAGCAAAATTTTCTGTTTGTACAACAGCCCATTTAGGTCTAGCTTAAACTGATAAGTGACTTTAGTGCTCTTGCCAATGATGCTACATTCTGGTCCTGGAAGAGGAACTGGGGAAAATGCTGAGAAGGGTAGCCTGGATGTATGTATGGAGCAGTTTTTCGCACAAAGAATGATTGAATAGACTTTTTACACCTCAGCTTGGAAGAGACTTACTCTGCCTTGATATGATAAAAATATCTAAGACGATGAAAGACACTTGTCTCTTCTAGCACAAGCTTTAGAGGACAACAGATTAAATTGGCAAGTGACCAGTCTAGAACAAAAAAATAAAACATTTCTTCACTTGGGATTGTAACAATACTGTGAACTCCCTTTCTGCAGGATGCAGGGATTGCTAAATGCTTGCACTGATTTATAGACCCATAAGAACGGATATACCATAGGCATGACAATTCAGATTTGTTCAGGCTGATTCAACTCAGAATATCAATTCCTGTGATCTTCATGTCACAGCCTGATGTAGTATTTGGCTGAGCCCACAGCTGTATTTCAGCAAGGTGCAAAGAGGTGTTAATTAGTCAATACTTACAAGTGTGGGTAGAAACAGTGTTCTACTAAGATGTTGAGACAGAGCTTCACTGCTGCACTTACTAGGTTATTAGCATTCTTGATTTGGAAATAATGTTGATAGAATCATGATCTCTGGTGTGAGTAATTCAGATATCTTTTATAGTGTCTAACTCCTTGTTAGGTGAAAATTGTTCTACCTTCTTGACGGTTGCAGTGGTTGGCTGCATTGGTGGGAGCTTCAGGAGGTTTGCTGCTGAACTCTGGCAAGTGGAGCAGGTAGGCATTCATCCACTTCTTGGAAAAATGAAAGTTGTATTACAGGTCTCTAAGCTGAAAAAAGGAGAAAGAGTATTTGGTTTCTATCTTGAGAAACTTTATCTGAAAGTCTGTGATATCTTCTGGATGTACAGAAGAGTGCCTTCCAGGAAGGCTGTGGCTTCCAGTGGTGTAGTAATCTGAGCTCCTGAATATAGGGCTTAATCCCTGTACCAACTTAGAAGGTATGGAAGATAGGGAAAACTTTTTCAAGTTGACATCTGACTTATGAACAGATACAGTTTCTATAACCTGTGTTGCTTTACTTTGGATTTTGAGTGTGCATCTAATCTCTGGCTTATCTGAGTTTTAGAGCTGATTAATTCACTGGCACCTGTCTTTCATCTCCAGAGAATTTTTTGCTGTTGCTATTAGAGGATCCTTTTTTACAGATACTTTTCAGATAGCAAAGAATAGAAGGAAGGCTTTAAACCAAGAGGAAAAAAAGAATAGTTCAGACGAAATGACTGGCAAAGAGAAAACTGTTGTCAGGTCCTGTAGCTCACTTCTTTGAGGCTGACATGTCTTATTTTGTTAAATTTCTTTAACTGAGAGCTGTAAGCAGACTTCTCAAAACTCAGTGCATAAAAGCATCAGAAGACTGGCATGTGTATCTAAAAGAACCATGCTAAATGTGGTAGAAGTAATGTATTAAAATATGTCTTTATTTCTGGTAATTTCATGGAGTAATTTTCCTTAGGCTGAGTTTTTAGCACCTTTTTCTTAAGTTTTTTTGAGCTACGCTGAAAACCTACTGAAATCCTGAGGTATTTTGGTATTTTATGAACTAGATAGGTCCAGGGGGGATTCATAAGCCAAAGTTCTCCAGCCTCTTCTGTGTGCTTTGAATACTGGCTAAATGAATGGGTTTTAAGTTGGGATACTGTCTGCTTGCATAGACATTCACCGTCATGTTTTGACCTGGAATATAAGAAAAAGATAGACTGCATTGCCTTTCTTCCTTTCTTACTGGGATCTCTCTCTCTCCTTTTCTTTTTTTTTCTTTTTTTTTTTTTTTTTTAAATGACCAGAATCTTTAGATTTGTGGAATGTGGTAGGATAAAGCAAAACCTCCCTCCAAGAGAAAATGACACTGATTCTTTTTCTAATACAACCATTTCCAGAAGCGCGAATGTGTCCTAGGAAACATGAAGGCTCTGTTTTGTTTTTAGAAATTGTTCTACAAAGTCATCAGATATGATTTTTTTTTTTGTCTTGTTCTTTGCCTGTTCAATTTTCCAAGAACTAGCTTCAGGCTGAACAGAAAGAAAATATTTCCTGACAGGAAGATTTATTAGGCTGTGGAACAGTCTCTTCAGGGAGCTGATAGAAACTTTGTCACTTGGGATTTTAAAAGTAGATTGGGGTTTGGGAGGGAACTAAACCTTTTAAATGTACCACATGAGGAAAAAAATGTGTTAATAGAGAGAGGATGGACTAACTGGCTTGATAAGGCTATCTTTTTATGTCTATTTTCTACAGATATTTGCACAGAAACATGAGCATTGCTAATTAAATGCTCATCTGCTTCATGTGCTTATGGCTTACCAGATATAGTCAAATCCTATCTGTCACTTGAGGACAATTAAGTGGGCTGAGAAGCATCATTTTGTGGCTGCACCTGGCCAGAAGGTATTCCAGAGGGACAGCATAGGAAGCAGGAGACACCTAGAAGAGGAAGCAGGGAGGCTGTCTCTTCAACAGGCAATGGCAAGTAGTTGTAAATGCATTCATATAAACAAAAAAAAAATTGTTCTGGTGTGGTATTGGTAGAAGCATATAAAACTCATATATGTGCTTCCAGTATCAATGAAAGAGACGTGCATTTTAATTCAGACAGCTAAGGTTTTTGTCTCAAATTTTGTATGAGATTTGTCACTGCCATTAAAGACAAGAGAAAATGTTTGGATATTTCAAGAGCTGACCAAAAGAAAAAAAAAGCATGAAGGATGCTGGAGATGAAGAAGAAATACCATGCATCCACACTATCAAGAGAGCCCTAAAGCTAGGTATTAGGTAGTGGCTCTTCAGCGTAGGTATATAAAATGTGTCATGGATCTGCTTAGATGCTGTCCTGGGGGCTACCCAACTGCATTATAAAATAATGGGGCCAAATTTTCCATGGTGCTGTGATGGCTCATACTTTGCACATTCTCATTCAGGCTTCTTTTGCTAATCTGCTGCTGTGGCTTCCAATGCAAAGGCCCTTTCATTTGAGTCAGAAAATATCTGATGAATAATTATATTTGTCTCTAAACACAATGTTTTCTCAGAACTCTTCAAGTGGTGTCAGTGGCTTTTTAAAGGCCATTTTCAAAGCTTACAGCAGTGTCCTCTAGTAATGAGCTAATGATATTGCCTGAATTATGTGCTACAAGCGAAGATGAAGGCTTAAACTGCCATTCAGCTTCAGAATTACTGCTGTGATTTTAGAAGTATCTGCCCTCCCTTTCCTTTTAAGCAAAATCATCCCACCCATTTGTCAAGGTAATGTCATCCCTGGCCAGGAAGGGCCCCTCCTTGCCATGATAGCTTCCTTCAGAGGGATGACATTAACAGCCTTGTTTTGTGACATTTGAATCCAGACAGCTTAAGTCATCCCAATGCTACTTTTTTTTTGGCTTTTTCTCACTATATCTGTCCATTATGCATGATCAGAAAAAAGAGCCACTAACCTTTGTGCTGATACTTCCGAGCAAATATTTTTTTATATATATATGTATTTTATCTGTAAAAAGGTTTATGTGGAAGAGAGGCTTGCTTTTTAGTGAGAGGAGGGAAGGACTGCAACTTTTCTTGGAAACAAATATGACAAATCCTGGCATGGTGACAAATTGCTGTGGGCTCTGGGGCACCTCCCTGTAAGGTTGCACTGTTTGCAGCCTCTGGCTAGTGTTTGCAGGCTGGGAACATCTGTACAGACCTGTGGTGTATGTACCCTGCTTCTCCTTTATTTGTAGGAGCACAGACAAATGTCTGGCTTCTCTGCTACTCCTTGCAAAGTCTCACATGGGGAAAGTTTCAAATAAATCCACGTCTGGTATGTATAACAGGGGGCTGTAAGATGATTGTGAAGAAACAGTAGGAAATACTAAGTCTTGCTAAATGTAAGCATTCAAAAATCATTACTCTGAACATCAAATGACGTAAGCTTTTGTGGCATAATCTACATTATGTAAAGCTGTTTAGTTTTAGGCTGCTTTCTGCAGTTTCTGATTTATTATGGATCATCTTTTTAAAAATGAATCAAGAAATCCCCCAAAAGTCTTCCTTAACCACTCCAGGAACTGGCGAAGTAAAATCCCCCTCTTTTGAATCTTGCAGCAAATGCAGAAATTGGCAACTCTTGAGTCCTTACTAAGGGTTGCCTGTGTTTCCCATGCAGCTGTATTAATGTATTAATATATACCTTTATATATAATATTATAATGTATATAAGCTGCATTAAGTTTGATACTATTTTTTCTTTGTGCATTTCAAGCTAAAGACAGTTTCTAAAAAAAAATGGGCAGGATTTTGTGGTGTTTCTTATTCGGTTTTTATAACTTTTTTTAAAAAACAGATTACACAATCTAATAGTAGCAGGGTGTCTTGGGTTCAGCAGTAGCAGTCATTTTTCTCCTTCTTGGTAGCTGGTGCAGCACTGTGGTTTTGATTTTGGGCCTGGGAACAGCGCTGATAACACCAGTGTTTTCAGTTACTGCTTGGTAATGTTTTGGTCTGGCCAAGAACTTTCTGAGTCTCATGCTCTGCCAGGGAGGAGGGGAAGCTGGGAGGAAGGAGAAATGGGACACCTGCCCTAAACTGACCAGAGAGGTTATTCCATACCACAGCACATCATGTCCAGGATGTGAAAACGGAGAGCAGAGACCTGTAAGGGTGTGGTGGTGCATTGGGTGGTTTGCTGCTGGGGGGTGCACTGGCTGGGTCGGGCTTGGTGAGCAGTTGTATTCTCTTTCCTTGTATTTCTCTTGTATTATTACTGGTGGTAGCAGTAGTGATTTGTGTTATACCTTAGTTACTAAACTGTTCTTATCTCAGCCTGTGGGAGTTGCATTCTTTTGATTCTCCTCCCCATCCCCCCCCAGGACTGGGGGAAGAAAGAGAGAGGAGTGAGTGAGTGAATGAATGAACTGGGTGAGTTATTAGCCTGGGTGAGGCTTAAACCATGACACGGGGGTTGGTTGTTTTTCTCCATAGAGTTTTAAATTATTATTCTTTTAATTACTGCTTAAGTATTCTGAGAACTTGAACATCAGTGCACCTGTTGATTCAAGAAAACCAGGAAATTGAATGGATTCTTGTAGAGAGAAAAACTGATTTGTATAACCCTGCTGATCAAGACATGAAGGATGAAATAAAAACCAGCAACATAAAAGGTAGAGAAAGAATTTAAAGATCTTTCATTCTTTCCGATGTAAAAGGATTAATGTAGGGGAATATTGGAGAAAATTTTAGACAAAATTTGCTTAATTTGGGCTCTTGTCAGTTTAAAAGACCCTCCTGAAAGATTCTCTTAACCACAAAATTCAGATGTAAAAGAAATACAAAGAAATTTAGCTCCTTTTTTGGTTTGTACACCACTTCTCTTTTATAATTGTTATTGTTACCAGCTCTTGGTTTTTGTAAAAGTTCAAAACCTGTAAGAGCTCCCAAAAATTGCTATTAAAATGCTTAGTTTAAACTCTCATATTTTATCTTCTTATACGTTGGTGCTATCTCATGAAGGATTTGGCTGCTGTAGAGAAGCCAAGTTTTCAAATTAAAACATTATCTTTTTTTCTTTCTTAATTTTTCCCTCCTTCACCCCAAATTTGAACCAAGCACTTTCATTGCCCCAAATGAGGGATGATGAGTCATATCTGGTTTAACGTTTTATTTATTTAATTCTGTTCTCCCCCTCATACAGAGATTCTATTAAGACAATAAATCACACTCTGATGCTTGTATCTGGTACAAGTATAAGCACCAGCCTGAGATAAATTAGTGAATAACAGGAGAGAATATTCCATTTTGAGAAACTAGATACCCAGTTTCAAATTACTGCGATTACACTTTTCTTCCCCCTTCTTTTTCTTGCTAGCATGACAGTAAGGACATTTTCTTCAAAAAACATATTTTGAGCCTGTCAGAGATAATAATTTAAGGTCAGATTTTTCAAATGTGCTCAGCATACTGAATGCAGATGGGGTGCTGAGTCCTTCAGGGTTTTGTGGGTTGTTTTCAAGTTTTGTGGTTTTGTTTTGTTTTTTCATTATGATCATGCAGTACGAATTCTGATTAACTTTAAATAAATCCAGCTTCTATCTAAATGTCTCAGGTCTGCAATAGATGGTTCTTAATAACTTTCTTATTTTGGAAAATGCACCTTGGTTGTGGGATTTTCAGGTATTTCCCAGTTGGCCAAATCCTGCTCTTATTGCTATCAGTAACAGTACTTTAAGATGAAAGTAATGTGATGCGGGCATTTGGTCCTGCTTGCCATCTTGGCTGTCTGTAGGTATGTGTTTAGGAATAAATTTAATCTGAGCTCACAAAGTACCAAATCTGTGCCTTAGCACTGATCCAAGCACTTTGCTTCTGTGCCGTAGGTGGATCAGGCACATGTGGTACCAAGTGACTTGCATCTTAATTTGCCACCAGGTGTACTAATTGTGGCTTTTCCCTTAATCTACAGCAGATATTTGGGGTTTAGATGCCTGCATAGAGGTGTTCTATGTACAATCCTATAGGATTGGTGAGGAGAAGTACATTTTCATGGTGCTGTTCTGCTTGGCTACAGTAGAGGAAGCACTTACTAAGGCAGATATCTATAGAATGCCTGGTAAATCATGTCCTAGAACTGCCTGATTCTTTTGGTTCATCTACAAAGGTCACCAGATGGTTAGCTAATAGGTGAGTGTCTATATTACAAGCCTCAAAGCTGAGCTCAGAACCACTGCTGGACATAGTTGTCATCATAGATGAGAAACAGAGTGGTCATTCAGTGTGCAAAAGCTCTTCTTATCTATCTTAACTTTGCATCCTTGCCTTATTTTTGCCCCAGTGGTTTCACTTAGGAAAGGCAATTCAATGTTAATTCCTTCTGAAATCTTTACCTACAGCTCTGATGCTGTGTAGCTGTACACGCCACTATAGCATGTTCCCTTAAAATTGCATTTTTTTCGTTGTGGGACAGTTTGTCCCTGAGACTGTTTTAGTACCACAGACACAGAAATGGAGTGGTGATTAATTCTCTTAAAACATCATGTATTTTGTATTGTATCCATCTGTGACATGATAATACCCTTCTTCTTTTGATTATGTTCCTTGAATTGATTATGTTCCTTGTACCCTTTAGGTGCTAATTTAGGGAATCCTTTGCTTGGCTTTTTTTGCAAGCTTTCTTATTGTTGGTGCCACTATTATTCATGGAGACAATGAGCAGAAGGAGGTATTTAGTTTGCTTGTTGTTTTTTCTCTGTTTATGAAAAAAAATTTATTTGTAACAGATGAACCTAGAGTAGAAGAAACCACATCCTAGCACATCAGTGCATTCTGGCTTTATTATTGTAAGAAGAATACATTTTTTCCTTGACATAGCACAAGCCAATATAAATATTTGTATTTTTTTTCCCCCACCTCTTTTATCTATCTTCTTAGAGCTTATGCTGAGGATGCAACCCGGAGTAGAAGATCAGTGTAAAGCACTGTTGCAAATTATCCAACTGAGATTGATTTTTTTTTTTTTTTTCCATCTTATGCATTAAACCCTCTTGGTTTGGATTTCAGCTTAGACCTGAAATGAATTTTGATAACGATACATGCCATAACTTAACCTGCTTATAGAGCTCCTGAAATTCAATAAATCCAACCTTGATAATTAATTGATATTTAGTCACAGAGTGACCTTACACCTTCCTAATAAACCTCCAGGAAATCAATAGGTTAACACATAAAGAATCCTTCTGAAACATCTTCTGTAGATAAGGCTTACAGGAGTGACTGGCACTGAAGCTAGCAGTCTTCCTGTGCTTGAAGGTGTTTTGTTCTGGAACCACTTGTGCTTCTGAGGTTTGTAAAGATCCTTCTAGGATTGTTTAAATATGATTTATAACCAAACTAGCAGTAAAATCCTCAAATTATGGTGCCAGGCAGTCTTCTAATCTGTACTGCAAATGTAATAGCTTTCACTTAAGTCCTGATTATTTGTTTCTGAAAGAAACCCTGTACTCTGGTGGTATTTTAGTCACCTTATTTTGTTGTGGCAATAACTGTGATGTACCTAGTTTTCTTCCTGTATATCTCTCAGTATTTACTGCTATTAGAAGTGGATCTCATTAGTTCAACTAATTTAATCAGATCAGAGAGTAGGAAATCCACCTGCGACCATACCATTTGGAGGAAGGGATAAAGGCAACCAAGTGAAAATAATGTTTTTCTCAGCCCAGTTGGAATGTTAAGTACTTCACTGTTAAGATAATTTGAGAGCTCAAAATCTGTTTCTGTTCCTATTGGAAATGTGAAAAAAGTAATTTCTAGCCAATTCCATGAAGTAATAGATAGATCAGAAAGGGGGATGCTGATGTGGGTAGCAAGAGGTTCTTTAGCCGTACAAGGCAATCTTGGAATATATAAGGCAACTCTTGTGAGTGTTTTGTTTGGTTTACTTCTGTGTGGAATGAAAAGTTAGGAATGTGAAACTTTCTTTCTCAGCCTTTTGACTCTGTGTCTGTGTTTTCCCTTCCCAAAAGGGACAAGGTGACCTGAATCTATGCTGGGTTTCAGTGTTCTGTTATGGTACTGCAAAGCCTGATGAATAAGCAATTGCAGTTTGTTTACAGTCTTGGCACAGAAAGTCACTATGACTGAAATTCAGCTGACACCCATACATTGAATAGCAGACCTGTGCAAGCATCTGTAGCATTATTGCAAACTATTGCATAAGGAAATGTCTTGGGTTCAGCAGTCGCAGTCATTTTTCTCCTTCTTGGTAGCTGGTGCAGCACTGTGGTTTTGATTTTGGGCCTGGGAACAGCGCTGATAACACCAGTGTTTTCAGTTACTGCTTGGTAATGTTTTGGTCTGGCCAAGAACTTTCTGAGTCTCATGCTCTGCCAGGGAGGAGGGGAAGCTGGGAGGAAGGAGAAACGGGACACCTGACCCAAACTGACCAAAGAGGTTATTCCATACCAAGCACATCATGCCCACGATGGAGAAAAGGAGGGCAGAGACCTGGAAGGATGGGGGTACACTGCTTAGTCGGGCTGGGTGGTGAGCAATTGTATTCTTTCCTAGTATTTGCCTTGTCATTATTATTATTGGTGGTAGCAGTAGTGATTTGTGTTATACCTTAGTTACTAAACTGTTCTTATCTCAACCTGTGGAAGTTGCGTTCTTTCGATTCTCCTCCCCATCCCCCTGAGACTGGGGGAAGAAAGAGAGTGAATGAACGAGAAAACTGCATGGCTGAGAGGCTTAAACCATGACAGGAAACAAGAGTCCCATTTTTCTTGAGATTTTGGGTACTCTTTGTATATCTGTCTTTCTGTTAATCAAGAAACCTGCAGCTAGAAGTTTGTTCACAGTGAAAAGAAAAACTTATTCCTTGTGGGACAACTGAATCTAGGGAAAGTATGCAGATTCAAACAATGCTGCAGGCAAAGACATAATCTCACCTGCTGCAGGGGCTCTCTCTAAGTCAGCAAAATAAGAGCTCTCACACTGCAGGAGGTCTCTGCCTCCATCACCACAGGAGAGAAGTGAAGCAAGGCAGGCACACAGCCAGGCTTTCTCCCTTATTCTTTTCCTGAGCAGCAACATGCACGTAGATGGCTGTCATAACCACTGTCTTGCAGGGAAGGAGAGCCCTGAGAAGATGTCATTAACACAATTTTTGCTTCTAACCTGCCTTGCAGTGGGTGCTTTGCTCTTTTTCTGGTCTTCAATTTGTTGGTATCTGAAACTTCCTTGCTGCATTGGGTTCCAGCAGGTGCTTTTGATTTCTGTAATACATGTTCCTTTCCTACTGTCTCATGCTGCCCTGCCTATACCAAAGTAAACAAAGAGTAAATCCTTTATAAGTGACTACGAGACAAGCACAAGATAGAAGTAATGTTGCCTGTTCTAATCTTGTGGCTGAGATGGGATTTGAGTTCTCTGTCATGTACAACAAAATGTTTCATACAGCGTTCAGAGTTTCACTATTTGTTGCCACAGATCGCTGTGACAAAGACAGTTTAATTCTTCATCTTCTTCTGTCACTTAGATTCATATTTTGTGATGAGAACCAGGAAAAATAGTCAGTCCTATCACAGTACTGGTATTTGATCATCTGTTTACAACACTTACCTACAAAGACATTCATTTGAATTGGAGAATGGTGGCAAAATGACAAATGAAGGAGTGTAGTGGAGGCATTTTAGGTTAGAATGGTGTTTATATTGAAAAATCTGTAATAATTTTTTTCTTAAACTGCCTAATGTGAAGAGAGACACATGGTTCACAGCCATAACCATTTAAAATAAACACTACCTAGGACAGAACTGTCCTTCTCGGTGCCTTACATTTTCCCATTAACAGCAGTATTGAAAAGGTGTTACTATAAGTACAGCAAACCTTTGCTTAACACCATGTAGCACCGTTCCAGGAGGTTTAACCCTGGAGATCTAATATATAAATTGTTCCACCAGTTTCTGCTTAGTTTTGTTTCACAAAGGAAAAGAAAAGGAGTACAGGTTCAGAGGACAGATAAAACAGTCCACCTCTTTAGGTAAACCTAAACCTTCAGTTACTACTCCATAATGGTTGAATAAATATATCCTTTCCCAGAGTCCCAGCAGGTGTCCTACTTTGGCAGCATTTCCTGACTCTCACTGATTAGATAATTTGAGCTAAATCATACATTGTCCCCTCATCTGGGATTCAGAAGGCGAAGAGGTGATAGGTGTTTTCTGAGGTGTTTCTGATATATGGGTTTCCATGAGGTTGTGAATGGTGATTAAAGAAGTGAGTCAGAGTCCAGGGGAAAGGACATTTCTGCTAGATAAACTTCTGTAGTGTGATTTCACTGCAGATTGCCTCCGTTAGAAAGGAGAAACGGTATTAACTTTCAAGGAGACCCTTAGAGTTAAGGGGCAGGGCAAAAAGCAACAGACATATTAATGAGCTAGAAACTGTTTTAACCTGTAGAGCATGTTTGTGGTTTCAGACATCTTTCTGTTGCTTCCATGAGAAAATGTTGGAGTGCCAGACTTGGGATGTGTTCAGGTAGGATATGACAGCCTACATTCAAACCCCTGTTCCTCTAGATGTAGCCCAGGAGCGTGAACTTCTGTATCCCACCTTCCAGCTGGACGCTATAATCTCCTGGCTGCTCTGGAGTTTGCTCTTGGTTGCTTCTGCTGCACACACATCTTTAAAAACAGGCTGATGTCCAAGTGAATGAGCGTGATTATCAGTGGGGGCATCTGAGATGCAAGAGGTGCTTTTCTAGAACCACATCTGAGTTGGAAACAGCAGGGACCAGGTCTCCCACCCTGGGTAAGTGACAGTCTGAATTAGCAGTTAACCTCTGGTTAACTTTGGTTTTGGGCTCTGATTTTCTTCAGCCTCTGAAGTTTTGAATAGAATAAGTTGAGATACATGTTTCTCTGTTTTATTACTAGCCTTTTCCAAAAGAAACAGACTTTCTAGCTAGTCCCTCATCAAGTCCAGATATTGAGAGGAAATTTAACTAATTTAAGTGGCATATGCAGCTGAAAGTTGTCCCATGTGAGATGTTAGAGCAAGTTTAAGTACCTTCTGTTTGAAGTGGCACCTGCCACTGTAAAAAGATGATATGTTTGCAAAAAGATTTAAATGAAACCAGAAATCATGAAAAAGAAAATAATCATATCAGGTTTAATGAAATATTCAGTCCTACCTCCTCCATCATCTTTTCTTTCTCTCTCTCCCATCTCTCTCCCATCTCTCAGCTGTCTTTTTTTCTTTTCTTTTTTTCCCCCTTTTTTGTTCAAATCCCTCCACCCCAAAAACTTTGTTTGAAAAATCTCTTTGCACACCAGAAATGCTTTGGAGGAAAAAATTTAACTAATAGAAGAGAAATTAAAGCATCAAATTCAGGAACCTATTATCTACTCAGCTGTAGCTATGTAACCACACTGTAGATATTTGCCATTTCCATGCCTCTATAGCAAGAGCCAATCTTTTCTTCTTTCCATAACTAAAAATGAAATTAATGCTATCAGAAGTTCCGGATTTGACAAATCTTTTCTTCTGAAGAGCACTGTAGGTAAGAACTGAAATTATATGTCCTTACATAAGAGACATGTTTATCTCAGGGTCCTAACCATATCAATGTGGCTTTCTGCTGCAGTGCAGTACTGCTTGGAACAAACAAGATTTTCTTGTGGCATAAACTATTGTTCACTGTGAACAGTAGGGATTCATTTGAAATCACCTTCTTAGTGTCTATTTCTTTAATATTGAAAACATCTTTCAGGCTTCCCTGGGTGTGTTTTGGCAACTAATAGACGTTATAAGATCTTTGGCTCATCTCTCCTGCCTGATGAGCAGAGGGAAATGGATGGGAAGTGGATTATAGGGTTTCTTTTCCCAAGTGCTACAAAGAACACAACTTACCCTAATTAGCTGGAAGATGTGTGTTCTTGGAAATGAAGGTGTCACATTGGGGATAATAAATATTGGCTACCTAGAGCCTCTTGGGGGGGAAGGGGGGAGAGAAGAAGGAAAAAAAATAAAACTCCAACCAATCAAAAAGAAATTCTTGCTCTGCTCCTTGGAAAAACATTTTGCTATTAACTAAAGCAAATGCTGCACAGACTTCTAGCGATGAGGGCTTTTATTGTTATTTGACAGATGGGTGTGATTGTTTTTAATGTCCTGTTTTGCCTTGATTATCTGCATCATGTCATTTCTGCCCGAGCACAACAAAGCTAGTGCATATGTTGGCACATTTCAATGTGGACTACCTGTCAGTAGGAATATGCTTGAAACAATAATTTACAGCTGGAGTTAGCATATTTTTTTTATGGCTTGACTGAAGCATGTGATTTCTTTCTAGGCCCTGTGAACTTACCAGTTTCTACAGTCAGGATCTTAGGAAGATGGGAGCTCCTTGCTCCTAGCATCCTCCTAGGGACAAGCAGTGTCTGGGCTGTCAATGGTCTGTCATTAACAGGTCCCTCCTACTTGTCACTGCAACCTGCTTAGTGAGAAGCTAGGTTGATTTTGTTTCTTTTGTTTGTGTTTTTAAAAGAACTGAGACCAGCCCCAGGTTTCTGGACATAATTCCTTTGCTTAGAGATGCAGCACCTGTTTATGTCCATGCAGTACATGTTTATATTTTGTGTGTGGGTTTTGTTGTGTTAGCCAGTAGCATTCTCAGGGCCTGCTTTTAGGCACAAGCAGACAACTGGGGGTGGGGGAGCAACAAAGTAGCTTGTGATTCTCCCTGCTGGTTTGCCCCGGTTTAGGAGCCTGGAAATCTGAGCTTAGGGAGGGCTTATGGGAAAAAAGGCAGTAGTTGCTGCTGCAGAAGAGCAGCTACCATCCTTCTCCCTGACAAACAGCAAATTTGGACCTCTAGATCTTTTGTCTATTTTTTTTGCTTATCTTGCTTCTTTCCATAGTTGGAGTTATGTATCCCTGTTAGAGGCTTAACTTTTCATCCTTGGGGAAGTGAAATTCTCCTTGCATTCCCCAAAAGCCTTGAGGTGGACACATCTATCACTATTCATCTGGATTCCTCTACCCTGCTTACATAGATGTGCAGTTTCTGAGAGTTAGGGGTACACTGGAGCAAATAATTTTCTTTCCCACACCCACTCACAGAAGGCTGAATGCCTTTTTCTTCCTCATGCAGCACCGAGCCCCTGTAAAAGTATCCATATTTCTATGTTTCCCTAACATCCAGGGACTGACAGTGCCTTTGCCCTGCTCTGTCTCACCTTTCTTCTCTCTCTGCCCTCTTGGAATGGGCAGCACAGAAAAAGCTCTACAGCATACGGGGAGGACATGGGTTTTGCACATACCTTGCGAACACTGCCAACTGCATGCGCAGTGGAGCTTTTCCATCCAAAGAGAGCATGGGAGGACTTAACACTGTGTTACATATGAGTGCAGAAGTAGGCACAGGTGACTCTATAATACCATTCCCTCCCTGCAGGGGCACAGCATGCCTGAGCAGCATGAAGGGAAGGATTACAGAGGCAGAACCCAAAGCACTGAATGGATGGATTTAGGAGTAGTGTGGGAGTCCCTCCAACCTGGAGCAGAACAGCTGTTTCACAGTGTTTAACCAGCACGGGACTTGATCGGAGGAAGGACCAGTCTCATGAAAAACTCAGAAGTTTGGCTAGCTTTCAGCATTTAATGCTGTGGAGCTCAGCTGTAATTGACACATGGGATCGTGATTTTGGTTTTCTGTCTGCTGCCAAAGAAAGTGACATGCATCCTCATCATCCCCTTTCATTACATTAGCACACAGGCAATGCTGAGCTACCCAGCTGTAGGGCCAGTCTGGCTGCCTGCCACACACCTGCAGGCTGGGCTCTGAGTACCAGGCTGGATTTCAGTGGATGGTTTTCCTTCTTATTGTGGGATATGTCATCATTGTTTTTAGTGGAGGTCTGTTATTTTTTTTTAATCTGTTCTTAATTACTAGATTTTTGGTGCAAATTATCTTTATCAGATATGTTCTTTCCGCTCAAGGTAAAAAGTTCCTAGAAAGTCTTCCAATGTTTGTATGGGGTAGCTGATTTTGGGGGCTGCCATAGCCTAACCATCACCATGGGAAGGGGCTGTTGGAGAGATTTTCCTACATGTGTCTGTAGGCTCATTTCATTACCAACATGTGGTTCTAAAGTTCTCCAAAGAGTCCTCTGGAGTGGGAGCCACAGTGTTCCTGTGGGGTGATGGTGGTGGTAGTCTGAGGACCAGAAGCCAGGGAAGAGATTCAATCTCTGAAAGAGATTGAATTGTGTATGGAGGCTTTTGGGGAAATTATCATCCAAAAAGCTCTGTTGATTTGTCTTATCATGAGAGCAATTCTTCTGACAGGCACAGCAGTTGATTCATATCAACAGGAAAACAGAGAAGTAGCTTTCAACAAGTTCCACGCAGCATTTGATATCTTCAAAAAGTCCCTTGAGTTGTGTACTGGGAGGGAACGTTCCAGAGGTTCCCACATCATGAACTATTGTTGGCATCAGTGGAGGAGTTTTAGCAGGCTTAATGTATAGATTGAAGAGGGTGTTCTTTGATTTTGTTTCTCCCATCAAGGGGCTTTCCAGAATATAAATGCTTGGTGGAAAAAGCACTAAGGTGTGCTTAGTGACAGACAGTGGCAGACATTCTGCCCAGGAGCTTGTCAGCTCTGCTGGTGCAGCAGATGACTGTTAGTGACCTGCTATGAATGGGAGAGGCGATTGGGTATGCAAAAAAAAGGTCTGACAATAACCCCTGTTCTCTTTCACTGTCACCTTTCTCCTTTGGTCTGTTGATGATAGTTATGTCTGAATACAGGCCTAATGTACCCAAATCCTGAGCTGCATTCTCAACTGCTCTCTTCTACCCATCTTTCTAACATTTGTAATGCACATCTTGTCTACACTGCAGTAACACTTTGTACTTCCCTCTTTTTGGTAGCTACCTTTTGCTCTTTCTATTGGGTCATAAATTCTTGAAGCTGAATCTTTTTCCCTAACTGATTCTCCATGTCTCCTTTTCACTATGTTTCTAAATTTCATCGGTACCCCTCTTAGTCTAAACCTGAAGTATCTGCCTTCTATTTCCTGTGAAAGTGTCATCCAAGTAGCCTCAGAGCACCCACTGAAGTTTCAAAGGCAAAAGAAGCTTGTTGGGGCTCTGGAATATTCAGAGAAACTTGATGTGTTTCCTGGAGATGCTTAGCTGTTCTACACAGTATTTCCCAGACGCATTGCATTTTCCCTGTGGCATTCACATAATCCTGTTTCAGTAATTGAAAGTTACAGAAGTTGGAGCTTTATCAGTTAATAACCTTGCTACTTGCTGTTTCCTCAGATGACTATGATCTGGTTAAAAACATTATATAAATATTTTAATAAAAAAGTAGTCAGTCTGTGGAGGAAAGAAGGTCAGAGCAGGAACAAACTAAACACAAGAAAAATAATATATCTGAGACTTATGAATTTATAAAATTCTGATTATTCTCAAATTTATGTGAAAACAGTGCACATGATGGCTTCTTAACAACTACGAATTCTTTTCTTCTATGTTAAGCCAGGTACTTTGCCTAACGTAAAGTGAGAGAGGCTTATTATCTGGCTAATCTTTTGTTAGGGCATTTTATTCTCACTTGTTGGAATGATGGTCTCTTCTGTCTTTTATGTCTGTGATCTAAGATCTAGTCCACCACCACAGATTATGGTTGGGTTTTCTTTTGAAGTGGCAAAATAGAAGACAGCAGCAGAAACAGAACAAAAGCAATTTTGGGGCTACTTCAGTGAGTTGGTTTTTTTTTTTTTTTTTTTTTTTTTGTTTGGTTTGGTTTTTTTTTTAACTTTCAGGTAGAGAAAATGACATAATTTGGGGGATAATCAGAAATGTTATCAGTGGAAATAGGTGCTGGTGGCTGGGGGGAATTTGGTACTTGCAAAGGAAGTCTGGGAGGTTTCAGTCCCACATGAACTCTGGAATTTTTTGATAGAGGAATGTGATAGTAGATCAACTAACCCTACATAAAGAAGCATATGCTGTAGTCCTCTGTTGGCAGTGAAGGATTCCAGTTGTTTCTGAGAGGTGACACACTGTTCTAGTTGTGCAATGCACAAAAATCCTAACGGAACTGTTAGGGGTAACTGTATTTCTCTCACTCCTTGTGTGATTAATAGGGTTCTGGTCAGTGAGCAATGAAGTCTGGATGTGCACAGGGCTGTTCTGTCATAGCTATTTCTCAAAAGAGCCATAAATCCACAGATTTTTTTCTTCTGACACTCCGATCTAGCCAACAATCCTACCTTAATAGATCTGATTAGCTTTATCCAGCTTCTGCTCAGAGAAATCTCTAAATCAACCTATAAGGCAGATTCTAAAAAGAGAGAGCATGATTTCTGTCCTCAGCCATATCCTTCCTCCTAGGGCACTTGGTACAAATTTTATTGGAAATTGCTCCTGGAAGTATTTACAACTTACTTTCCTTTAATCCTGTTTTCATCTCACCTCATAATAATTTCAGGAATGTTTTTAGTTTCCAAAGCCAAGGAAGCAGTTTCTTCTCGGCAGCAATTTCATTTGATGTTAAATAAAAAAGAAATGCGCTTTTTCTGGCGAAGCTCTATAAAGATGATTGTACAATCTGTACTGTATGCCTAAAAACTGCTGCAACAAGATGTGTACCATATGGTGCATGTGTCATCCCCTTACTTCAAGTGTCTCCTTAGTTAGGCTTGCATGGTTGATAATAAGCTTGGTTTTGAATAAGAAAAAACACATTTTATTTTTTTGTGGGGAGAAGGGTGTGTGTACATGCAAGAACAGGGTGAAGAAATGATTTTTCCTGACCTCAGCTAGTTCTCTCATCAGCTTTTAGTATATAAAAATCAGAAATTTCATTAGTTGAAAAAAAGTCTGTTGAGCAGAGCGTTAAATTTAACATGATGCTGTGACAGGAAAATAGAATTTAAGTATGATTTGGTTTAGTTCCTTCTCCTCTATGGCAAAAGCACAGCCCATAAGTATGTTGGAAATAGGCACAATGGATGAAATGCAGTGAGCAGATGGCCTTTACTGGGTGAGAAGAAAATGCGAGACCTAGTATCCTTGGGAAACACTTCTGTATATTCTGTACATGTATTCTTCTTGGAAGCCACCTTAGAGTAAAACCCTAGGAGTGTGATACAAAGAAGTAAAATTTAAAATTTGCTGTGCCTGTGTGCTCCTGAACCAGTGGCAGAGAGATATCCATTTAGGCCATCACTGCTCTTGGGCAAAGATTAGATTTTAGCATGTTGCCAAACTTGCCTGATCTGTCCTAAAAAGAGCCAGTTCAGGGAAGTTGCTGACCTGTATGGTCAAGCTGATGCAAAGCACTGTTCTAGACTTCCTACTACTGGAGATACTGGTAATTGTGTGTTTCCTGCAAAGAATGTGCTCTCTGAAATGAGCAAATTGTAGACCGCCTGAGCCTACAAAATCTTGAGATGGCTTTCTTTTCTCTCTCTTTCTGAGATGTCTTATTCTACATTTATTAAAGACTAAGTCCATCAAAAATTACATGCTTCTAACACTTAAATGTGGGGGAAAATCAGCATGAATCTTGTGCACTGCATTCAGAATAATGAATGATGTTTGCCATACCTTAAAACTAAAGGATAAACCAAACTATTTGCAAACAACTTGATATGGCTGTCTATTTTCTTATAATAATGAAAATAGCATTATATTCTATACCTGCAACAACATAGTAGCTCCATAAGCTGTGTAGGTGAATCCATTTGGGCTATACTATTCTTTCCCTTTTTTCTGAGAGGCAGATGTTTATACCAGTCTTTTTGCAACCAGATTCCTGAAGACAAGCAAGAAGAAAACAATGACCAGTCTTATGCCACCTTCTTCCCCCTATTTATCATTGTGGTTGTCAGGTATGTAGACCGAGGCATATGCTAGCCAAGAATACTACTGTAGGGCTTGTTTGGTTCAAAATGACGCTTGTTTGCTATTGCCAAGTCCATTGCAAAAGTTAATCTAAGAAGCCTGAAATTCTTTGAAGGGTCTGTTTTGTCTTTGGTTCTGGAAACAGGTAAGGGATTTATGTGCTGGTAGCTGATTTGCTAAAATATGCTGTTGGTAGAGGCTCAGTTTGGAGAATTTCCAAAGGCTTGTAGATTTAATTTGGAGAAGCTTCTGTCAATTTGGCTTTTCAAGGCCTGTGGTTGACAGCAACCTCAATCAGAGCAGTCAGGCATGTTAGGTATGAACAGTGTCCATGACATGTCTCAGACAGAAGTCTAGAACTGGGGTAGAGTATTCTTGAGCTTACTTTTTAGTAGTAGTCTATTCTGACATCCTTACATAGGATGATTCTTGAGACCAAAAGGAATATGTTGATCCTAAACAGAGAGAACATCTTTTGTCAAGAGTCAGACTATGACCTTTTCCTACAGCCTATAAGTGCTACAAATCCTGTGTAGAATTTTTCATCAAGGACATGAAGCTAAGCTGAGAAGGGTGTATTGTGGAAAACAGAAACATACTGGGGGCTGAAACTGCAACTGGTTAAAGGGTGAGTTGCATGAAAAGTAAGAGGAAACAGCAGCTCCTGCTTCTTCATGTAGTGAAGAAAGCTAGCCTGGAGTCCCATTGTAGTTATGTCATGAATATTGTCATGATTTACAGGATGGAACTTCACAACTCACAAAGAGTTATAAAGGAGGTATGTTTATTGTGGCACCAGGTGCGAGGGGGATCACTCCTCTTAATTCGCACACTGAGAGCAAAACAAGCTGGATATTTATTACATACAAACATACATATTCATCAGATTTCACAAGCATAGGAGAAGAACATTGCAATTAATTCCAAGAACTCATTCATCCCATTCCCCTCCCTCTCTGCACCTGTGCACTGCCATCTGGTGGTCTTGGGCTGGGGTCTTCTGGATGATGTAAGAAGTCTTCCTTGCTGTGCACTTTTCACCTTTGGTACAGTTTCCCTAGCTGGCAATCTCGAGTCTTTTAGAAACTAGTTGAAACAAGTTCCTGTCAGACATTCATCTTCTTGAGGGAAAAGGGTCTCTAATTTTAAACAATGTGTTTCAGTAACCTATTCTATTCTGGGTTATAGTTTAAGTAGCAAGGGCAAGAATGTACCTGTTCCCTATTCTAAGTTAAGACAATGCATGGTTTGAAGAAAATTCTTAACCCTTTCCTTAGTCTGTTACTATTCCTTGCATCAGTCAATGCCTTCCAAGTTTGTATTGTATCAAAGAGGAAAGAAAACTGCTAATTTTATGATTTTGAAGTTAAGCTTTAAGAACAGAGCATTAGGTTATTTAAAAAAAAGGCAAAAGCTAAATTTTTTAAGCTTAATTTGACATTATTTTTGTATAAAAATAGATTTATATTGCAATGGCTGTTAAGAAAATAGACAATTATCTATGAGGTATCACTAGTCTTATTAAAATGCAGGCAAACATGAATTCTTTAAATTGTCATTATCTGGAGTCTCCCAGAACTCATGAGGGTTTCTCACTGCATGGTTTTTGAGAGCTGGGAAAGGAGAACATGCCTGAGCTAATGAAATGTCTTTGCATACCATAATCAAAGGGGAAAAATAATTGCATATATATATATATAATATATATATGCATGATCAGGTTAGAAATCACTAAACACTTAAGCACTTGCTCATTTCTCTGCACAGATTCAGGCTTTAATTCTTGACTGTTTTACTTCTCTTCGTTTATCAATCTGCAAAGCAGAATTCAAAATGCTATCTTGTTGATTTGGCAACAACTCTTTTGCATTAATTTGCATTGGTGTTGTTAAGCAAAGGAGAATCAGAACCTGAAACTTCAGAGTGTGTCAGTTCAGAAAACTGTCAGACAGGAATACATATCCTTCTGCTCCCATGTGGGAGTAGGCTTGAAATACAAATCCCAAATTGTACTCACACTGGGGATTGCTATCTTCCTATGATGGACAAACCTAGCTCAAGCTCAAAGATCATTTCACTCTCTGACGTGTGAATGAAAGTAATGTCACCAATAGTAAAATAGCTAGTCAGGGGCCACCAGAGAGCAAGATGATTCAAACCCTTGTGTCCTCAAGAATACTCCATCATGCTTTGCAGGACAGGCAAAAGACAATAATAAACCTTTGGGGGCTGTACCATGGCTTTCTTGTCCAAGAGTTTCAGGATGTTATTTTCCTGCTATATAACCCATATTGCAAGTCCTGGAGAAAGGGACACCGTATGGCTGTCGGTGTTTACAAATGGGGTGTTTATAAGTTGTCAGTTACTTCCATAAATGAAGAAGAATGAACTGGGTGTTGAGGGAGGAGTGATATTGAGTCAATTGAGTCAATAGAGACTATTGTTAGGTACCAAGGGAAGAATAATCCCATAGTTAATAACTAGCTTGTTCTCATCCATATCCCTTTTCATGCACATTCTTCTATTAAGCCAGTGATCAAGTGCACATATAGCTGGAAGCAACAAAATAGAAGTATAAATAACACTGACTTTAACTGAAATCCAACTGTGAACGCCTCGCCTCTGTGATTATATCTTTCATCACACGGATTGTCCCACCACAGGTGTATTCCTACTGCTGAGAAAACTACTTGACATAAAAACCCTCAAACAAACAAGAACATCTTTCTTTCAAATGTCCAAACTGAATTGTCTGAGAATTTCATTGACATGAGCAGGAATTGTGGATTTAGCATGCTTCCTTGCATGCACACAAAATCCTCCTCTAGTCAATTCTGCTCAGGTACTGGTGTCAAACATCCAATGCTGTGAAGAGAAATAAGTGTGAGAGTTGACATTGAGCATACTGAGGGTCAGCTGCCTTTGGGTTTTCAGTATCTATTACAGTGTACTAATGTGGTTCCTAGGATTTGTTAAACAAAACAAACAAACAAACAAAAAACAAACCACCAAACTCCACAGAAAACCCAATTGGCTTGAGCTGGATCTGATTTAGATCAGCTTTTGTCCTGCCCAGCTACAGTTGCCGAAGTATGCAGGCTTGTTTCTGTGTTTCTCCAGGCTCTCTGCCTCCAGCAAACTTCAGTACAAAGGCTTGATGAGCGGACTGCTGAGGTAGCAGTGTGGATCTCAGGGGGATTTAGCTGTGAGAACAGGCCAACATTTGCCTGCAAATAGGAGCACTGCTGGTGCCATTCTTTACACAATGCATGGCAGAATTGATGAATTGATTACCGTGATAAAACCTGGGATGATAGTGCTGATATTTATTACAGATAACTTGGTGGGTAGACTGTGTGCAATGACTAAATTAATGTTTTCTGGGAAAGGAAGACTGGCTGTTGATAAGCCTCGAATTTAGGAGTTTGGTTTGTTTATATAAGTCCATCTGGAAAGAGTTTTCAAACATTATCCAAGATATAACTCCATGTGGAAAGGGTTTTCAAGCATTATCTAAGATTTACATCTCTGTGATGCAATAACCAGACTGAAAGTAATGCTGTTCTTGACAACAGAATCCAAGTATTTCTTCCAGTTCAAGGTGGCCCACATCTGCAATGTGGTGGACTTCTCTTAAAAGTGAGTGCTGACATGAGCTAGATGCCTGGTATACCCTAAAACAAAAAAAAAATTTTTGGAGGAAATTCTCTGTGTCCAAGCTACACAAAAAGCTGATTGCTACAGAGAATGAAGGAAAATAACATTAAACTAAGCTCAAGTCTTGTGTTAGCAGTGAATAACCCTGATAATGTATTTTAAGTTACTTGGTGAAAGATATTTGGCTTTTCTCAAGGAGATTTATCAGCTAAGACAAGCCTTTGTGGAATGTTTTGAACTTAAGCTATGTAACTGAGGCCAGTAAATACAACCCACCAAAAGGAAAGAAGGGCTCTGGGAGCCATTAGAAGTATAAATTACTTGGTTTTAATGCAGCCTTCAGCTGAAAGGCTCTTTCTTGATTTAAACAGGTGCTTCATTTTCCCCCTAGCTGTCCACAGTGTTTGTACTTGTCCTGCTAAATGTCCAAAGGCAGTTAGACCCGGTAAATCAACCAATTGGTTTGTACTGCTCTTAACCAACCCTGTCATATTTCTAGTGCTGTAGAAATGTGAGAAATGAAAATGGCACTGTAGAATTCTGCATTAAAAATGTCACCGAGAAATCTTACTTAAGGATAACAAATACTGGTAAAAGGAGAATCTTGAAACTGATAACACTAGTTCTTCATCTACATGAGCAAACAAGCACTCTAAAAGCTGTTTTATCCTTCATGCAGCACCTGAGATTTTGAACCTGAACTGTTTAGCCCTAAATTCTTAGGGCCTTCTAAATCGTACAAGTTTTTTACCATATTAAAATTCCTATAAAGGAGTGTGTGTTCCATGAAGAATGTCCTTGGCATTTGAAAGTAGAGAATTGAATAGGCTAACTTACAGGAAGAAATAGGTTAGGTTTTTGCACCGTGTCCTTCTTGCAGAAAGAATTCCCCAAAGCCATTTTCAAACCAGCAGGTTCCATCCCAGGGGAGGACAGGATGAGGGCCCACCTTGTTGCAGCTTACACCGGGATTTTCTCCAATGTCTCACTATCAGCTTCCCTGAGATTGACTTTGCTTTTTTCTCTTGAAAGCAGAATTCTATCTGGGCTGTGCAGGTGAAAACAACTGCTCTGATGTACTCTACAGTGGTTCTATGCAGCTGGGGATGTATGAAAGCTGTTTTACTGGCAAGTGAAATGTTGGCCAAGGTACTGTGGTTATATAGTAGTGCCATGGGACCATTAGGTTTCACAAGAGCAGACACTGCATTTTGAATTACTGTTGTCTCTAAGGCATAATGCTGTCAATGGTGCTGTACCTCCACACAGTGGTTGTTATTCAGCACTCAGACTTTGCCAGCTATTCTGAAGTTCCACTACAAATCAGTGTCTCCTCTCTATTTCATGACATCAGATCCTAATAGTTCAATGTTACCTTGATACAAGTGAGAGAAGGGTTTTGTCTTATAAAAAGGTTGGTAAGCGCACTCTGGGGAATGATCCTGTGTTGCTGAACCCTGGACTGCTCAGGAAACTACATATGTCTGTTCTTCTTTGGGCTCATTTAAATAACTATGATCTAATTCAGCTTAAGTGGAACTTTCTGTCTTTGTGCCTGTCAGTACATGCAGGATTAAAGATAAAAAAAAAAAAAAGAAAAGCCATGTTGTACTGAAAAGGAAATTTTTCCTACTCATTAGACTTGCGGACAGCTTATCAAAATCATTGAAGAAGGCTTAAGAAAACCGCAAAAGAAAAAACAAAACCCCATGCACAAAGAAAAATTAAAAAAAAGGGGAAAAACAACCCCCCAAAAAACCCCAAACCAAACACCAAACAGCACCCCCATCCCCCCCCAAAAAAGCAAACCCTAGGATTTTATCAAACATGACAATCCTACAGGTCAGAGGCTGTAGAACATCTTCAGTTTAAGTCAGAATGGAAATTTACTAGAAGATTTCTTGTGTGTTCTGATCAGGGTAAGAATTAATCCGGGCAATGTACAAAGATAGAGTGTGACCCAAGCAGTCATTGCACACTGCAGTCTTCTTGAGTCTTGTCAACCTACAGGATTTCAGTCTGTACAGCAGTGGGCCTGAACAAATCAAAGATGTCTTGTGACATGTCCTCCTGCCCTTCATGTGTCCTCAAAATGTCCTGGAAGCCCCTCATTCTCAAACCCAGTTACAAGCTGTGGTATATTTGATATAAAAAAGAGTCATGAGTCCCCTGGCACAGGGAGAATTGTATCTTGGAAAGGAGTGTTATTTACAGAAACAATATCTCTGTATTGAAGATGAGCCAACTTGTCTCACCTTGTGTAAAGGTGAACAGCTCCTCATGGCACTGTACAACACCATCCATTGTCATTATACTACCTGCAAAATTAATTTACAAATGTGTATAAATTGGTGGCAAACTATCTCAATTACAGAGTGACAATCATGTTAAGAAACAAATAGAATGGGATTTCAAGAACACTTCAACAGCACACATTAATTATTATTGTTAACTTCCTTTAACACTGCAAGTAAATTCAAGGTTAATTATGTTATGTTAGATTTAACTTCAGTATTGCCAGTAAACTTTATGCAATCTTACTTAAATTTATTGTCTAGGAGTGAGGCAAATGTGGGAAATGGATGAGGAAAGGTGTGTGGACTACCTGTATAACTTACTGTTTGGGGTTTTTTTGAGGGGGTTGTTTTGGTTTGGTTTTTTTGTTCCTTTTTTTATTATTATTTTGTCCTGTTTGTGTGTGTGTTGTTGTTTTTGTTTGTTTGTTTGTTTTTAATAGGGTTTTGTTATTTGTTTTGTTTTAGGAAAATAAATGATTTTTTTTTTTCTCCTCCCAGTTTCTGTTGAAAACGTGGCTGCCTTACGTATATGGATTAGGTCCTACCAACACTAGGAAGTTTTGTTTTTTTAACTGTGCTGATATCATTAAACTGGCAAACAACTGTAGCATGAATAAAAGTGTCTGTGTCAGTGTATCTTATTCTAGTTCAGCAGGAGAAATTAGTTACACCCCCATAAATCACCTTATGGTATTCAGACTATATCTGCGTTAGGGCTTTTATTGCAGCACTTCACTGGCAGTCAGACTCACAAGCTCCCTTTCTACCCTGACAGTGAACCAGGATGTGCCAGTAGGCACTTGCCTGAGTTTCAGTTTTCCCTGAGAAAGCAAAGGTGATTATGAGATGTTGTCAGAAAAAAAAAAAAGTTGGATTTTTCTCTCCTTGGAAATAATAAAATACTTTAAACCTCAAAGCAAACACACAATTTCAGCTAAAAATCTTTGTCTGGAACCCAGACATTTAAATTCATAATTCTTCCTCTGTCTCTTCAGAGGTCATAGAATCATAGAATAGTTAGGGTTGGAAAGGTCCTTAAGATCATCTAGTTCCAACACCCCCTGCCATCGGCAGGGACACCTCACACTAAACCTCGCCACCCAAGGTTCTGTCCAACCTGGCCTTGAACAGCGTCAGGGATGGAACATTCACAGCTTCCCTGGGCAACCCAGTCCAGTGCCTCACCACCCTTACAGTAAAGAACTTCCTCATTACATCCAATCTAATCTTCCCTTGGTTAAGTTTGAACCTGTTACCCCTTGTCCTCTCATTACAGTCCCTAATGAAGTGTCCATCCGCAGCATCCTCATAAGCTCCTTTCAGTTACTGGAAGGCTGCTATAAGGTCTCCATGCAGCCTTCTCTTCTCCAGGCTGAACAGACCCAACTTTCTCAGCCTTATTTTCATACGGGAGGTGCTCCAGTCCCCTGATCATCCTCGTGGCCCCCCTCTGGCCTTGTTCTAACAGTTCCGTGTCCTTTTGATGTTGAGGACACCAGAACTGCACACAATCCTCCAAGTGTGGTCTCACAAGAGCAGAGTAGAGGGGCAGGATCACCTCCTTCGATCTGCTGGTCATGCTCCTTTGGATGCAGCCCAGGATATGGTTGGCTTTCTGGACTGTGATGCTTAGGTTGTTTATGTTGCCAACCTAACACCCTCTTTGAGACTCACCTTCCAACTACCAGTCCTTCCTCTTGCAGACATAGATCCTCAACAATGTCCTCATCAAAGGGCAAAGGTAGCCAAGTGGTGAATGCAGCTCTTAGGGGAGGACTTTTACTGCCTGAAAAGCCATAGAGGTACTTGCATGTGTAAAATGGCAGAGAAAAGATATTTGCTATTCAGAAGTTTTTTACAAAACTATTGGGTTCTTGTTCTTGATAAAAAATTCTCAAGGAAAGGACATTTTGGGGAAAGAAATCAAATAATCCCCCAAATACACTCTGTCCTTGGTTGAAGACCCTATTTCCGTCTCTTTAAAAGAAAACAGACTGTAGGAGAAAAGGCACTGATGAACCCAATTTCCTTCTTTTGGCAAAAAGGGTGGAATTAAAAAATTAAAAGCAGCATTAAGGAATTAAGTAGTGTCATGAGCAGTGGTTGAGACCATTCCCCTCTTACAGGGGAATATCTATACACTTTCTTTACAGTGCTTTTTATACAGTAACCAAGATGAACACATAAAGGCAGCCTCAGAATGTCATTATAAGGGACTGCTGGAGAATTTGTTTTAAAAGCAAAGCACTTTAAACATTGCTTGAAATTGACACACAGCTGCAAATTATAAATTCAGATGACTGTCTGACCTATCAGATTTCCTATTCTCTTGATTCTGAGGTTTTACATGTTTCAAAGACAAAAAGAATTGTGCTGCAAGGTGTTGATAGAAAAGATACCAGGGAGAAGGCTGTATTTCTTTGGCCACAAGTAGAAGTTCAGATATCATGATACACCAGTGTTTTTAGACTCTTTTACAATGTTGTTGTTAGTGTTTGTGAATTGGAGCCTCCCTCTTTTGCCTTGAAATATGTTTACGATAATATTATAAATGTTAAAAGGTAATGTTCAAAGTATCTAAAACACATTGCACTAGGTTCATTGCAATTAGTTTCTTGAGTCAGATTACTGATGTAATTGATGTGGTTTTTTGAAGTGATTATTTATTTGCATATTTATTTATTTATGCCCCTGTTGCTTTAGTTGCACGTCTGGGTTCTGATGTGGTACAAGGAGATAACAAAACATCTGTGACTTTCACAGCCTAGGTAGAAGCAGAACATTTAAAAAAATATTAAGAAACCTTTCTGATTTTGTAGGATCCTTATTTACATTTTGTGTTTTCAAGATTTTGGGACAAAAACTTGAGGTTTGCATGCTTGCATGAACAGACCAGCCATGTCTTTTGAAGTGGAGACATTCCTAGTTACAATCTCATCAAATTATGCTGATTATCCAAATCTTGTTTTTTTTTATTTGCATGATGGAGTGTCATCATGGTATTACCAGGCTAAGTAGTTTGGGAAGTCAGGATTTGATTGCCTTCATTTTTATCCAACTCTGCCTTGGCAATCAAGTGTTCACAAATGGTTTGACTGCAATCAGTCTTCTGGGAGGTTGTGCCCCCAGTTCGTCCAGTAGCAGGGCTTCACTCCAAGTCTGAGCAATAGGGAGTGGAATCCCACTCAGTCTTTTGCTATAGAGCGTGTGACATGGATCTTATTTGCTGCTTTCTAGCCTTGGTTCCCCTCCTGAGTGCTTTGCCCTTGCCAATTTTCATAGCAGGATCATTTTAATGTCTTCCCTCTGCGAGTTCATGCTGTTACCCTGTCCTGCTCAACTTTACTCATGGTCCTTATCTCCAAATTCCTGCACAGCTTTGTGCTTCTAAGATCATTCACTGGCCTGCTTCAGCCCTTCAAATTTCTTTCCCTCACTTTAACAGGAATTCTCGTTCTGCTTGTTTTTTGACCCTGTTTCCATCTTCATCTTCAAACTGGAATTGCCTTGGTTTATCCTGCTTTCTGGACCAGGCCAAGCTCTGGCCACTAACCATGCTTTATGACAAGCATGGTGGTTTACCATGGCTTTTGCCTTCTCTGTGTTCCTGGTTTGTACTTGTTTTAATTTAATACGTGGATCTACCCTGCTTTTACTCTTAAGTCACAACTGAAGTTTGCAATTTTCCACTTCCTCACAAAGACTACCAAAGTAAAAGTGTTCACCTCCATTAGCCATGGTCAGAAGAGCATCTGAACCACAAGGAGCTAACTTGCCATTTACTCACCACTGATCCCTGCAGTCAGAGTAAAGGATTTGCTGTTCCCTCTTTGGTTCAGCTGCTGGCCATTCTATTGCCTATTTCTGTACTTCATCTGTGTGTCTTCATATGACATGTGGGATGATTCTGCAGGCAGACAATTTATGATAAAGGATCTCACAGTACATTTTAAATTGTTACTGTCCCCAAGATGATTTTCCAGACAGCTGATTGAATATGCAGAGGCTCATTACTCAGTATCTTCCTTCCATCAGTGTCTTATGTACCTTAGGATTGTGTCACGGGTTCAGCAGTAGCAGTCATTTTTCTCCTTCTTGGTAGCTGGTGCAGCACTGTGTTTTGATTTTGGGCCTGGGAGCAGCGCTGATAACACCAGTGTTTTCACTTACTGCTTGGTAATGTTTTGGTCTGACCAAGGACTTTCTGAGCCTCATGCTCTGCCAGGGAGGAGGGGAAGCCGGGAGGAAGCAGAGACAGGACACCTGACCCAAACTGACCAAAGAGGTATTCCATACCACAGCACGTCATGTCCAGGATGTGAAAACGGACAGCAGAGACCTGGAAGGGTGTGGTGGTGCAGTGGGGGGGTTTGCTACTGGGGGGTGCACTGGCTGGGTCGGGCTTGGCGAGCAGTTGTATTCTCTTTCCTTGTATTTCTCTTGTAGTATTACTGGTGGTAGCAGTAGTGATTTGTGTTATACCTCAGTTACTAAACTGTTCTTATCTCAGCCTGTGGGAGTTGCATTCTTTTGATTCTCCTCCCCATGCCCCCAGGACTGGGGGAAGAAAGAGAGGTGAGTGAGTGAGTGAGTGAGTGAGCAAGCGAACTGGCTTAAACCACAACAGATTGTCAAGAGGATTTCATCAGGACTATTTGCAGAAAGAGTGGGCTAATACAGAAACATTTGACTCAGTTTTCAAAGAATTTGCCGGGCAATGACTATTAATAATAATGGTGATGATTGTTATTGTTTGTTTCTCTGGGATGTATGTCATTCAGATGTAATTTTGGTCTGTTATGACAGTTTTATTTGTGATTTGATTTTCCCAGGGGTGTGAAAGGATTGCTGTTTATACAGTGCAGCTGTGTTTTGGGTACACAGGTACATAAGCTCTGGACATGATTCTTTTCTTAGAGCCTGTATATTTATTTCCCTGTAACACTAATATGTGGCTTTTACAATAAGTATGAATTGTGGGTTTTCTGCAAATTCATCAGAAAATTGAGAAAGATTTTTTTAAGAAGTTATAACTAGTACCAATTATAAGCTACTGTAATTACAAAGTTACACAAAAAGGAAATGAAAGCTTAATAAAAATCGGTCACAAAGGTTTGTATCCACGTTAGTATTTCAGAATTGGGCCTTATCCTTCAAAACAGATCACCAAGTTAAATAATACAGGACAATTGGCTGCATATATGACATTAAAATTAACACAGGGAATTCTTTGGAGTACTACCATTAGGATAAAAACAGGAAAGAGAAATGAAGAAACTTAATAAGATAGGTACATTTTTAAAACCATATAATATATTAGATCAGTACTCCCATTAAAGCTATTATCATGCCTCTAGCACTGGCTAAGACCTCCATCTGGAAATAAGAATTAAATCCATCCTGACTGTATTTCAGCAGTGGTGGCTGTCTTATCAAAGAACAGGGACTGAAAGAAGGTGTTCCTCTCTGTGTTCTTTGATTTGAGTTGATGGGATTGGACAAAAGAGCTGATGCTATTCCTGGAAAAATTACTGCTTTAAACTTTCAGAACTCGATAGAAGGATCTGCCTAGGGGATGCTGCTACTTGCATCAGCTCCTTGAAGGGGAAATAGCTTAAAATCACTGTCTAACACCAATTTATCCCATAAGGGAGGATGACAGATAAACATCTGGTTGTGCAAGAAGGCAAGACAAAGATGTTTTCAGAGATAACACCCTCTGAAAAGAAAAAGTAGTCACCTATTCTTCCTGGTTTTTGGTTTAGGAGGGTCTAGTAATGAGAAACCAATGTATACGGAGCCAGATTTATGGTGCTTGTAGAGCAGTTGCAGCGCGGTTTTTTGGGTGGGAGGTGACTAGGACAAGACATGACCAAAACAAACAAACACCACACCAACCCCTCAAACCCATAACCTCAAATAATAAAAACCACATATAAATCCACAATGAACCCCATCAAAAAAAAAAAAAGACAAAAAAAAAAAACAAACAAAACAAAACAAAAAAACAACTGACCAAAAAACCCCACCAAGCCAGAAAAAAGCAAGCAAACAAACAAAAAAAAAAAACCACCCCAAAACCTAACAAAACTAAACAGCCAAAGGAACCAACATACAAACAGAAAAACCACTACATCATAGTATATGCAGATTTCTGGAGCATGCCATGCTAACCAAATTTAGATTGCCCTGTGGACCAAGAATCCTGGACTTGATCAGGAGCCTGGATGCCTTTGCTCTGAGAGGTGTCATCTTCATTTGAGAGACCAGGTTTTAATTTCTCATCATGTATGCTTAGATACTAGTCACGAATATGCCCTGAGCTACCAGTTGCTATTAAAATCCCCTGGCCTTCTGTTATGATATTCACTCCAACCTCTGCATATTCTGGAATGCATGCATCAGTTTTCCACACACTTGTAAGTAAATACGGCAACTGTTTCTGTTCTAGCTCTGCACAGCAGATGGGAGCCAAAACTGAGAACATCCATGCAATGACCAGAGATGGTTGCTTATTTGGATTGTTTCTTTGTATCTCTGAAGGTACTTTGCAGGATCTGATGAAAAAGGGGAAGAGAAGAAAGAAATCAAAGGGCTGAAACAAGTCAATGAAACAGGAAACTAAGCATGGGGAATGGTTTATTACTGCAACCCTGCTGTTAACAGCAGCGAGAAAAGATGAATGCCATCAGGAGGCAGAATGCTGCATAGTTGCAGAGCCCTAACTCTTACCAGAATAATGGGGTCTCACTTTAAGGTAGCTATTAGTGTGCCACCAAAACACAGATGTGCTGCCTTTTCATTGCCATTTAAATTTCTCCCCGGTTCTATTCTTTTTCCAAGAGTACTTCACATCCCAGCGCTATACAGCATTACAGCACATATATGTGTGTGATTTCACATGCTTGTGTCTTCAGACATACATACATAGACAGGGTGATCCCTAAGATGAAATACATGATCCCTAAGCTGAAATGTGTAAATTCAGACCTGTAGAGTTATGAAGTCAATAGAGACTCTCCCTTTAAGTGCAAAATATCTTTTCCTTATAGGAACTCGATTTGCAAAGCAGAACAGACTAGATTGCCATAATCCTATAAATCTGTATGTTGACCTTGTGGATCAGGGCCTTCTCTAAGCTACAGATAGGATAGTAAGGATTTGCTAGTGTGAGCTTGGAATGATTGCATTACTTACAGGTAAATAAACTGAATTGTGGGTGTCTCTAAGATCAAAAAGAATGAGAGAAGGGACTCTCCAGCAGATATCATTCAGTCTCTAAGCAGTCATTTAGCCTAAAAATTTGTGTTTGAATCCATGCTCATGAATAGGGAAGGGATTGTGTCTCTCCAAACAATGTAGCAATGGCACCTCTCCATACATACCATGTATAACATTGAAAGTTTGGATGGGATTACGCACTAGGTGCTTTTTTCCTGAGTTACAAGTCGTATTTTTTATTAATACCTTTTTGTTGTAGTTCTACTAGTACCTGCACACAAGACATACTTTTTCCAGCCAGTTCCCTCACCTAGGCAGCATCTGCAGTGTCATCTACCATGTCATTTGGCTGCTGGGGAGACAGAGTAGCCTGCATGAGGCTCAGGGCTTTACGCGCAACTTTTCTCTTGCGCATCCCTTTCCTTTTTCTGGTTTGCACTATCTTAACAGGCCTAATCTATGGTCACAGGCATAAGAGCTTCATCCTCTGCTCTGCTGTGCTCAGCAGTTCACCTCAGACTAATCCAGTGTCAATATAAAACCATCTCTCTCAGTTAGCAAGGAGTCTTTCAGCAGCTTCATCACTAGTTCCGGACAGCAGGGGCTGCATGATGCTAGAACGAGCAGGGCTGTGCATGGACCCTTGGCTCTTCGAAAGCAAGCAAATCATTGATAAACTCTTGCATGGCCTCTAGTGTCTTCCATTTATGCACCAATTCTGGCATGTGAATCAGCTAAGCTGCACATATTGTGAGGAGAGGAAGGAAGGCTTTGCAGATTTTTACTCAGGAGGCAAATGAGGCTGTGTTCCTTTAAAGGCATAAGTATGTATCTATTTAAAAACCTTAGGGAATTTCAGTAACTTTGTTCTTGGGTAGTCTACGTAAGACAGGAAAAGATCTGTATTTTTGAGTTGCAAGTATCCTGAGCTGTCACTGATTTCAATGAGAGCTGAAAAACTTCAGCATCTTTTAGAACTTAAACACTCCAGTATAGGTCAAGGTCAGCATCTAAACCCAGCCAAGAATCTGGGGGAAAAGTGGTGCCTGTGATTTGTTGTAGGTCACTTGGCCCTCAATGCAGGAAATGAAATCAGCTGACTACAGCTTCTAAAAATCGTAGAAAAATAGAATGGCTTGGGTTGCAAATAACATTAAAGATCACCTAGTTTTGGCCCCCTGCCATTGGCAGGGACAGCTTCCCAGGTTGCTTAAAGTCCCTTCCAACCTGATTTTGAACACTTCCAGAGATGGGGCAGCTGCAGCTTCTCTGGACAACCTGTGCAGGGCTTCACCACCTTCACAGTGAATAATTTTTTCCTAATGTCTAATTTAAATCTCCCCTCTGTCTGCATAAAGCCGTTCCCCCTTGTCCTGTCACTAGATGCCCTTGGCATATGAAATAGCTAAAAAGCTGTTTCAGTTTCCACTCCTATATATGGCAAAGAAAAAAGAACTTCGTGGCCAAACAACAGAATAAGAATTGTTCAAATCATAGGAGCATTATGGTGTGTCCGCAAGCTTTCTTTTTCTTGGTCACAGGCTTTTTCACATGGTTAGCAGCTTGGAAGAGGAGTAATTGATTAGGATGAGCATTTCATGAATCTCAGAGCATTTTGAGTTTTCTATTTAGATAAGTATCAGAAAGGTCAGATGCTTCTAAGGATCTTCTCCTGTCTCTTAACTGGAGAAATCGAATTGACAGGTGTGTCACTTAGAGAACTATACTGCAAACTGTATCGGAAGTGCCAGGAGGTGCCAACCTTTTGTATAAATAAAAGACTTCGATTATTTGAAGCTGTGACACATTTTCCTGATTTTTTTTTTTTTTAATTTTTTTTTTTTAAGCAATGCTGGCTGAACTTTTTGTCAGCTGGAGGGGACACAACACACAACAGGCACACCTAACCCTTACACCTTAACTTACTTGGGAACTTCCTAGTCCTAGACTCTGCCAAGAATTTCCTAAATTCCTCAAATAACTGCAGAAACTGTAATAACTGCCACTTTCTTAGATACACACAACTAACACCCTAGATCTTCATGAAGTAAAAAGACCAGTAAATACACAACATTTGTGTCCAATGCTATGATAAGGTTGGTGAAAAAAAACATTAAACAAAATTATTTTATCTTATCCAGCCCTAGTAATCTAAGGGAAAGTTGTGCCAGTCAAGAGGCAGTGCAGCTCTTTGTACTGTATTTCCCATTTTTCTCAGTCTATGCCCATATGCCCAAATGACAAGTCTTACACCAAGAAGGTACTCCACCACCATTTGCCAGTATGAAAATGAGACCCTTGTGCATATTAGCTGGAAATAGGTATTAATTTCCAGAACTGTTTAAGTAGGTTTAATTGGCACCACTGTAATGAAGTTGACAATGCTACAGACTTTTGCTGAACTGTGAGTGTTGTTGTAGAAACAGAGAGGCAAGGGAAATGGAAATGAGAATATCTAACGGGGCAGACATATTTTATTTGTGTGAATTTGAGCTGCCTTCTGCCAAAGGCAAAAAGGAAGAAGAAACAGTAGAAAAGCTTTCACTTGTTTACTTTTTAGACCAACCAACTGAATTTAATTTCAACATTCAACTTCCATATTGTTTTTTCATTGTCTGATGGTTACGGCTGAAGGTCCCATAGATTGACATGGAGCACTGTCAAAACGTTTGATTGATCCATGGTGGAGACTATTCTTTTGGGGGGGCTGTATAGCATGACATCAGTAAGAATGGTGATAATAAGACCCAGCACTGTGTGCAGTGCTTTGTGCCAGGCTGTGGGCAAGGTGGACAAAGACCTACATTCTCATTGTGCAGTTTTCGATCTGCTGGTTCCAACATTTACATGTTTATTAGCAGTCTGCCAGAAGAAAAAAAAAAGTAATGAGGAAAACAGAAAAAAAAACAGTGTAAAAAGAGGAAGCTTAGAAGACTGTAAATCATGTCACAAGAACTGCTCATGATCACCCGTCAGCTGCTAGCACAATGCCTGTAAATGCCTATTTAGGAAAAGAGCTATATGAATTCTAATGCCAGTGATCAGCACTCTTATGGTTAGTTGTTATACGTGTGGTGTCATTTTGTGAGGTTAAATCATATCTCTTCTTTCCCAACTAAGTGTTCGGAATGATTTTGTCTTTTTTCATTATTCACTAGAGAAAGAAGTGGAAAAAAGCCACTGTGGTTGATGTGTTTCCACCCTCTGATACTGGAAGAGTTAGGATAGAATAAACTAGAATATTTTGGTTGGAAAGGACTTAAACAATCATCCAATCCAACTGCCTGACCAATTCAGGGCTGACCAAAAGTAAAAGCATGTTATTAAAAGCATCGTTGAAATGTTTCTCATACAGTGACAGACTTGGGGTATTGACCACTTCTGTAGGAAGCCTGTTCCAGCATTTGATGACCCTGTCAGTAAAGAAATGCTTCCTAATATGCAGTCTAAACCTCCTCCGGCACAGCTTTGCACCATTCCCATGCATCCTGTCATGCATCCCTGGATAGCAGGGAGAAAACATCAGCACCTCCCTCTCCACTTGCCCTCCTCAGGAAGCTGTAGAGAGCAATGAGGTCTCCCCTCAGCATCATTTTCTCCAAATTAGAGAAGCCTAAAGTCCTCAGCTGCTCCTCATAGAGCATTCCTGCCAGCCCTTTCACCACCTTTGTTGCCTTCAGGGACTGGGGGAAGAAAGAGAAGAGGGTGAGTGTGTGAGTGAACTGGCTTAAACCACGACACTCTGGATCCATTCAAGGACTTTCACATACTTCTCAAATTGTGGGGCCCAGAACTGTGCACATTATTCAAGGTGAGGCCTCACGATCTCTGACATGTTTTTCCTTAGAGGAATGTTCTCTTTTGCACAGAAAGCTATAAGGCTGAGACCAGAAACACAGAGTAGGATTTTTTCCAGCCTCTGTTCTGCATGGATACATAGTCATAAACATTTCTTATGGCCCTGTCTGTCAGTCCGGTGATTGTCTTCTCTAGCTCTGTACATCAAGTGCAGTGTCAAATGAGTCAAGTAAAATGGTTGCCATCATTCTTTTCTGTAAGATACTGCTCTGCTGTCTCTTATTCTTCAACTTTATGATACTTTTCCTTCTGTTAATTATAAATTTAAGTGCATTTGAATTCATACCAACCCCATAGCATCATCCTTTTTTTTTTTACCCACAAAATTACTTTCTGATGTGTTTTAAACTTTTAATCTACCTGTAGGCATATTTTATGCTCTCTGTCTTACCTTCCCCTATTTCTGTTGTACAGTGGAACTCTGCAGAAATTCCAGCCACAAGGTCTAGGCCGTCCATAAATCCCACTTACTCTCTGAAACCAAATGTGATGAGAATTGTTCTCTGCTTTTGCTCCTGTGATTTGGCACTGACTGGGAAGTCTCATCCAGTTTCTAGATAATTAAATTAAGTGTAGTTTTTGTAGGGACTTTTCATCAGAAATCTATTACACCTTATTATGCTTTTTGCTATAGCTGTATATTTTAAAACAAATCCATTCACTACTTTTATGAATATCAAAATAATTTAAGAAAGACCCAAATCAGTAAAGACTTACTAAATTTATATTAATTTGCTTCCTACTCAGAATAGGAAATACCAATCCTTGTTGTTTCTCAAAGAGTGGATTAACTTTTTTTTTCCTCATGGGCTCAGACCTTTACATGCCAAATTTCAACCTGGAGAAGTTTCTCAAACCAAGTATTGCATTTTTGAGTTGAGTTGATCTGTTTCAACTCAAAGAATTAAATAAACCTTTGAGCTCATGTTCAAGCTCAGCATTACTGTTTGAAAGGCTTGGTATTTTCTCTGAAACTGTTTGGGGTGGATGACTCAAAATTGCTTGGTACACACACATTTTTATCACCCAGAAACCTCTGTCCCTACCCACAGACTCAATAATGAGTCATTAACAGGTGAAGGGAGATCTGAGGAGAGCAGTTTAGACTTTCTGCTGCATGAATTTTGAATGCTCTGATAGCAGTACTGAAGATGCCAGGTTTGAGATGTTTATCCATTCAGTGTTTATGATTTGCATTTTTAAAAATAAAAGACAAGGAGCTGATCTTGTAGCAGCAGCAGGAATAATATCACTGGGGGAGCATGCAAACAGAAATAATTTAGAAAAGATTATGCTTCATTTTGCCTGAAACTAATTCCATATGCAGTCATTAGTTCTTCCCCTTCACGAGCTCTTCTCCTCAGTGTAGTCCCTGTCTCTCTGATTGCAGTTAAACTTTTCAGACAGTATGCTCCCCAAACCAGGCATACCCCAGACTGTTTCCTTCTATGTTAATGATTCTCTGGAACCCTCCAATTTCATAGTGAGCTTCCCAGTAAGCTGGATCATAGGTGTGCAGTCACAGGGATAACTTCCCTAACCAAGTGTGTTGTTTGACAGAAGTGTATCTCCAGCAATATCATTTGCTTACTTAGTATGTTCAAATAGCAGCATTATAACACTCACTTTTGTATAATTTTATCCCTAGTCATGCTATGAATTTGCTCTGCAATAAACCCCTTCATCTTCTAGTTCCTTTTCTGGTGGACATACTTGCAGCTCTAATGCCATGCCCCACACACCCACACCCCCCACAACCCGAGCCAGAAATATGAAATCCGATCCAAACTGACTTTTCAGCTGAGGGGAAGACATCTGGGTCTGCCAGTTCTCATTGTACTACCAGTCAGACAGCAATCTCTGCCATGTCCCACCAAACCACCTGCTTTAGCAAGTGGAATAGCAGGCAGGAAGACAATGGGGCATTTCCTTGCCCCAAGTAATGTTCCTTCAGATTTCAGATACATTAAGCTGGTATTTTTTCAGCATAAAACAATTCTGTGGCCACTTCTGTGCAGCTGCTGTTCTGACAGCAGTGATTGACAGGCTGGGAAACATGCTTAGAGCTCAAAAGAAAGGCTGAGGAAGGCAAAGAGAGTGGCAAGATGGGGAGGAACTACTCAAAGCAGGAATCTGTGAGGACGCTTGTCTCTATTCCTGATATTTTGCATCACAAAGAAAGGCTCTTTCCAAAGCCCCCTTGACCCTTACTGATCTTGTTCTTTAGCGGAGAGGACAACAAACTTATACATAAAACTACTGGATGGGACCATGTCTACCATGCTTTTCACTATGCCAAGCAAGGAGTTGCTCTAGGGGAGGCAGCAGCAGGATTTCTTATGAATGAGTTCAATTGATTTCTTCTCCTATCCTTACCCACTTGTTCATACTGTGTTCTCTTGATTGAATAAACATTTTCTATTCTGAGCTCTGAAAGGCTGTAATACCTTCCTGTTAAATAGACAGATACGGATTTTAAAAGCAACTCACATATCATTTTTGTTTCAGTAACAATGTTGTCACATGTAAAGAGCTATCTCTGAACATGATTGTGAATATATAAGTGTGTATATTGTGTTTGTACATAAGGGGCTTCTTTGTGGTGCTAAAAAATCAGTGAAGGTATCTATCTGATTAAGAGCTATGGTATCTAACTAACAGAGGGGAAGTCAATGAAAATGTCACTTTTTCACTGACCGCTACTATTTCATTATATGCTTACTTATCAGAAAATGAAAATGTACTAGCAGTATTTTGTTAAGTCGGATATTTTGATAATCTTTTATAAAGCCTGCTGAAACCAGCGGGATGCTTTTCATTGACCTGTGAAAGTTGTAAAGCAGGTTGTCTGTACTTTATGGATGGAATCCAGGATGGGTATATATACACTTGTTCACAAATTTATCTTACTTTCTCATAAAGTAGAAAGAATGCATATTCTAAAAACTTGCATTCACCAGCTCTGAGATGGTATATTCCATATTCTTCAACCTTTGCCTTTACAAAACTTCTGGATGTCTACTAAGACTGTGGCACAATTGCTGTCTGCTCTTTGCAGATGTCAGCACTGAGCAATAAGGTCTCCCTGGTTTTAATGTATTACTTCCACAGCATTATCTGTGAGGTTAGGAGTCTAGATTGGTCTCTAGCTGTGAGGGTATGTGCCATTTGCTCACTTTGCATTACAGCAGGCCGAAATAAAGCTAAGTGCAAACTCCTTTTTCTAGCATTTGGCTGCACCCCAATCAGACTATGAAATCAAAGGAGAGCTTTATTGGCTTTTAATATAAATAGCTTATACAGAGCACAGCATCCTACTTTGCTGTACAGGATTGCAACAGAGCAGTATAGCTCTGCAATTTTAATGCTAGAAAACAGATCTATGCAAAAGAGAGAGGAGTAAAGCTAGCTTATTAAAGGTCATTCGTAATCTGTTATTAAGATAGGGAATGTTTCATTCAAATAACATTATCATCAACCATTTTATTCATATACAAACTCTGAGCCATATTTGCTGTAAATTTAGGATTTTTTCAAATTAATTTAGGTGACACGTAGCCCTGTGAAGTGGGTGGCATAAGAATGGCAGAATTTTGTTTTAATATGGGAGAGACAGTTCATCTTGCTATGTCTTTATTCATAGCCTAAGCTTCATCGTCATGTTCATTATAAAATCCTAACTGGTTTTTTAAGACACTGGCTCCCCAGAATTGTTCCTTGAAAAAATATGAAGGATTAACTTTCAACTTCTGTTTTATCTAGCTACCTTCAGGTATTTTTAATGCTTTATTTGTGGTCACCTGATTTCCTCTTTTGATCACTTGAAAAGGGGAATAAGAAGAAGTAAGCCTTAAAAGACTACCTAGTTTCTGTTGACATTGACGAAACTTTCATTAGGATTGAAAAAACCGTGTGAATAATGAACAAGCTGCTACAAATAACAGAGCTGACTTGCAGTATTTGTGAATAAATCACAGATCTGGGTTTTTTGTTTGTTGCTTTCTGGTTTATTCTTAGTGGAAATAATGCTATATGGATGGTTAGATTATTGGCAAGATTATTACATAGCAGCATAATGGCTAGATTTTTTGGTCTTTGGCATATTTAACAGCATAAATGTTCTGGAGATGCTTCTGTTTAGCTACATACATGTTTAAATGACAAGGAGCCCAAGGAAGATATAATTTCAGATAATGTGTTGAATTTTATAAAAAATAAAAAATTCTTTCAATCAGAAGAAAGGAAATCAACCTTCCAAAGCATCAAGTGCTGCTTTTGTGGCTTAGGGGGCTGTGCCTGCACTGAGGAAACTTTGTCTTCTCCAGCCCTGCTCCACAGTTATCCAAGAGAGGCAATCTCTCCAAATGAACTGGAGTTTCCCTTGTGCACATTTACTCAGGTTTCCATTCAAAGGATCATGTGCACACCTAGGGACCAGGTGCCTTGAAAATACACCGGACATCTGTTTAGGTAAAACTCACATTTAACTGTAATTTTTGCCAAGAATATCTACTCCTAGTGCCTTCTGTAACAGTTACTAAAATTGTGTTTGACTGAATGACGGCAGAATGGCTCACCTAGCTCCAGGCTTTTAGCTTTGTTACTGAAGACCTGGGGCTGCATCTATGCTACAATTTACAGCAGAATTCAGATTTTCATTCATTTATCCCCAGGAGGCTGAGGAAGTTTACAAGGTTTATGCCCTTGATAAGGTCAAAGGGCTTGAGAATGAAAGAAGCTGTTTGGATTTATTAACATTATTAACTCAAATGACAGTTTATGGGCAGTGGTGTTTTCCTCAATGAATGGTAGGGTGTTTCATCTGATTCACAGAAATGTTTCTACAAGTGTACAAATATTGGTGGTTCACATGATAGATAACTCCTTGAAGGTTTTAAGAGCAAATGAGTTTGCTACACAAGATGACCCTGTATGAAGATGGGCTGAGAAAGTTGGGGCTGTTCAGCCTGGAGAAGAGAAGGCTGCGTGGAGACCTCGTAGCAGCCTTCCAGTATCTGAAGGGGGCCTATAGGGATGCTGGGGATGGACTATTCATGAGGGACTGTAGTGAGAGGACAAGGGGTAACGGGTTCAAACTCAGAGGGGAAGTTTAGATTGGATATGAGGAAGAAATTCTTTACTGTAAGGGTGGTGAGGCACTGGACTGGGTTGCCCAGGGAAGTTGTGAATGCTCCATCGCTGGCAGTGTTCAAGGCTGGGCTGGACAGGGGTGTTGGAACTAGATGATCTTAAGGTCCTTTCCAACCCTAACTGTTCTATGATTCTATGACCGTACCACCTCTTTCTGGTATTTCAAGTTCCCACTTAACATCTTAAAATATTTTCTTGCCAGGTCTATCTCAGCTTTTTCATCTAGGGTCAGAGCAATAATGAAAAGTTCTCTTAATTTTTAGCTGAAATGATAACCCATTTTAGAACCTCAATGTACTTCAAATCTCACATTGCTCCACTGCTTGCTGGAAGTTTGGTCTAGACTGATATCTTAATTTATATTACTGTTAACCTGGTTCTGAAATTCACAGAGAATTAAAGGTTACAAAACCAACTAGTGTTTCACGTCAGTATGATTTAATTATGATGAAAATTTCAAGCCTGTTAGCTAGCATTTAAACGTCAAAGTTTTGGACTCCAGGTTAGGCAAGTACTGCTATAATTATTGGTATGTGCCCTAACATTCCTGAAAAAACTAGCAAAGCTTTAAAAGTCTGGTATGCATATGGATAACTAAGGGGGTAATTTTGAGAGTCTGAAAGCAACTCAGAATTGGGACATGTGTATACAATATGCAGCACAATTCTATCTATGTGTTATATACATGGTTTGTTTTTTTAAAGAAAGTAATCAGGAAGTGCTATAATTTCAACAATAATGTACTCAGGTAAATTTTCAAAGAAAAGAGGTTTATTCCTGTTGTGTTACTTGAATCCAGTATCATAATCCTTAAGAAGTCAATTTTCTTAAAAAAAACCCACAACCAACCAAAAAAAAAACCCCATGCAGTGGCAAAAGAAAATTGCTGTGATACTTGTGAATTAGAAAAGCTTTGTGCTTCACATAGTTCAAAGGATAAGAATGAGAAGCATTCAGTTTAGAGATGATTTTCCGTTTTCAAAATTTTTGCTTCTTCTATTGTTTCAACACAACACGTATTTTCTGTTCATTCTTGGATACGAAATAATAACATTAGGTGAGATACTTCCTGAAATCAGCTTTCCCTATACAGTCAATATATTAGTGAATAGCAGTCTTCTACTGAACTGTCATTTGACTTTATGTCAGGGGTTGTTGTAGTTACTCATTCTTGTCTTTCTCTAGGTTCAGGGAAGCACTTTTCCCTTTCTATTCCTTCATTTGCTCAGCAATTTGAGAGGTTTCCATCCATTTTTAGTAGGCAGCAAAGATGAAAGCATCTCTGTAACAAAAACATGTCCTAGTTTTGGCTGGGGTAGAGTTAATTTTCTTCCTTATAGCTGGTACAGTGCTGTATTTGGGCTTTAGTCTGAGAATAATGTTGACAACAACATCTGTTGCTCAGTAGTGTTTACCCTAAGTCAAGGACTTTTCAGTCTCTATTGCTTCGCCAGTGAGGAGGTGTACAAGAAGCTGGGAGGAAGCACAGCTAGGACACCTGATCTAAACTAGCCAGAGGGATACTTCATACCATAGAACATCATGATTAATATAGAAACTGGGGGGAGTTAGCTTGGAGGGACTGATCACTGCTAGGGGTTGGGATGGGGGTCAGTCAGTGAGCAGTGAGCAGTTGTATTGTGCATCACTTGTGTTTCTTGAGTTTTGTTCCTCTCTCCCCCTCCATCATCATCGTCATTATTATTACATTTTATTTTAAATTATTGAACTGTTCTTATCTCAACCCGCAAGTTTTATTTTTTATCACATCTCCTCCCCATCCTACCTGGGGGAGTCAGCGTGCTGCTGCGTGGTATTTAGTTGCTGGCTGGGGTTACACCACAACGGGAGAGCAGAGCAATCTGCAGTGTCATAACATTATGACACTGATATCAAAACACAGCACGTGAATACTCCTAAGCAAGGAGCACTCCACATGGATATTCTTGTCAAGGTGTCAGAACTGGTCCCAACTTCTCTCATCCCCTGCTGCAAAAGTTATAAAAAACTCTTCAGTGCTCATTATCCGGCACTTTTAGAATACAAGGGGGCAAAATGTAAGGGGGAGTGTTTTGAGGTGAGATTGTTTTGAGGCTTTTGAGGAAAGCAGTGCTCTTTCTGGAGCTTAACATTCATAATGCACAGTTTACTTCTTTGATAGTAGATATCAAGGATTGATGATAGGGTCAAATCCACTTTCAGTACCTCATGATCCAAATTTAGCTCAGTGAACTGGGCTTGATAGCTGTGTAACAAATGTCTGCAGGGAGGACAACCTTATGAGCAGGCTCCAAGACCTGGGGCTTATGATGACTGCTGTGTTGTGATTCATGGGTTAACCAGAGAGTTTCATTCAGCCGTGCATCACTTGCTCTACTTCTACAAACTAAGAGAGCTGCTAGCTTTAAAACTCATTAAGTGCTTTCAGGTAATTAATGGATGTGAGCTCCTTTTTTGTCCCAAGCTCTGCCTTTGCTTTTCATAACAGCCATAGCTGATCATACAGCCTATCATCTCACTAGGCAGTCCCATTCTTCTGCTAATATCAGTAAAGGGTGCGAAGTTTAACAGGGTAGCACTGCAAAACAGGCACATTTAAGATAGGAGTGACAGCTACGGGACACAGAAGAGATGTCTGTGAATTATCTGATGATCATCAAGACAAACTTCACCCTTGCCAAAGTTGGACACACACAGAATGACTGCAGAGCCAAAAATGTTTGAAAATGATGCTTTGCACTTCTTATCCAAAGGACTTGGGAGAGTTTGCAGCGCACACATGAAAAAGATGCATCTCCCATAGAGTTGGCACAGAAAGGCTAAATGCAAATATGTAAGCTCAGTGGAGACCAGGTCTAAACCTGACAACCTAAACTTTGTACTGAAGGTTGTGGAAAGCAGGTGGAGTATTTTACTGGAGGATGGTTAGGGTTCTGCAGCAGTAGAGGCTATGTGGCATGGAAAACCTCTGTGGTACAAATGATTTTGCATTCAAAGAGTTGCTCACATTAGCTCTTTATCATGTGGCTGCAGCACTGTCCGTGCTCTGTCAAAAGGGTGACTGTCAGTGGCTGTCCAGCACAGCTGCTCTCATACTTCCAACCTCCATGTCCCCACACTCCAAACTTGCTATCATATAGAGCAGGGAAGGAGTGAATATAGAGAAAATGGAGGCGATGTAACTCTGGCAGTGCCCCATTACACTGAACTCTGTGTGGCTGACTGGATGTCATCGGTTCAGCAGTAGCAGCCATTTTTTTCTCCTTCTTGGTAGCTGGTGCAGCGCTGTGTTTTTGACTTTTGGCCGGGGAACAGCACTGATAACACCAGTGTTTTCACTTACTGCTTGGTAATGTTTTGGTCTGACCAAGGACTTTCTGAGTCTCATACTCTGCCTTGGAGGAGGGGAGGCTGGAGGAAGCAGAGACAGGACACCTGACCCAAACTTACCAAAGAGGTATTCCATGCCACAGCATGTCATGCCTAGGATGTAAAAACTGGGGGGTGGGAACCTGGAAGAGCTCTCTCGGCTCAGTCATCGGGTGGTGAGCAGTTGTATCCTCTTCCCTTGTCATTATTATTGTTGGTGGTAGCAGTAGTGATTTCTGTTATACCTTAGTTACTAAACTGTTCTTATCTCAACCCATGGGAGTTATATTCTTTTGATTCTTCTCCCCATTCCCCGCAACCCCCCCCCCGGAGTGGGGGAAAGGAAGAGTGAGAAGTGAGTGAATGGGCTGCGTGATTTACAGCTTAAACCACGACAGTTCTTTTTGGCGCCCAGTGTGGGGCACGAAGGGTTGAGATAACGGCAGGATTAATAGCCACTCATCACAACGCTGATTTATTGGCTCTCAGAGTTGTTGCTCTGGCTCTCACGGGTTCAGCGCATGATACTTACAGCCAGGATTTCTTATCTTAACATTTTTCCGACATGGGTTTTGGTTTAAGGTTCTTGTTAAAAGCATACATTATTGCACTGATTTTTAATACAATAGACTCAGTGATCATGAAACTGACCCAGCTTTTGTTCCCAGTGTGGTCACCAACTCTATACTTTGGGAGGTATATAATAGAAGTGTTTAGCAATTACACGCCTTTTTTCACCTCCTCGGTTGGTCAACCTGTGAAGGAGATATCCTTTTATGCTCCCAGCCCCCCCACCAGACCATTTACAGCATCATTTGAGAATTTTGAGGGTTTTGAATGGCATTTAGATACCCTTGAGACCTGCCTGCTGGTTGTGATGGGGATAGCCATGTTGGCGCGCATGCCGACTGTATTTCACTCATGAGCATTTCGTCTGGTCTCGAGAGTTATGCAGAGTCAGGTTTGGGCCTTGTCTAGAGTTAAACGACAATATAGGAAGTCCAAGAGATTTTCCCCAAGGCTGGATAGTCATGAGTGGCAGGGTGTATGGGATAGTATGGGCAAGTATCTAGGCCAGTGGGCCCCTCCAGTGCTTTGGAACTTCATCAATGAACAAATCCAAAATCCAGAAAAATTAGTAAAACATTTAAAGGAGGTGTGTGATCATTCTGGTCACACCAGAGATGGACAAATCATGGCAATGTGCTGGGGCTTGGCCTGTGCTTACAGAGCCCTGTTCAACACTATCCAGCGCCTTCAAAAGAAATTTCCCTGGATCTGAGAGCAGACCAACAGACAGCGCAGCTACTCCAGCTCCAAGCACAGCAACTACACCACCCCCAGGGACAAGTACAGCCGCTACTCAAACTCCAACTGTAACGGACAGTGCAGCTAATCCAGCTCCAAGTACAGCAGCTACACCACCCCCAGGGAGAAGTACAGCTGCTACTCAAACTTCAACTGTAATGGACAGCGCAGCTAATCCAGCTCCAAGTACAGCAGCTACACCACCACCAGCTACAGGTACAGCTGCGACTCAAACCCCAGTGACAAGTACGGCGGCCACCCAAACCACAGTAATAATCACCGCAGCTAAACCAGAGGACCAACTCATACCAATATCGGTTGCTCCTGTACGCAAGAGGAAAAGCAAAAAAGAGGCAAGAAAGATGAAGTAAGATGAAGAAACAACATACTCACCACCTGGGACAGCATCTGACCAGGAGCCATCATCACATGATGAAGAAGAAGGACAAGAAGAAGTGACTTCCAGATCTCAGACGTCAACTGAGCTACGGAATATGCAAAAAGACTTTACCCGTCAGCCAGGGGAGCGCATCATCACCTGGCTGCTCCGATGCTGGGACAATGGGGCTGATGGTCATGAACTAGAAGGTAGTGAAGCCAAACAGCTGGGATCACTTGCTAGGGAAGGGGGAATTGACAAAGCAATTGCAAGAGAGAAAAAGTCCCTCAGCCTTTGGAAGCGGCTCTTGGCAGCTGTGAAAGATAGGTTTCCATACAAGGACGATGTTATGATTCATTCGGCCAAGTGGACTACTCTAGAAAAGGGCATCCAGTCTCTGAGGGAATCAGCCATTGTAGAGATGATCTATACTATCAAGCCAAATGTTGGGGATATACTCATAGATCCAGATGAAGTCGAATGTACACAACCCATGTGGCGGAAATTTACACGGAATGCACCCCCATCATATGCCCACTCACTGGCAAGAGTAATCTTGAATGACGTAATACCACCAACAGTGGATGAAATGATTCATAAACTCTGAGAATTTGAAGTCAGTCTCACCGCTTCCGTCATCTCAGCTGTGGGAAAAACTGTCCCAGAACCTGCAACAATTGAGAGACCATCTATCCATTCTTTTACATTCTTTCGATTCTTCTCCCCATCCCATCCCCCCCACCCCCACTGGAGTGTGGGGGGGAAGAAAGCGGGAGGAGTGAGTGAAAGGGCTGTGTGATTTACAGCTTAAACCATGACACTGGAGTAAACAGTCTGTGTACAGCATGGAGGAGTCCCTTCTACAAACATCAGTGTTCACAAAGAAATGCTTGGAAGTAACAATGTGAGATGGAAGCCTTAACATTCACCTTGAGTTCTTGTCATTGAAAATTTTCTAGTGCTTTATGAGGTATGGCTAGAATGGTACTGCTTATTTAGGTGCATGGGAAGTAGAAAGAAAAAAACAAGGGACTTGCTTGTTTTAATTGGTGGGGAAAAAACAACCAAAAACAAAATAGAAGAAACCCTCTAGTATAAAAAGTTTTAATCCCTGCAGCCATCATGTAAAAGATATCTGTGGAAACCTGGTTCTTGCTAATCCTAGTTACTTCCTAGTTATTGATTAGCAAACTAACCTAGTGTTATTGAAATTCTTGGCATTAAATGACACTATAGAAACCAAGGAGCTTCCTAATTTGTCCAGCTAACAGAAGGACTCTTCTTCTTCTCCAAAGGTGGGTCCATCGATTTCTCCATCATTAGAGAGAGGATTGCATTAATGTGGTGTTTGGAGCCAGCTGTCTGTAACATTTACTCTCCAGGGTACATTATGAATACCTACAGACCTCTATAATTCCTAGAGCTGTACAGCTGCATACCCTCTCAGGTACAAGTAAGGGCTAAGTGCTGTGATTGAGCCCTCTGTCAGAAATAGAGACTCATTAGCAGGAGAAAGACATTTCTAAACAGTTTCTAGGACTGTGTGTTTGTGAAAATGAAAGGAAGTTAAAGAGCCTGTCTGCTGTTCTGAAAACTGAGGGGATAGTTCCTTTCACGGTCATTAAACCTCACTAAGGGCATTTTAAAAATAATCAATTGTTTTAGTCTGAGTGAAATAAAATGTCTTGTTGATGCTGTATTTTAAAAACACATTTGAGTTTCACCTTCTTTTAGATATTTGGGCTAATTTGATATAACAGGACATCTTTAATGTCTTGTTATGTGAAAAGAGAGAAGTGATATGTAGTTGAGTTCTACCATGTGCTAGGATGCTGAGGCTCAGCAGAAATAAGATAACCTCAAAAATAAGCAACAGGTGGCCAATGGCCTAATGCTTTGCTTTGGGTGAACATGACGGATTTATTCTTTCAACTGGAGAAGGAGCCTCAGAAAGGATGAAACTGCAGCAATGCATGATGTGCAGGCAAACACAGTTTGTTATGGGGATTTGGTCTGAGCAGATGGTATTAGAATACAGATCTATTATTAGGCATCTGCTTCCCATCTCTGTTATAGGATAAGACTTAGATTAAATTCCCTAAGGAACACCTGAATCATGTACGAATTTGTACATGCACATCTCTATGTGTCTTTCTTTGAATCGAGGCGATGGGCTACATCCTGAGCTAGGTTACAGAGACGTACATTAAGTGACAACAGTTTAACTGGAGGCAGCATCTCATTTGTGTTCACACTGCACAGAGAACTGCTTAGTGGTAAATTGTTAGTTAAGGATTAATACTCTAACCAGAGAGAAACCTCTGTGTTGTCTGAATAAACGTGCATGGATTCACCCTCTGGGAAGGAAACAACAGATAAATGTTCTATAAGACCTGCAGTTATGTAGAAACCACATGGATTATGATTTCTTTCTGCCTCATCTCCATTTTCCCTAGTGTTCAGGTATATCATAAGGTATGGATACCATCATGTCAACCTCTACTGGACATAAGGCAGGAGCAATCCCAGGTCATGAGGGGAAGTTTTCAAAGTATCTGTAATAATGAAAATGCCCTGTCTTGTAACAAGCCAAATTCTCAAGGCTCTTCTGAATTCTTCTTTTTATGTTTCTCATTTGAACAATGTGAAGCTGGTCAACAGATCCCAATGGCTTCCTGCCTTGAGGGACTGATCCCCTGCTGCCCCTTCAGCAGCAGGGTTGGACATAGCCCGTGTTTCAGTGGCAAAAACACACATCTGTCCCTTGGGATGGGTGACACAATAGGGTTGCATACGCTAACAGCAGGGAGCAATAGCCATCAGCACCCTGGGCTAGTAACCAGCCTTGTACCAGAGAGCTGGAAGTGCCTCTAGCTGCCTTGCTAAGAACAGACCAGCATGGGTCCAGAATCTAGCTGTGTTTTACAGCATCCTCCTATTCCCTTCCCTCACCACTCCACTCCCACCAAACTATGTGCAGGGGAGCACTGTGAGGTCTGAATCTCCCTTAATTAACACTCTCACTCTGAAGCCTTGGAGCACAAGAGAGAAGCATCCTTAATGCTTGCACTGCTCTCTCCCTGGCAGCTGTGTCCAAGCCTTCCCGGACACAAGAAAGACTACAGTTTCATCTGCTCGACCTCTCTAAGGGACAGGTTGTGTGGAGACTGAGGGGAAACTAGCCAACTTAATTAGAGAAAACACTCCCAAACACTCTCAGTCCCTCCTCTTCTAATATTTAGTAACAAGTATGTTTTAGTGCAGGAAAGATGTTGCCCTAAATGTACCCCGGGAGTAACCAAGGCTCTTGTGGTGTCTACTGGGTTGCGGTGGAAGGGAGAGAAGGGTATTGAACTTCAGCAAAATTAATCTGATAAATATGTAAAACAAAATTCTGATCACATCAAAGAAAATAATGTATCTGTTAAGTTGTACTTCTCTTAAGAAATTTCAGGCTGGCATAAGTTGCTCTATTAATTAATAAATATACAGATTTAACAAGCAGTTCTCTGTATTTGCACAGAGAATCTAAGGAACAAAACATAACCACTGAGATCATTCTTTTGCATTTGAATTCCCACTGTCTTCTGCAAAGCAAAATAGTATGCTAATTTATTGTTCTTGTCAAGTTCTTTGCCATGTCATTTTATGGTCCAAGCTGTGCGTTTAGGAATGGGTATGTGCTACCAAAGTTAGTAGTGCTTAAGTGTGAACAAGCTGCCACATATGATCCCAGCTAGAACTGGAGAAATGGTGCTGAAATTCCAAAGTTTACCCAAAGGCTGTGTTCTTAACTTCATGGTGAGATGAGCCTACATCCTAGGACTGCTATCACAGGTGAGAAACCCATGCTTTGTGGCTGAAGGCAATGTCCAACTCATTAGTTCTTCAAAGTGTATCAGGATGAGGCTACTATACCATTGAAACCACCCAAGTATGGTGGTTCTGGGAGAATTTAGAGGCTGCACATCTTTCATACTGGCTTTGCTGAGTATGTAGTCACTGTTGGTCCAGGATTTTGGGTGTCCATCAACTTTGTCAGACCTACAGCTGCATAAAACCTCACATCCTTTTTCCAGTCAGACAACTATGTTAGCTACTCCAGACAGTGCTCATGAGGTGGAAAGGAAAACTGGACTGGACACCCTTTTCCTCTTCTTTCAGTAACTATGAATCAGTCTGGCTCGATTAAACCCAGCTCATACTATTGCATGAGAATAGCCATTTCTCTTCCAGATGTAGCATGGTTACAGCCCTCTTTAACTGCATTGTACTTAATTTTTGCTGACTACTGACCCAATCTCCTGAAAGATTAGAAGACAGATGAGGCACAATAGTAATGTAGTAAGTTCTCAGAAGAAATATTTCTCTTTAAGGACAGAGTAGAAAGGGATGGGAAGAGATCTGAGATACTAGCAAGCCTTTGCAAGTGGGGGAGGAAATAAATAACTAGTGGAGTAGTCAAACTATTTCAGTCCTGAAAAAATCTGTGTCAAAAGCTATAGATAAAAAAGATGCTGTAGACTATTAAGTTTTGCATTTTCATTTTCAGTATCAAAAAACATTCTATGTGGAGAGAAAAAAAAATAAATTAAAAAAAAAATGGAATGGAGAATAAAGCCCCTTTCATGAAAAGAGAGGTAATGAGCAGATAAAATTGCCTCTTTTCATTACAGCCTTGACCTCATGCTCTGTCTTACAAGCTGTATTTTTCATTATTATTCTCAAAAATATCTTATATTCCATGTGCCTATTCTTCTTATTGAAGAAATTCAGACAATGACAGGGATGATGTTAATGGGGAACTCTGTTTTATGGGAGCTGACCTGTGGTTGTTGTTCATGACTCAAGGCTTCTAAAGAACCTGAAAGTGTTTCTTTCCCAGAATTTGTAATCAATTAATACTTTTCACCCTCAGCTGATATTTCAGATTGAGTAAACTGCATCTATCATTGCTAAAGTGGAGATGTCAGATACATGAACCCCAGATTTGTTTCATTAAAAAAGAAAAACAAAAACTACAGGGGTAAGCTTTATGGATAGATAAAGAAAATGGTAATCTACCCTAGCACAGTTTGCAGATGGCATATAAAGAAAATGTCAATCTTGTATTAATCACCAGCAACAATTTTTTCTTCTTAAAATTTGGCAATAGCATTATATCTGATTCTCTCACTATTTTACTGAGGAGGTAGAAGCTGATGGGAAAGAGTGGCAGAAGTATTTATACCTCCTTTAGAAAGTAAAGTAGAATCAGTCTTGAGTACAGCATTAGACTTGACTAGAAATACGGACATTCTGAAGAATTAATCTTATCGATGTTTCTAAAATCTTAAATTAATGACATGATGCCATATCCAGCTAGGAAGACCTAGAATGCGTAAGTGTCCAGAAATATGCAATGAAATTAACCTGGATAAAGAGAAACATATTTGATGTTTTTAAATTCCTTTATTCCATCATTTTCCTTAAATAATATGATTAAATGACACTACCCATTAATCTTCACCACCATGCACCAGTTTGGGATCTTGAATCCGATTTGCATATCAGTCATAGCCTGGAAGCTTATTTATGCAGCCACTGTTTTCCAGATATGGTTTTGGTTTTTTGCTTCCTTTCCTGTTTATGTATGGCCTGCATTACTGAGCATACTGATGTGCATTCAGCTGTGTTAAAAGAGATTCTAAAAAACATTTTAAAGACAATTAAGATATTATATGGCATTATATTACTGACTGGTCTCATCATAATTTATAGGCTTTCTTGAATCTTTATATTTCAGTATTTTCTTCTCAGTCACTCCTCACATGTTCCAGATTCTTGACAACTCAGCCTTGTTTATAAAAAATTTTACTTAGTTCCAGTTTTTTTTACTTTGGAGGCACTGTTCACCATATTCCTTTATTCCTGTTTGAAATAAAGTGGCTATAATCATTTGAATAAAAACCAAGTATGTCATTGAGTGGAAATTGTATTGAAAGTTGCATTGCTTGAGTGTGAACTCTCAAATACCTTCTAAGTTGGGCGGATCATTTATCTGAAGTTGAATAATTTAAGAATCTAAGGTGCTTCCAAGAAACGTCAGTTTAGAAGAGCTGACATTTCGAAACTTGTTTGACACCCTGCATCTTTAACAGAAGTTGACAAGACAGAGCTCCTGTTCTTCCAAGTAACTTTGCGTAGTCTTGAAAAAGTAAAATCACATTCCCTATTCCCACATCTGTTAGGATCAAATATGCATCATTAGACAAGATATCATATCTGTTATTTAGGGCCGGGGGGAAGGTAGCAAGTAAACCCCATAAGAAATGGAATTACGTCCAAAGAGTCTAGCAAGGTTAATTCTCTGCCTGTGCTCCATTGCCTCCCAATGAAAGCTTTTCAATTGAAGAGGAAAGACATTCTGTAGTGTTTTCCTTCATGACATGATTTTTTTATTGTTTATTCATGGTCACTACAGCAGGGAACACCTATTTTCCTCCAAAGAGCCTATTTATACTGCCTTCTACTTTTCCATTTCAGTAGCTTTATGACTTGTCCTTCATCTTTGCAGAGTTTTATCTGCTAGAGGAGTTTTCCTCTTCTAGTAAGCTGAGAGGCACAACTTGAGAAAGAGGAGTACAATGTAGAGTATTTTTCCAATTAAACCAGGTAAAAAAAACCAAACAAACAAAAAAAACCAACCAGACCAACTATGAGGCATGGAATCTGTGTTTCCTGAAGATGTTCTGCTTCAATTTGAAAAGCGTTAATGAAATAGGAGGGAGTAGGAATGCAAAGCCATCTCTAAAGCACAATGGATTCAGTGCTTTTTGCAGCTGTTTTGCAGATACAAGACAGGTATGTCTGTCCCTATTTGGACTTGCTGAGAGTGAAAACTCCAGGGGCTCAGGTTCAGTGACTCCACGGCTGAGTAATCCAGCTCCATATCAGATGCTGACATAGCTTGTTTCTCTTTTTCAGCCAAGTGGTCCCTGTAATTTCCCATGATAGCAAAGTGATGCACAAAATTAAAATAGATTGTTTCCTTTTCTTCAAGAGCCATTGTGAGTTAGAAGCACCCAAAGGAATCTTGGGTGATTTCTGGAGCACACAACTACTAGGTAGGTCCAAAAGGATTAAAATCCTGCTGTTCAGGGAATTCACTACTGATTTATTTATTTATTTATTTATTTAATTAATTAATTATTAAAGGATATAATACATTACAAGGCAATGTTCCATACAGGGAAAGTAAAGTTCCTTTCTTGAAAGCACTTTGTAAAGGTGATTAAGCTGTGTCAGAAAACACAGATATCTCCACTGTAAACTTTCTCTGTGGAAAGTTAAAGTCAGATCTCTCAGATACAAACTGTGCTCTTTGCAGCTTGAGGAGCCGGGGACAAAAGTCACAGCCTCTACCTTTGTCATCACACCACAACATCTCTGGTCTCTCATGTGCTGCAAAGATTTCTTAAGCCAGTTTTTATTACTCTGGCTGCTCAAGCATTCAGGCTGCTTAAAGAGGTAGAGACTGCAAAACATAATGTTGAATTTCTACTCTACATTGTCTTTGTTGCACACATCACACAGAAGACTGAGAATGGCTGGTTACTGGATGCTCTGGTAGACCTCTGCTCCACATGAAGCTTCAAGGAGGACCATGTTTACTCTCTGAATGTCTTGTTAGGGGATGGGAAGTGGTCCATTATCAATGTCTTTATGCAATCATACATTTTAGAAGGCAACTCAGGAGGGCTCTAGAATGACTTTCTGCTAAAAACAGCGTCAGCTGTAAGGTCAGACCAACTTGATCAGAGCTTTATTCAGCCAGGTCTTAACAAATTCCAAGGATGGAGACTGCTCCAATGCTTGACTGTCCTGTGAAGAAGTTTCCTCTTGTATACAGTCCAAAACTCTCTTGATTCAGTTTATGACAGTGATTTTCTATTGTCCCTCGGTAAAAAACCTGGTCTTCTCAATTACTTTCTTGTAGGTATTGAAAGGGTAGGTATCCCATAAGCTTTTACTTATCCATCCTGAAATTGTGTGTAGGCTGTTTTCCTTCTTTACTCAATTGTGCTAATACTGAGGTTTTGGTTACTGTTGTGTGTGTTTATTTAATAATTAGATATATATTATAAGTAAAATAAATTGCCCTCTCAGCTGTCATATGACAATAAGCACTAATAGAACGACCCACAAATCTATACGTACTCATCAGTCTAGCCCCATTCTCCTGTTTAGTCAGATGGAAATTCTTTGTGACTCTGGCTTATCTTTTTAATATGCAAACTTTGTCTACTGAAGCATTGGAGGCAACACTCTTCTGCCTCAGTTACACACTGCAGGGCCTGTTGTTTCTTTGAAAATGTGGTGGGAGCTGACACAGAATTACCCATGTATTCATAGGACACATCTGCAAAGACTGAAAGCAATTTTCCTAATAGGACTATATTTTTGAAGATTTTTTTTTATAATTCTTTCAGGAATAGGGTCATGGCTCACTAGCTAAGAAATCTGTGTACGAATTAGGAGATATGGTTTCAATTTCAAATTCTGCTATGGATTTCTTTATAGACTGCATCGGTCTAAATAGCAGGTCAATTATCTTATTTTTCTTTATAGCCAAAGAAAGAAAGGAGGCACTTCCAGGGAATGATCAATTTCCTCCTAAACCACACACTTAGGTCAGTCCAGCCCTATAAACACCTCTTTTTGTCTGATGAATCTTAAGGAAAAGCCTAGTATCCTAGCTTTTATGCAGAAACCTGTATTTCAAACTTTTGAAGTTAGGCGAGATTAAACCTATTCTCAGTTTTTCCAAGTCCCAGTTCTTGCCTTTAAAATTGTCATCTGTGTCTTAGGAGGGATTAATTGAAAGGAAACAGCCTTAAGGATTTTGAGGCACCCGGGTGCCACGAAATAGAGGGAGCTAGGGACTGTGATTTAGTAACATATTCATCCAGTGAGGTGTAGATAGTGCAGCTGTGTTGTGTGAAAGAAGTACAAATGATATGATGGAAGATCTATAGCTGAACTCCTCTCAGAAATAGGCACAATACACCTCCCAGCTTCTCTCTCCAGATCAGCACATGGAGAAGGTGGTACTACTTCTCCATGGAGGTGAATCTGACTTTGATCATGAGCACAGTGCTAAGGAGGAGGAACTAAATTAATGAAACTCAGAAATTCACCTCAGCTTCCTCAGTTGCAAATCGTGCTTTAAATTTTTATGTGGAATGGTGTGATGGGTATAATATATGATTCCTTTTCACGCAATTACATTCTGCCTGCTTAAAATTCTCCCTGTAGCTTCCACTGGTAAAACAATTCCTCATTTCTCCCTCCTGAACCCCACTGAGTAGGTTGCTGTCAGAGAATGGCTGCTGTGTGCCACCCCCATGCCTTCCACATACATGCAAATGCAAATTGCAGTGATGTTAGACTGAGCTCTGCATACGCAGATTTTTGTCGTGCCTGTGACTGAAATTGGTTGGAGTTGCCTGGGCGTAGCTGAGAGCAATATTTGGCCTGCAGTTTTTAAACCACAGGGGATGGAAGAGGTTGTGAAAAATCAGTGTTATAGTCAGTCTTTGTATATATACAACTTTTTATCAAGGATGCAGAATCACATAATTCTTCCTCATCCCCCAGTGAAGCAGATGAATATCATTTGATGGACTGTGAGAGCAGGTAATGTGAGGCAGAGAGGGTTGAAGCAACTCACTTGCTACTCAAACAGTATGAGCAGAGTCAGATCAGTGTTTGCAGTCTAGTCTGAGCTGCTCAGGAAGATAACAGCCTCCCAGCTGGATTATAGTGTTCTGAAAAAGGTTATTTAATAGGTCTGCTTTACTGGTCAGTTGAGGAGCACTATGGTCACTGCCTGTTGAAAGAAGCAGTAACCAGAAACAGAGAGGGGATAGCTTGTCCTAAAGCTCCAAACCAATCTGGAAATACTTTTTAAATAGGCACTGAGTCAGTGGGAAGACATGGCTAAAAGGCAAGTGGATACCAGCTTTTCTGTCTTTTGACAAACCCATGCAAAGAGCAATCTTTATTCTGTGGCCCTGAAGGCTAGTCCCACAATTCATTTTGGTTTAAAACTCCCTAGGGTGTCTGTTTTCCCAGGCAGCTGCAGCACCATGGTGTGTGCTAGCAGGTCCTGGAGCCTGCTTCCATGACATGAGATGAGGGAAGAAGACCCAGGTGTTCATTCTGCAGACTGTACTGCTTCATCCTTCTACATTCCTACAACTGCTCAGCTCAGTTCTACCTTTTTTTGCCCTTCCCCCCCCCCCTTTCCCTTGTATATGTTTCCTTCTCAAGATATATTTAGATTTTATTCATGATTGTCAGGATTCATTTCAGTGCTTCATGCTGCCTGTGACTCCTCATGTATAATGAATGAAGCAGCAGCAGCTGCAGCTGACAGCCTGGGCACTCCAAGGGCATATACACACCAGCATCATTAGCAACTTCTTACCAGAGAAGGATTTTAATACCTCTGCTTCCCAAAACACACTTATGGCCCGGGAATGATTCAGGAAAGAATAGTGGCAGCTCTAAGCAGAAGGCACTTTTAAATTACCTTCTTGCTCTTTAAATACTGGCATTGATAATAGCAAAGAGTTCATCAGTGTCTAAAGACTGTGAGTCTGGACTTGATTACCTTGGTGAAATCCCTTGGAATTACTTAGCCATCTCACTACCATAAGAAACTAATCGTGGATCCAGAGCAGTACACAGACACAGCCTTCATTTTTTTAACTTTTTGTCACACAGAATAACTTATTTATAACATAACTCTCCAGAGGCCAAGGATACTTATGCACCCAGTATGCTCTTAGGGAGTCAGAACAATCCCTGGCTCTGCCACTGAGTTCTTGGGTAGCCATTGGCATGTAACTTCCTCTTGGTGTCACTTCCCTCTTGAATAGAAATGCTCTTCACATTCAAAATGGGGGCTTAATATTTCTTTTTTTCCTCCCAGTATTTTTCCTGTTTAGATTAGAAGCTTCTTTAGAGGAGTGCATTAGTTGTTTAGGTGGATAAACCTAACCCTCTGATATCTTGATAGTTTTGAAGATTTTTAGGTTGAGCCTAAATAATAAATAAATGTAATAAAGCAATGTTTTGGGGATCCCTAATTAAACTCCTGTCTCAGCCAAGTACAACACCCACTTGCAGTCAAGCAAAAGAACTGCAAGTTATCCTAAAAAATAGTGGTTTGTCTCTTTTAAATGATAGAAAAATCAATTTTGAAGTAATTTGGGAAAAGATATTTCAGATTAACCTTTAAAGATATCACAATATCAACATTTCTAGATTAACAAGTTTGCTTAAAAAGAAAAGGTCATCATTTTATGTTTCAATATTTTTAATTATTATGGACTTCTTTAATTTTCATTCCACAAATACTTTTAACATTTTTGGGGTTGTAAAGCAACTTCCAGCAAACCAGACTGTCATTTCAGACTCAAACTCTATTTTCAAACCGTGCCAGTTAAAATTTCAGATGACAGAACACTTTTTCATCTTCCATCTTGTCCTCTTGTGAACACAGCCCACAAGGTAGGGATATAGAATCTCCTCTAGGACCATTGCTAACTATTATGTTTCTTCTGGCTCATAAAAGTCATGCTTCTTAGGGGGTGTCATGGGTTCAGCTGTAGCAGTCATTTTTCTCCTTCTTGGTAGCTGGTGCAGCGCTGTGGTTTTGACTTTCGGCCTGAGAACAGCGCTGATAACACCAGTGTTTTCAGTTACTGCTTGGTAATGTTTTGGTCTGACCAAGGACTTTCTGAGCCTCATGCTCTGCCAGGGAGGAGGGGAAGCTGGGAGGAAGCAGAGACAGGACATCTGACCCAAACTGACCAAAGAGGTTATTCCATACCACAGCACATCATGTCCAGGATGTGAAAACGGACAGCAGAGACCTGTAAGGGTTGGGCTTGGTATTGGGTGGTGAGCAGTTATGTTCTCTTTCCTTGTATTTCTCTTGCATTATTATTGGTGGTAGCAGTAGTGATTTGTGTTATACCTTAGTTACTAAACTATTCTTATCTCAACCTGTGGGAGTTGCATTCTTTTGATTCTCCTCCCCATTCCCCCGGGACTGGGGAAAGGAAGAAGGGGGAATGAGTAAATGAACTGCATGAGAGGCTTAAACCACGACACATGGAAAGGTTATTCTGATGTTGAGTGTCTCTGAGAAGAGGACTTTCTTTGTGTTGAATTTCTCCCTTATCCTTCTTTAATATGTTCAGATGTATTTATACCATAATGCCACAGGCTGTTTGGCTGTTTGATCGCAGCAGCAAGAAAATTAAATTGTTAAATTTTCTGTCATGGAAAAATAATCAAGCTTTGAGGATTGTCATTACAGTCATTAAACAAAACAACTTGTCAAAAGCACATTGGATGTTTGCCTCTGGACTCTCCTCCCCAGCTCTACCTGAGCATGGTTTCTGATGCTTCAACGAGGCCCATTTGAAAGACTTTCAGGAATAAGTCAAACTCAGGAGAAGTGACTAGAGTCCAAAACTAGATTATGTTGAGTAGATTTTAAAAGGGGTGACCATGTGTGTGGTAGGTATACTGATCTCTAACAGCTTCTACCTCTGGGGTGGTCTGTGCTATTAAGTATTGCTCTAAACAAGAAGGCAGGCAAGGCCTGTCTGCTGATCTCAGTTCTGACTCCAGTCCCATTTGCTAAGTTTACTGTAGCATTTAATGAAGAAGTGTAAGTAATCCTGATGAGCCAGTGCAAAAGAGACCAGAGACGCAGAAGAAATTTTGTGTCTCTTTTCTTAAACTATGATCTGAACCCTTAATTTTTATGGATCACCTTATATATGAAACATCAAAACATGGGGCCAATCCCCTCAAATTACCCAGCTTCTGCACAGTGCTTTTTTATCCTATCCAGACCTTTGATTTAGTAACAGTTCTCATTGAGTCGAAAGAGACTGCAGGCAGGATTTCTGCAGTCACTATTTAGAGTACACTTGATTGCGCTAATACTTTTATATGGTGCTTTACATAAGGAGAAAATGATTAAGACACATTTGTTGAACTGTAACAACTGTTGTTCTTACCAATAATAACAGCCACCATTCTGCATGTGAAATGCAATCAGATCCTGTGCTGAACAACCTGAAGGTTGACAGCTGATTGCTTCTGCTGCTGCGAGTATGAAGGGGAGGGTCAAAAAGCAATTTTTTCTTATGTATTGCCATAATTTGAGGGTTGAAGGAAGGTGGACATGATGAATATCTGGTCTTATTGAGATAGCACATATATTACTGAGATCTGTTTTGTCTTAGTGACTAGCACCTAATAGGGACTTCTTTATCCTCTCTGTTTTTGCTGCGCCATGAGAGAGCTTTCAGAAAACTGGGCTTGCCTCCAAAATACAGACCTTGTGTTGTGATATCCTGCAAATTCACTGGTAACTGGTTTTGAGGCAGAGTAATGGAAGAAATTGTAGTGCTATGAATGTCAATGTGGCCTTCAGTAAGCAGATTCTCTTTCCTGAGCTGTTAGAAAAGTAATTGTATCTCTGATTAACATTTCTTCCCAGAACACCCACTGGAAGAATATTCTCGCTGTGCATTCTCTCTTCTTATAAGGATAACCCTTGTAATATCATGCAGGTTCACATGCTACCTGCCTGCTTCTCCAGGACTTGTCTGAGCCAGCTGCTAAGGCAGGTCAGTCAGTACATTTATTTCTCTGTGGATCATAAAAATAGGTACAAGACTACTTTCACATACACCAGCACCAAGTGAGCTTCTGCAGCCTAACTAGCTTTGCACCAGAAAACAGGGGAGCAGATTCAGGTCAAGCAACTGTCTGGAAGTGATTAGAAGCAAATGGGATTTGGCAAATATTGAGTTGGCAGGAGGCATTAGAGAGAAGCTCTTCATCAGTGGGTTGCCCATGGTGCTCTAAAGGGTCACTGTGTGTACTGGTGGGATTCTCCTGTTTTCTTACTTCCTCCTTCCCAGGGCATTTTGAGGAAAAAGATCATCCTCTGCCACATAATCACTTCTTTCCTCCCTCTCCCTATGGCACACCGTTCTTTCACATGCTTATTTATCATGCTGAGCCATGATGCAGGGTTTTGTGCTTCTGTTTCTCCTTTGCCTCTCTTTCTCTCCTTGTATAAATTTTTGTTGCAGAAGCAGAGCCTCAAGAGGTTTTTGATAAGTGAAATATTTAGGGCTTCATTCATTGCTTCTAAGTCTAAAAAACTCTGCATTTAATAGGACACTAGCAAGGAACTGAGTGAATGCTAATAGAGTGCTGGAAGAGGCATGAACTTCTTCAGGTTTATCCTTATAGTTGTCTTAGGTGCAGACACAAAAAGTCTTTAACGTGCTACTATGACAGAGTCATCTTTACTAAAAGAAAGGGGTAGATGCTCAGGAAACTATGGAGTCTGGTGTGGTTCAGCCTTTTCTGGCCATTTTCTTCACACTGGGACTGCAAGGACATTTATCATATTGGTGCTGTATGGTGTGCCTGGAGACTCTCAGATCAGACAGGGTAGCCAGGGATTTGAACTCCCCCTACATTGCTATATTCCTTGTGTCGTAGGGGTTAGAATTATCTGAAGGCATAAACTCTGTCAGAGCAAAATATTAGCATGGGTACCTGGATGAAAAACGGGCCATTTGTTTCTGGGCTTTGGTGAATTATCGACGGTTGTGGAAGTTTTTTAACATTAACAGAGATCAGGTTGGCTGTGGAGAGTAAAATAAGGGTCAAAGAGAGGAATTACATGCATAAGAAAAAAGAAACCAAACAAAACTACTAACAACGTTCAGGCTTCAGGTTGAATATTCATCAAGCTAGAGTGGAAAGGAAGAGCAGGACAGCATGAAATTAAGTTTAATTTCAAAAGCCCAAAATAGCTTCAAGATGGGAACAGGATTTTGCTGCAATGGGAGATACGGTTCCTTCAGACAGAAAGACAAGCTACCATAAAGCCCTGGCTTGAGTAGTCCATTGTCTGCTTGTCCACCACACAGGTGTGGTGCAGTCCCCATAGCAATCAGAAGAAATATTTCCATGGATGGAGCTCCCCAGATTGCTTCTCAACTCCCTGAACCTGGCTGTGCTGGCTGAGGCTGTTCTGGCCCAGGATCTTGGAGGTGGAGTTGTGCATACCTGCCCTGGCTGCTAAATGCATTTGTATTACAGTGTCTCTATGCTGAAAGTGGATAAGTTATCTACGGGTGTGGATGTGAATATGCACATATCTCTGCTAACAAAATCCTAGATTTCGTCAATCAATGTTTGAGGAGTTTATCTTGTTCATATATTAAAGTTTCTGGTGAATTATCTGAGTCCGGTTTTGCATGCTTCAGATGCTAACAGCAAATATATTGAGCAAATTCCTAATGAACATGCATACATGTATGTTACATGTATATCTCTGGGAGCAAAGGGCAGGATGCTCTTTGGACATTAAAAGTCTAGAACACATCCACATAGTTCACAAGAGCTTGTGAACTGAATCTTAGCCTAGGCAATAAAATTTCTCTCTGAAAGGTTTTATCCCTGAAATAGTTAATTTTATGGGTGAATTATATATTAATTTCTCTGTTTGTGTCAGTTAGCCCTGATCTAAATGTTAATGAACTTTAGAGAATTAACAGATGCTTCATTGATATTTATTGTACCTGTTCTTTTCAATTGCTAATGTGTAAGTTGTAGGAAACACATAGAAATGAATCAAACTAGAAATGTTGTTCTGCAAAAGAAGTGTTGCTTGGTAACAGGGATCCTGTGCCTGCCAGACATTGATCATGAACCCCTGCTTTGTTCTGCATTCAGCTCAGAAAGATAACTATTATCATGGGGCTGCATGAAGTTTATCATGCAGTTGCATAAACTGGCTTAATGACTAGGTACAGATGTTACCGGCTCCTAGATCCACCTCTCAAGCCATTTCCTCTGGAAAGCTTCTTTCTGCTGAGGATGATAATTTCTTATTTCTGCTGTGTTATACACACCATTAATCTTCCTTCTCATCCTAGTTCTTGCTGTCACCTCCTTTCATAGCTGGAAGGGACTTTGCACTGCCAAACAGGAATCCTTCTGTCTTGTAATCTGGTGACAGTACAGCATTATCTGTTCCTAGCAGGGCAGCTTCAGGGGCTGTGCTTTCTTGTGAACATCGAGGAAGATTAGGAGTGAGAAATTCCCTCCTAACTCATCAGATAGGAAAGCGAAGACAAAACTTAAAAAAAAATTATACAGATAGAAGTTGCTACTGTCTTTAGTGGAAGCAGTTCCTTGCATGTTGAGTAGCCAAGTACATTTTTAGCCTTGCCTTGTGGATTCAGAGATTTATTTGAAGTGCCCAAGGCACATCAAGAATAGATCTAAAAGTTGTGAGAGCCCAGGGTAGGTGACAAAAAGTGGGAACTTTTGCCTAACCTCCAACTATATTTTTACTTTGTCCATATACTCTCCAAACAGAGAGAGAAGGTTCATGAATGAAAATCAATAATCATCTGGGAGACAGGAATAGTAATATTGTGTTGTATGGCATAAAAGAATGACTAAAAGTAGGTACTGGAGAGACCAAGGTAATGTATTTTAAGGGTGAACAGGAAAGAGAACTATTGAAAGAAGCAGAAAATGGGACTCATCTTATTGAATACAACCCAGAAAATTGTACAGGGATCAACACAGTCACAGTAGGCCCCATCAAACGGAAGCTGTCAGAGTGATCTGGTCTAGAAAGTAGCATTCTGATGTATTTAAATTGAAAGAAAATTTCTCTACACTTGGCATAGGTTATTTCACTGTCCAAGGCCCTGTATGCGTGTGTGTTGATCCAAATTCTTCTGAAATGTGCATCAGCTTCCAGGGGTTTACATATATCTGTGGTTACTGATGGTAGCTGCTGCTGACTAATTTATGCAGGCCTGAGTAGGTGCAATGCACTCCAAGAGGGGCCAAAATCAACATTTTGGCAGCTGGTATGTTGATCTATGTTTCTTTTTGAAGAAATGACATTATTTAAGCTTGCTGGCTGCTTAGTAATCGCTGACAAAATGCAACATGAGAGCAACAATAATCCTGTGATTAATTTTAAAAATCTATAATTATTTTTAAGTGTTTTTCACCTCTTGGTCTATTTTTCTAGGTTTCTATGCATGCATCATCTCTCTTCCACCTGAGTTCATAGCTGAGGAGAGCTTAATGATGCTTTACTGGTGTACTAGGAAGTGTCACTGCTGTTAAGACAGAATGTATGTTCCCATATGATGGTCGAAAACCACTCTGTACTGTATACGTTTCCTACGTTTAATACACCTGTCTCTGGTCAAAAGCAAACAAAAATGTAGAAATATGCTTGCTCTCTACAAAACAGAATGGTTTTCTTGGCTGAATGGTAATCACATGGTTGCATTCAGGCCAAGTTTCTCTTCAGTGCTTCAGTAGAGTGTTATGGCCCAGATACAGGGGATTATTAATCAGCAGGTTTCGTATGAAAACAGGCAGTTCAAGACTGCTTTTGACTAATGATCATTAGGCATTTTATTGCTAATTATAACCAGTGGGATTGTATAGCTAGAAAATCTTTCCATACTAAAGCATGCCATGTAGTGTTATTTTGACACTTCAATACAGACAGGAAAAGTGAGGCCTTGAAAACTTCCATGTGCCCCAGAAAACCAAGTTTTACTTTTAATGTGGACAAGAGCTTAGTTAGGCAGCAATACACATCAAAAGTGTCAGTACAGTCTTGTTGCTCCATACGCAGAAATGCCCTACAAAGATGGTTGGACTCTGACCACAGGCTAGGAATAGTCCCACCACGCTAGCACAGTGTTTTGTTTGGCTAAGTACTCTTATAAACCCACGTGTATTGGCTGACGCAAAACACTATTATTTTTGGTCTTGAGCCTGATCTTTGCTGATTCGGAATGGCATTGCAATTCACAGTTGTGACATAAACATAGCTGAAGGGCTCAAAAGACCCTGTAGGGTCAACAGATGCCTTTTCTCAAAAGCCACTTACTGAAACTAAGTTACCTACCTTCATCTTAATAAAATGTAAAGATCTAAAATATCTGATTAAAATGGCGAATGGATAGTATATGCTTCTACTGGGGCAGAGAGATCATGCATTTTTTTAAAGGTTCTCCACGAAAATGCTTGCTTGCACTTTGGGACTTGTCAACAGCATATAGAACACTCTATTTGTAGAACATCAAGTTTTGTTTCATTGAAAGTCAACAGTACTAAGTCAGTCTGTGTCTGTTAAATTCATGGGATCATATGTTTCCAAAGAAATGCTGTCCACACTGACATTGATGCCAGAAAGGAGCTCTGCTGGCAAAGTCAGAGAAGACAAAAAGCCAAATGGGTGGGCATAATGAATTATTCTTATCCTACTATAGATATCAATGAGTTATTTGTTTTCACAACACAGCCTACGTCATCCAATCTGAATGGTAACATTCCCAAGCAAGACATATCGGGACATGGTCTGTGATATTTTACTGAACACCTGAGGGATAAAACCCCTACTTTCACAGAACTCTCTGTAGACCTCTTCCAGCAGTAGCAGCAGACAGAATGGACCAAAACTTACTTTCAGTGTCTATTCTTTGCATTTAACCGTGGGTGACAGAAGCCTGGAAAATGAGGAGTTTCACAAAGAAGGTGTGAATGGGAAATGACTCATGTTTCTTCCTGTATACGTATTATGAGGTATAAGCTGCCACTTGTTTGGTTTGTGTTCAGGATAAACTAATGGAAGTCCTTTTCAGCTTTTTGGTAAGCTGTGGCACTCATTGCCATTAGGCTATTAAATACAAACCACGTCTTTTGTCTCAGAAAGTCCCTCATCTGCAAATTTTTGGGACTTCTGAGAATATTATAGAGAAATGTTCATAAATGCTGTCTCAGCTCTTCACTGAAGATTTTGTTTTAGCCACTGTCAGAAAACAGGTGAGACCTTTCATCTGAGCTATGATACAAGGTCTAACTCTGATGTGCCCATTAGCTCCAAAGGTATTAGGTTTACCATTTGACATAGCATTACTCAGAGAAAATCTTTGGCTGTCCAGAACAGTTACAGAGGTGATAAAATGTATGTTCCTTGTGTTATGACAAAGCTTTTTATGCATGTTCTTATCTCTAGGGTAACTAGTAGAGCATTAGACTAGGATGTCAGAAAGCTAGGTATTAGTTTCAGATATGTTACTGGTTTCCAATACAGCCTCAAGCTAGATACTCTTCTGTGCTTTTTCATCTGTAAAACAATGATGATAATGACAGAGCTCTGTGAAACCATTTGGCCATATTAAAATGGAAAGCACTGCTTGATAACTTAGAACTTGTTATCACCATGCATAATGCAGGCCCTGCAAAATCAGAGCATCATGAAATGCCTGCTGTCCCCACTTATATAACTTACTCCATGAACGTCAGAGCATTTTCATCTGAAGATGCATATCAGATGGAAATATGTTATGGAAAATGAAACTTCTATATCTGTTTGAGGTTCTCAATCAAACCACCAACTAGTACAGCATCCCCAGGAAATTATAGCATGGCTTGTTGATCTTGGTCCAGGGGGATACTAGAATAATTCAGTAAGTGTCACCCCAGCCAAAAGGAGAAAGCTGATCTTCACCTCAGGAACAACCTGGCAGCCACGATTCCTCTGCCCATACAAGCAGCACTGCTGCTGCAAGTTCCCAAAGCTTTCCTTCCCCTCACTCACTGCCGCAACTGAGTTGTCTTTATTGTAGTTTCTGTAAATTGTAGGCATCTCTGCTCCATTCTTTTCATTGCATCATTTCTATTTGTGGTGCGATGTTGCTATGGGGTCATTGAGGTTATTTAATGAGTAGATAATCCTGTTCCTTCGTGAGGAAAAATTACTCAGCATTACAGTTTAAGTACAGAGCAAATGGATTGTCAGAAAAAAACAGCCCTAAATAATTAAATAAGCACAGAGATATTTGTCATTCTGCTATTCAGCAGACTGGTGTCAGCTGAGAAATCAGATATTATCTTATTCCAAATGATGTTTGCTTCTCTTTTAAAGTGCAGTTACAGAAGGAAAGCAATTGTCAAAATAGCAGCATGCGGTTCCATATTTTTCCCTCTGTGTCTTCCTGAGCAAATTTTTCCTGTTTGTAAATCACACAATGATTTTCTAACTGCCAACATTGCAACCTCAGACTTAGAAAATTGCACCAGGATTCTTCTGTTTCTCTTGTGCCACTACCAGAGGAGATACCACAATCACCATTTAGCTGACAAGTTTGCTGATAAACAGAGCAGAATAGGATTTTCCTTGTCATAACAATAGTGCCTCATCCAGCTGAGCACAGTGATTTTTTTGTTTGGTTGAGGGTTTTTTTTTGTCATCTGTGTGCCAGCAGCAGTGGAAGAATATACAGAATATAGTACTTCTTCCTTAGTGATTGCTTTAATGAATAAAAAACAACTTTTCAGCTGGTATGGCAAAGATATTTATTTGGCACATTGTGCAGTAAATAGATAAACTGAACAATAGTGTATGTTTTGAATTTAATTCAAGAAAATACTGTTCCAAGTATGCAGCAATATATGTATATATTAATAATGCTCAGAAAGTATCTGTGGTCCTAACGTAGATTTCAAAATATCCTAAACCTAAGCATGTTTATGTTCTTCCCTACTCCTTGCAGATTTTCGTTTTTAATCTTTCAAATCTTTCATTTACAGTAACAGGCTTCAATTCAATACCAGGCTGTTTAGATTTTTTGCCTTGCAAGCCATGAGAGCCAGAAACACCTGCTGTGTCCCATTGGAAGGAGTGACTGTGAAGCTGTGATATACCCAGCATGTGGGTTTTTTATTCATGTCAAGTTGTGACCTATATGACTTTAAAACTGCACACCCCTCTGATTTGTAAATAATCCAGCTTAAGTAAAATTTAGAGGTATACAAAATACATAAGTACTAACTTTCTATTACTCCCAGAACTGTGGACATAACTAAATCAACCAGCTTCACAGGCATAAGAGGTAGAAAAAAATGTAGCAATAAAGATTTTATTACTTTAAAGTATTTCTAAAATAACCTTTTCCCTTCTCTCTTAAATGAAGAGGGAATGGAACCCATGATTGTGTGGCAAAAGCATTTTATAGGCATACTTGAGTAAGGCAGCCATTTCAATCTCGTGCCACTGAAATGCCAGCACCTGCTGCTATTACTCATTTGTACAGTCCCAATGACTTAAATACAATGATAATCTTAGCAATTTGAGCAGGATTCAGCACAAAATATTAATTTCAGGGCTGTTTATCAGAAATTAGACATTTTTATCTATGTTTTAAATACATTTTGGACAATGAAAAATGAATTGACATTTTAGCATCTAATTCACATCGTTAAAATGTCTATTTCTCTGGCTACTTGTTTACTTTTGTGCTTTGGTCTGCTGCTCTGCAAGTGGACTACTGTATTTTCAGTCAGTCTTACTTTCCTGTTTTCATTTTAATGATGGGATGATTCAAAGTGAGAACAGTTACTTTAATCAGCTTCTCTTCATGACTTTGCTCTCCATCTTGAAATTGAGCCAATTCCCAGTAAACCCCAGCCAGGGGACATCTGTTTCAAGCAAACCTTTCACTTGGGGGCTTATCTGTTGGAGTCCTTTCTAAAAAGTGTGCTGTTGTCCCCTGGTTCATCTCTCTAATGCTATCACTAGCAGCATAAGGACTATGGGAGACACTGCAAATAAGGGCTATGCACATTGTGCATTTCCAGCTCTGAGGCTGCTGAGAGCTGATTTGGTCCCCACCAGGAATAAACCAGCCCTGGGGTCCCAGAAACACCAACCCACATACCACCCCAGCCATGTGCATTCTCATCATCAGTTGGCCTCAGAGTGTCTCCTGTTTAATGCCTAGTTGTAGAGGCTCAGAGACAGCAGAGCTGACAAAGGGCTTTCCAAGCAACATCTTTGCTGTGTTTTGGGCTCCCTGAGAGTAACTGCAAAGCTGCATTACTGAGGTGAAAAGGTGATTTCAGACAGTTAAGGAGCAGGCTTATAAGGCTGCTTCTCTGTGCTTCATTCACCCAGTGAGAACCTGCTTTGTGACTGGAGCTCATAATAGCTATGATGATGCAAACACTGATAGTAGTAACAGCTGGTGTTTAGCAATTCTTGTAATCCAATCCCTTCCTACAACTGTAAGGTTGATATTCCTCAATCAGTATGCACACACATTTAAGTGAAGAATCACATCATTGGTTTTCCTGTCTCCTTCGTCTTAATCCATTGAACTCCTGCCGTGCCACCATTTCCTGTTATCAGACACTTGTCAGTCATAAGCAATCAGTCAGATACTTCACAATTAGCAGGGAGAGAAGATACAATTTCTTTGTGTTTGGTACAAGATGTTTGAAGCCAAGAGCAGGATAAGCCAGAAAAGTATTCCGCCCTCAGACTGCTGCAAGTCAGTCTGCTGCAGCACAGCTTGTTTTCTTGGCTATGCCCTGTCATTTTTAGTAATGATGCAAGAAGAGAATGTCCTTGATACATTTTCTTTGATGGAGTAAGGTTTAGCTACTTACTGTTATTGTCTGCCTTTGCATAAACCTTGGATTGTTCTGTGTATTCAGTTGCTTACAAGGATTTGGTACTGAGATGCTTCAAAACAAGCTTGCTAGAAAAACAAGAAAATGTCAGAAGGATTTTATTTCACAAGGAAAATATCAGTAATGTAAGGAAGAAAACAAGTCCAGAAGCATATGCACGAGAAACTAACCCTCCACAAAGTGGCTGTTGGACAGAGTATTTGTTTTACTTTGTCAGACTGACACCAGGGATTTTCTTTTGAATAGTTTTGCATCTTCACAGCAGGTAACTGAGATTAGAATAGGTGTCTGGCCGGTGTAATCAAATCTGTACTACTTATCAACAGTACTGAGAGCTCCTAATTGCAACTGCCTGTTGCTTGTGTTCTGGTTAGCGTGTGTGAAGAGAGACAGTGCTGCAGATTTTTCAGTTTAACAACCCAAGGCAAAATTGGGCTATGAGGAGAGAGAATGGTCCAGAGCAATCATACACACAATGCAGATGAATAGCAAATATGAGAAGAGACCCAAATCTCATGGGAGTTGTAATGACAACATATTAGAGCATGTTACATTTTGTGGCTTGGTGGCACCCAATCCATCATATTTTCCACAATGAGACTCCAAACCATTGAGAATTTGGAGGTGTGTGTCAGTTTAGCCAGATAAAGTACACTGGGAAAATTGCTGTGGAAGATCAGAATACTGGCTTCTCCTTTTATGTCTTTATAGGATAAAATGTAGCCCATTTCCTCTCCGGAACTGCTGCATCTTAATTCAAAAAAACCAGAAAGTTTATTGAATCTCAGCCAAATGCTATTCATGCTGTTTTGTATAGCTTCTGTTGCCCTGATGACCTTATGCCCCTTTATTTTTTTTTATTTTAATTATGGCAATGTGGAAAGACTGAATGGGATCAGATATTCAGTTTTTCGCAAAAAATGTACATACTGGACAGTAATAAATAACATCTTGTGGTTTGTGTGATAAATTAAATATTTTTTTTCTCAGTGTGGAAATTAATTATTTCTGTCCCCCAGATGTGAAAAACTTTTATGACTTTTTTTTTTTTTTTTTTTTAAATAATCTAGAATACTTAAAGGGAGAAGATAAAAGCTTGTTGTGTATGCTGGCAGGTTGCTTGTTGCTCCTTTAAATGCATGCAATTAATAGTGCAAAACTGTCTCTCAAGGCCTGGGTGAGGGATCACTTTTTGAGAGGAAACCTGAAGTGAAAACAGTTCCCTTGCAAGGGAACATGTCTTGTAGTGTATCCCAAAGCACACACCAAACTATAGACATGTTAAGAAATGCTACAGCCAGATTAAATAAGGAAGGGGAAACACCTTGTGTTCTTTTCCCTTTGAGCAATGTTGTGAAACTTTTAGCATCTTCACATCCTGAGCCTGGGTCTGAACTAAATTCCTTTGGAAGAATCGTGCCAGGGATTCTGGCTAAGTGGTGTGAGCAATGTGATATTTAGGTGTCCTCTGGAGTCAAGGTGAACTTTTAGATGGGGCCAGCGGGCAACTGTTGAGTAAAGTGTGTGCACACCATCACAAAGCTACCTCACACTACTACTGGAAAAAAAACCACAAAGGACATAGTAGAGGGCTCCTTTGCATCTCTGCCATCTACTTATAGTAACCATTGCCAGGGATTCATGAAAGCAAAGAGATAATTGCTGCTTGTTACTACTCTGGAACAGCCAACATACAACATGCACATCTGCTGAAAGCTAAGTAAAACCAACCTGAACCCTGTTTGCTGAAGCATCATCACAGGATTTCAAGATCCACTCCCAGTTTTGATTAGCAGCCTGGGGAGCCAAGAAATGCTCTGAGAATGCCATATCCAAAGCACAAAACAGGAGGAAGAGGAAACTTGGGGACTACTAACAGCCATAGAAAGGGCTCCCACATGAAGTCCCACTCTTAATGGAATGGGATCTTGCTAGTCCATCTCATTGGAGCTGTAGCACTATTCATAACAGTGAAAAAAAATCATGCTGCTGAAGACTGTTGAGTATTTCCCCCTTATAATAGACACTTTCACATAAGATAATAAACCACAATAATAACACTCAAAAATTCTTACACTGACAATGAAGGTGATAGGTTATGGTCTTGTACAGTCATTCATATTCATTTGTTCTAAAGCATAAGATTTCGATTTTTCATGAGTATTTTTTTTGATAAATGCTGTTGTTTTGATGGTTTAGTAAGAGACTTGGCTATGATTATTTTGGAAAAGCACAGATTTCTATCTTTTCTAAGAGGAATGTAGAATAAAGAAGATACAACACAATAGCAGAAACTTGAGAGAAATATCATATATGGCTATCTTAAATATCTGCTCATACACAGCATTGCAGAAAGGATGGACTATATGGACATCAGGTATGAACCGATATAGCGGTTCTAATGTTCCTAGTGGCCATAGTAGAAAGAAACAGCTCCTCCCTCAGAACACCTTTTAGTTGTAACACTCAAATTAATTTTGAAAAACTATTTTTGCCATTTGGCACAAAATATGGCTATTACTACCATATTTCTCCATCATCTTTCATTATCTCTGCACACTGCAACAGTATGTATCTGAAACCAGTATACTAGAATATGCCCCTGGGCACTTTGAAATCCCATGAAAATGCTGTTTACAGAAGATGCTGAGTTTATTTTTAAAGAGCTTAGCTGTGAAAATGCAATGCAAATAGTGCAAATAGTTACTGGTAAATGCTGACAGGAAAATGTTTGTGTAAAGCCAGGAAGTTTCCACTGAGGGAAAGCTACTAATGACTTCAGCATTTTTCTTCTGTCTCTCTTGGCGCACTATCAGGAGCTGGCATTTTTCTTGACAGGTTTCAAGAAAATTCTCTTGGCAAACACCAATCAGCTGAAAAATTATGTTGTCACTTAAAGGTGAGTATGACAGACAATCATTGCTATTTTCTTTCTAGGGAAAACCAATGCAGGGGAATAAAATTACTTCCCTAAGGTCAGGGGAAAAGGCAGAAGAGAATGGGATGATCTCAACTAGAATTTAATTTTGAAGCAGCTTCTAGAGTTTTAAAATGAGTTTTCTGAATACCCAAGCCCAAAAGGTACAGTAGGTCAGGAGATCTGTGGGGTGGAATCTTCTTCCATTAGGCCAGTCTGGGTTTATCCCTTTTCTTTCCTCACAACTGACCAGCAGTTACTGGAACCTCAGGAATTTGACTGTCAAACTTCTCCCAGTGTTTCCACCAGGGATTTCAGCTGTAATGAACCAGCTTTTGAATGGGACATTTTGTCAAAACACTTCCCAAAGGCTTTAGGCCAATCTATTTGCACTGTGATGTAGTCATGAGGCTCAATCCCCACACTCAAAGCGGATGCAAGAGCTCTCTTGAAGAGTTTGAGAAAGCATCTTCTCCAGCGCCTATTAGAAACGTGTTAACAAGGATTGACAACATTCGTATAGATCAAACTCAAGGTTAGTAACAGCAAGTGGGTGGTTCCCTTGGACTGTCTTGAAAAACAGTGAAGAAGCTTTTTCCCAGATGGCACGCCAAGCAAACTGCCTCTCACAGCTTTATGGCTAGTGATATTGGCATTTTATGTCATACTGAAGTTTATGGCTCTGGACAGGAAACTGACAGGAGCATGACTGGGCAACCAAGTGATTCTGCTGTGCCTCGGGAGAGGAGTAATAGCGCTGTACGTCAGATTTTCACCATTTATGATACGACATTAGAGAAAGATAATAAAGCTATGAAGCTAGAAATCATCAGCTCTCTTACCTCTTGAAAAGAATTTTACTGCTGCTGAAAAGTGGCAGATTGGCAGCCCTTGAGCCTGGCGTCCTTTTGTTTATCAAAGGGTTGTTACTATGAACCTCAACAATATGTTCTTGCTTTCTCTAAAAACTTCCAGGGAGATGAGACTGCTTCCTTACCATCTATTTCAGTTTCTTTATTTGCTCTTGAGACTCCTGTCAGGGTAGTCAATTTTACTTATAGTATTTCTGTGTCCATTGAGTACATAAGTTGAATTCAGAACTGCTCCAAAGGCCACTGCCATGGATGGACAACTCTGTTTTCCTAAAAACATATTTGTTTGGACCTCCGTGAATGATGATGAGAATCCTTCAACTTGTAACCTTGTAAGCTGTCAAACATCTGTTTGACAACATTATCAACCCAGCTGTGATTGCTGTCCCTGAAGGACCCATATCACAGGCATCCTGATGGTTTGCTATCAGGTCCACCAGAATGATTCCCACTTTCAATTATAAATGATCACATCATATGTCCTTCAAAGCTCCTTCAAACAATTGCAACTCATAACATGTCTATACACCACTAAGTACCAGGAACAGTGCTAACCCAGTAATAACAAATAAAAAGTTCATTACTGAAACACTTAACCTTACTGGAATTGCAGGTAATAGCTGCTAGCCTCCAAGTGCCCTGAGTATATTCTTTGCCTTCATTTATTTCCCTGTGTGTATGTCACAGTTTAAGCCTCTCAGCCATGCAGTTTTTCTCACTTGCTCCCCACTCTTTCTTCCCCCCAGCTCCTGGGGGGATAGGGAGGAGAATCGAAGGAATGCAACTCGCACAGGTTGAGATAAGAACAGTTTAGTAACTAAAGTATAACACAAAGCCACTACTGCTGCCACCAATAATAATAATGACAAGGCAAATACAAGGAAAGAATATAATTGCTCACTACCTATACCCAGCCCGACCAAGCAGTGCACCCCTACCCTTCCAGGTCTCTGTCCTCCGTTTTTACATCCTGAGCATGATGTGCCACGGTATGGAATACCCCTTTGGTTAGTTTGGGTCAGGTGTCCTGTCTCTGCTTCCTCCTGGCTTCCTCTCCTCCCCGGCAGAGCATGAGACTCAGAAAGTCCTTGGTCAGACCAAAACATTACCAAGCAGTAACTGAAAACACTGGTGTTATCAGCGCTGTTCCCAGGCCCAAAATCAAAACCACAGTGCTGCACCAGCTACCAAGAAGGAGAAAAATGACTGCTATTGCTGAACCCATGACAGTGTGTATATATATATCTGTAAGACTGGGAATGGGGGAGCATCCATGAGGCCCAGAGATGTCCCCTGTTTCAAATGACTTTATTAAACACTGTTTTTTTTTTACAATATTTTTTTGCCAAGTGGTTCACATAGAAAGGCAAGACATGCATCCAAAATAATTTTCGTTCTACCTTTACAAACTAAATAATGGTTTGATATTTATTTTTATGTTTTTCTTAACCTAGATCTTTGACATTTCTTGCCTCATTTGTTACTTTTGACTTGGAAGTGATACTTAGGTGAGTGAAGGCAGTGTCTCAGAGAAAAAACAGTCAGTCCAACTGGCTGTGCCTAGATATCAACATGTTAAACTTCTGCTGTAAGCTGATTGTTGCTGTTTTGTTTATACTGTGTGACAGGCACCACTGAGCCTCATCCATTCTGTCTTTTTTATTCTACCATGAGCTGAATTATATATTAGAGATGCCTGTTTGCTCTTTGACTATAAAAAATAGCTTAGTCAGCTCTAAAGCAGAGCCTTTAGAATCATAGAATCATAGAATAGTTAGGGTTGGAAAGGACCTTAAGATCATCTAGTTCCAACACCCGTGCCATGGGCAGAGACACCTCCCACTAAACCATGTCACCCAAGGTTCTGTACAACCTGGCCTTGAACACTGCCACCTATGGAGCATTCACAGCTTCCCTGGGCAACCCAGTCCAGTGCCTCACCACCTGTACAGGAAAGAACTTCTTCCTCATATCCAATCAAAGCTTCCCCTGTTTAAGTTTGAACCCGTTACCCCTTGTCCTGTCACTACAGTCCCTAATAAAGAGTCCATCCCCAGCATCCTTATAGGCCCCCTTCAGATACTGGAAGGCTGCTATGAGGTCTCCATGCAGCATTCTCTTCTCCAGGCTGAACAGACCCAACTTTCTCATCCTATCTTCATACGGGAGGTGCTCCAGTCCCCTCATCATCCCCATGGCCCTCCTCTGGACTTGTTCCAACAGTTCCATGTCCTTTTTATGTTGAGGACACCAGAACTGCACACAATACTCCAAGTGAGGTCTCACAAGAGCAGAGTAGAGGGGCAGGATCACCTCCTTCGACCTGCTGGTCACGTTCCTTTTGGTGCAGCCCAGGATACGCTTGGCTTTCTGGGCTGTGAGCGCACAGTGCCTGCTCATGTTCATTTTCTCATGGACCAACACCTCCAAGTCCTTCTGTGCAGGGCTGCTCTGAATCTCTTCTCTGCCCAGCCTGTAGCTGTGCCTGGGATTGCTCCGACCCAGGTGGAGGACTGTGGGAAGAAATTACGGACTCCACATTATTCAATGTGAATCAAGCAGAAGCCGTTTATTGCTTACAAAGTTCGCCTTATATAACAAAACTCCACCCCTTTATGCAATCAGGCAAACTGTAATTGGTTGCATACACTGTCCACGCACCCTTTTACAGTTTCTGATTGGCCCTTCACATTTATGTGCGGTACAGCCCAGATCCAGGTCTCAAGCCACAACATCCTGTTTATTTGCTGCTTCAGCTGTTCCACTTCCTTCTTTCTGGGGCCCACAATGACTTTCAACGCCCTCGTAGAGGCCTGGATCATGGGTCTGGCTCATCGAGAATCCACTGTTAGCAAGATGCATGCCCACATAGGACCTTGCACTTGTCATGGTTAAACTTCATAAGGTTGGCATCAGCCAACAGCACCAGCTGTTTCTTGTTCTTGTCTTTGGTTGGATTTTACACTTTAAAAAACCCTTCAACCTTATATGAAGTGCACACTTCGAAGTTTGTATTAAAATTGAAAGGTTTGATTTATTTCATCAGAACCGACGTTCACTTGTTTTAGATTGGTCCTTCCTGTTTGAATTAGGGAGCTTAGACCCTCTGTAATCTACTGAGAGTGAATGTTTATATATTCAGAGAAATCAAACTTGAAAGGATTCCCAAGGATTTCAAGAATGGGCATTTCCTAAAATCAAAAAGGCCTGAAACCATTGGTTGGAATGATGAGGTAAAAAGCAAAGGAAAACTGAGCATAAAATGAAAGAGCAAAAATAAGGATCAGAGTTCATGCACTTCTCAAAAAGCCTTTTAGTGTTACATGTCAAAACTCATCTGTTTCTCCCACCATCTTATTCTTAATAATAGAAATAACTTTCAAAAATAGCAGAAATCTTACTACAGTGATTTATAGAGAGTTAAGAAATGTTTTAATCCTTAATCCAGTGTCTGCGCATGAGTATGAATGCAAAACTTGCTTTGTGGGATCCCTCCTGTTCAAAATCTAATCCAGTAGCTGGGCTGTGGAATCACAGTAGCAGAAGCCGAAAACTGTGTTACCAGTAAGTCATCTTCTCCATGCCTTGTTAGAGCAGGACACTTCTGACTACTCAGTGAAAACCTATTTACCCTTGCTAGGTATGACAGACCTCTTTTTTTTTTTTTTTAAATAAGATTACCATAATTCATAATTTCATCTTAGAATTTGAATGATTTTTTAATTGTTCTTATTCTCTTCACTTCTCATTGAATTTCTTATTACATGTTTTCTTATCCTTACTCTTCAAGTCCATGTAGACATCTGCCATAATCCATTTTGCATTGATGGATTTACAGAAGACCTTAAGTCTATGCCTAAGAGCTAAACTCTATAAAATACAAATTGAAATGGCTTACCTAGAGAGGTGACAGATGCCTCATCCCTGGAAACATTCAAGGTCAGGTTGGATGGGCCCCTGAGAAATCTGATCTAGTTGAAGATCCCTGCTCACTGCAGGGAGATTGGAGTAGGTAACCTTTAATGGTCCTTTCCAACACAAACCATTATATGATTCTAAGTTTTATCTTCACTTAGACACAATAATGTAAAATACAGGTGTGTGCGGAGGTAGCACGAGTTTCTTTCATTTTCTAATACCTGAGGTATTTTCTCAGGCTCCAAATATTATATTTTGATGTTGCACAGTTTAAAGTATGTGGAGGTCATCCAGGGTAGGAGGTCACATCACAGATGCAGCACACAGAGTTCTGTTTAAATGCAGAGGCCCAAACACTGGTGGAAACAGTGTTTTACAGCACTAACACATTTTGTGTGGGGTGGAAGTAGGGGAGGATGAAGGATGGGAGGCATCTTTACAGTACCAGTAATACTGCACATGAAGTGTAGTATGTTTGCAGAATGGTGGAAGGTACTCCTGTCTCAGGTTAAGTACTGCAACTTTTAACAATGGTATATTGGCTGAGACAGCCAGAAAAAGCTGTATCATAACAAGCTCATTTTAAATGGATTTTTGGTTGGTTGTGTTGGGTTTCTGTCAGCCAACTGGCTCATCACATGCCAATGCACCAAATTCACCAGGGAAATTTTACCATGTAAATTTTGCAACACTTGCTCTTTTCCCTAATTTTTGGAACAACAGGTGGACTTAGCTCAGTTTCAGAGAAAAATAACATACAAATTTACAGCTTGATGAATAGCCCTTTTTTCCACCTGATTGCCACACGTGCAGCTCCGCTATGATGGCAGGAAAGAAAGTGAAGATGAGTGTAAAAGTAGACATACATCTTTCCCTCTTTGCTTTTTCCTTAAGTACTTTGAAGCAGGATCTAATGCCAAGTTCTAGTACAAAGGCCTCATAGAAAGGACACTGGCTGTCAGTCACTCTGAAATAAATCCACATGTTCAGCCATCACTTCAAGAAGGTGTTGACAGCACTATAGTGAATTTAAGCACCAAATGATGGTTCTGTTCACCTGACTTACTTAACTTTCAGGACTGTCCCTAAAAATGTCCTAGAGATCTTAACCTCATTGAGGGGCAATGTGTTGAGCCTCCTATTTACTGGGTCTTAATGCTTAAATTGAGCTCAGTGTGGCAATGCCTGTACTGGAGACAATCTGTCGTTTGTTATTGGACAGAGTGCAGATCTGAATGCAAACTAAAGGGGGGAGGGAGGGAAGAGGGAAGGGGCTTTTTATTTTGGGGCTTTTTTCTTGAGGGCTTTTTGGGTAACATAAAGCACCAGTTCTGGTTTCCTCTAAAGTTCTGTGCGGTTTATAAAAAGCTTTGGCTGAAGGTTACAGTGGAAATCAAACTTGCATGTGTCATTAGTTCAATGTGCTGCATAAAACTGTGTTTCTACAATGCTGTTGGGAGAGGATCACAGTAATCTTGTGAGATGTAGTGTCAGGAAGGAAAAAAATTAAAATGAAATCTCTTTCACTCACTGAGCGTTGTCATTTCAGCTTTCTTGGCCTCTTTTGTTGTGTGAATAACTATGAGTGAATGTAGTTAAGTCTTTGTATGTCTAGATTTCAATCAAAGGAGTCAGATAATTTAACTGCAATCTTTACTCCTGTATCTACAACCTCAAAACTGTGCAGTGTGACTGAAGTGAAGAATACCCCAAATGACCAAGAAATGCATTTAGTCAATAATTCACAAAGTTTTAATGAAGTACTGTGCAGATTGTTGAGCTTTCACTAGCAAAATACTCAGTACAGAAAACTTTATGTGCTTTTTGCCAGTAATGCCACTGGAACAAAATCCTTCCATAGACATATTACTTCTTGCAGATTGATGGAATAGGTAATTTGAGACCTCCAGAGCTACTTGAACGAATCTAGGTCTAAGATTAAAACCTCACTGCTAGAGCAAAACCTGTGCCTCATCTCATATTGGCTTAAATGATTATGTACATTTATTTTAATGGATAAAGATTGTACTTCAAGGCAGCTGGCTGACATTTGATCATCCTCATGGGAAGAGTAGAGTCATTTATGAAGGATTTGGTCTTTTTCTACCTGTTTTATCTGCCAATAGGGCATAGAGGATCTCTTTGCAACTGAAGTGGACAGTACTGCTGACTAACATTATAGAAAAGCCACAGTTATTTTCCCTAGTAACTTCAGGAGATTTAAATGTCAAGGTCAGGGCTTTCATTTCATGTTGAATTTCTGTTGCTTTTCAGTGGACTGTTGAAAGATTCATGGGCCAGTTTGTATCTGTTAATACTTAAGTCAAATACACACACCTACTTCTTTCTCAAGATCAGGCAGGTATTCATGGAGCTACACAAAGAAGTTCTACAAAGCCCATTTTTATGTTGTAGGAGACTATCCTACACCTGCTCTCCTTGTTCACTAAGTTTACTGAAGCAGAATGCCACTCCTAGTAGAGTTGTGGGCAGTAGTATAAACTCATAAAATTAAAATTAATTTCAACATCTACAATTAAAACCAGCATATGGACTTGTAACTTTTTAAGATAGAAGGGGAGGCAGGAGACCTGTATTAGTGTCACTGTTGTAAGGATAAAATATATGTTGGGAAATGCCTGTTTATCTTTTACTTCCCTTTACTAAAACAAAATAGTCAGGCCTGGATTCATCTTGCCTGTCAACTGAGAGCATAGTAGTCACTTGTAGTTGTCACTATGTTTGTTGTCAAAGGATGGAGATAAAAGCCTCCAGTTGATAATTCGGTTTTAAGGTATGATGAAATGACCGTCTCATTCCACTGACCACTAAAAATAACTTTAGACTTACCATATGATTAACTTCAACAAAAAAGTCCCAAGAGTTAGATAGTTATATAGATTAAAGCCAACTGAAGTTGATAAAAAGAAAACAAACTATTTTGTTTCTAGATATGCAATTGCTTTGAAGGGGGTTGGAAATAGATTATTTTAAGGTCCTACCCAACCCTGACCATTCTATGATTCTATGAAATAAGCTGGGGAAAGGTGAGAAAATATTTTAGTTCTAAACATGAATTCTGGTCTTCTGTCTGCATTACAGATGTTTCCCATTATCTACACTTGAATAATAGGATGTGCCGGGAGAGAAAGAGGGAGAGAAACCAATCTAAAGATGAACACACAGGAAACTGGATTTTGAATAAAATATAATGAAAAAATATTGTGAACTTTTATTGAACTATTGAGAACTGATAATTTGCTATTTTTACTAAAAGTAACATGGAGGGCCTTGAAGAGGGCTGGAGCCCCTCTCCTATGAAGACAGGTTGAGAAAGTTTGGGTTGTTCAGTCTGGAGAAAAAAAGGCTCTGGGGAGACCTTAGAGTAGCTTCCAGTAATCTGGAAAGGGACTTTTTACAAAGACTGGTAGCGACAGGACGAGGGGGAATGGCTTTAGACTGACAGAGGGTTAGATTATGTATTAGAAAGAAATTCTTTACTGTGAGTGTGGTGAGGTACTGGCACAGGTTGCCCAGAGAAGTTGTGGTAAGAAATCATAAAGAACTAATAGTAATAAAGGCCTGGTGTTCAGTAATCTGAAACCAAACACACATTAGTTTTTGAGAAGTCACAATATATTAGTCAGTCAGAATCAATACTGGTAGCACATGAGGACAAAAGGAAATGTAGCTGCATGTCCTTCATGGGGGGGGAATTAAGAGATGTTTTGCAAAAGTGGCTGAGTAGGCAATATGTTTTAGACGGGTATCTAGGGCACTGGAGATAATAGCTATAGAGAGACGGCAGTTACTGGGAGATGCAGTCTTGGGGCTGGGTTCTGCCCTTACTTTAGACTCAGTGATATTGTGGAGCAACGTTGGTCCTAGCATACCAGTAAGTAGTGACAATGTCCATTTTTTCTGGGAAGAAGATATTTTCCTGTCCCTTTGCCTCCACCATGACCACTAAGAACATGGCACTGTCTATGTCAGACTGCTGCCAGACCCTGAAATAAGCCAGCAAAGCTCTTGCAGTGTCTGCAGGCTCAAGAGACTCAGTTACAGCTTGCACCTCTATTTACCGTGTCCCTCTTTCTTTTAAAAGCTATAAAGCCATATTCAAGATGATGTACTTTCATGGTAGGTAGCTAATGGATGTGAAAGCCCATATCAAATAGAATTAATCAAAGTAACTGTAGAAACCAAACATGGCAGCAGCTTATCTCTTGTGTGCATTTTGTCATCAAGTGCCTACAGAGTTACAGATTTACCTGGCCCAACCCAAGAGGGAGGCTTGAGAGGTATTGTGCTGTTCAGCAATAGAGACAGGAGTAAATAGCATTAATGGTGAGTGACAGTCATGCCTTATTTTCTCCACATCACCCAGCTGTAAGTCAGTTGCCTTTTTTAAATGGAAGTTTCCTTGGACATTGCATGAGGCTGAATTTTGGACTGAATTATGTGGTGCATAGTCAGGGGGCAGGGCTCCATACCTGTTGGGTAAATGGACTGGAAATTTTGGGTTATGCACATGCATATGTCATGGGTTCAGCAGCAGCAGTCATTTTTCTCCTTCTTAGTAGCTGGTGCAGCACTGTGGTTTTGATTTTGGGCCTGGGAACAGCGCTGATAACACCAGTGTTTTCAGTTACTGCTTGGTAGCGTTTTGGTCTGACCAAGGACTTTCTGAGCCTCATGCTCTGCCAGGGAGGAGGGGAAGCCGGGAGAAAGCAGAGACAGGACACCTGACCCAAACTGACCAAAGAGGTTATTCCATACCACAGCACATCATGTCCAGGATGTGAAAACGGAGAGCAGAGACTTGGAAGGGTGTGGTGGTGCACTGGGGTGGTTTGCTGCTGGGGGGTGCACTGGCTGGGTCGGGCTTGGTGAGCAGTTGTATTCTCTTTCCTTGTATTTCTCTTGTATTATTACCGGTGGCAGCAGTAGTGATTTGTGTTATACCTTAGTTACTAAACTGTTCTTATCTCAACCTGTGCGAGTTGCATTTTTTTTTTTTTTTCATTCTCCTCCCCATCCCCCTGGGACTGGGGGAAGAAAAAGGGGGGAGTGAGTGAGTGAGTAAAACTTCGTGAGTTTCAGAGGCTTAAACCACGACAACATAGAAAAGAACAAAAAGAAAAGGAATAAGCATCTGTGAAATCTGGCACATACCAGATTTTTATAACTAGACATAATACATAGAACAACTGTGAGGGGAAGGGCATACTTCAGTAAATAAGCTACTTTATTAAAAATGTAAATGACATTAGAGCTATAGAATGAGTGCCAGTGTTCCAGCTTACTCAATGACAGGAAAGTATGACTGACTTTTTTTTTTTCCTGTGTTTAAATTTTCCTTTTTTTTTTTGATATCCAAAATATAAAACTATGGGCTGCAGAAAGTGTTTGTTAAACCAAAAAATGAGCAATTCAGACATTTCCATGAGCCACAGTGCAGTGATAAATGAGGAAGAATTGAAATAAAAGCAGTACCTAGTGATGGTAGTATTGTTTTCAGAAAGGCTGAAAAAAGGCATTGGTTCTATGGCCTTAAATATAGGCACTGTTATGATAGGTAAACACTTGAAAAGTCATAGCATGAAAGTTTAGGTAGCAGAGCTGACAGGATTAAACCAGTATTTGATCCTGGACCTATGAGATATACAATAGAAAGTCTGAATAACTGATGTGATTCTTGTATGTGTGTACATAACTGTGAGTACAATTCCCATGCAAATAGCTTAGCAATGCTTTGAGGTATTCAATGATTAATGCTACTAAATAATGTGAGCTGTGATCACTATTAATCATTATTTTATTACCGTTGTAGTAAAGCTCTAGAAATAGACACATCAGATGTAAATCAGCACTGCTTTGTTGACATTTAATTTGATCACGCTGATGTGCATCACTGAAGAGTAGTTCTAAGGTCTAAGGGCAGCTTCTTACTCACAGGGAAAATGTGTTTATCTTTTACCTGAGATGTATTAGTATATCACCTTTATCATCACGATTTTTAAAATGTGTACAATCAAACAGATATCTGTAAAAAACCAAGAATTACATTAATATAAATTCAAAAATCAGCAGCAGGTAGTACAACTAAATTCAGAGTAATCCTGATGTTTTATTATTAGATTTTATTATATCAGCTTGTCCTGCTGATGAGCTAGTCCTCTGTAAAGCTAAGAGAAAGCATGAGATTCATTTTTGTTACAAGGAAAAGCAGGTTTGATTTTCCATGTGAATTTTGTGGTTTGTGCTGTGGTTTTGAGATTGTTGATGAGTCCTAGTCAGGGTTGTTCCTCCCTATACAGGAAGCCTTGCAGGGAGAGGGATACCCTGCCCACACCAGGGCTGAGGCAGAGCCTCCAAATAGCTCTGGGGCACCTCCTGAGCAGTGTGGCTGCTTCTTTTCTGAGCCCAAAACATCTTCTGCAAGGGTGGAGCTCACAGCTTCTATATCATGAGTGACTTCCAGCTCATACATTTGCTTTTTGCTCTACTGAAATTTTCCATACAGTTTCCATGACACAGGGTGTTCCCCAGTTCTAAAGATATGGAGCATTTGGGGGACTGGGTGCTGAGCCCCCACAAGAACAACCACATGTCAGTAAGGGGGTGCAAAGTTATTATTCTGCACACACAGTATCTGCACTGCCTGGGGATCCAGTTCTTCTGGATGAGAAGAGCTATAAATGTAAGGTATTATTAGCACATGGCTTTGTAGTGAGCCACCCTCAGGCCACATTAAGGGTTTTGATGTTTCTTGGTTGCAGTCTCTAAAGTGATCTTAACATGATTTCAGAAAATGAAAGAAGGAAAATAAAGAACCTTTGATCTCTTTTTAAATTTCAAATAAAATAAAAAATGCTTGTATTTTGATTTTGGTTTCTATTTGGTGCTGATGCTTTGTTAAGATGCAGGCTGAGCATCTTGATTATTCTAGTTCAAAGGTGACCTTGATCTTTTAAAAATTTAAATTAAAATAAAAGACCTGCTGACCTTTAAATTGAGGTCTTTAAGAAGCTGAGAGGAGCCATCCCTGTCTCCTAGCATTGCAGGAATACCTCCTACTAGGGAACACGATTTCGGATTGTGTTAAAAATGTCCCGTGGGCCATATTGATAAGAGGAAACTCATTCTCCGCAGCCTTTTTAGCATTCAACAATAGCGTAACTTGTTTATTTTCTCTGTGTTGGAAATGTCAACAAATGTCACCCAAGTTTTCTGCATTCCTTTCTTATCTTTGGACATACTATTTGATATGGGCTGAATTATAAACAAAATGTCAATAGCCTGCGTGGTATCAACAGCCTGACAAAGGGATGGGGTCCATGTCATTCTTTCCATGTTACACATGTTACTTTTCACACAGAATGATGGAAAAGAAGGCAGGTAACATAGGAGTATCTGTGCTTTCTCAGACCACAACTGCACATAGACCAATATTTATTTTACTTATTTTAAGTGGGTGAAAAATGAAGGATATACCAGTAGAGAAAATACCACCTATAAATGTTCTCAAACTATGCTCAGCTCAAGGACTACTACTACTACAAACCATGTATAATTCTGTACATTTGATAAACCTCTGTGGACTTCTTTTCCATAAATTTATCACCTGAAACCATTCAAACTCCAAGTAATACATATTAAATATTTGGAAGTTCTGATTGGATATAAAGAGGAAGTTCTTTACTGTAAGGGTGGTGAGGCACTAGAATGGGTTGCCCAGGGAAGTTGTGAATGCTTCATCCCTGGTGGTGTTCAAGGCCAGGTTGGACAGAGCCTTGGGTGGCATGGTTTAGGGGGAGGTGTCCCTGACGATGGCAAGGCGGTTGGAACTAGATGATCTTAAGGTCCTTTCCAACCCTAACTATTCTATGATTCTATGATTCTATGTGTGTGACAGTGTAGAGTTGTCCTGGGTTCAGCAGCAGCAGCAGTCATTTTTCTCCTTCTTGGTAGCTGGTGCAGTGCTGTGGTTTTGATTTTGGGCCTGGGAACAGCGCTGATAACACCAGTGTTTTCAGTTACTGCTTGGTAATGTTTTGGTCTGGCCAAGGACTTTCTGAGCCTCATGCTCTGCCAGGGAGGAGGGGAAGCTGGGAGAAAGCAGAGACAGGACACCTGACCCAAACTGACCAAAGAGGTTATTCCATACCACAGCACATCATGTCCAGGATGTGAAAATGGAGAGCAGAGACTTGGAAGGGTGTAGTGGTGGTGCACTGGGGGGTTTGCTGCTGGGGGGTGCACTGGCTGGGTCGGGCTTGGTGAGCAGTTGTATTCTCTTTCCTTGTATTTCTCTTGTATTATTACTGGTGGCAGCAGTAGTGATTTGTGTTATACCTTAGTTACTAAACTGTTCTTATCTCAACCTGTGCGAGTTGCATTCTTTCAATTCTCCTTCCCATTCCCCCAGGACTGGGGGAAGAAAGAGAAGAGTGAGTGAGTGAGAAAACTTCGTGGGTGAGGGGCTTAAACCATGACAAGAGTATATTAACAAAGGAGCTTTATTCTCCAGTGAATGAGCAGAGTGAGCATAAGGCTGTGCTGAATAAAGGTTTCTTCTATTAATTTTGCCTTTAGGAAAGAAATAGCGTTCTACAAATGCTTTCTGAAGAGAGAAATCAAAAAAAACTGTTCTCTTATAGTGGTCTGTCCTTCCTTCTTCTAGCATGTGCTCTCTGTTCATTACTCTAGAATTTTCCTTGCACCAAATTTTGAGTGCTTTGCTCAGATCATTTGAATATGTTTTTTAGCAGTGGCTATCCCATTGTTTTCCTGGGAGACTCTTTCATAGTCCGGACTTCTGAGATCAAAATCTCAGAAGTCCTTAACTCTCTTTCATACCTAAATAAAGAGTTCAGAAATTACTTAATTCAGCAAAAGCGAGATTCCCAAAGGTTCTCAATGACACCCAGAGCCTGCAGGTGCCTTAGGCGCTTTTGTAAACATACCTACATTTCCTAAACCACTAAGATTCTTTGAAATTGCAGCCTTTGCCTTAAATGAGACAGCTGATACTCAAATTAACTTATCCTTTGAAAATAGTAATTTATTGTACATTATAGTACTAGGTATGTAATATAATTAGAATTGGTAGAATATGATATTTAACATTTATAAAGTGCTTTTTGTGCTAGTATAATTATTTAACTGGGACAGTGCTGAGACCTTTCCAAAGCAATTGGGTTTATAATTTGTTCATATTATGTGACTGCATAGAAAGAAACAATTTCAGCCCAAACTGCTTTCAAAGGCATTGAGGGGGCAGAAGAACAAAGAGGGGTGAAAGTCTTTGCTTTAATGGCAAGGTTAGAGAACTCACATAGAATATGAAGAGTTTCCGAAGGACAAATACGAGTTGTCTGTGACAAAGCAGTAAATTTCATTCCCTGTGTATGACAAGATCATCTTTCCTTTTCATATTCAGCTGTGTTAGACACAATAAATTCTGATGTTTTGTATATACCTCTGTAATGTGTTCAACATTTTTTTTATCGTTAACAGTCAGATGTTTCAACTATATTTAGACAGTCATTGCTACATACGTATTTCATTTTTGTTTTGTTTTTTTTCATAGAATCATAGAATAGTTAGGGTTAGAAAGGGCCTCAAGATCATCTAGTTCCAACACCCCTGCCATGGGCAGGGACATCTCCTAGTAAACCATGCCACCCAAGGTTCTGCACAACCCAGCCTTGAACACCGCCACCTATGGAGCATTCACAGCTTCCCTGGGCAACCCAGTCCAGTGCCTCACCACCCTCACAGCAAAGAATTTCTTCCTCATTGCATCCAATCTAAACTTCCCCTGTTTAAGTTTGAATCCGTTACCCCTTGTCCTAATCACTATGGTCCCTCATGAAGAGTCCATCCCCAGCATCCTTAAAGGCCCCCTTCAGATACTGGAAGGCTGCTATGAGGTGTTTTCACAGCCTTCTCTTCTCCAGGCTGAACAGACCCAACTTTCTCAGCCTAGCTTCATACGGGAGGTGCTCCAGTCCCCTCATCATCCTCGTGGCCCTCCTCCTGTCTTGTTCAAACAGTTCCATGTCCTTTTGATGTTGAGGACACCAGAACTGCACACAATCCTCCAAGTGAGGTCTCACAAGAGCAGAGTAGAGGGGCAGGATCACCTCCTTTGACCTGCTGGTCACGTTCCTTTTGGTGCAGCCCAGGATACAGTTGGCTTTCTGGGCTGTGAGCGCACACTGCTGGCTCAAGTTAAGTTTCTCATCAACCAACACCCCCAAGTCCTTCTCCGCAAGGCTGCTCTGAATCTCTTCTCTGCCCAACCTGTAGCTGTGCCTGGAATTGCTCCAACCCAGGTGGAGGACCTTGCACTTGGCATGGTTAAACTTCATCAGGTTGGCATCAGCACACCTCACAAGCATGTCAAGGTCCCTCTGGATGGCATTCCTTCCCTTCAGCATATCAACTGAACCACACAGCTTGGTGTCATCAGCAAACCTGTGGAGGGCGCACTCAATCCCACTGTCCATGTCACTGACAAAGATATTGAACAAGACCGGTCCCAACACTGATCACTGAGGGACACCACTCGTTACTGGTCTCCAGCTGGACATTCAGCCATTGAGCACAACTCTTTCTTTGCAGCCATCCATCCAGTTCTTTATCCACCGAATGGTCCACCTATCAAACTGATGTCTCTCTAACTTAGAGACATGGATGTCATGCAAGACAGTGACAAATGCTTTGCACAAATCCAGGCAGATGACATCAACTGCTCTACCCCTGTCCATCAGTTCTGTACCCCATCATAGAAGGCCACCAGATTGGTCAGGCAGGATTTCCCCTTACTGAAGCCATGCTGACTGTCACCAAACACCTCTTTGTTTTTCATGTGCCTCAGCATGCCTTCCAGGAGAATCCGCTCCAAGATTTTGCCAGGCAGAAAAGTGAGACTGACTGGTCCATAGTTCCCCAGCTCATCCATTTTCCCCTTCTTGAAAATGGGGGTTATATTTCCCTTTTTCCAGTCATTGGGAACTTCACCTGACTGCCATGATTTTTCAAATATGATGGACAGTGGCTTAGCAACTTCATTTGCCGGCTCCTTCAGGAGCCACAGAAGGATTTCATCAGGTCCCATGGACTTGTATACATTCAGGTTCCTAAGATGGTCTCCAATCTGTCCTCCATTTAAAAAAAAAAATGTAGTTCTGTTAAAACAGCCCTGGATCCGTCTGTGATACCATACCCTGTGAAACATTTAAAAACTATGTACGTGTTGTTTGCTTAGTGAAATGTGGTCTGACATCAGTTTTCAGCAGCCAGGGTGGGATGTGTTTGTGAGGTAAAGCTCCAGGCATGCAGCCCTGCCACTAGAAGCAATCCCCAGTCTTGCACCTTTCTTCCAATATCCAGCCATAGAAATTTCAAAGAAAACCTCATAAAAGCAAGGCTATGGAAGGCCAAATACATACTTCATCACTCCAGGATTCCTGATGTCAGGTATCAGGAATCTCCTGAAATAAATCCGTTCCCGATGTAGTAAAATTTTAAACAATTGCTATTATAAGATGGTGAAAAACCTGACAGGAAAAATAACAAGTCTTGTATAATTCTACTACGTTCTCTTAATTTGTGACCACCTGTCGTGGCTTAAGCCCGGTCAGCAAATGAGGCATACAGTAGTTTGCTCACTCACCCCACTTACTACGCCCCCCCCCCCGCCCCAAGGGATGGGGAGGAGAATCAAAAGAATGTAACTCCCACGGGCTGACATAAGAACAGTCCAGTAACTGAGGTATAACACAAAGCCACTACTGCTACCACTAGTAATAATGATGAGAAGGGAAGTAAAAAGAGAAGAAAATACAACTGCTCACCACCTGCCTACCGATACCCAGCCCAACCGAGTAGTGATCTAACTCTTCCGGGTAACTGCCCCCAGTTTATACACTGGGCATGACGTGCTGTGGTATATAATACCTCTTTGGTTAGTTTGGGTCAAGTGTCCTGTCTCTGCTTCCTCCTGGCTTCCCCTCTTCCCTGGCAGAACATGAGACTTAGAAAGTCCTTGGTCAGAGTAAACATTACTGAGCAGCAACTGAAAACATTGGTGTTATCATCACTGTTCCCAGGATGAAAGTCAAAACACAGCACTGCATCAGCTGCTAAGAAGGAGAAAAATGATTGCTACTGCTGGACCCAGGACACCACTTTAAACTGGTCTCTTGAAGCCCCATATTTAATTTGCACTACAGGAAAGAAAAACTGTTTAAAACTTTCTGTATGATTGGGATACTCAGATGGAAAATCTCATCTGCCCTTAATTCTGACTAGCTTTGTTAAATAAACTCTGTTAAACTGGTGGAAACAGTATATATTATTTTTTTACTGATTCTTTTGAATATAGAATATTAAAAAAGAGGTTAAACGCTGAAGACTAACTGATTCAGATTTACAACACACCTGCAGTTGAGGCATAACTAGAGTTAAGTTATCACCAGTCTTTTGTATTTTTTTCTCTGTGTGTGCTTTGTCAATCCTCTCATTGAGCTTATTGCTGTACAGAGTGGAGGGCAGCCTGGTAATATCAGACCTTTCATTAAAGAATATTCTCCCCATGACAGCGGTTTCTTGCAGAAATTACAACATTTTGCAAGGAACCAATAGAAGCATAGTGTTCTGTAAATGCTGGAAGACAGTGAATTAGGCACCTGAAATGAGATGGGACCTTTTGCATTTTCTCCCAGCTCTTTATGCTTTGATTAATCATGTCCTTGCATTTTGATAAGCAGCTGCACTGTGTGAGTGTATCTGAACCTTGAAATGCTTGTTTAGTATCTTGCATCATACGGGAAGCAGTTTCCACATGCTTCCTGAGTCATATTGGTAAAGAAGTAACTCATGCTTTTACTGGATTTTAAAGATTGTAAATTCCTAGAAACCAAAGTTCTATAAGTAATAGACAGTTTACAAGGAGAAGTTAGATTTCTTTCATACTTCGACAAAACAGCTGTGGTTGTCAGGTTATGAACAGTTTGACAGAGGAATTATATTGACTATAAGATGGCTTTGACATAGAGACTCAAGCTTTCTGCATTTGTGATGAAACATGCTGTAAATACTTTGGGCTTGAATGTCACTGCAGCAATGATGCACCCAGTTTCAGAGCTAGCAACAAAACTTGTTTTGTTCTCAGGTCCTCATGTACTGGAGAGCAGTAAAGCAATTCATAGGTTTTTCTACAAGCTCCAGCACTGATTTGGAATGTGTGTTTCTGTTTCCAGGTTTCCCCTGTGGCTCTCCTCCATAATTTTTTTATTGCAGAGTCTGTGCTCTTCAGTATAACCTGTAGTCAAATTGAAAATAGCGTACACTAGGAAAATATTTCCATATATCTGCTTAGGTTCAGTCTGTTTTCTGACCATATTTGTGCTATCTGTATTCTGTGGCTGTTTACATTGTGCCAGACATGCATCTTTATCTGAAAATGGAGCTTTTCTTTAAATGTTGAAATTCCTTAGATTGTATCCATAGGGATTTTATATTCAGCACTTTTTCCGGAAAGACATTAATATGCACTATTCCAGATAATCTTTGGTCTTCATCACTCATCAGAGAAGATTTGCATATTCAGGTGTCATGGGTTCAGCAGTAGCAGTCATTTTTTCTCCTTAGTAGCTGGTGCAGCGCTGTGTTTTCAACTTTTGGTCTGGGAACAGTGATGATAACACCGATGTTTATAGTTATGGCTTAGAATGTTTGGTTTGACCAAGGACTTTCTGAGTCTTATGCTCTGCCAGGGAGGAGGGGAAGCCGGGAGGAAACAGAAACAGGACACCTGACCCAAACTGACCAAAGAGGTATTCCAGACTACAGCATCATGCCCAGGATGTAAAAACTGGGGCAGGAACCCGGAAGAGTTCAGTTCACAGCTCGTTTGTTGGGTGGTGAGCAGTTGTAACCTCTTCCTTTGTATTTCCCAGGTCATTATTATTGGTGGTAGCAGTAGTGATTTGTATTGTACCTTAGTTACTAGACTGTTCTTATCTCAACCCGTGGGAGTTACATATTTTGATTCTTCTCCCTATTCCCCCCCACCCCCTCGGAGTGGGGGGGAAGAGGGGGGAGTGAGTGAGCAAACTGCGTGATTTATGGCTTAAACCACAACATCAGGCAAGGTGTAATGCTGCAGTGAACCCACATGTGCTGAACCATCAAGCTAAGAATGATGGGAAGTCAGGACAAGCCAGAGAGACTGAACTGTCTTCCCTTCATTTGCCTCTGTGCCATAACAACGCCTATTTTATCACTGTTCTCCCTTTCCCTCCTTAGTGATGAGCTCAAATCTCCTCCTCCCCCTCCCTATTCCCCTTGAACTCCCACTCCTTCAATAGGCTTATGAAAAAAGTGAGATGATGACACCATTTGCTGCCACAATTTACCCAAACTGGGGGGGGGGGGGGGGGGGGGGGGGAGGGAAGTGTAATTAAGTTGATTTTCAAAGTGGGTGATCATCTCCAAAGAGGGAGTCGAGGACCCTTGCTTCCCTGACCATCATTTGGTCACAGTCATTCTCAGTCATTTTAACAAAGGATTGATTTGTAGCAGTAACTTTACCATAACTTATCAACCAATGCAATCTGACCCCCCTTTGTGTCTGAAATATTGATCTACGAATGTTGATTCTTCTCAGTTCTGCCTGGTACCTGAGCCAGGACTACAAAGTGTGATGGATGGGGGAAATGGTAAACTTGTGTTATGGAGAGAGGTATTTTCTATAATAATAGCCAGTTTGACAGAATCATCTCCACTATAAATTAATTTCCTTATGAATAGAGTTCATTATTGTCACTGGTCTAGTTACTCATTTCCATAATGTTCAAAGTTGTGAGAGATGTAATGTTGCAGACAGCACAAGGGAAGAAGCTCTTCTGGTTCTGCACTGTGATCACAAATGCCCTTTAGATAAGCTGCATACCAATATACCAGTTTACACCACAGAATAATTGAGTTTAGAACGCACCCCTAGAGATCATTTAGTGCCTGCTCAAAGCAGGGTCAGCTAGGACAGGTTGCCCAGGACTGTGTCCAGTCAAGATTTGAACATATCCTAGTATGGAGACTCCTCAAATTTCCTGGGAAAACCATTCTGGTGTTCTACTGCCCTCACGGTAAATAATATTTTTTATTATGTTGAAGTGAAATTTGCTGAATTTCAATTTGTGCCTATTTTTTCTTGTCCTGTCACTGTATACCATTGAGAAGACTCTGGCTCCATCTTCTTCATTTCCTGTCAACAGGTATTTGTACACGCGGATTAGCTCTCTCCTGAGTCTTCTTTTCTCCAGGCTGAACAGTCCCAACTCTCTCAGCCTTTCCTCATAGCAGAAATGTTCCAGCCCCTTAATCATCCTTATGGCCCTTCTCTAAACTCTATCCTGTACGTCCATTTGTTTTGCTCCCTGGGTAGCTGAGGATTGGACACAACATTCCAGAAGCGTCTCAGCAGTGCTAATTGCAAGGTTAAGGGCCACCTCCCTCAACCTACTGGCAACACTGTCTAAGGCAGCCCAGAGGGCAGCTGGTGTTCTTTGCCATAAAGGCGCATTTCAGACTTACGTTCAACGTGGTGTCTGCCAGGACTTCCAAGACCTTTTCTGAAAAGCTGATTTCTAGATTGTTGTCCCTTCATCAGAACAGTTGGGAGTTGAGGCTGTTGTACCTGCAGAGTCATGTAGAAGTTCCAGTTGATCTCTTTCTCATGATTTCTGATGCTGTATAGTCTGCTGATCTTCTCCTTCAGCTCCATTACTTAATGACACAGACCCTTCAGCAGCATAAACCTGCTAGCAAAGAGAACACTTAGTACCTAGTCCCACTGTGAAGTCCCAGGCACCAGATGTGCATCCTGCCTTGGGAGCTTGGCCTGAGGTGAGATCTCTGATGCACCAGCGGTAGTTGCTGCAGCGGGTTCTGGGGACTGTGTCCTGCCACATGTAACCACCATTGCAGAGACTTCAGTGGAGTTTCTGGTCTCACTCTGTGCACTAACTGCTGTGTCTACTGCCTGCTTCTGTTCACTGTGCTTATGGTGCACAAAAGCAAAAATGTAGCTTACAGTTGAATTAATGATGTGAATGCTGACATGTATTTGACACTTCCTATTGTGCTTTTTTCTAGGTCCCAATATGCCATCACCAAAGTGTCATTAGTCCCTTACACTGAATGTTATTTTTTGAGTCTCAGCACTGCATACTGAGTATAAATTGCCTCTTCAGTTGTTGGGGAAAATAAAGCATAGAGGAGGATAGGAGGCAAGTAGAGATTACAGACTAAATTATCAGCAAAGGACATTAAGAATCCTAATCCTTAGCTCAGCGTCTGCATTACATTTGACTTTTTTTGTTCCAGTTTAGCAGCTGCTGTTACCAAGGAAATGAGAGACTCCTTGGCTTCTAGTATGCCCAAAGTGCATCTTTACTATTGATGAATAGTAAGGGAGCATGAGCATATTCCAGTGCATGTCAGAGATCCAAGAAAAAACAAGCTATTGAAAAAAGAGAAAGTAAACAAGATTATCTGAATTAAATCAAGAAACACCTTCAGAGGAGGTTTCACTGTGATTGTTTAGGGCTCAGTCACAGCCAACTCAGAGATATAGGATGATTCTTTGGGCAAATAAGTGTCACACTCACTGATCTCCTAGCAATGACACCCTGCAGAGGGCTTGCCACAGATGCTGTATTCACCATCCCTATTATTATTATTGTCAGCAGGAACCATTGACTGTCCCTATACTGGGAGAACGGAGATGTCCTTGTGACAATGTTCCCATATAATGTGATGGTGTACCCCGGACAGGAGTTAATTTTCTGCCATTTTTTGGCGCCGTTTTCAAGAAGTCTGTGACTCAGAGGTTTATGTCTTGAAATCCTTGCTTACATTTGACTTGGGCAAATCTCCCACAGGCTAAGAACTTAGTTCAGAAAAAGAAGGTGGGGGATCAATCTCCAGAATTCGGAGGGACAGAACATCCTCCATGAGCCAATAGGCATGAGGCAGCACAGGTGTGAAAATATCGAGCAGGAACTGATTCTAGCAGGATGGACACTTCCCACCGCCATACCATGCACGTGTTTGCAGACCTCTCTGAGTGAACTCAGAAGTGGGAGAATAAGTAAGGTTTGTGTTGGGCACACAAGTTTAATCAGGAAACTGGGCTGAGTAATAAAATATTTCAAAGGCTGAGAGGTGTTACACTGTGGGTTGCTTGATTGAGGTAAGAGATGTTGTTCCTGGGCCTAATTAAACATATATGGGTAGATCAGTGGGATCTGTGAGCTAGTAGGACAGATAATTTAGGAGCTTGTTTTTACTTATTTCTGAATTATTATTATCTGATTGTTTTAATCTCTTCTTTTATATAAATATCCAAATGCTGGGAAGAATTTCTTTGACTTCTCACACCATGTGGTTATAAGTTGTCATGGGTTCAGCAGCAACAGTCATTTTTCTCCTTCTTGGTAGCTGGTGCAGGGCTGTGTTTTTGATTTGAGGCCTGGGAAACCACAACATAAGTATACAAATAACATAACGGATGTGAGAGTACTTTTCTCCTATATTTAAAATGAAAAGCTTAAGCAAAAAAAAAATAAATAAATAAGTACTCCACCAACATGGAAGGCAACATCTTGTGATGATAATGGTGAAGAAAGAGGGACTGTCAAGATCTTTCTGAACTGTGGCACCTCTCACTTTAAAGTCCAGGAGGCCAATATTTCTTCTCTCATGGTATCACATGATGCCATCCCAGTTTTAGCTTTCTGGTTTGGGGAATGGACACTGGGGTCCTGAAGCAGCTCTCTATTTTTCCAGAGGCTCAGTTTCCTTTACACTTTCCAGTCATGGTCAAGCATTACAGTTGTGCTGATCTTATTCAGGCTGTTAGCTTTTGGCAGCAGGTGAGGATAACATGTTCATGCTGGTCTACTTAGATTTGACATCATCCTTGGGGAGAAGTGGACAAAGTAGATTGAGGTGTCTTCAGATCCTGTCAAGCACAGAGCTGTATTTAATTAGCTCAATCTAATTCAGAGAGACCTTTGCTATACCTCGTGTTCAGTGAACACACACAGCTCAGTGGCACAGTTCCGTTACCACACAGTTGTTACTGAGCCCAGTGTCCTTCTTGATCTCCACTAATCACAGACCCTATGGAAGCAATGAATAGCAGCAATCACCATGGACACTTTTTCCCCTTTTGTTGGCTGGAATATTGCAGTTTAAAAAAAAAATGTATTTCTGTCTTCCATCACATTTTCTGCTGCAGATAGGAAGCTTGTACTGCTCTACTGAAGAACACAGTGATAGGAGAGTGTTTCATGTATGTCAGGCTATATTTTATAAACAGAGTGGGTGCCATCAAGGCAGTATATTGTAGTTTGTAAATGTTCTACAGGACTCTTGGTCTTTCTTGAAAGCATTAATTTCCCTTTCCACCTCAAACCTTGAAACGTCTTTCTGATTATTTCCTGAATGGTGGATGACAGAAACAGAATTTAAGAAGGGAAATTCCAATAGCATTGGATGTTGTTTTTACAGTAACCAAACAGAAATTAAATAGACAGACTTTTGGGATGTGTTACAATTTACTTAAAATGTGGAATCTAGTCTTTGAGGATGCTTGTGAACAGTGAAGCACAGGTGTCTGTTGTAGTATGAGAATACCTCTAATTGTTTCCCCTTGATTTTGTGTTAATACATCTAGATCGAAGGGCAGGGAAGAGTATATTGTATTCACTGCAAATAAACCAGTGCAATTTACTGCTGATATATGCAAACTCACCTTGAGAGCTAATATATAGCTGCTGCTTAATATCAGGAATCTGGTTTAGAACACACAGTACAGGGATCTGGACCTGGATCAATGAAGGAAATGTCTTCAACAAGTTGAGACCACAGAGGTCAATCTTTTGAAAAACATAATTAAATCAGGCCTGAACTGGAAGTCTCACACATCAAAGAAGTGCAGTGATCAAATGATCAGGGAATGAAAGAAGTTGGGTGTGGGCAGTAGAAAGGGAGAAAGGAACAGCAAACAGTGTATGAGACAGCAGCTTTAGAGATGGTGTTTGAGAAGCAGAGAATCAAAAAGGAGATTTAGTCAAAGGCAGATTAAGTAGAAAAGCTGAAATGTTTGAAACAAACACCAGGATGTGTTGGCACACACTAGAAAGCAAAGAGCAGGTAAGGAAATGAGGAACAATAAAGCATTTGGAAAGACAATATTAGGAATACAATGAGAAAACCTTGGGTTATGGAGCCTGTTGTTTGCAATATAAATTTAAATGCAGAGAATAGGAGCTAGCAGCTCTTATCTGATAAGACTGCCATTCTGTGTGTGGTTGGTGAGCAGAAACTGCAAAGTGAAACAGAATACATGTTTGATATATTTGGGGCTTATATATTTATTTTATCACATGTTTTCCCTTCATTTTAATTTCAAGAAACTTGTTCTTTTTTGCTGACTTAGTGCCAGTGAAAGGTGCTATATGAAGCGTTTTAGGGATTGAAGGCTTTTGTATCCTCATAAATAAACATAGCAAGTGTAACAGAAAAGCAGCTATCCTCCTCTTGCCTTCCACTCACCTTCCTCTAACCTCACCTGGGAGACTCCCCATCTTTCCTGAGATGAGATCTCCACAGACCAGTTAGAGTTTGACAGGAGAATGGCAGTAATTTGTATGGTTTCCTTTTCATAGTGTCATAGAGTTGCTTAGGTTGGAAAAGACCTTTAAAATTATTGAGTCTAACCATTAACCCAGCACCGCCAGCTCACCACTAAACCATGTCCCCAGATGTCACATCTGTATATCTTATAAATACCTCCAGGATTGGTGACTCTACTACTTTTCTGGGCAGCCTGTTCCAATTCTTTACAACCTTTTTTGGTGAAGAATTTTTTCCTAATATCCAGTCTAAGCCTCTTTAGGCACAGCTTGATACTTGTTCCTTGGGAGAAGAGACCAACACTCACCTTTCTACAAGATCTTTTCAGGTAGTTGTAGAGACCAGTAATATGCCCCCTGAGTCTTCTTTTCTCCAAACTAAACAACACCAGTTCACTCAGCTGCTCCTCATTAGACTTGTTTTCCAGACCCTTCACCAACTTTATCGCTCTTCTTTGGACAGGGCAAAAACCTTCAGCCACTTCAGCATGACTGAAACGTTGTGATACCCTTGTAGTATTGTTATTTATAAAGTAATAGATATGGGGTGCTTTTTGTTTAGCTTCAATTTTCTTTCCTGGTGCTGTTTTCCCTGCGTATTTGCACACTCCCTGTGTATTTCCCTGTATAACTTTTGCATAAGTCAAGTTTCCTGCACAGCCAGCAGAGTTAGAAATGTATTCCAGTATATATGAATTTATTAACTGTGAAAGCTGAGACTCTAAGCTATAGTTAAGTCATTGCATAGAAGAATATGAGATGTCAGGAAAGTAGTTGAGGCTTCTGTTATACAAGTGCTTAGGGTAGCAAAGAAACTCGGGACTAGAGTCACTTCAGCCATGCAGACATCCACTGCCTCTGACTTCTGTCAATGCCAGCCTTGGGTTGACAATGAGCCAATGACTGAGTTAGGGAAAAGGCTGTAAAAGCTGTCTCTGATCTGCCACCTCCCTTCATGTGCCATAACGGTGTACTTCCCCATAAGCTGTCCTTAGACACAACACACAGTCTCAAGGTACCTTGCCAACAACGGATTAGTAGAAGTCAATTTATCTTTGTCTTGCAGAGAAGAAAGAAAAGTAAAGTGAAGCTCATTGAAGACTACATATCAAGACAGGTAATGCCATCCACGAGTTAGCTTTACCTATCTTTATCTGAGGACAGTTTTCTTCCCCAGAGATGCAGGCATCACAGTCTCTCTTTTCAATGTAATTATACAAACACTAGTCATGACACTAGATTCTTATTAACAAACTGTACAGTGATGCGCTTATATGTAGAAATATCACTGTTAAAAAGGTATGAGAGTTGAGAGAGTTGGGTTTTCCAGGAGGGACTTAGTGAATAATCTTGAGCGAGATATTTGAGGAAGATTGAGCTCCTTCTTACTCACCTGTAAAAACGAACTAGTTGAAGTCTATTCAGTAAAGTGCATTAAGAACCTGGTATGAAACAACAGGTATTACTACCAAAAGTTCATGCCTCCTTTCTCTTTCCCATACAGTGACACAGTAGTTTGGAAATTTGTAACTGTATAATCAGTCTACAAATTTGAGAACCTGCTGTTCACACAGTAGAAATAATGGGGGTGTTAAGTCCTTCAGAGAAACAGTGGGAATCAGAAAGTGGGAGTGACTAGAAAAAGAAATTTAACTGACAAATCTAGTTCCATCCAGACTAAATGAAAAACAATAAAATACAGTAAAAGAGCCTGGAGGCTGTGGAGGACGTGTTGTGTTATGCAATGGCATAGCAGAGGTCTCACATTTCCTTCTCAGACCTCTGCTAGTTTCTTACCAAACCGTGAGCCAACCACAATGGCAAAACATAGGGGTTGTATTCCCTGTTACACTGGACCTCTGCTAGCAAATGCCCATGCCGACATGATTAGGAATCCTAATTTGGAGCATTCAGCAAAAGTGACTTTTTGTGTAAGTGTGGATATCAATTTGACTTTCCCATGTTTCAAAGCATCTCCAAATCTTTTCATGTGACATTCCGTGGCAAACTAAATTTATGAGAAACATCAGAAAAAGTTCTTTATGTATGCCTTGTTTTTGTACCATTGCCTCTTTGTGTTTAGCTTGCATATGAAGGGAAAACTGATGTCTATACTGGAAATAAAGAATATTTCCTAAGGAATATTGGAAATAAAGAATATTTCCTAAGGAATATTGGGACAGAGTTTGTCTCTAGGGCTTAATGAAAAATCAATTAAAAAAAAAAGGTAATAAGCCCAGATGAAGAAGAGAATCCAAATTTTAATTATCCCCTTTTTCCTTTGATGTGGAAGAAAATAAGAATATATAAAGGATTTTGGAAGAATTTAAGTAAGCTAGGGATCAAAGCTACTGAAGATTTGCTGTTATGGATCAGAGCTGAGGGGAATTTGGATTCAGGTGATGAGAACAGGCCTTCAGTTGTATTTGTAGAAAGAAATAGGGTCCACTGATGGACATTCATGTTTCACACCATAGGCAATATCTCTGAGAGAGCTGCTCCTTGCTATCTTTGCAGCTTCCCTATGTGTTCAAAATGAGTAGGAGATTAAATACCTTGTCACTTTCCTATTCTGAAACAGCAGAAGCAAAATGCAGGACTGTAAAGAACCAGATAAATAAATGAACTGGATTGCTAAAAATAGCAAAGGATCTCAACTTAGCAGGCTCATGAGTTTGTAGATAAAATCTAATGGAGACTGATATACAGCATTAAAATAAGAAGCAAAGATAAAATCGGGGGGCTTTAAATGAACAAAAATGAAAGGACCTGCAAATGGTCTGGGGGCAAAAAAAAATGAATCAGCCCAAGCCATTTCTAATTAGTGCTGTTGAAAATGCTGTTCTGCATTTCCTGTGTCTCTCATTGGGAAATAACCATGTTCCACAGATGTAGCTACACTGGAAAGCTCTAGAAAACAGGTCAATTTGATCTCTTGTTGGTGAAACACACCTCCATGCCTAGGGAAATGGATTATTTCTTCCTCTGGCCATGAGCCAGGATGAGCTGCTTTGGGGCTTCTCTTAACTCTCTACCTGCAGCTTCTCATCAGCTGGCTCAGGCAATTCAGGGACAGTGTGTTGTGCCTGGAGAAAAGTGACAGGCTTTTCTCCAGGTAAATACAGTAAATACAAATGCACATGCAGATATCAAGTGGTGTTACTTAAGTCTGTTTACCAAATGTCCACACTTGGATTTTCTAAATGGCCTTTTTCTTTTCAGTTTGTTTTTGTATGCTTACAAGTAACTGTCTGCACATTTTGTGCATATTCAAAAAACATGTCTGTCCCAAAAAATCAGGTAGTTAAAGTCTGCGCCTTCCAGTCAGTGAAAGTAGAATAACACAAGTACCACTATTTTCACAGGTAAAATCACACTAGTTGGAAAACATGACTATGATTATCAAAGTTATAACATGCCACTCGTGTTCTGGCTAGAGCTAGATAATTTTTTTTTTTAGCCAGAAGTTTTACCCACTGATATATACCAGTCATGTTGACAAAACCTCTTTTTGATTGTCCTAGATTCAGTTGTAAGTTATTTTTCTCTTTCCTAGTAGCTGATGCAGTGCTATGTTTTGACTTTAGCCTGAGAACAATGCTGATAACAAACCAATGTTTTTAGTTGTTGCTAAGTAATGCTTACCCTGATCAAGGACTTTTCAGTCTCATGCTCTGCCAGTGAGGAGGGGCACAAGAAGCCAGGAGGAAGCAGAGACAGGACACCTGACCCAAACAAGCCAAAGGGGTATTCCATACCACAGCACATCATGCCCAGTATATAAACTGCGGGGAGTAAACCAGAAGGCTCAGATTGCTGCTTGGGTTGAGGTGGGTATCAGTCAGTGGGTGGTGAGCTATTGTATTGTGCATTATTGTGTATCACTTGTGTTTATTGCTTTTTTTCTTTTTTACTTTTATATTCTCTCTGCTTGTTATTTCCCTTATCAGTAGTAGTAGTAGTAGTTTTATATTATACTTCAGTTATTGGACTGTTCTTACCTCAGTCAGTGGGGTTTACAGTCTTTGATTCTATCCATCTCGCTCAGAGATGGGGCAGGGGGAGTGGGGTGGGGGTAAGGGGAGGAAGTGAGTGAAAGGCTGCATGGTGCTGAGTTGCCAGCTGGGCTTAAACCATGACAGCGAGATTGTTCAGGAACAATAGAAAAGGTATTTAAGAAAGGTATGAAGCGAAACGTTTAGCAAAGGTATTAAAACATTCAAAATATTTGTTTCTAGTGTATTTGAGATGTAATATTTTCATTTTTAAATTATGTATTTTGTGTAGGTATTTGCCTAAAGTAGCATGATTTTTAATGATTGAGTAAATCAAACATGCCTATAGGATTCATGCTTCAGGACAGAATTAATTTCATTACTAGAATCAACTTTCAGGAATTAAAAATTGAGCCATAATCTTCAGGACAGATATAAATAAAACTGACCTTCGTATTAAAGGTGAACATCATTCTAGAGTAAAAAATTCCATCTTCTTCACTACAAGAAATTTAAGCTAATTGTTAAGTGGACTTTTAAGCCTACTTAGTTCTATACTCTGTGTGCGCATGAAGTCTTTTCTGTCTAAGCTTCAAGTGGCATAATGCCAGATCAGACAAGGTCTAGAGATTAATTATAATGAAGTAGTGGCACCTGTACCCTTTGGGTGGAAACTCTCTTATTTTGTAAACTAGATCACTAAATAATACTGAGGTCGCACTGTGCACTTGCATAAACAGCAGCCCCCACTATACCAGCAGGGTAGCTGTTTTCACAGAATGGTGTTAATATATAGTGCCAGCTTGTAAAAAACCTCTCAGGAACAGTGCCTTTCAAGGCCCATTGAATTGAACTATAATGAGGCATCCAGGTTCCCTGAAAAGTTTTCCAGGTTTGCATCCTCGTCAACATTTACATCCCTGAGCTGTCTGTTATGCACTTTTCTATGGAAACTAATAGAAAGCCAAGCTTCCAAAGGATGTATGTCCCTGACTGACCTACTCCTGAATTATATTAAGACTGCAGAGTGGGCTCACTGCTTATTAGACAGTGGAAAACCTGTACAGCTCAGAGCACTTTAACAGCAGAGGGGTCTGCCTCTTGTCTAAAAAGGCTGAATTAAGGTTAAAGCCTTTTCAACAGCCAGGATATTAATAATGTCTCTCTCCCATGTGCATTCTCCGATGCCCAACAAGAGATGGACTGATGATGCATTATTTGCTTTGCAGAAGTCTAATAAAGCTAATGAAATCTCTCTTATCTGTTTTCATGAAACTGAAAGTAAGTATTTCTGAGGCTTCTGTACTTCAGATTTTATCTGAAGTGATGAAAATGTCCCAAATGTATTGTGGGGAAGTGCCAGACAGGCAGATGCTCAGAAGTACACAGAATGTGTTCACCAAGTTGTATTTTCTTACAAAATGAATCTCAAAAGCATGACTAATTTTGCTCATTTCTTGAAAAACAAATTTCTCATTATGATGTCTTAATTTCAGCAAAGTGCCCGTTAAAGTGAGGTGGGATCTAACACACATACATCTGTTTTTTCCTTGACTGAAAAGCTCTTGCTGCATTTCTTGGGACCTAGAATGTAGGCATATCCTAGGATATAAGTGCTGTAGGGTCACTGAGGCTATTAGACACACATACTATCCAGCAGCCAGGGGTCCATATCTTTGGACAAGGTGCTACAAATATGTTATGTTTCTCCTGTATCGAAAGCACTGTGAAAAAAGAAAATCCTCATGTACACACATACACTTTTCCATTAGTCTTCAAAATGCCCTTTCCAGGTAATGTCTATATACTGCAAGAAAATTACTCTAGGAAGGGAATTTATACCATGTATTTCAAGAGCTCATCTAAGCAGAACTTGCTAGTAGTTTAACTATGTCAAACAGAAACAAGATGCTGATATTTCTGATTGATTCTGAAATTTGTCTGATAATATTTGGGGTTACTATTGTCTTTCAAGTATTACAGATGTTAAACTTTCATAGAAGTCTCCAAGGTTCTTTTCTTTTTGCCCTCAGTAAACTGAAATGTGAAAAGGTGAATAATTGCAGGGGTTTGCTATGCTGGAACATTAGTATATGGATTTGCTCTTTTAGTGTGTATTGAAAGTACCACTTACAATAAAAGAAATAAGGTACCTTAGTAAACTAGGAGACATGAAAAGATGAAAATTTATCTGCATTAAAGCTGTGAAACTCCTGTGCCAAACAGCATCAGTGATATAGCCCTGTACTTCAGCAGAAAAGCTGCTGTGGTGTCAGAGCTTCCTGTACCAAAATCCCATAGTGAATAGGGGTTTGCAGTGTGACGTATGTTCCACCATGCTTATAGCCTGGTGATGCAAGGATGCTCAGGTTATAAGTAAGTGACTTACAGCTGACCTAGCTCTACACCTGACTAGCTACATTGATCATTTGGGCTTTTGATAAATGCATTGCTTCAGTGTTGGGGAATGGCAAAAGAACTGGGTGGAGTTAGTACTTAAGAAAAGAAATAACATGACAAGTGTCAGGGAAAGATCAGGAAAAAATTATGAAAAATAAAGAAAAGCTTCCCCAAAAAAGACACGAGTTTTGCCAATGAAAGACTGAGGAAGACCATTATCTTCCTGTGTGAGACAAAACTACCTAAGAAAATATTGGGTTATTTCTTTGGGTATCTGTTGGATGAATTAAATCAGCCCTCACAGCATGAGTCCTCTTGAAAATTGCCTTTTATGGATTATCCTTACCTCTGTTCTGGACCTAGCTACCACCAGTTCTTTAAAGACTGCAACCATAACAGAAATACTCCTACATTTAAGATCATCCTGTGAGTCAATTCGATTTGGAGGCATACACCTCGTTAGCCTAGCTCTTCTTAAATATTACCAAACTAAGACTGTTTCAAGGGCTAAGGAGCACGAAACAGATAAGACAGACCCCTAACTGCCTGGAAATGTGAAAACAGAACAACATTTGGATGATCTTCATGATGGTACACAGGAGTAGTAACATGGTTTTGGGTTGCAACCTTGCTATGGATGCAGTATTCAAGAAGAATTTGTACAAAGGGCACTTACGATTCACTCAGAGTTCCTTTTTTTTTTTCTGTTTCTATGGAAGCAATATCAGTTAAATTAATATGAGTGGAGCTTAGTAAAGACAGCCACAGATACCTGGAGAAATGTGTGCTAAATGTTCCCCTCCATGATTTATAAAATGTAAAGTGGCTGGATAAAGCAACCATTTCGCATGTTACAGTTATTGTTTTCAACACAACTAGCTCCTAAAAAGGCCTAGCCAAAATCTAAGTTGCACTGTACATATGCACACATGATGGCAAGCAGCTTTACCCCCAAGGAGTGCAGAAGCCTGGGCAAACACAAAAGGAAAAGGCTAAACAAAAGTAGTGTCAGTTACCCTGAGTTTGAGCCTGGAAGCACATTGATACATTACTATTTAAACACATGTTCACAGGACTAGCAGTGATTTAACACCCAACCCATATTTCAATGTATGTACATATTTCAATGTACTGAGAACAGATTCAGAAGTTGAGACATTTATTTTCCTTACGCCATTGTCATTGCTTGATGAGTTACCTAATCCATGCAGGTAGCTTATGCCAGAGAACATGGAACTTTCCCACAGTTTTTGACAATACAGAGGATTAAGGAGCAATTTTTGTCCCATCCCATTTGCCCATTGTGGTTTAAACTGTTTCAGAGAATATGCACAGCACTTCACCCATCACTGCAGTCCTTTACATTTTGTGGCTGGGGTCTAGATGTCCCTGTCAGGGAGGTTTCATTGAAAATGGAGATAAGAGAAGGTTAAGTAAAAGGGCAGCTCCCAGGAAAGAAAGTCCAATTCTTCCACAGTGCCTGCAAAACTGAAGTACATTAACTCAGGCCTGGAAAGTTGGTTCCCAGAGAACTTAGAGACAGTAGAATCAGAGCCACTATTCACCTCTTAAATTTGTGTGTGTGTCTTTTATTGTCCCTAGACTGCATGCTGCAGCTATAGCTTATTTGTCTGGCAATTACCTCGTACTTGGTGCTTTGGTATGCAAAGATTATTGGAATTTATATGCAAAACTCAACGAATATCGAATTAAAAAAGGCCTCAGACACATTGCTGCAATGAGATACTAAATCACAGAAGTTGTATCTTTATGAGGAACATCTGAATACAAAACACCAAGGTTTAGGACTTTTGCACATATTAATTCATAACATTCCATGTTATAAGAGGACTAATGGGGCTATCTTTCATCTTGGTCTGACACAGGAACTCTGCCAGATTTACTGACTTGCTGTGAGAAATCTACTTTATCTGGCTGATACATACCTTTAAAATGTAAATCAGAATTGTGAGCTTATCACAAGGCTACCGCTTGCAGCCCATAAAATGCTTGGTATTGCCGGTCACAGGAGATTTTGGGAACAATGTGAGCAAACTGGTCAGCAAAACCAGACCCTAAACTTGACACTTTATTTTCTGTCTCGTATGAAAGTTACCAGAACTGAAATCAAAACAATTTTTATTTTGCATCCATCCTCTTGGCAACAAGCAACTACCATGGCTCTGTAGGAGACCCTGGATTTTAGAAGGTATTACTATAATTGTGAAGAATTCTTCCCTCATCTATGGCCCAGGTGCTTTGTCTGTCTGGAGAAAAAAAGGAAAACCAGCTGCCCTATTGAAACCCCAGATGTTCTCTTTCAGGAGCCCAGTCCTCCTCTGTTCTTTCCAACTTCCGACAGGAAGCACTTTGTGTTTGTACCCTACTTGGTGTGTTGTGAACTGTTCACTTCAGGATTACATTTTAAAGAAACCCAAGGCTCAGAAACTTTAAATACCAATGTCGGCAAAAGATCCCAAAGTCTAGAAATTTCCTCTGCATACAAACAATATTTACATTAATACTTTCAAATGCATTCAGTAACTGGAATGACAGCACCCATGGTATTTTTAGTCTAGTGTGGTTGTTACTGATTTGACCTCCTGCTGGTAAAAAAAGCACATATAGCGCGCTCTGTGTCTCACGCACACAGGCAAGCACTCAAAGGCAGATGATGTGCTTTCAAGCCATCCACAGATGGTTTCTGCATCACAGTTTACTTTGCCATTTAGACCTCCTGCTTCACAGCCTCCTTTGATGCTGCAGTCCCTATTTCCTCTAATTAGCTTCTGTTTCTCCCCCCATTTTTTTTACAAACACTTTTTACTCTGATGCTTAGAGTCAACCATCTCCCCAAAGCATTGTGATATTTAACAGCATCCGGAAAAAATGTGGTTAGAGAGCTGAGACACTTAAAGGAGGCACTGCTCTCATAAATGTGTATTCAAATTTTTGAATAGATATTCAGAGGGTGGGAAAGTAGATGAGGGAGAAGCTATGAAAGGGCTTATTAGTAATTAACTGTATCTATTTCTCCCCCTTTAAAACTGCTTTTTGTTTATCATTTCAGCTGGTAGGGTAATAAATTGAATTAAAGATGCAGAAGACAATTATAATTAAGTTTCAAAAAGCCTGTAAGTAAACTACCAATTGATAATAACATAAAGGATATTTATAGCTCTTTGCTAAGTATGCCACAGTGTCGTGGTTTAAGCCTCACTCAGGCTAATAACTCACGAAGTTTTACTCTCTCACTCACTCCCCTCTTTCTTCCCCCAGTCCCGGGGGGATGGGGAGGAGAATTAAACGAATGCAACTCGCACAGGTTGAGATAAGAACAGTTTAGTAACTAAGGTATAACACAAATCACTACTGCTACCACCAGTAATAATACAAGAGAAATACAAGGAAAGAGAATACAACTGCTCACCAAGCCTGACCCAGCCAGTGCACCCCCAGCAGCGAACCCAATGCACCACCACACCCTTCCGGGTCTCTGCTCTTCGTTTTCACATCCTGGACATGACGTGCTGTGGTATGGAATAACCTCTTTGGTCAGTTTGGGTCAGGTGTCCTGTCTCTGCTTCCTCCCAGCTCTCCCCTCCTTCCCGGCATAGCACGAGGCCCAGAAACGTCCCTGGTCAAACCAAAACACCACCAAGCAGCAACTGCAAACACTGGTGTCATCAGCGCTGCTCCCAGGCCCAAAATAAAAAACACAGCCCTGCACCAGCCACCAAGAAAGAGAAAAAAAATGACCGCCACTGCTGAACCCATGACACACAGATTTGCATCAATACTTGCTAAATACTTGATAATCTCCAAATATTTTACTCAGTAGCCTTTTATTTGCTATTGAAGGTAAGATTACTCTTCTCAAGCCATCCTTTTTAAATGTATCTCACTTTCATCTTGCTTACAGAGCTCAGCAAACACAGGTGCTCCAGTCCTTTCCTCTCCTATGAAATAGTAGTAACAGTATATAATTACTAACATCACACCATATAGAAAACCTTGCCATAAAGAACACACTGTGCATAGTTCAGCACTTACAACATCTTGCATTTCTACACCTTCTTGTTTGAGACATATCAGATATTCTATAGAAGAGAAACCAAACCACCTTACCCAGGAAAGGAATCATCCACATTTGGACAGAGCCCCAAGCACAGAGCCTTAGGTTTTGTTCCTTTCACAGGGAGGTGCAGCAAGACCTGTTTAAAGATTTGAAAAAAAAAAAAAATTACTGAAGTGGTGTATTTTGGTTTGTGTTTGGTGTATGCTACTGGGAAATTAGTAACTAATTTTTACAACTTCTTTTAATTATTCTAATGCATCTGTGTAACTGTCATTTTATCTGTGTGATGAAGTGTAAATAATTGCAATGTGACTTCTTTGTGAAATGTGTTTCTTGCATCATATGTTTGCTAAAGTTTGAGTGGCCTCATAGTACTAATTATTGAAGTCATTATGTGAGACTGTGTATGGGCCTATTGTGTACAGCAGTAAGAGAACCAGCTTAGGCATAGGTGACTGTTTACCATCCATTGCTTAGGCACTGAAGGGACAATTGATGAAGCATGAGGGTGTCTCATCTCGTTCTCATCTCCTATTCTGTTCTTGTTCATCTCCTATACTGTTCTTGAAACACAAGTGCCAAAAACTTATGAGCACCTGCATGAGAAGGTATATGGCATTTGCCCAAGATAGAGGACAGTGGTTACATGGTGAGGGTTAGAGGTAGAATGTCAGCATTAGAAATTGTAGCCTGAATTGTGCCTGTAACTACTGCCACAAAGGAGGGGCATGGAGATTAGAACACAGCATCTTGGATCCCTCACAAAAATATAGCTGTCAATCTGCTCCTTTCCTCAGACAGAGATTGAGGGTTAGAGGAGTTATCTGCCCATTCCTCAGCCTTCCTTGTTAGCAGGGTTCAGGCAAGGGAAAGAAAGAAAACAAATTTACCTATGTCCTGCACATGTGGGAAGAATGTCAGCAAACCTATGTAAGGTATTCCCAAACCTGAAGCAGGGCTGCAACTTCCCCAAGCTACAATTGGCCCTCTGCGTCAGCCTGTAAATCATAGAATCGTAGAATCATAGAATAGTTAGGGTTGGAAAGAACCTTAAGATCATCTAGTTCCAACACCCCTGCCATGGGCAAGGAGACCTCACACTAAACCGTGTCACCCAAGGCTCTGTCCAACCCGGCCTTGAACACCACCAGCAGTGGAGCATTCACAACTTCCCTGGGCAACCCATTCCAGTGCCTCACCACCCTCACAGTAAAGAATTTCTTCCTCATTACATCCAATCTAAACTTCCCCTGTTTAAGTTTGAACCCATTACCCCTTGTCCTATCACTACAGTCCTTCATGAATAGTCCCTCCCCAGCATCCCCATAGGCCCCCTTCAGCTACTGGAAGGCTGCTATGAGGTCTCCACACAGCCTTTTCTTCTCCAGGCTGAACAGACCCAACTTTCTCATCCTATCTTCATACGGGAGGTGCTCCAGTCCCCTGATCATCCTCATGGCCCTCCTCTGGATTTGTTGCAACAGTTCCATGTCCTTTTTATGTTGAGGACACCAGAACTGTACACAATCCTCCAAGTGAGGTCTCATGAGAGCAGAGTAGAGGGGCAGGATCACCTCCTTTGACCTGCTGGTCACACTCCTTTTGATGCAGCCCAGGATACGCTTGGCTTTCTGGGCTGCGAGCACACGCTGCCTGCTCATATTCATTTTTTCATCAACCAACACCCCCAAATCCTTCTCTGCAGGGCTGTTCTGAATCTTTTCTCTGCCCAACCTGTAGCTCTGCCTGGAATTGCTCCAACCCAGGTGGAGGACCTTGCACTTGTCATGGTTAAATTTTGTTTATTCTTCAAAGACACAGATCTTACAGCTTAAGCTGAAAAAGCATGAGAGCTGAAAAGGGAGATGAAAATATGCAGAGAAATAGGCAGGACACAAGGTGGGGCCATGGACACAGGCAAAAGCTTCGTTGGCACCACAACAAACAGAAAGGGTTGCATCATGAAGCTATCAGAAAGCTTGCCAGGAGCCTGAGGTAACACAAGTTTCCCCTGCATCCCTTCTTTTTGGAGCTAGATGATGTCATCCTTCCTGTAGGTTGACTGAGCACAGGGTAAATCCAGGTGTTGATTATGCAAATATTTCTGCTTCCTGTGCTGCCTATCATGAAATCTATTATGGGGTGCAGGTGAACAGACTCACACCAGTTCTGGCCACATAATTACATGGTCATTACTAACCACACTACTGAAAGGTAAATATGCAGTTATTTTGGTCCATAAAATCAGCTCTTTCAACCTTCAGACTAATTCCACATTATTACGCAGCAGTATGTAATTACAATAAGACAGCTTCTACCCTCAAAGAAACAGGCATTATTCCAAATGTAATCTTTCAAGGTTTTAAGTAAGCCATGCAATCTGACAGCAGGATTTGTCCTCTACCAGATACCCAACAAGAATTCTAAAACTGTAAGTAGAAAATAGGTAGTCATGAGACCCTGTTACCAGACATAAACACTAACAATTCCTTTGCCATTCAGATTTGGAACCAAACCCACTTTTTTTTTTTTTGTTTAAGTGTTTGCATTATGTGGAGAAACATATTGCCCTAACACTTAGCCTTCCCATCTCAGAGTCCTGACTTCTGAGAGGAGGCACTGTGAAGTCTCTCTGCAGGAAGAGGTTAGGTAAAGCAGAAGAGGGAAGGTAGTTTTATCATAACTGATGTTCCTTGTAACTCTTCTTATTTCTTGCAGGTACTGTTGCGTGATTTGCCATGGAAAAATTGCTCTGCAGCATTCTGGTGTTTGGAATGGCTATCATGGTCAACGCTTGTCCCAAATATTGTGTCTGCCAGAACCTCTCTGAGTCACTGGGGACTTTGTGTCCCTCTAAGGGTCTCCTGTTTGTACCACTAGACATAGATCGAAGGACTGTTGAACTCCGACTTGGTGGCAACTTTATTATTAATATCAGCCGACAGGATTTTGCTAATATGTCTGGACTGGTTGACCTTACTTTGTCAAGAAACACCATCAGTTACATACAGCCCTACTCTTTCACTGACTTAGAGAGCCTTCGGTCTTTACATCTGGACAGCAACAGGCTGCCTGACATTGGAGAGGATATTTTGAGAGGCTTAATTAACCTTCAACATTTGATTTTAAACAACAACCAGCTAAGCAGCATCTCTGATGAAGCCTTTGAAGATTTTTTGCTGACATTGGAAGATTTAGACCTTTCCTACAATAACCTTCGAAACATTCCTTGGGAATCTATAAGGAAGATGATAAACTTGCACCAGCTCAGTTTAGATCATAACCTGATTGATTATATTACAGAGGGGACTTTTGCAGATCTTCAGAAATTGGCCAGATTGGATCTAACGTCCAACAGACTTCAGAAACTGCCCCCTGACCCTATATTTTCCAGATCTCAAGTAATTCCATTAGCTGTTACCCCGTTTTCTCCACCTTTGTCTCTCAGCTTTGGGGGCAACCCTCTGCATTGCAACTGTGAGCTACTGTGGTTAAGGCGACTTGACAGAGATGATGATATGGAAACCTGTGCTTCTCCTCCAGGTCTAAAAGGAAGGTACTTCTGGTATGTACGGGAGGAAGAATTTGTTTGTGAGCCTCCTCTAATTACACAACATACTCACAAGTTGCTGGTTTTAGAAGGGCAGACTGCCACACTGAAATGCAAAGCCATTGGGGATCCCACCCCTATCATTCATTGGGTGGCCCCTGATGACCGCCTCATTGGAAACTCTTCGAGGACAGCTATCTATGACAATGGCACCTTAGATATCCTCATCACCACCTCTAAGGATTATGGGACTTTCACATGCATAGCAGCCAATGCTGCTGGAGAGTCCACTGCAGCAATTGAACTCTCAATTGTTCAGCTCCCCCATCTCAGCAACAGCACAGGCCAAGCAGCCCCACCAAAATCCAGGCTCTCGGACATCACCAGCTCCAGCAAGTCTAATCGTGGGGAAACAAAAGGTCCACCAGAAAGGGCTGTTCTAGTGTCAGATGTGACCACTACCTCAGCTTTGGTCAAGTGGACAGTGAGCAAGTCAGCCCCTCGGGTAAAAATGTATCAGCTGCAGTATAACTGCTCAGATGATGAAGTCCTAATCTACAGGTAAATGCAATTGCTGTTTGGTCCTCTGATGACGGCAGGGAGCAGAAAGCAGGGTATTCTCACTCTTTTCTACTCTCAGGCCTTCTCCTCTCAGGTCACTGATTTGACTTTGACTTTGTTATCTTGAACTGAGGTAACATTGCCACCATTATAGTATGCAGTGTGGCATTAGCGGGGTCTGATAAATTTGCACTGGAACTTTCAGTTTATCTGTTGGTCTGTTCATCCCTCTTCTAAGTCATACATTACATATCTCTGTAGTATTCATTCTTTAACAACGGCTGTTTTCAGTAAAATTTCCCATTTAGGAAAAAATAGTATCACAGTTGGTAGTCTCCTTATGAGGCTTAACAAAGAAAGAAAAACTTGACAGGCTAGAAGTAAGAAGTTTCCTTTTCCACCTCCTGTAGGTGGGATTGAAACATACTATTGAGAGAGGAAGTAATGTGGGAGGAAGTTTATGCTGTCTACCCATAATTCAGGCTCCAATTATTCTGTGATTCAAGATTTTGGGTTGTTAGCAAGAGATTTTTCATCTATATGAAAGAACTAATTCTTACTTTACTAACATCTGTTTTACACAACTGTAATGGCTGACAGCTTTGAGGTATTTTATGGTTTATACCATCTTGAGTGCAAGAAGAGATAGAGATCATTTCAAAAGCAATCCCTGAATGTTCATCATGTTTCTTCAGTAATAGAATCATAGAATCAGAATAGTTAGGGTTGGAAAGGACCTTAAGATCATCTAGTTCCAACACCCCTGCCATGGGCAGGGAGACCTCACACTAAACCACGCCATCCAAGGCTCTGTCCAACCCGGCCTTGAACACCACCAGCAATGGAGCATTCACAACTTCCCTGGGCAACCCATTCCAGTGCCTCACCACCCTCACAGTAAAGAATTTCTTCCTCATTACATCCAATCTAAACTTCCCCTGTTTAAGTTTGAACCCATTACCCCTTGTCCTATCACTACAGTCCTTCATGAAGTAGTCCCTCCCCAGCATCCCCATAGGCCCCCTTCAGCTACTGGAAGGCTGCTATGAGGTCTCCACACAGCCTTTTCTTCTCCAGGCTGAACAGACCCAACTTTCTCATCCTATCTTCATACGGGAGGTGCTCCAGTCCCCGATCATCCTACAAGTCTTCCAACTTTTAATGATGTAAAGCAAGAGTTGGTTTTGCAGAGAAGAAGCAATAAATTTTAGGGATTAAAAATGGGTAGAAACAGTACAGAAAAAGAGTGTCGCTGCTTTTTCCTTGTTTCTCGGAAGAATGATTGACATAATATGTTCATGATAGTGATGAATACCTAGAAACCACATTTTCCTGCCTTTTTTATTGCAAAGACAGCAGTATCAGATGCGTTGACCTGAAGTCAACCTGGCTATGTGTGAGCTACCAGCAGAAGAATCTCATGACAAAGTAAAACCAAGAACAAAGAATTCCTGTAGCTTTATAAGCATCCTGAAACCAGTGGAGAAAAACTGGATCTGGTAAAGGAATAATGGGATTTGAGTTTTGACTCTAATTTGAGAACGAATTCTAGCGAAAACATAGTCAAAGCTGTTGATTTGCTCAGTAGTCTGCTGGCCTACAGCCTATTCTGTCCTTTTACCACCTGGAGTGAGAGTTGAGGCACTAGTCAAAAAGAGAGGTAGAAATGTTCGAGTGACGTTTTTAACTCACAGTGAAATTTATTTTTTTTTTTCCAGAACAGAATGCTTAGTTTAAGTAGAGAAAATTTTGTTCTAGCAATGCTTTTACGACAATCAGTTGTAGAACAGAAATAATAAAGTGATTTATTTACCTACTCCAAGCTAACTCTTTGCCAAAAGTAGGAATATTGACATGAAAGTCTAAAGAGCATTCTTTTTAAAAGCTATTTATTCAAATATGAAATAATCTGAGAATTTCAGTTCTGTTAACTTTCATTCCTCAATTATCAAAATATGCTGTAACAAATCAATTTGCAGGTGAGAATTATTTGCCTTGCTCTGGCTCAGGTACAGAGGAACTAGTGTATTAGCTCTGGGACTTCCAACTGTGGAGTTAGGTAAAATGAAAGGATAAGATAAAACTAAGTAATGATAAAGCATTATGAATAGAATGAAAGAAAATTTGACAATGTCAAGTTTTACTGGGTCAAAGGTTTTGGTAAAAGCTCAATGCTATTTAAGATCTGAGCCCAGTGGAAGTGTGAAAAAATATTCTGAAGGATGTGTATGGTCATATGACACTGTATAGTGAATTTGGCCCAGAGAACAGGAACATCAGCAATCAGAATACAGAGGCTGTCAGATGTTGGAAATGGCTGGTGGTGTTGATTTGCTGAGAAGGAGGATGGCCAGGGTAAAGAAAATGAAACAAAACAATGCACAAGTGAAGACATGTAATCTAGTAGGTGGAGGGGTGAGAATTGGATGCCATGGGCAAAAAAATGAGAGAAAGATGCCATCTTGCCAGCCTGGTCTGGAGGAACAAGTGGCTGTCAAGGTGTCAGGCAGCCCTAAATTCTTATCCTGTCCCCACTGCCACCTCTCAGTGAGGTTTTGGCCCTTTGTTGCTCTACTTGGTTGTGGCTCAGTTTTCCGAGAGCACAATGAGGACAGTGCTATTTCCATTAATCTCCCATCAGGCCTTTTTGAGGATTCATTGACAATACATAGCTCTTTACATTCACAGCTCTCAAAAGCTCTTCAGCAATGAAAACAGATTTTTTTTTTTTCTCTATATTTTTCACTGGGGAACAATGAAGCATTGAAAGATGAAGTGAATTGTCCAGCGTCTGAGAGTTAATCAATGGCACTCATAATATCAAAACCAGCTCCTATGACTTTCAGTCAGATGGACTCAGCCCCTTAGAGTTAATTACCTAAAGCTGTTTTTCTTTAATTGTTCAGATGCATATCACTTCAATGAGCATGTAGAAAAACCTGAGGGAAAAGATTTCTACAGTGCTCTGCTCTATAAAATGCTGTGCTGCATGGAATGTGATACTGTTTAGCTGCTAAACTGATGGGCACTTAATGTAAGATTTGTCAGTATGCCAGAACTGAGGCACACTGGCTGTGCTCAGTTTGAAGGAATCTTGCTTCACTAGTAAAAAATGTATGCACAGAAGACAAGAGCTTGCTGTATCCTCTGCTAAGAATTTTTTCATTAATGCTGTACGCACAGTGAAAGAGTGAAAGTAAAAGTTCTTCACTCCCTATTGTTATTAGCATCTTTCTTGATCATTACCCAGGACACCAGTCCCATTCCTGCTTCTATCCCAGCTGTGATCTTCCACCTGTAAAAGATGCAGATGGCAGAAAGGGGACCCCACTGGGGTGTGATTTGCCTTATGAAAATTCAGAGGTGCAATGACAAGCATTGTCTGTTAAGCCTCTTGTTTTCACTGAGCTGAAATAAAAAGAATCTGAAGTTTGGCTTTAGATATAGCAGTGCCATCATAATTAGGATTAGCAGGAGGAGCGCAGTTTGTCTGCTTCCACTATCTGACCTTCCCTTGTATTTGCTGTCTCAAGGCCATTGCTGAAGCTAGCTGCAGGTCTTTGTCTCTTTCAGTAGATTCAGGATGCACATTTCTGATATCAATCAAATGAGCACAGTCCTGGATCAGCACTCTGTTCTGCATGGCTTCCGAGAGGGAGAAGGAGAAGCTAGAGGAAAGGGAGTGATAGCTTGTGCTCATGTCTCAGAGAGGCAGGTTGGTCAATATCAACTTGCACAGACAGCAACTGCCCCTAACATTGGCACCAGATCAATGACTAGAGACTGCTCAGAGGTGACATGCTGTATTATCTTTTGCACATATCTAGCAGTAGGGAATGTTCCTTCTTTAATGGAGCATGCACTTTTAGTGGTATCTCAGAGCTTCCAGAAACTGCTTTGACCTGTGCTCACATTCAAAAAAGACCCTACAACATGGGCCTGTGCTATAATTGTCTGTCACACACAGGTGAACACCATTGCTTTACTGACCTATATGTGTGTGTGTGAGTGAGGTCACTCTGACTTTTCTGTGCACTGACTTTAGTAATCCTGCTGTCAAGATAATGATACTGTTTCACCTGGAACAGAACCAGGATTCCTCTCCTCCTAGGCAGAGTAAGAGGAAAACCTGTTTTGCTGTTTGGATTTGGGATTTGGTTTTAAGTTGCCTTTCTGGTTTTGTTTGTGTTTTGTTTTTTTTCTTCTGTATTTTTCCCATTTTTTGATTTATGTTGCTTATTCGTTCTTAACTTTTCTTTCCTCTTCACTCTCCTTAAATTTTGCCCACTCACCTTTGTGCCATTCAAACCCATGCTACCCTGGATGGAGAAAATGGCAATTGTTGGTAACATTAAGAAGCCACATCATGACCAACAGGTGCCACAGAAATAAGATAACAGAGTGCTATCTTTGTCTTCTGTTTATACACAGGTTATGAGAGCAGGCCCTTTTGAAGTGGAAATAAAAGAAAAAAATCCCTGAGAAATGCAACTCATTTTTTTAAGTACTGTCACATAATAAGGTCTTTTTTTCTGGCGCATGTGGCCATGGTTCATGCTGCTCTGATCCAGCAAGCTGAATATACATGGGCACTAATGGGATGTGCCCATGAGTGCTAAGGGATCTGGTTAATGTCAGCATGAAGACATTAACTTCGAACAATCATGGCACTTAGGAAAAATCCTGAGAACTGGAGGGAAGCAAATATCACTTCCATCTTCAGAACAGGCAAGAAGGAGGACCCAGGGAACTACAGTCAATGCAGCCTCACCTGAATCCCTGGAAGATGATGGAGCAACTAATCCTGTGTATAATTTCCAGGAATGTGATGGAAAAGAAGGTGATTTGGGGCCATAAACACAAACCTGATAACATTTTATGATGAAATAACTAGGTTGGCAGAAAAGGTGAGAGAGCAGTAGAGGACTATCTTGAAGTCACTACGGCTTTCAACACTGTCTTTTAAGATTGCTGCAGAGAAGCTAACGAAGTATGGGCTGGATGAGCAGTGACATGGATTTAAAACTAGACAAATGCCTGAGCCAGGAGAGTTGTGATGAGTGGCATGAAGTTTAGTTGGAGACCAGTAACTAGCAGTATATATCAAGAGTCCATACTGATCTACAACTTATTTAACATCCTATCCTATTTAATATCTTCATTAACAACCTGTATGATGGCACAGAGTATACCCTCAACAGTTTGCTGATGACACAAAATTGTGAAGAGTGGCTGATAGAACAGTGTCATCCAGAGAGGCCTCAATAGTCTGGAGAAAATGGCAGTTAGAGGAACCCCATGATATTCAACAAGAGGAAATCCTAACTCCTAACACTGAGGAGGAATAAACCCATGCACCAGATATGCTGGGAGCTTTGCAGAAAAAGGTCTGGGAGTCCTGGTGGACATGAGACTAAACTTGAACCAGTGACGCACCTTTGCCATAGGCTAATGGTACCCTGGGCTGCATTAAGAGGAGTGTTGCCAGAAGGTCTAGGGAGGCAATCCTTCCTCTGTATTCAGCATTGGTGAGGCCACACCTGAAGTACTTCTCTGGCTCCTCAGTACAAGAGAGACATGAGCATGCTGGCAAGAGTCCAGCAAAGAGCCACTAAGATAATTAAGGAACTGAAGCACCTTACATATGAGGAAAGGCTGAGAGACTTATGACTGTTCAGCCTGGAGAAGAAAAAGCTCAGGGGAGAATTCGTCAATGTGTAGAAATATCTGAAGGGAGAGTGCAAGAAGGGAGAGTCAGGCCCTTCTCTGTGGTACCCAGTGCTGGGACAAGAGGCACCATCTGAAGGTACACAGGAGGTTCCATGTGAACATCAGGAAATATTTTTTTACTGTAATGGTAACTGAGCACTGGCACAGTCAGCCCAGAGAGGTGCTAGAGTCTCCATTCTTGGAGATATTCAAAAGCCATTTGGATATGGTACCGGTAACTGCATCTACATGACCCTGCTTGAGCAGAGGAGCTGGACAAGATGACCTCCAGAGATTACTTATAGCCTCAACCACAGTGTTTCTGTAATCCTCAGTGCTGATCAGGCCAGCACTTCCTTTGACACTGTGAACTAATCTCTGAAGAAAAGATAATTGTAACCGTCCCTCTAGAAAAGTACAATAGAATTTGCAAAGGCCAGAGCCAGGTAAATTCAGGCATGTTTAGAGTTACGTGGATTTAACACAGCAACTTTCATCCTTTTCTGTAATATAAACCACCCTTAAACACACACTGATGACAATGAATGTGTATTAAACCCATCACTTTTGGCGAAGACAAGAAGTGTGTTTTGTAAACACACAAGTGAAAATTACTTATTTGAATGAGAAACATGCAGGAAGAGTACCCAGTGTCCAAGAGAGAAAGGAATGGAAAAAGACCAAAGGTCTTCAAAGCAATGTACTTAGACTTAAGGTTGAAGAGGCAAACTCTAGGAGACCTGCTCTATCGTAGAAATCCTACCTGTTTCTGGAAAAGCTGAGAGTAGATTTTTCTTAGCCTAGACTCTCCTTTCACAAGTGTTTCAGATGTTTAAGAACAGACTTATAATCAGGACAACTTAGGCGCTGGCATAGTTAATGGATTTTGAATAAGGGATTCAGCTGACATATAAAAATTTTCAAAGTAGAATCTTTGGGCTCAGTTTCCCATCTGTTACCGGGGGTGACAGCACTGGCTTGCCTCACAGTGATAAATGCATTAGAAAACATTGTGGAACCAGGAGCCCACATAAATGAATAGGGAGAATGTTGCTTTGAAGTCATTGTGTGATCTGCAGCAACAGAGATAGTCATGAATGATTAAGATGGAGCATTACATAACTGCGACACTTACATTCAAGTAAGGCATCTGGGGACAGAGGTCGTGTCTTTTTTTACGTGTAGACCACCCTACATTATGTGGGACCAAATCTCAGTTTTGGCCATCAGGTATTGGTGAAATATAGAAATTCACCACTATTTCAAAAGATAAATAAATCTGCAGGTGTTTTGAGGAACTTCTCAGGTCATACTGAGCCTGCTGGCTGTGTTTTGAGTTAAAGTAATGACGCAGCCACTGAAAAATGTTTATCTGAAGTGCGACACTGCCATTAGATTTATGAGAGATTTAGATGTTTTATTTTGTGGTGTTTCATACTAAGGGTGATAAAACCAGCAGTACAAATTAAGAATTACTGTAGCACTATAGTCTCCCTAGCTTATAAATTCAGCACTGGAAGAAAAAGTATTTTATATATTTATGAATGCTTATTTTTTCCATATATATTTTATGTAGCATGCAGTCTAAGCATTAGAATATGAATAAATAGCTCCATATCTCCAGTCTACCTAAACAATGGTGCCATGGATTTGATTACCTAAACAGTATAATAATGATTTACATTTACACAGCTCCTTTTACTGCAAGTGCTTAGCAGAGTGATTGAACCAACATCACTCCACCAACCACTGCTATCTCGTCATCTCTCAGTTAAATATTAGCTGCAGTTCAGCAGTCAGATGATAGTGCAACTCCACTTTTTGAGTAAAAAATAACTTGAGCCGCAGCACTTGTGGATACTTTAACTTAGGTAGGAGGCAATTAACTGAGTTTTAATTTCCCACAGCATATTAGGATAAATATACCCATCCACTCTTTTAGTCAGCTTCATGTCAGTAAGAAAATGCTTTATGATGAAAGTGCTGCAAACTTCAGAAATATCTAAATTGTGTAAGGGTGTTCTCTCAAACAGCTATGTCGCTGTCTAGATTGCTAATGCTTCTTGCAATGAAAGTCTGTTGTGTAGAGGTCTACCAACTAAAGACTGGAAACAGGAAGCAATGCCCTGTTGCTGTTAGAACACATAGTCTCAACAGCCTGATGCTGTAGTGAAGCATGGTTACATTATTTTCCCTCTGAGGAAAGTTAGCAATACATAGCTTTGGTAATTTTAGAAAAGGCAGGGGATTCATTTATTCTGAAAGGCCTGAACATCTTTCCTTACTCATGATTTGAACTGAAGTGAGTTCATTCAAATGAAGACTTACAGGTAAATGCCTGCCAGTATTCTACCCCATTTTCAGTTCCACCTCTGTCTCCATCCTCACTAGGCACTAACTTTCCTTCATGGCTCACAGCTGGCACAAAAATCCCTCCTAAGCCTCCACACATGAGCCAGTTATTCTGGCTGCATTGTATCTAGGATACGAACTTTGATTTGGTCTAAGCATTTATATATTTAAACACTGACTAAAACAACCATTGAGAGGAAGGACATCACATGAAGACATTAATTATCACATATTAATCATTGGTATTTGACAGGTTGAGACAGCAACTGTATAAAAATAAAAAAGTGAAGTCACAGTCCCAAAGGGAAGCAAAATTTGTATAAGCAGAGCAATGAAATTTTGACATGGATATTTGGTACTTCAGGTCATTTGAGAGTGGTTTGCAGCAGTAGTGTGCATTGACTTCTAGAGGATCTTCAGCAAATGCAAGCTTGCTGAAAGGCGTAAGGCATAATGAAAAAGCTGCTTCACAGAAACATGTATTCTGAGACTGTGGGGGTTTGGGGTTTAATTTACACCTGCTGAAAAAAACTTCATTTAGCCTTTGCTTTTTATTTTGTTTCTCTTGCTGGGAGAAATGCAGGGACAAGGGAGAGTTAGGGTGGTTTTTTTGTCTGCTTGTGTTTATTCCCTTCCCCCCTCTTGCAATCTGAGACATGTTTGAAGAATAAGAAATAAAATGTGATGGAAATGAGAACAATTACATTATTACCAGATAATGAGGTGGAAAATAGAAATATAAAATGTGAAAGAAATAGAAATATTTTTCTTTATAAATATAATGAATAAATGAAAAATAAGCAAGAGTTAAAGAAAAGTAGATTTACCTCTTAGTATTGCTACAAAAGTAATCCTAGGTTGCTATGATAAACCATCATTCACCTGATGTATGTATAGAAACTGATAACAAATCCACTGATGAGAGCCACTTCATCTCATGATGAACAGAGGCAGACCATGCAGATGCTACCCAGACCAATAATTTCTTGCTTGGTAACTGCCACATAAAGGCGAAATACTAAATGGCCTCTGATCCCTACAGGAGATATGTCCCTTTACGTGAGTATGTAAAACACAAGCAAGGGTATGTGGGAAGGCGATTGCACTACTGCTGCCCAACTCTGCAGTGCCCCAGCATAGCAGAGAAGTGTAAGACAGCATTTTTCGCTGTCTTGAAGGCATTCTCATTTCCTTCAAAATTTAACAGCAGTCAAATAACATTTAGTGAGGCATGTGGAGAGGTTGTATGCTACAATTCTACCCCTGAGTTCAGCCTCAGGTGCTGAATGCAAAGATACAGAGCCTGAATCTCATCTCAACCCCTGTTGCGCTTCTGGGAAGAAATCCCCCAGAGTCAGGGGCAGTGTGCAGGGTGGAAAGGAAATTAGAATTGGTTTTCAGCATAAGACAGCCGTACTCTCACTTTATCTCTGCTGCTAATTATTTATTTAGCTCATCAAAGGCTCAGCACTTTTACTTGAGGGGAATTCAGGATGAGCTAATGTTTGCCCATAACATCTGCCACATCCTCTCCCTTGGCTGCTTTGAACCTGAATGCCAGGAGCTGTCTCAACCCATCATTGCAACAATAAGATACACATCTGGTGCCAAAAAGAACTATTGAAATAAGATTTTGATTAAGCTTCAGGTGAGTCAACAATCTGATCTCTAAATGAGAAGTTTTAACACATTCAATTCCTACAAATTCTGAAGCCATCACAGAGTTGCGCAGCTACTAATATCTTTCATATTTCAGATCTAGGACAGATTTATAGCAGTTCATGTGCTGCTCTATAAAAAACTGTTGCTGCTTGCTGATTTTTTAATGATAACAACCTCCCAAGTCATGCATAGTCATGTAAAATAAGAATAATTTGTTCTGATAGTTACAGGTAACTCATCAAAAGCTTGACTCAGCACTCAGAAGTGAGTAGCTGTCATTGACGCTGATGGGCTTTGTTTCAGCCTGAAAATCTTATATTTTAGAGATTACTGTTGTTTTCTAGAGAGGCAGATAGAGGAATAAGAAGTTAAATATTTAGCTCAAGGTAATTCGGTAAACCAATTGAAGAAATGACATGATTCACAGCTGGGAATAGTCCTGATTTAGCCTTCAATGTGTTCATAATAAAGTCCTTCCTCACATTTCAAATCAGATAATTTCCCATCATAAAGTCATAATTTGGAGATAAAATATAGCATTCTTGATGCTGTTACTACTGTTAAATGTGGATTAGAAATCTGTTGACTTAGGAAAGGCATCTTCAATAGTATCAAATTCAGGTCAGGGCTTCATTGTAATCATGTACAACAGAACTGTGTGGTCTCCTTAAAGGAGCAGTAAAAACAATGAGTCTTGATTTCATAGAATCATAGAATGGTTTGGGTTGGAAAAGACGTTAAGATCATCTATTTCCAGCCCCCCTGCCATGGGCAGGGACACCTTACACTAGACCATGTAGCCCTAGGCTCTGTCCAACCAGGCCTTGAACACTGCCAGGGATGGAGCATTTACTACTTCTTTGGGCAACCTGTTCCAGTGCCTCACCACCATCACAGTAAAGAACTTCTTCCTTACATCTACTGTGAACTTCCCCTGTTTCAGTTTAATCCCATTACCCCTTGTCCTATCACTACAGTCCCTGATGAAGAGCCTCTCTCCAACATCCCTTGTAGGTCCCCTTCAGATATTGGAAGGCTGCTATGAGGTCTCCACACAACCTTCTCTTCTTCAGGCTGAACATCCCCAACTTTCTCAGCCTGTCTTCATATGGGAGGTGCTCTAACCCCTTTATTATCATCGTGGTCCTTCTCTGGGTTTTCTGCAACAGTTCCATATGCTTCTTATGTCAAGGATACCAGAACTGCACACATTACTCCAAGTGCAGTCTCACAAAAGCAGAGTAGAGAGGCAAATTTCCTCCATACTTAATGTATGTAATGCACACTTAAGCACCCAAAATGCTCCACTTGCTGTCTAAGTTTTCACTTCTTCAGGTGGTGCCTGCAGCAGGTTCACAAAACTCCTTGTTTCCCCAGTGCCGATCCATTAAGTTCCAGGTGTTTTTGGAGATCCACTATAGTCTCTTCTCCATTTTGTGCCACAGTTACTGACATCTTGGTCCTTTTAGGGGACATGGAAAAACTATCAGTGACCACAGAGTGTGACTACTACTCCTAGCCTTTCTAAATCTGTCTGAGAACTTTCTCCCTCCCCTCATCTCAGCCTTCATTTTAACTTGGACACCAACAATCTAGGTAATTTCCAGACTACTAAGAAATCTTTAAGAATGGTGACCCTAGAGTAAAAATAGGAACTGAAAACTACTTGCTTGAGGGAGAGGATGATTTATTTTTATCCACAGGTGTTTTGCAAGAGAGTTTACATGTGTGTGTATGTATATATAAAGCTTAAAAACATATAGTATTCCTAAAGTTTATTCAGATGTTATGGTCTTATTTCACTGCCATAGCTGCAGATTCGCCTATCTAATTGCTTGTAGTGAATTTCCTATTATACCCTCCTTTTCATATTTGGCTTTCTGATAGTATGGTCAGTTTTTTTTCAGAAAAACTGTACTTTTTATACAGTGATTGTACCAATTAACCCCAACATAGGATAGAAATGATACAGCTCTAATTCCTTAGAGAAGTTACTTAGAACTTGTAATTTGAAAAACAAAGAACTAAAAAAGACACAACACCAGAAAAATAAAAAAGGTTGGATACACTGGTCTAAATACATTATATCATAAAGCCTTCGTTGGCTTTAGCTCTTACAGCCCTTGTTACTTTTGGATTTGCATATAATAAGTAGATCTTCTGAACACAATATATGCATTCAGAGTAAGCAAAAGTCATTCTTTTCAGGTGATCCAGCACAAGGTGAATGCAACATTTTTTTCTTATTCAAATCTATTTTGAAGCTTTAATTGGGATGCTGATGGTGAGTAGTCTCTGTGTTAGTGCTGTGGTCAGAGCAAGATGAGGATTTCAGGCAAGCTGAGGAGCTTAAAACTTGAGGCAGAAATCAGATTTAGGCTCCATGTAACTTTGAGTGTTGTAGGTTTTCAATGAAGGCTTGTATTACAAGGAAGTCGTTTATCCTTTCTCTGTTCTTAAAAGGACACAGGAGAAATGTAGATCAAATTTTCAATGGTAAAGAAAGAAAATATTAGGTAATGGATGTCTTTGAAATCATAATATGGGTTATTTCATTACCATATTACCCTTTTCCCCCAGTATGTCTGAGGGGAATAATAGTGTCTTGATTTACAGTCTAATATAGACTGTAGAGACATGCAGTAGAGACATGTACCCTGTAATCCATAACAACCTGTAATAGGGCCAAGCACAAATGTAATCCAGTCCTATCTGAGGATAACAGGCTAGTGCTGCAATCTGAATTAAACTTGAAGCCATAATGTCATTGGGAAACTTCTCTGTTTAAAATGAAATGTTCTGATTTTCAAAAAGCAGCCCACCCAGCAGGCAGATAAATCTGCCTCATTTCCACAGCCCTGCTCATGTCTCAGAGTAACAGCATGATCATATAAGGTCCCAGAATATTTGACAGGAGTACCACCAAGAGATGCTTGCCATGGAAGGAAATGGGAATTAGTTTCAGCCTTTGGCAGAGGGCACTTTAGAGTGGAGCAAAATCACCTGTGTGCTGCAGCAACAGAGACAGAGGCACTGGTGCTGGGCAAGAGAGATAATTAGCTAACATCCTCAGATGAGGGAGAGCTCATTCACTGGAGGTTACATCTGTGCTTTTAGGGTGGTTGAAAAAACCCTGTAGACAGCAAGGTAAAGCTATACCATAACCCTCTTCTGGTTTACAGATTAGTTTATATGCAGAGATGAACATTTTTAGACAGCCAGCACTAGATGTGAATTTGTGATGAATTTGCCCATCTGTCCTCCCTCCCCTTCCTCTTGCATCACTTTGAATTTGTCTAAGTTTTAATTTTGTAATATATTTATTACCTTATAATTTACTTCATTTTGACAAAAAAAAAAAACCAAAGAGCTGTTTGTTCAACCCAACACTTTTTTCTCTTTTTTAAATTATCTGTTTATTCAGTCAGCTTGGATTTTGGAATTGGTTCTTATGCAGATATCCCAAACCATGCTCTGAATATTTCTCAGAATGGGGATTGCACAGGCAATAGCTGCCCGATAGACATATGGGCAGCTAACAGTATCAAGGCACCCCCACCAGTAGCTCTGCTGTCTGGCAGATTGCCTCAGATAGTCAGGCTAGATGAATCAGTGCTTCTGCCAGCGCTGAGTGTGGGAGCTGCTTGTTCTGCTTGTGCAGAATGAGAAGTATACATGATAGTGATTACTGAGCCTCCCTGCATGTTGTACTGCAGTGTTGGGATGCAGATCCAGGTGAACTTGAATTTTGCTAATATGAATATGTACAGGCAGAATTTCAGCTTTCAGGTTACTCTGGGGCAAGGTTGGGTCACCAGCCTGCTGTGTGCGAAGATTCATGGCCTGGGAATGTCATGGGGAGGAATTTGACAGCACTGCCAGGGCTAGGCAACAGGAGAGGGGTAGAGAAATGAAGGTAATTAATTGGCTTGAAACCACCTTGTCTTTCTTTGTGTCTTCACTTTCATGGCTGAAAGGGAGCCAGATGTTTAGTAAGCTGAGCAGTCAATAGAGAGAAGAACACCCCTGCTTCTCTCCCCTACCCCTTTCATGTTTGCAGCTTCCTGCTGTTGCTGTTACAATGGTGACAGTGTATTGCTCTGAGCAGGCAGAAGGAAGAACAGCCACCATGAAAGGAGTCACCTCAGCGACCACAGGCTGTTGGCTGAGCAGAGAGCAATGACAGCCCCATGTGCTCTGGGTGGTCAGACAAATCTCCTGTACCCTCAGTGGCATGAGCAATGCTACAATCTCTGCAGCACTGCTGCAGAGGTACCTCTCATAGATGCTTGGCTCTTGTATGACTTGCTTAGGGACATAGAATTATAGAATAGTTAGGGTTGGAAAGGACCTGAAGATCATCTAATTCCAACACCCTGCCATGGGCAGGGATGCCTCATATTAGACCATGTTGCCCAAGGCTCTGTTAAACCTGAGTACTGTCAGAGATGAAGCATTTACGAGCCATATAGAGGTCACAAGGTTATAAGTATGGCTAGGAGTTCAAATTCTGTTTTCTTTCTCTGGGGACACTAACGTCTTTTGTGAGATAAAGAACTGTTTGCAAGAGGAAGGATGAAATAAACACTGGGAGAAGGATTCATACCTGTGAAGAGCATTAACAAAAGCCCGAGGGACCACAAGAGTCCCATTTCAGGGTTCAGTACTGCACTCTTTTACAGCACCAGGTTAGAGGGGGATGAAGAGGTGATAAAACCTTGTGCAATACAAACTCTTTCTAATGGAAACATGAAATTTTAGCTGTTGTTTGGGTTTTTTTCTACACGAAAATATAATATTGATGTCCGTTTCACCTTTTTTCTTTGTTTTCCCCATCCAGACTCTCCTGTGGTAGATAATTATATTGTCTGTGATTTAACTAGTTAATTGTGCCAGAGTTGGAGTATATTTTCAGAGTAAATCCTTTTATTTAGTTGTTCTTAAGCAGCTTCTGCTTGGGTTTTCTCCTAGAATTTTCTTTGTATGTCATTATGTGGTAGCACGGATGTTTATAACTGGTTTTATTGGGGTGTTTAAATACGACAGTTTTCCAAGTGGAGTGACAAGAACAGCAGTATGGAAGGCAGAAGTGGCATACTCCTGGAAGTAGTACACTGATGTACAAATTCTGCAAAATTTTCTTGATATTTTTGCAATAATATTTGGAAAATAATTATATGGCTTTACTCCTGAAAAAGTTATTTTAATCTTCACATTAACACCTTTGAAGGGCACATTATATATAGCACATATAAGGCTTTTTGAATCTGGCCTTTGCATCTCCAAACAAACAAAAAAATCCCTTTCCTCAGCAGGCTTAGTTTGTCGGTATATAAATCTTGTTTCTGTTGCTAGCTGTACTTTAGGCAAAGATTTCAGTGCTCACTGAGGTGGTGAACTAGAGGTTACAGGTAAATGTAATCAAAGCTGTCTGGTCTTTCTTGAAAAACCCAAAGAAGACAAGGAGTAACAGAGATGCAGGCAAGGAGAGCTGCTCCTTGGCCTAATTAGCACACATAGTGGTAAGTTTTATGTTGTTGTGTCATGGAATTGTAACCTGTATATTTTTTCTAGTGATGGCTAACTCTTTCAAGTCTATATAACCTTGTAGTGGTCATGTCCAGTTATGCTTCTTCATCCTGTTCTATTTCATAGCTGCCCATTTAGAGTTACAAGGTGTTGTTTGACTATTAAATGGTGTTATTGAGCGAAGTCTTAGAGGTTTTGCTGTCTCTCTGCTTCCACTGTGTGTATGCGGGACTGTGCTGTAGACAGTTTTCTTTCTTCTTTCATGGCACCCCTTGGATGTGGCTAGTCATTGTAACAAGGTCAGGGCTTTGATGAAACAGTTAGGAACCTACATTTATTATAAACTTAGTCAGGATCTTGCTGTAGCTCAAGGTGACCAAGCTGTGACCTTTCAGCCGCGTGGTGCTGAGAAGCATCAAGAAGTCATCAGGACTTGCCTAATAGTTTGCTTGTCTCCATAACTCTCCAGTTAAGATTTGATTAACAAACTTGCAGAGCTTTCTGTCTGTTAGTGAAATTATATATCTGTACTAGCTTAAAACAGGTTTTCTACCTCTCTTTACCTGATCTTATTCCAGAAACTTTCCATGTTTTTTGGGCAGCAAAGTGAGTCCAGGAAAACCTATTGAAGCAGAATCCTTTTTCCTACTTAGAGAAGTCCCTGAGGACATGGTCTGCAAATGTTTCCATGGCTTCTGCCATTTTCTTCTCTTTTGCCTAAACCTGGTTAAGATTCTTGATGTCAGGGAGCCATATACTCAAAAAAGCTGCAGGCTGCTTTGCAAATCAGGTCACATTTACTAGTTCCCAAACATGAGATGTTAACTTGCGGAAATTTCGAAGCTAGTGTCTCAGTTTACCCAAAGCTAGCCTTAATCTGCTGTAGAATGGGACAGAACCACAAAGTAATTGATTGCTCCTTACATTGAACGAGAAGCAGATTTAAAAACTAATTTTTAAAACAAGAGAAAAAATAAAACAACACACTCGTTGGTCTCACAATCATTACAATAGCATGCAACATCTGTCTAGCACACCCTCCAACCACCTGCTTCTGCAATGGCTGTGAAGAAGCAAACCATATTTCAACTCTGTTTTATTTTCTAGCCCTGTTTAAAATGGAACAACCCCTGGAATATTTGCCCCATGGGAAATTCCAATATTGCAACATCTGTTTCTGTCAAGAATTAGGCTGAAAATTCTCCATAAAAGTTGCTTTGTTTGCTTATGGAAAGAAAACTTTAAAAATATATTAGTTGGAAAATGTGGAAATGTTGCTATCAATCTCAATGTGAATGTTACAGCTTTGGGAGTGATAGCCCCATCCCCACCATATATTATGCCCCTTGGGGGGTTACTCTCCTCCTGGAAGCAAAGCTCCTTAAATTAATCACATTTGCTTTGCTCTCTCTCACTTCACCACAGAGTTCTTCCTTCTTTGCATGCTGTTCCTGAGGTCAGCCCCTGAAGTGATAAAGGGATGGTCAGGGTGCTCAAGGAGAAGGGGAAACTGTCTGTGAGCGGGGAAATGAGCAGGGGCCGTGGTGGAGGAGCAGAGCAAGGGCCTGAAACAGAGCATGCAAATGCCAGGGAGAGGAAGAACGTTGTGGCTCCCCACAGCAATAGCTTTCATTTTAACCTTCCTGACAAGAAAAACCTTCTAGAGAGAAACCCCTATTTTAACACTAGAAATATGTTTCATTTAGGGTATGCAACCAGCTTTGCCATCAAAATTCCAAGGTTTTGCTAGATGCATCTGTCTAGTGCCTATAGCAGCTTCGAACATGGGGTCTGAGAGACATCCAACTAATACAAAATACTTGTGCACTTTACAGAAGCTCCCTCAGAAAGGGAATGATTTGGCGTGAACAATGAATCCCTCTGCCAGGCAGAAACCAAATTGCTTCTGCCTTATGAAGCCACAGCTGCAGGAATTGAAAGCCTACGGCTAAAGTTTGTGTCCAGGGAGCCATCATGTTTCAATCATTTTCTGACACTAGCAATAGGTAGTACAGTTGTCCTAGTCGCATCCTCCCCACTAAGGTTTACACTTTTGTGAAACAATAAACCCCTCGTACATTTTCAGATGTTTTGCTCAATTTTGAGTGCATGATTTTTTGTCTTTTTCCTTACGGTGACAGCACAACTTACCAGGTAGCGCACATTGCTGTTTATCTGCAGTGCTGTCTCATATGTGTTGTTTTAATGATTTAACATTCAAAAAGACAGAGAGCTGCACAATGTTTAACTAAAGGTAGAGGAATGAAGATGGACGATACAAGATGAAAAAGGTGATATGTGAACACATGCAAAAGAACATGAAGGAATAGAGATTAATGCGGGGGGGGGGGGGGGGAGGGGAGGTGATCTTTCCTCCCCTTTTCTGTTCCTGAATATGAATTGCATATAACTGCTTACTGTGTTATTTGTTTTCATTTTGTTCCCCTATGGATTTTTCTAGAAATCGAGAGCTGGGTAGAGCTAGTCACAACAGAGCACTTCTCAGGACTGGATCCTCTTTTTCCACTTGTGATTTAATCAATGACCTAACTGAGATTTCTTCAGCTTTATTTTCTATTCAGAATTATCAGGCTAGAGGTTTTATGAGACTTTTTGCTAACAGTGTAATTATGAGAACATGGCTTCTGACTTCTCTGTGCAGAGGGTTTTTTTTTTTATTTAAATGCTTCCTAGTCAAATAATCCGGGACTGTGTTTTATGATTTGTTGTTTTTTTCCCATATGTTCTCTTTTTCCACTCTACTATTTTGAGATATCTTTAATGCTAACCATTATTTTACCGTACACAGGTAGATTAGTATATACTTAGGGCACAGTGTTTTCAGTCGACATAGGATGTTCCTGATACATATATCTATCATAAACATAATGGCAACTAAGTCTGAGATAATCACAGATGGAAGCACCCTGTCATGAGGACTGGGAGATAAGAAATGCAGTATTGCTTCCTAAGGATGCGTTAACACTCAAAGTTCTCTAAAAATTCAGTATTTTCTCTACTCCAGCAGAGGGGTAGCATGAGGTGTTTTCTTTTGCTGTAGAGCAAGCCAGGAATGGAAACAGAACAGCTTTTTCTATGGGTTCTGGTCCTATTTTGCATCCTTAGAAGCTATGGAAATTTCACTGCTGTTCACTCAGATTTGGATAAGCACCAAAACTTTGCAGAGGCTGAATTTCAAAGAAATATTCAAGCTTTTCTCAATTAGGCCATCACTAATTCTAAATATCTGTAGGTGGGACAACTCAGAAAATTGTACATCTTTTTCTCCCAAAATGAAATGATGCAACATAAAATTAAAAAAAAAAAAAAAAAAAAAAAATTGTAGGAAATAATATTCCATTCCATTAAAATTTTAAAGGTTTTTACTGGAAAACAAGCAGTAAAAAAGAGCTTCCTATGTTCTGCTTTTGAAAATGGATAACTGAAAAGGCTATTTTTTTTTTCTTGAACCTGTGAACACACTTACCAAAAATGAAAGATGCAAATAAAATTACTTCATTTTAGGATCTCTTTTTTAAAATAAGCCACATCTTCAGAGAGCTATGGGAGATTTTTGTTATGAGTCCAGAAAAGCTCTCTTAAACTTCAAAGCAGAACTTTACAGTGTGTAGCTGAGAGTTCCTACAGTTAGCATTTTGACAATCTCACATACCTTCTGTTTTGGTTACAAGAACGCTGAGTGTAGCTGACAACCTACACAAACAGACTGCCTGGCTCCCCAGAAGAGGTTTCCAGACCACCTAGCTCCAGCATCTAGTTTAGACAGTGATTGCAGAAGCAGCTCAAGGAGGGTTGCCCTTCTCTCGCCAGCTCCAGCGCACAGTCAGAGCAGAGTGACAGCTGCTCTCCCTTTCCTTGGGATTCACATCTCAAATGAATCCATGAGCTGCACTCACCACAGCCCCAAGCAGGAGGACTGATCCACTGCATTGCCAGGATGGGGGCAAGACTCTGTCTCTCCGTAGTGGCAGATTTTTGAGCTCTGACCAGCCAGGGTGGTGGATCTTTTAGTGGCTGAGCCATTTGTAGATGATGCACAAGCCTAAATATAATCCAGCTCTCTCTGGTGCATGAATTTGCACAGAGCTATCAGAAACAAAAACCTTTAGTGGCTAAAATCGGCAAGATATATATCTTTGAATGACATGACTGATACACTACTCCCACAGGCAGTCCTTTTGAAGGCTGGTTCGTGATGTTATTACACAGCTGTTTTTAGGATAAGTCATGTGCTTGAGAATGCGCTTCTCAGCACAACTACAAATCAAAAGGCTGCCATGGATGCAGATACTGTGGACAATAAGTGACATCTCCCTGTCTGACATTTTCTTCCTGCAAAGTGAACAACAGTGAACAGAGTATAGACAGTGACATTAACCAGTCTTAAATTACTTCTCTGCTTTCTTCTATCAGTGATCTGGTTTCTCCCCTCTTGCGCATATCAATCTGAAAATTATAATCTGACTTGTGAAGAAACTCCTACAGAGCAAGCAATTTTTTGTTGGCATAGAAGGATTTATGGATTTAGCTGTTCCAGAGATGTTCCATCATTCTCAGATGATGAAGCTTTGAGTGAGTTACGTCTCTGAGGAGAGCGAAATGCAGCTACTAATCATTGGCATCAATGGGATATCCTCTATGTGCACCGTGTGCCATTGTCAGTAGATCACAAAACTGCTATTGACCTTGAATGGAGAAAAGGAAAGGATGAAGGTCACCTTTATTTCATCTGAACAACAGAAATTCTGAAAATGGCTTGTCTTGAAAGCACCTTATGAAATAAAACCTTGTGCTGAATGATACTGGCTTCCCCACAGACTTTCGAATGATCAAAGTGATAGTAGACACAACTTAGAACTGAGTAATGCTGTAGAAAATATAGCTAACATGCTAAGCTGAAAAGACACTGGATTTATGTTCTGTGTTCACATGGTCCTGCAATCTTCAGAAAAAAACTGCTTAACATTTGTTGTTTTTCTTTTTCTATATCTCTTTTAATAGTGAAATAACACACAGAAGTACCTCACAGCCAGGGGTGTATTTAAGTGAAAGTGGCTGGATACAAAACAAATGACCTATCTCTGGACATTCCAGAGCTGACTTTGAGTGGGACTAGCTTCTTTTTTCTTTTACACATGGTATGTCATAGTCTTCCTTTCTCCATTGTGTCTTTTCATCCCCTTCAATTTCAACCAGTTGTCCTAGGTCTTTTCCCATAAATAGATGGATACCTGTCATCATGTTTATCATGGCCTTGGAAAGATTGCATGTGGCCACCTGGGCTTTCTCAAGCCTATCTCTCCACCATTTTGTGAAGACTCATTAACTATTTTGCCAGTCGTCTTAGCTAGACCATCCATCGCCCATGGCTTTATATTCCAAATCTCAGCAACCCTTGCCCTCCCTCACATATAGAAGCTCATACCATCCTCTCACTCTTCTAAAAGCAAAATTAACAACTTTAATAACTCAAAACAGCTTTAAATAGGCTGACTTCATCCTGCCTCAAAGTCTGTTGTTTGTTTCTTGGTTTGTCTTTATGTGCAGATGTGTAAACTGCTCATTTTTAATCAGGCTGAAATGAAGACTTACACGGTCAAATGCAAGGTGTAAGGTCCTACAGCTGGGTTAGAACAATTCCAGGCACACCTGCAGGTTGGGCAGAGAAGAGATTCAGAGCAGCACTAAGGAGGACTTGGTTGATGAGAAACTGAAAGTGAGCCAGCAGTGTGCGCTTGCAGTCCAGAAAGCCAAGCGTATCCTGGGCTGCATCAAAAGGAGCATGACCAGCAGGTCTAACAAGGTGATCCTGCCCTTCTATTCTGCTCTCATGAGACCTCACTTGGAGTATTGTGTACAGTTCTGGTGTCCTCAACATCAAAAGGACATGGAACTGTTGGAACAAGTGCAGAGGAGGGCCACGAGGATGATGAGGGGACTGGAGAACCTCCCGCATGAAAACAGGCTGAGAAAGTTGGGTCTGTTCAGCCTGGAGAAGAAAAGGCTGTGTGGAGACCTCATAGGAGCCTTCCAGAATCTGAAGGGGGCCTGTAAGGATGCTGGGGATGGACTCTTCATGAGGGACTGTAGTGATAGGACAAGAGGTAACAGGTTCAAACTTGAACAGGGGAAGTTTAGATTAGACAGAAGGAAGTTCTTTTCTGTGATGATGGAGAGGCACTGGAATGGGTTGCCTAGGGAAGTTGTGAATGCTCCATTGGTGGCGGTGTTCAGGGCCAGGTTGGGTAGGTCTGTGGGTGACATGGTCTACTGTGAGGTGTCCCTAGCCATGGCAGGGGGGTTGGAACTAGATTATCTAAGGTACTTTCCAACCCTGACTATTCTATGATTCTATGAAATAGGAAATGAGCTGTGTCATTTAACCCTGTGGTATGAACTGGTAGGAGAAGGTGAAGTCACCAACTCCTCTTCCCTTGAGAAATCCTTAAGACTCTATCTCCAGTATACCACTGTGCTGGGGCTCACTGAAAGAATCCTTGGATAAACTCCTCAGCCTGTGCTGGACTTTGCCATCCAGAATTTCAGGTTAGATGATCATGACGACCTGTACTGCTCTTAACATTTGGGGACTAGCCCCCTATAAGGCAAGAATGTAAAAGCAGTCAAACTGTCAATCAAAGTCTCTGATAAAGTCAGCAGGTTCAATAAAACTGAACATCGCTCTGTACACACAGATGTATTGTATGATAATTGTATGCATTAAGATTTCAACTGCCTCAACTTTTGTGTGAATAGTCATTACTTTAACTGCCAGTCATTTCACAGCAGTCATATGCTGAATGAATCTGCTTAGGCTGTATCAAAAATAGGTATTACATGGCCTCATCTTCCTTGAGAACTAAGAAGAGCTTTTTTAACTTACATGGTAGAAGGTTGTCAAGCTTTCAGTCAGTGATTCTCTCCAAGTACCAACCCTCCCCTTACGGTCTTGAAAGTAAGGTTGATGGAACCAAAAGGTACTGATAATTTCAGAATCTCCTGGTCTAAAACTCTGATAGGAAAGATCCTACCAAACTCTGAGTGAAGACCACAGATGCAGAAAGCATGTGGCAGGATCAAAGTCTCTATCATTATTTACTCCCTGGGTAAACTATTAAGCTATGATCCATTAAGTCTCTCCTACCCTGTTCCTCTGGAATCTTTTCAATTAATTTTATCTCAGCAAGATCTAGCTTGCAATTAACACTTGTACTTCTGAGTAAAATGAGAAGAATTCTATTATAATACATTACACTGGGCTGTACCTGAGAGGGAAAATGTGAAAATATATACTTCTTTCTTTCTTGACAGTACGGATGCACTTTGTGGCCAGTCCCTTGGACAGATGTGTTCAAGAATATCTTAAGCACTGCAGACATATCTCTCTGCCTTTCAGCCTACCTTCTGTGCTGTTAGTCATTATGTAAGAGATTTGGTCTAGATCTGGTGTCCTCAACATCAAAAGGACACGGAACTGTTGGAACAAGTCCAAAGGAGGGCCACGAGGATGATCAGGGGACTGGAGCACCTCCCATATGAAGATAGGATGAGAAAATTGGGGCTGTTCAGCCTGGAGAAGAAAAGGCTGCGTGGAGTCCTCATAGCAGCCTTCCAGTAGCTAAAGGGGGCCTATAGGGATGCTAGGGAGGGACTCTTCATGAGGGACTGTAGTGATAGGACAAGGGGTAACAGGTTCAAACTTAACCAGGGGAAGTTTAGATTGGATGTAATGAGGAAGAAATTCTTTGCTGTAATGGTGGTGAGGCACTGGACTGGGTTGCTCAGGGAAGCTGTGAATGCTCCATTGGTGGCGGTGTTCAGGGCTGGGTTGGACAGAGCCTTGGGTGACATGGTTTAGTGTGGGGCATCCCTGCCCCTGGCAGGGGTGTTGGAACTAGATGATCTTAAAGTCCTTTCCAACCCTGACTATTCTATGATTCTATCTTGATTTTTGGGTCTATTGTTGTCTGGGATGGTTAGTGGTCACTGGAGCAATTTGTCAGTCTTTCTTTTTGTTGTTTTTGCTGTTGTCATTGACACGCCTGTGTCAAGGGTTCAAGTACTACTATGCTAGCAGGGCTTCAGCTGAGAAATTGCAGGATCATGTTTCTCCTAAGAAATAATCATTGACTCAGTGCAGTGGTACAGGTTTGGACAGATACAGTGAGCACAAGCACAGCTTTAAAACACTCCTGCTGATAGTCACTGAAGGAAGTGTTAAGTCATAGCATGCATGTGTCTAGGTGAACAGCCTCATTATCAAAAGGCTCCAGAGGACCACACTACTCATCCCCATGACTCTGATTTAAACCAAGATGAAAACAGTTGCCTCATTTTCATTTTTGTTGTATCATCTTTTAGGGCCATACTGCTCCATATACTTCCAATTCACCTTTATCTGAGTCATCCTGCATCCATTTTAAGTTTTCTTCCTCCCGTCCTTAAAAATATACGCTCCTGACACCACCCATTGTCAAACTTGCAATTTCTGCTTAAATAAGGGATTTGTGCTTGTCAGGTACCCTAGCTCGGACCGCTTTTCTCATCCCTGGGTAAACTTTTGCATTATTCTCCTTTTCTATGGCACTACAAAAAGTTGCCAGCATGGTCACTAGAAACCAATTCATTTTCTGAAGAGTAATGATGAAGTTTATTTATGACAGAATAAAATCTTTCCACTGCTGAGGTGTTAAAACCATTTAATCATTCTTTAATATTTCATTGAAATTTAATCAACAAGAGTCAAAGTTATACCGTAATTAGATGCATAGCCATGTGAATTTAGGACCAGAATCATCTTTGGCTTGTGGCCTATAGTCAAGGTTATGTGGAAAAGAGAAAAACAGGCACTGTGGGAAATCATTTGGCTCTGTAGTTTCTGTTGGCTGAAATAAGTTAATTTTAATCTGCCTACGAGGCACATTAGATAGTAACTTCTCCAAGTTATGTAATAGGCAGCAGCTCATAAAAGCTTTCTGCAATGCCACAGCTATGTCTGCTACATCCCTGAATGCAGCAATTTCCAGCCACCAAATAATGATCTGTGGCACCATCCCAGTAAGGCAAATATTTCCCAAATCAGGTCCAGTAAAAAGATTTTCACTGAACATTGCAGGTATGTAAAAATACACACCTGCAAAGACAGCGTGCCTGTGGCGAGAAAAAGACCATGCTCTAAATGTCTCTTCTGAAAGCAGCACTGAATCTTAAAGTGGATAAGAAGTCCTAGAGGTGCTTGGACATGGGATTTTTCTTACATTTACAATCTGCTGGGAAAAGCGTAAGGAGAAACACAGGGTTGCATTCTGCTTGAGATGTCTACAGGGACTGTGGAAACAAAGGCAGTTCCTAAGCAGATTCAAGGACAAAAGACAGCTGGTTTTAGAGCATTCCTGTTTTGCTTCTTTTGATATATACTGTTGTGGAAATGTGGGGATTCCTTTTACAGATACCTGGGTACAGGCCACACTCTCTCCTTTTGTTTAGTCAGAGTTGCTGTTGAGCAGCTTCATTTCTTCTGCTGGTCACTCTCCCTCCTGTCACTTGGGTGAGGCAGAGAAAAAGGAAGGAAATTTAACTTAAAAAAAATAAAATAAAATCCCTTCTTTCCAAAGCTGGCCTATTTCCTCAGCAAGAAAATAGAAAGGTCACCTCATCAGTCAAGACGCTCAAGTCTAACATCTTTCCTCAAGCAAAACCACAGACACTCCCTTGCTGAAGTCCTGGCACAGACTGATTGTAGTGCCTACCCAAATTCCACACATCACATGGAGAGCACTGTCTTGGCAAGACCTAGACAGGGAATTCAATTATCATTTAGAGAAGTGAACTCAAATCCCAACAGCTGTATATCAAGTGATGCAGAGGCACGCTTAGGTCTTTCCAACCCAGCCCACTGCAGAGAAGCCAAAATTAGCAGTTTTAGTGGAGTACAGCTTTGCAGGACTTCACAAGGGAGTGAAATTCTTGTTCACTATTGCCATGCTCAAACACTCTTAGCTGCACACCACTGCTTCTGACTTCATGTATTAAGAAAGGAAAATGCTTTACTGACAGCAGCAGATTTTGCTCTTAACTGCAGTCGTAAGGAACTCTCCAAGCGTATATAGTAGCTAAGGAGGGATGCCCTTAAGTTTCCTCTGAAGGATTACATTGGCTATTAGAAATGTTGAGTCAAAGGCCGTTACTGATAATACTCATAAGTATATGTATGGGAAAACAAAGTCATAGAAATAATGTAGCCAAGATTGCAGCGCTGGCTCTGCTCTCCAAGAAGCCTGGAATCTTATGTTTTATGTAATGATTGTTCTATTTTATGATTTTATTTTCATATTTTACCCTCCTTTCTAGGAATGACAGAGTTTGGCTTTTTACTCCTTATTCTTTTCAGAGGGGTCACACTGAGGTTTCGATGCTGCTTGATGTTATGAGTCAATGTTCTACTCATCATTTTTGCTGCTAAATATCAGTGAACATTTGGCAAAATACTGCTATTGCTTACTTTGACAGGATGAGGACAGCATTCCCTTGTTTGATAGTTGAGATGACAAATGATTCTGTATTCTCCCAGCAGGCAAAAGTTGTGGATTTAATATCCTTGTGTATTTGATTTACGTTTTATTTCATGCTCTCTTTTTTTTTAGCTCTTAGGGTCATTTTTGCATGTCCTACTTACTTATTCTATCTATACAACAGGAAAGCTCAGAGAAGATGTTAGAGTGAAGAGAGAGTTTTGCAGGCTTTGCACTTGAAACTCTGTAGGGCAGAACAATGTGCCAGTCTCTTCCTTCATTACTCACTGCTTTGAAAGTTTTTCAAGCAAAGATAAAGAAGAATCTATTCTTTCATTTGGCTTTCAACAGTACAGGGCACTCTTACAAATGTAGCTCAACAGTAGTTGTAGACTTTTTCAATTAAAATATTCACAAAATGTTTTCTGTTATCTGTAATGACCTCAGATGGATGTCTGTAACATGTAGAAGCTTTTGTTCTACTGGTGGTCTGCAAAACCTCTCAGGTATAGTGAGTAATAGTGAATCATGGTAGAGAAGTAATAAACCTAGCAAATCTGGACTTATCCATATCAACAGACTGATGTCATCCTTAACATTTGTTGTAGTTCTTTTTCATGTGAAAGCTTGTTAGCTTGCTGATAAGCTTCTCATTGTATGAACCTCTTCTTAATGTTATGCCATCAAACCTAAACAGAACAGTTGTGATAATAAAAGGGAGACACCAAATTCGAGCAGTCTTATATTTGTCGGCTCATTTAATAGATAACCTTGCTTAAAAGTAGGATTTAATTACTTTCCAAGTATTTATAAAACTTTTGTGTACTTTCTGTCAGTGAAGAGGGCCAAATATGTATTTGCAAAGTATATAACTAATACCTGGAAGAAGAAAAATCCCATAAACACTGCTCATGCTTTCTTTTTTGCAATGGGTTCGCTATTGGGGTGCACAACCTGGGATTCTTGCTTACATTCAGGTTTTTGGTCACATCATTAGCCTATTGGATGACTCATTTCAGATTCCTTAAGTTTTCTGGCTCTCATTTGTAATGTGTAAGGAACTGTAGACTACATTTTTAATATAGTTTGTTCATGTATTAGAAATCTGTGCCACTTCTCTAAGATCCTTTAGCAGACAAACATATATCTAGGTGATAATATTGTGCTACTATTGGAATCTATCAGCTGACTTCTTTTCTACCTTCTTGGGTCATTATACTGGATGGATTACTTTCCGTTTCAGTAATGTGTTTGTCACTTTTAATACAGCATGGTTTCAATCAAGGCTCAGCTTTGGAACAAGCGAGGTGTCTTTGGTTGATGAGAAATGCTTTTATCTAATTTTGGTATCATAAACTGAAAGGATGTAAGTGCTCTGGCCTTTTGTACAGCATTCCAGAATTCCACATCTCCATGTCTTTCTAGCCTATCTAGTCCTTTTAGCCTTCCTTTTCCTTTGCTTTACCTAAATGAAGTACCTTTATTACATGTATTTGCTGTGCTTCATTTTTTTCCCCTCCTCCCTCCCCCCAGGAGACAATGATTTAGACCATTAGTAATTTTTACACCCCATGTTCTTATTCTGCAATTGAAAAAACATTTTTTTCCACCAGTGTAATTGTAAAAGTCACTGTGAATCATCCTGTTTCTTTTTAACTTTTGCATTGCTGTGCATCTCTGTGACACAGAGATTTTTGTTGCAAAAGATTTTCTCTCTCTTCTAGCTCAGAATCTAAAAGCTTGCTGGTTGATACTAAAAGTTTATTAGCCAAATTTTCCCTTATTGTTTTTCAGTAAGTTTTCTTAATTTACAAACAGCAAGCAGTTCTGTATTCATTACAGTACATAGTAGAAGGTGTTTCCAATATTTGCTTAAAGGCAAGGGGACTGGGTCCTCAATCTTACAGTTTTCCTGCTTGCTTTTCAACCTGCCTGTGATAGTAAAAATCTTTCCAGATACACATCTTTTCATGTTTCTACATTCTGGCTGTGCTCTTCTTTGAACATAGGTGTACTCTTGCTGTATCTTTGGTGAATTGATATTCGTTTATCTCAGTCTTGAAGAACTGGCTAATGCAGTTCTCCCTTTCTCTCCACTGGGAATTAAATTTCCCTTTTTTCCAAGTTCATGATGGGAGAGATGCTTGAGATTGTAGTATATAGCCATTCCCCATATCTTGAGACTGTCCATAACAAGTTCAACCACTATGGTGGGGAAGCCTTACATGATATATGATTAAAATTTTTAGTAACTCAGAAATTGTGTCTTAAACTGATGATGAAACACTTCTTTTTATACAGACTCGTGTATCAACATGTACATAGTTTCTATGGATAGTGAGACCTCTAATTCACTCAATGCAACTCTTTCTTTTGGCTGGAATAGTTAGAATAGTCCTGTTAGCTGACACCACGCTTCCTCCACCAGTGCACAAAGATTTTATGACAGAAAAGCCTGAAGCAGCATGCTGGAATTTTCTTTGACCAGTAAATTACAAAACATGGGCAAACATAACTTCAAGCTGTGCCTGGAGTTTTTGTCATTCCAACACAGCTGTCTGGAGATAAAATTTGCCTGTGTGATAGGACACAAAGTTTCTTCAGGACATATGAGTTGCAACCTAGCGTAAGTGCTCTGAGTAGGAAGCATGAAAGTAATTGCAAGCAGGTCCCTAAGGCCTTTCTCTTCACCTCAACTCACATCAGCTTTTGCAGAAAAAGGGGATGGACAGCTATTAACTAGTCAGCTTTTTTTGGATCTTACCATTATAATTTGCAAGATCTCATTGCCTGGAAACAAGTGGAAAGCCCCACTTGTAACTCTCAATAAAGGACAACATACAGCTGAATTTTCACAGCTGTACTCTGCCAGGAAAATATCAGAATCTCTTTTGCAAAATAATTTCCTCCAAGCTCCTAAATGTGTTCATTACTTCTAAACTTGCTTCTCTTCTGGAAACCTATGTGGATATGGTAGGATGACGTTTTCTGGTATAACTGTCTAACTCTGCAAGAAAAAGTTCAAAATTGCTTGAGTTAGAGAGAATAAGCAATGACACTTCAGCCCAGTGTATGTGCCATTTTTCTATAAAAACCTGGTCCCACATCTGCTTTATGACCCTGAACCCACCTTTCATGGATAACTTTTCTCTTTTCCCATCTTTAGAAGTGGAGTAGTTGTAATATGTTGTTGCAGATATCAGTAAAATAAATTACTGACTTTAGATATTTTTGATTAATCTGAAATTTACTGTCTGGCTCTTTTGAAACATTGGTGTGAAATTTTGAAACCTTGTAGCTTTCTAACTCTACATTAACATGATACAGAGTGAATTTATTACTGTGTTTATGCATTGTTTCCATAAATACTTCAGTTTCACATTTACTAAAAAATATATTGTGTGGGCTTTCAATTAATCTGCTAATGAGCTTAAATATGTTTTAGCTGGAATTGAATTCATGTGAAGATTTTTTTAGAGGCAGTTGGTATCAGATATATCGAGATGAACAGTGTTCTGTGTGTAGCTGATTAGTTTGGTGTGAATGGATTTATCTTTCGTGCTGTCAAATGTTCTAGGGTATGTCTGAATTCACTTTAAAGATAACATTTAAATGCCTGCTGCCAGCACATCCATGTGAAAGAAATGATAGTATAGATCAGGGAGCTTGAAAGTCTTATATTGTATAGTCATACTAACATTAACCAAAATTTGGTTGTCCCAACACAGCAGCTTGCACGTGGACAGCTGAACTGAACACCTTCATTGATTCTGGGCATTACGGGATGGTTCTGGTGGTCTTCATTCATCCAGCAGTGCCTCACCAGTTCAGCCTGCCTCTGGCTCCCTATTGTTTACAAGAATCTGGCTGAGAATAATAGAGAGAGGAGCATTTCCTCTTAGAGCTATGGCTAATGGAGGGGAGCAGAGTACCTTTTACCATGGCTCTCCTTTCTCAGCCTTGTGAAGGAAAGTCCATTAGAAACCTATTCTCTGTTTTGTCACCCGCTGAATGACTTTACTACACACCCAGGGAATGTCATTCAGCTGCCTAACAGATATCACCAGAAATTTATATTCTCTGAGATAGTAGTTTAATGTTTGCTTTTAGTTTCCCCTCTAGCACAGGGGATATGTTAATTATCAGTACCTCCCTGGCTCACCATTGTGTAACAGATAATCATAGAATCATAGAATAGTTAGGGTTGGAAAGGACCTTAAGATCATCTAGTTCCAACACCCCTGCCATGGGCAGGGACACCTCACACTAAACCATGCCACCCAAGGCTCTGTCCAACCCGGCCTTGAACACCGCTACCAATGGAGCATTCACAACTTCCTGGGCAACCCAGTCCAGTGCCTCACCACCATTACAGCAAAGAATTTCTTCCTCATTACATCCAATCTAAACTTCCCCTGGTTAAGTTTGAACCTGTTACCCCTTGTCCTATCACTACAGTCCCTCATGAAGAGTCCCTCCCCAGCATCCCTATAGGCCCCCTTTAGCTACTGGAAGGCTGCTCTGAGGTCTCCATGCAGCCTTTTCTTCTCCAGGCTGAACAGCCCCAATTTTCTCATCCTATCTTCATACGGGAGGTGCTCCAGTCCCCTGATCATCCTCGTGGCCCTCCTTTGGACTTGTTCCAACAGTTCCGTGTCCTTTTTATGTTGAGGACACAAATTACTTTTGGCTCTGTCTTCTTTTCCCCACCTCCCACCCCACATTTCCAAATGAGCAGAAAAGAGCATAAGCAAATTAGGAAATAATAAGGAAACTATATGTACCATTTGTTTCATCTGCCAAGTCAGATTCTCTGAAGGGCAGCTGGGTGCATGAGTGATGAGAACACAAGATTCAAAAAAGCAGGAAGGGATTTGTGTTTAATAATATATGTTCCATCTGAAGGCAAAATTATGATTATATGTCATAAACCCCCAAAAAATAATAAAATAAAAAATGCAGGAAATTATTAATGCTGAGTTGAATTAGTCTGGCTACCTCCTGCTATCTTCTGACATTTCTTTATGTTGACATGACTGACAGAGGAATTATACTGTTGTTAATACTAACAACTATGTTTTTTTCCATGACACCAGAAGTAAAACTGGCATTTTTTTGGAGATGCAAGTCGCGGTAGGTCTCTGTATTTCTCAGATTCTTAGATTAAAAAATCTTGAATCAGGTGACAAAAGCCTGTGAGATCTCACACAACAGTATACTTGGTACTTTGTATTTGGTTTTTGATTCCTGAGGCTTTAGGACGATCTGCAGATATATATTCAAGGTCTTTTTTTTTTTTTTTTTTTTTTTTTAAATTTGAATGGTCAGAAATTAATCTCCATTGTTAACTTACTTAATTTTTAATAACATCTTACATTCTACTTTAATTCCATGTCTGCAGAAACTGGGGCTTTCCAGGATAAAAACACAGCAAAAAAAATTACACCAGTGTGCACCATAAAACTTTCAAGGGAATTACAAAAGTTGGCAGCAGAGAAGAATGCCAAGTATGTAGTCCAAATTTGTTAATCACTTGCTCTTGTGCCTAGGCAATACATCACGTGTGACATTTTCACTTCAATTTAGATCCTTCTAGTCTTCCTTTGATCTTTTTTCCCCTTTTCTCCAGCTTTAATATCTGTTCACCATCTGAACTCCTTTTGCTACCTTGATTTATTTCACTATCATCTTACTGATAGTCTTGTTTGTTCTGAAAGATCTTCATCTATGCTTGATTGCACTCAACCATATATTGAGCTGTTTTTTTGACATTGGTCCCTGGACTTTCTCCATCATTTTGGTGGTAGCCATGTGCCTGATAGTGCCCTGCCAATGGCTGCTTTGAGCTTCTATCATCTTCTGTTGCTCTGATTCTGCTAGAGCCATCAATGTTCATGAACTTCTTTTCTTTTTGCATTCTATCTCACTTCAACCCCCTCTTCCTTCTTCTTTCCTCGCCTGTCCTCTATGAACTAAGACTTCATTACCACCTCTCTCTGTCAAGAAGCAAGATCTGTGTGCCATTGGGCTACATCCATCAAGCTTTAAAGGTTAATTTATGTGGTCCTTCTTCAGAAAATGAACTCCATCTTCTGAATACTCACTCTTTTTACGTGATCTTTAACCAGTCTTTCTCTAGTATGTAACCACCGATACTTCCACTCTTCCCTTTCTCTACTATCCTACTGTTATCCCACTGGGACTGAAGGTGGACACTCCACCTGAAAAGCAGGACTCTATCAGACCCTCCTATGTTACTTTAAAGGAAGATTAGCTGGAATCATAATTTTTTCAAAACAAAACAAAGATTTAAAATAGAGGACAAACATTGATTATATAAATGAATATTTTTGGCTTGAGATTTTCACTGAAAAATGTAAATTGGTCAGATTCCAGTGTTAAACTTTTCTGGATCCATTTCTAGTCCTGAGAATAATCAGGATAATATTTTGCATTTATGTGAATTTAACTTTGTGAGAGAGGAAATCTAAGAATAAGAATGTACAGTGAGATTGGTATTTTCACACTAAGACATTACTGTACAGGAAAGTTAGTGTGCTAACTAGTTGAAATATGGTTTTACAGAACACTAGCTATTTCACCCTGTACCCTTCTTCATTACAAACTACAGTGCATAGTGATGATGTTTAGCACTACTGTTTAGCAGTTGCTTCATAATTAGTGTATAGGCTACAGCTGCACTGGTAAATTAATGAGGATCTAGAAACATTCCCATGCCCCAGAACCCCATCACCTATACTGCAAATTTCTTGTTGCAGTTGCTTGCATGCTTTTTCCACTGTGGTTGAAGAGTTAATATTTCAAGGGCTATTTTTAATATGTAGCTTCTGAAATCACTCTGGAAGAAAAGAGAATTTACCAACAGAGACATGGACCATTTATTATGGGGTTCCTGCTCTGGGACAGTGCGTGTAGACAGAATCTTTCTTTTTCTTTTCTCTTTTTCTTTTCTTTTCTTTTCTTTTCTTTTCTTTTCTTTTCTTTTCTTTTCTTTTCTTTTCTTTTCTTTTCTTTTCTTTTCTTTTCTTTTCTTTTCTTTTCTTTTCTTTTCTCTTCTCTTCTCTTCTCTTCTCTTCTCTTCTCTTCTCTTCTCTTCTCTTCTCTTCTCTTCTCTTTTCTCTTCTCTCTCTTCTCTTCCTTCTCTTCTCTTCTCTTCTCTTCTCTTCTCTTCTCTTCTCTTCTCTTCTCTTCTCTTCTCTTCTCTTCTCTTCTCTTCTCTTCTCTTCTCTTCTCTTTTTTCTTCCCTTCCCTTCCCTTCCCTTCCCTTCCCTTCCCTTCCCTTCCCTTCCCTTCCCTTCCCTTCCCTTCCCTTCCCTTCCCTTCCCTTCCCTTCCCTTCCCTTCCCTTCCCTTCCCTTCCCTTCCCTTCCCTTCCCTTCCCTTCCCTTCCCTTCCCTTTCCTTCCCCCTTCCCCCTTCCCCCTTCCCCCTTCCCCCTTCCCCCCTCCCCTTTCCCCCCTCCCTCTTCCCCCCCTTCTCCCCTCCTTCTTCTCCCCTCCCTCTTCTCCCCTCCCTCTTCTCCCCTCCCTCTTCTTCCTTCCCTCTTCTTCTCTCTTTTCTCTTCTTTTCTTTTCTCTGATAGAATAATTCTAATAAATGCTAATTCAATAAATTAGCAAAACTTTCCCTTTTAAACTACTAGCATTCACTTCTGAAAGAAATGTTGCAATATAGACACTATATAGCCCTGAATAATACCAAAAAAAAAGACCATGAGAAAAACAGAATAGTTTAAAGGTCAGTATAAAACTGAGTCTTGGAAGCTGCAAGTGCCTTCCCAAAGGAATTGTCTTAACAGCTTCCTTTCAGTTCTGTGATTAAAGCAGTTTCAGGCTATGACTAAATGGTGTCATATTCCTCTTGCACAGAGAAAAGGAATAGAATTGCCTAGTCAATTAGCCTAATCTGTCTTTTCTCTGATTTGTCAGTTTTGCATAACCACAGTATTAACCAGCAGTTCACTCCTGCTAATCCCCAGTGCTACAGAGAAGAAAAGAACCCATTTGTATATTACAGCGTAATCATAATATCTACTAATTTCCTCCCGTACATTGCAGGCCTCTTTTGAAAGGAGATTGCTGGCATTATCACCATTTTATAGATGATGAGACTTACAGTACAGCAAAATGATTTCTCAGGAACAGAGCATTACTGATAAAGTAGAGCCTGATATCAGTGTAACTGATAAAGCAGAGAATAACATTTGGGTCTCCTAAATTCTCAGTACAGTTCACTCCCTGAAAGCCTCAGTGTTCATTTGCACCTGGGATTATAAGTAAAGTCTGCAGCAAACCTTTTCCTCCTGCATTTCTAACTAATTTTCTAATTTTCTTAATATCACCACATACTGAAGTGAGTAATTGCAAAATTACTTGATTTCCATATGCTGTGTCTACAAGGACATAGCAAGGACTTTCTAATGGTGGTGGCAGAAAATAAGGTTGACTTCAAAGAAGGGTGCTAGCACTATCCTTTTTTTAAAAAGGGTCTTATGCTCTCACTTTAGTGCTTTCACAAAATGAGACGTAAATCTCCATGGATTGAAGAGAATGTATCATTTGCAAAAGCCCTGCAGACTTTCATCTCAGCTTCATAGCACTTCATCACATGTAAACTCTCATAGGATCATCTTTCTATTGCTTTTCTATTTCAGGCACTTATGCCATACTCCAATCCTGACCACAGTTCTCCTCCTTTTCCAGTAAGTGATGCTATTGTGCCAAAGGGTGAGAGAAGAGGGCTTTTTTTATAAATTAAAGTCAGTTGTAAGACCCCTATGTTCATTTTGTTCCTTAGAGCTAAGGTTTTCAGACAGGTCAGAACTACTTTCTTATATGAATAGTTTTCCTTGGGGTATTTTGACCTTCAGGTAGAATTCGGAAAGCTTAAGAATAAGGTAGCAAATTCCTGGCACTAAAGTGGAGGAGATTTGCCTTCTCCTCCTACACCAAGGAAAACAAAACAGAGGAGAAAGCCAGTGTCTGGATAGTGAATTTTGCTAAGGGGAGTTTTTCATATTTTCGATTGTTGCAGCTAGGACTACATTTACCCTTACACTGCTAACGTATTTGAATATTCATTTGCTTTTCCAGTTCTCACTGTTCCCAGGCTCATTAAACTGTGCACATTAAACCTATCATAATCTACTATCAGTTTATAAGTAAGTGTTTTGCTATTTGATCTCCTCTTGCAATTAGTCATCTGTTACTTTTTTTTTTCCCTTAAAGAAAGGCTAGTATCAAACTTAGATCTCTATTCCTCTTCTGTGACAAGGAGCATCCCCGCAAGATCACACTGCCCTGAAGAGGTGGACAATATCAGGCTCCTTGCTTTAAGATAATACTACAATTAAGTATGTTTGCTATCTGGGATCTAAAAAGTGAGTGCTAGGATCTAATGAGTTTCAAAAACTAACTTTCTAAAGCTAGTATTCCAGAGTTCAAGGATTCCAGGTGAGAGAACATGAGAGACAAATAGAGAACTCTCAACTAGTTTATTAATATAGAAAAATATAGAGATAGTAAAGGATACAGTAAAGGATACTTCTGATGTTTGGTTATCTTACCAACCCCATGGACCCTGTGAAGACGATCAGGAAACCAGCTCCAAGAATCATCATTGCAGTGCGAGGTGGCAGGCTCAACCTTAGCAGATGTCCCTGCAGAGGCCATGTTGACATTAGTGGTATGGGATTCTGCCTTCCCCGCATTGCATGAGGCTCAGGCTTTTATACTGACATTCCGACGCAGGGGGCCAGTCTACATCCTAAGAAATGGCCAGTAATATCTAGAAAGGTCTCCAAGGGTCGAGACTTTTCCGGGGAGTTCTAAAGCAGAAATTTCCAGGTGTTGTGTTAAAAGGCGTGGAAGACAAACCCCTTGCTTTATTCTCCAATATGTAACTACCAGTCTGGCCACGTTCACTATTTCGAACCTTATTGATCTGGATTCACCAATAGTGCACCACAACTAGAAATGGGGTCGCATTCAGTCAGAAAATTAGTTTATTGATGCAACAGATACAGGTTCTTATGGATTGCCAGTGAGAAATACTGTCTGCAAAAGCACATGCGAATAATAGTTACATGAATACAAGCGCTTGATGAAGTTAACACAGCCTGGCTCTAAAATATAAAGGTAACAGTAAAAGTAACTCTCTAGAGATTCTAAGTTTTCCCAGGGAAGCCCTGGATACAGTGCAAGTCTTACCCACAGGCGTCCCAATGAGGGGGGAAGAGAGGTCCAGCTCATCTACCGGTCCCAGGAGTTTGTCGATGTTATCTGCCTCGACTCGTCCATGATGGTATCTTCCCTGATATCCCCCTCTCTCTTGGGTCATTTTGTATTATTTCCACCTTCAAGGTGGAGCTTAAGTGACTCTAGCCATACATACCTTTATTACTATTGGTGCAGATCTCTCTTGCTTCGCTTTTAAAGGTATATGACACCAAAAATTCAGAGCACATGCTCAGAGGGGGCTGGTCTCATTTTGGAGGGGGGTCGCATTGGAGATGGGAGTGCATTTTAGCATCTAAATGCATTATAATGACATTATAATGAAGCAAAGTTCACACAGAGGACGGCATTCTGTCAGAAGATGACAGGCTGCTGGCTCAGGGTAACAAGTATGCAGCTTATCAGTTTCTTGTACCACCTAGTTCCTATCTTTAGGACAGAGAGTAGCCGCAAGATCTCCACTCTGCTCCATCCTCCGTCCTTGTTGCCACAGGAGCCACTGTGGAGTGCACACTCCTGGCATAGCAGGTGTGGCTCCATCTCACCCCAAGGGGCCCTGAAAGTCCGTTTTTCCCTTATGTGTGGACAATGCTGCATTTCAAATATAAGTTTAATTCCACATTTCCTAATTATTCCACACCAGGTAGGAACCAGAGCTGGACTATCCAGGGAGCAGCTAAAGCAGGACTCTCTGGGGAGGAGCTCTGGGGAGCCAAAACGGACAAACAGTACTTTTCTATCTTTGTGTGTTTCACCACAAACCATTATCTATTGTCCCTGACACAGCTGGTTTCGATTTCAATGAACCAGGCTATAGATTCTTGCTACCTGGAACCAACTTCTTGTGTTTAGCTGATGATCTGAATGAACAAAGCCTTGGCTGCTTAGACACAGTTTTAAGGACCCCTTTAAGTTCCGTGGCAGCTCTTATTGAGTCCCAATGGCAGGTCATGGTGGTCCTTGTACATCTAGTGCTACATGTACAGATCAGCTATGAAAAAAATCCCTCTCTTAGGCAGCAAAGCAAAGATTGAAGTGGCATCTTGCAGCTATTTGTTTTGGGGACAATTGAAGAGTCATCAATATCCCAGAGTGAAAACGTGTCTGCATTGATTTTAGGCGTGGGAACGTTAAACAATGTCATCCATTATAGCTGGGAAGGGGGAGCTAAAACATGGAGAAGTGCTGAATTACTCTCACAATTTGGCAACTTCATGAAAACAAGATCGTCTTCCCTGCAAGCTAGAAAACTGAGTCTAATTACTTAACTCTCAGTAGTCTTGAACTTGGTGCTTATTCCTATGCTCAGCTGTTCTTTGACAATGACATTAATTTCAATATTTTACAAGAACATTTGAAGTTTATTTATAGAAACATCAAAAATTCCTCATTTTGAATGTATATGGAGAATTGATTGCTTTTTCCATAATTGGGATTGCAACTGCGATCTTTCATAAAGCTGTTATTAGTCCCAATATTATCACAGCTGTAGCTTCTAAGACTGACTGAGCTTACAAATTACTCAGTTTCTTTTGAAGGCTAAGATAAGCTTTTAAGGCAAGCTTCAGTGTAGTTAACCTGGTCAAACTTTAGGACTGGCTATGGGCTTACTACTGTACATTTTAAAATGGAATGGCTTTACCTTGCATGCCACTATCACTACCTGCCAGTTCATGAAATATTCCAGGCAGTTACATATTCTTGGTAGCTTGCATATATTTGTATTAGAAGAAAGGAAGTTGTAAATGATGGAAGTTATCAGTGTTCACTCTATACAGTTAACACTGTCTGAAATACAGCCTGAAAGACTACATTTCTATACACATAAGATATACACAAAGCTATATTCTATGTAAATCCAGTTGTTTGTTTGCTGTTCACTTGGAGAGAATGTAGAGGTCTCTCTATGATTCATGAGTGCAAAACAAAAGAAATTGCTCTAACAGATGGTGTTATAGCTCTGTTTTTCAAGAGTTGTGACCCAAGTCATAAACCCAGTTTATAGGGTTGATTATTGTTTCTGCTAACGGTGCTACTTGTTTATAATAAGGTTTTACAGTGAAATAATTTCTGAACAACTTAGACACTGCAGAATTCTTTAAGCACATGACTGGGAGTGATGGTTTTAAGTACTAGGTGTTTAGCACTAAGTGATACAGAAGGAGGTTTAAAGCAATTGGCGAAACTGTTCAAGAGTGAAGATTATACATTTGATTTTCAATAGCATTCTGTTATTCCATATATCATCCCTAGTGTGTGCATATGAAATGCCTCAACCTATTCAGCAGAGTGCAGGCATTATCCCAGCTGTTGAGGCCAGTGGTGTGCTGTTCTCAGAACCAAAGGGAGAGGAGACCATTTAGAAAGAGCTTGAGACAAAACATTTTGACCATTAGAAACCGTTTTAGGAACTCTATCTGGAGTTTTTCAAGAGGGTTACTTTATGACCTCTCAGCTCATTCTGGATAGCTCATCTATGTCTATGCCAAACATCTTCATTAGGATAATAAATGTGCCCAGAACCTCACATAGCATTGAATACACCTGCCAGGTGATATTAATGTTCCAGATATCTCTCATTGATAATTCTTTACCTTACAGATTTTTTTTTTTTGTGTGTTTGTTTGCTTTTAAAAAAGGAGCCACATTCTCACCTGTGTCCAGACTGAAAGGTTGTGTAAGTGGTATGAATGCATAAATGTAAAGCTGATCAGAAGCTCATTTATGTGGCATCTTTGCATTGCTGCTCCTCTGCACAGGCCTGCTCCCTCACACTGTGCAGAAGGGCCTCTGCAGAGCTGCAGTTTATGCTAGCTATGATGATATTTTCAAGCTAACAAAGCCTGGCACTCCGCAAGGAGTCTGGCTTTTTCCTCCTGCCAGGCCTTACTATCCCAGTTACAGTCACACCAGTTTGCTGTGTGCAAGTGGCTGTAGGGCTCCCTTGTTGCTGGTGCTAAAGATGTGCAGCTCTAAGTTGGAATAGGCTGCTTTTAATGTCAGCTTTTGTCTCTCACTCAAGCCCGTTATGTGGAAGTACAGAGAAACGCCTCTTGGTTTGGAACATCTCTTGGGTGTTGAAACATCTCTTGGTTTGGAACATCTCTTTGGTTTTCTTCTTGGCTACTTAGCAGGCACCGTATCTGGGATTCTCTGCTGTGTTTCGCTAACGTGCTGCAATTTTAACCAGTTAGAAGTAGGGGTAGACCATATTCATTCCTATCTGCTAATTCTGAATGCTAGTGATGATCTAATATTGCTTGAGTTCAAATGGCTGCTTAAGTTTTGTGGCAGCAAAGTATAATATCCATAAATGACCAAAATTGGAGCTTGGCTTAGCTGTTTTTGTTTGTTTGGTTGGTTGGTTTGGTTTGGTTTTGTTTTCTTTTTTTTTTTTGTTTGTTTGTTTTGTTTCTATTTGAGTATATATATTTTTTTTATTTTATTTTAAAGAAACCATCTTCTTTCTATCCCTGCATCTTTCTACCTCTTCTCACACTTCCACAGCCCACACTGCCAATGTTGGTATTTCTTTTACAGTCACACAGAATAAGGTGGTTGCAGTGAGAAATTTCTGGCAAAGAATATGATAGCTCCATTTCTAGGAGATATTTTCCACAGTGGGCAGGATGGGGAAAGTAGGCGTGAAAGTGATTGACTACATTGCATTCTCAGGGAACAGGAGAACTAAACGTAGCCTGTTGTCTTCACCAGAAAAGCAACCTGCTGATGTCAGTAAGTGTTCAGGCATGTGTGAAGAGATCTCACAACTGCCAGGTTCAGACTCAGCAAGTGCAAGGGTCATTTGCACAGTCAGAAAGAGCTACTCCTTGTAGGCACATATTTTTATTTTATTTGTTCAGATTTTAGTATGTTTAAGATTTAGACAGATGAAAATGAGGAGAAAAAAGAGAAAACACTGGACTGGTTTGGTCTGCTTTTCCATATTCCTTTCATTGCACATTTGAGAGATGGCTCTTTGAACTTGCGCTGTTTTGAATGCAGGATGTTGGACTCACAGAAGTTGGGAAACCTGAATGCTTGTTTGGATTTTATGGCTCTGCTCCTCCCTGCCAGTACCAGGAACAGTAAACACCACACTGTTCTTATACCTGTTCTCCTCTCTTTTCCCTTAGTGTCAAAAGTAACCTTTTTTTTTTTTTTTCTCTTTTTTTCTTCCTTTTTTTTTTAAGGATGATTCCAGCTACAAACAAAGCCTTTGTTGTAAACAACCTTGTTTCTGGAACAGGCTATGACCTCTGTGTCCTGGCAATGTGGGATGACACGGCCACAACCCTTACTGCCACCAATATTGTGGGATGCGCTCAGTTCTTCACCAAAGAAGACTACCCTCAGTGTCAGTCGATGCACAGTCAGTTCTTGGGTGGGACCATGATTCTGATCATTGGAGGCATCATTGTGGCAACTCTGTTGGTATTCATTGTAGTTCTCATGGTCCGCTATAAGGTCTGCAGCAATTCCCAGGGCAAGATGTCTAATGTCAGCAATGTCTACTCGCAGACAAATGGAGCACAACCAGTTCAGAATGGAGTCTTGCCCCACGTCAACCCCAAAGTGGTGGTGAGAAACGAACTTATGGAGCTCAACTGTCAGTCTGCACGAAGCAGCATCTCCTCTTCCTCCAGCTCTGCAAACAGCCGTGAGTGTGATGACTATAGCCTCCAAAGTGAACAGGGCACATTGTCCAGTAAATGGAGGCCTCCTTCCAGGTCAAAACACAATATTGAGCGGCTAATGGGTGCTTTTGCCTCCCTGGAACTAAAATGTCAGAAAAAGGAGGAGATTACAGACTCTAGAACTTCCACGGTGGCCTGCCACTCAGACAAAGAGCCACTGTTGGGCCACCCAGAGTCCAAATTTCGCAGCCTCCTCATGTTGCCTCTGGAGGGCAAAACCAAACGTAGCCATTCTTTTGACATGGGGGACTTCGCCACTTCTCAGTGTTGCACCTACCCAAAAAAGATAACAAACATTTGGACAAAGAGGAGCCTCTCAGTGAATGGCATGCTTTTACAGTATGATGACAATGGCCTAACAGGGGCAAAAGGGACTTTTGGGAGCTCAGAGTGGGTAATGGAAAGCACAGTGTAAATATCAATGTCTCCCCCCTCTTCTTCTCCCCTCGTGTTATAAAGTGTGGTTTGCTGCAGGGCCATTCATTTGGAAAGAGAGGGGAAGAAATGTTTTCCGTTGTACCGGCCAAATAGATAAGTAAACAAATAAGTAACAGGGATATTAAAAGAGAAAGAAGGTCATGAAATGTGAATAGGCATGTATGGATCCTTTCTTATCTGGCCCCAACTAAATCATGAGTGAATGTTTCAAGGAATTTGGTTGTTTTATTTAACATTGTTTTGCGGAAGTTATTCAAACTCTTGGTGAACCATTAAGCAAAGAAGATGAAAAGGCATTTAACAGCATAAATTGAATTTTACAGGGTTTGTTTTGGTTTTGTTTTTTAAAGGGCACCTTTTTTCTTTTAACCATAAAAGTACACTTCTGTGGATATAAAACTCGTGCCAGGATATACCTGGTTGTCATTGCAAACGACTTTCTCAAAAGTGCAGGCGGGGCATCCACAGGGACAGATCAGACCAAACTGTTCAGCATAATCTCATGGTGTTAGCTGTGACATCTAGGAAAACAATACTTGTTGAGTGGGCTTTTGGTTCAAATTTAATGAGTTCTCTTCTGTTTTGCCTTCTTACTGCTTTTGAGTTGTTTTTTTCCCCACGACACAAAATATGTTTCCATGCATTTTTTGTTTTGTTTTCAGCCTCATCAAATCCACAAGATGAAAAGAATGATAAGTACAAACATAAAATTTTTGATGTACTGCATAACTCACCTCCAATGCACCCCTTTATGTCTTCAGAAAAGTTAAATCTAGGGGCTAATGCATTAAAAAACCAGATAATCCTCTTTCTTCCATCTTCATAGTCTCTGCTTGTTAATGTTCAAGGCAGATTGGAGCAGCTATTGATACCTGTAGCAGTGTTGCTGTCAAAGATAGATAGGGAAAATAGCAATCAAGGTTTCCTATTAAAGGATAAAAAAAGGGAAAATGAAAGTAGCTCCTATGAACTCTTCACACTATTAATACTAATGGCTTCTGGTAGAGGCCACACTGTCACTGTTCAGTTGACAAAAAAAGCCCACAAGACTTCTACCTTATTGCGAAAAAAAGCTTTGTCTAGTCACCATGATACGGCTTAACTGTATCAGTAGCATCACAGGAAATGTAAGATTTTGTGTATTTCAGGGAATTGGGTGTGCTCCAAATTAGCCAACAAAACCAAGGTAAATTTAGTTGCCATAGAGAAGGGGGTCTCCCATGTGTCCGCTGCATTACACATAGCCTTTCCCCAGGTCCCCAGCATACTCCTGCTCTTCCGTCTGTCACACACACTAAGGTCCTTGCTAGCCAAGAACAGGAGCTCTTTAGGGCTTGTAAACTGTTTCTCACATTAGGTTTTGGGATCATTGCTATGGTTGTCTAAAGGCACATTGCCCACCCATTTGACATAGTTTTCCTTAATGACTATACTGTGATTTCCAGCATTCTGGTGGCTACTGCAACTGCCCTTTCATTTGTTTGCCATTTATTTGTGATCAGCTGCTGGGAACCATCCTGAAATCGCACATTGTTCCTATGATTTTATAAAAAGTGTGCGGAAAGAGTGCGAGGCGCAGAGAAAATAACGCATGAAAAAAATCCTATGTATATTTTTTTTAAAGGTGCAGATATATATTGTGACATGGCTGTGTACTTTATGTTGTATTCGTCACATTTCCTACTTGGAGTTCTAGAAAATGACATCCCTGTGATCAGAAAATTTTTCTTTATTTTCTTTTTCTTTTTTTTTTTTTTTCTATAAAACGTACAGTAAAACACATTCTTGGGAAAAGTACTTGCTTTTCATTTGTTTACTGTTCTGTGTTCTGCTTTGAAACCTAAGGAAGGAGTGGTAATTATTTTTTAAACTCTCTTGACAATTTAGATGTTTGCTTCCTCTTTCCCTCGAAGTATGAATCAGGAATTACCTACCTTTTTGGAATGCATAAGAAGAAAAGACTTTTTAAAAAGGCATTTGACCTTGCTTCCTGTGGTTACATTTATACAAATCTGTATCACTAACATACTTTAAACCTGCACAAATAAGAAGAAGCTTTTTTTAGGCTTAGGACCTGAATTTGTGGGGGTTTGCTCAGATTATTGTACACCACCAACATTACGTATATTCAAAAGAGATCCAGCCAAACTTTGTTTGCAACATCTTTCAAAATCTCTGCTTTTCTCATGCTTTCCAAGAGAAATGACTCCTAGTGCAGAATCTACATCACCCAGCTGTCCAGATGGCACCCTCTTAATCGGTAATGACATTTACATTTATGGTGTACTGATAACTCTTAAAAAGGTCCATGTAATTATTTCCTTTCCCTTGTTATATGGTGGCAAAGTTGGACTTTTTATGTTGATGTTTCTCTTTGAACATGACAATGGGTTGTTTTTAGTGTAGCCCTTGAGTTCATCATCGATATTAGTAGCATATGCAGCCATGAATTTTCAAAAGCAGTATCATATGCTATATACTATTATCTTTATTAAAAAGGAAAACATCTCTTTCACTTTCTCAGACAAGAAGGAAACCAACAGATGCTTTTTAAAAATAATGGATAGTTGCCAAAGAGCCCAGATAGTAAAGTCCACAATCTAACAGCTGCATTTGTTACTATTAATCGTGATTTTAATTCATTTAGTTTTAATGAATGAGGCTCAATCCACATCAGCAAATTCGCAAATACTGAGAAAAATGAAACAAGTCCCCAGCAATCACCTTTGGTTCTTACAGCACATCGAGAACTCAGGCACTCACAGGGGAGGCAGAGACCACCATGGGGAGCCAGCAAGTGTCCAGCCCTGAGGGAGGAATAGAGCCAGCCTTGCCTGGTGGTGCCAGTTCCTGGGTGCCTCCTGGGTTGTGATCATCCTTCAGGTGCAATAAGCCACTACACTGCTTACACAACCAGCCAAGCAGACCTCTGAAGTTATCCTGTGTCTTCCTCTTTACCTCTTTGAGAGCTCTCTTTATCTCTTTGAAGACTGCTCTGTGTTTTGGTTACATTCTGTATCCATGATCTGATTGCTAATGCACAAGTGTGACCCCAGGGTCCTCCACATACCATCTAACTAACTCTAACTTGCCTTTATTTTATCTCCGTTTTCATGTGTGCATTTCACCCAACTTACTTTTCTTTAGTGCTGCTGTAGGCATTGCTCCTTGCTTTGCTTCTGAGCACAACTGCATAGCAGTGGCTGGTGAAAAGTTATATAGATACCTGGGTGTAAGAAATATTTTCACACATCGAGAAGCTGAGCTAGTTCCGATGGCCTTGTCCCCTTGTCTCACAGCACTCCACAGAGAAATTTATACAGGACTCAAGCAACAGTACTGATTCACATATTAATGTGCGGTAGTGTGATGTGCAGCTGCACTAGCTGCACTTTAGATGCAAGTGTCAGGTGGAGCAGATAGTAAGGAGGACAATAAAGATCAACAAGAGCCTTCTGAAAGAGAAGCATGGGAAACTTAAGGTGCTACAGAGTTTAAAGTGAATCCTATGGGAAGAATTAAAGACAGCTGCATATGTGCACATTTGTAAGTTATTAAGTTGCAAGTTATTTTGTAAGCTGTAAGTTATTTTACATTGCCCCGTAAGTTATTTTTTTGACATGTTTTATGATAGCGAGATAAGCTTTTTTTTTCTAAAAATATATGACATTTAGTTTAAAGAACAGGATATGATTCCACTGTGAAATTCTGCACAGAATTAGTCCTGCTAAGAAAACCCCACCCAAATCCCCAAAGTATCATCCTGGAGACTACTGAACATGGTGATAAAATGGGAATCTCTGAAATTAGTGATGATGTGGATTTCATTTGATGTATGCTAGGAACCAAATGGTTGTATGAAATGAAAATAAAAGTGTATGTGAATGTCTGCCTATGTATATATGCATCACAAAGCAGACCATATTATTTGCTTACAATTTATATCCTCCTTACAGCTTTCATGAATTTGAGTCTATTTTTAGTTTCAAATCTCTTTTCAAATAGTTTTGCCAGCTCTAGAGAACAGCAACTGATTTGTTTTCCCCTTATCCTTAGAGGAAAATCTATTATATGTCTCCAAAAAGTACTTTGTTACCGTTGAATTAATTCATTCGTAAAGTGATGCATAACAGCAAAGCAATTTAAGGTGCCTCTGCCCTGCATGAGGCAAGACTGAAAAGGTAGCTTTTCCTTTGCTAAACCTTTCCTTTGTGTTTATATCCCACACCATGGAATTAATCTGCTCTGGAAACAGAAGAAAATAATATTCCAAAAGGCTCTGCTTGTGTCATTCTCACTCTTCACCCAGCAAAAAGTTTCAAAGACAGTTGACCAAAAGAAGACCTTGGAGGCTTCTAAGAGAGTGCAATAAATGCAGCAACAATTTAAACACATTCTAACCTGGAGGCCAATGAATAATTCTACCCGATAGCCAAGAAAATATTTTAGTCTCTGAATAACTTGAATGTCACATCTGTTTGCAATGCTTTGTATCCATTAACCCATAGAAAACCCACAGCACACCATATGGTACATGCAACAGCCCCTTCTACTCATTACATCCTATTTCTCTGGAACCTTTTCTCAGTGACTCACTCATCTGTGTTTGTAATTCAGTACTCAGGCAATTCTGGATGTGTAATAATATTCTGGATGTGGAATTAACAAGTGATGTTATGAACATCTTACATGTTTCACCTTTAAATTACCATAAAAATGACAAGAGGATTCTCCAAACATATTAAATCAGATTTGGTTTTAGGCTGTAGGCTAGATAAAAACTAAATCAAAGAATACCTTGAAACTCTTGCTTTAAACATAGGAATTTTATATTCTGCAGTATGTTTTCTTTGTCTAATTAATTACTCCTTAATCCCCAAAGGTAGAGCATTCCCTAGCATCAACTGTCAAAAGGCCCTATGATACGAAACAATGCCAGATGCTTGCTCATGGTATTACACTCCTAACAGGTGGCAAATGCCAGAGATATAATTATATACCCAGGTATAGATATATTAGCAAGTGCGTGCACTTGTATTCATGCATGCACATTAATTGGAATGCATGCACACATGTACATGTTGTGCTTTTTAACTGTATAGTTTGTGATGTACAGATTTCCTAGTTTGGTAATAAGGAAGCTGTCCTGGTATAAGCCTTAAATTTCACTTCTCCCTCATTCCCCCCCGCACCCCCGGATGGGGGGTGAATGGGGAGGAGAACCGAAGAAAATGTAACTCCCACGGGTTGAGATAAGAACAGTCCAGTAACTAAGATACAATACAAATTACTACTGCCACCACCAATAACAATGATAATGACAAAGTAAATACAAAGTAAGAGGATACAACCGTTTCGCTGCCCGACCGAGCCGAGAGACAGCGCGGGAAGCGCCAGCGAGAGCCCGCCCCCAAACCACACACTCCCAGTTCCTCCCTCACCGTATTCCACATCCTGGGCATGACGTGCTGTGGCATGGAATAATCTCATTGGTCAGCCCGGGTCAGGCGCCCTGTCTCTGCCTCCTCCCAGTTCCCCCTCCTCTCCTGCATAGCATGAGACTAGGAAAAAAAAACCGAACCCATGACAGAAGCAATTACATTTTTTATGAAATACTAATGAGAGAAAGTGAGAGAAAGAACAGAAACTTCCTCTTCGTAGGAAACAGATTAGTTGATAATCTGCATCTCATCCCAGCAGAGAGAGTTCAGTGTTTAAAATGGTGGTGAAAGGATTTATTCATTTTATATGACCAACAGTCACCACATGACCTCACAGCCCACCACCTTACTGGTGAGTTCAGAGTCCTTATCCTATACTCCATAAGGAAGCAAAGAATTTCTTCCAGAATTCGTATAGCCCTCTGGCTATGCATATAATACAAAACTTTTATACAGAAAGGACCCAATCTTCCAAAAAATCGTTGCCCTCTACCAGGTTATTTAGTAATATTTGGAGATGAGACAGGAAACACTCAGTATAACACCAATTTGATCCTGACAAACTGATGTCCCTGGATTTAAGGTCAGTAGAAATATCTTATTCATCTTCCTGTTTAATACAAGCCATAAGATGATGGCTTTCTATTGAAGAAACCCCAGTGGAATTGTGGACCTCTCAAATCGGGTTGCGAGGCCAGTGCAAAGCTCAGTAGGAGCGTGAAAAAGAAAACAGTCCTGGGGCCATTAATATAAATGCTTTTAACCACTTCCAGAGAGCCTTAGCTTGCAATATGGTTGGGCTGCTACAAAACACATCCAAAATGGCTACACAGACTCAAATGACTGAAATGTAACTGTCCATAATACACTGAGTATTGGCTAAAGGTTGACAACAGTTAGAAGTCATGAATACAAATGCGCACAATACAGCTTTGGCTGCCACTTCTAAGCTACAATCACTGCGCTGCTGCCAGCCTTGGCCACAGAGAGTCTGAGGGACAGAGCCACCTGGGTTGAGCTTCCTCAACAAAGACCACCAAACACGATCTTGAATGAGCTTGGGGAACTTGTCCCTCCTTGGGGAATGTAGATCCCACCAGGACCGCAGTCTGGAATAAGGACCGCACTTCTGCCGTCTAGATTAGTCTGTGACAGCATGAGTTTATTTGAGAGGGAAGCACCACAGGTCTCGAACCTGGTCCCTCCTTCAACTCCCTTCTGCACCTCTCCTAGTCTCACTCCTCCTCTATTCTTTTAATTTGATTTCAGGCAAGAGGCTATTTTTCTTTTCTTTTTAATCTACTATACACCTCAGCCTACCTGGTGCTATGAAGTAACTGCACACCACAGGAGAATGGGCAGGCTGAATATGACTGATGCGTTTTCTGGCCATACTCTTTCTCAGTTACCCTGCTGCAACTTTCCTGTTTACTACTGACTGATGATTACAATTACAGTTGTTTGAATTATTCAGTGTAACAAGACAATCAGATGAACTGAATTCCTTCATCACTCTCACACTGAGAACTCTCATTACCTGAGAAGCATCTGCCATTCTTCTGTGATCTCCTAATAGGTGGCATGAAGCCAGTTAAATATTGGAGACCTTGCTGCCTGTTCACTCCTGGTTAGTAGTAGTTAAAGGATGGCGGTTCCAGGGCGATTTCTCCAGAGCAACTGCAAAACAAACAAATTAATTGACCATAAAAACACTGACTAAACAGACCCATTGGTTTGCTATTGATGTCAAACATGTGAGCCAGTTTTCAAGCAGCTACAAGGTATTACTATGTCACGTATATTAGATTACTATTAATGCCACTATGTATAGATTGTATCTGGCATTAATATGGATGACACCTGGTGAAGAGCTTCAGAATTAATCACTAGGACATCAGATGACTTTGATCTCATTTTAGTGAAGAGAGGATCTTACACCCTTCAGATTTTTCATCCTCTCATGGGTATTTTTGAGAATCTGTTCTATCTGTTTAATGAGCTAATTTCTGCATGTATTTATTTTGTATATCTACAAAGCTAGAAAGAAACAGTTAATGAATTAAAACAGAACAAGAAAAAACAAATCAAATTCATTAGATGATTTGCTTGGAAAATGTAAATCTAAGAGCTTTAGTAATGAATGAAATGGAAATGATGGTGTTTCCTGAACTGCACAGCATGTACTCCATATACAGTCAGAGCAAGAAAATCAGCTGTGAAGCTAATATAGAGTTATAACATGTAGTTTGCAACCTGATACTGTATAATTTCTAAAAGGGTTGTGAAATTCCTGAAGGAAGAATGCAATTGCTAGAAATAGGATCATCTAATAATAATCAAATATGAAACCTAATTGGAAGGCATTTCCTGAATGTCCCTCATGGAAGGGAAAAGGATGGTACTATATTTAAATGAGTTTTGAAATAGATAAATTAAAAAAAAATAACTGAGAGTGGATTCGCAATCCAGACCTAATACTCAGTTTGCTCCTAGTCTCCAGATTAGAGGAGATTACCGCAGATCAAACCCCTTTAAGAGAAAAGAATCTTTTAAATCCACCTCAGCATTGCCCTTCTTAGGAATGAAGGAGAGAGGCTCCTTTCACTGGGAGGAAAGAAGTCCTTAATTCATGACTTGTCAGAAGAAAGGTGCTTGCTTCAGCACCAAACCAGGTTAGTTATGGCCTTAATTTACACAGCAGCATATCGTCCTACTGGAAAGGACGACACCTTTAAGTAATAACGAACAAGCATGCATTGACAGAATAATAATCATGGATTTAAAAGGTTAAAGCAGAGAAGGTGTTAAAGCTAAGTGCCAGCTTTAAATCCGCTGGGTGCCATAATATTGGGACTCAGAAGCTGCACTTACAATATAAAAAAAACATTAGTGTGGCAATTAGGCTTAATGGTTTGTGGAGAGAGGTCTGCAAGACTTTATGAAAACATCTAAATTAGTCTGTATTCAAGTTCTACTTCACTCTCACTTTTTTTCTGGCTGTACTGTCGTCTTCCTCAAAGGCAGAGTTCTCTTCAAACATTGTAAAGAAATGCTAGAGGCATCAGGGCCCCTTCTCAGTTTGTATAGGATACTTCTGTCAATTTATCCCAACTGAAGAAACTTGCCTAAGGTGCCTATGAATAAAATAACTGACCTAGAAATGCTCATTTGTTCCAGTGAGCAGACAAAACCAAATCACTAGGTGTGTATTGACCTGGTCTCATATACACAGCATTCTGACCTGCCTTAAGTTGCATGAGACATCTAGCTTCAGTGTCTAAAGATCACTACAACCAGCCTGTGACACTTAGAGAAACATCACTCAAATGGGAGTCTTTTGAGTGAATTCAAACTCCACAAATTTTGTTTAGACCTTTCCTTGGCCCCAGAAGGAGGAGATTGTCTAGATTTCTGGGAGATAATCTGCTTTATTTACAGTTCTCCAGGATTCTTGTGAGTCCCTCCCAGGATGCTAATAGTCTGGTAGTGCTGGGCTTGGCAGAAAACACTAGAAAGCAGGTGGAAATTTTTGATGTGTGGAGGATAGGAGGCAGCAAAAAGGGGGTTTGGGTTTTTGCAGTCCACTTCATGGCATAAGGTGTTTAATTTCTATGAAAATGTTTCTTCAATAGTCTTCGTATATGACATGGATTCAGCACATCAAACAAACAGTGGCATACAGATTATATAAACCTCAGGCACCAAAGTGAAATGGCCCTGTCTCTATTCCTATCTTACCATTGCACAGTTCTGATGTTGTCTGAAGACTGGATTTACACATTGTGCTCCCATCACTGGTAGCAGCAGGAAGACTACAGCTTATTTGCTTGGGCAACTTACTTAAACTTAGAATAAGAACTGACAGAAATGAAATATGGCATTGCCTCTATTCACCCCTCTTCCTTTTTCTTTCACACACATACAAATTTTCAGTTTCAATTTATTATGCTTCTTACCTTTGGTAGATATAAGACTCTATAGTCTCTGCCTGACACTGAAAGCTCAGAGACCAGATAGGTCTGTATTGATCCACATACTGATAGTGCAGCTGTTATATTAGTTCCAAAAGAGATTTCAAACCATTCCTTTTCTTTTGGGATAGCTATTATGAAGGTTTTGTGTGAAACAAAAAACTACACATATGTGCAGGTTTCTGTTTCCTGTTACCACATGTCATCACATACCTGCAGTTTGGTAGCGCTTCTGGCATGCTCCTCACTGTAGCTCTCACTATTGCATATTCAAGACACTGAAGGAAGGGAACAGGGAATTCTGCTGTATTCAACTAAAACTGAGTGACTTGAGATTCAGGAGTGCCTTTTAGGACAGTTGCTCCTTACTGGCTCTCCTGCTATGTAGCCATGAAGCACCTACCCAGGTTACATTCATTTCAGCTTTAGAGTGTTTTACAGGGATACAAGTAAGAACCTGCTTGTATGTCAGGTTTGGTTTACATGATTTTCCAATCACTTTCTTCTCTTCCACGCTGTGAGGCAGAAAAGCGAAATTAAACTCCATAGCAATAAATGTACTGCATCAGTGTTGGGTCTCTAAGTTCATCCCCACCTGTGACATTGGAATATGAATATTTAATTACTGAGTTTATCCTTTTCTCAGACACAACTTTTAACATGATATTCTGCTCTTCGTGCCATATATTGTGTGGGAAATGTAATCTCTTAAATTGATATATACTTATACATACATATATATATATCCAAAGTATTATTTTAAGTGGATGTCTGTGAAGCAGGTGGGTATTATGTATTAAATACAAAAAAAATTGTACTCCCAGCTTTGATCTCTGAATCAAGGGAAACAAAACAGGCTTGTTCAACACAATCACTTGCGAATTACCTCACAGGGCAGCAGGGAGGGTTCACTCCTAGAGCAAAGGAAAGTGGATTTGCTGAATCTTCAGGAAATTGAATGTGTTTTCTCATTAACACCTTAGCCACAAACTCTTCTTGCCATTCCTGGGACTTAAAAATACTGTCTCTCCTTCCTAGTCTTTGGCCATTGTTAGCATTCCTGTTGTGTTGGAGCAAGGGTTTTATTCCCCCCCCCCCAAGACAAAGATCATAAATAGACTTAAATTTTGGGGAATAGCTGACCTTACTCTGAACAATTAATGACCAAAATCACAAACTAACCTGGTTTCAGGTTCAAATGTGATCTCTTTGAACATGATCATCCCATCATCTTCTAGCATTGACAGTCTACATGCAAAACCAAGTGTAGAATCATATGTCAAAAAAAAAAAAAAAAAGTGCAATCAATTCTCCATGGGAATGAGAGACTAATTACTGCCAACAGGCAGTGGTCTTGAAATTCTTAGTATACTTTAATTTTATGAGCTGTTCAGAAACTAGATTGATGGGGACAGAATAAATACCTGGGCTTAAGCCACTAAATTATTAGGGCTGATTTCTAGCTGAAAATGTTTCAGTAAAAGTATTATACATTTAATTTAGGTAAATAATGGTAGGATCTACAGCTACTCTCTCTGGCATAAAAATTCTAAAGGCTGTCATTCTGCACGCTTCAGGCAAAAAATGGACCCAGTGTCAGTGATTTTTCATGATGCTGCTATATTTAGTGTCCTTCATAAAGGTCCAATACTTATATTATTCTGACAGATTGTCAGCTTCCATTAAAAGAATAAGTTTTCACCACTCCTTACTGAGGCAAAAAAAAAAAAAAACAAACAACCTAATTCAAATGCCAAAGTTATCACCATAATATCTTGTGATTGGGTTGGAGTGAGTTTTGCTCATGATTTCTGAAAACTTGAGGCCATCCATCCTGTGTACCAGATGGGGTCAGAAGGAAACCACATCCTTTTTCCTTTCAGAATAAAGACCAGCTTAGACTCAGCTTGTTGACTTTGTTTTTAACAGCATCTGGCAGAGCTGACAACCAGCTATAGGACTCTCAAACTAGAGATTTCAAGAGGCAGACTAAGGCAGTCAGCCCTTGTCAAGGCCTGATGCCCATCATTGGGTATTTTCCAATCATTTAATCAGATTCTGAAGGAGAAAAAGAGCAAGTTAACCCATCGCTTCTCACCACTGATTCAATGTCACCTCTCATCTGAGCAATCCCATGTTGCGCCTCCAGTTCCTTGCCTCACTGAGGTCTCCAGTGTCCATTTACCCTAAGCCACTAACCAGATAGCATCCCTCCTCCATATCCTCCATGTCACCAGATTTTAAGGGACAGAAGAAGGTTTAAGTTTAACTAACCTCTTCCAGAAGATTACAGATAATAAGATGAGGCAGAGCAGGTGAAAAGACACTCTGGACTCCTGCAAGCAGAAGACAGAGCAGGAGAACCTCCTGCCCCTCTGGTTACATGGGCAACTGAGGACTGCCCTGCTAATGGTGAGCAGGTGCTGGCATGGGGAGGGACCAGTTGGTACTGCATACACCCCTGTGAACAGCTCTCAGAGCCATCTGCTCCGAATTAGACTGGATTAAAGACACAGCATAGGCAAATCCCTTCTTGCTGTTTGTGTGACATAGGTTTATCCCATGTGTAATATGGCTTAGTGGAAAGTGCTGTCTTTCTTACATGCAAGGGAAAGGCAGTTAACAAAAAGATCTAAAGGCAAGTAAAAGAAACACCCCTGTAAATTAGAGATAACACTATGGCAAGCAGTCTTTGCTTTAATAGACCCAGCACAAAGACAAAAATCAAGGTGGGTACCAAAAGCTCTATGCAGGATTCTCTGCTGGCAAGGAAAGACACAGATAAGCAAAGCAGTCAGCATGAACAGCACTGCATTCATAATTGCTTTACAAGCAGGAATAGTACATAAGGGGAAGAGGGCAAATCAGAGGCATGTTATTAATATGTGTTTAAGCACTATTCCCATCACATCTTTGCTGAAGAAAAATGTTACTTTTGTTCCTGACTTTCCTAGGTGGTTGCCTGTGCATAGGAGCAACAAATTTAAAAATAATCTGTGGAGCAAGCCTGTTCTTAAGATTTCAGAAGTCTGTGTGGGTTTTTTTGCCCAGTTCATCACTATTTTGATTTATTTCTGTGTACAGAGAGCACACTGTTCTCTGAGAGGCTGTCCTGAACCCAGTTGTCATTACCCTCCACAGCTGCCCAGAACTCAGGTTTGTGAGGCAGTAGGTATACTTACTTATGCCTTCTATACCTATCTAAAGCCACTCTGGTGAAGGTAATCTTTGCGTTACTCTTTGGGTGCTGGCTTTATCCTAAAGATGCCCACTTTTCCTTGTGAATGAAGCACCCTGGAAAACAACCAAACAATGCTTATCTAATAAATGTGTTGGCCCACATGATTAGTTTAAAGAAACTAAAACCATACAATTTCAAGTGAAATCAAGTCCTATACCTACCTCCTCAAATAACATACAGAGGAGAACATGCTTTTCCATGTTACTTGCACCCATTGTTCAATTATTTGAAAAGGAAAGCTCTCATTGCTTTTCCAATGTTTGGAAGAAAGAAGGGAGGAACAGTGTACCCTGTGCCATGCAAGAGAATGGAGCAAATGAAAATAAAAAGTGGGAACAGTAACATTACAAAGGCAGAGACTAAAGATGCAGAAAATGTATTAAAAAGAATGAAAAATGTTTTTTCTTTCCAGATCCTGAGAAAAAGTAGACCTTAATCAGAGAAGATACATCACTGTTATATCAAGAAGGTAAAATTATTTACATGGTTCCAAGGAAATTTTGAGATATGATAGAATAGAAACATAGAATAGTTAGGGTTGGAGAGGAACTTAAGAGCATCTTGTTCCAACCCCCCTGCCATGGGCAGGGACACCTCCCACTAAACCGTGCCACCCAAGATATTGTGATACTGAACTCTATCACAATAGTGAAACCTATAAGCAATTAAAAAAAAGGGAAATACCCCAGTGTTGTGGTATAAGCCCAGCTATTCACTCAGAACCACACAGCCACTCACTCAGTCCCCTGCCTTCTTCCTCCCCCCACTCCCGGAGGGATGGGGAGGAGAATTGAAAGAATGTAACTCCCATGGGTTGAGATAAGAACAGTCCAGTAAATAAGGTAATAACACAAACCACTCCTGCTACCACCAATAATAATAATGACAAGGGAAATAACAAGCAAAGAGAATATAACCACTCACCACACGCCAGCTGATACCCAGCCCAGCCCAAGCAGTGATCTACCCCTTGCAGGTAACTGCCCCCAGTTTACATCCTGGGCATGACGTGCTGTGGTATGGAATACCTCTTTGGCTAGTTTGGGTCAGGTGTCCTGTCTCTGCTTCCTTGTGGCTTCCCCTCCTCCCTGGCAGAGCATGAGACTCAGAAAATCCTTGGTCAGAGTAAACATTACTGAGCAACAACTAAAACCATTGGTGTTATAAGCGCTGTTCCCCGGCTGAAAGTCAAAACCACAGCACTGCACCAGCTACTAAGAAGAAGAAAAATTACTTCTAGTGCTGAACCCAGGACAGTATCCACCCCTTATTCCATACCATTCATGTCATGCTCAGATCCCACATTTTTCAATATACCATCACTCTTTTCTCATACACACACACACACACACACACACACACACACACACACAGATCATTCCTTAGTGTATAGACCAATCTCTATAAAGCTGCTGAGTTCATCTGGTCCATGATGTTGGGCTCCACCTCTTGTAACAGTCTTCCAGAGCAGGAGAGAGATTGTGCAGCGTAGGATTGTTGCCTGCTGATGACACCGCGGAACTCGTCTGATCACTGCTGAGCTCATCTGGTTTTGTCAAAGTTCATTCTTTGCTGGGATGATGGTCGAAGGGAAGTCAGGGCCAGTTGGTGATCTGAAGACATCTAGTTGGTGGGCTATAAAAGTGCTACATAACAGGCAATAGCATATAATTGAGTTCTTTGACTGTTTTCGCCTAAATTCGAATCCCCTTGAGGTATGCATCAGACTTGGGCTTGGATAGCAAGGCTTTGGCAACAGAGTGGGATACAGAGGCAGCTTCTTAAGAAGCTGCCAGAAACATCCCCTATTTCCAACAGAGCCAATGCCAGCCAGCTCCAGGAGGGACCTGCCACTGACTAAGACTGGGTCCATCAGTGACACTGCTAGAGCCTCTGGGATAACACGGGTAAGAAGGGGTGAAAAACCTTCACAGTAGTAATTGTAGCCAGAGAAAAGAGTGAGAGTATGTGAGAGAAGCAGGTCTGCAGCCACCAAGTCAGTGCAGGAGTGGGGGAGGAGGTGCTCCAGGTTCCAGAGCAGAGATTCCCCTGCAGCCCATGGGACACACCATGGTAAGGCAGGCTGTGCAATTGCAGCCCATGGAAGTCCATGGTGGAGCAGATCTCCACCTGCAGCCCAGGGAGGACCCCAGGCTGGAGCAGGGGGATGTCCAAATACCCCATGGGAAGCCCACATTGCAACAGGCTCAGCTCCTGCCAGGGTCTGTGATCCCATGGAGAGTGGAGCTCATGCTGGAGCAGGTTTCCTGGCAGGAGCTGTGATCCTGTGGGAGACCCATGCTGGAGCAGTCTGTTCCTGAAGGACTGCAACTATGAAGGGACCCACACTGGAGTAGTTTGTGAAAAACTGCAGGCTATGGGAAGGACCCGTGTTGAAGAGGTTAATGGAAGATTGTCTCCTGTAGGAGGGACCCCACACTGGAGCAGGGGAAGAAAGTAAGGAGTCATCCCCTGAGGAGTAAGGGGCTGCAGATGCAATGCGGGATGAACTGACCACAACCCAGATTCCCTGTCCCCTGTGTGGCTGGAGGGGAGGACTCAAAGTTAAGAGAAACTGGGAGTCAAGTTAAGCCTGGGTAGGGGAAGGAGGGAGGGGAGGTATTTTTAAGATTTGAGTTTATTTCTCATTACCCTACTCTGATTTGATTGGTAATAAAAAAACCTCAGTTTTCCCCTGCTCAAGTCTATTTTACCCACAACAGTAATTGGGGAGTGTGCTTATCTCAACCCACAAGCCTTTCATTGTACTTCTTATTCCCCTGCCCAGCTGAGGACAGGAAAGAGAGAGGGTGGCTTTAGTGGGGACCTGGAGCCCAGCCAGGTTCAACCCACCACACCTGCAAGTCTTTCTGTTTGAGATATATGAGGAAAAGAAAGGGAAAATCAGTGTGTGTCTTCCACTGATCTCTTTTTAGAGCCAATAATGGAAGTTTCTATGGTCTGCTGCAAATTCTATTAACTGGCACTTCATAATTATATGCTCAGTTGTCTGTTACTTAAGACAGATGATTGTCCTCAATAACTCTTGTTAAAATTAAGACATGCCTTTCTGGAGGTCTTAATTATTAATCCTGTGATGTATCTTTAACCTTTTTGATTCACTTCCTCCTGCGTGTTTCTCTCATCTGCCTGTTCCTGCCAATGCTGACTGCTATGCGACAGAATGATACCACTGTCACTTCCAATTACCCTGGCAGGGAGTTCAGTAGAAGGCTGTTGTGGACCTAATGAGCTGTACCCAATCAGGAGAAAAATGCAGCCCCATTTCCATCCCCTGGGTGGTAATTATTTTATAGGAGAGATCAATTCTTGGTTAGGTTAAGTAGTGGAAATAAACAAATGTGTATAATTACCCTGTGTGATCTTCTCCACAGCTGGGATGCGGATGAAATTGGGCAGCCAAGAGAATCACAGGATGATCCGTGGGCTGAGTCCTTTAATATGCTCTGCTGCTAGGATTGCAGTATCTGTCTTTGTCATTAAATGTTTTCTTTTGTACCAACAAGAAAGGGCATTAGGCTTGATTCTGCAGTTATGAAAATCAATCAGAAACTCCCACTGTCTTCAGGGAGAGACACAGCAAGTACTTTGCCAGAACATAGTGCTGCTACATGCCCTTTCAATAAGGCTAGATCAGAAGCATTATTAGGAAGAGCAGATAACAAAGAGGAGCAGAGTACTTAGGCTGGGATTCATCTTACCTACTTTTAGCCATCTAAACTTAAGTGCCTAGTGTATATCAGTCATTTAGACTCTCCTCTGCAGCCTTTGTGCAGAAAGGATGTACTTCAAGAGGCTGATCAATAATTTCCACACCACCAACTGTACACAGGGGTGTCTCACAGAATTAGGATGATGTAGTCTCCCATTGTGGAGGGTTAAACCACAACACCCATAAATAGGTCATATAAACTATCTAGGTGGCCACCAGCAACAAAGATAGTGAAATCCTTTTGGGCATGACCCAAAATCTGACTCAACAACCACCATACTTTTTCCATTGTCTTTTACTGGATATACATTAGTCCATATTAGCCAAGGAACATATTAGCAGAGGACCTGGATGAACTACTTTATGCAAAACACGTTTGATTCTGAAGGTACTCTGGAAATGTATGGAGGCAAGTAAGCAATGGTGAGAGGAAAGTAACAAGCAGCTAGGTTTTTTTGGCTGTCCTTTTCAGCTTTAATCTTTCCTGGCAATTTTACCTATTGGCACTTGATGCTGTGCCTGCAGGTTTGCCCAGTTCTCCTCTTAATCTGAAATTCACTCTGTGTAGGGAGAAAGAAACAGTAATTCGTGACACAGATTCCACATAGGGACACAGATAAATTATTGAGTGTCTAGTATATCCTGCAAAAAGAGAAGAAAATCCTTTTTTTTGGTCAAGGCAGGAGGAGTTTGACACAGATGTGTTTGTCTTACTCAAAGATAAATAGCAGGCATTGCAATAAATCACATTTACCAATAGTCAACTTTAACTAAGTAGTACAGTTCAACAAATTGTTGCATGAAGGATACTGAGACAGGCTTAATGCATAAAGCTTTATTAGCAGGGTTGGAGGTGAAGTCATATACACCAACTTCAAAATTACCAAAGGTATAAAAAAAAAGGGGGGAAAGAAAAGAGGGTGGGGAGGAAGGAAAGCAAAGCATCTCGCTGTGATCATCTGGGATTCATTGCCAGATGAGCATCCCCCTCTACAGTACAGTCTGTTATGATAATGATGGTAGCCATAACTATTTTTGTCCCCCAGTACTTTGTACCTTCCATCAGGATCTGTTCCAGGTCCTATGGGCTGTTCCCATTCATGATGTTTTTCATGCTGACTGTGGCATGCCTAGCTGCCCACAGGCATTGCATATGGGTTGGCACTAAGCTTTTGTGCACGTGTTTCCTTGGATAATCATGTCCAAGTGTCTAGATACCCACTGTCTACTTTGCTATGCTCTATGTTTCGATTTTCTCTAATATTAACTAAAAACCATAAGATGAGCTGTAGGAAAGGGGCATGAAGGGCAGTTATCCATGCTGATGCCAATTACATCCCATGAGAACCATCTATATGATCAGTATGTGGGCTTGTGGGTATAAGGCCATGAGGGAAACCATGTGAGACTAACGGAATAAAACAAGGGAAAAAATACTGATCTTTCAGCTCAGAAAAGCCCTGGCACAACAGCCCAGGTGAACAGTTATAATGAGTTCTGAGCCAAGGCATGTTGCAGAGCAGTGGTTGGAAAGTGCTCAGCTTCACAGTAATTGCTGCACCTAAGGCACTGTGCAAGAACAGAATGTCTTTTGGCTAGAGATTTCTATATTCCAGAATTAATTTTCTTTCAAGATGGAGGGAAAAAACCCAAAACCAAAAAACACCATACTAAACACACTCTATTCTACAATTCTGAAAAAATGCTACAATCTGGCTTCCAAATTTTCTAAACAATAAGTGTTTATATTTTCAATTAAATTAAATTGACAAAAGTGTCCTATTTCCTTTCCCACAAAATTAAATTTCAAGTGTATTTTTACAACACTTTCTATTTGTTTAAAGTAAAATGAAACCTGGAAAAAAAATCTGTCATATTCATCTCCACGCTTAAAAATCAAACCATTGAAAATCAGCTTTAATGAAACAACATTTTCTGTAGAGAGGGTTTGCATAATGTGAAAATATTTGAACATCTCTTTGAAGCTTATTCTGCATAACGTTTTGTCTTTCCCACTTGCATATTTTTCACTTCATGCTTCCCTTTATGCACCTGCATTAGACCTTCAGATATGAACTTGCACCTAAGCATAGAATCGTAGAATCAACTAGGTTGGAAAAGACCTTTAAGATCATCAAGTCCATATACTTGATGTTATTCTTTTTCTTCTGATAATGTAATTTTTCCCTCATTCCCTACCTTCTTGTCAAGTTCCTTTCCCCTTCTTTTTTGCCCTCTCACCCTTTTTGCTGCTTTTCCATATGTCCAAGCAAAACCACTTGGAATACATAATTCAGAAAAGGCTATGTACATGTGACATGGAGATAGAGATCTATCAGAACTTCCTGATTTCCATATGAAATCTTAGTAGATTGCCTACTTCCCTTGAAGAATATTCTGCTCAATGCAGTCCTTTGGGTCACAGGAATAAAATTTCCTTCTCAGCCAGTACAGAGTTAAAGACACCAGACCTACTGTCTTCCTTCGGAAACTAAGTGGCAAAGGTGTGTTATTCTTCCCCAGAATGCTCATTTCAGATTTTCTTTCTTGATTATCCCTTGGCAGAAGAGAAAGGGGTGGCCACCACTGGTTAGCAGGTCAGGATGTCATAACTGAATCAAATTATTCTGACCTTGAATGAATAATTAAGTTCTAAGACTCTTCACAGAATAAGAAATTCCACTTTTTTCCAGGGAAGGAATTCAAATTCAGTGACACAAATGAGTTCTCGATGTTTGAGTAGATTGCGTTACATGTAGTCTTTGCCAGTTAAGTCCTGTTTACAGCGAGCTGAAAACCAGCCTGTGACTGAGAGCCAAGATCATACATTTCCAGAACAGCTTTTCTTCCATGCTACTTAATAATATTCTGGATTTTCAAACATGTTTTCCCAAATTCTTTTGCTGGGCTCTGAATGTGAGAAGAAGACCTTAACTGTGTTTCTACTCCTATAAAAAAAAAAACCCAGTCAATAATCAGTCATGACTCAGTTTAACTGGTCATAATCCATTACAAAAGTACAATGGAAATAAAACCTGCCTACCATATTATACAATAAAGAATGTTTGCTTTTCAGTACTAAAACCAACCAAACAAAAAGATTTCCAGTTAACAGAAGCTATATTCCTCTTTACCCAATGTTTAAAATAAGTTTAATAATAATAATAACTCAATAATAATGTTGCTGATGCTGACCTTGCAATGCTCAGCTTTGTGCCTTATGAATCAATTCATCACTGCCTGGAGCAAGAGGGAAAATAAACCTGCAGAGAAAGGAGGTGGATGAGAAATGTCTGCAAGTAGATGAGGACAGTGATACCAAATTAAGAAGAACACTTCGGCAACAGAGAAGCCTGATTCATCTGTGAGGTTAATGTCTCCCACTGATAGTACATAGGTGTATTTTGCACCTAGACAACATGGTGCAAACCAATGTCTCTTAGTGCATGCTCTGCATGTTGCAAGGTCAGGTACCAAGTTTTGTGTCGTGCCGGTAGCGAGGGCTCAGTATCATTTTGTATAATGAGTCTCTGCCCTATGGCCACAGCTTGCTCATTCTCACTCTCATATACTAGATGAACAGATTCTTCATCCCAAGGGAGTATCACCAGATATATTGTCTCACCTACTTGTATAAGGCAAAACCATGAAGATTACCAAAGTCTAGCCATAGAAATAGTCACTTTCACTAGAAGAGGTTAGAAATTGGTACAGAGTAAATCAGCGGGCAAGTGCAAGAACTAAAGGGAAGACAAAAAGTTTTAATGTCCCAAGCAACATGGTCCAGTCAAAGGAGCGTGTGTGGTCTTGCCCTCAATTTCACCTTTGAACAGCGAAAGGATCCCATGAGCCCCTTGCTCAGCCGCTGAAACAGTGCTACACATGCATGTAAGCTTTTTGCTTTGGATACCTAATTTATCACTGCAAATGGCTAGTGTAGGAAATGCTTCTGCATTTTTATGCTCACAAATTGTCTTATTCTACTGGGTGTTCAGACAGGCTTACAAAAGCAACTTTAATGAATTAGCAGGCACACTGCCTTGCACACTGGAAGATCAGAAAGAAAATGCAATATAAAAAGATACACATTAATGCTGTGTTTGCCATAAACAAAAAACTGTCTTCTTCTTTTCATATCCTGAGATATTTTTATGGGGTGAAACAAAAAGATAGCAACTCCTAGAAATGCAAAGGTGTAAATAAATGTGGTCACATGTAAGACATCATAATACCTGGGATTTATTTACATTACAATTGAGGAAATACTGGTATTCATAAGACATGCATAGACCTCTATGCTCATGAAGTTTGTAGACAACAAAGTTAAATGAGACACACAGGAACAGGGCATCCTTCAATCCTAAACAAAGATTATGATAATACAAAGCTTTGAAATTTGAAGTGTTCTAATTGAGAAATTTCAGAAAGCTTTTGAAAGATTAATAAATGCTTAAATTTCCCAATATACTTGTGAGATAGTTAAATACTGGTTAGCCTTATTTTTAGGGTAGAGGAAACAGGTGTATTTTGCTGAATACAGCTAAAAATTAAAACTTTTCAGTCCATAATTTATGTACAAGATAATCTTTTCAGTTCTTTCTTTTTGTCAGCCTCCTGAACCATCAATCTTTCTGACAGAGGGTTTAAACTATGAATAATGACTATAATACTAGAAAACAGCAGAACAGAAACTTACTCCTTCATTCTTCTAAAAAATAAAAACCAAACCTTCAAATCATAAATTCAATCAGATTTCATTAAAAATCAGTTATTTTAATGATCTAGTGTTTATTTCTGCAGAAAAGTGATAGGCAAAAGGAATATCTAGATTATCTAAACTGTTATATCAGCAAGGGTTCTATCAGGCAGCCAAACAGGTAGTTTATGTTCATTCTGCTTATACATATTACCTTGCGTGTGATGGTAAGGCTCTAATTTTTTATGTAGTCATTGTTCCACAAGAACAAATGTTACTGTACAATCACATTTGACAGCACTGCACTTTTCACCTGCATAACATCAAACACTTCAGAAGCTGTGCAAGTATTGCTTTCATTTCATAGATGGGAAAACAGAGCTCCCAGAGATACATCAACACAGATGAGAATTCAGCCACAGTAACTTCCCATAGTGACACAAGCTTGGACTCCTCCCAGTTAATCCCAGTTTTCAGATGTAGCTAAGAAAGCTAAGTGAGAGCTCTCAATAAGGAAGGAGGCGAGGGGTTGTAGAGAGAGAGATACATCTGGAACACAACTGAGGCCAGCTTCTGTATGATCAGTTTTACCTTATTGATAGTATGCACAGAATGGGATGTTCTCCATACCAGCCAATTTGTCACTTTCGACCACATTCTTATCTAGTGTGAATAATCAGTGATTATTACCTTAGTGCATTAAGAACACTTGCGGCCACACCAGTGTATTTTAATATAGTCATGGATTACTCTCTCCCAAATAGCTGAAATCTACCTCCTTACTTTTGACTAATCCTGGTCCCAGCTCCTGGGCTGAGGACTCAAGTAATTTTTCCCTCGGTAGTCCTCTTCAATGCACATCTTGATACCTCCTAAAACCAGTCCAGGGTTTGCTGTGGACAAATGTTTCAAATTTATTGACATCATCTTCTGTGAGATTTGCAAGCCACACAACAAGTCAATGTGTTTCATTCAGATATTAACATATAGTTTATTTTAACATCCATTTACTGAGTTTTACATTCTGAGAAAATGTTGAAGTGCCAATCACAGATCCTTACAAACTGCAGAGTAACATCCAAGAGGTATCTGTAAATTGGAACATCCAATCACATACTCTGAGAGGGATTCTTCTCATTGACTTATTACTAACAAGCATCAATAAGATGCTGAAGGAATGGGCAGTGCAAGTCTTTGGAGACTTGTGACAGTTGAGGGAGTAGTCTAACGATTGGAAGAAAGGCAAATATCATGTGTATCTTCCAAAAAGACAAGAAGGAAGAAGTAGAGAGCTTTTAAGAACAAAAAGAAACATCAGGATTTATCTACTCATAAAAGACCCCAAACCTCCCCAAAATAAACAAAACAAACAAAAAAAAAAGAAAGAAAATCACCACCCAACTTAAAGACATACATATACAGAAACACCCTAACCTGTCATAGGCTTCAATTCAGTGATTCCTACATCTAGTCTTGCTGTTAGAGAAACAAATCTGGTTAGCCAGGTGGAACCTTAGCCTCACCACCTGATTTAACACACTGATGACTTTTGGACTAGGCTGGTAGAAATGTTGTATTCTATACATTGAACAGCTGTAGTAGAAATGCTTCCTCCAAACAAGTTTGATAGACTTCTTTGCACTTACCTTGGTCTACACCACTGCCCCCTTACTCACAACTAGAGGCTACTGTGCACAGTTATTTCCAAAAAATAGAATTAGTGATTGTCCTTGGTTGTTTCACTGTAGACTTCAGGTGTATTGATACCCTCAGAGCTATTGTAAAGTAAATGCCTTAAGGACTCAAAAAAGGAGGTTTTTATATGACCAGTATGTCTTAGTTTTTGAACATAGGACTACGTCCTTTGAAGTTATAAATGCAAAATTTAGATTTTGCTAGAGACAGTAATAGCACTAAAGTCATCATACATTCTGCTAACAGAAATATACTACTGAATATTTGCACTGTTTGTTTGCTTTCCATCTTATCACTTTTAGTTCAAGGATAATCCTACAGTTAAGGCATTGCAATCAGACACTGACCTGCTTTACATGGAGGAACAGAATAACTCTTTCGAGTCCTGTGGGGCCCAGAATTGTTTAGTTTACATAGTCAGTACCACATGTTTTCATTAAAATCAATAATGAAGTCATACTGTGACAATTTATTGCTTGACCATCAGCTATTGGTAGCTCAAAACTCAAATCACACTGTAGTGATTATTGCAATGAAATTTCCAAGACAGAGCAAAGTATATGAACTTTAGAAAATTATGTACCATTTGGGAAAGCACTCCAGCTACCTCAGAGAACCTGAAATGAAGCACTAAGTTCGGGTGAAGAACTTTACCTTGAAGATCATCTAAGGAAAACCTGTTCTTGAATTTTTTACATAGTTCCCATTCAGGAATGACTAAAAATGGAAACTGTCTAGAAATGGAAAGTGAAAAGAACAATTCCAAACATGTCAAAACCATGAAGAAATAATGACTTTGAAGCTAAAAAGAATCCCTTCTCTCAGGGATGGTAGGTACACTCTTCAGGATATAGAAATCTGGTCTGAATTTTAGAGGCAGATGCACTAAGATGCTGTTTTGACTTCCAAACTCTTGTTTTCAGGCTTGTGAATGTTGTTTGCGGAGTCTAAGGAAATTAAAGTTTTATTTCATACTCTAAGAAAGGAATGTGTCAACAAATACAAGTGGACTGCGTGCCACCCATTACATCATCATTAGTATATAGGCAATCATTGCTATACAGCTCACCCTATTATTCTTTTTATACACACAATAAGTAAACGCGTTATTTATGGATACACATTGTATACATAAAATCATAATATATTCACTCCAGGTACTTGCTGTTTATATATATTCACTACATAATATTTCAACAAACATAAAACTTGGAATCAAATAGTTAAAAATCTAGAAGCCAGATGCCACAGAGATAATGCTGAAGCAGATACCTATCATTCCCCCAAATACGGTAGTGATGCAGTCTATGTGGTAGATTGAGAGAATCAGGTATCTTAGGGATAAAGAATCTCTCTGTAGCCAACAACTGAGAAGCTCTGAGAAAAGATTTACATCCTAGTCTTCTGACCTTCAGCACCTGACACAAGGTTTTTGTAAAGAAACTCTCAATTTCCAGGCAATTAGTTATTCAGAAATTGACAAGGATCATGGACATCCCCTCCCCTTCCCTGCTCTGCCCCCATTTAAGATTTAACATTTATCTGCTGCTCACAGGGTCAGAAAGAGAATGGGTAATTCAGGAAACACTGTTAGAGCCAGTATCTTTGAAAAGTCTTTTCTTTCTTTTCCTGTGCAAGAATAGTATTTCCCAAAGTTTGTAGTTCTGACAACGAAGATGTCTAATTCAGTTTTGAATGCTCAGCTGTATATTAAGCATTTCTATGGGGCTCCAGGAAGGATGTGAGACGTATGGGGTGCCATACCTTTCAGGATTGGCAACTGGAAGGCAAAAATAAGCATATTTTGCCTCCCATTCTCTTCAGTTGTGCAGTTGATTTGGCTATACCTGGGTATCTATAACAGTAATAGACATCCCTATTTAGGTAGCGAAGTCCCAGTCATGATGATCAAGAATAGGTACTACTCTTAAATGCCCAGCTCATCTGTCAGGGCATTGAATGGGCCCATTTGGCTTTGTGACAAGGCTTAGCATCCACATATTTGATAGGTCAGTTTACTTGAGCATTCTTAGTTTAAAAAGTACTTTATTTTCCTGGATCATCAATGCATTAGTTGTACCAAACAAGGCTCACATATTTATTAGATTATGGCTCAGTAGAAATGGGAGTGTAAAGCATAATTGCTGAGTAAGAGAGACTGATTTAACAGAACACATCTCTTAAACTGAGATGGAGATATCCTCAAAAACCTGTATATCTCTCATTTGCCACAGGGTGGAAACAATCTCAGGAACTTATCTCAATAACATACTGCAACAGCTAGATGTAATAGTTAAATGCCATATGCTGTACATATGACTGCATATGCAGCTAATAGCTTGGAACAGCTCTGAACTGAGCACATTATATGATTTTAAGTAGCTGCCTGAAAGCCTCTTTACACACAAGAGAACAGCATGGCTCCTCAAGTGCTGTTCCAATCTAGTATTAAACAATATATGAGTTTCATAAAATTCCATGTCAAGAGTGTTTTTCTTAATTAACTAGATAACTATAGTCAGTGTGCTAATAAAAGGAAGAAGAACTCAGATCCACCAATTTATTTAGGTACCTAATACTAAACATTTGTCTCCCATTAGATTTAGAATGAGTGAAGTAGGACATAAACTGCATTTCTGAGTTCAGGTCACAAGTTTTTTTCACTTACATCACTAATTCGGGTAAATTTTCCAAATATCGAAGACAGATACACCTCTAAAGACAAACTTGTGATGATAGAGAGAGGACAGCATAATACACATCTCTTTTTTCTTCTCATGACTTGAACAACGGATTTGAAGATGTTCTCCAAATGCTCCTGCTCCTCCCGAATTAGGGACTAGCTAAACTCACTTGAATCAAGGCAGCAGTGTATGTTGCAGTGCTGAAGTCTGCCACTGGTGAGCCAAGCAACCAATCTCTACAGTCTCCTTTTTCCCCATTCACTGGAAAAATAGAAGATTCCTGTTCCCTAGAGGTGCCAATGTGGCAATTTCATAATCTCTTAATATTCAGATTGGAGCGAGAGAATGTTTAGGTTTTGACACAAATCTGTCAAAAGCCACCAAAATTTGCCTTTTAAACCTGATGTACTCCTACCCAAACTCAGCCTTTTTATCTGCAGCTGCCTGTGGGTACTTCCTTCTTTTCCTTTTACGTGACATAGGAGTAAGAGACAGTTAATCTGAGAATCATGTTCAGTTCATATTTTAAAGCAGCTGACATTTCCAGTACAACATCAAAGAGCTTACTATAGATGGGAACCTTCTCTTAGAAAACGCAGGTTAGAAGGAAATGAGCCAAGGAACCTTTACAAGAAAACCTGTAGCTTTGGAAACCCTTGTTCTTAGGACACCCTGAATATTTTCCTACCAGCGCTAGCACCAGTCCAAGCCTTGCAGTATCTGCAGTATGAGGAGCCCTTCAAGCTAGCGTGCTGCTGCTGTACAGATGAGACTTGCTCTGAGCAATGTTAGGCCTAGTAAATAATTGACAACAGAGACATTTGCTGGAAAACTCTTTTCTGACACTTTACCATTCCCCTCCAGATATGCCACATTGTTACTCAGCGGATTTCTATATGCAACATTTTGTATATGCAACTGCAGTGCATATAGAAACCCTGTGCAGTTTCAATTTAAGGCACTTTAGTTCATAAATGTCATTTTGGCATCTGGAAGCCAGGGAAGGCTGCAGGGTCCTTTTGCGCAGACCTGAGTAGCTGTTTGCTTTCCCTGTCCCATAAAGCCAGGGAGAATAACGGTGACGAGTCATTAACAAGATCTTCTGTGTTTCGTTTTATGACTGCCAGCTGTTCTCCAGCAATCACTCATGTGAAACCAGCCCTAAAACCTAACAGCTGTGGGATGTGAGTGAGGACCATGCAAGCAGTGAACAGCTTTTCAGTTAAGGCTAGAGTAGACACTGGCATGGTGCTGTGCAGGCCAGCAGCTCCTGAGGGTCAAGGTGCAGAGGGATCCTTGGAATGGCAACGAGCAAGCAGAGCAGCCTGAGGGGGACTTAGGCTGCCTAAGACCTGGACATCAGTCACTTCCCTGAGGATGGGCAAGCCAAGGCTAAGCTGGCATATGAATTTGTGTCCCATGGCTTGGGATGACCCATGCCTGGGCAGAGGAGGGCATGTGGGGAACTGGAGCTTGGCCCTACGGGGTGTTGCTAGAGCAGGAGCTGACTGCCCCATGGAGCTGACATGGGGTCCGGGGTCATGTGCAGGATGGGAGAGACCCAGAAAATGAAGCAAGGGCAGGCAGGGCTGGTGGTGCCCCCAGGGGCCTGGCAGGTAAAGGGAAACTGTGGAGGACTTTTACAACGAGGAAGGCCCTGACTTCAAAACCAAATTTTTTGGCCACTCTCAGATAGGTAAACATTCATTTATCTATGCTGCAAAAACTTTCACAAGTCCATGACACTTATTAGTGGCTAAGACAAAGCCTGTGTTTCCTTCATAATAAAAATTAATGAAACCATCCTGAGTTCAGCCAAGAGGGGCCAGTCAAATAACAGCATCAATGTTAATAATTATGGAGTCAAAGTTGGCTCCATTGATTTATTTGGGGACTCTGCCCTGAAATCCAACTCTAATATCAAACAACTCCTGCAAACCCTTCTGTGAGTGCTTAGAAGAATGCCTGACCTAGAAGACTGGTCATCAAGCAGCATTCAACTCTTTGCTTGAAGAGTTGCCTAAAATAACCTCTAAGACACGTCATGTCTTGGCAAGATATGGGCAAGGAAGCAATGTAGATCATAATAGAGACCACATCTCCCATTTGAGAAGAAGCTTTAGTGTTTGCTACTGATTGTTATGAATCTAGCTAGTTTTGAGCCAGCAAACAAGCTTGGGATTCTCCATAGACATTCTCTTTACATGCACAAAATAAGTTCATGCTTCATTCTGTCCATAATTAAATTTGAATGAAAGGAAAGCTAAACAAAAAGGAAGAACAAAAGCCCCCATGGTGAAGAGCAGAGAATCTCCAGAAACATACACTATCCAAAATGAAGACAAAATGGCAGCAGCCTCCAGCAAACACTTGGAATTTCAAAGACACAACATACAGAAAATGAAGCCATTATTGCTCTCAACAGTAGCGACATAAGCCATAGCTAGAAGTCACCTGAACCATCTGCTCCCCAAAGTAGCAGCTCTTAATACAGGTATGAGACTGAAAGATCTTCTGACTCTAGGCACATACTCACATTGGAAAATAGCAATAAAAATTAAGTGTTTTCGTCTGCACTTCAACATGCAGGAGGTGCAACAGCAGGATTACCCACAGAAAATACGAAGATAGAAATTGTATCAGTCATGAAAGTCTGCAGCACAAGCCTAGTCCTGTTTCACACAAATGCTGACAAAACTGATACGCGCATTTTCTCCTCACAGTCAGAATTTATAACCTGAAGTGCCTGTTATAATGGAAAAGTAAATGATGCCCTAATAGTCAAATCAATCTTATGAGGAATAACCTGAATAATGAGTTACAATTGCAAGAGATGAAATTAAGACAAGAACAGTTAAATAAGGATCTGAAGGAGCAGGTGACATTCAGTATGGTGTTGGGAACCTAAATTAGACTTTAAAATGTGTGCAGAGACAGAAGAAGAAGGGGAGAAAATAAGGAACGGAAGCAGACACCTCAGATAAAGATGAGTGTTTTGATGAGAAATTATCAGAAGCAATGTCAGATTTCTCATTATTTGAGGAAAAATCCCTATTTCAAATAGAATTTTTGATGCAACTAGATTTTAGAGCTTGGAACTACAGGAGGATTTCCATTTACAGTAGAAAATACTCCAAAATGCTTACAGCTCAAATCAAGTTGTTGCAGATGTGATTAGAAATTGTCTCTAAAAACATGCCAAAGCACAAGATGTGGAACTAAACTAATAGCATCTCTTTCACCCTGCACTTGTTTGCTGCCTCACACTGGTGGATGAACTTCACCCTGACAACAGTATAATGAAAGTATTATCCCCATTTTAAAGAAAGAGTATGGAACAGATGACTTTTCTAAAATTACTTAGAACACTAATGACTAATTGAAAGCATTTATTGTGGATGTGGGAGATACTGGATCCTGTGATAGGATCTTGACTACAGAATCAGATCTGAAAAACAAATAACACAGTAGCACATCTTAGTATTTACCAGTGATGGGTTAGGTACCATGGTCCTTGTTTTCCATCCAGGTTTAGTAAAACTTTGTTTTTTTCTAGAAAACCTAGCAAAGTTTGGAGAATATGAAGATAGGATTTAGCTCATCTGATTTCATATATCTACAGTGTGAGCATTTCACTGTTTACCCTAGCTTTGTATCCAATGAGAAAAAAAAAAATAGGCACTCCTAGGATGTGACTCAACTTGTGGTAAACCAAGTGTCTAAATCAGGTCAGACGACTGATGCAACTGAAATTCTCATTTCTCCCATTGTCCACAAAAGGAACCTATTGTGATTAGTTCAAATGTTACTCTGGACGTTTATACTACTGATGTCCGTGAGATGAGAGGAGTGCCCCAGCACTGGACAGTGAAAATTAATCCCTAGGCAGGATGCTCTGGTCTGCATTTGGATTGTGGCAGCACCACTTTATGCAGCTCCCAAGTTCTCAATGTGATTGTTCAAGCCATTTTTAACTGCATCCAATAATTATACAACTGAATCCACTGCTGGGTGAATAGATGAGGAAAGAAAACATGATCACTCAGACTTTTTCTGGAGGGTAAGGAGGAAATGAAAGGGAGAAGTTTTGTAACTGCTGATGTTAACACATATGATTACAACTGTCATGCAGGTCATCCTGCCTGGCCCTTTAAATTAAGAATGGCACAAACATTAACAAGAATCTTAAAAAAAGCCAAGTAGTCTGCCTTGGCAGGGAAATAAGCATGACATAATAGATCTTTACTACTGTTACCTACTTATTTATATATTTATTTACTATTTACCTATTTATCTACTGTCTATCTACTTATTTATCTAGTTCTCTAATATTTGCATATTTATAAACTTCCCTATGCAGACGATTTTTAAGGAGTCTCACAGGTTATCAGTCACCTTGGTGTCAGAGTATCTCTGCTAACTCCCATGAGTCTGTTCTGCAGACTATATGGTAGGCAGACTGTGAGGAGACTAGGCCATTCCCCATTATTGGGAGGTTGAACAGTGGGAATGAGCTAAGGGGAAGTTTCAACTGATTGTTTCTGTCATAAGGCCAGTTACACCTGCTTTTTCCAAATTTTCCAAATAGCTCTTCACAACCACTAAAGTTGAAGGAATTCTTGGAAAACGCGAAAGAAAACCCATGAGAGAGCCCGACCTACCATCCAATTTGGAGCTGCACAGCTTCCCTTCAGGAAACTGATTTAGAAGATCCATAATATTGCCTGTAGTATTTAGTGCTGGGTTTTGCTTTGAGATCAGCTGGCATTAGATAAGGTCCTTCTAGTACAACCTTGATTATCTTGCAGAACCTGAAAGATGTTGGAATAATCAAGCTTTCATATAAGCAAGAACATATTTAAAGTATTAAATTCATACCTAGAGACATGATTATGTAACAGTTAACAGACAGTTACAAATCATTGGCTTTGGAAAAATCAAGAGAGAAACAGATCTTTCATTTCATGTTATTATTTCTGTGACATTCTGTAATTCAAGCAAAGCCCTTTCAAAAAATAATTACAGAAGATTTTGTCTTTACTGTATTGTGTGCTTTAATATTTTCATGTCACCTGGAGAGACTCTTCTAGCTGAGGAGGATTATTAAAAGACATTTAAAGTAATAAATCAATCCTTAATAGCCATCTTCATAAATGGCGAATCTCTATACACACTTGGGGGAAAACCTAGCATGTTACAAAAAGAAACTATAGCATGAGAAAATTTTATGACTTTTCTTCAACAAGTTAGTGGCAGAAGCATCACTATAACCTAGACCATCTGCCTCAGAGTCTTTTATTTATGTATATATATATATTAGGATATAGTCCTGAAGTGATTCCTGAAGTGAATCCATTCTCATTAACAATGACAGTGTTAATTCACTTAAGTCTGAAAACTTTAGGACGCTAACTAAATACAAAAAGTAACTGAATTCCTGTTTGCTTTCAGATCAATAGCCAAGAGTCTGTGTAGCACTGGAGGAAAAGATATGAGTAATTGGATACCAGTGAGGTTCAAGACATGGCTTAGATTTCACTTTAAAAAATACTAGGTACCATAAGCTCATAGTAAAAATCAAATTAAGGTTGGGTACCAATCAACTGGGGTTCTCAGTATATGATGGCTGTAGTGCTTGAGTTATAAATGCACTAACAAATCCAAGTGCCTGTTTGGTGTGGAAGCAAAATAGCATTTCATGAAAGGTGAAAGAATTGGAGAACAAAAAAACAAATCTCTGAACTGTAAATTATATTATATATACAGTTTGTAAACAAAGAAAGGGGCAGAAATGTACCTGCTCTGCAAAATAAATGCTCTACATTAGAAAAGAGGAGACCTCAATGCATATGAATCAAGGCCAATGTGTATGGCTTGGGGATTATGGCTTCAAGCTTCATGTTTTTTCACAAATGTCTGGTTTTAATAAGTTACAACTTATTCTTTTGGTAATGGGGAGAATAGCAGGAAATAGTATCACATTTGCAAAACAGGACTGAGCTCCATGGGCACAGGGATCAGTTCCTGATCTCTTAAACATTTTATCTGTGGCCCTGTGTACTTTTCTATCTCTTCATTTCTTAAATTCCTAACTAGGTATCCTGCTAATAGGTAAGAAATACACATTGGTAAAACAGCCAGTAAAGCAATGTAGAAAAAGGCAAAACAGGTGAAGATGCAGCACATTCCAGGAGGTAGAAATGAGGGACTTTGAATCACAACTGTCTCTAAATGAAATGCTAAATTGAATTCTTTATATTTTGTGTAAGCATTATATTTACCATTGATTCCCTCTCCTTTATTTTCAATTTTTATAATTTCTGGTTATTGCTCCTCCAAATTCAGTCCCAATGACAGTGATTCATAAAGGCATTTGGATTACATGGGCTGTAAAATGTTTTAATGATGAATGCAATTGTTATTTCACTTCAGTCTCCTTTATTTCCTTCAAGAAAATGTTAAGTGCAATTTTGCAACACATAGCATCATAAATACCAATTTGTGTATTTTATTTCTGTTGTAAGGGTATGGACTGCAGGGAACTTGACAGAATTCACTAGGCTTTCTCCAGAGAAAGTCATAAGACCAGAAATGGTGTAGGGTTCTATCAAGTGTCTACTTACACAATGCACTATCATCAAAATTAGTTTTTACAATTGTGACTTCAACTTTTCCATATCCCATTCAGAGAAACTAGGCTGAGCAAGCAAAGAGGATGCATTTTTTATATTCTTCATCCATGCAGTAAAAATCCTATGGGGAAAAAAAAAAAACATTCTCTTCTTGTGAAGAAACATTTGAAGTGATTAATCAATATAGTACAGTTTCTGTTAAACTTCAAACCCTGACATGATCCAGTCACATACTCCAAAACACGACTAATCTAGATGACAAACAGTTCTTGTTCAATGTACTCCTGATTAAAAGGATATGTGAAGCTTGGGTATGACTTCTTCCAGTGCTCTCTCTACTGATTACAAGACAACTAGTGAGACTGATTAGACAACAGTAAGCATGCCTGACATTTTGAAAGAATCACCCTAAAATAATCTGAAAAGGATAAAAAAAAGCATGAAAAGCAGATTTAGGTTTGTGGGTAAGAAAAAACCTAAATAACCAAGAAATACCCCTGTGGGATTTAAGAACAAGAAAAAAAAAAAAAAAAAGGCAAAAAGAAAACCAAACCACAAAAGCAATTCTATATAGATCTTAGGTAGACGGTAGGATGGACACTGGCTTTCCATTCCTGCCTGTAGGTGTAGAAAGACTGCACCAAACATGCCTAGATAGTACATGACATTCAGATTATTAAATCTGAATCTGATTCTGAGAATAGACAAAATGACTCCTTGGGTTCCTGGGGCTTTTTTAGGATGAAAGATGTAAGGTATATCTGGGACTATACCCCTATATGTAACTAAGTATTAGCAAACTAAACAAAATTTCTGCTGAAACAAAGAAAAGAGAAAGAGCAATAGAAATTTATGAAAATTCACAGGAGGAAAAAGCAGGTAACTTGAATGGGATAATTATAATTTTCTATTATTGGTGAAGAATGAACAAGATAGGGGAAAATCACAGAAAATGGTCTTTCAGATTAAAAAAATATGCCTCAAGTATAGCTCCTATAAACAATTGTGTCCCTGTATAGCAATTAGAGAAATGTTTTTTTATTCAGTTTATTCACTCTGCCTTATCATTCAAGAAAAGGGAAATAAATCAGGCTCTTGCCTGACCTTTAAAAAACACTGGTTCTCAGTGAATCATCTTGCCACTGACATAATTTGATTGCCTGCTCAAGTCTCTTTCTACACATCTAGCAGCTGGCAGTAACAGAGCTGTGAGCCTCTTTTTTTTCATGAAACAGCCTTTTTCCCCTTTCATTTTCAGGTAAATAAAGTCTAGCAATTGGAAACAAATGAAAGAGAAATTTATCATCATGTCAGCTGTGCCTGTAGAGACAAAATCTGTACCAAGAATGAAGTCTGCGTGAACCTCTATCTGAAAACTCCACATGGCATGAAAATATTACATTTTAAAGTATTGAAATCTTTTGCTTATTTCTCTTCACATTTGTTTTAAATGTGTTGTTCTTACTCCCCCAAAGTGTCCAGGCACCAGAAGAAAATCTCAACTATCTTGAGCTGACTCACAAAGGTCTGGAAATCTCAAAGAAAGACAACTTTAGGAATATTTTCAGTGACCCAAGATATTAATGGAAACACCCTGTTCCTCTGTGTCTATTCAATCTTAACATTGAACCTTCTACTGGATTAGGCTTGATATATGGAAAGATTTTGCCATGCAAATATGACGATGTAAAAGAGAAATCCACAATTATCTATGAACAATACAAGGTCCATGCTTAGACTGCAGATATTATGCAGAGATCAAAAACTAAGAATCTGCTTATTTTGGTGCACCATTTTGCGTCATAAACCATTGGAAGAGCAGACAGCAACAAACATAAGCTAGATTCTGCACTTTGCACCTCTGCTTTAACGACATTTTAGGCCAAAGTAGACAATATGGAGAAAGAAGTAAAAGTGACCTATAATTCATTGCTTTCCTGGAGTCAGAAAAGTAAGTAAAAACATTTGCTTTGGACCTTCAATGTACTTTCTAGTATATATGACAAGGTTATGCAGTCTGTTATGCAGACCTACATACCTGACCTGAGTACAAAACCAATGCCTGTCCTCTGAGACTGGAGACTGTTCTGGTTCTTTACTGACTGTACATAGAACAGAAATGAAAATAGGAACTTAGGGCAAGCAAAGACTAAGAAAATGCAGCATAAAGAAGAATGTCAAATTAATACCTCTTTCTTCTCATTGACCCTTGTGGCTGAACTTTCTGAAAATTAATTCATCTAAGATGCCCATTCAGGTCATGTAGGTCACTGACTCCATGCTATCAGAAGTAGTAACCTCTTATAATTGGAAAAAAGCAGTAAATTTTGTGTCCTCCAATAATTTCATTAAATTTCACTAATAATTTCACTATTTTGCTGCTCTTATCACTGCTATTTCAATCTTTAGAAACCCTTTTCCTGCTTGTAGATTAAATTTAGTCATTGACAGCTCATATCTATTTATTCTCATACCAGTGTTTTCTTCCTCTTCCCTGGTCTTCATTCCATTGTCATATTTATAGAAAATAGCAATAGACCTCCTTCATCTTTGACTTGCTAAGATGGGTTAAGGCAAGTTCTCTTCTAGAGTCTTTAGAACAATAAATTCATCATTCCACTATTCACCTCATAGCTCCTTTTTGAAACTTTTTCAGGTTGATTTATTCTTGACTATGGCTTTCCAGGATTGTCAGTGTTGTAGAACATTATTACATTATGATTGGAAAGTTTCCTACATCTAGCATATCTTTCATTGTTGGAAATATTTTCTTTTTTTTTTTCCCTCCTCCTTTTGCCAACACTATCCTATAATTTAAATACCTCTCTGCCTTCACTGGTGTTTATCCTTTTATTTTATTCCTAGGTAGCCATCATCTGACTCCTCATCTTGCTTTTTACTAGGCTGGACAACCTGCACTCTTTTACTCTTCTTTCACAGCTGGATATTGATTTTCTTAATCATTTTGCCAGTCTTTCTTTTCCTTTGCTCTTCTTCGAATTCATCTTTCTTGCAGGTGGCAAGACTCATAGTATTCCAAGTGCCACCTCCCTGTGACTTTGGATATATCAGGAGACATATGGGAGTGTTCATAGCAATGAGAACATTTGGCTTTTTAATGATTGTATCTTACTATTGGCTTACTGTCATTTTGTGACTGACAGACATATTCAGATAGTTTTCCTCTCTTTCTGATCTAGCCACTGAAATCCCTGGGCATTGCAGAAATTCTTATCATTTGTCCCCAGTTATATGATGTTAAACCTCATTTTGCCCCTTTCCCATTACTCTGAATCTTCTGATATCTAATTCTTCATGTGTAATATACCAAAGCTAATTTCTACAGCTTCTATCTCATGTGTTTGTGTCATCAGTTCCACTTCTTCCATTCCAGGATCATGAGCTTTCAAAATCAATATATAGGCTTTCTCCTAAGATGAATTTTTAAAGAAAATTTACCAGTGATTTTTTTAAAGCCCAACAATTCTTGTTTAAACATTACTATTTTGGGGAGGCTGATTTTAGCCACCTTCTTAACAATAACATGCTTTTTGCTGATCTATATCTTCCTACAGTTCCTCACACAGCTTCATAACTAAAATCACATGTAATTCTAGTGAGGTAAGATCAGGTGTGTTTCCTTTGTACAAAGAAAAAAAAAATAAATCACAGAAAAATATCAGATTATCTTAGCAGTTTCTACATTTAATAAGACCTTGTAATATCTTATTCCTCAGTCTCTTCAATGATTCTTTCTTTCTGAACTCTGAGAGTATTTCCAAGGTATGATCCATAAATTTCTTCCTTCCTCTTTCTGCAAAAATGCGTGGCATTTCCTCTTTCCAGTTTTGTGCCGTTGCTAACTGAAAGTGCACATTTAATATCTCTCCTTCCTGACTGAAGATTTTATTTCCAAGTTCTTTCAGTATTTGGAGTTTGAGATGATCTACTCCCCTTCACTTGAAGACTCTTTGAATTTAGTTTCCGCCCAAGTTCAGTTTCTAATTTCAAACTCTCCTTCCCATAAACTGTCTTCTCTCTGTCTTCATGCATATCGCTGGTCATATTTAAAATTGTTTATTCAATGCTGCCTTCTCTCTGTCATTTCTTATGCAAATTTGGAGACTCCTGAGCTTTCAGACACCCTTCTTTTTTTTTTTTTTCCGCATTAGGCAAATTTTCTCCATTTAAACCTTGATGTCAATTTGAGAGACTTCACTTCTTTAGCATGTAGACTACTGAACTCAATATTTTAAACATGCACCAAATCCTACTTAAAGTATTTTGAGGGAAGATTAGCTGTTAAATTTGTCCTTTTTCACTGGGTTCCCCTGCATTCTATCTTTACAAAAACAGAACGTGTCTCTTGCCTCTCAAGATCAGTCCTGGATGTCGCAACTCAAAAGGCTTATGCCCCAGCAAAAAATAATCCCAGGCAATCAACATTAATGGCAATTTTCCCAGATTCAGAAAAAGGCTTCTTATGATATGCAAAGAATAGAAGATTTGATTCACCACCATGATAAGAAAATATATTAATAAAAGTAACTGGATTTTATTTATTAGAAGATTTTATTGTTGTTGTTACTGTTCTTTTTTCTCCAGTAATTCTTAAATGCCAGCTAAGAAGTAGGTAATTTTATGTTTCTGACTGTAAAGCGTACAATGAATGACAACGTCTGTACTCAAAATGCTAATCCTGTGCCATGGTAAGGTGCCTCCAGTGATTTCAGCAGGATTTGAAAATTCCTCAATGTCTTCTGGGATGCAAATGACAAACATAGTCAAGTACCTGCGGGCTGGGCAAGTACTTCTCCATGCAGGGGTTTTCTGAAGGAAGAAGGATGAAGATTAGGGGAAAGTCAACTATATGTATGTGTGTGAGAGAAAAAGATAAATCTTGTGTAGCTTTAATGTAATGAGAGTTTTATTTCTCTACAGGCTTTAGAAAAAAAATAAATATCTTATTTTAGTTTCCTTTATCTGCTTATGATAACCTGATCAAACCAGTAGGATCTCTGCAGAGTCCTGAGCACCACATGGGGCACAAAAGATTCCAGTTTTATTGACATGCTCCTTTCTACTGACAACACAAGAATGGTTTAGGAAATAGCTTCAGTAGTCAAGAATTAAAACCCTGTCTTAAAAACCCCATTATTTCCTTTGATCTTTCCTTTGATCTCTGAGTAGGCTCGATAGTTAATTACAAAGAAGAAAATAATCAAGACTACCTATCAGCCTTTCAAATTTCCTTATCTGTATTGATAACTTCCAGGGGATGGAATAATTTATTAGGCTCTCCAGCATTGGCAGCATATTATTCCATTTTCATCAGTGTTGTGCTCATACTTAACAGCTATTTTGAGAATGACTTATGGAGATAGAGATAAAAAATTACTTGTGCAGTAGCCACTGAACACATGTAAATGAAACTAACTATAAAGTGTATTGCTCTTCATGGACCAAATACCCTGTGTGGCTCCACTGGCCCTCTCATCCTCATTTGTTGAAAATCTATTAACGAGAGCACATTTTACTTTGCAAATCACCTTTACAGGTTAACTAGCACAGAAAGGAGGAGGTAGCTAAACCAATGTGAGAGACTTATCTGAAATCAGACTCCAATGTCCATTGTCTCAAAAGATTGGTATGAGAAGCTGAGATGGGATTCCACCTATCTTTTGTCTCAGAGATCAGTGAGAGGAGTTAAGACTCTTCCACCATCCATTGCTTGAAGGATGAGCGGGAAGAGCTGAGATAAGACTATTGCCTCCATTACATTGAGGATTGGTGTGAGGATTGCTGTCCATTATCCCAAGAATTGCTGCAGATAGGTGTGTGTGCAGACATGTGCAGTTGAAGAGCTGGATGCAAGGCCAGGGAAACTGGTCCACCAGGAACACGTAATACGTGACATGAAGAACAGAGGTACTCCCCCCAGCTCATTATAAAGTGGGAAAAGGTAATCACCAAGGCACATTGCCAGGGAGCCATTGCCATGAGGATATCTCCAGAAGGACACCTCCGTGAGGACACTCTCCACCAATGACTACTATGGACCCTGAGGGACACCCTCCATGAGACATGGCCATGAGGGCAACTCCACAGGACACCTCCATGGGGTATCTTCAAGGGGACGACTCCAGAAGAATACCTCCATGGGGACACCCACCTCTGATGACTACCCTTGGAGGACACTGCGCCACTACCAACTACGAACCCTGAAGGACTCCCACCACCGACATGACAACAGATCCCCAGGACACTGCTGGATCCACAGTGGTGTCTATCTCTCTCTGCACCTCAAATCCTTGCTTCATTTTCTACCTTTTTTCCAATCTGTCCTATTGCTATCCCTTTATTACGATAATTTCCCTTTTTTATAACAACTGTCTATTTGTAATAAATTTACTAACCAATTACGGTACTTGACCTCATATGCATCTTAATTTCACTCTTAGGATCACAAACTGAAATAAGGTCTGACAGTGGAGTTTTCTCCAATTGGACACTGATAACCAGCTCTATATAATCCAAGGCATTGTAACTCTGGTTAAATCTGCTTACTAGTTTTGGCCTTATTTGAGAAAGAAAATATATTTGCAAGGCATTCTGACACTAGTGACCTTTTCCCTTTTATTACAAATGACAATCAGAGGCTCCTATCATATCACAGACTTGAGGATTTCATTTTTGAAGAGTGTCCAGCCTTCCTGGACCACTTTGGTCTTAAGTAATGTTTCCCAAGGAATTCTGCCAACCAGTGTCCTAAACAGTGCCAAAGTCAGCTCTTTGAAATCTAAGGTGGAAGTTTTGTTCATCTTCTTCTTGACTTCTCCAAGGATTGAAAATTCAGTCATTTTGTGATCACTCTGCCCAAGACGTCCTCCAACCATCACATCACCTACCAGTCTTCTTTGTTTGTGAACAGCAAATCTAATCATGCATCTCCTCTAGTTCGCTCAGTAGCCAACTGGCCTAGGAAGTTATCATCCACATTCTCCAAGAAACTCCTGGATTGTTTCTTCTCTGCTGTGTTGTACTTCCATCAGATATCTGGTTGGTTGAAGTCCCCCACAAGAGCAAGGGCAAGAGATCGTGAAGCTTCTCCCAGTTGTTTGAAGAATGCTTCAATCTGTATCTTCATCATGGCTAGGTCTATAACAGACTCCTACTTGGATATCTGTCTGGTTGGTCTCCCCCTGATCATCCACAAACATTTAGCCTTCTCACTCACAACACTGAGCTCAAGGCAGAGAATTCAATGCATTCCCTGACATGCAATGCAACCCCACCACCTTTTTCCTTGCCTATCCCTTCTGAAGGGCCTGTAGCCATCCATTGCAACACTCCAATCATGCAAATTATTCCACCACATTTGTGATGGCAATTATGTCATGAATCATAGAAACATGACGTAATAATAAAAAAAGGTAGCACTGCCACTTTTACCACTTACACAGTAAATCTCTCTAGCACATAAACCCATGGAACAAAAGGAAGGCTGTGACTGTGATTGAAAATGTATTTCTGTAAATCTTGTGGCAGTGTCTCAGTGGAGAGACCATAATGTACCTACAACTGTGATATCTGTTATCAGCTTTCATTTTAATTTTGAGTCTGTGACTTGATCTTCTGAGACAGCTCATTGTTTCCAGACTTGGAGTATTCAGAGAGTTTTTTAAATGCCTGGAGATTTTGTTTCTTTTTTTCATTTACAAGAGCCAGGTGAGGCACTTTCTGAAGGCTGGTATAAAAAAAGGCAGCCTAGGAACCTTATGGAAAATGAGTTTCCTTTATTACTTCTCAAACCAGACATCCAAACCTTCACACATCCAGAACTTTAGGCACCCAAAACGTAATGTCTCTTAAAATACTCAGACGTACAGTTGATGGTTATCTCAAATGAACATCCATCTTGCTTGTTTTTTAAAAGAGCATCTAGCCCTAGCCATAGCAAGAAACCATAGAATTTTTATTCCAATCAGTCACTGAATTGGGATTCAAGTTTGGATGAGAGCCATGAAAGCAATTCAAATTAATATGGTCAGAACAGTAGGATAGTCAGTACTTTTTACAATTCTCTCCAACTTCTTCATCTGGATTCCCATTTAGCAGGGAAATTAACCAGTTTAAAATGTTCATCTGTGTGTTTTGCCATAGTTCAACAAAGGACCTCCCAGAAGCACCACCACAGAAGAAAAAACATCGGTAGACAAATACACACCCCACAAATGTGGCTTCAGATATTTAATCAATTTCTTAGAAAGATTTATACATAGTCTATACATATGCGAGTGTGTGTTTGTCTGTGTGTATACTTATCCTTGTCTAAAATTACTACAGAGCAAGCAGCACAGGAATGGGTGTCCCACTCTGTCCAAGCAAGAAGCAGTATATGTTCTACCACATGGCATAGGAAGTATTATCAACCAAGATATCCTTCGTTACCTTGTAAACTACTTCATCTTGGGAACCAAAATCTACTTTGGGGATTTAGTAGACTGGCCACCAAACTACTACTGGGTCAAGGAACAAATTAACTCAGCCTCATCCAAACTACCTCTCTCTCTCTCTCTCTCTCTGTTCTCTCTTCTTTCCCACTTACAAGTTCCAATAAACATAACCCTACTGTCTCATTTTACCTTTAACACGATCCTTTGTGCTTTCTTTTTCAATGACTACCATGCCACACTTCCTTATATTTCCAAGGTCAGAAAGGAAAGATGCTATTTGGATAAATCTGCTGAACAGGCACCTACATGAAACAGCAATTTATAAAAATTAATTAAATGTTAGGATTAGTCTCACTCGCAGATGATGCCACTGCCTAATGATATATACCTAATGTCAGTGGCAAATTACAAGATGCCAACAATAAAGCTGTTTGAAATGGCAAACTGTCCTGGGTTCAGCAGTAGCAGTCATTTTTCTCCTTCTTAGTAGCTAGTGCAGTGCTGTGTTTTTAACTTTCGGCCTGGGAACAGCACTGATAACACTGATGGTTTTAGTTGTTGCTAGGTAATGTTTACTCTGACCAAGGACTTTCTGAGTCAAAGTGGTATTCCATACCACAGCACATCATGGACAGTATATAAACTGGGGGCAGTCACCTGGAAGGACTAGATTGCTGCTTAGACCAGGCTGGGTATCAGTTGGCAGGTGGTGAGCGGTTGTATTCTCTTCCCTTCCTATTTCCCTTCTCATCATTATTATTGGTGGTATCCCGAGGCTGGACAGTCATGAGTGGCAGGGTGTGTGGGATAGTATGGGCAAGTGTCTAGGCCAGTGGGCCCCTCCAGTGCTTTGGAATTTCACCACTGAACAAGTGCAAAATCCAGAAAAACTAGTAGAACACTTAAATGAGGTGTGTTGTCATCCTGGTCATACCAGAGAGGGACAAATAATGGTAATGTGCTGGGGCTTGGCCTATGCTTACAGAGCCCTTTTCAACACTATCCAGCACTTTCAAAGGAAAAAAGATGTCTCTGGATCTGATGGCAGAGCAACAGACAAAGCAGCTACTCCAACTCCAAATACAGCAGCTGCACCAGCCCCAGTGACAAGTACAGCAGCTACTCAAACTTTGACTACAACAGACAACGCAGCTAATCCAATTCCAAGCACAGCAGCTATACCAACCCCAGCAACAATTACGGCAGCTACCCAAACCCCAACAAGAGATACTGCAGCTACTCCAACCACAGTGATAGTCACAACAGCTAAACCAGATGAGTTCTGCGGTATCATCAGCAGGCAACAAACCAACACTGCCCACAGCCTCTCCTCTGAAAGGCTGTTACAAGAGATGGAGCCCATCATCGTGGACCAGATGAACTTAGCAGTTTTATAGAATTGGTCCATGCACTAAGGAATGATCACTCTCTCTCTCTGTCTGCGTGTGTGGATGTGGGTATATATATATGAGACAAGAGTGATGGTATATTGAAAAATGTGGGATCTGAGCATAATGTGAATGGTATAGAATAAGGGGTGGATACTGTTCTGGGTTCAGCAGTAGCAGTCATTTTTTTTCTCCTTCTTAGTAGCTTTTTTTTTGACTTTTGGCCTGGGAACAGCACTGATAACATTGATGTTTTTAGTTGTTGCTCAGTAATGTTTAGTCTGACCAAGGACTTTCTGAGTCTCATGCTTTGCCAGTGAGGAGGGGAAGCCGGGAGGAAGCAGAGACAGGACACCTGACCCAAACTACCAACAGAGGTATTCAATACCACAGCATGTCATGCCCAGTATATAAACTGGGTGGAGTTACCTGGAAGAGAGAGATCACTGCTCAGGTCGGGCTGGGTATTTGTCGGTGGGTGGTGAGCAGTTGTATTCTCCTCCCTTGTTATTTCCCTTATCATCATTATTATTGGTGGTAGCAGTAGTGGTTTGTATTATACCTTAGTTACTGGACTGCTCTTATCTCAACCAATTCGAGTCACATTCTTTCGATTCTCCTTCCCATCCCTCTGGGAGCAGGGGAAGGAAGGTGAGGGAGAGTGAGTGAGCAGCGGCATGCTTCTGGGTTGCCAGCTGGGCTTAAACCACAACACAAACTTAGATCTCAACCATTTATGATCTTACTTATCCACACTATTTCATATCCCAAAGCACTGATATTCATAAAAATACAGCTACCTACTGAGTTGCTGATATGGGGTTGTTCAGTCTGAAGAAAAGAAGGCTCAGGGGGGACCTTATCGTTCTCTACAACTATTGATTCTATGGTTCAAGCCAATGTAGACTGACACTATAAATGATTCAACATAAAGGGAACTGAAGAATCTCTTCAAGGATTTCTCTTCCTGTCACTGTGCAGGGCTATGCTATCCCTTACTCACTCCAGTGGAGGTTGGACTACAGGAAGGACTCTGAATTCACCTTGTAGTTTGGGATCAACTCTCCTGTTCCTAGCTTGGTTTATGGATGATATGCTGCGATTCTTGTCAAGAATAACAGTGAAATTATTTATAGATCTCCCTGAGCTTTATCAAGGGGATATATATCTCAGTGTGTGCTCTGTGTTGTGGTAGAGTGAACAGCTTTTGAGAAGAATGAGTGCAAACAAAGGTAACAAGTAAAATATTGACAGAAGAAAATAACCCAGTGGTACAATACGGAAAAAGGAAGTACTGACTGAAGTAATCCTGCCACCCACATGCTAGCTGAGTAGAAGCACCATGAAAAGAATGAGAAGGGGGGGAAGAAGAAAAAAAGAAAGCAAATATGAGTAACAAATTTCTGACACCTTGGTTGAAAGCTAAGATAACTTAAAGGAAATAAATCATAATTCCAAGGAACTTGCACTTGTACTAGGTATGTGCTGACTAGCATAATGGTTAAGCTTGGGTTAGGTCCAGAATTCAAAAAATTTTAAGTTTTTTTGCAGCTGCTGGCAGATCATAAATGCTGCATTTTAGCTCAGTTTCCTAGCACTTCCTTTTTGTGCCGACTACTTTTTTATATATTCAAGAAAGTGCTACTTGGGCAAACCCTGAAGGCAACAGAAGGTGGAAAAGGTCTACTGAATGCAGATATGTCAATGAACAGACATCTGTACTTTCATTCTCAAAGCCAGATTTTATAGTGCTCACCTGAGTGTGCATAGAACACTGCATTTCTAAATTACAGAAGTTAGGTGGTTGTTTTCATTCCTGTAGAAGCTCCATTTTTATCCAACACATTGTTTCAGAAATTACTGTCCTATCCTTCACATGGCTGTTGCCTGCAGCCAGGACCATTTAGTTCTAACAAATATCTTATTTTATGCTGGAAACACCTAAAGCCTATTACCCATCACTGGCTGCATAAAATTACGGGCTGTCAGGGTGTGTTAGATGAATCCATCCGGAGAAGATAAAAGAACCAGAAATGAAACTGGGCTTAACATTTCAGATAAACTGTCTACTTAATATTAAAACAAACTAGTGAAGAGAGAAAAGAACTATTAGATAATGCAATCAACTTTCTAGCTGTTTCAGAATTACATTTCTCAGAGGCTTTTTCATTTGTGGTAGGTCTTCCTTGCCCAAAGGGTGGTCCCTCTTCTATTATTTATTGCAGCATGCTGACCCTTGTCTTTTAGCAGGACAAAGAGGCAGAAGAACTGAAAAATAACAGCAAGCTTGTTCTGGCTGGAAGCAGAGTATTAAAACTCCTGGGAGAAAATTTTCACAAACTTTACAGAAAAGTAGGAAAAATTAGGAAAAAAATACATTTCCCTGGAAAGAAAATTCAGACCTACTCTTATTCATGTCAATAAGTCTGAACCTAAGGATTACTGAGTACTAATATCCCTTAATACCTCTTTGGAAGTATATACAGACAATAAAATTGTCTTAAATTATGCTTATGCCTATTTCAAGAGTCTTTTACTGAGGAAAGAAATGTGAAGGTGCTGTACAGGATTGGCAGTCCATATCGGTATGAATTTCCCCATTTACTACTGGGAAGAATAATGGGTCATTTGGATGAAGATTTTTGAGAATTTGAGTTAAACCATCAAGTATATGATGGTCATGATATGGTTCATCATAATCATAAGACTATCCAGATGCTAATGCATTAGCAAAGCACTCAGCTTTGTTAAATCTAGATGCGAAACCACACTGCTTGTTTTTCTATTTCCTGCAAATGGATGGAGGAATCACTTTTTGACTCACAAAAAAATAAAATAAACCCTTGAAAGGCACAGTGTTCATTGCAGGGGGGTTGGAACTAGATGGTTCTTTTCTAACCATTCTACAACTCCTCCGTACCAGCAATGTAAAACTGTACTGGCAATGTAAAACTGATACATGTGCAAGTCATGCCCAAGTCATTTTAAGCTAGGAGACTGGGTCAGCTTTAATGTGGGTAATGAACAGCAGATTAAGCATGCTTCTAAGAGGAGAAAGGCATTTGCAGCCCCTCTGGCAGGAGAGTAAAATAACTATTAATAGGAAATCTTTTAAAAACTATTACAGTTTTAACTCTGCTACACATGATAAAGGAGCCATAGAGACCAGAAAAAGCTTCCTTTTCAAACAAATGCTGTAGAAGGAGATTTATTTTTTTCACAATTAAGTAATCACATCTCCGACTGAGATGTGATGTGGGGTGGTAGGAAGAGGATTATCTATTATCCAGGCAAGCATATGAAAACAGGAGGAGGAGGAGGAAGAAGAGTCTGTGGGTGTGAGTGCAAAAAATTGCACACATAGCATTTTATGGACACCTCACAACAGTGATTATCACCTAGACTAGAAGTAAAGGGGTTTGAAGCAAACCCCTTGGTCTGTCCTTGACCTCTGGTGTGTTCCAGGGTACCACATAATGGACTGCAACTCTACTCAGCAGCATTGACACTCATTGGGGGAAGCTGATAAAAACATCTGAGCAAATGAGAGCATATTCAAAATAGGGTTTTTTTTTGGTTGGTTGGTTGGTTTGTTTTTGAGGGGCTTTTTTTGACTAGGTCTGCTCACAGGCAGTTAGAAAGGGATTAAAAAAACCCCCAAAACTAAACAAACACAGTCAAATCACACACACACACACACACACACACACACACACACACACACGTATTTGTTAAATAACCACTGTTGCAGGGGTTTGTTTCACTTCCACTTGGATCACTAGATACCCTCTTACCCCAGAACTGGAGTGGAGTGAATTACTCTCAGGAGGAGCCATACAGCACTCCTTATTTCCTGGAGAAATGCCTTCAATTTGATGTTAGAATGTGTCATAATTCTGCAGAATTGGAGCTGTAATACTTTGCCATAATATTTCAAACTGCCAGAGCTGAGGAAAAGGCACAGATGGCAGGCCTGGCTCTTTATCTTTTGTGTATCACAGTTAGCCCAGGATAACACTCCTAGGTTCAAGAAATCTACCTTCAAAAGCAGTCACACATTACAGTAGATAAAAACTTCGTGGGTATTTCTAACGAAGATATAATGCCTAATCTGACAAGGTCATGACAAAACATGATTTCATTTTTGTCTCACCAAGTGCTTTAGGAATAAACCCTTATCAGGAATCCGAAGCATGAATAAAATGGGTTTTATTAATACCATTTTGATTTATTTATAAGAGGAAACCTGGGGAGGGAGCAGCCTGAAGAAAAGTGCAGCAAAGAGCAGAGGTGGCCAAGTGGGTCTTTTGCCAGTAAGCAGTAGGACACAATGGGGCATGCCATATAAACTGTGTTCAGTACACCATTTATTCTCTAGATCTCCACATGTATTATTAACAATGCTCCCAGGAAGTCTCACTTCTGCAGTTGAAGAGGTCATGAGCTTTATACTGTAACCTGGGCAAGTGGGACCTACATCAAGTGTCTGTAGTATGGCTCACTCCAAGAAATCTATTCTACTGAGTACAATACAAATACTGTTTAATTAAAGCACTAAGCATTTAACTGGCATACTCTTATGCTTTCTTCTCGCTTTTGGTAGCTAGCAAGGGCCCATAAACACCAGGGAAGGGGAAGAGAATTGCAAACAAATTGAAATTTGTAGTCACACAGGTATAAATTGAAAAGAAAAGAAGTCAAAGTACAGCAGCACAGCACTCCTCCATTGCAATCCACAGATACTGCATATGCATCATTAGAAGGACTATGTACACATTATAATGGCAAAAGGGCTTAAAACAGAGTTGCTCTTTTTCTTTTCATTTCAAGGCTATGATCCTGAACTGTGTAAAAACCACCATCAAGGTGATGAGGAAAAAAACCCCAACATGCACCAGCAGAGTACTAAGCATGAAGGTTTCAAATGCAAAATGGAAAAGACTTGTATGATTTCCTGTATAAATACTTTTCTTGATTCTTTTTCTTTTCCCCTTCATAAAACTACAAGCTTATGCCTCTAAATTAAACAACAGCCTATTCAGTGGCTAAATTACACATAGACTTTTCCTGTTATGCTGAGCGACGCAAGCATCTTTCACTGCTGGGTGCTACGGGACAGCAGGTGATACATTCCTAAAATTAACAGAGGTTCAGGTTCATTTCACACCACTGAAGAACTTCCATAACATTACAAGTGTCAGGCTAGTCTAAACCTGACAAAAGTTATATCATAATCCGAGTCTCATTCATTAACTCAGTGAATTTTTCTCTTCTGATTTATTTGGATTTTGTTTTGGGCAACAAGTTTATAATCCAGAAAACTCTTTGAAGACCCATTAATTCAATCATGCCACAGACATAGAAAATAATTGTTTAGTATCATTTTAATTAGAAAAATTATGATCTCTGATACGTGATTAGTAGTAGCTCCCTAACATTCCAGTTGTTAAGAAATACAGATATTAATGTCAATTTTAAAAGTTCATAAAAGAAGTAGTTAAAACAAAAATTTATTACAATTATGGGATACCCTTTAAGAGAGATGTAGCCATTTTGAAGAGAGACAGAAAAAAAGAACAGAAATTGTCAGAAGTCTAGAAATAATAGAAAGATTGTCTAGGTAACGGAACACTGAAAGGAAATATGGAAACAACCTGCAAATATGCAGGAGGATGCCCTAAATGGCAAAGGATGTTATCTCTTTTCCTTGTCCATGACATTAAGATATACAGTAAAAGGGTTTAAAATACAATAAGGGAAATTAAGGTAAGGCATTGAAAAAATCTTCTATTGATAGAGCTCATGAAGAGAAAAAATTGGGTATGGAATCTCCATCATGAGACGTTTTTAAGAAAAAGAACAAGCTTCCTCAGATAATTACAGTTAATGTCACTAGAGCAGGAGTATGGGCAAAGTGTCTCCTCAGGATTCATTCTAACTTTTTTGACTGTGATTATAAATTTATCTTTTTTATTTTAATAAGGATTTATTTATTTTGTCATATAAGAAAAAAAAATACAGTTTGCCCATTGAAAGATGGATTATTTGTATCATAACTAAGGTATAGATCCTTTGGGTCAAATTTGGAAACAAATTGCTGGTTTGGAAAAATTACTGCGTATTAGCTCAGTATTCCAATTCAGATTTATTATGGGAATCAGTCTTTTTAAAGATACCATTAAAAACAACCATATAGTGGACAGAGCAATAAATAAGATAATTGTTCAAATAAGATGTCATAGCCAAAACCCAACACCAGGAAACTTTAAAAAAAGAATTTATCATTCTGAAGGATTTCATTTCAAGTGAAGGCTTGCACTGATGTTTCTTTTTATAGATGAAATTCCTATTTAAACTGTAAGTACAGACTTTCCCATCACTTCAATCTCAGTGCATGACAAACAGGTTTGGGCTTACCTTCTATGTAGAAGGGGATTTTGCTAGACATACGTAGAAGAGTATATTTACATAACTACTTTCAGTATTCTATTTCTGCTATACGGTAAATGGCCATCTTTTCCATGGACAAAACGTGGTTGTGTGGAACAGTTTTGAAAATATTCCCATAAACTGCTGCCTAAAGGTTTGTTGAGGGCTTTTTTTTGTTGTTTCCCCCCCCGTCCTGGGTTCAGCAGTAGCAAACATTTTTTTCTCCTTCTTAGTAGATGGTGCAGCGCTGTTTTTTTTGACTTTAGTTCTGGGAACAGCGCTGATAACAACGTTTTTAGTTGTTGCACAGTAATGTTTATTCTGACCAAGGACTTTCTGAGTCTCATGCTCTGACAGGGAGGAGGAGAAGCCACGAGGAAGCAGAGACAGGACACCTGACCCAAACTAGCCAAAGAGGTATTCCATATCACAGCACGTCATGCCCAGGATGTATAAACTGGGGGCAGGGACCCAGAAGAGTTAGCTCACTGCTTGGTAGTCCTTGGTATCGGTCAGTGGGTGGTGAGCAGTTGTATTCTCTTCCCTTGTTGTTTCCCTTGTCATTATTATTATTGGTGGTAGCAGCAGTGGTTTGTGATATACCTTATTTACTGGACTATTCTTATCTCAACCCATGGAAGTTACATTCTTTAGATTCTTTTTCCCATCCCTCCAGGAGCTGGGGGAGGAAATGGGTGGGAGTTAACAAACTCTGTGGCTGATTTACAGCCAGGCTTAAACCACAACACCCCCTTATAACACATCTTATATTATGAAATAGATGTATTCAGATCTGACATGCTCCTGACACTTTTTGACATGAATGGAAGACACAAGTTACGAAATACTTAAATTAGTATTTTTCACTAGGAGACTAACCAGCTTTTACCTGGGAAGATTTGATTTAAACTGAATAATAGAATATAAAGATGCTATAACAATACACTATGTGGTCAGTCATATAATATGAAATTCAAAAAGTGTTCATAGCAATTGCGCTGCAAGCCACCTATAAGGCTATAAACAGTTCATTCACATTAAATAATGAAAAGCTGCAAATTACAAACATGTAAGTACATTTGTTCATGCATGATGCATTAACCCAGACATTGGCAAAAATCATAAAACATAGCTGGGAAAGTCCTATTCTTCATTTTCACAGACTGTATGGTGTCAAACAGGTTGCAAACCTAAGCTGAAAATTCAGCTATGGAGCATTGCAAGGATCAAAGGGCAGTATTATGTTTCTACAATGGAGAAGAAAAAGGAGGGGAAGGAATGTCAAAAAACTCTAAAATAAAACAAGTTCAAATAACAGGATACCTTAACTGCAATTCAATTAAAGTAATTTTGCAGCTAACAGAAAGTAATGACCACAATTCTGAGATTTGTAATACATAGCAGGAGCTGGGCCCAAGGGCAGTGCATACTTATTATTGGCAGCATGTATGCCCTTTCAATACACATAAAATATTATAAAGCTTGATCTGATGCAGTCAGCAAACAGCCTGCACATTATGTTGTTACAATGAGTCTAATTTCAAGGGCAGATGAGAAACAGAAGTAAATAAGTAAGGAAATAAGTAAAATAAGGAACTAAGTAGGACAACTAATCTTTCACAGAGAGAAGAAAGGAAAATCCAATGTGGCTATCAAAAAGACCAGCTGTTTTTCTGCAATATCATCTTCATCTGTGAAGAGCATCCTATCTGACAGAGCTCAAGGGTTGAAAAGTGTCAACCACAAGAAGCAAGCAAGGGAGGGAGAAATTAAAATGCCTGTGATCATCAGCAGCTGTGGAGAGAGTAATTGAAAGGTAGTGTTTTTCTGCAAAGGGTTGCTGGGTAAGGGCTGGCAACTCCTGCTAATTTTGGAGGGTGGGTTTCTGACCTTTGTACATGAGTGGAACAAGGTGTTGTTGAAAACACTGATACTATGCAAAGCCTCCTGAAATGAGCTCCTGTAGCCATCCCCAGTCCTCAATTATGTGTCTTTAGTTCTGGAACACATTTCGGAACTTAGGGCATCAGACAACCTGAGTCAAATGCAATAGGGCATCTGAAAGGCCCAAAGAAATATCCAGTCTCTTTTACTATGCAAACAAAAGATCAAAGAAAATCCTGCTATGCTGCTGTCAGCTTTTCTGTAGGAACTGGAATATATAGAAATTAAGTGATCCGAAAGTCTCTGAAGTTAAATTGCACTTGTTAGGCATCCATAAGGCTCTTCTCCAAAACTTGAGGTGGAATTGGCTTCCCCAGAACTAAACAGCCTGGTGAGTGTGTTGCACCTTTTGCCACATTTCACACATTTAGGTGTTCCACAAGAGCTGAGTGCATTTTTATTGTCTGTGGGCAGGAAGAGAGTTTAAGTTTCTTTCTTATTTCAATTGCTCCAGGAGCAATTGAGCCCTTCTAATCCAGAATACTGAATTTACCAACACTAAGATTGGTTTGCAATTACCATTTAATCATAAAGGACTGCAAGCAAAATTTAAATCAGAGAAAATATGTTTAGGAAAAACATATGAAAGAGATGAATGAGAAAGTACCCGGGCTTGTACTAAGTGAAATGACAGAAAGTGAATGACTGATCCAATAGAGAATTTGCTATTGACCATTGCTATTTGACAACAAATCTTGACTTCCCTGCTGTTCAACTTAACCACTCTTTATGGAAGTACTTCCCTGGGAAAAAAAGTATTCCGAGGTTACAGAGACATTGATTTCTCTAAACTAATTCAGTCTGACTTGGAAACAACAAATGCCAAAGGTGTTGAATGGACAAATGCAAAAGGAATATGAAGACTAATGCATAGAGTTACAATTGCTCCCCATGCCACAATACACTTTTCAGGTTTATTACTTGCCAAGATGAGAGATGTAAGTTGAAATTTGGAAATTACCAACCTACCAGTCATGCAGGTTTAGGACATGAAAAAGAAAGTCACAGCAGGCAGAAGAAAATTACCTTAGGTCTTTTCAAAGTCTAAGACAGTTTTAATGTAGGTTTCAAAGTGCTCTGAAAATCCCATCTGACCTAGCAAACATGAATAGGTAGGATGTTTGCAGACAGTGACTGCTGGCTGGGGATAAGACAAGCAATTGTTCCTCACCTTATATCTTGCCCCCAAAACCTGTCGTCTCACAGTATTAGAAAGCTCTGAGCTCCATTATGCTTAAATTGCTCTATATTACTACATCCTACTGCTGTTTGAGTTGGTTTGTAACACTTACACTCCTGCCAGGAAGGTATAAGGAAATAAATGATACATTTTGATGCAAGGCTACTTTGCTGGACTGGAGGGATTAAAGAACTGGTAATAATTTTTTTTTTATCTCTTTTAGGCCACTGGTGCAAATCCAGTCCAGTTCAATAATGACCAGAAGTTATTGATACCTGACAACAGAACTGAATCCATGTGAAATTGATCTGCAGTTCTTAGCCCAACTCCTAATGACTTGGCCATGAAATTACCACCATTTCTGACACAAATTGGCTCCCATGAAGCTTTATTAGCACTGGTGCCCAAGGACAACTGGAGTGGAACATTCCCTCTGCTTTTTATGTGCCAGGGAGAGTCAGGTCATTGTTTTTTATATAAAAATCTTTCTTCATAATAAAAATAGTTACATAAAGAATGGAACATTTTAAAAGAAATAGAAAATTCAAAACAAAAATTGCTATTTCTATAGGAAGTATCAAGCTGAAATACTTTTTATCTTAAAATGTTGTTATGTTTTGGAATTTTAGTTTGTTGGGGTTTTCCTTGTGGTTTTTATTTTTTTTTGAAAAGAAATAACATGTTACAATGAGTGTTTAAGATGATAGCTAGGATGGGATGTATTTACCTAACTTTAGATGCATAGTGTAGGTGTCAGCCTCTGAGCTAGTCACCCCAGGGTTTTTTTTATAGTCAATGGAGAGAAATAAGTACATTTAAGGTGTGATTCATCTCACCAATTTTAAATGTCTACTTTTAAATGAATGATTATCTTTAAATTACTGTCTCTCTCCACTAACTAGTATGAGACTATAGAGACTATCTTGAGCGGAGGTATAGCAAAGATGCCTACTTCTGGTCAGATGTGTCGTCTCCCAGTTTTCTAATTCTTAATTACAGGCTATCGCTTTTCAGCTTTTTAACACTGAAAACCTTAACTAATAAGATATTTTTAGTTGAAATAAAAAGAAAGCTGTATGTTGTTTCAGAATTTTCTTTTGAGGAATAAAATTATTTTCCAAACCATTCAAAAACGGAAAACCCTATTGCCTATATATCTGAAGTTGAAGATATACTAAGAGACATTTCAGCAGGTAAGAAAGATGAAAAATAATAGTTTCTCTGAATCCTGTACTTAGCATCTCATCAAATTGCTTCAACTTACAACTAGTGAATTAAATAGAAAAGCTACAAGGCAGTTTTGTGGGATAAAGAATTCAGTCATTTTGCTTTCCACTCAAAGCTGACATGAAGGAAAGAGGATGGAACAAGACAGCTAAGATAGGAGGGGGGAGAGATGGGGACAGAAACATACCATGACCATGGTACTCTCTCACTACCATGGGTAGTGAGAGCATAAAGAAACAGATGTTGTAAAGCATGGCTGAAAAGAAGAAGCATTTGTGATGGAGGGGAAAATGTGTGAAAGGAAGGCAGAAGTAAGAAAGAGCATAGAACGGGTCGCAAAAGAAAAGGACCTGTAGAGATATAAGCACTTTTCATAAAGTTAAAAATTCCAAAATGAGCATATGTATTTTCTCATAGTTCTTATCATTTCCTACACTGCCAGGCACACATCAGACAAAGTAAAGAAACACTGTGGATCCTGCTCTTCCCTCTGTATTTAATGTACCCCCATTCAGCTCCAGGGTTGTTCACATCACTCCTTCCTCTCTTTCATCTTGTACTTCCACAGATTCAAACCTTTTTGTTGCAGACCTTTTGTTGTGTTGGACTGTCAGGTTCAGCCACACAGCTGGGAATATAGCTCATTTCATTCAACAGAGCCAAGATTATTGATAAAAACATATTTACATTGATTGCCTCTGAGTCTAACACAGACTTTTTCTACCTCTCTAACAAAGCTGTGAAGGAGATTTTTGGACTTGCCAATAATCTCACAAACAAATTACCTTGGTTCTGACTCCATTACTCAGGCTAATCTTTCTTGGATTTCCTAGCATTTACACTGGAAATGGTTTATTCACTATATACGGTGCATAAACTTAGCTTTTGTAATTCAAGGAATGTGTTAGGTTGTTTGTGGTGACATTTCTCTAAAATATGTGGGTAGCACTGGAATGACTTTCTCCAACCACCATTCTCTTGGTGGATGCACAATACTTAGACTGAGAGCAAAAACCTTTCAGGTGGTTTGCAGGTACAAGCAAATGTATCTGCTGGAAAGGTCAGAAGTAAAATTGAGTTGTGCCTTTGTCTAGAAAGGAACCCCAGACTGGTAATGGGATTTCATGCACTTTCTAGCAATCTTTAATTGCTTTCCTCCCTTATCCCTTTCTTTCAGCTACAAGGACAAATGGAAATATAGGAAGCTGTGCAGTGGTGTGAAGTCAGACCAGGAACAGGCAGACATTTTAGTCATGTCTATGATTCTGATTCACCTACAGCTTCACTGATTCACCTACAGCTTCACACTAATGCATATCCTCTCTGCTTTGGTAGAACAGGTCTCCCAGGTGATGTCAAATTAACTATGCTTCTGATCCAGCACACAAAACCAAACACTGCTACCATCATATTATTACTATGAAAATCTACTTTAAAAATGCATCCTCAGCCCAGAGTCCTAACACCTCATTGCTTTACAAATGGGCTACTTTTGCTTTCTTACACAGTTGAATAATTCAGTGAGTAGCAAAACAAGTAGGATCTAAACATCCCAAGCAGCCTTCTACCTCCATGCTTACCTCACTGAGCTCTGAAGAAGCTATGTGGATATGCAACAGCTTGGTCATAAGCTGTTTTGAGTTCTTTCATTCCTTCCCTTGTCCTGCAAATGCAATTGTCACACAAATTCATTAAGTGATATTAATATTTAAGTACAACTGCCAGCATTTTTTATTTTGTAGCTTATGTGACTTGACAATTACTTCCTTTCCCAAAAATGGAGGTCTCCAGCAAGGCACTGACTGCATTTTATTCATTTCTGACATTCCCACACCCAACTTTTTCAGCTCTTTACTGTCCATTCAAGGAATGATCTTCACGCTGCACAAGGGGAATATTGTGTATGTGAAAGCTCATTTGGGAAAGATGCAGGTTTTACTCTAGCAATGAAATAAAAGTAGATCAGAGCCTTGAACTGAAAGCTCTGATGGATAATGTGAACAGGAAAATCCTGGAACACGAATGAACTTTCCCTTTAATCTATAAACTATTTGTAAAGTACAGTTTGTTCTTTGGCTGGGAAAAAAAAAAGCTTTCATAAGATAGCTGCAGAAGAAGGCAGTAGCACAGAGGACTAAGGAAAGTTAGCTTAATTACGTGAGAAATTTTTGCTAATTAGGCCCTTCTGGTCTTCAATGCCAAGAGACAAATGCAGGGACTGGGAGAATGAACACCTTAGGCCCACTGGAGGAAAAGATTAGGTTCAAGATCATTTTAGGAACCTGAATGTGCACAAGTCCATGGGACCTGGTGAAATTCATCCATGGGTCATGGAGGAGCTGGCTAATGAAGTTGCTAAGCCACTGTGCATTATATTTGAAAAGTCATGACAGTCAAGTGAAGTTCCTGATGACTGGGAAAAGGGTAATATAATCCCCATTTTCAAGAAGGGGAAAATGAAAGACGCAGGGAATTACAGACCAGTCATTCTCACCTCTGTGCTTCGCAAAATCTTGGAGCAGATTCTCCTGGAAAGCATGCTAAGGCACATGAAATCAATGAGGTCATTGGTGACAACCAACATGGTTTCACTAAGGGCAATCATGCATGACAGATATGGTGGTCTTATATGACGGGGCTACAGAACTCACAGAACTGGGTCTTATGTATGTTGGGTTTTCTTACAGCTAAATGTGTTTCATTCCTATAAACTATTAATTTTTTCTCTCTTCTTTCACCCATTTTCTACTCACCTTTTTTTTTTCTTAAGGACACAGATTTGCTTAAATGCAATTGCTCAGTGCAAAACATTATATCATAAGAAACATTTTGAAACAAAAAGGAAATGTTCATTTTGTGTAAATTATAATTTTACTTCCAGAGGTTATTCATTCATTTATGAATCTGTTCTAACCAGCTAATTTCAATTTCTTTCACAGTCATATATAATAAAACTATTATCCAGAGTTAGATAAAATTACTTCATTGTGATTTTTTTTAACGAAAAAGAAAACACAATCCTCTTCCTTCAGCTTCTATTATTTCTGGTGTCTCTCTCCTGCTCAGTCTCACCATAAACAGGAGCTGAGTGCTTTCTAAGCCAACACATCATATACCTTTTCTGTGTGTGCATCACACTGTGTCTTTGCACTGCGTTTCATATTCACTACCTCGAAGTGATCACGTGTTCATGGGAAATTATACCTCACATCAGCAGAAGCTCTATAACAGGAAGAATGGTAATGTGCCAGTGAGAGAGGCAGCACACCTCAGTGGGAGACAACCAGAATTTGGACCCGCTGAGTTCTCCCACTAACTATGCAGTTTTAGGTACAGCATGAACGAGTTTCCATACGAGTGAATTGGAATGGCTGGTATTTTTTATTTCCTTCTTAAAATATTTTGTGATCTTATAATTCAAAATGCTAAACATAGCAAAAAAAAAAAAAAAAAAAAAAAAAAGATAATCCTACTAATAATGATGGTATTTTTTGACAACTGTGAGTTTTATTGTTGTGTTTAACTGGATAAAAATTACATGTGGATAGAAATGGTTTAGGACATTTCAGACAATTAGAATGACCATCTGTGAAGAAATACTGGTATAGACTTAAAGAAAGGACAATGTCAATAGACTAAGGCAGCCAGATACTAATGGAAATCAGGTAGTATGTTAAATTCTGAGAACTGATAAAATGAGTGTTACTGAGTTTGAAAGATGGTCAGTAGAGAAGTGTCCAAAAGCTCAATACTGGGACCAGTGCTTTCTAATGTGGTACTAAGCCAGCAAAAGCAGCAGATAGCAAGTGACTGAAAACTGATAGAAGGCTATTTCAGTTAATAATAGCCTACAGATGCCTGTGAAATTCCCCAGCTGTACTTAAAGTCACTGGAGATCTAGAACATGATGGCAGATTAAATTAATCTTGGATAAGCAGGAAATATTGTATATTTACACAATAGAGAAATTCAAGTCACTGACAGTCTCTAAGCTACTCAAGTGGAGAAAGAAATGGATGAGCCAGCACAAGCAGTTCAGAAGCTAGGTGACGAGGACAGTCAAATTATTTATGTTAGATATAGCATGTGGCAGATGCCTTCTCTAAACTTGAGTAAACCCAGGGTGTTTGGTAACTTAAACCAAAGAAAAAAAATAACAAAGAATATTTTATTTTATATTGAAGGGACATCAATGGACAACACGCACAAATTAATGTAATCAAAGTGTTGACAATTTATTGTAGCACAAGCATCGCCTTTTATAGAGAGTTTCAAGGTATTCGTACATTCAGCAATATGTGATTGGTTAATGTCTCTCAGCCCAGTGTTAGTAACAGTTTAATGATTAGCTAACTATGACAGCATATGTTCCAAACTTGCAGTTATCAGCTCCTTCTTGCACATCTTACTCAGTAGTTTTCCATGCCAACTTTCTCGAGTTTCTGCATGTACGCGTCCTCTAGTAACCTTCAGGCAAGGCCTCAAAGCCTTTGGTCCACTACTTTACAATTGTCAAATAGCTGTCTGGATTGCTCACATGACCATGTTTATTTACGTACATTCCCACATTATATAATACAAAGTTCACTCAAAGATTTCAAGAAAACTGCTTTCTCACCTTTTAAAAATGTAGAACAAGAATGACATGTAAAGATTAGGAGCCTGACTGGATTAATAAATCATAATGATTGCTTACTCTGGAAGGGAGCTGCTTGAAATATTTGGAGGGAATATTTAAAATTTTGAATGATTCAATGAAAAATACTTTCTTCTTAAAAAGTATTTTAAGAGGTGAAAAGAAAGGGAAATGGAACAAAATATGAACATAAGCAGGCACAGATCTTGCAGTGAAGGGAAGAACTGTGGAAATGCTGTTGAGGTTAAGGCAATTAATATGATTTGTTTTAAATAAGAACCAGATAACTTATTAACCAATATCTACCATTGTAGCTAGGTAGTAATCAAATTCTATATTTCACAATGCCAGTTCAACGAAACAACTTACCACTTGATGAGCATCAGTATTCAGTGGACAAAAAGTAATTGGGGCACTTTCTGTGCGTTCTGATTTTATTCCCTCCCTCAAGCACTGCAAACTTTGTTCTCAAGAATTTTGACAATTGACTATAAAATATCTTAGCAAAAAACTTCCTTGATTGGATATGGAAATCTGACAGGTCTCCCAGCTACTAATGGTCCCTGATATCCAGCCTATACATTGCTTGCCACAGCAACTGCTTGTCATCTTCATTCAGCTTGTCATCTTCCATTCAATTCTTTAGTTACCTTCTACAGGGTTTGGTTTTCCTTTGATTCTGTTGGAGTGTTATTTTGTTCCCCAGGTTGCTCACTGAAATTAATGGCACTCATCACAGAAAGTTATTTTTTTATGTAAATTGGAGAGGCAAGAATGAATCTGAAAAAAAATGATTATGGTGTTTTTTTTTTTTGCTTTGGGAGGGTAAAAAAAATTGCACTTGTACCAAAATAAGCAAAAATATGTCCACATCAGAAATACGTTGGGGAATTTGCCTCACTGTTGCTTTCTCCTTAGGACAGCTTCAGTTAAGTCATTCCTTTATTTGTTTGGAAGAGTGTCGTGGTTTAAGTCCAGTCAGCCACGTAGTTCGCTAACTCACTCCCCCCTCTTTCTCCCCCCCTGGTGTCAGGGGGATGGGGAGGAGGATCAGAAGAATGTAATTCCCACGGGTTGAGATAAGAACAGTCCAGTAACTAAGGTATAACACAAACTACTGCTGCTACCACCAATAATAATGACAAGGGAAATACAAGGGAAGAGAATACAACTGCTCACCACCTATATCCAGCCTGACCGAGCAGTGAAAGCCCCTCTTCCGGGTCCCTGCCCTTAGTTTTTACATCCGGGGCATGACGTACTGTGGTATGGAATTCCTCTTTGGCTAGTTTGGGTCAGGTGTCCTGCCTCCATTTCCTTCCGGCTTCCTATCCTCCCTGGCAGAACATGAGACTCAGAAAGTCCTTAGTCAGAGTAAACATTACTGCAACAACTAAAAACATCAGTGTTATCAGCACTGTTCCCAGGCCAAAAGTCAAAACCACAGCACTGCACCAGCTACTAAGAAGGAGAAAAATGACTGCTACTGCTGAACCCAGGACAGAGAGCTGTAAAATAAAATCAGTACTGGGCTCTAAGATTCCTGCTCAGGAGAGCATATACACCTAACAGTGAAAACAAAAACATAGCAGAGTTTGAGCTTCAGTATTTTTTGTGAATGGAAGTAGCCTGCTGAATCACAGCCTTATATTAAGCATTTAACATATTGGCTGCCACTCTTATAAAACAAATGCAGATACATGCTTGTAGAGCAAGCTCCTTGGATCATCTGAGGAAAAGCTGCAAAGACATTCTCTATTATGTTTTACAACAGGAGTTTCTCTTGACTTGTTTTGCTTTACTTAACTCATCAAATCAGAAGGAGAAGGAAAAAAAGATTATTTTTTTTTTCCTCAGGTTGTCTGAGCTTCAGAGAATGACAGGTCTAGTCTCTCCTGATCTCCTTAGGATTGCCCAGATACCCAGATGGGTTCTTCGAAATGGATGTGTCTAATTTTAGAGAAAGAAAAGGAGAAAGAAAAAAGACACTCTAAAGCAAGATGACTTTTCCCTGCAAGCTTTGATGTGTTAAGATTCTATGGTAACATTTTCCTCTCTTTTCCTTTGCTTGACTCTCTTTCAGTGTGTCTGTATTTCCTCACAGAGACACAAGCTTACTAACTTAAAATTAATGAAGCACTGACATGTATCTCATGAATTAAGACTGCTGTGTGTTTGGGTCAGCTGGAATTTTCTTGGCATGTACAGGACACACTTGCTTTATTGTTTTTCTGTGGAAAACTTGAGAAAAAGATGTGTCAAAATCACCCTAATATATTGAACTAGAGTAATGGGACAGCACTGGGTGTGAATTTCAGGTTAACAAGGGGGGTGCCCGTGGAAGTGAGAAAATTAAATACAAGTTGGGTTTTTTTTCTGTTATTAGATCTGTGTGCATTTTATTTGTTGGGTTGTTGCTTTGTTTTTTGTTTTTTTTTTTTCTTTATATTAGTTGTGTTCTTGCTATACATATTAATGTATAAATAATTAAGCTTATGATGTATCCAAATGATCTGCAAATTCACATTGACTTCAGTGAGTCATACAGATACAGATAACTTTCCCAAATTCTTACTTTGTAATTTTCCAAACAAATGTTGTATTCTATTTCAGAATGAATTGAAAGTTTTGTTCAAGCTGAAATGGAGATACATGGACAAGCAGAGACATTGACAGAGAGGCAGACAGCTAGAGCTTCACAGGTAAGATGAAAATTCCTAATTTATTCACAGTAACATGTAAGTATCTCAAGACTAAAGCTAATCACTAGTTTTGCTGAGTAACTCTCTTTTTTCTGTTCAATTAACACAAGTAGGTGTACACAAAGAAAATAATGAAGTATTTTAGAAGGAAAAAGCTGTGCAGTTAGAGCTGAAGATCTGAACCTACTGCAGACAAAGGGTACAGATTTCAAGTGAGCTTGAGATAAACCTTTAATATCTTTGACCTTCCCATCTTACTGCAGAGTATGTGGTAATGGTGTTATGCAATTGCATGCACAGTGCTTTAGATAATTTACCGTTCAGTTTTCACAGTCCTTTGTAATAAAAAATGCAGCCTTCAAAAGCAGGGTCTATTGTGTTGAATAGGTAACCGCCAAAGAGAAATATGAGAGATTACACACATGACAGGAAAATAAACCAGTTTTGCATTTGCCTGTCACATCTGCCATCTAAAGAATAAGATCTTCACAACACAATCTTTTAAGGTCTTCTAAATTTTTACAGTGGGAAATTCTTAGCAGAGTTCATAAAATCATAGAATCATAGAATGATTTGGATAGGAAGGGACGTAAAATTTCATCTAGATCCAAGCCCTCTGACATGGGCAGGGATGTCTTCCACTAGACCAGGTTGCTCAAAGCCCTGTCCAGCCTGGCCTAAGTTATTAGAGCAATAAATAAAACAATGATTTTATAGCAAAAAATAGCTACATTGTGTCTGTTCCTATAAACCTGGCTAATTTGGGAACTTGATAAAGTTCATCAGGCAAAGAAATGAGCTCAGGCAGTGTCTCATGTTACTGAGTTTGTACTATTAATTGAAATCAAACTTAGTGCTACCTAAAGTTTCTCTCTTCTATTTTCAGTACCATGGTAAATCAATTTTTTGCAGTCTTCTTCATTCAAAGGTATATTACAATAGATTATCATTTTTCTCTATGTTACTTTGAAAGACAATATACAAGAGGTCTGGTAGAGAGTACTGCTGGAGTTGATTGAGTCATATTGGCTTTGGTCTCACCAGTGTAAAGGGGCAGCTGAAGTTTTGGCTTATGGCCAGAATGACTACCACTTTGCTATTGCCTTTAAGAACATCATTACCTTGCGTTCCCATGTTCTTTCTTTCCTGGGGATGGAATAAAGGATCAATGTTTTTCTTTATGTACTGTAGAAAAGTTCAAAAGTAGGGGGTCTTTGAAACCCTGATGATGCATATTTTAAAAAGCTTGACAAACGTTTATCTCTGCATCATTTAGTTGCAGCATATTTCTTATGAGTTGAATGAATGATTCTTTTCAAATAAGAAGGGGGAGGCAGCAATGTACTTTTTGCTGATAACAGCCATGAAGCTGGACAGGTAGACCAAGTAAAGGTTGCACTCCTAGAGCTCTGTTTTCACTGAAAAAGAGAAACCCTTTATTTCCAATAGTTTTATTAGTGAATCCAGTAAATAGTATCTTTGCCTGATTGCCTCTGTGTAAAACACACACATCTTGGAATAAATATTTACATAGAAATATCATGTAGTTATGCTTCGAAAGAGCAAGTTATTTTCAACAAACTGGAGCTGTGATGAGACTTGGAAGTATTAATATGCATAACACTACAGTAAAGCCCACTTACAAGAATGGCCTGAATTATATATTTGAAATTCAATGTCCCAAGCTTTTTAATGTACTCTTGAGGATAATTGCAGCTGCAATACAACCAATGTTAAATATTGTGAAAATAGAATTTTTAGTTTTCATTTTTTGACTGTTTTTCTCCATCAGAGATTATTTTTATTTCAAATGCTAGGTAGGGTTGCCCCAGCCCTCCCCAGTGTACACCTACTGCTGAATTTCCCAAACCCAACTCTGACATTTAAAAGGCACAGAAAATAGCCTGAAGAAAGCTTCCTTTTGGGGAATATGGTGGGAAAAATTCAACAGGTAGTGATTGTCACAGCAAGAGATATTAAAGAACGTGAAAGCTAGCATAAAAGAGCCCAGGAGCTGAGCTGAGATGAAACAGTGGTGTGAGGAATGGAGTCAGATCCACATCCATCATTTACACAGAGAAACCAAGGCTCTGGATTCAGCCAGAGTCTTATAAATGCCAAAACAAGAAACAGATTTCCAAGGCTCTCAATTGTGCTCAGTTTTAATTTTTCTGCAGAGGAACAGTTTTTCCAAGGAGCAGGGTAGCATAGTTTGCACAGCTTTCGGCACCTGGACTGAAATTTAGCTGGGCAAATGACTGCTCTCACCTACACTGTCCTCCACTTCCACAGCCTACAGCCCTGAGGTAGTTACTCTACCTGCACACGCACCAGGGACATCATGGAGCCTGCAGAACCATCAGGCCCTCAGAGCTTCTGACAGTCCAACTGCCAAAGACATCTGGAGAGCCTGTTTAGAAAGTCTGGTCCTTCTGTTCTTACCAATATGCTAGGACATTTTTGTCATTTGTCAAAGTATTTTCCTCTTATAGTAAATGCTATTCTTACATTATTTTTCTACTACAATAAATGTGTTTGAACGTGGGCGAGAATGATAAAGTAAACAGCTTTGGAGAAATGAATTTCATTGATACAGCTCAGACTTTGCTCAGTATACGTTATTTGATGGCAGCTCTTCCTCTATTTGTCTTTCTAGGAGAATAAGACTTGCATACCTCTTTCAATTAGGGACAGTGTTCTGTTCCTATTTATGCCAGTAAATTCCTTCCAAACTTAGTAGAACAACACTGGCAAAAGACCTTGGACTTGAGTAACTTTTAGTTTTATGAATAAGAACCTGATGAAAGAGAGCATACAGAAAATACAGTCCACTGGGGTAAAAGATAACAGCGCTGCAGTGTTACACATCACTGACTCTTGTCTTGTAGGTTATGGAGGAGTAGCTGCCTGTGAGACATGGACATTGTGGTCAGAGTCATGAAACTGAGCAAACAAATAAAATGTGAGGAAGTAAAAGGAATAGAAGAACAAAGCTTAGATTAGTTTGCATTTATCTGTAAATGAAAAATATTGTGTCAACACTACAAAAGATGGTGCATAAATCTCAGACAGGGTACGTGCCCTTGGAATTTTAAAGGCTAAATGGTATTTCAATTGAAGAAAATGATAAATATTATTATGCAACACATCAAGAAGAATCAGTAGCCCCTATATTGTGGTGAAATCAAGGATTATAACAGTTCAAAACAAAGATGCATGGCAATGGCTAATGCAGAAAACGTGCAAGCAGACACAAAAGACACGTCAACAGAGCTAGGCTTTAACCTGTTTGTGACAGGAAATCCTGCTTTAGGAACCTAGGACAAGATTTGCTGCCAACATTATCCACACTGTTTTATTGAAAGGCATGGAATTACACTGATTTACCTGTAGAGGTCTTGCCTTTTATTATGGAAGCTACTGTGCTTTGGTTTGCAAAAATATGAAATGCTTCCCTTCAAAAAGAGCAGTTTTAGCCTCTCCTCCACTGTAGCATGAGTCACATCATTTTCAATGAAACATTTTTCACAGGGAAATATTAATTCTTGTTTGCCAGGTCTATTCTGAAGAATTTAGAATTATAAAACAGGTGCTGAAAACAAACTTGTCAAATTACATGAGATTTTGACTTACATAACTGAATATTAATTTTTGTATTAACATTTTAAAAAATTCATTGTGAGAAGAAGAGAAAAAGACTCAAAACTTTGTCCTGATTTTTATTTCACAGACATATGTTCTGTTTAGCATAATTCAGGATAGCAAAAAAATGTGAAACACCTTGAAAATTACCTCAAAACTGAGAAAATCTCTATAACCAGATGGCTCTGAGCTCAAAATTGGTCCACTGTCTCCCACATCGCAACCACACTCTCACCATATGCGGTTATTAACTATAGGGGAAATCAGGCTCTCCTTTTACAATCACTACATTAATTACAATCACTAAATTAATTAAATACATTAATTCAGGAGATTCAGGGTTAAGAAAGTAACTTTACTGGGGGCTTTGTCAAAGGAGTTTTCTGAGAACTGTTGATTTGCTGCATGCTATTTAAAGAAAACTTCTGTTCACCAGAGGATAACCTCAGAAATCTGTGGGTTTGCAAAGTGGCAGGTACTCAGCTCTCCCTTGGCTGAAAACAGCAGAGAATTACTTTCATATCTACCTCCCACATACAGGAGATTTTGCCTGGGTTTCTCTGCTCAGTTCCTCATGACAAGGCATTTCATGCCACGCATTTGAACTTTGTTGGAAGTTTCTTTATACATTTAAAATAAGGGGTGCTGAGCCAAGCGCTAAGGCTTTCAGTAGAACTGAGACATGGGTACGTGTTGTCAAATATGATGAGAGGTTGTTTTGGAGGCTTGTGTTCGCTATTTCCAGGTTCAAATGTTAGTGTTTTCCATTAGCACAACCATGCTATCCCTTCAGTCATTCCTGTTGTCTTACTTTGAACATTTTCTGGCTTTGCTAAGTACCATTTTCAGCCAAGAGGAACAGAAGCAAACAGGTTTTCAAGATGTAGGAATAAAACAGATTTAAGCTTCTAAGCTATTTTATAATCTAATAAGTAAATAGTAAGGTAGATTAATGGCAATGTGTGAGCCAACACAGATCAGCATGGCTGTGATCACTGACCTGTGGCTGACACACAAAAACTTACCAGTTTCATCAAAAGGATGTTGTTGCCCAGTTTGGGCTAGCCAAAAAACTGCAGACTAATTATGTCCACTACTTGCTGTCTTACACCTGCAGGTTACCCCTGATCACTTTTACCTTTTATAGTACTAATTTCTGCTCTTATCAAGTACCTGGAAAGAGAACAACAAACATTTTACCAGGCATTTTTAGGCATCCAAAAGCAGAAAGCTTCTGTTTGCATTTCTTTAATCTAATCATCAGGTCTAGTGACATGAGTATACCATTGCTCATCTATCTCCTCTGTTTTTATCCAGATGTAAAACCTGAGGGTATGATTTTGCTGTTGCTAATGCTAGATCTCTACATCGTTGGATCACAGAATGTACATATAGGGAGAATTCAAGCAGAGGCACATTTCCACACTTTGCACAGGCAGTCCTTATCCCCGCATGTGTCACCTGCAGCTGGCTGCTTTTTCAGATTGCCATTCAATTTTCCAGACAGTTGCCTTGGAAGCCATGCTATTTCACATGGGATGTTTTGAACAGCTCCCTAGGAATGAGAGATGAAGGGGAGCAGAGATGACCCTGTTCCCACATCCAGGCGAAACCCCAGGCAACTTCCTCCTAAAAGCAGCTGTGTGTCACATACTTCTGTGACCATTTGCACCTCAGCCTCATCCTTTTTATTTCCACAAGGGGAAGCTGCAGACCTGGGCTTGTTCAAGCCCTATAAAGCTGTACAGAGATTACCTTCATGAAGAATGCACTTTCTTATTCACTGGGAACCACACTTAGGTGGAAGCAGTAAATACAAAAATGCAAGACTGACCCACGTCTCTCTTTTTCCTTCTTTTTCAGTGTAACCAACAGTAGCTAGCTTTTCTATGCCTGGAAGATATGATTGCTGGGACTGGTCCTCTCTGCTTTTTTGAGAATTTGATATTCCTGTTTGCACCTTCTTAGCTGCTTGCACTGTGAGGAAAAATTGTGAAGGATGTTAGTAACAATACTAATGAGGTGGTACTTTGCAGTCACACTTATCTTTGAGAACGGTTCAGGATCAGCTCAGCTTAGGACGAGGACAGTACGACTTTGTGTTTTGTCTCAGACTACACCTGCAATGGCCCTCTCTCTGTTGACGGAAAATTATTCCTGATCTGCATGATGTCAGGGTGAGGTTGGCAGCCCAAAGGAAAAGCACTGCATTCAATGGTTATGTTTGCTTGCTTCACATTTTTCACTCAGTAAGCTTAGTTAAAATCTCTACCTCCTAAAGCAGCAAGAGACAGATCCAGTCACTGAACTGAGGACAGATGAATAGTAACAAGCTCTGCAACACAATGAGGAGCCTGAAAGTGGAAACCTCTATATCAGTGGAGCGGGAATGGAAAATTCCATTAATGAAAAATTGGGTTGGAATTTATGCTTGTCTGTGCGAGCAGCTGGGTTTGCTGGAAGCATGGCGGATGCAGCTACTCTATTAGTTAGACCTTTTTTTCTCCCTCTTTGTTTTTATTAAATGAAGACATTTGATACGAAAACCTTCTAACATGTCTCCCAGTCACCCTTAGGTACAGGCAGGAAGCTCATACTGTGCTTAGTCTTGCTGAAAGTCACTTGAAACCTGGGGTTTGCTACAGTCAGCAACAATGTGGGTCACAAATTTAGGGGGACTTTTTTTCTGATGAATGTATTCACAGGCACCAGAAACCTCACAGAAATCAGAGAGCATTGTAATAAATTTGCTTCTTCCTGCCCTACCTCTTCTCTCAGAGCTTGTGAGTTCATTGGAGTAAGTTAGCAAGCTATAAAATACTCAAAGAAATCAAAATATCCACCTATTTTAACACATGCATGTAAGTGCAAATGTAAGAGGATTTATGCTAGTGTCGACCCTCAAATACCTGTTCAACACATTTTCTATGTGTCTTTGCAGCATTGACCTAATAGAGTTCTTTCACTTTCAGTTCATTCCAGTACAGTATGTGCCATTTTTGCTAATCATCTTTGTAAATTTGAAGAAGACTTATGAACTTGGCTGCTTTTTAGCTCCACATAGAAAATTAACTGCAGGGTCTTCAATGCAGTTCTTTTAGTGTGCTTAGTTACAGACTTGAATCAGAGTGATGGGCCCAACAGTCTCTAGAACACAGAACTGGCATGTCATAACTGTGTTCTTTTTAGTTTTTAAGTGTGTCCTGGGTTCAGCAGTAGCAGTCATTTTTCTCCTTCTTAGCAGCTGGTGCAGTGCTGTGGTTTTGACTTTCAGCCTGGGAACAGCACTGGTAACACCGATGTTTTTAGCTGCTGCTTATAATGTTTAGTCTGACCAAGGACTTTCTGAGTCTCATGCTCTGACAGGGAGGAGGGGAAGCCACGAGGAAGCAGAGACAGGACACCTGACCCAAACTGACCAAAGAGGTATTCCATACCACAGCACGTCATGCCCAGTATATAAACTGGGAGCAGTCACCTGGAAGAGTAAGATCACTTCTCGGTCAGCTGGGTATTGGTCGGCGGGTGGTGAGTGGTTATATTCTCTTCGCTTGTTATTTCCCTTATCATTATTATTATTGGTGGTAGCAGCAGTGATTTCTGTTATACCTTAGTTACTGGGCTGTTCTTATCTCAACCTGTGCGAGTTACATTCTTTAGATTCTCCTCCCCATCCCTCGGGGAGCAGTGGGAGGACAGGGGAGGGTGGAGTGAGCAAACAAGTTACACGGCCGATTGGACTTAAACCATGACAAAGTGTTTGCATGACAGCTCCATCAGAAAATTTAACAGGAAATAATAGGCCCAAGTGAGCTTTGTGTAGCTCCGCTGAATTTAAATTGACCTATCTCAAAGAAAAATTAGATTTTTATAATGATCATTACTCCATCTTTTATTTTCTTTTCAAAATATCACGGTGAATTTAAAATGTAATCAAGACACTTGTCTGGAATCCTACCAAGTACAAAACAAGTACAAGTGGGATAGGAACTCCATTTGTACAGCAAATATACAGCTCAGAAGAGCGCATAAATCTGCACAAAACTCAAAGCATACATTTATATTCTGTTGCCTTTTCTGAGTCTTAGTCATAGAATCATAGAATAGTTAGTTAATGGGTACGTCTGGGTACTTTGCCTACCCTAGTCCTGATAGAGACAGTCAATATGGTCAGTGACAAGAAGGTATGGAAGTGTCCTATTCCTCACACACATATGTGAGAACTTCTGGTTCCTACTGTAACCTAAAAGCAGCACAATTGCTATAAAAAGGATTCTACTGTGATGTTTAGTTCACTCAGAAACTGCGCAGGAAAAATCTAGTTATGTTGTACATTCAGTCTTTTTTTTTTTTTTTTTTTTGCAAATAAATGTCAGGCAAGTGTTAGCTACCTGGTACTCATCCAATGTACAGCAAAGCTCCTTAAGAGGAGGAAATTGAAACAATAACGTGACAATATTCTAGGCAAGTAATTGGGAACTCCACATAAATGTTTCAGACAGCATTATTTCATGCTAAGTTCATGAATGTGTGGAGTTAGAACTCATAAATGTGGGATACAGTAATTTTATTCTGATCCATGTGCCTATGCATATGATACCGGCCTTAAACCATACTAAATTACAAAGCAACATCCATTCACCTTCTGAATTTGTCTGGTCCCATCTGTGCCACTGGCATGATTCACTACTTATTCTGGACCAGAGGTTGGTACAGGGATGTACCTGGGTTTCATACAATGAATTCAATTTCCAAGCCACACAGAATACTTTTGTGACAGCTAGGAGTATTTTTCTATTATTTCTGTTTTCTACAGGTAAACGAAACAGATGAGGAAATAGGACATAGAAAGTCAAGTGGTTGTCTAGCTATCACAGTTCAAAGGCAGTCTAACAGAACTGCGAGCAAGTGTTTGCTGTGGAACTACATCCTGAATCATGCTCCACAGGCCAGCTGCTGCATGTGAGATAACCCTTAGTAAATTCAATTTCTTGGATGTCTGGCACGTTAAAAAAAAGTCCTCTTCTTCATTCTGGATACATATGCTGGTAGAGAAGCTGCCACAAGTTTAGGAGTTCTAGAACAACTTTAATAGAATCATAGAATCATAGAACAGTTAGGGTTGGAAAGGACCTTAAGATCATCTAGTTCCAAACCCCCTGCCATGGGCAGGGACACCTCACACTAAACCATGCCACCCAAGGCTCCATCCAACCTGGCCTTGAATACTGCCAGCGACGGAGCATTCACAACTTCCCTGAGCAACCCAGTCCAGTGCCTCACCACCCTTACAGCAAAGAATTTCTTCCTTATATCCAACCTAAATTACCCTTGTTTAAGTTTGAACCTGTTACCACTTGTCCTCTCACTACAGTCCCTCATGAATAGTCCCTCCCCAGCATCCCTATAGGCCCCCTTCAGATACTGGAAGGCTGCTATGAGGTCTCCACGCAGCCTTTTCTTCTCCAGGCTGAACAGCCCCAACTTTCTCATCCTATCTTCATACGGGAGGTGCTCCAGTCCCCTGATCATCCTCGTGGCCCTCCTCTGGACTTGTTCCAACAGTTCCATGTCCTTTTTATGTTGAGAACACCAAAACCGCACACAATACTCCAAGTGAGGTCTCACAAGAGTAGAGTAGAGGGGCAGGATCACCTCCCTTGACCCAGGGTAGCCAGTTCTCCTGATAGCTTCTGGAGGGGGCTCACGTTGTCCCTAGCCTATCTTTTATTTGCAATGTACCTACAGAATCCCTTCCTGTTATCCTTAACATCCCTAGCCAAGTTTAATTCTAAGTGGGCCTTAGCTTTCCTAACCTGGTCCCTAGCTTCCTGGACAACATCCCTATATTCTTCCCAGACCGCCTGTCCTTGCTTTCACCTTTTATAAGCCTCTTTTTTCCTTTGAATTTTCCTGAGCATCTCCTTATCCATCCAAGGAGGTCTCCTGGCCCTGTGGGTTTAGGTTATCTGTAAATAATGTGAAATCTGAGACGGTTTTACCACTGATTCTCAAATTAGAAATGGGAAAGTGGATTAAATGCATCAGATGAAGTATTCATAATGCATAATTCAAGTATTGGAAAGGCAATATTCCCATCAGTTTTGAAAGACTGGTCGTATGTGTTTTAGTTTTCCTTCATCTCTTTTTTTCTTTTTTTATTTGCCTTTTTACGTAACTCTGCTCTCATCACTAAATATGTAACAGCTTTCAGCTTTGAAGAAATAACAATCACCCCCACCCTACATATCAACAACCTTTGGTCAACAGGTTGATTTAACATTTCATGGTATCCATGCCTTTAATTTCTGATTAAGGGGAACGGAGACAGAATCTTTTAAAATCCTCTGAAGAAGTTTCTTTATAAAGACTCTTTTTCTTTTACTCGTGCTTCTCTTCTTTAGTGGTAAAATAGCCATATTTTATGAACACTGATACATACAATCCCCATATTCTCAGTGGGGCATTTCATATTTTTTTCTCACAGTGTTAAGAGAAATGACTGCAAAAGCTGGTTGACAGGTCAATTATGTTTAGAACAGTATGAGCCAGAATCTTCCAGTTTTCAAAGTTGCCAGAAACAAATATGAATATCCTGTTATTACTGTGCATGGGGAAAGCACTGAAATAATGAAGATGTAGGTTAACAGCACTTGTGCAAATGGAAAGACACTCCTTTGTGCTTCAAATATAAGCATGCAGATCACTCCTTATTTCTATTTAAAGTGATTTTTCCAATTATTAACATAATTAAGAAAATGGCAAGAACTATATCAGACCCAAATCTTCCACTTGACAGAGGAGCCTGTGGGAGATACAGAAGCAGCTCACTGCAAGCTGTTTTGGGAACAGTCTTCTGTTCTCTAATGGTTACAAATAGGCTTAAAGTTTAATGTCCTTTTTGAAATGTGTTAGCCTTGACTGTTACAGCTCTGTCTGCAGTTCAAGGTATTATTTGCGAACTTGCATTGTAGTTGTGCTTCATCATATCCTGATACTATATGAAATTTATCTGATAACAAGGTCATTTTCCTAAACCCAACTACTTTCAAGACTGCCCTTTAATTTTTTTCAAGTATTTCTTCCCACAATTAAAAAGACATTTTTCAGTGCATCATTTCCCTTGCCCTTCTCCCCACCACCCACTCTTCCTCAGCACTCAAACGAAAAATCAAAAATAAATGTTCAATTTTAAAATGCACTTTGATTTTTGTGAGAACTTATGACTCATGGTCCTGGTGTGCTCAGCTGGAGAGATGCGGAGAAAAAAAATCACAGAATCATAGAATGAGGTAGGTTGAAAAAGACCTTTAAAATCATCAAGTCCAACCTTTACCCCAGGACTGCCAAGACCACCATTAAACCATATCGCTAAGGGCCTCATCTACACAGTTTTGAACACTTACAGGGATGATGATTCCACCACTTCCTTGGGCAGCCTGTTCCAAAACCTGATTATCCTCTCTGCGAAGAAATTGTTCCTAATATCTAATCTAAACTTCCCCTGGTGCAGCTTGAGGCCGTTACCTCTTCTCCTATCGCTTGCTACTTGGGAGAAGAGACCAGACACCGCCTTGCTCTATCCCCCTTTCAGATAGTTGTAGAGTGATAAGGTCCTCCCTGCGGCTTCTCACCTCCCGACTAAAAAACCCCAGTTCTCTCAGCTGTTCCTCATCACACTTGTGCTCCAGGCTCTTCACCAGCCCTTCTCTGTACCTTCTTCCAGCACCTCAATGTCTTTCTTGTAGTTATGGGCTCAGAACTGAACACAGGATTCAAGATGCGGCCTCACCAGTTCTGAGTACACAGTTCACTGTCTCTCTCTAATTTTTCAACCAAATGCTTTTTCTGGATTTGGGAGGTTTCCCTAGGCAACAAACCTCCCGAAATGTCCAGATCCTGTCCATGTATTTGTCATGTAGGAATGGTTTCCCAAACAGCTCTAAATTTTTGCCCCCCCCCCCTTTTTTTTTTTCCAATTCCTAGTCTAGTAAACTTTCTTCAAATTCTCTATATTACTGTATTCCACTGCCTTGTACAAATAGGGAGAACAAGTGAATTTTGATCAGACTTACAGAGACTACAGCAGAGACTGCAATTGCTTTCTTTATCATTGCAATGTTTTTATCACTGCCATAGGCTGTCTGGTATGGATAATCATTGCAAACAAGCTGGGGCTCAGACCACTGGAGTCTGGGGCCCATTACAGCACCAGTGTGCAAGATCTAAAGTTAGGAGCAGCAGCTGGAGATCCAAGCACCGGCAATGTCCAGAGTTTTGGTAAAGCTCCAAGTAGCAGTTCTAGAGATGCTCATTTGCCCATCTCCTGACCCATAACAAGACTGATGCATGCAGCCCAGTGAAAGACAACCTGACTTTGCCACATATAGATATGTGGCTGACTCATATGGGCTGCCAGTATTGAGTGGCCGAGAATGAGACCCAGCAGCCAGAAATTACCATGGAAGCAGAACAGCTGGTGCTCTGAGCTATCCCAATCCACATCTTGGGAACTGCCAGGAACCCTTCTCTGAAATACGGGATGCTCATTACAGCAGGACCCTGCCACATGAGTCCCTGCCTGGGCTCCTTGGTAGCTCTGCAATGACAGCAGACAGCTGGGCTGTACAATTAGCCCCAGGAGAAGGTTAATCCTCTCTGTTCAAACAACTAGATGCATGGTACCAACTTGATACTCAGAACAAAGAGGGAAAAGAGCAAAGGGCTTAATCTACTCTGACACAGCAGAGTCCTTTTATGTTCAGAAGGCAACTTGTTGATGAAGAAAGATACCGACAAGTGATGACTTCTCACTCCCTGAATTTTACCTACACCTTGTTAATATTTTGTGATTTCAAGACACTAAAGTACGTACTGAGTATTTTTTTACATAGTGCTGTCTGACCTCTTCTGCCAAGTACTAGTAACTGAACACATATCTAATACACTATACAGGATTTTAGAAGTCTAATACTTCTACCACCAGTAACACATATCAAATAATGCCTACATATACTAATATAGCCCAGATTCTTCCTCGAGTGTAAATTCTGTTCACTGAAAAAGAACATTTCTATCTCCTTTCCTCCAATACACAGAATTTAAAATCATTATCAGTTCATTACAGATAGAAGTTACTTTCTTCTGAAGCATCACGGATGTGCAACAAAGTACTGATGGTGCCTTACAGAAACTGAAACAAAATACAGACTTAATTGTAAAAGCTCGGGAGCCAACAAATTTGGCATTTCTACTGAGATGTATCGGTTCTCACTCAACCTTCCATTTTCTGTAACTGTAAAAGGGATTTTTGCTATCAACTTCCATGGCAACAGAACCAGGTTGTTGATGTCTTTTGACTGAGTTTCCCAGTCAATAAGATGGAAAGGCCTCTTTCATGGGTGCATAAACACAGTAATGCTGTATATTTGCTTCCAGAGCGTTATTGAAACTGATTGATGTAGCTCATTACTGGACTGCTTATAAGTCCTTTCCATGGCAGCAAATTTTGGCTGTATAATGAACACAGCCATGCTTATAAGCAGATCTGTCATGAATACAACACATATGTGATCACAAAAAGCGTAAGTTTATAGAGCAAAGCAGAAGGAGAGGTGGGGTGGAGGGACTGAATCCTTGTCACTGGTGATAAACCATGGTCAATAGGGCATGCCCTTTTCCCATGTGAGGGCTGATCTCTGCATTTCTCCCCCTGTTATCAGACTGCTGCTCTATCCTTGAAACATCTAAGCAGAAATATGCCTGCATGACTGTGCATGAGGGTGCGCGCTTATCCATAGGTGGATTTCGAAGGGGCTTAAGGGAAGCACTTAGATCACACTGTAATACAAATTGTCCACATGTTCCTTGGCTAATGATAACTTTTTCCTTCTTGGGATTATTTACATATTCCCCTCAGTTGAAAGAGAAAAATGAAAACACAAATCCTTTAAAAAGTTACGTAAGCTTCAAATAAACAAGACCAAGACAAAACTCATATTCAAAGATACTGACAAGAGGTTCATGTGGGGTAAAAGACTGTATTGATTCACTCTATCTCACTTTCCAAACCATTTTTGTTACAGCATTGCTTTTTGAATTTTCTCTGACTTCTTTTTAGCATAATGTATTCTAAAGAGTGAAATCTGGTTTATTTCAGCCCTAAGGCCCCACCCTGTCATATTCCATTGCATCAAGTTTTATAATCATCAAATATATTTTTCACCTTAATCTTACACAAACTGCTCTCCCTTGCTATTTACATTTTAATATACACTTTAGCTTCTGCAAATTTCTTCAACTTTCTATAGCTTATGCTTATGTAAGACCTCCAAATACTGTTGCTGGGCCATGGAACATCCAGTGGCACAGGTATGCAAGTATGATAACTATGACCTTGACTCAGAGCTGACACAATGCAGAAATCTGACCTTCATTTATGCTGCCACAGAGGGACTCCCTTATGAGGGAGTAGCAGTACTCTGAGCAATACTACTGAGCAGTAGCAGTCATTTTTCTCCTTCTTAGCAGCTGGTGCAGTGCTGTGGTTTTGACTTTCAGCCTGGGAACAGCACTGATAACACCGATGTTTTTAGTTGTTGCGCAGTAATGTTTACTCTGATTAAGGACTTTCTGAGTCTCATGCTCTGCCAAAGAGGAGGAGAAGCCAGGAAGAAGCAGAAAAAGGACACCTGACCCAAACTAGCCAAAGGGGTATTCCATACCACAGCACATCATGCCCAGTATATAAACTGGGAGGAGTCAGCCAGAAGGGCTAGATCACTACTTGGGTTGGGCTGGGTATCAGTTGGCAGGTGGCAAGTGGTCGTATTCCCTTCCCTTGTTATTTCCCTTATTATTATTATCATCGGTGGTAGCAGTGGTGTTTTTATGTTATACCTTAGTTATTGGACTGTTCTTATCTCAACCCGTGAGAGTTACATTCTTTTGATTCTCCTCCTCATCCTTCTGGGAGCAGGGGGAGGAAGAGGAGGGGGAGTGAGCGAGCGGGTGCTTGGTTCTAAGTTACCGGCTGAGCTTAAACCACAACATGGACCTTCAGCAGTTCTCAGCACAAGGAATAGCTTAGTTTTTCTACTTCTATGTGACCCAGAGCTCAGCTATAAAAAATGTGCCATCTGTTGAAATGTCATGCTCTGATTTAACACCCCTGAAGACTACTTTTTCCATTCAAGCTATGGCTACATCACTAAAGGCATCTGCCTCGGGGCTATCCTGAGCAGCCAGCCATATACTGTAGAGTGGCCTACCTTGGGACTGCTCAGCACTGCCAGCTTCTGGAGAAATCTAAACTTTATTTTTAACACTTACTAGAAATTCATACATTCATGTGTCCTCTATAATAACCCTTGGGACAGTAACTATTTGCATGTGTGATTTAGCAATCCAAAACACCTGAAACATCATGGCACATTAAATGTAGGGGGCTATACCATAATGTCAAGCATGAGTGACATGGGACATGGCATAAAAGGAACTAGGGAAAATAGGGATGTAAGGCCTGCAGAGGTAATTCTGAAAGACTGCGCAATAGAATGAGCTAAGACTAATGTGAAGGGGTCCAGTCTGCTGCCCAGCAGAGGGCCATAAAGATGACTAAAGCAGTGGAGCATCTCTCCTATGAGGAGAGGCTGAGAGCTTGGAGTGCTCAGCCTGGAAGAGGCTTATGGAGGGATCTTATAAATATATATAAGTACCTGAAGGGATGGCGTAATGAAGACAGAGCCTCAGTGGTGCCTAGGCAGTGAGCACAAATTGAAACTCAGAAGGTTCCCTTTGAACATCTGGAAACACTTGTACTGTGAGGGTGATCAAGCACTGGCACAGGTTGCGCGTGGAGGTGGTGAAGTCTCCATCCTTGGAGATATTCAAATGCTGTCTGGACATGGTCCTAGGCAACCTGCTCTAGGTCCTGCTGCTTGAGCAGAGTGGTTAGACAAAGTGACCTCCAGATGTTCCTTTCAACCTCAAGCACTCTGGGATTCTGTGAAACCTTTACTAGGATTGAATTAACTGAAAACACTTAAAGTTACACTATTACTGTCAAAAGAAATCAGGTTTCTAGACATGTAGTAGAAATAATGATGCTTATTAAAGAGGAGCCAATTTAAATGTTTTTAAGTACATAGCAGAGAAGACTGAAGTTTTACTCGAAAATTTGAGCGTGACAGAGAATATGTAAATTAGCAAGTTTTCAGGACAATTCACAAGTCTGGCCAAAGCTCATATTTTTTATCTGTGAGCCCAGCATGCTTGGCTAAAATTAGGACTGATTTTTCTTCACCTCTGAAATAATGAGACATATGTCATTAAAATAAAAATTGAAAGCCTTTACAAAGAAGAGTGATGACTCCACACTTGCAGCAAAAATTTGCTTTAAAATCATGGCATGAAATGCTATCTTGACTTTGTAGGGAAAGATGGAACTTACTGGAATAAAATTGGTAATCAATTTAGTCTTTTGCAAAGAAAAGAAAGAGCAGAATGAAGTAAATGCAAACAAAAAGCACAACCACTTATCACTGATTGTGCTGGTAGGACTTTTTTCTGTGATGTTCCATACCTGTCAGCATGCTCTCAGAGTGTAAAACATTAGAAGAGTAATACATTTTTAAATGCTTAAACTACATTTTATTTTATCTTTCTGTGGAGGTGCAAAGTCTGCTGGCAACTACTCTTTACCCAATGTTTTCAGGATTCATGCCAAAACCCTCCTCCGCATGGGGAGGTATGTCATCTGCTTTTACTGAAATCAGCACATTTCTTTTAAATCTGCTGTGGCCTTTAATTGATATATTTTCTTTTTGCTTTTTGTTTTCAGTAAGCTGACAGAAAGGGCAGAACTTCAGATCACTGAATGAGAAACTTCCCAGTTTTTCCTGAGATAGTTAAGTAGTCATCGCTTTTTCTCAGTACATGCAACATTATACATCCATCTATCAATTCATCCATGGATACATATAATTCCTGTAGCTATCTACCCATCCATCCATCCATTCATCCCATACACATCTACTATGTGTTTACCTAATTCATATAAAGAGGCATTCATCATAAGAAATCAGGGTGCCTTGCAATGCTAAAATTTTTATAGTATTTCCTCTCTTAATATTCACTATCACAGAAAGCTGTGAATATTGGGGCAATTTGCCTGAGGTCTATGGGCTATGATTTCATGAGCTAAGAAATAAAAACCCTGATATCTCTCTGTGTGAGAACCATTTTCGGGCTGATCTCTCTGTTTCCATTGGGCAGCCTCAGTGATATTAAAGCTTTCTTAATATTAGTTTTCCAACTGAGGTGCCACAGGGCTGGTAGAATTTTTGATGGGAAGAAGGATGGAAACTAAGACATAGGACACACAGTATAAAGAAGTGTAAAATCTTTGCTTACAGACAGCTAGCAAGTATTAAATGGCAATTGCTGTTGCAAAGAAAAGTACTGGAGATGGACAGCTTCCTAACATCAAACAGAGAAAGGTTGTGAAAAAGAAGCCACTTTTAGTAAAGCACTCTTATAGAGTATGAGAATCACCAGACCAGTGTAGAGCTAACAAATCCTGACAAAGGACCTAAAAGGAAAACATTGAACATAATGAACAACAGTGAACAGCATTTCTCTTAAATTGAATCAATCTGTTCTTAGATTGAAACTAAACAATATGATTTCCAGGCCTACTCTTTATCTTTTAATCTTTATTTTACTGTCCATTGCCTACCTAGCAGGTTCTCCAGCCCTCTACTATCAATTTTTTCAGGAAAGTAAAAGAAATTATATACATATATTCATACAACACAGTTTTTAATCAAATGCATGTGGTGAGAAAGAAGATACATAAAATGCAAAATCAGAAGTCGTTCATATTTTCTGCAGACTATGAAATCCAAACTTAAAGCTAGTCATAAGTCATCCCCATGATACAGCGCAGTGAACTGTGCCATCACAGCTGAATGTCCATACCACTGGAAACAACTTGAAACACAAGCTGGATCTGAAACTCAAATCTAAGTACAGACCCGTGTCCTGGTTTTGGCTGGGATAGAGTTAATTTTCTACACTCAAGAGTGTGTAGCTTGCACCTCTCTTGTCTTCTTGCTGGACAAGAAGCAAGAATGGATCAACTGAAAAGAATAAAAGGGTAAATAAGAATTGTGGTCCAAGACAGAAATACTTCTTTCCTCTTTTTGTATCCTCATGTCTTTAGTATGTCTATCATTACCTCCTTCTGCATTTTTCATAGTAAGTCATGCACACTGCTTCTCAGAGACATCCATCTGGGGTTTCTCCCTAATACTCTTCTTTACAGCTGATGTCTCTTCCCTCAGACCTTGCAGTTGTATCCTTACAGTGTGGATATTCTTCACATCAGCACGATTGCTGCGGCAAAGCACATTTCCTCTGACTTTGCTATTCAAGAATGAAGGACTCCTGAAATGTTCAGCTATTATTTTGTACTTCTAGAATCAGCAGGAATGCCTGGGAATTAAGATGATTATAGGAGAGTCGTTGTCCAAGAGGTGAAAATGTATTTGTTGCACAGTGATGTTGACAGCAATAAGAATGTACAAGGGAAGAAAACAGAAGTCAATGAAAGCTGATGCTTGAGTGTGCAATTAAATAAAGAGACGAAAGTGTTCATTGCTTTAGATTGTTATTCAAATGACCTGATCTCTACTTCTCTACAAATATATGCTTATCAAGAGGAAAAGCTGTATGCCATGTTGACATCTACAGAGGCAATCTCAAAACACGTGTGCTGAGAGAAGTCACACATTCCTCTATGGAAGTATTTTGTTGTGGTTCCAGTATTTCCCATTTCTCAGATGGGGCAAATTTTCCAACAGCATAGGCTCCCTTGGAAGATTAGAGCCTATTTCCATTTGTTTATAAATTTGTGTGCTGTATTGTCAGAAAGGACCACTATGATCATCTAGTTTGAACAGAAACACTCGTTATTTTTTTTCCTAGAAACTGGACTAACAGATGTCCAAAACTGAAGTTTCACCTGAAAGACTCTAGACAATGGCAAATCTATCACTTTCTCCATGGGGATTCTTCCAATGTTTAATTAACCTTAGTGTTCAAAATTGTGTTTTATTTCAAGCTTGAATTTGCCTGACTTCCAGCAAATTACATTTCTTTATAACTCTGTCTGCAAGACTGCAAATCTTCTCATTCTCATAGCTTTCCATGTCTAGAGACCTCAACAAAATAATTAAGTAATCTTTCAATCTTTTCTTTGGTAAACTGAATAAACAGTTTGAAGTTCACAGAGCAAGAGATTTTCCAGGTTTTTTTTTTTTCTTTAAATTTAAAATTTAAGTAGCTGAAAGTGATTTCAAAGGGGCTGGTAAGCACTGGGTATTATCTTTCTAGCAATCAGTAAACTTACTTAACACAGGGTGTACGGAAAATTTCAGAAGTCCAGCTCAGGCACCCCTAGGTGCTAGTGACCTCCCCCTGTTCAACTGTAAGTACTGTATCAGAAGCTGTAAGTAGGAGCCATGGCTGGGAGGGAAACCTCCACCAGATAGACATTAGTTGTGGTAGGATTTGCTTGCCTAAACATGGGAGTGTAGCTCTTTTCTGATTGATAGAAGACATCCCACGTGGCCCCAGCTGTTCTAAAATTCTGGGGTTTCTTTGTATGTCATATCTACCAGTCCCAGGGCAGCTGAGTCCAGTTCCTTAGGATACTTAAAATGGCACCTCTTTTAATTTTTTTTGTTGTTTGGTTTAAATGAACTGAATTCCACCTTCTGCATCATATTAGAGAGATGCAAAGCAGATATGAAATTTAAGAGCATTCTCAGAATTTTATGATTCTGAAGGCTCTATGCCACTAGTGTATTTTACCAAGAAGCTATATCAAAAGAAACAAAATGGAGCAAAGTTGCACCTAAATATTATCTTATTACTAAAGACTTTGCTGATAATCTCTATTAACTACTGCATTTTCAGCTCTGCTAGTGAGAGAGTTTTAATCCACTTAAATCCTGTTCATTCTATATCATTTTTAGGTTTGGGGCTTTTTTTCCTCTCAAGATGCCATGTAGTAGTAAATCAAATTCCCTGGAGAAATCCAACAAATCCATTGTACCGACAAAATTGTTTTCATTAACAAGGTTTATAATCTTTCAAAAAAAAGATTAAAACTTTGACAAGGCTTGCTTTCTACAAAACTAAATTTCCTAATATTATTTATATTTTTACTTTCTAATATTTCATTAATAAAGTCCCAAATTAATTGTTTCATTATCTTATCCATCAATGAATCAACCTAACTGCTCCACTGTTCATTGGTCTATCTCTTTTTGCATATATAAATAATAAAAACGGCAGCCTTCCAACAATTCAGATTTTTCTCTTTCAAGACGTACTAGATATTAACATAAGCTGTTTACAAAACTCAATAGCTTATTTACTACTCTTGCAGAAATTATCTTACCCTGTTGATTTTAAAATGTTTATCTTTTACACATGTTGTTTAATACTGGCCTTTCTTATGAAGGATGAACCTTACTATCTATCTCTATTACTGCGTAAGCCAGATAAATCTCCCTGTTCCAATCTAGACCTTCCTAGGCAAGAACAAAAATTAGCACTGAGAAAAAGAGCTCATGCATGGACACGATGGGTGGACGTAATTCTGAAGCTCCTCAGGAGCAGCAAGGGAACATACTTGAGGTTTTCTCTGTTAACTTTCAGGTCATCACTGCTTCTGAAAATACTGTCAGCAGAGTAACAGTATCATGAGCAAGCACTGCAAACAGATGTGTTGTATTCTCTTATACCTAAGGCATAGGACTATGAATTTAAAATTCTGGATTCCATTCATATCTGACTGGCATGAAAAAATATTGCTTAAGCTCATTTTAATTTATTGTGATCATTTACTCTCTCATCTTTTATTCTGACTACATTCAAACTGCAAATTCTTTGGGCCAAGGACTGTCTTGTGTAATCAGTAATACCTTCTTAACCACTATTAAAACTAGGGCCTTAATGTGGTACTTCCACACACATATTTGATAACACCAGTGACTGACAGACAGCCTGGTGGTGGTATAACTCAGATGAATTCCTTTAAGGTTCTTTCACCTCAACAGAGAGCTCTGGAAACACCACAGTCAGTTGGTTACAGAGAACATGCATCTCAGTTGCTTGTTTGAAATTTAAATTAGAATGTAAAGCAGATGTGATCTTCACTACCTACTATTTATTGGTTCTGGTCAATGATTTCTGCCTTCCAACGGCAACCTAAATACAAAGTGTTTTACAAAGCTCAACCACGTCTGTAATTTATTGTTTTAACTATTTTTGATTCCCCTCTCTCGTGCCACCTCATGTATACCTTTTTTCTTTTCTTCTGTGTAAGTAGAAAACTGAATGTGTTATTTTATGTATAAATTATATATATAAGGAATAAAAATGTTATGTACACATTTATATTCAACAACTCAAACCACCGTAAATCCTTTTCCAGTGTCCCAGCTGTACTCTTCCATCTTTCCTATACTGCCCCCAGGTGCTGGAACATGCACTTCACCCAGGATATCTTTAAGGAGCCTCTGCGCCCAAATACACAGCTCAGAAACAAGCCTTTATTTATAGAAGACTGTGTAGACAGCAAAACTGCTGTGCATGTGCAAATACCAAAGATGGCAGATGTGAATGTGTGTATGAATGTGAAGACTCAATCTGGAGATGACAGGAGAGGCGCTGTACAGCCACAGCCTGATTGTTTTCTCAGAATATGCAATACAGTGTGTTGCAAAGAGGACTTTAGGCCTCAAACCCTTAATAAGAAATGGTACTCACAGTTAGCATGAACTTTTCAGGAGGTAAAATTAGCCTCTTCCCATGTCTTCAGGTGTTTTTCTTCTCAGCCTTCTCTTTTCTAGACCTTTGGCTTCAGCTGTATTTTCTTCAACTCAACTACTTTGATGGACCCAGCAGACCACATGCAAAGGTGAAGTTTTCAGTATAGAGGATGTGAGCAGCACACTGGGAGGTTGATATGAGTCTAAGAACACATCTGTACAACCTTATTCATTTTGAAGTGCTACTAACATCAGTGTGATTACTTGCATGGTCCAAATATTCACCTGCGTTATGGCTGCACATTCCTGGCCAGGCCAGACACATCGTTCTGCCCTCTTACCCACACTGAGAATTGCATTGATATAAAATAGTAAAATATAAAATTCAGTAAAAATGTTTGTCCTGATAAATAAAACTGATAGACTCCATATTCCTACAACATCAAGCCAGTCCAGTAACTTCAGTGGGTTGACCTAGTACCTGACTCTTAAGACTCTTCATTATACCGATCTTAACCTTCTTGTAACTTGTTGGTGGGCCTCAATCTTAACATGTAGCATACTTAAACCTACAATTCTGTACAAGCATTGCCTAGAATATTACATTCTAGCCTTTGCAGTTTTAGCAGTGCATTTGCAATATGAATGATCAGTGATTTGCAAGTGCCAAAACTTATCAAATGTATTTTAATGCAGAATAATTTTCTATATTTTTTCTCAAAATAATTTAAAAATGTATTTTTATATATAAAAATAATATCTCTGAATTATTAACATATTCAAGACAAAATTCAGAACTCATAACTGTGGGGAAAATACTGGTGTTTGGTGTACAATCTGTGAAGTAGCAACAGCAAATTAGAGAAGTCACAAAATAAAGGGCAAAAAGAATGAAGACAAGACACGGCATAGATGAATAAAGCCCAAAACAGTGGCATGCTGATAAGCATGGCAGAAAAAAAAAAAAACGAAAATCCCTCCTCTAAACAAAGTGTGATATAATATTGATATGGATTGTCCTGATGGACACTGAATGTTTCAGAGCACATTTAGCCCAGCCCTCTGTCTTCAACAGTGGCTACTAGTGTAAACCTAGGAAAAGTGACCAAGATAAATCAAGTATGATACTTTCTACTCTAATAATTGTCCATAGATTTCTTGTGCATTTTGTGGTTTGTTTCTTTAGCAACCTCCAATGAATATCTCCACCAACCTCCTCTCCTATCTTCCACTGAGCCCATATAAATTCCTCTTACCTGCAACATCCTTCTGCGAGAAGGAATCCCACAGGTCTGTTGCATGGAGAAGTTGTGATTATGGAGAAGCACTTATGTTTGGCATTACGCTAGCAGTATCCCTGGCATATGTCTTCAGAGTACCATTTATCTGTAAAGAGATAATTTAAGCTTCCAAAGTTATGCAGAAATTCCTAAGAGTGGAATACTGTAAGATATGCAGATTGATTGTGGTGAGACTACATAGCATAAGTCACAAACATACAACTTTATCTATATTACTAGCAGCATAAAACAGTAGCTATGCTAACAATCACAGTAATTTCATGCTTTCTGAGACTAACATAACTTTATTCTCCACTTGTCTTTGATATTTGAAAAACTCAGCAAGCTATAGGGCCTGAAGCAAATGACCTTGTAATTGCACTGAAGCATCTCCACCTGGTGTGTGGCTATCAACCAAAAACAGCTGTGAGCAAACTCATTTTTTTCCCCTGCTCAATCAATTGCATTGCTCCATTTCTAAGGTTAGTGATCTCAGACAGGGGAAGACTAATTATTAGTAGCTACTACAAGAGATAAGACACACACACCCCCCATAAGTAACCCAGTATATATCAAATGGGCAAAGAAAGGGAACAGAGTTAGCATTAAATCCTAAAAATTCTCTATATCTACAGATTACCCAGTTTATTCACTTTCAGTGCCCTGCCTCAAACAGTAGAATTTTAGACAAGTCAAATATTGTGCAAAAACAACAACATCAATTGCATGACTTTTTACCTGAACTTGATAAATTCAGTTAGATGGCAGGCAAATGCAAACAATTCTAGCAATACTAGCACAGTCTGAAGGCAGAACGAAAATATTTCAGTTAGCTTCTCACAAACGGTCTGTCACAATGGGCATCGTGACCATATGAAGATGCTAATTATACCAACTATAGCAAATAATGCCTTAAAGCACTGTTGTCCTGCAGCAATTAGTTTGATTTCCACTTAACTCTTTCTAATACCAGTGGTTTGGCACCATTTAGCAAAAGCAAAATCACATATAGCAATTATATTTCTCCCATCAAGAAATTAAAGTATGCTTTCACATTTGATATTAACCAATAATACCACAAAATTATGACCACTTATGGATGATACAAGGAACAAATATATCAATAAAATAAACAAACAAAAACCCACAAAACCAACCAAACAACCAAAAAACAACAAAACACACACAGTCAAACTAAGTCCAGACTGATATGAAACCTCATCTATGCAGTGACTGGAACACACAGACTCATGCTCTGCAACTTAGCAGGATCTGTAAGTATCAGAGCACATGGTATAATGGGCACAATGAGATATAAATATCAGAAAAACATGAGCTGTGGACAGTAATTTTTCTTGACTCCTTAAAAAAAACATAATTCTTATCTTAGTCTGTTCAAATTATTCCTACAATAAGAACATGTCCTTGAATAAAACAGATCAAAAACTATAACAGAGATTTTAATTTTTTTTTAAACCTGGTATTGTCCATTTAACCGGATATTGTTTCTATCCACACAAACCCACCCCAATAGGCCCTGTGGTTTGGGTTTGAGATCAGGTTCTGTGTTACTATTGGTTTTCCAGCAGTTTGATTAGAACATTCAGGGTTCTGTGTTATTTCATGTGTTACTAGTACTCAGGTTAAACCTACATGTTTCCAGTTTATTGTGTTGACTCAATAAGGTTCTCAACATTTCTCTTCAAGAAATCTCAACCACAAAAGCAAAGCAAAGGAACTGTACTGCATTGTAGTGGCTACAAACAACTATTTATCTGCTTGTGTAGCAGCCGGAGTGCTCTTGATTCCCATTGAGATGATTATGGACTCAGCACCTCAGATCCATCAGCTTGTGTGCATCACGGGCTGGGCACGCAAGGACCACAGCATGCAGAATTGGACATGGGCTGAGGTCTCCCAGCGATCCTGCAGCAGGAAAGAGTAATCAAGCCTGTCTATCCGGTATACTCTTATGTCGTTGCTCAGGAAATAAGAAGGAACGAGGAGGGCATTCTGCTTCTTTTGCCTTTAGCATGCTGTGGCTACATAAAGGTGATCTGAATTGATGCCTGGTATTCGGAAAAGCAGTGGGATGGTGTAAGAAACACCACCTCAGGATCCAGGCAGGTGGGGGGGGGGATGATAAGCAGGTAGGAGGAGAGTTTGGTTTACTCTTCACATAGGGCATCTATTTATACTGAGGGAGAGAAGAAAATATTCTGCATCCTCCAAATGACGCTAAACATCATCTATTTCACCCCCAGTGCAACCAGGAACCCCAGTAAGAACAACTTGCTGTAAAAGACATAATCAGTTCTCTAAGGCACAATGGTTCTGCATACAACCCCCTACCATGGAGAACAGACCATGTACAAAGAACACGTGATAGCCCACAGCTGCTAAAGACACCTTATTCACCTCCTTCAAAATGCTGTTCTCCTATCAAAAGCAGTGTGAAAATAAAAGCTTAGTTAAGCTTGAGGTCTTTTGGAAACTTAATTTTAAATTACAAACATTTCCAATTATTCAGTTTTCACAGCTCCAACTGACTTTTCATAATACAGTTATTATTCTTACTTGCTGGCCCCTAAATCAGATAGGGGACTGTTCAGCTCTCTCAGCATTTGGAACCCAGTTTCCCTTTTTCATAAAAGTGAAGGTGTTTTACTTCGGTAAGAGATGCTTTGTAATCTTTCATTACTTAACTATTAGACTCAAATTTTCTCCATATTTTCTGTCTTCTCTTGATTAATCCTGGCATCTCCATTAAATCTTATGGAATAATTTACTTAACAACATATTGCTTTTATTTTGTCTTTCCCCTTTCTATATATGCCTCTCACTCTAGGACAAATTCTTCTGTTACAATAGGATCAAGAGACCTACAGCTAACAAAATACACCTCAGTAATTCAGTAAGCTTTGCAAGGCTCAAAATAAAGGACATATGAATTTAAATCTCTGTTTTCAAGCAAAGCATTCAATTGCTTTGTCCCCTTGCTTTGCTACTGATCTTAAATAACACTAAATCCTCACGTTTACAATTTTCCAAGAAAAAAAAGTGGGTCTTTTTATTTTTTTCTCTAGTATCAGTGTGACTTTGCAAGGCTGTGAAAAGACTTCTGGTCTACCCTGAGCAGAAAGGGAAAAAAACCTCAGATGATTACACAGGATTCTTATTATTTTGATTGTTTTCCTTAAGATCATATACTTCGGCAGTTGAGCTGGAATGACTGACATGGCACTGCTTATTTCTGAAATACTTCATTTTGGTTTAAACCTGAAACACTACGTTAAGCTAAAATGTACCATTTTCATATTCTCCAGCCCACTTGAAATGCCATTTATTTGTTTTTAAAAGAAAATTAACTGTTGAACAACATTATAAATCTATTATATGTAAATATATTATTATAACTATGTATTAATCAATCATTCTGTTTTTAATATAGGTTACACATTTGTTTGAGATCCTCAACATTCATATATTTCTTCCACTGCTGTGTTATAGCCATCAGGACCAGTGGTCAATGCTAAGCATTAAGGAGTGTTCTCTATGCAGAAACCCCGTCTTACCAGATCCTGAGTTTTCTTGCAGAGCTTGTAGGGGAATAGCATGTTATTTATTAATCACCACCCCCAAAGGGGAGAACACCTTGCTCTTCACAAGTCACTTTGAAGACACCCTTACTACAAGAAAAAAAAAAGCACATATGAAATTGGCAGACACATGCTTCATTTTGTATTCTATATTGACTGTGGGCTTCCACTCAGATGAAACTTCCCCTTTTGTCCCCAAATGTCTCTAACGCAAACTTACTCAGGAAGCATTTTGTATGATTGTTCGACCCTGTAGATGACCACTAGTCCAGACTTGTGTTGAAAAGGATGATATGACTGCTGCCCACCTGATCCAACCTCCCTCCTCCATCCAGACAGATGAACAATCACACTAAGTAATGGATTCAGCTGAAAGCCAAACCTGTAAATAAAAAACAGAGATCAGTGGAGCTGTTCTCCTCTCTGATTACCACGGGGCTGTACAATGCTGACTGAGGCACATAAGAAAAGGTGACAATCACATCCAGCACTGGTGATGGGGTTGAGGCTGAGCCTCTGCTTTTTTGAGCTGCAGATTAACATGGTCACATAGCTACTGCTTTAGCTTCCTTCCAGCTACTGATTAGCTTTGTTTACCTAGGATGCTAACAAACAGTTAACCCCTTGTGAAGTTATTTTCATTTGCACCTGCTGGAAGGGATATATAAACCTGTTCTGGGTTCAGCAGCAGCAGTCATTTTTCTCCTTCTTGGTAGCTGGTGTAGCACTGTGGTTTTGACCTTGGGCCTTGGAACAGCACTGATAACACCAGTGTTTTCAGTTACTGCTTGGTAATGTTTTGGTCTGACCAAGGACTTTGAGTCTCATGCTGTGTCAGGGAGGAGGAGAAGCTGCGAGGAAGCAGAGACAGGACGCCTGACCCAAACTGATCAAAGAGGTTATTCCATACCACAGCATGTCATGTCCAGGATGGAAAAACCGGAGAGCAGAGACCCGGAAGGGTGTGGTGGTGGACTGGGGGGTTCTCTGCTGGGGGGTGCATTGGCTGGGTCGGGCTTGGTGAGCAGTTGCATTCTCTTTCCTTGTATTTCTCTTGTGCTTCTCTGTCATTATTATTACTGGTGGTAGCAGTAGTGATTTGTGTTATACCTTAGTTACTAAACTGTTCTTAGCCTGTGGGAGTTGCATTCTTTTGATTCTCCTCCCCATCCCCCTGGGACTGGGGGAAGAAAGAGGAGTGAGTGAGTGAGTGAGTGAGTGAGTGAGTGAGTGAACTTCGTTGGTTGACTGGGCTTAAACCACGACAAAACCTTAGGGTGAAACCTCCTTCATGCTCTAATTTCACAAAGGTATGAGACATTCATTTACAGCCCATACAGGCATACAACTTATAATTTTGACCTATGTTCATGGCATACAATGTTAATGTTAGAATGAAATATGTAGTTTCAAACTGAAAAGCCAAAGCATGTGTTGAAATAAAACAGATTATCATTTACAACAGAAAATACTTCAGTTGTGAAAAGGACTATGGGAAGTGCTCTTATCATTTTTTTATGGACTCTTAACTTTTTTGATGATGCTTGAATCTTCCGGCTAGAGTTAAATGCATGTGCAGTTTCAACCTCTCCACCTCTCCAAAAGAATGTGTCCAAGTTCCTATTTATTAAAAAAAAGTCTGAAAATTGTCTAGTTCTACTAGCTACCTCCTAATTTACCAATCTAATATCTCATCCCTTTGTCAAACAAGCAGCAAGTAAGATATGAATTACCCTACACTGCTCGACACTGTTCAGTCCCAGAAAATTGCTGTTACTTCAACAGAGGCTTTTGTCCAACCTTCTCCAGCCTGCCCAAGGGATGCCTAATTAAGGTTCATAGTAACTCTATAAGGTAAGTAAATACTACCATCATTTTGAAAAGAAGTAAGCCAGGCTAAAAAAAAGAAGAGCAGCCTAATGTTACTAATGCTAAAAAAATAAAACCGCATATATGAGAGCCAGGAGCAGAACTGCAAGAATCAGACTCATGAGTCTCAAGTACTAACACCAGAAGAAGCTGACAGTCTGTATGAAAATCCCAGTGCTCATTAGGCTAATCACCTGTAGAAATCCTTTTCTAGGAGCTTCTTTCTCTGATCATTCCAGTTTTCTCTTTGCCTGCTACAATGTGTAAAAGACCTCCAGGCACAATTAGCAGCCTGGTGCACCACTAGAAAACTGTGGAAAGTATTTTTTTATTAATCCCAAATGTTACCAGCTTCACACACACATTCAGGTGATAAAAACAACACATTGTATTTCTATTTACCAGGAAGCTGAGAAGCAAACACTGAAATGGTTCTATTTACATATGGCAAGTTTGGTGTTCTCTGCACCCTCTAATGTAGCACCCAACTCATTCTGCCTCTCAAAGACAGGGCTATTGGCAGCCATCAAGCTCTACTTGGAGACATTTTTTTCCTTTCTATTGGATGTTCTTTAGGGAAAAAGGTAAAATATTTGAAAAGTATGTAAGAGACAGTAGAAGTTACAGACAAATACATAAGAAATATTCTCCTAAAAAAGATTAACGTATGAATAGCAAGATGCAGATTCAAACCAACAACTGAGCTGATAAGTTGTATGCTCAGCTATCTGAAATTCCAGTGTTTGCAAGCCAGTATGTTTCTGCTTTTTATAAGTATATACAAAAACACCCATCTACAAAATATTCATACATATATACATACACAAAAGCATTGGGTAAAGGTTCATTACTTTTTGATTCACTAACTTTCCTCAGGCACCGAAGTTTGCAGTGGCTGTGGACTCACAGGAGAAGCAAGTCCCATACATATTAAATGATATTTCCCTGGTATTCTCTTTATGAGAAAGATAAGCCTGAATCAATGCCTGGCATGAACACCCTGAACTTTAGTGGGGTAAGCTGGGCTTAGAATACAGATCCTGGCTATGTTGCTACGGCACAAAATGTTTTATATCTGTCTTCATATATCATACCTCTCATTTATTCCATAGGATTCTTATTGACATTAACAAATGAAACCTACACAATCTCTAAGTGTAGTGCCATTGCTGCCGTTTCAAGGGAGCTGTGGGAAAAATTTCCGGGCTTTAGCTGGTTCTGAATATCATTATTTAGTTCTTTAGTTGCTTTGTTCTCTTTGCAAGAGACAAAAGTGGGAAGTTTGGGGAACTGAAAAGTAACAGCAATGGATCTAAGAGCCAATAGAAGAATTCATTTTATATGCCTATTAGGAAAGCAAGTTATGAAACTATCTTTCTGAGACAAGACAGAACAATGTGTTTCTCTTACATTTTGGCAGATCATTAACTGTAAGAAATGTAGGCCCACAACTAATCTCAAAGAAGTCTTAAGACCTGTATTTTGTTATGATGCAGGACCAAGAGCTCATAGCACCAAATAAGAACTGAAAGTGGTTTTCTACATCAAAATGTTCACATGGGTTGCCCACCACTCTTACAGGCATACTTTACTTACTGACATGATTCATATGCCTCTCACATGCCACCCATATATTTATATTTTCATTCCTTTCATTAAGGTCTCCTGTAATTACTCAAGAATGAACTAAATGCTCACAGCTGAGAAACTACACTTGGGAGACCAACCAGGACATAAAAAACACATAAGGAATAAAAAACCTCAGTAAAAATGAATGTTGGAAACCTAAAAATAGTTATTGTGAAAGTAACAAGGTGAAACAAACAGGGCTCAAAAGAAAACAGACCTAAATGAGCTGTAGCTGGAATTGCTGAAATGTACCAAGACTTGCATGTATAAAGACAGCAATAAGAGGACAGAACCTTTGTGCTTAGTTAATAAATCAAAGGGAAACACAATTCCCAGACACATGCATAAGCCACTGTATCTGTGGAGGAAGTAGTGCCGTATAATAAATGTACTACTGAATATATTAAGCAAGAGAGAAACAATTCTGCAGGCAAAAAAAAAGACAATATCCAGTCATCTCCCAGTTAAAGATATTGACTTTAGCCAAGTATACATCACAAAATGGGAAGGAGTAAATAAACCACCACATCTCTTGGAAACAAAAACAACTGCATTATCACCTGGAGATTATTAGGAAATAGGTCATGGTGAGAGATTGTGCTGGTTTAGGATGTCAGAATTAGATCTATGACCACAGACCCAGCTGAGCAAGAATAAGGTCTCAGATAAAGAAAGCACATGATTGTTTGATTGCTGTAAGGGCTAAAGGAGGAAATTTAGGCACTGGAAAGATCTCCATGATCTACAGATAAATACCATACATCTGAATACAGTGCTTGTTCCGAAAAATCAGAGTGAATGCTCTGGCTTTCTCAGCTTAATTTACAAACTGTTTAGGACAGCTTGAAGCAGGGAGAGAGGGAGCCTCTGGGTAACAGCAATGGACTAGGGCATGGGACAGCAGCTGAAGACTGACATGCTCCATTTCTTTGTGTTCAAGTGAATAGCGTCCAGCCTGAAACCAAATTTCTTCCTTACTGTCACCTTTGTGAAAGGTTAGGTGCTGCCAAGTTCTGGCTGGTGCACAGAGGTCCCTATAGACATTAGGAGCCCTGGCTAGCACTATAGCTGTATACCATATAACCAGTAAATCATCCTGTATGGTGGCCCAGTAAAGCATGTCAGTATTTTCCTTGGGTCTCCAACTAGAGTGATTTAGATAATTCCAGTACTGAACACTATTCTTTCTTCTAAGCCTAACATCTCATACAATTTTTTGAGGAGAAATAAAGCCCCATGACAAAAGAGTTTTTATAAACATGTCCAAGTTGTATGTATCATGTTAAATATGCTACTTTTTAAAAAAGGGGGAGAGGGGGAACAATGTAGAAAAACCTGTATTAGCAGAATTGCCTCAAACACATAATTTTTAAATGTCTCTAGAATTATTGACTCTTCTTTCTTCAGATCGTGCCCTTCATAATGACTACTTATCTCTGTTTTCTTTCTTCCTGTCCTCATTTCAGACATATTTCTTCTCAGAATCTCCAGCATCAGAAGCAGAAATTTAATAAGCACTTCAGCAATCTAAAGGGGATAAAAAAAAACCCCAAACATAAGTGCAGCATTTCTAAGAAAAGAATAGCCCATTTGTTCATTTAGTTATCTTTGCCCATGTAAATTCCCAGGTTTCATACTTTTTCTTGACTGTCTTCATTCCTGTCTCTACTTCCCTTTGAACTTCTTACCTTTTCTCACTTACATTACTGCCTGACTTTTTGTTTGACTTCTGCAGGAAATGCCATATGAGGCATAATCTCTCTCCAAAGAGCAAGTGAAACTGCCATGGCAGCCACAGCATGGTAATATCTTTTCTAATGCAAACCCCCACTGAACTTGCTCCTCCAAGATTGCTGAGGCTCAACAAACTGGCTCAGGTGTTTGTTAGAGAATCCTCAAATCTGACAGTTGCACTGGACTGCTGCTTTTTTTTGTTTGTTTGTTTGTTTTTTTACCTAGGACTGCTGCTTTTTTTTTGTTTGTTTGTTTGGTTTTTTACCTAAACCATGTAATCTAACACCTGTAATTTTAATTTGTCAAATTTACCCTTATAAGAATAATGGTAAGTTTGCAAACCAAAAATTTATGCATACCAAAAATATTTCCACAATAAAAGGAAAAATAAAGATTTTTTTTTTTTAATAGTGAAATATATATATATTTTTCTGCAAGTAAAAACAGTGTTAATAGGAAAAATCCAACTGTATGCTAGTTCTCTTCAGGAATGCAGACTTTGGTCCATCCAGGGTCCTGGTTGTAAGAATACCATAGCTAACTGTCATGAAAAGAAGTCCAGGAGAGATAACTGCTCTTGGGGGCACCTGCAAGGGGAAGAGACCTGGGTACAGTGAGAAAGGGGGAGGACATGGTGCGGGGAACAGAAAGTTCATGTAGTTCTTATTTGTGTGATGAAAAAGTCTGGGAAAAGGAGCTAGAAAAAGAGTTTCAATCTGGAAGCTTGAGGTAGAAGTTGTATGGTATCAGAGACACTATACTAAGTGGACAGAGATAGTCCAAGGGATAATTATTAGGATTATAGAAGAAACTTAAATTTTATGATTTTTCCAGTTGTTGAAGTGATGGATTTAGTAGCCTGTATTTCTGAAAATATTTTCTTTTTTTCCTGCAATGTAGATATTGTGAACACTATGTAAATGAGACCAGAAGCCACAACATTTCAGAAAAACATTCTAAATCACTTTAAAATTAAAGCCTCAGTGCTGATGCTAACTCAAATGAGCAATCACAGCATAAATTAAGGTTCAACTGTTGAAAGAGTAATAAAGTTTATCTCTCTTCCCAAGTGAAATGTAAGCATAGCTTGTACAGCTAGTTATAAGTTGGCTTCTGAGCAGTTCCATGTGCAGATGCATTTACAGGTGCACACATGCAGAATGTTACGCTTTTTCACCTTAAAATAAGATGTCTCTCTCTTTTTCTCTTTCTCCCTTGACTTGGTTTAGTTTATGGAATAGGTTTAAAGCTTGCTGCTTCAAGTTGGCTGGTGCAATAAACATTCAGAGCTTTTTTCAGATGTACGCTCACTTAAATGTGCACTCACAGTCACAGGTGCAGTAACATCCTCATTCATTACCACTTCTTCAAGGATGGGAAATGATTTATTAGAGTAAAAGAGATCCTCTACAATAAAAATGAAGATATAAAGATAAAATCAGAAATTGTATTCATCTACTAGAAACAAAAATTTGAAACAAAGAGATCAAATGTGAAATAACTACTTAGGTCATGACGACAACTGCAGATCAATCTGTAGCACCGAATGTGTTTTACAAAGGCAGCCAGAACCCTTATGTCCATTTAAAAGCAGCTACACAGAAGAGCATATGGATGTGAAATGGAGAAGGTCACTACAGGCATGAGAAACTGGGAAGAGAACTGAGGGTGCAGCCAATGGGTAATGCTGTCCTTTTAAAGAGGGGCTTTAGAGATGTCAGCTGAGCATCCCTCCACAGCTCCCAGACACAATATGAGGTAAGAGACATGCCTTGAAAACTGCAACTTCTCACATGGGATTCAGGCACGAATTAGAAGTGCAGTCCACACAACTCACAATAAGGTCCAGGAGTACCTTTTTGTATTTTTAAGAAACTTAGTAACAGCTGTCAGTTTGACAACACTTGGGAATGTGATGAGGCATGTCACACTTCTGTCTGCTGAGAATCCAGCTGTCCTGTGGAATTTTCACATAAAACTACTCACAATGATTCTCTCAGTCAAGGATGGGACAAGAACATTTTCATCTGTACAAACAGAGTTCAGTACATGCAAATATTTGTGTTAGCTTCTCCATGCAAGAAACACTACAAATCAGCCCAAGAACGTTAACAATACTTATGTCTACTCATACACACAGATTAGCATCTGAGTGCAATAATTTTTTATGTGAAACAGATTTGTCCCTTTAGCATTTTTCTTAAAGTATTTTTATAAAATTAATCATAAAAATAGTAGTATTTGATTTGTACTGACAATGTGCCTAATAGAGTGTAAGAAAGCACCCCTGTCTTAAAGAAGACTGAAAACCAAGACAGATTGGAAGTTCCATAGTGAAACTAGACGATCTTAAGATCCTTTCCAACACTAACTATTCTATGATTCTATGATTTTCCCTTTTTCTCACATCTTGCTCACTATTTTTAGAGCTCTTGCCCTAGGCCTTATCAAAAGACAAGACAGGAGAATAGTTTTCATACGCCAAAATTGAAGATCCAGCTTCTAACCAGAGCTAGGCTTATTTCATTAAAAATTGTTCTGGCTTTATTCACCAAGGGCTTGCTTTCTCACTCAGCATTTGGACAAGCATCTCACACATTCTTCTCACTTCAAAATTCCCCAATGCTGCAGCTTGACAGCCTGATAAGCCCCCAGTCTATTCCTATCCCTCAAGCCATCCTGCTGTTAATGATGACCTCATTTTCCACCAGGAAAAAACAACACCACCAACAACAAAACAACACAAAACAAAAAAAAAAACAACCAAACAAACAAAAAACAACTCTATAATTTGTTCCTTGCTCCCTAAGAATGTTCTTCTTTCGTTAGTGTTTGTCTCTCACCTGCAATTATATCTTTGGCTCCCAAAATCATCTTGGCTCCCAAAACACATACTAGGGATGAAATTTCTAACTATGTAGCAGCATTTATGAACTGAAATAAGCAGGTGATTAGCATTCCTTTATCCAAACTGTCCTGGGCTCAGCAGTAGCAGTCATTTTTTTCTCCTTCTTAGTAGTTGGTGCGGTGTTGTGGTTTTGACTTTTGGCCTGGGAACAGCGCTGATAACACCAGTGTTTTTAGTTGTTGCGGCAATGTTTAATCTGACCAAGGACTTTCTAAGTCTCATGCTCTGTCAAGGAGGAGGGGAAGCTGGGAGGAAGCGAAGGCAGGACACCTGACCCAAACTAGCCAAAGAGGTATTCCATGCCACAGCACGTCATGGCCAGGACGTAAAAACTGAGAGCAGGAGCCCGGAAGAGTGAGTTCACAGCTCAGTCATTGGGTGGTGAGCAATTGTATTCTCTTCCCTTGTATTTCCCTTGTCATTATTATTACTGGTGGTAGCAGTAGTGATCTGTGTTATACCTTAGTTACTGGACTGTTCTTATCTCAACCCGTAGGAGTTACATTCTTTCGATTCTCCTCCCCATACTTAGGGGAGCTGGGAGGGAGGAAGGGGAGGGGGAGACTCCAGGGACTGTCTGTTTTTTCTGAGTTACAGCTGGGCTTAAACCAGGACAGTCCCTTTTGGCACCCAACATGGGGCTCGAAGGGTTGAGATAAGACAGGATTACTAATCACTCATCACAATGCTGATTTACTTGCTCTCAAAGCTGTTGCTCTGGATCTCACAGGTTCAGCATGTGGTACCTTACTTACAGCCAGTATTTGCTATCTTAACGTTTATCAGATGTGGGGTTTGGGCTAAGGTTCTTGTCTCATTGTACTTTCTGGTAATGACTTGTAATACAATAGAATAATTGATCATTGAAACTGATCTGGCTTGCATTCCCTGTGTGGTCACTACCTCTATACTTTGGGAGGTATATAATACAAGTGTTTAACAATTACGCAACTCTTTTCCCCTCCTCGGGTGGTCAAATTGTGAAGGAGACACTCTTTTATGCTCCCAGCCCCCCCCCCCACCACAACCACCAGACCGCTTACAGCATTGTTTCAGAGTTTTGAAGGTTTTGAATAGCTTTTAAGTACCCTTGAGACCTGCTTGCTGATTGTGATGGCGATCACTATGTTGGTGCACATACAGAGTGTGTTTTACCCACGACCATTTCATCTGGTCCAAAGAGTTAAGCAGAGTAGGGTTTGGGCCTTTTTTAGGCTTAGAAGACGATATAGGAGGACCATGAAATTTTCCCTGAGACTGGACTGTCATGAGTGGCAGAGTGTATGGGATAGTATGGGCAAGCATCTAGGCCAGTGGGCCTCTCCAGTGCTTTGGAACTTCACCACTGAACAAGTGCAAAATCCAGAAAAATTAGTAAAACACTTAAAGGAGGAGTATTGTCATCCTGGTCATATCAGAGAGGGACAAATCATGGCAATGTGCTGGGGCTTAGCCTATGCTTACAGAGCCCTGTTCAACACTATCCAGCAACATCAAAAGGAAAAAAAAATGTCCCTGGATCTGAGGGCAGGGCAGTGGATGGTGTGGCTGCTCCAGCTACAATCACAGCAGCTACATCACCCCCAGTGACAAGTACAGCAGCTACCCAAACCACAGTGTTAATCACTGCAGCTAAAACAGAGGACCAACTCATACCAATATCTATTGCCCCTGTAAGCAAGAAGAAAAGCAAAAAGGAGGCAAGAAAGAGAAAGCAAGATGAAGAAACAACGTACTCACCGCCTAGGACAGCATCTGATCAGGAGTCATCATCACATGATGAAGAAGAAGAAGACGAAGATGTAACTTCCCAATCTTGGACCTCAACGGAGCTATGAAATATACAAGAAGATTTTACTCATCAACTAGGGGAGCACATCATCACCTGGTTGCTCCGATGCCAGGACAATGGGGTTGACGGTCATGAACTAGAAGGTAGTGAAGTCAAGCAGCTGGGATCACTTGCTAGGGACAGGGAGAATTGACAAAGCAATTGCAAGAGACAAAAAGTCCCTCAGCATTTGGAGGTGGCACTTGGCAGCTGTGAAAGAAAGGTTTCCATACAAGGGCGATGTTATGACTCATTCAGTCAAGTGGACTACTCTAGAAAAAGTCATCCAGCCTCTGAAGGAATAAGCCATCATAGAGATGACTTATCATATTAAGCCAAATAATGGGGATATACCCATAGATCCAGATGAAGTCGAATGTACACGACCCATGTGGCGGAAATTTACACGGAATGCACCCTCCTATGCTCATTCATTGGCAACAGTAACCTGGAATGACATAGTACCACTAACAGTGGATGAAATGATTCATAAACTCCGAGAGTTTGAAGACAATCTCACCCCTTCCATCATCTCAGTTGTGGAAAAACTGTCCCTGGACCTCAAACAATTGAGAGATGATCTATCTGATCTATCCAGCTCCCCAGGTGTACCAACACACTTCTCAGCTATTAACAAAAGGAGTCCTACTGTTGGAGAGAGAACATACAGAAGGTACACACCACAGGCCACCCTATGGTTTTACCTGCAGGATCACAGACAAGATATGATGAAGTGGGATAGAAAGATTACTTCAGTTTTGGAGGAACAGGTGCGTGAATTGAAAAGGAGAACAAAGGTCAAGGATGATCACCCCATGAAAGCTGCAGCTTCAGTCTCTGGTGAGCAGGTTCCCAGATGGAGTGGAAGAGCAGATTTTACTCCAGCTCCTGTGATAAAGAATATAATCCCTTTCTACAAGACTTAAGTGTCCAATGTTGTGATCAGTATTAGAGGGGCCTTGCCTCCAGCCAGGTGGAGGTAGAGGACAATCAGATTTACTGGACTGTATGGACCAGATGGCCTGGCACAATAATACTACAAAAGTAAAAGGCTCTAGTAGATACCAGGGCACAGTGTACCCTGATGCCATCAAGCTGGCAAAGGGTGGAACTCATTCATGTTTTCAGAGTGACAGGAGGATGCAAAGAGTTGACTGTACTGGAGGCTGAAATCAGCCTGACTGGGAGGGAGTGGAAAAAGCATCCCATTGTGACAGGTACAGGGGCTCCCTGCATTCTTGGCACAGATTACCTCAGGAGAGGGTACTTCAAAGACCCAAAAGGGTACCGGTGGGCTTTTGGTATTGCTGCTTTGGAGACAGAGGAAATTGAGCAGCTTTCCACCTTGCCAGGTCTCTCAGAGGATCCTTCTGCTGTGGGGTTGCTGAAGGTTGAAGAACAACAAGTGCCAATCGGCATAACAACAGTGCACCAGTGGCAATATTACACCAACCAAGACTCCCTGATTCCCATCCATAAGCTGATCCATAGACTGGAGAGTCAAGGAGTGATCAGTAGGACCCACTCACCCTTTAATAGCCCCAGATGGCCAGTGAGAAAATCTAATTAGTGGAGACTAACCGTAGACTATCGTGGCCTGAATGAAGTCACACCACCATTGAGTGCTGCCATACAGGGCATATAGAACTTTTGTATGAACTGGAGTCAAAGGCAGACAAGTGGTATGCCACGATTGACATTGCCAATGCATTTTTCTCAATTCCTCTGGCAGCAGAGTGCAGGCCACAGTTCACTTTTAATTGGAGATGGGACGTCCACTTGGAACCGACTGCCCCAGGGGTGGAAACACAGCTCTGCTATCCGCTATGGACAGATCCAGGCTGCACTGGAACTGGGGCAAACTTCAGAACAGCCGTGATACATTGATGACATTATCGTGTGGGGCAATATAGTGAAAGAAAGAAAATAATCCAAATCCTGCTGAAAGCCGGTTTTGCCATAAAATGGAGTAAGGTCAAGGGACCTGCACAGCAGATTCAATTTTGGGGAATAAAATGGCAAGATGCATGTCACCAGATCCCCTCAAAATGTGATCAACAAAATAACAGCAATGTGTCCACCAATTAATAAGAAAGAAACACAAGCTTTCTTGGGTGCTGTGATGTTCTGGAGGATGCACATCCCAAATTACAGTTTGATTGTAAGCCCTATCATGTGACTCAGAAGAAAAATGATTTTAAATGGGGCCCTGAGCAACAACAAGCCTTTGAGCAAATTAAACGTGAGATAGTTCATGCCGTAGCCTGTTGGAGCAGTCTGCACTGGGCCAGATGTAAAAAATATAGTCTACAACACAGCCAGGCAGAATGGTCCTACCTGGAGCCTCTGGCAGAAAACTCTAGGGGAGACTCAAGGTCAAGCCCTTGGCTTTTGGAGTCAGGGATACAGAGGATCTGAGGCCAGCTCTACCCCAACTGAAAAAGAGATATTGGCAGCCTATGAAGGGGTTTGAGCTGCTTCGGAAGTGATTGGCACTGAAGCACAGCTCCTCCTGGCACCCTGTTTGCTCATGCTGGGCTGGATGTTCAAAGGCAGGGTCTCCTCTACACATCATGCAACTGATGCTACATGGAGTAAGTGGGCTGCACTAAGTACAAAATGAGCTCAAATAGGAAATCCCAGTCATCCAGGAATTCTAGAAGTCATCATGGACTGGCCAGAGGGTGAAGATTTTGGAATGTCACCAGAGGAGGAGGTGATGCGTGCTGAAGAGGCCCCACCATATAATGAACTTTTAGAAAGTGAAAAGTAATATACCTTGTTTACTGATGGGTCCTGCCATATTGTGGGAAAGCATCAGAGATGGAAGGCAGCTCTATGGAGTCCCCAATGGCAAGTTGCAGAAACTGCTGAAGGGGAGGGTGAATCGAGTCAGTTTGCAGAAGTGAAAGCCATCCAGCTGGCCTTGGACACTGCTGAACTCTATACTGACTCATGGATGGTGACAAATGCCCTGTGGGGGTGGTTGCAGCAGTGGAAGCAGAGCAACTGGCAACGCAGAGGTAAACCCATCTGGACTGCTGCACTGAGGCAAGATACCACTGCCAGGGTGAAGAACCTGGTCGTGAAGATATGCCATGTAGATGCTCATGTACCCAAGAGTCAGGCCACTGAGGAACACCAGAACAACCAACAAGTGGATCAAGATGCTAAACTTGAAGTGGCTCAGATGGACTTAGATTGACAACGTGAGGGTGAATTATTTTTGTCCCAGTGGGCCCATGACACTTGAGGCCATCAGGGCAGAGATGCAACATATAGATGGGCTCGTGATTGAGGGGTGGACTTAACAATGGACACTGTTGCCCAGGTTATTCACGACTGTGAAACGTATGCTGCAATTAAGCAAGCCAAACGGTTAAAACCTCCTGGGTATGGAGGACAATGGCTGAAGTACAACTATGGAGAGGCCTGGCAGATCGATTATATCACACTCCCACCAACCCACCAAGGGAAGCGCCATGCGCTTATCATGGTGGAAGCTACCACTGGATGGCAGGAAACTTAGGCTGTGCCCCACACCACTGCCCAAAACACTATCCTGGACCTTGAGAAACAGATTTTGTGGCGACATGGCACACCAGAAAGAATTGAGTCAGACAACAGGATTCATTTCTGAAACAACCTGATAGACACTTGGGCCAAAGAGCATGGCATTGAGTGAGTATATCACATCCCCTACCATGCAGCAGCCTCTGGGAAGATCAAACAGTACAATGAGTTCTTAAAAACTACACTGAGAGCAATGGATGGTGGGACTTTCAAACATTGTGATACACATTTACCAAAAGCCACCTGGTTGGTCAACACCAGAAGATCTGCCAACAGGTCTGGCCCAGCCCAGTCAGAACTTCTACATACTGTGGAGGGGGACGATGTTCCTGTGGTGCACATAAAGAATTTGCTGGGGAAGACAGTCTGGGTTATTCCTGCTTCAGGGAAAGGCAAACCCACTTGTGGAATTGCTTTTGCTCAGGGACCTGGATATACCTGGTGAGTAATGTGGGAACATGGGGAAGTCCTATGTGTATCTTAAGGGGATTTGAATTTAGGGGAAAACAGCCAATGAACTCAATTGTATGCTGTTGCCTGCTATGTAATACTTTTATAGCCCACCAACTAGATGTCTTCAGGTCACCAGCGACTGGTCCTCTGACTGTTATGCCAACAAAGAATGATCTTTGATGAAACCAGGCGAGTTCTGCAGTAAAGGAACAATCAGCATCAGCAGGCAACAATCCAACACTGCACACGGCCTCCCTTGCTCTGAAAGACTGCTAGAAGAGATAGAGCTTGACATCACAGACCAAATGGACTCACTCATCTTTATAGGGATTGGTCCATGCACTAAGGGATTATATCTCTCCATCTGTGTGTGTGTGTGTGTATGTACATATACATATATATATATATATGGGATGGTATATTGAAAATATGGGATCTGAGCATGATGTGAATGGTATAGAATAAGGGGTGGATTGTCATGGGTTCAACTTCTCCGAGTCTCATGTTTCACCGGGGAGGAGGGGAGAACTGAGAAGAGGCGGGACAGGGCGCTATTATGGGTTCAGCTTCCCCAAGTCTCATGTTACGCCGGGAAGGAGGGGAAAGCTGGGAGGAGGCAGAGACAGGGCGCCTGACCCGGGCTGACCAATGAGGTTATTCCATACCGCAGCACGTCAGGCCCAGGATGTAGAATACGGGGGAAGGAACCGGGAAGTGTGTGGTTTGGGAGCGGGCTCTCGCTGGCCCTCCCGCGCGGTCTCTTGGCTCGGTCAGGCAGCGAAACGGTTGTATCCTCTTCCTTTGTATTTACTTTGTCATTATTATTGTTATTGGTGGTGGCAGTAGTGATTTGTATTGTATCATAGTTACTGAACTGTTCTTATCTCAACCCGTGGGAGTTACATTTTCTTCGGTTCTTCTCCCCATTCCCCCCCCATCGGAGGTGGGGGGGGGGGGTCTGAAAGAGGGAGAAGTGAAATTTACGGCTTAAACCACGACATGGGGTAAAATGCTCCACAGTGATTTGAATTGGAAGCTCTCTTCCTGTGGCAAACAACTGTCAAGAGTTTGTGTTTTGATTTACATTATTTGGATTTTCCCATCTTTTTTCTAGCTTTGGCAGGTTTTTTTCACAAAGAGCCACTTTCCCTTCCTCAACATTTCTGTGAGCTTCTTTAAGCAACATCCCAACGGTCAGCAGACTGGGCTACTGGCCAAACAAACCTTATCTCAGATCCCCACTAGTCACCCTGAAACTCAGCTGGGGGATAAACACAACTTTGACACAGACTTGCAATTCACAGAAGCTGTCTTATTGCTTTTTTTTTTTTTTTTGGGGGGGGGGGGGGGGTGTAGAGGATTGGTGGGTGTTTTTGTTTGTCTGCTTATTTTGTTGTTTTTTGTTGTTGTTTTGTGGTGGCTGTGGCATTAGCTACAGAAGATATTCCATACTGACATCAGTCAAGTGACAGCAGTTTTAATTAACCTTCATCACATTGGCTACATTAGGAGATCAGGGACAGGAAATTGAAGTCATTCTCACCCTGATGTTGTGTGTTTCACACCTTTATGACAGTAGCAAACAGGGTTTTCAGTGAAGAGCAAGTCCTCTACCAAGCACATAATTTTTCTGCCCAAGACTTAGAGTGAAACTGGACCTCTTTGTAGAAGCATTTCTCTTATCAGTGGATTCAATTGTGAATATATATTTTCACTGTATTTTCTAGGGTTTGGGAAGCCTGGGATTGTTAAAAAAAAACAAACTAAACAAACAAACAAAAAAACCCAAACCAAACAGATGGAACTCTGCCCATGCAATTAATTCATTTAAATTGGCAATGAATGTTAATTTATGCAGCTTCATGGCTGCTGACAGGACTCTGTCTCTTAATTCACTAAGAAACAGCTGTTTACAGGGAAGAAAGATAGTTTGCGATATGAATGCTGGATTTAACTGTTTTCTCTATCATAAGTGTTGCAGCGTTTCTTGCTGAAAACGGACTGTGAGCAATCCAGACAGACAACTGCTTGACATTTGTAAAGTAGTGAACCAAAGGCTGTGAGGCCCTGCTTGGAAGTTACTAAAGAATGTGTGGAGGTTACTATAGGTCGCGTATGTGCGGAATGCTTTGAGAACGTTGGCACAGGCGACTGTTAAGAGGGATGCGTACAAAGGAACTGATAGTTGTGTCCTTGAAACCATCTGCTGTTGTGGCCGCAGCCTGGGAATCACTTACTATTGTAACAACCAATCATAAAACCGTTGCTAACACTTGGCTAAAGAATGTAACCAATCAGATGTTATTGAATGTTCTAATCTTCTGAGGCTTTTTCTATAAAAGACGCTGCTTGCCTTTAATAAATTGTCAACGCTTGATCATACTGGTCAGAGTACGTTGTCCTGGAATCTCCCACACATGAGATTCCTTTAGGCATCACTGCTCAAATCTCTTAGACCTTACATGTCTTAGATCAGTAAAATAAGGACAAATAAGAGTTCCATATTTCTGGGAGGGCTGGTGGAGAGAAAATTCTGAAGTATCATGAGGTGAAGAGGAGCAGCTAAGATGTATTTCTCTCAGAGAAGTCAAACCAGGTAAATGCACTTATGAGCAGTTCCAGCTCTTCCTCTTCTGCTAGTAGCAATAACAAAGATACAGATGACTGAATGCACTAACACCCCCTTCATCCTTCATTTTCTTCTCTTCAGTTCATGAGTGATGTATGAAGAGTCAGAGCTTTAACAGTGTGGCAGGAGAAAGAGCTATGCTGCTGCTGATGTAGTTTAGGAGAGAAGTATTGGACTTCAGGGTTATCAGTCCTACATCCTCAAGTCTGCTTCCTCCTTTTATTTCACCGCCTCCCAGATTTTCCTTCAGAGCACTAAGTTTGGTGTCTTCCTCAGCCTGGCATATTTTATTTTATTCCGGAATTTCCCAGACCCAAAAACTTGTATAGAAAGAACACAATTGAACTGTCTGGTCAGCCTCTCACTAGACCTACTGTAAATGCACAGTCTTTGTAGGAGAAACAGTGTTTAAGAGACCAAAAAATTGGAGGATATCTAAGGGCCACCTGTGCAGACTTTCACCATTGCAGAAATCCACCTTTGACAGAGCTTCTAAGCCTCTTCAGCAACAAGTTTCCAGAAATCCCAAATAGTCAAAATCTTTACATTTATTTGAAAGCAAAAAAAGGGACTTGACTGGGAACGTTCAGTTACACAGCTGTCACATAGCAGGCACATTTGACTCTATCATTCCTCTTATTAATCTTTGTATTTCCTGTGTTAAGGACCAGTAGCATCTGTTTGAAAAAGAAAGCTATTTCTTGACCTTTTCCATCTCCAGAGGTCAAAAATAATCTACTAACTTCAGCTTCAATTACTTTCTTGATTTAGTTTCAGGAAAGAGTATTTCATGAATTCTCTCATCAGCTACTCTCATCCCCAAGAAGCTTTAATGCCATGTTATACCTCATATTTATACTTTTCATTTACCCTTGGAGACCAGTTAATATTGCTTTTTCTAGGCCTTTCTTAAAGACAAAAGTTTGGTAGATAAGCCATAAGTGTAGCAATATGTAGTTAACATTCCTTTTCCTGGACAAACAGAACAAAACAAAACATCTCTCCCTTGGTGGTCAGATAATGAATTAACATTTCTCAATAGATGTTCCTCAAACTATTTGAGACTTCAGTTCATATGGGAGAATCTGGGCCTAAAACATTTCCCAGAGTAAACCTCATTTAAATTTTCACGACCACCTGCTATTTCCCCATGGTGCACAAACAACTACATGTGAAGAATTCTGTGATAAAATGTCATCAAACTATAAAGCTGAAGGTCTGTATTAATAATGAACTTCCCCTGCTCCACATCAAAATACTAAATAGGTAAAAATACTTTGTGTTATTAGAAATAATTGCAAAATAATAAAAAAAATCATCCATTTTCTTTGTGCTAGATTGTCAAAACTAAAGTACATTTTTCCATTGGCTGTAAGAAGAAATTATAAAGAACCAAAGAGTTGAGGGATGGTTTGCCTCCTTCCTTTGACTAGTGGAAGTCTGAAACTATTATCAAATAAGTAAAATTCTAGCAGGTCCATACAGATCCATTTATCTACAGTAATTTTAAGTATTTCCACAACACTGGAATTCCCCAAGTTTTCGTAACTGAAACAGTGGCTTAAAACTTTGTGGCAGAGTATATGCCTGATTTAGCAATATATTTAATCCTATTTATATCTCTTTTAGGCATATAAGTAATCCAGATGAATCAGTGAGATAATGACTATGTTCAACGTGTTTTAACAGAATCAGTTAACTATTCACCAAATCAGGATCTATGAGAACAGACAGAACTGTTGAGGTTTTCTTCATTTATGAAAAATGAGAGGAGAAATCAGCAGGGGAAGACTGGATCAACTCAAGATAGAGCTCACTCTGGAATACTACAGAGTTCATACACTAACTTCATAGGAAAGATAAGGAATAAAAATTCCAGAAGAGAAAGAAAACAAACAGACAAACAAACAAAAAAAAAACCAAACAAAAAACCCCCACAAAAAACAACACCAAAACCCCCCACAAAACCTCAATGTATTTCTGAAACACCACATTTTCTTTTAATTACCTTTGTTTTTCAGTATTTTTAAAATTCATGAATTTAATTATAGTAAAAGATCTTGTCAATGACTTTATCTTCATAAATGATATTTCTGAAGCTGTATTGCTACTGCTTTTTAATAAGGCACAGTGGAAGTGCACTTATGGAAATTGCTGATTACCTTAGCACTCTGAACATGAGAAATGTAAAAAAACCTCAAACCCATAGTAATATTTTATACTTGAAGAATAAAACCAACATACACACATATATCATTTTTATACTAATGATCAAGTGATTCTTCTACTAAAGCAAAGCCTTTCGCTATCTTTAAATTCATAATTTTTCTCCGCCACGGTAGACAGGAAGCAAAGGGCAGATGCTAGTAACCACTTCAAAAAAAGGCAGTATGTCACATTTATTTGATGCTTTCACGTGCATTTCATGCACATTTCCATGTGTATTTCTGAATTGTATCTCATCAACCACCTGTCAATCTCTCTTCAATTTGGCTATCCGGACTTTACAGTGAGTGTGTAGAAATCTGTACTAAATGGCACATGCTCACAAACAACCTTTTCTCTCTTTGTCCAAAACATCAGTCATTCCACCCCAGTAAATTCATGCTGGCTTCTTCAAGTTACCTTCTAGTACATTGTGTCCTTGGAAATATGTTATATCATCAGAACAAGGTCTACAACTTTTTTGGAGGTGAAAGAGGAGGCTGACAAGCCCATAGCCCAGACTGTCCTTTTTCACTTTTTCAAGAAGATGGGTGGATCTCAGCTACGTATTTTGTAAGATTTCCAAACTCACACATCATGTTCCACAAAGTTATCTTCCCCCCACCCTGAAAAAAAGCCCCACAAAATACTTGATGGCCTTATATTGAAGTTAGCTATTACAGTACTTATTTTCTCACATCATGACCCTTCTTACAGAAACAAAGAAAACTTCATTAGATCTCTCAAAATAAATAAGAGTGGTTATGGTTATGTGCTTATTAGTGCTAAAAGCTAAAGAGAAACCAGAAGTAGGTGAATACAGGTCAGTACTGTGCAGAAAATTTGATACTTTTATAGCACAGGACTTTTAAAGTATGCTTTGAGCAGCAGTGCAGCTCATATACTTTATTGTGGGGACATTCCATAGGCATGACATTTATTGGCACAGGCTACATAGTTCACAGACACTGCATATATGAAATTCCAGAAGGGATCATGATAGGGAAATGTTGCTTGGACATCAGTGGTTCTTTAAAGTATTGTCATCCAGGACTCTGAAATCTCCATCCCCTGAAGGATTTTTATAGACAACAGTCAGTCAAATGCCTTTCAGGGAAGGTGGGTATATTCAGCAGACCCTGAATTAAGGTTCAGAATTAGAAGACCTATTGAGTTCCTGTCCAGTGAAATCTTGTTTAATCATCAGGACTCAGATATGAGATTCAGCAGAAAAGGAAATTAAATTCAAGTGATGAGATTGGATTTCCAAGAAATTATCCACTTCCATTTCAGTTAGCGCAACAATCCCTTAACTTAGTGTTAATAAATAATGTGCCTCAGATAAGATGCAAAACCTAAATCCTAAATACATAAAATTAGCAATTTCCTCAAAGTGTTTTTATTTTCCGAAAGATTGAATCAACTCCTCCCCCTGCTTAGTCCCAGTTTCTGCCACTTACAGTTTATTCATCTTTTGCAGCTTTGACTGTTCTTTCTCGTTCAGTCATAAACTATTGACTCTCTTAAACAGCTCCTGCCTTTCAGAGAGTTACAAAGAAATAGACTTCATTTTAGAGGGAATGGAGTGATTCTTCATACTGCTGGCAAAGCTCTTCAGTTTGAAAAGAGCTTTGAGAAGACAAAGGATGAGTGTGTTAGCAGACAAAGGAATAAGTGCCTCCAAAATCTCATATATTTTATGCCCATCATGCACTGAGACATGCACTGAAGGTACAAATCCATGCATGCCACCACTGTCATGAAAGGTGTTAACTTACAGTTTTCTGGATGTTACAAAACTTCAATTAGGTCTCAGAACAAGATGGTTATTTTTTATACTGAACTTCACCATGTACCAGTGAATGTGCATTGGTGGTCTCAGGGGTGAGGTTTTGTAACAGTGAAATGTACTTCTGAATCTCTTTGGGTTTTAATGCTCATTGGTTTGGACAGGTAATCAATTGCTGCATCTCCAAAGGTCCATAGATATTGACTTTGGTCTCAAAAAGACTTTATCAACAATTATTTCAGGGATACTTCCACTTCAAATTGAACTGTGGACCACTATATCTCTTCCGTAAAATACCTGGAACAAACACTATGCTCCTTCTGCATTTTTAAACAGAACACAAATGATTCTGGCTGAAGATGAAGTTCCTAGAAGGATCCCAGTTTGTTCTTTTTCTCTGGCAGATTTTTTAAATCATCAGACTTAAACAGGGGAAGTTCAGATTGCATATGAGGAAGAAATTCTTTACTGTAAGGGTGGTGAGGCACTGAAATGGGATGTCCAGGGAAGTTGTGAATGCTCCGTCGCTGGTGGTATTCAAGGCCGGGTTGAACAGAGCCTTGGGTGGCATGGTTTAGTGTGAAGTGTCTCTGCCCATGGCAGGGGGGTTGGAACTAGATGATCTTAAGGTCCTTTCCAACTCTAGCTATTCTATGATTTTATGATTATAGATTTTATTTCCCTTACAGATAAAATGCGTTAGTTTTGAAACAGTCACTCTGCTTTTCCCACAAGACAATATCACGGGTACCTCTTTGGCACTAGGCATGGATCAGCTGTGAAAATTCCAGAGAAAAAGGAGGAGGAGAAAAGATATGGCAATCAATTAGTTTGATACTTTTCTCTTGATTTCTTGCCTACACATTTGATAAAGGGCCTGGTGATAAAAGGAGATGGGAGAATGTTTTTTTAAACAGTGTATTTCTGTTACCTGCAATGTGTCTGTACAGAAGATTAGTTTGGGTTATTTTTCACTCTGCTGAAAAATGAATGATACTAACTGAAACCACAGGATTAATAAGCGCAGGTGATTTAGCTTATTTTGCAGTAGCCAATACATTGTAATACCTGTCCTTTTGCCAGATCACTTCTATGAACTGTCAGAGTTTGATACTAAGTAGTAAGCACAAATTAAAGACTTCTTCAGAAAGGAAGCATCATTAACAAAGAAGAATCTAATAATGCAGCCATGGAGGCTGTAGTAAACTTTTGGTGACTCATTAATAGTTATTAGAAAGTTCTATATGGACAAGATTAGGTACTATAAAATATACAAAATGAGTGTTATGTAAATATTTCAGCTAAGTATACTAGCTATGTTCTTCTTTAATGCAATGTATTTGCTGGGATATTTATCATATCTACATGATAAATGTGTCACATGTTTATCATGTAACACATGATAAATATGTGACATACATTCTACTAGATATTTTTACTTCATTAAAAAAAACAATGTGCCTTGAAATCCTGTGTAGCTCCAGTTTGTGCCTGCAAGTCAGTACCTGCCATATGTGTCCTTAGCCCTCTCACCACATGACACTGCACTTCGGGTTTGTGAGACTCAGGCAGAGGTGAGGAAACCAGGTGTGCATCAATGCCATGATGTCAGGTAACAGAGGATGTAGCCCTGGTTTACCAGCAAGTTCTTGATTTCTCCCTAGACCTCCTGGCTTTTTTTACCCAATACCAGGTATAAATATCCTGCACTACATTTGTCACCATATCCTTTTTGAGCATAAGACCCAGGAGCTCCTTCTGCCCCCTGAAAGGCCAAAAGTTGGCCTCAGAATATGCAGAGGTACTCCCTGCTCCAAAATTTGCAAGGTGGTATTAGTGCCGTAGGTGGGTGTAATTCAGTGGAAAAAGAAGGAGAGGGTGTGTTGGAGGTTAGACGTTTATACAAAGGGCACTGAGATCTTCATTCATTGTAAAGTATAAAAATGTTGGTTTGTTATCAAGAAAAAACTCCTTTGTTATACTGTTTGAAGTCAGTACTGGCTTCAAGCAGACAGGCTGTTGAGAAGTGGAGTCCCCATTTAGCAGAAGAGACAGGCTGTCTGAATGACTGGAAGATTAAAAAATGTAGATAGATCAAAAATGAGACAAGAGGGGGTAAAAAAATTACAAAATGAAATATATAAACCTTTGTATATAAACCTATGTGTAGCCTCATGAATATGTATGTATGCTCCATAGCTATATAAGGACTGCTTGTGTAGCAATACAGGGACACACGTTAGGAGAAGCTATCCCCCCTTGTCTCCCGGCCCGCAATAAAGAATACCTGCTTGTCAACTAGAAAACTTTTGTTGGCAAGTTTGTTCCGGGAGTTTTCTCCAAATCAATTTGGCACCCCAAATGGGACACTAACTCTGCTCGGCTGCAGGACCCGCTGAGGACAGGCTCCCTAGGGCCCTCGGGAATTTTTCCCGAGGGACCCCTCAACTCATTCAAATCACTGCGGGAGCAGACAAGGACCATCTCCATAAAAGGTATTCTTCATTTGTACCGTCTGTAAGAAGCAGGGGGCTCTTGCTGTCTGAGCTGGTTTGGTAAGCGTACCCAAGGTTAGGAAGCCTTCTGTAAATCGAGATAGGAAATCTTGTGGGTAAAGGCGTATACCTGGCTGCTAGCATCTGTTTGGTATACACGCACAAGAAGCAGGGGGCTCCTGTGGTTTGCGTCCTGCAAGACACAGGGAGTGTCTTGTGGAAATGGTTTTGGATCTTACTTGTATCTGACTTATTTTATGTCTTGTTACAGTAATGATTTTGGTTTTGTGATTTTGATACTGCTGACCAGATGTTATAATTGTGTAATTAGTTGTTGTCTGTCTGATTGAATATTAGTCTCTGTCTCAAATGTTGTAACTGTAGAGTGTGTCTGTGGGATCCTGTGTGTGTGTGTGTGAGTGTGAGATTGACAATGGAAAATCAGCAGAATGGAGAGATCTTGAAAAAGAGTCCTTTAAGGTGCATTTTAGCACATTGGAAAGAACTGGGAGGGTCTCCTGGGGGCTCAGTAATTAAGAAAACTTTGGTAAAATATTGCAACCAATGGTGGCCTTGGTATACTTTGGAATGTTAGGAAAAATGGGCTAAAAATGGAACTTTGAACTATGATACACTGTTACAATTACTGTTGGTTTTGGAGTGGCAAGGAAAATGCGATGAAGTGATGTATGCAGATATGTTTTTCATTTTAAGAAACAGATGGAATGCGAAATTAATGTAGCTCCACCAGATCCCTTAATTTTGGGCTTTGGAAAAGGACAGGGAAAAACTAAAAGTTAAGATGGAGAGAAGTTGTTCAGCTTGTGATATCGGAGAAAGATACTTGAAGTTAAAAAACAGCAATCAGGAAGACAGCTTGGAAAATTTTGTATCACAGGTACCTCCGAGAGGAGCACCCTCTGCATCTGTCCTGTCTGATGTTGATAAGGAAGAAGAGATTGCTGTCACTGGCAACAAGCAGCAGATTCACCTTCAGAGTTAAGAAAGGGTTATAACAGAAGCGCTGTTGCAGAGGCATCTGCAGCCCCTGCAGAGCGGGGGGGGGAGCAGCTGTGAGGGAAAGGAAAATAAAAAAGGGAAACCAGGGGGGAAAGGAAGGGAGCTGGGGCAGCTCCTGTGTTAGAGTGTGAGATGAGGCTGGGGGGGCAGTGGTGAAGGAGGGCTCTCGGGCAGAAATGGGGGAGTGGGCTCTTCTGTGGAACCAGATCAGTGTACGTGCTATGGGGAAGTGTACGTGTTATGGGGAGTTTGGGCGTTGGAAATGAGACTGCCCTGGGGGGGGGGGAGTGCCATGGGGTGGCTCTTGTGGCTGATCTGGAACTAGACAGACACAGTGAGGGACCTGGGGAATCTACCCTAGCAGATAAAGTTAAATTAAAGCTAGGGAATAGAGAAAATAAAGTGGAATTTTAGTGGATGCAGGAACAACTTATTTGGTGTTAAATCAGAGGGAAAAGAATTTGTTACAGATGTGGGAGCTACTGGCTATCAAGAAAAGAAAAAAAAAAAGAAAAAGGAAAGAAAAAAAAGGCATTCTTTCTGAAATCCTTAAAGTACAAATTGGGAAAACAAATAGGAATGCATAAATTTTATGCATGCCAAATTCTCCAAAATCTTTATTAGTGCGAGAAGCAGCGTTTAAAGAAGGCAAAATAGAATTAAGAGTTAAGAATGATCAATTAATTGCAGTTTTGAGTTTATCTTTAATTCAAGAGAAAAGTGAACAGAAAGACCTCCCTGAAATAGAAATCCTTAATCAGGTATATCTGGGAGTATGGGCATCTGAAGTCCCAGGTAAGGCAAAAAAAAAAAAAAGAAAAAGCTTTGCCTGTTAAAGTAAAAAAATAAAAAGGGGGGCCCTGCCCAATTAGAATAAAACCATATCCCTTAAAATTGGAGGATCAAAAAAAAAAAAAAGAAAAAAAAAGAATAAGATTGATAAATTAAAAAATATAGATTATTAATTGAACGTGAACTGGAATATAATATCCCTATCCTAACAGTAAAGAAATATGATGGGAAGAATTGCACATTGGTTCAAGATCCCAGAGCAATCAACAAAATTGCACAGGATATTCACCCAGTAGTAGCTAATCCATATACCTTATTGACTAAATTGGATAATAATTAGAAACGGTTTGCCATCCTGGATTTAAAGGACGCTTTCTTTTGCTTACCATTAGCCAAAGAAGGCCAAAATTTATTTGGTTTTGAATGGGAAAATCCTAACACAGGAAAGAAAACCCAATTAATTTGGATGGCATTACCTCAAGGGTTCAAAAACAGACCAACAATTTTTGGAAATCAGCACTGGAACTAGAAAAGAAGCCATCTGTCAGTCTGCACGGCCATTGACCACCAAGGAGCTCTGGACGTTCCTGGGAATGACTGGATGGTGCAAACTTTGGATCCATGATTATGGTGTTCTGGTAAGACCACTATATGAATTGTTTAAAGAAAATACTCCCTCTTTGGAATGGACTGATAAAGCAGAGGAGGCTTTTAGAAATTTAAAGACAGAGCTCATCAGAGTTCCAGATCTGGGACTTCCAGATGTGACCAAACCATTTTGGCTATATTCCTATGAAAAACAGGGAATATCTTCGGGGGTTCCTGCTAAGAAACTAGGACCCTGCAGAAGGGCAGTGGCCTATTTTTCGAAGCAGCTGGATGAAGCGAGCAAAGGATGGCCTGGATGCCTAAGGGCTGTGGCAGCAGTTGTAATGAATATTGAAGAGGCTCGCAAATTCACCCTGGGACAAAAGATTACTGTGCTAGTGTCCCATGTTGTATCAGCAGTCCTGGAACAGAAAGGAGCCCACTGGTTATCTCCTTCACATTTTTTAAAATACCAGGTCACTCTTGTGGAACAAGATTATATAGAAATTGTGGTCACTAATGTGAATCCAGCATCCATTTGCAGGGACAATCGACAGAACCACTGACACACGACTGCTTGGCCACTATAGAGACTGTATATTCAAGCCGATCAGACTTGAAAGAAAAACCTCTGGAAGATGCTGAATCTTGGTTTACTGATGGTAGTAGCTTCATGAAAAGTGGTGAACGAAAGGCAGGATATGCCATTACCACCATTTCACAGGTAATAGAAGGTAAACCTTTACCCGCGAACACCTCTGCCCAGAAGGCAGAAATAATAGCATTAACGAGAGCCCTGGAACTGGCTAAAGATAAAAGGATAAATATTTGAACTGATTCTAAATATGCATTTGGTGTGGTTCATGCACATCTGGAAGGAACGAGGGCTTTTGAACACAGGGGAAACAGATTAAACATGCTACAGAAATTCTACGGCTACTGGAAGCTGTTCAGCTACCTGAAGAAGTAGCTATTTTGTATTGTGAAGGGCATCAACAAGGTGACTCTGATCAGGAAATTGGAAATAATTTGGCCAATTTTGAAGCTAAACAAGCAGCTGAACAATCTAAAATCATGTCCTTAATCCCTGATGGCAAGCTAACAATTGAAAAATCTAAACCTAGGTATTCAAAAGAGGATAGAAAATTGACTGAAGATCTAGGACAGGAAAATTAAGAGGGTTGGGTTCAGATACCTGATGGGCGAGTTGTAATCCCCTATAACCATCTCTAGAAATTAGTTCAGGAGGAACATAATAAAACTCATTGGGGTAACAGCTCTTTGTATAAATACTTAAACAAGCAAATTGTAGGAAGGAATCTATATACTGTAGTTCAATTAGTGACAAAACAATGTCAGCTATATCTTAAGCATAATCCTAAAACTGAAAATAGAAATCAGATTGGAACAACTAGGAGAGGACTGAGAAAAGGAGGTTGTCGATACTTATTAGTGTTAATGGATACTTCTTCAGGCTGGCCAGAAGCATTCCCTTGTAGAATAAATAATGCAAAACAAGTGATTAGAACATTATTAAATGATATAATACCTTGTTTTGGAGTACCAGTGGTAATTTCTTCCGACCAACGCTCACATTTTAGCGCAAAATTGTTACAAGAGCTTAGCCAAAAATTAGAAATTGATTGGCAACTACATGTTCCATACAGGCCTCAGGCTAGTGGGCAAGTAGAAAAGATAAGCCATCTGATCAAACAACAGATTAGTCAAATATATCCGGAAACGAGTTTATATTGGTAACAAGCTTTACCACTGGCTCTATTAAGAATTCAAACTAAACCTTGGTTGAAAGAAAAGGCTAGGCCATGTAAAATTTTAGATGGAAGACCATATCAGTCCCAGTTTAAAGGAAAAAGTCTCCAACAAGTGGGAGAAGTCTATCTCCGACAGTTTCTGATCAGTCTGGGAAAACAATTAGAAGAGATAAATGAGAGAATAGTAGGGACAAGAGCAAGAATTTTAGATTATCCGATTCACCCATTCATATCTGGAGACTGGGTTTATGTTAAGAATTTTTCAGGAGATCCTCTACAGGAGAAGTAGAGCGGACCAAACCAGATGTTATTGACCACTTTTACAACAATGAAGATAAAGGAACAACCTGCTTGGATACATTATTCAAGAATAAAGAAAGCACCAGAGCCAGAGAAGACATGGCGGATTGAACCTTCAGGACCCCTACGTATGAAATTTTGTCGGTCATAATTTGGATTTATATGATAACTAGCACACAAGCTTGGGACAAAAATTTATATTTGAAAGTAGCACAAAGTGTTACTAAAGTTTTTAATCATAGTGACTGTTGGGTATGTGCGCAGTTGCCTAAATCAGGAGAAAATCTGGATCTTCCATTAATTGGAGCTCCAATTCCTAGCACTATCTCGTGGATGAATTTGTGGATACATCAAAGGGAAAGACTAAAATCTGGGGTAGTTAATCCTAATCCAAGTAATAAATATTATACCTGCACACAAAGATGTGTTACACCAGGAATCAGAGTAGGAGATTATGTTTGTTTGCCACAAATGTAGGTCACTGTTCAAATTGCAATCATACTATTAATATAGATGGTATCGTAGTACAGTGGTGGCCCGTTCCTAAAGGGAAAGGATGGTATTGGTTATGTGGGAAAAGAATGCTTTTAAGATCCTACTCCCCAGCCGGAAGGGGGCGTGCGCCTTGTTTGCTGTGATACCCAATGTTACTGTTGTTAATGTGTACCCGTCTGAGACCTGGGTTAGAGGTTTTGCTGGGCGCATTGAGCGAGGGTTTAACCCTATTGCTGAAAGGCATACCGCATTTCATAGTTTTGTAAGATGGCTAATTCCATCTTTGGGAGTAAGTAAATAGAGAAGGCAATTGTAAATCTCTCCGCAACTATAGAGGGAATAGAAGATAAAACCATTGATATAATCCAAGAGGAACAAAAAAGATAACTAGCCTATCTAAAATGGTATTACAAAACCGAATGGCTCTAGACATGGTATTGGCGACACAAGGAGGAGTTTGTTCCATAATAAATGAAAGTTGTTTTTGTATATAGATCAAAGTGGCAGGATTGAAACGGATCTGGAGGAAATTTGGAAACAAACCAAAGTATTTCATGAAATGGCTATGGATGATACCTCCTGGGGTTTTGAAGAAATCTGGAAAAGGTTAACTTCATGGTTACCCAATCTCTCCTGGTTAAGACAGCTGGTTGCAGGAACATTGACATTAACTGTGGAATGATATAATGTTCCTTCTGGTATTGTAAATGATCTATGATAAGTTACGAAAATTGGAAGAGAAATGAAATCAAGCATCAAGTAGAAAAGGGAAATTATTTCAAAAAGACTTTCGGCGGTAATAATGGTATGCAAAGTGTTGCAAAAGTATTCGCAAAAGGACAAAAAAAAGGGGGGGATTTGAGACAAGGGGGGTAAAAAAAATTACAAAATGAAATATATAAACCTTTAGAATCAATTTTAAGTAATGTTAAGTTTGATGGCTTTGTAACAGTAATAATGGAAAATTACTGAGATGCATGATATACAGAGAAAAAAAAATATAGAGTACAGCTAGCGAACATGCTGAGAATCCTTGTACAAGATAAACTGCTGTAGTTGATGTAGTTTAGGCCTTTATGACCTTAGTACAAAATGAGTGTAATAAAAACAGGCTAGAAGAGCAGGACATAAAGATAGGGAGTATCTAGAAAGGCAGGGGCCCAGGATAGGCTGCAGTTAAACTAACTGATAAGCAGGAGGATGGGATGATTATTATAGCTGTGGTGCTAACAAACCGATTAAGCTGGCATAAGCATCTACTGCGCGTGCTTCAAAAGCTGCCAGCAGTGATGAAGATTGTTGGAAGAAGTAAATGATCCTCAGAGACCACCACCACATTTTTGTATGCATGCGGGGAACTTTCTGGAAAATGATATAATCCATACGTAGCCTCATGAATATGTATGTGTGCTCCATAGCTATATAAGGACTGCTTGTGTAGCAATACATGGACACACGTTAGGAGGAGCTATCCCCCGTGTCTCCCGGCGCTGTAATAAAGAATACCTGCTTGTCAACTAGAAAACTTTGTTAGCAAGTTTGTTCCTGGAGTTTTCTCCAAATCAAAAGGCAAATAAACCGGCAGGCAGGCCGGCAGGCAGGCAAGCAAGGCAGTCAGACAAATGAAAGACACTCTGGCCTTCCTTTCTATCAGTACAAGTACTTGGAGTCCACATTAGAATATATTTCCACAGAAGTTAATCCAAATATATTTCCAAAGAACTAACAAAGAAATGCTACTTGTACTTCATCAGCATGCATCCTGGATGGATGGAGGAAGCACAAGGTCAGCAGCTGTTTCTGCCTGCAATCCACATCTAAGACAGGACTTGAGTCTCTAAATCCCCTCCTCACCAGTAAGGTCTGTTGCTGCAGACCACAAAGGATATGCACAAAGTTTCCTATTGCCTATTTGAAAAAATGAAAACAAATCCTCCAAAACAGAGCCTCTGACCCTCAGTCCTCTGTGAAGAAAAGTTTTGTGTGATCCCCAGTATCTCCTTCTGCTGAAGCTCTCCTCTCAGACTGCTCTCACTGCCTTGGCAAGTGACATGATCTCTACAGGGATTTGCAGGATATACCATACAGCAGATTTGCAATCTTCATCATCTGCATAAACTCCAGGAAAGAAAAAGCCTCTTTTTGGGAATACAGCAGAGCCTGCAGCTCCTTTTAGTCCATAAATAAGATTTGTAATGCTGTACTGAAGACAGGCAATAAAAATTCCCTGGTTTTAGATATTAAACTACACTAAAAAAAATACATCCATGGAGATTTATATGGACTGAATAGTATATGTGTTCCTCTCAATGACCATCATGGCAAGTGTTTAAACCTATCATTACTCTTATTACTATGGCATGTGTCCCTGGTGGTTTTAGCTGACAAAATTTAGTTTTCTTTCAGACATGCCTCCTTAACCCTACTTCTCAGGTATTCTTAGTCTTGGGTATATATTCTGGTTTTGGTCAGCCATTCTGCACACTAGTTTACCTGTATGGTCAAAAGTGACTGTCTGGGAAGCTAGGGACCTGGTTAGGAAAGATAAGGTCCAGTTAGAATTAATCTTGGCTAGGGATGTAAAAGATAACAGGAAGGGGTTCTATAGGTATGTTGAGAATAAAAAACAGACTAGGGACAAAGTGGGTCTTCTCTGGAAGCTATCAGGGGAGCCAGCCACCCTGGATTTGAAGAAGGCTGAGATTCTTAATGACTTCAACACACAGTTGGAGACCAGTAACAAGTGGTGTTCTTCAGGGATCGGTGTTGGGACAGATCTTGTTCAACATCTTTGTCGGTGACATGGACACTGGGATTGAGTGCGCCCTCTACAAGTTTGCCAATGGCACCAAGCTGTGTGGTTCAGTTGATACACTGGAGGGAAGGAATGCCATTCAGAGGCACCTTGACACACTTGTGAGGTGGGCTGATGCCAACCTGATGAAGTTTAACCATGCCAAGTGCAAGGTCCTCCACCTGGGTTGGAGCAATGCCAGGCACAGCTACAGGTTGGATAGAGAAGAGATTCAAAGCAGCCCTGCGCAGAAGGACTTGGGGGTGTTGGTCCATGAGAAACTTAACTTGAGCCAGCTGCAGTGTGCGCTGGCAGCCCAGAAAGCCAACCGTATCCTGGGCTGCATCAAAAGGAGTGTTGACCAGCACGTCGAGGGAGGTGATCCTGCCCCTCTACTCTGCTCTTGTGAGACCTCACTTGGAGTATTGTGTGCAGTTCTGGTGCCCTCAACATAAAAAGGACATGGAACTGTTTGAACAAGACAGGAGGAGGGCCACGAGGATGTTCAGGGGGCTGGAGCACCTCCCATACGAAGCTAGGCTGAGAAAGTTGGGTCTGTTCAGCCTGGAGAAGAGAAGACTGTATGGAAACCTCATAGCAGTATCTGAAGGGGGCCTATAAGGATAGGGGGGAGGGACTATTCATTGGGGACTGTAGTGATAGGACAAGGGGTAATGGGCTCAAACTTAAACAGGGGAAGTTCAGACTGGATATTAAGAAGAAATTCTTTACTGTGAGGGTGGTGAGGCACTGGATTGGGTTGCCCAGGGAAGCTGCGAATGTTCCATCCCTGGTGGTGCTCAAGGCCAAGTAGGACACAGACTTGGGTGACATGGTTTAGTGTGAGTTGTCCCTGCCCATGGCAGGGGAGTTGGAACTTAAGGTCCCTTCCAACCCTAACTATTTCAGCCCAGTCCATTCCAGTCTATTCTCTCAATGCCTGAATTAATTTCTTGTTTTTTCCTGTCTCTGCATCTTGTTTCATACCCCTCTCATCTCTGCTTGTACACTTTACCTGTTCCTTCCAAGTCCAGAGCACCTTCTATATTTTCCAGTTTATCCCTTGACTTTCTTCATAATTCTGACACCTAAGATTTGCTGTAACTTTTGCCCCATGGATCTCTGCCGCTTCAAGTTTGCATGCTCTCCCCTGTAGTTGAAGACATGAAGCAATTTGAAGGATGGTTGAGGGAAGAATAATGTTTCGGTTCCTTTCCCTGTACTGGCAAGATACAAAATGATCTGCCACACAGTGATGGGAAAATCCAGTATGGATATAAGAAACAGAAACAGACAGAAAAAATGCTTAAAGCTACCCAGGCAACATCAAAGTCTTTTTATTGCCCCATCTTTCCTCTTCCTTCCACACCCTCAGACCTGCTCACTTAAATGTGCCTGTCTATTCATTAACATGTAATTAAGGCATACATCTGCTGCAGCTTTACATCAGCATTGCATTCAGCCACACTAAAACTGCCTGGAGCTTTCCACGTTCTTGTTTCCAGTGCACTAAGAAAAGGTGGAGAAAAAAAATAAAAAAATACAAAAACCACACCTTTTTATTTTTTTATGTTGATTGGCAAACAGAGGGAAAACAAACTCTGTTTTATGAAGAGGATAAAAGAGCAGATTATGCTTCTCACTGAAAAACAATCTCTCCTTAGGGATGTGCCCCAGAGAAGCAGGGAGCTCAGTTTTTTTGATTAAAGGAGCAATGAAGAGAAAAAGGTACCACAGCTGTGCACGACAGGACACAAAATGAGTAAAATGAGACATTTTGTCTTTTTTGGTTGTTTGTTTTTTTGCCATGGAAAGCAGTTGCACTCTGTCACTTCACCTTACTTTTTCAGCTGCTTCTTTCTAGCTATTTCTGCATACTCAGAAGGTAAGACAATGGCACAGATGAACGGCAAAACCTGAGATGACTAGCTGGATTTCATACCACCCCTCGGAGAGATCACTAGTGACATGTACAATGATATTCCAGGCAGCCTTGTTAACTGGTAGCAACCCCTTCCATCGTTTTTTCCCCACCTCCTGTCCTTCTTAAAGAGCACAGTCACAGCTGGTTCTGACAGATCTGAGAAACAGAGACAAAGCAAGCAATCCTGCTGTCTGCTGTCACAGCTACACTTGCCCATTCTCTTTTCTAAGTAGACTTCTCCTCTGAGCTGCAAAATAGAGATCTAGAGGAATGATCCCAAGTATTTTTCAGTCAACCGTAAGTACACAAATGTTTGGCCACTGGAATTCTTGCTTATTACTAACCATTCTAACAAATGCAATGTGCAATTTCAGAGAGAATAAAATGCTAAACTCCAAACTAGGAACAAAATATATAAGCCTAAGAGCTTTATGATAAAGCATCATGCAATGTTAAGCCATCACTTTTATCAGAAGTAACTGTAGTTCATTCTCAATACAAACAACACCCTGCTGTGGCATTTCAGCACAGAAATATCCACCATAAAAACAGACTACATTTAGTGAGGCAATGCTGCCTGCCTCACTGTCAATGAGAAAAGAATTCCACGTGCTCTACAACTCTCAAACAATATTTGAGTATATACAATTGCATATACTGATTCTTTAGATCATAGTTGTCATCACTCAGGTTCTTTGACTTGTTGGTGCACCAGAAAGACATGCTGTTTAATTGCTTAATGTGGAGCTCTGGTGGTAAAGAACTTAACAGATGTGACCACGTCTATCATCATCTGAGAAAAATTTCAAATATTTCATCTGTACCTGCTTGAAACAGAAATATGGTTTTTGTCCCAGCTGTGAAAAACAGCATACCTGGAAGTCAATAGCTTTGTTTTGTTTTTACTTGCTAATCCAGTTATAATTATTTTGCTCCCTAATTCACTTTGAATTCCCTCTGGTAAGACATACAGCGTCTTTTGTACACACATCTCAAAATAATTTAAAAGACTTAAATATTGATGGCATGTGTAAACTACAAAGGACATTTTCAGGGGTAGATTTCAAGAGCGGAAATCTATTTCTCCTTTACAGAGTAGGCAAAAAATCTCACATAAATGACTTCTTCTGGAGAGTTTTATCTTATTTTAAGCATTAAGATTTCTTTTATAAACATTGAGACTTGATTTAGAAGCTGCCATTAACACATAATCCATCATATCTGGGGGAAAGTTGTTCCACTGATTGATTACTCTCTGTGAATTTCCCTTAGTCTGGCTTCCAGCTCCTGAATCTCTTGGATTCATCTTTCTGACAAAAATACCACCTACTATAAGCCATCTCTTCCCACTGTCACCTCTTAATTTTCTCTTTGATGCACTAAATGGATTAAATTTTCTTGATTTCACCCTAGGAAAAAAAAAAAAACTATTACTCTTTTCTGATTCCTTTTCAATCCTTCATTAGCTTTTTTGAAAGATGACTATTAGAACTCAAAACAAAACTGTATCATTAGTACCAGAGGTCATGACTCATAGCAGTTATAACTCACTGAAGCAATTTAAATAGCTAGAAAGAAACATGCAATTCCCTCTTCATGCCATGACAACTGCAAAAGTAGTACTCCCTTGTTCATGCATGACATTTCCCAACTAATTCTTCCAAAGCTGTATTAATCCTCAGCTACATCAGATTGCCCACTCATATTCAGTTGTTCCACTGCTTTGGTGACCTTCAGTTACTGATTTCAAGGATGAAGTCCCAGTTTCCTAAGACTTACATATTTTTTGTACCTGGAAACATAACCTTATAAGGTAACTGTACAAAAAACTTTTTGTTGAAGTACATGCTTTTTTACCTTTGCAAGTGATCAGAGCAGTCTCTATATCTTATGCAGTTTGTCATTTTCATTCACTAGCTCTATGTCATCAAAAATTTCACAATTGTAGTATTCGCAGGTGCAGTCCCCATAGATTAGAGTGGGTTAAGAATAAACAGCAGCAGCTGCCCAGAAAGTAATCCATGGGCCTATGACTTGAATTTTTACAAGTTACTCTCAACTCAGCCACTGTCCTCCTTCTGTGGATTCTTGATTGTGCTTAATGTTAATTTCCTCATCAGAACATAGTGATAGTTTATCATCTGTCTAAAAAAATGCCTAGGATATATTAAATCACAGAGACACCTTCACTGTACATGTCCAAGACATCAAAAATGACATGGTTTGCTTGTCAGGATCTATCTTCTATAAAAACATGCCGATGGCATTAATTATACTGCCATTCTTTTCTGCTTTCCCATTTGTGTCCCATCACTGCCTTTCTACAATTTTGCTATGAGAAGTCATGCTATGGTTTCCTAGACCAATTTGCTGAACTCTTTAATTAAAATTATAACGCATTTTATATACTGGAATATTTGTATTTTTTCTTTTTTTTTTTTTTTTATTATCCATGTCTAAGGGAATTTGTACCCATTCCTCCCCCCCTTTTTCTTTTTTTCTAGAAAAGTGCTCAGCTGCTAGTTTTCAACAGCCCTTACTACTAACATTAGAATAAGAAGGCTTTCATTGTTATTCTAATATATGACTGTAGCATTCTGCTCTTTTGGAGTAGTATATATTTATGAGTATATACAGAACACTATAGCTTTTTGTGCCACCCAAGATGATTTTTTCAGACTGGATATATACAGAGATATAATATCAATATTTTAGCAGAAATAAGGTGACTATATGCCAAAATTTACTATAATTTTAAAGCGAGAGACCAGAACTCCAGAGTAGAAAGGGTTTATGATCATGCTTGTGAATTCTGAAATGTTACTCTTTCTTGAGCATATATTTCCAATATGCCTGATGCTATTTTCTTTCTTCAAATGGATAAAACGTAAGAACATTTTAATTCCATAAGAATTTTAATTAGTATGTGTCGTGGCTTAAGTCTCTAAAACACACGAAAGTCGCTCGCTCACTCACTCACTCCCCCTCTTTCTTCCCCCAGTCCCGGAGGGATGGGGAGGAGAATCAAAAGAATCCAACTCGCACAGGTTGAGATAAGAACAGTTTAGTAACTAAAGTATAACACAGATCACTACTGCTACCACCAATAATAATACAAGAGAAATACAAGGAAAGAGAATACAACTGCTCACCAAGCCCGACCCAGCCAGTGCACCCCCCAGCAGTGAATCCCCCACTGCACCATCAAAAACCTGACCATGCCATGTACCCCCAGTGCACCACCACACCCTTCCGGGTCTCTGCTCTCCGTTTTCACATCCTGGGCATGATGTGCTATGGTATGGAATAATCTCTTTGGTCAGTTTGGGTCAGGTGTCCTGTCTCTGCTTCCTCCTGGCTTCCCCTCCTCCCTGGCATAGCATGAGACTCAGAAAGTCCTTGGCCAGATCAAAACATTACCAAGCAGTAACTGAAAACACTGGTGTTATCAGCACTGTTCCCAGGCCCAAAATCAAAACCACAGTGCTGCACCAGCTACCAAGAAGGAGAAAAATGACTGCTGCTGCTGAACCCATGACAGTATGGCAAAATATTAGTTTTTTTGGTGAAGCTTAACTCATGGGAATTCAGAAGCTGTTTACAGAAAGTGTAACTTGGACTGGACAGAAATATTTTTATTGCAAAGAATGTGATTTGATAAAAAACTCTCCCCAGCTGAAAATGTTTAACTATTGAATAAAATAAATCCCAATTTACTTTACTCCATCTCCTTGAATGGGGAGTACAAGAGACTTCAAAAAAACTGAGAAAAAGGAAGAAACACTGCACAAAAATGAAAGTACAGTGTTTTCTCAAAAACACTCAAAAAAATATGGAGAATAGTAAGAAGAGAGAACTTTTCTTTGAAAATTTTCCATGAACCACATTTCTCTCTATTTGATTGATTGAGTTGTGTTATCCAGAGTAGGAGCAGAAAGAATCACCACGCGATACAGTAAGACACAGTCTGAAAGTTAAATGACTGGGATGAAACACTCAATATTAGCTACATGAATGAAAAGGTTTGGAACAAACTATTCATCAAGTCATTCCAAATAATGAACTAATTAATGCAAATTATGATGTGTTCATGGAAAAGTAACATATGCAAAAAGGGCAAATTTCACTGACAAAAGAATTATTATCAGGAAATAATTCATCTAGCTGCACAAGACAGTAGAGGTGAATGTTAATGTGTAGGAATAAGAACAGTGTAGAAAGTTAATTCATAGATGGCATAAAGTCTGCTGACTGCTTGGGAAAAAGGGAACTAGATACAGCTGGGACTCTTGAAAAGTTGGATGCACCTTAGGTTTAAGCCTATGTGTTAGATTTTGCAAGATTAATGTTTCAGACTGTAGGCTTTCCAATAAAAAGCATCTAGTTTTGGAGAGGATTCTGGATTAGAGGAGGGAGTTGTGAAATCTCTGCCATTGATTTCCAAGATACGTAAGGAATTGACCAGCAAAATCCTACCCAGCCAAAAAAATACCAACACTTAAATACAGTCCAAGCAGTAAGCAAATGACCAGTTTTGCTGAAGTATCAGAACTGCTTTTAGACAACATTAATTTTGAATAGATGAATGTAGATGTTTTGCCATTTCAAGGCAAGGAACACAAATTTTTTTCTTTTTCAGCTTCAACCTTTAACCAGTTATATCCCCAATGGACATTATAGAATGCCCTACTGTTTACTACAAGCTTAAGTTTCTGTACAAAAGTATCTTATTTTGTTCTTCATTCTTGTTCAAACCTATTTTAACAAGGTAATAATTATATGTACACTCTTCAGCTGCCAAATATATGTTAAATTGGGAAACATTTATTAAATATGAGTACTAATGCCAGGAGAACTAGTTACCACTACATTTCTTAAAAATATAACAGAAGCCATTCAACATCTGCATGCTCTGTTTTGCACTAAACTGCTCTAATGATCACATTTTGAGGTATGATCAGAGCACTAGAGGAAACTTTCCAAATTCCATTAATTATGGATGTGATCTTTAATTATTCACTTTTAATATGTTTTCTTGCTATGCTCCTTTTTTTTTCCACTAACGTTTTTTGCATCCCAGAACAGATCACATTAAACCTCAAATGGAAGACTGTTATGCTAAAGAAAATGTAAACTGAGAACTAATCACTTTTTTTCCTAAGGTGTTTGTTCTAAAAAGGGAGAAAGTGGATGAGAGTTAATTTTTTTTTCTCTTAAATGTTAATCATTCTCTACCTCAGCCTCTATGAGTTTGGAAAAGTGATACTCATGCAATCAACAAAAATAAATCAGCATGAAATTTTCCATCTCTCACTAAAGCAATGTTATGGAATGACACAAAATATTTGCATAATCATTCATTCTTATTCATTTTAAAGATTATCAGATTAGTTGCCTGAGGCTCTGGTACATCACAAGTAGTGTCATGTGGAGTCTAATAGCTCATGACCAACTGAAGAACCTTTTCTAGGCTGAGATGCAGCCAGAACTGTTAAGAATATATTTGTGCAAAGAAAGGAGAGTGGCACTGAGAGAAACACAGAGAGAGGGCAGGATGTAGCCATAATGAAAGAAAAATAAATGAGATGTTGTGATCAAAGTTGAACACAGCCCAAGGTAAGAAACAGACTGAGAAGGAATGATAAACTGAAGGTGACAGGGAGGGGAAAGGGGGCCTTTCCCTTAAGGCAGCAGAGGTGGCTACTTTCAGGTTACAGATGGCACAGGACACAGTTCTGAGGTGGCTACTCCCTGCCCTGATAATGGTCACCTGCTACAAGCTCAGGAGTGTTGTGTCCCAACTAGAAGGAAGTGTAGCAGGAGGGTGAGGAGGCCACCTTGGATGGATAAGGAGCTGCTGAGGAAACTTCAAAGGGAAAAAAGAAGACTTATAAAAGGGGGAAGCAAGGACAGGCGGCCTGGGAAGAATACAGGGATGTTGTCTGGGAAGCTAGGGACAAGGACATTAAAGCTAAAGCCCACTTAGAATTAAGCTAGGCTAGGGATGTGAAAGATAACAGGAAGGGATTCTATAGGTACGTTGCAAATAAAAGACAGACTTGGGACAACATGAGCCCAATCCAGAAGCTATTGGGAGAACCGGCTACGCTGGATTTGGAGAAGGATGAGGTTCTTAATGACTTCTTTGCCTTGATCTTCAGTGGCAAGCGCTCTGACCACACCACCCAAGTCTTGGAAAGCAGACACAGGGATTGTGAGAATGAAGACTTCAGGCCCACTGTAGGAGAGGATCTGGCTCGAGCTCATCTTAAGAACCTGAACATGCACAAGTCCATGGGACCTGATGAAATTCATCCACAGGTCCTGAAGGAGCTGGCAAATGAAGTTGCTAAGCCACTGTCCATCATTTTTGAAAAATCATGGCAGTCAGGTGAAGATCCCAATGAGTGGGAAAACAGAAATATAACCCCCATTTTCAAGAAGGGGAAAAGGAATGACCCAGGGAATTACAGACTAGTCAGCCTCACCTCTGTGCCTGCCAAAATCTTGGAGAAGATTCTCCTGGAAGGCATGCTGAGGCACATGAAAAACAAAGAGGTGGTTGGTGACAGCCAGCAAGGCTTCACTAAGGGGAAATCCTGCCTGACCAATCTGGTGGCCTTCTATGATGAGGTTACTGAACTGATGAACAGGGGTAGAGCAGTTGATGTCATCTGCCTGGACTTGTGCAAAGTATTCAACACTGTCCCGCATTACATCCTTGTCTCTAAGTTGGAGAGACATTAATTTGATAGTTGGACCACTCCGTGGATAAAGAACTGGCTGGATGGTTGCATGCAAAGAATTGTGCTCAATGGTTCAATGTCCAGCTGGAGACCAGTAACAAGTGGTGTTCTTCAGGGATCGGTGTTGGGACAGATCTTGTTCAACATCTTTGTTTGTGACATGGACATTGGGATTGAGTGCGCCCTCTACAAGTTTGCCAATGGCACCAAGCTGTGTGGTTCAGTTGGTACACTGGAGGGAAGGAATGCCATCCAGAGGCACCTTGACACACTTGTGAGGTGGGCTGATGCCAACCTGATGAAGTTTAACCATGCCAAGTGCAAGGTCCTCCACCTGGGTTGGAGCAATGCCAGGCACAGCTACAGGTTGGATAGAGAAGAGATTCAAAGCAGCCCTGCGCAGAAGGACTTGGGGGTGTTGGTCCATGAGAAACTTAACTTGAGCCAGCTGCAGTGTGCGCTGGCAGCCCAGAAAACCAACCGTATCCTGGGCTGCATCAAAAGGAGTGTTGACCAGCACGTCGAGGGAGGTGATCCTGCCCCTCTACTCTGCTCTTGTGAGACCTCACTTGGAGTATTGTGTGCAGTTCTGGTGCCCTCAACATAAAAAGGACATGGAACTGTTTGAACAAGACAGGAGGAGGGCCACGAGGATGTTCAGGGGGCTGGAGCACCTCCCATACGAAGCTAGGCTGAGAAAGTTGGGTCTGTTCAGCCTGGAGAAGAGAAATCTGTGTGGAGACCTCATAGCAGTCTTCCTGACTTCCAAAATTTAGATTGGATATAAGGAAGAAGTTCTTTACTGTAAGGCTAGTGAGGCACTGGATTGGGTTGCCCAGGGAAGTTGGGAATGCTCCATCCCTGGTGGTGTTCAAGGCCAGGTTGGACAGAGCCTTGGGTGACATAGTTTAGTGTGAGTTGTCCCTGCCCATGGCAGGGGGTTGGAATTAGATGATTTTAAGGTCCTTTCCAACCCTAACTGTTCTGTGATGCTGTGATCTGGGCACCAGCTTTTTGGAGCTTTACAGATACTGGCTGAAACTTCAGATACCTGGCACAAGTATCATACTAACTCACATGCTCATATCCACATCACCTAAATCTCTCTTCAGTGAAAAATGTAGACAGCATGGTGAGTCAATAGCTTTTACTCTTTCTTCTCTCTTCTTTCACTTCCACACATTAACCTGACTTGTGGGTGCCCTTAGCAGGGCATAACATTTTTTTCAGAGACAAAATTCATATACATCTGTTTAAAAAAAAAGTTCACATCTACGCATAATACACAGAGCCACAGGAAAAGGCTCCTATGTATGTCCTCACTACTCAGAATAGTCCAGCAACCCTAATGCATGCAATGACTGAACAGTGGCCTGGATCTTTTCTAGGTTGAAGTTCCTCCTTTAAAGCTTCCTTGAGGAAGCATTAGAAGCTACTAGCACATACTTGTTTTGCTAAAGACTGCTGATAAAATCCAGTGAAAAGGAATGACAATTCTCTTGAATTCTGTAGAAAAATTATCTTTTCCTGTAGAAAACAGATTATCTATACTCCAAACTGGAGTGCTATTGCTTCACACAATAGCTGCATCTTTCTCAAAGCTAAACAGAGCTGAAGTCGGTCTCTGGATAGGAAACCTCCAAATGAAACACATGTAGGGGCAATCATTCAAAATTTTGTTCTTCTGCTGATTCAACAGTGTTTGGTTGGTGTCATGCACAAGTCATCATTTTACTGATGGGGGAAATTTCTCTTGTATTTAGCATCATTAAAGCTTTTTAGAGAGAGTATTTCTGGCATGCTGAATCAATACCTTACATTGCTATTACTCACAACCTACTAAAGCACTTCTGCTATTGTCGTGGTTTAAGCCTCTAAAACTCATGAAGTTTTACTCACTCACTCACTCACTCCCCTCTATTTCTTCCCCCAGTCCTGGGGGGATGGGAAGGAGAATGGAAAAAAGTGCAACTCGCACAGGTTGAGATAAGAACAGTTTAGTAACTAAGGTATAACACAAATCACTACTGCTACCACCAATAATAATACAAGAGAAATACAAGGAAAGAGAATACAACTGCTCACCAAGCCCGACCCAGCCAATGCACCCCCTAGCAGCAAACCCAATGCACCAACACACCCTTCCGGGTCTCTGCTCTCCATCTTCACATCCTGGACATGACATGCTGTGGTATGGAATAATCTCTTTGGTCAGTTTGGGTCAGGTGTCCTGCCTCTGCTTCCTCCTGGCTTCCCCTCCTCCCTGGCATAGCATGAGACTCAGAAAGTCCTTGGCCAGACAAAACACTACCAAGCAGTAACTGAAAACACTGGTGTTATCAGCACTGTTCCCAGGCCCAAAATCAAAAACACAGCGCTGCACCAGCTACCAAGAAGGAGAAAAATGACTGCTGTTGCTGAACCCATGACAGCTATTTAATGTTGCACTTCGTCTTATGCATTAACTTCCTCTTGTCTTAAAAATAACTCCTGTGATCCTGGCCTGAGCAGGTGCATCCCCAGACACTACCAAGAACTCACATGCTTGAGCTGTCTAGGGATTAGACTTAAAGCAGGTGGACATCCGCTTCCTTATCTTCACTAAATCAATGGGGTTTGCATCATTTCTCACAGCTGCACCACATTATCAAGTCCATACCAAACAATCAGAACTAAGTGAAAATGCAGAAAAAATCTTCCATTCATGAGGATAGGAGAGAGAGAGTGTTATTAAGAGAATAAAATATTTAAAGTTTGGTTGTTTGGGTTTTTTTTCCTGTCGTTTGCAACTTTGTAACCTTTGCAATCCATTTTATCTCTCAATGTTCATAACTTATCCTCCATGATCACTGATGCCTCTAAGATACTGTAACAAGGAAGTAGTCATTCTTCGCCTTCAAGATCTTGGCATTGTACAGTGATGGCTCTGTGCAGAGTGCAAGATGCTTTCTGCCACTCTGAACCTGCTCAAAGTCACCATCAAGCTGGTAAGACCTATGAAAAATAGAACATTTCTAATCAATCTGTCAGCAAAAGGAAACTCTTATGGCAAAAGCAGGTGCTGAATGGAAGTTATTGGTATCACATAAATGTTATTTTCCATCTTCTCCCAGAATTAAATATAAAAAAAAATTATCAAAAAGAACACACACTAAAAAAAATTTGCTTTGCCTTTGCCAATTTACAGCTGCACTGAGGGATGTTCTGCACACTTAAAGAATGTGAGAGGACAGGAAGGAAATGAAGATGAATAGCAGTCACCACTGTAAAAACAGATCTACTGGTGCAAAACTGATGTATTGGCATACCTTCAGTTTATCAGCAAGATGACTTGCTGTAACCAGAGACAGTCCATGCTACAGGTATATTTGTTGTCATATAAGAGTTTCCCAGGTAGCTTCTGGCAGGTTGCCTTTTCCATCTCCCTTTTCAATCTTCTCCTCCCTGAAGATCTGTGAGAATTCAGTGTATCCAAATTGAGGAAGACAGAGCCTGAATGCGGGAGCAAGAAAATACAACACAATGCAACAAAACACCTCGTATTACTGTCCAGAGAAATCCTACGAATGCATCACACTGGAATAAACTATCAAGAAAATAATGATGGATGGATTAGGAAACTCCAGCCAGGGTCCCTTACCTGCAGTCCAGACTGGTAGTGATCAAAGGTAATAGCATGTTCAGTCAGTCTAGAAAGCAGATTTTAAAGGCCTAGCATGGCTTCAGATTGTGTTCCTAGCAGAATATTCCTGGGTCACACCCGAGTGTGTCTCTCCGGGTCACCAACAGAGAGGCTGGTGCAAGGTCAACAACAGCAAATAAGGAACATACTACAAGCAACACTATAGTTTCCCTCCCCATTGCTTGGCTTTCATCTTTCAATGCCCTGTACATGTCCCCAGGACACCCTTAGAGCAACACATAAAAAATCCCAGTTGATTGTCAGTGTTGCTAATTACTGATCCCTACAGGTAATCACACAACAGATGCAGGCACTCATATCCAGCCTGCTAGCCTGAAAAAGCTAGCCTGGAAAGCCCTAGGTTAAAGAATAAAAGGCTGGTAGATTCATGGGGAGAGTTGTTTGTTGCTTTCAGAGTCTTTGCCCAGGTTTGCAGTTATCAAAATTGCTGTTCCAGGAAAAAGCACAAATTATATTTTATCCTAATTAGACTTATTGTGCTCCACTGGAATTTATTTTCTACGAGTCAGGAGATGCAGGAGATGATAGCTCTTCAGGGGAATACCATCTTTGTTTCACAAGTGTTTTTCTAATTATACAAAAAGTGACATTCTCTTCTCCCCCCTTGAGTCAGTGACAACAGGTAACGGTCCATGGTGAAACATACAAAAATGGAAAAGTACTGTTTGGCATTGGTTATGGGAACATAACCTTGAAAATGTGGGCATTAACACCACTGTTAGGAAAAGGGAGTCTTATACAAGTAAACATCTGTTCACACGTTGGCCACCTGTGCGCTGATGTTGCAACTGGTAATTTTCCACTCCAACCCAAGGGGGGATGTAAGGACCTGTGCAGGGACGGACAGGTGAGAAGGCCAGATGTGCGTCTTGATTCGGGGGATGCTTTGAAGATGCATGGCTTACCACGCCTCTGACCAGGCAACATGTTCCATCTCTTTCTCCTGCTCAGCTGTATCCTTTTCAACCAGGGGTCTGTATGTAAGTAACCTGCTTCACATTAATATATATATATATATTTGCTTTGCATTAATACCTCAATAAATAGACTAGAGCATTTATTTGTTTATATTGTGTTTGGTGTCCAGTCCTTGTACATGGGAATCCTATGAACCTGGAACACCCTTCCTTATGTGAAAGCAGTTTTCAGGCACATCGGACAGCAGTGTGTTTTACTAGAAACACTTTTTAGATGCTTACTTTCATCTTGGGTAAAAGTTACCCTTCATATCTTCTGTAAGATCAGGGTCCTATGACTAAAAGTGAACCTTGAAGATCACCTGGTGAGTTTTTTGTTTGCTCAAGTTCATTCTTGTCTGTATTCCAGAACACATTATGGTCTTCACTGTTACTACTTGTGATCACAGGAAAGAAAAACTGTCTACCTGATTGATATGGAACAAAGCTGAAGCAGACAGACTCCAGCAGTTATAAAATATATAAGCTTTTCTGCCCCTTACTATAAGTACAAGAGAATTTTCAACCTCTTCTAAGAATGATTTGCCAACCACACTAATTGACAGTAAAATTAATTCACATCTTGTCAATTATAAATGTAACGATTATCTCTCTATACGCTGCTATCACTTTCCACACAACACATGCTGAACTGAGAATTTCTTCCCTCCCAGCAAGACATCTCAAACAGTAATTTTCAGGCTCAGGGAGTGACAGTCTATCATATACAGAGAGATGATTTTTGGTACACCGAATATAATTATCTGTGTTTGAACTGGTCTCAGCCAGGTTACTACATCTATTCTTGCAAGATAAATCCAACTGGGATTTTCTACTGATCAAAACTGTGAGGTTTAGCTTTATATTTCGTCTTTGTCTGTGACTTAACCTGCAAAGGGACCCAGTGTCCCCCTGTCCCTGGTTGCATAATACTGGTGTCAGGTGCCAGGAATAGGGAGTTAAGAAAAAGTTAAGACACTCTGACATGAAAAAAACTGAAACTTTTTAAACTCACAAACCCCAACCTTTACTCCAAAGAAGCCAGGCCTCGGTTCAAAGCATCTAACCCCATATTTAAAAAAACCCACAGACTGAAACCATGTATTTGTTTCTCTTTCTACTCTCTCAGTGGACGCAGGTGCTGATATAGCTATTGCTGAAGATGGTTAGGTTCTGCCCACTGATTCCATGGGCTTCAGTTGTATTTCCCATGCAGATAAAAAAGCTGCATCTCCTTTATGCTAGGACTCATTATGTCCTGGACATATAAAGCAATATTAAAAGGTGCAATTCCAACTTCAGCTTAATTTTAGCTCGCTCTGCAGCAACCAGAATGGTAAAAAAAGAATTTATATGGAAGGATGAATCAAGTCTAATATCTTCAGAGATTAGCAATTGATTTAATGGCTTACCAGGACTATAAAAGCCTAGACATTTTATTTGGGGGAAAAAAAAAAAATCACTTTCCAATGTGGCTTTGATGGCAGTGGTAAGTCTGCAGCTTTCATGAGAAGTGGCAGTAACCATCAGTTTCATTTCAGTATTGACTAAGACATTGATTCCTGACAGCATTCCCAAAGGACTCTGTAAGACAAAGAGGTATTTAAAGCTATCTACATCCTGATGTGCAGACAGTGAAAATGCTGGGCCTCAGCGTAAAACTCCTGCCCAGTTTTTCCCATTATAAATTTCTTTTTCTTGACAACATAGTTTATACTGTCTGATAGACATCATGCTACTCTAATTCAGTGAAAATGCAATTACGCCTCTTCATCTGAACATATAAACTAAGGCATATCATGAAAACTCAAAGTCCATATTACCAGAGCTGCTGAATTTATCATTTCATAGAACCTCTGAACTAATCTTTGTTTTGTAACTAATGTTCTCTCAATTTCACTGATGGGAAACTGAAATAAAAAATAAATCATGAGATATACAGCCTTAGAAAAACACTAGCACATATTCTTGTTCGTGTCAGGGTCCTATTGCAAAAAGTAGTGATACGAGTTTTACAGGATGATGCTCAGAAAACAACTTCCACATCTGTATTCTTAGACTCTTTTTCCCAACTGGTGAGTAAAACATATGCACTGGGAACAATGTGATACTTCATTTTCATCTCACATGCCTTCTAATTAATGAAAAATATACCAGAGTTACTTAAATACACAAGTTATAATTGGTAATGGGAATGTAGGGATAACCTCTTATCTTTCCCTTAAGACAATTCACAGCTATCCATTACACACCATGCTGTATTTATTAACCCAGCAGGCATTGTCAAATGCTCATCAAGCATTTAAATGTAAAATTATTGAAAAATTGTTTTTGATGGTAAGTTTACAACCTTCAGTAGTGACAGCCAATTAGTTGCATTACAAAGGCACCTTGAATGACAGAATTCCTCAAGAGCCTCCTGAGATTCAAGGGACGTGGAGCTTAAGTGTGTCATTCAAAGAAATATATGTCATCAGTGAGTGCCATGAACATCCTTGTTGTCATTTGTTTTCTGTTTCCCTGCAGTTTTTCAGCACATGAGTTGCAGAAAGTTTTCAAATAGTTTTCTTCTGAACCAGCACTAATCAGAGAAATGCCAATACTTCTGGTGGCAGCCTTCTGTGAAACTTTATGACTACATTGCCTACATTTTTTTAAAAATAATAAGCCATCTCTTTACATGACATGTTCATTTATTTGCTTATATATTCAAAGGTGAGTTATACTAAACTTACACGTGTCTTAAATAAATCTTCATCTCTCTTGATGTAGACAGACTTGGTGTAGGGTCCTCTCTGAAACTTCTCCAGTTACCACAGATACCCTAGTGGCTTTATTTTACAAACAGGGGGAAAAGAAAAAAAAAAAAAGCTATAAGACTAAAGTTGATTTCTTTCAGTCTTTTCCCAATTTCTCTTTCAAAAGCACCACTAGAAATCCACCCTTATAAACATTAATTGAAAATGAGCATCAGGCTTGTTTCTGAAATTCACTGTATCCCAAGCCAAGAATAGTTCATAACTGTATTTGCCTTAAGCAGAACATTGAGTAGTTTATGAAGATCAAGTTCAGCTAATAGCACTTTTCTTTAGTTCTTCACACAACATACCTTTTTATGATGTCTACTAATTAATTATTGCAAAACTTTGTAGTGCAAGTCCAGTGACAAAGAGAGCTTGGAGTTGATCCAAAGCTCTTTAAAACAATGGAATTTTTTCTTTTGATATAAATGTGTCTTTTGATATAGCTGTGCTTTGTGTCCAGCCCTACTATGCATCATTCCTGACACTATAATAACGATTACATGTTCTTTATATGAGCCCAACTTCCTAGATGGTGAGGAAAATAAGTGGTTGCCTTCAGCACTTTACAAATCCCTGTGCTTCCAAGTACTATTGACCAGTGCTAAAGCTTTCTTCTGTCTTTAACAACCTCTGCCACAGATTCAGACCCTTTTTCAGAATAGCTCTGCAATCCCAGATGGAAGTATGAATTAATAAAACTTTCCACATGCTCAAGAAAGAAACAATTCCATCCTGCTTATTAGAATAAAGTGGCACAGAAGATGCTGAACCTAATTTGTGTATTTCTAAAAGCCTTCATTTTATACTTTCAGTCAAGAATATTTGAGTTCTGTCCTGATTAACAAATATGAGCAGGTCTTTTTGAAATGGCATTAAAAGTTCACAGAACCTATCCTTCCTATCATCTTAATTTATATTCATCACTCCTACCTCTTTTTGAAATATCTGCATAGTTCTGCTCTTTCCATGAACCTCATGTACAACTTGGAAATAAGTGAGTTTTAAAAGATATCAATATATGAATGTGTTTAACATCTTTATTCAAAATTCCAGTAGGGAGCTTCAGAACCTGATCAAGGCACAAGAGCTAGGTAAACACGTACCTGGAGGGAAGAAGCATTTATTTCTGTACATTTTTCTTTATCTATAATAAAATCATATTCTACTGGAAAAAAAGTTGACTTTTCAAGTCAGGCTCTTGTCAGACTAATGGGAAGTAATTAGATGTAAAGCAGGCCACCTTGTATGACAGTAATTAGACTCTAGATCTGTTGTTATCAGGACACAAAGCTGCACTGCGAAATTCACTCAGAACTTTAAAACTGTAGTAACAACTTACTTTAATTTCTTAATTATTATTTTATTGGTAATGCAGCTGAACAGAGGGCTGAATGGCTCATTGTACTAGTAAAAACTAATATAGCTCTTTCCCTCTGTATTATCAGTAGAGATCAGAACCAGCTTAGCAGTTACAAATAGTTATTATCACAAGTATCCCTCTGGCTCTTTGCCATCTACAGAGAATTAATTAAAAGTCTCAAACTGGTGTGCAGTTATCATTTCCTACTGTCAGTTTAGATTCTATGTAGGCAAACAAAGCAATAATAGGCTGAACATACCTTAACATTAGCATTATGGTTGAGGGAATTTTGGTGACTCTTAAAAGTGTACCCATGCATAGACTGCATTTGCAGAGCTTATTTGGGGCAAACAAATTAGATTCTTTCAGAAGAAACTGAACTAGAAGGTCTGTTCCAGACCTATACTAGATGCACTCAAAGTTTAATAGGGACACACTAAATCCAAACAGCTCCAAACCCTTGACATCATGAAGAAGTTTGGTCCAGGGTACCCGACTAATTTTAGTCTGACCCTCACACCATGAACTTCACATAATCAACAGCACCAGCTCTTTCAGTCCACTGAACCAATCCTTCTGCACCAAATTTCTCATTAATGTAGACCCAGCCTTTAGTGGCAACAATTCACTGGGATTTTACAGTGCATTAGATTCAGGGAGGGAATGTTAGCAAAACCAAGAAAGTTGCCTCATTTTCATCTATCTGTGCATGGCATTTTGAACACAAACATATAAACAACTGCCTAAACAAGGCACGCACACACATACTCTTTTTCAATGCATAGTTAGAACCAACACAATACAAAATTAGGGGACACAAGGGATATTATTATTCTGACAGTGCTTATTGTGCATTGGTACTTCACTCACAGCTCTGACCTTGGATACTGTCACCAGTCTTTTCCACAATGTCTAAAAATATCTGGGTTTTATCATTTATACTCTTAATTACTGCAAATTTAGCTCCCTTAGGGTAAGAAAAGTTGCCTATCTCATTCTCATTAAATATAATGATAATACTGGTATGTACCTGTTTTATCTTTAGACTTGCAGTCTATGCAGTACTACTGCAGTAATGTCTAAATTTTTTCCCCTGCATATCAAAAACCACAAAGAATTTGAAGTAGCACATGCAATACCTCTACTAAAAGGAAAATATTAAATACAGTGATGTCAATAGGAGATTCTGTAAAACCTAACTAAAACAAAATTCTAATTATATTAACTGGCAACCAAAGAACAATTAACAATGTTATTTAAGATCTTTGAGAGATAAATAAGTATTCAGAAAAGCTGTGCTTATTATACCAATAATTACAACCTAAAAGTTCCATTTAACCCCACAGGTAAAGGTCTTCATTACATCTTTAATGACTACATTTGTCTATTCATATATTTATGTCATGGTTTAAGCCGTAACTCATGCAGTTTGCTCATTCGCTCCTCTCTCTTTCTTCCCCCCACCCCACTCCTGGAGGAATGGGGAGGAGAATCGAAAGAATGTAACTCCCACAGTTTGAGATAACAGTCCAATAACTAAGGTATAACACAAACCACTACTGCTACCACCAATAACAATAATGACAAGGGAAACAACAAGGGAAGAGAATACAACTGCTCACCACCGATACCCAGCCTGACCAAGCAGTGAACCCACCCTTCCGGGTAACTGCCCCTAGTGTTTACATCCTGGGCATGACGTGCTGTGGTATGGAATACCTCTTCGGCTAGTTTGGGCCAGATGTTCTGTCTCTGCTTCCTCCTGGCTTCCTCTCCTCCTTGGCAGAGCATGAGACTCAGAAAGACCTTGATCAGACTAAACATTACTGTAACAACTAAAAACATTGTTGTTATCAGCCCTGTTCCCAGGCCAAAAGTCAAAAACACAGCACTGCACCAGCTACTGAGAAAGAAAAAAAATTACAACAAAAAAACAACACCCAGTAATCTTGGTGACTTCTGTAAAGTTTAAGAAATACTGAATGCACTCAACTTCCACTGATAAAGTTGTTCATACCTACCTTTTACCCAATTATATCTTCAATATGCCTACTTGGTCATATTTTTGATGTATTCCTCAAGACAACTAGAAGAATAGTTAGCAACTAGAATACGCCTTTTACATAGATACTTCAAAAGACAGAAATACCATTTTCTGACCTTGTCATCAATCTTAGAAAAATCCTGGCAGAGTCTTGCCATAAACCTAGAAAGACAAGCACTACTATCTCAGATAGACTAGTCCTGGAGGCAAAAGACAGGATTATTTTGAGTGGAAATCCAAAGTAACACGGTGTACTGACAAAAGCTGTTACTTGAAGGTACTTCAGGTTTCAGCTCCTGAACAAGCCAAAGAGAGCACCCTGCATAACTACACTGATGGAGGCAAGGATAAAACGTTACTTCCAGGGCAACCAGGTCTCAGATTCTCACAGATACTAGCCAGGTCCCAGAAGCACATTCAGAAACTAGTTGGGAGGCAATGAAGTGCATGGCATTGACATCTAGAATGTTCCCCTGGGACAAGAAACTGAACAGACCCTTACAGCTATTTCCTGCACTAGCTAATATATTTGCATGGTGGCTTTGTGAGCATCATGCAGCACAGGTTATAAAAGAGTATATTAAAGCAAGAATCCCTAGCTAAATAAGTAAAGCACTTCAGGCAGCTTGCCAAAACGTCTAATATCAAAAACCACCTACACTGTGATCTATCCCCTACAGAAGAGCTTACATCTCTGAAAGCACAAGGCCTGTGAAACAGTGGCTTCTAGCCAGCTTCTTTCAGTGAAAGAAATGCTACAAGCTGTACAGCTCCCCATGATAGAAATATATCACTTTAAGAGTTTGACAGTGTCAGGCTTTAAGCCATAAATCACAAAATTCACTCACTCACTCCCCGGTCTTTGTTCCCCCCAAGTCCGGGGGGGAGGGGGGAGGTGTGTGGAGGGGAATGGGGAGAAGAATCAAAAGAATCTAACTCCCACGGGTTGAGATAAGAACAGTCCAGTAACTAAGGTATAACACAAACCACTACTGCTACCACCAATAATAATAATGACCAGGGAAATACAAGGGAAGAGGATCCAACTGCTCACCACCTGCTGATCGAGCCGTGAACTGAAATCTTCTGGGTTCCCGTCCCCACTTTTTCCATCCTGGGCATGACGTGCTCTGGTATGGAATACCTCTTTGGTCAGTTTGGGTCAGGTGTCCTGTCGCTGCTTCCTCCAGCCTCCCCTCCTCCCTGGCATAGCATGAGGCTCAGAAAGTCCTTGGTCAGACAAAACATTCTAAACTATAACTATAAACATCAGTGTTATCAGTGCCGTTCCCAGGCTGAAAGTCAAAAATAGACAGCTGCACCAGCTACTAAGAGGAGGAAAATATGACTGCTACTGCTGAACCCAGGACAGTATCCATCCCTTATCCCATACCATTCATGTCATGCTCAGATCCCATATTTTCAATATACCATCACATATATATATATACACATTCACACACAGAGAGGGAGAGAGATCATCCCCCAGTGCATGGACCAATCCCTATAAAGATGAGTGAGTCCATTTGGTCTGTGGTGTCAAGCTCTATCTCTTGTAACAGTCTTCCAGAGCAAGGGAGGCCGTGTGCAGTGTTGGATTGTTGCCTGCTGATGCTGATTGTTCCTTTACTGCAGAACTCATCCAGTTTCATCAAAGTTCGTCCTTTGTTGGGATAACAGTCAGAGGACCAGTCACTGGTGACCTGAAGACATCTAGTTGGTGGGCTATAAAAGTATTACATAGCAGGCAACAGCACACAATTGAGTTCATTGGCTGTTTTCCCCTAAATCCAAATCCCCTTAAGATACACATAGGACTTCCCCATGTTCCCACATTACTCACCAGGTATATCCAGGTCCCTGAGCAAAAGCAATTCCACAAGTGGGTTTGCCTTTCCCTGAAGCAGGAATAACCCAGACTGTCTTCCCCAGCAAATTCTTTATGTGCACCACAGGAACTTTGTCCCCCTCCACAGTATGTAGAAGTTCTGACTGGGCTGGGCCAGCCCTTTTGGCAGACTCTCTGGTGTTGACCAACCAGGTGGCTTTTGGTAAGTGTGTATCACAATGTTTGAAAGTCCCACCACCCATGGCTCTCAGTGTAGTTTTTAATAGCCCATTGTACTGTTTGATCTTCCCAAAGGCTGGTGCATGGTAGGGAATGTGATATACCCACTCAATGCTATGCTCTTTGGCCCAAGTGTCTATACGGTTGTTCTGGAAATGGGTTCCATTGTCTGACTCAATTCTCTCTGGTGTGCTGTGTCGCCACAAAATCTGTTTCTCAAGGTCCAGGATAGTGTTTCGGGCAGTGGTGTGGGGCACATCGTATGTTTCCAGTCATCTGGTGGTAGCTTCCACCACGGTAAGCACATGATGCTTGCCTTGGCGGGTTGGTGGGAGTGTGATATAATCAATCTGCTAGGCCTCTCCATAGTTGTACTTCAGCCATCGTCCTCCACACCGAAGAGGCTTTAACCGTTTGGCTTGCTTAATTGCAGCACATGTTTCACAGTCATGAATAACCTGGGCAATAGTATCCATTGTTAAGTCCTCCCCTGTATCATGAACCCATCTGTATGTTGCATCTCTGCCCTGATGACCTGATCAATCATGAGCACAATCATGGGAATAAATTTATATGTAGGATGAAGCTGTCTCTTTGAATCATATATTGACCACATCCAGAAAATTACAGTTCTCACCCACTAGAGTCCAATGATGCTCTAAATATTGCCCATCCCCAAACACAGCCTGCCAAGTGTCAGATACATTATTAACTGGAAGTTAAAATAATTCCTCCCCAATTTCTCTTCAGGGAGCTGAGGCTTTATACTGTCCTTAATACAAACAAGTTCTTTACATGCATGGTTCAACCCTGTAGCAAAGCACTACGAATCAGAATTGACATGTAAACACCTTTCCTCTTGTAGTATTTCTAAGCAATAACAACACTTTTAACTTTGACATCAACTTTATCCAAGGATCTCAGAGTGGCTTAGAAACAATAATTAACTTCAAGAATTAAAAAGGTAGCAACAGCACTTACCACGCAAGGCAGATTAGACATAGACTCCCAAAGGTATCACATATGGATGTGCACAGGGCAACGGAGATGAAGGCTGTATCCCTGGGGCATCCTGTGTCTGTGCCTTGCATGAAACATCAGATAGTACCCTCTCCCACCCTACATGTGCTCTTCTGAATGCTCAGTAAGTTCTCATTATAATAAAGACAACTCTGTGTAGTCACTTTAGTACTCACAGTGAATGCACATTATCTCTAGGTGGTTTTGTTTTAACATTCTGAGTGCTTTTTTCTTTTTTTCTCTCTTCTTTAAGTGAGCTGTTTTTCCCTATAACTAAACAGCCAGCAAAGAAGCAGAGAGTTACCAAGGGCTGACTATATTAGTCTCAAATGTCTTTTCAGTGTATTAAAGTGTTTTCAATTACCTCCTAATACACCTCCTGGGAGCCTAGGAGAATGGAAGGATTAGTAATGTAATGAGTTTAAATTACTTAAGAGTTTGGCTTTTTTTTTTTTTTTTCCTCACCCCCCTTATTATGTGACTTTGTTGGATTTAATCCTAGATGAGAGTTGACAGTACAAGCCAGGTTATATCTAATGAGTCACTTTGATCTTAAATCAAAGGGTTGCAAGAAAAGGATATAAAAATGCCCTCCTTCTCCAAGAATATGTGATAAAAAGGATAGGAAGGTCTGTTTTATTTTTCACTGACAGAAACAAGGTATTTCAGCTGATAGTCATTGACATGGCTATCACCACCCAAATACCTGAACATCTCAAGGTTATTAAAGGCATTGTAGCCTCATAACATCCTGATGAGGTAGAAAAATATTATTTTGTATGCATTCAGGAACTGGAGATACAAAATCACATACTAAGGGTCACACTGAAAGCTCAGAGAGCCAGAAATGCAGCCAATATTTCCTGAACCCTACCAGATACCTGATGGGCCAAAAAAAACCAATAATGCAAAATAAAAAAAGAAAATGCAAACAAAATGAAAACCAGGCCATAGTTCTGGGGGAAGAAAAGACATGCCTTACAGACGTTTCAAGTCTTAAACATTCTAGTCTGGTATGTTAAATTGGTGATCCTGCCTATGCTTCAGGCTGGTTTTCAAGACTTTCTTCTTTCCTACAGCTTGCAGATCTGTGTGATTATTATTTAAGGCAAATCTAATTCAGCTGCCAAGTTAATTTTTTCTGAACCTGAAAATATAGGCTACATGATGCTTCTGTCATGGTGGCTGTCATTATCTTCACTGTAATTAATACAATTTCCTTCACACTGAAGCTGGAACACAGCTTCTGTCCTATATGGTCCTGTGAATTAAACATGGATTTGTTAATGATGGGTCCTAATACCAGAACTGTAACAACTGATTTAAAAAGAGGATCTACAATATTTTCTTTGGCTTCTACCTTCTCTGAATGGGTTCCTAATTTATATGAATTACAAAAGACAGAATATTCTCAGCAACAGAATATATAACCAGAACCTACTGTTCCTTGACCTTACATATCGTCAGCATCACAGCTGTATCAGAATTTACAAGTGCATTGAATTTTAATGTGTCACCTATGGGAAATGCTAGGTATCATTTGAAATCAGTCAAAACCAAAAATGTATGTGAAAGATATTTAGAATAAAAAAAAAAAGATAAATAAAATCACAATCTGTTTATGTTGTGGAAGAATACCCACCATGTACTGGAGTTTGAGAGAAGAGCTGTTGGAAGTACAGTAGTCTTGAATATTTTTTCCAGCAACATTTTTTTTTCATTAAAATATAAACTGTAGGAAAAGAGTTTGTCTTTTTTTTTTTTTCATCCCCATCCCTTCAAGTCCAATATTGAACTTCTTGTGAAATAGACTCATGCCAGCTTATTGAAGAAATCCAAGAACTAGCATCAAGCATAGCACAAATCATGAGTTTGGAATTCCTTATGCTCAGGCAAACCTTTAATCAATGAGGTTAAATGAGTGGTTCTGGTTGGTGGTGACTGTGTACAGGTGTCTGTGTATGCATACACATACATTTATGTGTGGTTTTGTTTCAATGGTCCTTGTCTTTTTTTGATCTGTTTTTTAAATTTTGCTTCCATTCCTCTCCTCCCTTCTCCAAAGAACCTTGCTGGAAAAGTCATGGTTTATCCTTATCAGAAGGGGGAGAAAATTTCTGTCGGCAGGCAGATGCATTGTTTTCTCTGCACTTGTCATGAACTTGTGACTTATTACTTAAAATTATAACTATTATGATGAATCCTCTACTCTTGCTAACAGATATAATTACTACTGTAAATACAAAGACAGCATTTTTCTCACTCATGCTTTCATAAGACTGAGTGATCAAAAATTACTGTGTACAAATTCAATTTTAAATTAAAATCTAAAATGTCAGACAGAGAAGATTACCAGAGAGTATACACAAAACTATCACAGAAATGGAGAAATAAACACACCCAAGCCACAGCTTCTATAAACTTATCCAAAAATCACATAACCTTAAAATGGAGATTTTACACAGTATTTCACCCCTGATTAGAGCTGGTCAAATGCTATGAGTCTCATGCTGTACCTAGAAAATATATGTGGTGGTTTAAGCGTAGCTCACAGTTTGCTCACTCACTCCCCTCTCTTTCTTTCCCCCAGCTCCCGGAGGGATGGGGAGGAAAATTGAAAGAATGCAACTCCCACGGGTTGAGATAGCAATCCAGTAACTAAGGTATAACACAAACCACTACTGCTACCACCAATAATAATAATGACAAGAGAAACAACAAGGGAAGAGAATACAACCACTCACCGCCGATAACCAGCCTAACCAAACAGTGAACAGCAACCCTTCCGGGTCCCTGTCTCTTGTTTTACATCCTGGGCATGACATGCTGTGGCATGGAATATCTCTTTGGCTAGGTTGAGTCAGATGTTCTGTCTCTGCTTCCTCCTGGCTTCCTCTCCTCCTTGGCAGAGCATGAGACTCAGAAAGTCCTTGATCAGACTAAACATTACTTAGCAACAACTAAAACCATCAGTGTTATCAGCGCTGTTCCCAAGCCGAAAGTCAAAACCACAGCACTGCACCATCTACTAAGAAGGAGAAAAATGACTGCTACTGCTGAACCCAGGACAGTATATTTTTTTTTTCACTGTCACTGTGATCTCCTATGAGAGATTAAGCCTCCATAAGGTATCAATACCTTATGATGAATGCTATGAAAAGTGACCAGCATATTTTCTAGGAGCCTTCATCCATAGTTATCTTCATCTTGGCCTTAGGTACCATTAGTTAGCACACCAAGGGGAGTCTATGCTCTGCTTAGCCTGGAGTCAGCCAGCTGATCTTTAAATCTGAGAGCGCTGACACTTCACCTTCATCCCAGGAAGAGTGAAATACGAATTCAGTCTTCAGTATGGGACACAAAGGTAGCTCTACCTGCAATCAAGCAGCTTAATTTGCAATACTAATAGAATCCTTTTCACAGCGAGACAAATGAGACCTAGGCAGCAGACAAAATGAACCCAAACTCTCTTAAATAGTAGAAGTTACAGGTATTACTGCCTTTCAAGCATCACTGGTAGTAGTTTTAAGAGTTGCTCATAATTTTGGAAGCAGCTCCCATACAGATGAGAGCTACAAAGCGGGACTGTAGGTAGAGACAGATGTAGATGGCTCTGCTAATTATCTTGCTAAAATCCTGTCTGTATTCACACACAACCCAGAATTTAAAAGATTGCAAAATTCTACCTGGAAATCCCAAAGCACCAGCAGATTCTTCGGCTGTATGTTAAATACTTCTCCACATACCTAAGGCACTACCAGCTCTGAGTTTCTACCCAGCAGCATAAGAACCCAGAGCTGTGGAAAAAACATGCATGTCATCTAGTGACTTTCTCCTGTTCTTTGTAAAATCTTAGTGGGAATAAGTTTTAGCCTGAAGTAAATTAACTACATTATGTATAATGACAAATTGTGTACATTTATACCAAATAATCTGTTGATGTACTTGCCATTGGAGACTGCTGATGCCCAAATAGAATATTCTGAACTTGAACAAATAAGTTCGGATTGTTCCCATTTGGCACATCAGCCTCTTAATACACTAACTTCTACCCTTTCTTATTATTGTGATAAAACAAACTATGATTTGTGTTAAAGAGGAAATAGAGAAGTAAACATAAAACGAGGCAATATCAATAAAAGGTCCCCACCCATAGCTTCTTATATAAGGAAAAGCAAGTGTCTGGAAAACATAGGGTTAAAATACTTTTAGCCTAGCTTAGAAAACAATGTTTGTGTTGTAGGCCTGTGTTGTGACAACAGAATTTAGTAGTCTTTCTTTTTATTAGTTAGCTTGAAAACAGTGTCTCCCAAAAAACTACTAGCTCTGGATATTCTTTATCTACCTGTATTGTGTAGCTTATCTCTTGTACAAAAGTCACACTGCTCTTGTAGATATGGCTGGTTTCGACTAATTATGATTACTGGGGCATCCAATTGTGCCAAAGGTGAAAAGTGCATCCTGAGGAAGACTACTTACTTCATCTTGAAGACCCCTGCCCATGACTATTGGAGGGCAGTGCGCAAGCACCAAAATGGGGGAGACTTCTGATAATGAGTACCTAAACTAATTGTAATATCCCCGCTGCTCTCTCGGGAATCTAATTAATATGCATGTTTGTGTATAATAAATATCTGCTTGTTTAACCTCTCCATGCACAATTTGGGTGGAGTTATGACTCCCCATGCACCCAGCACTGCTTGCTTATCTCTCATCAACGAGCACAATAAAGAAATTGGCTGCTAACTGGTGTTTGCGTCAAATCTTTATAACATCATGTTCTTATTTCAGCTTGCTCTTCTTGAAGTTTGATGGATCCATCCACCTTCACCCTTCTTCAACCCCATTACTTTGGACAGAAACATTAAAAAGGACACTTAACTGTGCTGTAGCAAGCAAAATACAGTGCAGAGAGCTTTGAAACCATTTACAACGGCATGGGAGCAATTTCTTGTGCATTGCCACTTTGACAGACTAAGATGTTAATGGCAGGGGTTTTGGCAAGTATAAGGAAGAAGGAGAAACTAGAGAGCGATGACACTATGTGTGATGAGAAGGGTGTGGGGGGGAAGAAAAGACAGCCATGGGCCCAAGCAAAGGCTTTCCAAAAGAAAAAACAATTGGGATTTTTATTCAGGCTGCTCTTGGAAAATTTCCTTTTCCTTCCAACATAACAAGGGTGTCGTGGTTTAAGTCCAGTCAACCATGAAGTTTTCTCACTCACTCACTTCCCTCTTTTTCTTCCCCCAGTCCTGGGGGGATGGGGAGAAGAATTGAAAGAATACAACTCCCACAGGTTGAGATAAGAACAGTTTAGTAACTAAGGTATAACACAAATCACTACTGCTACCACCAGTAATAATACAAGAGAAATACAAAGAAAGAGAATACAACTGCTCACCAAGCCCAACCCAGCCAGTGCACCCCCCAGCAGCAAACCCCCCAGTGCACCACTACACCCTTCCGGGTCTCTCCTCTCCGTTTTCACATCCTGAACATGACATGGTGTGGCATGGAATAACCTCTTTGGTCAGTTTGGGTCAGGCGTCCTGTCTCCTCTTCCTCCCTGCTTTCCCTCCTCCCCGGCAGAGCATGAGACTCAGAAAGTCCTTGGCCAGATCAAAATATTACCAAGTAGTAACCAAAAACACTGGTGTTATCAGTGCTGTTCCCAGGCCCAAAATCAAAAACACAGTTCTGCACCAGCTACCAAGACGGAAAAAAATTACTGTTACTGCTGAACCCATGACAAAGGGGAACAGCAGCTCCCTATAGAATAATGCACAAATAAATTCAGTGGGAACAACTGTAGTCTTGAAACTAACCCACTGGACTCATCTTGAAGTTTTGTGGTGTCACAGAGTAAGACCTTCATGAAGTCAGGTAATTTTTAATACCTGTGTCCCTCCTCTCTCCTCATTTGTTCTCTTTCTAAGCAGGCTGTAATCACCACAGGGATGCGGTGTTACTGTGTTTACACTTATATATAGCACTGTGGATGTCTTGTTTTGGTTGGATCTTCGGGTTAGCATAATCATGTTTCTAGTTGTACACATGTGAATGCTCACCTAATTCCCCAGGAATAGCAGAGCTAAATGGCAGGCATTAAACATTGCTGAATCTCTGAAAGCTCGCACAGCACAGGTTTTTCCCAACAAGGTACAGAGAACAATTAAGCCCTTTGCAAAACCCAACAGGGAGTAAAACTTGTAAATTTGCCAGAAATCTGGGCTTGACCTGGATGATCCAAATCCCAGGTCATGCAGCCAACTTAGAGAGAAAGCCCTAAGCTGAAGAACCCAGAAAGAAATTACATGGAACCCCAGCTCATTCCCTGAGAAGAAGAAATTTAAACCCCTTCATAGAAGCAAGCCCTCGACACTCTTGCCCCTAATCCCAAATGAGACAGCTCAGAGAAAGCATCCAAGCTGAAGCCCCAAAAGCAGTCCCGCTGTCTGAGCTCAGAGGAGAAATGGCTGTGGACACAACAGCTGAACTAAGGCCCAGAGACATTTTTCTCTGAGAATGACCTAAATTATCAGACACAGCTGAGTGGCAAACATGGCACAGACTGAACTGCGCAGCCTTTCTGCTTGCAGAGACACTTCCCTGATTAAGAGCTCTATTGAGTAATTGCAACATATAAGAAATTTGGGATTTCTTTCTTCCTTTGTTTAATACCGCTAACAGGCTTGTGCCTGTTTGATAGGCATATTGATTTCTGTTTCATACAGGGAAACTGCAGCTTGTTAGGAATTGTGTAGTGGAAGAGTAGACTGGGGAACAATTTCTGGGATGTAGAAAACGCACTGTAGATCAGCCAGCTTTGCGCTGCCAACTCAGTTTCTAGATTATTCTAGAAGCAGATGCATAGTCTGATCATGTTTATGTGCAGTAAATAAACACTACATCAGCTCAATAACTCTTATCGGACCTTCTTTCACACAGGCCCAAATTGCTTGCCTACCCTGCCTCGGGAGACACACATATGTCCAATCTTGCTATTTAGAATAAAGAGATATTGTGAACAATAACCCAACTATTGTATTATTCATTAATTTGCTGTCCTAGGGTTTATATATGAACCTCGGTTACCACAGATAAACTGTGTAGTACTAACGACTCTAATGCCCTCTGCTGCGTATAGTTAACACTTCATAGCAACTACAGCAAGGGTACACCAAGTCAAGTGCCAAACAACTGCATTTTGGCCCATCTCCTCAGCTAATCACTCGTCTTGCCTGTCGTGGTTTAAGCCGTAAATTTCACTTCTCCCTCCTTTCAGACACACCCCACCCCCCCCCGATGGGGGGGAAATGGGGAGAAGAACCAAAGAAAATGTAACTCCCACGGGTTGAGATAAGAACAGTCCAGTAACTAAGATACAATACAAATCACTACTGCCACCACCAATAACAGTAATAATGACAAAGTAAATACAAAGGAAGAGGATACAACCGTTTCGCTGCCCAACCGAGCCGAGAGACAGCGCGGGAAGTGCCAGCGAGAGCCCACTCCCAAACCACACACTTCCCAGTTCCTCCCCCCCCACCCCATATTCCACATCCTGGGCATGACGTGCTGTGGCATGGAATAATCTCATTGGTCAGCCCAGGTCAGGCGCCCTGTCTCTGCCTCCTCCCCAGCATAGCATGAGACTAGAAAAAAAAACCAAACCCATGAAAATTCACCCCTCATTCCATACCATTCACAACATGCTCAGATCCCACATTTTCAATATACCATCACATACATACATATATATACATCCACGCATACACACAGATGGAGAGATACAATCCCTTAGTGCCTGGACCAATCCCTATAAAGCTGCTGAGTCCATCCAGTCCGTGATGTCAGGCTCCACCTTTTGTAACAGTCTTTCAGAGCAGGGGAGGCTGTGTGCAGTGTTGGATCTTTGTCTGCTGATGCTGATTGTTCCTTTACTGCAGAACTCATCCGGTTTCATCAAAGTTCGTCCTTTGTTGGGATGATGGTCTGAGGGTCAGTCACGGATGACTTGAAGACATCTAGTTGATGGGCTATATGAAAAAAAATTACATAGCAGGCAACAGCATGCAATTGAGTTAATTGGCTGTTTTCTCCTAAAATCAAATCTCCTTGAAGTACACATCAGACTTCCCCATCTTCCCGCATTACCCACCAAGTATATCCAGGTCCCTGAGCAAAAGCAATCCCACAAGTGGGTTTGCCTTTACCTGAAGCAGGAATAACCCAGACTGTCTTCCCCAGCAAATTCTTTATGTGCACCACAGGAACATTATCCCCCTCTACAGTAGGTAGAAGTTCTGACTGGGTTGGGCCAGCCCTTTTGGTAGACCCTCTGGTGTTGACCAACCAGGTGGCTTTTGGAAAGTGTGTATCACAATGTTTGAAAGTCTCACCACCCATTGCTCTCAGTGTAGTTTTTAATAGCCCATTGTACTGTTCGATTTTCCCAAAGGCTGCTGCATGGTAGGGGATGTGATATACCCACTCAATGCTATGCTCTTTGGCCCAAGTATCTCTCAGGTTGTTCCAGAAATGAGTTCCATTGTCTGACTCAATTCTCTCTGGAGTGTCATGTCACCACAAAATCTGTTTCTCAAGGTCCAGGATAGTGTTCCAGGCAGTTGTGTGGGGTACAGCGTATGTTTCCAACCATCCGGTGGTTGCTTCCACCATGGTAAGCACATGATGCTTGCCTTGGCAGGTTGGTGGGAGTGTGATATAATCAATCTGCCAGGCCCCTCCATAGCTGTACTTCAGCCATCGTCCTCCATACCGAAGGAGCTTTAACCATTTAGCCTGCTTAATTGCAGCACACGTTTCACAGTCATGAATAACCTGGGCAATAGTATCCATTGTTAAGTCCACCCCTCGATCACGAGCCCATCTGTATGTTGCACCTCTGCCCTGATGGCATGAAGTGTCGTGGGCCCACCGGGCCAAAAATAATTCACCCTTATGTTGCCAATCTAAGTCCATCTGAGCTACTTCAATTTTAGCAGCTTGACCCACTTGTTGATTGTTCTGGTGTTCCTCAGTAGCCCGACTCTTGGGTACATGAGCATCCACATGGCGTACCTTGACCACCAGGTTTTGCACTCAGGCAGCAATGTCTTGCCACAGTGCAGCAGTCCAGATGGGTTTACCTCTGCGTTGCCAGTTGCTCTGCTTCCATTGCTGCAACCACCCCCACAGGGCGTTCGCCATCATCCATGAGTCAGTATAGAGATAAAGTACTGGCCACTTTTCTCATTCAGCAATGTCCAAGGCCAGCTGGATGGCTTTCACTTCTGCAAACTGACTCGATTCACCCTCCCCTTCAGCAGTTTCTGCAACTTGTCGTTGAAGACTCCATACTGCTGCCTTCCATCTACGGTGCTTTCCCACAATGCGACAAGACCCATCAGTGAATAAGGCATATTGCTTTTCACTTTCTGACAGTTCATTATATGGTGGGGCCTCTTCAGCACGCATCACTCCTTCCTCCTCTGGTGACCTTCCAGAATCTTTGCCCTCTGGCCAGTCCATGATGACTTCTAGGATTCCCACGCGACTGGGATTTCCTATTCGAGCTCGTTGTGTAATTAATGCAGCCCACTTACTCCATGTAGCATCAGTTGCATGATGTGTAGAGGAGACCCTGCCTTTGAACATCCAGCCCAGCACGGGCAACCAGGGTGCCAGGAGGAGCTGTGCTTCAGTGCCAATCACTTCCGAAGCAGCTCGAACCCCTTCATAGGCTGCCAATATCTCTTTTTCAGTTGGGGTGTAGCTGGCCTCAGATCCTTTGTATCCCCGACTCCAAAAGCCGAGGGGTCGACCTCGAGTTTCCCCTGGAGCTTTCTGCCAGAGGCTCCAGGTAGGACCATTCTCCCCAGCTGCGGTGTGCAGTACATTTTTAACATCTGGCCAGGTCCGGACTGGTCCGAGGGCTACTGCACGAACTATCTCACGTTCAATTTGCTCAAAGGCTTGTTGTTGCTCTGGGCCCCATTTAAAATCATTTTTCTTCCGAGTCACATAATAGAGAGGGCTTACAATCAAACTGTAATTCGGGATGTGCATCCTCCAGAACCCCACAGCACCCAAGAAAGCTTGTGCTTCTTTCTTATTAGTTGGTGGCAACATTGCTGTTATCTTGTTGATCACGTCTGTGGGGATCTGGCAGCGTACATCTTGCCATTTTATTCCCAAAAATTGAATCTCCTGTGCAGGTCCCTTGACCTTACTCTGTTTTATGGCAAAACTGGCTTTCAGCAGGATTTGGATTGTTTTCCTCCCTTTCTCAAAGACTTCTGCTGTATCACCCCACATGGTAAAGTCATCAATGTATCATAGGTGTTCTGGAGCTTGCCCCTGTTCCAGTGCAGTCTGGATCAGTCCATGGCAGATGGTAGGGCTGTGTTTCCACCCCTGGGGCAGTCGGTTCCAAGTGTACTGGATGCCCCCCCTCCAAGTAAAAGCGAACTGTGGCCTGCACTCTGCTACCAAAGGAATTGAGAAAAAGGCATTGGCAATATCAATCGTGGCATACCACTTGTCTGCCTTTGACTCCAGTTCATACTGAATCTCTAGCATGCCCAGTACGGCAGCACTCAAGGATGGGGTAACTTCGTTCAGGCCACGATAGTCTATTGTTAGTCTCCACTCTCCATTAGACTTTCACACTGGCCATCTGGGGCTATTAAAGGGTGAGTGGGTCCTCCTGATCACTCCTTGACTCTCTAATCTACAGATCAGCTTATGGATGGGAATCAGGGAGTCTCGGTTGGTGCGATATTGCTGCCAGTGCACTGTTGTGGTCGCGACTGGTACTTGTTGTTCTTCGACCTTCAGCAACCCCACAGCAGAAGGATCCTCTGAGAGACCAGGCAAGGTGAACAGCTGCTCCACTTCCTCTGTCTCCAAAACAGCAATACCGAAAGCCCACCGGTACCCTTTTGGGTCTTTGAAGTACCCTCTCCTGAGGTAATCCATGCCAAGGATACATGGAGCCTCTGGACCAGTCACAATGGGGTGTTTTTGCCATTCCCTCCCAGCCAGGCTGATTTCAGCCTCCAGTACAGTCAACTCTTGGGATCCTCCTGTCACTCCAGAAATAGAAATAGGTTCCACCCCTTGACAGCTTGATGGCATCAGAGTACACTGTGCACTGGTATCTACTAGAGCCTTATACTTCTGTGGGACTGATGTGCCAGGCCATCTGATCCATACAGTCCAATACATTCGATTGTCCCCTACCTCCACCTGGCTGGAGGCGGGGTCCCTCTAGTAGTCATCACATTGGTCACTCTCGTCTTGTAGAGATGGACTTTTCTTCTTCATCACAGGAGCTGAGGTAAAATCGGCTCTTCCACTCCATCTGGGAACCTGCTCACCAGAGACTGAAGCCGCAGCCTTCATGGGGTGATGAGACTTGACCTTTGCTCTCCTTTTCAGTTCTCGCACCCGCTCCTCCAAAACTGAAGTAGGCTTTCCATCCCACTCCATCATATCATCTCCATGATCCTGCAGGTAAAACCATAGGGTGGCCCGTGGTGTATAACTTCTATATCTTCTCTCTCGAACAGTGGGACGCCTTCTGTTAATAGCTGAGACGTGTGTTGGTACACGTGAGGAGCTGGATAGATCGTCTCTCAATTGTTGGAGGTTCTGGGACAGTTTTTCCACAGCTGAGATGATGGAAGGGGTGGTATTATCTTCAAACTCTCAGAGTTGATAAATCATTTCATCCACTGTTGGTGGTCTTATGTCACTCCAGGTTATTGTTGCCAATGAATGGGCATATGATTGGGGTGCATTTTGTGTAAATTTCCGCCACATGGGTCGTGTACATTTGACTTCATCTGGATCTATGGGTATATCCCCAACATTCGGCTTGGTGATATAGATCATCTCTACAATGGCTGATTCTCTCAGAGACTGGATGCCCTTTTCTAGAGTAGTCCACTTGGCTGAACTACTCATAACATCATCCTTGTATGGAAACCTATCTTTCACAGCTGACAAGAGCCGTTTCCAAAGGCTCCCCTTCCCTGGCAAGTAATCCCAGCTGTTTAGCTTCACTACCTTCTAGTTCATGACCGTCGGCCCCATTGTCCCAGCATCGGAGCAGCCAGGTGATGATGTGCTCCCCTGGCTGACGGGTAAAGTCTTTTCGCATATTCTGTAGCTCGGTTGAGGTCTGAGATCGAGAAGTCACCTCTTCCTTTTCTTCTTCTTCTTCATCATGTGGTAATAACTCCTGGTCAGATGCTGTCCCAGGTAGTGACGTTTCTTTGTCTTGGTTCATCTTTCTTGCCTCTTCTTTGTTTTTCCTCTGGCGTACAGGGGCAACCGATATTGGTATGAGTTGGTCCTCTGGTTTAGCTGCAGTGATTATTACTGTGGTTTGGGTAGCTGCCGTACATGTCACTGGGGTTTGAGTCGTGGCTGTACCTGTTGCTGGTGGTGTTGTAGCTGCTGTACTTGAAACTGAAGTAGCTGTGCTGTTCATTACTCTGCCCTCAGATCCAGAGACGTTTGTTTCCTTTTGAAGATGCTGGACAGTGTTAAACAAGGCTCTGTAAGCATAAGCCAAGCCCCAGCACGTTGCCATGACTTGTCCATCTCTGGTGTGACCAGAATGATCACACACCTCCTTTAAATGTTTTACTAATTTTTCTGGGTTTTGCATTTGTTCATTGGTGAAGTTCCAAAGCACTGGAGGGGCCCACTGGCCTAGATACTTGCCCATACTCTCCCACACACCCTGCCACTCATGACTGTCCAGCCTTGGGGAAAATCTCTCGGCCATCCTGGATTGTGGTCTAACCCCAGACATGGCCCACACCTCACTCTGCTTAACTCTCTGGACCACACTAAATAGTTGGGAGTACAACATATTCAGTATGTGTGCCAACATGATAATTCCCATCACCACCAGCAGGCAGATCTCAAGGGTATCTAAAGGCCATTCAAAACCTTCAGAATTCTCAAACAGTGTTGTAAACGGCCTGGTGGGGGTGCTGGGAGCACAAAAGAATGTCTCCTTCACAGGCTGACCACCCGAGGAGGTGGAAAGAGACATGTAATTGCTAAAAACTTCCATTATATACCTCCCAAAGTATAGAGTTGGTGGCCACACTGGAAACACAAACCGGGTCAGTTTCATGATCACTGAGTCTATTGTATTAACAATTCGTGCAATACAGTATAATGTAACAAGAATCTTAACCCAAAACCCAGATCTGAAAAACGTTAAGATAAGAAGAACCGGCTGTAAGTAAAGTATCATACACTGAACCTGTGAGAACCAGAGCAACAACTTTGAGAGCCAATAAATCAGCATTGTGACGAGTGGCTATTTTGTCTTTATCTCAACCCTTAAGTGACCCACGTTGGGCACCAAAAACTGTCGTGTTTTAAGCCGTAAATTTCACTTCTCCCTCCTCCCCCCCCCCCCACCTCCAATGGGGGTGAAATTGGGAGAAGAACCGAAGAAAATGTAACTCCCACGGGTTGAGATAAGAACAGTCCAGTAACTAAGATACAATACAAATCACTTCTGCCACCACCAATAACAGTAATAATGACAAAGTAAATACAAAGGAAGAGGATACAACCGTTTCGCTGCCCAACCGAGCCGAGAGAACGCGTGGGAAGCGCCAGCGAAAGCCCGCCCCCAAACCACACACTTTTTGGTTCCTCTCCCCCCCACCCTGTATTCCACATCCTGGGCATGACGTGCTGTGGCATGGAATAACCAAATTGGTCAGCCCGGGTCAGGCGCCCTGTCTCCGCCTCCTCCCCAGCATAGCATGAGACTAGAAAAAAAAACCAAACCCATGACATTGCCCTGCCTCCATCCCAGCACAGCTGAGAGATCAAGGAGATATGAAAGGTCCCCAAGCACTCATGCAGGCAGCTGCTTCTGCAGGCAGATCTTTGAGACCTGATGAATACGCATTGCAAAACGAAGTATGCACATGTAGGTAGCAGTTGCAGGGGCTGTTATTTTACTTTGTGAAGATCTTGGAACAGGTTAGTAGTTGCCAATGAGATGCCAAGGGGACAGACTGGCCTTCCAGATAAGACAGTACTGGAGACAGGTATTTGTTTCTCAGTGTTTACACAGGATTTTTTTATGATCATAAGCAGTTCATATAAGCTCTCCAGACTTCTATTTCCTTATCAGTAGCAGAGGTAGCAATATCCATTTCTCAAGGCTGTCATGAATTCAGATTCATTACTATGTGTTCAAGGTACTCAGCAATCACCAGTACTCATCCTAAGCACACCAAAGGCAATAGAAATATCCCCACTAAGTTGAAGGAGACTTACAGAGAAGCAATGCCTTGTTACAGTATGACATAGCATGAATCCTATTAAGAACCTAAACACCTTTGATTGAAAAGGATTTCTCCTGTAATCTCCACCTTTATTAACAGTGCATTTAACTGAAGTACCTAAAGCAAAGAAAGCCATGGAAAAATCTCGGCAAGAAGGGAGATTGGCTGTTGCAGCCTTTCAAAGCCAGAGAAGACTGCAACACTCAAAGATCAGAAAAGTTTGCTTAAAGCAGACACTTGTGATTATGGGGAAAGCAGACTCTGTTGGCCACTTGCCTAACATGCTTAAATTTAAACTAAATGGAAGACTATATTGCTTTACTGAGTAAGCCTGCTCTTAGCAATATGTTCTCTCTCACATTTTGTATGAATTTAAACCTCTTCTCACAATTATGGCTGCATGAAAAGTTTTTTGCCTTAAGACAAATTTTAGAACCTTCAAATTCAAGTTCCAAAATGTCTTTGCTATATAAAATACCAGTAGTGGAGAAGTCTGAATACCACCCTAAGTTTCCGTTGCTTTGATAATACCAGTAAATAAAAAAGGGTAGGCAGCACTATCCATATGAGAGGCTTACTGGACCACCACACCATGTGTCACACAGCAAAACTTTTATCACAAGCTAAAAAGGACAGCTGAGAAGCCTGTATTTGGATAAATATCATACTTCTGTTTAGTTTACTGTTTTCTGTCCCCCAGCTTCGACACAATTTAGGCAATTACATTTTTTACCTAAGCATATTTAAAATGGCTTTTCGAATCTACTGGAGCTTGATTAAATAAAAAATAACTCCAAAATACATGACCAGAATACAAAACAAACTGAAAACTTCTGAGGAAAACAAAACATGATCTTCCCTCCCCCTGCTTTTCTCTGTGTTTATTTCTGATATTAAATGTTATAATTACACTGGGACAATATTAAGAATAAAGTTCTTGTAAAACTTCAAATCAAAATTGAGCATTTTTGACCTACTCTGTGTTATTTTCCAAAATCATATCTGTTGTGTGAACTGGTGTTCTCAATGTCAATAGCACCGTAAGAAAAGCAAATTACATCACTCAGGGTTTTTCCACATGGTCCTTCGTTCCCAAGAGATTTACTTTGCTATATCCTCTCACTTTCACAAGTTCAGGCAATACCTGTATTGACATATATCAGGCATATGCAGTACCAGTTACTGGAGAATTAGATCCTGGCTCAAGGTACAGGTTGCCCATGACTATGTACCATCACTTATAATTAATAATTGCGTGTTTTATCAGATCTTAACGGTGTTGGCCTAAGCTTTTCCCCAGTGTATTTAATACCAGAGGGATGCTATATGAGTTACATTATTTCACATGACTCAAATGTTCAATAGCGCTGTAGCCTTTCTCTGCCTGAATAACAATGACAGTACTGATTAACCTTAATAATGTTCTGCTGTGCACACAAATCAAGCGCAAAGAGCAATCAAGTGGAGAATAAGATTGTTTTAAAAAACTGACCTTAATTCTTGCTACATGCCTACTGGACCTTGAAAACCATAACAGGATGATCTTTAGATTCTCACTGCTTTGTTAAGAGACGGGACATTTTTTCTGGTTTGGCAGCTACAGCTTGCAGGCAGTATTAAGTGCCTAGGGGTTACTTAAAGTGGATGTTATGAAAGAACTTGAACTGCCTCTTCTGCACTCATCACCTTCTCCTCTGGTGACATTCCAAAATCTTTGCCCTCTGGCCAGTCCATGATGACTTCTAGAATTCCTGGATGACTGGGATTTCTTACTTGAGCCTGTTGTGTGATTAGTGCAGCCCACTCTATGTGACATCAGTTGCATGATGTGCAGAGGAAACCCTGCCTTTGAACATCCAGCCCAGCACAGGCAACTGGGGTGGTGGGAGGAGCTGTGCTTCAGTGCCAATTACTTCCGAAGCAGCTCAAATCCCTTCATAGGCTGCCAGTATCTCTTTTTCAGTTGGGGTATAGCTGGCCTCAGATCCTCTGTATCCCTGACTCTAAAAGCTGAGAGGCTGACCTCGAGTCTCCCGTGAAGCTTTCTGCCAGAGACTCCAGGTAGGACCATTCTGCCCAGCTGCGGTGTACAGTATATTTTTTACATCTGGCCCAGTGCAGACTGGTCCAAGGGCTACTGCACTGACTATCTCTCATTTAATTTGCTCAAAGGCTTGTTGTTGCTAAGGGCCCCATTTAAAACCGTTCTTCTTCCAGGTCAGATGGTAGAATCATAGAATAGTTAGGGTTGGAAAGGACCTTAAGATCATCTAGTTCCAGCACCCCTGCCATGGGCCAGTTTCCAGGAGCAACCAACCTTTCTGTAAGAAACTTCTGAATTAGTCATTAGCTGACTTATACATTCCCACTCCTTGATCATTCATATCACAAACAGGACAGCTTTATTTATTTAACCCACCCGAAGGCACCAGCAGCATAAGTAGATAAACACGTGAATGAAACTGTCCATAGCAATTCCTACAATTATTCTTGAAGCATATAGTTATGCTTCAGCTCTCTTTAGGAGCCTGAATCTCTCCAGACAAGAGTGGACAGGATTTAAAATATTAGAGGTTTATATTATCTTGATCTGACCCTTAGGGATAGCCTGGGTGACTTACAGTAATTTCCACCTCTAAAATCTACAAAAATAAGAGTTCAGCAAAACAATGTGCAAAAGTGCCTGGGGATCAGAATAATTGAGCTAACAATAGTCATCTTTAATGCTGGTTTTCTTACAGCAGCTACTGTTTTCCCCTTCACATAGCAACATCTGATTAGTGTTGCATCCTTGCAATGGCAGCAGCTATTCTTGGCCAGTGAGCCTCTTCCAAGAGGGCATGAAAACTCTGGATGGCAGCTGAATTACTTGCTAATGTTTTTAACTAGTCCTGTCAGCCTGTTCCAAAGCTTAAGCACTGAACAAGATGAAAGGAAAGTAAAGAGGCATAAGGAAGGGTGAAAGAAGAGGTGACATTAATGACAACCTGTTTAAAAGCAATTCAAAGTGGTCAAAAGCCTGAGAAAAACTGTGCCAAGAAGTCCTGCTTCAATCATTTCCTATGCTACTGAGAAAATACTTACTAAATCAACTTTGTGTTAGTCAGGGAATTATTAATAACCAAGTTTCATTCCAATTCCATGGATTTAGTGGGAGTTTAGCATGTGAACATGGATAAGCATTTGTTTAAATGCTGTACTAAATAGAATTTTTTCCCTGAGTGATAGCCTCAGTTTAAATAATGTAAGGGTTCATGTATAGTAATAAACTCCACAATCTGACTGACCTTTCCGTGTAAGAGAATATAGTTGTATCATTCGTTAGTGATCTGTAGGAATAGCCCCTGACATGCTACTGGACCATGCGAACTAGCTCTTTCATATACGGAGCCCAAGTTTTGCTCAGCACATACAGCATGAGGGATCACTCCCAATGTCCCCCTCTACACTGCATGTGCAAGAGTGTAAAAGTACATGATAACATGACTGAAGTCATTCCCAACCAGCTGAACTCAGTGACTGCAAGCTTTCGCAAGTACACTAAATTTGTTACTGTGCACACAGATACACAGTCCTGTTGAATTCACATGGATTTGCTCCTGAGGCAAATGAGGACTAACTTAATCTGCCTAACCTTGCATGGGGGAAGTTGAGATCTTCCATTAGCTGAACTAGGAAAGCAGTAACAGAACACCTGGCAGATTCAGGAAAGGATGGCCTCCTAAATTGATATATCTATCAAAATTACTTGCCTGGCTAAAATCAGCTCAGTCAGCATGCTGAAACTGACTGTACACTAGATTTCTGGTCCTCCAATATGAGATACCTAATTCATGCCAAAAGAGCACCACCATCACTACCCAGGACTCTGCTTCAGATCCGAGGGGGTACTTACACATCAGATTTTTTTGCTATGAAGTATAATGATATGTTAGCAAAAATCCAGAGCAATTCTTCTGGTGTCAAAGGACCTCTGTTTACTTCCCATTGGTGTGACCCCCAAAGTAATGACCTTTGGATCTGCTCTTGTCTAATCATATCTATGCAAGCTACCTTTTATTTCAATTCTAACTGGCAGAATACTTTTCAGGAGCAGAAATACATTCATTCATACTGATCTATAGAGTCAGAGATGTTTGATTTCAGTTTCATCATCATGTGGATACTTGACTACTCATTCAGACCCACTGTCAAAACTTAAATGATAATCACATTGTTTAAACAGACACATTATATTGCAATTACACACAAATATTCACTGGATTCATAGCTCACAGTGGTGTTAAGTGAGTTTGACTGATTTCAAGGCTTTTCCCTCTCTCCATTGAATTATCACTGAAAGACTAAAGGTATTAGGTACAATTCCCTTAAGTACTTCAGAAATATTATGAACAAAACAAATCAATCTTTTAGTGCCTTAGTCTAACCTAATTATCATCCAGCCAACTTTCTTCAAGAAAACTACCAGCCACTGTTGAGACCTTTAACAGAATATCACATCACTTTAAGTCTGTACTTGAAGACTGAATTTCTTTCTCTGATTTAAAACTTCCTTTCTTATCTGCTTTTGAGATCTATTTTATTTCTTCTCTTTTTTAAAAAGTCTTCTGAAGTAAAGGTAACCCCAGAGGTAGGAAGTGGTTTTATTTCATTCACTCCTAATCTTCATTTTATTGACACAGCTGACAGCAGAACTGGACTAATGGCTGCATAATCCTAGATTACTCTCAGATGGATTAAAGAGCACCACCCAGAAAAACAGGAAGGTGAAAATGCCAATATAAACAGCCATCATGCCACTGAGTCTTCAGAAACAAACAGTTCTATATTCCTTTGCAATTTAGAAAAGAGATGAGGACTGGAAAGAGAAACTGAAGGCAATGATAAAGCAATATAAGAACCAGAGCATAAGTCACACAAGGAGCAGATCAGGAGTTAAAAATAAACCAATGGGGAAAAAAGAGACTAATACTAGAGCCTAATACCTTAACAAAACATAATAGATTAAAGAAGGAAATAAATTCATGGTGTTAAAACATAGCAGAACAGAGAATATAGACAAATTAAAAAAGGTAGATATCAGTTCAAGCATCAGGTAAAGGCTATTATCAGTCAGAATTAAGAGAGTAGCTAATTATATTCTCCAGTTAAATGACTAAGAGATCCTCATTACAGATGTTCAAGAGGTTGAATACAACATTGATAAGAACATGTCAAAGAAAAAAACTGACATTGATATGGCTGACAATAGGCAACCCATAAGGGCTGCTTTTGTCTACTGCACCAACTTCAGCTTTTATTTGGAATTAATGTGTCCAGAGCAAGAGTATCTAGTATGCAAGAAGCCACAGCAACAGTTCCTACTCAACTGGTAGGAAGCAAATTAGCTCTATTGCAACAAAAAGAAGAATCTTCCCAAACGCCCATTTTTATCATAGAGTTTCATGCACAGCTGCTCATTCTAGGTGAAAAGAACGCAGGATAAACTTCAACCTTATTTCACCTCCTTTCCTGAAATGCTCTACCAGCTTCCAAAAGTACAGGCAGGGCAGATTGATACTATGGTGGGCAGCTCTATAGTCTAGTGTCATTTGAAGAAATGCAAGGTATTTTGACACAACCCCCCACTCCTTCCCAGTTTGCCAGGTGGGACAATATGCATTAGCTGTAGCAAAAATAGGCTAGGCATAGAGTCTTGTGTTTTACGCAGGTGATTTGGAGAAAACTCCAGGAACCCACCAACAAAGTTTTAAGTTGACAAGTGGACATTCTTTATTGCGGCACAGGGAGACGCAGGGGATCATTCCTCCAAGCATGTGCCTACCAAGCATCAACCAGGCTGTGATTATATTGTCGTTAAACATACATATTCATTAGATTACATACATTACATCATATTTTTAGAGAATGCCTCCTGTATGCACACAAAAATGTGGTAGTGGGCTTTGGGACCCTTGGTGGGTATTTCCTCATCACTTTGTTTTAGGATCATTGTCATATCAGTAATCACCAGGCAGTTCTAGCAAAGCTTATTTTAGTAATATCCTTTTCTCTATAGTTGCTAACAAAGCCTAATGTTCTTGAGGTTACTAATTTACAACCCTACTCTTCAATCAACCCCATTCTTTACAGGTAATTCCCCTCTTACTCCCAAAACACTACATGGCTTGTTTATCTGATTAACAATCATGTCAGCTTAGACTTTATTACTGATCCATGCAGTCAGAACCCAGCAGTAAGGATTAACTGAAAAGTTAAACAAGAGGGGGGAGAAAACCAGCATAACCCAACCTCTACCAAGAAAAAATCTTAATTACTTTAAAGTCTGCTTTTTTTAACTTTGGAGGTCTTGAACTGCATTTCATCTTGGCTTTATTATAATCAGTCACCCAGACCTTAAGACTCATGACTGCTCTTAACCTCCTTTAAAGTCATGACCCTAACTTTGCACTATAATAGCTAATAATAATAGCTAACTACAACTATTGCTATCTTGGTGACCCTCTGCAGCAAGGACATGCACCCTTAAGTTCACAGAGCAGAGACACAGAAAAAGGAGCTCTACTATTCTAATTCTACAACTGGGAAACAGAGGAAAGCATCAAAGCTAACTCCCACATTCAGGAAACTGTTTTACTAAACTGGATGAGAATTCTTTACATTATTAAATCAGGGTTTTTTAATGAATGGTGCCACAAGTAGTGTATCATAGAAAGGAGAAAACAAGCAAACAAAAAAACCAACCACAAACCCTGGCTTTTCAGAAACCTGTTTCTCTATAACTCCAGCCAAAATCCTCACATCCTGAGAAAGTACCATCTTTGGAACTATGTTTGACATAATTTAAATCTCCTATCAAACATTTTACAAAATCACTTATAAGAGTGGAGATAGTCACTATGGTGATCTAGTGAAATACTTATTTAGATGATTAAAATTACAGACCCAGCAAGATATATGTCAATGGAGGACATGGCACCTGGAGTCACAGACTGCTCTCAAGAGAAGGCTATTTCTACTGGAAATAAGAATTAATGCTCTTAGCTTGTTTTGTATCCCGTTTCAGCAAACACAGCTTATGTCTGGTAATTACTTCTGAACATAAGTTACATGTTGAGTATCAAAAATTAAGTCCCTTATGACTATCTCAGGTATATTACACAGCTAAATTACTTTAAAGGAAGCTAAAAAGACTTTTTGTGGCTTAGACACATTGCTTAGTTGGGTTATTCTGCATATGCAAAGCACTGCTACAGGCTGTTGATCTTTATGACCCCCCCCACACACACCCCTCAAAGAAACAGTATATGTCCTTCACATGTGAAACCTATAAATTTCTAAGTTTAGGAAACTGGATTACTTTAGAAGTTCTCCAGCACCATACATCCAGGACCTGCTGTCATGCCTGGGCACACAAGAGATCTGCTGTCTTTCATGGCAACCTGCTACAGATGTGTCGCAACAACAGAATGAAATGCAACTAATGAGTACACTAGTTACACCCAGTTTAAAACAGCCTGTGCATTGCTTCCTCCAAACCTTACCTATCAGGGTGAAGCTACCTCAGAAAGGTGGAATAGGGCAGTTCCTCTTACATCTCCCAAACTTCAACTCCCTGCTGCCATCACTGATGCTCCTTGGCTGTCCCACCAGGCTGCCTGCTCACCCACCTCTAGTATCCACTCACCCACAGGATTAGGTCCTGCTGTCTGCAGCCTCGGGTCTCCCGATGGAAATGAAAGGCTGTGACAGACAGACTTTTCTCTTAAGAAAAGGCACTAGTACAGCATTTGAAGCTATCTTCAGAAATTACTACTTGATGTTACTCTGAAGTCTTTAATGCATATAATTTTTACAGGCAAATAGACTGATTCTAGTTGCATAAATTTAATACTTTAGATACTGCCTTGCAGAGGCATACAGTGTAAATTGACTGCACATCAAGGGAGGTAAAAAAAAAAATAGACAGAAACACACAGATTACTTTGAAGTGAGATTGAAAGCTGCAAGTCTCAAGCCTCCAAAGGCAGCTTCAGGAAGGTCCTTTGTCCAGTGATACCTCACATCTGACCAGCCAAGCTCTTGTGGCTCAAGGGTCTTCCTCAATTACTAGTCTTTTTGCACAGTAGAAAACAAGTTGTGCAAGTAAAAAAGACAAAAGCCAAACAAAAGTAAAAGCAATAGCAGAGTCTCTAGAATGCTCCCCATTGATACATTTATTACTCTTCTCAGGTGTAAACCAAAAATAAAGATCTTTCCTGATGTCTTACATTTATCTTAAAAAGAATAAAAAATGTGTCAAACATGACAGCTGAAATACATACTACTGCAATTCAACTTTTATTTGGAAAGCCCTGTCTCTCCCAGATTTATATGGGATATTTTATTTTCTTTGTGCTAGGATTATTGCAGTGTTTTCAGCACTGATTAACTGCCCATAAATTGTGAATCTGCAAGATCATGGTCCACATATTAAGATGCATTTTCCCCTTCAGAAGCAGTGAAAGGCTCTCCCTCCCTTCCTTAATCATTTAAGCACAGGCTGGACAGAACATATAAGGTGAGAAAAATTAATGCCAACCAGGATATTGGGATGAGATGATTTAATGGGTGTTCACAATCTTTGTTTCTGACAGCTGACCCAGCAGATAAGATCTGTGGAACTGCATATATACCTTGGTGGATAGATGTTAATGCTTCATGGCATATAATTAAAATACAGCCTTATGTGAGCTAGCAAACAGCCAATAGATTAATTAATTGTGGCAGGAAACATGTGCTTCTCCATTTACTGGTAATAAACTGGCAGTGAATCATTTTTTTCTAAACCGCCCAGATTTTCAATTAAAATAAAATGAATTTGTAAAAATTCCACAATCAATACCAACTGAGATGGAAGAAATCCTCAGAAGTATAGGATGCTGTCAAGCACTCAGGTAGGTATGCTTACGTTACAGTCAGACCCAGGAAAATAACTACAAAGAATTTACATATATTTTGTGGATCCCAGGCCAGAAAGTTTGAATTTGAAAAAGTTTGTGGCAAAGACATTTGAGATTGTTCAGAAACAGGATTTACTTTGATGAGGAACAGTTACCAATTAGTTACCTTACTGGAGACTTCCCATAAATGGGTAACAGGTACATTTTGATCTGCATTTAAATAAGTAAATAAATAAAAAGGCTGTTCAACTCAAAACTTCGAGTACAAATAAACTTGCAAATAAATATTTGTAATAAAGGAAAACACATCCACATGGTGGATGACTGAAAATTGTTCGGGATGGCCACTAGGAAATCACTTTCTAAGCTACTTCGATTTTCAGTTATTTTTCTCTCAGAAAGACCTCTGACAGGTAGGAAGAAATACATTCACTGATGACTGTAAGGCTATTCCTACATGAATAAAGGTGAGCTTTTTGCCCACTGTTGCAATCCATCCCTGTTCACCAGCTACCTTTTTAAAAGCCATGAGTTAGTTTTCTGCTTGACAAGATCTAACATAACCAGACAGCTCTGGTTTCTGTAGCTACTTGGGCTCTGGAAAGGAAGAGGAGGAAGGAAAGGTAGCTTAAAGCTATCCCTTCTCTCCTCCCTTTCTATAATTCTCCAGTGCACACACCCCAGAGGGACACTGATCTGAGAGGTTTTCATGCTAGCATATTGCACTGTTGAGAAAGAAGTCCCAGAGGGCTTAACTCAAGGCTTTGAAAGCTTTATATTTGCTTTAAAGTACATTAACAAAAGGCCACAGCTGAAATCCAAGTGGTTCTCTTGTGTTTGTTGTGGCATGTTAACCAAACCTCCCAGAGGAAGCTGGCTGTTGACCTCAACTTCAAGGTGCATCCAAAAAAAACATGGTCAAGGTACAGATAGAATAAGTATGCACAGGTATTGCTGTGAAATCCCTGAGCAGCATGGATTATTTTTGTTTTGGGAAACTAACACTGACACTGTACTTTGCTTGTTACTGGGCAGGTTTGTTTGTGTCATGGGTTCAGCAGTAGCAGTCATTTTTCTCCTTCTGGTGAAAGCTGGTAGTATGGTGTAGCACTGTGTTTTTGATTTTTGGGCCTTGGAGCTGTGCTAATAACACCAGTGTTTTGTCTGGCCAAGGACTTTCTGAGTCTCATGCTATGCCAGGGAGGAGGGGGAGCCAGGAGGAAGCAGAGACAGGACACCTGACACAAACTGACCAAAGAGGTTATTCCATACCACAGCACGTCATGGTCAGGATGTGAACACGGAGGGCAGAGACCCAGAAGGGTATGATGGTGGTGGTGGACTGGGGGTGCACGGCATGGTCAGGTTTTTGGTACTGGGGGGTGCACTGGCTGGGTCGGGCTTGGTGAGCAGTTGTATTGTCTTTCTTTGTACTTCTCCTGTCATTATTACTGGTAGTAGCAGTAGTGATTTGTGTTATACCTTAGTTACTAAACTGTTCTTATCTCAACCTGTGGGAGTTGCATTCTTTTGATTCTCCTCCCCATCCTCCTTGGGACTGGGGGAAGAAAGAGGGTGGGTGAGTGAGTGAGAAAACTGCGTGGGTGGGGAGCTTAAACCATGACAGTTTGAGCACTAGCTTCAAAGTCACAGTAAAAACAGTATCCTTCCCTGTGTCTTCCTTAATTTGCAAGTTTACAATGGGCAAGTTGTTTCCCCTACATATGCAAAGCTTCTTCAAGAACACAAATAAAAGCCCCTGAGTACTAAGAACTGGATGCTTTAGTACTTCTGTTGCAGCACTGGACAAAGGAGAGCCCCACTAACTCCTTTTTACATTTCCCCTTTTTTTCTCCTTTTTGAGCAGTTCATCCTTGGGAGAAGAGGGGACAGAATGGACAAAGGCTTCCTCGTCACTGACGGAAGTGTTGAGTACAGACCCTTCCAACTGACCTGACACAAGCCATTTCAGACCTGGAAACACTTCTACGCTAGTAAGCAGGAGTAGGTAGCTTGGGTGACACACACAGGCTGCCAGTCTACTTCCAGAGTTGAGCAAGACTTTGTATTGTGCTATATCTTCACTGCATCATGAAAGAGTATTATTTCATCAAATTTCATCAAATCTCACTTGAGCTGAGATGAAATGATAATCACCACTTCACAAACTGCATGAGAGAAAATAGTTCTTTTAGTTTCCTAACTTATATTTGCAAGTTATTTAGAGAACAGCATTATTTTCAGGAAATGATCCGAATATTTTACTATCATAGTCTGTTTGTATAGAACATTTTAATACATTTACCCATTTCTATTTACATATGAGCAGGGAAAGGGTTGCATTCAGTTCTGGATCCTGTGTGCCTTCTTAAACCATACCTCCCTATAGCCATAGACACAAGTAAGCCATGTAGATAAATGCATGTCCCTGCCCTCCTCTTCTTCTTGCTCCAGAGACACCACAAGGTGAGACAGTCAAAGGCATTTTTCAGGCCATGAAAGAAACATCTTCAGCTCTGCCAGATGGTTGGATGTAATGCAGTCAGATGGAGCTGAGCAAGTGATTTTATTATGAAGGAAGATTTGAGAAAGACAAACAGCATCAGGAAGATGAGGAGAGCATGTCCTGGGTTTTGAGACTTGAATGGCCTTTGATTAGATTTCCTTTCCTGAATTTGAGGAGCAGAGTGGGTTTGGAACAATGTTACTACCACCATTGATTTGGAGAAAACTCCAGGAACAAACTTGCCAACAAAGTTTTCTAGTTGACAAGCAGGTACTCTTTATTGTGGTGCTGGGAGACACAGGGGATAGCTCCTCCTAACACGTGCCCTCGTATTGTTACACAAGCCGTCCTTATATAGCCTCTGGACATACATATATATTCATGAGGCTACGTATGGATTACATCATTTTCCAGAAAGTTTCCCGAATGCGTACAAAAATGTGGTGGTGGTCTTTGAGGGTCGTTTACTTCTTCCAGCAGTCTTCATCACTTCTGGCAGCCTTCGAAGCATGCAGTAGATGCTTATGCCAGCTTAATTGGTTCATTAACACCATAGACATAAGAATCATCCTGTCCTTCTACTTATCACTTAGTTTAACTGCAGCCCATCCTGGACCCCTGCCATTCCAGATACTCCTTACTCTTATGTCCTGTTACAAAGCCATCAAACTTAACATCACTTAAAATTGATTCTAAAGGTTTTTATATTCCATTTTATGATTTTGTGCCCACCTTGTCTCACCATTACAGTGTCTTCCCCCTCAGCCTTCTGGTTTGTTATTGTCAAAACAAATTGACATATTTGCATGTGAAAACTCTCTAGTATAATTTTCAGGCTAAGGATGGGCTGAGAGCTAGCAGGTCTGGAAGAATAATGGATTGCCCTTCCATAACAGCAAGAAAAAAATTCAAAGCTATTTTGCCCCTCACTTTTTTTTCCCCGCCTTCAAAAGAAAAATGGCCAGAGGACAAGGCTTTTTCCATCACAGCCTTCTTGACGCTCACTCCCAGGGGTTCCAGTTTGTGTAAGCCAAAAAAGAAAAATGCAAAATAACAAAGTTCCCATTCTGCAAATAGATCTGGCTTCTTATTTTGCCCACTGGTCAAGCTAGGAAGAGCAAAATACTGTTTCTTCAGTTTTCTACTATTCCTTGATCACTATTTCTTCATTGCACACACTCGCTCTGTACTTCAACTTGCAAAGACCCTATGTACAGGAGATATCAAGCTCATATGTGAGACAAGGGGGGCACAAAATCACAAAATGAAATATAAAAACCTTTGGAATCAATTTTAAGTGATGTTAAGTTTGATGGCTTTGTAACAGTAGCAATGGAAAATAACTGAGGTGCATGATTCACAGAAAAAAAAAGTACAGCTAGAGAACATACTGAGAATTCTTGTATAAGATAAACCATTGTAGTTTCAGGCCTTTATGACCTTGGTACAAAACAAGTGTAAGAAAAACAGGCTAGAAGAACAGGACATAAAGATAGGGAGTATCTGGAATGGCAGGGGTCCAGGATGGGCTGCAGTTAAACTAAGTGATAAGTAGAAGGGCAGGATGATTGTTGTGTCTATGGTGTTAATGAACCAATTAAGCTGGCATAAGCATCTACTGCATGCTTCGAAGGCTGCCAGAAGTGATGAAGATTGTTGGTGATTTGGAGAAAACTCCAGGAACTCACCAACAAAGTTTGAAGTTGACAAGCAGGTATTCCTTATTGCGGCGCTAGGAGACATGGGGGATAGCTCCTCCTAATGTACTGTGTATGTGTATTGCCACACAGGCTATCCCTATATAGTCACTTGGGCATACACACATGTTCCTGAGGCTACACATGAATTACATCATTTTCCAGAAAGTTTCCCGCATACACACAAAATGTGATGGTTGTCTTTGAGAGTCATTTACTTCTTCCAACAATCTTCATCACCCCTGGAAGTCTTGGAAGCACCAGCTTAATTAACATAACAAACATAGCAATCATCCTGTCCCTCTACTTATCAGGTAGCTTAACTGCTCCCTCCCTGGACTTTTGCTAGTCCGGACACTCCCCAGTAGATGTCTACACCAACTTAATGGGTTCATTAACATAGCAATCATCCTGTCCCTCCGCCCATCAGCCAGTTTAACTGTGCCCATTCCCAGGTCCTATTTTTCTATTTTATTTTTCTTACACTTTTTGTACTAAGGTCCTATGGACCTAAAACTACCTTCAAGCACCCCCATTACAAAGCCATCAGATTTAACCTTACTTAGAACTGATTACATTTTGTGCTTTTGTGCCTCCTCCTTTCATTGGAAGAAGTAAGTAACTGTTATAAAGACTTAATGCCAGCACCGAAATTAGCAGCCAATTTCTTTATTGTGCTTGTTGATGGGAGATAAGCAAGCAGTGCTGGGTGCAGGGGAAGTCATCACTCCGCCTAAGTCACACACAGAAGGGTTAAGGGAGCAGATATTTATTACACACAATCATCCATATTCATTAGATTCCCGGGAGAGCTGTGGGGATATTACAATTAGTTTAGGTACTCATTATCATAAGCCTCCTTCCTTTTGACACTTGCGCATTGCCCTCAGTGGAGGGCAGGGGTATTCAATATGAAGTAAGTAGTCTTCCTCATGCGAGCAGGGTCTTCAAGATGAAGTAAGCAGTCTTCCTCCTGGTGCACTTTTCACCTTTGACACAGTTGGATGCCCCAGTAATTACAATTAGCTGAAAACAGTCGTATCTGTAAGTTTCTGACAACTGGCAAAGATTTAGAGCAGTGTGACCTTTGTACAAGAGATAAGCAACACAATTCAGGCAAATTAGGAGTATCCAGAGCCAGCAGATGTTGGGAGGCATTGTCTCCAAGTTAACTGATAAGTAGAAGGGCTACTAAATCCTGTTAGCACAGCACAGATTTACAACACAGACATTGTTCTCTGAGTTAGGCTAAAAGTATTTTAACTCTATGTTTTCCAGACACTTGCTTTCCTTATAACCAAAGAAGTTACGGGTTGGGACTTTTAATTAGTATTGCCTTGTTATACAGATATAATGACTCAGCCTCTCATATAGTTACTTTCTGCCCATATTAACGGTTTCTCATTTCATGACTTTCCACACAATATTTTGTGAAAAACTATCACTTCTCTATTTCCTCTTTAACACGAATCATGGTCTATCACATGACCCCCAGAGACCACCACCACATTTTTGTACACATGCTGGGAACTTTCTGGAAAATGGTGTAATCCATACGTATCCTCATGAATATGTATGTATGCCCAGTGGCTATATAAGGGTGACTTGTGTAACAATATGGGGACACACATTAGGAAGAGGAGCTATCCCCATATCTCACCTACTTGTCAACTTAAAACCTCATTGGCAAGTTCATTCCTGGAGTTTTCTCCAAATCATATGTCATCTTGAGCTACTCATCTTGCTCCCAAGTATGAATCCAAGTCAAGGAACAGCTTTTCTTTCTACTCTACAAAACACAATTTAGGTTGATATCAAAGACAACTTCCATTAAGAAAAAAAAAAATACAAAAGCACATGCACAAAAAAAAAAGAAAAACCACAAAAACAGGAAACATGAGGCCCTCCCTTACTTAGCAAGGGCATCTTCCTTCGCCTTGAAAGGGACCAGAACCTGTTCTGAGCTTAGACAGTGGATTAATACCAGCAACTTTTCTCTCCCTCCCGCACCCCCCAAACTGGTTATTTTACAGGAAAAGCAGACCTGTAGAACAAAGAGAAGGAAACTATCAATAACAGTGGATTCCTGCATTTTAAATCTTCTCCTTCCTGAGCCAGCTACAAAAGTTTCTGACCAAATACAGGAAAAGGCACCATATGCCTGCTTTAGTGGCTGCAGAGAACCAAAACACCCTCTCAAGAAGGCAACCACGTTTTTATGTACTAACTGAATAAAGCATTAAACCTTTTAGTAACAGGTACAGAGGCACAGATCCCGAATAAAATCCCATCAAGATAACCTTAAATAATAATAACTTAAAAAAAAAATAAAAATCCCTAAATATCCCCCCCCCCCCCAAAAAAAAAAAAAAAAGGCAAGAACTACTCACCATATTACAATAAGCTTCCACAGAACTTTCTGAATTTCTCAGGCAGGCATTGCAGACTATGGTTAAAGTATCAAAACACAAGAAGCCCCCAAAGAACATTCATGGCCACTCTGCCTAGACTAATGCAGTTCTCAACCACCCACAAAGAGCTGAGAAAAGAAACTTTATTGACCCTTCCCATATATAAACTTCCTGATTATTTGTTTCAGGTGCAAAGGTGTTAATAAGCATCCACTTTCCAGGTGCATTGAAGTCACAAGCCATAGCAACCCCTCTAAAAAGCTCCTAGCATAACGATAGATAAACAAATCCAGGTGGAGGTCACTGTCAGAAACACAGCAAATTGCTGATGGAAAGAGATAATGCTTATAATGGCTCTGTGTTCAGTTATTTAGAAAAGTTATTTATCAAATATAGTTTATTGCTTCAGATCTTGTGCCATCATCTTTTATTATTTAAGTCAAGGTGTGTACCCTCAGTTAAAAGCACTATCTTTCACATGTTTTCTTCCTCCTGGTAGCCAGCTGTAGTGAACTATATATACAAACAATATTTCCTGGGGACTTGGGGATTTATTATGTTTTTGCCACAAGTGCTGTGCTTTGCACTGCATGATTCTGCCTTGAGTGCTCAGGTCCTACTCAGTTGCAGTTGCAGGGCAGTTCAGGATAGCTATTCTAATGGCTTGTTACTGATGCTGTTCATCTGGGGTGCTTGAAACAAATGCTATTTGTTCTTCTTATCGAGAAGATGCTTTTCTATCTTGGTACAGCATGCTTGGAAGATTCAGGTGAAAAATGTCAAAACAAAGTGAGTAGGGAAATCAGAAGCGGGTTGGTTTTATTTTAATGAGAAGCCATCTAAAGTCTTGTTTGAAATAGCTTTTCTTCTTCTCTATCTTCAGTAGTACACAAGCCTTTGCTAATGTTTTATAATAAAGAAGACTGGCCCAAATTATCAAATTTTGTCTTTGTGCGTGCAAAGCTCTCAAGAAAGGCATGATCTTTGCTTTTTCTGTCAAATCATTAAAGCTAACAACGTGAGAACCTGGCTTAGCCATTTATACAGCACCAATTTTTCAGATCATTTAAGCGCCAGAAATATTATTCACCCTATTCAACATTAGATAAAAATACAAAGAACATTCACAGTTTGGACTCTCTTTCCAGATGGAGAGAAACAGCCATCTCCAGAGGAAAATCCACCCCACCAGAAGTCCAGCTTCTGAAGACATCCATTATTACACTAAAAACCAGGGCAACTTCGTCTCCACTGACCACAGTGACCATATTTGCTTTCAGTTCCAAATTAAATAGTACTGATATAAAGCAAGATTAGTAGCCTGACCACAAAACTGATGTCTTTTCAAAACCCATCAGCCACCATTGTATCAAAAGCTGAACAGGTTGTCTGAGGTTTCTCTACAACACAAAGTTAAATTTTCAGTACTTTTCAGGCTTACTTCTTGTAGTAAGGAGAGGAAGAATCCAGACAGCTTGTGGAGGGACTTAACTTTAATCTGTGTTTCAGGTGATTGAAGACACTGACCATCTAGCAGAGTGCCTATTTTTTCTTCGTTGAGACAGGGACCTTCAGAGTGCCAAAACTGATGCATTTAAGTTAAATGGACATTCTCTGGTGATCTTCACAAGTATTAGTCCCATTCCCCAAATACCTAGACATCTGTAGCATTTTTCCCAGCATTCCTGCACAAACTACCTGAAATATAGACAGATATGTATTAAGTGTATTAAAGACCATCTAAAGTTATCTACACGGAACACTTGGAACTGACCAAAGATTTTCTGATCTGACTTTAAGTTGAACCTTCATATGCATTGAACCCAAGCCTTTTAGAAAACCTTGAAATAAACATCCTCTCCTTCTAAAACTTCAGGCTTTTCTGTTCCTTTTTCCTTCAGTTAATCTGAAATCAGAGTCTTCCACATGTGATTGGTGGTTTTCATACAAGGAATGGTTTAATATCGTTGTACAAGGAGTGCTTTATAAACCATGTGGTATATGCTGTCCTTGTTAAGCCAGCACCTCTAGTGAAGGTGGACTGCATTTGAAGCAGCAGTGATTTAGTTTCATCTTCAGGTGCCCTGGGTTCAGCAGTAGCAGTCATTTTTCTCCTTCTTAGCAGGTGGTGCAGTGTTGTGTTTTTGACTTTCAGCCTGGGAACAATGCTGATAACACCAATGTTTTTAGTTATTGCTCAGTAATGTTTACTCTGACCAAGGACTTTCTGAGTCTCATGCTCTGCCAGGGAGGAGGGGAAGCCAAGGGGAAGCAGAGAGATGATGCCTGACCCAAACTAGCCAAAGAGGTATTCCATACCACAGCACGTCATGGCCAGTATATAAACTGGGGGCAGTTACCCGGACAGGTTAGATTGCTGCTCGGGTCAGCCAGGTATTGGTGGGTGGTGAGTGGTTGTATTCTCTTTCCTTGTTATTTCCCTTATCATTATTATTATTGGTGGTAGCAGTAGTGATTTGTGTTATACCTTAGTTACTGGACTGTTCTTATCTCAACCCACGGGAGTAAATTCTTTCAATTCTCCTTTCCATTTCTCCAGCAGCAGGGGGAGGAAGGGAGGGAAGTGAGTAAGTGGCTGCATGGTTCTGGGTTACCGGATGGTCCTCAACCACGACCTTAGGTAAGTACAAGTGGAAGTAAAATTAAAAAATCAAAACAAAAACCTAAAAATACCCCTCAAATTTATCTAACCCTCATAGATGAGAAATAATAATAGATGGCATTGACCCTAGATGGGTTCAGCTGCAAGGTGTTAAATGTCAGAAACCTGTAGGTTCAGACCTACCAAGAGGTTGTAATAGTGGGTGAAGACTTTTGACATCTTTATTTCATCAGTAGTAAGTATCTGCCCCCAGACACTAAGAATAGATTGAAAGCTGTCACTAAATGAATTGTCAGCTGGTGGATATGTCTAGCCTAGGAAGTAAAGGTTAAAGTACAGCATGTGCTGTTCTGTGCAGGAAGGATGCTGCTATTGATTAGCACTCTTATCTGTAGATGAGGGTGGAGCAAAGCCCCACATAGTGAGTTCACTGAGAAGAGCAGGGCTCTGGAGAGCTGTACAGTTTAGCTGCTCTCCCATCAGTCCCTCTCCGCAGTGCAGCAGTTTAACCAAGCAACTGAGCTGGAGAGAGTCTGCAGAATTAAACCTAGAGGAAATGTGTGTGTAATAGAATTGTCAAAACAGGAGGAAGCTTATTTTCACAGCTACATAATACACACAGCATGTTTAATGTGATGGCACTTGTGCTGAACAGGAAAGAAGGCAAGAGGTGTGTATGCTTTGGTGAATGAACTTGTAGGTTTACTGGCTCTGCAGGACATTGCTGTGTTGTTATATTAACTGTTTCTTCTATATTTCTAGACTGTCTGATAAGCAAACAAGGTAAGTGAAATGCAAACTTTTCCCACAGAACCTTGAATCAACATGTCTAATTCCTCCTCTTGGAAAGGTCACTCTCAGTGTTAAGAAGTTACTTCAGTCTCCATGTATTCGCTTCTTCTGAAATTGTCCATGGCAAATGAGAGTAAATGGCAGCATAGTGCCCTCCTTTAATCACTGTGTCACTATGAACTAACACTCCATAGTTAGCAAAACCAAAGGATAGTGTGCTAAAACAGTGTTTGGTAGCAGTGACTTACAGTGCAGGTGTCAGCCTCAAATCCTGCCATATGGTAGGTTTGCTATAGATTACACCTTTTAGACCCTGGAAAATGTAGTTTCAGTTCACTCCACCAAAAAGTCCTCAGACGTTGATGATGATGCTTTTTGCAAATGCTGTCTAGATCTGAAACACTGTTCCGGAGAAACACTCAACACTGTATGCTGCGTTCTTTTTTTTTTGCTTCTTGCTCATGCATTTGCTCAGTGTTTATTTTTAGGAGTCAGCAGTCACCAGAGATTAGGAACCTAAACAGCAAATTTCAAGGCAGATCAGAAGTACCGCAATTACCTTGCTCCCACAAGTCCAATTCTTTGGGAGAGTTTAAGAGCAAAAATGTACTGATTGTCCCAGAAAGCTAGAAAGTGCTTCACTAACTGTCATAGGTTCAGCAATAGCAGTCATTTTTCTCCTTCTTGGTAGCTGGTGCAGCACTGTGGTTTTGACTTTGGGCCTGGGAACAGCACTGATAACATCAGTGTTTTCAGTTACTGCTTGGTAATGTTTTGGTCTGGCCAAGGACTTTCTGAGCCTCATGCTATGCCAGGGAGGAGGGGAAGCCGGGAGGAAGCAGAGACAGGACACCTGACCCAAACTGACCAAAGAGGTTATTCCATACCACAGCACATCATGTCCAGGATGTAAAAAACTGAGGGCAGAGACCCGGAAGGGTGGGGGTGCACTGCGTGGTCAGGCATGATATTTGGCAGTGAGCAGTTGTATTCTCTTTCCTTGTATTTCTCTTGTATTATTATTGGTGGTAGCAGTAGTGATTTGTGTTATACCCTAGTTACTAAACTGTTCTTATCTCAGACTGTGGAAGTTGCATTCTTTTGATTCTCCTCCCCATCCTCCTTGGGACTGGGGGAATAAAGAGGGGGAGTGGGTGAGAGGGTGCCTGCATGAGTTATTGAAGGGCTTAAACCACAACACTAACACATCCAATGCCCACTATATCAAATATCAGGAGTGCAAGAGGATTAACACAGCTGTGAGAACGAACCGGGGAAGGTGGTGGATCTCAAAGGAAAAAGAGAAGCAAAGGAAGAATGCAGCCTAAGAAGGCACCTAAGAACACAGGGAGGGTTTGTCTTCCGAATATAAAATGACAAATTGACTGGGCAGATTTAGAAATGCTTTTCCTTTATAGCAAGTGGCATGAAATAGCATACTGGGAGAACAGAAAGCCCTAATTCCTCTCTAACCCTGAACATGCTATCACTTAACCCTGAACATACTGTCATTTGCACCTTGGTCACGTAGGCAGAAAGCCTGAACCTCAGTATTGGCCTGAACAGCAAAGTAGGAAGAGACAGTGAGAGGTAAAAGGACTTTCTCCAGTGTGCAGGACCCATTAGCACAGAAAGAATACAGGCTCCCTAGTGTTTTCACTACTAAGTGTTGCTGCCATCTGATTTGGGATCACCTCTAATTTACTGATTATGTGTTTGAAATGCCTCAAAACGTCTTCATGTTTGAAGTCATCCTGAGATAGTCAGATCACTGGAACAGTTCTGAGAATATTATTATTTTCTCCCCATGAGCTCACTTACTGTTGTGCTCCACAGCCATCCTTTGAGGAGCCTCCAGATAAATGTGGTTAGGGATGGGGCAGAACAGGGATAATCGTTTATTCTCAGCATGCATTTAGTCTGGTAATGGAAAATGTAAAGATAAAAGCAGCTGCAATCAGCACATTTTCTTCCATATCTCACTGTCATACTGAATTCACTGTGGTTCAGTGAGAGCTAGGCCTGGGTTGATTTTCAAGGATGGAATGAGCAGTATCTAATATGCTTATTGTTATCAGACATATTTCTGCATCTGATCATATCATGGCATTACCGCCAGTTTTACGTCTGTATGTACAAGGACCAGGCAGTTGCAAAGCAAACATCCTTAGTGTGTGTGCATTTTCCTTTGGGTAAATGAACCCACACTGATCCCACCTCTGCTCCAACAGTTTCAGCAACCTCAAAAGTCTTTTGCTCAATGCATCTCTCTCCCCAGGAAACCCTCATTAAGGTGTACATGTCAGATGGCTTCAGGCTCTTCAGTCATTAGCTCTGCAGCCATTAGCTCTTTCCAGTGCACTGTGATTGCACAGGTACACAGCAGATGCCACTATCACAGCTGGCATTTACCAGCAATTAAAATGCAATAGCTGTAGAGATTATCAAGGCATTTACTTTTTGGAGGATTGCTATGTTAATTTCCATATACATGAGCAGAAATAGCTGCAATCCCTGTTGACAAATACTGAGGTCTCACCTAATGCATTAGTTACTTTGTATCTTGGGGTTTTTGAGCTTCCCAAACTGCCTTTGCATTTGCATTATCAAATTACCTGTTCCACAATATTTCAAAATTGTTTCTTCTCCTCAGAAATAAGATGTTGCTTATTTGCCCCACACCAGTACTATGGACAAGGCTTTCACAATGTATTCCATGTTTATCTTGCTGTAGGCCATTAAGACTGCTGAATGTGAATTGCTTTCATTACTGCATTTGTTACCAAGCACACCTAAGAAAGAATGAATGACAGTCAAACTAGAGTTTCAGAGGAAAGAATTCCATTCAGAAATGCTCAGATTACTGAAAATGAAAGCAGGAATCTTCTCCAGATCCAATGAACAATGTGACTGGGCTAAGAATGGACACGGGGCTTAAAAAAAAAAAAAAAACAAGCTAAAGACTTTTCATTGCTTTTAATTAAATCCTTAAAGATTCCCCTAAGTCCAGCTGGCTCCCCTGAATTCTCATCTTCAGTTTCTCAGCATAGCATCAGTGCTGCATTATTTATGGAGATGTGTTTGCTTAAGAGTCGTCCTCTTTAAAATTCAATTACATTGAAACCATATAATCCCTCATTGTAATAACCTGATAAAAAGCTCTTAACTGCCACACCATTTAGCAAGGACTGCCCATTTTAGCAAGGAAATTAGCTCAGCAAAGAACACAGTGCTAATTTAGCAATTAGGGTGCAGTTTGTATCAGGCTATTTCAATAAGATTGGAAGGCAATTTACAAGGTAGTTTTGCTCATTTTGAGCTATTAAAGGCATGTCAATAGTGAACAGAATTCCCAGTGCATGTCTGGGTAGAAAATTATGTCTGTGTGCATTTCCAAAAAGCAAAGCCATAATGAACAGGATCTTTATTTGTAGTCCATATTTACTAAATGAATAAATTACATTTTCTTCCTGCACTAAATGTTGAAGAAGATATATGTTACAAGAATGTATTAGAAAATGAACCATACTCCTATGGTCCAAAGGAATTCTGCTTGATTTTGAGCTCCCTGATCTTTTGAAAGTACAGATGTGAATTTTAGGGTATCTTAGAAACACTAAGTAAGATACAAACTTTCTTGACTGTTCCCTGAAGAGAGAGATGTGTATTGAGTGTGATTGTGTTAGGATCTGTTTGTTGATCTGGATGAGTTTTCCAGATTTATTAATCACCAAAGGTCACTCTCAGTGGGGCCTCCCATACTTTGACTCAATGATGAAACTAGGTTTTGGCTGTGCAATGAGAATATTTGTTGAGAGATGCTACTCACACTATGAACTACATTTATATAAGCTCCCAGAGAGCCAACGTGATATTCTGTACCTTCTCTCTGGAGCTTTTATCATTAAACCAGTTGATAAAAGAGCACATCTCTACAGCTTGATCTCAGTACCCATTACTATCAGCAGTAGTGGCTTTTAATTACTGTGATACATTGGAAGCAGGTGGCCATTGCAAATCAAAACTCAAAGGTCCCCTAGAAACAAAGTTAGTGATATGCTCCCAAAGCTTTCAACACATAGAGACCTGCTACTGCCCTTTGCCAGGGTAGTTGAGCAATGAGTTTCAAAGACCAAGGTTCAAGATAGCTTCAGGACTCCAGCTGTAAACAGAGAAAGTTTCAAAACAAGATTGATGGGGAAAAGTCCAAGGGAAAGCAATGCTGTCTTGACATTAAGGCTTTAGCCCCCAGTACAGACAACATGTTTTTGGACCAGGATCTGATGTGATCAAGACAAGATGGTTTTATTGTCTTTTCATTTTGTCCATTATTAGACTGGGCAAATGCTGGATTCTTCCATTGGTTTTGATTCAGTTGTTTTGTTTTTTCTTTTTTTTATTTCATTTTTAAATGCTGTTTCATGAAAATTTTCAAAAGCCCTTTCAGAGCAGCCTGTCAACAGAAAGGAGCTCATTCTCACTGGAGCAGTTGCTAACACCAAAACATTGCAGGAAAGGTGGCATGAGAGTGTTTCAGGAATAAGGATACAACACTAAGGTCATTCAGAGTACTTTTTCTTCATGTTGCTTCTATCTTTCAGTTTGTATTTAAACCTTCATTTTGGTCCCTTGCTGTTCATTTTGTTATTAACTGTTAATGTTTTTTTTCTAGAAGTGCATGTCTTTTATTCGCATGAGTGATTTTTATCTCATACTAAGTCTCTTTGCCATGATAATGAAGTAAATTATTAGCCTTAACTAATGGAATGAATAGCTTAATTTCCCTGGTATTTTTAATAGCAGAATTGATTCTATTCATTATTTTTAAGTGGCTGTTTAGAAACAGATAGACTGATAGTTGTGCTGTCTTTATGTGTAATATCAGAATAACATAAAGGGTTATCAGTAGAAAACTGGTACTGAAACTACCTTAAATAGTTGATGAAATTCAACCTTTGTGCACATTTAGCTATGCACGTATATTTATGTGCAAAAGTATTATTACATTCATAAGTAGCCTTTTTGCCCAAGTAAGTTTTTATGTGCAAAATTATCATATATGCAGTTTCTGTTGGGAGGCAATGCTTATATTTTTCCCTTTTGAAACACAAAGTTGATTTAGCAGAAAGTTAGTGGTTGACTTTAGGGGTCTTTTCTGTTCACAGGACTGAAGCTCTCATTTAAAAACAACTAACCCTTAGAATACAAAAAATGTTCTTATCAGATTCTCTCTGTGTTTCTGCTCATTTTCTCATCTGAAATAGCCACAAGCAGGAAAATGAAGATGCATCTGCGTGATAACCCACACTTTTCAGGTTTGAATCAGGCCACTTTATTTACATAATGCACCAGTCACAGGACAGAAAATCAAAGGTCTTCAGGTGGACAGTCTTGCTTTGACACAGAACAAATCATTTATCAATGACTCAGTGAACTCCTGTAGCCATAGATCTAGGGATCCTGGATCCTTAATACCTCTGCTGAGCTCCCATGATAATAATGTGTGACTATGCCTTTGGAATCTTGGCTCGCAATCTTGCAAAGTTTAAGCAATATTCTTTGAAGTTTGTAAGTGAAGGCTAGAAAGATATAAAGCAATCTGAAAATAACTTATCAGAAGCCACATAACCCATGGCTTGTCTCCACTCCACAGGCTTTTTTTGTTATCAGAAATTCTCTATTCCTTTGTGTCCAGTGGTCTAGGGATGTTGCTGTTATTGCATTCGTTCAATAACTAGTTGGAACAGACTAATAATGTGATCTGCAGGAGAAGCAGGAGTGAGTACCTCAATGAGGGTGACTGTAAAGCTGTAAAGAGCTTTGAAGACCATGGGTGAAAGATGCAACTGAGGGGCTCACTGGCAGCTAACATTTGGTGAGAAAGTAAAGTGAAAAGATCTTGGAGCTGGGCAAGAGACAAGGAGATGCACAGATTGGAGCAGGGTCTGAGAGAAGATGTGAAACTGTGGTTGTGTCCTTTGGTGAGATTCATTAAAGAAAAAAAAAAAAAAAAGGGAAAAAAAAAAAGGAAATGAAAGGAAGTGGGAAGTTGCCAAAATGGGTAGGCCTAACTGATTACATCTAACAAATGACCTCCACACAGTGATTTATGGGCTAATATCTCACCAAGGATGCAACTTATCAGTGAGGAGCCAGTACAATTAGTGATGCTCCATGAATCACTCCAAGTGCTGGCTCCCCTGCAGGACTTTCACACAGATTATTAGTGCAACAAATGAAAGGTTTGCTTAGCCCTTCTTTCATCAAGCCCAGGAATTGTTGCTGAGGGCTGAAGATCACATTAGCAGGTTCCTGCAGCCTAAGGAGGGATCTGCTTAACTGCCAGGTCTAAGCCAAAGGGGCTGTGCAGAAGATCATAAACTGCGATTAGGGTTTAAAACTCCACAAGCAGGACAAGTGATGTACCCAGAAATGAAAAACTAGTTTTTGCTAGGGAACAATACTAAGAAGGGGCATGCGATCTACTGAAAATTTACCTAACCTCACTTTCTGTGTTGTCCCATCTTAATAAAATGGGGAACTGAAAAATTGACAGTTTAATGTTTTTTTCACTTGAAGAAGTGGGTATCTACAGTTCACCAAATTAATGAAGAATTAATCCTCTGATGCATAAATGATGAGTCTTGAAATGCTTGAGGTACTCGAAGAATGAATGCTTAAAGACCAGTAACACAGGCAGCTGGGGATCTGTATAGAAATCAGTCTAATGTTTGAAGGCATAAAGGCATCACTACAACAGCAGTGAAACAATTTGTTTTCCTCCACTCTGCTCTTATCTGTGCTCACAGAATTGACTGTAATTTGAAAGACCATAATGTCTAGTTTACATTCTCTGAGTCACAGAGAAAAGAGCTGCTTTCACAATTTACAGACTAGTGGTTACAAACTTTACTGTGCCTTATGTTTCATGAAAAGACATTTTCAATGACACCCCTTTCATGGGAGAGGCTTATTCTCTTCTTGGGATCCTCTGAGCCCATTATAATGCTGTTAGTAAATTAAGGCCTAAGTCTATATATAGGGAGTGTACGGATGATAGTATTATCTTATGGATATAAACACCAGCCTTAACAAAGAGCAGAGCTCCTGCTTTTCAGTTTCTTTCCACTTCTTACAGCTTCCAGTCTAAAACAGGTTCCTTTGTCAAAGAAATATAGCTGAAGAGTATGATTCAACTTTGTGCTGCACTCGAAGTAGCTCAGAGCAGCAGCACTGATGAAGAAATCAATACAAGGGCATTGATAACAGGATGAGTGGGAAGTCTTTCACCCTTTGCAGGTTTCCTCTAGGAAAAGTGCTGCTGCTGCTGTGGAAATGATTATTCATACAATGGTGTTTGCTGCAAGCATGCCAAGCTATGCAGAATTTATCCTGTTTATTCTTACATTTCCTTAAAGCTTCATGGGTTCATATAGTCTGTAGAGCAGATATAATGGCCTCCAAGCACATAATGGAGTGTCAGCAAAAACAGGGTCTTGAGCCCAGTTCTCATTGCACACGAGTGGAAGGAGCAATTTAGAAGTCAGCAGGATAAGGGTTTCATCATCTGTAGAAACTAGCAGGTAACACAGGCAGTATCTAGAAATTGACAGCACAAAGAGTGCTTACTAGAAGGCTTATCCTACATGGCTTGTTGATCGTATCTTTTCTGCTGAGGACAACAAGGGAAAAATACCCATTTTTGTTGTAAATTCTTTCCAGTTTTTTTCTTTTTGCCTGGATCAAAGGAGTGATCCTCCTATGGATGTATAGCAGTAACATTTTCTTCCTATGAAATTTTGCAAAGCAGAAACAAGTTGTATCTAGACACTATGATTTAAAGTGTTCAGGGAACAGGGGTGCAGAGTCCTGTTTGCATTTAGCCAGATAATTGGACTTCAACCATCATGAAATGTCATGGTGCTCTGACATCAGAGCAGGGCTCTACATCTCTATAATCTGCATATTTCTTGCTATTAAGTGGGAGAAGCCTCCTGAAATGAGTGTGGTATTTCAAAACCCTCTGATTCCAGGTCTACTGCCCAAAGGTCTCAAAGCCCAATCTGAAGAGGTGTTGGGCACTCCTTGAGCCGTCTCATCCCATAATACAACCATTCCTAATTTATTTCAACATGATTGCGAGGGACGCTGTATGAGGTCTGGCTTTGAGTTCATATGGCAAATGATAACAGAAATGCCAGCACTGAAATTACTGACAAAAGTAAACAAGTACCCTGGTAAAAGTCTCAAGATTGAATTAATACCTTCTGCTCTCTCATAGCTTCCACTAGAGCAAGATCTGTTTAGCTCTGAATGTATTTGTCATTTGGATTCACAAAATGCAGAACTCCAGGCTCCTTTTTGAGCCTGTAAATTTTCAGGTTGGTGATGTTTTTGAGGAATTTCTTGTGAGTTTAAACCAGGAAACCAAGGCAAAAGGCAACAAATCTATTGTCAGGCTACAATGGTAGGGCAGAAGGTAATATAAATATGGTAACTACCATAGCTTGTAAGTGTAAAACCATTCTTTGCACGTGATTTCCATTGTCAGATTTCATCTGTGTCTCAGTTTTCCACTGTCAGTTGTCATATGTGTCTCAGTTCTAATGCTGCTCTTGAGATAATGTAGTATAGAACCATAGAATCATAGAATAGTTAGGATTGGAAAGGACCTTAAGATCATCTAGTTCCAACACCCCTGCCATAGGCAGGGATACCTCACACTAAACCATGTCACCCAAGGCTCTAGCAAACCTGGACTTGAATACCATCAGGGGTAGAGCATTCACAGCTTCCCTGGGCAACCCAGTCCAGGGCCTCACCACCCTCAGAGTAAAGAATTTCTTCCTTATATCCAATCTAAACTTCCCCTGGTTAAGTTTGAACCCATTACCCCTTGTCCTCTCACCACAGTCCCTAACGAATAGTCTCCCCCCAGCATCCCTATAGGCCCCCTCCAGATACTGGAAGGCTGCTATGAGGTTTCCATGCAGCCTTCTCTTCTCCAGGCTCAACAGACCCAACTTTCTCAGCCTAGCTTCATAAGGGAGGTGCTCCAGTCCCCTCATCATCCTCGTGGCCCTCCTCTGGACTTGTTCCAACAGTTCCATGTCCTTTTGATGTTGAGGGCACCAGAACTGTACACAATAATCCAAGTGAGGTCTCACAAGAGCAGAGGAGAGGGGCAGGATCACCTCCCTCGACGTGCTGGTCATGATCTTTTTGATGCAGCCCAGGATACAGTTGGCTTCCTGGGCTGCCAGCGCACACTGCCTGCTCATGTTCATTTTTTCATTGACCAACACCCGCAAGCCCTTCTGCGCAGGGCTGCTCTGAATCTCCTCTCTGCCCAACCTGGAGCTGTGCCTGGGATTGCTCCAACCCAGGTGGAGGACCTTGCACTTGGCATGGTAAACTTCATCAGATTGGCATCAGCCCACCTCACAAGTGTGCCAAGGTGCCTCTGGATGGCATTCCTTCCCTCCAGCATATCAACCAAACCACACAGCTTGGTGTCATTGGCAAACTTGTAGAGGGCGCACTCAATCCCAATGTCCATGTCACAGACAAAGATGTTGAACAAGATCTGTCCCAACACCAATCCCAGAGGGACTCCACTTGTTACTGGTCTCCAGCTGGACATTGAGCCATTGAGCACAACTGGTTGCGTGCAACCATCCAGCCAGATCTTTATCCACGGAGTGGTCCACCTATCAAATTGATGTCTCTCCAATTTAGAGACAAGGATGTCATGTGGGACAGTGTTGAAAACTTTGCACAAGTCCAGGCAGATGACATCAACTGCTCTACCCCTGTCCATCAATTCTGTAACCTCATCACAGAAGACCACCAGATTGGTCAGGCAGGATTTCCTCTTACTGAAGCCATGCTGGCTGTCACCAAGCACCTCTTTGTTTTTCATGTGCCTTAGCATGCCTTCCAGGAGAATCCGCTCCAAGATTTTGGCAGGCACAGAGGTGAGGCTGACTGGTCTGTAATTCCCTGGGTCATTCCTTTTCCCCTTCTTGAAAATGGGGGTTATATTTCTGTTTTCCCAGTCATTGAGATCTTCAACTGACTGCCATGATTTCTCAAATATGATGGACAGTGGCTTAGCAACTTCATTTGCCAGCTCCTTCAGGACCCGTGGATGAATTCCACCTGGTTTCATGGACTTTTGCATGTTCAGGTTTTCAAGATGGTCTCGAACCAGATCCTCTCCTACAGTGGGTCCAGGGACTTCATTCTCACAGTCCCTGCGTCTGCCTTCCAAGACTTGTCTGATGTGGTCAGAGCATTTGTCGGTGAAGACGGAGGCAAAGAAGTCATTAAGAACCTCAGCCTTCTCCAAATCCAGGGTAGCCAGTTCTGGTAGCTTCCGGAGGGGGGCCACGTTGTCCCTAATCTGTCTTTTATTTGCAATTGAGACAAGGGGTGGTACAAAATTACAAAATGAAATATATAAACCTTTAGAATCAATTTTAAGTAATGTTAAGTTTGATGGCTTTGTAACAGTAGTAATAGAAAATTACTGAGATGCATGATATACCGTCATGGGTTCAGCAGCAGAAGTCATTTTTTCTCCTTGGTAGCTGGTGCAGCGCTGTGTTTTTGATTTTGGGCCTGGGAACAGCACTGATAACACCAGTGTTTTCAGTTACTGCTTGGTAATATTTTGGAACTGGCCAAGGACTTTCTGAGTCTCATGCTATGCCAGGGAGGAGGGGGAGCCGGGAGGAAGCAGAGACAGGACACCTGACCCAAACTGACCGAAGAGGTATTCCATACCACAGCATGTCATGGCCAGGATGTGAACACGGAGGGCAGAGACCCGGAATGGTGTGGTGATGCACTGGGGGTGCACGGCATGGTCAGGTTTTTGGTACTGGGGAGTTCGCTGCTTGGGGGTGCACTGGCTGGGTCGGGCTTGGTGAGCAGTTGTATTCTCTTTTGTTGTATTTCTTTTGTATTATTACTGGTGGTAGCAGTAGTGATTTGTGCTATACCTTAGTTACTAAACTGTTCTTATCTCAACCTGTGTGAGTTGAATTCTTTTGCTTCTCCTCCCCATTCCCACTGGGACTGGGGGAAGAAAGAGGGGAAGTGAATGAGTGAGAAAACTGCGTGTGTGGGGGGCTTAAACCACGACATATACAGTGAAAAAATATAGACTACAGCTAGAGAACATACTGACAATTCTTGTATCAGATAAACTGCTGTAGTTGGCGTAGTTTAGGCCTTTATGACCTTAGTACAAAATGAGTGTAAGGAAAACAGGCTAGAAGAACAGGACATAAAGATAGGGAGTATCTGGAATGGCAGGGGTCCAGGATGGGCTGCAGTTAAACTAAGTGATAAGTAGAAGGGCAGGATGATTGTTGTGTCTATGGTGTTAATGAACCAATTAAGCTGGCATAAGCATCTACTGCGCGTGCTTCAAAAGCTGCCAGCAGTGATGAAGATTGTTGGAAGAAGTAAACGACCCCAAAGACCACCACCACATTTTTGTACGCATTTGGGGAATTTTATGGAAAATAATGTAATCTATGTGTAGCCTCATGAATATGTATGTATGCTCCGTAGCTATATAAGGACTGCTTGTGTAGCAATACATGGACACACGTTAGGAGGAGCTATCCCCCGTGCCTCCCAGTGCCGCAATAAAGAATACCTGCTTGTCAACTAGAAAACTTTGTTGGCAAATTTGTCCCTGGAATTTTCTCCGAATCACAATGTACCCATAGAATCCCTTCCTGTTATCTTTAACATCCCTAGCCAAGTTTAATTCTAAGTGGGCTTTAGCTTTCCTAACCTGGTCCCTATCTTCCCAGACAACATCCCTGTATTTTTCCCAGGCTACCTGTCCTTGCTTCCACCTTTTATAAGCCTCTTTTTTCCTCTGAATTTTCCTCAGCAGCTCCTTATCCATCCAAGGAGGTCTCCTCTTCCTCCTGCACCACTTCCTTCTAGTTGGGACACAACACTCCTGAGCTTGTAGCAGGTGATCCTTGAATATCAACCAACAGTCTTGGGCTCTCCTACCCTCTAGGGCTGTATCCCATGGAACCTCACTAAGCAGGTTCCTGAAGAGGCCAAAGTCTGCTCTCTTGAAGTCCAGGGCAGTGAGCTGCTGCACACTCTTCTCACTGTCCTGAGGATCTCAAATTTGACCATCTCATGATCGTTGCAATCAAGGCTGCCCTGGAGCATCACATTTTCTATCATCCCTTCCCAAGCTTTTTAACACTTTTGTAAGGTGATTTTCAATTACTGCTTCAACTACTCCCCCTTCCAGATCAGAACAGCTTTAGGGAAGCAGAAAGAGCTGGTTATTGAGGATATGAGTCATGCCAATTTTTTCTGAATGTCTAATGTAAGGTGCTTCCATGCCTAAATCCAGTCTCTGTGCTTGCATAATGCATACATCCTCTGATTGTCCAGTGAGATGCACAGGACTTACACAGAGCAGAATTTGGCCTTGTCATCTCTGAGACCTACAAATGCAGATATCTGCAAATGTCTTCACTAGTAAGTCCTATAAAGGACTTTCTATAAAGAAAGTGAAAAATTATGGAATAATTCTTCAATAATTTATGTAGAAAAGAACCATGACTACCTGATAAAATACCCAAACAGAAGATTTAATATGAACAAAATAGTAACTTTCCATATATTTCAAAATAAACCTGCAAAACATCATGCTGCAAGATGTTCTAAGGAAAAAAAAAAAAAGTTAAAAAGCAATGAGACACAATTATCAATCTAGGTCAATTTGGGCTCTATTTACCATCATAGATACAATCTACAGCTCAGTAAGTCCTTAAAGTTTGGTGGGACTTGCTTGGGTGTATTCCAGGAAGAAGTGAGCCATACTGACACTTTTTGGACATGCATTAGCTGCTGGAGATGGGATTGGGACTTAAAAAAGACACAGGTTTGACCCAGTACAGTTCTGACTGTGCACTGTAGTTCCTAAATAAGTATTAAACATACTTGGTCTTGCCAACTTTGAAAATGCCAGGTATAATATTTCTGTTTTCTCTTTCTGCTGCTAGACGGCTGCTTCATTCTTTCTGGAAAGAACTTCAGTGTGATTTGATGCCATATTTTGGGCTGCTGTAAGGCCCTTTAGTCCTAAGAGTAGTGGGAATTATTGACTGTATGCTCCAATGCCCAACATTTGCAAGCTGTGTTCCTTTTTTTTTCCTCCACTGCATTAGGAAAAGGTATCTTTTTGCCACTGGTATTTCAAATACAAATCACTAAAACAAATCCATACACTCAAGGAAAAAATCCAAAACAATAAACCATGTGGTCTTATAATCTTCAGTATTCCTAGTCAGCCCACTAAAAAGCAAAGGAAAAGCCATAATTTTTGCTGAATATTGTGAAAGTGTGTGGGTGAAGGGACAGCAATAGTTAATGAAACAGATTCAGGCATTATCAGCTGGTCTGGCTTAAGCCCTGGGAAGAGAGAAGAAAACATCAGGTGTTAATGCCCTGGTCAGGCCTAAGCCTTGGGAACTGTAAAGACAATAATGAAGGGTAAAGATGGGTTAGCAAAACAAGGAAGAGAGTTTGCAAGATAAAGCAGGATGTGCATCTCAAAGACAGACCAAACAATGTAAATATTTGTAACCCTTAGTAGTTTTGCTGAATCAGGATGATAAGGAAGAGAGTGGAAAGTTATTGCTTAGCACGTAGTAGACAATAAAAGAGATGTGAGACGTGAAATAAACAATTTCCGTTTGCAACCAGAAACCAGGTCTGTGCCTTACATCTCCACAAATGGTGCCCCAATGTGGGGCTTTAAAGGCGGATGAAGAGCCCCGGTGGAGAGGTGACAGAATGAGTCAGGCAGCAGACAAGAGAGCTGTCTTCCCGGGAAAATTTGCACCTCCTAAAAAGGTGAGCGATCAGGACTGTGGGTTCTCAACTTTTGAAAGAAAACAGTAGTTACTATGTAACCAGAATTAAAGGGTCTTTTGGCTACACCAACCCATCACATCTGAGAGGTAAGGAGGCCTGTGGGGGAGCACCAAAGAGGTCCTGACATAATGATCACCTGGAAAATATGAGCAGCCGAGAACGGGACTATAGGGGGAATATTACTGAGGAAGAAGCCTCCGTTTTACGGATGTTTTCAGTCCTTCTTAAGAAGAAGGGAGCAACATTTAAAGAGACAGACTCAAAGTTAATGTTGAAATGGTTGAAGACGTGTTATTCAGAAATTGATGAGTCCATCGTATTTGAGGTCTCTTTGTGGGATGGTGCAGGAGTTAAATTGTGAGACGCAGCCACAAAAGGCGATGTCACTGTGAAAAATTTGTTAGCCATTTGGAGAACTATTTTAGAAACACTGAAGATAAAAAATGAGATAGTGGAGCCCAGTGCTCCTCTGTCCCCCCTGATTCGGAGAGAACTCCAGGAACTCGCCAACAAAGTTTGAAGTTGACAAGCAGATATTCTTTATGGCGGCCTGGGGAGACATGCAGGATAGTTTCTCCAAGTGTGTCTCCCTGTACTGCCACACAGGCACTTTTACAGTCACCGGGCATACATCCATATTCATGAGGTTACACAAGTTTCCCGGTAGGTATACAAAAGGTGATGGTGATCTTTGAGAGTTGTTTACAGTATTCATACCTGATGGCAGTCTTTGGAGCTCCAGCTTAATTAACATTACAGTCTTAGCAATCACCCTGTCCTTTTATTGAGCAGATAGTTTCACTGCTCCCTCCCTGGACATCTGCTGGTCCCGGATACTCCCCAGTGCATGTTTACACCAACTTAATGAGTTCATTGACTTAGCAATCATCCTGTCCCTCCGCCCATCAGCCAGTTTAACTGTGCCCATCCCCAGGTCCTATTTTTCTATTTTATTTTTCTTACACTTTTTTGTATTAAGGTCCTATGGACCTAGAACTACCTTCAAGCACCCCCATTGCAAAGTCATCAGATTTAACCTTACTTAGAACTGATTACATTTTGTGCTTTTGTGCCTCCTCCTTTCACTCCTCCCGAACCTCCGCCAGTCACTGCTGGGGCTGCAAAGACTGAGGACCGGGATGAACACGATCCTTTTGACCAGGGCCCTGGTAATCCCAAGAAAGAGCCTACTCTCAGATCATCTGAAACCTGCAGGAGGAAATGTTTTAATTGCACTTGATAACGCTGAAACTACAGAACACATCAATGAGGAGCCTGCAGCACTTTCATCAGACTGCTGTTGCTGCTCCTGAAGTTCTGAAACCTGATAATTCTGATGCTGACCTGGATAGTCCTTTTGACCCGAGGCCTGTTGATCCGTAAAAGGAACCTGATTTATATCCCCTAGATCTTCATGATAAATGGGCAGCTGTAAAGGGAGAAGCGAGATGGGTGGGGGATGCAGATGTATTGTGTGCTTTCCTGGTGGTGTATGTGCCAGATCAAAACCTGCAGTGGGAAGGTCTCTTGTATGCTCTTATCAAAGACATCAGGTGAACGGTGATATACAACTCATTTTATATAGTCTCTCTGTAATACTTAATGTACTAGAGGTTGGCAAATATAAGCATGTCTGTGTTTCTACTGACCCTTGCAGACCTTTATAAATACTGCTGGCCACTTCTTCTGACGTAGGCTGGCCACCTGAGTCGGAATGAGTGTGTATTTTGGTCAGTATGAAAGCCCAAGCCTCATGCAATATAGGGGAGGCAGAGCCTCCGTGGGGACACTCAGCTGAGATTGAGCCTGCCAACTTGCACTCGATGATACTCAGAGCTGGTTTCCTGATTGTCTTCACAGGGTAGTTGCACCACATTCTGTACGTGGGGCCGTGTAGTGGGAGTAATGATTGTCTGGATTTTGTGTTTCAAATATAGTAGTTGAGTGGAATGTGCTTGTGGGTTCCCATGCGTATGTGTGTGTGTGTGTCGAGGGCAGATGGTGTTCTGCATATTTTTTGTTATCGGGTTAGTGTAAAATTTTTAGTGGGTAGCAGATTCACATTCTGGGCAAGAAAGGGTTAATGCAAAAGTGCAGTTGCCGGCAGGTATTTATGGCTACTGCAGGCAGCTGTAGCTGCTGTTGAGCAGGCCCAGCAGGCCGGGCGTTTATAGCAGGCAAAGAAGGGAGAGCGACTTGGGGGGGGGGGGAGGAAGTTATTTGATAGAGCTCGGTAACCATGTTCAAAAGAAGCTGCCCTCCGACTTGGCTCCCAGTGCTCCACCCGTGGAACGGCCAGGATGGACACCAGAGCCATGGAGTGAAAAAAGAAAAAGGCAACAAACCCCCCCCAAAAAGCCACCAAAATCCCTCTTGATCTACTGAAGTATACAGGCAGTTTGTAGAGACACCACAAACAAAGCCTAAAGAGGCCTGCAACACACTGGGCACAGGGGAAGAGTCCTGCTCAGTGTGTTTAAGGTAACCTGGGGGTAAATCCAAGACTTGGAGGAGCAGACAGATAGGTTGAAACAGGAACTGCTAACTGAAAGACAGGGGTAGTGCAACCACAAGTTTTACCAGCCATCACCCAAGCAGCATCAGGGGGGCAGAGAAAGGGAAAAAAAAAAAAAAAAAAGGGCACTGACACCGCAAACTCCTTGACTGTTAACACTGTGCAGTTTACTTCTGCAGCTGCTCCACATTCCTTTTTCATCAGAATGCCTTTGCTTTAAGGAAACACTTTAACCTGTCTTACTTCTCAAGAACTGATAACCTGGGGGAGGGGGTATATTTGTGTCCTCCTACCCACAGGCCTATGGAGGCTGTCTGCAAATTTTGTCAAGCCTTTCCATGAGGTGAACAGACAAGTGGTGGAATCCGATGCCTCAGCTATAAGAGCTGACCATGAATACCCCAAGCAGAATGAGATAGAGGAAGAGAAAAACGAATGACTGCAAAACATCACTTGGGGGCAACTGAAAAGAAACAGCTTGAATATGTGTGCTTGTAAAGTACCTATTATTAGAGGCTGTGATTTTGTGTATAAAACTACCTGTATTTATTAGCCAGTTTCTAATAAGAAACTGCACCTTGTATTGTATGGATTTGTTACTTGTAAAAGAGATGTCAGAGCATGCAAATTTGCAACAGCAGCTAGAAAATGCTAAGGCAAAAGGTAGAAAGATTCTAATACAATGATAGCATTATAAAGCAGACAATGGAGCAAATTAAGAGGGTGAGAGAACTCCACTGATAAGAAATTTCTTTGGCTGGTCTGTCACTGCCACTAGCATCTTCAACATGCTGCTGCACCCTGTAGTATACATACTGTTAATGTAAATCTGCACGCGCTTTGCCATAGTAGTGACTTGTTACTCGATGAAGCAGGTGAAAATCTGCATTGACAACAAGGTGCAAGGACTGAGGTTGGCCAAATGCCTCCTACCACAGTCAAGGGCAAGACTGGGTTGGCCTCTGTGTTTGCCACCAAGAAGAACCTTTAGCTCCGCTGTTGGCTGCAGCCCACCAGGCGTTGAGTGGTGGGTATACATGCCATGCCAGACCTTGATGTGAGGGATGGACTCCCCTGTAATCAGAGAGCTATCCAGGAGAGAAGGGCAGGCCAAGCAGCCTGTGGTTGACAAATGCTGGAGATACGATCTAGTCCAAATCCCCTGCTCAAGTAGGGTCATCTAAAGCAGGTATTTATATACATATACATATAAAAAAGGGAAATGCAAGGATTTTCTCCACACAAACAGTTAGCAAAAGTGCAATTCGTACTGTTTTTTTTTAATTTGTCTAGTTTTTATTCTCTTTCCACAATACAGTGCTTGTGACATCTGATGGACAGTTCCTTGCTGAAACCACTGGTTCTATACAAAGACCTATGTGATAACAAGTGGAAAGGACCAGAGCCATTGCTGACATGGGATCAAGGATACGGCTGTGTACAGCTAGCGACAGGACCATACTGGCTGCCAGTGAAACGTATAAAGCCCCAGAACTCAACAACATAAAGAAACAAGGACAGAAATATTTGTAACAGCTGTTCTATTATGTGTGACCATGGGTAATGGACAAGTATACTGGGCACATTTGTTAAATCCCCCATTATTCCAACCTGTTATATGGTGTGCAGGATTCACTGGTATGCCACATGTTATAAAGGCTCAAGTGACTTCAAATCAGACTAATCTTACTGAAATGATGCTCCTTGGAGTAGTGGATGGTTATGTTAATTACACAGGTCAAGCAGTGATTGAGTGGACACAGCAAATTGTAAAAAACATGCTAGTAAAACAAAAAAAGGGAATCATAGGGGGGACCTCAAAAGCATGAATCAACAAAGCATTATTTTTCTTAAATTTTTTAACATCCAGTTCTGATTTACACACAGGCATGAATGTCCCCCCAGTGATGAGGCATTTTTCTGCACCAACCCATGTAGGCCCAGATCTGATACCAGGGAAAGAGCCTGTTATAGTAATAATAAAGTCTTTGGAAAATCATAACTGGGAAGGTCCTTTCAGGTTAATAACTTGGGTAAGAGGCTATGCTTGTGTCTTTATAGAACAAGGACCCCCTGCTATACACTCGTCCGTTTATACAAGCGATGGCTGCCAATGAATATTGGTGCCGATTCATCGCTGAAGTTAACCCGTGGGAACTGCACAAAATTAACTGGTCTCTTTTTGGAGAACCAGTCAACTGAGAGCGTATCTGTGCGGGAGCGTATCGCAACTGGACTTTCCAGCCGCTAGTAACAGACTAGGAACATTTAAGCCGGGAAAGAGTACCACTGGACAACAGGGTTGCTTTCAGACATTGATTCCGTGAGGCACGCCTCACTACAGAACAGAATGACTGTTGATTTTTATTGTTTGCTCAAGGCTATGGGTGTGAAGATTTTGATGGTATGTGCTGCACGATCTTATCAGATCATCCATAAAAGCATTCCAGACTTAAGAACAAGGACAGCACACCTTCAGGAAGATGAGAGACTGAATTGGTTGAACAAAGTGTTTCTGGCTTGAGCATTGCAGGATAGCTTTACTTTATCTTAATCATTTTATCAGTATTTTTAGGTATTCTAATCTGTGTGCCTTGTTTGCTACAATAGCTAATGGAGAATATAGAAACTTTGGCAAAAGTAGATCATAAATCTATAAAAGCTGTCTTTTAGTAAAACACAAAGGGGGAGATGTGGGTGAAGGGATAGAAATAGTTAATGAAATTGATTCAGGGTTATTGCCCTGGTCCAGCTTAAGCCCTGGGAAGGGCAAAGAAAACACCAGGTGTTCATGCCCTGGGCAGGCCTTGGGAACTGTGAAAATGACAACGAAGGGTAAAGGTCAGTTTGTGAAACAGAGCACAGAGTTTGCAAGATAAAGCAGGATGTGCATATCAAAGACAGACCAAACAATGCAAATATTTGTAACCCTTGGTAGTTTTGCTGAATTGGGATGATAAGGAAGTAAGAGAGTGGAAAGTTACTGCTTCGCATTTATTAGGCAAAACAAATCATTTTGTTTGCAACCAGAAACAGGGTTCATGCCTTATGTCTCCACAAAAGTGATATTGTGAGAAGTTACAGACTCCATGCAATTCAGTGTGAATGAAGCAGAAGCTGTTTATTGCTTGCAAAGTTCGCCTTATATAACAAAACTCCACCCCTTTACATGATCAGGCAAACTGAATTGGTTGCATGCACTGTCCACGCACCCTTTTACAGATTCTGATTGGTCCTTCACATTTACATCTGGTACTGGTCAGATCCAGGTCTCAAACCACAACGTCCTGTTTACTTGCTGCTTCAGCCATTCCACTTCCTTCCTGCAGGGACCCAAGGTGACCTTCAACACCTCACAGAGGCCTAGATCATGGGCTTGGCTCATCGGGAATTCACTGTTAGCAAGATGCATGCCCACAATTCCCCCTTCTTGTTCATGAGCCAGCCAAATGCGTTTAACTGCCCCATGTATCATTCGCTGTACACATTGCAAAATACATGGAAATAAAATTAATACAACCAAAATAACATTTATTACCATCACACATCCTTTTACAATTGACCCCAACCTTCCAGTTAAACTCCAATTTGTCAGCAACGCATCCAACCATGAAATACGCCCATCTTGATACACTCTGTGTAACACCTTCACATGACTCCATATTTCTTGCACATTCTATAACACCTTTCCCGATTTAAAATTGCCTATGGACTGATTGATATAACCCAAGTTTACCCCTTCTACTGAATAATTCACATACAGGATGGTCTGGTTATGCAATTCCCAGACAAATGGAGTGTCTTCCATGGTCACGTTGTCCTCTCGGCACTGATATGCTGCGCTCAAGAGGCTCAATGGGTCAAGTTTTGTCCAATTGCTTACTGGGATCCCTAAAACCAGTGCATTGACCTGACCCACACACCTGACAGCCTTTTATCCCTGTAACATCAACCACGTTCTCTCTCAAGTTAACGTAACTATTGCCCACAAAACCAGTATTAACAGTCTGCAATACAAAAATGGCAACAAGCACAGATGTGAGCAAAATACCCCTATGTATGCCCATTTTTATTTCTTCATTTGTTTCCAGGCAAACCATGTAGCACACCTGCTTTTAATTTGTTAATTAAGAGGCACGCTAAGTGATTTGCGTTTTCAAATTCCACCTGTGAAGAAAGCCTTTTCACAACATTTACATTTACATAATAACCAGGTTCATAGAGATGACAGGTTGGAGACGTGGGACAAAGTTCAGTCTGTTGAATCTCTAGATTTATCCAAGCTTGAAGATGGGTATCAGCAAATTCTCCCTGACCCGTTAGCATATCAACATTGACATTTTTTAATGGATCCCCATCTGCTCTATCCATATTATTTATGGCAGCCACTTCACAGGCATCTATCCAGCACAAGTGCCATAGTACTTCTTGCATGGGATCCAACAATAAAGCTATTAGTTGGCAACCATCCTATGGCATCATCAAATTCCCAGTAAAGATGTTGACAATAATAGCCTGTGTGAATGGCGCATTCAAGCCGTTCTGTTGTACTGTCTTTTGAGCTTCTTCAGCTAATTCCCAAGGCAGTGGCTGCCACTGAGTAGACTGACCTGGACCCCCCAGCATCACTGGGTAGGCCAATGGAATTAAATCCCCCTCCATGACTGATTGTCTAAATATACCCTTCCAGTACTTATGTAGATCATATTCCCCACCCCTCTCATCCCCAACATCATTAGGCGGTAAGGCTGTCCTAGCTGCCTTTTTCCCTATGCTAGGTGGGCTCTCAGTAGGGTCTGACTCAAGGTCTCGCAGCTTATGTAGCAGCTCCTGAACCCAAGTTGTTTTTTTAGCCAAGAAATCTTTGGTCGACGAGAGGGGTGCGGGAGGCGGTGCTGGCGGACACAGTCGACTTTGTCCCTCCGGAGCAGGCGATGATGTGGGTAGCACAACTTGTTCGCAGGTGTTTTGCGCAGGCAGGGGTGGAGCGCCTTGTTGCCACATGTCTTTGCTATCCACATCTCAGCCGAGCCTCCTTCTGTGCCCAACAGGGGCACACTCGAGTGTGTGAGTGGCGCAGTCAGGGGGGCATTAATGGTGAATCAAAGACTTGCACTTGCACTGGAGTAGGGGCAGGGGTTGAAGCTGGCTTCGTAGCAACGAGTATTCCTGCCGCTGCAGCGCGTTCGGCTTTTAACTCCTGTAGGGCTATGTGCACAACCCTCCAGCTGGTAGCCAGAGCCCTGGCTTCTTTGTTACTATGGCTGACCGCCTCCCATAACTGTTCCCCAATCTGGTGCCATGTCTCAACCTTAAAAGCATTCTGAGGGTCAGCTGGAAACCCCTTCTCTCAGCACCAGCTCAAGTAAGGACTTTAAATTCCATTCATTGTACCTTATCCCTTTCTTAGAAAGGATATGCAGGAGAAGTCTAACTATAGCACTTTGTCTTTTATTACCGACTGCCCCATCTCCTGCCCTGGCTGCTCACCTCCCTTGGATGTCCCACCTCTCTCAGGTGTCTGTGCAATGAGCATGCCTTTCGCAGCCCCCGGCCTCATGGTCTGCTCCAGTATCAGTCCAGCTGAGTCATCCTCCAGTTGGGCCTTCCCTGGCTTCTCCCCCGATTGCCGTAGCTGACAGCTCCTCTTGAGCATCATGCTGGGGTTACCATTTGTGGGAAGAAATTATGGACTCCACACAACTCAATGCAAATCAAGCAAAAGCCATTTATTGTTTGCAAAGTTCGCCTTATATAACAAAACTCCACCTCTTCAAGTGATCAGGCAAACTGTAATTGGCTGCATGCACTTTTCACATGCCCTTTTACAGATTCTGATTGGCCCTTCACATTTATGTCTGGTAGAGCCCAGGTCTGGATCTCAAACCACAACATCCTGTTTACTTGCTGCTTCAGCCATTCCACTTTTTTCTTGCTGGGGCCTAAGGTGACCTTCAACACCCTCATAGAGGCCTAGATCATGGGCCTGGCTCATTGGGAATCCACTGTTAGCAAGATGCATGCCCACATGGTATGGTGGACAACACAAGGCCAGAATGAAATTAATTTCCTCTTATTATGTAGAAAATACCGATTTTTAGATTACAGACCTATTTTGTAGGCATGGCGAGCATGCATCGCCTTAACTCATATCATCACACTGCTGGTCTCTGGTGTTACTCTTTCATTGTCTCAGAAGATCATAGTGTGAGGAGGTGACAAATAGACTCATCTCAGGGGGAGCTAAAGAGTGCCTTTTTCTCATTTGATTACTACTTCGTTGCCAAGAGAGACACTATAACACAGAACTAAGTGAGCATTAAAGTGTGAAATTAATTTCTGATAGTCAAATAAAAAGGAAGACAGGACTGTATAGGACCAAATTATATTCACAGTGAAAAGAGCACTTCAGAGTACCTCATGTTGTTCTCATCAAGTGCCACTGCACCCACAGGATCACCACCTTCTCCCATAAAGCAGAAGTTCTTCCAAGCATCAGCTCAGATTACATGATCTGACTGTGGTCTCAATCAGACCTCACTCTGTCTCCAACTTCAAAACCCTCATCTGGAGACAAGAAGCTTTTACCACTGACTGTAGCATCTATGAAATATAGATGTGGAAGATGGCCAAGACCAAACCATCCTCAGATGTGTGTCATGAAAGATCTCAGCACTGCTGCACATCTGATTTTGAAAAGGAAGACTGGTTGGAGCATTTGTGGAAAAGGACAGCCTGCATTCACGATTTTGGTAATTTCCATGACACTTCCCACCCTGTTTCTGCACCAAAGAGGTTCAGCACTTACTCCAGACAGTAAACCCACCCTGCTTATAACTAAGAAGTCCAAATTCAGTATAGTGGAAATCATTTGTGTGATTCAGGATCCAAGGTATGCTTCTAGCATTGTCCTAAATTTTGTTGTTTATCTTATGCAAATGTGTCCTGGGTTCAGCAGTAGCAGTCATTTTTCTCCTTCTTAGTAGCTGGTGCAGTGTTGTGTTTTTGACTTTCAGCCTGGGAACAATGCTGATAACACCAATGTTCTTAGTTGTTGCCCAGTAATGTCTACTCTGATCAAGGACTTTCTGAGTCTCACGCTCTGCCAGGGAGGACGGGAAGACGGGAGGAAGCAGAGACAGGACACCTGACCCAAACAAGCCAAAGAGGTATTCCATACCACAGCACATCATGTCCAGTACATAAACTGGGGGCAGTCACCTGCAAGGGGTAGTTTGCTGCTCAGGTCGGGATGGGTATAAGTTGGCAGGTGATGAGTGGTTGTATTCTCTTCCCTTGTTATTTCCCTTATCATTATTATTTGTGGCAACAGCAGTGGTTTGTGTTATACCTTAATTACTGGATTGTTCATACCTCAACCAGTGGGAGTTACATTCTTTCAATTCTTCTCCCATCCCTCTGGGAACGGGGGGAGGAAAAAGGGGGAGTGAGCGAGTGGCTGCGTGGTTATGGGTCACCAGCTTGGCTTCAAACACGACAGCTCTTTTTGGTGCCCAACGTGGGGCACAAAGGGTTGAGATAACGACCGATCTGACCAAAGGGTGTCTAATCGTATTTGTGATAAGCATTTATTGTTTCTGATTAATAGTCACTTGTCACAATACTGATTTACTGGCTCTCAAAGTTGTTGCTCTTGATCTTACAGTTTCAGCATGTCATACATTATTTAAAGCTGGTATTTGCTGCTTTAGTGTTTATTGGCTGGAGGAGGCTGGGCTAAGGATCTTCTTTCACCATATTTTGTGCCAATGACTTACAATACAATAGACTCGTTGATCATGTAACTGATGTTACTTACATTTCTAGTGTGGTCATCACCTCTATACTTTGGGAGATATATAATAAAAGCCTTTGAGAAAGGGAGGAAAATAATCCAAATCCTGCTGAAAGCCAGTTTTGCCATAAAACAGAGTAAGGTCAAGGGACCTACACAGCAGATTCATTTAAAAAGGGATAAAGTTCCTGTGATGCACATAAAGAATTTGCTGGGGAAGACAGTCTGGGTTATTCCTGCTTCAGGTAAAGGCAAACCCACTTGTGGAATTGCTTTTGCTCAGGGACTCGGATATACCTGGTGAATAATGTGGGAACATGGGGAAGTCCTATGTGCACCTTAAGGGGATTTGAATTTAGGGGAAAACAGTCAATGAACTCAACTGCATGCTGTTGCCTGCTATGTAGCACTTCTATAGCCCACCAATTAGATGTCTTCAGGTCATCAGCGACTGGCCCTGACTTCCCTCCTACCATCATCTCAACAAAGAATGAACTTTGATGAAACCAGATGAGTTCTACGGTATCATCAGCAGGCAACAATCCAGCACTGCACACAGCTTCTCCTGCTCTGAAAGACTGTTGCAAGAGATAGAGCCTAAAATCATGGACCAGATGAACTCAGCAGCTTTATAGGGATTGGTCCATGCACTAAGGAATGATATCTCTCTCTCTCTGTATATATATGTGTATATATATATGTATGAGACAAGAGTGATGGCATATTGAAAAATATGGGATCTGAGCATGACATGAATGGTATGGAATAAGGGGTGGATACTGTCCTGGGTTCAGCAGTAGCAGTCATTTTTCTCCTTCTTAGTAGCTGTATTTTTTACTTTCAGCCTGGGAACAATGCTGATAACACCAATGTTTTTAGTTGTTGCTCAGTAATGTTTACTTTGATCAAGGACTTTCTGAACCTCATGCTCTGCCAGGGAGGACAGGAAGATGGGAGGAAGCAGAGACAGAACACCTGACCGAAGCTAACCAAAGAGGTATTCCACACTACAGCACGTCATGGCCAGTATATAAACTGGGGGCAGTTACCTGCAAGGGGTAGATTGCTGCTCAGGTCAGCTGGGTATTGGTAGGTGGGTGGTGAGCGGTTGTATTCTCTTTCCTTGTTATTTCCCTTATCATAATTATTATTGGTGGTAGCAGTAGCAGTGGTTAGTGTTATACCTTAGTTGCTGGACTGTTCCTATCTCAACCAATGGGAGTTACATTCTTTCCATTCTCCTCCCCATCCCTCCGGGAACAGGGGGCAGGAGGAGGGGGAGTGAGTGAGCAGCTGCATGGTTCTGAGTTGCCAGCTGGGCTTCAACGACGACAAAATGTTTTTATCTAAGAGTAAAGAAAGAGTCAGGCAGGGACCTGTATTGAGCATCCCTGGCTTTTTGTAGGTTCTCTGTGAAAATACTGTCTGTGAGCTTGACCTTCCAAAGCATCAATACTTTCTAAACCCAGCAATCGTAACCCTTTTCCATCTGGATCTAAATGAGGTGGATAGAGTAACACGAAATAAACCTAATGCAGCTGTGTTGAAACAAATTGCTTGGCCTCCAGGATATCAACCACACTGTTTTTCAGAAAGTGGTTTTTGAGAACTTCCCTGATCATCCCCATCCCCTGTGGAATTACGCACCAGAGCAGTCATCCCTTCATTTTTCTGGTAAGGTGACTGATGCAGCATCTGCTACTGATTTGATATTGTCCAGATATTGTTCAGATTCTTACTTTCCTTGTGAAGCTGCTGCATCTGCCACACTGGGATCCTGTAAGGCTAGGGAACCTTTATTCCATAGACTACTGCCACATTGCCTGCATTGTGTGCATTGGAAAAATTTGTATTCTCCCATACTGGTCTCACTCAAGAGTATCTGCAGGTCTGCTCAGTGTCTGTGCTCACACTGTGTCATTCCCTCTGAAATTCCTGAAATTCTAGGCTCAGAGCTTCCAGCACAGTTGCCTGGTGACTACTTAGCAGCAAATGATAATTCAGGCTGCTTCTCAGTTGTGTAATCTGAGCCCTTAGAAAAGCAATGGATGGAGTACCACAGTGTACCTTCCCTATGACAGAGTAAGATCCTGATCTTAGACATGGAAACTGAAAAATTAAGTTATTTATGCTTATTTGCCATAGATAATGGAAGCATTAAGCAGAGAATCCTAACTTTTTAATTCTACCTTTTCTTTTACTCCTGCCATCCCTTTCCCCTCTTTTCTATTCCAGTGGGAACTTTCCTTCCCTAGTGCCCATGACAAGTCCCAGAGAATGTCTGGATGGTGAGGGATGAAGCTGCCAGTTCACAACGGACACCAGGCTGTGCGAAGCACTATGCTAGAAGCCAGTGTTCAGTGACAGCCTATACAGAGAACCCTGTTTTACACAAGAAACCCAAGGAAAGCCATGCTCTCAGAACAACAGCTCCTTCTTCCATGGTACGGCAAACACTTCTCATGAGGAGAATCTCGTACTAATTTTAAATCCAGCCAGAAAGCACTGCGGTGAGTGGTCAGAGAGAGGTTGATTTCCTATATGCAGAGTGTGCAATGAGCAAACTGTTAGTCTCTCCTTTCTGGAGCAAGCAAAAAAGCAACTAACAAACACAGCATGAGTTCCTGTCTGAAAAGCCATTTCTTGTGTACGTAAAAAAGATGAACACCATTTCCCTTTAGAGTTTTACTGGGAAAGGGCCAGTGATTTCTTATAATTAAATACAATTGCCTCAGTTATATGGACATTATCAATAAAGGGCTAGGTTCCTCCTGCAAAACATATTGATGCCAGCGAACACACTGTGTTTTTAAAAATATGTGATATTATTAATATCATTACTATTTGGGAGCTTCCTTTTATTTTGAGGTTAATCAGAAATTAATTTTAGCTGGTTCCTTCTGAGATCTTCTTATGAAATGTGTTTTGTGAAAAGTATCTATAATAGTAAGTCTCCTTTGAAAATATAATTATCAAGGTTTTTAAAGCTGTAAGTGTGATTTGTTGTTAATTCTTCAGCTTCAGCACTGAACCAGTGCCTTCACCATTCATACTGCAGTGATATCTCCACATAAAACTGGCTTTATTTTAATGCCATGTAAAGCAAACTTTCTCTGAATCAATTTCACTATGAAAACAGCATTTCATATAAGTATAATGTTAACTATCCATATACACTTCTGTGGGGAGTTAAACCGTAAATTTCATTTCCCCCTCGATTTCCGCACCCCCCCTGCCCCCCCCAACTCGGATGGGGAGAAACGGGGAGAGGAACCAAAGAAAATGTAACTCCCACGGGTTGAGATAAGAACAGCCCAGTAACTAAGATACAATACAAATCACTACTGCCACCACCAACACCAATAATAATGACAAAGTAAATACAAAGGGAGAGGATACAACCGTTTCGCCGCCCGACCGAGCCGAGAGACCGTGCGCTGCTCCAGGGACCGCCCCGCTCCCGAGACCACGTGGCCCCAGAGACCGCGTGGTGCGAGTGAGCGACCGCCCCCACTCCCCCCAACGTGTGCTGCGTGAGCCCACCCCCCCCACCCCCCGAATCCTACCTCCTGGGCATGACGTGCTGTGGTATGGAATAATCTCATTGGTCAGCCCCGGTCAGGCGCCCTGTCTCCCCTCCCCCGGCTTTTCTGTCTTACACGGCGTAACATGAGACTCTGTGGGGGACGGGGGGACGGGGGGGAAGCTGAACCCATAACAATCCACCCCTTATTCCATACCATTCACATCATGCTCAGATCCCACTTTTAAAAATATCATCCCATATATATATATATGTACATATACATCCACACACACACAGATGGAGAGATATAATCCCTTAGTGCCTGGGCCAATCCCTATAAAGCTGCTGAGTCCATCCAGTCCGTGATGTCAGGCTCCACCTTTTGTAACAGTCTTTCAGAGCAGGGGAGGCTGTGTACAGTGTTGGATCGCTGCCTGCTGATGCTGATTGTTCCTATACTGCAGAACTCGTCTGGTTTCATCGAAGTTTATTCTTTCTTGGGATGATGGTCTGAGGGTCAATCGTGGATGACTTGAAGACATCTAGTTGATGGGCTATAAAGAAACACATTACATAACAAGCAACAGCATGTATTTGAGTTCATTGACTGTTTTCTCCTAAAATCAAATCTCCTTGAAGTACACATCAGACTTCCCCATCTTCCCGCATTACCCACCAAGTATATCCAGGTCCCTGAGCAAAAGCAATCCCATGAGTGGGTTTGCCTTTACCTGAAGCAGGAATAGCCCAGATTGTCTTCCCCAGCAAATTCTTTATGTGCACCACAGGAACGTTGTCCTCCTCTACAGTAGGCAGAAGTTCTGACTGGGCTGGACCAGCCCTGTTGGTAGACCCTCTGGTGTTGACCAACCAGGTGGCCTTTGGTAAATGTGTATCACAATGTTTGAAAGTCCCACCACCCATGGCTCTCAGGGTAGTTTTTAATAGCCCATTGTACTGTTCGATTTTCCCAGAGGCTGCTGCATGGTAGGGGATGTGATATACCCATTCAATGCCATGCTCTTTGGCCCAAGTATCTATCAGATTGTTCCGGAAATGAGTTCCACTGTCTGACTCAATTCTCTCTGGTGTGCTGTGTCACCACAAAATCTGTTTCTCAAGGTCCAGGGTAGTGTTTCAGGCAGTGGCGTGGGGCACAGCGTATGTTTCCAACCATCCGGTGGTTGCTTCCACCATGGTAAGCACATGACGCTTGCCTTGGCAGGTTGGTGGGAGTGTGATATAATCAATCTGCCAGGCCCCTCCATAGCTGTACTTCAGCCATCGTCCTCCATACCGAAGGGGCTTTAACCATTTAGCCTGCTTAATTGCAGCACACGTTTCACAGTCATGAATAACCTGGGCAATAGTATCCATTGTTAAGTCCACCCCTCGATCACGAGCCCATCTGTATGTTGCACCTCTGCCCTGATGGCATGAAGTGTCGTGGGCCCACCGGGCCAAAAATAATTCACCCTTATGTTGCCAATCTAAGTCCATCTGAGCTACTTCAATTTTAGCAGCTTGACCCACTTGTTGATTGTTCTGGTGTTCCTCAGTAGCCCGACTCTTGGGTACATGAGCATCCACATGGCGTACCTTGACCACCAGGTTTTGCACTCGGGCAGCAATGTCTTGCCACAGTGCAGCAGTCCAGATGGGTTTACCTCTGCGTTGCCAGTTGCTCTGCTTCCATTGCTGCAACCACCCCCACAGGGCGTTCGCCATCATCCATGAGTCAGTATAGAGATAAAGTACTGGCCACTTTTCTCATTCAGCAATGTCCAAGGCCAGCTGGATGGCTTTCACTTCTGCAAACTGACTCGATTCACCCTCCCCTTCAGCAGTTTCTGCAACTTGTCGTTGAAGACTCCATACTGCTGCCTTCCATCTACGGTGCTTTCCCACAATGCGACAAGACCCATCAGTGAATAAGGCATATTGCTTTTCACTTTCTGACAGTTCATTATATGGTGGGGCCTCTTCAGCACGCATCACTCCTTCCTCCTCTGGTGACCTTCCAGAATCTTTGCCCTCTGGCCAGTCCATGATGACTTCTAGGATTCCCACGCGACTGGGATTTCCTATTCGAGCTCGTTGTGTAATTAATGCAGCCCACTTACTCCATGTAGCATCAGTTGCATGATGTGTAGAGGAGACCCTGCCTTTGAACATCCAGCCCAGCACGGGCAACCAGGGTGCCAGGAGGAGCTGTGCTTCAGTGCCAATCACTTCCGAAGCAGCTCGAACCCCTTCATAGGCTGCCAATATCTCTTTTTCAGTTGGGGTGTAGCTGGCCTCAGATCCTTTGTATCCCCGACTCCAAAAGCCGAGGGGTCGACCTCGAGTTTCCCCTGGAGCTTTCTGCCAGAGGCTCCAGGTAGGACCATTCTCCCCAGCTGCGGTGTGCAGTACATTTTTAACATCTGGCCAGGTCCGGACTGGTCCGAGGGCTACTGCACGAACTATCTCACGTTCAATTTGCTCAAAGGCTTGTTGTTGCTCTGGGCCCCATTTAAAATCATTTTTCTTCCGAGTCACATAATAGAGAGGGCTTACAATCAAACTGTAATTCGGGATGTGCATCCTCCAGAACCCCACAGCACCCAAGAAAGCTTGTGCTTCTTTCTTATTAGTTGGTGGCAACATTGCTGTTATCTTGTTGATCACGCCTGTGGGGATCTGGCAGCGTACATCTTGCCATTTTATTCCCAAAAATTGAATCTCCTGTGCAGGTCCCTTGACCTTACTCTGTTTTATGGCAAAACTGGCTTTCAGCAGGATTTGGATTGTTTTCCTCCCTTTCTCAAAGACTTCTGCTGTATCACCCCACATGGTAAAGTCATCAATGTATCGCAGGTGTTCTGGAGCTTGCCCCTGTTCCAGTGCAGTCTGGATCAGTCCATGGCAGATGGTAGGGCTGTGTTTCCACCCCTGGGGCAGTCGGTTCCAAGTGTACTGGATGCCCCCCCTCCAAGTAAAAGCGAACTGTGGCCTGCACTCTGCTACCAAAGGAATTGAGAAAAAGGCATTGGCAATATCAGCTGTGGCATACCACTTGGCTGCCTTTGACTCCAGTTCATACTGAATCTCTAGCATGCCCAGTACGGCAGCACTCAAGGATGGGGTAACTTCGTTCAGGCCACGATAGTCTATTGTTAGTCTCCACTCTCCATTAGACTTTGGCACTGGCCATCTGGGGCTATTAAAGGGTGAGTGGGTCCTCCTGATCACTCCTTGACTCTCTAATCTACGGATCAGCTTATGGATGGGAATCAGGGAGTCTCGGTTGGTGCAATATTGCCGCCGATGCACTGTTGTGGTCGCGACTGGCACTTGTTGTTCTTCGACCTTCAGCAACCCCACAGCAGAAGGATCCTCTGAGAGACCAGGCAAGGTGGACAGCTGCTCCACTTCCTCTGTCTCCAAAGCAGCAATACCGAAAGCCCACCGGTACCCTTTTGGGTCTTTGAAGTACCCTCTCCTGAGGTAATCCATGCCAAGGATACATGGAGCCTCTGGACCAGTCACAATGGGGTGTTTTTGCCATTCCCTCCCAGCCAGGCTGATTTCAGCCTCCAGTACAGTCAACTCTTGGGATCCTCCTGTCACTCCAGAAATAGAAATAGGTTCCACCCCTTGACAGCTTGATGGCATCAGAGTACACTGTGCACTGGTATCTACTAGAGCCTTATACTTCTGTGGGACTGATGTGCCAGGCCATCTGATCCATACAGTCCAATACATTCGATTGTCCCCTACCTCCACCTGGCTGGAGGCGGGGTCCCTCTAGTAGTCATCACATTGGTCACTCTCGTCTTGTAGAGATGGACTTTTCTTCTTCATCACAGGAGCTGAGGTAAAATCGGCTCTTCCACTCCATCTGGGAACCTGCTCACCAGAGACTGAAGCCGCAGCCTTCATGGGGTGATGAGACTTGACCTTTGCTCTCCTTTTCAGTTCTCGCACCCGCTCCTCCAAAACTGAAGTAGGCTTTCCATCCCACTCCATCATATCATCTCCATGATCCTGCAGGTAAAACCATAGGGTGGCCCGTGGTGTATAACTTCTATATCTTCTCTCTCGAACAGTGGGACGCCTTCTGTTAATAGCTGAGACGTGTGTTGGTACACGTGAGGAGCTGGATAGATCGTCTCTCAATTGTTGGAGGTTCTGGGACAGTTTTTCCACAGCTGAGATGATGGAAGGGGTGGTATTATCTTCAAACTCTCAGAGTTGATAAATCATTTCATCCACTGTTGGTGGTCTTATGTCACTCCAGGTTATTGTTGCCAATGAATGGGCATATGATTGGGGTGCATTTTGTGTAAATTTCCGCCACATGGGTCGTGTACATTTGACTTCATCTGGATCTATGGGTATATCCCCAACATTCGGCTTGGTGATATAGATCATCTCTACAATGGCTGATTCTCTCAGAGACTGGATGCCCTTTTCTAGAGTAGTCCACTTGGCTGAACGACTCATAACATCATCCTTGTATGGAAACCTATCTTTCACAGCTGACAAGAGCCGTTTCCAAAGGCTGAGGGACTTTTTCTCTCTTGCAATTGCTTTGTCAATTCCCCCTTCCCTGGCAAGTGATCCCAGCTGTTTGGCTTCACTACCTTCTAGTTCATGACCGTCGGCCCCATTGTCCCAGCATCGGAGCAGCCAGGTGATGATGTGCTCCCCTGGCTGACGGGTAAAGTCTTTTCGCATATTCCGTAGCTCGGTTGAGGTCTGAGATCGAGAAGTCACCTCTTCCTTTTCTTCTTCTTCTTCATCATGTGGTAATAACTCCTGGTCAGATGCTGTCCCAGGTAGTGACGTTTCTTTGTCTTGGTTCATCTTTCCTGCCTCTTCTTTGTTTTTCCTCTGGCGTACAGGGGCAACCGATATTGGTATGAGTTGGTCCTCTGGTTTAGCTGCAGTGATTATTACTGTGGTTTGGGTAGCTGCCGTACATGTCACTGGGGTTTGAGTCGTGGCTGTACCTGTCGCTGGTGGTGATGTAGCTGCTGTACTTGAAACTGAAGTAGCTGTGCTGTTCATTACTCTGCCCTCAGATCCAGAGACGTTTGTTTCCTTTTGAAGATGCTGGACAGTGTCAAACAAGGCTCTGTAAGCATAAGCCAAGCCCCAGCACGTTGCCATGATTTGTCCATCTCTGGTGTGACCAGAATGATCGCACACCTCCTTTAAATGTTTTACTAATTTTTCTGGGTTTTGCATTTGTTCATTGGTGAAGTTCCAAAGCACTGGAGGGGGGGGGCCCACTGGCCTAGATACTTGCCCATACTCTCCCACACACCCTGCCACTCATGACTGTCCAGCCTTGGGGAAAATCTCTCGGCCATCCTAGATTGTGGTCTAACCCCAGACATGGCCCACACCTCACTCTGCTTAACTCTCTGGACCACACTAAATAGTTGGGAGTACAACATATTCAGTATGTGTGCCAACATGATAATTCCCATCACCACCAGCAGGCAGATCTCAAGGGTATCTAAAGGCCATTCAAAACCTTCAGAATTCTCAAACAGTGCTGTAAACGGCCTGGTGGGGGTGCTGGGAGCACAAAAGAATGTCTCCTTCACAGGCTGACCACCCGAGGAGGTGAAAAGAGACTTGTAATTGCTAAAAACTTCCATTATATACCTCCCAAAGTATAGAGTTGGTGGCCACACTGGAAACACAAACCGGGTCAGTTTCATGATCACTGAGTCTATTGTATTAACAATTCGTGCAATACAGTATAATGTAACAAGAATCTTCACCCAAAACCCAGATCTGAAAAACGTTAAGATAAGAAGAACTGGCTGTAAGTAAAGTATCATACACTGAACCTGTGAGAACCAGAGCAACAACTTTGAGAGCCAATAAATCAGCATTGTGACGAGTGGCTATTTTGTCTTTATCTCAACCCATAAGTGCCCCACGTTGGGCGCCAAAAATGTGGGGGTTTAAACCGTAAATTTCACTTCTCCCTCCTTTTCTGCCCCCCCTCCCCGCCCCCGCCCCCCCCCCGCCACTCCGATGGGGGGGAAGCGGGGAGAGGAAACAAAGAAAATGTAACTCCCACGGGTTGAGATAAGAACAGTCCAGTAACTGAGATACAATACAAATCACTGCTGCCACCACCAATAACAATGATAATGACAAAGTAAATACAAAGGGAGAGGATACAACCGTTTCGCCGCCCGACCGAGCCGAGAGACCGTGCGCCGCACCAGAGACCGCGCCGCTCCAAGGACCGCCCCCGCTCCCCCCACCGCGTGCTGCGCGAGCCCCCCCCCCCCCCCCCCGCCGAATCCCACCTCCTGGGCATGACGTGCTGTGGTATGGAATAACCTCATTGGTCAGCCCGGGTCAGGCGCCCTGTCTCCCCTCCCCCAGCTTTTCTCTCTTTCCCGGCGTAACATGAGACTCTGCGGGGGCCGCGGGGGGAGAAGCCGAACCCATAACAACTTCTAGTATCTATAATATCTTATGCCTTGACAGTTGATCAGACTTACCCATCTATAATTAAATTTATTCATGGCTTTACACTGTTTCTATCTACATCTGAAGAATTTCCTTATTTCACTTTATTTTATTTTAAGTGAGACTTTGGTGATTCCATTAATCCCTGTAGCCATGTGACTAAAGTCTTAGCTAGAACACATATCTGAAAATGTGTTTCCAGCACTCTAGAGGCTTCCACATGCTCCTTTTTTCTTTTTGCTTGTAGAAAGAGTAAGAGTGCACAGTTACAAGCTCTTGCTCAGGAAGCAAGTTATAATTGGGATTTGTCATGCTGATGGGGAGAATTTCATAAAGAATGTCAGGAATATTCCACAATTCTCTTTGGCTCCTGAAAAGCATCCTTTTAATTTTTTTTTTCTTTTTGCATTACTTGTTTTACTTTTGTACTTAACAGCAAATTTCAGTCTTTCATTTTGCAGTTTGTGTACAGAATAATAGAACACTGAATTGAACCCCAAGCAACTTCAAGTTAACATAATTGCAAAATATGTATAACCTAAATGACCATTGTATTTAGCAAAACAGTGTATATTCATACCAAGCAAGCCCTCCTGTATATATTAAAACCAACCTTCCCCTCATGCTTTATCATCAGTTGCTTACAATATGAAGAAAAGCAAATGTCTTGCTACCAAAACATTTCTTTCTTAAATCTAGTGGTTAAATATTTAGAGAGCACTTCAAAGCACATTAGGTAAAGCTTTAAAATAGATGTGTATGGAAAAAAAAAAAATTATGTGAAATTTTAAGATGTGTAAACAGCTAAAATACTTTTTCCAAAGCCCAAAACGCTTCTTTACAAAACTTTTTTTGCAAGATTATGAAGTTTGTTTTGCTGCAGGTTCCATTTTTAAAATGCATCATCAAATCAAGCAGTTGAAGTTGTTTTAGAAAGAATCCCTTCTAGCCCCACTACCTCATCATCTTCTCCTTCCAAAACAGACACAGAACAAAACAACCTGGAAAGTCAGCTTGTTGATGATATTGATTGCTTTTTAGAACATCTGATAGAAAACCCATAATCTTTTCAGAGCTTTATGGCTCTTCATTTTTTGTTCTGGCTCTTTGTCAACTTCCAGACTGAGAACACTACTGTGAGCAGAGTTAGGTGCAAGGTTTTTCCAGAACTAGAGGCATCTGCATAGAAATTACTTCTGCAGTCTATTTAGTCAATCTGTTTGCCTGGTTGCCACTGCCAAGAAGTTTAATAAAGCTCTGCAGTTAAAGAGACTGGAGAAGCAAAAGTGAATTGCACCTCAGCAAAGACCTGAAGCTAAACATGGGACACAAGCAGGTCTCCTTTCTGTTCATCAAAAGCCTTATCTTTAAGCAGTCTCAGTCCACAGCTGTCTTATGCCTCTCTTAGATGTCCTGTCCTTACAAAATGTGCTTCATTTTGTGCTTTGTTATTTTGAAATTCTGTACACCATATCTCTGCTCCAAAAAACAGGCATCAGAGTTTTACAGAGGCTTAAATTACAGTGGCATTCAACTCATGTAACATTCAACATCTGCCACAGAGGTGGCTGCATTGAAGATTTTCTCACAGGTCACCTTAGAGTCATCTCACAGTCACTAGACACAAGCAACAGTGAAGATTAATTACAATGCCCAGCTCTGCTATAGATGTCTACATGGCAAACATTAATTCCATAGCCAGGTTCTGACTGAAAGATTCTTTGTCGATTCTGATCTTGTTCTACTTCATTTCCAACTCTATTTCATTCTCTTTAGCTGTCAACAGAAGCTATCTTCTTCAGCTCTCTGCCTTCTACTCTCATACCTTGCATAGACATACACAGACATATTCTTTGAGGCCTGGGCATCTCCTGGAACATAGGTCATTGATACATTTTCATGAACAGCCTTTTCTCAGACAAAAGCCTCCAAATCTTCCTGACAGGATACTTAAGTACAAAATGACTGAAGGGTTTGCACTTAATGCACACAAGCTCAGTTCTGAGCTGAAGTTAAACCCAACCATTTCCTCATTACAGGCCTTGTATTCAGGAGATGAGATACAAAAATCCAGATGAAACAATTCAGTGCAATTTGGTGCAATATTTTACTTTCTTAAACGTCACTGTTTTGCAAAGTGGCTAAGAAGTTATTAAAATAATTTAATTCTCATCTGGTACAAGCTTCTTACTGTCCCAGGAAAGTGTGTGCTACAATGACTGTTGCCTGCCCAGCACTAGAAACATTAGGATGCGGATCTTCAAAGCTATCTACAGGACACTTAGACATTAAAATTTCTTTCTGTAGGGCATCTACTGCATTGCAGGATTAATTCTTCTGAATAGTATTAAGTCCCCTCTAATGCCTCCATTGAGCTTCTTCAGGACAGGTGGAATATTGAAATTATAGGACCATCCTATGTAATAATTACTCCAGGGTAAATAGGCAATATTTGGGTCTGCATAGGAATAAATGTATTAACAATGTAAAAACTACCTTGGAGGAAAAAAATTCTTATTTTCCAAGATCATACACCACCTGTTTGAATTCCCCTGCTGATAAGAGCAGATTCCCAAAGTCTGTTGCTTCTGCCCTTTCTGATTTGCTTTGCTATATGTAAACAATACTTCCTCCCACATGGAAAGGAGAATTTTCCTCCTTTCCCTTTCTTTCCTTTTTTTTTTTTTTTTTTGAAGTCAAGTTACAAGTCAAAGCTTATTCTCTTACTTCCTATGTCTCTGTTTCTCTATATATGCATATATATGCATGTATATATATATAAATACATGCATAAAAGCATAATTCAATTTTCTGGGAATTATTTTATAATATTACTGAAAGATAATATTTATTTATTGAGAAGAAAGTATATAATTGTTATTCTCTCTGTATAAAATCGTTACATATTTTGTTCTCCAGACTGCAAATCACCTTTGTACAGTGGGCTCCAGTACGTGCTGTGCATACCTTCATTCCTAAAGGTCAACCTGAATGCCTGTACTGTGATGCCTAATTTTTAGTCTTCTCCTGAAGGTCATTTCTGCAACTCTGAATTCTTTATTATGTGTGACAACTAAGTGACCAACAGGTGAATATTCTGAAGTAAGAACTGCCTCTGATTCTCCAGCTTCCCTCTCATAGGTTACAAATCTTCCAGAGGACTGCAGGTTTTGGTAGGAAGTGATCTGAGACTTAAACCACTGAGCTGAAGTGTAAGGATGTGGTAGATTGTTCCTATTTCTCAGAAGTATCTGCTACCCTCATAAGTGGAAAAGTTTGCTAATCCAAGGGCATCATTTAGATTCTTTATGCATTAATACTGATGCATAAAAAAACATGAAAGAAAAATAACTTGGATGCAGAATGAGAAATTATCTGAGTTCAGGCATGTTGCATATGGGTTAATGATTTAGATGTCCTTCAGAAAATTCCTTTCAGCTCAGGATGAAAGTTCACAGGTTCATATGAAAACTTCACAAACATCTGGGTCAAAGACATTCTTCAACACAATTCAAGAAAAATGCTTTTTTTTTTTGTAAACTTCAGGAATTTTCGTACCTTGCAGGCTTGGTCAGGGAACCCAAATTAACACTGAGAGGAAAGGTCACCTTGTTCAGATCCTTGTCAGGGCAGCCCCAGGAAATACTCAGCAGTGTGGTCCAGGGGTCTGTGGTCCTCTGTCTGTGGTGCCAGCAAGTGGAGAGAGCATGGATATGTAAGCGCCAGAAAATATCAAGACAGGCCTTGTCACTGAAGTGGCCTTGGAGTCAGGTATGCTTGTCTCTCCAAGGATGAGGCCATGGGAGGACCTGACTCCCAGAAGGACCAGATGAGTCCCAGTCAGCTGCCAGTGACCTCTCTGTGTGTGCATGTGCATTTCTGTGAGAAATGTGTCTTTTCCAACAGCTGGAGTGGGGCTCTGGGTCTCTGGGGTTCCTATGTCTAGGTGTGAGCAATTGGAGACATGGATCCAGGGAGCAGGTACTGCCTAAGGCCAGCTGCTGGAGGAATACACATTGTACATATATTAATATTTATACACATACAAATGTTTTCCACTCATGGATCTTCATCCTGATAAGCCAGACAAGGGAACCACAAGGATGAGACCACTGGGGCTCTTTGTGTTTGTATTTAGTGCTGAGGTTTTCTGTCTGTGTTGACCTGTGTGTCCAGTTGTCTCACATATGTATTGTAGATGTGTTGTTTTACATGTGAGCCTACTGGGAATCCACACACATCCATGGGCTATGGAGCTGTGACAGCCTCACCTCTGTCAGGCCACTGGATTTCTCACACAGAGACCCAGCTAACAATTTATATTTCTTTTACATTAGAAACAGACTTGAAGTAAGAAATCTCATCTTTCTCTCTGGGTTCCTCTTGAACTATTACTACTCATGCTGAGCCAGCCCAGTTTCTAGAGTGAAGCGTCTGCAGTATTCACTAATAATAATACCATCAACGCAGTGCTTACATTGCAATCTATGTCTTTAAAGCTCCTTCAAAATATCTCCTAATTAACTCAATTAATACAATTAGTCTGTAAAAACACTACACACTCCTCAAGGTGTCCACTTGTAAAGCATTTCACTTCTAACTTTTGAGAACTAAAAATATAAGTGCATTGAATTCCCTTAGTACATGTCATTCTTACTCTGTGCCAATTAAGAGCTCACATATTCCTACCTACAACTAGAAATAGAGACAGAATGTGAGAGAGAAGGGAAGTTTGTTTTAGGGTATTAAAGTGAACTTCATTAAACATTTATTCAAGAGTAATTATGCATAAATTGCACAAGAATTAAGTTTTATATCATTAGTACATCTTGATAAGTGCCATTTCATGATTAATGTTTAATTTACTCACAATTATTTAGCTTTGTTTTAAATTAAAGACTTCTTTGTAAGCCCTTTACTTAAATCCATTACCCAAGACTTTTTCATTTGCCATTAGAACTGATGGTTTTGGTGTTATTAAATGTCTGCAGGTGCCCACTATGGATCCCATAGAGTCATAACATCTCAAATATTCCTCATATTTATTGAAATGAATTTTAGTATTTCTTGACTTGGCTCTTAGTATACTTTTATGTATCTATATTAAAAAATACATGGGCAAAGTAGGCCTGTGCACTTAGCTGGAAGCAGCAGCCTTCTTAAATTCTGGAGATGAAAGGTTAATTACGCCATGGTGGGAGATGAAGAGAAGACGGTATTAAATAATAGAATAGGAAGATGTTAATTAAATCAGAGCATCTTCTGATTTGTATGATAGAACACTGTTAAAACAGGTGCGTCAGACAGGTGCATTAGTACTACCTTGGCTGCTGGAGGTCATCTGGTCAAATATTGCTGAATTATGCAGGAACAGGCACTTTTATGGATAATAAGAAAACCTGCTAGTGTTGCATAAGCATATTGCTTCCATGGAGGATGACTGACTCACTGTCTTCAGAAACATCAAATTTTTGGCAGCTCCTTAAAGCAGATTTCCAATCTGCAGATGAAGTTGCAGTTCAAGATAGAGAAGTCTGTGTCGTAGTCGCAGAGATGGCAATGAATTGACACTATACAATCTGTAGAAGTAATTTAAAAAAAAAAAAAAAAACAAAACCAACAACCCAAAACCAAAAGCCCTAAAACCCACACAGGTCAGTGTACTCAACATAAGATTTGGAAGATGCTTCTTTTTCTACATGTAACTTTCCATATGTTAACCATACATTCCCTCAGAGGATACATCACATCTCCATTTCTATTTTCTGTCCTTTCAATATGGAAAACATGTATAATCTTAATTTTTTACTGGAAAAATGGGCATGACAGACAAGTGTTAACAAAGATTTAGGAATAATTGTATTGATGTCTCTTATTAACGTGTAGTTTCACAAATTAATCTGAGAACATAAGAACAGCTTTAGTGGATCAGACTGCTGTTGCATCTAGCCAAATAGTCTCCAATAGTGGACATAGAAGTCACCTAAGAGGGCAAAGGAGCCTAGGCTTTTCTTTTAATTCATTCTCATTGTATTTCCCAGTATCACAACTTGTTATATAATGGATAACAGAGGATATAACCCTGTCAATCCCCTTCAGTATATACTTTTCTGTGGATCTGAGGTCCATGAATTTGCCTAGTTTGTTTGAGCATCTTGATACTATCTGGCTCTACAGCTTCTATGACAAAGCTGTTGGCAGTAATCTGAGTTATTATTATACTTAGTCAAATCTCAACCTTCAAGAAGGAAGAAATAAACACCTCCATGATCTCCGTTTGTATTCTTTCAATAACACTTTATATTTCAGAGGTTCAAATTGTCAGAAACATTTTAGGAAGAATAGTAAATGAATGGGATTTACAGCAGGCCAGCATCCTTCTTGCCTGAAGACATCCAATAGTAATAGTAAAGTTGAGCACAGATCTTGGAAGTCTTTGTCCCTAGACACTAGATCTAGCCACATTTACTGGGTTGTTTTAAAGTCACTGCCATCATAGAGCAGGTGTGAAATGGGAGGAGTTAGATCAACTAACAGGCATTTTCATGTAGATGATGAAACAACACTCACTGCATACCATGCCCTCAGAGTAACAGAGTTTCTGTTGTAAAGAGTACATCGGCGTGAAAAAAGAGAAAGATCAAGAAGTGAATGTGTTAGTGTTGTGGTTTAAGCCCAGCTGGTAACTCAGTACCACACAGCCATTCACTCACTCCCCCTCCCCTTCCTCTCTCTGCTCCCAGAGGGATGGGGAGGAGAATTGAAAGAATGTAACTCCCACAGGGTGATATAAGAACAGTCCAGTAATTAAGGCATAACACAAACCACTGCTACTAACACCAATAATAATGATGATAAGGGAAATAACAAGGGAAGAGAATACAACCGCTTACCACCTGCCAACCAATACCCAGCCCGACCGAGCAGTGATCTACCCTTCCCGGTAACTGCCCCCAGTTTATGTACTGACCATGACATGCTGTGGTATGGAATACCCCTTTGGCTAGTTTGGGTCAGGTGTCCTGTCTCTGTTTCCTCCCGGCTTCCCCTCCTCCCTGGCATAGCATGAGACTCAGAAAGTCCTTGGTCAGAGTAAACATTACTGAGCAGCAACTGAAGTAATCAGTATTATCAGTGCTGTTTCCAGGCTGAAAGTCAGAAACACAGCACTGTACTATCTACTAAGAAGGAGAAAAATGACTGCTACTACTAAACCCAGCACAGTTAGCTATAGCGGGACTACAAGACATCATTGCAGCATGGACATGGGAGACACATATCCAGTCTTTAAAACATATTCAAGAAAGATAAAATCAATAGCCAGTCTGAAAAGAGCCACTAAACCAATTTGAGAATGATGAGACGAGCTTAGCAACTTTAACCTCCCTAAACAGGATGGTGAATTGAATGACTCGCCAGAGCATAGCCTTATTTTCCTCTATTTGAGAGTCCTAGAAAAACAGTAAATACATGAATATTCATGAAGGAGAGAAGCCAGTTCTTTTAAAACAAGGTAAATTTTTAAATCAAAGTACAAAAAATAGATGTCAACTGACTAAGCCAAAAATTAGGTTTCTAATTACATTCTAAACCAGTTTTTCATTAGGAATAATAGGGATGGAAAGAATATTTAAGAAGCAATTCAGACTTATTCTGGACAGAGTAGATAATTAAGTTACCATTAATAATTGGAGGCCAGATTTGATGATCCAGGAATTTCTATATTCCAAGGACTTTCTACTAGTTACTCTACCAGGCTTATCTTCAGGGCAGAACACCCAAGATTATTTACATGTGGAATGGAAACCACAATTGTTTAGTAAGTCAGCATGAGCCTGCTATGCCATTCTGATTGAGAAATTGATGTGGGGGCAAGAGCAGTGATAATCTCCCTCCATTCTCACTGTGAGTTCATCACCATGTTGCACTCTGATTTGATTGCTTCAGGACTAAGTCTGATACCTGTGGACATTCATTCTAAAAGTATCTTGACAACTGTCTGCTTCTGTACAGACCTCCATGAGAAGCAGTCTTGTTGCTAGCAGAAACTTCTTCCTTCAAAAAATTTACTAATTCTAACAGCTGCCCATTTTATAAGAGCTGTTATTCTAATGATAACTAGAGAGACATGTTGAATGTGCAAAAAGACACTTTCTTTTGATTTACTTTGGACTTGAAAATGCAGAGACATAGCACAGCAAGAAAAGTCAAGTTAGAAAGATATGCAGAAATTAATAACCAGACTAAATCTTAATTGAGCTATCAAATAATAAAGTTCTGGGAATTTTCTACATCATATATTATATACTGTCAACACTGTAAATATGTGCCTTTTCACACTCTGACAACATCCTCACACTGACATTTTGAAGACTAAGTGTCCTGAAAAATTTTCTCTCACCCGCATTTTTAATTCACCAAGAACACAAAGCCAAGTTTACATATCTACATGGTCAGCAGACAGACCTCCCCATAAAACACATGCAGATATTATTTCAGAATAAATCAGATCCCATTCATGTGGTTCAGGTATGGTCATATTTTATTAAACACACAGGATCCAATCATTTGTAGTATAACATGATCTCAGAAAAGCACAGCACTGTGCTCTTCATGAAAATATGGTTCAGCTAGGGACCTTAGACTGCTGAAAGTTGGTCCTTAAATTGATTTGATTATAACTCATTCAGAAGGCTCAGTTCCACTTTCAGACTCAGATGAAACTCTAACACTGTCTTCAGTGTAATCACAATCTGCCATCAAGTCAATATGCAAAAGCAAGCAGACAAAGCAGAATTTTTAACAGGTAATACTTGATTTAAAGAAAGAAGAAGGTGTGCATGAAAAAGTGTAAGAGAGACGGAGATTTAATTGCCAATAGGAAAAATGAAGTAGGTGTCTGAAGGTAATATTAATGAGACAAATAAGAGGAGAATTTCCATATTTTACCAGTGGAAAAATACAGTGATTTTATAATGGTGGATGTTGAAACCCCATCATCAGCAAGTGGAGCTAAGATGAAACACCCATACACAGAAGGTAATCTCACAGTCCTGCCAGGGTGGAGGATGGGATAGATAATCTATTCAGTACTTCAGTTCCAGCATTCTGCCATTCTGTCTATCATTCATGTTCACTTCCCTCTTTTATGAGGTATATAATAATTTCCTTGTACCATGCACTGTTATAATCTCTTGCTGCAATTTCTGAAATCTGTGAAATCACTTCTTATGCAGTTTATATTTCAAACCTCTTCAGGATAGATTTGTGGCTCTATATAATTGGTTTTTTTTCCCTGTATGAAGTGTTTCAAAAAACAAGATGTAATCACAAAATGTTCCTTTTATTGGATGACTGTACATATTAATTTGATTTTTATATTTCTGAAGACAAACGTATCATCGCATTCTCCCAGAAACTTGTGATGAAACACCTGAAATACTTACTGTGCATTTTATGAAAGTTGTGATAACATTCCTATGACTGAAACAAAGCTATGTCTTGACACCCCTATGAAATACAATGTTCCTCATGTTCAGCAAAATTTATTTGTTGGTCATAAATAAATAATCTCAACAACTTGAGCTAAAGGATTTATGAAGCAGCTTGTCCCATTAATGGGTCCATACACTAAGATACAACTTGCCAAAGGGAAGATTTAATATAAGCATATTACAACTGAAGTTTGTTGATTTTACACAAAAGCCCTGCCCCACCCCAAAAGCACTTCCTCTTAAGACACATACCCAAAGCAAAACAGACAAAAAACCTTCTGAACAAGAACTGTTAACTTCACAATGTTGCCCACAGGTGATGGCATTAACGCAATCAGACTTCTGTTGAGGTAGCATCTGTACATTTCTCAAATATTTTATCCTCTTTCCCACAGTACCTTGAAGAAAAGCCAATCCTACTGAGGAAGACAGAGGCTAAGACCCATTTGCATCCTTGATTCACTGATTTTACTGAGAATCGAATTTTGAGTTTCTGTACCCACACAACTTTCGTAAAGGGACACATTACACTTCTGAAGTAGACCACAGACAGCCTAACTACCACCCTGTCTGAGCCAAAACTTCCTCCTCCTCAGGCTTCACACAGCTTTTGAGTGTAGCTGTGTCATAGATACCATTATAGAGACGGACAGAGAATTGATTTACCCCTATTTATGATTTCTGTAGACTTAAGGAAATGAATGAGGAAGAGAAGTATGTACATTCAGCAGATTTGTCTTTCCAAGACAAAATTATATATGACATAATTTGTTATTTAATTTATAATTAAATAATATTAAATTATAAATGTTATTAAATTATAATTTGTTATAATTTGTTATTTCTGGGGATTTATATTACATATCAGTTTCCAAATCCTTCATTTTACCTTATCCTTTCTTTTAAGACTTCTGTATGGTAGTCTTCTAGCCTTCTTTGGTATTCAGACACTACCAAAATTAACAAATATTTAACATAATGTTTGAGTTTGTCTTTGATGCTTAGGTTTCAGCTTAAAAAGAATAAATTATCAGTAAAACAAAAGCAACCAGTGCTTTAACCTTTCTATTTATCGACCTCAAATGATTAAAAAGCCTAATGTCTACATATGGTCTGTACTAGGTGGCTTTAGGGTGCACAATCTCAGAGCTGAGCTGGTAGTTTGAATTGTCTAGAGTGTTCTGCTTTGAAATTTAACCAGTCCTAAATGTTTTCCAAGTAGAAAATGCTTACTTAAACCACCAGCTAGGAAGGAAATTCTGAGCCTTTTATCGCTTTTACTCATCAGGTTAAACTAACTAGTGTGAAATAACAGCAACCGCTATTGTGAATATTTTATCTCTACTAATTATTCTTTGACAGAGAAGACAAAACTATATTTTTTTCCTTAAATATACTTGATACTGGACTATATCCTCTTAAAAGTCTCTGTTAATGAGAATACAGACAAGTTATATGTACGAAGCTTTGCTGGTGGGGTCACTAGATGATGCCATACATTACTATCAAAACTACTTTAGGGATAGACAAAATGCAGGAAGAGAGAGAAACAAAACTCCTCCACATCTAAGACCAGCAAACCACCTCTCCTTATGGCCACCTGGGAAAAGCAGTGAAAAGGCTACAGGTGAGTGAGTATTCATATATGCATTCTCTCCAGCACTAGCCAGTTGATACAGTGAAAAGCCACCACCATCCTTGCCCCCTTGCACTTTGTACTTTCCAACAAGACCTGCTCCAGATCCTATCATGTGTTCCTGTTGATGGTGCAATTTGTGCTGTGTGACGCACGCTTAGTTTGCCACAGACATTGCACATGGGTTAGCTGCTAAGCTTTTTGTGCATGGATAACCCTGACCAGGTATTTAGCTCTGGAAAATCCTGCCACAGGAACCCACGTGAGCAGCTGACAAAGTGCAGCATGCTTCTGATGAGATGGGGAAAGAATAAGAAAGACAGAATGGATAGTTCATTGTATACAGAATGAACCTTTTGCTTGTAACTAAGCAACCTGGACCCCAGGTGGACTTTATAGTAGTGATAATGAGAACTCTTTAGTTAACGTTTAGGGAAACCAGTTAGAACCAGCTAAAGAGCTGGCAAATGGACAACAAGGCTGGCCAACTCCAAAGTTCAGCCAAATGATGAAGTGATGAAGAGGAAGATGATGAAGAAAAGACCACGAGGGGTCACAAAGACCACCAGGGATCACAAAGACCACTACCACATTATTGTGTGCATGAGGGAGGAATTTTCGGGAAGACTGATGTCATATATAAGTAGTTTTATGAATATGAACGTAATGTAATTAATATGCATGTTAGATGACTATATAATGACAGCTTGCTTGGTGCTCGGACAAGACACACTTGAAGGAGCTATCCTCCGTGTCTCCCGGTGCCGCAATAAAGAATACCAGCTTGTCAATTTAAACTTTGTTGGTGAGTTCTTAGAGTTTTTCTACGAATCACTGAGCAATGTCTGGCTTGACAGCCTGGGATTCATGAGTGGAGACAATAATTTTGAGATATCTTCCTTTGTATAGCACCCATGGCCTAAGTCCTGGCAACTGTACATATGTAATAACAGACTCGGATAAACAGTTTCTTCCAATAGATTCCCTTACACCTCCCTGCAAACTAAATGGCAATTTCCTACCACAACCCAGTTCACTCATTACCCATTGATAGGTAATTGATATTGTCTTAAGGTCTGTGCTGCTTTGCAGAATACACTGATGCTGTGTATTACCTCTTTCTACAGTGGAATTTGCTCTTGAATTTTAATTTTCAGCTTCATTTTATCCAAAGGATTGGGAAATGCAAAGTGAAATTTTCTTCTGTGGAGGAGGCTAATATATTTACTTTGGTTTCTAAGTAATAGAATATTAATTGTCCATTGAACCTGCGCTATTCAGGTATGAAATTTTTGCCCTTATGAATTCTCCTTTAAAAAAAACCTGAAGAAAAACAACCTAAGAAAGTTTCAAAATGGTTATTTCAACACAAAGCTTCTACAACTAATATGAGAAATTAGAGAAAATTATAGCAATATATTAAGGCCTTCAATTTTTCACAGGAAACCTAGAAGATCAGCTTTAATTTAACTGACATTTGGTATACTAGCAGTGAATTCTTGGAAAAGGTAGTAATTGATTTATGTCTTTAATCTATATACAATGAGTGCTCTATGGAAATAGTACAAGTTGTTGGCTACCCCTAAACACATCCCTAGCAACAATAAACTTTAAAAAGCCATGCATATAAAAACCCTGTTTCATCTTCTCCTATGAAAATTAGCATAAGAATGAAAACACTGAATGCTCATGATATAATGATAAACAATCTTATATCATCTAAAATTGCAGCAGCAGACAGAATATATTTGCTTTTTTTTTTTTTTTGTTTGCTTAGTATTCTCCTTCTCAAAAAGTTTAAGTGTCCAGTCAGAGTGAAAAATAATATCATGCAAAACAGATGACTAATCCAGAACTATCTTAATGAACCAAAATAAAAGGGTTGAACTATCTACAAACAAAAGAAAAAATAAGTGTTTCTTGTTGTGAAGAAGTTCAAGTTTTGCTAAAAGAAACATTCTAGTAGGACACAGATATCCATGTACATCATTCACTACCAGAAAGCAAAAGTTCGGTAAAAGGTTGTAAACGGAGGGAATTTTTCAGCACGAGTCAGCAGTTGTTCCAGTATTTAGTTAGTGCTCTATTAAGTAGCAAAATCGCTGTGCTATTTTTGAGTGCATTTTGGGATTATTGGGAAACAATAATAACAATTGTGCACTGAAGTTTCCAGAGCAACTAGTTCGTGTCAGGACTAGTAAGTACAAAATCACTAAAATATACCCTAAATCCACAAATATAGAAGGTTTCATCATACAGTGAAAATATCATATCTGTAACTACAGATGCTTTAAATACAGGCAAGAAAGTGGTGCGTTCCTCTTCCTGCCCCACATTCAGATCTAGGCACTGGACCATCCCACCACGAGTGGATGCATTTCCAGGTAGCATTCCTTGACTTTTCTCTAAAGTCATTAGCAACCTGGAAAACTTGAAGACTGTAAAACTCTTCCTTGAAAAACCCTAGACACAAAAGCAAAAGCGATGGGCCCCATTCAATTCCAACACACACGAAGAGGAGCATAAGGCTTATGTAGCCATACTAATGTTAAACTGAGGTAAAACTAGTTTTAAATAATCCTGATGGTGGAAAGGTTTTTCCTGAATCTGCATTCATCAGCATATCTAAATGAAGCACAAGAAAGAGTGAGCTTTTGTAAGGTGCAACTGCTGGAAGATAAAAGAAGGGTAACTAATACCAGGTTGCATGATCAGTAAAGTGAAATTTGCTTGCATTTGTTTATGATATACATGATCAATAACTTTGATGTATGCAGATGGGTACTACAGCTGTTCTCAGAGTACACTGTCCTTCTATGGTTCCTGTCATTGGAGTACAATGTGCTTCCTATTATCTACAAAAGGGGTCTGAGACCAAGCAGTACAGAAATCAGGTTTAGCTCACTGTGACTCTAATCAAGGCTATTGACTGAAGAATGCCTCACTTCCTCCTCACCACTGCATGGAAAAAAATTAAAGGGGATTCAGAGGCAGAAAAGAGTTAAAGTAAAAAGCCCAACTACTTTGTCCTACACCACAAAATCTGTTTCTCATCTTCCCTTGCAAAGCCTGCTGCAGGCAAAGCAGCATAGATTGGTTTTAAATGTTCTTGCTCTCTGCCACAAAACACATGATGTCATTTTTCCAGCTGAGTACTGGAAGCAGAAGTATGATGGATAAAGAGATAAAGCAGGTCAATTGGATTTATTTCAACAAACATCAATTAATTAAATTAAACACCAGAGGAAGGGCATCTGCTCACTGTAGTTCAGCCTGGATTTTCTCCTTTCTTCTCTCTTCCAATCATGGAAAGCTATAGGGCTCCCTGGAATACCTCCAGGAGTGGCAACCTAATTACAAAATCATTTCAGAGTTGTCACGTGGTCTGTATTCTTAACTTTTTTGCAATTCATTCAGCTAAAAGAGTTGTTCAACATGGGTAGTCCTTCATGATTCCTCAGCTCTCTCAGGAGAAATACGAAAATTAAAATCTGCTGGAAAGCAAACTGTGAGCAATCTGTCTCCTGCAGTTTGGCTTGCAGGGTTTTTGTTAATTTTCTTTTTAATTATGGTCTACAGTCATGGAAGGCATTTATTGTTAAGGTTCATTCCATTGTCTACCTGCCAATGCAAAACAAGGTTGGTAATTTTTGATGAAACATTGTTTTTCATCACAACATGTCAGTTACTCAAAACTGAAACTTTCCTCTTTTTTTTTTATGCATAAACTTACTGATGAAAAGCTTTCTCAGAACAAACAGGAACAGATATCCTTCCTTCTTTTCTTTTTTTTTTATTTGTTTCTAAAGGTGTTGGGTGTGCCCTGATACATGTAAGATATGTAAGTGGGGTAGCAAAATGGATGGAGTTTTTGTTGCTGATTTTTTTTGTAATGCTATAAAGGCTCTCCCGGGTAACAAGAGACACACACATATATGGATGTATCAAACACCGTGTATCTTATATACAATTCAATCTGTCACAAATTTAAAATAATAGAAAATGCAAAAGACAATCAAGAAGTCATCTACTTGAAACCACTCCTCAAATTAAGATCAAAATACAAATACAACGCCAGTCTACTCTGTTCTTAATCCAATTTTTACAGCTTTTCCTCCAATATCATGACTCTTAGATCACTCTTATTCCCTTATAGTTCTTCTTCAGATCATCCATATCTTTCCTAAAGTGTTAAGCATTAAAGTGAAGAGAGCGTAGTCCAATCTAGAACTGAGCACACTGGGAAGATTGTTTTGAATACTTTGCACATTAGATTAATGATCATACATCCTTGTATTGAATTTCCTATTTTCACTTCACTAAACTGCGTCAGATTATTTTCAGTTTGCCATTCCCCATGTCCCCAGTCCAGTGCCATTTATTCCCCAGTTCAGTTTTGTGCAGCTGGGAATTCTTACTGAAGCACACTACTAATAAAGTAGTTGTCCGTATTAAGTTATACCCTATTTATTTCAACTCATTAGTCCAAATGATCAAGATTTTATTTTTAATTCAGAATCTATCTTTTGATGTGCTTCCGTCCCATCTCTAGACTGGAATTAAATACAAGTGAAGTAATGGGATTGTCTTTACCATTGTTCAATGAAAAAGCTAGGTAATACTAGACATAAGAAAACCACATGGGATCCCAACTGATAGTATCTTTTCAGTTTACTTGTGACCCATTATTTATTACTCCAACTTGTGCATTCCTAGATTCCCTAGCTTGCTAATGTGAATGCTGTTGAAGACAGTGTCAACACCTTGAAGATAAACAGTATCTACTACTTCTCTATCTAAAAGACCTGTTATATATCAGAGGATGCAGTTTTACATGACTTGTTCATGACAAAAACTTGGTTATTTGCCAAATCTTGAAGGTTTGCCAATCGATTGATGTTCCAGTATTTCTCCAGTCATTAAAAATTAAACATCCCAGTAGGTTTCCAGTTTTTGCTTTCCTATGCTTCTTAAGGAAGGCTCTATCTTTGCCGATTTTCAATCTTCTGGAACTTTGATCACTCTCCACTAAATATCAGAAGTGTTTGCTTGGAGACTGATGCACACACAATGCCCTTGCTCTTCAAAGTTTCTTCCAGTATTAAGGTGTCCTGAGAAGTGGAGCTTTCTACACAGAAAATGGCCTCAGGTAGTAGAACTTAATCCACAGCTTTGTGAAAATCTTTAAGGTCTTTCTGTCAGCTCCTACAAGTTCTGCTCATGTCTTACATGTGTCATAATTTCTTATATACTATAGAGAATTTGAAAACTGTAGTAATTATAGTAGCGAACCTGAACACTTTAACATAAAAAAGCAGAGAAATTTATAATCTATGATCTCTATTGCAGTGTTAACTCTGGTGAATTACAAATATAACTCTGCTAGGTATAAATTATTCGCAAAAATATTCAATCAGAATCTTATTAGCTGTTCTTTGGCAAGCTGTGAGGTATTGTTTGCCATGATATGTACACAATAATACTTCCAGTCATTCAACTCTGAGCACTGTTCAAAATGGTAGCAATATGAGTTCTATAACACACCCGTGTGCAGACCTGATGCAAATCAAAAAAACACATATGGAACATGTACCCACACATCAGCAAGGCCTTTTTGTGTTGTCTAGCTCTAATTTTACTGTGCTTTTAAAGTGCATGCACTGTAGAGAAGAGACCTGTTTCTGCATGTGAAATACTGGCTCACATGTAGGCTAGTGCCTGCCATTCTCTCTGTATCATGTTGTTGATCTCATGAATTTTGTGTTTGTCTTCAGAGTTTTCAAAACACCTCCAGATGAGGTATAGGAATTACACGATATCTCTCCTTTCTTGAAAGGAGACTGGGACAGGTTTGTGTTTACAGCACTGATCCTATGACATTGTTTTAACGCCTTAGGAGTAAGATGGTGATGGACAAGTTTTTTGTGTTTGACGGTCTTTGACCTAGCAGTATTATTGCCAGGAATACTTAAATCTCTGTCAGAGAGTAACACAAATGCAGTCTTTGATCTAGACCTCAGCTATGCCTAAGAGTGGGTTAGTGGGCAATCTAGTTTGCTCTAAGGCAAGACTCAGTCCAAGCATCACCAAGCATGGAGTGTAGTCTGCAACCAGAAAGAACAGAGAAAGAAGAGTGGATTTACCTGTGGTATTATCATTTGCTGTCATCAACAGTTAATCTTGTCAAAGCAGCAAAAATACAGCAGCTTCTTGGTCTACTATTAATTCAGTAAGTTTTCATAATTTTAAAGTGTTTTGAAATCCTTGCTGAAATTCATTCTATTGTTGTTACAGTTGGGGAAAACAATATGAAAGTAAATTTCCCACCTAAGCAATATTTTCAACCCATAAATACATCACAGGCTTGTCATATATTTATCACGACCATGTGTCTTTGGAGCTTCACCACTAGGTACACCAGCATGAGAGAAGCAGAAAACAGGTAAACATGCAAAATGAAAAGAAAAATAAAACCACTGTGAATTTAGTCTCTCTCTCACACAGTCACTAGCCTCACAAAGGGACAAATAAATATGATTGCACATACATTATTAAAAACATATTGTTACTTGTCAGTTTAATGAAATACTTAAGAAAAAATTGTAATAATTCAAGGCACAGTAAAAGCAACAATGACATTAACCTTTAATAAACAACTTTTCCCTTTGCACTGCAGTAATGACTATAGTAATTAGTAATGTGTCCTGGGTTCAGCAATAGTAGTCATTTTTCTCCTTCTTAGCAGCTGGTGCAGTGCTGTGTTTTTGACTTTCAGCCTGGGAAAAATGCTGATAACACCAATGTTTTTAGCTGTTACTAAGTCATGTTAAGTCTGACCAAGTACTTTCTGAGTCTCATGCTCTGCCAGGGAGGACTGGAAGCCAGGAGGAAGCAGAGACAGGACACTTGACCCAAACTAACCAAAAAGGTATTCCATACCACAGCACATCATGGCTGTGGTATAAACTATGGTATATGCATGGTATATATATATGTGGTATAAACTATGATATATAAACTATGTGGTATAAACTATAAACATGACTGTGGCTATAAACTGGGGGCAGTTACCCAGAAGGGCTAGATGGTTGCTCAGGCTGGGCTGGGTATCAGTCGGCGGGTCGTGAGAGGTTGTATTCTTTTCCCTTGCTATTTCCCTCATCATTATTGTTATTGGTGATAGCAGTAGCAGTTTTGTATTATACCTAAGTTACTGGACTGTTGTTATCTTAACATGCGGGAGTTACATTCTTTCGATTCTCCTCCTCATCCCTCCAGGAGAAGGGGGAGGAAGAAAGTGGGAGAGTGAGCGAGCAGCTGCGTGGTTCTGAGTTACTGGTTGGGATTAAACACGGCAGTTCTTTTTGGTGCCTAACGTGGGGCACGAAGGGTTGAGATAACAACAGATCTGACCAGAGTGTGTCTCATCATATTTATGATAAGAATTCATTGGTTTGGATTAATAGTCACTCGTCACAATGCTGATGCATTGGCTCTCAAAGTTGTTGCTCTTGAGCTCACAGTTTCAGCATGTCAAACATTACTTACAGCTGGTATTTGCTGTTTTAGTGTTTATTGGCTGGAGGGCTTGGTTCTTGTTTCGCTGTATTTTGTGGTAATGACTTGTAATACAATAGACTCACTGACAATGAAACTGATCTGGCGTGTGTTCCTAGTGTGGTCATCACCTCTATACTTTGAGAGGAAGTAGCAAAAGCACCCCACTATGACTGGTCCAAAGGCTCAATGCGCCCTTGGCATAGATAACCTGAGAAAAGGGTACGTAAAGACCCAAAGGGTTCCAATGGGCTTTTGGAATTGCTGCTTTGGAGACAGAGGAAGTGGAGCAGCTGTCCACCTTGCCTAGTCTCTCAGAGGATCCTTCTGTTGTGGGGCTGCTGAAGGTCGAAGAACAACAAATGCCAGTCGCGACCACAACATTGCACCAGCAGCAATACAGCACTAACAGAGACTACCTGATTCCCATCCATAGGCTGATCCGTAGATAGGAGAGTCAAGAAGTGATCAGCAGGACCCACTCACCCTTTAATAGCCCCACATGGCCAGTGAGAAAGTCTAACGGAGAATGGAGACTAACAGTAGACTATCGTGGCCTGAATGAGGTCACACCACCATTGAGCGCTGCCATACCAGACATGCTAGAACTTCTGAATGAACTGGAGTCAAAGGCAGTCAAGTGGTATGCCACAGCTGATATTGCCAATGCCTTTTTCTCAATGCCTTTGGCAGCAGAGTGAAGACCACATTTCACTTTCAATTGGAGGTGGGGCATCCAGTACACTTGGAACTGACTGCCCCAGGGGTGGAAACACAGCCCTACCATCTGCCATGGACTGATCCAGATGGCACTGGAACAGGGGCAAGCTCCAGAACACCTGCGATACATTGATGACATTACCATGTGGGGTGATACAGCAGAAGTCTTTGAGAAAGGGAGGAAAACAATCCAAATCCTGCTGAAAGCCGGTTTTGCCATAAAATGGAGTAAGGTCAAGGGACTTGCACAGCAGATTCAGGTTTTGGGAATAAAATGGCAAGATGGACGTCGCCAGATCCCCACAGGCGTGATCAACAAGATAACAGCAATGTTGCCACCAACTAATAAGAAAGAAACACAAGCTGTCTTGGGTGCTGTGGGGATCTGGAGGATGCACATCCCGAATTACAGTTTGATTGTAAGCCCTCTCTAATATGTCACCCGGAAGAAAAATGATTTTAAATGGGGCCCTGAGCAACAACAAGCCTTTGAGCAAATTAAACGTGAGATAGTTTGTGCAGTAGCCCTCGGACCAGTCCGGACCTGGCCAGATGTTAAAAATGTACTGCACACCGCAGCTGGGGAGAATGGTCCTACCTGGAGCCTCTGGCAGAAAGCTCCAGGGGAAACTCGAGGTCGACCCCTCGGCTTTTGGAGTCGGGGATACAAAGGATCTGAGGCCAGCTACACCCCAACTGAAAAAGAGATATTGGCAGCCTATGAAGGGGTTCGAGCTGCTTCAGAAGTGATTGGCACTGAAGCACAGCTCCTCCTGGCACCCCGGTTGCCCGTGCTGGGCTGGATGTTCAAAGGCAGGGTCTCCTCTACACATCATGCAACTGATGCTACATGGAGTAAGTGAGCCGCATTAATTACACGAGCTCGAATAGGAAATCCCAGTCATCCAGGAATTCTAGAAGTCATCATGGACTGGCCAGAGGGCAAAGATTTTGGAATGTCACCAGAAGAGGAGGTGATGCGTGCTGAAGAGGCCCCACCATATAATGAACTTTTAGAAAGTGAAAAGCATTATGCCTTATTTACCAATGGGTCCTGCCTTATTGTGGGAAAGCATCAGAGATGGAAGGCAGCAGTATGGAGTCTTCAACGACAAGTTGCAGAAACTACTGAAGGGGAGGGTGAATTGAGTCAGTTTGCCAAGGTGAAAGCTATCCAGCTGGCCTTGGACATGGCAGAAAGAGGAAAGAGGCCAGTACTTTATCTCTATACTGACTCATGGATGATGGCAAATGCCCTGTGGGGGTGGTTGCAGCAGTGGAAGCAGAGCAACTGGCAACACAGAGGTAAACCCATCTGGGCTGCTGCACTGTGGCAAGATATCACTGCCAGGGTGAAGAACCTGGTGGTGAAGGTATTCCATGTAGATGCTCATGTACCCAAGAGCTGGGCCACTGAGGAACACCAGAACAACCAACAAGTGGATCAAGCTGCTAAGATTGAAGTGGCTCAGATGGACTTAGATTGGCAACATAAGGGTGAATTATTTTTGGCCCGGTGGGCCCATGACACTTCAGGCCATCAGGGCAGAGATGCAATACATAGATGGGCTCGTGATCGAGGGGTGGATTTAACAATGGACACTATTGCCCAGGTTATTCACGACTGTGAAACGTGTGCTGCAATTAAGCAGGCTAAACGGTTAAAGCCCCTTTGGTATGGAGGATGATGGCTGAAGTACAACTATGGGGAGGCTTGGCAGATTGATTATATTACACTCCCACCAACCCACCAAGGCAAGCACCATGTGCTTATCATGGTGGAAGCTACCACTGGATGGCAGGAAACTTAGGCTGTGCCCCACACCACTGCCCAAAACACTATCCTGGACCTTGAGAAACAGATTTTGTGGCGACATGGCACACCAGAAAGAATTGAGTCAGACAACAGGATTCATTTCTGAAACAACCTGATAGACACTTGGGCCAAAGAGCATGGCATTGAGTGAGTATATCACATTCCCTACCATGCAGCAGCCTTTCGGAAAATCAAACAGTACAATGGGTTGTTAAAAACTACACTGAGAGCAATAGGTGGTGGGACTTTCAAACATTGTGATACACACTTACCAAAAGCCACCTGGTTGGTCAACACCAAAGGATCTGCCAACAGGTCTGGCCCAGCCCAGTCAGAACTTCTACATACTGTAAAAGGGGATAAAGTTCCTGTGGTGCACATAAAGAATTTGCTGGGGAAGACAGTCTGGGTTATTCCTGCTTCAGGTAAAGGCAAACCCACTTGTGGAATTCCTTTGCTCAGAGGCCCAGATATACCTGGTGAGTAATGTGGGAACATGGGGAAGTCCTATGTGTACCTTAAGGGGATTTGAATTTAGGGGAAAACAGTCAATGAACTCAATTGCATGCTGTTGCCTGCTATGTAGCACTTCTATAGCCCACCAACTAGATGTCTTCAGGTCATCAGCGTCTGGCCCTGACTTCCCTCCTACCATCATCTCAACAAAGAATGAACTTTGATGAAACCAGATGAATTGCACAGTATCATCAGCAGGCAACAATCCAGCACTGCACACAGCCTCTCCTGCTCTGAAAGACTGTTGCAAGAGATGGAGCCCAAAATCATGGACCAGATGAACTCAGCAGCTTTATAGGGATTGGTCCATGCACTAAGGAATGATATCTCTCTCTATATATATATATATATGTGTATATATATATGTATGAGACAAGAGTGATGGTATATTGAAAAATATGGGATCTGAGCATGACATGAATGGTATGGAATAAGGGGTGGATACTGTCCTGGGTTCAGCAGTAGCAGTCATTTTTCTCCTTCTTAGCAGCTGGTGCAGTGCTGTATTTTTGACTTTCAGCCTGGGAATAATGGTGATAAAACTGATGTTTTTGTTGCTGCTCAGTAATACCTACTCTGGTCAAGGACTTTCTGGATCTCATGCTCTGCTAGGGAAGACAGGAAGCCAGGAGGAAGCAGAGACAGGACATCTAACCGAAACTAACCAAAGAGGTATTCTGTACCACAGCACATCTTGGCCAGTATATAAAATGGGGGCAGTTACCTGCAAGGGGTAGATCACTGCTCGGGTCAGCTGGGTATTGGTCGTAAGGTGGTGAGTGGTTGTATTCTCTTTCCTTGTTATTTCCCTTATCATAATTATTATTGGTGGTAGCAGTAGCAGTGGTTTGTGTTATACCTGAGTTACTGGACTGTTCTTATCTCAACCAGTGGGAGCTTCATTCTTTCAATTCTCCTCCCCATCCCTCTGGGAGTGGTGGAGGAAGAAGGGGGGTGTGCATGAGCGGCTGGGTGGTTCTGAATTACAGGCTGGGGTTAAACAAGAGATTATTAAATAGGAAGAGGTGAACAATGCCACTAACTGCTGCACATGGGCTCCTTTCAAGGACTAGCTGTCATCAGATCAAGCACACCCTGAAAGAAGCATTCAGGGTGTTTTATTACTACTGGCTACAGCCTCTGGGCACTGCAGGGATTCTGTAGCCAAGAGGTCTAAAATAATGGACTATCGTTCTGGTAATGTGAGTGATCTAAACCAAACACAGCCAGACTGTGCTGCCATCCTGGATAATGCTATGACCTTGAGAGCCCTCCTCCCAGCTAAACTGTGTTCCTCTGCTCTGTGGGGATCAAAATCTCTCCTAATCCTGAAAATCATGCTTATCAAAGTACAGCTGACCTTCCTAGCAGTCTCCTTAAAGGTGAAAACACGTGAGTGCATCTTCAGTGTTATGAAGAGTATCTCAGACTTAAGCTATGCCAGGTTGATGCTCTTCATGCATAACACAGTGCACATTATGCTGTGCTGGACAGGTAAGCAGAAATGCAACCTGAGTGTATGCTTTTGTTACTCCTCCCACTCAAACATTTGAAGTCCTTCTCCTCTCTCCTCTTCCAAAGGCTACCAGTCAGATCCTCTTCACCATAGCAGGTCTTGTCTGAAGGACTGTGTGTGTGGGCACACTAGCACAATATTGCTGTCTGATTTCCTGACATTTCCTGACATTTAGGAGTGGTTACAGTCCAATTTTAGGCCATTGGAGTATTTGTGTCAGCATAAGAGAAAACATTTTGACAAAGGATGAATGGAAAAACTGACCCTTTCTAGAAATGGGCAGATGGAATCTGAGCTGGTCTCCAGGTATGGTTTGAAACATCACTAAATACCTGCTGCAAGGGACATGCATTGTTCCAGGCAACCCTGATATGTTTCACAGAACAGCTGATGTTGGAAGGGACTACTGGAGGTCATCTTGTCCAACCCCTTGCTCAAGCACAGTCATCTACAAAAGGCTGCCCAGCACCATGTCCAGGTGATCTAAATTCACTCCTCTATCGTCAATAGGATGATGCCAGATATACGCTAACATGACTGGAAACAAGCGTTAGCATTCGGTTGAGGTTATGCCCTTCCTATTCTGAGATGTATTTTCCCCTCTTAGGGATACCAGGCTATTCAGTGTCACCCAGTGGAGCAGAAATACAAAGAACACAGAGAACTTAGAGAACCCAGTATTACTTCTGTGTATTGCACTCTCCTATAGGACTGCAACAAATCCCACTGCCTAATGCTCCCTGAAAATGAACAGGAAAAAAAAAAAATGTCTTTCCTCTCATTACAGACACAAATGACAGGCTTTCAGAATGATTAGCTGGAAATTGCCTTTTCCATCAGATACATGCCCAGAGGAAAGAGGGTGGCAGAGAAAGTAGATGCTGATATGGGCTTCTTTGTAATGGAAATGTAGGAACACGGTTTTATCTTCAGACAAGTGCAAGCACTTCACAAAGATTTTATTTAAGGCCTGTGTTCTTATGCATTACAGAAGTGAAGCAAAGAGGCATGCCAGCGTTAATGAACTTCTAGGGGCTGTATTATTAGTTTCCAGGAAAAAAAAGAGAGGGAGAAGGAAGGGGAGAGCACAATTTAATGTCTAGCTTATTAACAAAGAAACAAATGCTATTCATGCAAGGAAGATGGCAGAATTGAGTCACATCTTTATTTACTCTGGGGACCTCGTATAAACAGGAAAACAGTTCTATCTTTATCAACATCCAGATCACTCCACTGCATCCTTAAAGGTCCCTTTTTAACTTTTTTCTCACATTTACGTATTATAAAGCCCTGAGAGTTGTGGTGACAGGAAGATACAGTTAAAGGGAAGGCATCTGCCTGCAAGGCACTAGCAACGTTGTGTGCTTGCCCGGCATTTAACAGCGATGTTGTAAGTCCCTAATGTCATGACATCCTTTCATTCACTTTCATTTCTGCTCAGAAACATCTGCAGACTGGACTCTGCAGAATGTGTGGAGCTTTACAGGCAAACAGAGATGAAAAGAAGCAAAAAATAAAAAAAAAAACCCAAACAAATTAAAAACTGTCAAACAGAAATAAAACATACACACACAAACACCTCTACATCCACTTCCCCCCCAAAAAACCCCCAAAACCCAAACAACAAAACAATACATAATTCCATTCATATCATCTTTATTCCCTCACGCTATTAGCTAGGCATTGAAGAATAGGGTTGACTGAGGAATAGGGTTGATTAAAGAATGGGGTTGTAAATAAGAAAGGATGTTAGGCTTTGTTAGCAATTATAGAGATAAGGAAATTACTAACATAAGAATTGTGCAAGAACTGGCCAGAATCGGCCTGGTGGTTACTGACATGACAATGATCCTAAAAGGAAGAGATGAAGAGGAAGATGATGAAGAAATAACCACCAAAGCCCACTACCACATTTTAGCGCACATGCGGGAGGAATTCTCTAGAACTATGATGTAATGTATATGTAACTCAATGAATATGTATGTAAACTAATGTATATGTATTTTTAAGGACAATATGATCACAGCTTGGCTGATGCTCGGACAAGACACTCTAGGAGTAGCTATCCCTGTGTCTCCCTGTTATAGAATAGACTATGATTCGGTTAAAAAAGGAAATAGAGAAGTGATAGTTTGTTACAAAATATGGTGAGAAAATTCATGAAACAAGAAACCATTAATATGGTGCAGAAACTAACTATACAAGAAACTGAGTTATTATATCCACATAGCTAAGGTAATATTAATAAAAAGATGCCATCCGTTACTTCTTTGGGTAAAAGAAAAGTAAGTGTTTGGAAAACATGGGTTAAAATACTTTCAGCCTAACTTAGGGAACAATGTCTGTGTTGTAAGTCTGTGATGTGCTAATAAGATTTAATAGTCCTTCTACATATCAGTCAGCTTTTAAACAGTGCCTCCTGGGCATCTTCTAAGCTTCAAACACTCCCTATCTCCCTGTATGCTGTTGCTTATCTCTTGTAAGAAAGACACACTGCTCTAAATCTTTACCAGTTGTCAGAAACTCACCAGTATGGCTGGTTTCAGCTAATTGGTACCACTAGGGCATTCAACCATGCTAAAGGTGAAAAGAGTACCCTGAGGAAGACTGCTTAGTTCATCTTGAAGAGCCCTGCCCACATGAGGAAGACTACTTACTTCATCTTGAAGACCCCTGCCCATGACCATCAGAGAGCAGTGCGCAAGCGCCAAAAGGGAGGAGGCTTATGATAATGAGTACCTAAACTAATTGTAATATCCCCACTGTTCTCGTAGAAACCTACTGAATATGCATATTTGTGTGTAATAAATATCTGCTCACTTTAACCCCTCGGTGTGCGGCTTGGGTGGAGTGATGATTCCCCGCGCACCCAGCGCTGCTTGCTTATCTCTCGTCAATGAGCACAATAAAGAAATTGGCTACTAATGTTGGTGCTGGCATTGGGGTTTGGTTTTTTTATAAAAAAAATTGGCGTTTATAACATCCCGGTGCCGCAATACAGAATACATGCTTGTCAACTTAAACTTTGTTGACAAGTTCCTGGAGATTTCTCCGAACCACTTTCTAGGAAAACAACAAATGACACATCCCAATATTGTTTTTTTCTGCACTTTCTTCATCTTGGTGGTCACTGGCTGTTTCCTCCTTGACAGTGGTCTCCAAGTAGGTGAGAAAGAGGAGGGCTGACACACATCTTAGGATATCCAGTTCCCCAGCTGCTCTATGAAACCCAAGTTAGCTAAGTAACTGATACAGACTGCCTTGGCTGTAATAGCTGGTCCAGCACTGGACTCAGAGGAAGGATCAACTGAAGTACCCAGCAAGGGAGAACATCTCTCCCCAGTGCCCAACATCAGAGGCTGATGCTAGCAGGCAGTGCATTTGTCCTCATGGCTGTTTTGGCCATCCTTGGAAGAAAAAGATAGGATCATTTAAGATGTTGGCATGAAAACCTGCACTACAGTATATAAAACTGGTTTTCAAACAATGTTGAATTTTGGTAAGTCCTCCTGAAGGAACAACTTTAGCCTGAATTAAGGCATCTCTCTGAAAAACTTTGATTTATACATACTGCTATTAAATCTTTTGAGAAAAGCAGGGAAGGAAGGAGAGAGAAAGGTCACTTCACCGTAGAAAGAATTGTTGAAAAGATTTCTGCAGCCCGAGAACATACTGATTAGAGGTTTTCAAGTGTACTCATAATGCTGCCTATCTGTTAGGCAAAAAAAAAATTCATTTTACTAAAGATGGGGATGAACTCCTAGAAGCTAATTCAAGAGCTTTCTTGAGCAAGCTGTTTCTTAGAGCTTCTATTCCCACTTATAGACCCATCTACCCTTCCCCCCTCCAAACATACATAGAGAAACGGTTTCCTCTTCAGCTGGGCAATACATACGGCCATCTTCAACACCTCCCTTTTAACCTCAAAAGCAGAATAACATTCTGGTTATTACACTATATTTGGTCATAACACTAGATATTCTGCTTAGATGAGAAGAAAAAAACCAATGTTGTTTCCCTTGCACTATGGAAACAGACAGGAATAGACTGTACATTAAACTCTGGTTCTCTTTAAAAGCATGTGGTTCTTGTGACATGCAATTCCCAAAAGGTAGAACACCCACACAGCCCTGCTCTAGGTCTTCAGCAACTGATGAAGCTCACAAAGAGATGAATGAGATTTGCAGTGTTTATGCCCATTACTCCTTTGATGCTAAGACTGCTCATCCTCCAAACCCCACATTTCCCCTCATTCTCCCTCCCCACTTTCAACAGTGATGGGACTGAGAACCTTTCTGACTGTGCCAGCATCTTTCACAGCTTGTTAGTGGTGGAACTTCATCTTGCCTTCTGAACTTGCTGACTGCTGGCTGTGCTAAGCAAAGCAAGTTTTCCCTTGACAGCCTGTTCTCAAGTAGTATGCTTTTGCTCTTCAACCAATTGTCCTGCCATGAAAGCTGACTGTGTAGCAGAAGCAAGGGTAGGCATATTGCACCCATTGAATGGCTGTGAAATGGCATATAAGAGGTAGAAATAAAAAGCAGAAATTGCATAGTATAGAAGAAAACAGTTTCTTAAAAGGCTGATTAGTGCAAAGGAATTATTCTTCATCTTCCCACCTTTAAAAGGCACTTACTACAAATAAAGTAAGTGGGATTTAGAATTCTTATTGAACTTATCTGCAGAATAGTTCATGCAAGTCAATGTTGCACATGCTTCACCATCTCTACTAATCACTAAGGCTTATTTGGTTATTACCTGATGAAACACAAGTAAAAACCCCAATTAAATAAACAACTTAAAATGTAAAGATCTTCAGAAGAAATAAAGTACCTGCAGGCAACACATGGTTTCTAAGTAATTGGAGTAATCTTTTTCTTCCCTCAAACTCTATCCTATGATCAGAAAAATGTCACCTGTATTACAGAGAACAAGGGTACTGATTATCCAGGCTTACTGCTGTTCACTGACACTCACTCCTTGCAGCAGGAAACACCCTGCAGGGCTGTGGAGTTAAAAAGTCCTGGATTGGTATCAAGCAGTGGAGTCAGCAGATAGTAAAGGACTTACTGGGACATCTGACTGGAAATGGAGACTGTCCATCTCTATCCTATCCATTCATTAATTTGGCCAATTCATCCTATCCATTCTCCACTTCCTGCCAATCTTACCACACTCTTTCAAGGCTACCTTCTAACTCTTCAACAGTACTAAAAGATTTTTGCACAGAGGTCTTCTTATTTCCTTCTTTGCTTGTTCAAATATTTACAAATGCGTATTTTCAACTTACCTAACACTCATTGTGGTTCCCTGTCTTCCTTAAAGCCATGCCTGTTGCACATCAGGATAGCAGGACATCATAATTCGAGACAGCTTCTTCTACCAAACCTAGCTGGTAAAGTGCCAAGGTATCAGAAATTGCCTCTTGATATGAGAGTACCAGCAACTCTTCTATGGGACGAATGAGATTCAAAAGATTCATGGTGATCAGATCCAAGCAATCGTTGTCCCAACGTCCTCACCATGGGAGATGCTGGCATTGCTGTGACCAACAGAAGGTTATTCTTTTGAGCCCTTCCTTTCTTGTCTCTCCTTCTGTTCCTCATTCTGAGTCCCATGTATTATGTGTGGGGAGTCATTTTATAAAAGTGGGATTGAACACCTGGTGATACAGTGAAGCTAGAAGTGTTCAAATGGCTGCACTGGTGATTTCGGAAGAGATACTATATTTCATGCCTCAGTCTCAAATGATTAACTATGACAACGCACTGCAACATGAAGACCATATTCCAAGATTCACCTCAAATCTGAATCTGGCAATATTTTGGTGAAAGTTCATAGAAACATAGGAAATAGGTTGCGAAAGAAATACATGGAAGTGAATGTGGGGTTTAAGGCAAGAACATGCATTAACTGATGACATTCTGGCCAAGCGCTCAGAGCAGGACTTCAGAACACTCCAGCAACCTGCAGGACCCCTGCCAATTGTGTTCTTTCTTCAAGACTTCAAGAATGGGTCTTCAGTGCAATTTAAACCTTCTGCCCAACAGATGCAAAGGACAGTTTGTAAAGCTTTAATATCAGATTGATTTCACTTAGGCATCAGAGTATCCTTAAAAATCTGTAACCCAAATCAGGGGCCTAAATACCATTTTTAAATTCCACTTCTGAGATTCTCATTATGATACCATGGAAGAGAACACTCTTAATGCTGCAAGCTGAAATCCTTACAGGAAAAAAATGTAAATTATTGGTTTGTATCTACTGCCTAAATCAAGTCCCTGATCAGGACAGGGTGGGAAGAAGGAAGAGAGAGGTGGAAATCTGTGAGTGATATTTACTTGTTGTTCATTTGCTCAAGGGTGCAGTACATTTCTTTCTTTATAACTGTACACTTTTATGTGTCTTAAAGCCTCCCTGAGGAGATTCAGATTTTCCTGTCTATGAAGATTTAATATGCTATTAAGCAAAAGATTAGATTTTTAATTTTATTCCAGTATTTCTCTTTACATCCACTGAACCGTGATTAAATTAGTTAAGAGGCAAATAGCAAATTCTGTAATCTATAGAATTGAATCCCTGTCTTGGGTGTCTTGGGTATTTGTTCACAGAAGGGGGAATTGCGTTATTCTCCATGTCAAGAGCACATCCTCAACTACGTAACTCTCTAAAAAGCTCACAACTGAGAACCAGATATATTCTCCAAGGAGCACTTTCTGTTATAGTACTCTTCCCTCCTCTGTTTTTTGTACAAACTCAACAGCAATAGCTTGAATTTCACAGTTAAAAGCCATTGAAATGTTTTCATGCCCATATAGGATCTTCTGAGAGCTCCCTACTGAAGATTACAGTACACTATTTATTATGCTTTGACTGAACAGAGTAGTGAAAACAGCTGGATTAGCAGCATGCAAGACTAATGCATAGGGCTATTTTTAGGCAAGCTGACACCATCTAATAACCTGGAAAGTCAGAACACTCAAACAGCTATATCTGCCTTTCCTAGACCTGAAAATCAATAATTTCTCCCCATCAAAACCATAGTTACTTTACCTTCCTGTCTCAAATTGGTATATCTTACCTCACACAAGGGAGAAAAAACACGACAACACAATTTATGAACAGATCTATAGGTACAGACACAGTAGCACTGTTCCTGTCATCTGCCTTCAGTGTGCTTAATTTCTGGTGATGAAAGGACAGTCTCTTGAGGAATATGGGAATAATGAGGAAGACCTTCATGATTCAGTAAGGTTTTGGCCATTTCTCTCATCCAGGACTGTTGATCAAAATGCTACAGAGGCACCAATGGAGCACAAGTACAACAGGGCCAACTGTATCATCAACTAAGAATTTCAATCCTTTTTAACCTAGAATGGATTTAAAACTGGATCTGGAGGCAAGAATCACTCAAGATACTTAGTTCTGAAGAGCTACAGTATTTTTGAAAGTCCCCAGCTTCAAAACTCTGATCCCCTTTATTAGCTACTCTGTGTACCACTGTAATGATACAGGCATAGACATATGTAGGAGCATAAAAACTACCAGTTCAGAACTAAACCCTGATCCCTCCCACATGGCCTCCTCTACTGGCAGACTCTTAGTGGCAGAGGCTTCACAGTTCATCTACAGTAGAACTAGTGTTAACTGGTCAATGAATTAATGTCTTCATCTCTTCTATTCCATTCAGAAGTACTCAAACCCATTTCTATGACAAAATAGCTAGCAGAAAAAAAACCCACCAAAAATAAAGACCTCCAGTGCTACCAATGTCAAGCTTATAATGTCACTAGAGCCAATCCTGATTACTTTAAGTTTCAGAGCTCATAAAACTGCAGCAAGTTGCATTGTTCAAAGGGAACAAAGTGAGTTTTACTTGAGGGCTGCTTCACTAAGGCAGAAGATAGGTCTTTAAAATAAGTGTTATGTCATCAGTGACGAAGAAGGGCAAGATCCCATCAGCTGACTGCAGCTTTTCTACCCCTTTATTTTTTATTTACACAGATAATTAATTCCTCTGAAGTACAAACATTTATCAACAATTCCATTACCTAACTCTTCCTTCGCACTTCTTTGTAGGACTAGGCACACTGACAGCTTCAGTAACCACCATCTAATTAAAGTAATTGTTGGACTGCATTTCTTATTCTGTTGCGTGTATAATTATACTCCATGGGAAATCTTGTGGGATTTGAAACAGATTTTTAATCTATTCCACATGAATCGAAAACAGCTCCTAAGGAAATAATTTAACAGTCACGTTTAACAGCATGCCACTTCACTTGCACAAGAGATTTCACAGTCTCAGTGCTACTCACAGACCAATTCAGTCACACAGGTACAACAAAAGACTCTTTCAAAAAGGAGATGCTTTCTAAAATTTTTGTACATTAATTAAGTTGATTTTAAAAGGAAATCTTTGCTGAACTGTTTGGACAAACTCTCCTAGAGAGACTGATAACTGCTCATCCTGAAGTTTTATGGGCAGTTACACTTTTTTTTACTTTATTCCTTAGATTTACCATGACCCATCCACTCTCTCATGAACTCTTCCTCATTATTACCTGGCTTGAGAGAACTATCAGTTTTGGCTCAGTGACAGCATGTATTTTCATTGCTACTTTGTTTATATCACCAGTTAGTGTTAATATGTCTTATTCTGGAACTGATATCACTTATCTTTACTGTAAGTGGTTCAAAGCAGTAACTTTCCTGGGAATGTCACATCTGTGGTACTTTCATGCTCCAAGTGATGGAACCTGGGTCCAGACGGGACAGGTGCATTGGAAAAGGACATCTCTGAGGTCACCTGTAGCTACATTTAAATTCAGCTGTTAGGGTGAGTGTATCAGTACACCAGTGCATCAGTCAGTGATCTAGTTCCCAAACTAGTGATCTAGTTCCCAAACTAGTGATCTAGTTTGCAAAACAGTTCCCTTGAAATCCATAACCAGTTTTCTTTTTGTGGAAACCAACACATGGAAGCAGCTGATGAGACCTCAATCTCAGTTGAGTTGGAACTAGATGTTACCAGGACCAACACCTTATTGACATATGAGTGGGAAAGCATTCTTGTGTCCCTTACTTTAAACATGTCACACCGATAGGATGCAACTTCTTGTTAACCTTTTTGAACCCTCAAACCTTCCTGTTATTTGAATGGAAAATTGCCTAATTGTTTTGTTTCCAACTCCAGGATATTTAAAGAAAAATCCCCAAGCATGTTTTTCTTAAGCCAGTTTTCAAAATCATACATGAATTCATTATGGAGGTCCAGCTTTGCTTTATAAAGACAAGCAAGGTGAGGCTGTCTAATCCTACAGATGAGTCATATACAATACATAACTGCTTCAGACTGGCAAGCATTTAGGGATCTTTGTTTTGCCTCCCAAGGGACACAAACAATGTCTACAGCTATGCTTCAGAATAACAAACTCTTTCAGATTGAAACACTGTAGGGTGATTACTTGCAGATTTTCAGATTGGCTAAAATCACCAGATAAGTGGATCTACAATGTTCTCTTTTCATGCTTATTACACAGTCTTTCTGTTATTATAGTTTATTAAATCAGGACAGGTCATTAGAAATAGAGCTTGCCAGGCTATTTATGAGGTTAATTAACTCAACATTTTCCTGATGCTTTGTTAATTTGGCAGTCTGAAGCCACTGGACAAACAATTTCATGGGCATGTTTATTACAGTTTTAGGAGATTATACAGGTATTGAAAATTACTATTGTGTCAGCTAGCCAGTACTTATATAAATGACAATGATTTTAAATCTCATCTGTCATACAGGCTTCATACTGATTAATTACACATGGAGGAATTTTATCCACTGAAAACACTCAGTGGTTTGTCACATATTAGCTGATAGGGCTTGCAGATTGTCAAAAAATTACACTATTTTTTTTCTCTGACTGGACAGACCAAACAGCAGACAAACTCATCCTACGGACCTGGGATTAGCCTTTTCCATTACCTACCATGACATCAGAAGCAGCATTTAGCCACTATGCAAAACTAGGTGCTATGACATAGGCTAAATACAGTTTTTTTGGATATACCCTTATGTACATACAGTAAGGCCCTCTGTGTTAATTTTGTGAAGCTTTTATAATCTTCTACAACAAAAGTGACACTGGGATGGCATTTTCAGGCTGTTCCTCAATTAATATATACAAAAAATAGCATGAAGATAGGGTCAAACCTAATCACGTCTGCATAGTCTTATCAGTAGTTTCCATTTACATGGAACAAAACATGATTTTTGTGGGTAAAGATAGCTGAGGCCTTTCACTAGAACAGGCGATCTACTAAGGAACTGAAAAAGTCAAGACAGAGCGATAGGAACTAGCTGAAATTTCAGACACGCCTAGAAAGGAATAAAGATGGCTCTGTTTTCCTAGTAAAAGACTGACAGAGATACTTGCACTTTTCCTGCAGAATATATTTTGCCGATAAATTAGGAGATTTATATGACTAAAGTACTGGACTGACAGATCCTGCGCCTACCATCACTTTGATTCTTGAGGGACTTACCTCTTAGATTTCATAACTATCCTACAGTGCTCTCTATGGGGAATTAAAAAACATCAGGAGCAATAACAAAACCCACAGAAAAACAGACCTGTCCCAAGATGGGACAGATTCTGTGTCAAAGTTTTTCTCTAAATTCTTTCACTAAAAGGTTTTGTGCTTCAGTTATTGAGCTTCTGCTGTATCTGAGTGCAGGCATGGGAGGGCTATTTTACATGTAACAATACTGGTAAAGCTTACTACTAGCTGAATTCCAGGAGAAAAAAGGCACTGAGAAAGATAAGGAAATGTAAATAGCATGCATGCTTCTCAAATCTGATGTCATGCTCTGATGATATATTGCTTACAGCTACAAATCGCTCCAAAATTATTTCCATAGCCACTTAACCATTTTATTTGTAGCTATAGCCTCCATCTAAGGTAAATGTAGGTAGACAATATTGAAGATACATGTGTTTGAGGGAACATAGTGAAACTGCTTTAAAAACAGAAACATTTAAATAACTTTTCAAAGACCTAGATCTCGTCAACATTTTGGATGAGTTCTAATTTCTACATTACCTTGGTTACCCATGGTCAGCCTGGTTTTGGATACATCTCCTTTGATTCCTGTATCTGAAAGTTGGGCATCTAAGCCTGCAGATCACTCGAAATTGCTTATAGTCATAGAATCATAGAATAGTTAGGATTGGAAAAGACCTTAAGATCATCTAGTTCCAACACCCCTGCCAGGGGCAGGGACAACTCCCTCTAAACCATGCCACCCAAGGCTCTGTCCAACCTGGCCTTGAACACCGCCAGCAATGGAGCATTCACAACTTCTCTGGGCAACCCAGTCCAGTGAATCACCACCCTCACAGTAAAGAACTTCTTCCTTAAATCCAATCTAAACTTCCCCTGGTTAAGTTTGAACCCATTACCCCTTGTCCTCTCACCAAAGTCCCTCATGAAGAGTCCCTCCTCAGCATCCCTATAGGTCCCCTTCAGATACTGGAAGGCTGCTATGAGGTCTCCATGCAGCCTTCCCTTCTCCAGGCTCAACAGACCCAACTTTCTCAGCCTAGCTTCATACAGGAGGTGCTCCAGTCCCCTCATCATCCTCGTGGCCCTCCTCTGGACTTGTTCCAACAGTTCCATGTCCTTTTTACATTGAGGACACCAGAACTTCACACAATACTCCTGCGTTTGATGCGAGTGCACACTGACTGCTCATGTTCATTTTCACAATGACCAACACCCCCAAGTCCTTCTCCGCAGGGCTGCTCTGAATTTCTTCTCTGCCCAACCTGGAGCTGTGCCTGGGATTGCTCCAACCCAGGTGGAGGACCTTGCACTTGGCATGGTTAAACTTCATCAGGTTGGCATCAGCCCACCTCACAAGTGTGTCAAGGTCCCTCCACATGGCATTCCTTCCCTCCAGCATAACAACCGAACCACACAGCTTGGTGTCATCGGCAAACTTGCTGAGGACACATTCAATCCCAATGTCCATGTCACCGACAAAGATGTTGAACAAGACTGGTCCCAACACTGATCCCTGAGGGACATCACTCGCTACTGGTCTCCAGCTGGACATTGAGCCATTGAGCACAACTCTTTGCGTGCGGTCATCCAGCCAGTTCTTTATCCACTGAGTAGTCCACCTATCAAACTGATGTCTCTCTAATTTAGAGATAAGGATGTTGTGTAGTACAGTGTCGAATGCTTTGCACAAGTCCAGGTAGACAACATCAACTCTTCTAGTCAATGAAGAGAAATATCCAACACCAAAAGAGAAGCCATCATCCTACGCCAAGTAACCTAGGGAGAGTTTTTCAGATTTGGAGGTTCAAAATTAGGTGAGATGTACTACCTAGTGTGCCTAAATACTGATAATATCAGTATAAGAATATTCAACTGCACCTAAGAAAGCAAAGTACCAAGCTGCCAAGTGAATTCAGGGTCATCTCTCCTTTCTGATGCCAATAGAATTCCTTATATGGATTATAAAAGCAGTTAAATCAAGATTATTTTCCTCATTGCAGGCAAGTTAGTGGTAGTTTAAGCACCTAAAATATAATGACAGGATATAATGGATATGTGGCTAAAGATGATACGCTGGTCCAGAACCACTTTCTGCTTAAAAAGAAATCCAAGAAAATTCTTGCATGTCCTTCATGCTTGACTCCATACATATTCCTTCACTTACTGTGTAACTTTATCTTGATTTATCAGAAAAGGCAAGGTTCATATGGCCAGAGAATGGAAGACCAATATGAGGCCAAATCAGAATTAATAAATAAACATGAAAGAACAAACAGCAGGTGTTCACAGACTTGTGGTTGAGACAGGGTGGTACAAAATAACAAAATGAAATATATGAACTTTTAGAAGCAATTTTAAGTAATGTTAAGTTTGATGGCTTTGTAACAGCAATAATGGAAAATTAATGAGATGCATGATATACAGAGAAAAAATATAGACTACAGCTAGAGAATATGCTGAGAATCCTTGGATAAGAGAAACTGATGTAGTTGACATAGTTTAGGCCTTTATGACCTTAGTACAAAATGAGTGTAAGAAAAACAGGCTAGAAGAACAGGACATAAAGATAGGGAGTATCTGGAAAGGCAGGGGCCCAGAATGGGTTGCAGTTAAATTAACTGATAAGTAGGAGGACAGGATGATTGTTATGTCTGTGGTGTTAACGAACCAATTAAGCTGGTATAAGCATCTACTGTGAGTGCTTCAAAGGCTGCCAGCAGTGATGAAGATTGTTGGAAGAAGTAAACGACCCTCAGAGACCACCACCACATTTTTGTACACATTCTGGGGAACTTTCTGGAAAATGAGATAATCCATACGTAGCCTCATGAATATGTATGTATGCTCCGTAGCTATGTAAGGACTGCTTGTGTAGCAATACATGGACACACGTTAGGAGGAGCTATCCCCCTTGCCTCCCAGTGCCACAATAAAGAATACCTGCTTGTCAACTAGAAAACTTTGTTGGCAAGTTTGTTCCTGGAGTTTTCTCCGAATCATGGTGGAGGTGGTGGTTGATCTGTCCTTGTACTACAGAGTTTTGATCTCTTTGGAAATCAGCTTTTCTTTCTAGTGTTTGATTTCTTGGTTGCCCATCACACTTTTAGACTTGCTACAGATGCTAACATTAACCTTAGGTCCTCTTCTACTATAAAAATCAGAGGGAATGTAGATATTTCTAAACCATAGTAACAGAGTAACAAGTCTTTTACCATAAAGAGGATCATTTTAAGTGTTTTTTATCATAGAAAAGATCAGTAAACAATCTTAAAGGACAGAAAAATGCCCTTCTGTTGAAAAAGATGGGAACATTTAGTGCATCAGATGTATAAAGAGCGTTATTTACCAAAATTGTAATCAAATGCCATACTGAAAATTTAAAAAGTGTGATGCTCATTTGCTGTGGGTAAATGTTAGTCCTCAGGTATGATTATATTGTATTTCAGAAAACTAGTGTCAGATGACAAAAAGAAGATGAAAAGTATGGGATTTCTACAAGGATCTTTAGATTTAACCCTGCTGAACACCCCTCTGGTGATAAGCAGGTCAAATACAGAGAAGAAAAGTATCTGAGTGGATGAAAATTGTTTCCAGAATAGCATTTTACTTTGCTAAAAAGGCTTATTTACTTCATCAACATCAAAGAACAGTTTAACTTCACAAAATTTTGCTACTATTAAAACAAATGTTAAGCTCCCCTATGAAATAAGACTACAGAGCATGCGTATGCAATAACACATGGGTTGAATTGTTGAGCTTCTACCCTCTAGTACTCAGAAATTCTATCTTATGGCTCTCCTGATAAAAGTTTAGTAGAGGAAGCGGTGACCTATGCCACATACTTGGAAACTGGTATGATACAAAAATCACAAGATCTGTGGCATTAGATGACTCTCACTGATGCAGGAATTATGTTCAAAACTTCATCAGAGACTACTGCTGAAAGCCACAGGAGAGAAAAGATCTCCAAAAGACTGTTGAAGCCAACATGAGGCAAAGGAAAACTAGACCCTAAAAAATGCATTCATCTTTCTCCTCATTCTGGACCAATAAAATCAATTTATTTGTGACTCATTCACATCCATACAGAGCAAGTAAATCCCTCTCAACTTTCACAACTCATAGGTATTATCAAATACTGCCAAGCCCATGAAGTAATTTAAATAAATTTACCTAATATAGATATCTAAGCACAGACGCATATATAGACTACACAGAATTTTAAGAGATTTTCAGCCTAAGTAATAATAATTAAAAAAAAAAAAAAAAAAAAAGCAACAACTAAAATAGAAAAACCCCAAGAGTAAAGCTCCTAAGATGGTCCATATCACAAAGGGGCAGGGGTAGGGAATGGGGAAGCAAAAAATTGCAACAACAGAAAAACAAACAGGCACAAAAGCCCCAAACCAAAACAAGCAGAAAAGAACAAACAAACAATCAAACAAATCCTCAGACAGACATTACACTTCCATAAGTGTAGGCATCACAAGTTCATGAGCATATGATCCTATGTTCCCTTTCTGATTTGGGAATATAGTCAAGTAGCTTCAATACAATGACACCAAGTTCCTAAAAGCTGAGAGAGCTATTACAACATCTGACATGAATGGAAATGCTACTGTGGAATGTGTTGTAAAATTTCTGTGGAAGCCATTTACTTTCTAAAGAGCAAAATACTTCTTCACTAACAAATAACATTACTGCATTTGGAGAATTTATAACAACCAGGGAAGAAAAACAACTGCAAACAAAACTGAAATTAATCTGCTTTATTGTTCATACTAAATAGAATGGGAAAAATACTAAATAGAATAGGGAAAAAAACCCAAACAACCAAACAAGTAAACAAAAAAAATACTAAATAGAATAGAGGAAACAAACAAACAAACAAACAAGTAAACCAAAAAACTCTAATCAGGCTTTCTCATACTATTTCAGTGTTAACGCAGCATACTGTTAGTTGTAAGGCAAGACCATGTTTAAAATTTTTTTGACAACTCCCTTGATGAAGGGTTTTTAATCCGTTTTGTCATTTAATCCACTTTATCAAGATCAGTCTAACATACAACTTGGCAAAAATGTTCAGAAATGATTACTAATTAGATTCCTAAACTTGACTCATATAGACATGATACAATCAAAAGCACATCTATTACTGATAGTTCTAGGATTACACAATCCCTCACAATCTATGAAGGAGTAATTCACAAGCCCTTAGAATGTAACAACAGAACATATCCAAGATCTAGACACTATAGGGACAAGAAAACAGCTAATGCTGAAACATGCAGCTATACATGCCCATGAGGCTCCAAAAGGCCCAGGGTTGCTTCTCAATCATGAACCACCATCCTCTTCACAGTAGAAATACTAGAGGTATTCACATTAGAAACACATGCATTTCTCTTGAGATGTGAATAGCCAAAGAGCAATTTCATGAGAATTGCCCTGAAATCAAGCCAGAGGGAAAAAAAGATGTTCTTGCAAAGATAAACCAAAAGAACTAGTGTCTGTGACCAGTAAATAGAAATTCGATATATGCAATAGAACCTGCGAAGTCACAAAGCTGGAATGCCCCTTAACCACCTTAACCATGCGGCTGACAAGCTTTATATTGTATGGCAAATCTCTTTGTTTTGCATACTCAGGTACTAGAGTTGGATGCCCTTTTTTTTTTTTTCCTTTTGCTTTGAAACGCTCTTAGTTATTGTACTTATAATCTGCCTTTTAATCAAAACATATTTTTTGCTCTGGAATGGGCAAACTGATTCTCAAAGAGATGCCAGCCATCTACATGCTCACTCTGTTACTCATATCTTTGCTCTTTCAATGTGCAACTTTATTTCCCTGAACATGACAGAGGCCTACAGTTATTCTCAGGAAGCAATGAAGACCCTGTCCCATGCTTTGGTAAGGCCTTATAGGCACTTCAGGAAAAAGAGCCTTGTGTTTCTTCTGCCTCGCCATCCCGGAAGACTATCATGCTTTTTCTTGCCAAAAGTGTACATCCCCATTAATCACATTGCCTGCACTGTTCCCTAGCCCCTAGACTCTGACTCGTCTTCTTAGTCTAGACAGCCTGTGAAGAACTACCTGAAATTGTTTACAGTGGTGGTTTCACCTGCAACCATGATTCTGCATGAGAATTGTGAGCTATCAAGAAAGAAGGTGTTTCTAAAAAAGTCTGTATATTTTACATTTTAGGAGTAGGAAAGAGTATTGAGGTCCTTTGACCTTACAAGTGCAGAATTCAAAATTTTGGTCAGTGTCCCTGTTGAGGGAGACAAAGTGATCAGTACTGCCAACTCAAGTACTGTATTCGTAGAAGGTGCTGGTATAATACAGCTTCCATTAAGAACACATTTGTCTAGAAAAAATTCATACTACTAATGGTAGGATTTAAAATGCAGTGTGCAGGTACATGAAGCAGTGCCAACAAAGCGAGTTTTACACATAAAACTCTATGGAATGAACCTTTGATTATGTTCCCCAAGCCCTTCCCTTTAATTTTCCTTTTGTCTCTAAATTCTGTAGCTCTAGCTGTAAAACCACTGATCTTAAAGCATTTCGAGCTGTGCTAACACCTGGAGAAAGAAACTATCTCAGGAGATACTTGCAGTTGAATATCCACATCAAAGAAGTTAGAGAAACTTTTGAACAGTGGTTACTTACTCACATTGCCTTTCCCAAGATATAACTGCACAACTGAAATACGACCAAAAGAAACCATTATCTATTATCTTTGCACTGTCTTTAAACTGCGAGGAAAAAAAAAATAAATCTGTATTGGGAGCTGCCTTGTTGTGTGTCATCTGAGGCAGTCTTTATAATCTCAACCACTAGACTGCAAAATCTTTGGAACTGGCCTCTCCTAGTTTCTCTGTTTTCCACAGTACGGAACACTCCACCAAAACCAATCTATGTAACATTTAGCAACCTCCATTGAAAACCTGTTGTGTGAATGGCTTACAAGTAGGATTGCTTCTGGATTCTAATCCTTCTTGAAAATCTTGGAATATTTTCAATTTCCATGACAGCTGAGAGTCCACCTCTTGCCTCCATTTTAATGTCCTCCTATCATCTATGTTTGTAGCTTCGTTTGCAACTTCAAATATCAGAAACATTATCATAAAATTTCAGGAATTGGAAGCACTGTGGTGTGGAACAGATAATAAGCAATTATACCACAAATTACTCCATCCCAGAGCTACAATCTGTAGTCTCCAGTGGAGCATTAGTTTATTAGCAGTTGAAAACTCAGTATCTTTTACTTAGAAACCAAGTCAATGCTTTTGGAACAGAGACAGATGGTTTAGCTCTGCCTCTGCCAGGGACTCTTTGTGAGTCAGAAGGAATGGTTGAAGAAAACATCAGTCGCACTAACAGCAGGCCCCAGGGGCTCCAGAAGGAAGGTCCACTTTTCTCCCCTGCCATTACACACTGACTCCATTGCATTGAAGTGGCCCCTGAGGGAGAGTTACCTGCTCTCCAACTCAAGCTGTTTGTAAATCAGATGTCATTTTCTGCAGTGCACACACAGCATGTCAATAGCAGCAAAACACCAAAGCTTCCCAGATACAAATATTTACTCTCTGCAGGAAAGGTTTCCTGGATGGATATCAAGAAGTTGCCGATTTGAAGCCCCACTCCCAGCAGTGGTCTCTTCAGAACTCATTTTGAAGGACTGCAAGACCACTGAAATAATAGAAAATGATGTGAGAAATGGGAAGGAGTAATCTGAATTGCCAGTCTGCCATGGGATCTGGTACCAAATAAAAACTGCAGTATAAGAATGCAGAGCTGTTTGTGTGACATTTTGGAGTGAGACTTAAAAATGAGTAAGTGCTGTTGCGGAATTTCAATCATGTCTTGCCTCATTTAAAAGGACCCTGAGCTGATTTTTACAGGAAACTGAAGGTTAAGGTCTTTACCTTGGTGAACTGCTGTACATTAAAACATATGGATCCAGATGGAAGAGCTGGTGTTTCTTGATCAATCCTATGTCATTTGCTCCTGATAAATCCTGTTCAGTCCCATCCCACTGTGAATAAACTATACATAACCCAAACAAGCACAGATGATGATTCATAATCACTATCAAAACTTAGTATATAGAAGAATGGACTAAGACAACTGGGCTTCTCAACAGAAGCAAATGCTATATCAACGTATGAATACAGATCAGGTCTTAAGAGTCAAATTCTTTGGAAAAGGCAGTATGTTTTCATTGGCAACCACAGAGCCATATACTGTAATTCTGCCTAAAAGCAGTGCACGAAAACAATGATAGCACCAAAATAATCTTGAAAAAATTCCAGGAATCTGCTCAGCTTTCTGGTAGAAAGTTAACCCAGTTCCTCCTGAGACTGAGCTTTGCCATCTCTCCAACCACATAACAGTCTGACATCACTTCCTCCAAGTTAGATCAAAGATTTCCAGTGAGACTACCATCAGACTGCAGACACTAGCACTTTCTTAGATTTAATTTGGTATTACTTTTCTAGACATGCTGCCAACTCAAAGCCCTTTCACTGAAAAGCTCAAAAACAGGCCATAAGAGAAGTTAGTCTTCTGATGAAGAATATGGAAAAATTAAAAGGAATAGAAAAGAGGCAAAATTGCTAATATAGCACTTTTAATTTTCAAAAGAAGATTTTGACATACAGGGAAAAACATTTAATAAAAGCCACTGATGTGTCTCTCTCCTTAAAAAAAGAACATGTCTGATGCTTAATCATAGAACCATAGAATCATAGAATAGTTAGGGTTGGAAAGGACCTTAAGATCATCTAGTAATGCCAGCTATAACTGAATGTGATTAATTTAATCTTTTTATGTTAGTAAGAGAAGGGCAAGAGATAATTAGTTTACCATCCTCAGATGCTCTGAATGAATCCAGCTTGTGACAAAATGTCAGAATTCATCAGAAGTGTAACTTTTAGGGAAGCATATTTTAAAATACTCAGATCCACTGGAGGTTATTAAAATGGCTGTTTTCTGAAGAAAAACAGAGAAAGAATACATTTCAGCATCAAGTTGGGTTTTGTTAAAACAGAAATGAGTTTAGAAGAGAGCTGAAAATATACATGACAGTGAGTAGAGCACAGAGATGTAATAGGCATTCACTCAATTCATAGTGGATTGTAAAAGTGTTATGGACATGAAGATAGACAAAAAACAAGCACAACAGAGAGTCCACTGGGACTACAGTCTTCCCCATGAGAAGCTTGGAATAAAAAAAAAAAAAAAAGTTAACTTAGTGTGAGCCTTGCATTCAGAGAAAGAAACTGGAAGAGTTCAAGGATAACCAGCAAGATTACAGCTGCCTTAGAAATGAAAAACATGCTGTGTAACATTCATTCAACAATATGCTTTGCCTTTTAACTCCTGACTATTTTAAGTACACATGTACACATACCCAGAAAAATTATTCATGTCCACTGTATAGGCATAGGGAAGAAATTAACAATTTTCACCATTTAAAACAGATTATGTGTGAAAATGGCCCATAAAGATTTCCAGTGCTGGTTATCTAGCTTAAACTAATGGCAGTAAAGATTTAATAGATTAAAAAAGTGAGAAAGACTGAGTCTGAAAGTTATGGAGTGACCTCTCACTTTGGTTCTCCTAAGCTTAGCAAAGGATCAGCTCAATGGGCCTATTTCACGGATCAGTTCTGAAATACAACAATGAGATTTCTTGAAGTGACTAATTTTTATCTTACAGTTCTCTTATTTATATAAACAATACCACATACATGAGGACTGTCATGGAAGATCTGCTCCCCTGTATATAACAGCACATGCTTTGCCCATGAATCTAGCTGGAAAAGGTGATAAATGGGAGTGTCTGTGCAGGAAGAGTGGGAGCATCCCATATTTGTCAATAATCACCCAGATTTCACATCAGAGCCATTTAAACTAATAATCTCTTCTTTCCCCATTAACAGTGATAAAATGACCTTGATAGTGAGGACACCACAAGCTGGCCTCTGCTGGTGAGGATGGTGATAAAATAGGGGCCACTAGACCTTGGACTCAGATAACCAAAGATAAGCAAATTAATTTCCCTTTTAATGCAGATCAAGTTATGTTATCAATCTGTTGTTCTGTGACTGGAAGGCAAATAATGAATCATAACATATATATGTTGTGAAAGTTTAATTCAGTAATACTGCCATGTACTTGTTTTGATGCTGTCCTGCCTTTAGGTAAGAACAAGACCAGGGTACACACCTTCCATAATAAAAACACAGATGTGCAGGCTGGAAAAGAATTGCATCATGCTCCAGACTCTCTCTCAAGAGAGATATCTGGGATAACTAAAAAATACTAATGAACACATCTGGCCCACAGCTCAGATTCATTTCCCAGGCACAAACTAACATGAATGAAAAGAGACGTCTGGAAAGGCATAGCGTTGGGATGCACTAGGAAATGAACCAAATGCACAAGTCAAGGCATCTGTTCTCTGCTATAGACAGTGCTTCCCAGTGAAATACAGCATTTCTGATGCTCCTTTCTGGAGATCAGTTATTGGGTGCTTGTAATTCTTCTTTACCTGGCAACCAGACAGAAGACAGAGATCTAGAGTTGGTACATTTCGCAACCTAAGTAGATAAGCCATACAATGGGTAGAAGAAAGGATATATTTTCAGTCAGCTCTGGGTAATGATAGATGATGAAAACATCAATTTTGAAAGATGGGAAAATTAGAGCTGAAAATGGAGATGAATCTTATCTTGCATTAGAAACATGGGCAATACTAATTTACTCATTGCTTCATTGCTGGTATTTCACTGCATTGAGGGGTATTTAAGAGATCTCTTGGGTAAGCAGGAACCCTAAGTCCCTTTATAAGAGAAAAGAAGCATAGGAACCTTGGACTAGTTGACCTGTTGCTAATAAACTAATAAATAATTATGTGTTAAGACCTTCAATTCCTTCTCACCAATTATTACTTTCAAAACTGGAATCTGGGGAGAATTTAGAAGAATGTGCTGTGACTAATGCTCAGCACTTCTTTTTCTTAATGCTTAATATTTGTTCTATTTGAACAATGGCTAAATGTCAGTGCAAAAAGAAATTTCCTATTCTAGCTCTCTACTTTAATTCCAGTTATCATATCTTTATATCATAAAGTGAGACTCCCATTCGTGGCACTGATATTCATTGTAGAAAGCAAATTCTTAAGACTCTTAGCAACTCTCTAAAGTCTTATTCTTGACATAAGTATTGGGGGAAATTATTTGCCTATATTTAAATTGCACATTTGCTGCCAGCATGTAAAAAGAAGCCAAATCTCCTGAACATTAATCCTGTGATATAATCACAGGTTGTTCCTTTTACTTGATTTTCTTCCTCATTCTTCCCTTACTTCCTTCCTCTCCTTTAATATCTGAACTCCAACACTAATGCAAATTCTGAACTTGCATTGGAGCAGTCACAGAGACCCATGACATCAAGCCTGGACTAAAATGTTCTTCTTACCTGTTTAACTTCACAACAATGCCCCTTATCTCCTGGCCAGGTATATTTTTCATCCTTATCACTGGTATTTACAGTTACTTTATATAAAATCAAAGTAACATCTTTAAAAGAATTTTCCCAATGGAGAAAACTTCACCATTCAGAAGGCATTATAATTTATACAGCATTATTGTAAATCCTAAATTGAATATACAACCAAGACTGACCTTTTTGGTTTACCAGTATCAGGGTTTGAGAGCTATAAGACATAGGAGTCACAGTTATTATCACAACAACAAAAGCCATGTGTCTCATTATAAAGCCTGTTCTCCTTGGATCATCACAAACTTCACCTCTCTAAAACATCAGAACTATTTATCCTTAAAAAATTTGACAAGAAGGGAAAATTCACTCGCATTTCTAATCAGCTTAGCCTATAGCATGCTGACATATTGCAAATGAGTGAATCCAAAGGATGTCCGAGATGAATAACACATCCACAGGACTTCAAATAGCTACTGTTATACATCTGAGAAGCAAGAATTAAGTGTTGCATAATGTCTTGGAGCTCCCAGCTTCTGCTCTCACTTCAGTCTCTCTTCTGGTTAATGGAGTAGAGAACAGGTCCACATTTTCCCCAAGTTCTGAAACTTCCTTGATAAAAGCAAAGTAAGTAACTTTTATTTAGGCTGCCCTATCAATTATGATTTCTAGTGTTCCTATTACTGCTTTCTCAGACTCTAGTCAGATACAAAATGAACAAAAAGAAAAGCACCTACAGAAAGCTTTATACACTGCTGGTATTCAATTTACACACTTAATATCATCAAACTACTTAAATATAAGCTAGCCACAGCAACAGCCTTCACATCTCACATCCTGTCATTATCAATCATTCGACCAAGGTAATCTATAATTAAAGCTGAATAGAATCAGAGAATGCCTTTGGGAGGGTGGGAAGCCTGAGGAATTAGAATGAAAAAACATTTTTCACATTTGGGTTGATATTTCACAAAATAAAACAGAGAAAATAGATTTATTTTTTCTCTCTGCACAGACAGTTAAAGTAGACTTGAACTTTCTAGGCTTCCTTTCCAGTCCCTTAAATCCCCATTTCTTCCAGTGTTCAGTTCTTTGTCTGTATCTTCCTTCGTAACTCACTTGTAGAAAAAGGAGATTGACCCACCCCAGCCCCAAAGAATGAAGGCAAAGCAAGAAAACCCACGCCTTGCAGACAAGTGGGAAAGGGGCTATTTCACTGCTTTCCTTCTCAAGAAGCAAAAGTCTTGCAATCAAAATTTCTTGTGAGAAATTTCAAACTACATTGTGAAGAATTCTCATCCAACATTTGTGTCGGCAAATTGGGAAGACTCCTAGTGAATTCTGCTTAAAACTCTTGCTTTATTGCCCTATGTTCAACTGTTCGTATAATAAAATGAACATCACAGACTATGAAAACTACGCTATTTTTTATCTTCCTTAAAAAAGGACCTATGAGACACTTACAGGAAATAATAAGGCAGAATTCAACTCAAAATACTCTGCTAATCTCAGTTGCTGCTAATTTTGATCAATTTGAATCTTTTTTTTTTTTAATAAAACAAAATCAAAAGCAGTTTATGACACCTAACACATATTGCATTACCATAGCCGGTAAGTGGGAGGAGGTCTGTGAAGATGAGTAGCAATAGACTTCACTGTGGATGCTGTGCAGTCCCTTGCAAAAGATACCTCAAGAATTTTATCTAAATCCTCAGAGAACCTTCGCCAAACTAAAGTAAAAAGGAAAGAATAAAGAAAGTGCTATATGTGCACACACACAAGACCAAATCTGTCAATCTTCCCCTGAGTAACACTTGTGCATTACTAAACCCCTCAAAAAAGTCTGTCAGTTTTGCAAAAATGAATATTAAAGCCCCCCAAATTGTTCAGCTCCTCAGCCCTATATCTTCTCCCAACCCCTTTATCATGTTGGATAAAATCAGACTTTTCCCAGCTACTGATCAGCAGAAAATGCAACACAACTCAGATGTCTATCCATTATAATTATGCCTCCACTATTTTATTACCTGGCATCAGTGCAGAATCCTAAATGATCTGTTAAGAGGGGGAAAAGCAAGAGCAGAGGCGTCTTTATCTCTTGTTTCTGTCAAACTCTTGCAAACCTTGGGCAATCAGAAGTTCAATGTGTTTCCATATCAGTAGCAGCACGGTAGTGACTCCTCCCAATCCCACACCACTGCAAGACACAGGCATCTGCTGTATTTTTTCTAGTTTTTACTGCTTTTTAATGACACAAATGCTTGTCTCCTACATGAATCACAGAGCATATTACAATTTATCATTAGCAGCTCTATGCTCCCAAACCTAAAGTTTATGCCCTTTCAGTCTGCAACCTAGGCTGATTTGCTGACAAGAAGTAATGAGGGAACACAGAAGTTCTTCTCCATTTTGACTGCAATAAATCCTCAGCAATTCTGATTTATAGAATGACAAACCTCTCTTCACAGAGGCATGTCTTCTTGGCCTGGAAGCTGTGTCTTTAATAAGACATGCTGAGGACGATAGCATTTTCATCATAAAAGATTTTTTGTCCAGATAGACAACTCCATCTTTGGGGAAGGGTGTGTCTGGAAAGTAAAGTCAAAATGCACTGTAGTGCTCCTAATGACATCTGGGGCTTCTTTTTTCCAGCACCAATGTGGCTGTCATGATTATCTTTAGCTTTTTAAGCCCTTGGGTCCTCATGCTAAGCTGCTTCTCCTCTAGCTAGGACTGGAAGGCAATTAGACCAGAAGCCAGTGGGGAATTAAGCCCAAAGATCTCTTCTGAAATAATTTGAGATCCTTGACACAAAGTGGCAGTAGAGAAACTAAAAAGCAGAAAAGCAGAGTGCGTTGATGCTTTTCCTCCGTACTACTAAGTAGCAAATAACATGTAGAGATATCAGGGTTTTTCTTTTTGTTGTTGGTTTGGTTTTTGTGTTGTTTGTTTGCTTTGTCAGCTCCACAAAGTTTTGCAGGCTTGTGCATGTTCACAAAGCAGGGGTTAGATTCTAACCCAGCAGCAAAGCACCTGGTTCCAGGTGCAGTGTAAGAAAGCCAGCAAGGTGCTTCTCACACATCTGCATTAAGACTGATCAGAATCAGTCTCTCCTCACCCACTTAACTGCTACAAAAAAGACGAAGGATCAGTTAAGACAGCTTATTTTGCTCACAGAGGTCTCTTGCCTTTTTCCACATACACACACCTTATACCAACCCCTGAAGGTGCTCAGGTGCTGAAAAAGGAAAGCCCAGCAGCAGTTCTGATTTAATTAGAGGAATACTGCCTGTTTCTCTGTGGAAGAAGTGCATTTAAGATACTCAAGGCACCACCTAGCTGTGTGTGAAACCACATGGATTTCATCAAGTCATTCACAGACCAAGATCATAGGATCACCTGTTTCACTGGGGATAATAAGCTTCAGGGGGAAGCCTATTTAGAGATCTTATAGAATATATGTTTACCCATATGTTTATTCAGTGTGCTATCCCAAACACCCATGTCCCTATGCTCAGATCCCTCCTTCTTTGCTATCTGTCTCTCTGATCCGATCTTTCCTTCTTTGCCATCATCTTTTTCTGCCCAGAGCACTGCCTACAGATAGTGGTGGGAAATGAGAACTTTTTGATAGTACCTGTTCTCCTTCAGTGTCTGTTTCAAACATTTCTTTGATTTTGCAGATTTCTTCGGTTTTGCAGAACTTGGTAAGAGAGTACTGTATGAGATAAAACCCACATGAGGCAGTTTTCAGTTATTTTTCAAAATCTATGTAAAACAAAGCTATTTTTACCTAAAGAATCCAAAGCCACAGCAAAAAGTATTAAACAAATGTCAGCATATAACTCTTCATAAACAGACTAGGGTTGTCTATGTATTAAATAGTCTCCTAAAATCCCATGTGGACAAATTTTATAATAAGCATGACTTTTTGGTTTGTGTTAACTATGCCTAGGTTCCTGCAAAGAAGAGCTGTCTCCCTTCTCTTCCACTCTCCTTGATAATTACAGAAGATAATTAGTCAATGTTAACTTTTAAGCTATTAGTCCAAGCTAACTTTTAAGCGCTTTCCAATTTCATCATTGAAGTAAGTCTTGTCAACTGGAAAAAAAAGAACCCCTACAGCCGCATCCACTTCAATCAACAAGATATGCACTTGGAGCTAGTGTCATAAGGAGGGAGGATTAGAAATGTTAATAGTGTGATACTGTGCGACTTCTAGAGTTGTGTCTCAAACAAAATTCCCAAACTCAGACTTTACACAAAGAAGAAACACCGGGACTCAAAACACCCCACACAACAGGCTTCTGCAACCCCTCTGGAGAGCTCTGCATTAAAAGGCCTATTATAAAAGAGATTGAAGAGGTATATGAACCCATATCTCACAAACTGCTGGGCTTCTGTGTAGGAGACAGGAAGTCATTTCTTCCTGCTGACTTTTCCTTCAGCATGCTGGAAGCACATCCACAACATCAGTCCCAGAAGCTAATGTAGGCAAATGGATACCCAATCACTTAGTGAGAACATAAAAGTGCAAAAGTAAAAAGAGCTGCATGCATAGTGGAAATGACAGGAACATAGGCATCCAGAGACTTCAGGGTTAGGTTGCGAGTACCTGCCTGAAATGGTTAGATTTTAGCAGATAGTTCAATTAAGAATATAAACTACCCCCATCCTCTTTCCTCTTCTTACATGAGGAAGGGGTTTTAATACTTTGCCAGCTGCAGAGAGTTTAGAATAATACTATAATAAGAATCTCTAGTGCTATGGTTATCATCATAATATTATGATGTATAGCCAGTAAAACTACTATGTGTGGGCTATGCACAGATGAACTATTGCTCTTTTATTTCTCAGTTCTGTATAACATGGGGCTTTTTAGGTTTTTATACTCAAGAAGAAATATAATAATATGGTAGAATCAGAAATCCATCATAAGAATTTACCTGCTGGCTCATGAGGTGGTTACAACATGACACAAAATGCCATCAACAGGAAGTTAATATGCCAACTAAACCATCACCTAAAACAAGAGATATGATTCTGCTTTGTTAAGAATTCCCTAGTTTCACTTCCTTTGCCTTTTTTTTTCTTTCCCCCAGCACAACATAAAAACATTTCAGAACACGAAACAGAAAGAGTTGTTGGTTTGGGTTTTTTTTTCTATTCTCACTTTCAAAAGCATGGCAGTCAGTCTTCAGCTTACATAATCCAGAATAGGACGATTTCCTTTTACCTCCTTTAGAAATCAGTGGCCTCACTACCAATGGATATTATATATAAAATATATACATAATATATATATAATACATATATACAAATATATATACAGATAAGAACTGTAAATGTGCCTGAAAACTTCAATATAAGCCCTGCTTCTAGCTAACTACAATTCACCTGAATGTTTCTTGGTGACCAGTTCCTGCGTCAATTTAATCTTGTCCACTTCAGAGTAATTTTTGTTTCTGTTTTTAACAGTTACCAAGCTCATATAACCTGCTCTATTTCCATTTTAGATTCTACTCAAACCTGGCCCATAAGACTTTCACAAATACTCTGTATCTGAGATCCAAAATTCTTTGTTCAGTTCTTCCCTACTACTTCAGTTTCTGGTCTGTAACATAGCTGACAGATTCCCACTGCTTAATGAACACCACTTCTATTCTTACATTTGTGAGCTTTACAAATCTATCACCTAAGTGACAATTTCGACTTCAGAGCACACAGTTAAATTAAACCCTGATATGTTTCTCAGGAAGTTTGGAAAACCAGAACACATGGTCTAAATACAGAGGCTCCAAGGTCCTCATGGGCTGGCTTTGCATTACTGGACATTCACTTGGTCATGTTGTATTGGGATAAAGTGATGTTCATGAAAAAAGGAAGGTTTATTTGTAGAATCATTTCTCAAAAATACTAACCTTTATCCCTTTATTATTTTCTTAGTAATGATTAGATGAACAGAATGCAAAATAAAGAAATGAAGAAAAGTGTCCCACAACTTCCTTATTTGAAAGCACGACATTAACTCATCCTACTGTGCAAACTAACAACAAAGTCCATAGGTTCTATACTATATACTATATATAGTTCTATACTATATATACTACTATACTACTATAGGTTCTTTACAAAGAACCTGTCTGGTACCCATATGGCAAAGAACACAAACTATTTTTCTACCTTGGAATCCATCTTGTCCTCCTTTTAGATATTTAAGGGGGTGACATTCACAGCATTATTTCATTATACAGGATATTAATAATTGCATGCCTCTTTTATTGCTCAAACCTAAAGAAAACAAGCAAGCAAAAAATTACAGGGAAACCTGACTTTTGTGGTTATACCAGAGATAATCAGGATTTGTTCTTCTGAGGATAGGAAGGTTGCAACAGTATAAATCAATAAAATAAGTACTGACATCTTTCAGGGCATTTGAGAGAGAATAACTTTAAAGCTGTGCATATGCTTGGAGGCAATAAATGTTCCCTTACACCAAGAATTTGCTGAGAGTATTTTACCGTGGCATGAATTTCCTCCACCGCATGCTCTGTATTTCCCTTTATACAAAGATTGGTATTAGATTGTGGATTCAGAGGATAAACATGATATTCTCAAGAACTCAATAGTGTTTCCTCTACAGTTGCTCTGTTATATACAACAGCTCAGCAATGCTGTTTACAGAATCTCTGTACACAGTCACTAGTAGGTGCAATCTACCTGTATAACCTGTAAGTATTCAGGAGTGTATTTAAGGCTGCGGCATCTAGATAGACTTATTTCATATCAGATCTGCTCTGTAATATTCAGAATTATGCAGAGATAAGTCCTCATATGGTAGAAGTCAGACTGGTTTCGAGAGGTTACACAAGAGAAGGAACCAGTTCAAAATGTGTTATATCCTATATGAAGCAAACCTCCAAAGCTCTGTATGATTCACTACAATTTCAACTCCCCACTCTCTAAAAGAAGATTTTGCTTTTACAGGATCTCAGCATTAGCCAGAGGAACATACCCAGCACTGTAGGAAATATTCAAGCTGCAATAAGTTTTAAAACTTGGCAAAACAGACAAGGTTGACCCCACACCTGTCTGGTTAATATACATAATACGTGTATTCTCCCAACAACCGTCTGGAACCATCCACCCTCCAGCTGCATTCTAGCTAGATAGAGCTACTTCACCCCTCAGTAAAGCAGGTGTCCCATGAGTAGCTGTACCTGGTCCATCTGGCAATAATTTAGCAATTAGACTTATTATTAGCACTCTATAATCAGCTCATAGTGTGATTGCCAGTCTGTCCACCCTGCCATTTTCTTGAGTGTATGTTTTCATATTTCCAAAATGAAACTAGTCTTGTGCCTAATGACTAGCACACAAAACTGAGACTTAGAGAATGGAGGCACACACAATGGACCAAACAGCTGTCTTTGTGTTGCCTTTGTAGAAAATGTCTAATTACAGCAGAGTATACACGGCACCATTGATGGCAACACATTTGTATTAAAATGCCTTTGTTCTGGGTAGACTCCTAGCATTTATTTAAATGACTATTATTTTCTCTTTTTTTCCCAGAGCTTTTATTAAATCTCTGAGCAATTTCAAGCCATTAGCCTATAGATACAGGCTTTATTCAATAGGAATGCATTACTAGGAGAATAGCTGGCTGCCTAGCTATGTCTGGCATTAGCTAGTGATGTCAAGAGTCCCAGATCCAGGGGGCATGGCTCATCTCTTTTTGATTGATACTCCACTCCCCTAGTGTTCCTGCCGAGTGAAGCTGTAATTCATGCCCAAATGATTCTGCTGTCACTTATTTCTGCACACAAGTCTGTCTTTGTCTGGGTACATTTAAATTTTTTGGGTTTATTTCCAAAATCTGCTTGAAGCTGGAGAGACTGCTTCCCAATTCAAACTAATTGGGAGAAATGTATAGGTGGAGAAGGATCAGTATGAGGAATAAACTGGTGCAGCTGGCCTTTATACACGCCTCTGCTCTTCATCCTGTGATTGGTGGTGAACAGGGCACACATGCAGTCATTTCTTCTTTAAGCTGTGTTCTTGTCATCCTTGACAGATAAGATTGATCTCATCATCTGTGTTTTTCTTGTCTACTTAAATAACGCTATTTTGGCCTAGGGACTGGTTTTGCCTGCCATTATATACTGTACAAGATGTAGTAGGGCAAGCATAATGATACTGCTAAAATGCAAATATTCACTAACAATTTTAAGTCATTAAAGGTCTTCCAGAATGTTTTGAAAAACTGGTGCAACTGGGTTGAATTTCTGCTTCGCAGGGTCAAGTATCACTGCGTACAAGAGAGGTTCGAATCAGAGTTTAAAGAAAGCCTAGAAAGACCCTCACAGTGAGGACAAAAGCTCCTCCAGAGTAAACTGAAGAATGCCACTAGAATTCCTCTTCCACCAATGCAGACTATGAATACACAGGCAGGACATTGCCAGAACCTGGGATTATGATTTATTTCAGTAGAAGAGGTTAAGTGAATAGAAGACAAGACTGAGATGAAAAGGTACTCTAAAGCATTTGCAGCACTAAATGAGGGCACATCAGTAGAATTGTCATGCTAACAGTAATTTGGGAATGCAATGAAACCTCAGTGACAGATGGTAATGTCTCCAACAAGGGTTAGGCTTTGGAGAATGAGAAAGCCAGAACAGGAGGTAGCAACCGGGTTTGAATAGCCAGTGTCGTGGTTTAAGCCGTAAATTTCACTTCTCCCTCCTTTCCCCCCCCCCCCCCCCAACACACACTCCGATGGGGGGGAAATGGGGAGAAGAACCAAAGAAAATGTAACTCCCACGGGTTGAGATAAGAACAGTCCAGTAACTAAGATACAATACAAATCACTACTGCCACCACTAATAACAATAATAATGACAAAGTAAATACTAAGGGAGAGAATACAACCGTTTCGCCGCCCGACCGAGCCGAGAGACTGTGCACCACTCCAGAGACCCTATGCCATGAGAGAGACCGCGCGCTGCTCCCCAGCCCACGTGTCGCGAGAGCTCCGCCCCCGAATCGTACCTCCTGGGCATGACGTGCTGTGGTATGGAATAATCTCATTGGTCAGCCCGGGTCAGGCGCCCTGTCTCCCCTCCCGCAGCTTTTCTCTCTTTCCCGGCGTAATATGAGACTCAGCGGCGAGGGGGAAGCCGAACCCATAACAATGCACCCCTTATTCCATACCATTCACAACATGCTCAGAACCCACATTTTTCAAAATATCATCCCATATATATATATATATATATATATATATGTACACATACACACACACACAGATGGAGAGATATAATCCCTTAGTGCCTGGGCCAATCCCTATAAAGCTGCTGAGTCCATCCAGTCCGTGATGTCAGGCTCCACCTTTTGTAACAATCTTTCAGAGCAGGGGAGGCTGTGTGCAGTGTTGGGTCGTTGCCTGCTGATGCTGATTGTTCCTATACTGCAGAACTCGTCTAGTTTCATCAAAGTTCGTTCTTTCTTGGGATGATGGTCTGAGGGGCAGTCGCGGATGACTTGAAGACATCTAGTTGATGGGCTATGAAAAAACAAATTACATAACAAGCAGCAGCATGCAATTGAGTTCATTGGCTGTTTTTTCCTAAAATCAAATCTCCTTGAGGTACACATCAGACTTCCCCATCTTCCCGCATTACCCACCAAGTGTATCCAGGTCCCTGAGCAAAAGCAATCCCACGAGTGGGTTTGCCTTTACCTGAAGCAGGAATAACCCAGACTGTCTTCTCCAGCAAATTCTTTATGTGCACCACAGGAACGTTGTCCTCCTCTACAGTAGGTAGAAGTTCTGACTGGGTGGACCAGCTCTGTTGGCAGATCCTCTGGTGTTGACCAGCCAGGTGGCCTTTAGTAAATGTGTATCCCAATGTTTGAAAGTCTCACCACCCATGGCTCTCAGTGTAGTTTTTAATAGCCCATTGTACTGTTCGATTTTCCCAGAGTCTGCTGCATGGTAGGGGATGTGATATACCCATTCAATGCCATGCTCTTTGGCCCAAGTATCCATCAGATTGTTCCAGAAATGAGTTCCATTGTCTGACTCAATTTTCTCTGGTGTGCTGTGTCGCCACAAAATCTGTTTCTCAAGGTCCAGGGTAGTGTTTCGGGCAGTGGCGTGGGGCACGGCATATGTTTCCAACCATCCGGTGGTTGCTTCCACCATGGTAAGCACATGGTGCTTGCCTTGGTGGGTTGGTGGGAGTGTAATATAATCAATCTGCCAAGCCTCCCCATATTTGTACTTCAGCCATCATCTTCCGTACCAAAGAGGCTTTAACCATTTAGCCTGCTTAATTGCAGCACGTGTTTCACAGTCATGAATAACCTGGGCAATAGTATCCATTGTTAAGTCCACCCCTCAATCACGAGCCCATCTGTATGTTGCACCTCTGCCCTGATGGCCTGAAGTGTCGTGGGCCAAAAATAATTCACCCTTATGTTGCCAATCTAAGTCCATCTGAGCCACTTCAATCTTAGCAGCTTGACCCACTTGTTGATTGTTCTGGTGTTCCTCAGTAGCCCAACTCTTCGGTACATGAGCATCTACGTGGCGTGCTTTGACCACCAGGTTTTGCACTCGGGCAGCAATGTCTTGCCACAGTGCAGCAGTCCAGATGGGTTTACCTCTGCGTTGCCAGTTGCTCTGCTTCCATTGCTGCAGTCACCCCCACAGGGCGTTTGCCACCATCCATGAGTCAGTATAGAGATAAAGTACTGGCCACTTTTCTCATTCAGCCATGTCCAAGGCCAGCTGGATGGCTTTCACTTCTGCAACTAACTTGATTCACCCTCCCCTTCAGCAGTTTCTGCAACTTGTCGTTGAAGACTCCATATTGCTGCCTTCCATCTACGGTGCTTTCCCACAATGCGACAAGACCCATCAGTGAATAAGGCATATTGCCTTTCACTTTCTGACAGTTCATTATATGGTGGGGCCTCTTCAGTACGCATCACTCCCTCCTCCTCTGGTGACCTTCCAGAATCTTTACCCTCTGGCCAGTCCATGATGACTTCTAGAATTCCTGGATGACTGGGATTTCCTATTCGAGCTCGTTGTGTAATTAATGCAGCCCACTTACTCCATGTAGCATCAGTTGCATGCTGTGTAGAGGAGACCCTGCCTTTGAACATCCAGCCCAGCACGGGCAACCGGGGTGCCAGGAGGAGCTGTGCTTCAGTGCCAATCACTTCCGAAGCAGCTCGAACCCCTTCATAGGCTGCCAATATCTCTTTTTCAGTTGGGGTGTAGCTGGCCTCAGATCCTCTGTATCCCCGACTCCAAAAGCCGAGGGGTCGACCTCGAGTTTCCCCTGGAGCTTTCTGCCAGAGGCTCCAGGTAGGACCGTTCTCCCCAGCTGCGGTGTACAGCACATTTTTAACATCTGGCCAGGTCCGGACAGGTCCGAGGGCTACTGCACAAACTATCTCACGTTTAATTTGCTGAAAGGCTTGTTGTTGCTCAGGGCCCCATTTGAAATAATTTTTCTTCTGGATCACATAATAGAGAGGGCTTACAATCAAACTGTAATTCGGGATGTGCATCCTCCAGAACCCCACAGCACCCAAGAAAGCTTGTGTTTCTTTCTTATTAGTTGGTGGCGACATTGCTGTTATCTTGTTGATCACATCTGTGGGGATCTGGCGACGTCCATCTTGCCATTTTATTCCCCAAAATTGAATCTCCTGTGCAGGTCCCTTGACCTTACTCTGTTTTATGGCAAAACCGGCTTTCAGCAGGATTTGGGTTATTTTCTTTCTTTCTCAAAGCCTTCTTCTGCTGTATCACCCCACACGGTAATGTCATCAATGTATCATAGGTGTTCTGGAGCTTGCCCCTGTTCCAGTGCAGTCTGGATCAGTCCACGGCAGATGGTAGGGCTGTGTTTCCACCCCTGGGGCAGTCGGTTCCAAGTGTACTGGATGCCCCCCCTCCAAGTAAAAGCGAACTGTGGCCTGCACTCTGCTGCCAGAGGAATTGAGAAAAAGGCATTGGCAATGTCAATCGTGGCATACCACTTGTCTGCCTTTGACTCCAGTTCATACTGAAGCTCTAGCATACCCGGTACGGCAGCACTCAAAGATGGGGTAACTTCGTTCAGGCCACGATAGTCTACTGTTAGTCTCCACTCTCCGTTAGACTTTTGCACTGGCCATCTGGGGCTATTAAAGGGTGAGTGGGTCCTACTGATCACTCCTTGACTATCTAATCTATGGATCAGCTTATGAATGGGAATCAGGGAGTCTTGGTTGGTGCGATAACTCTCCGGATGAGACTAAATAGTTGGGAGTACAACATATTCAGTATGTGTGCCAACATGATAATTCCCATCACCACCAGCAGGCAGATCTCAAGGGTATCTAAAGGCCATTCAAAACCTTCAGAATTCTCAAACAGTGTTGTAAACGGCCTGGTGGGGGTGCTGGGAGCACAAAAGAATGTCTCCTTCACAGGCTGACCACCCGAGGAGGTGAAAAGAGACGTGTAATTGCTAAAAACTTCCATTATATACCTCCCAAAGTATAGAGTTGGTGGCTACACTGGAAACACAAACCGGGTCAGTTTCATGATCACTGAGTCTATTGTATTAACAATTCGTGCAATACAGTATAATGTAACAAGAATCATAACCCAAAACCCAGATCTGAAAAACGTTAAGATAAGAAGAACCGGCTGTAAGTAAAGTATCATACACTGAACCTGTGAGAACCAGAGCAACAACTTTGAGAGCCAATAAATCAGCATTGTGACGAGTGGCTATTTTGTCTTTATCTCAACCTGTAAGTGCTCCACGTTGGGTGCCAAAACTGTCATGGTTTAAGCCGTAAATTTCACTTCTCCCTCCTTTTCTGCCCCCCCCCCCCACACACACACACACTCCGATGGGGGGGAAATGGGGAGAAGAACCAAAGAAAATGTAACTCCCACGGGTTGAGATAAGAACAGTCCAGTAACTAAGATACAATACAAATCACTACTGCCACCACTAATAACAATAATAATGACAAAGTAAATACTAAGGGAGAGAATACAACCGTTTCGCCGCCCGACCGAGCCGAGAGACTGTGCACCACTCCAGAGACCCTATGCCATGAGAGAGACCGCGCGCTGCTCCCCAGCCCATGTGTCGCGAGAGTTCCGCCCCCGAATCCCACCTCCTGGGCATGAAGTGCTGTGGTATGGAATAACCTCATTGGTCAGCCCGGGTCAGGCGCCCTGTCTCCCCTCCCGCAGCTTTTCTCTCTTTCCCGGCGTAACATGAGACTCTGCGGGGGGGGGGGGGGGGAGGAGGGGGGAAGCCGAACCCATAACAGCCAGGATGGGTAATATTTAAGCAAGGGCAAGGACCCCTGGAAACCCCTGGAATTTTTTTTCTTTTTTTTCTTTTCCTAGGTAGGAAACCCAGCAGTAGTCCCTAGCCTACTGTGGCACATTGCCCCTCAGTTCCGCTCCAGGAGTTTTCCTTGTCAGATCCTCCTCCATTACTTTAACCTTTCCCCTGAACTTAGATATAGATCAGGACTCTTGACAAACACCTTTAATGATTAGAGGGGAAATGTCACGGATTTTTAGATGTAGAGTTACGTTCAGGCTAGGGTCAGTATTTCGCAAAAGTGAAAGCTGGGAGAAACAACCAGGTCTGCTTCCCAGCTTAGTAGAGGTCTGTTGGCACAATTCTTTGGTATACAGTACTTTGAAAGATTTAGGGAAGGCTGTCCTCTCTTGTGTATCTGTTTAGTTTCAGATTATGCTTCTAAGATGATGTCGTGGCTTAAGTCCAGTCAACCACGAAGTTTTCTCACTCACTCACTCCTCTCTTTTTCTTCCCCCAGTCCCCGGGGGATGGAGAGGAGAATCGAAAGAATACAACTCCCACAGGTTGAGATAAGAACAGTTTAGTAACTAAGGTATAACACAAATCACTACTGCTACCACCAGTAATAATACAAGAGAAATACAAAGAAAGAGAATACAACTGTTCACCAAGCCCAACCCAGCCAGTGCACCCCCCAGCAGCAAACCACCCAATGCACCAGCACACCCTTCCGGATCTCTGCTCTCCGTTTTCACATCCTGGACATGACGTGCTGTGGTATGGAATAACCTCTTTGGTCAGTTTGGGTCAGGTGTCCTGTCTCTGCTTCCTCCCGGCTTCCCCTCCTCCCTGGCAGAGCATGGAAGTTTTGGTCAGATCAAAACATTACCAAGCAGTAACTGAAAACACTGGTGTTATCAGCGCTGTTCCCAGGCCCAAAATCAAAAACACAGTGCTGCACCAGCTACCAAGAAGGAGAAAAAAATGACTGCTACTGCTGAACCCATGGCAGATGACAAGGCAGGACCTGTGGTAAAAGGAAACTATGACTTTTTTCAGTTCTCCTCCAAGCATCATTCTCTCCAGGGCTTTTAAGATCTGTACACCTCACTCTCAGACAAGGAATTAGGGTGCTGAGAAACACCTAAACAAGACACACTGTAAAAGTATAGTTAAAAAGGGTCCATTGAGGTGATATTTGTGTCTTAGACTCAGACATGCCTCCCAGCTGTACATTCTCCCAAACTGTACATTCTCCCACTGCAGTGGGAATTCACCTTCCAGCAGCATGTGCTCGCAGGATCTAAAGGAACTCCCAGTCTTGTTTCGGCTGAAGACTAAGGTTCACATGAGGTTCATTTCTCTGTAGCAGAGACAGAAAGCGCAACATTCAAAAAATACCTGTTAAACAAACCAAGAGCCTGTTAATATCTCTTCCAGCCAGAATACTGAGATACTGTGTTAGGGAGTAGTTCCCATGTACCAGCCTCTATTTTGGGGGATAGAGAGGGGATTTTTGTCTACACACTGATACATGAGGCATTGCTGTCTAACCCTTCTAGTGCCAGACTAATTCCTTCCTTAGCTTCATCTTCCTAAATTGCAATTACCTAAATGATATTTTCTTTTAACCACTGCAACTGTCAAGCCATCCTGTGTTTCAAGGGCCTTTTTTGTTCTAGTTTATTTGTTTATCCTCAAGCTTTGCAGAGCTGTCTCACAATTCTGCTACTTCCCTTATGCACCCAAAAACTTTGCCCTGTCCTCAGCTTATTTTCACAGTCACAAATTAGGCACTTAACAATGAAACAATGCTTCATGTTATCATTCGTTACAAGGGATTTCAGCCTACAATCCATCTGTAGCCTTACGTTACAGTTAACTCAGGCTGTAGCCTGCTTCTAGATTCCCTTTCAGAGGTCACATTCTAAGACAACAGCAGTTTCTAAAGGAGGATGGATTTTCCTGAAGGCAAAAAGCTACCTTCCTCTAAGGACCTTTTTCTATGGCATGTTAAATATTCTGATGATCATACAATGCAAGGACTGAGGGTACTAAGAGGTATAAGAGCCTCCAGGCATAGACTGTTGTTGCATTTCACTATCTGTTCCTTGTCCTATTCCCAAGAGCAGTCAAGAAAATTTGCAGCTGTGAGTGGGCTGTATGAATTACTTTACTCATGGCATCCTACACAGGGAAGTCATCTTTCCGGATCACTTCTCAATCCCTGGTGCTGTAGAGAGACTTAAATGTGACAGTTAATCTGCACATGAGCAGTACAACTGGCACTTCTCTCAGTTTACTTTCTCTAAAATGCAAGGCAAGCATTTATAAAACTCAGGTGCAGTTTTCCTCATTCTGTTAATGAAGACAATACTTTTTTCCTTTAAATCCCTGCCGAAAACTTATTTATGTTATTTTACCATTTTGCACTGAATGTCTCTGCAGTGCTGGTAGACTTCACTTTCATATCTCTATTTTTCATTTGCTGTGTGTGGTGTTATTGCTGAAAAGCTGATTTATCTAGGCTAGTGGTGCAGATTCTCAGCTTCCCGAAAAACACAAGAGCACATGACAGTCTCTCACTGCACTATTTAGTTGCGGTGGGTCTGATTTCCAGAGCAGTTTATCCGACTGTTTTGTTGGAAGATACATTACCACAGGGCGTAAGAAAAGACCTTCTCATGAGAACACATAAAATGTGGTGAAGAAGAAGTAACTAGAAATGGTTAATTTTCACAATGGAAAAATATCAAATTTGGTCGTAATATTTTTCAAGGTGGTGTGGCACAAAGTTATTTGGAGCAGTGAAAACTAGAATTGGCAGCTAAGAGTTACAGAGGGTTCTTATTGCTAAGTAACTAAGCAATAAAGCATCAGATGAAATTCAGTGTCAATAAATGCAAACTGAGGAACATGTAGAACAACTTTAATTAGACAAGTAAAGTGTTAGCCTGTAAGTTAACTCTTACTTCTCAAATCTGATCCTGGAATTCAGTGAAAGATTCAATTCAGTGAAGGGGGAAACACTCTTAGAAAGAGGTAAGAGAGAAATATTGGGAAAAAGGAAAGAAAAAATGCATTATGCCATGCTATAATGCCTTGGAGCAGTTAAATGTGGCCAATGAAATACAAGGAGCAGATTTCAGATTAGGAAAAATTAGAAGATACGGGAACTTAATACTAGAGGTGAGACAGCAGAAAGGGATATTACAGACTGCAACAAAATCATTACTGATACAGAGAACAGGGAACAATTTTTGCAATTTCACATAACACAAGAGCTAGAGGGAACAAATACAGTGACGGAATGAGAGTCTTTAAAGTCAGTGTTCTCTGTGCACCATTGCTTCAAAACAGTATGGGTGTTAAAGCATAAATGGTTAAATAAGTAACTAGATTTATTCATGCAAGAAAATTCTTAAAGGGCTTTTAAACACACAAAAATAAGATTAGAGTACCTTCTCAGGAACTCCTTCCACCACAGATTTACAGAATCTGGGAATAAGAATGGGAAAAAATATAATTTGCACTGGTTTGTTCATATCCTTTTTCGTACTCAGCATCCACTGTGCATCATGAAGAACAGCGTACTGAGCTAAATAGACTGTTAAATGACTTGACACGGTTCATTTATTAGTATAGCTATTCTTAGGTCTGAACACCTAAAATCTCGTCCACCCCATTTTGATTTCATGCTTAGAAAAAGAGATTAATCAGTCCAGGGCTTTCATGTTGAGGCAGAGTGCCTTTTAATGGTCCATCATGCAGTGTGGGCCACGAGTTTAGCCTGTGTAAATCCAAGGGTGTGAAGTTAAGTGCTATGTTCTCGAAACAAGATTTGGTACAGATTAGGTGGCATCTCTGCGTGACAAAAAAAAAAAAAAATTAGTTTGGAATAGATTTTTAACCAGCTCTGATATTTTGGGCTTTATCATTTAACCAACCTTGTTTTCTAAGTAGTTTCATGAAATAATTTAATTTTTGGTTTCCTTGGTAACATGTGATCCAGCTCTGAAATCAGTTATACACTTTTGAAAGAAGATTGTCCTATCCCAGTTTTCTGAAGAGTAATGTTATATACAACTTCATATAAAGTACCACTGTTTAAACATATAAAATATACCTTACAGGGTTTTGTAAAATAGCAAGTATTCTTCATAGCCTATCAAAATATCTTATTCTTGCTAAATAACATTTCACATAAGAATTCTTGTTGTCTGTTCAAGAAAGAAAGTGCTATTCTGCACCATCAAAAGCAGTAAAATCTGAATCAGAGTAAATATTAATGGCATTTTAAAAATAATAGGAAGTAAGGGTATAGATGCTGAATAGTTCACTAAGTACAAATCCAGAATAGGGTTTCAATCTAGAGAAGGCAAGTGCAAAATGTTTTGCAAACATCAGGAATGGTAAACAGATCTCTTTCAACTTTTTATGTATTTAGTTAGTCTTCTCTGTTAACTTCAATATGTGAATTTGCTGGATTAAAAACAAGGTTTAGGTAACTATTGTAGAATGTTTTGAGAGTTGACTTTAATTTCATTAAGAACTAATGACTAAGACTCATTGTCTCATAGTGTTTCATGGGAAGTTTTATCATTAGAGACTGTAGTGATAGGACAAGGGGTAATTGGTTAAAACTTTAACAGGGGAAGTCTAGGTTAAATATAAGTTCTTTCTTGTGAGGGTGGTGAGGCACTGGAATTTACTGCCCAAGGAATTTGCAAATGTTCCATCCTTGGTAATGTCTAAGGCCAGGTTGGATGGAGTCATGTGTGACATGGTTTAGTGTGAGGTGTCCTTGCCCATGGCAGGGGGGTTGGAACTTGATGATCTTAAGGTCCTTTCCAAGCATAACTGTTCTGTGATTTTCAGATTAAATAATCTTCTAAGGAGTAGGAAAAAAAAATAAATTTCTCATTACTTTAGATGTTGTTTGCTTCTAATATACATATAAATAATATGTAACTGAAGGGGGATGTCACTCAGAAATAAAGAACTAGTCCTAGATACAGTCCTCAAAAGGTGTAAATTATCGGGGCCTGGTTAGCATTAGAGGATTATTTAGAGCCATAAAGTGCATTGTCAGCATGACAAGCTTTCAGAAAAACAAGTTTACTGCTACAAAAATAGAACTTTAGAAACTACAAAGCTGGATGCTTGCTTGCTTCAGTAGATAGTAACCAATCACTTAATCCTAGCCGGCGCGTGAACAGCAGCTTGTAACTAATCAAAAGTATAACTCTGGCGCGTGTTAGAAGTTATGTAACTTGAGCACAGTATATAAGCAAGAGCTGTTAACAATAAAATTGGACTGTAACTTGCATCTTATAGATGTGTCGTTCTTTCCCGCTCGCCTGAATGCCCGTGGCAGTAAATCCCTACTAGAATAGGTACCACAGATCAGTACTCCAGTATAAGTCAGATTTTCATTGACATCAATAGGGCAAATTAGCAGCTGACATAACATTAGATCCATAAGGAATAACATACTTGTAAAGTTTTTCTCCAGCTATGTATCTGCGCAAGTGGAGAAAAAGAATAAAAAAACATAAAACAAACAAACAAAAAGAAATAGGAGAAAAAGGAAAAAAAATAGATACAAAAAGAAATATTTCACATTCCATTTCACACCAGCAACTTCCTCCATCTGCCATTATCAAACACTGAGGAGAGAAACACACTGTATGGCTGACCTTAGAGACTGCAATTTGCCCGCTCACTTTTCTTGCAGCATTCCCCATTACAGGTGGGTCACTGATTTACTAAAGCAGTGATAAATCTCTCACTAACAGGTACTGTCTTCAAACAAAATGATTATTCACAAGTGTAAGATGCCCCTTAATGCTAGTCCTTGACATCTTATTTGTTCTTTTTCTCCTGTATCTGGACCAATTTATGTTCCTAAAATTACCTTGGGCCTTTTCTATCCTCTAGGCTTGTACATTTCCATCATATGATTGCTTCCTTACATAATGGGCTATTAATCACTAATTGATGACTTAATATTTCCCTTTTCTAGCTAATTAGCTTTCCAATCACAGGACTGCCATCAGGAATGTTCAAGTGCCTTAGATTATCACATCAATCAGAGCTCTGAACCAGGAAATACCTAATGCATTTAGTGCTGGTAGGTGTCTTATTTGTTGGAGGTGTTGTTTTCCAGCTGCCATAGGAAAACAAGTTTTGTGCTACACTGAGTAGCTAGAAGATGATGGTGTCTCAACATATGTTATCTTCTAACTCTGATTTACTTGCAAAAATTTAGTTACAGGCTTGGGTAAATAGACCTGACATTTGAATCTAATACATTATATTCTTCTTTAAGATTCATACTAAGCTAGTATGAAGAATCACCAGTATGTGGTGAAAACTTACACATTCTGTGCTACAGAAAGGATTCAGTGGAAGCTAAAGTGATTTTTGTTCAGGCAGTTTGCAATCTATGTCAAACATGTTCATCAGCTGATAGGTACTCAATTTTAGGCACTGTTAAAATATTACAAAATTTAGGCAGAGAGTGTGAGAGAAACAAGTAGGAATCTAGAAAAAGTCCTTGTTGTGACCTCCAGAGAACATGCGGCAGAGAATGGACCCATGTCAATGTTACTGGCACAAACTTCGTAATTTCATCTACCAAACTCTGTCCCCCTAAATGTGCCCCTCCCTTCATATCGATGTCCATATATGGACATTTACATTAAATTAAAGAAACAAAATGACAAGAAAGGGCATATTCCAGAAGTGGACTGCTCAACCTGGATTTTTCTGAGCAGATAACATGCTTCTATGATTAATATTTATGTGCAGATCTTATCACAAACTTACACTCTAATGCAGCCAAATAGGAGACTTTGTTAGAAGCACCATTAGAAACAATCTGTTGTAAATTTGTTGTATAGCAAAACTGTATTGCTATAGAACTGGCGTACAGCATATATTCCAAGCAAGCTATAGATTGATCTATTTATTTCTAAGAATTTACCATTTACCCAGTCTGACTGTGATACTTGTTCCCTTTGATGAACCACTGACAGAAGAGAAGTCTTCAAAATTCAGGATTGAAACTAATCATTGTAAAACTGCCCCTGTTGGTACAAGGATTGTATCATACTTGGAATTAATACAGGGCAAAATTAATTTCCTTGGGTACTGCTGCATCAATTTTTGTGTGTGTTGCCTTTCATGTACAAAAGGAACCTGTCATTAATAAAATGTCTACAATCAAAGTAGATATATTTGATTTTTAATCGGTGGCAATTTTATTTTCCTTAAATATAAAGATTCAATTACTAAACCACTTAATTCCCGTGACAGCTTAGATAACAGTAATGTTTATGGATTATCTTTAAAATCATGGTCATTTATCTCTAAAGGACACCCTGATACAAATGATTATGGCATTAGAAAGAAGCATTTTTCCATGACAGCTGGACAATATCCTTGGTAACTTCCTTTGTAAACTTTTGTACACAAAACTTTAAGCACAATAAGCACAATATCTGGGAAAACCAGAAGACTACATGGAGGAATCTGTGCTCTATCTTCTACTTGAAAGAATAAAATAGACATGGTAAACAGCAGCTTGTATTTTAGAGGCAGCATTTCTTATAATAACTCGTGGATTATTTCATTCATCATAATGCATTTTATTACACAGCGAAGAAAAAGCAACTGAAAAAATCAGCAAAAGGTCTATCCTGCCCTGGCAAACAAAGTGCATCTAACCTTCCAAACACAATGTGTTTGAAATTCCTGATGGGATATGCTTTTTCTCTCTCTTTCATTCCTAAACAATCTACAAAAAAATCAGAGGAGGTCAAGATAATGGCAACAAAAGGTGCCTTTATTTAAGGAAAGGTTGCATTTTATTCATTACTTACACACAGAATTAAATGCCAGCCATGAATGCATTGACTTTTTGAAGGTTCAGTGAAAACTTGTAACTCACCAAGTTAAATCTGATGAAAGAAACAATTTTAATAGAGAATGACAACTGGGAACAGTTTCAAACCCTGGAAGATCCCAAAGACACAATCAAGCAAGACAGATAAAAACCAGGAAAAAAAAAAAGGAAAAAAAAGAAAGCTATTGGTAAAACACTCACAAATAAATATATTGATGTTTTTGTAGATTAATGTATGGGAGTGTGCAATAACAGATGAAAAATGGTAACTAGAGAGTTACAGTATGCATATGAATCTATAAATCATACAAGTAAACGTGTTAAATCATGTGAATCGTATAAAATATCCATAATTTGATTACAAGGTGAATTTACTACTGAACAGAGTTTGAAGTTTTTCTTGCCAAATGGCAGACGTTTCTTCTGAAAACAGAGCTTCAAAGTTGTCTTGACAGGCAAGGAATGACAGAAGAGAGAAACTTCAATTAACTTTCAGTTAACAAGTACTAAGTGCTCTTTATTATTTTATTCTATTTCAGTTGTAGTTATATGTGAACACTCAGTCCAAGGTGATTCTCTAAAGCTAGCTCATCTATAATGTCTTCACTGCTTCTTAATGCAAATCTTCAATCTGTATTACTTTTTATCTGGGAAAAACTGGATCCTAATTTGATTAATTACATTTGCTCTCCACTTTATACATAAGAACTTGAAAACTCCCACAATGTCACAAGTCCTGTTAGTATGTATTCCTCTCACAACATTAAAGAAGTCTCTATTCAAAACCAACCCATATTATCTGTAACAGCAGTTGCAAATAGAGCTCACAACTCTTCATTCTAAAAGTGCACATTTTTTTAGTATATTGTTTGCACATTTTCACGTTAGCTCAATGGATTGACTCCATACTACCTTTTCCTGACAACTGAATTTCACATCTTATTTAAGAGTGAAGGTATTCAGGGCACGCCAACATCATCATTTCCTGCTGCAAGTACATTTTATCAATAGGAAATAATGGGAATGAGTATTGGTCCGATATAATATTCCAGTAAGTGAGTATAATTTGCTCTAATTGGGAGTGAATTTACTTTCTTATTAAGGCTCTTTCCATCTGTAACTACTGATCTGAACCTGACTTCAATTAATTATCTCCCAGTATCCTTATTTCTTTTGTCCTGCTGGAAAATCCTCAGTCATAGCAGAGTTAATTTGGGAGCTCAAAAGCAGCTCAGTCAAGGGAGAGGACCTGCCACAATGAATATTCAACACACGGGTAGGGGACTAGAGTGTTTCTAGCTAAAACTGGTAGTGCTGACAAACAGTGCCTTTTCACCTCCACTCTGAAGTTGATCAAACAACATGGAAAGGGGATATCACTAGATTTTGTGAATGCAATAATAGTTTTCTCACTTTAGAACTTTATTTAAAGGTATCCAAGAGGTTAGAGGCAGGAAATTACCCTCTGAACAAGAGGCTGTTCTGAGTTCAGAGCAGATATACAGTTGTCACAAAGTTATTTCTGAGAAATATGTTATACAAATAAAATAAAACAGGCTCATAACTCTGCCCATAATCCTGGGAAGAGATAGTCACTACAACCTCCTCCATTTTAAGTTCATCCATATATGAAAATAAGAGCTTCTGACCAAGTTTTGCATCGTCAACAATTTCCTGCGTTGTTCATCATGATCAGCAACATGCATTCTGTGATGCAGGATGAAAGATACTTTACAAGAGGAACCCGCAGACATGCCACTGATGTGACTGCATTCTAACTTCATGCTCTGACTCAAAGAAAAAAAATGTAAATACCTGTTGCAAAAATGCTTCTACCAAAAATATATATACTTTTGAGCTGAATCTGGTTTATGACTGAGGCTGAGTGGAAGCAGCAGAGGTTTCTCAGAATTGTCTATTCTTTGGAAAGGAACAGAAAGCCCACTATAAGAATTTTTTCCCCACTTTCATCCCATATATGAAGAACAAGGGAGAAACCCCTTTCTCACTTCCCACTGCAAAACCAGGAGAGCAGAAACAGCCTCGTTCAAGTAACTAAGCCTTGTCATGCCATCACATCTCTCTGCATGCTTCTGAATTTCCTTTTGTGAAAATGCGTGAACAAAAACTTACACATGCAAATGTTTATGGAAAAGAAGATTGAGAAAATATTTGCCTCAGCCAGTTCAAATTGGTTTATTCTTGAATGGACTAATTATGGAATATTTTCCCACATTGCTTTGAGTTCCAACTGTTAGGCAAATCAGTGTGCCAAGAACTTTAAATTATATCTATTGATCTGAACATTTCTATCAGTATGAGCACTGAATGCCTTCTATGACAGCCAGGATGGACAAGATGAACGAATTCATCACATCTCCATCATTAATTTCAACGATTTCAATGCAGCCAGACAGCTATTTGTCAGAGGTGGCAGCATCTCCAAGATGTGCTACTTTTTCTGAATCAGAATTTTTAACAGAAACATTAGAGGGAATTGGGCAGAGATGTGAAGATGTTAAAGCAGAATAAAGTTACATCTGGGGAAAGTTTAATCAAACCTCCCTCAGTTTCCCACTAAGAATTCATTGAAATCTTGTCAAATTCCAACCAAAAGCCAAAAGAATTAAATAAACAAATATAAGAATAAAGAAAGAGGCACATAGCTCTAGTTCTCTACTTCTCTACTTCCTACAGAGTTTAATTGTTACACTACTGTCATTCAGACAAGCCACAGAAGACTGAAACTACAGATTGTGTCTGAGATACACCTGTGGGTAAATTTGGCTAACCTAGTTACTGGCCTTCTAATAAATCTTTTGAGATTCCCATGGATCCTTACACACTGGTGACTGGGAAGAAGGAAATTTAACCAGGAAATTTGTCATCTGAAGAAGTATTTTAATATAACCAACTAAAAATGTTATGGAGCCAATTTCTGCTCTCACTCCATGTCCACAGAATGAGACTCCAGTGATACCAACATAGATATTACTGATTCACACTTGTAGAAGCCATAAAGCAGATACCAATGAGCTCACATATTTCTCTCTGCATCTTTAATATCCTCTTTTTAATTTTATTTTTAGTGTCAGTACCATTGTTTGGGATTCTTATGGGGTTTTATTTCACTGAATTGTAGTATAATTTATTCATCATCATTTGTAAGCTGCCTCCAGATTTCATTTACATTTTTATTTCTTTGCTTCTGAATAAAAATAAGTATTTTTTTAAGGCTAGTTGGCAAGATGGTGACTACTTTTCCTATAGTCACTGAAGTCATGAGACTATAGTGAAGCATTACAGCAGTTCAGCTAGAGAAAACACACTTCATCACAGGATCTGGAGTTTTGCCAGTGGAGAATAGCAGCATGAGATATCAACATGGGGCATTTTAGTGGCTCAGGGAGATGTGGACTGATCGTGAATGTACCCAAAAGTAAACATTTCCTTATTTTGTATGACAAAAAGGAGCATTTTAGTTCCCATCAGTCCAATGAAAAATTCTAAATGTGCTTATTGGCCTGCTAGTACGCAAGAGGAAATTTATCAGGGAGAAAAGGATATCATGGCATAGCAGCATTTGAATCCCATTTAACGGAAATTGTAAAGGGTTTTTTATCAGGGAGAAAATGATATCATGGCATAGCAGCATTTGAATCCCATTTAACGGAAATTGTAAAGGGTTTTTAATCAGGGGAAAATAAACTATATAGTTTCACAAGTAGAACTAAGGAGATACCAACTCTCATATCCTGGTGCTCTCTGTCAGCAATTACCCCAGTACCTTCATTTACCCTTATGACCTTGAAAATCTTACCTTTCTCTGAAATATCTTCATGCTCTTTGTTATTTTCATCCCAATACAAAGATGAACAGCCTCGCCACACTCACTCTAATCCTTGTACTAGCTGCCCTCTAATAGACTGAGGACATGCTCAATCAGCTTACAAGCTTCGTGTGAAATATTTTGCCAGAGGCAAGACAAACGGAGCAGTTAACCACTGAGTTTACACTGCAGCCTTTCCATCTGTGGAGCTCTAATTTGGGTCTTATTCCTCACCCACTGTTTTTCACAAACCATATATGAATGCAATTACCTTTGACTCCTCTGTTTCCTTGTGAAATATAGTTGAAACTGGCCAACAGACTTGACAACCACTTAGGTAAGGATTAGGAGACAAACAGATCAACAAACAGGTGGAAAGCCAACATGATAATGTAATCTTTGCTTCCAAAAAAAAAAAAAAAATTGGAAAAGTTGCAGTTGTTGCTACAGAAAAGATTTAATAAGAAATCTTCCATGGGAACTTAATTGGTTTCTCTACCAGCGCTGGGTACAATCTTAAACTCTTGAAAAACAGTTTTATTGAGCCCACACCATTCAGGTGAGATATTGCAGTCATGTTCATGCTGATGAAGCACAGTATTTCAGTGGCAGGATGACCTAACAACGTGAACCTAACAGAACTTTATCCTACCCAAACCAAACTGAGGCCTACTGTGGTAGATAAATGGATGCAATCCTGGTATTACTATATATAAATTACTCAGAGTTGTTTCTCTTCCAATCTACAAGTCCAACATTTTGGACTCATTTTCAAGATGGAAACTTCAAGGGATTTCCTTTCAATTTCAACTTTTATACATTCCACTGTAAGAAAATAAAATGGTAAACACAGAAGAAAAACCAATCAGACAAATATTATTGTGAATTAAGAACTCTGTGGATCAGATTTTCATGACCATTATTCTTTGTCCTAGCACTGACATGCACAGATTTCAGACAATTTCACTGGATTTTCACTATGCATTTATCATTACAGTTTATGGAAGGCTGACTAAGTGCTCTTTGGGATTCAGAGAGAACTCAGTGTATTATTTTGCTCTGGTACCAAGATCTTTTACATGTGTTGGGGTTTTAATTGTTTTCTCATGAAAAATTTTATCTTTATTATTTGACTTTCACTGAAATTGTCATCAACTTGTAACACTGTCATCACTTTAGAGAAATTCTATCACTTCTGAAAAGTGAAAGTTATTAAACTGCCTCTTCCCCAAGGTAAAATGAGATTCTTGACTTTGTCTTTTGCATTTTCATTAATGTGCTCTGTAGCTCTAAGCAGGAGTGGGTTTTCAGTTCTGAATGCTGACATGGAGAACTGAAATAATGGTCACTATTATAGTCATCAGTCACTTTATTCTGAGCTATGCCTCAAGGACGCTTCATACAGTATATACAACTGTTCCTTGCTGGACATCTGTGCCTGTGCTGAATTCTAATTATGGTTTCTTGTGGTGGGGGGCTACCGCAGGCCCGTGGTTTCCCTGACTGAAGGCAAGAAGTTAGAACTCAGTCTCAAAGATGTTAAAGTGTATCCTTGAGAAATGAGGTACCAAAGGCATACGAGTGGGAAAACAGAAGATAATCAAATGGGAAAGTGAAGGAAGACTGGAGGAGAGAGTCAGATAAGGGGAGCAACTAGCAACAAAGGAAGAACTTGGCAAAACAATGGACTTACGTAATGCGGTAAAGAGTTATTCGATAATGTACCGTTGCTAACTAATATTAAACAATGGCTAAAAGACACGTGTGTGTTAGAAAAGGTATATAAGTAGTGGTTTGTAGTAATAAAGCACCTGCCTATTTTTTCTTTCTACGAAGTCACCGAAAATATGTGTGTGTGTGATTTTTGCCGTCCTGACAACAACAGTTTCTAACACTTTTTTTCTTTCTTTTTAATTGCTGCAGATTCATTTCTCCCTCTCCATCATTAGATATACCTGTTCACCTCATTCGTTCTTTCAACTTACTACAAAGCACCTTTGCTATTTCTTAGAAGGCTTTCATATGTGCACATTTCTCTTTAATATGGACCATCTCTTGCTTCCTGCATGGGTCTCTTCCCTGTAATCACAGAAACAAGAAGGGGAGCAATCCAACGGAATTGCTCCTTTGCCCAATGTCAAAGGTGCGACTGAGCTTTATGATACACTTTCTAGACTTGTTTCTGGAAGCACACAGCAGGTAAAGGGTTACACAAGTTGTAACCTTGCATCCAACATGCTAGTTGTACACAGAGCACATCAGACTGTGGTGCATGCAGATTGCTCTCTTTTAGCTCCAGTGGGAGCTTGATCATTTACAGAGTCAGGAAGTTTTGTCCTCTTTGGTTCACTGTCCTACTTCCTCACCCTGCCTGCTTGCATACTTCAACCACACCTTAGATGCTGTTTTCTCAATCTTACATTCACTAGGTTATGGGTAAGTATATGCTTATACTTCTCATACTATCAAAAAGACCTCACATAATTTGATATTTTCTTCAAACCCCCATCTCCCACAGCCAGGGAATATGTCACCCTTTTACCCTGATAACACAAGGTTTGTTTTTTTGATGGCAGAATAATGTTGGACTGTCACGGACTGTCATCCTGTCTAATCTCAAAAAATGGAAGTAAAATAATAAAGCCCTAAGACACATTATTATTATTGTATTAAAATTATTGTTTTTAACACTATCTCATAATTTTCAAGGGCATGAGTCATCATTCTAGAATGCCTGGAACTAACAATGCCAAGTGACAGTAAAAACCAGGCTCCATCATATCATAAGCCTTTAGGCAATATCGTAGCAATAAAACAAACACTATCTTGTTAATTTTGCTCACAAGAAGTTTCCACCTCCACAGTACAGCAGAATTCTATAATAAACAGTTGTATTACAAAGCCACTATCAGGTGAGTTTCTATGCAGTGTTTACAACATTCCTATCGCTATTGTGGCTACAGGCATCCCCTCCCCAAAGAATACATTAGTGTTTTGTGTATCATTATGAATGGTGAATTGTAATAGAAAATAGTTTTGCTACTTGATAAACTAAGCATCATTTCAAACTCTTACAGTTTTACTTAAAAGCTCATATACACATATTTGTTTTGCTAGGCCAATGAAATGACATTTAGCTACTGAAATCCCAATTAGCTAAAATTCTGTGCTGGTGCTACTGATATAAATCAGGCTATTAGGCAGCGCAAATGAAGATGCAGAATTGGTTCCAACAATTTAGCTGCTGCTAATTGAGATAAAATGGAAAGTAATACATTGAATTCAACATTGTCTGCATAGACAATTTAGTAGACTTTTTTCATTGCAAGAATTTATGGACTGTGCAATGATAGCACCAGTGAAAACACAACAATGTAATAGCAGGACATATTGTAATGACTTACCCTTTATTGTAAAGCAATGGGGAAATATGGAGGTGATGGAACAGTGCCTCCCACACTTTCCAGTGAGCTTTTCCATACTTCTGCATCTCACGGGACTGCTGAAGCTAAAAACAATGAAACACCATGGGAATGTGGTCACAGGTGAGGGATCATACTATAGTCACTAATAAAAGCACCCCAAGACTTCCACAGGGGAATCACCATGAAACAACATTTACTCCTCCAACAGTAGTTTGTAGATGGCTTGCCATTCAGGTTCAGATCAAAGCAAAAAACATTAAATACACAGGGAAAGAAAGGTACCTGAACTTTAATTCAAGGAAGTTGATAGCTCAGCTGAGGAAAGGCAGAACTCAACTGAGGAAAGTTATTAGGGAAGAAGTTATTTAGACACTGAATCTCAAAGAGGTTTTAAAACCTGGCTGAAAGGCAGTACTTTCCCTGACATGTGTTTGAGAGCTGTAAAATCTCTTACGGAGCCCAGGGTCTAAATCAGTCTTTAACTTTAAATGAGAAATCAACAACATCCATTGTAGAGGAAAATGCCCTATATGCCACCCTATGAAGTTTGAAGTACCACTTTCTCCTTTCATCCAACTGAAACTTTCCAATTTAATATCAATAATATAAAGTGCTGTGTTAATGGCAGTTTATAAATGACTGAGGAGACCAGTAGTTAGGATCACAGGTGGTTTGAGTCCTGTTTCAGTGAAAAGTTAGGTATTTCCGGTACAGAAGTTTTAAGGAGAGGTTCAGAGCACTTGACATCAGAGTGTCTAATAACCCATCACACTGGAGCGCTTCAGGATAAAGATGCTTCTCTGCAAAGTAGCAGTCCCTCCTTCAAATCAGGATGAGGAAATTGTTGAATCAAACTGACTACCCAGTCAATGTAAACAGCTGGTCACAAGGACCTGTGCTGACAGATTATTATTTTTGTATTACTATTTTCACCAAGAAACTGAATTATTTAAGAAAAACTGTTCTAGGAGTCTTGAAAGGACAAAAAGGTAAATTTCAACAAATATCTGGTGGTAAGATTAAATTTTAGGCTAGGCAACTTGATTGCCATTTTAAGCATTCCTGGATGTCTAAAATTCTCTGGCTGAGGTTTATGAAGTTAGGTCCTTCCACAGCTCAGGAAGTGCCCTATTACTAAACCATGTAATCTTCTTGAAGCTGAGTAAGGAGCCTGAGGACAAGAAAAGGAGCTAAGGAAATGCATGACCTCTCAATATCTCTTGCTGAAGCTATACCATTCTGTATAAAACAGTTGGGTCAGACAGAAAAAGGTAGAACAACTTATGAAGTTTACCAGACCACTGAAGATTAAGAAGAGAAAACCTAAATCTATTACCCATTCCAATAAAGAAAGACTTTATGTCAGAAAATTATTCTGGCGAAAGCTGAAGTGCTTAAAGATTTTAGGATGTAACTGGAAGGTTTTTGGAGAATCATGATATTCAGTGTAGTGCCTATATGTTCATACCAATGCACTTGTCTTCTGTGATAATTTCCCATAAACACTTCCATGACTGAGTTTCTCTAACGTTAATATCTGAATGCTTGTACAAAAAGAAAATATTAAAATGTACTTTCTACAATCATTTACATCTGAAATGGATTACAGTTAACTGATCATAAAGTGAAAGCCCAATACATCGCTCATACGACATGAAAACAATATGGTTCCTTCTGAATTGCAAGCTGGCATAAGTCAAATGGTTGAACTGCAGAGAAGGCACAGGACATTCAAGGACATCCTCAAGTGAACAGCGTCTTTAATGTATTTTTGTCATTTCTTATCTATTATGATGCTAATTCTTTCAATAAGAATTTTTAAAGAATGAAATTATCCTCATGACAAACCGAATTACATCTTGCCAGAAGCCTGGCTCCACTGTTACTAATGCATTCCTCCCTGGGAGAAGTACCAATGATGAAAATGCTACAGGCCCATACAGAAGTCCTGCTATACGCAAACGTGTATTTTCCTGTAAAGGCAAGCAACAAAGTATTAATTTCAGAACCAAAAAGCACAATAAAGGTGAGATAGATTCAATTTTGACATTCAAGAACACCCAATATTTTACTTAAAAAGACACCAAGTCAAAGACTCTTCACCTGTTTGTGGTATTCCTCACCTTCCCTCTCCACAGTTGGATGTTAGGTACCATATTCCTTAAAGTATCTAAAATAGGATGCCTTGGGATCCCAGGTTTAATCTTTCTGAAGTGAAAAGTGTTATGATGTTTTCAGAAGCTTTTCCAAGCCTTTATGAAGACTTTGGAAGAAACTTTGGAAACAAAGAATTTATATTCTGTTATTCTAGTTCTTGCCTATTAAAGAAGCCCCTTTCTTATCAGAATAGAGTCTCCATTTAAAGAAACTTCCTTAGCTTTCATTTCCCCAAGGTTGCATGATCAAGAGATGCAAACAGATGCTCTTTGTTGTGTGCATGTAGAGATTTTAATGGGTTCAGTAGGATACAGAGGAGCCTCCAGGAGCTAAAGTTAAAATGTTGCAAGGAATTATTTTGGATCCATTCTTTAGTTTGGGCCAAATATTTCAAGATTTGTTTTTCATTTTTCCTTACAATATATTTCTGAAGATACAGATCAGTTAAAATATCATCAGTTATAAGATTTAGTCAATGCACTAAATATTAACACACATCATTTTAATGGAATTATCTTAGGCTGCATTTATTTGGAAGGTTGATTCATTACTAGTTGAAATGCTAATATAGAAATATTTAACGAGAGGTTTCAAGGATGATACTATCATTTCTGATTAATAAAAGTGTTATTAATGTGCCTTAATTAACTACAATATGTGGTTCCTATAGCTTGAAGGTCTGACTCTTCTGAGCAATTTATTGCCATTAAGGTCAGAGGCAATGTCCGTTATGAATTTAATTCATTATAATGCTACACTTAATGAGAAAAAGGTTATTCTACTGAATTCAAACTGGGTGAACATAATTAGCTTTTGCAGCTGATGGACCTTTTCTAATTTTACAACAACTTTTTAACATGACATTTTCTGCAATATATGCCTCCTTACTGTAGTTTCAACCAAATAAAAACACAGAGACAAATCAGAAGTAATTCAGAAACACAAACATGAGGTTCCTTCTTCTGCTAGAGGGACTCTAGAAGGCCTTCTTGAAAGTAGTAATATGTGTGGTTGGGCAGGAGGAGGAATACTGTCTTCCCATTATCTATTTTATTATGTAGATGATATTTATGTGGATATTTTTCAGTGGGAAAATCAATAGTGTTATAGAACACAAAAGAGTTTATAAAATCGAAATCCAAGGATGGCTGAACTGTGCATTCGGGTCAAACAGAACTAACGTGATTATTCAGGCCCCATTCCTGAAAGTGTTCAGTGCCAGGTTGGATGGAGGCTTGAGCAACCTGGTCTAGTGGAAAGTGTTCCTGCCTGTGGCAGTAGGGTTGGAACTGGATGATCTTTAAGTTCTTCTCCAACCCAAAATATCCTATGATTCTATGATATGACTCTATGATTCATCTAATTCCCTGCATAATATATGTCATAGAATCTGATGCAGTAATTCCTGGATCAAACTCACAAGGCTTTTGGTGGAGTTTTTTTCCAGTTTTGTGGAGTCAACTGAGACCTCTTCTGAATCACAGACAGTCCATGTCATGTGGCAACTCACCGTGCATTAGCAAAGAGTGAAATAAAAACTAAAAGACCTCAGCCCTCTCTCTCTCTTTTCCTGCCAGTATGGAAACAACTGCCACATTTTGATTTTTGTTTTTGAAAAGCTTATTTTTAAATAAGACTACTTAGAACACATGAAAAATAAATCTGGCCCATTTACCAGAGAAGAAACTGAGGCTCGAGGAAACTGAGGCTCAAAGAAACAAAGCAAATTATGCTACAAAGTGAATCTCTAACTGAAATAGGATTTGCAGGAGGGAAGAATATTAAGTATACAGAGCTACTTAACTTTTGCCAGCCTGATCATAGGTTTGATACTGTTTCGAATGCTAGACACATAGGAAGAGCCTGGTCCTCCAGTCCCTGATACCACCACACCACTACAGTTCTAGTAGGATGTAGCCAATAAGAGTTTTTTTATTACTAAATGAGAGTTGATCTTCTATATAGCTTTATAATGATGCCTTAAACAGGTTCAATATCTTCAGCTTATCTTGTGTATGGAGCCAATGTGAAGCATGAAGCGCTCAGCAAGCATACTTCTAACGAGATATACAGCTTCAGGAGAGGTCTAATCTGTTCTGGAACAGTTGGGGTTTTATGATTCATATATGCTTTCCAGAATGAGGTAATTGGATCAGTAAAATGACCAGAGAGTGAGGTACATGGTCTCTTTCACAATCACAGACAAAAAAAAATGCCTTTCTGGAATTAGAAAAAAATTGTGTGTCAAGAATCAAAGGAGTCCAGAAATGCCCTCAGGCTACGAACCAACTTGACTTTCAGGAGCAGAGACTGTCATGCCTACAAATGTGACATGACCATCAAAACATTGCTTGCCTTCCTGTCTCTATCATCCCTTTAGATGGATTTAGGCTTAGTCATTTTAGTCAAACAGTGAAACAATTGGATAACAAACAGCTGGGCTCTGTCATAATGGATTTTCACACAGACAGCCAACAGATCCAGATGGTCAGACCTTGAACTGGGCAACAGAAACATGTTTCTAGTTCTTCAAACTTTCTGGGTTCTGACCATAATCACTTAAGACCTAGATGGCTATTAAAATGGATTCCTTATAGTAGCACTACATGTGCTTTTGGAAGAAGACTGAAAACCATATGTAGTTATGTAAATATACAAGTTTATGCAATTTTTAAATATATGGCATCTGCTGATCTTCATGCACAGTTCAGTCCTGACACCCATGAGACTACCTCAGAGGCCATAGGAAACCCAATAGCAGCAGAAGATAGACAAAATAGTACTATACCCTGTCTCCCTACCTAACTGATTGCAAAATTAGACGTTAGCCTTCTATTTCCCTCACTCTAATAACCATGTCTTTGTTTATATATCCCTACTTGCAGTTTCAGTACTTAAAGGGGACAGAATTTTTACCATGGCCTGTTGCAATAGGACAATAGGTAATGGCTTTAAACTTAAAAAGGTGTAGATTTAGGTTAGATATAAGGAAGAATTATTTTATGATGAGGGTGATGAAACATTGGAACAGGTTGCCCAGAGACGTGGTAGATGCCGCAGCCCTGGAAACATTAGCGGTCAAGCTGGACAGGGTTCTGAGCAACTTACTCATTGCAGAGGTGTTGGATTAGATGACCTTTAAAGGCATTTTCCATCTCAAACCACTCTATGGTTTTATGATTCTATTTCTCAGATGTCCCTATGTATGAGTGGAGCATGGGAAATAGACAAGCTTTAATACAAGTGCCTTTATATGAGATATTGATTCAATTAGTGATGCATTTCACATTGGAAAACAGCTTCTTGACACTCCTACAGAACAAATGGTCATATTTTAAAAATATATTTTGGTGTCCACCGTTGCAATATTTACACCTCCATTCATCACTTCTAGTTCCAGTGGAAAATAAAGATCTATTTCTGAAAGCCTTACTGGCACCTAAGTACCTCAAGAAACCTGGCTTTTCTGGGCAACATATATTATCCCTGTTTCCTCCATTACACATTTTGCAACCTGCAATGCCAGTAGTTGACAAGGAACACAATCTCTGAAACAGATGGCTTGCTTGTTGTACTGTTGCTTTCCTCCTAGTGAGGTTAATTTGTGCCAGTTGTCTGTTTTATGAGATCTTTTAAGAGGTGCCTGCTTTCATGTTCAAGCTCCAAGAGTATTCTAAGAAAGTGAAAAGGCTGGGATAGAGTGTGAGCCAGGTTTCTTAAGTACAAGTACAACCTGGCAAAACTGTCGCTTTTAGCTACTCTACAGCTCAGTCTCATTGAGCGTGGAGAGAACAATGACCTAACTCATCAGCTCATTTGATGTTAATCCCTCATTTTTCCCTTCTCAGCTTTTCAGCAGGCATTGTACAGGTTGTGCATATTATACTGAAGTACCTAAGAAAAGTAAACCAAACTTGCCACTTGATATGTCAAACAGTTCAATAATGTGAAGGAAAATGATTGACAATAGGGTAGTGATGAAACATAAGACGTTTTAAAATTATGTTTAAATTCCTAAGCTTTCTATAGCAGTAGGACAGGTTAAAGAGGAGAGCTAAAATTTGTTGATGTTCCTTCAGTCATGTGCTCTTTCCTGTAACCATATCCATTTGTTTCATCAGAATCCTCCAAAGGTAATGTACCCTCATGTGGTGGATAGCTGGGTTGCAACTAATCGTTTTTGTGGGCATAAATTCATAAATGAGGAGCAGCAAGACAGGTGGTGATAAAGGATGTGTATGAATGAGGATGCTTATGCAGGCAGTTGGAACTGCAATAAATTAAAAACAAACTCTCCAAAGACCTTCATCAGACACTGAGCAGCATTTTTTAAATAATTGATAAACAATTATAAGGCTGCTATCACACTTCTAGCATCATAATTCAAGTTGTGTGCCTAGAGTACTGTTTAAATCGCTGGTTCGTGTCCGGAAAAATAAATAAGTCTTGATTCTCTTGAGGCACTGAGTTTTCCTCCTTTGCTTCATTTCTACCCAGTGTTTTCCCTTAGCATTTTGAACACTGGCTAACATGCCAAACAAGTTTCTCTCCTACAAACTGGAAAGATGTCTGGAAATCTCTGGGCATGTTCTCTGGATGGGCTGCTTAGTTGTTGTTCACAGGTACCAAATACTCTAGGGAAACTCTTACTGCTGAAAAGGATTTAAAACCAGCCTCCTGATGAAAATATTAACTGCTTCTTCCACAGAAGCATGCAAAGAAACATGACATTTTGGGACTAATATTTATTGCTCAACAGCAGTTGTCAAATTGCTCTCATCTTATTTGGCTGGCTGCTGCTCCTTGAAAATCAATAGCAGATATTTCACTCTATCTATTAGATGCAATAAAATATGCATATATAACCATCATTAAAGTCAGAGATTGCATAAAGACCTCATTTGAACGTGGGTGGTATTCTGTAAGCTATGTTATAGCCCAAACACCACATATCTGCAATGCTGCCACAATAGGTGGTGAATTATATTCAGCCACCCAGCTGTGCAGCTGCTGCTGTAATACTGAAAGCTATTGAGGAGTTAATTGTATTAATTTGTTAACACTTCCAGATTACAGCACATCGTCGATAGCTACCACACACAGGCATCAGGGGGCAGCACCAATTAAAAGACCAGGCCAAGAACATGCCATGACTGAACTGTCACATATTCCAGGGAAATGCATTATGGAAAAGACACGGGATCCTCATGATCTTTAAATAAATTTACACAAAGTTCAAAAATGCTGGTATTTGAAAGTAGTAAAAAAAAGAGAGTTTGGCTGAGTGATTGGGGTTCTTTTTCCTAGTTAAAAAAAATATATATCTGGTGGAGCCATTTCATAAAAAAAAAATGTGATCTAATTAATAGCCCTAGAGTCTAATTTCCCATTAGAAAGTACTAATTTTTAACAGTGGTTCAGAAGACTACTCTTTTGATCACTATGGAGTTTCTGCATACATAGTACTCCAGAATATGGCGATTGGAAAAGAGGATGTTTCACAACTAATTTCTGTTCAATTAGTCAAATAGACTTTTCCTTCCACTCATAATGGAGAAAAGAGTAGGGGAAAAGAAATTTGTCAAAAGCAGGTGCATCTGAAGTTTTTGTGAAGTGAAATCAGTGTGATCTCCTATTCTAAGCAGGAGGCTGGGAGTCAGGACTGAAGGTCTTCTCAATCTTCAACTACTTTGCTATTTGATTTCTAGACATTTTGTTCCAGAATAGACACAATATAGACAGAATTGTTTAAGATTGATGTTCACCCTCAATGCCACAATTGCCTTGTACACATTAATTAGAGGGGGAGGGCTACTTTTGATTCACCTAGATCTCATGCACTGTGAATTCAGACAGTAAGACTAAAGCCAGCCCTTATACTCATACTTCATTTCTTTATAGAACATATTTCCTGCAGAAACATCAGATTTACAGGGTCTGAGATCTAGATGACAGTAACTCACCCAGATTATTAGTGATCTCAGACCCATTTATTTCAGGGAACTTTGAAAAGCAGGTCCTCAAATCTCATCAGAATGAAAATGGTGAATGGCCACTATGCTGACTGAGGATCAGGCTGGACAGCAAGAAAATGAGCTGGCATATTGACAACTGTGACTTAATATGCAGACTTCAATCTTCTGGTATGGAGATTTTATCACTTGGAACAGCCTTGTTCTGAGTTCTGTTCACATTTCAACATAAAGTAGATGCAGACTGAGTGTTTTTCAGTGACTTCGTATAATAGATAATTTCCTTCCTCTTGGAGTCACTTTTTTTTTTTTTTTTTAATGATATATGTATTAAATATTTCCTGAAATGAGTAAAAGAGATATGGAAATGGGGAACAGATCAAAGGCTTGAATGAAAGAGGGTGTCACTTTTTTTTCACATTCAATTGCCATAAAGACGTACTGCATGTTAGGTTTGTCAGTTTTATTTATGTTTGACCTACTATTAAAATATATATGACTGACACCCACATGGGGTAAAATAATATGTGGGTATACCTTTAACAGAATTCATTAAGTTTGACTAACCAAACAAAAAAGCTTAAACAAGACATACAGTGTAGTGGAGAAGTTCATAGCAGCCACCTATGCCATCATCCTGGTCTCTCCAAAACTAGATTCAAGACAGTGAAAAAGTACCTTTGAAGCAACCTTTATCCCTTCACATGTTTTGATCATTCCTGGAGTTGTAATACTGAGTCTCAACTCTGTCATCGCTGATTGCACTCCTTCAGCTGACAAATGAAGCAACCTCCTAGATAGTGAATCTGCCTTTTTTGACACTTATCTAATATTTTTACCTGCAGATCTACATTCTCCACAGTGCTACCTTTTAAAGCTCTCTTCTGAGTCTGAGCACAATTTCAAAGTACAGCTTATGTGCTTGAGGCGAGCCTTTGTGCACATTTTGGTAAACACAATTAGAACGGATTTTCAAAATAAGTTCGACATTATTTATTTTCAGCATTAAAATTAAAAAGCCCCTGTGGGATGTTTTATTGGCTGAAAAGAGACAATTCCAAATAATAACTGGAATCTAAATTAGAAAATACATAGGCTTTCAAGTACTTCCTATTTTTTAAGTGGAAGGAAAGGAAAAACAGCTAGAAAGGTTGCAATTGATGAGAAAGGATGTCACTAAACTCAGTGAAGAGCCTCTATATTATGTTTTTACTACATACACTTCTCTAAAGGGTGTAGAATGGTATTGCAAGTGTTTGTCTTTTCTATCAGATAGTCAAATAACTTACTCAGAAGTGAGATGAATCCAAAGTAGGCTGCCTTCAAAAAAAGCATTACATGTCATTATACTGCTTTGGATTTAAAAAAAAAAACAAAAAAAAAAAACAAAACAAACAAAAAACCAGGAAAAGGGCTTGGAAGGGGTAGAGAAAGGGAAAGAAGAAGTGGCAGTAAATCAAGTAGCCCAGGAAGGATTAAGCAGTACACTCAATAACAGGTGCTAGTCACGGCTCTAAAAAGATTGTGGCTTATTATTGGCATGATTTACAACAGCATATTCACACTTAACTTGTAAGAATTTTGAGATGTACACCATCTGTTCCTGTGCACCTTGTCTGCACTTGAGAAATTACTGTCATAATAATAATTTTGACAATAATGGCTGTTAAATGGGCTAAGCTAGACCTTTCAACAGTGTCAGTCAAAACAATAAAGCCACAAAGAAAAGGCATGTTTCAGCTGTCTTCATACCCCAAAGGTTTTGGGTTGCTGCTCACAGTTGTTCTTAGGAATACTCCTGCCTGTCACCATATTTGTTCCACTAGTTTTAGATTTCTGACGAGTGGACTTATCTTAGACACAAGTCTAGGAGTGTTTTAAAAATTCAGCCAAGCAAGTAAAGTTATTTTTATTTTCCAAACCTCTTTGTCTCTTTCACAATTCTAGATCATGATACTTTAGAGTAGCAAAGAAATTGCAGGTTTCCGTTGAGCAGCGAGAAAGTCCCACACTATCCACCCAAATTCAGTTTCATTGAGTCTTACAACATCATGAAAGAGTCACCATTTGCTGTTGTAGGGGTCTTCTAGAAACAGTTCTCTCCCCCAACAGATCTCAACAGGTTTAGAATTAAAATTTTAGACTGATATTTCCTAGGCAACTGTATTTTGGCAGCCTTTGAGTGCAAGCAAAAAACCCAACCCCACAAAAAAAAAAAAAAAAAAAAAAAAGGAAATTTATATTTAGATGGTAATATTATTTTTCTTTGGTTTGTTTTGTTTTATTTAGAAGAGAGTAAGAAGCAGCAAACCATGATAACTTCCCATTTTTGAGACCACACCGGCTTGGAACTGTGTCAGCTTTAATCAAATGAGAGGTTGGCCTCTTATTTAAATACATTATCCCATCCAGGCACAATATGTTCTTTTTTTTTAAATTTTATTCTTTGCCCGTAGCATGCAGCAGTAGAAACAAATCAAATCAGCTCACTTTGTGCCAAATCCAAAGAGTGAATTGCTTTCAGTAATACACCCACACTTCCACACTGCAAAAAAAGTAAATTGTTGGCCCCATGACTCTTAAAGTTCTAAAACATTTATTTTGTTCATTAAGAAGAAGTCAGCCCTATAAAGGTATGCAAACTATATTGTCAAAGAAAAAAACACAGTTGCTAAATGATGCAGCTGTAAGTGAAATTATTACATAGTCTGACGGTTAAACACTTCAAAGCTGGTTGTCCCAGGAGGTACGGCTTCTGTACAGATCTTGAGAGACAGGGTAGAATGGACTGGAAAATCCTACCCACGTTGCAATTACATCTTGACTTGCAGTATAGACGTGAGACTGAGTTTCATACCATACCTGGCAAGACACTTAGGGTTTACAACTTGAACAACACAAAGGTGTTAGGCACAATGGAAAAGAGCTGATACAGATTTCCCATATTGGGAATTTCTGATAGAGAACATGAGTGATGGTCTGAGCTGGGGCAGTTAGTAAAAGTATGAAGAGGCTGCAAATTCTGTTATCTTTCACCCACAGACTACTCTAGCTGATCTCTAAATCAGAAATTATTTTCCCTGAATAGTGATTTTTCTTCCTTGACTAGCTCAGGAGTAGAGGAAATGTAAACTATAACACAATCACCAAAACTTCCCTTCACCCAGCTGCACCAAATAGTAAGTTAAGGTCAGGCTGTGATCAGACTGAGTATGGTAATTTTCATCAATCAGCATGTGTGACACTGATACTTAAATAAAAGGGAGCAAAGTGCCAAAGGAGTCTCTGGGTAAGTCTCAGACTACAGCCAATAGAGGCTGCATCTGAAACAACAGCTTTCTCAGTTTCACTGGGTGTTTCTGCACAAGCTTCAGTCCTATGATATGTTCTGCCTTTTCCAAACAGCTAATTCAGAAGACAAAGGATTATTGAAGTAGACAGCTAAAAAGCATTGTGGTTTTTTCTTTTTTTACTTAATAAGATATTAAAAGTGTTCATAGTACAAAAATAATTCTTTACAGCAACTATTTAATCCTTCAGTTTATTTCAATTTCTACCTCTTATCCTAAAAACAAACCCTGCATTTTCTCTGAAAACTGTATTACTGACATTGCTTTTTCTCTCTCCACTCTGTTCTAACCTCTGCTCTAACTTTGAATTCAGGTCAAATATAATACTTAGTGTTTAGAAAGTGATTGCTATTTGACGTCTTCTTAGTCTGCTTTGCAAACATTAACAAACTCAGTCCATGCTATTCCCAAAAGTCAGGTACTATTTGAGGAGTTAAGGAAGTCTCTGACACAGCATGGAAGAGAAAACTGCAGTCCTTAATTCCAGGAACCGTATCTTAAATGAGATAGAAGTTTGCGGGTGGGAAAGGGGGTTAGGATGCCAGGTGTTTTTTTGTTTGGTTTTGGTTTGGTTTTGGTTTAGTTTTGGGTGTTGTTGATTTTTTCTGATGTGGGGGTTTTGTGTGTTTGGGGTTTTTTTAAGGGTAGGAGAGAGATTGTGATACTATGCTATAGAGGAACAAAACTGAGGTAAATCACCTTTCATACTGTTGTTGGAACTGAAGTGAAACTGCATACCAATGCTAACCAGAAACAGTTCAATAGTATTTCACTGGTAAAATGCTGTCTTGTCTGTTACAGAATGTTTTGATTTTGATATAATTCTTTTAATAGAAAGTATTTTGAAGTGATTTGATGTCAAAATGCAAAATGTGGTACTTGATTTTGACTTTTCCATTTGGTTCTCTTCTGAATTTTTTTTTTTGACAAAAGTATATGTGTTTAAAATAGATGTTACCTCAGAAGTATAAACTATTAAGCTTTAGAAATTAAATAAGTAGTTTTGACGCTTCAGAACTATTTTGGATTTTTTTTTTCCAAATTTTATCACTTCAAAATCCATAATTTATGCCAATCAGGGAGACATCATTACAGAATCAGGATTTGCTTTGAAATGTATGTTCTATTTTTTTGAAGACCATGTTCTCGTTTGATTTTAAGAGTCTTTCAGTCAGGTCTAATAACAAACATGTATGTACTTTGCCTGTCATGATTCTAAACATGCTGTTTCCAAACATATACATGCTGCCTCTATTCCAGACAGAGTCTCTCCTCTACTGTCTGAATAGCCTTTATGACATCCCCAACACAAAAGAAATAGAGACAGGACAGGAAGAGGTTGGAGACCAAATGGAAAGCATACACCTTCTACCTTCCAAGTTAATGAAATAACTGACTTGTCTTCTACAGACCAAGAAAGGATTTTCCAATGGTATGTACCAGATTATATGGGATCCTGTACAAAGGACCATTACAGAACGTAATGCACATGCAAACATCGTGTTCTCATTGGCATGCACTAAAACTCTGTAAACTGCTGAAAAAAAAGTTGCTTTGTATGTGTTTTTGAGACTTCATTAGTGTTCCTTCCAAAAGATGGATAAAAAAAATCTATTAATTCCGTTTAACAAATATTTGTACAATTGTTACCTGACAGTGTTTGTTTTTATAGAGATTTGTCAAATGCACATGATTTTAACTAAGCTGAAGTATATGCAAAGAACCAAGCTAGTACGGGTCTAACCCTAGTTTACAGGAGCTTAAAAAAACATTCAAAGGGGTCTCATTTAGAAAAAACGTTAGGTCTCCACTCCTTTTCCTACCTTAAGTTGGACTTATGTTGTTCCATTCTCTAACAATTCCTACAAAACTGTAAACTTGAGTACTGTTTCAAAATGCAAGAGTCGTGGTTTAAGCCTTGTCAGTCACGCGGTCTCTCTGTCACTCCCGCCACAATTTCTCGCGGGTGGGAGGCTCAGCTCCCAGGAGCTTCAACTCGGAGTAACAACAGGCACCAAAAGAAACTCAACTCCCCGACAGGGCGGCAGCTCTGCAGACGCAAGCAGCGGACTCACAGGGGGCAGCGCCAGGAGCAGCACCAGCCCTGAGCGGTTAAAAACCCGCACCAGGGAGCCCGGCGAACAGGAGGGCTGGCAAACAGGGTGGGTTCGAGGAAGTTTGCGGGGGCAAGCGGGCAGGCAGGCAGGCGGGCGGAATGATGAGCTCTCCCGTATGACCCGGGTCTGGTCTGGGAGCTCTGCTCTGGCTGCCCCGGTGGTGGCCAGTGTAGGCACCCAGACAGAGCCGATGAGAGGGGAGGCTGCAGTGCAGAGCTCGGGGTGTAGAGAGCGCCTGCACTGCTCTCCTGAAAGAAGGGTGCACAATGGGCAGGGCTGCACTCGGTGCTCCCTGGTGGAGGTCCTCCTGCAGCAGGGGATGAGCTGCGGGACGCTGTTACTAGGCTGGAAGATGTCAGGGAAGCTGAGAGGAAGCAGCACTGCTTGCTCCAGGACCAGACTGTGTAGGGGCCTCGAGCATCTCCTGTCGCTCATGCAGGAAAGCAGGCCTCTAACCCAGGAAGCTGGGAAACAGTAACATTAAAAAAACAACAAACATAGGAGGAAGAGGACAATTAAAAGCAAGGGGCTTCCTCCTACATCTGTTGTCCCCACCCAGAACCACTTTGCTGTCCTGCAGGGGGATGATGAGGAACCATGCCCCCACCAGGAACAACCGCCTGATGCACTGATAAAAAAGATCAATACTGGTGCTGCCAAGAAGGAGTGGCAGGTCATAATAGTAGGGGAATCTACTCTGAAAGGAATGGAGGCACCCATCTGTCAGCCTAATGCAGGCTCAAAGGAAGGTGTGTTGCCTACCAGGGGCTTGGATCAGCGATATTGCAAAGAAGCTGCCTGCTCTAGTCGGTCCCACTGACTATTACCCACTTCTAGTGATCCATGTGGGTGCTGCTGATATAGATAGCAGTAGCCTGGAGAACATAAAGAAGGACTACAGAGCTCTGGGAGAGGTGGTTAGGGGCTCTGGAGCTCAGACTGTCTTTTTGTCAATTCTCCAGGATACAGGGCAGGACCTTAAAAAGGCTGGAGGATTAGCCAGGTTAATAAATGGCTAGAAGGGTGGTGCCATAGTCAGGGGTTTGGGTACCTTGAACATGGAACTCAATTTAGTAGGCCAGGTCTACTGGGAACTGGTGGAGCTGGTTTGACAAAGAAAGGGAAGAGTGGATATGGTAGGAGGCTTGCCAGGCTCATCAAGGATGCTTTAAACTAGATGTGTTGGGGGAACGGGTCATCATTCCATCCCAACACACCCAGTCACTTGCCAACACCTATAGTAAATGCTCGGAGAAATGTAGAGATATTCCAGCTGCTCCAGCCAATGAGCCAGCTTCAACTGGAGCTCTGTCAGATGCCTCTATACAAATGCCTGTAGCATGGGGAACAAACAAGAGGAATTAGAGATGTGTGCACTTGTACAGGGGTATGATACCGTAGGCATCACAGAAACATGGCTCCTATGACTGGAGCTGGAATGGAAGCCTACAGGCTCTTTAGGAAAGACAGGCCTGCTAGGCAGGGAGGGGGAATTGCTATTTATGTTAGGGATAAGCTGGAGAGTATGGAACTCTGTCTGGGGACAGGTGAGCAGTCGACAGAGAGTTTGTGGGTCAGGGTTAAAGGGAGAACAGTGATGGGTGACACTATTGTGGGGATCTGTTACAAAACCGCCTGCCCAAGAGGACTCTGTGGATGAAGCACTCTATACACAGATAGGAATAGCCTCATGCTCACAGGCCCTTGTTCTCATAGGGGACTTCAACCACCCTGATATCTGTTGGGGGGATGGTATGGCCCGGCACAAGCAATCCAGGAAGTTCCTTGATTGTGTGGAAGACAGCTTCCTTCTGCAAGTGATAGAGGAGCCAAAAAGGAGAGGTTCCATGCTTGACCTCATGCTCACCAACAGGGAAGGGCTGGTTGGAAATGTGACTCTCCAGGGCAGCCTTGATGGCAGTGATCATGAGATGGTTGAATTTGAGATTTTCAGGACAGTGAGAAGAGCATGCAGCAAGCTCACTGCCCTGCCCTTCAAGAGAGCAGACTTGGGCCTCTTCAGGAACATACTCAGTAAGGTTCCACGGGATATAGCCCTAGAGGGCAGGGGGGCCCAAGACTGTTGGTTCATATTCAAGGATCACCTACTGCAAGTGTAGTTGTATTGTGAGTGTTGCATCTAAACTAGAAGGAAGTGCTGCAGGAGGGCCAGGAGACCTCCTTGGATGGATAAGGAGCTGCTGAGGAAAATTCAAAGGAAAAAAGAGGCTTATAAAAGGTGGAAGCAAAGACAGGTGGCCTGGAAAGAATACAGGGATGTTGTCTGGGAAGCTAGGGACCAGGTTAGGAAAGCCAAGGCCCACTTAGAATTAAAATTGGCAAGGGATGTTAAAGATAGTAGGAAGGGATTCTATAGGTACATTGCAAATAAAAGATAGGCTAGGGACAAGGTGGGACCTCTCCAGAAGCTATCAGGAGAACTGGCTACCCTGGATTTGGAGAAGGCTGAGGGTCTTAATGACTTCTTTGCCTTGGTCTTCACCGGCACATGCTCTGACCACACCACCCAAGTCTTGGAAAGCAGACGCAGGGACTGTAAGAATGAAGACCCTGGCCCCACTGTAGGAGAGGATCTGGTTCGAGACCATCTTAGAAACCTGAATGTACACAAGTCCATGGGACCTGATGAAATCCATCCACAGGTCCTGAAAGAGCTGGCAAATGAAGTTGCTAAGTCACTGTCCATCATATTTGAAAAATCCTGGCAGTCAGGTGAAGTTCCCGACAACTGGAGAAAGGGAAATATAACCCCCATTTTCAAGAAAGGGAAAATGGAGGAGCTGGGAAATTACAGACCAGTCAGCCTCACCTCTGTGCCTGCCAAAATCTTGGAGCGCATTCTCCTGGAAGGCTTGTTAAGGCACATGAAAAACAAAGAGGTGCTTGGTGACAGCCAGCATGGCTTCACTAAGAGGAAATCCTGCCTGACCAATCTGGTGGCCTTCTATGATGGGGCTACAGAACTGATGGACAAGGGTAGAGCAGCTGATGTCATCTACCTGGACCTGTGCAAAGCGTTTGACACTGTCCCACAAGACATCCTTGTCTCTAAGTTGGAGAGACATCAATCTGATAGGTGGACCACTCAGTGGTTAAGGAAGTGGCTGGATGGTTGCATGCAAAGAGTTGTGCTCAATGGCTCAATGTCCAGCTGGAGACCAGTAACGAGTGGTGTCCCTCAGGGATCGGTGTTGGGACCGGTCTTGTTCAACATCTTTGTGGGTGACATGGACATTGGGATTGAGTGTGCCCTCAGCAAGTTTGCCGATGACACCAAGCTGTGTGGTTTGGTTGATACACTGGAGGGAAGGAATGCCATCCAGAGGGACCTTGACACACTTGTGAGGTGTGCTGATGCCAACCTGATGAAGTTCAACCATGCCAAGTGCAAGGTCCTCCACCTGGGTCGGAGCAATCCCAGGCACAGCTCCAGGTTGGGCAGAGAAGAGATTCAGAGCAGCCCTGCACAGACGGACTTGGAGGTGTTGGTCGATCAAAAAATGAACATGAGCCGGCTTTAGTGTGTGCTTGCAGCCCGGAAAGCCAACTGTATCCTGGGCTGCATCAAGAGGAGCGTGACCAGCAGGTCGAGGGAGGTGATCCTGCCCCTCTCCTCTGCTCTCAGGAGACCTCACTTGGGGTATTGTGTGCAGTTCTGGTGTCCTCAACATCAAAAGGACATGGAACTGTTGGAACAAGTCCAGAGGAGGGCCACGAGGATGATGAGGGGAATGGAGCACCTCCCGTATGAAGATAGGATGAGAAAGTTGGGCCTGTTCAGCCTGAGCCTGGAGAAGAGAAGGCTGCGTGGAGACCTCATAGCAGCCTTCCAGTATCTGAAGGGGGCCTATAGGGATGCTGGGAAGGGACTCTTCATGAGGGACTGTGGTGAGAGGACAAGGGGTAATGGGTTCAAACTTAAACAGGGGAAGTTTAGATTGGATATGAGGAAGAAGTTCTTTTCTGTAAGGGTGGCGAGGCCCTGGACTGGGTTGCCCAGGGAAGTTGTGAATGCTCCATTGCTGGCAGTGTTCAAGGCCGGGCTGGACAGAGCCTTGGGTGACACAGTTTAGTGTGAGGTGTCCCTGCCCATGGCAAGGAGGTTAGAACTAGATTGTCTTAAGGTCCTTTCCAACCCTAACTATTCCATGATTCTATGAAAAGGCACCCCAGCTTATATACTGGGCATGACATGCTGTGGTATGGAATACCTCTTTGGTCAATTTGGGTCAGATGTCCTGTCTCTGCTTTTTCCTGGCTTCCCCTCCTCCCTGGCAGAACATGAGGCTCAGAAAGTCCTGGGTCAGACTAAACAGTACTAAGCAGCTGCTAAAAACATAGGTGTTACCAGTGCTGTTCCCAGGCCAAAAGTCAAAACCACAGTACTGCACCAGCTACTAAGAAGGAGAAAAATGACTGCTACTGCTGAACACAGGACAACAAGGTATTAAAAAGGAGGGGAGATCAGTTATATTTCATAGTTCAATTTCATATAAGATTGTAATGGGTTGGTTGGTACAAAAAGCAACATATCACATTTGCTTATTCAAAAATCAGTAAATGAACACTAGGGAACACTTACTTAAAAAAGAGAACGGCTTGAGAATATGCCTTATAAATATGGAAATATAAGGCTTGTCAGCCAGCTGAAACATTCCTGGAAGCAAGTGGGTCAGACAGCACCAAAACATATGGGATCAGTCTTAAGCAGGAGGTATTTATAGTCAAGTAAGAGATGAGCTTCACAGTACTTCTGAAGGATCACAGAGAGCTGACAGGAGCTGACACTCTGATTCTTAACAGTTGGATAATACACAGCACATAAAAATACATCAGGTACTGGTACCTGTGGGAAACTGAATGCAAACCTAAATGGTGTGAATTTTTTTCCATAGTACTGAATACTCACTTGTGTCCTGAGAGTCAATGATGTTGAAAAACTTGGATCAGAAAATGAAGGCACCCGGTTTTACAGGCGGAGGAGTGGAAGCCAGTTCTCTAAAAAATTCCCTGCTACTTCTGCTGACGTATGTGGAATAGAAGAAAATATACAGGGGATGCTCCCTTACAGATATTTGAAAAAGATTTGCACATGAGGATATGTCAGAGAATTTCTGCCCAAGTCCATTCTTTTTACAGTACTAAACCTTCCTATGATTTATTTTCTTTTACATCAACAGCTTAAAGTCAGAATAGTTTCTTCTCATTTAATTTTTTATCCTGCATGGAATTATGCCAAAGCTTATTTTTAAAGGTCATGGTTTATCAGATTAGCGTCATGCATACAGTCAGGCATGAGGTATCCATAGAGGAAGCATCACTCAGGAAAAGCAAAGGTTTCCTTTTTAATCCTGACCCTGACGTGTCATATAAATCTCAGCTGGAGACCAACTAATGCTCAGGTAGGAAGGAGCAGAAGTCATGAAAGGCACAGATTTGACAGAATTTTAGTGCTGAAGCACTGTTTTTCCCAAATAAAGCCTAAAAAAATGAGGAAATACGAGAGAAGAATGAACAATATTTACTTGCAGCTAGAAGACCACAAACAGGGAATTTGTATTCATGCAGTAAAACGGAGTAGAAGAAATTTTAAACAATAAATAAAAAATCAAATTTTTGATTTTATATTCTATTTCCTTTCTGTGTTCTCCCATGATGCAGAAATATGCATATCTACTGAGCTTATCACCCTGCAGATGATTGGTAGCTTGTATGTCAATTTGGAATTTGAGAGCTCATACTGTCTGTATAAATCTCAGTGCAAATGGTCAATGCTGCTCATAATGTCCTTTAATATCTGGCAGGTTTTGTTTGGATGTAGACGTAGCAATATGAATATCTGGAGGTCTCTTTTGGGTGTCCTCACTTTGAGAGCAATAAAGCATGGAATAGTAGCACACATCCCCCACGGGTATGCCTGAGGTCTTTGCAAGCATATCACTAACACAGCCTGAGAGAAATGGTGCTTCCCTTCACAGAATAGATGACTATTGATGGAGATAAACTTGTGGTTTACTTCTGTCTCTCATGCTCTTCTGTGCTCCCAAACCACCATTCCTTGGCTTGTAGACACTGTAAATGATGTTCCCATATAATTAACAGAGGCATATTATCTAAAGATGAAAAACAGCATTCCCATTCAAGACAACTTTTTAAGAGTTTGCTTTTTTCTCTATGGAATCTCAGTATTGGCTTTCTCAGAGTCAATCTTAGTCTGAAGGACAGTAGGAATGCTTTGAGAGATATCCAGGTAATTTTAGTCTCCAAGAGAAAAATTCCTTGGAATCTATACAGTGTGAATAAAAAGTCAGGGGAAGAGGGGTAGCCCCATTAGAAGAGTTTGATTTTAATAAGAGGATGATGAAGTTAATTAAAGCTCAGTGCCTGTGAGCAAAGAGAAGAGGAGAGCACTCTGGGGTTTTTCCGTTTGCTTTGCTCCAGCTGTTCCCATCTCCAAGCCAAATACATGAGCCAAAATGGCAACGTTTTATAGCAAGAGGATCATCTGTTAAGTGGTTAGGTTGGTTTTGTTTTGCAATATGAAGACAGGGAGTATAGTTTCAAAGTTTTCAGCAGGAATTTAGCCAAGATTTCGTAGTGCTTTTTTAGCCTCTCTTTTCATTTTCCTGCCTATACATTATACAGTGAAATCCCTCTCCCTCAGAGCATGTCTCATGTCTGGATTTAGTAATTCAAAGTTTCTCCTTTGCCTGGACCAACTTTAACCTTTCAAAGCATTTTTTGACTTCTGTGCTTTCATTAATAAGGAGATTATATATGCATAAAAAAGCCATCTATTTGCATTTTAGAAAATTGGCATTTGTGCATGCAAATTAGCTAATAATTGGCCAGACCCTTAAAGATGCTAAGGTCCAAAATTCAATGAGAACATAAAAAAAACCTTTCAGCATTTCACCTATTCCTAACACATTCTAGGCCACTCACCTTCCAAAGATTCAGACCAGGAGCCTCAAAGCACAGGGTTTATCTCTTGTCTAGAGCCTAGACTAGCAGAACTACTGAATTTGCACTTGGGTCCAAACTCTTTCTGGCATCCTTATAGAGGTGTCTATAGGTTCTCAAACTTGTCTTGTTTCTGAAATAAGTCCTTTGGAGAACTAGCTCACACTAAGTCTTATTGCTGTGGATAGTGAGAATACAATACGTGACTCTCTCTAACCACCACGTCAGGTGCCTACCTACATAATGTCCCTTTAACTAAATCATACTAAGGGCAGGCTGGCATTGTTTGGAAGTTTCAAATTACTCTATATTTAAGATCTGGTTCTTCAAAGCATGGAGAGTTTATTGAAAAAGTTTAATGTGCTCACTTAAAGAGAACTGGTGTATTTACTCTCATCCTGCATGTACTTGTCCCCATAAACTGATTTGGTGCTAAAAGAAATTCCTGACATCAGTGGAATTGCTGCTGTTTCACTTCAAAATATAAGAGGTAAGTCAGGACCAGTAAGTATGGCCTGTCCCATTTCTTCTCTCTTAATGACTATTCCTCTTCATCTATGTTTTATCTGACCAAGACAGTTTCATCACAATTTGGAATTGTCAGTCAGTACCTCACTTTCCCATGTTTGCCTTTCCTGCTTATTCACTTCATTCTCAGTCAAATCTGAGGAGTTTCGAGTGCTAAAAACCTAACCTACTGCCTGCAACATTTGCTCGAAGAAGCTCTTCCGTTGGGCTGTACTTTCAAATGCAATCAAATTCAGTTTTGACTGGGAGTATTCCACAAGTTAATAACAGGCAAGAAAAGAATCAAGAATTCCACTAAATTGTCTTCTTTAGGTCCAATATCAGTCAACAAAGAGGAGAATAAATTTAAGACTAAATTAGAAGACTCTAGAAGGATAAGATGATTCCAAAAGGATGGCAACTCTTGTACATCCAGCTGAAAACAGCCTGGCTAGCAGATTAGTTTGCAATACATTGCAGACAATCAAACAATGTCTCTTTAATTATCTTCTTCAATTTCAGCCTCTTTAAATATCAGAGTTGTTAACATTTGAAAGTACTTAATGATGATATTAAGTAAGAAATAGGAGATACATTAAATTCCCAAAAACTACACTGGTATCCGTTAGATTTCTGGGAGAGGAATAACTAGCCAGCATGGATGAAATGGCAAAAAGACAGTCTGTGCACTAAGTTCTTAAAATATCTGGAACTCTGAAGTAAGTCACAGAAAGCAGAAAACATATTTTGCAGTGCTGAAATTACAAAAAAACCCCAAACCCCAACCAACCAACCAAAAAACCAACAAGCCAAGAGCAAACTGGGCAGTATCCCAAGAGTGCTTAAACAAAAAGTTGTGACAAAGTCAAAGTGCTGGAAAACGGGTATAAATAAGGAAGACAATATTCTTTCCACATGACCTTCTCTCTGAGATTTTAGATAAACCTCCTAGTTTCCCACTAGGTTTTTTTCCCCTTCTGTAAGACAGATACAGAAATCAATGAGACAGGGATTCTGGAAAGCTTCATCCCTGAGAAATAAAGAAGAGAGTCTGAATAATAAGACATCAAAAGCTGACTCAACTTTCAGCCACACCTCCACCTGATTCAGAGAAAACTCCAGGAACAAACTTGCCAACAAAGTTTTCTAGTTGACACGCAGGTATTCTTTATTGCAGCACTGGGAGGCACGGGGGATAGCTCCTCCTAACGTGTGTCCACGTATTGCTACACAAGCAGTCCTTACATAGCTACGGAGCATACATACATATTCGTGAGGCTACACATGGATTATCTCATTTTCCAGAAAGCTCCCTGCATGCATACAAAAATGTGGTGGTGGTCTCTGAGGGTCGTTTACTTCTTCAGCAATCTTCATCACTGCTGGCAGCCTTTGAAGCACTCACAGTAGATGCTTATACCAGCTTAATCGGTTTGTTAACACCACAGACATAGCAATCATCCTGTCCTCCTACTTATCAGTTAGTTTAACTGCTGCCTTTCCTGGGTCCCTGTCTTTCCAGATACTCCCTATCTTTACGTCCTGTTCTTCTAGCCTGTTTTCTTACACCCATTTTGTACTAAGGTCATAAAGGCCTAAACTACATCAACTACAGTAGTTTATCTTGGACAAGAATTCTCTGTATGTTCTCTAGCTGTACTCTGTATTTTCTCTGTATATCATGCATCTCAGTGTTTTTCTATTACTACTGTTACAAAGTCATCAAACTTAACATTACTTAAAATTGATTCTAAAGGTTTATATATTTCATTTTGTAATTTTGTACCCTCCCTTGTCTCAACCTCCCCTCAGAAACTGAAAATAACTAAATTTTGAGTTAATTTTGTGTCATTCAGGGCATTGGTGAAAACAGAGACCATTATGGAAAAACAATTGAGGATCTGCTTGCTTGTTAGAATACTTGGGGTTTGGATGGCAAATGGAAGTTTGAGGCTGTAAGCATAATAATTCGAGAAGATAACCCATTGTCAGGAGCTCATTGGCCTCCACATAAATGTTTACAGTATATTACTAACCCTATCCCCTTGCTGATTTTACATCAATACTCAACCTTTTCAATTACAAAGTAATCATCTACCTTGAAGTACTGTAGACTGTTTCAAGCAGTTATAAAAAGATCCTTCCTTCAGATTCTCAGATCATACAACATCATCGGAACCAGTAGAGTCATGACAACATTGGGTTTGGCTGATACTCCCTGTCTCAAAGAGCACACAGATTCATTCCCATGATACAGTGAAAGACTGATCAAGGATATCAGGACAGAGAAAGTCAGATGAGAGTATAAATAATTGATTATAACTAAGTGGATTTGTTTGCCTCTATTTTCTGTGACAATATGAATGATTTCTTAAGCCTAACATTATGACGATGGAGAGAATTTCACTCTATATGCATCTAAAGTGCATATACAGCTAATAACACTATTTGAAAACTGGTAATCCAAAAGCAAAGATGTAACACCTAGTGGCATAGCTTGCCATTCTATATTACCTGTTCTTATTTGACAGCTTTCTTGTTAGAGAAATTGCAAGCATCCTTTTCCCCATATCACCAGATTTGGATGATTTTCTGTCATAGTTCCAAATGTGTAGAGCTTCAGAGTCAAATGGTGCTGCAATCCCACAACCCATTTTTTGCAAGGTTGACCTGTAATGCATAATTTACTTAAAGGAAAGGAAGGCAGTTTTATTGCGATAGAAAACTGTATTTACAATAAGGAAGCAGGTACAGATCTACTTTGTTCCATGGATTTCTTCCTTAAATGCAGCTGAAGCAGCTATTGACATCACCAGCAGTTTTGAAGCTCTTCAAGTAAAGAGTACTCAAAAGTAATAAAAGAGGCGAATAGTGTGTGTGATGAGGGAGCAGTGCTATCAACATGAAAGCATTCAAGTTCCAGAGGTGGAGTGCTATATGGTGAGTGGTTAAAACACTGACCAAGGAAAAACAGTAGGGCAAAAAGGTTCAGAGCCTTAATAAGAATTAAGAGTAAGGTATTTCTTGGGTTTGTGCTTCTCACCCTGTATTTGTCATTATCTCTTTTGGGATAAGCATTGGGTTTTCACTATCTGGTCACATCAGAAAGTACCAAGAACAGTGGTGTTCCTATTTCACATATATTTCACATTCTTAACACCAATATAACGAGTAAGAAGCTTCAAGTTTTCTTGTAGGTCCTGCTTTCGAATCAGAAATGTATTAGCAAAAGTTATAAAAAAAGCCTGCCCTGACACTGCTTACAGTGTATGTTTCCTGAAGAAAGAAATGAAGATATCAGCTGAGTATCTGTCACTGGCATTGGTGGTGCACTAAATTCCTAACTTGCAATTTATTGTTTCAAGACAGTGTGAATAACAAGATGGGAATTTTAGATGGAAATAGAAGCCTAGTAATTATTTTTTTCCTCAGAAAATGTAATAATCGTGTTTTTCAAAGATGAAGTGAAATGATTTACCTCCATTGAGGACAGCGTAATCAGTCCATGTAATGAAAGATGTAGTGGTGGTAAGACTTCAAACAATGATGAAAGAAGGAAGAGCCCAAGCAGCAAACATGAAACCAGCAGAAGAAACACAAGGTCAGAACTTCATGCAGATTGCTGTCCTGACGCTTGTAACTCAACCCATAAATTTAAACAATGGTGTTGTCATGGTTTAAGTCCAGTCAACCACGAAGTTTTCTCACTCACTCACTCACTCACTCACTCACTCACTCACTCACTCACTCACTCCCCTCTCTTTCTTCCCCCAGTCCCAGGGGGATGGGGAGGAGAATCGAAAGAATGCAACTTGCACACGTTGAGATAAGAACAGTTTAGTAACTAAGGTATAACACAAATCACTACTACTACCACCAGTAATAATGCAAGAGAAATACAAGGAAAGAGAATACAACTGCTCACCAAGCCTGACCCAGCCAGTGCACCCCCAACAGCGAACCCAATGCACCACCACACCCTTCCAGGTCTCTGCTCTTCGTTTTCACATCCTGGACATGACGTGCTGTGGTATGGAATAACCTCTTTGGTCAGTTTGGGTCAGGTGTCCTGTCTCTGCTTCCTCCTGGCTTCCCCTCCTCCCTGACAGAGCATGAGACTCAGAAAGTCCTTGGCCAGACCAAAACATTACCAAGCAGTAACTGAAAACACTGCTGTTATCAGCGCAGCTCCCAGGCCCAAAATCAAAAACACAGAGCTGCACCAGCTACCAAGAAGGAGAAAAATAACTGCTACTGCTGAACCCATGACAGGTGTGTACCAATCACTTTGATTTTATACTGCTTTTGAAATGAAACATGTAAGAATGATAAATGTGTAAACTTCATTCACTGTGTGTCACTGAAGCATTTAATCCATGTTTTACTAATATTCCACCCCTACCTGAACTCAGTTTAACTTCTCATAGTAAAATCAATGGAACACTTCTAATCTCTAATATAGATTCTCTTCCTGAAGTACAAGTGTTCCCAAGCCCCAGAGATAAAAAGCTCCAGAGCCATCAGTTTGGAATGCACTGATTCAAAGCAATATACTTTCAAATAACTATTAACTCTGGACAAATGCAAATAACAGGAATTGTAAGCTTTTTTTTCAGCTTCCTTCCTCCCTTTCCATCAGGGTATTGACTGGCTGGATCACTTTCCAGGTATTATCTCTTGTATTTGACTAAACTGTTACCAAATCTTTTAATCCTCTGGATGCAAATGTCGTTACCAAAATTATTACAACCTGCTTATCACAGACTGGTTTTCCTGTTACACTAGAACTTGCATTTCAGAATAAATGTCAGCTGAGCTCATGAGTTAATAAAAGGGGATGAAATGAGTAGATTATTCTCGTTTATTATGAATTCTTGACTGAGACCTTCCTGACTGAGTTTGGAGTGATTGAAAACTGCTAGCACTTTGAAAATTGCCATATGAAGGCAAAGAAGAGATACAGAGCAGCCCTGCAGAGAAGGACTTGGGGGTGTTGGTCGGTGAAAAAATGAACATGAGCAGGCAGTGTGCGCTGGCAGCCCAGAAAGCCAACCATATCCTGGGCTGCATCAAAAGAATCATGACCAGCAGGTCGAGGGAGGTGATCCTGCCCCTCTCCTCTGCTCTTGTGAGACCTCACTTGGAGTATTGTGTGCAGTTCTGGTGTCCTCAACATCAAAAGGACATGGAACTGTTGGAACAAGTCCAGAGGAGGGCCACGAGGATGATGAGGGGAATGGAGCACCTCCCGTATGAAGATAGGATGAGAAAGTTGGGTCTGTTCAGCCTGGAGAAGAGAAGGCTGCATGGAGACCTCATAGCAGCCTTCCAGTATCTGAAGGGGGCCTATAGGGACGCTGGGAAGGGACTCTTCATGAGAGACTGTGGTGAGAGGACAAGGGGTAACGGGTTCAAACTCAACCAGGGGAAGTTTAGATTGGATATGAGGAAGAAATTCTTTACTGTTAGGGTGGCGAGGCCCTGGACTGGGTTGCCCAGGGAAGTTGTGAATGCTCCATCGCTGGCAGTGTTCAAGGCTGGGCTGGACAGAGCTTTGAGTGGCATGGTTTAGTGTGAGGTGTCCCTGCCCATGGCAGGGGTGTTGGAACTAGATGATCTTAAGGTCCTTTCCAGCCCTAACTATTCCATGATTCTATGAAACCCTAGAAAATCCTTCAAGGCAAAGTTTATAATCTCAGGCTGATTGCACTTTATCAAAAAGTCCTTTATTTGAATGTCCTCTAACCACACAGACTGGAAGTTTTTCAGGGGTATCCTTGCTATCTTCATGCCCATACAAATTTTGGGTTTGTTTTTTGTTGGATTTTTTTTTTTCAAAAGAAAGATGTGAAGAAACCTAGGAGGTGGGAAGTATTGCTGCATCCAACAGTTTAGACATAAGCTGTCTAACCCATTTTGGTATGTAACAGCAACCCCTGCAGTGAGTCACCAGCTAGTTTTGAAACAAAACTCTGACTAAGATTATAATATTTGGAACAGGAAATAAAGGTCAGTATTACTCCTGTTCATCACATTTACAGTACAGTGTATATGGTACATCACAGGGGCACTGAAGTCATCAGCAAGATTCAAAATCTAGCATGAAAGACATAAATCGTCACCCCTTGAACTGAAGGAGCAACTCTATTGGATGCACTAATAAGATGACTTTTATAATTCACTAGGCCAGCCTTTGAAAAAAACCAAAATTGCATTTACTGAATCAGAGAAATAAAAAAGAAAGCTTAATTGAGGCATTTGCACTAGACACTGCAGACTCACAAGGCTTGCACTAAAGATTCAAATTTAACGCAGAATTAACCATGCTCACTCTATTAGACAGAACCTGGATCTTTATGGTTCCTTTAGCGTGTAAGTCCTTCAGGAAATACTTTTTTTCCCTGGTCATAGAAGCACCCCACAGGAACTGTACAGTCTGCCTTTCACAAGGTGGAATACATAAGGTTTTCAGAATTTACATAAAAAATGGTAGGTGCTCTGCTCCTACAGCATCCTTCAGCATTTTCTCATCCCAGGACTAAATGTGTTCTTAATCAAAGATCACTTTTTTTTTTTTTTTTTCCCCAGCATTAGTAGACTGTGACCACTAAACTCCTTTGCCAGAATACAGAGTTCCTGTGAAACATATGGAGCCCATTTGCAGCAATGCCAGTGCAGCCATGATAAATAGGCAAGTCTTGACCAATGCAGATGGGCCTCTGAAGATTTCTCTCTACAAAACTTCAGTGTTGGCCACTCCGTCAATTAACCAGAAAGAGTTAACTTAGCGTCCTCTCTGAAGAATTAAGAGAATGCAAAACAGCTGTTACCTTCTTTCTCAAGATGCACATCTGCTCCACTCAATGTTCTTCGAAGAACACACCTGAATCTCTTGGTGGGTCTTAGGATCTTATTACAGACTGAGCTATAACATCCTGGGCTATAACTTTATGTCCTTTACTGGCAGAAACCACTGCTTCAGCAACCAAACCCTTGGTTTTATTCCCATTGCACATATTTTATGTCTGTTAAGTGAACACAAAGTAGAAATCAGACACTAAGCCTGCAAATGAAGAGACTTGAATTCCATTCTTCACTTTGCCGCTAGTTTATCCATGCTTGTTCCGTAACCATTCTCATCACTATTCTCATATAAGTCAGTTTCTGTGTCACAAAGCTAACAGGGAAGCCTGCCCAGCGCTCTAAACCCAAGCAGACAGACTATGAATAACTGGAAAATAACACTTTGAGTTCATCAAACGTTAATTAGAGCTGTTTAGCTTCCACCTTCTATATTTATGACCAAAGACAGATTTAAACTGACATAAATAGTTCTATTTTCTAGTATCTTTTAACTTACAACACATTAACATGTGCTTTACATGTGTTCAATTGAACATGTGCATTACATGCCTTAGCATGAACAATTTTATCAGCTTAATGACACAGCAAAGGAGAAGATGCCCACATGCAACCCTCTACTTGCTTTTTAACAGTTGCAGATACCTAATATTTTAGGAAGTCAACTGATTTTGCATGCCTATTCTGGAAAAGATCTGTTCATGTTTATTTATCACTGCAATAGGTAATATATTGCTTTTTGGTCCAAATCATATTTATACAAGTATGAAAACAAGACACACACATAAAGAAAGATTAGAAGTTTACCTTTTTATGCTATCAGGAGGTCTTATTGCAACTGACACAAAGCCAGGAAACTGACAACTAAGAGCTGACACTCCATATATTATATTCTGTTGGGTATTCTTTTGCATGTGTATGTGTGTGTGTGTATGGGAGTGTGACATTTCCTTTCTGTGCTTCTTTAATGTTAATTTTAAAAAGCGAGTCATAAGCCAGAACAAACTTGGGAGACAAGAACATGAACACAAGCAGACAGCATCCTTATAAATAATAAAGGCAGCACCAGCAGGCACCATCCACTGTGATTTTCTTGACGTGGTGTTGTGCATCTGTCTCTCAGGGCTACTTAACATGACCTTTTCAACAACAATGACAAGGTTTTCTCTTGAACATCCCTGCTCCTTTGGTATGATTTCATTCTGCCTTCACCTCACCTCAGTTTGGGTAAAGTGGCTATTTCAGAACAGACTCCTCACAGACCACAGGAGACAACAGAAGATTATTTGGCACACTGAGTTGCAGACAGCACAGGGCAATCTTCATTACTTCCTGCAAAGACTGTGGGAACTGCAAGCCATCCTGTTCGTGCTATGTGGATAATTAAAGGAGAAGAAGAAGAATTGCTGATAGTTCCCCTGAGTCTTGAGTAAGCTACGGAGTGTTTGGATGCAAGGCTGGGCTGGGAAGCAGCCTGGGGAGTGACTGTATACAGAATGGGATTATAGTGTCTGCAAACAGTCACTGAGAATGATGTAGTTGCTGTTTGGCTTCATGGCTCAGACCCATATCTGTATGCTATATATTACCATGCTTGAGCGAATAAAGGAGAGCTAGTTGTGAAAACAGTGCGTGTGTGTGTGTTTAGCCTCGTTCTTTACAGAAGCCGCAAATGGTGCCCTCTGTGTGTGGTGACTAAACTGCTTGACATAGTGGTGTCTATGCGATCCAATGGGGAATTTCTGGTACCGACATTAACCTGTTAAAGGTCAGTAATACCCATTGAACGGGGAATTACGAGATTGTGTTAGAAAAATGGGTTAAGTACAATCAGCTGAACAGGAATTTTATTTTAAAGTTTTACAGCAAATTTTTAAATCCTCTGGATATCATTTTTCTGAGAAGCAAGTAATGAATATTTTGTTAGGGGTGAAAACAAACTGCAACTAGTTTCCAGCAACAGGGTCCTTTCATACTCTGATATGGGAGAGAGTGGAAGAACATTTACAGACTCAAAATTGCCTTGGTATGGAGGTTCCTGTTGATTTAATAGTGACATGGCATTTTGTCTATTCTGCATTATCTAATTTACAACCTGCTGAGAATATAATTCAGAAGCATGATGAAACAAATTATCAAAATACTGACAATTTGAAAGAGCAAGGACAGAACAATGCAAATATCTTTTCTGAGAAGCCTGATAACCCTTTTGATCCTGTCTCTGCAGATTCAGAAAAGAAGCAAAAATTATATCCACCTTTGACACCATTAAAGTCATTCACATCGAATATCCTTCATACTCCTCAACCTATTGCACCTCCCTTGACTGATCTCAACAAAGAACCATTTGACCAGCCATTAGTTAACCAGAAGGCTACTAAAATATTTATACAAAAATGTATGGGGAAAGCAATAGAGGATGGTAATTTTACTGGAGCTTTCACTTTTCCTGTATTTTATAGAACAGGTGGGCAGGGACAACAACAACTGGTACATGAAAATATTCCATATGCAGTACTTAAGGAATTGAAAAAATCAGTGATGGAAAATGGAATTCGAAGTCCTTATACATTAGATCTGCTAGAAATGATGGCTAGTTCAGGATCTGTGGTACCATGGGATTGGAACACTTTAATGAGAACAATTTTGACACCTGCTCAATACTTGGTGTGGAAATTGGAATATAATAACTTAGTGGCTTTACAGGTATTAGATAATGTTCAAAGAGGAATACCAATAGATGCTGACATGTTAACAGGCTCTGGGCGATGGTTGCAACCTCATGATAAATTAATTTAGACCCTCTAGTATTCCAGCAAACCATCCGTATGGGTGTACAAGCCTAGAGGCTAGTACCTGAATCAGGAAAGAAATCTACTCTTTCACAAGTGTTCACCAAGGGTCTCAAGAATTCTATGCATCTTTTATAGACCAATTAAACAATGCTATATAGAGGCAGATTGATAATCCTGAGTCTGCTTGTGTGCTTTTATTTCAGCTAGCATACAAAAATGCACATGGAGATTGCAAAGGTGCTTTAGACTCAGTCAGGGAAAAATTTACAGACTTTTTTTGACAGAGTTTATTAAAACATGTCAGGATATCGTCATGGAGGCTCATAAGGCTTGTGTGTTGGCTGCTGCATTATCGAAACTTAATATGCGTCAGCAAAAATGTTTTAACTGTGGACAGGAAGGACATATTAGTAAAATGTGTCCCCAAAAGAAACAAAAGCAGAGACAAAAAACACCATCCCAATTCTGTCCCAGATGCAAGAAAGGATATCACTGGAGCAATCAGTGTAAATTTAAATTTGATAAGGATGGAAATCCTTTGTTGGGAAACTCCAAGCAGGGTGCAGCAAAACCCAGTGCCCCTCAAAACAACAGGGTTTTTCAGCAAATGCTCCATCTCCAACCTTGCAGCTGCCACAACAGGCAGCGCTGGGTTGGATTTGGCAACAAGCACCGACACTGAATTAGATTGCTCCACTGTTAAAGCTCTAGCTAGCTACCAATGTTTGGGAACCTTTACCAAACGGATTTATGGGTCTTTTGTTAGGATGCTCAAGTGTACTCCAAGGAGTAAAAGTTCATCCAGGAGTGATAGATTCAGATTATACAGTAGAAATAAAAATTCTAGCATCTGCCTTAAACAGCAGTTGAAAAATTCCAAAAGGTCAAAAATTAACACAACTTGTTTTGATTCCATGCTGGATGCCAAAAGTAGAAATTAACACAAGGAATACCTCTGGATTTGGAAGCTCTGGGAAAGCTGAGGTTTATTGGACCCAGGAGATTACTCATAAACAACCTTTCTTGAATTTGCAAACAGAGAATATAGTCTTTAGTGGGTTAATAGACACTGGGGCAGATGTTTCAATTATTTCACAGTCTCAATGGCTGACTGATTGGCCCTTTGAAAAGGCTTTAACAACAGTAGCCTGAATAGGAGGTATACAATTTCCTTTCAAAAGTAGTCAAGGCCTCAAAGCTATTACACCAGATGGTGCTGTAGTTCATTTTCAACCATATATTCTGCCAGTTTCTATGAATCTGTGGGGGCGAAATTTGCAAATGCAGTGGAATTTGTTACTTACCACAGATGGGGCAAATTTATCCTAACGGTTTATCTGAAGCCCCTGCTCAAACTTTCATGGTTAACAGAAAAACCAGTCTGGGTTGATCAGTGGCCTTTAAAAGGGGAAAAATTGGAACAAGCACATTTATTGGTTGAAGAGCAACTGAAAGCAGGACATATTGTTCCATCTACTAGCCCCTGGAACACAACCATTTTTGTTATTCCAAAGAAATTAGGGAAATGGCGACTTTTGCAAGATGTGCATGCAATTAGTAATGCAGTACAACCCATGGAGGCTTTAAAACCAGGTTTGCCTAATCCTACTATGATTCCAGCTGACTGGTTTCTTTGCATTATTGATTTGAAGGACTGTTTTTTACAATTCCTTTACATACTGCAGATTGTGATAATTTTACTTTTTCTGTACCTTCAGTCAACTGTACTGCTCCCATGCAAAGATATCAATGGACTGTTTCAACACAAGGAATGATGAACAGTCAAACAATCTGCCAGCTAGTAGTTTCCACAGCTATATCACCAACTAGGAGTGCATTTCCTAAATCAATAATTTATCATTATATGGATGACATTTTGGTCTGTGCAGAAATGGAACAATATTTAGAAACTACTGTTAATCATTAAACAGAAAATTTTGTTGTTTTGGACTAAAAATTGCCCGGGAAAAAATACAAAGAATGCCACCCTGGAAATATTTGGGGTGGGTGCTAACTGCAAGAAAAGTAAATCCTCAGAAGCTAAAACTGGCAAACAGAATTACAAATTCGAATGATTCACAGAAGCTCTTAGCTTAATTGGGTGTTGAGGGAGATTCCAGGACCAATGGACCAAAGGACTCTGACCAATATGATCAAGCGTTGACAATTTATTAAAGGCAAGCAGCATCTTTTATAGAAAAAGCCTCAGAAGACTAGAACATTCAATAACATCTGATTGGTTACATTATTTAGCCAAGTGTTAGCAACGGTTTTATGATTGGTTGTTACAATAGTAAGTGATTCCCAGGCTGCGGCCACAACAGCAGATGGTTTCAAGGACACAACTATCAGTTCCTTTGTAGGCATCCCTCTTAACAATCGTCTGTGCCAACGTTCTCAAAGCATTCCGCATGTAGGTGACCTATAGTAACCTCCACACATTCTTTAGTAACTTCCAAGCAGAGCCTCACAGCCTTTGGTTCACTACTTTACAAATGTCAAGCAGTTGTCTGGATTGCTCACAGTCCGTTTTCAGCAAGAAACACTGCAACAGGGTGTGCCCTATGTTGGGTATTACTAATGCCAAACTTGAACCACTCTTTGATTTATTACTGGGGGACTCAGATTTGAATTCTCCTTGTCAGCTTACCCCTAAAGCTATTGACGCTTCAAATATAGTGACTCAAAAAATTGAGACGCTACAGGCAGATATCGTGCATTTACACTTGCCAATTTCTCTGCTCATTGTTAATATGCAACAAAGGCCATTAGGAGTTATATGTCAAATCAACAGTAACTGTGTTTACATTTTGGAATGGGTTTTTTTACCACATACCCAGAAAAGACTGTGACAGAACCAGTAGATATGATTGTTGACTTAATTTCCAAAGGCCGTACAAGGGTTCAACATTTAACAGGCAACGACCCTGCAGGATTGTATTTACCATTAACTGTAAGAGACTTCCAGTTCCTTTTTGCTCAGTCTGTTTCTTTCCAAATAGCGTTAGCAGACTTTACAGACGAAATTTTTTTTGGTACTCCAGAACATAAATTGCTAAAAGCTTTTTCAGATTTTGATCTACAGGAGCGATATGTAATTGAAATGCAACCCATTCAGGATGCTAAAACCATTTCTGTTGACGGCTTTGAAAAAACTGGCAAAGCTGCTGTAGTTTGGTTTGGAAATGATTCCTGGCAATCCTCTGTTATACATGTGAGTGGCTCTACTAAGCTTGTTGAAACTGCTGCAGTCTTGTATGTGCTGCAGTTGTTCCCTGCAGAATCCTTAGATATTGTTTGTGACAGAGTATGTTGTCCAATTGTTACCATGCCTTCCTTTTAGTGTGTTAAAAGAAATTGATAACTGTGCACTTTTTGACATTTTGCTGAAGCAAAAACTTTGCTTGGAAGATGGGAATTATACTGTTTTTATTGGACATACTAGATCACGTTCCAACCTGCCCGGCCCTTTAACTGCAGTAATGACATAGCAGACTCCTTGACTGTTAACACTGTGCAGCTTACTTCTGCAGCTGCTTCACATTCCAATTTTCATCAGAATGCCTCTGCTATAAAGAAACAGTTTAGCCTGTCTTCTTCTCAAGCAAAGCAAATTGTCAGGTCTTGCCGTGACTGCCAGTCAGCAGCAAAATCCTTATTTGCCATGGGTGTAAATTCTCGTGGCTTAAAGGCAAATGAGATTTGACAAAGAGATGTTACACACATTGCTTCATTTGGTTATTCATTGCTTCATTCATACTTAATACTGACTTAAAATATGTACATGTGCCTGCTGACACATTTTCACACATGATTTCAGCTTCTCCCATAAAAGAGAGAAGGCTCATGATACTATCCAACATTTAACATATGCATTTGCTACCTTAGGAGTTTCTTCCCAGTTGAAAATGGTTAACTGCCCTGAATATAATTCATTAGCATTATCACGATTTCTACAACAATGGGGTGTCACACATCACTGGTATTCCCCACTCCCCTACAGGCCAGGGGATTGTGAAATGAACTCATGCTGTTCTGAAATTCATGCTGCAAAAACAGAAAAGGGGGAATACAGTCCCTCAAGAACAATTAGACAATGCCATCTATACATGGAATTTTTTTAATCGCACTTAATCTTCCATGAATACTCCTGTCACCGCAGTACAACAACATTTTGGTGCTGATAGTCCACTTTCAGAACATGCTAAAGTCTGGTATCATGATTCTTTTGGCTCACACAAATGGGAAGGGCCTGTGGAGCTGATAACCTGGGGGAGGGGGTATGTTTGTGTCCTCCTACCTACAGGTCCAGGGTGGCTGCCTGCAGAGTTTGTCAAGCTGTACCATGAGCTGAACAGACAAATTAAGGAATCCAATGCCTCAGATGCAGGAGCTGACCTTGAAGACTCCAAGCAGAATGAGACAGAGGAAGAGAAAAAGGCATGATTTGTAAAACATCACTTGGGGGCAACTGAAAAGTCTCTATAACCAGACCGTGTTTAATGACTCAAATATGTGTGCTTGCAGTGTAGCTAGTATTAGAGGCAGCGATTTTGTGTATAAACCACCCGTATTTACTAGCCAGTTGCTGATAAGATACACCATGTATCGTAGTATAACTCCAACCCCTATTGGTATGGATTTGTCACTTGTAAATGAGATGTTAGAGCATGCAAATTTGTAGCAGCTGCTAGAAGATGCTGAGGCAGAAGCTAGAAAAATCCTAATAACTGTACATGTTGCAATGATAGTGTTATAAAATAGGTAATGGAATGAATTAAGAGGGTGGGAGAACACCACTGGTCGGAAATATGTTTGGCTGGTCCTTCACTGCCATGAACAACTTTAAAGCACTGCTGCACCCTGTAGTAGTTATATTGCTAATGTAAATATGCATATGCTTTGTCATGATAGCGACTTGCTGTTGGATGAGGCAGGTGAAACTCTGCATTGACAACGAGATGCAAGGACTGAGGTTGGCCAAATTCCTCTTACCATAGTCAAGGGAAAGATTGGATTGGCCCCTGTGTTTGCCACCAAGAAGAACCTTTATCTACTCTGTTGGCTGCAACCCAGCAGGCGTTGAGCAGTGGGGACACATGCCATGCCAGACCTTGATGTGAGGGATGGCCTCCTCTGTTATAAGAGGGCCATCCAGAAGGGAAGGGTAGGCCAAACAGCCTGCGGTTGGCACGAGAGATGATTTAGTCCAAATCCTTTGCTCAAGCAGGTTTATCTAAAGCAGGTTTCATCACCCTCACCGTAATAAAGAAGTAAAAGTTAACATAAGTAACTATTATAAGTAATAATAATATAATAAGTAAGTAGTGTATTTGAGCTTTCCATCTTTAAATGCTAATGTCAAGAAACTGCTCTTGTGTGATTTAAGACTCCTCAAGCAGAGAAGAGGGTAAGGAAAGCCAAGGACTGTGTTTGTGGAAGTAACAGCATCTATCTCCAGGTTCCCAAGACTCCCAGTGCGTCTAGCCAATGCACTCGTGAGATCTTGTCTTTGGAGCTGTGGAATAATTAGGAAATGTGGAATTAAACTCATATTTGAAATGCAGCATCGTCCACACATAAGGGAAAAAACGGACTTTCAGGGACTCTCTGGGCGAGATGCAGCCACACCTGGCATGCCAGGAATGTGCACTTCACAGCGGTCCCCATAACACAGGCAGAGGGTAGAGCAAGGTGGAGATCTCGCAGTTACGCTTTGTCCCAACTTCAGCAAAAAGATGGGAACTAGGTGGTGCAAGAAACTGATAAGCTGCATACTTGCTACCCTGAGCCAGCAGCCTGTCATCTTTTGACAGAACGCCATCCTCAGTGTGAACTTTGCTTCATTATAATGTCATTATAATGCGCTTAGTGCTAAAATACACACCCATCTCCAATGCGACCCCCCTCCAAAATGAGACCACCCCTCTCTGAGCATGCGCTCTGAATTTTCGGTGTCATATACCTTTAAATCAAAGCAAGAGAAATTTACACCAATAGTAATAAAGGTATGTATGACTCGAGTCACTCAAGCTCCACCTTGAAGGTGAAAATAATATAAAATGACCCGAGAGGAGGATATTGGGAAAGATACCATCGCAGATGAGTCAAGGAAGATAACATCAACAGACTCCTGGGACCTGTCGACGGGCTGGACCTCTCTTCCCCCACCATAGGGACACCTGTTGGTAAGACTTGCACTGTGTTCAGTGCTTCCCTAGGGAAACTTAGAATCTCTACAGAGTTACTTTTACTATCATCTGTATATTTTAGAGCTATGCTGTGTTAACTTTATCAAGCGCTTGTATTCATGTAACTACTGTTTGCACGTGCTTTTGCAGATAGTATTTATCACTAGCAATCCATAAGAACCTGTACCTGTTGCATCAATAATCAGTCACAAATCCCAATAAACTGCACTGTTTCTGGTAACCGAGCGTAATTTCCTCACTGAACGTGACCCCATCTCCTGGTGTGGCCGTGAGAGCTCAGGAACATGACTCGATCGGCAGTGTGGTGCACTATCAGTGACTCCGGTGCAGTGAGGTTCGAAATAGCGAACACGGCCGGATTGATATTTGCATTTGATTTTATCTAGACAGAGTGATACACTATCAGTGATTCTGGTGCAGTGAGGTCTGAAATAGCGGACACAGCTGGGTTGATAGCTGCCGCTGATTTTTCCCCCTTTAACACAACAGGAGCCTGGACATCATCACTTTGCTTTGCTTTTCTTCCATGCCATCTAGAGACTTGTTGACAACTTGTGAAGAACCAAAGCCTAAAAAAAAGTGCAAAACAAAAAAGTGGGAGATGTGTGAACTGCAAGCCATCCTGTTCGTGCTATGTGGATAATTAAAGAGGAACAAGAAGAATAATTACTGATAGTGCACCTGGGTCTTGAGTAAGCCAGGGAGTGTTTGGGTGCAAGGCTGGGCTGGGAAGCAGCCTGGGGAGTGACTGTATACAGAATGGGATTTATAGTGTCTGCAAACAGTCACTGAGAATGATGTAGTTGCTGTTTGGCTTCATGGCTCAGACCCATATCTGTATGCTATATATTACCATGCTTGAGCGAATAAAGTAGAGCTAGTTGTGAAAACAGTGTGTGTGTGTGTGTTTAGCTTCTTTACAGACGACGCAAAGATCTGCACCCAAAGCCCTCAGACTGCTTCACATATATTAATCAAATAAATACCAGAGCAGCCTCTAATACTAAAGGGATTGTTTTGCACAGGTCCACAGCACTGCTACACAGGTATAATTCCTCCCCCAACAGGAGGCTAAGAACCACAGAGACGATGGAGTTCCCACCAGCAGGGTGGAAGCTGTGAGAGCAGGAGATAACTTTGGCATTTCATCCTCTGGCAAGACTCCCTTTCTAGAGAGCGTGAAGGACTTAAACCTTGCAGCTTTCAGAGCAAAGTCCTAGAGGTTAAGGGCTTACACACACCTTTTTAATAGTAAAACAGCCAATGAACAATGAATAAACTGATGTTTAAGAATACCATTACTGTGAGGGTGAGACAGGCTCCTAGCAATTTTTGTCTTGTCAGGCTGCCTGTATATCTGTAGATAGGAAAATTTAACTAAATCATAGATTTAAGAGAGAATAAGGGATAAGAGGATTGTCAGACTTCAAGTGATTAAATGTCTCTGCTTATTCTTCTTTTTTCCAGTCTGCTGATCCTTTTCTGATATTCCCAATTTTAGAATAGAAAAAAAAGGTGGGACTTGTTTCACGAGTGCTGTACTGCAAACAGCAGGGAAGGATTGATATGAAAATTCAGCTTACCCTTTCCTTCTTCCTTTTACTCCAAATCCATTCATTCTTAAGGCCACTGTGTTTCATTATGAAGTAATTAAATTTGTTTTCTGTGGCCACCTCTAGGATTATTTCACCTTGCTTCTTTTTCACTTACCTGTCTTCCCTTGAATAGCATGGATTTGAAATCTTACGTTCTAGATAATTTTGTTTGCATGCTATTTTCTGCCCATGTGTTAACCTGTAGATTCTTTCTTCCTAGATCTGATACCTGACTGGCATTTATAATATTTTCCAGTACACTTTCACAAATTAATGAAGATGTGAGGGATTTCTTTTCACTTTTTCTTGTCAGTACAGAAGTGGCCCTGGGATTAGATACGATGCCTGACACAGAAGTATGACCTCAGGAAGCTAAAGTTGCCAGTAACAAAGATCCTGTTTTCAGATAATACTGTTTAAAAGCATGGCAATTGCCCTACAACCCATCTGATATATATACTCATCCATGTGCTATGGGAAGGAAGAAAAGTGCCTGTAGTCTCACAAAAGAAGCCAATAACACCAGCTCTGGCACTTATGATATTGTAGTGGAACTAGCAACAACCAAAGTAAGGTATGCAGGTGGATTAGCCAATTTAGCACTTCTTGATGACTATGGAGCTTGGGTATAAAGGAGGCATAAAATACTACCATATATAAACATCTTCAAATTAAAATACAAAACTAGCTTTTCAACATCGCTTTCTTCTGATAGCTAAAAGAAAAATAAAATGATTAAAATTGGAAAAAAAAAACAATGCAAAAGAGACTTGTAGGACAAAATCTACTCTTGAACAGAAAGAAAGTGATAAAAATATGTTTTTTGTGTATTTTCCAGGATTGCAAAGGGTAATAGAGAACAAATTAACAGCCCTTTCCAATAAATCAAAGACTGAAGCAACTGAGTGATTTCAGTAATTTATTCTCAAATCCTTTTTCTTCTTTCCCTGTTTGTGCATTATCATAGGATCATAGAATCATAGAAAAGTTAAGGTTGGAAAGGACCTTAAGATCATCTAGTTCCAACCTCCTCGCCATGGGCAGGGACACCTCCCACTAAACCATGCCACCCAAGGCTTTGTCCAGCCCAGCCTTGAACACCGCTGTCATGGTTTAAGCCTCACCCAGGCTAATAACTCACGAAGTTTTACTCTCTCACTCACTCCCCTCTTTCTTCCCCCAGTCCCGGGGGCATGGGGAGGAGAATTAGATGAATGCAACTCGCACAGGTTGAGATAAGAACAGTTTAGTAACTAAGGTATAACACAAATCACTGCTGCTACCACCAGTAATAATGCAAGAGAAATACAAGGAAAGAGAATACAACTGCTCACCAAGCCCGACCCAGCCAGTGCACCCCCCAGCAGCAAACCCCCCAGTACCAAAAACCTGACCATGCCATGCACCCCCAGTCCACTCCCACCACATTCTGGGTCTCAGCCCTCTGTGTTCCCATCCAGGACATGACGTGCTGTGGTATGGAATAACCTCTTTGGTCAGTTTGGGTCAGGTATCCTGTCTCTGCTTCCTCCTGGAGCCCACTCCTCCCTGGCATAGCATGAGACTCAGAAAGTCCTTGGTCAAACCAAAACAGGCAGTAACTGAAAACACTGGTGTTATCAGCGCAGTTCCAAGGCCCAAAATCAAAAACACAGCGCTGCACCAGCTACCAAGAAGGAGAAAAAACGACTGCTACTGCTGAACCCATGACAACCGCCACCAATGGAGCATTCACAACTTCCCTGGGCAACCCAGTCCAGTGCCTCACCACCCTTACTGTAAAGAATTGCTTCCTCATATCCAATCTAAACTTCCCCTGGTTAAGTCTGAACCTGTTACCCCTTGTCCTCTCACTACAGCCCTTAATGAATAGCGCATCCCCAGCATCCCTATAGGCCCCCTTCAGATATTGGAAGGCTGCTATGAGGACTCCATGAAGCCTTCTCTTCTCCAGGCTGAACAGTCCCAACTTTCTCATCCTATCTTCATACGGGAGGTGTATATCTTCTCATCATATTTTCATCTTCATATCTTCTCATCATCCTCGTGGCCCTCCTCTGGACTTGTTCCAACAGTTCCATGTCCTTTTGATGTTGAGGACACCAGAACTGCACACAATACTCCAAGTGAGGTCTCCTGAGAGCAGAGGAGAGGGGCAGGATCACCTCCCTCGACCTGCTAGTCATGCTCCTTTGGATGCAGCCCAGGATACAGTTGGCTTTCTGGGCTGCGAGCGCACACTGCAGCCGGCTCATATTCATTTTTTCACCGACCAACACCTCCAAGTCCTTCTGTGCAGGGCTGCTCTGAATCTCTTCTCTGCCCAACCTGGAGCTGTGCCTGGGATTGCTCCGACCCAGGTGGAGGACCTTGCACTTGGCATGTTTAAACTTCATCAGGTTGGCATCAGCACACCTCACAAGTGTGTCAAGGTCCCTCTGGATGGCATTCCTTCCCTCCAGCGTATCAACCAAACCACACAGCTTGGTGTTATCAGCAAACTTGCTGAGGGCGCTCTCAATCCCAATGTCCATGTCACCGACAAAGACGTTGAACAAGATCTGTCCCAACACCAATCCCTGAGGGACACCACTCATTACTGGTCTCCAGCTGGACATTGAGCCATTGAGCACAACTCTTTGCATGCAACCATCCAGCCAGTTCTTTATCCACCAAGTGGTCCACCTATCAGATTGATGTCTCTCCAACTTAGAGACAAGGATGTCTTGTGGGACAGTGTCAAACGCTTTGCACAGGTCCAGGTAGATGACATCAGCTGCTCTACCCCTGTCCATCAGTTCTGAAGCCCCATCATAGAAGGCCACCAGATTGGTCAGGCAGGATTTCCTCTTAGTGAAGCCATGCTGGCTGTCACCAAGCACCTCTTTGTTTTTCATGTGCCTTAGCATGCCTTCCAGGAGAATGCGCTCCAAGATTTTGGCAGGCACAGAGGTGAGGCTGACTGGTCTGTAATTTCCCAGCTCATCCATTTTCCCTTTCTTGAAAATGGGGGTTATATTTCCCTTTCTCCAGTTGTCGGGAACTTCACCTGACTGCCAGGATTTTTCAAATATGATAGACAGTGGCTTAGCGCCTTCATTTGCCAGCTCTTTCAGGACCTGTGGATGGATTTCATCAGGTCCCATGGACTTGTGTACGTTCAGGTTTCTAAGATGGTCTCGAACCAGATCCTCTCCTACAGTGGGGCCAGGGTCTTCATTCTTACAGTCCCTGCGTCTGCCTTCCACGACTTGGGTGGTGTGGTCAGAGCATGTGCCGGTGAAGACCAAGGCAAAGAAGTCATTAAGAACCTCAGCCTTCTCCAAATCCAGGGTAGCCAGTTCTTCTGATAGCTACTGGAGGGGGCCCACATTGTCCCTAGTTTGTCTTTTATTTGCAACGTACCTATAGAATCCCTACCTGTTATGTTTAACATCCCTAGCCAAGTTTAATTCTAAGTGGACCTTAGCTTTCCTAACCTGGTCCCTAGCTTCCCAGACAACATCCCTGTATTCTTTCCAGGCCACCTGTCTTTGCTTCCACCTTTTATAAGCCTCTTTTATCCTCTGAATTTTCCTCAGCAGCTCCTTATCCATCCAAGGAGGTCTCCTGGCCCTCCTGCAGCACTTCCTTCTAGTTTAGATGCAACACTCACAATACAACTACACTTGCAGTAGGTGATCCTTGAATATGAACCAACAGTCTTGGGCCCCCCTGCCCTCTAGGGCTATATCCCGTGGAACCTTACTGAGTATGTTCCTGAAGAGGCCCAAGTCTGCTCTCTTGAAGGGCAGGGCAGTGAGCTTGCTGCATGCTCTTCTCACTGTCCTGAAAATCTCAAATTCAACCATCTCATGATCACTGCTATCAAGGCTGCCCTGGAGAGTCACATTTCCAACCAGCCCTTCCCTGTTGGTGAGCATGAGGTCAAGCATGGAACCTCTCCTTTTTGGCTCCTCTATCACTTGCAGAAGGAAGTTGTCTTCCACACAATCGATGAACCTCCTGGATTGCTTGTGCCGGGCCATACCATCCCCCCCAACAGATATCAGGGTGGTTGAAGTCCCCCATGAGAACCAGGGCCTGCAAGCATGAGGTTATTCCTATCTGTCTATAGAGTGCTTCATCCACAGAGTCCTCTTGGGCAGGTGGTCTGCAACAGATCCCCACAATAGTGTCACCCATCACTGTTCTCCCTTTAACCCTGACCCACAAACTCTCTGTCGACTGCTCACCTGTCCCCAGACAGAGTTCCATACTCTCCAGCTTATCCCTAACATAAATAGCAATTCCCCCTCCCTGCCTAGCAGGCCTGTCTTTCCTAAAGAGCCTGTAGGCTTCCATTCCAACATACCAGCCATAGGAGCCATCCCAGCATGTTTCTGTCATGCCTATTATATCATACCCCTGTACACGTGAACACATCTCTAATTCCTCTTGTTTGTTCCCCATGCTACAGGCATTTGTATAGAGGCATCTGAGCCAAGCTCCAATTGAAGCCGGCTCATTGGCTGGAGCAGCTGGAATATCTCTACATTTCTCCGAGCATTTACTATAGGTGTTGGCAAGTGACTGGGTGTGTTGGGATGGAATGATGCCCCCCTTCCCCAGCACATCTAGTTTAAAGCATCCTTGATGAGTCTGGCAAGCCTCCTACCAAAGCCACTCTTCCCTTTCTTTGTCAAACCAGCTCCACCAGTTCCCAGTAGACCTGGCCTACTAAATTGAGTTCCATGTTCAAGGTACCCAAACCCCTGACTATGGCACCACCCTTCTAGCCATTTATTAACCTGGCCAATCCTCCAGCCTTTTTAAGGTCCTGCCCTGTATCCTGGAGAATTGACAAAAAGACAATCTGAGCTCCAGAGCCCCTAACCACCTCTCCCAGAGCTCTGTAGTCCTTCTTTGTGTTCTTCAGGCTACTGCTATCTATATCAGCAGCACCCACATGGATCACTAGAAGTGGGTAATAGTCAGTGGGACCGACTAGAGCAGGCAGCTTCTTTGCAATATCACTGATCCAAGCCCCTGGTAGGCAACACACTGTGGAAGTGTTTCTTGCTGAAAACAGACATGTGAGCAATCCAGACAACTGTTTGACATTTGTAAAGTAGTGAACCAAAGGCTTTGAGGCCTTGCTTGAAGGTTACTAAAGGATGTGTGGAGGTTACTATAGGACGCGTACATGCAGAAGGTTTTGAGAAAGTTGGCACAGACGGTGGTTGAGAGGGATGCGTATGAAGGAACTGATAGCTATGTCCTTGAAACCATATGCTGCCATAACCACAATGTTGGAATCACTTACTATTGTAATAACCAATCATTAAACTGTTGCTAACATTTGGCTAAAGAATGTAAGCAACCAGATATTATCGAATGTTCCAGTGTTCTGAGGCTTTTTCTATAAAAGGCGCTACTTGCGTATAATAAATTGTCAACGCTTGATCATATTGGTCAGAGTTTGTTGTTCTTAATCTCCCGCAACACACCTCCCTTGAGACTGGGTCAGGCGGACAGATGGGTGCCTCTGTTCCTTTCAGAGTAGATTCCCCTACTATTACAACCTGCCACTTCTTTCTGGCAGCACCAGTAGTGATCTTCTTTACCAGTGCATCAGGCGGTTGTTCCTAGCAGGAGTGTGGTTCCTCATCAGCCCCCTGCAGGACAGCAAAGCGGTTCTGGGTGGGGACAACAGATTTAGGAGGAAGCCCCTTGCTTTTAATTGTCCTCTTCCTCCTTTTTTGTTGTTGTTTTTTTTCTGTTACTGTTTCCCAGCTTCCTGGGTTAGCGGCCTCCTTTCCTGCATGAGCAACAGTAGATGCTTGAGGCCCCTGCACAGCCTGGTCCTGGAGCAAGCAGTGCTGCTTTCTCTCAGCTACCCTGACACTTTCCAGCCCAGAAACAGCGTCCCACAGCTCAGCCACCCGCTGCAGGAGGACCTCCACCAGGGAGCACAGAGTGCAGCCCTGCCCCTTGCGCACCCTCCTCTCTGGAGAGCAGTGCAGGCACTCTCTACACCCCGAGCTCTGCACTGCAGCCTCCCCTCTCATCAGCTCTGTCTGGGTGCCTGCACTGACCACCGCCGGGGCAGCCAGAGCAGAGCTCCCAGACCGGACCCGGGTCATAAGGCTAGTGCTCACCATCCCACTCACCTGCCCGCATGAACTGCCGCATGAACTGCCACAAGCACTGTCCCGACCCCACTCTGTTTGCCCTCCCTCCTGCTCTCCCCGCTCCCTGGGGCAGGCTTTTACCCAGTCAGGGCTGGTGCTGCCCCTCCTTGCTCCACCCCCTGTGAGTTTCTGCTCGCATCGGCTGAGCTGCCGGCTCCTGGGCAAGTCCTGTCGAGGACTTTAGGCTCCCTCTGTGCCTGGTTCTGTTCTGAGTTGAAGCTCCTGGATGCTGAACTTCCCCCCGATGAGGTGTTGAAGGCGTCCTTTCTGGAGCTTGTCACCTCAGCCTGAGGAAATCACTATTATCTTGAGTTTGTTATTCATTTAAAATTACTGCTCCATTATACTCCTTGTATGTATTCCATATTATGCTTTTGTGCTTGCCCTGGAAAAATACCGATCTTGGAATCATATTTTATCTTACCCAAAATTTCATTAATGCATATTTAATTAATACAGTCTTCAGAAAAATGCCTTCTTCTCAGCTACCTATTTTTAAGAGAAAAGCAAGTCCAAATAGACTATTTGATTAAACTCACTTAAGATACTCATTTATTTTTCTGGAATTCACATTTTCTTTAGGGTTTTCAAAAACTTTATTGCATTAAAAGGAGTAAGCATTCCTTTTTTATGCTTCATGTTTGGAACATTATTGTTAAATGATTTCACTGAAATTGGTGTTATTCAGTGATATTGGATGTCTGTTGGTCTATCATACAGTGTATAGCAAAGTGCACTGTACACTTGAAGATGGTTTCAAGTGATACCTATAGAATTCTGTGAAGACCCGCAAAATCGTCTTCTGCATGCTACAAAAGCAGTCAGGATGACCTATTGTTTCCTTATTTGCTACCAAAAGCAGAAATGTGATTGCAACAAAGCAGCTTATTTCTTTCAGTTCAATCTTTTTAGCATCTTTCTTGCTAACTTTGTCTTGCTACTTCATCATGGTTGGTGGTATTTGCTTACTATGTAAAGCTGGTCTGAGCCACACTTTAGACCAAGCAGCATCTCTATGCTGTGGCAGAGTTGTGGCTGGGAATTCTCATTTGTGAAAATTTTTCAGATTTCTGTATGTGTCCTTGTTCATGTCACTGACGGAGACATCTCACTTTTTCTGCTCTCTCTCCTTTAATCTCCTAAAAAAAGGGCAAAAAATCTTTGGCATTTGGCTTCAAAATGGACATGACACTTCAGAAACAGCTAAGAAGAACTAAGACTGCAGATCACTGTATGGATCTTCTTTTCGTGAAAACAAAAGCAGAAAGCTCAAAAAGGAACATGTTTACCTTTTTGGCACTACTGTGATGTATGTTTTGGGGCTAGCAAAGAATACTGTCTTCTTCCACAGATCAGCTTTAAGTCCTGGCATGAATCATGCACTTTACCTAAGGTTGAGTTAATGACTGTTTTAGGGGTTTTTGTATGAAGTGAACAGAATGTGAATATGTCAATCTGCATTTGGGAAACAAAATTCCAATTTCTCACTGATTTCTTTAATACTTCTCCCGCTGCTGGCCCTCACTCAACTTTTAGCAATCTCTTTTTATTCTGCGTGCACCAGCCATTGGAAGATCAGCTCTCTATCTGGGGGGAAGCGTTAAAAAATGTGACCTTCTCTGCACAGCTGTGTGGTCAGAGCTGCAAGATGGTTCATAAACCCCCAAAGCAGACACATGAAGGCTATTGCTTTAGTACAAAGTCCTGTGAAAAATAGCATGCAGCAGAACAGCCGCAGGGAGGCACAAATAGTACCCATAGGATCTGCAGTGTAACAAGTTCAAGTCAAAAAAGGTCATGCCAGTTCAAGCAAGATGTGTAAAGATCTCCTATAAAAGTAACAAGCTGATCTTTTGAGTCTCCTGGAGTATCATGATGAACCTGAGGTATCATGGTTAGTAATGGTCAGAAATGCTTCAAAAAAAATCCACTGTTGCTAGAAAAAAGCCAATCCATTGAAATTGCAGTGTTTTGCAAATATGTACCAATTTGAACAAGCCTCCTAACAAAACTCATCAGTTCTCTGCCTCACCCCTTCTCTCATCCACCCAGCTTCTCAGATGCTCCCTGAAGATCTACCACACAGCTCAGATCCCCAGGGCTTTTAAAATTCCAGGATATCTGCCTCCCAGTATTGCTGCCCACCTTCTACGCTCAGAAAACTTGCTTTCATTAGCAGAGAAAAGTATTTATTGGACAGGGTTCCCAGTCTTGCTGCCACAGTGTTCAGAATCTGAGTCTTGGGTGGGCTCCTGATCACCCTGAAAGACACCATCCAGAATGAATTGCAAGGAATCCAGTGTTTCCTTGCTCAGCCTGGCTAGTGGCCTAGGGCTAGTTACCTCAAATGGCCCTGGCTATGTGACCACAACAGCTTGGGGAGAAATTACCCTGGAAGTACAGCAGTATGTACTTTATGTTAACTTTATGTTTGAGCACTACGAAATGTGGGTGTAAAGGACCTTGATGTGATGGATTTCTGAGCTAGACTAGCTGCTGGGAAAGCTTTGAGATAGCAGAGGAATGTTGCCGGGAAAGTTTGGGGAGTATTGCAGGGAAAGGTAGGCAAGATAAGAAAGAAGAAAGAAGCGAGAAGCAGGCATCCAATCAAGTCAACCAGTGAGCAAGATATCAACCAATGAAGAAGTGAAAATGCCCACGTGCGTGGTGATAGCTAACCAATTGTATTAGCCTTTCATATACGCGGGTACTTCGTATAGCCTGTATCAACCCTGGACCTTCAGGTAATAAACAATTTCGTTTCCTAACCAGAAACGGGGTCTGTGCCTTATTCTCCACAATGAAATTGGCTAGAAATAGCCCTAGTTTTGGTCAAGGGGTTACAGAAATTTGGAGAAGCAGATTTTATTTTAGGAATATTAATTTACATCATTTCTGAAATAAAGTACTTTGGAATTTGGTTTTAACAAATGCCTTTAAATTTTGGTCTCTCTTTCTGAAGATGGAAAGGTTTCAGATAATGCAAAATTTATGAAGAATATGAATGTTGTTTGCTGACCTACTATAGTCTTTTCTAAGAGGATAACCCAATAGGCTGTATAAATAATGAGATACTTTACTGCTTTCATAGAATCATAGAATTTATTATAACAAATAATAAATTCTATGAGTCTATGATTTTATTCAATTCCATGATTCTAATATAATGAGATACTTTACTGCTTTATTGCCACATCCCAACCCAGTTGCTAGGGGAAGGAAAACTCCTGTTAGCCTTAAAGAGAATGAATGAATGCAAATAAATTCTCATACTACAAACAGAAGACCTGATTCTTTTCCTTTTACATCAGTGAGACTGTCCTAAGCTAGTCCTCAGACACTGATCATGCAAGATGAAGGTGTGACTTGTCCACACTCTCAGACAAATACAATGGTGGTAACAGAAGAGAAAAGTGGTAGCTTTTACTCATTAAAACTAGTCTCCACTTGAACTAGTCTTGCACAGTTTACTGGAAGTGCACAGCAAAAAAGTCCCTGCCGTGGATCACCAACCCTTCTTAAAACTGCATGCCTGCTTCACAGCAGACCCTGCATCATACATGTTTTAAAGTTTGTGTTTCCAATGGAAAAGAAAGACAAACAGCAGTCAAGTATTCACAGGAAGTCTCTTAGAATGATTTGGAAGTGTCTGTATTAGACCAAACACCTGGAGAGTTTCTGGTTTAATTTCCGATCATATTGCACTATTTTACTTTACTTTTATAATTGCTAACCCTTGAAGAAAAGGCATACTGATTCTATGACAATGAATATATATATATATATATATATATATATATATATATATCACTGCTCAAGCCCTTTTCTTTCCCCACCAATAATCAGTCCCCAAAGTTTCTGAACCATTCACTATGCCTGAATTTCATATTTATGTTTCAGGACATGGAACAGAGTGTGAACCATTCACAAGCACTGAGAGAATGCAGTGCAGGTATTGATTATAGAATCATAGAATCATAGAATAGTTAGGGTTGGAAAGGACCTTAAGATCATCAAGTTCCAACACCCCTGCCATGGGTAGGGACACCTCACACTAAACCATGTCATCCAAGGCTCTCTCCCACCTGGCCTTGAACACCGCCACCAATGGAGCATTCACAACTTCCCTGGGCAACCCAGTCCAGTGCCTCACCACCCTCACAGTAAAGAACTTCTTCCTTATATCCAATCTAAACTTCCCCTGGTTAAGTTTGAAGCCATTACCCTTTTTCCTATCGCTACAGTCCCTAACAAAGAGTCCCTCCCCAGCATCCCTATAGGCCCCCTTCAGATACTGGAAGGCTGCTATGGGGTCTCCACGCAGCCTTCTCTTCTCAAGTCTGAACAGACCCAACTTTCTCAGCCTATCTTCATACAGGAGGTGCCCCAGTCCCCTCATCATCCTCGTGGCCCTCCACTGCATTTGTTCAAACAATTCCATGTCCTTTTGATGTTGAGGACACCAGAACTGCACACAATACCCCAAGTGAGGTCTCACAAGAGCAGAGGAGAGGGGCAGGATCACCTCCCTTGACTTGCTGGTCACACTCCTTTGGTTGCAGCCCAGGATACAGTTGGCTTTCTGGGCTGCGAGCGCACACTGCAGCCGGCTCATGTTCATTTTTTCACCGACCAACACCCTCAAGTCCTTCTGTGCAGGGCTGCTCTGAATCTCTTCTCTGCCCAACCTGGAGCTGTGCCTGGGATTGCTCCAACCCAGGTGGAGGACCTTGCACTTGGCATGGTTGAACTTCATCAGGTTGGCATCAGCACACCTCACAAGTGTGTCAAGGTCCCTCTGGATGGCATTCCTTCCCTCCAGCATATCAACCGAACCACACAGCTTGGTGTCATCGGCAAACTTGCTGAGGGCACACTCAATCCCAATGTCCATGTCACAAACAAAGATGTTGAACAAGATCTGTCCCAACACCAATCCCTGAGGGACACCACTCATTACTGGTCTCCAGCTGGACATTGAGCCATTGAGCACAACTGGTTGCATGCAGCCATCCAGCCAATTCTTTATCCACTGAGTGGTCCACCTACCAAATTGATGTCTCTCCAACTTAGAGACAAGGATGTCTTGTGGGACAGTGTCAAACGCTTTGCACAGGTCCAGGTAGATGACATCAGCTGCTCTACCCCTGTCCATCAGTTCTGAAGCCCCATCATAGAAGGCCACCAGATTGGTCAGGCAGGATTTCCCCTTACTGAAGCCATGCTGGCTGTCACCAAGCACCTCTTTGTTTTTCATGTGCCTTAGCATGCCTTCCAGGAGAATGTGCTCCAAGATTTTGGCAGGCACAGAGGTGAGGCTGACTGGTCTGTAATTCCCTGGGTCATCCATTTTCTCTTTCTTGAAAATGGGGGTTATATTTCCCTTTCTCCAGTTGTCGGGAACTTCACCTGACTGCCATGATTTTTCAAATATGATGGACAGTGACTTAGCAACTTCATTTGCCAGCTCCTTCAGGACCCACAGATGGATGGACCTGTGTACGTTCAGGTTTCTTAAGATGGTCTCGAACCAGATCCTCTCCTACAGTGGGGCCAAGGTCTTCATTCTCACAGTCAAAGCTCATAACAAAGATAACATCAGAACTTACTTTGAAATAATTAAAAGCTCATAAATACAGTAAATAAGATGTATTTTAATTTTATTCCAAAAGGCATGCTATGACATGGAAGTTTTAAAATCAGATTACTGCTAAATATAATCAAGAAGGCATGTATTATAGAGATCATGAACTGGATAATTGGCAAGCTTCAAAAGGTACTTGTGAATTACAGCTCTAGAAAAAGATCAGCAATCAGTGCCATCCAGTAAGGACACATTTTTTTTCCTTAAGTTATCTGCCTGATGCAGTTGCAGACTCTGGAAGTTGCATGATTACAGGGATGGGAGCAAGCTGAGGGAAGAACCTTTTTATACATAACCTGTTCCTTGTAAGTTTTCCTTAAACATTTTTTGCTGGACACTGTTGGAGATGAGGTATGCACTAATGTAGTAATTTATATTTTTTGAACTGGTGGCTCAGAAGTAAACACAAATTATTAATCTTCAGGTTTTCAGATAATGCAAATGCTAGGGAAGAGAAATAAGATTGAATAAAATGGGTAATTAGACAGTTGTGCATATAAACAAGTCAAACAGGATTACTGCAGTTGCACTGCCTCCATCTACACCAAGCAGTCTTACAGCACTGCCTCCAAGACCATGTTCAGCTCTGGAGTTTGTAAATATGTAGGACATGGAAGAATTGGAGAAAGATCAGGGAGTAACCCTGAGAATGGCTACAGAAATAAAAACATGCTCTTCTAAAAAGGATTTCAAGAGCTCATCTAAAAGAATGGCTACTGCGTAGTAGCTTAAGTATCTTCTTAGATCAGAAAAAGGGACTACAGGGAAAGAGAGAGTATGCAATTCAGAAGAGTATTTTAAACAGTAGGTTATCTTAATACAGGTTAAATTTTATTGGGACTCTTTCCTTAAACTTCTTGTCATGATTTCCCAAGACATTATAAAAAAAACGAGAGAAATTTAAGAAAGAAATGTTACAAAAAGGCTTACGTAGTATTTAAACTTAAGAAATTCTACCTGTTTCTATAGGGGGTTGTGTGAAGACTGTTGATGAAAAAGGGAGTTAAACTTTCAAAACATTTGAGAAATAAACTGCGCTCTCCAGAAATCATTAAGACCTATTACAGGCAGAAGATCAGGTGAGATAATCATAATATACTTTCAATTTTTGCAATTTATTTATCTATTAATTAGACCTATGTATGTGGGGATTTGGGCACTGAGCTGGAAGCTTAATTTACCTGGTCTGCATGGACTTACTGTAGCAGACATACATGAAATTGAACTTATAGATTTAAATATATTTTAGAGTCCAGCATTCAGGTCAGAAAAGGGCACAGATACAATAAAACAGCTATGAAACACATATTTTTGCAGGTATGAGTCAGAATTTGTGCCAGCTGAGGATCTGCCACTCAGTTTCAAGCCTGCATGGGCCAGTACCATTTGCTGTCGTAAATATGATAGTGGTTGTAACATAATTAAGAACAGCTCCTGCAAGTTTAAAGTGCTCTCTAATACTTACCAAAGGCTTTTGAACTGCATGCTAGCCCTTGTGTGGCTGCAGAAAGTAGTGATGTTTTTGAAACGGTTATGTTCATTATAACATCATCAGTTTAGCAGGAATGGGTCAAATATGTATTGTGGTGCCGGGAATACATATTTAGTCTAATCATTCAGTATGAAAGAAAGAAATAATGGATGGGGCTTTTTTACAGAGAGAGCAAGTATTAATTTTAATAATTCAACATTTGCATTACTATTTCTTAAAAACTAATTAGCATTTATGCCAGTATTTGTCACCATGTAATCTGCAAGGGATATTCAGTCCTCTGTTCTTCATGTCATAGCAAGCAATGGTCCCCACTGCTCCTTTAAACTAAGATTATTTTACTGGTGCATACAAGGGAGAGAAAATGCTCGGTCTCCCATTATCTTGGCCATCTGTGTGTATTTTCCTTATGGCATATGTCCAAATGCTTTACAAAAATGCCAGGTAAGTGTTAATGGCTAATGAAAATACACAATAGACCCTGCTCTCCTATACTTTACCTTCTCCTTGACCTTCTGTTTTTCGTCTTCTCCAGAAAATTAAATACAGAATAATTTACCCAATGAAAGGCCATGTGACCATTAACACTTCTAAATCTGCTCAAGAGTGAAAACAACCAAAAGAGAGAAAACATTAAAATGTTTCCTGACCAGATATAGAATATAATCATAGAATCACAGAATAATTTTCAACCCTAACGGGTTAGAAAGGACCTTAAGATCATCTAGTTCCAACCCCCCTGCCATGGGCAGGGACAATGTTTCCTTCCAGTACATATAAATTTTTCAGGCTTTCCAAACTGAAATAGAGAAGCACACAGTCCAGATTCTCCTTTGATAATCCTAAAACTCTTCTTCTCTCTTGCATGTGGATTTATTAGCATGTGGCATTGACTTTTATGGGATGGCAATGTTATTGCTTTGATTTAGATTCTTTCCAAATACCACGGTCTATTAAAAGCACCAGTTCATCAAAGTCCACAGTATTAATTTACAAGGAATATCCCCACAGGATTTTTTTTTTTTTAATTTGTATTATGAAATCATGCTTCAAACTGAACTAACAGAAATCTAATTATAAATGGGAGCACAGTGCTAATTAAACCACCCACTCCAGTGCTAAGGCCCACTTGGGGGTATTCACATTGTTAAATTGCCAATTTAAGCTAAATTGCAAGGTATAATATCCAAGTATTGACTAGCCCTACCTTTCTGCTCCTCTCTCTCCTTTGGCCTGCTCCATAATAATACAATGTAGAAGGCAAGAAATACAATGATTTTCCAACCCTTGAAATATTCTGTGCGTAACAACAGCTACCGTAGTAACAAGGGTTAATACAAAACTTCAGAGTTCCCAAGCCTGACTCTTCACATGATTAGAAGTAACCTGACATGCTCTTTAACATACCTGGCCTGTCTCAGATGCTGTCCCAGATCATTTCATTTGCCCAGGCAGTGCTGAACAACTGAGGAAGGCATCTGTGTGTTAATCCATGCTCAGAGATTTACCATTTCCCAGCAGAAAACTTTATTACGGGAAAAAGGGGTCATCAACTCGTAGTGGCCCCAGCCAGAGCGCTGATATGGCCCATCTAGCTTGTCTCCCTTGAGTCTTCATCATAGAGGATAGGTTCTCCAGTAGAATAGCCATAACAAACCTCTGGTAAATTCTGTCTGATCTATAGGCTCTGATCTACAGGCTGTGATCTACCATATGGCCCAGGTAACCTTGTCCTTGTTTCTGTTATTTAGACTAAAGGTCACCTGCATAACAAGCTGCCTATGTATGATAAAATCACCTGCTCTGCTATGATACTTTGTTCAGAGAGAGAGAGACACATTAAACTGAATACTCAAACCATTCATTTTAATGAGAAGGGAAATTATTTGATTCCCAGTAAGCCTGGGTAACTCTGCTGAGAGATACCAAGAAAGTGACATGACTTACTCAAGGATTTGATTTCAGCGTAAGGGTGATGGAACATATCTTTTGCTCTAAGGGGAAGGTAACTAAGTCACAGATGCCTTCCCACTCTGATTAGACAGAGAAGAGGATGGATGGATAGATGGATGAAGAAGTGTCATGGCAATCAGCCTTTACTAAGTAGTGATAACCTGGGGTCTAGGACAAAATAAGAATAGAAGGAGAAATCTTAACAGGTTATGTCTAGGACTACATGTATGCATGATATGTTACCTTTCTGATAACACTTTTATATTTATTACACTGAAATGTTTGGCCTCTTAGATATCAACTGGATGCTACCATCAAACACTAATGGGAATTTCACCGGTTTGGTGGACAGGTCTATAGCCAAGCTGGGACCTTTCTAATCCAATAACAACGTTTCCTTCCTGTCATGCATGTCTGGAGACATCCCATGGGTAACTTTCAAAGGCTTGAGTGATGTATCAGCAGACACACAGGACTACAATTTCATAATAACTTACTAATTAAATGGCGTCAAGCTTGTTCACAATTTGGCTGACAAATCTCTGAAGATAGCCTAGGGAAGAAAGCAGCACTAGCACTTCTCAGGTAGAAATGTCCAATACACAGAGTAGTGAAACGCTGCTAAATGTACCAGGACTCTAACCCAGCAAAAAGGCAGCTGTGTGATTACCTGTGGTCATTAACGAGTGCCAAGGTGTTGACCAGAGCAAATGTATTTCCCCAACTGGAAAAAGAATCCTTTATGGGAAAAGAAAATTTATTCTATATATAATGTTTTGGTATTTTCTGTTAGATGTTGTAGTCATCAGGTTTTCATCAGGTTTTCGTGTGTATTTGTGTACCCTTTTTGTCTCCTATGCCATTCTACGTTACTAACTGCCATAATTTACACCAGATTTCTGTTTTGCATGGAAAAAAGTCCCATTTCTTCTTTGTGAAGTTCTATCGTTTTGAAAGATGCTATGTTCTCACAGGCATGCAATAGAATTCCTAGCTGACATGAAGCAAAAAGAACCATGTCTGGCCATAGCTTATAGAAATAGGTTTTTTTGGTGCTAAGACCTGGTTTGCAATTTCATTCAATTGTTCTGAACAGGACAGATATCAACAAATTGAAGCAAGTTTACTGGGTCCACCAAGATGTTCAGAAGCAAGAGCACTTGTCCTGAGGACCTTCAGAAGGAAAGGGGTTTGTTCAGCCCAGAGAAGAGATTACTTTGTGGCCAGGTAACAGTAGCTTCCTAGTATCTGTAAGTAGGTTATCAAGAAAAGAGCCAAACTTTTCACAGTGGTGCATGGTGAGAGGATGAGAGACAATAGGTACAAATTGAACCAAGAGAGATCCAGACTGGATATAAGAAATAGGTTTTTAACCATGACAACAGCCAATCAGGGAAAAGGTTATGCAATCATTGTCCTTGGAGATGTTCAATACCACACTGAATAAAACCCTGAGAAAACCAGCCTGATCTAATTAATGGCTGACTCTCCTTAAGCAGGAGGTCAGACTAGAGATCTCACAAAGTCTCTTCTAACCTTAATTCCATGATTATAAGCTCATCATTTAAAGTTTCCATCAGGAAAGATTTCCAAAAAGATTTTCTAAGAAGGCATTTTTAGACACGTTGGGATGTTTCTTGTAGAACATTGTTTTGAAAACTTTAGTTTGAGGAACAAAGCAGTGGGAACAGGTTGGAAGTTGCCAAGAAAGCTACCTTCTTTCATTGCACTGATTCATAGGAAGACTAGCATTGAGATTTACCTCATCTGCCTTTAGAAGTCTACAGTGTAGGTGTTCACTTCTGAGCTAGTCAGCCAATGCTCCTTTTATAGCACAGTGTAGGAGTTAACAGCTGGTTAGATGAATCCTGCCCTGGATGACTAGCCTAGACCCAGAACTGTTAGAAGCTTTAAATTATATAAGATTAATCTCATGACTAATAAGCAGCTACCTAGTCTGCATTTGTTTCTTTCCTCACTCCCCCTCTGCCCTCCTTGCATGTCCAGAAAGTAGTATTATATTAGTTCATCAGATGGTTTTCTGTAGTACCCAAATACTTTGAACATAGGCAATGTTAATTTAATGTTGGACTGAGTCTATTACTATTCCTAATTTACAGGTGGAGGAGTGCACAATCTGTAATAACAGATACCCACAGACATATTTGTCTAAAGACATTTCATCTCCAAATCCCTGTCTTTAGTCTTTTTGGCTTGAGTTGGTTTGATGTGACCTTACAGGAAACCTTCATATGTCCTGAAATATGGTTTCTGCAAATTTTCACTGAAGCACTGCTTGGCACATATAATGCATTGCACTTCTTTAACTTTTCTCACACACTGATCACAGAATGTTCCACAAATGATGGTCAGCAGGGTTATTCACAATTAATGACAGATAAACTGAGACACTATGAGTTTAGGGTGGGGCTTGTAGAAGGGTTCAAAAGCCCATGTTAACGCTGTTATGGGAATTGAACTCACAATTTTTTTCTCAGCTGATAGAGAAAATGCACCTTCAGTACTGGAGAGCAATCCTGAAGGCTAATTAATTTCTTAATAAAAAGGTAGAAATAAGCTGTAGGAGGAGAACTGTATAATTCTGAAATTTCTTTCTTATTTTCTCCCAGAAGAATATATCATGTGAAAGTTACACTAGGAACTGCACAACTTCTTTTGCAGCCTGAGTACTTCAACTTGAATTTTGTTTATGTACATTTCTCTTCATTTCAAGGCTGTTTACATGTTTTATCCAGCTTTATCAGTTAGTTCCTGGAAACTGAAACAATGCAGCAAGTAACCCTGTTACTTATTTCTTGCGTAAAGGAGTTGTCTGCTTCACTGCTCTGGATATCTGATGGAGATTTCTGGTAAGCATAAGTGCAATTTAAGCCTCTTTCAAGCATGAAGATTGCCATGTGTTCCTCAATTTCACTATCCTGTCACTAAGAGTGGCAAGCTACATGTGCAAAAGTGGAGCATGCCCATGATAATTGTTCCCCTGTTATATCTTTCCATCCCAGCATGACAGTTTAGAGATCTTCTGAGGCAGAGGTTGTAACCTAACCTTTGTGTCAAATAGTTACCAAAAGACTGAGGACTCTGCAGTTTCCAGGAAGTTTAAGAAGGAAAAAAAAAAAGCTTAAGTAAGAATCACATCAGCCATCCTTCAAGCAACACAGTATATCCGGAAACTTGAAAGGTTGTGGTGAAGGATGCCTGGAGTGGTTCTTGTCATTCCTGCTTGCAATCTGCAGTGGAGGCACAGCATAATTCTAAAGGCAGCTGCTGCTATTCCCCAGACTCTGGCAGGAGATGGTCTCACTTTCAGCTCCTCTTAGGCTGACAGTGTTTCACAGATTCCCACACGCACATTCAAAAATCATTCCCAGAGAAATCCCAGCAATTTAAAAAAGGGTGAGTGGCTATTTGTGTCTGTATGTAGGGGTATCTTTCTTCCCTGAGTAACACAGAATCATAGAATCATAGTGTCGTGGTTTAAGCCTCTAAAACTCACGAAGTTTTACTCACTCACTCACTCCCCTCTTTTTCTTCCCCCAGTCCCAGGGGGATGGGGAGGAGAATTAAAAAAAAAAAAAAATGCAACTCGCACAAGTTGAGATAAGAACAGTTTAGTAACTAAGGTATAACACAAATCACTACTGCTACCATCAATAATAATAGAAGAGAAATACAAAGAAAGAGAGTACAACTGCTCACCAAGCCCGACCCAGCCAATGCACCCCCTAGCAGCAAACCCCCCGCTACCCAAATATCTGATCATGCCGTGCACCCCCAGTCCACCACCACACCCTTCCGGGTCTCTGCTCTCCGTGTTCACATCCTGGGCACGACATGGAATAACCTCTTTGGTCAGTTTGGGTCAGGTGTCCTGTCTCTGCTTCCTCCCGGCTCCCCCTCCTCCCTGGCATAGCATGAGACTCAGAAAGTCCTTGGCCAGACCAAAACATTATCAAGCAGTAACTGAAAACACTGGTGTTATCAGCGCTGTTCCAAGGCCCAAAATCGAAAACACAGTGCTGCACCAGCTACCAAGAAGGAGAAAAAATGACTGCTGCTGCTGAACCCAGGACACATAGAATGTATAATTGTTGTGGTTTAAACTGAAACCAAGACCATAATCTTTTATTAAAAGTTAATTGTGTTAATGCTGAAGGGGGATATGTTTTCAAGCTGCTGTAAAGATGCAACATTTACTAGTTGCCAGTCAGAAACAGAAGTTTAGAGATAGCAGATGTAAAGGGTTTATAGGAATGAGCCAAATTTATATATAGTGAACAGCAGCACACAGAAAGGAAAGGCAGTCTCAAAGGATGTTCTAGTCCTCTGGAAAACCCTCAGCCTAACCACTGTATTTTCCCCAATACAATGGACAAACAAGATCAAGGACCTGAACCTCTGTACCTCCATAAATCACTCAGATAATGGTCTGTAGAATTAAATGTTGTTACTTTCAGGCTCAGCAAATATTTAATGTTTTATGAAAAGTGAAGCCTCTTGAAACATGTAGAGACATACAAAAACGTTCATATGTCTAAACGGACATGCAGAGAGATGAGCACATAGTACAGTATGTGAGTTCAAGACCCTATTTTCAATCAACCAGTTGAGTAATTTAAACTCTTCATAGGTGAGTACAAGACTTCATCAGAAGAGCAATTTGGGGATGTATCACCTAATCCAGTGAAGATTACAAAGACCTTTGAAACTGTGACTCCTTTTATTGTCTGAATAAGAACCGACTGTCCTGTCCAAGAACTCTGATGCCTCACATGAACATTACATTAAAAAAACTCAACAGATTTCCGGGTTTTTTTGGTTTGTTTTTTTTTTTTGGGGGGGGGAGGTGTTTGCTTTTTAAATAAGCATTCTGATTGCAAGTATATGTGCAACACTTACATATGTCCAGTTTATCTGAAAAGCTCCTAAATAGATCATCCTTTGCCATGGGTGGTATATCCCCCCAAACACTATCATGTGCTACCACCATTTGCAAAGACTTATTTTATAACCTGAGTTGGAGCAAGTTGCTCACCTGGTGGTGAACAAGAGACTGTACAAGAAGAATGTAGAAATTTATTTTAAAAACAAGAAGTTCTATTCTTGCAGATATGTTTCTTCATCTACTCATTACTTTCTGCACATGAATGTGCATGTGTAATGTAGGTTTCATTGCTTAAACAAGTTTCTGGTTAATATACTTTAAAAGCTTCATGAAGAACACAATCATTAGGCACTTATCACCATGATATCTGGCTGCACTTTTAATAGTTTCTATTAGGTCATTAATAGCAAAAAAGAGAGTGAAGAAATCTACCATCCTGCTCTGAAGTACCTTACAGCAGAAAGGAAAAGGAGGTGTCTTCGGCCAGTCCGCTAAAAAAGTACAAGCTTGCTGCTTCACATCAGCCCAAGCTTAGAGGTACAATTGCAGTCCCTTAGAACATGCAGACATGCTCCAAAGAATTTCTGATAAAAGCTATTTGCACAGACAGGCCTCTTTTCAAGGATGTCCCCCCTTCTGATCCAATAACCCTCATCACAGTCCTATAGATCCCAGAATTTTATATGAGTACAGGCCACATAATCTGGATAACTGAATCCCATTCCTAGACCATCGTATTGATGAGAAAGGTAATTCTCTCAGTAGCTGTGTCTCTGTTCTTGTGAGACTTGTTGCCCAGCACCAGGCTGTGAGTGGAACATGACAGTGTTATGGGTGGAATATGGCACAGGCTGGAACATCCATACAATGTTATCTTCTGGTGTTGGATTGAGAGTTATTTTAGCAATGTTTCACTGAGACCTCAGCTAAGTTGAATTATTTTGCATCTGCTTCAGGCTAAGAGGCTGCATAGAGGCAACTATGGCAGACTAGTTGATGCACAATAACTTGTTAGCTATGTACATACATCTAAACCATTAGGCAACTGTAATAGGAAGCAAGAGAACCTGAGGTAATTCTCAATTGCCATTGGCTAAAAATAAAACCACAAGTGTTTTCCACAGCTCAACTACTGTGCTTTTGCATGTTACCCTATAATAAGATGTCCATGTGTCTAAACCATAAGCAAGATTTTCTTAAGCTTTAGAGAAATCAGTCTTTTAGGGGCAAGCAGAGCAGGGTTCAAATCCCACATCTTCCTGTGCAAAATGCTTGTGTTCCCTTGTCCATTTCAGAGCATCAGCAGTCAAACTGTTTAATACAGCATTTCCTCTCTATCTCTCTCATTTTATATGCTGTATTATATTCTCATCATGAAGCTTCCCCTGCAAGATGCTGGACTTGCTGCTCCTTCTGGTGCTGCATTTCACTCATGCTTTTTACTTGGTTGGTTAACTTATTTAATAAATAATAAAAAAAGCTTTCACTAGGTTTATATTTCAGAAAACCTTGTCAATCTTTCTCTCTATTCAGAAAAGCATACAGTATTTCCTACTGTTAAACCACAGCAGTGCATTACCCTAGCTAGACTGAATGAGCCTGTAAAAAAAAAAAAAAGACAACCACATTTCTTTTACTGTTTCAGAAAATAAAAACACCAGAATAGCCAAGCTGAATCAGAACCTATCGCTAGCCAATAGTACAAATTTGGGGAAAAATATGAGAGTAAGGCAAGTCTACAGTGACACTTCCTTATTATAACATCCAAGTTTTTAGCAATCACTAGTTTACAGATGTCCTGAGCTAGAGATTGCACCTGCTTCTTCACACTTCATAGCCTTCAGTGGATTTGTCTTTCATGAATATGTCAGGTTTTCTTTTTCTGAACCCACTTATACTTTGGGCTCCTGCAACAATCTGAAGTAGCAAATTTTTCAGTTTCGAATGTATCAAGCTCTATCAAATTCCTCTTCGAACATCTTTTCCGCAAGCTGAAAATCTTACTGGGTTTAACCTTTCTCCACACAGAAGTCTCTATTCCAGTTCCTTTTTTAACAACCTGCCTGATTTTTCCTTAGACTATACCCAGACTTGATACAGTGACTTTACCTCACTACAGTCAAGACTGGAAAACAAACTTAGTTCTCCCAGAATTCAAGAAACTTGGCATGTGTCTGTAAGACAAATGTCTTAGACCTTATAATTCTATGAGAAAGCCTCAAAGAAGAAAGACACAAACATGTTTAGAACATCCTGGCTAAGCATGTCATGTTCCACTGCAGCAGCTGGATTGCATAAAAAAGAAGCTTTTCCCAGAGGTTCCAGATTTTATTACTTGAGATAAAGTAGTGAAGTCCTATTTTTTCTTTTTTTTTTTTTTAATGGAGAAATCCCTTGTTGAAAGGAATGATGGAATTCTTCCTCAAAATTGTAGATAGATATTCCATGACACCATAAACTAAAAGGACTTAAAAAAAAAACCACTCCCTTGCAGTCACTGCTCGTGTTACAAAGCCACAGATGAAGTACCGGTGATGTAAATGAACTTAAGTTACTTGGAAGATAATAATTATGATGAGTTAAGGCACTGGCATACCTCTAGAGCTCTGGACCAGAATACGTGAAGCTGCAATACACACTGTTGTGTGAAGATATCTGATGTAGAAGCAGAAATATTGGATTATCTTATTTATCAATATCATTGTTCACCTTCAAATATCAAATCAGGATACCACATTCCAGGAGTGACTCAGCTGTGCTCAAATGCAGATGAAAGTGCTTATCTAGTTAGCTCCTCCTGATACCTTTCTTATGTAATTTAAGGATTTAATATCCTTATGCATTAGTAGTGATGAAAAAAACCTATTTCAGGAACATTCTATATGATTAATTCTTGTAAATGCATATTTGCCCCAAAACTCAAACAGAAATATTTGAAAACAATTGTGTTTTCCTCTAGTACTGGAAATTGTTTCCATCTCTTGAAATCTATTACTTTTCTCTATTTAACTATAGTAAATTCATTAGGCAAGCCAATGTGTATAAAGTACCATACTTGGTCAGCAGAGGTAAATGAAGTATTTTAGGAAAAAAATACAATTCTAACAATGCCTCAATCCATGATGAAATTGTCAATAGTAATATAGAAAAGGTTAGCGTGCAATTAACACTGCATTCTGTTTAGGAAGACAGAACATGGATTTATAGTATATGATGCTTTGATAGGAGGGCCGAAGATACCTTTTTTTTCTTTTCCCAGATTCAAATTGTGCAAAATTAACAGTTTGAAGACAGAATATGAGTACTTCAGAACTTAGAAATTCAGCATAATGCAGCAATCCAACAGAAAAAAGGCAAACCTTAAGCTCAAGAGCATTGCCAAATAAAGCTCTATCAGGTAGGAAGAGAAGGAGGAAAACTGACAGCAACCAAAGTGTGATTTCTTTCTTTTAATTTAAAATTAGCACAGAATATCTCTCTATTCTAAGAAGTTTGGGGATTTATCCTGCTGCCTATCAAATAATATAAAACCTTTTGCAATTGGCATCCAATGCACTAAACTTTGTTGCTGAGTCTTCAGACAAACCTGAAAGCCAGGGAAATGTCATTCCATCCGAGATTCTAAAAATCTAAAAATTTGCATTTCTTTACTGAAAGTAATGTTTCAGTAGAGCCAGAGCAGCTGTTGAGGGGTGGTACCTTTAACACCTATGATGCATGTGTTGAGTATCCAAGTGCAGCACCAACACTGGAGAAAACCTAGAACTAATTTTTTTAAGTATGCATTAAGAGGAAAAAAGAGATGGAACTGCTTACCAAATAAAAGAGAACTATTTCTGAAGAAGCCTCACTATAAGTCTGAAAAGTTTATATCCATAAAAGCCAAGTCAGACAAAGCAAGGGAAGTACGTTTCCTTCTTCTAGTTACAAGCTATCAGCTCCCACATTGCAGAAAACAATGAACTATTATATGGATATGCAACTGGCAGGTTTTATGCTGGGTTTTGGCTAAAGTTTAACCCATAGGGGAGTTAATAGGCTGATCCATTTTGTAATAAAGCCTAGTTAGAAATTTTAGAGCCATTACCAAATTCAAACAGAAAATACTGGAAGCTTGTGGAAACAAGAGGAACAGTCAGAGAAGCAGCCAAAGAAGTCTTTCAAAAGCATTATCTGTATCATGAGATTTTTAGCAGTACAGTATCCTAAACCACAGATAATGTAGCCAGTGGAGAAATACTGTAAATGAAGAAAATAAAGCAGAGCACATTTATGCATTAGTCATGACCAGGAAAATGGCTGCAAGAAGGAAGAAATTATAAGTAAGGAGAAAAGTCAAAAGAACTGAGAGGTGTGACAGGCCTGGCAACAGTACTACACATCATCACTTTAGCAGAAAATCCACCTGTCTCTCCTTTCTTACTACAGCCCTGATTTCTGAGTCATGGATGGATGTTGTCTCCATCCTCAATGATATTTCTAAAATTATTTTGTGCCATTGAAATGTTTTTTATCTCAAGCAGGAGTTACAAAATTGGTACAGAATTGAAATAGTGAATGCTGCAGCTTGTGCTGTACAAAAGGTGAAGACAGATGGACCTAGCAATAACCCCTTCCAGCTTTAATATCCTCAAACCTGTATAGATCAGCTTTTTCAACAGCCTTACTCGAAATAAGAAAGTGAATTTGATTTTACATTAGAGGATGGCTGAGATACAGGCCCAGTTTTCTCATGGACTGATTCCACAGGACTCCAAGTTATGCAGTCTCACAGGATTTGGGAAAACTATCAGTTTGTTTTATGGACCACTGAATCTTAAAGGAAGTTTCATGCAGTGCACCTGCAAGTTCAGCTTTAACACTTGACACACCTGAATTTTCTTTATGCTTCATTGGGAGCGGGAAGAAGGGATTTGAGAGTTTTCATATGCTAAAGCCTGTAGGTATCAGGGCTATTCATTCTATCAACTCCACTGTAGTACTTTCCCATAGCTAACATGTTTTCCATTAACCTCTCCTATAATGATTTTCTAGTGCAAATATTCATGGCTCTGATTGAAGGCATATATAGACTGATGTCTCTTTAGCAGTATTTTCTTTTCTAGACTATACAAAATTTAGCTCCTTGTGTCTTATCCTTCAATCCTTGAATCATTTTTGTGCTTTTATTTGTATTTTTTCTATTTTACTAGTAGTTCACTTGTTATCACAGCAATTGTTTGCTTCTTTCTGCACGTTTTTCTTCCTGACAAGCCACCTAAATCTCTGGGTCTGAATATGCTATTCAGTTTGGCCACTCAGGCATACTTTGTCTTTTGCTGCCGTGTCAACACATCTGAACCAGACCCTCTATGATCATCACAAAGGATGAGAGTTAATCATTCATGACCATTTAATCACCAGTGCTGAATCTGACAACAGGGGTGACAATTAGTGTGAATTACAGTGGACACTTGCTTGGAAAAAAAAGAAGTATTGAGAAGATCTGAGAATAAATTTTCAAACAACATAATTTGGGGATAAAAAAAAAGCAGCAACTGAAAAACATCGATGTATCTAGACGACAAGAACAAATAGATGTGTGAGACATACATTCTATTCCCACTCTAGGAAATATCTTCATCACTACAACACCCAAAGTAAATACAATTTAATGAAGGACACATCACATTGCAACAAAGTGTTCAGATTTAGAAATATTGAAGCATCTTGTTCCTAGAGAGAAATGAAAATGAATCTGCATTTTAAATGTAGTGAAGTTTTGGTCATGTGGAAAAAGTTCAATAATTTACCTTTTTATAAACCCAGGAACATATGAAGTACCTGGATTTAGCAGAGGACTGAAGCCCTGATGTTTTTCTCAGAGCTCTCCTGCCACAACTGAAAGCCTCCCAGGAACTCATTTCACAGAATGCACAGGCATTAGATCAACATGCCAGCACTTCACTGCCTAAACCAAGAATCTATGATGGAGGAGGATTCTGTGAATTTGCTCACATACCAGAAGTTCCTGGAAGATGCTCTGGACTTTTGATTAATAAAGGGAAACATTCTTATTGAAAATAATGCATGATGTAGAAAAAGGTTTTAAAACAAACTAAAGTTAATCTGTGAAATCTATTGCTTCATGAAAAGCTATGAAACAAGATCTTCTCAGCACTGAAGAAAAAAAGGGATATTTACATAGATAATGAGGACATCCATATGCTGATATGATAGCCTACATAAATTGAGAGACATAGAAACATTTATGGCTTTTTTACTGGTTCTGAATGTGGGACAATGCTGTCCTGAAAGACAAACTGTTTATGCCTGCCCATCATTCAGACACACTACTCACTGCAGAATCTTGTTTCACATATAACAGTGTTAAAAGGACTGCCACAATGATCAGGCAATGGTCTTCCTTCTTTCAAAGAGATCATCTAGCTGGCATTCATCCAGATGGGTATGTGAGGACTTTCCTAACATGTAGATCTAGTCCCCTTCTAGATTTACCTAACAGATGACAGCAAAGATCTGTTAATGAAGACCAGACTCAGCCATCTGTACAGTCAGGTAGCAAAGAGTGGCTATAAAATGAAAACATCTAGAAACCATATATGATGAAGCCAGAGAACTGGCTTCAATCCAGGAACGCTGACTCCTGCTACATCTTGCTGCAGTGCAGCATGGATCCATCATACTGCAGACTCAAAGCTTTCTCTTTGGCTGACACCTCTGGTTTATGCAGAAGCCTATTCAGGTCTGCTCAACAAGTGATTTACAGCTTTCCGGAGGATCAGTGTAACAACCCAGTGGAAGCTGCTCCCTAGAGCTTTACCCTGAAGAGACCTACATCTCTCTGACAGTGACTCTCCAGAAGAATTCCCACAGCTGTGAAATATAAATACATAATTATCACTGCCAGAAAAATTGTTGTGAGCATAGTCCTGTAAACACTACTGTGAACTTCCCTTGTGCTCACCACCTGGGCACAGAACTCATTTTTAGGAAGATCTCAAAAAGGCAAAAAGAAAAGGAGTAACCAATGTTTCTGCAATTCCATTGGGGGTGATCTTGTGAGGGATGCACAGAGTTAAGACATTCACAGTAGTGCCTGGAGACTGCTGAATCCACAGTTCACTAGACAGAAATTTTTTCTGGTGCTAACTAGATTTTCCTTATGTAGATGTTTCCTAGGTAGCACCCAAACAGTGCCTTCCCCTCTTTCCTACTGCATGCTGTAGCCTACAAATCTGCCTTGCAGGATTGTGTCAGGGAAGACAGAGGAAGGAAAGGCAAGGAAAGGCAAGGAAAGGCAAGGAAAGGCAAGGAAAGGCAAGGAAAGGCAAGGAAAGGCAAGGAAAGGCAAGGAAAGGCAAGGAAAGGCAAGGAAAGGCAAGGAAAGGCAAGGAAAGGCAAGGAAAGGCAAGGAAAGGCAAGGAAAGGCAAGGAAAGGCAAGGAAAGGCAAGGAAAGGCAAGGAAAGGCAAGGAAAGGCAAGGAAAGGCAAGGAAAGGCAAGGAAGGAAAGATATGGTCAAATTAATTTAGTTTCAGGCAGAAGCAGCACATATTGCATATTGTATAGCACACTCATTCCTGCAGAGCACTGCTCGGATACCATTGTGAGGGACTAGCATAAGAAGCCAGATCATGAACATTAGGATATGTAGACAGAGAGATGAGGACATCCATTTAGATCACCTTAGACAGTACCTTAATTCACAGTGACTGAATGCTAAAACTCTGTATCACCTACTGACATTTAAAAAAAATCCTAAGAACAGTTGTCCTTACCAGAAGCTCTTATTAATCCATTTTGTAAACAGGCTGCATCATTTTCAGTGCCCCATGTTACAAAGGGAACTAGGCTGTAATAGGAGCTGCCAAGATAGATTTATGCTGTAACAAAATGAAATTGACTGGTTTTCATGATATTTAAGGTACATAGCAAACCATCATAAATCCTGCTTTCTGTGTGTATATATTACCAGACAAGGCACCAGCAGCCTATATTTTAAATAGCTCAGAAATTGGCCTATTTGTAATGTTTTTAATTTATTGACTGTGTTCAAGACTGTTACCAGGCATTTGGGAGATAATGCTGCTTAGTCCACAAGGAGCCTGAGACCATATATGCTAAGAGGATCTGTGCAGAAGAGTGGATATATCTAAATAGTAGGGGCCCTTTAAAGGTGTATGGTCTGAAGCAGAGAACTTATGTAACACCAAACCTAACTTCCACAGAGAAGCAAAAACACTGAGATGTTTTTTACCTCCAGCTCTCCTCTGTTTGCTCTGTCACTCAAGCAAGTTAAAAGGGAACTAAAAATGGAGGTTCAAGAGGTACAATGGCTAAGGGAGGAGAAGAGGTAGGAAGAAGTCCAACAAATTAAAAATTAAGCTGCATGCTGGAAAATAATTTTCCCTATAAAACATAATTGCAGCTTTCCCTGTTGCTTTAGTAAATGAAATTTAAATATTTAACTGCAGTACTGGAATCACCATGCCTGCAGCATGTGCCACCCCTTGCTGAGGAGAGGCAGAGCAAATCTTGCAGAACTAAAGCAGCTCCACTGCTCTCTTCTCCATTGGCCGCTTAACTCTGTAACACACCCAGCTCTTCTGCTCATGGCAGCTCCACTAGGCCCAGGCAGCTGCAGATGGTGGCTCAAATGCCATACAGATGAGGGAAGTGGTACCAAGCGTTTCTGCTAGTGTACTTTATTTTACCTCAGGTATAAGCATAAGCCAGTGAGACACAAGCCCTTCAAAGAGAGTGCCATGGTCTACTGCAGCCAGGGAAAGTCATGAATCTCCTGCACATTACATGACTCAAAAAATCCAACACTGCTTTCACAGCCACAGAATGGGCATGAGGTCATTGATTACCAATAACCTGCTATTTTCTAAGAAAATCCAATAACCAGAAGTCTTGCTAAAGGCAGTGTTAAAAACAGCCACATGACAGATTTAGAAAATCAGGCCATTAAATACGTAACAGTCAGGTTTCCTGCAGAGACAGGATGGTTCCTTGGAACGTGCTCAATAGCACTCTATCTAGTCTGCTTTTCCAAATGGCCTGTGTAACAGAGCTTCCATCACAGCCCTTGGTAACCAACCCATAACCTAACAGCTCTCATCTCTTCCTGTTCTGCTAAAGTGTTCTCTCTTAATGATTTATCCTCATCCTATACTCTTGTACTCATTTTGAAATCACTCCTTTGCGAGACTATTTAGTACCCCCACTTCCCAAATATCCAAGATTACTTTTCCTACACTTGTTTAAAGATTAAATGCATCCCTTTTGTAGTGACCAGAAAGAAAGGCAGCATTGTTCACTTTGCCACCATTGTTCTCTTTGCCATGCTTTTGCCACCCAGAAGGGATCAGGGCTGTCCTATGCTTGGCTAAAGGAAAGGCACGGACAAAATACTTTATGCAGCATATATTACTGTGGCCATTACAACTGTATCAGCTCAGTGCCTACTCCAGGCTTTTTTCCAGGTAAGGGATCCAACTCTCTGCCAAAATTCAAGATTTACCAATACATCCTAAAGGAAGCATAGTTGCACGTAAAAAAATGCAGCTATCTGTAGCTGAGAAAAGCTTCTACCTGAATAGACCTTAGCCAGGGAAGGCAAAACAGTACACTTCAGGATGAGTTAAATGCCAATGCAAAAAAGGCTGTTTTCTGAAGCTGGAGTGAAGCCTTTGAGAAGAAAATCAGATCACAGGACAACACAGTGATTCTGGCATTGCATCACATTGAACTAGAAGCCCAAACCTTCTGGGACACAAAAAACCACACAGAGAAACTATTCTGGTATTAAAACCTATGAGAATCAAAGGTTCTAGCTCCTTCTCTCAAAGCGAAAGATCTATAAATATTGACTATTCATTTCACAAAGAAAGAGCTATAATAAAAACCTACCCTTTCTTTTGTAGTGATAAAGGATATCAAACAAAACTTACCTCATTTTTGCCTGCAGTATCTGTCCTTTTAACACAGAAAGCACCCCCTGACTCTGAAACCCACACTACACCTCCCCCCCCCCCCTTTTTTTTTTTTTTTTTCTTTTACACTTATAAAACCAGGTGTCTATAGGCAAACAAAATCCTGAAGAGGGAACAGCTGAGCTAACAGGGTCTGTGCTCATCAGAACCATGAAATACTTTACATGGCCCTCTACAAACAGCATCAGACTTTATAAAGTGTCTTATCAAAGGATGGTAGTATGATTTTCTACAGTGCCATGTCGGTGAGGAGGTCTGGAAAAAGTTAAGCCTTTTTTTACCTTTCTTGGTTAAGCTGCTAACACTTTACTGCAGTGTTTATGAACAGAGGTAATCCTTTAGCTAAAAGGTAGCAGGTGTCTGGGGCTTAAGACCCTATCTGTGGTTCTTGCTGACTGCTCTACTTGCAGAGCAATGTCTTCTTTGTGGTGCAGCTATCTGAACACAAATTTCTCTGACCTGTAGCTCCTTTAAGCTTAGGGGAGGTGAGTCACTTAGGAAGAGGAAAAAAAAAAGAGAGGAAAATACACTAGCTGGAGGGAAAAGTTGAGGGAAGAAGGGTTGAAAACAGTTTGTTTAAATCCAGGAGTGAGCATGAGGAAATGAATACATCTAAAGAACAGTAATGGAGGTAGTGGAGCATCTTACAGGGACCAGCTGAGGGAACTGAAGTTTTTTAGCCTGGAGAAAGGGAGGCTTAGGGGATACTTTAATATTTCTTACAACTACATGAAAGGAGGATGGAGAGAGATGGATGTTGGTCTCTTCTCCCTGGTAACAAGTAGTAGGACAAGATGAAATGGACTCAAGTGGCAGCAGGGGAGGTTTGGATTAGGTATTGTGAAAAATCCTTCTCTGAAAGGGTTACCAAACATTGGAAGAAGCTGCCAAAAAAAGTGATTGAGTCACCATCCCTGGAGGCATTTAACTTGGAGGAATAGATGTGGTGCTTAGGGACATGGTTTAGTGGTGGAATTGGCAGTGTTAACAGTTGGACTTGATCCTAAGTGTCTCTTCTAACTGAAATGATTCTATGAACTAGAGTTTAACCACTCTGTTTATCACAAGTAGGCCTCAATTTAGCAAACTTTTCAGTGCATTCATGTTAAGGACTGAAGAACTCTTCAGGAAATAGACAATATCTATGCACCCAAAGTGACTTCTAAATTAGCTAATTATTTTCTATGAAGTCCTATTTCAATATAGCATTTCTCAAAGGGACAGCACATTCTGAGTCTTGCTGAGAAAAATATGGTCTTCAGGTCATGAAGCTGTTTTCACCCTTCACACTCAGAAAGGTCACGCCTTGAGCAGAATCCAGGTGGGTGGATGCATAATGTATAAACTAACAAGTGTAAGCCTGATTACAGTAATTATACAAAACATTGTGCCTGGCTGAGTTCTGTCCCTGTGCTAGCTAATTTTGAGAACCACTTGCTTAGTGATTTATTATTGAAGTTCCCAGGAAAAGTGAGCTCTTACAAGCCCCTGAAGCTGCAGCCTAGAACAAGTGCGTTCTATTATCAGAAGAAACAGGAGGAGAGGTGGTACCTTAAAAACTTGGCACAGGTAAGCCTGTCTCAATATCCTTTTTTGCCATATGAGGCAAAGCTGATTTAATATGATGATTGCTTTTGTAGAAATGAGAAACAATTGTTCAGTTGAGAGCAGATTTACCAGCTTTTTCAGAAGAGTTTTCTTCTGTAGCAGGGATCCCCCAAGCTGTTTCACAGAGCTCTTCAGCGAACCCAGAGAGTAAAGTCAGGTGATCTTTTGCAGGTGTACTAATGTAGATGGGTCACTCAAAGCAAAAAGGTAGGCGTCCAGATATCTTTTCTATTCTCCACCTCTAGTACTAATGTGCTGGTTAACTTTGAGTAGAACAATTGATCATTGCAAGCCCCACTTTTTAAAAAACAGTCTTCCCTAAGTTGAAATGCTTAGGTAGAAGCACCTATATTATAAAAGATGAATTCTCCCTCATTAAACAGAGTGCCCAGATCATGAGAAAGCCAAGGGATGTCAAGGAATCTCTGTCAGCTCACAGTAGTTCAGACAGAATCCTCAAACCTGAGATGAGAGCACATATAACAAATATTTATCTACAATCTTGAAGTGTCTTGAGAAATCGCTGGTGTCTTTTCCTCACGAAAATGTACCCCAGGGTGCCCATTGAGTAGATCAAGAATGAAATCATGTTTAAAAAAGAAGATATATAACTCAGTTATGTCTCAGCTGCAGAACAAGCATGCTGTATGGTAGCTACTGATTATCTAGGTTTGGCAAGGCAAGGCCGGCTCACTGAATCACAGCCCTTTCACAATCTGTGCTACTGTGCACTGAGGGCTCGGTCACACCAGAGCACAGCTCATGCATGCATAAGTAGAAGGGTACTCCTGCCATAGACAGCAAGCAGCTTCCCTGCAAGGAATTAAAGGCTAGTATGTATTTAAGAACTTTGCTGTATCTGGGTAAATGTGCCCCATGCTTCGAGGGCTTCTGCTTTCATTTCATATGTTGCAAACTAGAATAACTGACATTAGTGGCATTACTTTAGCTTATATCGCTGTGCAATAACGCCATAGCTCAACTATATTAAGAATATCCTATATTAAGGTATCCTTCTGAGGATACCTTTGCAAAAAATGTTAACTTTTTGCAGAACTGACTGTCATTTGGGGCAACTGAAAGATTTCCATCTCTGTAATATTAATTTGTTGGCTTCTATCATCATGGCCCTGAGGAACCATCTTTCAACAGAGATATTGATAAATTCACTAATATGTATACTGCTTTCCTTTTCAGCGCTTGAACTGAATGAATTTATAAAGCAGATATTATTTTAATCGCAAAAATATTCCCCACAAGCGAACATGTTACTATTCTCCCAGTTTAGCTGGGATGCTGTTGCTTTCTTCTTCCTAGTACCAGTTTTGATTGGTGAAAGAAATGTTGAACCAAGGAGATCTCGGGCCATCTAGTGGTTCACAGGGAAAATTGCATCTTCATGCCACCTGTTTTGGGGATGAACTGACAGCAATAACAAGAGCTGATAAGGAGTGCTACAGGGGAAAAGTTTCATCTATTCCAACCCCGATAAGCAGGGAGCTCTTGGCCTCGGTCACAGAAGTTCAGTCTCTTAAAAGCTTTGCATGTGTCACTGCCCAACATTCATCACCACTATCAAATTACAGTGACAGGTATCAGGCAGGATGAAGGAATACAGGAATGTGATCATTTGCCTTTTGCAACTGTTCAGACTGTGATAGAACAGACCCCTCCTAACTAGGGGGGAGGAAGGGGAAGTAAAAATGGAGGACTAGCCTTGTGATTAATGGGATACAAAGCCAAACGTGGATTGATGCCTCCATTTTCCTTGCATGGTTAATGGCGCATACTAAAAATTGAGTGTTTACAATATGGAAATGCTGCTTACTCCCACAACAAGTGTCTCTCTTCAGCAGAGAAGCAATGAAGATGGAGTGCAGCTGCCATAGTCAGATACGTACCATTCAAATCCTTATTCTTGTCTACCTAAGTGCAAATAGCTTGGCTAACAGTGATAATTTTGTAGTCTATTAAATGCTTTTCTAAGGGCATTGTTTTGTGTGGCCTAAAGCTAGACTGCAAGGGGCTTCTTTCTAAACTCTGCATCTTGCAGGTAACACTTAACATTTTTTTCCAGCTGAGATCAGAGCTTTGCTGTGCCAAGCGATGAGCAAACATATAAAAGAGAGGCCCAAATACATAAAAGGTCCAAATTAAAATTCAGAAAGAAACTGAGGTGAAAGGAAAGGCAACTCATGTAGAAACAGACAGTATAAGAAAATAACACAGGACAGAGATCAGCAAGGAGGGCAAATAAATAAATGGAAACAAATTGTCACATCTATGTCCACCCCATCTCCAAAGGCCTCTCTAGAGCTCCCCAGGCTCAGACTGTTACCCTGTGGGAATTTTGTAGTTCAAGATAAAGCACAGGCTCTCTGATTTAAATGCCATTTTTAGGAAAGCAACAAGTACACTTCTCTCTTGATTGTAAATTAGATCTATACACTATAAGAAGTGAAAAGGATTTTATTAAGATTGCAACTTTGCAGTGCAAAGTTAGAATGTGGCAGAATGATGGCAGTACACAGAATTTCAGGTCAATCTTTTTGTCTCTACTACTGCACACTTTAATTTCTTGATTGTGTGCTATTATTCTCAGCAGCCCTATGACATTGCAGACCTGGGTTGAACTAATCATCAAAATTATGCATGGCAACTAGCAGGCAAGCTGCCAGCTACTGGAGAGATCTACAATGAATTCAGTAACACCAGCGAAAATAGATACCCGTAGTTCACCTGATAAAGGTTAAAGTTATGATCAGTATGTATGCACAATTTTCCAAAACTGCATTTGTGGGTCAAAAGTCCTCTAAAGCCAGCAGGGAGGACCTATGCCAAATAAGTGATCAATTTGCCTACCAGGTGGTGCATAGCCTAATATGTAAGCATGTTTGGAGCCACTTGGCAAATGCATCACAAAGTGACAGACCATATGGTTCTGTGTAAATGAAAGCATAGTTAGTGTACATTGGATTCTGGCTACCAGACGAAATGCTGTTGGTCATTCTTTGCCCAGGAACATCCAAATGCTATGCTGCTTGGTATCTGCCATTGCTAAAGTAAAAATATTCAAATAGTGGTTCTGGTACTAATTCACGTCTGCAGCAAGGAAGACCAAAGATGCATAGGCTGGAAAAGGTAGGCAGAGTAAAAGTGAGCAGTGATAGCCAATTTTGCCAGAGCTGCTGCATTATAAAAGCAATAGGTACAACTTCTCTTAAGGGCTATTTGTTCCTGGAGCAAATAGGTCTCAATGTGTTTATTCTCTGGCATAATACACAAGGCATCACTGAATTCCCAAGTCATCAGAGATTTACATTTCCAGCAAGTAATTTTAACAAATGTTACTGCATTTAAATGTTGCTATATGCAGATTGATCTTCACCATGTTAAAAAAAAGAATGAGATATGAGAGATGGAACATATCTATCTTATTAAGACTATGGTGTCCAGATTGATGGCAAATACCTCAGAGAGACAGCGATGCTGTGCAAACCAGAGTGCCAGACTTAATTTGAAAGTATTCCGTGTAATAGAAATGTTTAAAAGGGCTGAGAAAGACACATCATGATGCAGACCTAAAAGAAAAAGTGATTGCAGCTATGCAGTGTTTTGTGATTCAACCGCAGAAAAGCTACTTGAGGAAGATAATAAGATTTAAGATGTTAGATACAATAAAGGATAAGATTATTCAGAATTATTGCAAAGAGTAACATTATCAAGAGGTGTGTTTTAATGCTGAATGCCCCTGCTAGGATCAGATCACTGAACATGGGACAGGAATGCTCTACTCATGCTCACATGAGTAGAAGTACTCCTACCCATTCTAGCCATAACTATCCATGCCTACTCAGGGGTTATGTGAGGAAGACTTGTGCATATCCTTATTATTGATATATTGTCCTCTCCTTGTAACTTCAACTTGAGTACTTTGCTAATCAGTTTCCAATAATTTCAAATAAGGAGCATGCATCACACAGAACTGAGTGAGGAGTTCGGGGGAAAGATGAGTCTATGCATGTTCAAATAAGTGCACTGAAGGGCAATTTCTTCCTCTGTGAGGGAGAAAAGAAGGTTGTATACATGCGAACATCTACTTTTCCATAAGATTATGAAAAAAAAAACACTGGAGAAAAGGAACCCTAAATTGCTCTATTAGAAGAAGATAACCAAGACCCATTTCTTCATCAAAACTGTTTTTTCTTTCTTCTTGTAAAAGTATAAACAGCATTATGTGTTGCTTCGTGATACTTTTTACCTCCTCTGGAATATATGAAATTCCTAAGAATAGAATAGAGAGAGTGGGACTGTGCATCAAAAAAAGATTGCTTAAGAACAGCGGAACCAAGAGAGATTACAGTGTTTCTTGATGTCAGGTAAATGGGCTGGCTCCACACTGCTACTTGCTTCAGGTGAGGAAATGAGACTTATTCTTACATTATCTTTTAGGGAAATCTGGTAGATACTGCTTTTATATTTTCATTTTTTTCTTCTCCTCTTCCCGCCCCCCCAGGGCTTAATGATGTTCAGAGCAGCAGTCTGACTATTGATCCATGTAGCAAAGATTATGTCCGGTTCTTCTATGGTGTAACCTCATGCCAAAATCTAACCATTTCATCCCCTTACTAAAACATCCCTCTTGGCTCTCTTCTTTTTTAAAAGATAAAAATTAATGCAGGCATTGAAGAGGAAAGAGGCCTGAGTGTCAAAACTCAGTTTCTCTCCCTGATTGTGCTCTGATTTACTATGTTACCCTGCAAACAATGTGGTGAGATCTTCCTATGCCTTGTTTGCTTCTGCTCTGTAAAATGGAAGTAATTAAAAACACCTGTCTTAAGGGAATGTCTTACATTGATACTAAATGGATTAACATTTGTAAAGCTCTTTGAATGCCTTAGATGCGAGTCTGCATAGAAATTCAAAGCATTGTTATCTTGCAGAATAAACAGGCATTTCCCAAGGTCAATCCTGCTTTATTCACAATATGTGACAGATGATAAAATGTGGGGATAGATATATCACTGTAATTCACATAGAGCAAAGTTTGCTGGTTTTCTTGTGCTTCTCAGACTATCATCCTCTCTTCAACATCTACTCTTTATACCTTAGCCTGACAGAAAAAGTACCAGTGTTAAGGGTAACTCAGGACTTCAAGACACAAATGCACGATTTTTGAAATTCTGTGATAGGTTTTGGAGAAAATGGACATCCTGGCTAGAATCTAGAACAAATGTGTGGTTTTCTTCATGCATTGCACAGGCCAAAACAATTTTAGAAGGCTTTTTCCCCATGGCTGTGGAATGATGTGATCTTTTCAATTACAAGTGATATTCCCTCCTAGCCTCTGGCACCAAGAACACTTTTAACTCTGGCCATCAAAGCTGTCGCTTAATTCTGACTGTAAGGACTGTTACACTTTAGAGATAAGGGATAAAAGTTCTGAGCCTAGTTTTCTGTTTGTATATAGATTATGTAGCAGGTTTGTCTGCGGTACAGAGAACAGGGAGGCCTTCACACAATCCCTCAAGTATGTAACTGAGACCTCTTAAAAACAGGACAAATATGTAAGTAGCACAGAGGTCTTCAACATGCATGAAAACATACAACTACAAAAAGAGGCATATCATCAGACCATGAACCAGGTTATGCATTCCCTTTACTTTGGTGAGGGAAATGAAAGACACCCAAACTAAGACCAGGTTATCCTGTTCATGTGCCTTGTGGCTCTTGGCAGTAACACAAATTTGGAATATATCTCTTTAATGTAAGAAGCGCTCTTTTTCCACCTCTGTTCTAATTCTTCTGTTGCCTTCTTCCTCCGTTACAAAAATCAGTCCATTCTGTTTGCAGTTCTGCTTAATACAGGCAGATTAAGTGAGTCAAGTCCTTTTTTTGTTATTTATGACAGACATGATATTTAATTAAAATATTACAAGCAATCACAAAACCACTGATAATCTTAGAACAAATAAGATAGTTGTGAATAAGAACCTAAAGGAAGTGAAATAGAACAACCTTAGGCTGAGAAAATAACTATGCGGGAATCTTCAGATCTGAATTTGTTTTCATCCTTTAAAAAAAAAACAAAATGTAAAGAGATATGAACTTTCAAATGAATAAAAATTGTGTATATATCAAGTGAAAATGAGGAAGTTTGCTCTAGTTTTAGCAGATGTTTAGATTCACTATATGGAGTTGCATCTTGTAAGGCAGACAAACACAGCTAGTTGGTCTTGTTGGAGAGTTAGAGGTTGGAAAGTTTATTTGCCCCTTCTCCCTGCCCCTCCCTCAAGATATACTAAAAAGAATCCCATGAGTTCTTTTTAACAACAGCAAGCAGTACAACCTGATGTAATATTTGATAAAGCACATGAATCTCAAGGTACAAGCCAAGATGCAAGACCTTTCAAGATATATTTAAATCTTTATTGACATAATTTCAGTCATTTCAATAGCATACAAATAAAGTCTTTGCAGTTGTCTTCAGTTTTACTCTGGAATAAACGAATACTGCCAATGGTGAGTTTGGGTTGTTTTTTTGAGTGATATGTCATGAAACATTTAGTTGTGATCTTGACTTAATTATAGGAGTGGAAAAAGTACAAGCATTCAAGCGTTTTACCGGATATATTGGTTTTGTTCTCATATACAAGAGATTAAAGAGTATCATGCAGAAAGCAAGTATATATTGTGGGTAAAATAGATCTGATTAGGAAATCACTAATAAACATGTCTATAGCTTAATTATTATGGAAAGCCTGTTGACTTCAGTGAGGAAGCTTAAATCCTTAACATGCATTAAATGTCTTTCTGAATCAGAGCCTATAACAGGAAGTCTAGGGAATGCTTTCTTTCCTTTTTGGAAAAGGGGTTCTGTGAATTCTCCCAATTCAAATGAATATGCCCACTGAAGCCTCTGCAAACTACCTTTAGAACTTAACACAGTGGTCTCCAGTTTTGAAGATTACTGTGTATTACTCAGTAAGCATGCATTCCTACCATTGCAACTTGTGTTAAATCCTGCTGATATCACTGGACTTACCCTAAAGAGGAATCTGGACCAAGTGGTTAGCAAGTAGAAGCGCAATGTACTCCACGACTTCAATCTGATGAGGAAATTATTATTAGTAGTACTCTGGGGTCCTATTCTGGCTGCATGGTGGTTTTCCACAGGAGTTATTCCATTGACCTTATTGAATTCGCACTAGAATCAAGTTTGTTCTCTCTCTTATTGCATATTTGCATACATTAATAAGTGTTTATTTTAGGGGGACAGCATTGCTGAATTTCAGCCTCTTCTAAACTGTGGGATTCAATGACTAACACAAGCTAGATCCTGGTCACACAAAGCACTATGCAGCACGAGTTTAACAGTACAGTGTTAAAAATTAGTCACTTAATTAACAAAGGCAGGGATTGATTAGCATAGAACAGAATAAATGGTACCCAGCTACAATATTTCTCTGCTGCTTTCTTTCAATTTATTTCTTACTTTAAATTGCATGGATTAGGGAAACCAGGCTAATATATTTCATCATGCAGTCCCAGCCTGAATATTGTAGTGAAAATTACAGTGTAAGTTAAATATGCAACAAGTGACTCTATAGATACTCATTTAGATTTGTTAAGGGAGTGTTCTTTGGCAGGGGAATTTTAAGTCAGCTGATGGCAACTCATAGAATTCTCAAAGGTGAAATATATTCTCTGCTGTATATCTTTCCAGGTGCCAGCCATTTCTCTGGAGAAAACATCAGGTGTATTAACATGGAAATAAGGAAATATTCCAAACTTACAGTTTTTTGTAAGAAACTATTGTATATCCCGTTTCTGACTATCAAGGCTGAGTATTTTCTTTTTCTTCTAATTCTTAACTTACAGATTGCCTTTATATATTCAAAGTATTGTATTCTGCCTTGCACTTCTTGTTTTCTGTCATGTCAGCTACTTGACACCTTCTTCTGTCATTCTTCTATTAAACCAAAAAGCCTGGCTATTAGCAGGCTTTCTCTTTCCTGCATCTGCAGTTTTCATTTCTGCTGCCTCTTTCACTGATCATCTCATTAGTGGTGACAGCTCACTGAAAACATTCGTTTAAATGTCAGCAAATTGTGTATTGCCTTCTTGATGGCCCATGTTTGCATTACAAAGAAAACAGGACCATGATCAAAGCATTTTGAATCTTCTTTCCCCGACACCCTCATCTTTCCCCTCTGCCCCCTTTTTTTCCCCTCCTTGAGTTTATAGGGACATTCCTCTACTCTCCACTCTGCCTCAGTTCTCCACCTCTAAAATGGAGACAATAATGGTGATATAAAGAATGGGAAGGTTAAAACAGCTAATGGATTGTTTCAAACTACAGAAGCTATGAAAGTACTATATATGAAACAAAAATACAGATCACAACTGAGGTATGGCAGACGACCATAACAGAAATTCCTGGACTCAGATAATGAAGTGCTGTAAGACAAAGACAGAAGATACCATAACTTGTAAACTTCCCCATGCTGCACAAAGCTGAAGCCACACTGACCAGTCATCTTTTTAAAAAGTAAAATGCTGTCAGTTAGTGAATGGTAATAGGAACACAAACAATTGCTGCTAATAAGCTTGTTATAGACTCCGATGTATATACCCACAGGAGAATTACAGCAAAAGAGAATGTGATTAGAGGCAGCTGCCAGAACGGGAGGGTAGATGGAAAAAAAACTTCAGAGTTATATAGGAAATGAGGTGAAATGAAGTGAACTAGCCCAGCTGAGACAATGTAATATAAAAATAACATTTGCCAATTTTATAAATAAAGCAGTGACCTATTATTGCACTTCCGGGGTGTACAGATCCCAGGGAATTTAATATAACATGATGCACATATGGGGCAGAAGAGAAAGTCATGTACAAAAATATGATGGTGGAAACGGCTTTCATGTAGTCTGGGGGAAGAAACTAAAAAACCCCAGCATTCAAAACCTTACTGTTGTTTTTCTCTTTAAGCCAAAATTCTGATCAGGACTTGGGCACAAAAAATATGTTAGACTTCTAGCAGAGTCATTCAAATGATAGGAGATAGATGCATCACTTCATTTATTACTGTCTTTAAAAGGTTTTTAGCTCTTTTTCAATTTTTGTCACTATCTCAGTCCATTGGAGCTTGATGTTGTTTTCATTTGTAGTTGATGCAAACCCTCCTGATAAACAGGAGAAACCATCCAAATAATGCAAAGTGTCTTGCTGAACACACACAAACATTTGTGCTTTTAAAAGCAGGTTCTCTTTCTTTAACTCCTGGTTCTTTGAAAGGAAGGAGAAACTCAATAGTATATGTTCCAAATGGAGCGGGCGAGTATTCGATGAATGTATAGAACATGAACACAATACAGAGGTATCCTGTGCAGTGTCTTTGATGTAAATGTGATCTCTAAGTGCTGTATGAGTTTAAATTGGGTAGAAGAATGGAGAAATTAAAAGCTAGGCAGGTGAGGAAGTTGGGCAATGTTTTTCAGCTGATAGGATGTAAAGATACAGAAAAGTTTTCAGCTCTCACAGGATGATAGAGAAAGGTCTTGCACTGAAGCAGTAGAGAGAAAAGTTTAAATTAATAAAATATAGAGAGAGGGAAAATCTGAATGCATTTACAAAATGTGTATATAAAACCTCTGAAGGTTTTGCATAGTTCATTGCAAACCCTAAGAAGGAAGGGGAAATACCAAAGAAAGGCAGAAGAACATTTGATACTGTTCCAGAAAGATTTTAAGAAGCAGCAGAAAAACTGGATGTCTGTACAAATTAAACAGTTATCACTTTTCAAATCTATCATGGAAGTAACTTTTTTTTCTGTATCTGTGTCTATGGGTAGGCTTTGGTTTGGTTTTGTGTTTTTGCACACCTTCCTTCAAACAGGAACTGCCTTTTGCTGAGTTTTGTTCATCTTTTGAATGACTATTGACAAAATTGATTCACCTATGTTTACCTGCTTAGCAGTCACTCTCCAAAGTCTTCAATGACTCCATTATTACTGACTTCAAATATTTGCCCTTGTAGGTGAAGGAGGGCATTACAGGTATGACACTATGTGTTATATCTGGATTCTCCCTGTTCTTACTGTATTCCTGCAACCTAGAAATAAAGCTGGAGGGAGGGACTTGCCTTCAGTTAGTTTACCTTTCCGTAACAGTTCTTTGGCCATCTGACAGCTGCCTCTGTATTGCAGCAGACAAGATGTAATACAAATAAACTCTTGACTCTGAATTCTGCTTCTGAGGCACAGTGCGCAGTACTCCTAAATGCTGCATGGAGCAAGACAAGTTACATCTGTCATGTTAAGAAGCTCTTCTTCTAGGGAAAATGAATCTCTGGCATTCAGTTACATAGACTGATCTGGCTTGATATAGGAGATCTATTTTCCAGTTAGTGCTTGGATTATTATCTATAGCGTATCCGATGTTAGGTATCTCAACGTTAGCTCTGAAAGCTTTGTAATATTTAGATATCCCAGCAATTTGCACTACAGCAGGGAAATGGGTATGGGCTACTCTAACTCTGAACTGGCTCAATGCATTTGGCTAGCTCCACTAAAAATGAGTTAAAATTAATATCATACAAAGAGCAGCAAGAAGGATCATTTACAGGGCATGTTGACAGCAGAATTCCCTGATATTTTTTATCTTTTTTTTTTTTTTTTTTTAAGGAGAAGAAAAAAACCAAAACAAAACATAATGACCATCTGTCATAGGTTCAGCAGCAGCAGTCGTTTTTTTTCTCCTTCTTGGTAGCTGGTGCAGCACTGTGTTTTTTGATTTTGGGCCTTGGAACAACGCTGATAACACCAGTGTTTTCAGTTACTGCTTGATAATGTTTTGGTCTGGCCAAGGACTTTCTGAGTCTCATGATATGCCAGGGAGGAGGGGAAGCCAGGAGGAAGCAGAGACAGGACACCTGACCCAAACTGACCAAAGAGGTTATTCCATACCACAGCATGTCATGCCCAGGATGTGAAGACGGAGAGCAGAGACCTGGAAGGGTGTGGTGATGGTGCACTGGGGGGTTTGCTGTTGGGGGTGCACTGGCTGGGTCAGGCTTGGTGAGCAGTTGTATTCTCTTTCATACTTCTCCTGTCATTATTACTATTGGTGGTAGCAGCAGTGATTTGTGTTATACCTTAGTTACTAAACTGTTCTTATCTCAACCTGTGCGAGTTGAATTCTTTTGATTCTCCTCCCCATCCCCCTGGGACTGGGGGAAGAAAAAGAGGGGAGTGAGTGAATAAAACTTCGTGAGTTATTAGCCTGGGTGAGGCTTAAACCACGACACCATCATAGTCTATGTGTCCTCCAGCACTATGAACTGACTTACTGTGTATTTACAGCTGTACATGTACAATTAACTCTTTCAAACCAGCTGGCAAAAGCCTGTGCAAAATGCTGCATTATGCAAGACCAGGCATAACCAATGACCCAGCATGTGGCCAACACATGGCTATAAGATGATGGCATAAAAACAGCTCTGCTGAAAAACAGAGCATTATTCTCTGATGAGTAACTGGCTACACAGTGACAAAGAGACTTCAAGAAGGGCTCATTATGTGCTCTGACACTTTCATTAGCCTGCCACCACAAAGATGGAACCTTGCATAGCATTTACGAAAGAGGCAGGCAGGGCAGCCTATCATAGCCCACAGATGTATGACCTATCTGACTGCACCATGTGAAGGACTGCATTCTCAGGTTTGTACAGAGTCTAAGTAAAAATCCAGAGTCTAAGTAAAAATCCCACTGGATTTGTCCTTCACTGAGTAAGGCATCAAAGTACCAGGTTGTCACACACTAGCTTGCAAGTGTGATTAGAAGCACAAATGGAAATCTTCCTCATTTCTATAACTCTCTGGTCTGGCTCAGGTTCCCTGTAATAATAATGATGGAGTTTATAATAGCATTAGTAATTCCCTTATATTCAGGGAGTTTTGACTGGTAAAGGCATAAAAATAAGCGAGAGACAGTACAGATAAGCAGTAGGTAACAGTTTTCCATACAATTGGTCAGCGCACATTTTCACTGTAAATGTTGCTGTATTAAAGAACTACATAATCAAGGCACAAATAAGTAAAGAGCAAAGAATAAACACAACAGCCCTCTTACAGAAAGATACAACTGTTGCGCTTATTGAACTGTAAAGAGTGCACTGAACACTAAGGAATGGATCACCTGCAGTAAGATATATTGGTTTTCTTCTGGTGATATAGGTCCACATGGTCTGGTGTCTCAAGAGGAAGGAGGGAGGAAGGTAGAAGTAGTAGAAAGAGGAGGAAAAAACAGAGCTTTCCATCATAAGAGGAAAATGAAAAGTGATCCAGGAAGTTCCTCGATTGTGTGGAAGACAACTTCCTTCTGCAAGTAATAGAGGAGCCGACAAGGAGAGGTGCCATGCTTGACCTCGTCCTCACCAACAGGGAAGCGCTCGTTGGAAATGGGACACTCCAGGGCAGCCATGGTTACAGGGGTCATGAGATGGTTGAATTCAAGATCCTCAGGACAGTGAGAAGAGCGTGCAGCAAGCTCACTGCCCTGGACTTCAAGAGAGCAGGCTTTGGCCTCTTCAGGAACATAGAAAGATTCCATGGGATATAGCCCTAGAGGGCAGGGGGGCCCAAGACTGTTGGTTCATATTCAAGGATCACCTACTACAAGTGTAGTTGTATTGTGCATGTTGCATCTAAACTGGAAGGAAGTGCTGCAGAAGGGCCAGGAGACCTCCTTGGATGGATAAGGAACTGCTGAGGAAAATTCAGAGGAAAAAAGAGGCTTATAAAAGGTGGAAGCAAGGACAGGTGGCCTGGGAAGAATACAGGGATGTTGTCTGGGAAGCTAGGGACCAGGTTAGGAAAGGTAAGGCCCACTTAGAATTAAACTTGGCTAGGGATGTTAAACATAACAGGTAGGGATTCTACAGGTACATTGCAGATGAAAGACAGACTAGGGACAATGTGGGCCCCCTCCAGTAGCTATCAGAACTGGCTACCCTGGATTTGGAGAAGGCTGAGGTTCTTAATGACTTCTTTGCCTTGGTCTTCACTGGCAAATGCTCTGACCACACCACCCAAGTCTTGGAAGGCAGACGCAGGGACTGTAAGAATGAAGACCTTGGGCCCACTGTAGGAGAGGATCTGGTTCGAGGCCATCTTAGAAACCTGAACGTACACAAGTCCATGGGACCTGATGAAATCCATCCGCGGGTCCTGAAGGAGCAAGCAAATGAAGTTGCTAAGCCACTTTCCATCATATTTGAGAAATCATGGCAGTCAGGTGAAGCTCCCGATGGCTGGGAAAAGGGAAATATAACCCCCATATTCAAGAAGGAGAAAATGGATGACCCAGGGAATTACAGACCAGTCAGCCTCACCTCTGTGCCTGCCAAAACCCTAGAGCAGATTCTCCTCGAAGAAATAGTAAGGCACATGAAAAACAAAGAGGTGGTTGGTGACAGCCAGCATGGCTTTGCTAAGGGGAAATTCTGCCAGCTTCCAAGGGGACTGTGAACAACTACATGAACTGCAGTAAGCTCCAGAGTAACAGAGAAGATGAAACTGACTTATAGAGAGATGTTATATGGAAACAGATTAAAGAAAACTAGAAAAACTGGAAACAGATTTAAGAAAACTGTCTTAGTTCAGCTGAACTCCACCTTCTAATAATTGTGTTGTCTTCAGATTTTGCTATTGCGTTCAAGCTGGTGAGCTACATAGTTCAAATGCTCCATCAAACACATTCATGTAGCGATGATGCATTTGTACTCGGTGTCATTTACACTGTGCTACATAGTAATATAAAAATTAGAAGTTAACCTCAAAATCTGAATTGTTAGGAAGCATAGAAAAGATTCAGCTACAATAGTTCTGCAGGCCTCAGGAGCAGTATGAAAGTACACCATCTGGAAAATAAACCTTATAAATGCACTTAATGCACTTAGCTTGCTGTTTCCCCTAGCTACATAACATTTCTGTGGGAGTTTTGTAACGAAATACTTGCTATTTTTGAGGAGTTTAGGGGAGTCAATGAAAAGTATCTGGAAGAACTGGATAACTATTAAGGATAAAGAACAAAATTTGAATATGTTATTCAGGAGGGTGTTCACTAGAGCATGTACATCCATGTGCAGAACTAGCTAAAGACCCCAAGCATTAAAGCAAATTACCAGTGTCTGCAACTTCTCCTGGGATTTCATACTGTTCAACTCCAGCTCAAGTGAGACAATCTGCCACATATTTTTGGTAGATCTTATTTCATGCCTAGTACTTGTAAGCATGAATTTGATTTAGAGCTCATATAGAGTTTCCTTATTTCTCAGGAAACACATCTCTTCCTCTGCCACTGAAGTTTCCCACTATTACCTCAATGCTGCTGCTCCAAGGAGGGGTCTTGCCCTAATTTCTATTTGATTTGGGGGTGTCATGGGACAGGAAATAATTCTGAAGTGACTAGTATTCCTGTAGTACAACAGCCAGCAAAACATATTCTCTGAAACAGTTTCTTACTTCTAGATCACAGCCTGCATTTATAAAGTATCATGTAGAATGGAAGACCCCTTACAAAGCATTACTAATTTGGTTGGGATTGCATAAGCCTATGGCACCACCTAGCTGCAAATACATGGGTTTTATTTTTTCACTTCAAAACCCATCTTTTTAGTTCAGCTAGCACTGAATTAACTAACTAATAATAATAGTTAGCCCACCTAAGGGCTATTACTACAAATCCACTTATCATCTGATCTATGGTTCTCCAGATCTGTTCCAACTCTTCTGCATCTTCTGCCTTGTCTCACTGATCTGTTATAGGATGGTGCATTAGTACTTAAGTTATGTGAACTGACTCAGTGGAAAGAGCTCAGCTGTCTCAGGCTCATTTCTAAGTATAAGATTGCTCATCTGAGCCAAGTTCCTAATGCATATTTCTTTGTTCTGGACTAGAGCATGTGCTGAAGTTATTTGTCTGTTAAATCACAAATTTGTTCTATCACTCCAACAGAGGAAAAAAAAAATAAATCTAAAACCAAGCACAATAAATAAATAAATACTTATTTTACAGTAGGAATTACAGCTGCATTTTAAAAGAAATGTTGATGAATAACTGTAACAAACCGTTCTGCTTTGCGGAAACTAGAAGACCTTTCTTTGATCAAATTTATCAGTTTCCACTCCTCAAAATGGGGTAAAAAATATTAAGCTTTCCAAATTGTCTTTTTTTTTCTGCAACCTCTCAAAAACATGACAAATATATTTTTGAATAAAATCGAACACCTATATTTTTCAAGTTTAAATGAAAAAGCAAATACAGAAATGAAACAGTTCCCTTAGGAGGGGCATCAAAAGAAACATTCTTACGCTATACAAAATGGTATTTTGTCTATTTTCTTTAAACAGATATTAATTTCTCTGTTAATCTAAGACAACATGTCTTCCTTTTCTGGGACATGTCTAACAGCCACTGAACAAAATCAAATACCCTATTATTTAGCCATCTCCACAGAGCAGGCTGGAGATACATCAAGATATATTAATACCTTCATTGCTCTTGATACGTTTCCCTGAAACCTTGGCATAAAAGAAGTAGAATTTGACATTTACAAAATAGGTCATTTATGAACTTGGTGGCCTTGCATAGACTTACAGTCAGAAAGATGCTTGAGTTATAATGGAAAGGCCTTCATGATTGAGAGATCATTTTACCATTAATAGTTATTTAGCCAAAGAACAGAAAGCTGATGCTTTCCTTGGTTAGTGTTCATCTCTGGCATAGTTCAGAAAAATGCCTTCGATACAGATGCAGTACCTACTTGAGAGAACAGAGAACAGTTTTGGGGGGGGCTGTCTTATTCTTTGAGGTGGTATTTTAGACATGCCAGCTTTCTTGTCTTTTTGCAATACGAGTTCAAGATTCATTTATGTCATTGCACAAAACTACTTGGAGAAACTGGCAAACTGTACAGACTTTTCTTTCTGCATCATTATCAAAGGCCCTGCAACAAAAGTTGAAATGCCAGCATTAGCACAGCTGGACCTGTACTTTCTTGGCACACAGCAAACTCCTTCACATATGTCCTCTGATCGGTGGGGAGATCTCACATAAGTCTGGGTAAAATTTTGCACACATGAAGAACTACAGCCAAGCAAATCCAAAAGGCAAAAGCATCTCAAGGGGAAGTTAAACACTTAAACATTTAGGGAGGGTGCCTGAAAAGGTATTGAGGTGTTTATGGCATTAAGACCTGCCTTTCTGCACACACTTTTCCCCACTATTCAGAACAGTCCTGGGTTCAGCACTAGCAGTCATTTTTCTCCTTCTTAGTAGCTGGTGCAGTGCTGTGGTTTTGACTTTCAGCCTGGGAACAGCACTGATAACACCGATGTTTTTAGTTGCTGCTCAGTAATGTTTACCCTGACCAAGGACTTTTAAAAGTCTCATGTTCTGCCAGGGAGGAGAGGAAGCTAGGAGGAAGCAGAGACAGGACACCTGACCCAAATTAACCAAAGAGGTATTCCATACCACAGCATGTCATGCCCATTATATAAACTGAGGACAGTTACCCAGAAGGAAACTGCTCAGTCAGGCTGGGTATCGGTCAGCAAGTAGTTGTATTCTCTTCCCTTGTTATTTCCTTTATCATTATAATTATTGGTGGTAGCAGCAGTGGTTTGTGTTATACCTTAGTTATTGGACTGTTCTTATCTCAGCCCGTGGGACTTACATTCTTTTGATTCTCCTCCCCATCCCTTCGGGAGCAGGGGTGGGGAGGAAAGGCAGGGAGTGAGAGAGAGTGTGGCTGACTAGGCTTAAACCACAACAAGAACATACATAGCTGCTTCTGCTGTATGGCTAGACATTGCTGATTAACTCTGGAATGGTTTGCCATTTCACCCCAGAGAAACAGAATTCACATTGAGAATCATAGAATAGTTATGGTTGGAAAGGACCTTAAGATCATCCAGCTCCAACCCCCTTGCCATGGGCAGGGACACCTCACACTAAACCATGCCACCCAAGGCTCTGTCCAGCCCGGCCTTGAACACCGCCGGCGACGGAGCATTCACAACTTCCCTGGGCAACCCATTCCACTGCCTCACCACCCTTACAGTAAAGAATTTCTTCCTCATATCCAATCTAAACTTCCCCTGGTTAAGTTTGAACTCGTTACCCCTTGTCCTATCACTACAGTCCCTCATGAAGAGTCCTTTCTCAGCATCCCTATAGGCCCCCTTCAGATACTGGAAGGCTGCTATGAGGTCTCCATGCAGCCTTCTCTTCTCCAGGCTCAACAGACCCAACGTTCTCAGCCTAGCTTCATACGGGAGGTGCTCCAGTCCCTTCATCATCCCCATGGCCCTCCTCTGGACTTGTTCCAACAGTTCCATGTCCTTTTGATGTTGAGGACACCACAGCTGCAAACAATACTCCAAGTGAGGTCTCACAAGAGCAGAGCAGAGGGGCAGGATCACCTCCCTTGACCTGCTGGTCATGCTTCTTTTGATGAAGCCCAGGATACGGTTGGCTTTCTGGGCTGCGAGCGCACACTGTCAGCTCATGTTCATTTTCTCATGGACCAACACCCCCAAGTCCTTCTGTGCAGGGCTGCTCTGAATCTCTTCTACTGCCCAACCTGGAGCTGTGCCTGGCATTGCTCCAACCCAGGTGGAGGACCTTGCACTTGGCATGGTTGAACTTCATCAGGTTGGCATCAGCACACCTCACAAGTGTGTCAAGGCCCCTCTGGATGGCATTCCTTCCCTCCAGCGTATCAACCGAACCACACAGCTTGGTGTCATCGGCAAACTTGCTGAGGGCACACTCAATCCCAATGTCCATGTCACCAACAAAGACGTTGAACAAGACCGGTCCCAACACCGATCCCTGAGGGACACCACTCGTTACTGGTCTCCAGCTGGACATTCAGCCATTGAGCACAACTGGCTGCATACGGCCATCCAGCCAGTTTTTTATTCACTGTGTGGTCCACCTATCAAATTGATGTCTCTCCAATTTAGAGACAAGGATGTCGTGCGGGACAGTGTCAAATGCTTTGCACAAGTCCAGGTAGATGACATCAGCTGTTCTACCCTTGTCCATCAGTTCTGTAGCCCCATCATAGAAGGCCACCAAATAGGTCAGGCAGGACTTCCCCTTAGTGAAGCCAGGCTGGCTTTCACCAACTGTGGGCATGCATCTTGCTAACAGTGGTTTTGCGATGAGCCAGGCCCATGATCCAGGCCTCTATGAGGGTGTTGAAGGTCACCTTAGGCCCCAGCAAGAAAAAAGTGGAATGGCTGAAGCAGCAAGTAAACAGGATGTTGTGGTTTGAGACCCAGACCTGGGCTCTACCAGATATAAATGTGAAGGGCCAATCAGAATCTGTAAAAGGGCATGTGAAAAGTGCATGCAGCCAATCATAGTTTGCCTGATTGTGTGAAGGAGAGGAGTTTTGTTTTATAAGGCGAACTTTGTGAGCAATAAACGGCTTCTGCTTCATTCACATTGAATTACGTGGAGTCCATAATTTCTTCCCGCAAATGGTGCCCCCGACGTGATTGACATTCATAAGGGGCTGTCGGCTATTGCAATTGGGGAGGAAACCAGGGAAGGCCTGGCTGGAATATGGCTCAGCTGGACTGAGACTGGAGCAGACCACAAGTCCGGGGGCTAAGGAAGGCATGTTCATTGCAACAGACACCTGACAGAGGTGGGACACCCAAGGGAGGTGAGCAGCCAGGGCAGGAGATGGGGCAATCAGTAATAAAAGACAAAGTGCTATAGTTAGACTTCTCCTGCATATCCTTTCTAAGAAAGGGATAAGGTACAATGAATGGACTTTAAAGTCCTTACTTGAGCTGGTGCTGAGAGAAGGGGTTTCCAGCTGACCCTCAGAATGCTTTTAAGGTTGAGACATGGCACCAGATTGGGGAACAGTTATGGGAGGCGGTCAGCCATAGTAACAAAGAAGCCAGGGCTCTGGCTACCAGCTGGAGGGTTGTGCACATAGCCCTACAGGAGTTAAAAGCCGAACGCGCTGCAGCGGCAGGAATACTCGTTGCTACGAAGCCAGCTTCAACCCCTGCCCCTACTCCAGTGCAAGTGCAAGTCTTTGATTCACCATTAATGCCCCCCTGACTGCGCCACTCACACACTCTAGTGTGCCCCTGTTGGGCACAGAAGGAGGCTCGGCTGAGATGTGGATAGCAAAGACATGTGGCAACAAGGCGCTCCACCCCTGCCTGCGCAAAACACCTGCGAACAAGTTGTGCTACCCACATCATCGCCTGCTCCGGAGGGACAAAGTCGACTGTGTCCGCCAGCACCGCCTCCCGCACCCCTCTCGTCGACCAAAGATTTCTTGGCTAAAAAAACAACTTGGGTTCAGGAGCTGCTACATAAGCTGCGAGACCTTGAGTCAGACCCTACTGAGAGCCCACCTAGCATAGGGAAAAAGGCAGCTAGGACAGCCTTACCGCCTAATGATGTTGGGGATGAGAGGGGTGGGGAATATGATCTACATAAGTACTGGAAGGGTATATTTAGACAATCAGTCATGGAGGGGGATTTAATTCCATTGGCCTACCCAGTGATGCTGGGGGGTCCAGGTCAGTCTACTCAGTGGCAGCCACTGCCTTGGGAATTAGCTGAAGAAGCTCAAAAGACAGTACAACAGAACGGCTTGAATGCGCCATTCACACAGGCTATTATTGTCAACATCTTTACTGGGAATTTGATGATGCCATAGGATGGTTGCCAACTAATAGCTTTATTGTTGGATCCCATGCAAGAAGTACTATGGCACTTGTGCTGGATAGATGCCTGTGAAGTGGCTGCCATAAATAATATGGATAGAGCAGATGGGGATCCATTAAAAAATGTCAATGTTGATATGCTAACGGGTCAGGGAGAATTTGCTGATACCCATCTTCAAGCTTGGATAAATCTAGAGATTCAACAGACTGAACTTTGTCCCACGTCTCCAACCTGTCATCTCTATGAACCTGGTTATTATGTAAATGTAAATGTTGTGAAAAGGCTTTCTTCACAGGTGGAATTTGAAAACGCAAATCACTTAGCGTGCCTCTTAATTAACAAATTAAAAGCAGGTGTGCTACATGGTTTGCCTGGAAACAAATGAAGAAATAAAAATGGGCATACATAGGGGTATTTTGCTCACATCTGTGCTTGTTGCCATTTTTGTATTGCAGACTGTTAATACTGGTTTTGTGGGCAATAGTTACGTTAACTTGAGAGAGAACGTGGTTGATGTTACAGGGATAAAAGGCTGTCAGGTGTGTGGGTCAGGTCAATGCACTGGTTTTAGGGATCCCAGTAAGCAATTGGACAAAACTTGACCCATTGAGCCTCTTGAGCGCAGCATATCAGTGCCAAGAGGACAACATGACCATGGAAGACACTCCATTTGTCTGGGAATTGCTTAACCAGACCATCCTATATGTGAACTGTTCAGTAGGAGGAGTAAACTTGGGTTATATCAATCAGTCCATAGGCAATTATCAATCAGGAAAGGTGTTACAGAATGTGCGAGAAATATGGAGTCTTGTGAAGGTGTTACACAGGGTGTATGAGGACCGGGGTCTGTCATGGTTGGATGTGTTGCTGACAAATTGGGGTTTAACTGGATGGTTAGGGTCAATTGTAAAAGCATGTGTGATGGTAATAACTATCATTTTGGTTGTGTTAATTTTATTTCCATGTATTTTGCAATGTATACAGTGAATGATACATGGGGCAGTCAAACGTGTTTGGCTGGCTCATGAACAAGAAGGGGGAATTGTGGGCATGCATCTTGCTAACAGTGGATTCCCGATGAGCCAGAACCATGATCCAGGCCACTATGAGGGTGCTGAAGGTCGCCTTGGGCCCCAGCAAGAAAAAAGTGGAATGGCTGAAGCAGCAAGTAAACAGGACGTTGCGGTTTGAGACCTGGATCTAGGCTGTACCAGACATAAATGTGAAGGGCCAACCAGAATCTGTAAAAGGGCATGTGAAAAGTGCATGCAACCAATCATAGTTTGCCTGATCGCATGAAGGGGAGGAGTTTTGTTATATAAGGCAAACTTTGCAAGCACTGAATTACATGGAGTCCGTAATTTCTTCCTGCAACCAAGCACCTCATTGTTTTTCATGTGCCTTAGCATGCCTTCCAGGAGAATCTGCTCCAAGATTTAATTTAATAGGACAAAATAATAGGAGAGTAAAGAAATTTGCTAGAGCACAGGCATATAAAATACTGAAGAGAATCTCTTCCTATCCTAAAAAAGGGAGGAAGGAATTTATTTGGGGAATTAAGGGAGCTTTTATTTCCCTTTTGTACCTACTCCTGCAGGACCTCATGACATGGTTGCTCCTGATGAGTTTGAATAGCCCTTATCTGGACGACAGTTGCATTTGAGCTGATAAATCCCATCTGTTAATTATAACCCAGTCAAGGGGAATAATCTGGAAGCATGAGCTTCAGACATAAGAATCAATTAAAGAAGAATATTGGGAATGAGAATGGGGTGAGGAAGAAAGCCCTGACCAGAAACAAAAGTTATGCTCTGGAGATACAAAAGTGGAAGTACAAAAATAGTAAGAAATCATAAATGTGTGTCAGAACTTGTAATTTAAAAAACAAACAAACAAAAAAAGGTAAAATGTTGCATATTTGTAGAAATAAAAGCTAATAATGAAAAAAATAGTGCTGCTATGTATGGAGATAGTATGGACTGATACATAACCAAACAGTAAATAATATCTTGTTCCCTGTTCTGCATATATATTCCTATTGAAAGTGCAGTAAAGGCAAGACTGTTAATATAAATGAGTGCATAGATATGGAAAGTACACACATTCAATACAGAAATAACTGACCCAAGGCTGGTGGCAAGGTTATTTAAAAAGCTACCCCTTCTACTCTTGGTTCATGGAACCTTCATGGTTCCATGAGATTTAAGGATAGGATATATTCTATTTAAGAAAGGAGTAGCAGTGTGATTCAGACAACTGGTCTATTAGTTTAATCTCAGCTGGTTAAGCACTATCTAAAAATTACAAACAATATTTTCCTTAAAGAGAAGGCCTAGAAGGAGATAGCTAGTGGAGCATTTCAGTACCTGTCTCCAGAATTTTCTTGTCAAATATTTCCACTAACGATGCTGGCTCACAAATCTGGTGTGCTGATGAAATTTGCTGCACAGACTTTGCAGTGATTAGCAAATCAGAGGAGGTATTGAATACCAGACAGGAAAAACTGGATTACTATGGAGCCCTGAGTAAGAGAAATGAGATGAAATTAAATCACACAAAACGGAAGGTCATGTATTTACATCAGGCATTATTGCTCATTCCTTAGTGATGAAATGACAGAATATCCTATGTTTACTTGTTAGTCATACTTGCCTATTACCACCGGTAAGATATGGTCTTCAAAAAGACAAATACATCTTGGGATCATATTAGGAAAGGAATTTCCAGCAGCCAATGTATTCAGAAAGGATTAATTTTAATACCTAAGGCAGCGTTCAGACTTAAGCTGCTGTAAGGATGCAACTTAGGTTATTATATTGAAATGTGAGGATTTGATAAGACTAATTAAATCAATGCTCCTTAGATAACTGAGAGGAAAGAAGGATACCACTGTTCAGATCAGCCTCTCGAGGGCTTGATTTTCTGTTACATTATTTTACCTATTTGTAATCACTGACATGAAGGTGAGTGGCAGAATTCTCTTCTCTAAAAACAGCATCTCAAACCCACTTTTCCATCACCTAAGTGACTAAAAAATGCAGAGGCAGTAATAATCCTCTCTCTAAAAACTGAAATAAAGTTCTTCCAAGGCATTGCCGTATTTTCACCTTTTTTGGAAACCCAGCTTAGAAATTGACAATGCAGAAAACACCGGGAAGAGGAGATGAAAGAACAGAGTGAATCTGCAAACAGCTCCCTTTTGTCTTTCTTTTACAAGATGATAGCCAAAGATGAGAAAGAGGGAAATATTCAGTGAGATTTTGTACACTTAATCACAATTCTTTACTGTGATTTGCAAGAACTGAACACAACTGAAGTGCCTAGGGGATCTGAAATGACAAAGAGAGAAATATCTGTGGGATGCTAAATCCAGAAGTGACTTAACAGTATCTGAAAAAGCACAGTCTTTGATATATACATCTACAAAACAAAAATGCCAACAGCCCATAAAGATGCCCTCATGATTTTACTATTTTGTTTTGTTCCATTTTTTGCCTTGTGACTTTCTAACTTGATATAACTCTTTGGATACAAATTAACTTACTCAGAGAGCTGTTTTTCTACAGTTTCACTTACCTTGATGGAATGTTTAACAAACTGGAAGTGGGCTTGTTTCAACAATAAGAAATAGGGAGAAAAAAAAAACTGTTCTAGGCAGATTAAGAACCCAGCCATAAACATTACCACCTAATCTTGAAAGGAACAAAACAGGTATACTTTAGAGCCTTGACAGAACTTAATCAATTTTCAAGTCACATCAAACTCATCCAGCACAAAAAAAGCCTTGAAAATCTGTGAACTTGCTTATTGTTTTGTTGGGATGTGGAGGATTTTTTCATTGTTATTGATGAAATTTCCCACTTCAAAGTAAATGAAATGGAAAATGTTCATAATATTGCAGAAGATCAAATGTCCAGCTGCATTGGAAAAAGAGGCAGTATAATATCTACTTTTAGATATTTTTGGGTTTCCAAAAAAGGTGAAAATATGGCAATGCCTTGGAAGAACTTTATTTCAGTTTTTAGAGAGAGGATTATTACTGCCTCTGCATTTTTTAGTCACTTAGGTGATGGAAAAGTGGGTTTTTAGAGAAGAGTAGATAAAGTCCAAGGACTGATTTGTTTTGTCCAAAATACAGCTGAATTCTCAGGTCTGAGAATCACCCACTCACCCAGTGCCTTATGCCTGTAATGTCAATGGTGCTGACACCTAAAGTGCCATCACATATCACCAGCACAGTTAACTTCCTAAAGTTAGGCAGGATTTCTTTAATGTGGAAAGGAGGAATGAATGGGAGTTACTCATGGGAGGAGAGGGGAGAGCATTGGTAGTTCAGGTCATTTGTAGGAAAGGAATAAGAAGTCTCCTGGTGTTTTCTGACACTCAGGCACTCCTTTTACCGTGTCTTTGAATTCAGTTAAATATGAAAAAAAAAAATGTAGGCATGCTAACAGATTAACCCCAAACCTACAACCTGGAGTAGCTGCCTTAGGCAGAATAAGTCCCCCGAGTTAAACTAAGACAATGTCTGACTTTGTTTAAAACTTCCTTTGGTTATGTCTGTGTCAACCTTACTAGATGGGGTTGCTGAGTGTATATTCCTTCTTCTCCCAGTTCTCAGGCATTAAACATACTAAGCACTCAGTAAAGTTATGGTCAGCCCATAAACAGTCTGTTTAACTGGAACATTGCATACAGGGTGAAACTGTGCAATCCTGCTCCAGATAAACAAAAGCTCAGTAGCTGTCCTGCACAGAATTTCTAGATAAAAACAGGAGGGCACAAAGTGTTATTGTTCCTCAATTGTGTAATGCTGAAGGGTGATGATAAAATTTCATGCAAAGGAAGGAAGCCAAGAGAAAAAGGTATGGTTGTACATAAATGATAAGATCAAGCTCATAGCTCTTCTTTACTTTCTTTTTCTTTCCCTCCTTCCCTCCCTCTCTTCTTTCCTGCCTTTCTCCCCTTCCTTCTCTTCTTTACTTCCTTCCTTTTCTCCTCTTTTTTACTTATGTTAGCTTCTATTTTTTATGCATTTCTTGATTTCCTTTCTGTAGCGTAGCTGCACAAAAGTATGAAAGAGTAGAATCATAGGATTGTTTAGGATGGAAAAGACCTTTAAGATGATCAAGTAAAGCCATTAACCAAACACTGTCAAGTCCACAACTAAACCATTTTCCTAAGCATTCCCTCAGCTGCTCCTAATTACACTTGTGTTCTAGACCTTTCATCAGCTTCACCCTCCTTCTTTGGACACGCTAGGTTTAGCATGTAGGATCAGCTGGACTTATTGGTATTCTACAGCCCATTACTCTACATGCTGCTAGATACCGCTCAGAGAATGCCAAAAATTTCATCACTATGAGCTCAGTAACATTAAAAGATCATTTTTTGTTTTCTTGCTGTTGTAAGCAGAAAAAAACTGGAAGACATCAATGAAAATACAGCAAAGGAAGAGAGTAATAAAATGAGGAAGGACAGTGTTACTCTCACACAGAAGGTAAGGAGGTATAAGAGAAGACAGCATTGACACCTATTTTCTAACCACCCTGGCTGGTTCCATGCCAATTATTGTCAGACCATTTTGATTAGAATGGCAGGTCTTGTTCTGACTTCTGCATTTTTGAGAGGCTGCTGTTTTGGGGCAGCCTTGGCTTGGGTATTTACAAAATCCCTACTTGTAACTCTGTGTGGTTTCTGACAAATGCTTTTTAATTACATAGAAGCAGTATGCCCTAAACAACTGTGGATATTTTGTGCCAGCTACCAGGAAGAAACACCAGGAAGGCTCTCCTGCCTTTTTCTAATGAGGAAAGTGAACTATAACAGAAACCTCTGCTGCGTCAGCTCCCTATGATTTCTCATGTGTACATAATTATGCAGTGGTATACTCTGAACTGAAAAATGCTATGATGCTCATGAGCAACTGTGAGATGTCCTAACCTAGTCATTAATACCTCATATATGCCCTGAAGTTTACTAGTGAATCTCTATCCTCCTGGCAGTTTCTTTAAAGGAGTGCACTAGTAACAAATGCAGAGAGTGACAATGTTCTGCTCTTGCAAGAAACAGACAAAATAATCAGCGTGTCTTGCAAAGTCTATAAATTATTTCATACCCAAATTGCAGGAAGCTGGATGTGGAGGCTTTCCCTTAGTTTGCACTAGACTAAGCACTCCCACAGTCTCTCCTAACTGCAGTCCCAACACAAGCTCTGGCTGTTTTCCAGTCCCATATGAGGACAAGATTGCGTCTTCCACTTTGCTCTGTTTTTTGTCTAGGCATGTAGCCCAAAGTTTCAGAAAGATGTTGAGAAACTCTTAACAGATGCCTAATCTGGACTATGAGGCAACCGTGACTCAGTGTGGCAGATCCATCCAACTCAAATGCTGTACTCTCTATTGAAACTTTCAAAATTATTATTAGTATTTCATTATTAATGCATCTTTAAAACTTTGTCTGGTGCTTATTTGAAGCATGAATAGCACTGGAAGTAGTCCAGCACTTTTGTATTTTCATATTGTTCTGGGATATGCTCCTAGAGGAAGCTGGTACATGACTGGACTCTTCCCTTCTGTTGCCCATGTGGATGTAGTGCACCCTGGCAGGCACACAGTTTTATGAATGGCATGGTGCAGAGTCTCTCAAGGAAAGCTAATTAATTTCTGAATGTGCATGAATGCTGAATGTGACCTGTAAGGCGTTAAGTGTGAATTCAGCAAAATTTGAAGCAAACACACAGCTAAATAAGACATGGCTAATATAGGCTCCCTGTAAGTCACAGCAGCAGGAAGGGCAGGAAATTCCTGTCTTTGGAATTCAGACTATAGAATCATTCTGTGCCAAACACAAGTGAATGTCTGCATAATGTCTAGAAGACAACTGAAAGACCAGTGGCAAAATTTTCTGTGGATCCTAAAATTGCCTTGAGTAACTGTCTTGAGCTTCACTAGAGTGACAGTGGTCTCTGCAGTTAGATGTAGATAAGAATGATTTTGCCCGGGTAGCATATCACATGCAAATTCAGCTACAATGCAAAGATGTGACAGGGCACAGCACCTTGGATTAAATATACAAACCTCAAACCTTTAATTTTTTACTGATTATTGGCTCTTTAGATAGCTGCTGAGAAAAGGAAAGAAATCAAACCTCCAGATGCTCTCTCAGATGTGCAAAAAACTTTACTCTTCATGACCTATGACATGACATGACATGACATGACATGACATGGCATGACACGACAGTGCCCCAGTAAAGTTAAAACAGAATTCTCTCTTATGCAGATGTTCTTATTCCATTACATTTATTTTATGGTTTCATTTAATTTTTGGCAAGTGTTTCTGTTAAACAGCAGTAGCTACTTCTGACAGTAAGAAGTTGTCTTTGGCCATGTAAAAGCCAGGTTTGTGCTGGTTTAGTAAGATATGCCTCTATTTGTGCAATCTGATAGAACAGGGAAAATACAAGACTTCATATACGCAAAGACATTTCATTTCTTAACTTTCCTCATATGGTCAGCTCTGCCATATTCAATTGGATTACAGATGTAAGTCAAGCTTAACACAGTCTTTAAGTAAAATAAAATAACTATAGAACCACAGAACCAGACTCTTCACTGTAGGTAAGAACATTTACTGAAGAAAAATATTAAAGATCTTGCAGATTTTTGTTAATGCTAAGTGATATCTTTTTCTCTCTGAGGTTGTAACAAATTTTGAACTTTAATTATATCTAATTTTGCAATTGAAAGGTTCACTGAATTGAACAATTACTGTATCTAATATGAAATTGCAATGCTCTGTGTATTTCAGCCTTCATTGTCACTGTTCAGGAAATATTTAATTACAGTTATTGCAGTCCTACAGGAAGAAGTGAGGCTTAATAAACTTGCTGTAAATGTAAATATCAGGCTTGTTTCTGTATCCTTTGAAAACTGTAATTAAAACCAGTATTTTGCTTTGTTATCCTCTCTATCATTTTGTTCTATGTATATGTTACCTTGACATCATACTCATGAGAAAGGTTTCAGAATGGGTATTTGGCCACAACACAGGTAATTATTTTTCATTTATTTATTCTCAAATGGTTTCAGGTCTTCCTTCCTCTTTTTTTTTTTTTTTTTTTTTTTTTTTTTTTTTTTTTTTTGGGGGGGGGTGGGGGGTGGAGAAGGGGTAGAAATAAAAAAGAGGTGGAAAAAAAAAGTTGTATTAGGTTTTCCTGCCAGTTTCTACCCAGACTAAATTCTGAATAAAGTCTAAAGTCTAAATTCTTAAGATTGAACAGAAGATGTTTTACTACAAAGATTTAAGTATAACCTGTCCAAACATTTCAGCACATATAACTATGTCCTGAAATAATTGCTGACAGAAGCAATTATAAGGCCCAGTTACTCATAGATCAACAAGTAGTACACAGGTGAAACACTAAAGGACTGTGCAGAGTTAATGTTTTTGCAACCATTAGTTGAAAATGCAAATACCCCTGACACAGCAATTTGGTAATGGAAAAGTATTTAAACTGGAAGACTTATCATAAAAGCAACATGGTGTATAAAGCTGTGGTGTTTCACAGCTACAGCAATACAACAGCTGCACAGTTCTAAGGCTAAGAGCAGTAAAAGTCACTTAGGGAAAGATACGTTTTTCGTAAGTAGCTGACATGATTCAGGAAGGGGATCCAGGAAAATCCTGGGCACCCAAGCTCTCCTTTCATGCGTGAATTAGGCTCGGAACAAGTGCCTCAAGTTCAGCTCAGGAATGGGCAACCATGCTCTGCAGACCCATTGCCCAGAAGCAGAGGACAGTGGGCCACCAAACATTTTGCCAGAAGGCCCCTTGTCTGTGAAACACTGGGAGTGTGGGGGAAAATATAATGGACTGGAAAACTTAAATACTGTTTTCTTATGTCCCGCTAAGACCCCTTAGTTCCTGCGGCCATCTTCTCACAATGCTTTACAGATTTTACTTGAGATTCGGGCATGACTGAGGTTGAAGCTGTTGCTTCTACCAGAAACGTTCCCAGCTATAGATAACCGTGCATTCTGATCCTCTGCTTGTCCCTGCTGGGACGCATACTGTGTGAGCCCTCCGACGGCCGCTTCTCCCATGAAGGCCTCCTGGCCCCAGGCCTCGAGCTCTACACCTGGCTCTTGGTGGGCTAAGGCAAGGGTGGCGGAAACAGGCAGTAAAGGCTGTCAGCGCAGGCTTTGCAGCTGCTGCTGAGGGGCATGGCCTGTCAGCGGCTGCCCCGGGTCCCTACCGGAGAAAGTACGGACCCGCGCCACCGCTTCCGCTCACCCTGCTGAGGAGAGCGGACTACAACTCCCGGCGTGCCGCGCAGCACCCGCAGCAGCTGTGATTGGCTGCCGCCCTCCCCAGAGTGACGGTGTGAGGCGGGTGGCGGGGTCCCGGTCCCTCGAGTGCTGGGGGCCGGCGGAGCCGCATGGCGGCGGCGGGGTGGGGGCGGCGCGGCGGCAGCGCGTTCCTGCGGGGGGCGCTCGGGGCAGGCCCGCGCCGCGCCTGCAGCTCTGTGGCGCCAGTGCGGGCTCCCGCCGCCGCGGCTCAGGTGAGGTCAGCCGAGAGTGAGCGGAGGGGTTGGGGCGGAAGGTGGTGGCTGGGGTCTGCGGGAGGGTGCTGCTGCCGTGGGGAGGCGTGCTGTGCCGTTGCCGGAGGTTTGGAGTCCCCGTCCGGTGCCTTGCAGTTAAAATTAGGACGACGTCGTTTGTTCTTGTGATAACCGAGGGTTGGCCTGGCCGGGGTGCCCGAGCGGAATGCCCCTGCCATAGCAGTCTCCGGCGCGGGGGGTGTTGGGCCGCAGCTGCAGACCGCCAGGCTGGGCGCGCCAGAACTGACCTGTGGTTTCCAGTAGGCACGCTTAATTCTGCAGCCTGGCCCAGAACGATAGGTGATTTGTATGGTGAACGTGACTTGATTATATGGGGCGGGGCTGGAGTCAACAAAACATGTAGTAATGTATAATTCTGTTGCCTTACTTTGCTGAAATGTCACTTTTCTTTGACAGTAAGTAGGACATTCAGGCTCTGGGCTGAACCAGTTCTGTGTTCTCTCCTGGTTTGAAGAAGAGGTTACACAACAGCATTTGTTCTTGCCTAGCTCAAAATCAAGTGGTTTGGCAGCTTTTGGTCTTTGTGCTCTGAGTGGTCATGGGAACTTTCTGACCGAGCTGTTTGTTCTGTCCCTGATGTGAACTCAGCACAGGTGTCGTCCTGATCCAGCTCCTCCTAGTTTCACTTTTGGTCCTCAGGTGGATCTGATCTCTTGGTGTCCAAATGCCGGAGAAAAAGCTGCACAGAAAGGCAAAGGTTCTGTATAGCAGAAATAGAGCATGACAGGCAGAGTAATCCCAGCTAGGTCATGATTTATTGATTTACTTACAATTGCATGGCTGACTTTAACGAGCAGAAAATAAGCTAAAGCTGCTAGTGACAGTCTTTGTGTCACCAAAATTGAATGAATTCACTACCATTTATTTACAGAGATCCAAATGGAGTTGCACATTTCTTTATTGAATGCCTGCTTGCCTCAGGAGTCTTGAAAGGCCTCTGAATTTCTTCTCCTTTTTCTAAGCCATGTACTTTTTTTTATTTAACTACTTTTTATGAATTGAGTAGTTCTAACATACGTTCAGGAATACTTTTGAGAGAGCTTGGTTACATCAATCATCTCTGAAAGCCCTGTTCCCTTAGGGGATGAAAGCCACATCGGTTGAAGAATGGGATGGGTGATTTGTGTGTGTGGCATAGTAACTGAGGCAGATGTGCTGGAGTACTCGTGATATCCTGCAGGGCATGAGAACTCTGGAAGCTCATGCAAAAGTAAAGACAGTGCAAAGTTAGTAACTATACAGTGGTAATATACTCACTGCTCATCACTGTTCTCAGTCTCTCCCAGCATCCATCTCTAGAGAGGAGCAATTAGTGTTACAGCCATAGGGCTGTGAAACATACTTTAAGATGATGGGACGTTCAGACATTCAAAGCAAGTGTGAATATTGCTTTACCATCTTCTGGGTTGGTTCTGAAAGCGTTCCTGGGTTCTGTTTAGTTTTGCGAGATTTCAGTTGGGTTCAGGGGTTCAAAGAGGAGAAGAGATTCTGTGTTTAATCCCATTTTAAAATGGTCCTTCCAGCTATGGAAGGAAGAACTCTGTGGTTCAGGAGCTTCAGGAGATGACTGAAAGCTGGTGTCCATTATATGTCTTTAGGTGAGATTATAAACAGGGAGGTTGGTACAGCTACTGTATTGGTGTTGTGTAGTGAGCTTATGTTCAATTTATGACTCTTTTAGCTTGTTGCTGTGTGCTGGTTTTTGAGATAGTGGAGAACATATGCATACTGTCCATTCTGTATCCTCCTGCATTTGCTAGTTGTGATAACACTTTGTATGAATGCTTGGTAAATGATTCCTTCCAGTAGAAAGACTTAATAGCTTTATTTGTGTATTGAATGTCCATTTACTTCTTAAAATGTTCTCTATATGAAATATGTGATAAAAATGGATGTATTATTAGAACTGAAATTATACTGACCAGATAACCTTACTGGGCAAATCTGAGGCTGTAAAAATTTGTGTCAGTTTTGAAGGTGAAGTCATATATGCCTGGGAAGCTGATCCTAAGTTGTTTACAAATAAACCCTGGAACTTGGATCAGCTTATTATTGGATTGTTTTGCAGTGTTTGATCCTGTTTGTATCTTGGTATTTAAGATACAATTGTCAGTCTGGAGATGTGCGCAGGGTGGAGTCCCTTTTTGGAAGGCTACATAATGGCAGGTAGCAACAGGCTCTATGAAAGCAGCGTTTTCATGGTTGGTTGATTGTGTTCAAGCATTTGACTAATTTCACAGTTGACAGGATAGCGCCAGACTTTCCTTTGTTACCTTGTACACATGATGATACTTGTACAAATTACATTCTCAAATTAAAAACAATCATATAGGATTATGTATTTTCCAGTATAATAGAAAAAGTACATTGTAGTTTTTAAATTATTATTGTTTTTATTGTAAGCTGGAACTTTACATGCAAAATCACCAACTTTTTGAGATGAAGGAGGAAAATGAGAGGAGTCTTAAGGTAGTGAGGCTTGAGAACATTAACAGTAAGGAACTTTGGGTTTTTTCTTGCTTTTGTTGTATCATTTCCAGTAAAGGTCTTCCATCCTGATACAAAGCTTCATTTCAGCTTCCTCTGTCTGTTCATGTAGGTCCTTTAATTCAAACAGAACCACTTGAAATTTGCCAAGGCCTCCATGAAGTCTTCACCACTGGGATAAAAGGCAGATTGCAGCTTGTCTAGGAAGACCTCATATGGCTCTTATTTTTGGCCAGTCACGTCTGAAACTCTGTGTCCTGGAGCTTCATTTTGTGGGTAGCTGGTCCAAGCTGAGCAGTGTTCTCTGTGCCAGTAACCAGAACTCTAGCACGCTGTGCGGGGTCAACTGTTGGGCAGCAGCTGCTGAGCCCTCAGGAAAACATTTGTTTTGGACTCTCAGCTCAGACCTCATACTGGCACTTGGCCTATTTAGACCCATTTCAGCCTCTGGTTGTCTGATTTCCAGGTTGAAAAAGGACATTATGTCACCACTTCCCTACAGATTACGGTATTAAAGGTGAGGCATGAAACAGAAGAGCTTTTGCTGAGTGGTGTCCATAATACTGGCACAGCAGCAGTTAGGTAGTGTGGTAAAGGTGGCAGCGCTGATACACAAACCCAACAGGATTGCAGGAGCCGAAAGAGGCAGTGGCTGTGGGAGCAGCACTGGCAGTGGTGTTAAGTACACATGTTGTGGTGATCCCTGAGGCTTGTGCAGAACTGTTTGCAAGCATTACTGTTTCACAATGCACAAGTGTCACGGGGGATAAGGTGAAGGTGGAAAGGTAGAGAAAGTATAGTACTCGATCTTCAGTTTGATAAATAAATAACAGCTCTGTTCTCTTCCCCTTTGTGTTTAACCGAGCATTTCCAGTATCTGTCAGTTTGTGGTGTTCCTGGTGGCTGTTAATGCCTCTGGTGACAGCTTCCAATTTTGCTGCTTTGTTAGAAGAGTTCTCCTGGAAATTACAGGTGAATTGGCAGGTCTGAAGGGCTGACAGATTGCCAAAATATAACTGCTAGGTGCAGTCATCTAAGCTCTCATTTGTTCACTACTAGTATAGAACATGGGATTGACAGCCCAGAGAATTAAACTGTTTCTTCACAGGTGAGATAAAGCCCACTGTGTCAGGTTCTGCCTCTGATGTGCGGAAGTGTCTCCTGTCAACTATGGAGAGAGGGGTGTGGAGACTGGAGATTGTAACCATCCCTTTTAAGTGAAAAAGTTTTGTGCTTGGGCATTGGTGTGTTAAAATATCGACAACCGCCTATCTTTCCCAGCTGCAGGGAATTGAATAACCCTTTCACTTTAGCCTGGGAACTGCATCAGGAAGCTTTTGCTTTCTTCCTGCTCTGAAAGCTCTCTGAAGGCTTTAAGTCCAGGTCCTCATCTTGTTCTTCCCCTTCAGAAAATCCTACTCATGTGGCTACTTGAGAGAGTGCTTCATCCTTCCCTTGAGTTACCAGAAAGACAACTGAGTTTCCATCTCTGATATTTGGCCTTCCATGTGGAATTGCACCAGTGCTAGGTGCAGTGGCAGTTTTGGTAACACAGGATCCACTCCCACTGGAGCTCAGACTGATGCTACTGAACTCATGGGTGTCTCCTAATTCCTCTTTGCTGACATCAAACTGGACAGAAACTGAATGAAGCTTAAAAATTTCCATCTCCAGTTGTTCTTCCGTCACAGACAAACCCATCTTTGTACATAACAAGAAGCTGGAAAAGATGGAAAGAAACTCTAGTAGCTCTGGAAAAGTTTCTGTTTTTTCCCATACCAGCACTGGCTATTTTGCAGCAGGAGAACAAGTGTTATGTCTAACCAGAACTTTAAAGTATATTGACACCAACTGCCTGCTGAGTGCCTTTTAATACTTGTTCTGCACAGTTCACTCTAGAGAAATTAATGAAGGGCAGTATTTCTCACTTCACTCCCTCCCTGTAAGGCACACTCTAAAACAGGAAGGCAGGATATTCATACTGTTCTGTCATCAGGTGGAGTGGGTAGGAAAGCCTGGCCCTGAAAAAGGTGCAAAAATGAGATACTGAGAAAAAAACAGGAGAGGAGTCCTACAAGAAAGGCTCAATTAATTTTAGTAAGCATGGGAGTGCTTTCCCTCTTAAATGTGAACACCTTTCCAAAACAAAAGGAAGAAGAGCATCAGAAATCAAGCCAGGTGAGAAAGCTGTGCAATTTAAAACAAAAATAGTGAACGCACAGTAAGTGCAACACAGACAGCATTTAGAACTTAGTTTCTTGGGGAAGCTAAGGTTGTGCAGAGCTCATAATGTGTAAGTGCACAGACTGGATTAAAACCTAGATGGCTTGTGCTGCCTGTGTACTTTGGAGAAGATGGAGATGTAGGAAACTGTAGGTGTGAGCAGTTTGCGTGGCTGTGGAGGGGTTGCTGCTGACACCTTTGGTGCTGCAGAGAGGGAAGGCCAGGCCTGGAGAGGGCCTTATCTGTCTGCTGCTGTGGCCACCACTACAAAACAGAAACTGAAAGAGATTGCTTTCTTGTGGCAGAAAAGCAATTACATGGAACTTCTGTTTTATCGGGGTAAACGGATGTTTTCTGGACTTTGAAACAGCCACTCTATGTCTCCTTTATCTTCTGTGACTCCCCTGCAAGGGATGTTCTTAGAGATCTTATCTAACCACAAAGTTGCTTAGATCAAGAAGCGTAGTGGATTGTTTAGAGACTGGTGGAAAGGTTGTGCTGCCAAGAAAGACTGTTCCTGCTTATAAATTTAGCAGCAGCCGTGCTGTTAGCACAGCTGGAATCAAAATTGCTGCAGCTCCTGATGGCTGAAGTTGGAACTCTCCCCGAGTAACCTTTGCTTGCCTGGCTGATCTAGTCACTGAGGGTGTTCTCTTTGACTTCCACCCACCCCCAAATCTATCTTACAAATGCTTCCAAAATAAAATGCTTTAAAAAAGCGTATCGGGGTTGTTCATCATTTTAGCTGACCATTTCTGGACTTCTCTCAAGGGCTGTTTTGAAATACTGTGCAGGATTAACTCCTGTGGTTACCAGTGGTGACCAGAGCCAGGGAGATGATGGCCACAGCTGTGTGTTTTTTTGCCCAGTCTCTTGGTATCATCCCATACATGCCAATTTTAGTATGCTTGGAGGTTTCACAGCTCTCTTTTTCACTAGATGAAAAGAATGACTTTTGCTCAGTTAAGTGGTTTGAATACTAGCTAATGTGTAATTTTGTCTGGTTCCTGATTCTGCATCTTAACTTTATGTCAAAACTTTATTTAATCCTTTGCCTGCTGCAGCCTATCAAGACTAGCCAGTGTGGATTCAACTTGGCACAATTCGGCAGCTGTTTTTCTTCCCCCCCCCCCCCCCCGGCCCCCTACCTGTGAACACCATGTATCAAGGAACAGGTTTGTATCTGCTCCTGCACTGGAGATGAAGTTCATTGTATGCTCAGGAACCCTTTAACTTCCAATTTTCATAGCTGGCTGCTAAGTGTCTGTATGTGGTTAACTAACAGGACAAAATGAAGGTAGTTCTTTGAATTATTTTGGTCCTGTTTTCACTTTTTCATTTTGTGGTGCTATGCAGCTGGCCTCTGTCAGTGTTATTAAATTGGCCTCCTCGAAAATACTAATTTAACTGTGATGATGAAAAGACACCAAACTTGACAGGTTTTATATGATGTTGTTTGTGGGCATTTGTATCTACTGCCTGAACCAAGTATCCACCAGCTAATTAAAGTTTGTTGGTAAACTTCTGCTTTTCTGCACTACTGTGATAAGAATTGGTTCAATTGCTGTATATTTCACTGAAGGTATTGAAATAGTTTCCAAAAGTGGTGAAGTATTTCCAGCTGTGCTTTACAGGTGTAGAAAAATAGATAACATGGTATAACAGCGATATATAACAGAGATACAACAGTGGGACTCCCTGAGCTTAGGCTTTGCTATAGTGTTCTGGTGTTGGCACTAGCAATGTTTAAAGATGCTTGGCATAAACTTGAAATGTATTTGTTTCCATTAGCAGCTACTGGTTTGGGATATTTGATACCTAAAGTGATCAGTCCTCATTGTGAAAGGCAAATAGTACTCCTGGAAACTGTGTTGCTTTAGAATATGTGACTCTCTGCTTTAAAAGCCCCAGAGATTGTAAACAGAAGTTGCTTTTAATGTTCACTTCATGGCAGTTAATAAAGACATCATTAAAATTCTGAATCTTTTCATGCAGGCTTGAACAGGTGGAGTGTTCACGATGATACATTTCTCTTCCAGTCCCACTGTGTCTTCTATTATTTGTCATCTTTTAACTCAGAAAAGGTTTTTGGCAGTCTTTTGTATAGATTTGGGCAAGACCATGTTAAAAGTGTTCTTGAAACAGATAATTGTACACAGCAATAATTCGGGTTTGCTGTTAACAATATGTTATGTCTTGCACATTGAAGTTGGTTGGGACACGAGTGTTCCATGAACTTTTCGTTTTCTCGTGGTAAAACAGAGGGAGGGACTCTTCTATATGATTTCATTTATCTGAGAGCTTCAGTGAGATTGTGTGGTCCTGTCTCATTGATTCTGAAAAATGAAGAGACACACAATTGAAAAAAGCTACTTCCTATTCTGCGCAAAAAACCTGTAGCACATGTGGCAGAGAAGTGTATTTTAAAATGCACAGGGAGAAGTGTGGTACAGTTCCATGCAATTAAGTAGGGTGTGAAACTTAATAAATGGCCAGTTTTGAACATAAAACAAGTTACTTTTTTCTCTTGTGCAGCTGTCCCTGTGAGGAAAAACAGAATAATAATTGCCAGTTGACTTCAAAGTTAATGTTTATACAGCAAGTTGGCAAGTTAACTATTCACATACTTAGCAGTTGCTTGTTTTCATTACAGGAGTTGCAAAGCTCAGGAAGAGGACGCTTTCTACTGGAACATGCTGCTCCCTTCTCTGCTTTTTTGACAGACAGCTTTGGGCGTCAGCACAACTACTTGCGAATTTCTTTGACTGAGAAATGCAACCTCAGGTGTAAGTGTCTGCTTGCTTGCGCAATGACTTTGCGCACAATGTTGTGCAAAGGCCAAGAACCAAGTTAGGGTACTTACTGCTGTGTTGGCTGTGTGCTGTTTCTTGTCTTCACAAAGACAAAGGGTAGACTGGTAAAGGGTAGACTGATTTGGGGCTGAGCTGCTGGTGGGATGGGGAAGCAGGAGCAAGCCTGGGGTTGGCCAGAGACAGGTGAGAGTGACAGGTCTTTCACGAGAATTGGTGTGGTTTGGATAATGGTGCTTGTGGATGCTTGTACCCAAAGTGTGTGATAAGCATGAAAGCTTGTACCTAGGTGTTCCCAAATTATGTCTGCAGAGTCTGTGGCAATATCTCAGTGCTCGCTAGATCAGTTTGGTGTTGCTGAATGCAGGTTATATAGCAATAAGATCAGCTTTTCCTTCAGAGTGGATCCGTTGTAGTTTTGAGACCTGTCAAATGAGTCCTGGAAAACAAGGAATTGTTTTTTTCCTTCTGAAGGAAAACAAGAAATTGTTAGGAGATTGCTTCTAAGATTTCGTGTATGATCTTATCTGAATTTAAGAAAAGCCAAGTCACATTAAAGACAGTTGCACTTGGTGCATTTTGCCCATCAGTATTAGATTAACTGCTGCTGGTTATTTTTTTTCCCCATGTATTTCTGTATTCTTTGTTTCAGGTCAGTATTGTATGCCAGAGGAGGGTGTTCAGTTGACCCCTAAATCAGACCTACTCACTACTCAGGAGATAATCACTCTGGCCAAACTGTTTGTGAAAGAAGGTGTAGAAAAGATCCGACTGACAGGAGGAGAGCCACTTATCCGTCCTGATGTGGTTGATATCGTGGGTGAGTTCCCAGTAAACGCAGCGTGTTTCAAAATGACTCGCTATATATTGATCCAAAAGCTATTCTTATCTACTAATACAGTCCAGCAACCTGAAGAGTAATAAAACATGCATTAAATGATGGTGCTTTTTCCCAACATTGTTCCCTTTGGAAAACTTCTAGTTCTGTTCTCCTGCTTAGAGGGAGTTTGTCTCTTCACAATTGTAACAGCTGAACTTACCATAGTGTTAATATTCAGCACCTAGTACAATTATGCAGCATTGGGGTTAAATCAAGAATTGATACAACCAGGTTCTCACTGGGGTGGAACAGTCTATACATGCTTACAAAAAAAAAGAGGTTTTCTTTTGGGTTTTTTTGGAGGGTTGTTTTTGTGTCTTTGTTTTTTGTCTTTGTTTTTTTCCTTGATACCAGATGTCACTTGTTTATCTGTGTTTGATAAGGAATGGAGGAAATGTCTATGTTGTTACAGTTATTGATGAAGACTGTTACTTCAGTGGAAGATAAATTACTGGGTTATTTTTAGAAGTCTAGCTCTTTCAACTGGAATTGTGTGGACTGACTGTGCCTCTTATGGGGGGAGGGGTTTGTTGGGTTTTGTGTTGATGTTTTGTTCTCTTGAGCCTGGTGCTTTTTTTCCCCTGTTCAAAATCTTGTACGTTCTGGCCGTTAACAACAATTCTGTGTAGTGGCAATGTGTTACATTAAAGCTATGTAGTTGGGTGTACTTTGGTGTGTTGTAGGCAACTGAACTCGTTGTTTCTGCATGTATACTCTTGTGAGTACTGAAGATATGAAAGGATTAATATTGAAGATGAAGGTCTTGAAAGTAGAGTGGCTGCCTACTGATACACTGAGCTTTGGTGCAGAGAGAACAGTTGTTCTCTGCTCCTGCTTTGTTTTGTTCAGGATTTGGAAGACTTTTGTGGCCTTTTCCGAAGGAAGAAGCAGAGCGGTGTAGTAAGCAGAACTGACCTGTTTATAGCTGGGAAAGGTATGGTTAGTGTGAGCTGGCTTAGGTATTCTTGAACCTTGATTGTGAGGAAACTGCACTACATCTTTTTGGAACTCTTGAATATCATTCTCTAGGGTATTTTGCCCATGCCCATGCATTATAGCTTCTTTTTTTTTTTTTATTTAGGATTGATTGCAGCTTTATCATTCACTAGCAGTAGCTGATGGCTTTTTGTACTCAGCACGGCTACTCTGATATTGAGGGTGTAAGTTGAGTAGCCAGGTCGCTGCAAAATAATTACAACCTTGCTGCAATTCCAAAGTATTGATACTGGAAGGATAGAAAGCTTTTTTGTTTGCTTGCTTTACAGCAACAATTGAATTATTAAAGGTTTATTTCTGTGGCTGAAAGAGCAAGATGGATCTTTTTTGAACCACTGGGGTTTCATTGCTTTGTGTTCTTGTTCACAGTTGAGCTTTGTAAGATTCATAGTGAAAACTTTAATGGATGACAAGAGAGTAGTGATCTTGGGGCAAAGATAATGGATGTTAAGATGATTGTGCTTTTGCATTAGTTCATTCTGTCGTGAATTTATAATAGCCAGGCTGTTTTTTAAAAAGGCATATCGAAAATTGCCAGATTAAGTCTATAAACACTTTATATTTTCTCAGACTTTGGTGTTACACTATGATGCATAAGCTTGGGACCAAGATAAAAGTCTCAAAACTACATAGATCCCATGTAACAACTATGGGAAAACAAACTCAAAAATGTCTTCTGCAGAATTTGAGTTAGACATCTGTATTGAAACCGTCGTTAGCATTATGTACTGATTCAGGCTGGCATAGAGTTAATCTGGATTTCTAGATTATTTATAGAAGCTGGCTACAATATTTTAGGTGCTGAATAGGGTTGAGATTTAAGTTAGGTTTGTTTTCAGCAAACCATTTCTCTTAACCAGAAATGGTTTATGAAATACCAATAAAGCCCAAAAATATTAATGCTGGATTACCATTTCTGTATTTTTCTAATACTCAAGTGAAAACTTATTGTTGTTTCAAAGCTACTGTAGGAGACCTGCTACAGTTCTTTAGATTATTTCAAATCTTTTAATACATAGAATCAGGAATAATTAGGGTTGGAAAGGACTTTCAGACATCTAGTTCCAACCCCGCTGCCATGGGCAGGGACACCTCCCACTGAACCATGCCACCCAAGGCTCTGTCCAGCCTGGCCTTGAACATTGCCAGCGATGGAGCATTCACAACTTCTCTGGGCACCCCAGTCCAGTGCCTCACCACCCTTACAGTAAAGAATTTCTTCCTCACATCCAATCTAAACTTCCCCTGGTTAAGTTTGAACCTGTTACCCCTTGTCCTGTCACTACAGTCCCTAATGAAGAGTCCCTCCCCAGCATACATACACATACGTAAACTATGACTCTGCAACTGACACTCGCTGATAGCTAAATCATGTCCTGGTGACTGCTGAGAACATGTCTGAGACTTTTCTGAAGCAGCTGGTAGTGGAATATAGAATCCATCTCCTTTGAACACTCAAAGTTTAAATTATCACTGGATATAAACTGATGGCTGTTTATTATTAGTACTGTGAGAAGTATACTTCTCCACTGATAAAACAATTTTCAGTGGGGTAGGGGATGGATGGTTAGATGACTGTTTATAGCTGCATACACATTTCAAGAGTGAAATGATGTATGATAGACTTGTTAATGTATTAGGAGATACACCTACTTTATCTGTATTTGATCAGGAGAAATGCAGTTGAGAAAATGATTGTAGGGGAACATGTAAGAAGCTTGTCTGTTAAAGAAGATGCTCCTGATCATAAATGAAAAAAGTAAATGTTAAAGGGTTTACTTGATTGAGCCTGACATAGAAGCTTTTAGCTTCATGCTATTGAATAATTATGTGTTCTGTTCTGTTCTGCATCTGTTCTGTTTCCTTTCCTGCTCGACACTTTCATTGATTGTCTTTGCTTGTGCTGATTGTTGCTAAAGCAGTGACCATTGGTCATCAAACAGAATTAATACAGGTACAAGGTGAGTGACAAAGTTATGAAATCTCCCTAATCTCTTTTGAACTTGGAGGTCAACAAGTCAAGAAACCAAGCAACTTCAAATGTTCCACTTGTTAGCTTGCACAAATGAGGCAGAATGTACTAACTGGTCCTCTTACTTGTTGGTGTTAGTGTTAAGCCTTCATCTCTAATTTCTCACAGTAAACTTCTATCCAATTTGTTATTACAGGTGTTTCCACATATTAATGTATTTCTAGTGCTGCATCCCGTCTGATAAGGAATCAGGTGCATTGATAACAGCAGCTGCCTGCACTAACTGACCTGATCAGTTACGTGTTTGTTTTTTTTTATTATTTTTCCCATTTTAGTGCTACTTTTTTTACTTTTCCTATTTTAGGCTGCAGCATGACTTTGGTTTTACTCAACGCCTTTATGTATTTTGTATTTCTAGTAATGAAACCTGTATGGCAACTAGTCATTTTTTTTTGCCTCTGTTGTTAGGAGGTTAAGCATTTTGTGCATTCTGAGGATGTAAATAAAAGCAGTGGTGTTCTGTGCTGCCCTCTGACCGCAATGTGTATTTTGTGCTCTCACAAAGACTAGGTTGCTAGTGGTGGCTAGTGTTAAATAATCTTTGGCAAACTTGTGTCAGTAGCACTCATCCTCTAAGAGGTTATTGCATTTCTGTTGCAACTTCAGGTTCCAAATGTCTTCACAGGGCTCTTAATCATGTTGCAAAATGAAGCTGCTGTAAATTTCAGCATCTTTGGTGTGACCCAGCTTGTCTCATTCTTGAGTTTTTTGCCCATCTTAGAGTGAATATTTTGAGAATAGCTGGGAAATGAGATAAAGCAGGAGTAAAGCTCTTATCAACATGAACAAATAGAGGCAGAATAGGGAGGAGAGAAGGGACTAGGAAATATTTGTGCTGTAATTAAAGCTGCCTCAAGAGTAAGAGTTCTTAAATGTTTCTCAGCTAATTAGGGTGGAGGCTAATGAGAGAAGAGAGGAAGGGAAAATAAGCAAATTACTTTGCCGCAGCTCCGTTTCTGCAAGTGGTTTGTGAGGATTTTCTCCTACTTGTTATTGCACTGATAACTGGAGGTTTGAAAGCATGCCCTCTGGAGAACTGGTATGCTGCGGGTTTCTGCATTTGGCTTATGAGAAGGCAGCTATTTTCTTAATGTTAATTGCATGATATTAGCTGTTTCTTATGTGGTTTTCTTTCATTAGCCATTTTTTAGTGTCTTGCATAAGCACACTTCAGTTGGCTGGGCTACTGCTGTGGGTAATGGAAATAGGTCAATTGTCAAGTTGCAAGTGTTTTGTCCCTTGGAAGCTGTTGCCTTGGATTCTCTGTAATGGTCCAATGTGTTGACCTTTCTCTGTTAGGAGTATATGTGGCATTTCTTTCAGCAGCTCAGAGTCACAACTGCTGGTAGCTACCTCTGGGTTAGAACTGGTTATTGGTAAAGTATGGTAGGATAAAAGTTCAGGTGTCAGATGTAAAAGGTGTGGCTTCCTGCTAATTATTATTGCAAAACACAGAATTCAGTTTGCAAAGCTATATTGAGGAAAAGATAAACAAAATCAGAGGCTTTCTTCCAGCAATAAAATAGCTATTTCCTCTACGAAATGGAGAACAGAATCAGCATGCATATTTAGTGTTTTTTATAACCAATTTTGCTTGCAAAAACCTACTGCCTTTCATACCTTCTGAAATGGGTATATACTAAGATGGATTTCTTAAACCAATATGACTGGAAGGGGGCTGAAGCACCAAAGTGTCCATGTTTTCCTCGCACCCTCAATGATATTTTTCTTGTTTGTTTCACAAATCTCCTTTTGGGTTTTCTGTGTAACTTATAGTTGAATTACTTCTTTTAAAATGTTCTATTTACTTTTATTTTCCTAGGTCAACTGTGCAAGTTAGAAGGTCTGAAAACCATTGCTGTCACAACCAACGGGATGAACTTAACCAAATTGCTGCCCCGACTGAAGGAGGCAGGACTGAATGCCATTAACATTAGCCTGGACACTTTGGTCCCAGCTAAATTTGAGTTTGTTGTCCGGAGAAAAGGTACAAGCTTGGCTTCTAATGCAACTGTATTCACACTTGCAGTAGTGTCAAGAGTTGTTTGGCATGTTGTTCAACTTGGTTACTTTGGTAGGGGAGTGAATTGCTCTTCTTCCAAGGCTGGAAAATGTAGTTTGTACTAGCTTAATTGATAGTGACTCTTTTTCCTTCTTTCTACAACCTTTAGGCAGGTAGGGAGCCTTTAGTTGGAGCTGATAGAGTAGAAGATGCTCAGCTCAGCACAATTGGTGGGGCTGTGACTACAGTTGACAGTAAATGGATGATTACTGATTAGTCATGGACATCAAGAGAACTTTCCAAATCTTGTGTTGGTCTCATGTGCTGCTGCTATTTGATACTGTTAAAAAAACAGATGTTCCTGCTATAGCAGCCAGGAACTAAGATGCCCCAAGAAGAGAACTTAGAATCATAGAATAGTTAGGGTTGGAAAGGACTTTTAAACATCTAGTTCCACCCCCCCGTGCCATGGGCAGGGACACCTCCCACTAAACCATGTCACCCAAGGCTCTGCCCAACCTGACCTTGAACACTGCCAGGGATGGAGCATTCACAACTTCCCTATATATAATCGTAATATTCGTAGTAATATATTCAGTCTCTACAGAAACAAAAGACGGGGGTTTTTTTTACTGTTCTTCCACATGAATTATAATTTCCATTGATCTGCCACAGTGCTGTGAAAGTGGGGTGGGTTTTTTTTCTTTCTTTCGTAATAATTATGGTTCACAAAGTTTAACAAAACCCATAAGGAACATATTACTATATTGCTGTTTTAAATAAAGTTTATGAAAGAAAATATTAAAAAATACACAACTTGAAATGTTCAACTTCAAAGCATCTCATCATATGCAAGCTATTTGAAAAGAAGCTTATTTCCAGTACCTGTCATGAAATAATAAAATTTTCTACCTGCTTTTTTTTCATTACTCATTATTTTCTTGACAAGTGATTAAAAGTATAATAATTTACATTAATAAAAATACATACAGTTCAGAGCTACAATGCAGAAAACATCTAAAATATTTTGGGGTTTTATGGAAGCAAAAGAATGCAAAGTAATAATCTAGAAGTTCCTATCATTTATTAAAAGAGCATTTTTAGTAAGGAATAACATTTTATCTGATTAATGCTATGAGCTAGTTTTAAGATTATTTTATTCCTTTTTGTAGGTATTAAGAACTTCTTTATGAAGAAACCAGAAATGCTTTCAGAAAGTTTTTAATATGCTGATTTAAAAATTATAGTGGCTTTTAACACAAGAACACCCATTCACTGATAAATGTATTTCAGAATTACTATTAGCCTTCCTTAGGAAAATGAGAGAAAAAAAGCTCACTCTGCCAGGAAAAGAAAGAAGTATTTTAAATATTGTTCATCTTCCAACTAACATTATCAAGTACTTTATTATACAAAAATGTCTTTCTGAAGCCTGTGCTGAAAAGCACTGCTGGACACCAATCTCAGTTAATTCAAATGCAAATAAACCTTGAACTTCAACCTACTTCAAGCAATCAGTGCAAGCACTGCCAACTCTCCCCTTATTTAACTCTTTAGAAGTTTTCATTTTCTTAAGATTTGTGCAACTTGGCAATGCAGGCAAATAATTCACCGCTAAGTTTCTAGTGTATGATTGAGTGATTAGTTAAATAGACTTACTATGATAATTTCTAGGGTAGTAAGGGTAAATACCTGCATAAACTTTGTTATCAATTAGATCACAAATACATATTTTCAAGTCATTGCCGTATCCAGTTAGTAAGAAATCGTGCCTGGCTAGACCATAACAGTCTGGCTGATTTTAACTTATTTCATTATACCTCTTGGCCCATATATTCAGTCCATACCACCAGAATAACCAATGACTAGGAGGAAATGAAAATTAGGAGATTTTTTGCAGTTCTTCTGCCATGCTAGCTGTGCAGAAATTTATCTGCACTGGTCCATCGAATGAAGACATATCTGTTAATAAATGTGAGTACTGGAAAGGGCCACAACCTGCCTACGAGGAAACAAGACTTTGTAACTGTAGGTTGCTCAATTAACCTAAAAAAAAAAAAAAAAAGTTGTAAAATAGCACAAAAGACAGTTTGCCTCTGGGTTTGGTTGCTCTTGATTACTTCCCTGAGCACCGATCTTTGATATTGGTATTAGGTGGAGTTTCATATAGCACTATTTTCAAAGGTGCTGGTCAACCACAACTCTTATTCAACCCACAGCTTTCACAATATCTCTTTACTATAAAGTTTCAACTTACTGTTCTTCTAATAACTTAAAAGGGTGTTCTTTGTCTTTTCTGTCTACCAAGAGGCAAGGAAAAGCACACTGTATTAAATATGTATAATGTCTTATGCAAAAAAGTTCTCAGCCTTTTTGTTTGTTCACAACTATTCCTTATGATTAAAGAAAAGAAAAAAGAAAAAAACTTGAATTATAAAGCAGGGTTAAAGAGATTTGCAAATAAACTTGTTAATCTATTTTCTTTAAAATTAAGTAGCACAATAGGCCAAGCTACACTGAATAGTTAATAATTATTTTCCTCCTTTTGCTTAGAAAAACCAAGGAACAAAGTGGCATTTGTTTCATTGCTCCCCCTTGAGCCCATGATTCACTCCTCTGATATTTGATCTCCTGAATTATCTCATACTAGTCTTGAGAAAAAGATTCATAATTGGCTAAGTTTCATTTGACCCCTTCCCTTTAAAATTTTGAAGCCAGGCTTAGAATTGTTAAAAAGCAAAACTATTGGTATTGGACCTCCACCTTTTTATTTAGGCTTGAAACTAACAAAGCCAAGCAGAGGCTTGCTTTCATTATTATTTTATAGTCTCTTAAGAGTATGAGAAGGGTGACACAAAATTTACGTTCATTTTCTAAAATGTTATATAAAAAAAACTGCTTAGGACTGTGTGCATCTATCCCAAGGGGAAGGACAGGAGGGGGGAAGGTGGAAGTTTGGTATTTATTAGAGACTTCATTATGTGATTGTAAAAGCTTTTTTTTCTAGGGTTTAATATCTGTGGGTTTTAAAACAAATACTGAGGATTATTGGATAAACTCACACACAAAAATATCTGCATGACAAACCATCGTGATTAGATAGATCTAGAACACACCTAGATCTGAGCAACCATATTACTTGCGTTTTACTGAGTCCTGTTTACTGTCAAAGATAGCCCAATAAATAGCCAAATGATCCACTATCAAATGTAAGCTTAGGATGTCTGACAGGTTGTATGTATGTTGTTAACTTCAACAATTGTAAATGTATGCCCTCACATGCATATCTTTGTGTGTTGATCAGTGTAAGCAGGGTCTATAAAGCAGCACTTTAAATAGGGGGCTTCCCTGAATACTCATGGCAAGACTCCTCCCCAGGTTTGTCTTAGTTCTGCAATCAGTTGTTAGGTCAAGTCATTAGAACCCAGTTTTCTTCAACTTATGAGCAGTGGTGTTCAAGGTGTTGGAACTGTGCACTATATAAAATCACATCCTTAGTAGTAGACAAATGTATTTGAAGGATTACTGCTGAAAAAAAAAAGACTATTTCTAATTAGAACAGTTGACCAAAATGGCTATGGACCACACCTGTGGTATGTTTTTATATCTATACATCATATTGATATAAATATATATATACGAAACCCCCCACCATTTTATTGAAAAATAGCAGTGCCATTTTACTTCCTTGACAGTCTACATATCATTTCAAATCTCCATTTTTATAAATGTGATTCAAAATAAAAGAGCCCTATACAAATGAAGGCAAAACTTTACATAGAAAATACAATCAGATAAAAGATATAAATTTAAAAGTGAAGAATTAGTGTCTTAGTATCAAAGTTTGTCATCTGACTGATGCTGGTAAAATGACTGATCTCAGCCAGATCAATGACTTATTCATATAATGATGGATATAGTTCCTTTGCAGTTAACAGGACTCTGTGTATGAATAAAGGCTACTGAAGTGAACAAGGGTTTGCAAATCAGGCCTTGTACATTTACACATAAACATTAAAAGTTTGGACACATGATTAATGGGTTGGGTTTGTTTGGGTTCTTTTTGTTTGTTTTTTTTTTATTTTTTTCCTGTTTGCACCACATGCTTTAAAATTAACTTTTCCCAAATATTTTTGTAATGTAACTTTAGAAAGCAGGCATCCCAAATCTTCCTACTTCAGAAAGTAAAATTATTTAAAATTATATCTAAATGCTTCAAAGCAAATTAATATTCATGTCAATGGCAGCCGATTAGAGCTGTCCTAGCTGATGGGTAGGCTAGCAACTGAAGGTTTGCAATCAGTGGAGGTGCTGGGTAATAAACTTTCCCTACCATTTCAGAAAGGAAGGCAACAGCTGCTTTACAGAAACAGCTGTAATAGGGTGGGGGTGGAGGGCACAGAGAGAGGAGGGAACAATAAAAGATATGTATTTTCTAATTGCACCTAAACTTAAATAAAGCTTTGGCAATTTGAACTACTTTCTTCTCAATCTGAGAACTAGTCCTCAGTAGTTCTGTGCTGCTGCCCAGTAGTGGCAGTTTCTGGAAGCTGTATTTGGGCATACTAGCAGTGGTCTCCCTTTTGATTAGTGATGTTCCCTACTTCCATAACTTTTTAATAGGAATAAACATAAACCATGCCTGAGGTCACTGGAGGGGGGCTATTGGCTTAGTAACTTCTGTCCAATTGAGTGGTAGTTCCAAGCAAAGTCTCAAAAATGCTTGGGTGTGCCCAGTGTTACAGATTCTTGTTTAAATGAATCATAAAGCTCATCATGAAGTTCAGCTTCGCGGTTGGGCTTCCTTCCAACCTAAAGCTGATTTGATCTCGTGTCATTCTGTTTCTGTACAGTAACTGTAACTTTGGCACTCTGTGAACTTCTAGTTCACACAAAACCTCCGCATAGCCACTAGATGGTGCAACAACGTAAGATAAGCATAGGGAAAGGGCTGTAGAAATCTGGGGTGCTGTAAGAAGTAATTTCAACGTTTGAATGACTATCAAGTTCTGCTGGCAGGTGCAGAAAGGTGTCCTTGTCTACAGTCTCACTAAGAGCACTTCTTCAGATTTTTACATCATGGTGCCAGAATCTGTTCCTTTCAGAAATCTCACTGGAGCATTATCGTTCCAGTGTAGGCTGTTGCATTAATCTCATTGTGCCATGGCACAGTTGGCTTCCAGAGAGTATGTAATCACAAGCAGGTGTGGGCTGTGCTCTTTCCTACTGTTCTCTGCATTTGAATATTACCTGGTTTGTGACATTCACTGGAAAAAAGCCCTTCCTTTGCTACTGAAGGGACAAACCTGATCCTTCAGCATCCTGAGTTATATGGGCACAGCTGTTTATATCTGATTGGAAGCTGTTAGGAATGTGCTGCTTAGAAGTAAGATGAAAGTTTTTGGGGGATGGGGGTAATTTTTATTTTTATAAATGTTCTCTTCCCCTCTTCCCTCTTTGAAGAAAAGAAAAAACAGTTTTTACCACAAAGAGAGAAATTGCTCAGCTGAATATCATAATGAGCAGAGAAGTTTCTGTGATTCAGTATTTCTGAGGATAATAAAGTCTCCAAATCATAGATTTTTTTTTTCCCCAAGTTAAAAATAATAGTGCTGAGTTGGGATTTTTCTCTTATATATATATATATATATTTAACTGTGCTTGAGGGTTTTTTATGTAATAGGAGATTTCCAAGTATGGAATGAGCAGAGAATAAAGTGTCTGCCCTACTGTGCTATCCTGTCTATTGTGGCAGTTCCAGAGGTGATAAGTATAGCTCTATTAAGATGAGAAGGATTCTTGATCTCCGAGTCCCACAGGCTGGTAAATTCTGTGGAAAGTACAGGTGGTATCTGGTTATGGAGCTAACTAGGAGCTCAAGAAACTTGGAATAAATTTTTTTGCTCCTCTCTTAAAACACTAGAATGAGTTTCCAGAAGGCAGGAATTTTGTGTCTTTGGTGCAGTTGACCTGCAGTACATCTGCTTTTATTCCCAAATGATTGGGATAGAGGGACTGACTATGAGGTGATCAGTGCTTTCACTGATGTATGAAAGCAATTAGAGAACTATGGTATTTCTACTTCTCCCCATCTCTCTACCACGTTCTAAGGGATGAACAAATTACAAGTACTTTCTTGCAGGTAGCCAGTCTAACTTGTTTTCACAGCCTGTTCCTTCTTTTTTGTTCATTACAAGGAAAACCAGATAATATTGTACTGTAATTAAATCATTAAATATTAGCTTTCTTCTTGTAAAGATTGAATGCTGGGGGGTGTCCCACATAGGGTTGGTCTGGATGTGTCTAAGGTTACCTGTGCTTTAAAGTTGGCTAAAGTTATGATTTCAGAAGAAACCTAAACTGATGCAAGTATTTAAATATTTCATTCGGTGGAAAAGAAGTTGTGAATTTTAAATATCAAACAAAAACTTAAAGAAGTTCTGACCCTTTACCGTACTTGCTGACACAATGACATCTAGTATTAATTTCTGCTCTTATGTTTTGAAACATTGTGTTTATTCTTTTTGTTATTCCGTTACCACAAAGGACTTTGATCTAGAGAGGGTGTTTCAATAAATATGACAATAGAAATAAACTCCTAACAGCTTTCCATAAAAAAAGAACAGAAGACTACTAACATCAAAATAGGAAATGCAGCTACAGTTTTCCATTTTTTTTTACTGTAACAAATTTTTATTTTAAATATACCCCTGCTCCAAAACTCCTTTAGTAGAAATAATTCATAGTTGTTAAACAGAACAGCTTACTTTGTTTGTAGTGTTTTTTGATAGCTGTTCTAAACCACACTCTTGTGCTAGTATGGCAGGAGGTAAGAGGCAGGACTGGGAACAACACTTGAGTTAGATGCATTGCAGACTGTAATCCTGTTCCATACCTTCACAGTGAGCTGAGCCCAGCCATGTGAGTGTTTTGGATTAACAGTTGGACTCAATGATTTTAAAGGTCTTTTCCAACCTAAATGACTCTGATTCTATTCAAACATGCAGAGGTTTTGTTCTTTTGCTTGCTAGGGGTTGCTTCCTGACCTTTTTAGTTAAGTTTCACCTTTTTGCAATCTTGAAGTCACACAAAAGGTTTTCTGAGCTATTGCAGAGCTTTTTGATTCCATTTGTGGCTCTAGGATATGCTTACAGCAGTGTATCAGTATCTCTTTTGCCACATTCAGCCTGCAAACTTGCTGAAGTATACCACCGGCACTGCAGACTTCCTGGTTACATGCAAAACAAGTAGGTGGTGAAGGAGAAGGGTGTCAAATCATAACTTAAAAAAGTTGCTTGCAGGAGTTATTTCAGTGTCTTCTCCTTGCTCCTCACTTCTCTTTTTGCAGCTAGAACTAGTATCAGGGCTGGCTCATAAAGCTGTTTCTTCTGCTTTCTGGTGTCCATGCGTAATAATGCCTTTACCAGCCACAAGGCAGTTAAGTGAAATTTTTGTGTCTTTCCTTTACTTTCTGATTTTGAACACGTCTAATACTAAGTATGCACAGAATATGATTGAGTTATTTCTTATTCTTGGTAAAGAGCCTACGGACTTTTGGAAAATATTGCCCTTTTGGTAGCATGTGTAAAGTATTTGCTGTTGAAGACTGCAGCTTTGGAAGAAGGAGCTCAGTCTCATAGAGTGTTTGATTTCTCATACCTGAGTTTAGTGTGCAGAACAGGATGGGAGCTTAAGTCTAGTACCTGACAGTATAGGAGACTCATTCACAAACGTGATAATATTTGAGCACACCCACTCACCAGAAATGCATACCCAGAGCTTGGTAACTTGCTGTCTCATTTTTGTTGCTATCACATTGTTTCTCTGCCAGCTAATGAGTATGGCAGAGAAGGAATAATATGTCAAATCTAAAACTGATATTTTGATGAAAAGTCTTAACTTTGTTTAAAATTGACAGAAGGTGTGTTTTGAGTGAGGTGATTAAGATGCTTTCCTAAAGGTTTCTGGAATTCCAGAATGGCATCGTTACTTTATTTTTCTTCCAAATTTAAGAGGAACGGGTATGGGTAAAGATACTTGCCCTAAATTAACTGTCTATCTCTCTGTACCTGGGAGGAGCTGACAAGTGTAGGCCACACTAAATGGTAGGGTGAGGCTGGGCATTTTGAGGGGGGGTACTGGTGTAGTTTAAGCTTCTTTACTTACAGCTCTTCTCACTTGCAGCCCTGTTTGCTGAATCGGATTGGGGTTTATTTCTTTTTTTGTCTTGTACTTAATAAATAACCTCCTTTTGCATTCTGTGTTTAAACAGGAGAAATAAATTTTTATTCTTTTTATATCTCAGGCTTTCACAAGGTAATGGAAGGAATCCACAAAGCCACTGAACTTGGCTACCGTCCTGTTAAGGTAAAGCCAGCGTTCATTTACTCTGAAACTGTTGTGTTTTACCATAATTGTGATTAAAAGATGCAGTTCACCTGATGAGGAATTTATTATTCTCTCCTGTAAATAATTTTTAGTAAAACTGAAAAGAACTGTAGTAGATTGAAGATTGTGTTTAGAGGCAATGAGAGAAATCCATATAATCTCATTGCGTAGCTGAGGGTACTTGTCTTACCCAGCTGTGAACTTGGCCAGGGGAGTTAGTTAACAGGTAGAAAACTACCCTGCAGAAAAGACATCAATTTTCTCTCTCTTGGCTTATCTCCTTAGCTGCTTAGAGCAGACTCTGATGAGTGCCAATGTCAGGGAGAGGGAAAGTGAGTCCTTCTTTGGGGTACAGGTAAACCAATAACATGAAACTTCACCATGACTCAGCTGTTTGAGGTTTTGCAGCTGTGGTTCCCTTCAGTTTTTCCAGTATTTGGGAAGATCTATTATGTGTGAGTGGTTTAGGCTATAGAGCTATGAAAAACAGTTGAAATTAAACTAGGTTTTAGGCTTTCCTGAAAGATCTTAAGAATGATAATGCATGATGCTCAGACATACAGATCTGCCTTATCACCAGGGAGTGTTTCAGCAGCTACGTAGCTATCTTTTTCTACAGATAAAGCAAAGAGGACCCGAGGCTCCAGTGTAAATATTTGTCGTGGTTTAAGCTGTAAATTTCACCTCTCCCTCCCTTTCCCCCCCCCACTCCAATGGGGGGGAAATGGGGAGAAGAGCCGAAAGAATTTAACTCCCACGGGTTGAGATAAGAACAGTCCAGTAACTAAGATATAATACAAATCACTACTGCTACTACCAATAATAATAATAATAATGACAAGGCAAATACAAGGGAAAAGGATACAACCGCTGGGAAATGGATATAACCGCTCACCGCCCGACCGAGCCGAGAGAGCACGAGAGCCAGCCCACTTCCAGGTTCCCGCCCCCACTATTTTACATCCTGGGCATGACGTGCTGTGGCACTGAATAGCTCTTTGGTCAGCTTGGTTCAGGCGCCCTGTCTCCGCCTCCTCCCAGTTCCCCCTCCTCCCCGGCATAGCATGAGACTCGGAAAAGCGGAACCCTTGACAATATTGTTTATGATGAATATGCAGAAAACTCAGTTTCAGCCTGTTTTGGAGGAAGGCAGAACCCGTCTTGGAGCCTATGATTATGGAGTGCACTGTGAACACTTCTGGATCTGGAGAATTTGCCTATGCCATAAACAGTGCTATAGAAGGTCCCCTGTCAGTGCTTTTGCAGAAGCTGTACAACATAAGAATGGGGAGTGAAATTGTCATATTAGACAGTAAATACTGCCATACACTAGATGAGTAAGATGATGCCTTTGTTACCTAGCTATTGTTAGTCACCTTGCTAAACGGAAAACTAGAAACTTTAATGTTGCTGGGTGCAAAAACTTAAAGGCAAGCTTGGCAGAAATGATCATCTATATCATTGCAATCCTGCTGAATTCTCTCATCATTTTTGCTTGTAAAAAAAGCCTCCAAAAATTCGTTCTATGTTACCTTCTACAGGGACTGTGAAGCCTTGTGTTAAGAGGGAATAAAGTCATACTCTGCTCACTAATTTCAGGTGTTTGCTTTTCCTGCAGGTAAACTGTGTGGTGATGCGAGGCTTCAATGAAGATGAACTGCTGGGCTTTGTGGATTTCACAAAGGACCTGCCCCTTGATGTACGCTTCATAGAATACATGCCCTTTGATGGTAAGCAGTCCTGCTTTGAGATTCTTCATGGCAGGCAGTGTGCCTTGGACACAGGTGTATCTAGTTGTATCTAGTATTCACCCTGTTGACTTGTCTCTTGAAGTTCTGATAACCTCTTTTGGGTAATTAGGAATTGCTTTAAGTTTTATGTTGTATCTTTTGCAGCTTACCTGTCTTCTTGGGATAAGCTGGAGAAGGATTGGTGGCAGGATTAGTGGGGGCTGGGACACCTACAGGGAAAACTGAGATTTGTGGAGAATGTAAATGTGGTTCTCTGCTAACTAAAAAAATGCATACCACAATTTAAAGTTATGCTGGTTTTGTTAATTCTAGGCAATAAATGGAACTTCAAGAAGATGGTGAGCTACAAAGAAATGCTTGATACAATTAAACAGCAGTGGCCTGAATTGGAGAAATTGTCCTGTGAAACTTCCAGCACAGCCAAGGTGGGGGTTAGACAAAGATCATGTGAAATGTGTCACCATTCTTTCCCTGCCCTTAATCCCCAAATTTTCCCAAATTTAGCATTTATGTTTGACAAGCAAAATAAAAATACTCAGTGTGGTAACTGTTGGATTTTGGTTAAGCTGCCTGCATGTCATTTGACTCAACACAGTCTTTACCTTTAGAAATACAATGTGTTTATTGCATGCCTCAGTCAGATATAAAGAATGTGAGGCCTGTATTTACAATTTTTTAAACCGTCTGCACATCAACAAGCCTGATGAAACAGTTGTTCAATGAAATAACAGTACTGCTTTAGAGTGTGTAGTGCCACATGGGGAGTTTCTAGCCTACATGAATCTATGGCTTGTGGTTGCCTTAGTACTGGCATCACCCGTCATTTGATAAGTAAAAGAGCAAATATTTAACAAGCTTGTGAATTTCCAGGAAAAGGCAGAATAAACAGGAACCCCTGACAAAGCTGACTTTGCTTTATTTCTTATTCTTCTGTAACCTTAAAATTGAAGAAAATCTGTGTTAAAACATCTTCTGGTCTTTGGACAAGTGCAGCATTAAAAATGAGTAGTAGATGTTTGACGTCTTTTTTTTTTCCTCCTCTGTATTTCTGTAGAGTTATAAAGTGCCACATTTCCAGGGCCAAATCAGCTTTATCACCTCCATGTCAGAGCACTTCTGCGGATCCTGCAGTCGGTTGAGGATAACAGCAGATGGGAACCTAAAAGTTGGTAGTGAAACAGGATTCTCTTTGCTTTCATGTGACAAAAGTAATGTTGAAATTCTTCCCTCCAGAGTAGCTGGGATGTAAAGTAGGATGGAAAGATACTTAATTGATACAAAATCATCTTAAACATGTGACAAGCGGATGATTTCCCACTAAAAAAGGATCCAAGCAGCTGTGAGGGCTGGCTTTTGTGTTCTACAAGGATCCTGTCGTGTTTCACCAAACATCATCTTGCAACTGTTCTCATTCAAAAGCAGCCCCTACATTTGTGAAGCGGCTGTAGGGAAGGGAAGGGGAATAACTATTTCTTGCCACGTTGAAGCTGGCAGTTTCTGGGGGAAAATTGAAGTTTTCAATTAAAAACTGGCATTTGCATGTTGTCACCTGATATTGACCACAGCTGTGCTGCTGTCTAATGTCAGATGACTGAGGCAGCCTGAAGGCCCAGTGAGCTTGCATTACATAAACACCCCAGGCTGTTTATATGTGTACATAAAGAGAGATAAAGAAAAAGTCTCCGTAAGTGTTCTTGTTCTTCAGTAGGATGGGTCTGTTCAAACCTCTTTACTCTGAGTTTAGCATGAAATACTTGTAGAAGCTCTTTGCTTTATTCTCATTTCTCCTCTTTGTTTGCTTGGGTTGGCTGTAGGTGTGCCTTTTTGGGAATTCAGAAGTGTCCTTGAGAGATCACCTACGGTCAGGTGCCTCAGAGGAAGAGTTGGTTCAAGTCATTGGAGCAGCAGTGGGCAGGAAGAAGAAACAGCATGCTGGTATGTTTGTTGTACCTGACAAATAACAGCAATGACTAGAGAAAGCAATGTCCTGGTACTGCTGCGGAATGCATTGACTTGCCAGGAGGAAGAAGGAGAGGAAAGCTTCTTGAATGAAGCTGCATTATTTAAGGAAAGTATTTTCCCATCTGATAAAGAGTATTGTCTGGTAGAAAGCTGGTAACATACCAGTCCTGCAAGTACTCCAGAGTCTGAATGTTAGTTTTGAGTCTTCTAATTTTCCACATGAGCTAGAATCTGGACCATCTACAAGTCTTTTGGACTGACCTTTGTCTTTAAAGAGATGCAAATACCACTGCTCACAACAGCAGCAAAATGTAAAACTAAGTAAAAATTAATGGAGTTGCGCTGGATCACTTTTTCTCAAAATTAATTTGCTGTAAAATAAGTACCAAAATGAAATTGAGCTGTCGGTCCAACTACTGTATTAAATGACAGATCCCTTTTTGAGTGTGTAGAAATTCATAACCACCTATCTATTGCTCTGCATACGATCATGACACAAGATCCATGCTGATGCAGTCACATCCTCAGGTTACATTAGTCTTTCCTGAATTTATATTCATAGCAACTGTATTTCAGTCGCATCTGTACTTAACCATATTTTTGTAATCTGGCTGCAGCTGGGAATGCTGACCTCATGTATGAACTGGCTGTATGATTACACTAAAAATACACTTTGGCCCTTTTGTTCTCTTGGAGATTCTGCCAGTTTACTAACAGTTGGTTTTGCCCTTTTTGCATGATGTGTAAAACAAATGTAAAGGGAATTTTTAAATCTGAGCATAGACTAACTTCAAAATTTATTGGTTTGCCCAGATAAAATAGTGCTGTGTAAACATAAGGGAAGGAGTAGAACGATTGGTTCCTTTACTTTCAAGCCATTCATTTCTGACTTTCTGATTAGGGGAGAAGAGTGTTTTTCCCCTCTAGTAAAGGCGTTTTGCCATCAGCAGCATTTACCTGGCATTGTCTGTCATCTTCCAATTTGTGTTAATCCCAGTGTTGTCCCTGGGGCCTTCTGTGATTGGACAGCTCTGAACTGGAGCACTGTTAACAGCTTATCCATAGAAGTAATACAGTTAAATGCTATTGTTAAGATACAAGAGAGTCTCAAATTGTCTGAATTCTGTAGTAGGGAGACTATAATTCAGATTATGCAAAGCTTTCTGGGAAAGGGTTCTACAGTGTGATAGAGCCATAGCAGCTGGATGCTTGGAGGCTGTGGCAGCTGTAGTTTTAAATAATAACCATGCTGGATTTCTCTTCCTCCAGCTTCCTCAGTCTTTACTGCGCTTTGATTTTCCTAGCATGCAGGTTGCACTGTGAAGAGCAGAAAACAAAATATATAAACCAGATGCATGACTTCAAACCTAAAAAGCTAGGATTTTTATGTGTTCCTTATTTTATTTCTAGGCATGTTTAACATTTCCCAGATGAAAAACCGGCCAATGATCCTGATTGGTGGGTGACAAATCAGTACGTAATAAACATACAATGATTCTGTTTGCTTTTTGTCTTTGGAGGAGCAGAGTGGATTGGGCTTTCAAGTCTAACTTGTATTTGGTTCTGGCTTAGGTTTAGACAAAGAAATGGGTTTCTATAAAAGGCAGTTGTGGTTAACAAGCTGAAGCAGAAGAGGAGAAAAGTTTAATGTCCCTACCAAGCCTTATCCAAGACCCTAGTGCTTGTACTTCTGTTGCCTTTTTATTAGGAAATAGGATCTACAGCAGTCTTCTACCATAGGTTTTCACTGGGACTGTTTGCCCCTTGATGCCCCGCTTTAAAGGGCCATCACTTTTTCCGTGTTGAGTGGTGCTGGATTGTATTTCTGTTTGCTTTTGCTCTTTTGTATCTGGCTACTGCTGTGCTGTGTTCCAGGAAGAGGGGAAAGAGGACCCTTTGTTTTAAGTGGGTATTGACTTTCTGCATGAGGAGTAATGTTCTGGGTTGAAGTTTTTTTTCTGGGAGGTTGTTTTGTTTTGGGTTTTTTCCTGATAGTATTTCATCTTTAAAATAGCATTTCCTATGTTAAACTTTTGACAGCTCACTGGGACCTACATAATTTTTCAGGATGCATTTGAAAAAATCTCCACACACCAAAGTTAGCATTCATAGCAATGTTTGTATGGCTACAGCTCTGATCCATCCAATTTCCTTTTGAGAAGTGCTTTAATGTTGTCTGACATACCGTGAAAGAGGCAGCCTGTCCAGGTCCTCCCCCAGCCATTCCATGTCCCTTAGAGACTAGCTGCTGGCAATCACTGCAGACTGGAGACGAGCGGAAAGTATCCATCCCACTGTGACACATGGGGACTCATTAGGAGATTTCCCAATTGTGTTTTGAATTACTTACAAACTTCAAATAATGCTGGCGTGCAAGCAGTCAGTGTGTGTGTGTGTATGGAATTAATTTAATGAAACTTAATGAATGCTGTGGAAATCACTAATTGGTTTTGCTACTCGCAGTAAGCCAAACCTGGCTTCTTTCCTGAGCTGCTGTTGTCTGATCCTTTGCTGTATAGTTTGTATCCCATTTTGCTTAATAGAATCATGGAATCATAGAACCATAGAATAGTTAGGGTTGGAAAGGACCTTAAGATCATCTAGTTCCAGCCCCCCTGCTAGGGGCAGGGACACCTCCCAATAAACAGTGTCACCCAAGGCTCTGTCCAACCTGGCCTTGAACACCGCCAGCGATGGAGCAATCACAACTTCCCTGGGCAACCCAATCCAGTGCCTCACCACCCTTACAGTAAAGAATTTCTTCCTTAGATCCAATCTAAACTTCCCCTGTTTAAGTTTGAACCCATTACCCCTTGTCCTGTCACTCCAGTCCCTAATGAAGTGTCCATCCCTAGCATCCCTGTACCCCCCACCTTCAGCTACTGGAAGGCTACTATGAGGTCTGCACACAGCCTTCTCTTCTCCAGGCTCAACAGCCCCAACTTTCTCAGCCTAGCTTCATACGGGAGGTGCCCCAGTCCCCTGATCATCCTCGTGGCCCTCCTCTGGACTTCTTCCAAGAGTTCCATGTCCTTTTGATGTTGAGGATGCCAGAACTGCACACAATCCTCCAAGTGAGGTCTCACAAGAGCAGAGTAGAGGGGCAGAATCACCTCCTTTGACCTGCTGGTCACGCTCCTTTTGATGCAGCCCAGGATACGGTTAACTTTCTGGGCTGCGAGCGCACAGTGCCTGCTCATGTTCATTTTCTCATTGACCAGCACCTCCAAGTCCTTCTGCGCAGGGCTGCTCTGAATCTCTTCACTGCCCAACCTGGAGCTGTGCCTGGGATTGCTCTGACCCAGGTGTAGGACATCGCACTTGGCATGGTTAAATTTCATCAGGTTGACATCAGCCCACCTCACATGCGTGTCAAGGTCCCTCTGGATGGCATTCCTTCCCTCCAGCGTATCAACCAAATCACACAGCTTGGTGTCATCAGCAAACTTGTAGAGGGCGCACTCAATCCCACTGACCATGTCACCGACAAAGATGTTGAACAAGACCGGTCCCAGCACCAGTCCCTGAGGGACACCACTCATTACTGGTCTCCAGCTGGACATTGAGCCATTGACCACAACTCTTTGCGTGTCGCCATCCAGACAGTTCTTTATCCACCACGTGATCCACCTATCAGATTGATGTCTCTCCAACTTAGAGACAAGGATGTCATGTGGGACAGTGTCGAATGCTTTGCACAAGTCCAGGTAGATGATGTCAGCTGCTCTACCCCTGTCCATCAGTTCTGTAGCCCCATCATAGAAGGCCACCAAATAGGTCAGGCAGGATTTCCCCTTAGTGAAGCCATGCTGGCTGTCACCAAGTGTCGTTGTCGAGACGGCCAAAAATCACACACACACGTATTTTCGGTGACTTCGTAAGAATTAAAAATAGGCAGGTGCTTTATTACTACAAACCATTACTTATATACCTTTTCTAACACACGTGTCTTTTAGCCATTGGTCAATATTAGTTAGCAATGGTACATTATTGGATAACCCTTTACCACATTACATAAGTCCATTGTTTTGCAAAGTTCTGTCTTTGTTGCTAGTTACTCCCCTTATCTGACTCGCTCCTTCAGACTCCTTTTACTTTCCCATTCAGATGCCTTCTACTTTCAGACTTGGCTATCTTCTGTTTTCCCACTCATGTGCCTTTGGTACCTCATTTCTCAAGGATACACTTTAGCATTTTCAAGACTGAGTTCTAACTTCATGCCTTCAGTCAGGGAATACACGGGCCTACTGTAGCCCCCCACCACAACCAAGCACCTTGTTGTTCTTCACGTGCCTCAGCATGCCTTCCAGGAGAATCTGCTCCAAGATTTTGGCAGGCACAAAGGTGAGACTGACTGGTCTGTAGTTCCCTGGCTCATCCATTTTCCCCTTCCTGAAAATGGGGGTTACATTTCCCTTTTTCCAGTCATCGGGAACTTCACCTGACTGCCATGATTTCTCAAATATGATGGACAGTGGCTCAGCAACTTCATTTGCCAGCTCCTTCAGGACCCGCGGATGGATTTCATCCGGTGCCATGGACTTGTGTACATTCAGGTTCCAAAGATGGTCTCAAACCAGATCCTCTCCTACAGTGGACCTAAGGTTTTCATTCTCACAGTCCCTGAGACTGCCTTCCAAGACTTGGGTGGTGTGGTCAGAGCATTTGCCATTGAAGACTGAGACAAAGAAGTCATTAAGAACCTCAGCCTTCTCTAAATCCAGGGTAGCTAGTTCTCCTCAATAGCTTCTGGAGGGGGCCCACATTGTCCCTAGTCTGTCTGTTATTTGCAGTGTACCTATAGAATCCCTTCCTGTTATCCTTAACATCCCTAGCCAAGTTTAATTCTTAGTGGGCCTTACCTTTCCTAATCTGGTCCCTAGCTTCCCAGACAACATCCCTGTATTCTTCCCAGGCCACCTGTCCTTGCTTCCACCTTTTATAAGCCTCTTTTTTCCTTTGAATTTTCCTCAGCAGTTCCTTATCCATCCAACGAGGTCTCCTGGCCCTCCTGCAGCACTTCCTTCTAGTTGGGATGCATCGCTCCTGAGCTTATAGCAGGTGATCCTTGAATATCAACCAACAGTCTTGGGCCCCCCTGCCCTCTAGGGCTATATCCCATGGAACCTTACTGAGCAGGTTCCTGAAGAGGCCAAAGTCTGCTCTCTTGCAGTCCAGGGCAGTGAGCTTGCTGCACGCTCTTCTCACTGTCCTGAGGATCTCGAATTCGACCATCTCACGATGCCTGTAGCCAAGGCTGCCCTGGAGTGTCCCATTTCCAACGAGCCCTTCCCTTTTGGTGAGGATGAGGTCAAGCATTGCACCTCTCCTTGTTGGCTCCTCTATTACTTGCAGAAGGAAGTTTTGTTCCGCACAATCGAGGAACTTCCTGGATTGCTTGTGCCGGGCCGTACCATCCCTCCAACAGATATCAGGGTGGTTGAAGCACCCATGAGAGCAAGGGCCTGTGAGCGCGATTCTGTTCCTATCTGTCTATAGGGCGCTTCGTCCGCCGAGTCCTCTTGATCAGGCGGTCTGATTTTTGCAGATCAAAAAAGGGACTTTGCCTGAATTTAGATTACTGCAGTGGTTTGGTTTGGTTTGGTTTGGTTTGGTTTGATTTGGTTTGGATTGGTTTGGTTTGGTTTAAAATACCATGAAATCTATGGTTGATTTAAGCTTTCAGATAAATGTTTGGAGGGTATTATGGATGAAGAAGCTGCTAAGCACATCAGAGGCTGGGACTAACAAAAAAAAGAGATTGCTTGGTTTGTTTTTAAAGAAAAAGGGCACAGTGGCACAAACAATGGCCATACTGTGTCACTGTCATGTGGACAGTCCAAGGGGATACTTGAAAGCGTGGTCTAATTCCAAATTTCTCCAACCAAAGAGAGCAGGAGCTCCAGAGAAGAAGAAACATGCTTATCAATGAGGCTATTAAATGAGTGCTTAACCACTTACGTCTATACTGCTTTCTCTTTACTTACAAAACAAATCACTATTTATATGTGAAAAAGGCTCCTTGTCTTGACACTTGGCATTTAGCCCTCTGCAAATGCCAAAACCAAGGGATTAAATGGTGAAGAGGGGTAGGAGGGCTTACTACCTCTCTGCCAGCTGGGAGCTCTGCCAGCTCAGCTTGAAACACACTTCTGAGTAGATTTAAAATCTATCTGTCAATGAAAGGAGCATGGTTTTTCCAGTGCTTAAACTTCAGCTGTCATTAACATGGTAAGAGCTGTTCACAATAAGAGAGTTTCCCATCACAGAGACACCCTCTGAACTCATAGACAGTGCAGTTGCAGTGCTTCTGGTTCCTGCTGTCCTTAGGTGCTGGCTTGACCCTTCCCTGCCGAAGGGGATGAAAGCAGGAAGTGTAGCTACCTGTGCTAGGAGGAAGGTGTTTGGAAAGGCAGAGTTGAAAATCTGAGTGCAAGAATTTCCTATTAACCCTGTCAGGCCTTTGTAAGAAGACTGCAGCTGGGACAATCTCCAATGGATGCTGAAATGCTGTGATGCTGTGACTTCCTTTTCTTCAGAATGGATGTTCCTATAAGCTTTCTTGGCTGCTGTTTCTCAGTGTTCATAGTTTTGAAAGCAAGTTGTTTCTTCTTATCAGAGACCTTGAAATAAGTGGTTTGAGTCTTTGGATTTGTAATAACAACTAGCAAATGAAGGGAACTGATGAGAGAGAAAGACTTGAGGAGAGAAGGGGATGTTTGGAGGCTTACTGAGGTTTTTGTAGTACAGAAAGTGCCAAGCAGTGCTCTGAGAGTCTTCTCAGGTACTGCAGACTCAGCTTAGCTTTCCAGTTAGTAATATGCATTCTCATGTTACTCATTTTTTTTCCCCTCTAGACCCTGCATTGATGCTGTTCCCACTATGCCAAGATGCCCTACAGAATTCCCCAAATTCAGAACAGTGGGGTCACACATTCAGCCATTGGCTGACTTTGAGAGCAAGATTCCCCAAACAAATGAGAAAAGCATTAATGGAAAACAAGCTTACAGGACAACTCTGCCTGCCAAGATCTCTCCCAGAGCAACTGTGGCATATAACAACAGGAATTGTACAACCCCATCTCAGAGGCTCATGTGTCTTCCAGAAGGACCCAAGCTCCACATTTGACCCAAAGTGCCTTGATGCTTCTCCTGTAAGCCAAGTTCCAGTGGACTACCAGTCCAAAGGGGCAAGTCCAGGATCAGAATTGGGCACTATGATATCTCGTGCCTCTGACAGCTTAACTCACACTGATGAAGAAGGACGGGCCACAGTGGTTGATGTTGGAGGGAAGCCATGTTCAAGAAGAAGTGCTGTTGCTGTTGCTGTGGTCCGCCTGGGTGAGAAGGCATTTGGGATGGTAAGGCAGAACCAGGTGAAGAAGGGGAATGTGCTGGCAGTTGCCCAAATTGCAGGAATTCAGGGAGCCAAGCTGACAAGCCAGTTGATCCCGTTGTGTCACAATATCCCCCTCAACCATGTGGAGGTGTCTCTGAGCCTGGATGAGGACAGACACGCAGTGGTGATTCACAGCGCCTGTCAGACCTGGGGGAGGACAGGGGTGGAGATGGAAGCTCTAACAGCTGCCAGCCTGGCTGCCCTGACTGTATATGATATGTGCAAAGCAGTTACTCATGACATTGTGATTGAAGAGGTGAAGTTGCTTAGTAAGACAGGTGGCCAGAGGGGAGACTTCTCAAGAGTTTAGATCATACCCAGACACGTCCATGTGACCACTGCTCATGCTTGGCCTTTTACAGAACTACCTTTGCTTAGCTGGTAGGCTTGGAGACCTCAGCAGGTTTACCCTACAGCAACCCTAAAACTCCAGTTTTGCCTTACACTGACAGCTTACTGCTGGGTGACCAGTGGAGCCACTTATCCCTCTTGATAACCACATGTGTTTTTTAGAGAACAAGCTTCTCCACTCTACCAGTACCTAAATTTCAGTGTCCTCACCATGAGCTACAGCAAAGATCCCTAGCCGTGCCACAGAGTTGGGTTTGTTTTTCCTTCTTACTGTGAAATATTTGCAGCTGCTGTCATCGCACCATGCAACTGTGAGTTCTGGAAATGAAGCAAGTGCTGGAAGTGCTGTCATTTGGCAACTTTTTTTAAGTCAAGGATTAACATTTCAGAGTTATGTCTGTCTTTCCCCCGGTGTTTTTGATTGAATTTAGAAGGTGTCAGTGAGAAGAACACAGCTTGGGAACCTTACCATACAGCAGAGATTATAGCTGGGGAACAGCCAGGTTCAGATGTGCAGCCCCCATCCCCTTGCATTGCTACTTCTTCCCCTGCCTGCAAATGGGAATATCCACTTATCAGTTTCAAAAGAAAAAACAAAAAAGATGGCAGCTACTCAGTTCTCTTCTCTGTAAAACATGATGATGTAGAAACAGAGGATTTCTGGGTTTGAAAGAATTATTTTGCGGATCCAAAAGATACCTTTTACAATGTCAGAAGCATGTTCCAGCATTTTGACCTTAGCACTCATACACATAGAGGCCCTGTGTCTGCATGCTCAAGGACTTAATTGTGTCATGCACAGAAGCAGGTATCAGCTCTCCCTGGCTTCAGAAATAGGTGTCACACCGAGCCACAGAAGACCCCAAATTTTTCAGTCCTACAGTGCAGCTCCTAATAATGAGCAACCTGCATTGTCCTGACAGATAAAACAAACTTTAACAGCCACATGGAAGAGTAAGGCAATTGGTGTTGGCTAGGCCAGAGTGTTTTCCTGCGTGTTTCTCCAAATTGCTTTTGTAAAGTCTTCTGGCCTCAGAGCTGTCCCCATAAATGTTACAGTGCCCCCTGTCACATAGCATTAAATAGCTTTGATAATTGACTATCCTAGATAAGAGATTACTTGAGTGTTGTTAATACTGATGGATCCTTTTCAAATGTTAATTTAAATTCTCTAAACTGGGTGTTTCCAACTTCGGTTTACTTGTTTTCTAGTGCTTATGGCTAATGTGAAATTGCGTATGATTCAGGGTGCTCTCTTCTCCATACGCACAAAGTGTTGAAGACAGCTCTAGTAACATCAGAGAGGCTACCAAAAAAGCATCTTAAACCTTGTGGGCAGCTACTTCTCATGAAATAAGGTTTAGTTACTGTGAGCATCAGTAAACCACACATCACACTGTTGCACATCCTACTCACTTACAGTAAGCACAGGTCTAAGATGAGGAGGCAATAGGTTTTATGATAAATCCTCTGCAAATTTCATACACTAGCTACCACAGAAGTCACCTTTTCCATCATGGATTAATTAATTTGATTCTTTTTTCATTGTCACTGTGAGATAAGGCACACACACAGCAGTTACAGCTGAATGGGGAAGGGGTCAGGAAAGCTTGGTGCTCAAACTCCATTAACATTTCTACACCTACATCCAGTGTTATAGTCATGATTGCCTTGACAGCACTGATCTGTCTGTAAGTTAATAGTAGGGGCAGGAGTGTACCTAGCACTGCTGTACTGAGCACCAACAATCTTCCAGCCATGCAGATACATGAGATTATGTTCATCTGCAGAGCTGCTGTGCCCACAGCACAAAAGTTTCCCTAGCTCAGCATGGTAACAGATTGCCAGAAAAAGGAAGCATGTGTGTAACCTGCTAATTTAACTGATTACACACAAGCACTTAACTCCCCCCACCACGCACAACCCACCCTGCCCTCCATGCTCTCGCCCAGTCTCTAGCTAGCTTTGAAAACTAAAAGGAAACTAGACATATTCAGTAGTATTAAAATGGTGCTTTGGGGCGTATGATACTTTGGCTTCTGATAAGTTTGTGATCATGCTGTAAAGCTCACCCAAAGGAGTGAGTCAAGGCTACACAAGGGACTACAGAGCACATGCATGACTGCCACTCACATTTTGCTACTTACGCACATTTCACTACTTTCTTGGGTTAAGAGGGGCAGAAAGCTTTGGGCAAACAGATTTTGGTGCCATTTTATGGTTGTGTTAAATTATCACGTCTTGAAACTGCATATATATCTATATAGATATAACTATATAAAGGTATAGATAACAGTCAACATTTGTGAGAAAAATGAGCTGACAGCAGTGTATGTGTCAGTGGTGCTGGGTGGGCAATGGTGTAATATATATTCATGAACTGACTACTTTTTGGAGGCTTTCTTTTTTTTCTCCACTGCATTTTTAATAAAGACTAATTGTAATGGAGTATGTTTTGTATTACTTTGGATTCCCGTTTTATTCGTTCAAAGGAACATCTATGTTTTAATCCACAGCTTCTATGAATAGTTAACTCTGGACAGGCAAAAAGACAAACTTTATAAGTTACAGTGATTAGTCATCAATTATTAGGGGATCAGTCACAATAACTTATCACTACAAAGAATCTATTACTTCCCTTTTTTTGTTGAGTGAAGCTCCTGTCTATCTGCTGGTCTTAAACTGAGTAATCCTGTAGGCTTAACATAATAATTTACCTCATCATTATCTCAGCTTCTCCCACATGCCTGTTTCAAGTCAGTGGCTGCGTATAACAGCTCTGCTTTGTGTTGCAGGGTAACATAAGGTACTGGTGCCTTCAGAGCCCTCGCTCTTAACAGTTGAAGGACCGTGCACAGAAACTGAGGTCTGGGGAAGTGCCTGTAGAGAAGTCCATACCCCCTCAATCACAAGTCTAAGGAATATTCCCCTTCTGGTCCACCTGAGCTTCCCGGAAGTCTCTTACCTATTACCATGAAATCCAGTTTCTACTTGAGGAAGTTGATGAGCTGTTAACTGTAGCCAGGCACAGTGCACTTGCTGGTGCTTTGCAAGAGGGCAAACAGCAGCTCTACTGGCAGAGGGTCTCTCCAGGTACAGCCTCCAAATGGCAGAATAACAGCTCAAAGTTTACATCCTTTTTTTCTAGGAGCTGCTTCCTAATTTGGAGCCAGTTTTTTGAAGGTTTAACCAAAAGAAACAGTATAAAGCACCGAGCCCACCACATCTCTTCTCCTGAAGGAAGCTGTAAGAACATGAGTCGCATTTCTAGCGCTGTGCTGCCAAGCACCGCACAAATGCCAATACTGCAGAATCCGGCAGCCCTTACAATGTTACAGTATAGCTTTAGCCTAATGGAAATTCTGCCTTGTCCAAGCTAATGTGCCATTTGTGAGTTACTGCTTGTTCATTGCTAATCCAGCCTACGTCTTCTATGGCAGTTCAGCCTGTCTTTCCTTCATGCCCACATCCTGGAGCTAGTTGTCCCACCCTAGGACTGCCCTGGAAAAAACTGGATGCGGCATAGAAGGGAGAAGGCAGCAAAAGCTGGTCACTAAGTATTGCTAAAGAGATTAAATCTAGGTCAGAGAGAACAGTGCTCTCAGAAATTGCTGGAGAAAGAGTGGGACTTTGAAGGAAGACACGGCTTGAAATACTTTAGGAAGGCATTTCTTTTTCCCAGTGAGAACCACTCAAAATCAGACTAAAAGCAACAACAGCTGAGCACTAAAAAAAGGAATGAATTTTTAGCTATTCTAAGCGACTGGTGACCTGTAGTAATTCTCTGACATTACTCAGCTTTACATGGGATTTGACTGGACAGAATATGGCTCTTCATCCCACCCCTTCTGTGGCCTTTTGCTAGCTTGCAGCACCTTCTGGTTGCCTCAGCAGCAGTTAGGCAGGTATCTAAGAGCCTAAGAAGGGCTATAACATTGTGTGTGCTTTGGCCAGGATACAGCACTGCTAATTAGTTACATGGAAACACAGTTCACTTCACCTACTAGAGCCTTGCTCCAAGAGAAGCTTAACATTTCAGGCAACCCAGCAGTTGGAAGAGTTGCTGGTTGCAGTGGCATGACTAGACTTTCATTTTTTGAGACTTCAGGTTAAAGTCCCAATGTAGGTGTCAAAAGCAGTGGATCCAAGGAGCGCTGCAAAGTCATGACTGTGGTGACAAACCCCTCACACATCTGGCACACTCCCTGGAAAGGCACAGGCTGGAGCAGCCGAATCTTTTTTCACAGGCTGGGCTTGAAGTGCTTTGAGCAAGCTCAGTACACCCTGTCATAAGAGCAAGAATTTGGTCCCAACAAGCTTAAACAGTGGCAGCCAAGACACAAATCCAGCTATCTATCTCTACCTTCCCTTGTCTCTCCACCCTGCCAGTGCCTTGTATAGGAAGCTTTCAGTTTAGCATCTCTGGCTTTGCACTTGCCTTTTTGCTCCTTTAGAGAGCAAAGGGTACCCAAAGTAACAGTTGTGAAGTGCAGCTGAGTACAAGTTCTGAGTACTGGAAGGGATGGGTGCCCCGAGACACTGCTGAGCTTTGCTCTGAACAGAGCAGCACAACAAACCAGGCACTGCTCAGCTTCATGTGCACAACCTGATTGCAATGGCGTGGCCATGCTCCTCAGTCAGCCTGCCTAGTGCCCCTGGCTCTCCAAGGGACTATCCACATAACATGTGCTCCACAGAGCAAAACTTCACACTTCATTGTTGCTTACATTTCTTCCAGAAGCCCAAATTAGCAACAGTATTATAGAGACAAATGCTTCACCAATAGCTCCATCAACAGAGAGGGATAGAGGTTATCTTCAAATTCTGGAGAGCCTGCTCAAAACCAGAAACTCTCAGTACTACTAAGCTGTTCCAGCATGGATTTAACCTTAACAAATAAATGCAACAGCCTTTCATGCCCATGATACTTCCGGCATGTACAGCTGGCAGGACACAAGGCCAGCAAAAGCAGAGTGTCCAGTTGCAATGTCAAGGGCAGCTTGGCTGTGGTGTGACAGGAGGCTGGGGAGGAAAAGGAGGAGGAGATAGCAGGAGAGTTGGGCGACTGTGTAGTGTTAATATTATGCTTGGAAGATTCCACATGCCATTAGATACATAGCTACTCCATCAGTAGTGCCCTGGGCCAGTTGTGGCAAAGCTCAATCAGCACCAGCAGAGATGTGCAGCATTGCACCAGGCAGTGACCCTGCTGGTAGCATCTGCCTCTGTGGAGCTGAGAGAGAGGGGTTTCCAGCCCGCTATTACTGCCACCCAGCAAGGCCTTAATGAACTCCCGTTTCATTAATGGAATCATTTCAGCACTCGTGCCTCCCTATGTGCAGCTCCAGCAAGACTGGAATTGCTGCTGTCTTGAGTGGTGCACGGAGCTGCACCGTCCCTCCGTCCCATCCCATCTGATCCCATCCCCTCCCACTACCTCCCTGCTGCCACCCACAGTCTGTGCGCCTCCAAGAACTGCGCTTCCCCTCCCCGGGCCTGACGCTCAATGGAAACGTTATAGCTCTGCATGGCTTACTTGGCTCTGGCAGATCAGCTCCCGGGGCCATTCTCATCCCAGATCCAAGAAATGAGCCGAGCTGAGGGAAGGGAATAATTTCTGCTGCCCCTGAAGCCTTGTCTCTCCTGTTACAGCTGGCAGCTCGAAAGGCGCCATCCTGCCAAGACTGAATCTTAATTGGGATCAGTGGAAAAGACAAGCTGCTGCCAGGGCCTCCCTGATCCCAGACTTACAGAGAACATGGGCAGAGCTTGCCCGGCCCCACAGGAGAGGGCCTTCACTGGAGCTTACAAAAAATAAAGTAAAATCCCCTGCAGGGCTGTGGTGTCAGTGGAAGAAGCAGGCTGAGGCCAAGGAGGGCAGGAAACAGCTTAGGTAGTTTGCAGAGGGGGAGCATGCAGAACCAGACCATATGGAAAATCCTCCCATCCCACCGCCTGCAAGGATGGGAAATCACCAGCAAGGCTGAGGGGCATATGGCAATCCCCAGGACCTGAAGTGAATTAAATACTACAACAAGCTCTGAACAAACGCACAAAACTATCACAGCCTTGCGTGGAAACACTCCCGCCAAGAGCTATAGGACAAAGGACAAGCTTGTCTTCTTCTGCGATAAAGTCAAGAACAAAGCCTCTTCAAGCATCCTGTCCGCATGTGGCACCAGGATGCTACATGATGCTTTTTCCAAGCCACAGACACTGATTTCAAGCTCACTTTCTACAAAAGCCATAGCCAAAACTCACTCGTAACTCTGCAATTAGGCACAGTCTAGCCTCCCCTTTGGCTTTAAGGAGGCACCCAGAAGTGCTACTACCAATTCGTAATGTACCCAAGATGAGTGCTCCTGGCCTGATAAGCTTATACATGCAGTGCCCTGTCATCTCAGCCACCATCCCATCCCAGTGGCAGCAGAGTAGCAAAGCAAGTAGCCAGCAGTTGGGGTGATTCTGACACCATTTGTGCCATATTGCAGATTACAGTGAATCCCTGAAGTCCCTACAACAGAAGGCCACCATGTAAGGGTCCTGCTTGGACAGGGAGCTTTAGAGCTCACTTTGCTGATTCAGGGATCAAGGGTTACCAGCAGCTTATGCAACAGACGCCATGCAGGCATCTCAGAGCTGCTGCACCCGAGAAGCCAATGTGGGCTCTTGCTCTGGTAAAATAGCATTAGTGGGATTTTCCAGGCAGCAAACACACTCCAAGGGACACACCCAGGACATTCGGCCATCAGCAACACACTGGGTACAGAAGGCTCTTGGTCAGCCAGACTGGGGTTTGTATTTAAACACAAGTTTCTCCCACTCATCTTCATAGCCTGCTGTTTCCTGCCCAGCTTAATGAGGATGCCTCCAAGCACATCGCCCTGGGATGTCCCACATGCAGTTAGCCCATCACTGAAGACTATAGCTTTTGCAAACCTATACCAGAGAACTCTCGCTGAATCCCAGCAGCTGGAGGGGTTTCATTTCCACTTCACCAAGGCTGGCATTTCAAGGTGGTTTTATTTCTTTTTAATCAATGCATTTGGGCAGCTCTGGAGGGGTCTGGAGGAGGGGAGGGAGACAACACAGCCACTGTATCTGTACAAAGTACTTCACATGCAAGTGAAACATCTCGCTCAATGCGTTTATTGCAGTGCTGTTGCAGGCCGTCATTCCACCTCCACAAAGCTGTTATTTATTTACTTAAAGACTTGCATTCTGTGGAAAAAGATGCCCCAAGATAGTACTGTATTTCTAAAATCAAACCCAGCTGGAGCAGAGAGCAATCGAGTGAGCACTCCTGTGCTCCTCCCGTCAGTGGGAACAGGGATCTCCATGTCCTGGACTCCCGCACCCTCAGTGAGCTGCAGGAGAGCCCGGCAAAACACCTCCTGTGTCCTCAGCCATGAGGGAGGCAGCTCTCTGGGAAGCCAGGCTCAGACCAAATATCTTACCCAAAAGCAGAGGTGCCACCACTTACTACACAGGGAGTGAGGGTTTAATAGCAGTGATTGCACGTCCTTCCCCAGCAGCCCTGGGAAAGCCCTTGCTCTGCTGCAGGGGAGCAGGCATCCCACCAGGCATCTGACACTAGTTTGAGTGTGGCCAGGAGAAGTCATCTAACATAATTTATGAGAACAGGTGGCATTCTTTAGGCTTATCGGTTGTCCAACCTACCTGCTTGGACTTAACAAAGGTCTTTTCCAACCTAAATGATTCTATGACTCTGTGCATCCTCCTTACAGTGAAGCTCATTTATCCCTTCCTGTTGTAACCTAAGTTAAGAAACCTGTTTCCACAAAAACCATTTATAGAAGGGAGGGGAAAACTCAAGTTCCTCCAAACTTGTGTGGCACCAGCAAGGATTTTGCTCCCAGACAGGCTCTTGGCACCTGTTCCCCTGCCTGACACACGTGCATGGGGACCGCCTCTCCATCAGCTAGTAGCTGGGCTCAGAAACTAGTGCCTCAGCTCTTGAGAGCAGCTGGTGCCAGAGCTGCTCTTCAGGGGTGTCACCACAGCCTAGATTTAGCCTCATCCCTCAGACAAAACGTCTCCAACACACATGCAGCTGAAGATCACCAAAGGACTGGTCAGACACTGGTGGAGCCCTACACACACGTTGGGGCCTGGAGTACCTTGGAGGCACTTGGGAAGCAAAGCTCCCAGGAATGGCTGAGGTGGCTCCATGAGAGCTATTGGAAGGATGGTAAGGTGTAACCCCAAACCTTGCTGCTCTGCACCAGAAAGGTCATGCAGATGGGAAAAGATTGCAAAGACTGCACCAGACCCAGAACCAGCGGTGGAAGAAATGGGGATGGCTGATGGAGTGACAGCTGAATAACAAGGAAAACTATGAAAATGCTGGTGAGGTTGGGGGTATCTGTGTGCCAGCTGTCCCATGGCTCAAGGACCATGCCCTATTCTGAGCTCCCCCATGCTGTGAGCACAGAGACAATCCCTGGCATCCCATGAAGCTTGTTGCAATCAAGGCAGGAAGAGGAGGACAGTACCACCACTACAGGCTTGGACTATAATCCAGGAGGACCTGACCACAGGGATGTGGGCCAGACCACCATGTCATGCTCAGTCATGGGTTCAGCAGCAGCAGTCATTTTTCTCCTTGTTGGTAGCTGGTGCAGCACTGTGTTTTTGATTTTGGGCCTGGGAACCGTGCTGATAACACCAGTGTTTTCACTTACTGCTTGGTAATGTTTTGGTCTGTCCAAGGACTTTCTGAGTCTCACTCTCTGCCAGGGAGGAGGGGGAGCCGGGAGGAAGCAGAGACAGGACACCTGACCCAAACTGACCAAATTGGTTATTCCATACCATAGCACATCATGCCCAGGATGTGAAAACAGAGGGCAGAGACCCAGAAGGGGTGGGGTTCACTGCAGGGTTCGCTGCCGGATCGGGCTTGGTATTGGGTGGTGAGCAGTTGTATTCTCTGGAATCGGGAGCTGGGGGGAAGAAAGAGGGGGGAGTGAGAGAGAGACTGCGTGAGTTATAGAGGCTTAAACCACGACAATGAGTCACTCAAATTATTGTGTGCAGATGGGGACACTAACATGGCCTTCCCATTGCCGTGTGTTTGCCAGAAAGTGCCTGGAGACAGATTAGCAAGCCTGAGGGTTCCTCACATCTGACCTGCATCCAGAGAGCTAATGTTTACCACCAGACTGACAGGGTTGCTTTAGTAACCCTAATGTGGCTTTTGTCCCTCAGTTTCTCCCAAACATTAGATGAAGATTTCACCTCCTTGCCTCTGTGTGCATGGGTACCAGCTCAGATCCTGTTCTAACAGCTGAGAGGTGCAGACATTCTGGGATGGCAAAGCTCAATGCAGAGCTGAGGGAAGAGGTGGTCAGGAGGAAGAAGGGAAAAAAACTGGCCACCACTCCTGCAAGAAACTGTCTCTTATCAGAGCTCAGCTATTTCTGTGATTACGTCCATTTGCCCATAATTATACTGGTTCTGCTCCACACAGCACTAAGGTCTACTGATCTCTGTCCAAACTCCTGCTGCCTTCCTATTTGGATTAGGGTACCAGCATGGGTTAAAACTTAGAGAGTAAGATTGCTTCAATATCTGATTTATCCCCTTCCTCCTCCCATCCTACTTTGGGATGTGCTGGTCAGCTTCACCCTGGAGAAGATTAATCACGAACAGAGAACTGACAACTGCCTGACAAGGACAAGATCACAGCAATTGGACAAGCTGCAACTTAGAGTCTTTTTCACTGACCCTGGTACAAGTCCACGACATGCTTGCTGATGCATCCCAGCACTGACACCCCAGGACCTGGCACAAGATCAGCATCCCGAAGGCCACAGCTAGCTCTGGTCCCAGTGTGATATTGCCTCAGTGCTGGATCTGCCTCTGAGGTGGAAGGCTGCCCATCCCTGTGACTGCAGAGGCAGCTTCAGCTCTCCAGCTGAAGCTTAGGAAGAAGCCTGCATTTCAGGGACCAGAGCAAGAGAAGATGTTACTGCCATTCTAAAAGGACAACACTACACATTTAACATCACTCCCTGGATGAGCAATAGCTGCACCACAGGCAGATCACACAAGGAGAGCAGGAAGGTAGGAAAAGCACTCCTGACAACTCCTACTGCATTAGAGCAGCACCTGTGTGTGCTGTATGAGCATTTGTACCAGAGACAATCCTCTGCAAGGGGCTTTATCTGAAGCCTGAGGTGCCCAAACTCCAGCAGCTGTTACTGCCCCAGAGAGGGAACAGCAGAACCTCCCAAGGTGGGCAAGCAAAGGGTCGTTGCAACAAAAAGGACTTGTAAGAGCACAAGAGTGATGTAAAAAGGGCTCAGATGCTGATGGGATCTGGGAGCAGAAGCAAAGGATAGTTTATTGCTAGTAGTAGTTAATAGCTCTGAAGAGTTATTTTCCTGCTTGGGAGTCCAAAAGGAAGGAAGATCCTGGATTGGACAACCCTGGGAAAAATCTGCCCTTGGGGTTTAACCATCTCTTTCTGCAAAGTAGGAGCAGATCCAGACTTGCCTGGGACACATAGACTGTATTACCCAAGGAATGTCTTGCCCAGTTCTAATACCTCACTGTTCTGGTTACTGTAGGGGCTAAGATGGCAGCTCCCATCACACCCAAAGGCCATCGCACACAAACAGCAGCCAGCAAGGCATGGCCTTCATCAGGCCTTTCTCAGTCACAGGAACATACAGTAAGTTGCAAAGAGATGCTTTAGAGCACCATTTCTTGTCTCTTGACTCTGGTGACCACCTAACCTTCTTGGGGGGATGAGGTATGTGTAATCCGTCTTTGTTCTTTTACAATACTGCCACAATGCCATAACCAAATGAAAAATAGCTTAAGCTTTAAGTAGATGGACATTCATTTTCTTCCTGTTTTGTTTACTCCTCCCTATGGGTAATGGAGAGTGCAAAAGCTTTTGATCTTTATTTCCTTCCTCCGCCACTGTCCACAGACCACCTTCTGAAAACCTTACAGGCCACTGGCTTTCCAGGAACCACAAACTGCAAAACTCTGGCAGAGTATGATAATCAGAGCATAAGCTATGGGTTCACTACGGGCAATAGTCAGGATATCTCTCACGGGGTATCCAAAGTGATTCTTACAATACTCCTTTTATTTTAGAGGATGATAGAACACAAGCTTTTCCCCTGCAGACCCACTGGCAAGGTAGATCCTTTACTTACAGAGAAGTAGAGTATCCCTATTTCCCAGGTCCCTTGGGCACATGACCCTGTTATCTCAAGAAATCTGACAATCCCACAATCTTTTAAAACCTCTGCAAGGAACACAGGGAGAAGGGAGCCCTTCTCTCTGCAGGGACAGGCAGCAACATAGTTCACAATGCACTCGCCCCATGGGAAGGGTGTCCAGGGCCAATGCGAGTCCTGCTCCCCAGACCCCTGCCACCCCTGCATGACTTTATGTGCTTTCCCTGCTTAGCAGCTGCCTCTGTTTTTGGTGGAACTGCTCTGAAGAGCCATTTCCGTTGTATCTCCATGAAGGGAGATGACAGCAAAAGTCTTGCTGTAACACAACAGACCCAACCACCATTGATCATAGACATCTCAGCCAGACAAAAGCCTTTTTCCACATCTCACACTATGCAATAAATTATGAAGTCCTTTTCTCCATTCCCTCCCCATCACCATTTTCTTGTTATTTTTCTTAGCTAATGTAATTAGAAACGTATTCTTTTTTCATGAACACTGCAAAGAACTGGCTCAACACCATTGCACCCCACATCTAAGACAAGGTAGGCAAAGAACACTCTCTGGCTGCACACATTAAATTAATCACAGCATTTCAGACCCCTCTGGACCCCCAGTCTTCAGTGCTGCCATGGCAAGAAAGCTGTAGCAGCTCTCTCAAGGCAAGCCTCCAGCTTCAACGCAAACCCTCCAACTCCCACAAAGATTCCCCAAGACCAAGCAGGAAGAAATGATGGCATGGAGGGGGAGAGGCAGCAGCACAAATAATTGCTCATTTAAAATTCCATATAAACAAAAAGAGAGCAGTCTACAGATACTAGTAGCTACCTGACGTTGTGTCTCTAGGAAGAGACTGCACAGCATACAAATGAGTGCATATTCCAGCAAAATTTAGCCCAGCATGTTCTAAGCTCCCATCCCCACTGCCATACAGCAGACCTGGCCAACAGAGCACTCAACAGCTCACCTGAAAAAGGGACTGCAGAGGCTGGGGATGAGACCAGATATTAAGGTGCTCCATTCCCCCAGGCAAACCAGCTGCTAAGGGATGTCTGGCACTTCCTTGCCCCAAGTAATCCTAGGAATGTTCCCATCCCTGAATAGGTTTCCTTAGCCTGTGCAGTGGAAGCTGCCTGCAGCTTCCCCTCCCACCCACAGCCAAGGGTCCCCATCTCACCCACAGCCAGCATCCCACCCAGAGGTAATAAATGAGCTGGAACTCCTCCTCAATACATTTGTGTAATTTTTCATTCTTTGATCATGGCTGGAAAGGTATTTTTTAGTCAGACAACTCCTCCTCATTAATTAAGTATAGGAAGGAAGAGGGGAGCTCACCTTTGGGAGAAGAGGACTAATACTTGTCCTTAGAAAGCAAAGATTAACCCTCTGGAAGAATCCTAATTGCATTTCCTTTCAAAGACACTTTAGGTATTTTAAAAAACAGCGGAAACATACCTTGCCAGAAAACAACAAAAAGATTAAAACCAAGCACCTCAAACTAATGTCCTACCCTGGTTTATTCCTTCTCTGCTTTATTCCCTCACAAGGCACATATGAGCAAGGCATTTTGCTTTCTTAATGCACCTTTACATCACTATCATATATCAAAATTCAATCTGCCAGGCTGGTGCTCACACAGACCAGATCAACAAAAATGGATAAAATCCAACATTTTAGCAGAATTATGTGGCTCCACAGGCATCATCACCCTCATCTCCCCTAAATAAATAATCTGTGCCAAGACAGAGGGGGAGGATTAGGAAAAAAGAAGGAAAAAAAACAGAAGAGGGAGAGGCGGAAAAGGAAAAAGAGGGAAAAAAAGAAAGGAGAAAAAAAAAAGGACCCTACTCCTGATGAGAGTCTGAATAGAGATAAACAGTGACAATGTCTCAGAGAAAATGGCAATAAACCCATTAGCTAAAGAAACATCAGAAGAACAAATATAGCACAGTAATACTGAAAAGTAAAGTTTTGAGCTTTGGGGGGGGGGGGGAATCTTAAATTATTTTATTTCCTAGTGTTGTGGTTTAAACCACTATGGCTTAAGCCCAGCCATAACTCAGAACCATGCAGCCACTTGCTCACGCCCCCCCTCTTTCTTCCCCTGCTCCCAGAAGGATGGGGAGGAGAATCAGAAGAACGTAACTCCCACAGGTTGAAATAAGAACAGTCCAATAACTAAGGTATAACACAAATCACTACTGCTGCCACCAATAATAATAATGATAAAGGAAATAACAAGGGAAGAGAATACAACCACTCAACACCTGCAGACCAATACCCAGCCTGACCTGAGCAGTGATCTAACCCTTCAAGGTAACTGTCCCCAGTGTTGGATTGTTGCCTGCTGATGACACTGTGGAACTCACCTGGTCACTGCTGAGCTCATCTGGTTTTGTCGAAGTTCATTCTTTGTTGGGATGATGGTCAGAAGGAAGTCAGAGCCAGTCACTGGTGACCTGAAGACATCTAGTTGGTGGGCTATAGAAGTGTTACATAGCAGGCAACAGCATGCAATTGAGTTCATTAGCTGTTTTCCCCTAAAATCAAATCCCCTTAAGGTACACATAGGACTTCCTCATTACATACCCACCAAGTATATCCAGGTCCCTGAGCAAAAGCAATCCCAGGAGCGGGTTTGCCTTTACCTGAAGCAGGAATAACCCAGACTGTCTTCCCCAGCAAATTCTTTATGTGCACCACAGGAACTTTATCCCATTTTACAGTATGTAGAAGTTCTGACTGGGTGGATCAGCTCTGTTGGCAGATACTCAGGTGTTGACCAACCAGGTGGCCTTTGGTAAGTGTGTATCACAATGTTTGAAAGTCCCATCACCCATTGCTCTCAGTGCAGTTTTTAACAGCTCATTGTACTGCTCAATTTTCCCAGAGGCTGGTGCATGGTAGGGAATGTGATACACCCGCTCAATGCCATGCTGTTTGGCCCAAGTGTCTATCAGGTTGTTTCAGAAATGAGTCCTGTTGTCTGACTCAATTCCCTCTGGGGTGCCATGTCACCACAAAATCTGTTTCTCAAGGTCCAGGATAGTGTTCCAGGCAGTGGCGTGGAGCATGGTGTTATGTTTCCAGCCATCCGGTGGTAGCTTCCACCATGGTAAGCACATGGCACATGCCTTGGTGGGTTGGTGGGAGTGTGATATAATCAATCTGCCAGGCCTCTCCATAGTTGTACTTCAGCCATCGTCCTCCATACCAAAGAGGCTCTAACTGTTTGGCTTGCTTAATTGCAGCACATATTTCACAATCATGAATAACCTGGGCAATAGTATCCTTTGTTAAGTCTACCCCTCGATCACAAGCCCATCTGTATGTTGCATCTCTGCCCTGATAGCCTGAAGTGTCATGGGCCCACCAGGCCAAAAAGGATTCACCTTTATGTTGCCAATCTAAGTCCATCTGAGCCACTTCAATCTCAGCAGCTTGGTTGTTCTGGTGTTCCTCAGTGGCCTGACCCTTGGGTACATGAGCATCTACATGGCATACCTTCACCACCAGGTTCTTAACCCTGGCAGTGGTATCTTGCCACAGTGCAGCAGTCCAGATGGGTTTACCTCTGCGTTGCCAGTTGCTTTGCTTCAATTGCTGCAACCACCCCCACAGGGCATCCACCACCATCCATGAGTCAGTATAGAGATAAAGTACTGGCCACTTTTCTTGTTCCGCAATGTCCAAGGCCAGCTGGATGGCTTTCACTTCTGCAAACTGACTCGATTCACCCTCCCCTTCAGCAGTTTCTGCAGCTTGTCAAGGACTCCATAGAGCTGCCTTCCATCTACGATGCTTTCCCACAATACAACAAGACCCATCAGTAAACAAGGCATTCTGCTTTTCACTTTCTGACAGTTTATTATATGGTGGGGCCTCCTCAGGATGCATCACCTCCTCCTCTGGTGACATTCCAAAATCTTTACCCTCTGGCCAGTCCATGATGACTTCTAGAATTCCTGGATGACTGGGATTTCCTATTTGAGCTCATTGTGTACTTAGTGCAGCCCACTTACTCCATGTAGCATCAGTTGCATGATGTGTAGAGGAGACCCTGCCTTTGAACATCCAGCCCAGCACGGGCAACCGGGGTGCCAGGAGGAGCTGTGCTTCAGTGCCAATCACTTCCGAAGCAGCTTGAACCCCTTCATAGGCTGCCAATATCTCTTTTTCAGTTGGGGTGTAGCTGGCCTCAGATCCTTTGTATCCCCGACTCCAAAAGCTGAGGGGTCGACCTCGAGTTTCCCCTGGAGCTTTCTGCCAGAGGCTCCAGGTAGGACCGTTCTCCCCAGCTGCGGTGTACAGCACATTTTTAACATCTGGCCCAGTCCGGACTGGTCCGAGGGCTACTGCACGAACTATCTCACGTTTAATTTGCTCAAAGGCTTGTTGTTGCTCTGGGCCCCATTTGAAATCATTCTTCTTCTGGGTCACGTGATAGAGAGGGCTTACAATCAAACTGTAATTCGGGATGTGCATCCTCCAGAACCCCACAGCACCCAAGAAAGCTTGTGTTTCTTTCTTATTAGTTGGTGGCGACATTGCTGTTATCTTGTTGATCACATCTGTGGGGATCTGGTGATGTCCATCTTGCCATTTTATTCCCCAAAATTGAATCTGCTGTGCAGGTCCCTTGACCTTACTCTGTTTTATGGCAAAACCGGCTTTCAGCAGGATTTGGATTATTTTCTTTCTTTTGCTATATTGCCCCACACAATAATGTCATCAATGCATTGCAGGTGTTCTGAAGCTTGCCCCTGTTCCAGTGCCGTCTGGATCAGTCCATGGCAGATGGTAGGGCTGTGTTTCCACCCCTGGGGCAGTCGGTTCCAAGTGTACTGGATGCCCCCCCTCCAAGTAAAAGCGAACTGTGGCCTGCACTTTGCTGCCAGAGGAATTGAGAAAAAGGCATTGGCAATATCAGTTGTGTCATACCACTTGTCTGCCTTTGACTCCAGTTCATGCTGAAGCTCTAGCATGTCCAATAAGGTAGCACTCAAGGGTGGTGTAACTTTGTTCAGGCCATCATAGTCTACTGTTAGTCTGCACTCTCTGTTAGACTTTTGCACTGGCCATCTGGGGCTGTTAAAGGGTGAGTGGATCCTACTGATCACTCCTTGACTCTCCTATCTACGCATCAGCTTATGGATGGGAATCAGGGAGTCTTGGTTGGTGAAATATTGCTACTGGTGCACTGTTGTGGTTGCGATTGGCACTTGTTATTCTTCGACCTTCAGCAGCCCCACAACAGAAGGATCCTCTGAGAGACCAGGCAAGGTGAACAGCTGCTCAATTTCCTCTGTCTCCAAAGCAGCAATACCAAAAGCCCATTGGTACCCTTTTGGGTCTTTGAAGTACCCTCTTCTGAAGTAGTCTATACCAAGGATGCCTGGAGCCTCTGGACCAGTCACGATGGGGTGTGTTTGCCATTCCCTCCCAGTCAGGCTGATTTCAGCCTCCAATGCAATCAGCTCTTGGCATCCTCCTGTCACTCTGGAAACATGAATGGGTTCCACCCCTTGACAGCTTGATGGCATCACGGTACACTCTGTACCAGCATCTACTAGAGCCTTATACTTCTGTGGGACTGATGTGCCAGGCCATCTGATCCATACAGTCCAGTAAATCCGATTGTCCCCTACCTCCACCTGGCTGGAGGCAGGGCCCCTCTAATACTGATCACAACATTGGACACTTAAGTCTTGTAGAAAGGGATTATTATTCTTTATCACAGGAGCTGGAGTAGAATCAGCTCTTCCACTCCATCTGCGAACCTGCTCATCAGAGACTGAAGCTGCAGCTTTCATGGGATGATCATCCTTGACCTTTGTTCTCCTCTTCAGCTAACACACCCATTCCTTCAGAGCTGAAGTAGGTTTTCCACCCCACTTCCTCATGCCTTCTCCCTGATCCTGCAGGTAAAACCATAGGGTGGCCAGTGGAGTGTACCTCCTATATCTTCTCTCTTGAACAGTAGGACGCCTTCTGCTAATAGCTGAGACATGGGTTGGTACACATGAGGAGCTGGTTACATCAGATCATCTCTCAATTGTTTGAGGTCCTGGGACAGTTTTTCCACAACTGAAATGATGGAAGGGGTGAGATTGTCTTCGAACTCTCAGAGTTTATGAATCATTTAATCCACTGTTGGTGGTACTATGTCATTCCAGATTATTGCTGCCAATGAGTGCGCATATGATGATGTTACACTCCGTGTAAATTTCCGCTATATGAGTCATGTACATTCAACTTCATCTGGATCTGTGGGTGCATTCCTGGCATTTGGCCTGTGATGGATCATCTCTACAATGGCTGATTCCCTCAGAAACTTGACATCTTTATTGTGGTCCAGTTGGTCAAAGGACTCATAACATCATCCTTGTACGGGAACCTTTCTTTCACAGCTTCCAAGAGCCACCTCCAAAACCTGAGGGACCATTTCTCTTTAGCAATTGCTTAGTCAATTCCCCCTTCCCTAGCAAGTGATCCTACCTGATTAGCTTCCCTACCTTCTAGTTTGTGACCTTCAGCCCCATTGTCCCAGCATCAGAGCAACCAGGTGATGATGTGTTCCCCTGGTTGACGGCTAAAATCTTTTTGCATATTCAGTAGGTCAGTTGAGGTCCAGGGTCGAGAAGTCACTTCTTCTTCCTCTGATTCATGTAATAATAGCTCTTGATCAGATGCTATCATATGTAGAAACTGCATTGGTTCTTCATCTTTCTTCACTGTATGGGTTGCTTTTTGTGCCTCTTATTTGCTTTTCCCCTTGCATATAGGGGTAACCAATATTGGCTGGAATTTGTCCTCTGGTTCAGCTGCAGTGATTATCACTGTGGTTGGAGTGGCTGCAGTATCTGTTGTTGGGGTTGCTGCAGCCGCTGTGTTTAGGTTTGAGTAGCACCAGCAGCTGCGCTGTCGCTGTCAGGGTTTGGGTAGCTGCTGTATTTGTCACTAGGGTTGGTGTAGTTGCTGTGCTTGGAGTTAGAGTAGCTGCATTGTCTGTTGCTTTGCCATCAGATCCAGAGACATTTTTTTCCCTTTGAAGGTGCTGGATAGTGTTGAACAGGGCTCTGTAAGCATAGGCCAAGCCCCAGCATGTTGCCATGATTTGTCCCTCTCTGGTATGACCAGGATGACAACACACCTCATTTAAGTGCTTTACTAGTTTTTCCAGATTTTGCACTTCTTCAGTGATGAAGTCCAAAGCACTGGAGGGGCCCACTGGCCTAGATATTTGCCCATACTATCCCACACACCCTGGCACTCATGACTGTCCAGCCTCAGAGAAAACCTCTTGGTCCTCCTGTATCGTTTTCTAGCCCTAGACAAGGCCCCAACCCAACTCTGCCTAACTCTCGAGATCAGACAAAATGGTCGTGGGTAAAACACACTCCGTACGCATGCCAACATGGTGATCCCCATCACAATCAGCAGGCAGGTCTCAAGGGAATCCAAAGGCCATTCAAAACTTTCAGAACTCTCAAATGATGCTGTAAATAGTCTGGTGGGAGAGCTGGGAACGTAAAAGAATATCTCCTTCATAGGTTGACCATCTGAGGAAGGGAAAAGATATGTGTAATTGTTAAACACTTTCACTATATACCTCCTAAAGTATAGAGTTGATGACCGCACTGGGAACACAAGCCAGATCAGTTTCATGATCAATGACTCTATTGTACTACAAGTCATTACCATAAAGTACAGAGAAACAAGGACCTTATCTCAGGCCCCCCAGCCGATAAACACTAAAATAGCAAATACCAGCTGTAAGTAAGGTATGACATGGTGAAACTCTGAGATCAAGAGCAACAACTTTTAGAGGCGATAAATCAGCATTGTGATGAGTGACTATTAATCCAAAACAATGAATGCTTATCACAAATACGATTAGACACACTGTGGTCAGATCTGTTGTTCTCTCAACCCTTTGTGCCCCATGTTTGGCACTGCTAAGAACTGCTGTGGTTTAAGCCCAGCCGCAACTGAGAGCCACGCAGCCACTCCCTCACTCTCCCCCGTCCATTCCTTCCCCTCCTCCCGGAGAGATGGGGAGGAGAATTGAAAGAATGTAACTCCCACAGGTTGAGATAAGAATAGTCCAGTAACTAAGGTATAACACAAACCACTGCTGCAACCACCAATAGTAATAATGACAAGAGAAATAACAAGGGGAGAGAATACAACCACTCACCACCCACCAACTGATACCCAGCCTGGCCTGAGCAGTGATCTCACCCTTCTGGGTAACTGTCCACAATTTATATACTGGGCATGATGTGCTGCAGTATGGAATACCAATTTGGTTAGTTTGGGTCAGGTGTCCTGTCTCTGATTCCTCCCGCCTTCCCCCTCTCCCTGGCAGAGCATGAGACTCAAAAAGTCCTTGGTCAGAGTAAACAGTACTGAGCAGCAACTAAAAACATCGGTGTTATCAGTGCTGTTCCCAGGCTGAAAGTCAAAACCACAGCACTGCACCAGCTACTAAGAAGGAGAAAAATGACTGCTACTGTTGAAACCAGGTCTTCTAGCGGTGAAAATCTTCAAAGGGCCAAGCAGATTTCTCCCAGAAAGCTCCATGTCTGCTATGGCAGAGATAAAAGTCATCTTTGTTTAAACAGAAGTCAAAGATTAAAGAAAGTGAAAACCAATGAATAATAGATGCTCAGCCCTTCCCAACAACAGCAAGGAGCTCCCCTTAGCCTCCTCCTGAATCCCAGTTGTTCAGGGCAACTAAACCCCAACACTAGTTTTTGCTCAGAAAAAGCCATGAGACACTTACCTTTTTTCTGTGCAGTAATGACAATGACGACAGGGAAGATGCCAAGTGGGAAGATGGAAGAAGGCTTCTGTGCTGAACCCACCACACAGGGCAGAACACCAGTCCTTCACTGCATACTTCAGCACCAATTAGAACATTAAAGACAGAAAAATCTTGATAGAAGTCAGGCAGGACACCTCTCTTGTTGTTCAAAGCAGACAGAATTCAAATGCCACTGGGTTTCACCTCTAAAAAGAGGAAAAGTGATGGTTTGGGCTTCTCTCCACTAGTGGATTTCAGAAACCTTTGTTTGCCTCTGTAAAGCAAGAACCTTATCACCAGACTTTTAGTGAAGTCTAAACCAAAGGGAAACTAAGAGCCCTCTTAAAAAATATAGACCAAGAACTTTCCCACTCAGCACTTAAGACTCCCATCTGCTGTCTGTTGGTCCTCAGCCTGTGCAAGCAATTATCCCCTGATTACTTCTGCTCGTTCGTAATGCCCTTCCCACCTGAGAGCCAGAACCAACTTGTTGAGGCTTGCTTTGTAGTTCCTGGGAACCCAGGTACTGCAGGAATGTACTGCACAGCCAGCAAGGCTCCCACTGTAAGCTAGGCATGAGCTTCTCAGGAGCTCACAGTTAAAACATTGCCCTTTGATGGGCTGAAGGTAAACATGAGAAGTTGTGGCTTAAGGGTGAATTTTGTTAGCACACTATTTCCATTAATAGAGACAGGGAAATCCATGTGTAAATGAAACAGCTGCACACATTGTACCTAACATGAAAACAAGGTTCTGCCCCTGAGCTTCAAGGAATTCCTCTTCACATCCCTTGATTCAGCCACAAATCAGCCCTAGTCTTTGTGTGCCTCCTGTTTGCCCAGCTCTTCTGTGTCCAACTTCTCTCACGTCTTCCCTCCCACACCCCTGGAGTCTTCACTCCTCGTGCTGGTTTTCTTGGCTTCTTTTCAGCTGGCCTTATTTAACTCCTTCCTTTGAAGCAAACCTCTCCTGCACCCTGCTCCTTTGAGTCGCCTCTTAACTGAGCAATATCCTGACAGCAAGTTTGCTTACGGCGAGTGTTGCAGCCATGTGCTCCCTTCCTCTTTTGGACTACTTAGGACCAGACACGGATTATAATCTCTTAGATAGCAAGACTGTCTCAATTTAGTTTATTTTTTTCTGTAAGTGACCTCCTACATTGTTCTGAAAAAGCAATGAAGGAGTGCTTTACAGTCTTTTTAAGAGGACCCTTGGATACCTGGTAACCTGGAGGCTCCACAGTTAGCTTTTTACCATTGCAAGGTGTGGGGAGGATGTGCTTGTGTTCCACCATGTTGCTTGTTCCCCCAGAACAACCTGTGAAGTTTACCAGCTATGCAGTGGCAATGTCATCTAAGGAGCTATGTGCTCTTGACTGAAGAGAAAGACCTACAGTTTAACAAAAAAGTGTATCCAAACTCCAGCTCACCTTTAAGTCTTTCCAGCAAAATGCATAGAAAATGCAACTAAAAAAAAAATCTACTGAGACGTAGTGGGGGCAATATATCTTTAATTTTTTTTTCTTTTGGTTTTTAGTATTACAGTATATTCTTATAAAAAGATACAGACAAAAAGGACACTACAGGATTTGAACATTTAATTCACTTAAGGTCTTAAACTGACTAAGAAATGAGGATATGCCAAGACATTACAGCAGCACAGAACCACCTTCCACTTTAGTAAGCAGCACTGTACTTTCTAGCTTGGTGGGCAGGGGCACCTCCCAAAGTGACCTGTGAGTTTCAAGGTGAGCAGGCTTGCAGAGGAGGAGAAGACTGAAGATGAGGATGGTTTGGAAGGGAGGTGTTGAGCACAGAGCTGCTCAGGTACCTGCCTTCCCCTTACAATTCTCCTAAAAACTGCAAAGGTTTTTAAAAAGCCTGTTTAAGAGCAAGCATGGAGGTGGGGGGGAGGAACAGCTTGTCATAGGGGCTTTTCTAGATCAGTTGGGTGAGAGCTCCTAGTGATGGACAGCTGAAAGGACCAAACCCTTAATGAGCAATGTGGGACATCTTGTAAGTGGACAGGATTGCTTAAAGGAAAGTTTTGATCCAGATGCTGCTTTGAATTATGCTGGTGTAAACCCAGACCAACTTGCGCTGGTTACAGTGGATCTATTCTACGTTACCGCCTGGAACAGAAGACTCTGATTTGGAAGCATCCAGACTCTCTTCAAGAAACAAGGTGTCAAAACACCATGCTAGACTAATGGCATCCTTCTCAGCAGGCACAGTGAATAAAATCTGGCCAACTTCAGGGGATACTGGTCATCAAGCCTACTATTTAGCATAGTAGATAGCTTTTTATATATACATATATAAATTCTATATTTTCATTTGGTCAAATTGTGTTACCCATGTTGGCCTCTTCAATATTCAAAATATTCTTCTGATAACAGAAATGAAGGTGGACAGTGGAGGCTACCTGTTTGGACTGCAGGCAACCAGAAATCTCCTATGTGAAGGAAGGAGAATTGTCCCGGTTTGTCTTACCAGCATGTTAACTCTGGCGAGAAGTTACAGGGCATGAACCACTTTTGCCTTTCTATCAAAGCTTCTCTGGCATTATGGAAAGAACCAGGATCACTGGGTGAAGAGTGATCATGCCCAAAGCAAAACCAAAGCTGTTTCTTGCCTTCTCTTCCCACACCAAGACTGCTCACATGCATCCCCTTGCCTAGCCCAGCTGCTGCACAATAGCCAAGCCAGCTGTCTAGCCAGTGTAATGCCCTGGCATGGTCTCAATAGTCTTTGCTGTAAGGCAGTGTATACATACAAACATAGCAAACTAAAATAAGGCAAAATAAATAGAGGTGTCAGATTTACAAGTTCCCATTAGAGACTCCTAAAACCCTTTTATTTTTTTTTTTAAAGCATTTAACCCCCAAACAAACAAACAAAAATCCAAAACAACCAATCCAGAAACAAAACTGCATATATCATGTACATCATCAACTGTACAACTGATCTCCTTTCCCCTCACAGAAACTTCTGACACAAGCTTCTCCCATGTAACCCAGCTCAGAGTGTGAGCGTTGCTAAAGAAGAGGAAAGATTCAGCCAATGGGGCTGATCATTATGGAAATACCTGCTCCACAGTCTCCTACCAGGGCCCTTTGCAATTCCTTTCCCTTCCTCAGACATTGTGAACACATTACAGAAATGCTTCTGAAGGACTCCCAGGCTGTCTCCTATTTGGGGAGTCTCCCACCCCTGAACACTAGTCCTACTTCTGCTGTTGTAGGGAAACAGTGCCTGGACAATAGCTGTGAGCAAGGCATGGAAGGGCCTGCCCGAAAGTCACTTTACCTTGTAGCATTTCCAGAGACTTATGACCAACTGAGCGACCCAGATCAAAGGCAGTAGGAGGGAGTTCTTCAGTCTTTTATGGGATCATCCAAATGCAACCTGCTTAAGAATAATGCAGAGGCAGAGAGGCAAGTGAATGAACACTAGACCTCTAGGGTCAAAGTCTGGAAAGTTAGAAAGTACCTCCTCTTCTAGGTGTGAAGAACTTCATCATAAAGTTAGCAATGACTACATTTTTGCAGGAAGCAGAACAAGCCCTCAGTTACACCTTTTTTTCTCTGATCTCTTCCTCCTCCACTTATTTCCAAAGGCAGAGTGATTTCACTTAAAATGCTGGTGCTAGGCACAGATCCAAGGAAAACAGCAGACCCTAGCTCTTCTCCCGCTCTCAGTGCAGTAGAGAGATTACACCTCTATGTTATACAAAGTCATGACTGCTTGCTATACCTGCTCAGGCTCTGCTAGCAGTAGAGGACAAGAAAATAAGATTTTCCTTTCTCCTTCAGCAGTCAGCAACTGTACCACAACTGCTGGTGAAGAACAGTGTAGATGCACTTGCTGTACCCAGCAGATGAAAAGCAAGGACAAACTTGGCTTCAGCAAGAATATGACACCAGGCCCTAGAACAGGTCCAATTTTCTCCGTATCATCTGTGTGGCTAGTCTCATCTCATGCAGTAGGCCTATTAATGGGCCTCTCCACTTGTCACCAGTTGTATGAAATCACTGCTTGCCTCAGTGTGTAAATGAGCTTTTTCAAAACCTTCTTTATGAACATTCACCATAGAGCCAAGAGCCAGGGGGAGGACTTCCCAACACACTGAACGAAGCCTTCAGCCACTACCACCGATTCAAAACTGGAGTCTGGGGCACAGGGGGCTGAGAAGGTTGAGCTGCAATGAATCAGGGGCATGACTCTGAGCTTTCTGTCTGTCCCAATAAGCATCCCACAACTGATTTACAGGAGTTGCACAATCTTATTATTTGCATATGAGTTAAGCAGATGACAAAACTACAGCAGCTTTCTTTGACTCTGTCAGTGGCACTGGAGCACTGAGTACCATCCTACAGGATCTCTTGAAATCAGAGTTGAACTGTGTACACAGATGGATGGAGGGCTTATCATTCTGTCTGTATTTGCTACATCTGTGGCCTGGCAAAGTGACTTCAGTTTCAAAAAGCACAGCATAAACCTGATTAAACAAATACTGGGGTGGGGATAATGCTGTATCTATATTCAAGGTTTTTGTCCTGAGGTGTTCTTTGACAGCACTGCCAAGCTGACAGTCTGCCTTACCAAACAAGTACCTGGTGAGCAAGCAAGCAGCCGTAAGTTGGACAGAACGATGAATCACATCATCTTGCACCAGAGCTGACCTTGGCACTACACCTGAATTTCTGGGTGAGTCCTAAACCCAGGAAGAACAAACACAGGGAAAAACCTACTGAGTTCTAATCCTTAAAAGCATAATCTTTGGAATGCAGGGATTATACAAATCTAAACTCAACTGTATACCAATTTGGCACATATTACCACCTCTTATATGGCTTATGTGGCATAGGTTATACAGCATGCTTTAAAACGAGACAAAAAGGGCTGGGATATAACATGTCTACATCAGGGAGCAGCAAGGAGCTTATTAATATAATTTACAAGAGACATTTCTAAAAATCCATTTTGTAATTTAAAATAAAAATGTTTTTAAAAATGAGTGTGTTTCTTAAATTTTCAAAAACCTTTATGAAATACAGTCTTTCTTCCACAAGGTGCTTGTGTCCGCTGCAATGGGCATTGCTGTTAATAGGTAATCCCAGAAGGGGAGTGGGATAGTAAGGGAGGAGAATGCACCCAGCTCTTGTAAGATACCAGCTCTTTACGATGAGTATTATACAGAGGCACGGCAGTCTGGAATGTCGTAAATAGGGAAAGACTGGGGTGGGAGACTCAAAATTCAGTAAACAATGAAACATTGAGTTTAACAATTCTGAATTATTTTTCTTTTTCTTCTTTCCATAGTTTACATAATTATTTTACTCTCAAAGTGTTCAGAAAACCACCACAGTTTGCTTCTCCAGTATTGGTAGTGTGTAATATTGAGCAGGCAGCGTGCATGGCAGAGAAAGTTCTGTTCTGCAGACTCGGTGCAGAGCCTGAGGTTAAGTGGCATTCAGAGAAAAATCAAACCAAATTACTAAAGTGACAAATAGAGCTTTTTTCAGTTCCCTCGGATTCCTTGGCATTTTGTGCTGTTGACTATTGATGCAAGGTTTGTAGATGGTGGGTCCCTCTTCTCAAATGTTCTCTCTTTTCTTCCTGTTTAGGAGGAAGAATCCATTGCAATTTCTTTCTTTTTTTTTTTTACTCTTTTCTTTCTCCAAGGAAAATAATTAAAAAGGAAGAAAAGATTATTTATTTTTTTTTTAAATATGGAAAGCAGCCCACAGCCGCCCACACAGTCCAATCCTTTTTCTAGAGCCATAGTCACACAGAATTCAGAATTCAGGCCTCTTAGTGTTCTTTGCTTTCAACTGTGTGCTTCATACATGTGGCTTAAATACAAATTTGTTTTTTTCTTATGAAAACCCATCTCCAAAGCCTGCTTGGTGTACACAGGTCTATGTCCTCCTGGAAAAATTCTCAGTTTTCATTATGGCACCTTATGTTGATTCATTCCAACTGATCTCTTCAAAATAAATCAGACTGGGCTCCATGGCTCTCCTTTGGCACCATTTATAACTTACTGACTTACGTGATTCTCTTAGGTGGGAGTGGGCGTGTGCAGTGAAGGTCAGCCAGACAGAAAGACGAGTTCATGTCAACAGCAATTACAGCTAGCATCAAGTGGAAATCTCATTTCTTGCAGCCTGTGACTGTTTGCTTTTTGCTGCTTGTGACCTGTGGATGATACTATGGAGCTCCTGATTTCCACTCGGCTGCACTAAGAAATCTTGCACAAACAGGTAAGAAAATGTTCCGCTGTTTCCCTCCCACCCTCCAGCAATGACAAGAGGCTCCACAGTCATCTACTTGTAATCGCAACCTGGCAGTTGCTTAGTTTTCTAAAGAGAAGCCAGAGCTTCTTTCCTATGTTTGCATCTCATACCTTCAAGGCTCAACCATCAATAAATTCCAGAAAACTGCTTCTAGAAAATCAGAATCCAAAAGACTTCTGCAAAGCATTTTGTTGATCCTGATTCTTGAATTTTAACCTCTTCCAGAACTTGATTACTTCCTTCTGAGCATCACTTGCCTTGGACAGTGTAGGCCACACAAAAATACTATACCAAATGTTGGATCAAAAGCATTTTTTCCTGTGCTAATCAATGGCTTATAAAATCCAATTCTGGAAAGGAATTGGAAAAATTGAGAACCACATCTTGATAAGCTCTTGGAGGCCAGTCTAGATCTTGAAGATGTGACAGATGTTTATAGAGCTTCTCTGAAATTAGTCCTGCTTGTAATCAGCAAGATGGAGATGGTGACTAGTTTTCACTTTGGCACACAGAAAGTTATCTTTCTCCAGCTGTGAGGCAGTCTGCAAGGCCCAAGTATTTTCTATCATCACCACGAGGCCTCTGATGACACAATAAACTCCCAGAAGCAAATCTGTCAGCTCTACGTGGCCCAGTCATGGGCCCTGCTGGCTCCACAGAGGCACTTTAATAATGGTTCAAAATAGGAGCACAGAAGAGGGATGAGAGGAAAGCTGATCATGGAAAGGTAACATCTCTAGCCAAAGACCAAAGAAATCCTTTGGGGCAGATGTCAGCCAGGCACCATCACACACATTCATCTTCCTTGTTCTGCACTTTTTCATCACCTTCTTTTGGTTGATTATTTTTTTCTTCCTCTTGTAATTAATAATTTAGCTTTGTCACCACCCGCTCCCGGCTTGTCTCTAAGCCTTGGTTCCCCGAGCGCTTGCGGTTACGCTTGAGCTTGGATAAGTCTTTGTCAAAGACTTCACCCGATCTTAATGCTGACACCAGGTCATCAAACTCCCCACTCTCTTCAGAGATGCTTCCAGCTTTTTCTTTCTTTTGTCGCCTCTCTTTTTCCCTTTGCTCTTTTAGCTGTGGAGAAAGACACAGAGGTTTAGGATTAGCTAACCAAGATGCCAGATCATCCACAAAACCATCACTTGTGCCAGGGGTAACAGACAACTGTGCTGGGTTTCCCTTCTTTTGCGCAGATAAGCAAAGAGCAGGAGAGATGAGGAATGAGTAGCATTGTATGTTTGCCTCACAAAGTGTTACCTGGAGCAAAAAGAACACATGGGATGTGCATACTGCTGCTGTTTTGCACTAATTTTACAGTAGGATAGTGCCAGCCAAAGTAGCTGTGCCAAATGACACTTTACAAGTGGCACTGGCATAAGTAAGTACTCGGCTTCTGGGGCCAGGCTTGTAGCGACCTTAGTGTGGCAGCACCACTGTGCTGACAATACCTGACCTAGTAAGTTTAAAGTTAGTTTGAATGTGTCTGTACAAACCACAGTCACTAGTACAGTGAAATAGCTTTGCACTTGGGGCATAGCTAGCTACATTGACAGGCAGAAAGGCTGCAGTCCCACAGAAGGAGGAAAAGAAAGAAGGAAAAAACTCAGAAAACCACAAGCTAAACATCCTGGAAATGAAAATTGTGTGAGGTATCAAAATATGAACAAAATTCCTATCCACCAAACAGCTGATGTTTGGATGGAGGCTGTGTGTTGCAGTGATGGGAAGAGGAAGGCACATTGTTTCAACTCTGGAAAGAGAAATAGCTTATAAATATAAAGAGCAATGAAACAGGACTATAGACTTTACAAATCATTGGATAGGTCCAACTGTCAACATGATGCCCTTGATCTCCGTTGGGTAGCTCCAGGGAGCTTCGTATTTTCCCCTCCACTGCTTCTCTCCAAGATTAGTGGAACTGGCAAGGGTCAGATGTGGCTGTCAGGAAGCAGGTCACTCGCTCCTGCATGTTGCAGGAAGACTCTTTCCATAAGCAAACTGCAACCTCTCTCATGGTGTATTAGGCCAACAAAACCATCCAAGGACTTTTAAGAGCAGGCTCCTGCACTTTCCAGGCTGGCTAATTATAGGACCAACAAGATTGGAAAAGCCCTTTAAGATCATTAACTCCAGCCATTAAAGGAAGCTTAAATGTAAGTCCTAGCTTAGGACTGGATGCCCTGGCCCTGTGTCCAACAGTAAGGCTGCTGGCATCCCAGAATTTTACCTCTCTCCTCTTCTAAAGGATTCAAACCAGTGCTTCTAGTGCAGCAAACATTTACAGTTAAAGCAGCACCTCCCCACAGTGAGGCCACAGCAGGGGGGAAAGAGGCAGGGGACAGCTGAGCTGCTCTCAGGCCTCCAGAAAGGCTGAGTTTATAGGCAGAGGCTCGTTCACACGAACCCCTGGGGACACACGTCTGTCTTCCAGGAGCAAAATCAACAATGCACAAAATCTCTCTTACCATGTCAAGGCCAGACACAGCCCCAGTAATCAAGGCACTGGGACTGGCCAGAAACACTGCCAGTGTGGGCTGCAGCAGGTGCCAGGGCATTTGCTGCATCACGGTGCACTGTCAAGTGACAGACATGCAGCAGGTGATGGTGAAGTCTGACTGGAAGCTGACCATCTGGCAGGACCAAGGGGGATCAGGCTCCCAGAGCTTTTGCACAGAGCCTGCAGTGTGAAAGCAGGATGGTCTGGCACTGGGCAGGGGCATCACCATCCTGCAAAGTGCTGGGCCAGATCAGGCAGGGCTAGATTTGGTATCTGAATCCAAAAGAGTAATGTAGGAGCCAAACAGCCCTTAAAAGCTGGCAGGACAGCCAGCAGGAAAAATGACATCATTTGAGAAAGGAACGATACCAAAGAGAGGTGGCATGGAGGGGGACATAAACCAGTGACAGGACATGAGTATTAGAACTGGCTTTCTTAACCTTTCTCTCTTTAGATATGAAAAGGCAATGGAAGGAAAAGCCTTCCTGTGCCCAGGTCCTCACCATGGCCTCCATACGTGCCCTGCGCTCCTCTTCCTCCTTTTTCTTCCTCATATTCTCCAGATCTTGCTTGGCCTCTGCAAATGACTGTAAGAAAGTGTCGAAGATGCCAAAAAATTCATCTGGCTGCATCTTGCCCTCGCTCTCTCCAAAATGCTTCAGTGCCTTGGCATACTGTCAAGGGGGCAGAAAACACAAGAATAATAATTAGGCAAGCAGTTTGGTAAAGACAGCGAGGAAAGCTTATGAGTAACCACACATATAATTCAACACCATCTGAGCATTCATGCAGGGAGAGAAGAAACTTGCCCCCCTACCATCAACAGAAGTTCCCTTCCTTAAGGCAGGTGCCTGTGTCCCTGAAGAATCTGCATTCCTGGATATGCTTTGGGCAACATGGGCCAATGGTGGTGGAGAGCACTAGCTGTCCACTTATACAAAAAACCCATGTTCAGTGCCTGAGGGTGATGGAGTAAATTCAGAAGTTGACTGCCTAGCCACATCTCAGCTGCAGCTGTGGGACAGTAGGGGCATGGAAGACAGTGAGCTAGTGGGGGAAAAGTAGTTTTAGCCCATCCTAACTACCAAATAGTTTTAGCCCGTCCTTTCCCCTTTCACATTCCCCTCAAATTACTTCTTAAATGGCTGGAGTTAGAGGGTTTTTTTTTTGCAGTAACATTATATTCTGCTCTCTCAGGAGCCTTTTGCTGTGTCATCCATCACCCTGGAGTCCTCTGAGTCAGGGTGTTGCCTGGGAGAGATGAGACTATAGACAGACATGGCATGAGAGTGGGGCAAGGAAAGCAGCCAGGGCTCCCAGGCAGACCTAAAAGAGCATGCATACATCACAAATGGCTTTTATTTTAAAAGGCAAATGTTGAGGCTGCAGAACACATGTGAAGGCAGCCAACTGGCAGGACTTCAGTCACAGAGCTGTCCTGATTGGGATATGGTAAATTCACAGTATCCCCTGGCTCTTGGACATCAGTCTTGCAGTAGTTGTACTCTCTTTGCTCTCTCACACTCACAAGCATGCCTTTCTACTCGCCAAAATGCACTCAAACACATGCACATATAGTCTACCAACAGCATGTTCACATGTGTCCAAAGTCCTATACAACTGTACACATCTAAAAGCTTCATTGTCCAAACAGCTTCTTTCACACACCTTTATATCACAACAGGCAGCACCAGCAACACTTCCCCCCGGCACTGCTTCCCTGGTACACCGTTCCCCTGGCATTGCCTGCCTGCATGTCATACACCCGCACTGAGCAGCAGAGCATCCTTACAGACCTCAACATTTACCAAACCCAGACTCTCCCAAGCTATAGACTGCCTTCAAACTCTCTTGTATATGTACTCAGCTCATACTAACACAGCCCAGCTTCCCTTTCTTTAGGTGGGTGATCTTGCAGAATGGAAAAGACAGTAAGAACAGTTCAGGCTCCAATCCAAGCACAAAATGAGTTTGGAAGCAGGTCTTAGGAACCTCTCTGGCCCTGTACCAGGTAAAGCATAAACAATGTCTCCCAGGGGGAAGAAATCTCCAGGGAAAGCAGCTTCCTTCTGGCATAGCCTGTGAGATTCGACATCTTCCCTTTGCTTTCCCTGCCAGGCCCACAAAGCAGTTTGAAGCAATAGATTCTTTTTTCTTTAAAAAGGTTTCATTCTCAGCCAGAAACAAACAAACTCAAAGTATCTGGGAGGAAAAAAAGAAAAAGTGTTGGAAGAAATGCAAGTTGCTTTGAGCTACCAAACATGGCAGGAGCTGAAGGAAGCACTACAGCAGCATGTCAGGGAGGAACTTCAGATCAGTTCTGAACAGATTACAGAACAGATTAGTTCTCTGGTTTAATTCCTTTTCTCTGCAACCTCTGAAGACACACACACACAAGTATATACACCTACTCCCTCACTCCATCCCCATCTGTGTATATTTATTTTCTCTGTATATGACATACACATAGGCTGCTTGAATATTAGTAGAGTGCAGAGGTCTCACAGGAACCCAAACCAACCAACACCAGCTTTTCAGCAGAGAAAATACAGGCTGTCAATACCACAGGAGAAGATAAATCATCTCCATGTGCTATATATTCATGGCATGCCTGCCTCAGCGTGCCAATAAGCCAGAGAAGCAGGAGTGCAAGAGAAAGACTTCAGCACAGGAATTGCCACCTTGAACACATAAAGCTCTTGAAGCTCATTGCTAACAGGAGATGTGCGACCTTGAATCTCTTCCCACTTGTGGTTAACTCCTGTGACAACTGATGATAAGGTGAAAATTAAGAGCAGCAAGTAGAGCTGCCAGCCAGAAGGAAGACTTGTCAATCTCCTGTGAAGTGGAGCCCAGGAGCAGCCCACAGGAGATGGTTGCTCTACCTAGTGATGCACTGCCTCCATGTCCTGCATCCTTTCTGTGTACAGCCAATGTGAAGGAGGGGGCACACAGGAACTGAGCTGTTTTGAGCCCAAGAATGCCCACAGGGGTTTCCTGGACTCTTAGGGAGGGTGGGGGTTGAAAAGGAGGGTGTCCTTGCCTGGGGCTCTTGGATCCTCCATATGTGGAATTCGCCATTAGAGGGTGGTGCTGACTGCAAATGTTCTGCACATGGCCTGTCACCCACCAGCCAACACCAGCTATTTCTTGTCGCACTGGCAGAGGGGCTTTTGCCACTGTCTCCCCACTGCCACTCAAAGGAGCAAGTGTTGCTGTGCTGGAAAGACCCAGCAGCCTGAGACCCTTCCAGAGACACTCATGAGTGTAAGGTGCTGTGGTCTCTAAGCAGCAGCAAATCAGAGGCTGAGAACAGCCAGTCTTTGGCGCCCTGTAACATGGCTTACTAGCTCACAATCACTTACTGTAAAGCAGTGAAAGATGAAAAGCAAGACTCTGAGCACCAGATGTACTAAAATAACTACAAAAGAGAAATCTGCACTTTACTGAAGTAAACATTTTCCTTCTTTCTCTACCCCCTCTGGAAAAAAAAGCTGACTGAGCAGAGGAAGGCAAGTCAGGAGTTCCAGCCTCTGCTGCCAACTCTGCACATAATGTGGCTTGGGAACTCATGCTCCTCTAAGCCTTCCTTTCTCCATTTGTTACAGAAAGGAAAGTGTTGCCCACTAATCTGGCGTAAGAAACAGCAAAAAATATCAGTTGCTCACATCTGTAGGGCACTACATCAACTCAGTGCACTACTGTAAACAGACCCTCACTGTATTTTCACTGTTTAAATTGCAACAGACCCCTCTTTTTTATTACTTCTATTTCCCCACAGCTCTGCTCCTGCGATCACGTGTGTTTTTCAAAGCACTGGTGCCTGGATGAGGGTCAGCAAGCTGCTGGAGGCAGCCTTCCCAACCCTGGTATGAAGCCCAGGCTCCTACCTCCTCATACTGGCTAAAACCACACTGCATGCTTCACTCAAGAGTGTAAGAAGCAGCGCAGCACAGATCTAGGCGCTCTGGACTCCAGCCCTCTCTTCTGCTCTCTGCCACAGGACCTGTGTCACCCTGTACTAATCACTGCACTGCTCCATGGGCAGATTCCCTGCCAAACAGTACCTGCTCTTGCCACAACCGTGAAATCTGTAGCTAAGACCTAATGCATGCAAAACACTTCCCAGAATTTTGTGTCATGCTGTAATAGTGCAGAACAAGGGCTGAAACTTGATTGTTCCTGAAGTCATCTGGGGACAGATGACATGGGCAAAAGCAAGATGGAAAACTGTTCCAGCAGGTTTTCCACTGTAATACAGGATTGTATATCTTTTTTTTTTCTTTTCATTAAAACATTAATTTCCACACCATAAGGGCCCCCATGCTCCATGATATAACAGGTCCACAGGCTCAGTGCCAGCTCTGCTTCCTTGGCCAAACTTTCCACTGAATTCATCCTCCTGCCAAAGCAAATCATTTAGGCAGTTGTTTATTTTAAAAAGCCATTTTAGCACGGAGAGGGAAAACGGGACAGCAGCACACGCTTGCTGCTGTGCTTGCCAACGAAATGTTAAACAGTGGCAAGCTCTAGAACGGCAGGAATAGGCCTCTACGAGGAGGAGGAAAAACAGCCATGATAAAAATTTCCAACTGTCTGTGCTGTCTGCTATTGCCAGAGGAGCCAATGTATGATGAATTATACCATGCAGCCATGCAACACGAATTGTCTTCCCCAGAGAAGTAATCTTGAGTTTGCTGTTATGAAGACTCCAATCCTATACTGAGGCAGTTCAAATAAATGTCTGTTTCTTTATGGGACAGACTCAGAACAGTCAATGGAAAGAGCCCAACCCATTTCAGGCAGGGCTGGGCTCAGCACTCCTTGTACCTCACATGCTCTTAAAGAATTCTCCCAGGAGTTCACCAATGACTCTGGCAGCCCCAAAATCGAGATACAAGTATTATAAATATTTCTGATATGTTAGATGCCAACTTGGTCTGAAGCATCTGCAGTTCTAAGTTACAAGACACAGCTCGTAATTAATTTAACATACGGCTGCTCCTGATAGCTGGCTGTGGTGCCAGCTCATGCCCTTTGTAACGCACATTGTCTTGACTTCCTCAATCTGCATCCTGATCCATTCCTTATTCATTAGCCCCAGTGGCTGACAGAAAATACCAATCCCCCAAAATGAATGACTGAAGTGCACAGCCTGTAACTGGCACTCGGGAGTACAGTATTTCTGTGTGCTTTATAGCATTCTGCCAGTAATTACTATTTTCTTAAACGGATTTTGGTTTTCACTGCCTTTCTGTTCTTCAAAACAGTTACTATATGAGCTAAGTTTATTAAATGCATGTGCAGAGTCTGAACTCCTTACTCCATGATGATGAACACCCTGTTTGAGAGGAGCTGTCATGAGAAAGACTGGGGATGGACACTTTTCCTACCCACCTCATCAGTCTTGCCCAGGAAGTGGCCTACATTGTGCCTCTATAGAGAGGCTTAGTGTTTAAGGCCAGGTTGGATGGGGCTTTGAGCAATCTGGTCTAGTGGAAAGTGTCCCTGCCCATGGCAGGCAGGTTGGAACTAGATCCAGAAGGGACTTGGAAGGTACCTTCCAGCCATTCTATGATTCTATGATCACAGGAATGGCAATGCCTGATTGAGGAGACTTTGTTCTTCTAGGAATATCCAAAATGTCTTAAAAAGAAGTTTGTTATAAATCAAGCACAAAGTAGAACAGTCATGAAGCAGTCTAGGAATCTAAGTTCATACCTATCAACATTTAAGTATGTTGTAAAACTTCACATAGGGCAAACATTACCTTTTGCAAGTAGGGAAATAAAATTCATACCGTGGGAGGCCACTGTTCCTCTGCATGGGCATTTTCATTATTTCCCCACAGGAAACACAGGGAAAAATGTTCACAAACAAAATTCAACCCATTTTGTTCTTTCTCATGTAAAAAAAAAAAAAAAAAAAAAAAAAGGCTTTTTGTCATCTGTTCAAACATGTAAAAACTGATGAAGGATTCCAGGGCAGAATTTCACTTTCTCCTGCCCCACCTTCCAGTTTATGGGAAATGGCAGAAAACATTATCATTTGATCTAATGTATATATTCCCTTATAAAGTGGCATTGAAAGTGAGAAAAACACAAAAAGAACAAGAACCAGCTGTATTAGGGGGCCTGTTTAAAGAGTCAGTCTAAGTTTTCAATCAGTTCTTAACCAAGCCATCTGTTTACTGCATGAAGATAAGCACAGTTGCAAGGCTTCCTCTGTAAACATGGATGCCTGCATCTGACAACCTGGCCCTATAAGTTTAAAATATCACTTCCTCCCCATGGCCGCTAACTGTAAATGGTCCTGGTTTAAGCAAAACAGCCAAAAAGAGTCTTGCATGGAATTGTGAAAATATCTTCTACCGAGAAGATCAGCATCACACCTTCATAATGGATTGTTTCCATAAATAAAGGGAATGAAGAAATGACTTTTGCTAACACTGAAGTAATTTTAAAAAATAAAAAACTTCCCAGGTTTGAAAAGATAAGTTGTATTGTTTTAAATCCCAGCCAAGGAAACATGGCTATGATTACCTCATGGCAGTCAATTATCCACATCTATATTTAGAATGATATTCAACTCCAGCTGTTAAAACTAGAGCTTCATTATTACTATTAAATCTGTGAACCAGACCAATTCTTCCTGGGCTCATTAGGATATTTTTCAAGGTCCTCCCTCCTTCACTACCTTTTTTTTTCAATTTGCTTTGAGAAATAAAAAAAGTACAGGACAATCAAACGTCTTGGTCCCTCTCTTCCTTTAATTTGGGGTTATAGTATGTTTCCATGGTAAGAAAGAGCTTGTGATTCAACAAGCATAGAGAGCACACTGAGGTTGGAGGATGTTATAGGCTTTGCAAAGCACATCTGGGTTGTTGAAAATTTCCAGCTTTCTTTTTCTTTTCTTTTTTAAGGAAAAAAATGAGGAAAAAGAGGAAGAAGAGGGGAAAAAACAATACGAGGCAAACATGAGAGGCTCAGTATTGGAGCACTCGTAAGGACAGACAGTCCCCTTTTAGAAGCCCAAAAGCGGCCAGTGGAAGACACATTTTTGCCAGTGGAAGAACCAAAACCACAGGTTGAGCAGAAGCTGGAATGGCATTTGTTCAAACATAGTAAGGGTGTGTGAGGAGAAGGTAAAGAAACATTTCCTAAGCATGTTATAGTCATTAAAATAAAACATCTCTCTATGTTGAGTGCTTTATGTTGGCTATGTCTAAAAAAGCACGCAGCAGCTTCCAGACATATTGGTCTGTCTGTAGGGAGATTCTCTGGTTATTATTAAAGGAAAAGAATGGCATTTTTCCTGTAACTGCCTGATCAAGAAAAGTTGCATTGCTGTGCTGGACGCATACCACTTGCTAGTTCTTAACCCCTGACTGATCTTGCAAAGAATCTGCATTGGGCTTTTATCCTACCGCCAAAAGAAAGGATCACCACCATCTTAATACCAAACCAAAAGCAAGTTGTCTAAATGAAGGACAGAGTGAATTCACTTTCAGAAATGTGCACGCTACTATAATGGAGTTGAAAAATTTACCCAGTCATAGAACAGAAGCCCTCAAACTAAAGAAAACAGAGCTTTTCTCAGTAAATTTAGTGAAGATACAGTATATAAAAATATTTGGTTTGTGCAAGTCCATATTATCAACATTATCTCCACAGCAAGGAAATGCAGAATGACATTACTGCAGAGAGACTGGATAAGTAAGGAGTCTTACTGTTCAGATCCTCAGCCTCTATTTTGCTTATCCTTCAAAATTTAAGGCTTACCAATCCATTGGCACAACACAGGTTTTATTAATAATGCAATATGTCCCTTAACACTATAAGGACTGACACCAGCTGTGGAAACAATTCGATCCAAAACAAATAACATATTTGCTTCATAAAGCCAAGCACTTTTAACATGCCAGCCAAGAAGGGCAGATTTGCCATTACATATCATTTACTTTAGAACTTGCTCTTCTCTAAACATTTTCGTATGCTAATGATATTTTCATATTAATTCTTCCTCATTCAGCTGAGAGACAGAGGGATTAGTGCCAGACTCCAATCATCAGCAAAGAACAAGCACCTCTTCAGTTGTACAAATCCAGTAATGGCAATGCAGACACTGAAAGGACAAAATAATCAGAGCAGCACTTGAAGACTAACATGCACGTGGTGCTGGCTGTGTAAGAAGGAACCAAGAATATCAGACAAACCATGCATGTTTGGGATTTCTATCCTTGCAATGAAATACAGGCAGTTACAGAGAAGTATACATGGAAAAGATCAGGTGTTCGGGGTTGCCAAACTACCCAGAGGTGCATTTTTTAAGAAAATGAAACACAAATGTCCCCAGCTGAATAAGCACAGTGGGATGAAGTCAGTAGAAGAAGGTAAAAGATATGAAGTCACTAAAGGAACTCTTTTTGAGAGACTGCTTAAAAGCAGTCCCTTCAACACAACCACATGGTGTGATAGCCTGGTACAGATGTTGCCATCGCAATTCTATGACATACATGGATAATATTAAGAAAGATTAGTAAAAAGTGGTCAAGAGCATTATTTTAATCAAAAAAATTATTCTAAATGGCTACAGACTAGATTAGGAAAAGTAAGAAACTTCAATCTAAAACATTTTCAGTGTCTATTAGAGTTTTCACTATAGTCTCAGCATCTGGCATTACCGCTTCTGTTTTGGTCAGGTTTTGACTGAGCCAGTGAAACCCCAAACACTTCAGAATGTATTCTTACCTTGTCTCTAGCCTCATTGAGAAGGTCTTCTAACTCCGAGAAACTAAAACTGGCCACAGTGATGAAATCGCTCATGACAGGAACAAACCTGTCCCCTGATTCCCGCATGCGTCTCTTCTGATAATCCAGTTCCTGAAAGAGAAGAAGAGATTTAGACAGGCAAGCATCAAAGATTCCCTGCTGACAAGGAAGGGAGTAGGGAAGCCCATCTATTTCACCCAGTGCAGAGCATCCTGTGCTCCCACTCCTCACACATTCATCCAGAGCTATAACTTAGAAACCATTTTCTCACTTAGTCAAAGGTTTTGCCTTTTCGGTACGAGATAGAAAGTTAAGGTGGGATGAAGTTATGGTTCCCTTTATCCTCAAACAACCACTCAAAAAAAGCCATCAATGTGTTGAATTTCTAAGGCAACTTTGTCATCTAAGCATCAAGTATATTAAATGCTGCATTTTATTTTTCCTGTGCAAAATGACAAATAATAGAGGATTCAGATTGCGTAGAAAGTGAATTTGGAATTTTTAATAGTGAGTTTCCCTCCATTTTCTCTTCCCAGAGATGGTGACTCAAAAGCTGTATTCTTGGGGAAATGTGTACAGGTGTGAATAATCTATATAGTTCCTAGCTCTGGATCTCCCCTTTAGTACTCTGAAAAGCACTAGGTAGGCAGCAAAAAGACATCAAAATTAGTTCTCCCACTGAAGAACAAGCAGACGGATGTCAGGTGCAACATTTGCTAGAACCCTGCTAACCAATGAGCATTAGCTTGGAATCATAAAATTCACACTTATAAACTCGGGCTATTATGACAGGAAGATTTATGAAGAAGAAAAAAAAAACCAACACATTAAAACCACAGGAAACTAAGCTCTATTTGTCCACTACCTACAGAAAGAAGAGAAAATAAATTGTAAGATTCTTTCTTTCTGGCTCAAGTTTTTTAGTTTTAAGTCAAGATTACTCATGCTGTCTCTTCCCTTACTCTATTCACCATACTTGTGGCACAGAAAGAGCTAAAGAGCTCATCAAAACCACCAAGTTATAGTAAGATGGCAGTCTCCCATGATTGTGCTTGGCTTGCGTGCTGTCGATAGTCCCATGAGGACAAGGAAATCATCATCTGGGCCTCATCTATTCTCAGCTGAATAATCAGTTGGTTGATGAGAAAATGAACATGAGCTGGCAGGTGTGTGCTCACTGCCCAGAAAGCCAACTGTACCCTGGCCTGCATCAAAAGCAGCGTGACCAGCAGGTTGAAGGAGGTGATCCTGCCCCTCTACTCTGCTCTCGTGAGACCTCACTTGGAGTATCGTGCGCAGTTCTGGTGTCCTCAACATCAAAAGGACATGGAACTGTTGGAACAAATCCAGAGAAGGGCCATGAGGATGATCAGGGGACTGGAGCACCTCCCGTATGAAGATAGGCTGAGAAAGTTGGTGCTGTTCAGCCTGGAGAAGAGAAGGCTGTGTGGAGACCTCAGAGCAGTCTTCCAATATCTGAAGGGGGCCTATAGGTATGCTGGGGAGGGACTCTTTGTTAGGGACTGTAGTGAGAGGACAAGGGGTAACGGGTTCAAACTTAACCAGGGGAAGTTTAGATTGGATATGAGGAAGAAATTCTTTACTGTGAGGGTGGTGAGGCCCTGGACTGGGTTGCCCAGGGAAGTTGTGAATGCTCCATCCTGGTGGTGTTCAAGGCCAGGTTGGACAGAGCCTTGGGTGACACTGTTTAGTGTGAGGTGTCCCTGCCCATGGCAGGGGGATTGGAACTAGATGATCTTAAGGTCCTTTCCAACCCTAACTATTCTATGATTCTATGATCAGTGAAAATAGTAAAGCCTTACTTCCTCTGTAGGGAAAATCAGCATGAAACAGCAGGTCAATTTACAATCTGACCCTCAGTTCCCTTTGGAAAAAAATGTTTTTGTGCTGGCTGCAACTCCAGCTATACCCATGTTTGATGCTCTGTGTTACTAGTCATCAAAATACCAGCTCATAGAGCCAAATGGATAGGTTTGTAAGCATCTATGCTGAGAAGCTCCTTGGGATTTGCTCCACAGTGCTGCTGAATGCAAAGAATACCTTTGGCCATCAGCAATCTAAAATCAAATGCGGTATATCTATCTGGTCTGATGTGAGCTGGAAAGAGAATGTAACCACTGCAAGACCACAAGGCAGAAAAGGGAAGAGAAAAGAAATGAGCAGATGGCCAGAGAAAAATCCGTATTAAAGAAGTGCTACTTCCCATGCTTTATATTACATTCTCTTTTCCGCTTGTTTTCCAAACACATCACAAGGGATGGTGCCAGGAGCACGACTCATTTACATCACTTTGCTATGAATTGTCTCTACGTTACAATTAGTTTGAATTGGACTTTATGCATACAAGAAACGCCACTTCACGTGCTTCTAAGAATCATTCATATTTTTTTCTCAGCCACTTATTCCCCACTGTAATTTATAAGTTAATTTTAGCTGAAAGTTGCTCTACACTCTCTTCCCCTCTCCTCAAGCAGGTGGGAAAAACAGTTCTGTCATCTTACACACTGTTGAAAGCCATGACACTTGGGATGTTACTGGAGAACAAACTAAGATTAGGTGGTCTGTCCTTCAGTTTCAAATTCAGTCCTCCCCTGCAGAATAATTCTTCCAAAATAAAGACCAACAAAACACAAGTAACCAGCATGATTATGCAATCAGCCCGAGAGTGATTCCAGAGAATAAGAAACTCATCTGTATCTACTAGAAATGGTATATACTAATTATAACAGTATAACTGGAGAAGCTAGGAGAAGCTCCTGTGGGCTGGGTTGCTGGTTCTCTAGAGAGATTAAACATACAGGCATAGCACTGGTTTTTCAAGCAGTTGTTATTATCTTCTTGCTGTGTGAGAGAAAGGCTCTGCTGACAGAATTCACTTCCTGATTTGGAGAAGACCAAGAACTACTTAGTTGTCCTTCTGGGACCATCCTACACAAAGGCGACAGCTGCATGCACCTACTGAAAATGACTGTGTCTTATTTTTACAAAGAAGCTTTCAGCCCAAGAAGGCAAAGTGTTAACAGTACCTTTAAGGACATCTGACTGTGAAACTATTTTTAGCTTTCTATTCTTAAGGGGCCTTGAAAAAACTTCTCAGTCACTGGAGCCAAAGCTGTGGTGAGAACACACTGGAATGGAATCAAGAATCGCGCCTTCCCCTCCTCCACCTTCCACCTGATAGTGATCTTCTATTGTTGCTGTAGTGCTGCTTTTTACACGCCAAAAAAAACAAGAATTGAGCAAGCAGACTGGGAGGTGCTGGCAGCCCCAGTCGAAAAATACCATGGCAGGGAGAGCAGTGAGGCGGGAAGATGGTGATTGAATGGGGACGAAAGGTTGTCCATGGAACCCATGTTGGGAAAGAGAAGAAAAAATGGCTGTAAAGGCAAAACAAATAACCCAGTCACACAAAGTAAAACAGAAGTAGGCACTCACATTTCAAGGGGGGGTATTGTGGGTCCCAATCAAAACTTGGCCTCTCTTCATGACATGAACTCTATGTCAGCCTTCCCTTACAGGTGCTTTTAATTCACAAGCACTGCACTCCATGGATGCAGAAGTATCTTTTCTCATTGCTGCGCTGTCTCTTACCTCAACAACCCAGAAATAAGCTTTAGAAAGTTTGTTTTTTTTTTCTTTTCTTTTTTTTTTTTTTTTTTTTTTTTGTGGGAAGATCACTGGCTAATTACATGATGAACTGTTGAAGACAGTTGTTGCTGACAGGCCAAATATCCCTTCCTCTAACCCCAGAGCCCAACCAAATTCAGGCCAGATAAAAGGAAAATTAAGTCATCACTGTCCCACAGTGAATGAGGAGGACTGGAGGGTCCTGTGTTAGTTCCTTGTACATAGGTAATCCTTGTGCAGAAACCACCCAATGCAATTCCCAACAACTGAACCCTTTGCCAGCAGTACCAGTGCAGAATGTTCCCCATGTCAAATGCACCACTAGAACATTAAACTATCATTAAACTGACATGAGTTGAAAAAGACAGGTGAAACACTTGAAGACAAAGGGATTCTGAAAAGTGTGTCTCATAAAACCCTCTGTGAAAGGGCAAAAAAAGTTAAACATATCAGGTACTTTCTAGAGTTCTGCAGACCTCTGCCTTGCCTCTCAGCAGTATGATTCCCTTAGGATATCCAACAGGCAAGAGATGCCAGCACCAACCTAATTGTAGGATTTTGTTTCTATATTTGCAGAGAGACAGAATGATGTTCTTTGGGTCAGAATGTATTTACCTGTGCAGGTGATGGGAGACGTTATGGGACAGAGACAACAGAATGACTTTAGTGTTAAAGTTTACTTTTTCAACTGCTGTGCAAGCACTAATTTGATATTTCTCACATCAGACCTTCTAAGAATGGCATCTATTTGTAGCTGCCATTTCACAAAGAGGAGGCAAATCACAGAATCAGACTAGTTAGGAGTGGAAAGCATAGGGTTGTTCAAAGCCATACACATGTCAATGACATGAGCAAGAGGCAAATATGAGAGTTCCTACCTCCTTCCACCAAACATGGTGTCATGATGTGTGCTCTCCTGTCTCAGTTAGACTGGAGTCTTTCCCCAGGAACAAAATCAAGAGCTTCATTAATGCAGGCTTCCAGGGAGGGGAACCACAGCTGACACATGAACTTGTGGCTCCAGGGAGCATTTGGGCCCATCCCTCACCTTTAACCCTTGTAATTCAGTACACACAACTGTGCCAATGCACCATTTGTACTGTTCCGTCCTCAGATGTAAGGCACTGCACTATGTAAGTATAAACAGAACACAGGCAAGCTAAGTCCAGCTTGAAAGACTTTCATTAACAGCAGAAAATACCACCATTGTTGCTTTCCTTATCAGCTCAGCTCCCTCATCTTTAACTAGTTTATCCTTGCCAAGGAGTGCTTAGGATAGGTTGGGGTTGCATTTAGAAGTGCACTACCTGTTTACTACTACTCAAAGAGCCAAGTGAAACACCTGCTCAGCAGCCAGACATCCCTTGGTAAGGAGCAAGAATTTTATTTCTTCTTTCAGTCCATACCATTTGTCAAACTGTCCTTTTACTTTCCAGGTGGAGATCAAACAAGCTTTTCATTAGGCTTAACTCTGCTAAGATCATCAGCAGGAGCTCCACATGAGAAGCTTTTATTTTTTTTTTTTTTTTTTTTACTTAGTTAATGCATTCTGGAACAGAATGGAAAGGAATGGAAAAAGAAAGGCCACTTTCTCTTATCATAAAATATATAGTGCTCCTGATTCTGAGTGAGATATTTTAAGTATGGCGCTTTGCAAACTTTCAGATACTTACAGCTTCAACAGCTTTCAATCCATTCTTTATGTTGTTGACTTCCTTCTCCAGCTCTACCAGGCTGCACAGGAGACAGACGCAGGGCAGACAGAACAAAAAGAGCTATGTTACTCAAGAATACAGGAACTGTGAAGCAGAACAGACCATTGGCCCATCAAGTCTGGTATCCGGCCTCTGGCACCAGCCATGCCAAATGATTAGGAGTGAGGGGAAGGGGTCTGGTTAATGATATGTGCTGCTGTTTGTATGAGATATAAGATGAGGCAGATGCTGCTTGCCTGTGGTCATACGGAAGATCAGGATTTTCGTGGGAAGAAGAGAGGGGGTTGCTGTTAAAACACCTGCTCTGCTGAGCCTGACCCTCCAGCAAGGAGTGTATGCCACCTGGCCAGCTTGCAATACTAACCATAAGCAAGGACCCCAGCTTTACCACACACACTACTGGGGTCTCAGGTTATCTCTATGTATGATTCTTGAACTACTTAATTACTAAATCCCATTAGCAGTACACTTACTTGTGATTTTTTACATCCTCAGAGTCCAAACATCAGTTTTTCCATCTGCACTTCTACCATATGGTAGTCTTTGCAAGCTTACATTGTAACTGAGCATAGAACACTGTTAATACATGCTTCTCTAGACACAAGTGTTCTACTGAATTTCTGCTCATCATATAGAAACATGTTTTTTTCTAGGACTTTAAAGAAAAAAACCCAAACTAGGCAGTACCTATTTGTGAATAGGCAGGCATCTCCTCCAAGTATTTGGTGAGTAGTAGTTTGCATCTCAAAAACACCACTAAAGCCTTAATAAATTCCTCTACGTATGAACCTACATTTATTTTTTCACTTCTTTTTCATTACCTGGAGTAGTTCCCTAGTTATCTACAGATGTTTTTGGACCAAAAGTCTCTGATAATTTTATTAATTATTAACAATAATTAATCAATAACAATTAATAATTGTTGATTATTAACAATAATTAATTGTTAATCACATCAAGGATGTGAGCAAAAACATTTCAGCTGTAAGGCTGGCTATGGGTCTAGAAAACAGCAATGAGAAAACTAATGATCATTAACAGAAATCACTAGAAACTCCAGCTCTGGGAGCAAGCAACAGTGCTGGACTTACTTGACTTTTGCTGCTTCTGGAAGATGCTGCAACTCAGACTGAATATCCAGGATATCTGGATAATTCTTTTCAAAGATCATAATTAAGTAGTGCAAAAGTGTAATGTTTCTAAAGAAAAAAAAAAAGAAGGGAGAAATGAGAAAGAAGAAAAAGGATGGTGGGAGGATTGTGACAAATCAGTGAAAAATATTTGGGTAGGAAATGTGCTTGAATGATCAAAACAAACAATATATCAGCAGTTAGCAGCTCTGTAACTGAAAGAAAAGTATCACAGACTGAAATGAATTAGCTCTTTATGACACATCCTTCCTAAAACCTGAAGCAATATATTGTGCCTTGATTTATTCTGGAAGTACCAGCATGCTTCCATCCGTCTGTGTAAATGGTGTAACAGAAAAGAGAATTGTGTAACACAGTATAATATTTGTCCCCAGATACTTAAGGGAATAAACAGCTAATAGTACTAAAGTGACATTAACTCATAAGGGAGAAGTGAGTTGTTCTCAGAGGCTATGTGAATAAAACCTAAGAGTTAACTAAGAAGAGGAAAAGGTTCTTGAGGACTGAAGAAGCTGAAAACTACAGTAATGAAACAGCTATACTTACGAGTAGTGGTCAGGCTCACTAAGAACAATGGCAGCTCAAGCAGAAGTGCTTAGAAATGAGGTGTACAGGGGATGCAGGAGAAGGTTTTAGAAATTTTGTAAAGTAAATGATGAATTTTACATTAGTGAATTTTGTGTGTAGAGAGAACAGGCAGCCATAACAGCGGCTTGAGGTGAGTGTTATGTGGTTAACTGACAGGCAAGACAGCAGATGGCCACTGCTTCACGCAGACTAGAGCCTGGGTGCTGGGAACTGGTGAGAGAACAGAATTTGCACAGGACATTCAATATATGAAAAATCAAGCCAAGCTGCATTAAGGCAAAAAAATGTTCAAGACTAGTGACACAAGTGTTAGCCTTGGAATACAGATAGGACATAGTGGTAATCAAAACAGAACTCTGTTAGGTAAGGATGAATCTCCCGTGGCTGCTTACTGCCATCACTCATTCTGTCACAGCCTTCGATCATTTCACCACAACTATGGTCTCAGCAGATCTCACAAGTCAAGGAAGGTGTTAGTTAGTAAGAAATAGAATAGAAGACCTACAAGGAAAATCTTAATGCTGCTGGAGCCCAAAAATAGTATTGTCTCACCAGTCATAGCTCGGTTAATTTCCAGAACCAGTATGGGGACATGAGGCAAAACATGGGGTAGCCCATGTCCATAAAGAGTAAACTCCACTTTCCTTTCCAAAAGCAACTATTTTCCTTAACTGCTTTAGGTACAACTCAGACTACCTAAGCTATGCATTATGGTTCCATTACTGGTGTAGGTAGAGAACCAGTTTATGACAGCCCTGTGTCAGAAACATATGCCATGTTTCACAGGAGACATATAACAGTGGTCAGAGTTTTTTGTGCTTTCTTTTTAGTAAAACCATGGCCATAAAGCTTTGGTTTAAAGGGCAAATTCCATGGAAATCCTCCCTCCCCCAAAAACTTATTTCAGTTATTTGTGAAATACTACTTTTGTCATCTCTGCATAGTGCTGCAGAAACACAATCCAGCAACAGATGTGCAATATCCGAAGAAACAGCAGAACTTGAGTGCTGTGTTAATAGCTGGTCTTAACTGCTGCAGGATCTTTTACAGTGTAAAACACTGTTTAAATGCCAAATCTGATGTTATTTTAAATGGTCTACAGAGCTAAAAACCAAAACAAAACCTGCTTTCATTACTATGGTAAGAAATGCAGCAGCACAGTAACTAACTCATTTACAGCCTTCTAGCATACCTGTCTATGCTGGATTTGGTATCTGCAATTTTGTTCAGGCTGGAGACTTTGAAGCCATAAGCACTTCCCCTTTGGCCCTTGTTCATAAAATTCCCAAAGGCCAGAACTACTTCCAGGAGTTGCCTCAAACGCTTGCTTCGGATGAGTTCTTTGGATGCCAGAAGAATGGCTTGAAAAGAGGAAATAAAAAGAACAGGTTATTGCGCACAGTGGCTGTTTTTAACATGCCGGGCCCTATAATTCAAAGTACCTTAAAATGCTCATCTGACTATTGCCCAGGAAGTGCTGCAACACAGTTGGTATGTGTATTGTCCTTCCTGCACACACATGCCCAGAACCAGGAGAATGGGAAAGAAGATGCACTACATCTAGACTGCAGGATGTTCATCTGAATCTAGGAGTAAGGCTGTGCTCCTGGACCTCACACTCTAAAAACATAGCTAGCAAGAACAGGGAAAAGACTTGAGCAGAACAGGATATACTCACCTCTTCCCTGCAATAACCATGGGTATGGTGCAGAAGCCATACACCTCCCTCCTTGTAAGTTACACATTCCCAGAATACCACTGACCTGAGGCATCTATTATGACTTCCCCAAGGAGAGGTAAGGTGCAAGGACTTGAGGGTGAGAAGGGAAGGCAGACCTGCACAGAGAGGCCATGAAACCTTTTGGCAGCTCAGGACAGCCTGGCAGCACATTGCCACATCTGACAGTTCATATTTACAGTGAAGCAGTCATGAAGATGACTTCATTAATTCAATGGGTGAAAGAAGACTGTTAGACAGAATTCATTTCTTAGCACATGACATGCCTTAGACTCACTGGCTCCACAATCATACCACACATGTAACAGCACATCCTTTAAACACAAGCCTCTCTTTACCCAAATCTTAGCAAAAGCTTTAACCATACCTTCCACTTTTGGTTTTGCTTCTGCCAACCTCTCTGGAAACTTCTTCTTAAAGAATAATGCTTGCAGCCGCTGCTGATAGTGGTCAATTCTGCATGAAGGGCAGAGGAAACCCAACAGTGAACTGGAATTGTACTTCTAAGCACAGAGCCAGTATACTGCATATGTAATCTAATGGTTGGATGTTCAGTCCCACAAGGCCTATGCATGGGATTACAGACATAGTTCAAACATCTGACACTACATAATTAACCTTGTTATGAAAATGGGGGAATTCAAGGCATATTTCGATCACAACTGAAAAGCAGCTGGAGGAATTCCTATTACTCTCAAAATACGAGACTCATGGGAGTTGCCAGCAGCATCTCAATTAGCAGAACAAGTTGTTAATCCTGATCAGGGCTGCAGCAAAGATGGAACAAGAAAAAAGGTCAGAGGATGAGATAGCTGAATGGAAAAAGGGATCTATATGAAATCCTGACCCCTGGCTATACTACATCTGATAGTTGGATCTGAATTCCTTTTAGTGAGCAAGTTTAGTCAGAGGAGGCAAATTTCTGCTTGTCATCAGGGGATGGGTCCTTAAATGACAGCACGTAAAGTGCTTATCAATAAAAGGTTTGTGTAATGAATGGAAATATTTGTAACATTTGTGAGCTTCTGTCAAATGCAGGGTATAATGCTGGCCCACAATCTCTTGCACATTCCCCTTCAGTGCCAGATGATGCATTTTCAATAACAATTACAGCTGTTTCCAAGAAGCCCTTCATGCACTTTCCCATAATGTATCAAACAGACCTGCTCATTTCAAAGAGGAAACGATCTGCCCGGGCCATGCGCTCAATTTCGTGTTTATGCTCCTCCAACAGGTCGGTATCGCTCTTTTCAGGAACGAACTTCAGCAGCTGGAGTGACAGACACAAAGCAAACACGGAGATAAGAGGTCCAGGGAAAAAGAGAGAGGGACAGCGAAGCACAAAACACCCTGATGGAGAGACAGAGGGCCCTCAGATTTCACTGCTACCATGGGGAAGCATTAGATTGACACAGCCATGTGACCATAACTTCAAAATAGCACAGCTGTGGATATAAAACTGACCTTTTTTTAAACCTCTGCTTGCCATTCTGTCTTTATCCCTCACTGAACCCATTGGATTAATTTTTAACTTTATGGGGAATTTCCCATTTCTACATCCTAAAGGCCAACTGCTCTTGCAACTTATCCAAGGGGAAGTACTAAGAGAACTTTGATTCCCACAGCATTACTTGGAGTTTAGATTTCTGCAAATGATGTGTCTGTCATGGGCTCAGCAGCAGCAGTCATTTTTCTCTTTCTTGGTAGCTGGTGCAGCGCTGTGTTTTTGATTTTGGGCCTGGGAACAACACTGATAACACCAGTGTTTTCAGTTACTGCTTGGTAATGTTTTGGTTTGATCAAGGACTTTCTGAGTCTCATGCTGCGCCATGAGACTCAGGAATGGAGAGAAAGCCGGGAGGAAGCGGAGGCAGGACACCTGACCCAAACTGACCAAAGAGGTTATTCCATACCATAGCACGTCATGTCCAGGATGTGAAAACGGAGGGCAGAGACCCAGAAGGGTGTGGTGGTGGTGGACTGGGGGGTGCACAGCGTGGTCGAGCTTTTGGTACTGGGGGGTTCGCTGCTGGGGGGTGCACTGGCTGGGTCAGGCTTGGTGAGCAGTTGTACTCTCTTTCCTTGTATTTCTCTTGTATTATTACTGGTGTTAGCAGTAGTGATTTGTGTTATACCTTAGTTACTAAACTGTTCTTATCTCAACCTGTGGAAGTTGCATTCTTTTGATTCTCCTCCCCATGCCCTCAGGACTGGGGGAAGAAAGAGAAGTGAGTGAGTGAGAGAGAAAACTGTGAGGGGGGGTTAGAGGCTTAAACCACAACAGTGTCCTATTCAGTGTGAAGTACCCTTTGTGCCTATCCTAGAGTACACACAAAGCCTCATCTATCTCTCTCTTGGGTCTGTCCTACTCTGATGAAACAATAAACAATAACCAAGTGACTAGGTATGTGTCTGGCACTGACTGCTATTCATACGCTGACCTTAAAAGCATAGTTTGATGGATTTTTGACATATCTGGTGGCAGTTGTGCTTTAGTGTGGTTATAAATATTGCCATGCACACAGCCTCAGCACACACCCGCAAAAAACTGCTCACAAGGCTTATCAAGCACTTTGCTTTTTAATATTACATCCTACTCCCAAAACATGTGATATTCAAAGGTGTGGAGCATCAGAAGCTTGCAGTGACTTCTAGAGCAGCTGTGAGCATTCACATAACAAGTAGGCTATAAATTTCAAACGGAAGATCTTTTTGTACATGATTAAATACTGTGGCTGCACACAAAGAAGGAATCACATTTGTTAGGCAAACCAGCTGCAGGGGACAGGAGACCCTGACTCCATTTCTAACCCTTCTAGTTAGAATATAAGATCTCTTCCATTCTCAGCCTTAACCACTGACTTAAAAGACCTGGTTCATGACAATTTTCAATGGAAAAGCTGCAGATAGGGAAGGGAAATTAAGAAAAAGAAAAAAGAAGAATGCTAAAAAATAATCAGCAGTATAAAGAATAGATGGGGAAAAAGTTATGGACAAGTCACAGGTGAGAAGAGAGGACAAGAAAGGAAACCTCATACCAACAGTAACCATGCATATTTTGCATCAAGAAGAGAAAACTTACGAAATCAACCCAATACAGAGTTACACAAGGAAGGTATATCTGACAATACTGGGAGAAATACTTTCCTTGTGCTCTCATGTGCGCCAGTGACATGATGGGGCTAAATTCAGATCTGCAGACATGCCAGCACAGCCAGTACATTTATTCACTTCAGGTGAAAAAAGGGCCGTGAGGGACTTGAGAATAAGATATATCCAATTGCAAACTTTCTCACCTGCTCAAGCATATCTTTTGCTAGATCTTCTTGTTCATCCATCTTCAAGATTGCTTGTCTGATTTCTTCATTAGTCAGCTTCAGCCTTTCAACAGTATCAACATTGGACCATTAGTGCAAAGCTTGAGTGACTCAGACAATTTCAGAAAGTAGGAAGGCAGAAAAGCGGCACTTAAAATTTACAAAAAAATCATGGAAAGCTCTAGTATGAAGCTGCTACTCTAGAATATTCAGTAAGATGAATGAATCAGTTCCAAAGCAGATATTTTATAGATCATATATTTTATCCCCTTCAGATGAGGAACATGAGCCAGCAGTGTGCGCTCGCAGCCCAGAAAGCCAACTGTACCCTGGCCTGCATCAAAAGCAGCGTGACCAGCAGGTCAAGGGAGGTGATCCTGCCCCTCTACTCTGCTCTTGTGAGACCTCACTTGGAGTATTGTGTGCAGTTCTGGTGTCCTCAACGTAAAAAGGACATGAAACTGTTGGAACAAGTCTAGAGGAGGGCCACAAGGATGATCAGGGGACTGGAGCACCTCCCTTATGAAGATAGGCTGAGAAAGTTGGATCTGTGCAGCCTGGAGAAGAGAAGGCTGCATGGAGACCTCAGAGCAGCCTTCCAATATCTGAAGGGGGCCTACAGGGATGCTGGGGAGGGACTCTTTGTTAGGGACTGTAGTGAGAGGACAAGGGGTAAGGGGTTCAAACTTAACCAGGGAAAGTTTAGATTGGATATGAGGAAGAAATTCTTTACTGTGAGGGTGGTGAGGCCCTGGACTGGGTTGCCCAGGGAAGTTGTGAATGCTCTGTCGCTGGCAGTGTTCAAGGCCAGGTTGGACAGAACCTTGGGTGACACAGTTTAGTGTGAGGTGTCCCTGCCCATGGCAGGGGGTTGGAACAAGATGATCTTAAGGTCCTTTCCAACCCTAACTATTCTATGATTCTATGAAACATTAGATACCAAAAATTAGATTATTAAGAACAATCAGAGCCTCAAAGATCAACTTCCAACTTCCCTCATATCAGATACCTCCCTCATTATGTTCTTTAACTATAGTAAAACCGCTTGAATCTATGTGACTTGTGACTGTAAGCCCATGTAACACCCCGGCTTGTGAATATTAAAGGATCTCCCAGGTAACAAATAATGGGACTGTTCTTTCCCTTACAGATCTGAGAACAGAATTTCTTGTAAGAATACTGGTTGTGTTAGGTAAGTTTGCTCTGTTAGCAGTCACAGCTGAAGAAGCAATTAACAGTTTTTACATATCCATATTTCTTATCCAATATGAGAGTGTTCTGAAAACAACAGCTTATTAATATTATCTGAGGTTTTAAAATTACATTCTCCTTCCCACCTACCCCTGTCCATCTGTGTGTGATGAATAGGGGTCCTCAGTTACAATAAAACACAAAATCAAAAAAAAAGCCTCTCAAGGTCTCCACTTGAAATCCAGGGCAGACAGAAGTCATCAGCATTTGTGATTATTGAGAGACACCTTGGTAGATTACATGAAATGAACTTGGTGGTTTTCAGCACAGATGTTATTGAAGAAATGCACAACTGACAAATTCTACCCCACCACCCCTAACTGTGACACCCTCATTAGTCATTTCAGGAGAGTAGAGGAGGACCAAATAAACCATAAAGGAAAGGCTATCCACAAGAAAATCTCAATTTTGTGACTAAACCAGGAAAGTGTGAAAAGAAATATTTGAGGAGTGAAGTCTTCAGTCTCCATGGACCTTCTACAATCAATATAATTAATTGAAAGAGAAAATACAAATGTGAATGAGAGATGGGCTGATGCATGAGGCAGAATTTTTTTGTCTTCAGTGCTAAGAAATTCCATGTTGAAATTTCACATCGCTATTGCCATTTGGATAGAACCATATTTTTGGAACTAGGTAAAAGCAAAAGAGTAAGTTTTATTTTTACAGACTAATATTACTAAATCCAAGAGACTTAAAACATCTTAATATTGCTCAATATAACCAACATCTGGAAACTAAAATATGAATCAAAATTGAATTCAAAAGCTTTTACATATTACATTCAAATTATATATTCAATATTACATCATATTACACATTCAAAAGCTTTTACATATTACACCTCTGAACTAATTGTTCTCGCTCTGCTCCTAGCTGGTCATTGTGTCTATTTTTGACAAGGAGGCCAAAGTGTTACCAGCTAAGATAAAGCTACTGTATTTCCAGAAAAGCTACGTAATTGGGCCACATGTGCATGAGATTCAAGGATTAGATGCTTTACAGTGAAAAGGCTGGAAACTTTCCACTTTAGATGATCAGTTTGACTGAGGATCAAAACAATAAACCTCAGAACATGGGGTTCCGCATAAAGCTCTAGAATCTCAATCACAAAACTGAAGGGTTTCGTTTGGCTTTAATAATAACTAACTGTCAAGTCCATGGCTGTGTGACCCTGAACTGATCAAACACTGTGACCACATGAGGGCTGAGAAGCGTATTAGTGGGTGTGGGCCTGGCTCCTAGCAGACACATACACACATGCACAGACAATGTGGTGCCTGCAGTTTTCAAAGTGCTACGTTTTGTTAGTTATTTTTCCTTTAGAGAACACCTTTACATTTTCCACAGTCTGGAGTCTGCAGATTAGCTGTGTCTTGTAACACAGACACACAGTCTGTCAGACTCAAGAAGCCAACCCATGAACACCAGGGAGTGGGTAAATTTTGTTGGTGCTTTTGCTGAGGATAAAAACAATGAGAGCAAGTTTAATGTTCTTTTTCCATGCAAATAACTTGAGCAATTACTAAACTGACCACTCCACTGCACAGTGCAAGTACCTCTGTGTGTGTCTGAGGAGGCAGTAAACAGGACCAAACAGACAGGCTTGAGGTAGGTCAACAGAAGGTGCAACACACATTATTGCTGATTTGCTGTTCTGTCTAGGAGCTCAAGGACATGAGATTCCAAGCTCTCCTGTTTGCTGCCATTCATCAGCACTAAATACACTTCAAAACATCTTCCATTCAAAAATAACTGAGAGCCTCAAGGACAGACACTTACACAAACACTTGGCTTTCTTGGATGAGTCTCCCCTGCCATCAGCAGGAAAGCTTCTGGCGGAATGGTTTAGCCCACAGTAGAGAGGAGCAGAAAGCTTGCCAGCCCCCTGCCGAGAAGCATTTTAACTTAGTCACTTACAGGCCTATAACAGGGTCAGAATGCCTGCAGGTGTGCATTCCAGATTATTACCAATCCAATTATAATTAGAGAAGGATTTACAGCAAAATAATCTTACTGTTCCAAAGTGGGCTTGTTCCTCTTCTGAGGCAGGATGCATTTCAAGAGCTGTGCTTCAACAGCACAAAACAGGGATCTTCCCACTTGAAAAATGGCTGAATAACTGGCTAAAGAATCGTTAATCAAGTGATTCTTCTTATATTTTCAAAACTCATGCCCAGCCATGCAGTAGATCTTAAAGATGGCCAAGAGTAACATGAAACAGATGTGCTGCTTTTAAATAGAAACAGGTGAACTGATTAAAGAGGAACCTGAAGCAGATGTGTAAAATCTTTCCATTTAGAACTGAATAGAGGCATCACTCTGAGCCTAAAATTCATATGGGACAGACAGCAAATTAAAGTGGAATTAAGGCTCAAAAATTTACACTACAGAAATTGCATTTCAGTAGCTAGTGGAAAGTCTGCAGTGACTTTTTTACAGGCTTTGCAGATCCAGGCACTTTTCCTCCAGCTGCTGGAGACAACTCAATTGAGAGCAGCATACAATTCAAGCTGTATTCACCCTGCATGACACCTCACCAACTCACAGATCCTGCCATCAGAACTCAGGAAGTAAACGTGATCAGAAGGAAGTGCAGTGCCCCTTTCCTCAGCTGCAGCACTTCATTCATAGCACAGATATTGACTGGTTTTGCTCAACAGCAGCCTGATGCTGGTCAGATGAGGAAGGAAAAGGATCTTTACTGAGAGTAGTCCCTTCTTCCCTCACTCGTACATCTGGTGGCAGCATATGGAAGTCCAAATGGTTGAGTCATTTTCAAGTAATGTTAAAGATCAACAAGTACCAAATAACTTCTGATATGGTACTTAGTCTGCCTCCCTCTGTCCCCTCTGGCTCCATAAATAATCTCTATTGACTCTGCAAAGTAATTCATCACTAATCTCCACAGGACACCTCGGCTGATTTAACACCAGCTTCACTTGCAGACATCAAGTGGTTTATTGTTTCATCCTCTTGGAGAAAGCTGGCAGCCTGACTCTGAACATGCCTGGGAGACATTGCAGTTTTACACTAACTTCCCTTACAGACACCCAGTGCTTGCTCATTTTTCCTCCTTAAATATACCTATCGATTTAACTCACAGTAACCTCCCCCCTTCATTCCTTCTTCCCATGGATCAAAGCAGAATACTTGTCGCTCACTAACCATCTCTCCCTCAGAGGAAAAAGTGATCTTGCTTAGCTCTTGAGAAAGAAGCATGCTTGCCTACTACCAGAGAACCTGGAGCACTGTTGCAGCTACATTAAGCTCCCGTACCACAGGGATCGCAACCCCACTCTTCCTTTTAGCTTGGAGAAAAGAACTGATTATCATATATCAAGGCCATTTTCTAATTCAAACTGAACTGAACCACAGTGCTTCCAAAAGATGTCAACAGTAGTAGATGTGACACCAAGAGGCGTTAACTGATACTTAGCTAGTTGGTGTAACTCACACAGATCTTAGCTTTTACTGACTGCAGGACTTTCCATCTCCATAACCCATTTCATATAGGCTACTAGTTATTTCAATCCCAGACTCTGTGACTGGGACATAAGGCTTCTTTAACTTCTGAGCACTCCCAAGGCTCTGTACCACTGCTAATCTGGGGGCTGTTAAATATCTGTGTTTTGGGAATACTCATTGTCACTATCCCATAAAGGCAGGAAAAGATGTTTCCCTGTTCTAAGAAGCATTCAGTAGTCAGGCTGGTCTAACTGTGCATTCACTAAGAAGGCACAAAGATGCAGTGAGTCTTTTCACATCCTCTTATCTCAGCTGCCAACTCATCTTGCCTGTGAAGAACATAGTGCCTTAACCTTTGAGGGACAACAGCTGGGACATTTTACCAGGTACATCTTCCGCTATTATAGCAACACATTGGGAAAAGAAATCCACCAGTGCCTTTTCAGCGCTCCCCTGTGAAAGTACTCTGCCAAGTACATAAACAAACAGGCTTTTTTTCCTTCAGCCAAAGCTCATGAATGACCAAGATACTTTGTATCCAAATATGTTCAATTTTCTACCAAGAAGGGCCTGGGGATGGCCGTCTTTATACGCCAGGCAGAGCAGAGCAGAGCAGGGACAAACTTGGGAATCCTCAAATTACAATAACATATTGATGAGGCAGTGGTTTATTCTTTACCAGAACCCTACCTACCAGTTCCTAGTTGTGATCTAAGGCAGGATGTTACTGACTGATGTGTTCAGTTTAACCTTGGGGTTTGTTATACTCAGAATAGCAGATAAAGCCATTTATTGTGGACCTTCATTTAAAATCAAAAAATCGCTTGAGGAACCGAGGAGACACTGTTTATTGCACACTGTTTTTCAAGACAGCACACTGAGGAACTGCTAAGTCCAATGAGCTGTTTCTGCATGAAGATACAATTTATACCTCAAAATCATGTTGCCTGGAGTCTACCTTGAAATAAGGGTGAACGCTGTATTGTCACATGGCAGAAAGGCACAGCACTGTCAGTACACTGAGGCTGACATTGGCCAAATAGCTTTTCCTCTTAATGCCTGAACTGAGCATGTTTAGAAGCACTGAGGAGGCACAGCTAAGTGAGAAAAATAATTGGTCTCTAGTATTCTGGTTGGAAACATTGCACAAATCCTTTTTCTTCTTCCTTATTGATATGTGTTTGAATTTTGAAAACCACATTTGGTACAGGATCTATCTACTGACATACAAAAATGGTTTTCTGAGGCCTTTTGCTACTACTGGTTTTATGACATTTTGCTAGCACTCCTACTGTTTCCAGCCTCTTGAGAGGGTTACTGCTGACTAGCTGGCCTACAGGAATAACAAACACACCTCAGGAGAACACTGACATAATGATTTTGCTGGAATTCATGCACAATAACTTGCACAAGAAAGTTCCATAAGTATACATTGAGCTTTCTTCTCAGCAATGTCTCTCACAGAACTGCAGCCCTCCAGAGCATTTTACTACATCTTAGGCATGCTCTGCAAGAACATTTAAAGATACAGAATTACAAAAACACCAGAACAGTGAAAATACTATCCATTACTTAAGTAATGGAGCCAGGAAGAAGCCATTCTGGTGAAAAAGGTCAGAGAAATTTCTAGCTTCTAGGTGAAAGCAGGGATGTGGGATGGTTCTTCCAGACCATGCAAGTCTGACAGTGAATCTCCAGCCTGGGAGAAACTGAAGGCATCAGGAAATCCATGAGAGATAGCAGATTTCCAGTGTGACAGAAACTGTATGTTGGGAACACATTAAGAAAGCCAGATTTGAAGCTGGTCTCACCTGTTTACCTGGACTCACCACAGACAGATTCTTCCATGTCCTAGTTGAATTATCGCCTACTGGAAATACTGTGAGATAAACTGATCTTGTGCTTATTCAAACCTTTACAGTCGGCTTAGGGAACAGAGCTTCTCTTTGGATCTGTCAGACTCCATCAAAAAAGGAAAATTGCATCCTTCTACTGCAGGAAATCTGAAAGATGCTGCTATCAACTACTTGAAATACAGCTTTTTTCGAATGAGAATAGAGATTAGAATAGGGAGGAAGGCTTACAAATATGTTAACTGTCAGCAAAAATTAACTAGCAATTCAATTTCCATCTCTTCTCAGCCTACCATGCTCCAGTCTCTCTGCAAAAGAAAGCAAGAGACATCAATTTCTCACTCTAGCTAGGTTTCGACTTGTTGGACCATATGAAATATGAGCTCTGCCTGACCCCTTCTAACACAGTGTTAATAAAACAAAAACATTTGAGTAGTGAAGGGAAAGAAAACCCAACCCATGCAGCTATTTTACTTTAAAGGACATGACAGTTTAGTGTAAACAAAAGGGGAATAAACTACAGGGATATATGCACAGTAAGAGTCAATTGGAAACAGCTGTTGGCAGATACTGTGGCAACCTGAAGGCTGGGGCTGCAGCTCAGGGTTGCACAGACTCTTTGTGACTGGTTTTAAATCCTCTTTCAACTGCACATGTGCGCACACTCACATGCACACACATGTAAGGTGTGCTGCAGCAGTAGCAAGGGCATAGCAGGAGCCAGGGCTGATTTAGCTGAGAGCATCTCACCTTCAGGGTTTAACCTGAAGGAGGAAGAAGTGGGGTAATGAAAAAGAACTGCAAAGGGGTTGTAAAACCCTTTCAATTATTGTCTGTAGCCAAGCAGCCCAATTGCTCTCTTTAATAATAGAACCATATGAGCACAAAGAGCAGAAAAAGGCATCAATGTAGAGGTGCCATTTTAGCTCCCAAAAATTTCTGCTTCCCTAGTTTAAAAGGTAAGTTTGGGAGGAATAGCAACCCTGGGCCACACTGTAATATATTTCTGATATGCTGGGTGTAACACTATCTCTTACAAACATTAAATGATGTAAGGCAGCGATAGCTATGCTGACTGGTGTTTCCCATAGCACAGTGCAGTGAAGTTAACAGGGCACAATGTAAACCAGCATGCTTCTTAGGGACAGCAAGCTCATTCCCCAAATCGCTAACATCCACGTTATGCCTGCTACCAGTAAGACCAGGATATTTCCTAGTGGAGAAATTGGTAACCACAAACCACAGCTTTTCAACTCTGGTTTGAGCCCAGACTAGCAGCTTGAAGTGGACTGGCTTCATGGCATACCTAGAGTGAACACATACTGTGTACCCTGAAGTGCAAGTTCCTGCCACTTTTCTGGAGCCAGCAGAAGGGAAGGCAAACTACAGAGACTGTCCTTTCTCTCTCACTATTTAGAGAGGATTCCTCTTACGCAAAAATGGGCCAGACTTGCATGGCAGAAGAGGTGAATGGCAAAAAACACGTACTGCTCTTGTCCACACTGCTTTTGTTTTGAAGATGGAAGATTTTAACAAATATCTAGTGTCATACCAAGTCATGGACCACCTTCCTGAATCCTCCTCAGTCTAGCCACCTGCACACATTATGTTACCACCTCTAGGAAATGTCCCATCTGCTCACATGAGTTAGCGTGAACCTCAGACACAATTTAGCAGGTCTGTTAAACATCACGAAAATGCTGTTGCCCCAGTGCCTCTCCATTCGTCTGCCCCAGCCTGCAGTCAGCTGCCAGCACCAGCTAAGACATGCGTTGGCAACTGTTGCAGAGAGAGAAATGTAAGCCTTCCTTCATTGCTGGTTCGGACTGTGGGGTTCCTGCTGACATGCGGGCTAATGCCACCTAAGTAGCATAATGAGAGCCTCCATGGGTTTCACAAAGCAATGGAAAGAACTCATTCCAGTCCTGGTGGTCTGGCTGCAAGTTTGCTTTTAACTGTTAGCTTGCTAGAGCAGGCAAGCAATCACATCCACACAAACCTGCGTTTTCTACTGATCAGTGATGCAGTTGTACTGCTCGGTACTGCCACAGCTTTCCCAGGTTGTCTCCAGCCCTGCTGTCCCTCTGGTAGGAAAGGCAGCTCTCTCTGGTGGACCACTGTCTGCACAAATCTGGTATTTAGTGACAGACACCCTGCCTAGTACTCATGTTGGCAGAAAGACATGAAGAGCATATAGAGGGCCCTGATGTCACAGCATTTGAAGGTATTAGCATGCAAAGGTGACTCCTGGCTTCCAAAACCTTATTTACAAATATGAGACCTGATTCTTGAACATATCTTCTTACATTTACCACTTTTCCCATCAAAAGTCAAAACTGACAAAGATGAACATCACTCTCAGCTCTGCTGTATTCCAGGGAGGTGCTCAGAGCATTAGAAAAAGACATACATGACAGAGACAAATGACATGGGGGGGCATAACCCTTAAGAGTAAAAAGCAAGAACTGCCAAAGAGCTGCTTTCATTTGCCTATGAGTTCTGATATTTTTCTGGTGATGAGGCTTCAGACAAATCTTGCTGCTTATCTGTTTAAAGCACAAAATGTGTGTTTGCATATGTTTATTAAGTGAGCTAATACTTGAGAAAGACATGCTTTTATGACACTGCAAGACAGGTTTCTCTGAAGTTCTGCAGGTATTAGAAAGCAGTTCTAGTTGGGAAAAGAAGCATGTCCATTTGTTTAATTCCATCCCCTCTTGCCTCTACATTGACCATGGCATATCCTCTGAGCTAAGGCTTAGCACACTTACTTGGAAAGGAGAATGACACAGTTCTGGGCTCTCCTGCCATCAATCACAGAGAGCTCTTTCACTTTTCGTGTAGAGAGGTAAAGGTCTTCAGTTGAACCCATCTCTTTCTGCATATAATTCAAAACCGAGGGAAAATAATCAGTATTATGCTTCACCCAAGACTGATAGACTTAGCTGAGTGCAATGAACAAAACCCATCCCAACCTTGGAAAATCTACCCACATGGTGAGAAAATGAGACAAGAAGGGCAGAAAACATGTAGGTAAATCCTGTATTACTAGAGAAACAGAAGCCATTCATTGCCACCTATGAGGTCATCTTTGATAACAAATACTGAATCTGAGTCTGACCTATTGGACTCTCTACCAACAGTTATGTTATTATGTTAATGCACAAAACTGTCATAACAAGAAAATTGGGCACATTGCAGTAAAGCCCACTGGTGTCATAGCATATATCCTTCAGCAGATGTCTCCTGTAAGGGTTACACAGCATTCTTAAAGGCTTCAGCACAATCAAGAAAAATCCTGCAATCACCTCTTAAGGCTGACCAGTCCAAACTGGACCAGTTAAGGTCCAAGTAAGGTAAGCGGACCAGTCCAAACCATATTATATGAGAGATACAAGAGTAAGGCAAGGTGGCATTTATCTTACTAAATATATCTTACTAAATGGTCAATATTTACATCTGAACTAGCTTCTTTTTTAAAAAAAATAATATTTTTAATCATACAGAAACCACTCTTTTTCAAAGTTCTCTGCATATCCCCATTGGCAAACTCATAACCTGGGAAAAAAAAAAAAAGGAAAATCCCATCCAAAGTGTTTGTCACAGGACACAGAGAGAAACTATTTGCAAATCCAGTCTGACCATCCAGAAGTGTCTGTCAGAAGTGTCTGCCTCGTTGTCCTGCCTACACTTCAGAGCAACGGAATTTATTTTACTTCCAGAGATTGGTTTTCTGTAGTTAGTTTGAGTATATTTTAACACCATTCCTTAAAGGGAAGTAGAGGCAATGATAAAAGGTGTCAATCCTGGATAATAGCACTCTAATTGCCAACAGAAAAGAGGGAACAGGAAACAGGACAGGTTTTTATTTTCCCACCTACCTTCTGGTAAAAAATGCCCTTCCATGATACCCGTATTCTCATGCCTGGAGATTTTGAGATTTACCAGTATAATCTAGCTCGGAATGCACCTATCAAATTAGCAATGTGACTTTTTTCTTAGGACATACCGGCAAGCATGCTGAGTTAGATCAAAAGGTCCCTCTACCCCACTATCCCACCTGTAAGAGTGGTTAACAGCAGACACCCAGGAAAAGTGTAAAATCATGACAAGCATATTGTGGTACTTCCCAGAATTCTCTCCCAGGACTCAAGTTTCTACAGCTCAAGGTTTACTTATACCAGCAAGACTAATCCACTCCAAGAGATATTGACACCCAAGTATTTGAAAGTTAAATGTAAATTGTAGATTCATATTGCTAGTTGCCATTTAAGCTCCCGGTGCCATCAGCTACAATGTGCCTGTATTGTTCCTGGATATTCAAAGGATTCATACAACCACATCCAAATGTTCTGCAGTGAGCCGCCACCAATACTATGTGGCATTTATAAGATGGTACCTTGCACCAGCTGAAGAAATGAACATGATAGTTCTGCTGAAACATAGAATCATAGAATAGTTAGGGTTGGAAAGGACCTTAAGACCATCTTGTTCCAACCCCCCTGCCAGGGGCAGGGGCACCTCCCAATAAACCATGTCATCCAAGGCTCTGCCCAACCTGGCCTTGAACACCACCAGGATGGAGCATTCACAACTTCCCTGGGCAACCCAGTCCAGGGCCTCACCACCCTACAGTAAAGAATTTCTTCCTCATATCCAATCTAAACTTCCCCTGGTTAAGTTTGAACCCATTACCCCTTGTCCTATCACTGCAGTCCCTAATGAAGAATCCCTCCTCAGCATACCTATAGGCCCCCTTCAGATACTGGGAGGCTGCTATGAGGTCTCCATGCAGCCTTCTCTTCTCCAGGATGAACAGATCCAACTTTCTCAGCCTATCTTCATGGAGGAGGTGCTCCAGTCCCCTCATCATCCTCGTGGCCCTCCTCTGGACTTGTTCCAACAGTTCCATGTCCTTTTGATGTTGAGGACACCAGAACTGCACACAGTACTCCAAGTGAGGGCTCACAAGAGCAGAGTAGAGGGGCAGGATCACCTCCCTCCACCTGCTGGTCACACTCCTTTGGATGCAGCCCAGGATACAGTTGGCTTTCTGGGCAGTGAGCACACACCTGCCTGCTCATGTTCATTTTCACATCAACCAACACTCCCAAGTCCTTCTCTGCAGGGCTGCTCTGAATCTCTTCACTTCCCAACCTGGAGCTGTGCCTGGGATTGCTCTGACCCAGGTGGAGGACCTTCCACTTGGAATGGTTATACTTCATCAGGTTGGCATTAGCACACCTCACAAGCATGTCAAGGCCTCTCTGGATGGCATTCCTTCCCTCCAGCGTATCAACCAAACCAGACAGCTTGGTGTCATTGACAAACTTGCTGAGGGCACACTCAATCCCACTGTCCATGTCACCGACAAAGATGTTGAACAAGACCGATCCCAACACCGATCCCTGAGGGACACCACTCATTACTGGTCTCCAGCTGGACATTGAGCCATTGAGCACAACTGGTTGCGTGCGGCCATCCAGCCAGTTCGTTAATCACCGAGTGGATAAAGTTTCCAAAGTGTCTAGCTTGACAGAAAAGGCCACGTACAAGGTCCTGCGATTAGATTGGGGCAATCCCAATGACAACTACAGGCTGCACAAATAATGAATTGAGAGCAGCCTTGGGGAGAAAGACTTGGGGCTGTTGATTGACAAAAAGCTCAACACAACTGAGTGGTATGCGCCTGCAGCTCAGAAACCAACTGTATTGTGGGCTGCATCAAAAGGACTGTGACCAGCAGGTCAACACAGGTGATTCTCCCTCTCTACTTCACTCTCATGAGACCCCACCTGGAGTCCTGCATTCAGTTATGGGACCCCCAACACAAAAGGGACGTGGACCTACTTGGGAAAGTCTAGAGAAGGGCTATGAAGATGCCCAGAGGGCTGTAGCACCTCTCCTATGGAGACAGGCTGAGAGAGCTGGGCTTGCTCAGCCTAGAGAAGAGAAGGCTCTAGGGAGACCTTAGAGAACCTACCAGTGCCTAAAAGGGGGCTACAAGAAATCTGGAGAGAAACTTTTTACAAGGGCATGTAGTGACAGGACAAGGGGAAATGGTTTTAAACTGAACAAGGGGAGATTTAGATTAGATAAAAGGAAGAAATTGTTCACTATGAGGGTGGTGAGATACTGGAACAGGTTGCCCAGAGAACTTGTGGCTGCCCCATCCTTGGCAATGTCCAAGGCCAGGCTGAATGGGGCGTGGGGCAACCAGATCTAGTGGAAGGTGTCTCTGCCCATGGCAGGGGGGTTGGAACTGGACAAGCCTTTAAGATCCCTTCAAAAGTGTCTCCAAAAAAAAGGAGAAATTGGGTAGCAGGTAAGTTTATTATTTCTGAGAGAATAACTAACAATAGCAAAAAGCAGAACACTACCAGAATAATCTGACATGTACAGATGTCAAAGTTCTTCTGAGTTTCCTCAGTGTGTGGGGAGGAAGACAGGGGGAACAGGGAGATAGACAGCTGTTGAAGGTAAGAAAGATACTTGTTGGTCTGTGCTCTTGGCTTAAAAGCTTCACTGTCCCTCCTCAGTAGTTAATGTTTGCAAACAAGGATACCTGGTTAGTGTTAACCGGCACCCATCCAAAGGCAAAAAATAAGTTGTTCCAGGGTTTGGCTGTTGCTGTGGTGTGGGGATTTAGATGGCTGCCCCTAAAGCCATGTAGCAGGGATTGGTATAATAGTCTCCATGGCATTTCCAACTCCCCAACCCACAAGGTTCAACACATATTAATAACTTGAACTATTCAGACATGGCCCATTCCTTGGTCATAAGGAGTGGGCTACTGTCATCTAAAAATACATTCTCTTCAACTTGTATTGAGGAGAGAGATATTTATAGATACTTGGAATTGTGTGTAAGCAAAAGCAGATGAAGAAGCCTCAGGTATTATCAGAGCCAGATTCCAAGCTTAGCTGAAGGAAAACAGATTGCATATGGACTACCTGCATTTTTCTTAGGCACAGAAAAAGAGAAGCAAGGGGGCAGTAGTGACTAGCTTAAGTGAAGTAGGCCAAGCATACAAAGCAAGAGTAGTGGGAGCTCTTGTCAACCTGACAGACAACATACCTAAATTTAATCCCACTGTTCTTACCAACTTTCTATATGGGATAGCATTATGTCATGTGCTTCCATGAGTATTTCACATTTGAGATTTCAATTGCAAAATAAAAATCAACTAAAATTTCAGTGCTGGAATGACTAGACATGTGGAATGTGTTTAAAACTTTGCTGCCCTCTTTCAAATACAGTTTAATTTTGGTCAGCTGCAGAACCTGTGGTCTGGTACCATGGCAGCACCTTAGGTTATAGTAATTATCAATACTTCAGGGAACTATTTCTACCCTATTGGTGCACCTATAGGGATGCTGGGGAGGGACTCTTCATTAGGGACTGCAGTGATAGGACAAAGGGTAATGGGTTCAAACTTAACCAGGGGAAGTTTAGATTGGATATGAGGAAGAAATTCTTTACTGTAGGGTGGTGAGGCACTGGACTGGGTTGCCCAGGGAAGTTGTGAATGCTCCATTGCTGGCGGTGTTCAAGGCCGGGTTGGACACAGCCTTGGATGACATGGTTTATTGGGAGGTATCCCTGCCCATGGCAGGGGGTTGGAACTAGATGATCTTAAGGTCCTTTCCAACCCTAACTATTCTACGATTCTATGATTCTATTCATGGTGCATATTGCCATCATGAAAGCAGATAAGAAGTAAAGTAGTAAGATAAAAAGTAAAGAAAGTAAATGTCCCAGAGCCAGGTATTAACCACATCCAGTGACTAGGTTTTCCAAATACAGTTCTCTGAGCACTCACAGTGCGGACTACTTCCTTCTTAAGCCACCAAAGACACTTGTGATGACACTTGAGCAACTGTCTTCTGGGAGCATTGCTCTTCCCAAAAGTGCTGCCAAGAGTTTTGCACATAGGTAGGCAGTTTGAAGAGATGTAGGCAGTCTGACATTTCTACCTCATCTAAACGTCATTTCAGCCTTTTGCTGAACTTTCTGAGGGTTTCCTGCAGTCCAAGTCTTCTGCTCCTCAGCTGACACAAATCCTTCTGCCCAAACTAAGACAAGTTTTACAGAAAGATTTTCTTTATCAGAAAGTCTGTGGCTAGTGAATACATCTGGAGACTTCAATACTGTACAAAGCAGATGGACCACAGATGGGAACAGTGGGAGTGAAGGCTCCTTGAGACCCCCCTTTGTTCTCCACTAAAGAGACTATTACTTTGGTTAAGATTTCACATTTCCATTATACTTTGTCCCTGGCCTTTGTCCTATGGATCACCAAAAAGGGGACTACAGACACCAGCAGAAACCATAGTAAGGTCATAGTAAAAGAATAGGAACTACTTTCTATCTCAGAGCTAACACAATGAAAATAATTTTTTGTATCACCTTCCCAACCCAGAAAGGAGAAGTGAAAGAGCATATGGAAGAGTAGCATGAGATGAGTGATGACCCCATAATGGCATGGTGCAGGACTTCCCCTTCCCACACCCTGCAAGAAGATCAGGAAGCAGACAATGATACTCACCTGCTTACAGGAGGAGGGGTTAGTTAGAAGGTCCTATGCAGGCAGCAGCCACAGATAAAGAAGGAAACATGCCAAAATTAGTCACATAGAAAGATATCCAGTTTAACAAGGCAGCTGAATTTAGACACACACTAAGAGAATAAAATGCTTAGCAAGTAATACTGGCCCAGGTGGTTCAAAGGTATTTCAGCATTTCTTTGCATATTTTTTATCAGCAGATGCCGGGGAACTAAGAGTTCTAGGTCTTTCCTGCAAAGAGTAAATTCAGTCTTCAAACATTAGTCTCTTACGTCTTCAAATATTTACTAGTGTAATGCTTAAATACCTTTACAAACCTAGGCTGGAGCCTTACTGAAAGAACTGTCAAGGTTAAAACTTGAGGGTCAGTCCTTCTCTCCCAATGCACAGGCATAGTTTGCCACTGTTAGTAATGACTTGTTTCAATGACATATTATATCCTTTAACAACTTATATCCAAGTATTTTGAAAGCAGTTTGCAACCAAAAGCAGCCTTACAGCACTATTGGGTGACAGACACCAACTATTTCACAACATATTCCATACTCCAGGAAAACATCAGATACACTGAACCAAAAGGTCAATATTACACAGTAAGATTGGAGGAAGCTCAAAAGACAAATGTAAGAATTCCTGGTCCAGCATTCTGTACACTGGACAATTTTGCTCTCCCTCATAACCACTAAAAATGATACACTGGTCTTGAGAGAGGAGAATAGACCCTTTGTCATTAACAAAATGAAGAAGAAAGAAAAGCAGTTTAATGTAAATTAAATTGGAAAAATTATGAAGATCATGTTATTAGCAGCAAAGAAAGAAATGTCTTTATCTGCATTCATTCAACATTGCAAATGCAAAAGGCCAGGGCTTTGCACTGACATTTTTCTTTACAGACATTTAGATGAAGTATAAAATTCACAAACCCAGGGTAAACACATACTTGGCCAGAGTGGAGTATTTCCAAAAATTAAAAAGGAGAAAGGATGAAGTATGAACCGACTGCAGAAGTTCTGATTAGCTTTTGATTCAAAAGCAATTTTGGTGGCCTGGCCTTTTAAAAGTAAAAATAGAGAAAATTGATAAGGGCTTGTTGATTGGAATCCTCTTCACATGGAGTGAGTATGGATGAAAAAGAAATTATCATGTAAAGTAATAATAATGGAATACTGGAGGAGGGGAGAGAAGACATACACATGACAAAACCCACCAAAAATTCCAAACCAACAAAATCCTCAACAGAAGCTGGAAGGCAGCAATATACCTAACTACGCAAAAATACAAATAGCTTACATAAGTGATACTCTAGTGTCTGGAGCCACTGTCATAAAATGTGTTTAATGAGGATGGAAGAGAACAGTTCTGAGACACATGGAGGTCACTCTGAGATGATGGCTCCATTCCAGTGGGTAGGGGTAAGGGTCAGGTTAGTTTACAGTTGAATAGGCCAGGCTGCTTTTCAGTGATTGCTAACACTGCCATAAATGCTATGATTACAATTGAGAGTCGGCAGACAAGGACAACCTTGGCTGGATTTTGGGGCCCAAAGGAAGCAAGGCTTCTAGTGAGGAAGCTGCACTGTTTGCACCTGAAACATTGGAATGGTAACTTGATGCTGTAGTGGCTACTCACATGCACAGGTGACAGTCTGGCTACTTGAAAGACAACTGACAGCTTTCCACCATAGCTAAGCTAAGCTGTTGGCACAGCGTCTAAATCCATCCTTGTAACAGTACTGAAGTTTCATGTGCCTTTCTTCCCTCTGAGAACTAAGTTCTGTTTCAGGAAGAAAGAGGGACCCACTTGAAATGGCAGCAGCTTTTTGTAGGAGCAGAATGAGAAATGAAATCTCTCATGCAACGGGCAACATCACATTCTTCACAGTTCAAGTTGGGATGCTTATCTATGTGGCTGTGAGCTAATAAATCCAAAGAGTTATTTGTTATGCTTATTGGATTAAATAGAAAAATGAGAGAGAGAAGGGAACAGATGAAAAGCCCAACAACAAGATGGTTTTAATTTTAAGGTACTGGATAAGTTAACAAAGTAGTTATCATCATGGTAATGCTTAATCATAAAGGCTGCTTATAGCAATCACATCTGTGCCTTCTCCTAAAACTTCAGAGCAATGACCCAATTCTGCAGATTACGAAAGACTGAATTCTCCAAAGATATTCCAAAAGCAAAGGAAAGCTGGGGGAGTTCAGAGTGTGAAATTACAATCCCTCTCCTGCTAAATCTCATTCAATGGAGACAGACAGATTGAAGGTGACTTGCTTTCCAAGAAAAAGAGGAGGGGGAAAAAGACATTCTAATAAATGGCTGCTTTTAAATATGCTGTTTGCGTTATAATGTGTAATTCAGACAGTTTCTGTCACTTTAGCCAGCAGGGTTAGTTGGCTGTTTAAATAAAAATAGACAAAGCCAAAGACAGCTAATTCAGTCACCTTGCTCAGTACTTGGGCAACTACAGATTTTTTTTCTCTGGATGAACAGGAGAAATAGGAAGATAGGCATCAGGCATAAACATAAAACTCAGGAGCTTTTGGAAGCCAGGGGCTGCTAAGATCAAATAGAGCATTATTTGTTGGGAGCTGTTCTCTCTGAGAGCTGCCCATTAGCATGAAGTATGTTGATAACGGGTTATACTCCCCTATATGTCCTCCCCAGTTCTTTTGTGATTTTTTAAACAGTGGCACAGCAGCAAATGATGCAGCCTGACTGCAGGTGGACAAGGACCCAGACCACTGTCATGTGTTCTTTCCTCCTCTAGAAATTAATGGAAGACAAGTTGTGCACGAGTTCACCCCTACCTGGTGTCTCTGATATGCGGAGAACATCTTTTCAAAATCTTCTAGATCCAGCACCTTGAATGCTTTTAAATCATCAATCTCATTCCAGATTGTGCCATGGATCCTCTCCTGAAGGAAAAGGTAATATTTTAATGAGACAGCAAAAGCTTTTAGCTAAGAACATCCAATCCCATTAGGACAGCTCATTCCCACCTGCTCACTGGCCATATTCCTATGCAATACTGCTGTCATTTTAGAGGGCACATTTTGTTTCAAGAGTTAAAGGAAAAAAAAATAGTGTTGTCTTTTTTTTTTTTATTTATTTATTTTAAACATACTCAGTATTTTGTATTTTTCATCACAGCAAGCCTCTGATGAAAGGGCACATTCCAAGACTAGCAGACCACAACTCATGCAATATCCAGGATCCCACAGTACATTCCCTTTCAAGAGAGTCTATCTATCTATGACAATCATTGCGGTCATGCTGACAGAAGTGTTATTATTATGAGAAAAAGGCTTAGGAAGGGCACTGATGCATGACAAAACCCAGACACATCTTCCTTTCTACAAATTTTGCCAGGTTCTGTTGTAAAGCCCAAAGCATGTGTGGTTTTCATCCTGCCTGTGAAAGTAGTTTAAGATTTTATTTAATTTACTTTTAAGGCCCTGAGACTTTGAAGTCTAATTATTTCCCATTACATGATCTCCCCTGTCTACATGAGTTCTTTGTTGACTCCCATGGACACAAACTATATCCAGATCTCTGAAAGAGCATTATCCGCGCTAACTGGAAATATTCACAGCCCAGGTGATACATTATCCTGAATGCCAGGGAATTCTAGCATGGAGGGAGACAGACAGTCCTTCAACTTTGCTGTCCACCAACCCTGGACCAAATAAGCTCTTGCAGTACATGAATTAGCTAATCAGCAGTCATCCTAAACTAGGAGAAGGCCTTAGGATGTCCTGCTGACATTCTCAGGACAGATGTCCTTGTTAACAAAGAGGACACAAAGACTGAACTACCTTCTCCTCCGTATTGACTGTTAAGGTGCATGCTGTGTGGGACAAGCTTTGGGCAATTACTGATTTAAAAAAGGAAAAGTTGCCCGTCACACTTGACAACACTGTCTTTCAGTTGGGACAAGCTTTGGGCAATTACTGATTTTAAAAAGGAAAAGTTGCCTGTCACACTTGACAACACTGTCTTTCAGTTTGTGTAGTTAATGAAGTGCACATTTATTGTACTTTATTAACTGGAAAAATAAGAAAGGTAATGATTAAAAGAAAAAGGAAATGGACAAAAAGGATTGTAAAAAAATGTAAGCAAACCTCAGGAGATGAAAAGCCAGCAAAACACTGATGCACAGAAAGCCAGGAACAGCAAGTAATAGCAATGAAATCCTCACACAGGCTCCAGCTCTGGAGTACCTGACTTGTACCTACACAGCAAAATGTGTTAACACTTAACTATCAGAACTAATTAGGAACAGGCTTTACTTCCCATTCACAGTCATCAAAGGAATGAGGGAGATGTGCTAAGCCACAAAGCTCAAGGAGCAAGGAAAAAAAATGATGGGAGGATAAAATGAGGGGGAAATAGAAGTGTGAAGTGTTCTGGAGAAAATTCCTGGCAGGGCAGACACTTTTGCAGAAAACCAACACCCTCCCTATAGAGGCAGACTGAGTGCCTGAGGGGAAAGATGTGTGTCTGCAGTGCTGCAGTGCCATGTGCAGTGACAGCATATACTAAATGGGAGCAGCACCTATACCTGAACAGTCTCACCACTACCATTATATTGTGGTTTGTAATAAGCGTGGATTTTCTTTCCACAGCAGGAGAAGCATCATGACCCCGTGACTGTAACAGGATGAACAAGCTTGGGAGGCTCATGTAAGCCAAAGGAATAGGAGACAAAGTTAATTTTCATTTTATCCTAACCCTGGGCTGTACTGCCAGTCTTAGCCAAAAACATCCAGGCAGTGTTCATTCACATTCAATTTCCAGGCTGGTTTTATAAACCTTTAATTATAAATCCTGAGGGATGTATTTGAACAGCAGAGCAGTTCTCTGAGTGGCTCACTGTTTCAGATTGTCCCATCAAACACTGAAATGGAAGAATATTTCTTGACAGGAGCCGGTGGACATGACTTCAGGAGCAGTCCTTAGGGTCATCATCAGGCCAGACCCCTGAGGATGCCAAAAAACTACACGCTGTGTTTGGCAGAAGGCTGGATGTGACTCAGAAGACAGCTACTCATGAGAGTCTTGCCCATCTACCTGTCCAGCTATAAATCCCTCATGGGAGTGAAGTTTCCTCACAAACTGCAAAACCAGTGAAAATGTGCTAATTATGGGTTAGTCTGAATGAATTGCAGAGGTGTCAGAACAGGCAGTTTCGAGACTTACAACAGGATTGTGGAGAGTAGTTCTCATCCCTACTTTACCAGAGAAAGAACCCAAGGAAATGAAAATTATTCTCAATTCAGATTCTTTTTACTACCAGGTAATCTGGCCCTGTACAGGATGGTTTATATGCTGCTTGTAGAGAAAGACAAATTCCAAAGCAGCACCCATTCCAGTGGTGTGCACAAACGGAACTTCAACCCACACAACCCAATTTGAGTGCTTAAAACCCAAATGGGTTAATCCAGACAAAGAACAAACAAGGCAGACAGAGGTATAAACAAACTTTGTTACACAAAACACTTGCAATGGAGCTGTCCTTTCTATTTCTACCTAAGCTCTGCCCTTTAAAACTTTCATGCTGCTGCCAGATAATTACCTACACTGAGCTCTTGCTACTCTGTTATGGATTAACTGGCTGATAGTTCCTTGTCATCAGCCAGGGAGACTGAACATTTCAAGAGAAACAGACTTGTATAATGCAGTTGCTATGATAAATGATTCCCTCAGCATCATAAAAAATATTTATGGTCCCTAACTAATAATTTAAGAATGAAGTAAATAATTTATTTCTTCATTCCTTTTTTCTGTCTCCTAATGAAAAAAAAGATAAAAAAGTTATTTATTTATTCACTCTATAAGTCTTCCAAGATCTGTAGTTCCTCTGCTTTGCAAACTCTCAGCCCCCTTTGGGAAGCAAATCCTATGAACTACATTTCCCAGTGTCCTATAGCAAAATAGTAGTACCTACTAGGTAAGGAAACATTGTCTTATTATCAGGTCAAGTATTGACAAAGCATTTGCTCAATCAGGCTGAGCTGATAAACGCAACTGAGGTTTTTGGTATTTTACATTTAATAACTTCGCTCACTGTAGCTGCTGCAGTTTTGTCATTTCACCTTTGTGGAAGCCCAATTTGCTGACAGCTACCAAGATTAGATAATGACAGTATTTCATGGAGCTACAAATCACATTGTAGCTGTCCTCTGTTATATCTAACAGAAAATTTTATTTATCCTGAAAGATAAACAGCCATACTCTGCAAGCCACTAAAGTTCATCATGCCTCAATAATCTCACAGCATGAGTGAAAACTTACTGTACTTTAGGAAAGCCTATTGTTTGTCCTGCAGACCCAGATAAACCACAGAAACTATGAGTGTCCTGTGAATACTGGCGCAGGCAACCCTTCGTATTAGTAGGTTATATTTCTACAATATTAACCAACAAAAAAGTGAAGCATCTTAAAATTTTAATTAATAATTCCAGTATGAATTTGAAAAAAGGGATACAAACAGAGAGCGCTTCTCATATTTCTCTCTTGATAGCAGATCCTTTCCTCAGTGTAAGAAAAATCCACTTGGAGCAAAAACTGTATTTCTGGCATGTTTGTTAATTGAGACAGCTCTTTCAGCTCACTGTAGTACGAGGCACCACAAAAGATGTTACAAGTAGCTTCACGCTGAGATTTTTTAGAAAATTTTTCATTCATTTTGAATCTCTGACAGCAGTTTTTCATCATTATTTGCCATGATGCTCTGGCTGCTTTTAAGAAGAAAGTTCCAGAAAACAGAATCATCAATAACATTACAGAAATATAGGGGGTTTAGGGTTTTTTGTTGTTTGGTTGGTTGGTTTTTGTGGTGTTTTTTTTTGTTTGTTTGTTTGGTTTTTTGTGGTTTTTTGTTTGTTTGTTTGTTTTGGGGGGGCTTTTTTGTTTGTTTTTTTAAGTAGTTTCAAAAGGAACATTTTCTGTTTACATGATTGTTGGAGTTTTTTTGTTCTGGTGATGTTTTGTTGTGTGTTTTTTCTTCATTTGGTTTGGTACAGACCAAATAAAGTTTCTTAATCCTATGTAGTATGTAGAACAAGTACCTTTCTGTGAAGCAATTTCAGCCAGATCTGTTTAGGGCTGGCTAAGAAAGCTCCTTTCAGACCACTGACTGGACACTACCAGCCTGACTTGTAATGGGAAGCTGCTCCTCCAGCCATGAGATAACAAGCAGCGCAGTTGAAGTTTGACTTGATTTACTCTGATAGCTCCAAATCACTATGTTTATATTTATTAAAGAGATAATTATTAATCTATACGTCCAGTGTGCTTGAAATGAGTCCATCATTTGGATTAACTGTAAGTGTCTGGTCCCTGTTTGACCTTGGGTGTTGTGTAAAATGCAGAGTGAGAGAGCAAACTCCACTTGTTCTCCAGAAACAAAGGAAGGAATCTTTCCAGGACATTACAGTGGTTACACTGCAACATCTTTTTTCTTAAAAAACAGAACCTTGGCACCAGCACTACTGTAGTGCTGTGTGAATGGAATTTACAGATGATGTTACAACACTGTATGAATAGAGCTGTGATGTGGAAGGGCTTCATCAGAACTCAGCCCATTCATGCGTCTAAATGGCTTTGCCACTGATCATCAGCTCACATCAAAGCTAGTACAAAATCTTTAATTCTCAAAGGAAATTAGCAGGTTGTTGGAGCTTCCTTGTTAGAAGATGAATATTTTCCAGTCAAACCTTTCTTCATGGCACCCATGGGAACTTTGGGCAATCTGTTACTACCAACTGCCAAGAGTTTGAATATATTTGGTCATTTTCCTAACACCCAACAGCTCAGCCCTTCCCCTCCAAAGACAGTATTAGCATTGGGAAAAAAGGTGTCATATGAATTGCCCTGGAAAATAGCCTTGACTATGTTACTGAGAAAGTATATTGCAGACAAATCTGTCTCGGCCAGCTCTGCTCATCACATTCATCCTCTGTTGGTTTTCTCTCACTCTCTTGAGGCAGGCTGCATGGACAGAAAGTGATTTGCTCTCATATGGGCTGCCTCAGTCCTGGCATCATCTTCATTTACTGGAAGAAACCTTAGGAGAGAGAATCCCAGCCAGCATGCTTGTTGTGAGTTTTCATTCATTCATTCAAGTATGGCTACTTTGACAGTTCAGGAGAATACCATGGAAGCTCCACAAAGGTAATGAAAGCCAAGACGAGGCCATCTGACCTACTTGTGACATTGCATTCACAGGATTCATAGCCATGTGAACAGAAAGTGCCTGTTACTGAAGCAGGAATCTAGGATAACTGATGAATATGTCCAAAAGGTATCTCCTCCTCCAGCAGCCAGTGGAATTAAATAACTGTAGCAAAGTGCAGCCCAAATAACAAGGCAAGCCATTTGTGTCTGCAACACAACCTCTGCAGTTTTGCAGAGACCTTACGAGATCAAAACACTGCAAACACTCCAAAATGAAGCCCCACCCTCTTATGCTCTCTTTTCCACCCAGTTTGCCTTTCTCAAAATAGCATCTTTTACTCACCTCAACCACCCAGGTCTTCAATTTTATTAGCACAGCTGCCTTCACTCCTAACCAGAGGGCAGGATAAGCCTACAGTTACTGTACACTAAACAGAAACACCTGTGATTCTCTCTTTTTCATATACACTCATATATATACATACATCAGTTATTATTTCTTCAGAGCACTAAGTCCCATGTTCTGCAAATGAAAATAAATCCCCATCCTTACATTCTCTGCCACACCCCCCACATGGCCTTGACAGAGAAACGCAGATGGTGCAGCAAATATTTCACTTCACTTTATTTTAAAGAAAAGGAGAGAGGAGGAGAGAGAATTCTTGCAGCATTCCAGAGGTCCCTGGACACTCATTCCAAACACCGGAGTTGGGCCCTGGGTGAGTTTCAGTCTAAAAGAGAACCTGGGTTTCTAGGCAGCCATCCAAACTCAACACAGACACTTTTTTCCTTTCTAAAGCAGTTAAAAAAAATTGAGACCTAAAGACAAGGGGGGGGAGGGTATATGGAAGGAGAAGTGAGAGAGAGTGAAGGAAGAGAAGGAGGTGGAGGGAAAGGAGAGGCAACCAAGGTAGCAGAAAAAGAATGCAACAGGAAGAAACCAAGTCTTCCATTTTTATTGCCTATTTGGAGTTTTATCACCAAGAGACAGAGTTGTAACCATGCAAGAAGAGCAACTTCCCCTGTGGCCATCTAAAAATGGCTACCTTTCTCACCCTGGTGACAGCTCCCACAAGGGGAGCTGTTTCTGGAGCTGGTTCTCATCATGCTTTGTACACACTGGCTCTGTCCATCCTTTTGCCTGACACACAAGTGAAGGCAGCCCTGGTACACCAGTCCTGGAGATGTCTAGCTCTGGCTTACATATTCAGTTCCACTACAGCTTTGCCTAACTGATAGCACAGATCTACTACAGCTCAACCTAACCAGAACCTTGGTCATCACAGGAAATGTGCTGCACTGGGGACTCCCTCAAGACAGTTACTGTCTCCTACTGACCTCGGCCCACAGAAAGTCACAATATCCCTTGCTTCTGTCACGTTGCACTTCACAGCATTAATGAACACTGAGTTATACTTAGGAAATTAATTGCTGCAATGTCTTACCTCACTGAGCTTAGCCCAGTTGAATGACTTCAGTGGGTGCGAAGGCTGTGGGACAGATTTCTTCTTCAGGCTGGTGCCACTGCTGCTGAAGGTGGGTGTTGAAGGGGGTGGAATCCCCATGCTGAAGAAAGGTGGTGCTCCTGGTGGAGGAGGGGGTCCTCCTGGAGGTGGTGGTGGAGCAGGAGGAGGGGGACAGCTAGAGAAAGGCAGAGAAGGTGGCAGCGGTGGCAGATTCTCAGACATGTGAGAAGAGGACAAAGCTAACGGGCCGCCTGGAGGGGGTGGAGGTGGGGGTGGGAAGGAAATGCTGCTCCCTTGCTGGAAAACAAGAAACACATAGAAAAAGAAAGCAAACCATTTAAAAGGTGCAGTAACTCCATGTTGCCAGCTGATGTGATTTTATTATGAGACTCGAAATATTTGATGTTTTCTCTAAAGCCTCCTGCACTCAAAGTCAGGCAATAAAGGAAGGAATCTCAGTTTTCATTTAAGAGAAAGTTTCAAGCCCTAGAAGTTATGGAGAACAGCTTAAAAAAAAAGGGACCATAAATGGCTCAGAAAAACAGAAAGTATCAAAAGCCAAAAAGTATTATTTTCTCTTTATGTATGAATAAAAAGAAAAGTTCAATCTTATGAACTTTTGAACTCCTGGGTTTTAAACTTTAAGGTTTGAAATATAGAATGCCTGTCATTAGGCCCCACTAATACAAAGTAGGAGAGGGAAAGAGGGAATGAATCTGCTTTCTGCAGTGTCTAACTTTTCAGGGCTGTTCCTAGCAAGTTGAGGCTCAGCCAAACTGCAGGGATGGAAGGAGCACCAAGCAGGAGGAAGCACCTGCAAATGTCACTTCTGCAGGGCTTCAAGGCAGTACAGATACTCTTGAAACATGACAGTCTTCACTGAATTCTTCACTAAATTTACTTTTGTATCTGGGAGGTTTCTCTCTATTGCACTCAAAAATCAGGGCCATTCCACTCAACAGTAAAAATTATGGCTGAAGGAGGACACATGTGCCTCAGTAGCTTCTGCTAGGAAGGTGGCTGAGAAGAACAAGTGGAATAGCCCATGCATTATCCATTCTATACCACCACCTCAGGGATTTCAGTCTCAGGTAAAAGTCGAGCAGCTTCTAAGTATTCATCTTCAGAGCTGGCTAGACAGACTCTCTCTGGATTGATCATAGAAAGTATTTAACTCACAATGTGCTTTTGATTGTCATTCATTAGTTAGCAGGCTTTAAACAAGGATGGGAAGAGTCCCAGTCTCATACCGAGAAATCATTAAGTTGAGCCACCAGGTCATTCATCTGGTCCCGGGTCTGGCGCAGCTCCAATGATTCCTTCTGCAGCTTGTCCTTCATTTTGTTCAGTGTCTTCATCATTTCATCTTTCTCCTGGGTCTTCGTCTCACATTCCCTTTCCTTCTTCTCTAACCTGCTCATCAGCTCAGCATGATCTACGGGGAACAGGCAAGGCGGGATGATGAAGTAGAGCACATGAACAGTCCCCAGAGAGATGCAGGTTATGCTGAAATAAAGCTGACAAATCTGTCAGTTCAACTGAGGATGTACAACGAGAGTAAGAAAAAGAAAACAGAGTCTGTCTTGACAGTGATCTTCAGTGATCAAAACAGCAATGCCCAAGTTTCATCTGGAGTGTAAAATCACTTTATGTGTGGATTGAGGGAAGCTCCATCCTACGAGACACATGAACTGATCACGATGAGACAAAATTATTGGACGGAATAAAGCAGGGTTAGTCCACAAAAGGAAAAGTTGTGTCCAGCTCTGCTGCTCTGTAATGGAACTGGCATCAGACTTCCCTCCTCTTTGGCCTCCCCAAGCACAGAGGATGCACTCACCTTTCCGAAACTTCTCTGCCTGGTCCCTCCACTGCTTGACTTCATTTTCATTCACCAGCCTGAAAGATGACATCAGATAATTTAATCTTGTTCTGAGCTACCCAGGCCAAAAGGCAAGTGGCCACTCTATACAGTGATCAGCAAAAGGCAACCTGGTGAATTTATATATTTATACAGGATCATAAAAGTGTTCAGTCTGGTTCCAGATCCTGATCCTTATGGAGGCCAACAGCTAATATAAATGTGATGGGTTGTTGACCCAAGTGCTGAAAAGGGATAAACAAATGCCTGGGGAAAATAATCCTGTGTTCAGGTAAGGCCCTCAAAGTGCCAAGTCTACTTATCTTGAAAGAGAGAAGTCATGACTAAAATAATCATAACTGCTGTGGGTTACAAATTACCCCACCCTTAATACAAGACCAAATGGCCATCTTTTTTCTACTTTCTGTGGCTCTATTTTTCCTTTCTTATAAGGAGGGAGGATGCATATCTATTGGGTAATATATCAGTAAAAAGGCAACATCTTGAGATATGAGCATTTCACATTATTATTTCCTATTACTGACAGAAAATATGAAGGGCATGCTGGAGATTGATTAGATATGCAAAATGAGGAGTAGCCATAAAAGTAGAAAGGGAAGATCAGGCACGAGGTCTACAGCGAAGTCTGATATGCAGATAGACAGACAGAGATCAACACCAGTGTATTTTTCCATGACAAGAAATCAGTTTTGATTTTGGCTCATGCCTGTAACAGGAGGGACTGTAAGAATTTCGGCACAGGAGAATTTGTTTTCATATGTGGCTTATGTTCAATAAAATGCTCTTTTCAGTGGATAATTCAGAAGGGCCAGGAATTACCTGCAGAGGCATAGGGATGGAATAAAGAGTCCAAAAGTTTGGCTAAAAAAGGACTGAGAACAAGGAAGTTGAAATAAGAGCCAGCTCATGTAGCTGGACTTCTCAAATGATGCATCCTATAGGAAAAAATAATGGTAATGCACTCAGCCAAGTCTGTGGGTAAGAGCACACAGACATTTCATGATGAGGTAAAAGGTTTTGTGTGCTAGGTGGATGCTGCTTTCCTCTATTTGAAATCTTTCTAAACCATGTGAGGAATGAGATCCAAGTAGAGATGACCACTTACTTTCTTTTTTTTTTTTTTTTTTTTTGTGAATATCAATGAAAGCTTTCAGCGACATTCTGAATAGAAAAAGGCACATGAGGAGGCCTTGTTATAGAATCACGGGTATTTCTTCCTCTCTTCTAACCAGCACAGTAATTAATAAAAATTAGAAGCCACTAGAAAATACTATCTAGTTAACATGTCATTCAAAGGCAACTAGAATACTAACAAGACAACAAGGAGCTATAAGTTAAAATAAGAAGCTCCTCAGATATTGCATTTCCTAAGCACCTGCATATTTATCATATACCTGCAAAACAGAAATAAACAATAATAATGCAGCTTACATTTTAATGATATTTTTGACATTGAAGTTTTCCAACGGAGCTATGTCTGGATCATCTCCTCGCTCATCCTGAAGAACAATTTGTTGGAGTATTCTGTCCAACAGCTGCCATTGCTGGAAGTTTCCTCCATTCCTCTTATCTGCATGAAAAGAGGAAAACCCATGAGAACTTTCATTTCTATGTCAAAGTGCACACACCTGCCAACAGTCTGGCATTCCTTCCTTTCCACCCTCCATCTCAATCCTGTATGTAGTAAGTGTTAGAACACAAAGCCAAACCCCAAACTGCTGCTAGCAGATTATTTACAAACCCCTGGCATACTGGAAGAACACATAACAGGCATAGGCAACTCCACACCTCATTTGCACATTCAGGCTGTGCAACCATTTTGTCGGATTAACTCAAGCTTGCACTTTAAACATCTGCAGAAGAGACTCCTTTGTGACAGCTGTTACTCAGTATTTTCTGAGGCTTGATGTTGGGGCTTTTTTTGGTACCAAGGTAACACTGGGGCTGAGCACTGTAAAAACAGATGTTCTGCTGCATGCTTGGTTATCTGAAGGTCAGTGAAACTCAAATGGCATGAAAAATTTATACAAACATGATCAAAAAGTGCTGAGAGAAAGCAGAAACTGAACCAAAGGGACTTATCCCATGGAGGCAGAGAAACAAAGTTTATCAAAGCTCCCTCAGTTACACAACCTAGACCTCCAGATTCTTTAAAACAGTTTGACTGCTCAAGTACAGCTGCAATAAAGATCAGCACCTGATACCTAACAGAACCAAAGAAGGCAGTTCTTTAGTGATCTTGGTATGCCTTTGCTCAGCTCCTATACTCTGGAAGCATAACTGGATTATTTTATTACAGTTAACAAGAAGATTAATATCATTTATTCTGAAAACAAATGCCAATTTTTTTTTCAGTTAGAGTTCAAGAGCCCTCCACTGCCATGAGACAGAAGCCTGAAGACTTACTGTGGAATTTCCCAGTGACAGAACAGCTTTCAGTACTGCATTGTTTCACCAGAAAAATTCCTCACTGCATTTTGTTAATATTCAAAATGGTATCTATTTCTGGGAATTCCCTGCTCCACAGCACAAGGGCTTTTTCTTTTTTAAAACTTCTAATTTAAAATCATTACAAGCTCTATCAGTGACTAACTGGAATGTCTCAGTTACTTCATTTTATTTGCAAGTGCAGAGAGGTCAAGCTGCTGCTTTAAGTATTGCTACAAAAATCTGCTGGATGGAGTCAGTGTAAGATACCACGGCCCTTTGCCACTGCCAAGTTCTGAGTGAAAGACAGGGGTTATGTGTGTTCTGGTATCTCTGACCCTGTACCTACACCAAAGCTCCACCTAGTTCTTCAACACCCCTTCCTATGGAGAGCTGTTATGTACTCACATGGCATCCGCAAACAGTGCTGGAGGATGGATAACAAATAGGGATAAGCATCTGTGTGCTTCAATCTCTTCTTGATCAACTCAAACATCTGAGAGGCACTTTTTGTATCAATGTGGATCTGAAGTAAGAGAAGGTAGTGAAAGAACAAGAGAAAAAACATGCATAGTGAAAGCCTGACTCTGAAAGATCTGATCAATACAGACACAGGCAAATTTCCAGCAATGGGACCTCTGCAGTCTTCTGCAATGTCCAGCTACAAGTTCTGGTGAGGAGCAGGCGTATGGGTCTTTGAGACCAGCATTGCCATCACCACTCCAGGATGGAAAAGATCCCCAAAGTAAAGGGTTAGAAAGGTAGGAGGCAGGCAAAGCCACCACGAACTGCTTTGCAGCAAGCAAAACATTTGGGTCCTAGAAAGTGCTGGCACAAATAGCAAAAGCTGAGCAGGAAAGGGCTAGCTGCTCTGTACTGTGTATGGCCAGAACTGGTCATGAAGAAAAAAGGAATCTAACTCTTCTAGACCCTACAGCCTCTTATTGTTGCTAGAGGTTGTGGAAACCACCCTTGTTTTAGGCTTGTGTTTAAAATCCATCCAATGTAAAATACTGATTCTCTCCCCAGGCTCTGAGGTGACAGTCTTCAGGACAGTTTCCTGTACTCTTGGGAGAAGTATAAAAGAAGAGCCCAATCTTCACCCATAGTCCTGTAAAAGGGGTGTCTGAATCTAGAATGCATCTGGATCATCAGGATTGAGAACATGAGAGCAGGGTTGAGAACCTCTGCACTCCTGAACCTTCAGCCAAACAAAAGAAAGAAGTCTTTGTCAAAGATACTTGGCAGAAGCCCTGCCTGTGATCATTGTTTTCATTATTCACACATCACAAACCCACTACTTGTTAAATGAGAAACAGTTAAAACAAAAGCACTAGCCACTCTCAGTACCAAAGTCAATCACTGTTTTCAGGGAACACAAAGGGAAGTTGCACTAAGCATCCAAAGTGGATGTTCAGCTTTGGCAAATTCAGGTACTCCAGAGAAAAACTTACCAGTTCAAACTGCTTGGCAAGTTCCAGGTCATCTTCATTTCTGACCATCTCAAAGAAATCTAAGTGCCTAAGAGAAAACAGAAAAACAAACCAAACAAAACCTGCCAATGTTCATAGCACAATTGAGACTGAAATTAAGCATATTACTGCAGAAGAAGCAACAACTTGTTTCCGGTTAGAACACCTGGAAATTAGCAAGCACTTCTCACATGAAGTGCTGAGATAGGTATGCAAGGCAACTCAGGGGTGTCAGCGACAAGACAAAAGGAATGGCTGGCTGAGTTATACATGCTCTTTAACCCTTGTGCGAGGTCACTGTTTTGAGATAAGGCTGCTGAAAGTAAACCTAAAACAGGAAAGAAATATTCTATATGTGGTGTATGCTGTGCCTGCAGTGACAATACATTTCTAAAAAGTCCATGCTGTATTTGCTCACCAAATATTAGACCACTAACAAGTTGTTTCTTTTACATGGTGGAGCAGAGATGCATTCAATGGATTAGCTGAACAGCAGGGCTCATAATTGCCGACATTTCCCTACTGATGAGTACAGCAGCATGCCTCTGTGGGATTTGGGGTCCTAGTGAAAGACCATGGCAACTTGATTTCTCTTACACCGAGACTACAGCACAGAAGATGATGTGGAGAAAGGCTTTGGCACATACCCCTATATACAGACTAGGCATATAAACTGTGTAATCTAGGTATCTGGGATAGTCTCAGACCACTGTTATCATTCTCATGACTAACATACAAAAGTGCCCCTAAGCCCCTCCTGTTTACAGACCGAAGGAACACAGATTGCCTATAGGACAGATTGTCTTCTTGGTTATTGTGTTGTAGATCAAAAGTAACACAGAATCATAGAATAATAGAATAGTTAGGGTTGGAAAGGAGCTTAAGATCATCTTGTTCCAATCCCCCTGCCAGGGGCAGGGGCACCTCACACTAAACCATGCCACCCAAGGCTATGTCCAACCTGGCCTTGAACACCACCAGGATGGAGCATTCACAGCTTCCCTGGGAAACCCATTCCACTGCCTCACCACCCTTACAGTAAAGAATTTCCCCCTTATATCCAATCTAAACTTCCCCTGGTTAAGTTTGAACTCCTTACCCCTTGTCCTATCACTACAGTCCCTAATAAAGAGTCCATCCCCAGCATCCCTATAGGCCCCCTTCAGATACTGGGAGGCTGCTATGAGGTCTCCACTGCAGCCTTCTCTTCCCCAGGCTGAACAGACCCAACTTTCTCAGCCTATCTTTATACTGGAGGTGTTCCAGTCCCCTCATCATCCTCGTGGCCCTCCTCTGGACTTGTTCCAACAGTTCCATGTCCTTTTGATGTTGAGGACACCAGAACTGCACACAATACTCCAAGTGAGGTCTCATGAGAGCAGAGGAGAGGGACAGAATCATCTCCCTCAACCTGCTAGTCACACTCCTCTTGACGCAGCCCAGGATACGGTTGGATTTCTGGGCTGCGAGCGCACACTGCCAGCTCATGTTCATTTTTTCATTGACCAACACCCCCAAGTCCTTCTGCGCAGGGCTGCTCTGAATCTCTTCTCTGCCCAACCTCGAGCTGTGCCTGGCATTGCTCTGACCCAGGTGTAGGACCTTGCACTTGGCATGGTTAAACTTCATCAGGTTGGCATCAGCCCACCTCACAAGTGTGTCAAGGTCCCTCTGGATGCCATTCCTTCCCTCCAACATATCAACTGAACCACACAGCTTGGTGTTATCGGCAAACTTGCTGAGGGTGCACTCAATCCCACCGCCCATGTCACCGACAAAGATGTTGAATAAGACTGGTCCCAACACCGATCCCTGAGGGACACCACTCATTACTGGTCTCCAGCTGGACATTGAGCCATTGACCACAACTCTGCGTATCGTCATCCAGCCAGTTCTTTATCCACCGAGTGGTCCACCTATCAAATTGATGTCTCTCCAATTTAGAGACAAGGATGTCATGCGAGACAGTGTCAGCAAACTACAGACACCTGCAAATGCATGCAATCTTTCTCTGTGACATTAATACACAGTTACATGCCTCCACCTGCTTAAAGATGTGAAGCCAGTGTTTATGACACATAGCTGGTGCTAACCTGGTGTTTATGCAGAATCTCAGGCACACTACACTTCCCTTCAGGGGCAGCTCTATGATCCTATAGCAGCTTCTGACCATGAATGCTTGAGAAGACTGTTCCTTGAAAGCTTGCCTGATCCATAGATTCTTCACCACGCACTTCAGCAAAATTGACACTTCAATCTAGGAAATCCCAGGTATCAGATACCTACAAATCAGTCTTGCTCTATAGGAAGGGTTTTGGAGTAGCAGACAATAAGGGATAGCAGCACATCAGCAGGTTAGTGCCTCTCCACAAAGCTTCACGTGGTCACAAAAGAAGGTAGACTCCCATGGTTGCCTGCTCTTACACCTTCAGATAATCCCCTTTGTTAAGCAAATGTGGTTTACCAGGCTCCTCATTGGTTCATCATTCTTGAAGTGTCTCAGTCAAATTGTTCAGAGTGTTTATTCTAAGTTTATTTCAGCATGTGGCTTTGTGAAGGGTTTAATTTAAGGTCATTAGCAACTTCAATTACTGTGCTCATATAAAGAATTACTGTGGAGAAAGCATTCATTATCCATATAACTTTTAACACAGTAATTTGAAGGTGCCATTCAGTGTTAGTTTTGTGCAGCTGCAGGGCTGTTTGAAGGTGCTCCTCACTTTTCTCTCTTCCCCTCTTGGCATCTCTACCCCTTCACCCACCCCCTCTCGTAGTTGTGCTAGTGATGTTGTTTGGGAGGTTGTGATACAGCCAGATCACAAAAAAGACTGAGCTTAGAGAAAAAACTTGCAAACTCAGAACCTGTGCTTTGACCACACATACTCAGCCTCAGTGAAGTCAATTAACTACTGACTTCCCTCCCTCCTACCAGAACTGGCTTTTTTTACAGTTTTTCTTGGGGGGGGAAGAATAATTTTTAATGTTGGGTATTTTTTTTCATTCTGATTGCCATCCCACCTTTGAAGAAAGCAATTCGGGAACTCCTTGCCACAGCCACTCCCAGTTCAGTATGTATGTTTCTACTTCATCTACTGATTTTAAGAACAGATCTTCTTTTTGTCTTTAAAGGAAGTCAGTTTTAGGAAGTGACAGCGACAGCTTAATGCTTAAATCTGAAACCCAAATGGAGGAGAGTTTCTAAGAACTCTTCCTGTTGATCAATAACTATTCTCAGAAAACATGTCTTACCTGTCCAGTGTGGCATTCTCATGTCCTCTTAGCTTGTCAATGACAGGTTGAATTCCCAGCATTAGAAACTCATATCGTAGGTGTAATCGGAACTCCAAATTGTCCTTAAGAAGTGGGGGAAAACAAGTTAATGGGTTTCAAAAGCTTTTAATTAATCACATTATAAAAAAGAAATATTACTTAAAACCCCTGTTCTTCTCTTTTTAATATTTTCTATCCTGACACCAAATTCACAGGGTAACTAATTCCAGTAAAGTAAAAAAAAAAAAACTAATGCCTTTACATCCATTTCACTTAAAAATACAGTCCTCGTTTACTTCCAGTGAGTTCTGCATACCCAGTCAGAACAGCACACCCCATGTTGTTCCATAGAGAAGTTATTAGTGTTTGTCCTGCTAGTCCATTGGAGGTCCACCTGCTGCTGACAGATAAAAAGTACTGCATTCTTTCTCCTAGCTTTTATGTTTACTTGTCATAAAATTACCACATACTCTAGCAAACTTTGCACTTATTCAGCAGGATGTTACAGGACAGACAGGCACAAATGTACTGCCAGACAGAGCTCTTATGGGCTTGTTTGTCTGTTGTGGTTTAATAATAATTTAAAAAAAAAAAAAAAGCCAGGGTAACAAAAGTAACAATTTTAATGAAAAAATATCAGTTTAAACTGTCCTCCAGACTCAACAGGAAGTCTTGTTAATGAAAGAAAAAAGAACAAACTATCTTTTTTGAAAGGTCTCCCTTCAACATTTTTAAATCAAAATGTTTCAAATATGGTTTTCAAACAAAACAAAATTTCAAAACATTTCTGAAGATAAACCAAATGCTTTCCAAGAGGCTGAAATCAAGAGGTAAATGCTTTGCAGTTCCTTAAATAAAATGACAAGAGACCCCAGAACAATCATTTCAGTAGCTTATGTTGTATTAGAAGAGTCTGGGAATGAAATAATATGGAAGACATTATAAGACTGATATTAACAATTGAGCATTATTTTCCACAAACTATATCCTCTCAATAACACAAGATATGTGACTTAATCTACTAACTATTTCCAAGGCAAACTAATACAAGCGCAATATTTCACAAGGGATTTCCAGGACAATGACTCACTTCACCAGCACCAGCATTCAGAACAGCATTGATAAAGGACATGATGGCTGTTTTGAGATTTACTTCATCTCTGTATCGCCCCATACTTCGGTCTAGCTCATTCAGCAACGTCTAAAACAGAATAGTAGGCTGTGTTAGAGGATATAAACTAATTTCTTGCACCATTTTGCATACTGTTCAAGGGATATGCACAGAGACTTCTTTAGATTTGCATGTATTTTTGCAGGGGGCAGGAACTAGATGATCTTAAGGTCCTTTCCAACCCTAACCATTCTGTGATTCTGCAGTCTAACGTCTAACATACATACAGATATTTTGCCACAATTTTGAGAACATTAGGAGACAAAGGAGAAAAAAAGACTAGACAAATACTGTTGGTAGCCTGTGTTTATATGGTCTATTGAGGATTAATTCCACTTGAATATTTACCATAGAGGTTACATGTAGAAACTGATTAGCCATGAAAGCAACTCTACTTTTAGCTGTCTGCTGATGACAGTGAATCTTCTCTTGAGGATCGTCTCTGATAAGCTCATAATTCCAAGGGTAATTTTCCTTACTGGAAGAGTAACAAATTCCACTTGAGATCTGCCAGTTCAATTGTATGCATCTCACTCCAGCATTAATAGTAAACTCATATATTTGTTTTGCTGACGCACTAGAAAATACAGAATTCTTTTTACTCTTTCCAAGAAGTTTTGGCCATAAATCGAGAATGAAGACAAAAATAGCTTTCCAGTGTTCAGCTCACCAGACCATCTAAATAATATTTTGAAGCTATAATGCTGAGTAAGGAAGTTAATTTTCCTTTAGTCAGTCTTCTCTCCCTAGCTACTGAAAGTGTTCATTCATAGCAAAATCTTTCCTGTGCTAGTCATCAGTTTCATAGGTCTGGAAAATGGAGATCACCATGGAGATATGTCGCGAGAAACAGGGGGAATATATCCTCCTGTGCATTCCCCAGGGGAAAGAATATTCTCATGGCTTCATGCAAACCATTTACTTGTTTTTGTGTAAAAGTATTTTGATCTATCATGCACTGATACTGACAGCTTTTCTTATATCTGAGCATTGTAGGTTCAACATCAAGCAAGCTTGGTTTCATAAACTCCTTTTCTTGCATCTTCTAAATTGTCCAGCTGGTATTTGCAAATATCCCACTTCTGATATTTGAACGTCCATCACATCCGTGATTTCCCAGTAGTTATATAATGACTAAATACCAGCTCTTCCCCCATTTTGTTAGAAATGAGTCTTACATAAAAACACATGAAATGCCTACTGAGCCAGACTGATGGTCAGTCCAGTCCAACATTCTATCTCTGACAAAAATAGAAGATTATCTAAGAAGTCTTTAAATTCACCAACAAAACTCTCTCTCAATGTGACAAATAAACAGAAGTAAATGATAATTTAATTCTCTTACTGTCAGATCCGACATTGAAATCCAAAGCACCCGTGTCTTCTTAGAATAATTAAAGTAACCAACATTACAGAAGTATCAAAACCAAGGATAACTTTGCTAGTTTTCTTCAGAGGCCTCATTCCTACCATATATTCTCAGAAACTTTTGGTAACATGCTAGAATTTATGAAACAACATAGCAGATACAGTGTCCAGACAGGATAAAGGATGCAAAAATTTTCTATCCCCCACATTAGAAGGATGGACTAGGAGCAGAAAGCAGTGGGGGCCAAATTTGCACTGAGCTAACTGAAGAGCAGCATGTCTTCATGCAATTGTTCAGCCCTAAAAGGAAACACTGCAAGTTCATGCTATTCCTAAAGATCAGTCGACACCCACACACTGTGGCTGAACTCCAATACCTCCAATCCTCTGCAAATGGCTGAGGTTCAAGTCTTCACTTGAACATTTCCTGTGAAGAAGATTTCATCACACCTCTTGGCAGCCAGCTCTGCGGCCCAATTGATCTTATGGTTGTAAAGGTTTCTCCTACTATTTAAGCAAAACTTTCCTAACTTAATCCCATTATTCCTCATCACTGACATCTAGTAGGGTTTTGTTCAATCTGCAGCAAACCTCAAAAGGCTTTGGTTAAGCTTTGAAGGGAAGAAGCAAATCAATTGGGAATACAGGATTTTAATTTGTTCCTTGTTAGCTCTTCTACTACAATTCCAAATTGATCAGATTTCTTCCTACAGATTATGTAGGTACTGATCATGCTTAACACAAAACAAATGAGAAGGCTCTGGAAGGCATGCTCCTAATCTCTACCTTTTCAACTGATGATATCAAGCTTCCTTTATTCCTTCACTTCAAGTTTTAAAACTCCTAGTATCATTAAGGAGGAAAACAGAGTTCTACCCAAAGAAGCCCAATTAATATTTACATCAGCAATTTAAATCAGCTCCTTTCAGGCAGTATTTAACACCTAGGTTCCCCCAGGACTAAAAGAAAAATTCTTTCTCTCCCCAGCGGTCCCCAGCCAGGTAGGTGTCCTAGATTACAGACTAGGCTGGAAGCACACTGAAACACCCTGATAAACTTTTCTGGGCCAGTACATAGTATTACGACTTTGCAACATGAGTTTGACTCAAAATGTGGCATGTTAAAAAGCACAGCATGTTACGATGAGATAACACAATGACTTCACTCCACAGGAGAAGTGAGGGGAGGCAGCAAGCATAACAATAATCAGAAAGGCATCAGCTTAGGGAAGAGTGAGATTGTGCCCTTTCACAAAGGAAACCAGTCATAAATGGGATAATAAGATGTGAATGACAGTGGAAATCAGTGATTCTTCTTTCTCAGGTTTTTTTTTTTTGTTTGTTTGTTTGTTTTTAAAAAAAACCTCCATTTTCACGAGGAAAGCACCTGAGAAATTCAAGATAAAGCAACTTTTTTGAACTTTTGGATGGTCATGCAGTAAACCAGTGATGGAATTATGCTAGTACTGGTTTTGAATACATCAGGTGAAAAAGAATTCCAGCAAGGACACCAAAGGTTCATCTTCCTAATTCCACATTCCTTCTTTGAGGGTTTACTGTCTGGCTTTCCTGTGATTGCTTTCATTTCTCTTCTGTAAGGAGTAGAGTAGAATTTGGAGGCAAAGAAGCATATTTCAAACAAAAATTGGATGAAGAAAAGACAGCTTCTCCAGACTGCCTCAGGAAGAAGACTGAAGGCATGCCTTTATGTTATTGTGGTATTTGAGTAAAGATGGAATACTGCTCTGGAGAGGACAGTTTTCAAGGAATATCTAAAAAGAGTAACTGAAGACTGCCTGTTGGACATTAAAGTGAGAGTTATTCCAGGCAGAAGGGCAGCATGAAAGAATGGTCAAAGATTAAAGCAGGAAAAGGGATCAGTTCAGGCAAGAAGCTGTGACAAATGTGAGAGAATCGGAATAGCCATGATATATATTCACACACAAGCATAAAGCATAGACCCTAGTTGCAAGTGTCAAGACAAAGATGATCTTGATAGACCTGTGAACACACTGACCAGTGGAGATATAGGGTGTAGCTGAGTGCTAAAAGGCATTTGAGTGAAGACTGAAGTCTCAACAAAGAAGGGTAAATTCTGGAGAATCTCCCATAGCATTAAAGTGACCCCTCTCTGAAGTTAAGGATTAGATTGATAATTGCAATCAGTAGATGCAATGCTGACAATATAGAAAAAAACAGTATTTACATCAGCATTTCCACTCAGAGCAAAAGATGAAATTTATGTTAAGGAAATACTCCTTCATATTCATTAAAGTTCTATCCATATTTTAAATTAACTTCAATTAAAAAAAAAAAAAACCACAACAAAACAACAAGAACACATCAAAAAGCAAAAACATCTTTTCCAAATAGTAAGAGTTATAGCAGGACAGAGCCAATGCAAGTTTAGCAAGAACCATGTCTGAAGTTTCAGCCTTCTTTCTCTAGTAATTCACTGGTTGCTGGGTCCTCTATTTTTGACTAGCTGTGCCAGGTAGCAAGAGTTTTTCTTAGAATGATGACCAGCAATAATTTCTGACATTCAACAAAACATGCCATGTTTTATGTTACTATGTTAAATACATGATCTCTACATCACTCCACCACACCTGAACATGTGCAAATTCAAAATAACTAATATTCTAATCTAATGTTTTCAGCAGCAAGTTATGCACTAGTTCAAGTTTTAGGTGGTTGCCAGTAAATTCTAAACCTCCCTTCTTATAAAGAGGAGTGAAAGCAGAACTGTGCACCCCAAATTTTTATTCATCATTATGATATTCCTCTGCAAGAAGCACAGCAGCACATCTGGAACAGTGTTTCTTATATGTACCTCCTGATTCTTCAAAGTATGTAGTGCTGGTCACTGCAGATGATATGGGGAGAGCGGGACACTTATATTTACTGCAGTATGGAAGAGGGGAAAATAAATCCAAAACATTGTATACAAAGTACCAGCTTTCATAGATGAAGAAGGATAAATTGACAGTAAGGTGGCTGAAAGACTGAAGAATATTATCAACCACTGTTGTCAGGAAGGCAACTTAAAGAAAAGCACAATTGCACTGATATTGTGAGAGGTTAGCATTATCTGTAAGTTCCTTACTGGACATTCTGATCAAGGTGAGCTAGTACAGTTTCCAGAAAACCCTACACTGTTTACTTTCCTTGACAATAAGCTACAAGACTGGTCTGAAGCACAGATGTAGGAGAGCAAGAGGCAAAGAGATATAACAGTCTCTTAACTGACAAGTTCTGGAATATCAGAAAGTCTTCTACTAAAATGTAAGGAAGACCATGACCACATTTATTCCACCAGCATTTAAAAAATGCTCATCTCTCTGTTAGACAAAAATCTCATCCTATCATCTTGACACAAGTGCTAAAAATTGCACACAAGAACATTTCCCTTCTGCTAAATAATTTTGGGGTTTGGGTGGGGTTATTTTATTTTGTGTAAGAAATAAAAAAAGAGATAGTATCCATTTATCTTTCAATTTTTCCCCAGTGGAAAGCATTTTGACAAAAGCAAGCACTTATGCAAAGTATTTACATGAATATGAGAGCTGGTAAAGATCTGCAAATCATTAAACCAGATTCCTCAAAAGCTCAGTTGTACAAGATCTATGCACACTTTGCCCAGCAATTAATTACATCAGTTATTCAATCAATTTTAAGCTAATATAAAAAGAGAGAGGGAGAACACCCAAATAGGAGACTCTAAGTAAACTTGGCATCTACATCTCGTATGAGCTTATTAAGCAGAGTCCCTTCATCAAGGATAAATTTACACAGTACTAGAAGTGTCAGAGCCATGAGTTACCACTGCTTTTTGCTAAGCACTTAAGGTTATCTGCACCTGTCTCTCAGGTATACAAGAATGTAAAATTAATTCAAGAAGGATTCCTTATTTCAGCTAATTTATAGAGAATAGCCTGGTTTAAAAGCTTTTCCTTCTCTCTTCCATAAGCAGTCCACATAAACCCACACATCATAGCTCTGTACATGGCTTGATTTTTTGCTTCTACATTGATCATTCCTATCCTACTCCTGTAACTAGAGAATGGTGAAATTCTTATGACTGCAGCTGTAACCTCTTCACCTTTCAACTTTCACTGTAATTATTATTTTCTCTTTTGAAAGCTCTGAAGAACTTTCAACAGAGACTGAAAGCTCCTCTGTCCCTGTTTCTGGAGTCATATGCTATATGTGTCATATTTGCATATTGAAGACATACATCAAGTCTGAATTCAAATGGGGAAGTGCACACAGAGGGGTGACCTGCCAATGCCACACATGGGTTAAAACCCAGCCAAGATCTCCTGCGTCCCAGTCTCAGGTCTGAGTCACAAATAGTGGGTGTTGGCCCAACACTACCCTTATCGTTTCACCTATGAAAGAATAGTAAATTGGTGAGGTTACTCCAAAGTTTAGGAACTACAGCTTCATACACAGCAACAAATTCTGTTACATTTATTGTAAAGGTACTCAATTCACTAGGAAGAGGAATGTTATAATAGTAGTCAGCAGTATCCATAATAAAAGCCTGACAATGATATACTGACCTATCTCTAGGTCTCTGAAATTGAGTTTCCCTTCTGTGTTCCAAATGGGAGTTATCTGAGCTAGCAATTGCTAAGTGGTGACAATTCATAAGTTGATTGCTAAGTGGCAATGGAAGTGCCTCCACTGTAGGTTATTTAATCCAGTGTCTCCATTATTTAGTCAGAAACTCCTTTATTACTAAATTAAGGGCTTTAAAACCAAGACAGAGGCTCCTGGAATTCTGTGGCTTTGGCTTCTAGGGCAGAACCAATCATTAGCACCCAGAAATGCCATCTGGTTATAGTATGAACAGATTAGCAGCTTTCATTTAACATAGCGAACCCCCATTTTTTGACAAATTATAGGGGATTTAAAGTTAGCATTAATGACAAGAAATCAGGTCTTGGAGGGGAAAAAAGAATTGCTGATAGTCTACTTGAGGCAGTGCCTTTCCTAAAGTAAAATGAGAAATCTTTGCTTTTTACTACCTAGTAAGCTTGCAATATATGCACTGTAAAAATCACTACAGAGATTCATCGTACTGGGTATTTCTGGCAAAGTATCCTTCTTGTACCTGGAATCTTGTCCTTTCTGCAGCATAGACTTGGTAGTGAAGCATGGCTTGCAAGACTTTCTTGTGACCATCTGGTACCAAGCAGACAGCTCCTAGGATCTCCAGCACAGCAATCTTGGTCTTAATGTTCTCAGTCCGTAAACTCTGGGAAATGATGTTGATACTCTCTGGATGAGCCAGGACATGAGCCCGTCCTTGGGAGTTGTTCATCAGCGCCTTGATACACCCTATAACGGATGTGTGGATACGGCTCTCTGACGTCTCATAGTCCATGCTCTTCAGGAAGTTCAGCAAACAGCTCAGGCCATCCAGCTCAATAAACCGGGTCACAAACCTAGAAAAAGAAAAACCCAACTAACAACCAAACAAACCATAAAACCCAGGAAAAATAAGGAAAGCAGACTAGCTAATAAAGGTGTGTCACAGTTTCAGGGTAATTATATTCTATCACTATGACCCTACTGTTCCGTTGCTGTGTTCTTTGTTGCAGTTAACCAGAACCACCTGCTGTAGTCCACCCCAACAGTTGCTGCATTTTCAATGTGGAACAGATTCTTTCAAGTTGCACATCTTACATATATATTAATACACACAAGATATATTTTCATACAGACTCATCACCACACTTTTGAGTTCAGACTATCTTAAAAAACATTTTTAGACTTTGGTCAGACTTAGCCAATACTGCTTATAGGCTTCCACATCCAAAATCTGGGTACGCTGGCAGAGGCACTCATTACAACTTTTTCTGTCAGTTGCACTGACTTCACACTCAGATCCCGTGAATATATAGGAACATATCCTATGTTGTTCCTATATAACTTGCATGTCCTTCATTAAAAGGCAAAGCTCCTGTAGTGGTCTTGGGTGATATTTTTATTGTTGTTTGACTGTTTAGTTTTAGTTTGAGGAGGTATATTAAGGATGGAACAGCTCCACTGTCAACCAGCAGAAGCAAAACATACAGTAGAAGCATCATAAATAGAGGAAATACAGAATTAATCAGCTACCAAATGACACATCAAAGACTGGACCTGTAGTAGGACAGGTTTATTTTGATGATTGACATCACTAGAGTTCTGTTGCTACTGTATTCTACCATAAAATTTGCCTTTCTTCAGGTTAAGATTATGCAAACTGAGGATGAAAACAAAGCCTTGGAAAAGTTTAAGGTTCTGTTGAAAATCAGGGTTAAAAAATACAGATGGGTCAAATTAAACCACGCAGACAGCCTCCTAGACAAATCAATAGAAAAGAATGGGATTATATAAATCAGCTCAATCATTCATTTAGAGTTCCCAGGCTTAAAAATGGAGATTCAGAGATACAAACTGGGCTGCAAATAATTTCTCTAGGTTGCTTTGTTTACCTCCTGCTTCCTCTAACATATCATTCAGGTAGGTGCACTTTTTTAGAATGTCTGAATGCAAAACCATGTGAATTACATTTGAATTTTCAGTCTACCAAAATGCACATCAACAGTAATAAATTCATGACCAGACTCTAAAAAGCATAATGTAGAAAGACACCTCAAACAAATGAAAAGGGTGTTAACAATTGCTACCTGTGTAACAAATTAAAAATATCAAAAATCTATGTCATTGTAATTTTACCCAGGCCCTCTTCTTCCCTATTAGATGCTTCATAATGTACTTTCTCTCTTCTGTCCGAGAGTGAGATGCTGTTGCTAACATGAATCACTAATGAAAACACCACAGTGAAAGACTGAATTTCACTGGTCTCTATTCATGTCTCTGCACCAACAAGACAAACCTGAGCCATACTTATGCATCTACTGGATAAAATGGTCTTGACATATGTATGGTCTTCTGGTGGTTACACCGCACACCACACAGTAATTTTCAGGGCCTACCTCAAAGTTATGCCCGCTATGCTGATAGATTTGCCAAGTTTCAGCTTATTTGGGCCAGCAGTTCGACCAGAAATATGGCAAAGCCTGGTGCTTTCAACAAAGTTGCGGTCTGAGGTTTGGGTATTGTTCAAAATTGCATTTCAAGGTGAATATCAGAGTAAGGGCAAGCACATACAGGAACAAGTGTTCACCAAAAACAAAAACAAGATTTAGTTGAACCCCACTAAGACAATCTGCCGAGTTTCACACAGGTCTGATTACACTTTATTTGGATGTGTCATCTTATCTACTCTAACAGATCATAGGAGCAAAAGCCCCTCCATCTACAGGCCAGAGAGTGTGATCGACATTGTGCACCAGGAATTTGGTAAGTCACTCAAAGCAGTTTGTTATTTAAACCAGTTATAGAAAGATTAAGATTTAGTTCAGTTTCTGTAATGCACTTAGCTGCTAGCATGACAAAGATGACTGAAGTAAGTGCATTCACTGCTAAGAGTTGCTGCAAAGGATGCATTCGGAATCAAAATAAGCACAAACTCAACATGTTACCAAACAATGTGATGCCAACGGCTTCCAAGCATTTCCCTATCCCTTGGCCTAAAAAGTAGAGTTGCTCTTTGCCTCTACTACGGAGGGACTAATTTAGATTCTCCTACTCCTCCTCACCTCCAAAATACAGTTCTATGAATACATCCTATACCTTAGCTATTCCTTCCATCTTTTAGGGGAGGAGAAAAAAAAAAAAAAAAAGAAAAAAAGGAGGGTGGAAGTGGGAAAAAAAAAAAAACCAACCAAATACCCTAAAAAACCAACCAAACAAAAAAAACACCAAACCAGCCCAAAAAAGCAGATGTTATGCTGTTCATTTCACTTCCAGGGCTGAGGGAAGACTTATGATGGATGCCCTTCTGTAGATATGGAGATCTACTGATGGAAGAAAACATCCTTAAGAAACAGCTGAACAATGGTTCCCTTTAAACATACTTTTGGACGGAACACCTGGTCTGATACTAAGACTTGTGAAGTACTGCAATCTAACCTTCATGTATTTTAACCTGCTCTGATGAAAACGTGAAAGAAAAATGGTAAATACACAACAGTCACATTGTCCCAATTGAGTACAATCCCATACTAAATTCACTGCAGAGCAATTTTTCTAGCACTGTCTGGATGAGGTCATTCAGAAAAGGAGGCATGTGCAGGGAAGTGGTGTGTGTCACAGATCTTGATTAATGATATAAGTTAAAAAAATGTTGGGATTTTCCTGTACTCTTCCTAGTCCGGAGAACAAACACTAATCTGCATTACTCAATAGGAAGCAAATACAACTACCTCCCCATTTCAGCTGACATCAGAAGCAGGAACCAAATGATGATTTTAATCTTTCTTTTCAAAACCACTCAGTTTCCTATTCTCCAGAAAAGCCAGAAATCATGCAAGAGATAAAGAAACGGCAGTAGCAGCTTCTGGGCCAACAGACACACTCAGTATGAGGATTTGCTCAGTGTGGGAAGGTGTGTGTATAAATGTGTGCACAGCAGAGAAAAAGGAGGATTTTAGCTGACAGGCTGAGAGCAACAATCTTCACACTGCTTGGTGTTTGCGTATCTGTATGTCCATAAGCAGGGACGTGTGTGTGTGCATGTAGGAAAGCAAACCCAACTCATACACATAAAGTACCTTCTTCCTCACAATATACACATGTATAGCTAACTGACATCCTATACATCCCGTATGCTGCAAAGTAAGGTCTTGTTCTAGACGGGAAGGTGTAAAGTTAGACATGTTTGCCAATGCATTCTGGCTAACACATCCAAAAGCTCAAGTTTTAAATAAAGCAGGGTGTGTTTTAATAGGTGCTAAACACGCGAATTAAAGCCTAACCTCACCTCACTTGACCAGTTTAGCACACTTTAAAAGTCAGGGTGTCTCTTAGCCTTTCAAGTTTTAGAGAGTGCTGATCAGAATGGGTTAGCTAGCTTTAATAACAAACTTTACATGGAAATGCAGGTGCGGCACCCTAAAAGGTAACGACCAAATGTAGGAGGGGAAAAGCCTCCCTGAGAGTCTTGATCCAGCTCAGAAAGAAAGATCATATGCCATGGGTGTGCAGAGAGCAGGATTTTACCACCCTGTTAACAGCCAAAGCTACATTTCCTTGCAGCATCAGTTTTTGAATCAGAGGGCATGCATAATCCTGACAACTACTGAACTGCTGACAAATTCAGCATAATGGATTTTGCTTGCTGAACGCATAGATGCTCATCTCTAGTATGCACTTAATGCAAGATGGCTAAATCAAAGAAAAAAACAGGAGGTAAATCCAAATTAAACAAAAGGAGAAAAGCAGACAGCAAAGGAAGTTAGTGACGAATCAAACTAAAGGAGGTATTTTTCTGGGGTTCTAAAAACTGAATTTTTTTTTTCCTAGTCCCTGATAAGTTTTTACCTTCATTGCACTTCTGAACCTCTATTTTGGGGCACTAAAATACCAAAAGTAAAGCTCTTCTTTCACTGTTTTTGTCCAACAGTTTGTCATCACGCTTGTTTATAGTCATAAGTTCTTACAAACCTTAAAGAAAATGTGTTTCCTTACAAGATGCAGATGTGAGTTTTTTGTTCTCTAAGGCTGGGCTGTTCCTGCATGCTGAGACATAAACTGGCTTTGTTATTTCAGGGCAGCTCTTAAACACCAAAACAAAATGCACTTGCTCAGAGGGAGTCAACTAGTTGCTCAGGGATGTTTCTATCACCTTTTCTCCAAAAAGAAGAACTTGAGTTTGGATTGGTCTGCTTCAATTTTTGTTGCTGTTAGAACTCAGGTGTTGGAGTAGAGGCACAGATTAATACCATTACTCTGCATTTTCTGCTACAAGAGTCATGGTTCTACAGTAAAATAAAACACAGAGACAAACACATGCATTTTTCTTTTGATTTCTCTAGATCGGAGAATTTAAGCAGAAGATCCTTGGTAAGCTGTCAGAGCCTCTGTATACTCTACCATCACAAACAGATTTCAGGCAGCTCATCCTGTGTGAATTTAGGTCCCTATTTTTGTCAGAGGCCTGATGAACAGAAGTGGTAAGGAAAATAGGATTTGATGTCCAAATTCAACTAGAAAGACTAGTATTTTGAAGGCTTGGGTATTGTAGTGCTTATGAGAGAGATTTGATGAAGCTGAGGGCCCCTCTACTGCATCCTTTCCATCAAGAAGAAATTGGCTTGTTGATCAGGCGTTGGCATGCAGCCCATTTGGCAGCTAACGAATTGAGTCACCGGAAATTAGTTGAGACATAGGGTTTAACTCAAAATTTGGCTTGGCTTAACTATTAAAAAAAAAAATAGTAAAAAAAAAAGAGCCCCCTAACTATCGCCAGCAATTGAGAAGCGAACACTTTTTAGGGCAGCTCATAGATGCTTGTACTGAAGCTAGTTAGGGTCATTATAAACAGATGAGGCAACAGGCTGCTGTCAAGGGGATCCAGCAGAAGCCATATAGGTCTGAGAAACAAAACCTTGCAAGGCTTTGAGCAAAAGACATTTCTCTTTCTTTTTGTCTATTGCCTTGCTCTCAACAAGGAGGCTGGGCTGTCCTATTCAAAATGACACCACAACAACCAGTGACGGCCACCTGTTTCAACTGGACACAGCAGAGAGGCTTTGCTGCCATGTCTACGCTCTAGGAAAGTTATTGCTTTCACAGAGTAAGTATGAAATCAGCTCCACTTTAATGTAACAGGGTTGCTACAGCAAATCTCAGCAGCAAAGAGCTTTGTTTTAAAACTCTTGTGTGAGTTGGGAGTTTGGCAGCTTCCATTTTAACATAAAGTCCGGCTGCATTTTACTGGGCTCTCTGATTCAGCACAGTGATAGAGATGATTAAAGAGTCACTTATCCCCTTGGGCTAGGTCTCAATATAGGCCACTGTTTCTCCACTTTCACGTTAAAAGCACTCACCCTACCCACACACTAAAGTTACCAAAGCCTGATGAATCTTTATGCCTCAGGAGCATCAGAACCCGGCTTTGTGCTCCCTTACAGGCCATCGCAACAGGAGGCAAAAAAAGCTGAGGTTTAAGCTGATGTGTTCTACCTCTTGCTGCAAGGTGAGAAGCTGCATGCAGTTAACTTTTTCAGCATCACGAAGTGGGGGAAGCACAATCAGCACTTAGCTCTGCAAGAAGTCTCAGAATATATCTTCACTTTGAGTCAAAGTTACTGCAATGCAAATTCTTTGATATAATTTTATTTATTTATTTGGTTGATTAGGCTCTTAATGCTTAGGCATCAGTGAAGCTCTCTGAAACTATGACTTCAGTACAGTGTGGATGCAAACGCATTTGGCCTATTTTGGCCTAATCAAAGGCATTCAGAAACTTTTTGACCAAGTGTTTCCTGAGATCATATCAACTACAGTCACTCCTTCTCACAATGTTCTTCTAACCATTCAATGGAAAAAGTTTCAATGGTAGTTAGCTAGCTAACGTTCAGAGCTTTGTTCGCAGATAAACAAAGATGACCTTACCTTCAAAGACACAGTACACAATAAATTATCTTGATATTTCTCTACAGCACAGTTACACACAGAACAGGAAGAATGCCAGACCAGGTGATGTCCGATGGATTAGCTGCTTTGTACCAAACAGTTCACATTACATAAAGATAAGGGGAAGATTGAATTCACAGTTCAGAGCAGAGGCTGAGATTTTGCCTAAAGGTAAATTACATGGGATGTACAGAGGATGTACAGGATGTTCAGACTTCAGATATGAAGTCTGCAATCTGATCTTCATAACCATTACATGTGTTCATACATATCTGCCACAGACGTGGTTTTTCATGGAAGACTTTGTCTTTTATATTCCTGAAGCTATATTTTTCAACATTAGTGTGCCTTCCCAACTAGGCAAGTTCAGACAGAAGTCTATAAGGCTCTCTGTGGATAGTCTGAAATACCAGAGAGGCTTGTGTGAGGTGAGACAGTGAGGTTTCTGTCCTTGCCACTCTCTCTTGTGTCACATCTGACCATAGGGAAGCAGTGAACTGTGATGAAAGACAAACAGCATTACCTCATGGGCTGAGTCCGCAGAGCTGTCTTTAAGTCTTCAACTATTTTATTTTTCATTTCTGTTTCTTCTTCATCGAAAGCATAGAGAGTCTGCATCTGTTCAGAAAAGAAGATGACAATCAGGAAAGTTCGGGCTGCCTGGAAGCTGAAAGACAAGCCAGGAATTATGAAAAACAACCATCCCATCAACCCATGCAGAGGCGCCTGCTGAGCTCTCACCAGGAAAGCAGCGCCTCAGCTACAAAACTGAATCCAGATGAAGCTGCTCATGTGGACTGGCAGCAGTATACTGCTTTGTCACACTGGCCAAACTAGGGTTCTCAGATTACCCCCCCAAAAAAATCATACTTGCTAGTATGCCATCAGAAAACAGCACCTAATTTGGAACAGTGATCAGCTATGGTGACCCATGGATATGTAAGGTAAAGTCTGTAGGAAGACGTAATATCTTTTATGAGGCTGACATGTCTGGAGGGATTTGGAAGGAAAACAAAGAAGGAAAAGAAAAAGAATCCCCTCTGTGTCAGATTTCAAAGCACAAAAGCTTTTTTCTTCAAGTGACTAACCAGCCTGTAAGTACCTTAAGCCATAGTTTGTGTACATACAAGCTTGACTTTCCTTCCCTGTGCTATCGCTTGTTTTAAGATACTGACTTTCCCTATACACTTTGGCCTTGCTAATTAGGAACATTTACTACAGAGAGCTGAAGCATCATAAAATCCCTGGGTTTTATCTAGCAAACTGAAGTACACAGAGACTAGATTACCCCCCATTATGAAGCCAGAGATAACTAGAACTTGCAGTCAACTGGAACTGAAGATGCTGGGGGTCACTGTAAATTGCGGTGAGAGATGATGAGCGGAATACATGCAAAGCAATACAGTTCTCAGACAATGCCATTAAAAAAAGTGGTGTATCAGGAAATCAGGGATCCAGATCTCCTCTCAGAACCACCGCAACCTTGTGATGTGAAGAAAGACTCTTCAGTGTCCATCACATATACCATTCAGGCTCACAACTTTAATGCGTGACTGTAGAAAGTCAAGACTCAATCCTGGAAATTCTTAGCCTATGCAGCGTCTTCTGGTCACTTTAATTGTAAAACAGAGAGGTTAAATGACTTTTACTGGCAGGACTCTCTGAGGATATCATTCAGTGGTGTCCAGAAAGCAGCTCTGAACCCCTTCTCAAATTAATAACCCAATTAAACTAGTATCATCTATCAGATATTTGATATTATACATCTCTGCAGTGGAATCTAAGCAGCTACAATTATGGCCCATTACAGCAGAATATTTAAGTCCTTTTTTTACCGTTTAGCAAGCACCAAAGAAAATCTCCCTCTCACTGGAACTTCCTTTAACCCTCCCCTTGCCACCAGCCTGACACCTCACTTGCATTGGAAGTGCTCCCATGTTGCTTGCTTTTGCAAACTATGTGGTGCCAACACATGTTGGATTGCGAGGGTGGTCATTTGGCTACATGCCCTTGCAGCCTTATGCTGAACAGCTGGCAAAGGGAGATATGTTTAACTCTAGAGGTCCTCTCTCTGATCCACGCTACAGTCAAATTCACTCAGTAACAAAGCAAGCTATTTCCTTTCCTAATGGAATGACAGAGCGCTACTGATGGAAAATGAGCTGATGTTTTATCTTTTGCCAGCATCCCCCAACAGCCAGAAACATAGATTGAAATGCTTAAGCCAAGCCATATATGATCCCTCTCTTCGAAAAATAAACAGAAATCCTGAACAAGCATTATGGAATCTCAGTGGCAGAGTCCTGGGGTGTGATTTGGGGCTTGATTTGTATTTTCCTGGGTGACAGCCCATCTGGTCATCTTTTCTTTGGCCCATAAATGCTCCTTTGAAAGGCTCCCCTTCCTCCAATGGTGTAATTTCTCCCCTGAGCCATTGTGGGGGGAAAGCAGATGGATGGTAGGAATGTCCTCAACAGTATTTCGTTCAGAGTAAAAAAGGCCCATTTCCAAATGAAACAAATACAAATAATCCTCCCTTTACAACAGAGGGTTATTATAGAAAACCCTTTTCTTAAGCTGCAGGCAGCCAAGAGCCATTCATTTCTCACTCCTGTGCATGGCCAGGAACTCAAATCCTCTTGTCCTCTCTAAAGACAGACTGGTCACACGTTTGCATTATGAAATAGCTTTCTTGGCAAGAATTATAGAAAACATAACTGTCCCTGGGAGACAGAGGGGAGGGAACTGTCATTGTTTGGGGCTGGATTTCATTGATGTGGCTTACTGATGAATTGCTTTCCTGAACTACAAGCTGCACTTGAGGACTAATGTCTGCTGTGCTAGGATGCAGCTAGTTACTAGCACTTAACCAAATTGGAAACAGAATAGTGCAAGGCCCTTACCTAGTCCCTAAAAACTGGTATACATAAGGGTTTTTTTATTATTATATTTTAAAAAGATATTTTGCATATTTAAATTTGTAAGTCCATCACCCAGGAAAGCAGATGATCCAGCTGCTTGATTCACCAGCTCAGAGAAATTAATGAATTTATGAAAACAATCATTCACATGAAATTTAATGGGTAAAACTTCAGGTAGTCCAAGAAATTACTTTTGAAAATTTTATTCCATTTACAATTAAATGTTTTAGTTTTATTAAAAGCATAGATTAATTCCCGTACCTTATCCTAATGGCTAATCATTCCCCTAAAGTGGTGGGAAGGAAAATATGGGACTATAATGACAGTACATGTGAGAAAGGGAGAGAGGAAAAAAAAAGAAAAAAGGAAAAAGGGCCAAGAGCTACCATCATCAATACACTCTATGACGGGCCTAGTTTTACTTAACAGTCTCACACATATGGAATGAAAAAAAGAAAAAAGCAAATAAAATAAATAGTGAAAAAGCAACCCAGATGTTCTGATTTCTCATTATAATCCAAACTCTTTCTCTAAATCTTGTCTAAAATCATAACTAAAAGTGTTCTTAGTACTGAAATCACTTCCAGATCACAAACAAATGCAAGTAAAATTAAAATCAAAATTTGAGAAAAAAAATATTGTATTGCATGCCTCCTATGATATATCTGGATAATACCTTTTCTTTATACATTTCTCCAAAGAAAACAAGCCAGTTGAAATTCAAGGTGCACCACATCTCTAACTACACCAAGAGTGAACAAAAAGAATAAGCTATGAATCATAAACTACAAGTAGATGTAATTTAGAAAACCTGAGCTTTTAAGCAAATAAGGTTAAAGTAACATAGATGTCACCTAACCAAGATGGAGGAAGGGAATTGCCATCCACCTGTTCAATTCTGCTGAAAAATAGACATCTTAACATCCTGCAAAGCTGCTCTGCCCTGAACAAATGCCTTATGAGTCAAGGAAAAGTGCCTGCTTACAGCTACATTTATTAATCTTGACCCTTGTTTCTTAGTCTTGACCAAGCCATCTCTCCAGAAAAGCTGGATTTGCAACTACTGTTCATCTGAAAGTCTCTGTGGAAATGCGTATGCAGCCAAGCTCACAAAAGTAACAGTGCTGTCAGAAGTTTTCCTCCCCAGTGAAGTGAAGGCTGTGTTTATTTGTGCTGCCAAGTAGACAGTATCATGGGGTGAAGAGGGCAGGAGGAGCACAGGGAGGTTTCTTTACATATGATTAACATGTAAAGCTGCTTCTTTTTTAAGAAAAGAAGTTTTGTGTATTGATGAATCAGCAGAAGATGACAATGACCTTGATAATGGAAATGGTCTCTAACTGTGGGTGTACAACCTGTTCACACTCACCAGTATTATTTAGAGCATGTAGACATCAGAGGCCTGGGCAAATTTGGAGGCTCCTCTTTCTAAATCAGACACCATTAGCAGCTGTCCCTTTCTCTTAAGGACTGGTATAGAAGACAGTCTACCAATGATCTACCTGTTCCCTTTTTTCCTTTCAGTCAGGGTACCTGAAGGATTGGGCAGTCCCTCCACAGGAATTGCACACTGCTGACTAGTGAAGAGATTCAGCTTTACTGTCATACACTTTTGTGAGAGCTGGGTTAAAAACTATTAAAATCTTAGAAATCACAGCAACAGAAACAATTGTGGGAACAGAACTGTGCTTTTTTGAAATGAATGAGGAAACTGTGACTCGTGACATAGTGGTTCCTAACAGTTCCTGAAGTACTTCTATCATGGGTTCGGCTTTTCCGAGTCTCATGCTATGTCGGGGAGGAGGGGGAGCCGGGAGGAAGCACGGAAAGGGTGCCTGACCCAAACTGACCAAAGAGCTATTCCATGCCACAGCACGTCATGCCCAGGATGTAAAATACTGGGGGCAGGAACCCGGAAGTGGCTCTCTCGCTCTCTCGGCTCAGTCGGGTGGCAAGCTGCTGTATCCTTTTCCCTTGTATTTGCCTTGTCGTTATCATTATTATTGGTGGTAGCAGTAGTGATTTGTATTATATCTCAGTTACTGGACTGTTCTTATCTCAACCCATAGGAGTTACATTCTTTCAGTTCTTCTTCCCATTTCCCCCCCATCGGAGTGGGAGGGGGGAAAGGGAGGGAGAAGTGAAATTTACAGCTTAAACCACGACAAATTCCTAACATAGTGGTCTAAGGTTACAAGTGGGGAATGTCAAACATGTCAGGCATCATCACATTCCTCTCAAGCATAATCTACGAGGGACAGATATGGTGGGTAACACTACAGCAGATCTTCTGAGAAAATGACCCTTGACCTCATGGGGCATGGCCTGCTGAAATCCACAGAAAGATGCTTCATGATATCAGCAGGATAAAGGTGCCATTTCCATTTAATCAGTAGATAGGAAGAACTTTTTGCCAAGCTAACATATAAAAAAGAGCTTCATATATTAAACAAAAGGATATAGATGTAAAATCTGCATGAACAAAGATTCTCATGCAGTTAATTCACAGGAGATGCAAAGATTAAGTTTTATTAAAAAAACAGGACTTAAGGCATTTTAAACTAACACTTTTGTGATTTTTGCCACCACTTCAACTCTAATACTTCTTGCAGTATTCCTAATTAAAATATCGTAACACCTGATAGCGCCCAGGAGACACAAACTGACATAGACTAGACAGTGTCAGGAAGCAACATGAAACAGGTTTTTCTTTCACCACTTCTGAGCCAACTAAACTTGGATGTGGTTAAAAAAAAAAAAAAAAAGGTATTTAAAAACGCCCTAGCACTAAATTTAGGTCTGAAATTATAAGGGACCCAAAATAACAGTTTGGAAGTTAAGAATCTCAGAGGACTAAATAATAATGAATAGAACATGTCTTTTAACGTGTGTTGGAGCTGGTTCTCAGCAGTATTGCTCCAATTTTCCATTGATACAATTCCTGTGAAATCAACTCAACTAAGTTTCACCTGCCTAAAAGTGAAGCAACTAAGTGCTAAATCAGAAGCAGGGGTTTTAACCCCAGTGAGTCTTCGCAACACTTCAAGCGTAAGAGTAAATCATGAGGCTTTAAGCCAAACAAAGGGTTACCAATCATTTGGTGCTGAGGCATGCAAACAACATTACTAGGGCTGAGATTTATTGGCGCTCTTAAGACATGTTTAAAATTAGAAACATAGGCCAAAATACAGTCTCGTTCCATGGAACTGCTCCACAATTACAATAGTGGCATGTACATATTCAATCTGGGTTTACATCAAGATCATTTAAAGACAAATCCAAAAGCCACTGAAATCAATGGAAAAACTTGCAGTGGATTCAAGATGCCTTGGATCAAATCCTACCAGAAGTATCTGGCTCAGTGAGAATGCAAGGTTTCATACTTATTCTTTTCCTTAATGGCTTCTGTAGAGCAAATTTGTTCAGTCAGGAAATAAAAGCATAGCGCCATGCTAGTCACAAAAGCTCAATCTTTTTTTCTCAAAACTAGTCCATAAGAAAATCCATCATGAAGAAAGGTGAACATTTTGTTTATTCATGACTAACAGATGAAAGCAGCTTTTCTGTTATCCTTTTACAGTGAGTTATAACAACTTGTAAATCTTGATTAATTTTTTTTACTAAGCAAGACATATTTCACCATGAGAAATGCATCAGTATTGATATCCATTAAGACATTATTTTTATGGAATTATTTTATAGCTCATAACCACAATACGTGCAGAAAAGCCTTCAGAAATCAAACATGAAAGCATATGTAAACAAACAAGGTGTGATACTTAAGATGATAAGAATGGAATTCTATCATCATTTCTGCACAACTGCCAAAGAAAGCTGAGTAGGCATTGCTTATGAATAACTGGAGGCAAGATTCAACTGCAGAGTTTACATATCAAAGGAGATCAGTGGACACTATCTGCAGGTGGTGCTCTGCCGGTGACCAGATCTACTGCATGCTTCAGAGGAAGAGGCATACTATATAACTATTGAATGAGGACAACTGAAAAAAGTTTTCCTCAAATATTTTGTTGGCTTGTATCTGATGTCTAAGATGTTACACCCTTACATTCCTCTATTTACCTGCCCTTAGGTAATAAGTAGATATTCTCATAAACAACTATATTTTCTTTAATTCTTCTACTAAACTAATAACCCCAGTGCTATTTTGTAGTTAGGAATCAATTTGAAAACATACAAGACAAAACTTCACCTAGTTTTCAAATAGTTACTTTTCTCATCAGATATTATCTTGAATTTTCATTCTAGAATCTAATTTGACTGTCTTCAGTGCTCAATATTTTAGAAATAAAACCTGGAAATGCTTATGTTGTTTTCTAACCTCTTCTTCTGCTGGAGGAAAAGTCTTTCTCAATACACATATTTCTCTTCTTTGAGAAGCCCATTTTTAAATTAGTCATGCATTCGGGCTTACATGATTCTTCTTTAGGGACTTCTTCATAAAGAAACACTTCTCTATGGTAGGAAATCTTCCCTGCTTTGCAGGAGAGGTAACTTACTGCTGCCATGGAATTGATGCGGTCAATGTAGTAATCGGGCCAGCTGGTAGCAAGCTTATTAGGATCTTCTTGTTCCTGAAACAGAAAGTTAAACAAGGTTACAAAAGGAACCTTTACATGATTACATACCACTGTAGAACCATCTGTGACTCTTCACTGCACTGCTCTTTATTGTGGTATCTCCCCACATATTTTTGTATAATGTACGTAGATGTGTCACATTCATTACAAACTTTTTTGAAAGTGTAATGTTAGAGCTGTCACCGTGGTGTGCCAGAGTCCCATTCAGCTCAGCTAAGGTTATTAAACAGAGAATGATAAATTTTGATGGAGACACAGTTATCTCTGGCATTTAAGCAGCAAAACCTCAGTCCCTTAAACATACTATGTTTCCAAGTAGAAGGATAGCCCATTTACAGATACCAGGTTTAATTTTTGTTGCTTTATACTGAGAAATTGTATAAATTATTTTGCCTCTACTGCTAGAGTGATGGTGGGATTCACCAACACAGCAGTTTAACATCTGCTATGGAGGAAAAAATAAAATAAATCAAGAAACCTGAAAAGAAACTTAAAGGTCTGCTTCATTTTGATGTGATAAACCAAAAAGAGATTTAAGACTAGTTTATTCCATTCTAGTCCATTCCATTCCAGCCCAGTCCATTCCACTCAGAACAACCTCAAAGCATCCAAAGGAACGGAACAGCATCCCCTTAATTACAGTCAAAGCAACATTAATCTGTCTCTATCTCCCAAAAAGTCCACCTGATATCTTCACTAGACTAAACACCACAAAGCTCAACTTCTAAAAGGAGACCTACCGCTACTCAGGAACCAATTCTTCTTTTTCCTTGGCCACTCAATGAAAATTAGTTTTCATTGTAATGAGTCTATTTATTTCTCGATAGGTGTAATGGTCACTGACAAAATGAGGATTGGTTTCTAGGATCCTAGTCTCCTATTACAGAATCATAGAATAGTTAGGGTTGGAAAGGACCTTAAGATCACCTAGTTCCAACCCCCTTGCCATGGGCAGGGACACCTCCCACTAAACCATGTCACCCGAGGCTCTGTCCAACCTGGCCTTGAACACTGCCACGGATGGAGCATTCACAACTTCCTTGGGCAACCCATTCTGGTGCCTCACCAACCTTACAGTACAGATTAGATATTTATATCTATATATCTCAAAATGCATCTCTAATAAATACATTGTCAAAGTGCTGCATTATGAAGACATGATGCAAATTACACGATGTTATGTATGAAAGGTACTGCAATAAATTATTTCCATCCAACATCAAACTTCAACTCTCAGGATTAATTTAAAAGATACATCAGCTAGCTAAATTCACTGTACTGCTTCTGTGCAGCAACTCCTGCAGTCATTAACATCATGCAAATTACTTGGATCATGCACTACATAGTGCCTCATTTGATAATAAATGTATATTTTCCATGAATTTCAGCATTCTAACCTGCTCCATCTTTTTCTTGTAGCAATTTTCTGAGAGTATTGGGCTGTTGGAATGGGTTGCCCAGGGAAGCTATGAATGCTCCATCGCTGTCAGAGTTCAAGGCCAGGCTGGACAGAGCCTTGGGTGGCATGGTTTAGTGGGAGGTGCCCCTGCCCATGGCAGGGGGGTTGGAATTAGATGATCTTAAGGTCCTTTCCAACCCTAACTATTTTATGATTCTATGATTCTATTTTTAATTAAATCTTATTTAATAAATCTTAAGTTTCAGTGGAACACGGCAAGCGTAAGCTTTTTTTCTGGAACTAAAGCTCACACTGAAGCTGTATATTGCTGAGGTTAAAAAAGTTTTAGCACATACTCCACTACACCATCCCTTCTTTCTGAAGTTGTTTCATTCAAGAAGCATATTAAGCAGGAAAGTCCATCTAATTTCAATGGTCTTTCACATTCCGTGCTCAGACCAGAATTTGTGTTTTACTTTGCTAGAATAAACGTGATTATGTACTTAAACCCTGAACTCTATTTCCAGTACGAAGCCCCAGAAATCTACTCGGGATGAACATACAGATCTTTATGCAGCCCCACGACATCATTAGGAAGCAGAGTGCTATTTATACCAATGGCTGAGCAACATTTTCAAAAGAAAGATGAGTTCACAAGTGTAGCATCAGGGCCACTTGTGGGGGGGGGGGGGGAATATTTCATTGCCTTAACTATGTGATTTCTGCCCATGGTAAGCAATTGCTATACCATGTTTCCTCTCAGAGAGTGGAGCTAAGCTGAAAACAGAAAGCAATTCAGGGTGGGGGGTGTGTCTGTGTATGGGGGGAGCAAAAACAGAGTGCTGTTTGATTTTGTTTTAATATCTTCAGGGGGTTGACCCTCAAATAAAACCTCAGAGAAAACTGCAAGGCAACTTGATGATAATGGCAAACCCTTTTCCTTCCTCCAGGAGGCACAGAGAACGAAGGAAAAAAACAAAAACAAACCAAACCAAAGAACGAGGCCCGAATATAAAAAGCCACATAGGTATCAAAAACCTGGAAACAATAACCCATCTGTATAAAGGGAAAACATTAGCTGAAGGAATTTATTAAAGCAAAGCCTTCTTTTAGCTCCTTGAATAGTGTAAATATCACATTAAAAACAGGCGTCAGCTTGTGGACTTTATAAGGGGCCATATCATTCGTCACTGGAGTAACAGCTATGTAACTGCTGTGAAAACAGGGTCTTGATACTATACAAGCCTGCAATATAGCCAAGGTATTATATAGGCTTTGACACTAATTTGGACAGGCCCCATGCCTTGGCGGAAAGTGGAACTTATGACTTCATACTAAATAGGACTTAATGGAGTTCTGCAACTATTTGGACCATCTGAACCAATCAAAATGAAACAAAATAAAACAAAGTACTGTGTGCACAGCTCAGCTGATCCTGAAAGCCTTTTTGCAAATCCTGGGAGACCTGATCCATTGGGCAAGATGTTCTCTAGTGGGCAGAGACCTTTAATAGATGCCATGTTAGTAGGCCAAGCATTTGCAATACACAGACTGTGATAACAGACATAATCAAGAATTATATACCACTGCCTTGGGTATGAAACTTTCTACAAAGAAGTACCGAACACTAGTGTTACAGAAATCATGAGGAAATGCCAGACAATCATGGCTTAGTGGATCATGAAAGTGAAAGACACTATTTATATGGTGGGTGCTTCTTTCAAGACGGTTTCAGTCTGGTATTTTACTGATTATTTCACTGGTATTTTACTGCAGCAACAGACCCCAAACAATGTTAAGCATTTCTCTAGAGCATGTCCTGGAAACCTGAGCACGTCAAAACAATAAATGCATCCACAAAATTAACAACTTTACTAGGCTCCTTTCCTGCCGATGGAGACAGGGAGACATATATGGTGACATGATAATTAAAACTTATCCAGGAAATCACTGGCAGAGTTAGGAACAGACACCAATCTGACACTGAACTTAACAGAAGACTCTGATTTCCACCATCATTTATACCACATTAGTTTTGTGTAGTATAGACAAATCCTAACTCCCCACGACCAGCATGTGCTTGGCATCCCTGCATGACAAAACATTACATGGACTTTGACACTACCTGCACACACACCCCTGTGATAACTTGCCAGGGCTAATGACTCATGAAACCTTCTAATATGCAAACTGAAATAACACTTCCTCCTTGAACAGATGCACCAAGAAATATACCATATTTTATGGATGTCATACAACAAGCGTGAATACTACTGTGACGACATCTACTCATTACCATCATGACTTCCTTCTCAAACTAATCTCTTCAGAGCTCTAGATAGTTGACCTTACTGCCTTGCACTGTTCAGGACAGAACGGGAACAAACCACATACCTGGTGCTGCAAAATGTGGGTTTAAAAATCTGTCTTGGGAAAGGAACCATGATACCATTCATTGAACTCCTCCCTTATATCAATAAAAACAGTGTGCAAAAATGGATGAAAAATGTGAAATGAGGCTACTGTAATATAAATTCCTGTTCCAGCCTGTTCACTGTATCATGTCACTGCATGCTCAAGTTTATACTTGGGTCACAAAGAATTGCATTTTTGCAAAAGCCCTGCGAAGGTTAGTGTGGTTTCTCCTCTCAACAGACTGCATACGTCATTCCGATACTTCACAGAGCAGAAAGAGGTTATTTCACATGGTGTGAAGACTCAGCATCATAGCATTCAGTTCAGAAAATATAAACATGGAGTTCAAGTAATTTCAAGAAACTAATACCTTCAAACTCTTCAGAATGACAACTTAGCTGGTAAAAAATTCATCCGAGATGTGAAGGATTGCGTCCCCATTCTGTTTCAAAGTGAGGTGCATGACCCTTGCCCTTCACATGAATATTCTGGCCACTATAAACTGTGTGGTTTTTGCTTGCTTGGAAGGTGGAAGATGGTTATCACTTGCGCTTCATTTCCCACAAATGCTACTTTTCTCCCTTCAGATACTTTTAAAAAAGAATCAGCTTATTACAACATCTGTTGTTAATGCTGAATACAATACAGTCTTGTAACACCTTGCATTCTACACTGCCAAAGGTCCTTCATGAAATTCACATATCAGGTTTTTCAGTCTCTTTTTCAGTGAGATCAGCAGAAACAGGGAAAATGGGATGCAGACAATTACACAGTTCCCAGTTACACAGGAAATCTGCAGCAAAGTCAAGAAGCAATCCACACTGAAGCTGTATGACGCTCTCATCCAAATCACTGTTCTCCCTTTTTCCATGACTGACTTACCAACTTTTCATCATTTTATGGATAAGTTCAGCCTTCAAAGAAACATTTACTTGTTCATTAACACAGTGTCCATCCTATTGGCTACGTCTGAGTTCAGAGCAGCCAAAATTGCATAAATAAAAAGCACTTTCCTTAAAAGACACAAAATGCGTTTGATCTGCTGTGAGACGAATACTAATCCAGAAGCACAGCTAAAATACATCTAAGCTTTTCAGACAGTTTACGCCTCCAAAAAAACAACCATGTCCCAAGAGATGCTAATTTTGAAACAGGAGACACCACAGGACTGAGCCATTCAGTAAACAGACGTGGTCACTGCTCCATGTCTCAGATTCCATGACTAGCATTTACACAAATTTTCTCAGGGTTTGGGGAAGGGAGATATATCCAAGCCTTTTAAACACAATTTATCCAGAGTGAGAAAAACAAACATTACTTTTCTCCCTAGAATTAATCTATTGGTGTGCAGATAATAATCATTCTGCCACAAAAGCAGTCTACTGGGTAACTTATTAAAAGGGAATATTCAGTAATTACCAGCTGGAGAATGTAACTACAAAGTTCTAATCGCCTGTCATAATGGTCAGGTATAACCATAGATAATTCCAGTTCACTGCATTATGACACAGGAATAATTTACCTAACAGACCACAGGGTTTTTTTTCTGATTTTTTTTCCTTCATTTAGCCTGATCTCTGTCCTGCTGCCAGTTACATGACGGACCTAATAATAACCTCTGATGCCAGTTATAAACCAGCCTGTCAAAAGAAGAATTAAAGGCTTCGCATTATTATTTATATCACAAAATGCTTTATACTTACAAACTGTGGAATTCATTGCCACAGAATAAAGTCTAAAATCTGAAAAGTGAAAAAAGGAATAAATTTATGAAGGATGAGGATTTTTTCTCAGCAATCTGTTTGCAATACCAAGAGAAGCTTCAATGCTGCTGAAATTCACCAGCCTTTAGAAGTTAAAAGGGACTATCAGCCATTTCTGAAAGATGTTTTGCACTACACCACAAGCTGAAAAGCTTTCCAATAGAGTTAAATATGTGCTTTGTTTTGAACTGCTTATTCCTTCCATGACTTTCTTTTGCTTTCCAAGCACTCACAGATATAACAACTCCAAAAGTTGTACATTGTATACACACAGTGTGTCATTTCCAACCTCACCTAGCACTCAAAAGCACTTCAGATTAATCAACTCTAATCGGTATGGGTCTAATGGAGATGAAGACCACAATTCTATTTCTACCTTGCACAAAACATGCCAGATCCACTGCATACACGCCGTGAGATACACAGCTTCTCACTGCAAATGGAGTGGAATGCCGTACCTGGCAAGTGGAAAGGCTGTTGGTGCCACGTTATGAGCTGAAGGTAAGAATGATTTTTTTTCTGAAACCTCAGAAGTTTCAACCACTGATTTTAATGACCTGCATAATTGTATTGTTTAAACCAAGATTAAGTTCTACAATAAACATGTCTGACACAAGACTTGCTATAGATTACTGATGGAAGGAATCCCAGTTTAAGGAACTTTGAATTACAGCAGGGTTGCATAGTACCCTTTTAGCTTTAACAACCTTTCTTCTCCTCTCTTCTCTTTCCCCTTCTATTAGCTTTCTATTCTTCTCCTTAATACAGACAGTTTTAAACTTGTTTCCAGAACTGACTGCATCAGCCTCCTCCTACCATTTACAGGTCATGCAAGTGTGCTTGTCTCTCTTCAAATATATTTAGCTCTGCTCTAGTCTGGGGATCCTGCCATCACCAGGCATTTATTTATGCATATAGCACAGTAACCAAGAGGAAAACCTGTCCCTATGTTTACAGAACAACTTAAATGCACAGCCGAGGCTACACTAAATTACGCAGTGCCCTTCAGCCCTCAGGACAAAGCTTACTCACCAAATTTAAGTCTACTGGTATTATGCATTGTTCCTCCAGTGAATGTTTTACCTTTGTCATGGAAGTTTGTCTCTTGTTTGATATGATTTTGGATATGCTTCCCTGACTTTTGCTGCTGTAAGGACCTTCTGTCCTATTAACTGAAGTCCATCCTCATGTTTAAAATCACTTCAACAGTCTACTTCTCACAAGCCCCAAATCAATCAATCAAGTGATATTTCACAGCTGATAACACTGTAACCTAAATAATGAGCTGACAGATAAGGCTATTCATGCCTTTCCTGCACTTCCAATGAGGAAGTTCTTAGGAGCCTACCTTCTCTCGGCCCATTCTGTATAATTTTTGGACGTGAAGGGAGATGTCCACTGTGGAGGATCCCACCAGTCAGGAGGTTAGTTTATGATCATCCTACTCAGGGGGTCTTCAGGAGAAGATAAAAAGTTTCTCATGGACACAGCCTACTCTCCAAGTAGTTGGCTGTGGACTTAGATTGTACTTCTGAAACCACAGTTCTGTTCCCACAAACGTGTGGCAAGTTTGAGGTCAATTCTAGTGGCAGGTAGAGCCACTATCACTATCTCAACAAATCCTAAACAGCCACAGAGGTAGGACATTGCTTCATTAGCACCCAAACTCTGCATTGTCCCTACTATTTTTTATTCTGTGTTATGTAAGGATATTGTGTGTACGTTTACGTTCTAGCATTAACCTGCAGTTTACAGTCAATATCCTGTGGATACAGAAAGGGACATTTTCCTCACCCATCCAGCTTAACTTGTTCCCTTTCCAACATTACCTTTTTCAACTGTATCCCTTCCCCACTACTATTTCTGTCATTTGGTCTGTCTCCTTCCTCATTTTCTTCCCCCTTCCTCCTGGCTTTCTTTAGGCAATGTGAAAAGCCACAGAAGAGCCCAGACTGTGCAACAGCCTCCTGTCTGCTAAGATAAACTTGCCTGCACTGCAAGTTTATCTTTTTGTCATGCTGTTTGTCTGCAGCAAGTAACCACTTACAATCTTTTGCAAATAAAATAAAGTCACCTACCATTCACGGCAATCACCTTGCATGTTACTTGATGATGGGGATGAAATTCCACTAATTGTGCTCCCAGATGCATGGAACTACCTAGGGCCAGCACAGTTACCCAGGACAAGTCCTGGGAGCACACACAGGGTTTGTTAATGCCAAACTAAAAGATTTCACTGTCCAAAGCATGTCCACTACCTGTTTTTCCAGTAATACTGCTGCTTGTTCCGGGTCATTTGTGCTCTGAGCCCTTTACTAGGAGTGATAACAGTTTGCTTAGTCAGAGCAGCTGTGTATTTTCTATCTGTCTCCCTTATCTAATCCCAGCCACTATTGGAAAAATAGTAAAGTTAGGAGCTGTTGGACAGGTGAATAAAGGGAATAAATATAGACTGAGAGGCCCGTGGCTTTTAAGTTGCTAACCCAATAATTGAGCGTATTTTTCAGTTGCTCTATCTCTCCCTTTACCATAAACTCAGGTCAAACTGTTTCCTTTCTCCCAGCCTTCATTTCTGTCACCTATTACACCTGCAAAATATTTGGGATGCCAGATGCCTTTCAACAGGTGACTGAATAGCACTGGAAGACAACGTGATTTTCACCTTAATTCAGGTGTGTAACTAAACCTGTCACATCTGACAGTAATTAAAACAAAACAATACCACAGTACAGTATAAGGAAATTTCTGTCTTTCTGTTCATGGCTACTACTAAATCCTGACAACATTTCCCTACTGTGCCTGCTTCTAAACTTTTTACTGAAATGATAGGGAATTCAACAACTCTTCTTGCTCAATATTCACTTGCTTTTGAAAGGCTGGTGAGCATCCAGTGAAGTTCAGGATACAAAGAAGAGTGAGCCCTGGTCTGTACCAGATCTACTTCTCATGTGGCAGAGAAATATGCTAGTTATTTACATATTCTTTGCTTGCTTATCCACCTAAGACTAATCTGAATGGTCAGAACTGCATTGTACACAGTATATATTACTATCGCATACCAACAGCAGGTCTGACTCATATTTGGATTGTGGAGACACAGAACTTTTGCAAGAGGACGCATAAGGACAGAACACAATCCAGTGGCAGCAACTAAATCACACAATCAGCATTTACAGGTACTTTCTATGCAGCAGAATTGGATTGCTCACCATTATTTTTGTTCTTAAGTACAGCAAATTACACCATTTTAGGAGGATGACAGCTGGATAAATGTTTTTTGTTGGTTCCCCCCCCCCCCCCTTTTTTCTTTCTTCCTCCCTTTTTTCTTCTTTTTTTCTTCTTTTCCAAATGGTGGGGTCAAATCTGCTCCCACTGAGCTCTCCCATTCTCCCACAGAATGCAAGCTAAATGTGAAACACAGCATTAGGCATGATGATGACAATTTTCCAACTATCACTGCATAAACTCAGGACTATTTTGGGCCTGATTTTTAAGAAGTGTTGAGTGCTAACATCAACCGGAGCACTACTAACACACCTGAAAAATGCAGAACTGCAAGATGGACACCCAGATTCTACATGCTCAGAATTTCTACAGCAAATACCATGGCAAGTCTATGGCATTTATATCTTCAGTAGTCTGAACAAAAGAGCTGGGAAAGCATTTTGTAAGCCACAGCTAACCTCTCTTCTTGGATAGAGAGAGGGAGGGAGAAACTAAAAATATTCTATACTGTTCCCATGTGGGCAGGGAAGACTTTTCAATTATACAAAAATAAATATATAATTTCAAGGCCCTGGCCCAAAATAACCTCTTATACCAGTATAAATAAATGCATCTGTTAGCATTGAAGCATGGAATAAAGTAAAATTAAGGATTAAGAAAAACTCCTTAACTCCTCCTCTATCTGTTACAACGTGATCTTTTAGGTATCACAATGCCAAGCTGTAATAACGGTATATCAGCTGAATTGTGCAAGCATTTTTTCCTCTTTGACAGCAAATTAATCATTTGAAATCACTATGAGAGTGACTCCAAGGGGGAAATATATATATACACACTATATATATTTATTTTTTTTTAAAAAGTCTTACATCATTAAGCCTACTATATTGTTTCTCAAGTAACCCCTTCAGGGTACTTGCTATAGAAGGGAAAACATCAAGGAGAAAAACCACGAAGATGCAATTACAGGAACTTAATCATAAACCATACAAAATGGTCAATATTTCTTCTCAGGCATGCTGACCTACACAAGGAATAATGGGGTCAATGTCAACAAATTTATCCTTATATGAGGTGGGAAAAAAGAGAACACTCATTTTATGGAACTATAAAAGAACAACAGGTATGAATCTCAAGTCTTATTCTTCTAGCGAGAACACATTCTCTGCATTAAATGACATAGAAGGAAATGTATATAATTTTAGGCTTTATTTTACACTGTATTAACTCTATTGCCCAAATTTGGGAACTAATTCTTCAGCCTACAATACATATTAACAGGTGCCATTAATCAAACAGCTCTTTGACACTAGAAAGACCAAGTACATCATGAATCAGGAAATGTGTGCATTTGCTGCATTAGTGACACTCTCGCTCCATTTTGCTCTTTCTAATTTTGTCCTGTGCTTGTCACAGGCCAGAGGTTCTGAATACACTGCTCCAAAACCAGCACTCATTTATAACAGAGTACATTTTAAAGCCATGTGCCCGTCTTCCATACCTAGACTAGATATATTGGAATGACCCAATGTCAGCATCAAGCTAACAAATCATCCCAAACATCTGAGCAAGAAGTCATTCTGTTAACAGAAAAAGGAAAAAAGCAAGTTAACTCCACAACTGCTGGCATATTCCAAACAACCTGCTACAGGAATGCTGTAGTTTGCAAAGGGCAACATCCTCCCACTGTGACTTAGCAGTGTTATGAGATTTCCACTGAGCCACAGGCTAACTGAAAGCAAGTCTATTTTCAGAGAATTTGCTTGAGAAATTCCACATTTCAGACTATTTCAGCAGCAGTCTCCTGAGCTAAGGAAGTCATGAACTCTCTCAGACCAAAAGCAACCATGGATCCCTCCCACTGGGAGGGAACCAAATAACATCTTCTGCTACAGCCTATTTTAGGGAATTGGTGTCATGGCAACAATACAGGAGATAATAGGTTGCACAGAGGCTTATTGTTGCTGCCTTCTTTTTTAATAGGGCCATGCAGCTGTTTTCCTGGTTTGATTTATGATCAGTTCAAAGAATCACAAAACAACTTAGGATTGAAGTGACCTCAGGCAGAAGGGACCTGATCAAAGAAGAGCTAATTTCAAAGTTAGCTCAGGTTGTTCAGGTCATTGTCAATGTTTCAATACTGAGCTAAATTAAAATGTTGACTAGACTTCCTGCCACAAACTTCTAAAGCATTGCTAGGAAAAGAAACATATTTCTGATGCACCAAAGATAGTCTAATTTCCCAGCTCCAATATTTCTTTGGGTGAGCTTTGTCCTGTAGTCATCAGATAACCCCATCATTTAGCCAGCAATACACTAAGCACTCTTAAGTCCCACACAGCTTTTTCAGCCTTATACTGTCTACCTCATACTGCTTTTGTTTTTAGACTATCACATATGCTGTAAGGGTTACTGCGCATTTTTCAGACTTCCCAGGGGAAGAGAGAATAGAAGACTCATACTCCCCCCTACACACTTGATGCTGGGAGAAAAACTGTCATGAAGTCGCATCCAAGCCTCATCAAACTGGGACTCCTTACAAATGGCTTCTCAAATACTACAGGAAATCATCGTGTGTGTTCATGTTTGCTGCTCGCAGACACAGCATGTGGAATAACAACTCTAAAGAAGGGAACTTATAAGGGACACATTAAATGCTCCTTATAGCTATAAATCCATAACCAAAACAGCTTAATATTCCAAGTCAGTAACAGATTCTAAGAGTATGTCAAAGAGGAAAAAATACTGCAAGAACATAGAATGGAAAACAATACAACTTCACAACCCACTTCATTTATTATGGGACAACCATGTGCTTGGCAGTCTTCATACAGAAAGGATGAACCCCAAAGGGCTTTCATAGCTCAGATCAGACAATACAAAACCAAAAACCCACACTCAGAAAACACAATGATGTGATGTTCATCTGGTATATTGTATCACTAAATGAGACCAGATGAAGATCCATTTTGTCTCAGGGAATATCTTCCTCTTAATATCTTTATGTATATCTTCTACTTTAAAGTAGGAGCCCAAAGAACACTTTTCCTACAGCAAGAACTGAAGAACTCCTATCTTAATACAACAGATGTAATGCAGGCTCCTGCTCTTAGTTGCTCCACATAAGGCCTTAAATGCAAAGAAAGGACCTCAGGGTTTTGGAAGAAAAGCCCTGCCAGCTCACTTTAGCTGAGAAATAACTGCCTCTCCATTGTGACCAAGCTGAAACTACACTTCACAGTGCAAAAACACAAAATAAAGCAACCCAAGAACAAACAGCAGGTGCAGGAGCTTCTGCCGCTCACTTCAGAAAGTTTTCCCCAAAGGCAAGGGGGACTCTGGGTTTTATATTTGCATCCATCTTCAATTTTGCTTAGAGCTCTGCAGGAGTTTGAAGGCAGGCGTGGGCATGGGGGTGGAGGACAGAGGTATCTTACACTATATACAGCTGCAAAATATCAAGCTGTACTTTTTATGGTGATATTTTGCTGACAATGCAAGCCTCAAGAGCAAAGTTCAAAGAGAAAATCTCAAAGAGAAAAAAAACAACCCACCAAATACAAAAACACCCCCCCCAAAAAAAAAACAAACAAACAAACAAAAAAAAAGGCAAACAAACAAAAAAAAAACACACACACACACACACACAAATTCAAACCTGGAATGTAGACATTATCTTCATTAACATGAGACAGCCAGCATGGGACCAAAGTGGGAGTTTGTGACACTAAGCTGCAAATGCTATAAAAAGACTGCAGTAAAACTACTAAAAGTTAAAGTCTGACTAAAACTAGGATTCCCCATGGCATTCTAAGCCTAATGTAGGTCTGGATGCAGCCCTCACATTAGAAGAAGAGAACTGAACACAAGGTGATATGGCAGTATCTCCTGCTTCTGTGTGCAAGAGGTATAAACCTTCTCTAGAATGGCATCTGGGGCGCTTTGCACCTGGGCTTCAGTTTCACTGGTTTCAGCACTGACTCATGACCTCAGTCCAAGGGACTTGGACTCCTTTGCGATTGTGTAATGCACAGAAGTGCCATTCCAGTTCATCCCTCCTGCTCCCAAGTCTAGAGACTTCATCACAAAATCCATTCCTACAAGAATAACTTAGAAGATAGATAGGTGCAGCAAGGAAAAGGAATGAATAGTGCTTAAACTAAAAAATTATTCTGATCTTTATCTAGGAAAAGGAATGCAGTATGCAGCCAGGAGATGCGCATAGAGTACAGGGAAAAGGCGTAAGTGGATGGCATGGCCAGAACATTGCCACAGTTTCCTAACTTTGCTACTCTTTCTTTCATGTAGAGAGAAATGCATTTATATGTAAACATATTAACTAGAAGGTCCTTGAAATCATACACTAATTTAGATCAAAGACTTTTAGAACTAAGGAGTTTCCCAACTCCTGTTCTCATATTCAGTTTACTAGGGGCATTTTTAATCATCAGGTAGATGAAAACTGTAAGTAACAGATAATGACAAAAAAAATTGCAGGGGATGTAATCATCAAGAAATTCTCTTTTTTGCATATCTGCTGTTATGCATATGGTTCAGATAAATATTCCTCAGAATATTTAAGCCTCTATTTTGCTATTGTAGAGAAGCCTTTCTCTAGATCTGTTTTCCATAATAGAAAAAGTATAGTCAATTTAAGGATTATAAGCATGTACTCTTTTTTTCAGATACCATAAATGTCTCTTTCCAGAATGTCGCAGTGCGCTGATTATTGCTTCACTATTCGAGTTTGAATGATCTTACTTGAGTAGATAAAGCACAGACAACACAAAGCAGCTTTTCTAGGGTTCAACTAAAATCAGAAGAGTACAAAATAACCCAAAAATATCTCAAAGCGCTCAACATATTTATTAGGATTGTGAGTTTTGTTGGGTTTATTTGTTTGTAGAGAAGCTGTACAATACAGCTAGTCCAGTTTGACTGTACTTTGAAAAGAGATTTGTTAATAATTTTTCCCTCAAACACAGAAGTAAAAAAAAAAACACCCTAACTTGTTTAACTCTGCATGTGTTAACTAACATGTGCTTCCTACTAAAATCTTCTCAACTGAAGGCTTACAAATTAGTCTCTGGAGTGAAAAACGCCATAAAAAGAAAACAACTTGATTTGCTTTCCAATAGTAACAAGTCTAAGGGCTTGTAGGATTGTACAGAAGGCAATAAGCTATTGCCTGCACAGCGAGGTCTCATTCTTAGAAACACAGGCTGCACCCAAAAGAGTGCAATACCTGCATTTTCAACCCTCTTTGGGATCCTAATATGAGCTCATTTACAGGTGAAGTAATTGAATTGACAACTTTTTCTTTCCATATCATTATTTGACCAGTAAGTAATGAGATTATGTACTTTAATACCAGATTCTGGTAAAACAGCGCTGCATAACAGCAGTTTTCTAAACCTTGACATCAAAAATTGATGAATAAATACACCTGAAAGCTTCTTCTGGTGCTTCTTCTAATTCCTGCAAAACATATAAAGAGTAGGAAATCTAGAGAGAATTTACAGGAAGGAATTACAGAAGTGGATTATGTTTTATGTAAGTATAAATTTCAACTGATGGTGAGACATGAAGCTTATCCCAAACAAAACCAGAATAAAGAACCTGAACTGGGGAAGGATGTCATCATTTTAATTCTGTCTACATACAGCTTTCTTTATTACTCAATATGGTAAAGTTCATACTACAGAGAAAGAGGCATTATAAAACGTAGTATCAGTGTTTTGAGTAGAGGCCGCATCCCTCGTGACTAATTAATGATTCTTGTGATGCAAATTAACTGTCTCTGTAATTGTCCACCCTGTACTGATTAACAACTAGGTAGAGGACAGCTGAAACTGAGACTATATGAACATTTTTCAACAGAGCAGCATTTATTCCTTGTGAATAGCTTCTCCACAAATGAGAATCAAGCATTCCTTATAGCTGCTTTAGATCAAATCATTGGTGATTTGTTTTTAGTACTAATGATCTCAGTTACAAACTTAGAATGGTCAAAAGTAACAAAAGCAAGCATGGCTGTATAATACTGTGTGAACGCTCCTCTGTAGACAATAATGAAATTTCAATGTGCACAGCTGAACCTCCTCTGAGTACTGTGGAATGCTGGCTGGAAAGCAGCGCCCTGGCTTATAACTTTATATGCACAGACATACATGTCTTCCCCCGTTTCTTCAGAAAGTCTTGGAATCATAAGCAGCTGGAATAATTTTTTTGATACAACAGTGACTTTCTGCTACCACATTAGGAATAAGTACCATAGAAGATTACATCCAAAATCTAACTGCCAGGATAAATGGACAGTGTACAACAACTTTTGCAAGTGACATTTATTGACTTAAGACAATCCACTAATTTTGCCACCTCTAGAGCAGGTCAGGAAACTCCAACCTGTTACTTTTAGACAAGCAAAAGCATCTGAGAGTAACAATTGCAAACAGCTGCTTCAACCTGCACTCTTCATTGTGTTTTCATGTTCCACATTACAAAGCATAGAGCCATCTCTTCCCAGGAAACTCAAAGAACCCAATATCAGCAAGGCAGAGCCCTCTGGGGGCTGGTCCTGTGTGGCTGCAGTGTTCTGCCAAGTGAGGAATTTGGCCCTTTGTGGATAAAGGTTGATTATAAAACCTTCAGGGAAAACACAACTTTCCTCTAAAAGGAAAGCTACAGTAAACTTCTCTGTCACTGTAAGACAACGATGATAGGTGGATTAGGTAGTAAGTTAGAGAAAGAGAGATGTCATCACCTATCAGGTGGCTGTCTGTGAGTGAAACAATGAATAACACTGGACAGTTAAGGTTTCGAGTACTTGAAAGAATTGGCAATGTAATGAATAGACATATGGCAACAGTATTCTTTTCCAGCTAGTACATCATTTTGGATAGCTCGAGTTCAGCTGAGGTTGCACTATAAATGTATTATAAAGATTTTCCAGTATGTAGCTTCTTTAACTCTGGAGGTCTTCAAGAATCTTAGATAAAATCCACTGCTTTAAAAAAAAAAAAAAAAAAAAAGTGTGATGTAGTGAATCCACCCAATATATTAAATACATTAGAGCCTGAATTTTTCTGCCAAGGCTGACTGGTCCAGGAGGCAGAATATGTGGTTCTCTAAAATGGCTACAAATAGATCCTCTCCCACCAGAGGTGAAAAAGCCAACTGAGACGGCCAGCAAAAATGCAAAGCAGACATTGACCTGCACCTTCCCTTCACTTGCAAGCTCTCTATACCAGCAGGAAAAGGAATGGAGAGAGCACAAAGACAATTGAGCTTAGACTGCTCTTGCGCACTTCCTGAATTATTGCTAGCTCAGAGGCACCGTAACTAATTTGTAACTATTAACTTCCTTGTGTTAAACAACACACATGCAAAGCACCCATCTGATTGGTTTGACTGAGGTTTTCTTTAATTGCATGGAAAGAAAGCTAATTCCCTCCACCCTCCTCAAGGAAAGAAAGGCAGCAAACACAAGCTCAGAAGGACCATCAGCAGGGCTTCAGTCTGCAGTCTTCAGTACTGAAATCTAAACCTTCTCTTTCAGCTTTTGTTATGCCAACTTAAAGACTGATGCTTCCATAGCACGACTTGCACATTTGGAAAATAAAACTAACCAATGAACTTGCCACACCTTTTTTCCCTAATATTTATTGTCAATAAACACATGCTATTGAGCATTGGGGCTATCTTTGTTTCTGTTTCCTTCCTAGAGCAGCAAAACTTTCCCACCAGACTGCTCCTGCAGGAATTCCCCCTTTACAAGCTTTACAGTAGCCACACAACTTCTCAATTCCCTTGGCCATCATTCTGGCAGTGACAAAATACCCAGTGTGACACATCAGCCTCTGATTTACTGCCCCTCTCACCAGTTTGTCAGAAATTTGAAGACCTTAAAAGAAGTGTTACACAGAAATTGATAGGAGCAGGTGGTCATCAATTTCCATTGCAATATGGCACATTTTTCTACTGAAAAAGGCCCTGTAAGGTCTTGAACTACCGAGTTTTAAGACATCACTATTACTATGCATTTTAGAGATATTTGAAGACATCCTGAAAGACTTCAAGCAATATATTTTCTGTTCTAAAAACCTATAAAAACAGCTTAAAAATTCTTTTCAACATTTGCATTATAGCTTTTCTTCCAGCCCAAAGAAAAAAAAAAAGACAAACCCAAACACAGGAAAGATTCAGTATGGACAATGTATTATTTTAACTTGTTAACATTCTCTTCAGAGATTACACATGCATGTACTACTTATAAGAAAGTTGTGCCATATTCATGCTGATAAAAATCCTTACATCTAAGTCATTAACTATCATGCTCTTGAGTAAACAGTAGATAAACATGTAGTTCAAATCTAGACTTATATCAGTAATCAGATACATGCACACAGAATTTATTGGTGAGCTACTTCAATCAGGACAACCGTAGTACCTTCTTTTTGCTGCAGTAAATCTGCCATTTCTTCTCTGGAGGGAGTGCAAACATAGCCTCTCTGTTCTTGTCTGTGAGATCCAATTCATCCTGGAGATCGTGAAAAAGAGAAAGAGGAAAAAACAGTCAGCACCTGCATTGGTAACTTGTAATAGGTAGAGAAGAATATGGACCGGCTATGCTGACTAGCTCTCAGTCAAAGGGCAGAGGACTTAGTGGCTCCCATAGACTTCAAAGATTATTGGTTTCATAATTTTTACCTTGCTACTGTGGGTTCTTCCTGTCAGAGCAGAACCTATGAAGAGAGGCAGCCTAAGCAACTCCAATGTCAAACTTTCATTACTAAAAGTTAGTCAAGGATGGGAAAGAGCACATGAAAGGCATGAAGTGAAAAACCCAAAGCACTGACTTAGGCGACACATTCATTCCTCATGACTCTTACAGAAAACTCAATACATCTTTTTCCTGGCCTGCAGTACCAGCTTGGTCTTCCATAGAAGAAGAGCAGTGAAACCACTGTATCTTTTAAGCAGAGGTCACAAGATACTTGCCTAGTAGCAGTAATGTCAACAGCAACCTACAGGTTGGACAAGGAAATGCTTGTCCAGATGTTTGGCCTCTGAACCACAGTCCCCAGCAAAAGACAATCAGTGTTCCAGACAGAGGACATACATCCACACCATGTCACATGAGGTTGAAGAGACCAGCAAATTCAGCCTCTGCTAAGAAAAGCAAGTTCAGTGGAACAGACTTTTAGAGCCTAAGCAAACCTTGCATTCGTAAAATGAAGGATAATGCTGTGATCTGGAACTGACTCCCAGGTTCCCTGCTTCCATTTCTCTTATGTAAAGGGTGGAAAACAGTAGACTCTCTTCCTACTTAACATGTCTCTAAAATCATCAAAGCAAAGACTGCGACTTGTTCCATGTTTATTCAGCACTAGCCAGAACAGGGCTTCAATCACAGCTGTCAGTTTCAGGTGCTAATGGGAATTAAACAAAAATTATTTCCTAGTAAGCAGCCTGCTTAAGTAGGGACAGACAAAGAGGTGTAAATAAGAGTTTCAGCAATAACAGACAAGCTTCCAGTAATGTTTCAATGAATCGGTTTTGGCAAGATTTTCTTTCTCCTATATATTTGAAAGTGTTTAGAGAAGGAAGTGTCCAGGGATCCCATATCAAGATGACATTGCAGCATTATGAATACTGCACATGCAGATTCTGGCACCCACACTAAACTAGCCCAAGCAGAGACAATACCTCTTTAACTCAGCCCAACAATGGCTCATTTGGAAAGCATTCAGAGCTGGGAAACTTGTGAAAACAATGAGCTAAATTGCACACTGAGCATGGTAGCGGCTGCTGACAGATTCAAAAGCCCATATTGATTTTAGCTGCAAAAAGGTACAAAAGAAATGCAAACAGTAACAAGGCAAGGTCAGTGCCCACAGCCCAAGGTAGAAGCAGCTTGAGGAGTTTTTTTTAAATAAGAAAAAGTTTAAAGGCAAGAAAAAAAAAAAAAAAGTCAACAAAATTTTAGAAGTGCAAAAAGAGTGCAAACCATGTGAAAATGTTTAGGGTGAGTATCCAAACAAGCAGGCAGCCAAGTGAGGCAAAGAGTTTTATCCTTGCTACACACAATTAGATAGCTCAGGCCAGGATCACATTTTGTGGGGAGAGTGAGCGTGAAATGACATGTAAGGTCTTAAGACAACTGAAAGAAAGCTATTGGAAGTCAAGCATGTGGGAGGGAAAGGAGGGGCAGACAGAGCATCAGAAATGCCAGGTTTGGAAGAACCACCAAAGAGGCCAGAATAGATAACTGATATAAGCTGGCTGGGAGCAGCTAAACACTTAGAAAAATTCTGATCATTTTATTGAGCTACCTGATAATCTTAGCATTATTTGGGGGTTTTGCTAGGGTTTTGTTGGTTTTTTTTTTTTTCTTTATTTTGTTGGGGGGGGGGGGTCCACTTTTTTTTTTTTTTTTTTTTTTTTTTTTTTTAATGCAGAGCAACTCACTGGGTTTTCTAATCCCTTCTGCTCTTTCTGGACTCTGGTGACAGGTCAGAGAAGCAGCAAAAGCTCTTCCCAGAAGCTGTGCACAAAACCAAATAATGATCTCAACCAACATAATTCAAGACAACCATTTCATGAGCTGAACACTCCTATTGACTAAAAACAGCCAAAGGGCAGGATGCTGACACTTCATCGCTTCTAGACACTGCCCTGGACACTGGCACCATCAGGGACACAAAGAGCACTCTGCTTTCAATGGGGCAATAAGAATCTGCAATTTCTAGTCATATAATTTTGCATGCTGACAGCATGACAATCTTTTCAGAACAGAAGCCTGGAAAGGTAGCTTAAAAGGATGGAAGATCCAGTGAGAACAAAGTGCATCCACACCCCATTTGATTGAGGCTCAGGAGGGTAGATTAATCCAGAAGAACATTAGAGATCACCGTATTCTCTCAGGTAATGTAGTAACAAGGAAATTGCTCAGGGTTCCAGGCATAATCAGATCCAGGTGATCACCTGAGACACACCACAACATACCTGACAGGAAGATGACACATTTCCTTTTGAAACAGCTAGTGTTTGTTAGGACGCAAAATGCTGGGTTCTAACCCCCAGGTCAAATGGGCAGGTAGCTAGCATGAATATTCAATAGAGAGAGAGACACCTTCTCCAGTATGCAAAGCAGCAGCCAAGTTCTTCAATATCTTTTCCTGAAGTTAGTCTTCATAAAGTGTTCTCCTTCTCTGAGAGGAAGAAAGGAGTAGTAGGAACTGAAGAAGCCTATATAACATCTCTACCTATAACATTAATCAAGTCCTACCCTATAAAGAATCAAGAAATCCCTGCAAAATACAAGAGATGTGAACCCTTCTTCTGGAACCCTCCAAATCATATTACCTCTCCCATCCCCTCTATAGAAGATCAGAAGACCACTGTGATTGCACAAGAACCGCCTGGATCTAGCTAAGGAAGATGGAACAGGCAGATTGTTTTCCTATTCTGACACAGGATACTAACAGATGGCACATAAGGAAACTTGCTGCCATGGAGGTAAACAGGAGGAAAACCAGAAAGAATAAATCTTGGAAGGGTAATCTGGTCCATGAATAGATCATTCTGATCCAGTGACAGAGGTAGATCCGTCACTGTGTAGAAAGTCAGACCCTAGAGTTAGCTCAGTGACAGCAAACAGCTATTGAAGGAAAAAGGAATTGCAAAGGTTGGCAGGGAAGGGGAACTGCAAACTCTGAATGCAGTCATCACAACTGGCGTTGGACCCAGGCTAAGGAAGGTGACCAAATGACCAGGGGTCAAATGTAAAGGGCAAGAAAAAAGGGTCGGTCAGAACAAAACAGGGAGAACACCCTGCTTCACCACCTGTGCCAGTTTCCCAGCAGAAACGTAGTAACTCCTCTTCTGTGCCTTGGATGGGCAGCTTGTTCCAGCAATTCCAGCATGACCCTGCACAATGGAGCTCAGCCTTCTGGCTCTTAAAAATACTTGAAGTTGTTCTTGTGAAACACTGATTAGAAAGATATTTGCCAGGCTGGCCCGAGGGAGATGTAAAGTACCTCTGGTTAATATTCCTTACATTTCTCTCCTTTATCTATTTCCTATTTTATTTACTGAGAGGGATACGTTCATTTAATTTCAGTTAAATTCAGTTAAACATTCAGTTAAATTCAGGCTTTTTTTTTTTTAAACTTACACAGACTGAATTTCAATGATAAAACATTTAAAATGTGCTAGAGCTGGATTTGAGGTTCAAGTATTTCCAAGCCCAGTTCTTAGGCCAAAAGGAAAGATGGCCTTAATTCAAAATGGCTACAACCCAAGGAAATAAGAGACAAAGAAAGAGAACAAGAGGAAGGAATAGGTAGGAAACATAAAACTAAGATTTTGTGGGATTTAAAACCACATTATGTCCCTTGTCTTTGGGAACATTCATCAGATTTGATGCTGGGTAGCCATCAGATCAATAATGGTATCACTCAGAGCCCCAGAAGAGCTGAAAAGACAAATACTTCCCCACCTAGACTGGACAGAACTTTTCCTAGTGACATGAAATGAAATAAACAGAGAGAAAAAAATAGTACTTTGGGAATGCAGAAGAGTGGATCACTTGGACAGAGAACCACTAAAGGAGAACATTTAATGCCTACCAACATGCCTGCTTCCCTAAAGGAGAACCTTTAAATCCTGCCAGCATCTTTGTACTGAAATGTATATTGCATCTCCACCATTCAGTTACCTGTGGAAAGGTGGGACAGAACCACAGGATAGCGGCTCCTTCACAAGTCTACTTTACTTGGCCTTGCAAGGAGACTTATACAGCCCATAGGAATTTTAGAATTTAAATGAGGAAAACTTTAAATTGTTTGAAAGACAAACTTAGTAAAACACTCACAAACAAAATGAGACTTCCCATTGTCAACATAATAACACTGAAATCACAGTAGACATAGGATGGAAACCTTAACACTCAGGACACAGACAGCATGAGGGCTTCCAGCCTCCAGCACCTCCTGTCTTCAAGTGAGAATGCTGGAGAACAAGAGCCCCAAACTTGCTTCTCCAGAGATATTTGGACACTCACAGGATATTTCCTCAGTTCCAGTTTCTCATTCTACTTGTCCCAGTTCCACTGGTGCTGGACTGCTGGACTTCCTGATCACTAGGGAGCTTCCCCCTGACTTAAGGTCAGACAGCTGCTACATTTTGTCAAAGGCAAAAAACAGCAACCCAAAATGACCAACCAACAAAACTTCAGAGGCTCTTGGGCTTGGTTTGGGGGTTTTAATGAATCCTGCATAGCATTTCCAGTGTGATGAAGCACAGAATTCTGTCATGTTCTGTTTACTGCAGGCAATAACTTGATTAATATGGGCATAACAGATCCTGCCAGGAGGGAAAGGAGATTTTGCTGATTTTCTTATGTTTAGTTGGATACCTGTATTGTTTCAATTTCTTCTAATTTCAGCTACAGGTAGTTGAGTTACACTTTTCTTTTTTGTCCAAAGGTCATGGTCTCTCATACTCACAGGGCTCCTGAAATCACATCCTTTCTGTAAGCACCCATCCCAGGCCTGTGTTTCATACTTAACAGCATTTTTTTGACTGAAAGAAGTTAATGATATCTGAAAGAATATTCTAATTTCCTAAATGATTATTTCTGCTTACAACTTCATATGGGCAATTATTAAAGAATTCTTAAAGAATAAAATACTTTTACCATCCCCAGAGGGCTTTGGCATGAAATCAATCTTTATTTTACACCACAGAATGTAACACTAAGCAATACATTTGCAAATAGGTTTCATCACTTCTGGTGTTCAGAGATGTCCATTAGGATTGCTCGATTATAGGTTTATTGCACTGTTTGGCTCTTTAGCAGCAGATGGGTAATCAAGCAAAATGACAGCCAGGTCTCAGCATCATTAGGCACCATAGGAATCAAATATTTAGAGTCCATAAAATAACAAAGATCCCTAGGAAGGTTAAACTATACTCTCCGTTATTAAAATCAGAATGAAAAACTAAGAGCTTCCAGAACAGATTAGACTGGAAGTTACATAACCTGTGACCAGCACCAAAAGCTTCACAAGGCTGTGGAAAAGCCCTGCAAGTAAAAAGCCATAGAGCAAACTCTGTACATAGAATCATAGAATAGTTAGGGTTGGAAAGGACCTGAAGATCATCTAGTTCCAACGCCCCTGCCAGGGGCAGGGGCACCTCACACTAAACCATGCCACCCAAGGCCATGTCCAACCCGGCCTTGAATATCGCCAGCAATGGAGCATTCACAACTTCCCTGGGCAACCCAGTCCAGGGCCTCACCACCCTCACAGTAGAGAATTTCTTCTTTACCTCCAATTTAAACTTCCCCTGTTTAAGTTTGAACCCATTACCCCTTGTCCTATCACTACAGTCCCTCATGAAGAGTCCCTCCTCAGCATCCCTATAGGCCCCCTTCAGATACTGGAAGGCTGCTATGAGGTCTCCACGCAGCCTTCTCTTCTCCAGGCTCAACAGACCCAACTTTCTCAGCCCATCTTCATACGGGAGGTGCTCCAGTCTCCTGATCATCCTCATGGCCCTCCTCTGGACTTGTTCCAACTCTACCATGTCCTTTTGATGTTGAGGACACCAGAACTGCACACAGTACTCCAAGTGAGGGCTCACAAGAGCAGAGCAGAGAGGCAGGATCACCTCCTCTGACCTGCTGGTCACGCTCCTTTTGATGCAGCCCAGGATACAGTTGGCTTTCTGGGCTGCAGGCGCACACTGCAGTCGGCTCATGCTCATTTTCTCATCGACCAACACCCCCAAGTCCTTCTGCGCAGGGCTGCTCTGAATCTCTTCTCTGCCCAACGTGGAGCTGTGCCTGGCATTGCTCCAACCCAGGTGGAGGACCTTGCACTTGGCATGGTTAAACTTCATCAGGTTGGCATCAGCCCACCTCACAAGTGTGTCAAGGTCCCTCTGGATGGCATTCCTTCCCTCCAGCATATCAACCGAACCACACAGCTTCGTGTCATCAGCAAACTTGCTGAGGGCACACTCAATCCCACTGCCCATGTCACCCACAAAGATGTTGAACAAAACGGGTCCCAACACCAAACCCTAAGGAACACCACTCGTTACTGGTCTCCAGCTGGACATTGAGCCATTGACCACTACTCTTTGTGTGCGGCCATCCAGACAGTTCTTTATCCACTGAGTGGTCCACCTATCAAATTGACGTTAGAGACAAGGATGTCATGTGAGACAGTGTCAAACACTTTGCACAAGTCCAGGTAAATGACATCAACTGCTCTACCCCTGTCCATCAGATCCATAGCCCCAACATAGAAGGCCACCAGATTGGTCAGGCAGGATTTCCCCTTACTGAAGCCACGCTGGCTGTCACCAACCACCTCTTTGTTTTTCATGTGCCTTAGCATGCCTTCCAGGAGAATCTGCTCCAAGATTTTGCCAGGCTCAGAGGTGAGGCTGACTGGTCTGTAGTTCCCCAGCTCATCCATTTTCCCCTTCTTGAAAATGGGGGTTATAGTTCCCTTTTTCCAGCCATCGGGAACTTCACCTGACTGCCATGATTTTTCAAATATGATGGACAGTGGCTTAACAACTTCATTTGCCAGCTCCTTCAGGACCCGCAGATGGATTTCATCAGGTCCCATGGACTTGTATACGTTCAAGTTCCTGAGATGGCCTCGAACCAGATCCTCTCCCACAGTGGGCCCAGGGCCTTCATTCTCACTGTCCCTGCGTCTGCCTTCCAAGACTTGGCTGGTATGGTCAGAGCATTTGCCAGTGAAGACTGAGGCAAAGAAGTCATTAAGAACCTCAGCCTTCTCCAAATCCAGGGTAGCCAGTTCTTCCAATAGCTTCTGGAGATGGCCCACATTGCCCCAGCCTGTCTTTTATTTGCAACATACCTATAGAATCCCTTCCTGTTATCTTTCACATCCCTAGCCAAGTTTAATTCTAAGTGGGCCTTAGCTTTCTTAACCTGGTCCCTAGCTCCCCGGAAAACATCCCTGTATTCTTCCCAGGCCACCTGTCCTTGCTTCCACCTTTTATAAGCCTCTTTTTTCCTTTGAATTTCCTCAGCAGCTCCTTATCCATCCAACGAGGTCTCCTGGCCCTCCTGCAGCACTTCCTTCTAGTTGGGATGTACCGCTCCTGAGCTTGCAGCAGGTGATCCTTGAATATCAACCAACAGTCTTGGGCCCCCCTGCCCTCTAGGGTTAAACACTTCCCAGATCCCTGTCTTAAAATTTTAGGTTCCAAGGGTGCATTCATTTTTACATTATGACCTTGCACTGTATGAATTTTAGTTAAATGCACTCTTCTTATCTTGCTTCTTGATCACCCCCCATTCCTTCTTTTGTCTTTTCTCTACCACACACCTACCTTTTCTTCTCCCCCAATCTTTTTCTTATCCCCCTTGACCCTTTTCTCCTGTCATGCACAAATGCACTCTCTTATCCACCTCATCAATCATTCTCTCTCAGTCTCTTAATAGCATCAACCCCACCCAAGTTACAAATTAAGTATAATGCACTGTTGCCACTACAATAAATTTGCTGTACAGAATAATTCCTGATGCTTCAGGATCCCCAAGGTCATGTATATATATGTCTGCCACCATGTCCCCAAAAGGGCCATATTCCAGTTCCACTGATGCTCCCAAGTGGCACAGCACAGCTAATGGCCTTATGCTCTTGATGAATTTATTTAAATCTTCTACAAAGTAAACAGTGATTATGACACACCATGGGATCTCATCCAGCATCCACTGCCAGGCCCCAGAAAAGTTTCATGTTCATGTGCAGTCACTTTGAGGGAGTAGTTGATGGTGGGTTAATCAATGCCGAAGTACAACTCAAGCTGACGTGAGATAAATGGCACTGACATGTCTGGCACTGCAGAGGAAGGGGAAGCAGTGGAAGGAGATCAGGGAGAAGGCTGTCAGCAGCACACTACAAACTTTTGCAATAGAAAATCCAATCCAGCATAACTATCACAAGCTTTAACAAGTGACCTGAATAGGACCACATCGCTAACATCTGACTTAGATCGCCTGAAAGCTATACTTTTACATTAACAACAGTCCCAGGAACTTTTATTTTTCAGTTCACACTGCCTATGCCAGGTTCTGTTGGCAAATAGCAAACAGGTCAGTCTAGTGGATCACATTCAAGCTGTGCCTCTGCCCACCAGGGAGGAAGGCTGGGGAGGAGTGGGGACATTCTCATCAGAAGTCCAGAGGCAACTGTCCAAAACGCTGCTTTAGAGATAACTGAGTGAATATGATAAAAAAAAAACAAATAATAATAAAAATATCTTCAGCTTTCATTCTCTTTGCAAAGAGCTAATGAATCCTTCAAGTAGAAAAGATAAATCTTTCCCTATTTATTCACTGTGTCCACCTCCAGGGGACAGTATAGGATTGTTCCCCTAGTCTTTCTTCCATTGCTTTGATCAATCCAGCTCGCCAGGCTGACGTGCAAGAGGCAGCCTGCTGGAAGAGTGCATATTTCCGATACTGAGGAGGTCAATAAGGCATTCTGAAAGACAGCTCGTCTGAACTGTCAGTGAATGAGGTTCATCGGACTGCAGAAATGCCTCCTCTCATGTACAAACTGAAGCAATGAGCAGTGCAAAAAAAATATCACTCAGCAAATCTCCCTAAAAAAGAGAAGCATTTCACAGGCTTTACCTAATGTGCAACTGCAAACACTGGAGTGTGATTGAGATAGATATTGAGAGAAGAGAAACAGAGCTGCTATCTTTAGAGAGCAAACAGAGCCCATTCCTACCTTCTCAGGGCTGTGCCTGGCCACAAGTGCATGGCTGTACCACAGCAGAGGTTGATGGCAGGTGCTCTTTCAACAGGCAACATCACTACCATCCATGCAGCTAGCACAGCTCCAGATGCAGCACATGGGTTAAAAGTCCCAGGTCCACCAATAACCCATGAAGAAAAACAGCCCCCAAAACAAACTTTTCCTTTCCCTCAAGCTCTTCCACCTCATCCTAACTCTTGGAATTAAAAGCAGCCTTTGTAAAGCACACAGAAACAACACACCATATGAGGCTGTGGAGTAAGACTTAGACCAGCTTCCCAATTGATAATAATTAGATGGATCACCGCAAAACATCATTGGGTTTCCATGTATTTGCACATACATGATATGTGTGTGTGCAGATACATATGCCACTCACCCCTTACACACACCACAACTACAAACGTAAGACATATGACATAACATCTGCCCATACCTACAATATTTTATTATTACACTTGTGCGTGATGAAACCACTGTGCACACTTGAGTTGCTCACACAGCCTGCTGACATAGGAAGTAATGTTTACATTTCACCTACTGACATAGATCTACTGTAAAGCAAACAAACAAAAGGCTGCAATTTCCTTCATACACTTCTTCTTTCTTGCTTTTTAAGAAAGTTGCAGCTTTAAAATTCCTTCAGTACTAGGGGCCAAAATAACTTGATTCTCAGTCTTCACAGTACAAGACAGAAAGCACCTGATGTTTATGAACTGGAAGATGTGTTTCTCTACTACCCTGCCAACATGGAAGTTACACATTCTTAAAGTTCAGCAGCAGAATAAGACACTCATCCATCTCATACTGCTTTTTGGTGGAAAAACTTGTCTCACAGAAAGTCATCTAAACACCTCCCCTCTCATTCCTCAACACCACCACCAATACTATAGTGCTTCCTTTTCCCTAATTGCTTCTTTGCTTCCCAGGAGAACTGCTAAACCCTCTCTCTCCCATTCCTCAAAGCTCTTTGACTTGACAGCATACAAGTACCTATGATTAGCAAGGCCTGTTGTGGGCAGTCGCCTTTCACAGGCCACTAGAAACAGCACCTGCTGTTCTTTTATTGCCCTTCACAGGCAAACTATGTGCATTACACAACAATGTGCTGGGCCAATTAAAAAGAGGAAGAAGGAGAAAACCAGTACCTGTTTATGCAACAATACAGAACTTTAGAGAGAGGTCATAGGTTAGATATGCATTTTCATATGCAGGGCTACAACACGGGTAGAGCAAGAGGGATATGGATGGGCATATGAGGACAATAATGCAAACACTTGACTACTATCACTGCTTTTCTGCTATGGTGGCCTGCATGTTCATGTCAGTGAATTGGACTGAGCCCAGTGAGAGGGATAGGGATGAAAACTGAATAGTCAGGCTCATGCCTAATCTAAATCCCAGCCGCTGCAATTTAAGCCTATTACTTCTGTCCCCCTCAACCACAGACATGGTGAGCAGATTTCGTCCTTCCTCTTGATAACAGTTTTCAAGCCTATTAAAGGCTGTTGTAAAGTCGCCTTCTCAGCCATCTTTCTTGAGGCTAAACAAGCCCAGCTCTTTCAGTCTTCCTTAGAGGTCATGTCCTCTGGACCTCTCATTCCTCCTCTAATTGACTTCCGGGCTCTTCCCGGTCAAAGTACATTTTTCTTGAAGTGCACTGTTCAAAAGTGGGGACAGTGTTCTAGCTGAGATCTCATCAATGCTGTGTACAAAGATTACTTCATGCTTCTATACTGCATTCCTGGTTATGTATTCCATTAAGACAATGACCTTTTTATTTTATTTTTAATAAAAACACCAAAACATGCATGACTTCTGTTCACTCATGACCTACTATAATCTTGAGTTTCCTCTCTGAAGAAATGTACCCACCTGGCTGCTTCCCATCCTGAATTACCACACTTACAGTAAAATTGCACGTTTTATTGTCCCCATTGAATCCCATCCTTTTTCACATAATTTCTTCACCTTCTTTTAAGCTTATCTTTTAACATATCCCCAGTGTTCACAGCCTAGTGATGCGCTCTCTAGAGAGGCATTCTGGTCACCAGGGGTTTGTATCTGGAACATCATGGAGAGACTACCAAGCTTTGCACAGTCCACTGTGACAGGTGGCAAGCCCTCTAGGACAAGCATCACATTTACCTCCACATTCTGATTATATATCAAATACCTCTCAAACAGAGCTTCTAGTATCAGCATATATACCACTAAATAACAATAAAAACTGCTGTTTCAGCACAGTGCCCATTCCCCATCCCTCATTTCCTTTCTTTCTCCTCTCCTCATTTCCCCTTCCCTTCCCCATCCTTGTGCCAGTGTTTGTTTTTCATGCCAAGGTCCTCTAGATGAAACCCTGTATAGGAAGGTAGGTGTGGGAAAGGTTGTGAGGAAACTGCCATCTAAACTGCTACCTTTCCAGCTTCCCCACCTTTCCCTCCCTACAAAGTCTCCTCTGTTCTGTTTTAATGCTAATGAGTTCAGAAGAGGTTCCTAGGCTGGAGAAATTCATGGTTTGGACTGTGCCAAAGCACACAGGCACACACCCCTCTGATAGCTTCCTGCCCAAACACAGTCCTGCTGGCTCAACTCTCCAAATGTGTGCTGGGAATTGCTGCTGCAGCCCCATGCCAAAGGCTGGCTGAATTTCCAGGGGTGTTGGTGCCACCTACTCATCTCCTCCCAGCTTTATCCTCTTGTGTGCATCTTATTTGCCATATGCCCCTATGGAGGAAAACAAGGTTAAGACAGAGCTTGGCTGACCTTTAAATCTCTGATAAAATATTACGTAAAAGGGCAGAAGGAACTGAGAAGTTAGTTAAGAATTCAATGAGAAAAATTAACTTCTTAGTGAGCTTTGGTTGCGCAGCTCACACACACAACCTATATGCAAGCTAAACTCAAAGGAACTCAGATAAACCACCATCAATTTCTGGCATGAACTCAGGTTTACACAGATAGAAGTGAAACCAGAAGCTTCCTTTTGTTCCTCTCCTGCTCTCTGAATTATTCGTCCCAATTTAGTAGCAGAAACCAGAGATCAGAATGTTCGTAATTCCACTAAACTGAGTGGACTTGCTCTGGATTTACACCAGTGCAAAAATATTAATCAAATTACCTGCTTTAAATTGTAATAGAGACTAAACCTCTCTGCTAGACAATCTATAACACAAGCTTGTTCTACAGTTTATGACACAGATATCAGACACAGACTATGTCTGAAATAGACCATCACAGAATGGGCTGAGCAGTCTATCGGTCCCCATTTTACTAATTGTGAATTTCAACAAATGGAGATGAGGTGCATTTACCACAGATCAGTCTAGAGCACCTAGAAGAACACCCCCATATGAGGCTTCTGTTATCTCCTCTGGGATGAGATGGAGGGCAATTCCACAATGCTCTTCACACATATAAACCAAGTATTTCCATAGCCAAGCATAGAATAGAAGGTATGACAGTGTTTGGTTATTTTCTCACACCCAGTCCTGTCTCATTGTTCAAGTATTCTGATAATCAGAACAGCAACTACTGCACTGACATCACTGGGTTTAAGAAAATACTAGCCAAGATGTTTTTCTCCAAGTATTTCTAAGAAAGAAATTACTGGAAACTTTCACAAAATACAGCAAAAGGAAAAAGAGAAGGATAAGCATTTGCCTTGCAGAATGAACTAATCTCCTAACAAGAAGTTATAATTGCATTTACTGTCTGGTTAAGCAATTGTAATCCAAAAGCTCTCTCGCACCATTAATGTAGAAGCCAACAACTTTACACTGACTGACAAACTCATCCAGCTGTTGCTCTCTACACAAGATGTAATGCTGAAACACAGCCACTAAAGCAAACCCAATGGATTTTCCATGACTCGGGGATCTCCCTGGACACCTTCCAAACTGGGAAACTGCAATCTGCTTTCCCCTTGTAATTTCCTTTGGAGAAGTTATTCTTCAAACTTCCACCTATTAAACCATTGCATAACATTGTCGTGCACAGGAGGCAGTGGTAGAGATTTGCTCCCATGATCTTCAAATACAATACGTTTTGTCACTGGAAGACTCCTGTACTGCCTATAACATACACATGCTGCATCTTTTGAGCACATTTTCAATCTAGTAATAATTCTATACTATAACTGGTTAAGAAGCACTACTCTTCCCTGTTTCACACCAGGGAAACAAGCTCATGAATACATGAAATGAGTTGCATAAACTTGCAGAGGTTGCTAGGAAAAAGACACAATGTTCTTGAAATGTTTTCCCCCCATCAAGCTTTCTGACTTTTTCACTTACAGAATATGAGATATCTAACATTTAAACCTCTGGCTCAGTGCTGTTCCAGTGCCAGGTGGAAGGCATCAATATGTACTTCCTCTGAACAAAACATGCCAAAGACAGCGCAGCTGCAGAGGACAGCCTAGTGTGATGAGTGACAGAAAAAGCACCTTGTGACACTTGCCTTTCATGTGCTGCTCCCAATGGCGCTGAAGGGATGAGCAAAAGGACTGCTTCCATATTTAGTGAAACCAAAAGCTGCTCCTTACCCAGTGCGGAGGAAGGTGCAAGGAAGCTGCAGCTCTGAAAACGTTGCACCCTAAAAAAGTGCTACTGTATCCACCCAGCCTCACCTATGACACCTTGCGCTCTCCCGTTTGGCATCTTGCAGACTAGGGAAAATGACAAAAAAAGGGCATTTCTCTCCAACAATGGAAGAACCTTCCTAGAGGACCTTTACAGGTCCCCTGAATGATAACCTTGAATACTGAGGACACAATCTGCCTACAGAAGGACAGAGAGGCATGACATAATTCTAAACCCTTTCCCCCCATTCTCCTTCAGGCTATATGATACATTGAGTGATGATTACATCTGATATAAATTGCTACTAGATGAGAAAATACAGAAACTAATTTGAATCAACACATTAAACAAGTGATCCTTCATGACTGTTATCTACTTTTCCATTCAATTACCTTATTTTATTAATAGTTCCTCCTAAGCCCCATTTACACTGTACCTCCATAGGGGTAACTCTTACCCTGCAAAACACTTGCATCTCATCATCTTTCACAACTTTGTCTCCTCTGGAAAATTTCACTGCTTTCCCAGCTTCAGGTGGTTACTTTTACATTGCCTATTTTGTCATAAATTTTGTAAGGTATTCATCATCACAGGGACCTGGCTTCCCTTTCCTACTCAAATCAGGCTAAATGATAAATCATACCTCGTACAACATTTCAGATTTGGCTATTCTTCTATGAGAGGTAGAAGAAGCAGACATCTGACATTCAACCTCCTTCCATTACCATGCAAGCTCTTTCTCTCCAAACGCACAGCCAAAAGATCATCTTGGCCTACCATTTCTCTCACGTCACCCTCATCTTTGCAACCTGTCTTTGCTCTCCTTTCAGCACCACAGCTACTTCATTTGTTGTCATTTTCTTCAACGCTTTGGAAAACTTTATCCTTCCTTATCAGAATATCCTGTTGAGTTATGATCTGTCCATCACGCTCTTTGCATGATGTAGTATTTTCCTCTGCCATTTCTCCCAGATACATCTTGAGGTGACACCTTCTTATCCCAAATTATCTTTCTGACCCTATTCATAAGTGTCCTGCCTCTCCTTAGTGGACCAAGTCTAGATTCAAACATCCTCTCTAAAGGGTGAGGAACAACGACTTAATTGATTTGTAAGTCGCCTAATACAGCTCTGAACAACATAAGACACTAATAAAGAAAAGTAAAGAAAGGACAGAAAGTGCAGAAGAGCAGGAATCACACTCAGAGAAGTGGAGCAAGAGGACATCCCTGTACTGCTGCTGCTGGCTCTATTTCTACTGGAAAGGGCAGAGGCTGTTACTCTAAGTCAGCAGGCATCGAAGTGACAGGAACTATATGAGAATGCTGGTTCAATTCCAGGAGGAAGGCAGGAAATTGTCTACTGTGTATCCACGTAAGTAGAGGCTGGAAAAGCCCTGGAATGCTGAAATAAAAGAAAATTAATTTGATCCTTCCAGCTAACATGTATGAATCCTACTATCAATATAATTTCAGTGTTTTATCCCTTCAGCAGCCTTGAGACTCAATCCAGAAAGTTCCTGACTCTTTGTTATACACATAATGGAACACAAAAAAACATTCAAATATAAATGATGTCCTAAGGAAAAGGACACAGTAGAGCTTTATGCTATTTTTTTTCTTCTCCTTTTTATGTAACGTTGCCTAACACTTGAAGCTATGACAAAACAAGATAGTGTCGTAAAATCAGCTGATAAGGTATTAGAAACACGCGGACACAAGTTTTTTGGATAGTAAGCCATCCATGGCTTAAGGGATAGAATCATAGAATAGTTAGGGTTGGAAAGGACCTTAAGACCATCTAGTTCCAACCCCCCCTGCCATGGGCAGGGGCACCTCCCACTAAACCATGCCACCCAAGGCTATGTCCAACCTGGCCTTCAACACCACCAGCAATGAAGCATTCACAACTTCCCTGGGCAACCCAGTCCAGTGCCTCACCACCCTCACAGTAAAGAATTTCTTCCTCACAACCAATTCTAAACTTCCCCTGTTTAAGTTTGAACCCATTACCCCTTGTCCTATCACTACAGTCCCTCATGAAGAGTCCCTCCTCAGCATCCCTATAGGCCCCCTTCAGATACTGGAAGGCTGCTATGAGGTCTCCACGCAGCCTTCTCTTCTCCAGGCTCAACAGACCCAACTTTCTCATCCTATCTTCATACGGGAGGTGCTCCAGTCCCTTCATCATCCCCATGGCCCTCCACTGGACTTGTTCCAACAGTTCCATGTCCTTTTGATGTTGAGGACACCAGAACTGTACACAATACTCCAAGTGAGGTCTCACAAGAGCAGAGTAGAGGGGCAGGATCACCTCCCTCGACCTGCTGGTCACGCTCCTTTTGATGCAGCCCAGGATACAGTTGGCTTTCTGGGCTGCAAGCGCACACTGCAGTCGGCTCATGTTCATTTTTTCATCGACCAACACCCCCAAGTCCTTCTGCGCAGGGCTGCTCTGAATCTCTTCTCTGCCCAACCTGTAGTTGTGCCTGGGATTGCTCCAACCCAGTTGCAGGACCTTGCACTTGGCATGGTTGAACCTCGTAAGGCTGGCATCAGTCCACCTTACAAGCATGTTAAGGTCCCTCTGGATGGCATCCCTTCCCTCCAGCGTATTAACCAAACCACACAGCTTGGTGTCATCAGGATATCATGACAGCATCCAAGCATTCAGCAGGGGGAAGACACTAGGTTAACATTTTAGCACATCCATTCTTCAGTGGCAGGATCTGTTCTTTCCCCTCTTTTTGCATCCCAAGCTACATACCTGTTGTGCTTCCAAAATCCAGTGCTCTCTTGGGGAACATTAGGATTTCCCTGTTAAAAACATGTAGTCCAATAAGACTTTCTTGGATGTTTCATGTCTACTGCTAAGTAAATTATACTCAGAACACACTCAAACATTCCCTCCAGATATTCCAACCATGATCACAATTTTCCCCACCTTTCAGAAAGGTGATCAGTATTGTCTGCTAGGGAACAAGCCAACAATCACCACAGACACAGAAAACATCACATAGGCCAAAACTTCAGGCAATGTAGAATGATACAACTCCAATACAGTCTTCAGTAGGACTGAACTGTTTTATATCAGATAACTATCAGTCCATAAGTCTTATAGTAAAGCAACAAGATCTACAAAACTGTGTATCCCTGCACAGATGCCTTACAACTACAGGTACTTTGGTAACACCCCCAGCTTCTTCCCACCCAAAATCTGGCACATAAGCCTGGGTATGGATTTACATTTGTTTACCCAACCCTATTGATTCTCAGACACAGAATGTGAGACCTGACTCCCATCTCATGCTCTTCTCATGGCATCTGGGTCTCACACATTTGGAGCACAGTGACTGCTGCTTCTTACACAGCTGGTCAGGGAGCTGCCAACCAGCTGCACCTACTGGATGGGAGCCTAGAGAGCGAAAGTGATGGTGCTGCACTCAGTGCCACAAGCCTGTCCCTATCTCAGGACTCCACATGCAGGTGAGTGCCTGAAGGGGGAAGCCGTGTCTACCACAAAGCCTGAAATGCAATATCTCTTCTGTACTTCAACTTGAATGCAACTATAGAAAGCTGCAAGTAGCAATATGTGCATTAAAATCGGGGACTTGTACACATGTATAGCGTATGGGACACGTGTAAAACCAACCCAACATTATGAAAAATTCCCTCTTTGAAAAGCAAGAAGAACAAGAAAAAAAGTATCCTGGATATGGGGAATTAAAAACAAAAAAGGTATCCTGGGTATATACAATCTTGGACTGAAGAACTGTGCTGGACATCTGTGAACATCTGTGCATAACTAGACAGACTATAATACCACAAAGAGCTTTTGCTTCCCAAGTCTCAGTCTCCTAATTGCTTCATGTCATGGTTTAAGCCCAGCCATAAATCAGCCACACAGTTCACTCGCTCACTCCCCCCTTCTCCCCTTTTCTCTCCCCCCCTGCTCCAGAGAGGATGGGGAGGAGTATCGAAAGAATGCAACTCCCATGGGTTGAGATGAGAACAGTCAGAAACTAAGGTGTAACACAAACCACTGCTGCTACCACCAATAATAATAATGATAAGGGAAATAACAAGGGAAGAGAATACAACCGCTCACCACCTGCCGACCGATATTCAGCCCGACCAAGCAGTGATCTAACCGTTCCGTGTGACTGCCCCCAGTTTATATACTGGACATGAGGTGCTGTGGTATGGAATACCTCTTTGGCTAGTTTGGGTCAGATGTCCTGTCTCTGCTTCCTCCCAGCTTCCCCTCTTCCTTGGCAGAGCATGAGTCCTTGGTCAGATTAAACATTACTAAGCAGTAACTGAAAACGTTGTTATCAGTGCTGTTCCCAGGCCAAAAGTCAAAACCAGAGCACTTCACCAGCTACTAAGAAGGAGAAAAACATGACTGCTACTGCTGAACCCAGGACACTTCAGAAATCTTAAATCACCCAGTACTTCTGCTACTATTATAACAGAAGACAAGTGCATCTAAGTGCATGAAAAATGTTAATCTGACAACTATAAACTAACCCAAGAGAAAGGGAAGTTTTTGTGGCCTGGCCCCCGTCAGTAAGGAAAGCAATCTGCTGCCTCAAAGCTTTGCTTTTTTATGCCTTCAGAGTCAATGTCTTCTACTCAGATGGAGATGCCAAGCCTTCTTCCTGGATATGAGCTTCTGGTCATGAAAAAAAAACAGCTTAGTCTCATCATCAGCATTTTCTTACAGCCTCCACTGAGGTATTCTCACTAAGTGCAAGAAAGGAAGAAATAATTGGGGTGGGGAGTCTCCACTGAGCCAAGACCAGCAAAGCCTACTTAGCTTGCTGGAGTCATAGCTCATCATAGGCGAATAAAAATTAAGAACCTCTCCAGATCTTGATTGCATTTGGCACTACACAACTTTCCTAACTGATTAGGTATAATCATTCATTACAGAAAAACACATTGGGGATGGGCACAGAGAATAAAAGAACTTCTTATGGGCAAAAAGGCATAGAGGCCCTCTTAAATTATAGTTGCAGAGAAATTTGCACTGATCAACAACTCAAAGCCACAGGCCTGTCAGAGGTGTAGTCTGAAACTATGACATGTAAATGCAGGGCAAGTGACACGAATTAAATCCCTGTATTCAAAAGAATCCAGCAAGAGGACAGAATGACTCAAAAGACAGATAATTTGAAACTGAAATACTCAAATCTTGGTAACATGTCTGAATTTAAATGTGAGTAAATACTGTTATCAATACACACGATATGTTTGGGGTTTGAAGTGAGGACCTAAAATGCATGTCTTTCTAAGCCACAAACTTTCAGTGAGAAAGTAAGGACTAAACAAGCTTCAGACATGGAGAATAATTTCTGGGAAGGTGGTGCTCAGCTCTGGGTGCCAAGAGACAGATCAGGCAGCTCTGCAGATCTGTTCCCTAGAAGCACTCCAAGGGAGCTGGTTGAGAAATAGGGAATTTTGTTCTCCAGGCCCGTCAACAAACACAAACACAGTTGTTGCCCTCTTGTGCATACATACACTGACACATATTGTCCACGTTCACATGAAAGCCCACAACAGAGGCATTTCTTGTCGTTTTTTACACCATGAATACTCTTGCAGGTTGCAGAGCCAAAGAGGGGCCTCATGAACACTACCACAGATATGACTTGGCAAGCTTCAGTGGGACAGGTGACATATGGGAGTACTTATTCAATGTGGTGAAGCTTAGTTTTCATCTGAGGTTTATGTTGTATCCATTACATTAAATGGCCTGCATGGGAGAACTAAGCATGAAGGAAACTTGCTAATTCCAAGTCAGCTGTTTGCAGAGGGAACTGCTACTACAGTTATTTAGGTTTGGATCTCATCTCACTTGAGAAAGGTGTGTTATCTGGCATGTGCCAAATTAATACCTTGCTCAGAAATTGTTTTGCTTCCTCAAATGAAATTAATAAATGTATTCTCAGACACTTCCATGCTGTAACTTAACCTCCTTCAACATGAAACTCCTTTTTCTTTCTTTTTCCCTCAACTTTCCTCTGGGAAGAGAGACTGAAATCAGTGAATTTTACTCTCTGTGAAGGTAGAAGAGGAACAGATGTGCAGAAATGTGACAGAGTAAGTAAAGACCAGATTTTTCCCAAACCTTCTGTTATTGATCATTTCTTTCAATGCTACTAGAAATGTGTCCCAGATCTCTTCAAAGAGAGAGGGAGGGAGAGAGAAGAATGCATGTTGCCTCACCCAATCAGCAAGCTCTTTCAGCAACTAAAGAATGACAGGAAGATGAAGTTATCTCAGCGGATGAGAAGAAACATAAAGGCAGGACAAAAAAGACGCTGGATAATTCTGAAGTTTTCAAATACAGAGAGTTAATAAGTATTTATGCTGCTCCTCAACTACAAATAATGGAACTCAGTAGGCACTTTTGCTAGCATAAGGTCTGAAGTTTTGCTCTAGAAAAGCCTGGGAAGATGGTAAATTGTAATATGGATAAAAGTTTTTTGAATCTATAAAGTCAGCAAAACATATAAGGACTCTGAGAAAAAAAATAGAAGGAAAAAAGTTATAATAAAACAGGTTCAGATGCAACATAACAGAAACAAACTATGAGTGAAGAATCCAGTCAATGTCCCACCTGAGCTAAATAGCAGAATGCTTCAAAGGGAACCAAGGCTAAGAGGGGACAAAAGTAATAATTTCTCAATTCTTTCCCAGTGTAAGAATCTAATGTGGTGTAAGTAACTCATTCAAGCTTGAAGGCTGTAATAATATGATCAACTCTGAAAGCCGCAATTCAAAAGACAATTCCACTTCTTCCCTGTGGAACAGTGCATGCTAAAGTAGACAATCTTGATTTCCACCTTCTGAAATACTATGATCACCTTAATGGAGCCACTAACAAAAGAAACAAAAAGAGAAACAACAAGAGCACAAGTTCTTTTGTAAAAAATTTTTGTAAAGAACTTTCACCTCTTTCCTCTGTGCTATCATTCTTTACATTTTATTAATTTCACTGAATTGCTAACATTGAAGTTACGCTTCTTGGCATGATCCATGTTCACATCTGGGATCAGGTTGCTCTTGTAAGAGCAATCTAGATGGCATTATCTTTAGCATCAAGCAGCACACCACCCTTAACCAACAAGAAGAGTCCAGGACTCCAATACTGATTAAAAGGAATCAGAATCCACTGTTACAAGAGAACACTGCTGCTAAGAAATATGAACAAGGACATAGAGAACTTGTTTCATGAAAAAAATTATTTCCCCTTGCCTTGCAACAGTTCTTCCAGGTTCTTTTGCAGTTCCTGTTCGGTCAATAAATCTGTACAAGAAAAAAACATATGTGCTTACCACAGCCATTTTTGCCAGCAGGCATAAAATCAGCTTGGCGCCTGCCAGTAAGACCACCAAATGCAGCAGCACTTCACTCCATGGTAGTATACACTGTGTCAGCTGAGAAGAGTGACTGAAGCAAAAAGCAGAAGTGATGCTGGCTAGAACATCCTTGATGGTCAGGTAGGGCCAGTTTCATAATTTATGAGGTACAGGACCACTCCACATACCCTGCTCTCAAGAGTTTCTCTTCCTTGCCTGTTCATTGAAAGAGAGATGCTAATGCCAGCTGTTCTGCACTCTTTCTCGCTGGCATGGAGCCACGCCATGGAATGCAAGTGCTCAGTGGGCCACTTTTGGTAAGCAGAACTGGCGCTGTGGGATGAACCGACGAAGGTTCATCCGAAGGTGCACAAAAGTGGACCTTCGAGGGGTAAAGCTTGTGGTCACAAGCACTTTTGTTTGCTTTGTTTCTTCTGCATCTAGACTTCTAATAAGGACTTACCTGTACTGTCACCACTGCATTAGTCCCAAGACAATTACTGCCAGCAGACAGCCTGAGAGCTCTACATCTTCTCCTACCTTAGCCCAAACAAAATCAGACCAAATCACGCTGAGCACTGTCTTCATTCAGACCTACTCTCTGTGCATGTTCCCAATGGAATAAATAGAGATTTAATTTGACCCATAATAGGAGTAACCCTTTCTGGTTTAATTCTCTAATCCAGGAGACAAGGCCTCATCATAGCATGCAGCATCAAGTAACACAAAATCTTGGGATCCATCCTAGAACTGGTTTTCTGGTTGAGCAGCATCAAGAACAGATATTTATGCTGAAATCAGCATCAATTTGTCATTTGACAACCACTGCCTTGGTCAGAGTCCAGTTAAGGAGCTGCTGTTACTCAGCCGGTTGGTCTGGGTGCATCCCCCAGTCAGAGTAGCCCATACATGTTTATTCACCTTATTCTGGCATTTACACAAGCAAGCATGTAAACTCTGGAGATGACTTGTGACTCCATCAGAAATAAACAATCCCAACACATTCCTAATTCCTCATCTTTCAAAATAGACATAGAATCATAGAATCATAGAATCATAGAATAGCTACGGTTGGAAACGACCTTAAGACCATCTACTTCCAACCCCCCTGCCATGGGCAGGGGCACCTCACACTAAACCATGCCACCCAAGGCTATGTCCAACCTGGCCTTGAATACCGCCAGTGATGGAGCATTCACAATTTCCCTGGGCAACCCAGTCCAGGGCCTCACCACCCTCACAGTAAAGAATTTCTTCCTCACAACCAATCTGAACTTCCCCTGGTTAAGTTTGAACTCGTTACCCCTTGTCCTATCACTACAGACCCTAATGAAGAGTCCTTTCTCAGCACCCCTATAGGCCCCCTTCAGATACTGGAAGGCTGCTATGAGGTCTCCACGCAGCCTTCTCTTCTCCAGGCTCAACAGACCCAACTTTCTCAGCCTATCTTCATACGGGAGGTGCTCCAGTCCCCTCATCATCCTCGTGGCCCTCCTCTGGACTTGTTCCAAGAGTTCCATGTCCTTTTGATGTCGAGGACACCAGAACTGCACACAATACTCCAAGTGAGGTCTCACAAGAGCAGAGTAGAGGGGCAGGATCACCTCCCTCAACCTGCTGGTCACGCTCCTTTTGATGCAGCCCAGCATATGGTTGGCTTTCTGGGCTGCAAGCACACACTGCCTGCTCATATTCATCTTTTCATTGACCAACACCCCCCAAGTCTTCTCTCCAAATTCATTTTTCATTATATTAATGTAAGGACCTCAAGAACAAGAGAACACATGCTCTGGCCCTCAAAATTACAATTTTTCTCAGAAAGGCATGTAGAAATATTCTGAATATTTATTGTACTGGAAAACTCATCATAATGGAGGCTTTTCCAGCACGGTTAGGCTTAGGTCTTCTTGTCATTAACTTATGTGGGAAAATGCCCCAGATTTTAACTGCAACAAGGGGGAAAATAAGGCTTTTAAAAATTCATTCTAGCACACCAATGGGGTTTTTTATACCCTTTGTAGAGCAGCTGGCAAGATGAGGCGATACCCCCTGAGCCTGCTTCAGGGATCTAACACAAATGCTCTTCTCAAAACAGATCTCAGAGGATGTTGGTGTCATCTTTTTACTTGGGGATTTGGGTCAGAAGGCTTTACACTCAAATCTGTTTCTTATATAGTACAAGTGTACCCAGACTAGACTAACAGATAAGCAGCAGGGAGGGTAGTACACACACAGAGCCCTCTCAGGCACTTCCAGGTTGCTGATTTACACTGGTGCATTTAGACTGAATCTTTTTAATCCAATTAAAATCTCATCTGACCTGTCAATACAGATGCAGCCTGTTTTATAGTAGTGTCTCATAGAACATACATTAACCCGGATCTGTGGACAAACTAGACCTTCTAGGCAAATTCTGCGTTTGGCCATTCTGGTTTTTCACCCAGGTTCTCTCACTCAAAGCCCTTAACTGCTCCCATGTTACCTGCCTACCCAGGAGCTCTTCTGGACATGTATACCTATCCTATCCAAGTACTTTATAAAAATGTATTATGCACACCATTAGCCTTCTGAAAAATAGCACTTTTCTTTCCCAGCTCACTTCTCACGTAATGATGGCTAAGTTACTATCAATCATTAAATGTAAGAACATGAATATGACCTATTTTAATTTGAATAGCTTCATTTGTTTGAAATGTATGTGCTAGTTACCAGCTGTCAGCACCAGCACATTTAATAAGTTATAACATAGACCAACAACTCTCAAACTTCTGGGGCCAAAAACTTTTACAGATCATCATGTATGTTTGTCATTAAATTCTGCACCAGAAACATTATAAATTATACTGTTTAATAGACTTCCAGAAAGCAGCAGTGAGCTGTTTTGCCACAAGCCCATGAAACCCAGTATTTACCAGGCATAAACCAAAAAGCTAAAAGCACCCTTAATAACACCATAAACTCTCAAAACTCCTCATAGAAACCAATACCCTTCTCAGTGAGCAAAAGCCCAGCAGCAGCTAAACCAAGTCTTTCATAATGACCCAAAGGTAAACAAGTTCAAGCTTTCATATGCCAAGTTCAGAAGCAAAGTGTATCTGTCGGTGACATCTTCATAAAAGCTGATTTAAATGCTTCAATGGATCTCAGTACTGGTGAACTTTGATACAGCAATTAAAGCTTTGCATGTGAAAATCAATACTTAAAATAGCACCCAGAATTAAAGTAACAGTAGATGACACTCACTAATGAGAGATACTGGTCACCAGGCAGAATTCTCCAGTCAGTCAGCTGCACTTTCAGAAAGAAATTCAAGTAGTCTCACGTAAAAGATAAACTGACTTAAATATAGATCAGGATTTTGTGAAATCTCTCTGTTAAAAGGAGATTCCTCATCTGCTACCTAGAAGCAAGTAGACTCTCTTTTTGCTGCACACCCTATTCTTCTTGAAACAGCTGCAAATCTTCTCATTCCCACAGTCCTGTCATAGAAAACTGTTACTGCTAAAAAAATTGTCATGGGTGCTAGGAAACATGGAAACAGTTAATGGAAAAGAAATCAATACTAAATTATTATGTGCACAGAAGGCAACTTTGGCTGAGGAGGCCCTTGAGCTAAAAATTGTTACAGGGTCAGAGAGTATCATGGAAAAGACCACCCTAGGGCCACATCTTAAATGTGGCCTAGGCCTAAACACCTTAGGCATCTGCTTTGGACCCCGTCTTGTAATAGGAGCCTAGGCTAGGTTGCCAGACCACTGATCTGATAAACTATAGCTGGCCGTATGTTTAGTATGACTTACAATAGTTGACCACATGTTAACCTCCACTCACATACCCAAATTATATGGTTATTTTCACAGCACTCTGAAGCCATGGTAATGGACAAGAACTTACTGGGCTAATGTTATAAGAGTAATGTAGGAAGATTATTGTCAAATTCCTCTAATTCTTTGATCCAGTATTTTCTGTTCTATTTCTTATCTCAGTACCAGCACTCAGGCATATATATATATATATATATATATATATATGTACACACTTACTTTACATAACCTCCAATATCAGAGTAGCAATGAGAGAGCTGACCAACTGCATCAAATGGGCATCACCTTTACAGTGCAGACTGCAATATATCACAGCCCTACGACCTCTGCATGTGTTGTGCACTCAGGTTGAACAAGAGGGCAAAGACAGTGAAGTCATTTGATACCAAGCATGAACAGTAAGTGCAGTGCCTGCTACTGGAATCTTTGACATTTACCACAAAAACAAACACCAAAGTTCACCTGAAATACATCCTTCCCTTCCTGTTCAGGTCTGTGCTGTTACAGACATGATGAACTGGAAGGAATTTCATGGTTCAAAGGCAGCTGGATGATGAAACAATCAGCATGATCGCCTGCTTTTTGTACCTCACCAGAAGTATGTTAATGATCAACAAACAGTATAGTCCTTATTTTATAGGTCCGAAACCCCTACTGTGCTGTATCATGCAGCAGATTTCATATCAAAGTTGCTAACAAGAAATAGGCTGTCAGGGATTCACTCTTTGCAGAACTTATGCGGTTCTTTCTAATATACCCAATCCTACATCTGGAGGATTGCATAATGTTGTGAGAATAAATAAGCATATTTAAGCATCTTGTACTTACGCACAGAGTGTCACTGTCATCCACCCTGTCATTTGTCTCCTTTCTCTCACCAAGGAATTGGTCATAAAAGAATGAGGGAGAGGGAGAAGCCTCAATATAAGTATTTATCCTATCCCTAATAAATTCCCTAAGTCCCTTTACTCCTTTCTCTGAGAGGAGGAGTTCATCCATCCCTAAAATATATCTATCTGCCAGCAGAAACTTACCACAAGCTCAGAGAATTTGGCATTCAGCTCTTCTGCTGGTGGGATTGGGACAGAAAACTCAAGGAACTGGAGGGGGTTATTGTCCTTGAGATTGATTTCAGGGAGGTCGCTACCCCCAAAACAGCAAAGAAACCCCAGTGCATGACGATTCCTCTTCCGGGGTGCCATGGTCATGGTGTATGATGCTATCTTCTGATCATGTTCTACAGGAAGAAAAAAGAAAACAAACCAGACATTAGTTGATAAACAAGACTCTGCTGGACCTGTGCAGCACTCTGTAGTTACAAGTCACAGGTGTAACATCTGAAAGAGAACAGAAGGATCCAAGACACAAAAGAGCAAAACAGACACTTAAGATAGACAACATAGCTATGCTTTAATATGGTATTAACATGTTCCTGTATGGCAGCGTAAATCACGTTTCCCAAAGTTTCTGAAGAGGTTTTACAAATTCAGTGTTGGATTTCCCAGGAGGTAGATTTATCAGCAATACTCAGCAGCCAAGGTTGAATGCTACCGTTGAATGCCATGAGCCTTTCTCTCACCACTATAGTAAAGGAACCAAAGTATCAGAAGCAAAAAGCATACGCTGGAGAATTTACCTAGAATAATGGGAAGAATCCTCCAAAGGTATGCCATTTGGTCAAGACAAAATGAGCAATGAAACATTAGAGCAGAAATCAATTCCCCTCCCCCCCCATCTGGAGCCAGACCACCAACACTATGGCTCTAAGTCCAGGAGTATTGCAGTAGAACCATTTTGTCTATCCCACTTTCAAATACACATAATTTGTTTGGGCTGCTTTATGTATCCAGGGGAGAAACTGTGCAGTGCTAATGCATGTTTTCAGATGTACATTTGAGCTACCTCATCTTGACAGAACCCAGGCTTGAGGAGCTTTAGTATCAGGAGTGAAAAGGGAGGCAAAAGGAGGCCTGAAGGAGGAGCTAAGAGTCACTGATTTCACCACACAACACCATTTGTGAGCAGCCCATGCAAACAGGAAGTCTCCTGCCAGCAGCTGGAAAAGAGGGATCTGTGCAGTCCACAGAGAGCCACATATTTTGCCCTTTTAAGGGACTTCTTGTTTGACAGCTCAGGGGCTTATTTGTGTTATATTTTTGAAGGACTTTGCTTTTTCACTTAATCTGCAGAATAAACCACATCCTTAGAGAGTAAATAATTAAAGCCTGTTGTGAAGGCTAGCTCCTGGGCGCAAGACAGGAGAGCAGGGATGGAGGTGGCAGGTGAACCAAACCACAGGATGCTGGATGCTGTATCAGCAGCAACACAGCTGAGCTTTGTCATCAGAGCAGCTGCTGCTCTAACCTGCCCCACAATGCTTTAGTCTGCTTGCCAGAAAAAGGCTGCTTTGAGCTCTCATAAAGACTAAGTAGCTGTGCTAGGAAAAGCACCTTTAGGACTGCAGTCGCGTGCTGGGACTTCACATACTGCACACAGCCAGAGGCTCTTCAGGGACATTTTGTATAGACATCAGCATGCTTACTTAAGAAAAAAAAAAACCTAAGCAACAAACAACAACAAAACAAAAAACCAAAGCACCCAAACCTCCACCCTTGCAGTACTATGTACTTGGCATGCACCTACCCTACTTTGTTATAGGATTAATTTATGTAGCATCTTCTCTTATGCACTGGAGGGGCATCAGCTGCAACTCTCACAGCTGAAAGTGAGCTGGTATCAAGTACTGTCTTCTGGCATGTCCACTTTCCCACTTTCCTTTGCTCTTCATGCCAACCCTGCAAGGGGTGGCTTGTCTCAGCAGGACACTAGGGTAGTGTGATGCTGGCTTCAAAAGTACATTCATAAGAATATTCTCACTAGGAGATGCCACAGGTCAACTTAACCCTGGAACTGTTCTCTGACACTGTCAGCATAACCAAAATGCCCTCAAAACTACCACAATGACATGCACAGCAACTTCTGCTTCCCCTCAGTGGTGGGGACTTAAGAGATTCAGTTCTTAGAAGATTTCACAAGGGAGCCTCAGAAGAAGTCGAACTTGTCCACCACAGACCATCTTCTCAGGGACTACTCTGAGTAGAATGTCCTTGATGGTAATCTGATCATGGATGAGGTTTGAACCATTAGTTTGACAAATTTTGGTTTGGAAGGAACTCAGATCAATGAGACCTGATTTAAGTACAATATAACTGCACTTAATTCAGTTGTAACCAAGCTCTGGCCCAATGCCTAGAGGCTTCTTCACCAACCATCAAAGGAACAGCATTCCCTGAGGCACGGAAAGTGAAGGATCCTTGGAACAAATGGCTGAGAGATTGAATTGATCGGACCATAACATTTTCCTTTATGAGATGAGGACAAGAATTTGGTAAGCATTCCTCTAGAAAAGATATTTTTCCAGGAAATGTGTACTATATGAATGGATAAGATGATCAACATTTTCTACAGAGCAAGTACTGTGGTGCAGTACTTGTGGTTGTCCTGTACTGACATTTCATCACTCAGCATCCATCTTGAGCAGGTTCACCTAAGAGGTGAACAGTCTCCAGGCCTTCTTCACCCATAATGCCAAAAAAATGTACAAGCTAGTGCTTGTTCCTGCAGTGTTTTTACAAAATCAACATGTGGTCCTTGGGATCTATACTTGAGAAACTCAACAAAAGCTACTCAGCTTTTAATACTCTGCAAAAGCACGCACAGCTCACATAAATAGTAACCTTGTAGTGCCTCACTTTCACAAAGCATCATTCCATTGCACAACTTGTACTCTTAACACTGGTATTTTCCAGGTCTGTCCATAAGCAGCATGCAGGAAATTCATACTGACACAGAGGGGTAAAATGGTACTTCTGTATTGCTACAACATCATAGCTGTAGACAGGTGAGGTGTCTAGATGCTTTTAAAATTAGAATAATTGAACACTTTGAGAGGAATACAGCATATGTATTTTAGAAATTAATCACTGAATGAATGAACCATGTTTCTAAGTGGGAGCACTATCTTTCTAAAGATTAACCCTGCCACTCACCAGATGCTGAAGGGCATTTACTTAAAAAGCAAAATCTGAGGGAAATGTGCTTCCAAAGGATAGGGTGAGTGTAGGGCAGAAGGCAACAAAGAAAATTTAAAAAGAACATCTTTCATCTTTGAGTGGTAACTGATAGTAAAGCTCTCAAAAATAAAAAGTATGGAAACAACAGAAAGTGGTTTTTTTAAATTCTAATAAAAGCTCTATTGCCTTTAACTTCTTGCAAGTAAAGCAATTGTAAAAATATAACATGTTCAATTATCTATTTCTATATATACCTTCAGCAGAATCAATGGGAAATCTCTCTCTGGAGAGAATCCCACTATTACACACTGCTCTTCTCGGTTGTACTGTTTTATCCTTTTGCAAAACACAAACAAGTCACTGTCATTTCAACAGCTAACCACACACCCACTTCTCATAGCAGTCCCCCTCCTGTTTCCCAGCCCCATCTGTGGTTTGGCTCAGGTCAGGAGTCACAGTCTGGAACACTGCCCGAGGTCCAATTATAACAATGTCCTCTTCCTCTGAGAGGGCGTATGTGTTCATTTCTAAATCATTTGTCGCAGTGACCAAACATAATTAAGCTAATGCAATTTTTAAGTCTAATCAGAAGGTTTAGCTATGTGGAATGGGATCCACGCTAACTGCACACCAGGATCATCTTTCAATTGCAAGTTCTAAATGGTTTCTTCAATCTCTTCACCGTCATCTCAGAAATTATAACTTTCATGTGAATATATCCTGAATAAGCAATGTTCTACAAATGAGACACCTGAAACAACTGCTATGCCAGCAGCTCTCCTGTGCAAGATACCTGATTAACCTAATCCTTACCTCACTGTCCTGTCCTTCATGACAGTGAACAGCCAGAGCACAACTATAACAGAAAAAACTACTTACGTATCATCACCTTTGGAAAAAACAGAGAAAGAGTTAACTAAACACATGCAGTCCTGCAAAACTAGTTTGCAGTGAAAGGAAGCATTAATGGAAAACACTGACACACTCACTTCTAAAGCTGAATCTTTACTGATCAACAGACACACAATTTTGGTGGATGTAGGCACAGTTCCCACCTGAGCGTGAAGCATGGGACTCAATGTGTGATGCAGAATCACTGTCCACACTGGTTTACACTAACAGAAGAGGAAACAAAGTAAATCCTTCCATTTCCCTTCAAATCTATATCTTTCTCTATGGCAGGATAAAACATATAAATGTGATGTATTATTATGCAAGTAGAAAGAAACCTGAATTTGGACTGGTTTGGAGCATAAGCCAATTTGTCTTCCACCCCCAAATCCAATATTGAATCTCTATGTTATTCAGCTATTAAATAATAAACCATGAGAACTTCATAGCATTATAATAGCTACCTTCATCATCACTTACTGATGATAAAATGGAGAAAATAATCACTGGTCTAAAAATTGTCAATATATATACATAGGGTAAAGCTAAAGAGCTCCATACTGATCCTATGCTCAGTTCCCTAGACCACATTGCTTCTCCAGTACACAGATGGTGAAACTATGAGCTTCACACCATGTTCCAATTGCCATGAGAATTCTCCATGTATGTCACATGTAACTTGACAGATGTCAGATGCAACATGAAGCAATTGCAGCATGAGGGATAGGCCCAAAATAGATCAATAGATCACAGGAAAGAAAATCCTGATACACACATAGTATTATATATTATTAATACTTTATCCTTTAATTTTTAATTCAAACTTTATTTATTTATATATTTATTCATGTATTGCTTAGGAAGTATGTCCTGAGAGAAAAGTCTAGGGTTATTTGAAGAAATACTTAATGCAACATGTCTGTCAAAAATGTGTTTATTTTTAATACTTTAAGGATGCTCAGGATGTGCTGGATGACAAATGACCACTAACGTTAGTTTGTTAATGCCCACAAATCCAATACCTCTCACCTTATATCAGCTTACCAACACAAAAAAAGCTAAAGAACTGTAAGAGGCCTTTCCTTTTCAAGAGATGAACTTGTAACACTCTCGCTGTCCCCACCTGGGCATGAGGGGAGAGAGGGAGAAGCACTACAGAAAAAAAACCCAAACAAACCCCAAGACTGAACAACAAAATAAAACAGAAAAAAGATACCAGCAGGTTCCTTATGTTCTTCCCAATCCATTTATCCATCCAAATTGCATTCATAGAAAAGCAATGCTAAAACAACAGTCAAATCAAGATTCAAAATAAGAAGTGGAAAGAGCAACAAAGCAGAGTCAGTATCATAAAACTGGATAGTAATTATTTATTTTCTTTACACCTTTTTGTCTACCTTTTAATCAAGTAGAGATTAATAATTTTCTATACCTGATTTAGCTGACTGAACAATCCATTCATCTTTTTACCTACTAAGAAGTTATTTTCTTTTCACAAATGTATTGGTTTACTATAACTCTGACTCCACACAAAAATTTGCAGGGTCAAAACTGATCAGTCCTCCTAGACACTAAAAGCTGAGTCTTAATTATAATCTTGCATCTCATTTAAATGCAAGTAAGCCTACACATCCTTAACATTTCTGAATGGCGATGTGATCACCACAGCTCCACCTGCAAACAAAACAAGTAAAATACAGAACACGCAATACAAGTGTTTACCCAGAACACGTGTCCCTCATCTCAGTGTCTAAACACACAAGACATTTGGCCAAGAGCATAGGACAAGATGTCCTGCTGAACAGCAACTCTGGAGGCAGGAGCACATTTTTACTCAGCGCTTATTGTACCACTGGTTCCCATTCCTATTTATCAGTTCCACACTTTGGCAAGTTTGCCAACAATTCCAACCAACACGTTGGTGGATCCAACAAGATTGCATACCCCCAAAATATAAGCAACCTTTCTGGTTTGAGCGCAGTAGTCTGGTGTCCTGCTTTTCTTTCCTTGATCTCCCCCTGTAATTACTTCCAAGTTTTCTAGTGTTGCAGCACTGTAGTTTCAGCAACATCTACTTCTTCTCAGTCAGAGAGTCTGGATTGCTACCAAAATCAATTTTCCTGTCTTCGTCACCATGAACCACATTTGTTCTATTAATATACCTCCCTAAAGATTACTCCATTCCCTACTATTAAAATAAATAAATAAAGGAAAAAACCCCACAACAAAAAATTCCTTCAGGCAAGGATGAACACTTTCCAGTTTTCGCCTTAGTCCTTTCTGTCTACCAGCTTTAGTTCCATTCTCTTTTTTTTTCCACTGCTCCATAGCAATATCCTCACTTTCCTTCATGATAACTCTTAGATTTGAAATATTTTCTTATTAGTAGCTTAACAGTAGCCACTTCCTATTCCTCAAACTGCAAAATTCCTCTTTATTTTTTAAGCAGATATTACAGACAGAAAAAGACCTCTGAAGAGACACCTACTACATGACACAAGGTGTAAATCTACACCTTTGTGTAAAATTGTAAATTATAAAATAACACAAGGTGTAGATTTTACAATTTACATTGTAAAGATGCACATTTTATTTTTGTTGTATTGTATTCCATCAGTATGTTTCAATTTTGTTGCGTTGTACTCCATTGTCCTAGCTGTGGCACTGAGGTTATAGGTTTTCCAGTGTAGGATCTAAGCTATCTGCTTAAGTCAGTTGTTGTACAGTGCCAAGTAAACTTATAGTACTACACAGTCATAAAAACAGTAGGTCAGCAAATGTAGTCACCCAGCTGGAATCTTTCCAAGAACAGTGGTTCACACCCCGATAATGAAGCTGCTGTAGAGGCAGCATTTAGCAGCATCCACAAATTCAGCATTAATAAATTTATGTTCTATGAAATAATGGCATTTTATGCAATGATTTCCCCTACCACAACATCATCTTCACTAGATAGGTTGGTTAGTTATGTCATTGTTCTTCTTCAGATCACTGTGATAGTAAGAGCTGTGGGAAATAAGCTACATAAAAAAAAAAAAAAAAAAAAAAAAAATGGGGAAAGAATTCCATGGATGCCACCCCTGGACCCAATCATAAATGAGGATAAAAACACCCAGCAGTAAGTCTTTTCAAACACTTTCTACAATCCCCATATTTTATTCTTGAAAGTATTCAGGTGTTAAAAATGTTATTTTTAGGACTTGCCAAGAATATACTGTAATCTCAAGTCCATGACTTCAGGAGAAGACTACAGTCCAAGTTGTGTCTGTGCTACCTACCAGAGTAAATCTGAATTGCCTTTCCTGCAAGGTACAGACGCACCCTAGTCTGCTGTCTAGACAGCAGACCCAGGTTAGACTCTAAACTTCCTTCTCTTTTGGTGGTGAGTACAATGCTGTGATGCAGTTTCACAGGAAAGAAAAGATGGAGTGTGAGATGAAACCCATATTCAGCATAAGAATTAATAGACTGCAGATGAAATAGACCATGATTATGTCAGTCAAGCAGACACACACTTTGACAGCCAGAACCAGCATGTTAGTCCTCTCCTTTGGTAATGAAGCAGCATTTTCCCCTGAAGAAAGGTGAAGTCCCATGCCTTTTATAGGTCTTACAGTATGAAATGCCTCTAGGAACATCACTGGTTTGAAACTAGCCCTAATCGGTAACATCTGTCAGTTCTATCTGTAAGACCAGCTCCCAAGGATGAGACATGCACCCCAGTGTTGAGTCCTTGATCACCTCAAGAAAGAAGCGAAGAGTAGGCTGATCTGGAGAGCAAGCTATCCCAGTCAACCTCTAAAGCAAAAGACCAGGAATACTGGTAAGGCAGATTAATACTAGAGCTTGGTCTAGAGACTTGAAATCTGTGCAATATTTCCATTGGGAATAGTGGAGTTTAGTTATAAGGGATGTCAATCCAGAGTTTCCCAGTTTCACTAAGAACTGCTATGTTCAGAAGAATGATCACACAAAACCCCTTTACTAAGAGCATCCTCTCTTGTTTGAGTCACTGTAATTTTTCCATTCTGTCATTGCCCAATTATTTCCAGACATGATGTAACTATTTTGCCAGGGGATTTGGGGGTCAAAATGTAGCTTTTGTTGTCATAATTATCCTGGGTGCCTGAATTTCCCAAACAAAATAAGCTGCTGAGGACATTAGAGTACCTCTGATGAGGGAGAAATAATCTGTAAGAACTGCCAGTGTGTTCCAAGAAAAACAAACAAATGGTAGAGGTCCAATTACATCTTCCCAAACTCCATCTCATGTCCATGTGAAATGATGTGTTCTTATTCAGACAATTAGTAGAAGAATGTTTCATCTGTTGTCTAATGTTATCACAGCATAGAAAACCCATTTTCCATTCTAACACTGTGCTCAGGACCACTACAGGACAGTAAAGCTCAACTTGACTAGAAATATGCCTTGGTTATAACCAATGGAAACTATCCACAGATGTAGGTGTACAAGTGTTGTCTTCATTATTGACAGGCAAATCAATTACCTGCACTGGTAAAATTTTCCTGAAGTTCTCTCATTGGGAAAAGCAACTCACAGTCTTTACAGCAAATGGGTATAACTGGGAGAAACCAAACACAGACACCATTTGGACTTTTGCATGGTTTTCATGGATGGCACTGAATATCTTCAAAACTAGTGTTCATCAACACTCAGGTTCCAGGCTGTAGATTTACCACTTTCCTACTTGGTACCTTGGCCAAGGTGCAGTATATTTCTATATGTCACTGAAAACCTGTAAATAAAGTTACATGGTAGTTCTAAGTTCAATTCCACATACTGAAAAGCAACTGGTGGGGATAATAGTTATAAGACTTCTTTAGTGATGGAAGAAACAGTCGAGTAGATGCATCACAAAGAGAAAAGGGCTTGAGGATTTTGATGCTCTCTTCATCTTAGAGATGGTTTCTGTATGTCAAGGCACAGACAGGGTCAAAGTGCTATTTTATGTGTCTATTTTTCATGCTACTCAGATTCCAGACCTGTCAATTTGGCACTGGAAATTCACTCTAGAAAAATAAGTTAAGGAAAGGTCATATACAGCATTTTATTTCAGCATTTTTATTTTTGTTCAACATTCTGACAAGGGATACTCTGGGTTCAACACCCTGAAACTTCAACATTACGCAAGTAGGTTTGAACCTTGGTGAAGCTGTTGAACTTTTAACCTAAAGTGTCTTCATGAAGAATGGATATTTGGAATGAGTTCTGCTCAAAGATTTTGGGTTGTGTTCTGTGTGCATTTTTAAGTGGCATCCAGATAAAATATATTTTCTGGCTGCTGTAGTATTTAGAGGAGGAGACTTTACACCAACACAGAAAGCTGGTTTCAGAGCCGTGACTTACAGTGTTAGGCTCTGGGGCTGTTAAGCATTTCATGGCATGAGGGTGAACAAGTCTTCATCTATATTTAGGTCAAATTCCATAGAGTTGATGCTCTGAGTAATGCAGGCAGTGATCAATTACGGGGGTCTGAAAAGTAAGTGCTTACCTAAACCCAGACACCTTCCTTTCATAGTCAGTGGGTGCTTTTGGCAAACAGCAGTATGCAACAAAGACTGCATAAAAGGAGGGACAGGGAGAACCCCCCTAAAATACCCAAATGAGAGAATCAGCTCTACAAAACGATACATATCCTTGTGGTCTAGAGCATATGGTACACAAGGGAGTGGTGGCTGTGCCAGTTGCTACCGACTCTATTATACTGCCTTCTCTGGGCTGCCAATAGCTATTTCTAGTCTCCTGGATTCTCATGGCAAGAGGTAACGCTCATGTCAAGGCTTTTTCTCGTTCATGATTAAAAGAGAAGTTTAAGTACTAAGATATACCTAGGGAAGATTTCCTAGAACTGTAAGTGACCAACACACTCTTCTTCCTCAAGGAGAGCCCATTTGCTTAAATGTGTTCTCAGATAACCAATGAAAACTGCAGAGAAGTGGCACAGGGTGGATAATTTCTAAGTACCTACAGCAAGCCAACAACCTGCCTGAAGATACAGCAAGTTCTTTCAGCTTCTGAGCCCAACCTGCTTGCTACCAAGGATTTGAGCACACTCCACAGAAAACCAGATTGCCTTATAAAATCGCCTGTGCTCCCCAGCATAGCTTCACACTACAGGAAAAACAAGCAAACAAAACCGAACAAATCCAACCCTGCTTGGGTTGCCACTTGATCTGGGTACATAGCCATTTGGCATGATTCAGAAAGGAGGAGGATTTGTTTACAAATAGAACAGAAGCCTACCCTCTCTTATAGAAGAAACATCTGCCTCATTGCCTTAGGGCTGCAAACATTATTAGTAGTATTATTATATTTACTGGTGTATGTCTTTGCAGAATGTGTTGTCTCTAGTTCTACGCAGCACTGATTTATTTGATAGATTGTACAGGAGTTTATCCAAATCATCACCTGCTGTAGTTTGTTTTGTCTCACCCTTTAAAAGCATAATTGTTATTTATATAACTAATTTTTCTTGCATCTTATGGCTTACATTTAGGGATGGATTACATATGGATAAAGACAGTAAGCAGTCATACATTGCCTCCTACAATCACCTCAGGTCTTGGCTCTGCTGCCCTGGTCAGGCAGGGAAATTTACAAAATAAATACATAGTATGCAAGAATATTTCCCACGGCAAGGATGACTGAATTTCCTGTAATCCCCATTTGCTACTTGCTATAAAGAAGACATACCCAATGTGTCAAAATGCATATCAAAATCTTTTGAGTAACAAGAAGTACCTGCTGAATTTTACCCTTCTCCTGCCCAGAAACCCATCTGAACAAGGAAGCGCTCTCAATTTTTGCAAACTTTCCACCTGCCTCCCAGCAAAATAAGTGGAAACTGCAAAATGTCAAAAGCTCTGAAACTTCAAGACCTATGTAATTGGACTGGATGGGAAATGCAAGCAGAAATATGTAACCCAACAATTTACATGCAAGCTGCCAGCCTATCAGTAATTTTAAACTATTGACTCTTGGACCAGTAAATATGAGATGAAAATGGCACTAACAACTACTGAATCCCCATGTTTTACTCTCATAGTAATTCATATTGCAAGCAAAGGGAACCATCACACTACAGTGGTGCCTGGCAACGCTTAATACAGAGAAGACTGTACATAGAAGTGGCTCCATCTCCAAATCTATGAAAAAAAGATAAACTAGCAGATGTATAATGCAGACACTGAACCCACACCACTGAGACACTCTTCAGAGTGACCTTTTCCCTAGTGCTTGTTCTGTCCACACCCTCACATCAGTCAAACACAGCTGGTAAGAAGCACAACTACTGCCCAGGAAATATTCTTAGCACTGGGTTCACAGTGGTATCAGCTATTAATCACAAAAAGCTCCACTGGATAACCCCAGAATTAAATAAATTAAGCAACACTAGTCTAGAAAGGGGGGTTCATGTGGGAAGTAGTTTTAAGGAATGCTATTTTGTTTCCAAGAATAAAATGGTTCTTTAGACAGAAGCAAGTCCGCAAGGACAGATTATCCTGTTCATTCTGAGATTTCAAACACAGGCAAAAATTTTCTACATTTTTCTGAGGTCATACATGGTAAGGAAACAATTCATCTCCTACAGGGCCTACTAAGAGTAGCACAAACTCTCATTAATTCCCAGAGCATATTTCATATCCCTATCAATACTGCAGGACATTTCCAGTATCTACTGGAATACCCCTACAGTAAGATTCTCCCCATTTAAATTGCAACTGTGCATCTACATGGTGAACAGTTCTCAGTCATCAAATCCCAGCATGATGACCAAGTCACTGTGTCCCAGAAAGCTGCTCATAGTAGAAGTGCCTCCAAAAAGAGTGCCTCTATGCAAAAGAGGATGAAACATAACAGAGCTCAAATGAAAACCAAAATGAAACAAAAATCTTTAATACTGGGACTGGATCCACCTTGAGAAGCAGTTTTGTCTCATACGTCAACAGAGAGAAACAATCACTGACAATATCTTGGAAATGAGATCTCGGTGTCCCTTCTAACCAACTACTCTAGACCAAAGAAAGCATTTCTCTAAGTTGGAAGGAGTGTCTCTAAGGACCAAAGTTTGCACTTTGAGTTACTAAATAACTGAATAGAGGGAAGCCACTTATCACAGAAACGGAGCAAAGGGCAAGAATAAAAATCAGTTTTCTCGCTGGAAGGATGCTGTGCTCTATGGGATACTATAGTAGGTCTTGCGCTGTGGAAGGACTGTGGTATGGAGGTAATGCCAGTGGGTCAAATAGCCAATAGTTCAGTCAAGAAAATAAATTTATGCTTTTGTATTCATTTCTTCAAATACTGAGGCTGAGGTCACTCCAGACGAAGTATCCTTTTTATCGAATACTATGGGTCTTATATTCTGTAAAGTGAATTATTTCAGACCTTGACTAGGGAAATCCCAAAAAACCCCATATTTATATAGGCAAAGTCAGCAGGAAAAGAAAGAAAATAAAAGAAAAAGTGGCAAAAAGAAAAAGAGAGAAGCATTTTATCCTTCTCTTCAGAAGGATATTGGAAAGTATAGTCAAAATTCTGTTCATCTTATCAAGGCAGTAAATTCAGGGCAAATTGGAATTAGGTTATAGAGACTTCACAAGAGCCTTTCATTCCTCAGATGAGTGAGCAACATACCCATGGACAGGAAACTACATAGCGAATGTATAAGAGACTCCTATTAATTCTGATGGAAACACATAACCTTGCAAAACAAGAGACTGACTTTTCCAAACAGAACTCAGACTCAGTTCATTTCTAGTGAAATGTCCCTCACTGGAATTGTGCCAGCTGGGCACTTGAGTTTATTTTTTTTATTTTAGTCCCCCAAATATTTCACTTTCTCCAAAGGCTTTTTGGACTGAGTTTAACAAAGTAGAGAATCCAAATCATCATTTCCTGACTCATTGGGAATGTGTTCCAAGTCATACACAGACTTCAGTAGGAGCCACTATGAATGCCTCTTTAACTGCATTCACTACTGCAAGTTCTATCATTTAAAAAGGCAAAGAAAATCTGGTGGTGCTAGGGGCAGAGTCAATAAAGAAGCTTTCTTTCAATAATTCAGATTTAAAATTATTAAAGATGAAACACTTTTTAATTTACACTTTAAAACTGCTCAAGAAGTGGGCAATGCAGTGAGGCAGAAATCTAAATTTAAATTTGAGGTAGTACCTCACGCTGGAACAAGAAAGTGTACATGTACTTGGTTAATGTTGCACAGACCTATTGACAGGCTGAATGTACTCAAAAAAGGTTTTGTTTTCAACATAAATCCCAATTGTGTGAAAGTGCCTGACTACAGATTCAGAAAAGCAATATATGCCATACACCAGTAGTACTTTTATGCTTCAGCTACTCTTCCACACCTCCCCTTAAACCTTCCTTGCCCAGAAATACTCTTCCATGCTGACTGTAACAGCTCAGCCAGCTTGCCTCAAATTAGAAACAGAGGGCAGAGTTGTCACTGCTTTGATGCCCCTAAGCAGGAGCGGCTTTCAAACTGTGCAGAAAGTCAAAGCTTCACTTCCTCTCTAGGGCCTCTGCACCTTCACCACCAGTGCCAGAAGGCAGAGGTGCTCATCATGGAATTTACTGCAACAACCTTCAGCTCTCTTCATTCTGTGTCCCCATCACCACTGCCAGCAAAGACCTAGACGCAGTTTGCTCACTGTTCCTCCTCACCCACAGATGCTCAATGCATCACAGCAGCAGTTGATAAACAGCATTCACGCTGCAGAGGACAACTAACACAGGGGAAAGTGACTTTAAATGCAGACTTTTTTTCCGACACCAAGTGAAGTACTTGTTGGGATATGCCAGTGGTCTGCATGTCTCTTAGCTGGTTTCAAAGGAACATTTTATGTTCTATTCTTACATCTACTTGCAGATTCTCTTTACCAACTATAGCTTTGGAGCACATCAAATAAAATTCTTCTCACCTGCATACCACTTCTGAGACAACCCCATGGAAATAAATAACGCCAGCACACTAACATCCAAGAACTGCTCAAAAACCATATAAGATGCTCAGCATCAGCCATCCACATGCAACATCCATGAATACACAACCCAAGCCACTGCCAGACTATAGGTGAATAGTAAAACAATATCCTCCTGTTCTGCTGATCAGTTAAACTCCCACAAGTATCTCATTAATAAACATGTTAAAAATGGGTAAAAAGTGTGACTGGTAGAAGACATACTTTACACTCAGCTATTGAAATATGAGTCAAATTTCAAAACTTCTTTCACTGCTTTGGTCATATGTCCCTGGTTTTCAGTGGAAGGTGCCTCTATGCAGTAAATGCTTCCAGGATCAACAAACTAAACATACACACACACCCCCATGCAGTTTTAAAAAAGAAATATAGCCAACTTTCATGTAAGTCTTCCTTAATTATCTGAAGATAATCATAGCATCATAGGTTAGGGTTCGAAAGGACCTTAAGATCATCTAGTTCCAACCCCCTGCCATGGGCAGAGACACCTCCCAATAAACCATGCCACCCAAGGCTATGTCAAGCCTGGCCTTGAACACCGCCAGCGATGGAGCATTCACAACTTCCCTGGGAAACCCAGTCCAGGGACCTCACCACCTTCACAGTAAAGAATTTCTTCCTCATATCCAATCTGAACTTCCCCTCTTTAAGTTTGAACCCATTACCCCTTGTCCTATCACTACAGTCCCTAATAAAGAGTCCATTCCCAGCATCCCCATAGGCCCCCTTCAGATACTGGAAGGCTGCTATGAGGTCTCCACACAGCCTTCTCTTCTCCAGGCTCAACAGACCCAACTTTCTCAGCCTATCTTCATACGGGAGGTGCTCCAGTCCCCTCATCATCCTCATGGTCCTCCTCTGGACTTGTTCCAACAGTTCCATGTCGTTTTCATGTTGAGGACACCAGAACTGCACACAATACTCCAAGTGAAGTCTCAAAAGAGCAGAGCAGAGGGGCAGGATCACCTCCCTCGACCTGCTGGTCAACGCTCCTTTTGATGCAGCCCAGGATACAGTTGGCTTTCCGGGCTGCAAGCACACACTAAAGCCGGCTCATATTAAGTTTCTCATCAACCAACACTCCCAAGTCCTTCTGTGCAGGGCTGCTCTGAATCTCTTCTCTGCTCAACCTGGAGCTGTGCCTGGCATTGCTCCAACCCAAGTGTAGGACCTTGCACTTGGCATGGTTAAACTTCATCAGGTTGGCATCAGCCCACCTCACAAGTGTGTCAAGGTCCCTCTGGATGGCATTCCTTCCCTCCAGTGTATCAACCGAACCACACAGCTTGGTGTCATCAGCAAACTTGCTGAGGGCACACTCAATCCCACTGCCCATGTCACCCACAAAGATGTTGAACACGACCGGTCCCAGCACCAATCCCTGAAGGACACCACTCATTACTGGTCTCCAGCTGGACATTGAGCCATTGAACACAACTCTTTGCATGCAACCATCCAGTCACTTCCTTAACCACTGAGTGGTCCATCTATCAAATTGATGGCTCTCCAATTCAGAGACAAGGATGTCATGTGAGACAGTGTTAAACACTTTGCACAAGTCCAGGCAGATGACATCAACTGCTCTACCCCTGTCCATCAGTTCCATAGCCCCAACATAGAAGGCCACCAGATTGGTCAGGCAGGATTTCCCCTTACTGAAGCCATGCTGGCTGTCACCAAGCACCTCTTTGTTTTTCATGTGCCTTAGCATGCCTTCCAGGAGAATCCGCTCCAAGATTTTGCCAGGCACAGAGGTGAGGCTGACTGGTCTATAGTTCCGCAGCGCATTCATTTTCCCCTTCTTGAAAATGGGTGTTATAGTTCCCTTTTTCCAGTCATTAGGAACTTCACCTGACTGCCATGATTTCTCAAATATGATGGACAGTGGCTTAACAATTTCATTTGCCAGCTCCTTCAGGACCCGCGGATGGATTTCATCAGGTCCCATGGACTTGTATACGTTCAAGTTCCTGAGATGGCCTTGAACCAGATCCTCTCCTACAGTAGGCCCAGGGCCTTCATTCTCACTGTCCCTGCGTCTGCCTTCCAAGACTTGGCTGGTATGGTCAGAGCATTTGCCAGTGAAGACTGAGGCAAAGAAGTCATTAAGAACCTCAGCCTTCTCTAAATCCAGGGTAGCCAGTTCTTCCGATAGCTTCTGGAGACAGCCCACATTGTCCTTAGCCTGTCTTTTATCTGCAGTGTACCTATAGAATCCCTTCCTGTTATCTTTCACATCCCTAGCCAAGTTTAATTCTAAGTGGGCCTTACCTTTCCTAACCTGGTCCCTAGCTTCCCAGACAACATCCCTGTATTCTTCCCAGGCCACCTGTCCTTGCTTCCACCTTTTATAAGCCTCTTTTTTCCTTTGAATTTTCCTCAGCAGCTCCTTATCCATCCAACGAGGTCTCCTGGCCCTCCTGCTGCACTTCCTTCTAGTTGGGATATATTGCTCCTGAGCTTGCAGCAGGTGATCCTTGAATATCAACCAACAGCCTTGGGCCCCCCTGCCCTCTAGGGCTATATCCCATGGAACCTTACTGAGCAGGTTCCTGAAGAGGCCAGAGTCTGCTCTCTTGCAGTCCAGGGCAGTGAGCTTGCTGCACGCTCTTCTCACTGTACTGAGGATCTTGAATTCAACCATCTCATGATCACTGCAACCAAGGCTGCCCCGGAGCGTCACATTTCCAGCCAGCCCTTCCCTGCTGGTGAGGACGAGGTCAAGCATGGCACCTCTCCTTGTCGGCTCCCCTATTACTTGCAGAAGGAAGTTTTGCCTTGCACACAATTGAGGAACTTCCTGGATTGCTTGTCCCAGGCCACACCATCCCTCCAACAGATATCAGGGTGGTTGAAGTCCCCCATGAGAACAAGGGCCTGTGAGAATGAGGCTGTTCCTATGTGTCTACAGAGCGCTTCATTCATCAAGTCCTCTTGGTCAGGGGGTCTGTAACAGATCCCCACAATAATGTCTCCCATCGCTGTTCTCCCTTTAACCCTGACCCACAAACTCTCTGTCGACTGCTCGCCTGTCCCCAGACAGAGTTCCATACTCTCCAGCCTATCCCTAACATAAATAGCAAGTCCCCCTTCCCGCCTATCGGGGCTGTCTTTCCTAAAGACCTTGTAACCTTCCATTCCAACACACCAGTCACAGGAGCCATACCACCATGTTTCTGTGATGCCTATCATATCATACCCCCGTACACGTGAACACATCTCTAATTCCTTTTATTTCTTCCCCATGCTACAGGTGTTTGTTTAGAGGCATCTGAGCAGAGCTCCAGTTGAAGCTGGCTCATTGGCTGGAGCAGCTGGAATATCTCTACATTCCTCTGAGCATTTATTATAGGTGTTGGCAACTGACTGGGTGTGTTGGGATGGAATGATGCCCCTCTCCCCCAACACATTTAGTTTAAAGCATCCTTGATGAGTCTGGCAAGCCTACTACCAAATCCACTCTTCCCTTTCTTTGTCAGACCAGCTCCACCAGTCCCCAGTAGACCTGGCCTACTTAATTGTGTCCCATGTTCAAGGTACCCAAACCCCTGACTACAGCACCACCTTTCTAACCATTTATTAACCTGGCCAATCCTCCTAGCCTTTTTAAGGTCCTGCCCTGTATCCTGGAGAATTGATGAAAGACAGTCTGAGCTCCAGAGCCCCTAACCACCTCTCCCAGAGCTCTGTAGTCCTTCCTTATGTTCTCCGGGCTACTGCTATCTATATCAGTAGCACCCACATGGATCACTAGAAGTGGGTAATAGTCAGTGGGACAGACTAGAGCAGGCAGCTTCTCTGCAACATCCTTGATCCGAGCCCCTGGTAGGCAACACAACTCCCTTGAGCCTGCATCAGGCCGACAGATGGGTGCCTCTGTTCCTCTCAAAGTAGAGCCCCTACAACTACAGCCCGTCGCTTTTTCCTGGCAGCACCAGTAGTGATCTTCTTTACCAGTGCATCAGGCGGTTGTTCCTAGCAGGAGTGTGGTTCCTCATCAGCCCCCTGCAGGACAGCAAAGCGGTTCTGGGTGGGGACAACAGATGTAGGAGGAAGCCCCTTGCTTTTAATTGTCCTCTTCCTCCTTTTTCTGTTGTTTTTTTCTGTTACTGTTTCCCAGCTTCCTGGGTTAGCGGCCTCCTTTCCTGCATGAGTGACAGTGGACGCTTGAGGCCCCTGCACAGTCTGGTCCTGGATCAAGCAGTGCTGCTTCCCCCCACTTCCCTGACACCTTCCAGCCCAGTAACAGCGTCCCGCAGCTCAGCCCCTGCTGCAGGAGGACCTCCACCAGGGAGCACAGAGTGCAGCCCTGCCCATTGCGCACCCTCCCCTCAGGAGAGCAGTGCAGGCGCTCTCTACACCCCGAGCTCTGCACTGCAGCCTCCCCTCTCATCGGCTCTGTCTGGGTGCCTACACTGGCCACCGCCGGGGCAGCCAGAGCAGAGCTCCCAGACCAGACCCGGGTCATACGGGAGCGCAAATCATTCCGCCCGCCTGCCCGCGCGAACTACCGCGCGAACTGCCTCGAACCCGCCCCGTTCGCCGCGCTCCCTGGGCAGGTTTTTACCCATTCAGGGCGGTGCCGCTCCTCCTGGCACTGCCCCCTCTGAGTCAGCTCCTCGGGTCCGCTGAGTTGCCGGGTCCTGGGCAGGCGCTGTCGTGGACTTGAGGCTGCCTCGGTGTCTGTTGCTGTTCCGAGTTGAAGGTTCTGGACGCCGAGCTTCGCCCCTGATCAGGCGCTGCAGGCGTCCCCTCTCGAGACAGTCTCAGTCCAGACTTCGGCATCCTCTTTCAAACCGGCTGCCATTGTATCAAATACTCCACCCTAGTTCAAGCTCTCTGTGCTCTCTAGATAAAGCAAAAGGATTTGCAACCCATCTCAAATAGTCTGCTAGAAGGAATTCCCTTCTACGAGGAGAACACAGGTTTTTGCAACACCTCTTTTCTATCTTCTTCCAGCCAAGGAAGTACTTCAGTATGGAGATTTAATGATAGAGGGCCTAAACCAAAGCTTTACTTGGTGTATATATGTGTATATATATATATATATATATATACACACACATATATATTCTCTGTAATCTCCTTGTTCTCATTCCCACCACCAGACAGACTCATAAGCCCACAGTGTTTTGATAAACACACCAAAGGTAGCTGGGGATGTAATTATGAAAACATGCACTGCAAGTTTATTTTATGGCAGTTTGTTTCATGGCTCTCCTCCAGCATTTTGGATGCACAGCTCCACTAGTGCCACAGTGCTAAAATTTTCCTTAAACAAGTCCCATTCGAAGGTCCAGGCCTCTTTTTCCCTCTCCATAATACCACCTGCATCACAACACTCCTGGAAAAAAAGTTTAATTTATCCACTGCAGAGAAGGATGATGATGTGTACATACATCCCTCTTACCAAGGCCTCTCCTAGCTTGGCTGTGCTACACCATACCTTCAGTCATCAATGCAGTTTCTCAAGCACCCTGTGGGGAGAGGATTTGTGTAAAGCTGCAAAAAAGACTAACCTCTTTGGCCCATGACATCCAAAAGTTGGTGGGAATGCAACATGAGAGTTTTGAAACAAGCTCAGCAGACTAGCTAGAGCATCTTGGTCCCCTCAAAGCCCAGGTGAGATGAGACCCTGAAAGGTGAGGGTTTCCTCAAGTATTACATCCCACAATGGCTTTACGCAGAGAGAGCCGAATCTCACAGGGCTCCAATACCCCATTTCATGCTTGAATCCACATTTTTCCATTCAGAGGACATCAGAATTCTAAACTACATGTTTTATGCTGTCCATCTCAGAAAGGTAAAAAAAATTATGAATTCACATTATTTTACCAGGCAGCTAATTGATACGAAATACATGTGAGAAAAGGCAGAAAAAAAATGGTTGAAGGGAAGGCAAAAACAAAAAAAGGGAAAACATTGCCTTCAGCCTCACTGAGGAAAATGTATGTCTTGCTCAAGGAATGATGCTTCTTTCATGCATTCATAAAGAGAATTTTCTTTCTTTGCAAACACACCACTGTAAAACTAAAAGCAAACAATGCCCAGATTAACAAGAACTGACAGGTTTTCTTTAAGAGGCAGAATGAACAACTCCAGGAGCAATTAGAGGTGGTTTGAGCCATGACACACATTTCCATCAGAAGCTGATAAACGAGTTTTGAGCAACTTGTAGAGGGAGAGAAAAAGAGAAAGAAAAAGAAAATGTGAAAAGATAAGCCACATATCCCCTTCAAGGAAGAAATATAGTTTTGGTCTGAAGGGGGGTTAAAGAGGACATTTAGAAGCAACATGTACTACTGAGAAGGGAGGCCCAACTTCCTGGTCCCAGAAGCCACATGCTGAAAACTTTCACATGGTCAAAAGCCAAAAGACACATACCACACACCTTGTGGAGCTGAGGAAAGAGAAAACATGAGGAAGTGTGTCATAGGCTGGATGAATAAATCCTCATGACTGCTGCTGCCTTTGAGATAAGGTTGGCCCAGGCAGGTAGCCAGCTCTTTAGAAAATGCTGCAGTATTGATCTCAGCAATTGAGGTTGGAAGGGGCCTCTCGAGACTGTCTAGTACAACCCCACAAGCTCAAGCAGGGTTAGCTGGGGCAAGATACCCAGGACCGTGTCAATTTGGGTTTTGAGTATTTCCAAGGATGGAGACACAACTTCTCTGGATAGCCTGTGCCAATATTCAGCCACCATCATGGTGAAAGTTTCTTACATTCAGATGGAATTCCCTGTGCTTTAATTTATACTTACTGCCTCTGTCCTGTCATTGGGCACCACTGAAAAGAGTGCAGCTTTCTTAAGCAAAGAGTAAATTTTCCAGAAGCCCTCTTACCAGCAAAGCCCCTGCTCTATCTAAGTGTTATGGGGACTTCTGTGTACAGATCTAGATTGGCTGCATAACAGATCACAGAGATTCTCTCCTAAGCCAACACCTGCTGATGACACATAAGCTCAAGCTGCAGAGCAAAGATCCATGCATTGAAGAGGTATGTTAGCAATAAACACACCAGTACGTTTTCCCATAAGTCAAACTCATAGGTTCTCACACCACAAAAATTCACAGTCAGGCTGTCATTTAGCCAAAGATTCTCCATATTTGTAGAAGGTGAGTCTTCACAGATTGTTACTCCACTGCGTTAAGCCTTTGACCCATTCTTTCTCAAAACCAGATGTTAATGACAACACAATTTTGTCATTAATATCAAAAGCTGTGATTCCCCAGACAATATAATACCAACAGAAGCAGCTTTAAAGAAAAGCTCTTGACATTTAACGCTTATAAAATTTTATTAATGACAAAACTATCACTAACATTAAAAGCTGTGGTTCCCCAAAGGATTTAAGAAATAGAGGCAGGCTTAAAGAAAAGTTCTTGACTCATAACGCTTATCAAACTACTGTTGCCCAGTGCTAATGCCATTTACAGCATAGACACTGTTCCTGCGTTAGCACAGTGACAAACACAATGGAATTGTATGTCTACTGGTTCACATACCAGTTAAAGGTAAGACCACTACTATTGCACTGGCTTGCTCCAAGACATTCCCTAGACATGCTAGTCTACAGACTCATTATTTCACTGCTTGGGAATAAGTCTTTGTAAATGGAGATGACTCAAACAAAAGAACATCATGAAAACCAAGAGAAAAAATAACCCAACACTGGGTTTGGCTTTGAATTCTCTAGAGGCTTAGGGCTTTGCAGAATTGTTCCCCTTGTATGCTTCCGCTGCTTGTACTGAAGTCAGAGTCTGTTTGACCACTGATTTCTGTGGGAACAGGATACGATTTTAGCCACAGCAGGACTGGTAACCACTACCATCTTGTATTTGCCCTTCAGAAGCTTTCCAGGGCAAATGCTTCGAAAGTAGTTGAATTCAGTTTTTGTAAGTAAAACCCCAGAAAAATCCTTTCCTAGAGGTCAAGCCCTGTTCCCTGAGTGCAAGCTTTCTGGTGGACTTCTCCTGAGCCTGTTGTGTGGAAGATAAGGAATTTGAAGGATTTCCTGCTAAGCAGCATGTAGCTCCCCAAACATCTGACAGTTTATGTACTAGGGACTGTCTCCACAGAAACCTGGCTAAATAGACCATAATGATGAAAAAGACAGCTTTCTAGCAGCAAGCAGCTCATCTTCTCTCCCTCACACTCTCCATCCTGTACTACTTTCTAACTTTATTCTCTTGCCTGTGGTTTTTCCAAAGCACACCAGATACCACGCACCTCCTCCCAGTCAGGTCTGAAGGAAAGGGTATTAATATCCACACCAGTGCAGTAGCACTTCAGATAAAGCCACTCCCCACGGGCTCCTGAAATCAAATACACTCTCCAATTCACCAAAACGTCATGGGCCAAGTGAGTATACACTTGGCCCTGATTTGCTACCCTACCACACTGCATATCTATCAGATAAGCCTCTGATAGAGCCCTCAGCTGATGTCTTTTTCATAACTGTTTCAAAATCAGAAGGGCTTCCCCTCAAGACAGCTTGATTTTTTATCTTTAAAGATGTAAAAGACTGGGAGGGGAATGAAACCCTTACATTTACCCTTACGTTTCAGGTTATCCTAAAACAGGGCTGCATGCGCCTCAGTGCCAAGGATTACAAGATGGGTTTTCTTTCTCTTCAGGCAACCCTTTACTATGCAGCTGCTTGGTCTGTTCAGGATACATGTCTTCTAGTCTAACCACCAGCATCAGTAAGGGAGATGAATGCTTACCAAGATCTAGTCTGTCTTTTGAGAATAGCCACTCAAACTACCAACTCAAACTCTCCAACTTCAGCACCTGTAGGCTATTATCAGCTGTGGCCCTTCCTTAACATTCATCATTTAGCTGCTGGTTTGGTCAGGAATATGGAGCTCTACCTTACCCTTGAGCTGCCTCATCTTCTCTGAACAGGTAGTACAGCACAACACTAGAAGACAAAATAAGCAAAACCTACTATGCTAGTTGCCTTCTGCCATAATGTACAGGGGAAAAGTAACAGTGGATCTCCATCTGACCTGCTGGACAAATGTGTGAATCAAGAATCCCTTGTTTATGAGGAATTCTGAACTGTACAATGCTTGAAGAAATATAATTAAAAAATCATAAAAATAAATACACAATGATTGATATAAATATCAATCCTTGCCAAAGAGACAACAAAGCAGGAATGTCCAGCTGTGTCCACAGCCTGATATGCTGTCTTTTAGATCTGCTCAAACCTTCTCACTTTCCAATTCCCATTTCAAAAAAAAAAAAAAAAAAAGAAACCCAAGTAAAACAAAAAAGGAAACATACCACAGTTTTAAAGCATGTGTGGAAGGTACTGCAGATGGGAACATGGCAAGCTAAGTGGCACTGTGCAGTGATAAAAGCAACACAGGAGGATATTTCCACATGTTAGGTGGGCAACAAGTGAATACAGGTTGTGAAAGAAGGCAATGTAAAACTCTGGCCTCAGGTTTATCTGGCTTTCACTGGCCTTAGTAAGACTTACATTCCCAAATCTGACAGACGATCTTATGAACGATAAAGCTGACAGGGTTGTACCAATCAGCTAGTCTGACCTCATGCATAGCACAAGCCACAGCATTGACATAAACTAATTCCTGACTGAAGTAGAATATAACTTTTCAACAGGCATCTTATTTGATTTAAAGATTTCCAGCAGTAGAAAAATCTACCACAGTCCTCAGTAAACTGCCTCTCACTTTAGAAATGTGTACTTCATCTGCCAAGTTTCAATTTCCAGAGCCTGGGCCCTGACTTACTTTTCCTAGACTGAGGAATGTTATGGCCAAAGGTTCTCTGTATAGCTAATTATAAATGGTGATCAACAAGTCACCTTTTAAGCACCTCTATAAATAGGATAAGCTTTTGCATCTCATCCATCAATACCCAGGATCAATCAATGTTAAATCCGTAACCTTCCATTTATGACCTCTGCAGCAGTCTGTCACATATACAATGGTCACTTAAAAAACAACTAGCTCTTGGATCAAAAGAGTTATTCAAGTTTAAAACAAAAGAAGCTATGTTTCATGGCAACCTGGAAAGACACAAGGATATCACAATATAGGTACGAAGAGAATGATGGGCTGCTTAAGATCATACAGCAAGTAAGTGACAGAGCCCAGAGTAATGCCAGTTAATCCTGATTTTAAATCCTGGTCCTTGTTCACAATGCCATCTTCCTGCAAGGCACAAGACAGAAACTGTACTAAAAACAAAACAAAAAACACATCTGTAATCTCTCCAGTCTTAAAGCAAGCTTTTAGAGCTATTCACATGCAACTGAAAGTAATAAAAAAAAATTCATATCTGGGTAATAGTATCCTTCCTGATTATCATGAGGCATAGAAAACATGCCAAGCAAAAGAAACTCTTTGGCCTACACCCACAGCAGGCCCACTCACAGATTCTTGTTCTTTTGCAACTTCAGAGGTGCTTGGCAAGACCAGTTTCAACAGCCTGCTGAGGCTTTACTATCAATTTGATTTCTAAGAACTAAGTAGTCAACAAATTCTCCTAGTTCCAATCATAAGTCTGTCCAACAAATTCCAGTTTGCAAATGTAAACACCATTAAAAAAAAAAAAAAGAAAGAAAGAAAAACCCCAAACTTTAAAACCAAAATATTTGACAGTCAGTTTCTCTTCTTTACTAGCTGCCAAAAGCAGAGTTCAGGGCTCCGTGCTTCTCAAGTTGATGAAATCATTAACACCTACAGCAGCGTCAGGAATGTAACGCTGCCCTCAGGACTTGGTAAGTAATGAGAAACTGGTGTCAGTTTCACCTTTAAAAACCAGTTCCAAGTAATAAATTTCCAATTTCAGATCTGGATGGAAACCCAGCCCAAGCAGCATAGCAGAGGCACGACTCAGAGCACTTCATTCAAAAGATATCAATACTGGCAACCGTGCCAGCAAGATGCTCGTGAAAACAGTCAGAAGATGCATACCATGAAGTTATGCCTTGCTGCAAAATGTATCCAGCAGAGTGTGTGGAGAGTTACTAGAAAGAACAGCGTACAGTGTTCACAGCAAAGAAAACTTAATTCATTTTCTCTTTAGCTAGTCTTTTTCTTGCTACAGATGCCAGACCAAGACTTAGGGAGGCCTTGTGTGGCAACATCAGGCAGCAGGCAGCCAGTCTGGAAGCTAGAGAGCCAGTGTGAATTACAGCATCTGTATGCATTTAGCAACTTCAATAAAGGACCCTTTTTATATTCATTACAACACAGTTCTGTCTTTGCTGCTACAAGGGGTACTACAGAGGAGGTATCAGTAGCCACTCTTTGGATGGGTCACGGTCTTCCAGTAGGATAAAAGTGGGATGCAACCCTCCTTCCAGCAATGTGAGTCTCAAGTGCCCCACAGCACATGGTGATAGCTTTGTCACCTCTTTCTTCCCCAAACACAGCACAACAGGCACCATCCTTTGCAAATTTTAAGTGCCCCTTTCCATTTCACTGGGGAGGGAGCTGAAAGCTCAATACTGAAAGTTCAGTACTGTTCTCATGCTATTTATTTAAGTCTGCCTACGAGAAGCACAGATGGCTTTCCAGTGCAAACCACTTATACCAGCACTTTGCTGACTATGCTACCTCCCATTAATGTCCTCTGGGCTTTAGGGTACAGCAAGAAACTCTACATGGCCCCCTCTCTGCAGCATTCATATTCCTCAGCTGATTTGTTCTTGTGCTATAAAGCACAGGGGAAAATGAATACCACAGTGATAAGCTGCCACTTATTCTGTATACATTTTAAGCTGAAGGCAAAGTCTCTCTATATCTTTCATCCTGTTAGGATAGGATACACAGAGCATCCTAACATGCCAAATGTCCTTCAAGTTGCTGCATACATTGATGCACTTCTTTTGACACTAGTGCTATGTTTTGTTCCTCCCTCTATAAGTACATCAGATACCCTTCCTGAAAACACTTCCTCTGACATGTGGTCCAGTGTGCTGCTGGTACCATATGCCCATCCTCTTGTAAAATTTACATCCTTGCGTCCTACCAACAGCCCAAAAGTTCAGGATTCTCAGTCATTTCCTGTCCCTTGGATTAGCATCCAACGATGTCCTGTTTACATTTCAGGGTTGTGGTAGAAATAAACACCATAATGTCAGGACATTCCATCAGCAGGATTCCAGAGCAACCATGCTGGGCTGTGAGCAGGATGCTGAACCAAGTATGGTCTGAGTTTTTATCTTCTTTCCTCTTCCTTATACTTCCATTACCTAACTGAAATACCAGAGGACGCCTTCTAGTGAGTAAGTCCATGGAAGTAGTGAACACATAAGAAGGGTCTTTAGAATCACAAAGTTACTAAATTGAGGGAATTAGCACGTAAGCAAATAAAGACCACAGAAAGGATTTTATTTCTTTAGGAAGCAGAATTTCAAAGCAACATAATCATCCCTCCATCCAGCAGATGACAAAATTGAGATATAGACAAGACAAAGGCATTTCCTGGTTAGATGGTTGTAAGGACTGCTGTCAATGTGGTAGCAGTAAAACTAAAGATAAGCAAAAATTAATTTATCTCAATTATTCCTAATTATATTTCACCTACTTAAGTACTAATACTTGAATAATCAGAGGAGATATCACAATACATGTGCTATTAAATCTTAGTCAAGAGAGACTTCTCTTTAAGTAGGTTAAAAAATCTCCAGACCAGAAAACAGCCTGTTAGCAAATAGGCTGTCCTGTGGTATTATTTAAAACTCTCTATTTCTCGCCCTAGCAATGTACAAACAAATGCTGTCTTCTCCATTCCAATCAGAATATTAAAAGTAAATATTATGAAGAAACATCTCTTGAGACACACAAACTGGATTGCCACCAAGGACAGGCTGAATGCTCTGAAAATGTAATTTTCTATGATGCACTGGATCTCTCAGAATCAGAGAACACAAAAACGGGAAATATATGCCAAGGTTATATATTCTATTTGTCACAGACAAAAAACAGTGTGCTGGACAGTATTTTGTTGAGTGCTCAGTGTAATATAGATTTCAAGCGTTGACATTTTATACACAGTAGAACCTACTCTACAGGTATTGAGGGAACAGAACCAGAAGATTGTGCCATTGGAATGAATGCTGGTTGTTTGAGATTGAATTGGCATGGAAATGGCTCCCTAGCACTTGCTTAAGATTCTCCCAGTGGCAGCCCAGGCTAAAGCTGACTTAAAGACAGTTTTGTACAATAATTAGTCCCACAGGTATCTCATTTACTTAGAGTAATAGCCCTGAGACTATCTGGAAACTCCAGCAAGTGTGATGAGAGCTGCAGTCTGCTCCCTAAATAAAGCAAGAGAGATAAGACCTGTGCCCCAGGCTCACTAAGGTCTCCTTCCTCACTTCTAAGTGTCAGTTATTAGCCACCCTTTATCAAGTGGCCTACACCTGCCAGATGTCTCCATATGACAAGAACAGCTTGGAGAATCTGCCTCAGGTGCCACAGGGCACATTCTACAACATCTGTTCCAGAAGAACTGTATGGAAGCCAAAGCCTCACCACACTTAGACCATGATGCAAGACTCATCTCTTTGTCCAAAGTATAGCGTGAACTGTAGACTCAGAACCCCCTCGTGCTTTTCTATGAGCTGTACTTTTTCTTGCTCCCTGTCCCTGAAGTTTACAAAGCACATTGTTGGAGGCAGGTAGAGAGTACTGGTGCTTTTGCTCCCCCTATTAAAGAAGCCATTAATTTAAACCATGTGCACACAGTGAAGTCTCAACAAGGACATTATAAATGCAGGTAACAATGTGATGGCTGCTGGCAATCAATGGGAAAAAAAAAAGGGGGGGGGGGGAAAGGAGTTTAGTGTGTCTTTGACCAGATCCTAGTGGACAACCTTCACATCACGAAACCAAACACTGCAGCAACCACTAATCACATCAGTCAGACCAGAACTGCCAAGCAGCAAATGGACAGACACTGCCCAAGCTGCTCTCTCCCAAAGTGCTTCTGCAGGACTGTGGAGTGCTCTGGCAAGACAGGATGTGAGCAAATTTGATGTATATTGCCTGCACTTTGCCTGCCATTTTAGCATCTTTAACAAATACTACACTAACTTTAAAAATAATCAGTGGGCCCAAGTTAAAAATAAAGTGTAAGTTGGCTTCCATGAGAAAGCAACTGAGCCAACGCCATTTATAGTAATTCAACATGTCACTGAATAGCATCAGTTTTATAAATACCCTGAAAGCCGGACATGAAATAACTAGTTAACAGCTCCCTAATCACAAGGGCTTCCTCTGCTACACATTTTTCCTATTTATCCAATGGCTTCTGTTTTATATCTAGTTTGCAAATGGAAAGAGGGGATGGGGAAGGGGGGGAAATTGGCCTAAACTGATCCAGCAGATGCACAGAGCTGGGGCCTCAAACACTGGCTTCTTTTCTGCAGCCACCAAAGGGCGGTGGGGGAGAGAATTTTCAGCAAAATTCTTTCTCTGCAGCAACTATAGCAGAAACACATTTTCCTCTGTTTGGAGCCACTCAAAATAACTGCAGCTCAAATGCCAGAAGAATATTTTGTGCTTCCTGCATTCATAAGGAGAAAGAGATGGGAAAACACTGAAGACAGTCCCTGGTATGGTGGTCTCGAAACAGCAGCAGAAGGCATTAAAAAAAAAAGTGCACTCCCATAAAGAAAGCAAAATGAAACTAGCCCAAAATATTTCTTCTTTAATGATCCTAAAGTGCTTTACAACCATGCACAGGAAATACATTATTTTGTAAGTCTGCTCATCTTCTAGGCCAATGCAGACCATTCAGATTTTTAGAACAACTCTTTATACCCGATTTCACACAAATGCCAGGAATCCCTTTGCAAGTGTGACTGCATGCAGCACAAGCTGCCATCTCATTTCTGTGTGTACTAAAATAAGTAAGCAAAACTTTCTCAGGTATGTTGACTTTTGTGTCTGTGCTGCTTAAACAGTAGGTCGGCAAAGCACACTGGAGCCTGTGAACTTCCACAGTGGATACCCTGCCTTGTGTTACCAAAAGGAAAGGGGCAGAGGGTGGGAGGAAGCCTCACACTGTCATGAGGCCACAAAGCCAGTAAAAAGGTGAGGGCTTCACCATCTATTCAACTGTATCCACCTTTGCTTATGTTCACTTTAATTTTAAGCTGCTCAATAATCACTCAAGTCTACAAAGGTGAAGGAGGGGGGCACTGTACATGCAAGCAGAATGTGGTTGTGAGAGTTCTACAAACTCAAATCAGAAGCAGAGGCCAGGAGCAAACACCTGTCTTGTGTCCTTTGTTCATGAGACCGTTCACTCCAGTGAATAAAGTATCACTGTCTCCTCTGTTTCTGTACTGCAGTATTAGTAGCATTAGTATCAGCCCCAGAAATAGGCATGTAAACTTCCTATGCTAACCAAGCTGTAAGCATCTTCACACCAAAACTATGCCTATGTTACCAAGTTCTCATAAACCATCATCAACATCTAAAGGGACAGACAGTTTTCTGTCTTGTGATGACTGATACTCATTTCCCAGTCAATTGTCAAAAAAATTCATCTATCCAGAGTGGGAGGAAAGAGACTGGTGATAAACATGGGAGGGCTAACGGTGCTGAAATAATCTCACCTCTCTACTAACTGCAGCATGGACAGGTTCTAGCCCCTAACCTATGCTTCCAACTGTTTAGGGTAACTTGCATTAAAAGCACCTCCAGGTATGGGGCAAAGGTATTTCTCTTTGTGAACAGTATGAGTGAATTTGGGAAAAAAAATTAGGAATGTATCAGAAAGAACTGGGCTCTGAAGACCACTTCAGACATAAACAAAAAACACAACAAAAAATGACAAAAAAAAAAACCAAAAACTAAAGAAAAACAACAATAAAAAACCACATTACCCTTTGATCCACTTTGTGAGGCAGACCATTTATGGCTAAGTTTTGTATTTCACCCATAAGGTGTCCTGGCACAATAGGAGACAACCAAACTAGATGCAGACTCAGGCATAACTGACTGCAATGCAGGGTCTTTGCTGCCAGAACAGTAGGCAAAGGAGAAAAGCAAAAAGAAGTTTCACTGGAACAACAGACATATGTGAGCCAAAGACACTATGAGATCTTCTCCTTCCCTTCAGGTCTCCATCTCCTTTCACCACTTGCAGTCAGGGCATGGCATTCACAGAAACAACCCAGCAGCTTTTCTTTAATGCAGTACTTGCTAAAGAGTGAGTGGAAATTTGCTACCCAAAGTGATTAGTATTGCTGGTCAAAACACAGATGCCTTGAGCTGCATAAAATCAGAGGAGATGATGGCCCAGCAGCAAATGCCTTGACATGATGTTTGGGATTACAAACCAAGGCCTGCACTTTGTATGAAAAAGCAGCAAGCAGACTGCCAAGATCCCTCTCTAAATACATTTCAAAGTAGGTTATTGTGAGGAGTGTGAGCACTATGATCTCAGCTGCCGACAAGTACTTTTGTGGGAAGCAGTTCACAAGTGGGAACTCATTCTCCCAACAATTCAGGCTTTCACCCATATTCGTGCTGTGCAGTTAAGCTAAGTGGAATTAGTGCTGGTGAAAGGGGTCATATGGACAGCCCTTGAGACAGAAACCTTATTTATCTACAGAAATTCCAGTGGCCAGCAGCATTGTATGATACATCTTACAAGCATGGGCCAAAGCCACGTGCAGTTCTCTCCAGCTCCCTAAACAACTAATCCTGGACTACTGGACTACCCAACCCCAACTTTCTGTATGAGTGCAGGGAAAGTTTTTGCAATTCATGGATTCATGCAAAGTAAACAGAAGAGTAACTTGAAAGCATTTTTATATAGCACACAGAGCACCTATCTGTTTTCTGATTAGTGCCCTGTTTGTCTGAGTCTGAACAGAGGACATCCAAAACTAAATCTATTAGTATTCTGGTCTAATTACAAAATAAACACATTGTATGATAACCAAAATGTATTTTGCCATACTTGCTGGATACTGTTTTCCTCCCTCTCTTCTCAGGCTCCTTCATCTCTCTCCTGGAATTGCTTAATAATTACAGACCAAAACTTCCAGTTAAGATCTCCTTTAGCTATTATGAGGATGAAAACCATGAGAAGAACATAACGCCAGTAAGGCAGAAGTTTAGCCTGGTCTTAGATCCTTTTTTTGCTGTAAAGTGAGGCATATACCGTAATTCCCCTGTGTCTTCACAAAGCACATGGATTGTGTCTAGGCAAACTTTGAAGGACTCTATGCATATACCTCACATGTAAGATAGCAGCATATCACACAGCTGTCAGAGAAGCATCCCTTATTAACGTTCTTCAGCTTGTTTTATGAACTGAGATTCTGCAGAGGAGAAAAGCAAATAAAATAAGCTGTCCAAAACCAGCGCTATACAATGGTACAGGAGTAAAGACACACGTGAAAATAGGTGCACCAGAGGTCCATGCAATGAATGAGTAAACTAGAACACTTCTAACTGCAAGGAAGATTAGGGTGCTAGAACATTTATTGTAGCTTGGAATCCTTTCATTTCTTAAAATGCAATGGCAGATGGCATTAAGAAAACTGCAGTTGGATTCACTGTTGTTCAGCAAGTGTTAGCAGAAACAACATCTGGCTCCCTTCCTTGTGTTTCTCATTGTTTTCAAATGGAAATATTCCTTATTTAATTACTTTCTAGCTACCTTACACAAGGCAACCCACACACTCCTCTGGTGGATTCTTCTACAAGACTGCAGGTTGAAGTATCACAGCAATTCATTGACTTTTGATATCATGTTCTTTCAATGGTAACCACTGAAATTCTGGATTGATCACCAATAATTAAGACAATTCAAAAGCTCATTGCTGCAGACATCCTAAAACTATGTATCTTAAGTCTACCCCTGAATGAATATATGCTTATGTTTGCATGCCACTGCCCTAATGCATGTTCCAAAGTGAAACTACTGAGGCTTCATTTATCCCTGGCTTCTACAGTTAGAGGGCTGTTTGTTTGAGAAGATAGGGTAGGGATTCATTTGTGGCATGTCTGCCTTCAGCCCTGGCAAATGAGACTGGCAAAATATTGCCTTCCACCTTCCTATTGAACTTAGGGGTAAACTGCAATACAGTGCTGAATGAAAAAACATTTTCCCCAGGAAACTGGAAGCCAGCAGGTGTTTACCTTGGAGTTAAACCTTCTGTTCCACCAAAGCAGTGTGTTGGAACAGTTATGCACCAGGATAGTCTTCTTAGATAGAAAGTGTTTGGGGAACAGTCAATAATGCATTGCCCAGCCTGAAATCCTACTTAGACAAGGCTTTTGAAACACTAGACCTTTCCCCCTCCAAGCCACAAAACAGTGTTAACATCCCCTGCATAAAAGGCAAGACCAGTCCTGCTTTTGCTTCTTAAACTACTACTGTTCCCACAAATTCTCCTGTATCAGTTCCTCAGCTTGTTTATACTTGAAGTTCCTTGGAGCAGTGGTAGCTTCTCCTCTTGCTCCTCATTGGAGCTTAGCTACAAAGAATAATAGTCAAATCTGCATTGGCAACAACTTTGATAGCCAGGCATCAAGCCCAGAGGAAGCATCAGAAATTCACTGACCTAAATATATTCTCCTATGCTTGCTCTGCATTCTCAGTTACAGCCATAGTTCAGAGGGATGAGTTTGCCTTTGAACCCATTGATTATGATCACACAGTCATAGCAATGCTTTCCCAAAACACTGCTCACACTGGACCATGGAGAAGAGTATCACGGTGAACAAGTAGATAATGGGGTGAACAAGTTCAATTCATATGAATTACTAGGCACCAAATTCACCAAACCAGACTAGCACTGCTACTTTCTGGTTACAATATCGACACACATGGGTTTATGCCACAGGGTCCTCCATTCCAGGAATCTAAACACTGCAGTGCAGATAGCAGAGCAAAGCCAGGCACAGAAAAATAGCTGTACTTCCTCATTCTGGATTAGACTCCCTTGTAAAACACATTCTTCGTCCTCAAGTCTAGTCTAAAGGTCACCTTCAAGTGTTCTCATTAATGTTCAGGAGACTATTTCACACACTAACTCAGCTCTAAGCTTTATGGATAACTGCACAGCCCCCATTCCCTAGCATCCAATGGAAAGATACTCATGTAAGATGGAGGTTAGAACGGACCATTATGATCACCAAACCTGATCTTTTGCAGAGCACAAACTGTAGAATCTCACATAATAATTTTTCATTCACTATCCCGTGTACGGTTCTGGTGATCTCAACATCAAAAGGACATGGAAATGTTGGAACAAGTCCAGAGAAGAGCCATGAGGATGATCAGGGGTTTGGAGCACCTCCCATATGAAGACAGGCTGAGAAAGTTGGTGTTGTCCAGCCTGAAGAAGAGAAGGCTGCGTGGAGACCTCATAGCAGCCTTCCAATAGCTGAAGGGGGCCTATAGGGAGGCATGCTGGGGAGGGACTCTTCATTAGGGACTGTAGTGATAGGACAAGGGGTAATGGGTTCAAACTTAAACAGGGAAGTTTAGATTAGATATAAGGAAGAAGGTCTTTACTGTGAGAGTGGTGAGGCACTGGACTGGGTTGCCCAGGGAAGTTGTGAATGCTCCATCCCTGGTGATGTTCAAGGCCAGGTTGGACAGAGCCTTGGGTGACATGGTTTAGTATGAGGTGTCCCTGCCAATGGCAGGGGGGTTGGAACTAAATGATCTTAAGGTCCTTTCCAACCCTAACTATTCTATGATTCTATCTCTCGCAGAGGTGGAAACAGAGCTGGCACTGCATGGTATAATTATTCCTTTTTCTAACTCCCATCTACAAAAGTCCAGGATGTGTCTCTTAACAGCCAAAGACACTTCAACAAATTATGTTTGATAATCACTCGAATTCTGGATCAAGCTTTCCATTTGACCTTCCTTACCCAATGAGCAGTAAATGCTTTACTAGCATCAGTGAATTTAGTCTCAGGTTATGCCTTAAAGGAGCTTATTTTCCCTATTTCACAGATATAGAAACAGAATTAGAAATCAGAATATTACAGTTGTACAGAGCGGTATTTGTAGAGCTACAAGCAGAATGTAAGTGTCCTACTTTCAAGATCAATTCCATTTGTGATACAGCAGTTTCCTTTAAATTAATCAGGTAATACAGAAAACTAGTCTTTTATTGTTTTTCATAGAAGAGTTCAGAAGGGACAGCCTGTGACCTATGCTATACTGCACAACAACAAAGAGAGCTTGCCCCCTCAAGTGCCTTCCCACATCCTTCCCTAAAACCCAGAATTTGTCCATCACTGAAAAAGGTTACAGAGTTTTACCCGGTAATATGTATAACGGTGTGGTAGGACTGCTCACTAAAGAAAGTAGCACGTCTTTTAGCATGGAGCACTACAGCTTCTAAACATCAAAGGAGAAACATGATCCAAGAGTCAAGTCAGGGTTGGTTTCGTTGGTGTTTGTTGGTTTTCCATTTCTTTCAGGGGCACGGGACGAGGGTGAAGCAGTGAGCTGAAAGGATAAAGAAAAAAAAAAACCAACAAACAAACAAACCCTCCATACTACTTCAAATTTCACTGTACTCGAGTGCTTCTAAGATGACTTCTGCCTTTGTGTAAATGTAACACAGCCTTGAATCTGTAGGATATAGGCTTCACCTCAAAACTTCTTTCTACAGCTTAACAAACATCCACTGGTAGATCCAGTTTACTGGTAGGTTACCAAATTGCAGTTGATCAGACCTAGACAGCTGTAATTCCTAATGCTTCAGGGAAAAAAACATTCAGGAATCCTACTCAAATAAAATTTTTGTCCCAGACCAGTAGTATTTGTGACTGAGGTAACAGGAAGACCATATACACTACTCCAAAGCTAAGAAATAGCTACAAGTTTGATGCCTCTGGCCAAATTCTCTGCTCAGTCACAGAACAGAAGATATATCTGCCTTCAGCAAGATTTTCCTAGTATTTTGAAGGTACCCTTGGCCTCCAGTGGGATGCAAGATGTAAACAAGGCAAGAACTTGTCTCAAAATTGCCTAGTTCCTAAGACCCAACTACCAGATACAATTCCCATTAATTTTTATGATGCCATTATTTTGTTCCCATCAACACCACTTGAACTCAGTAGCTTTCCTTTTGACCTGTTCAGTTGATTCTTCTCATCTTCCAGGCTGATCCTAACACCCTACTCAATGTTCTGAGAAAGATGCGGTCTTTTCCTCCACTTTGCTTTTGAATAAATCTAAGCACTCTGGTACTAGCCTTCTGAATCCTATTAAGTTTCACTTAGTAATGATGTAGTTTCTTCTTTTAGAAACAGCAAGTAGGCTCCTCCACTGTGCTTCTTACAAACTGTTTGTGATCTCCACCACAGACAAGTATTTCCAGGGTCAAGGAAACCGTGCATGCACTACAGGTACATAGTGAAAAGAAGAGTATCTTAGAGACATCAGATAGACACTATAACTGGCATAAAAGCCTACAAATAACTGTATTGTAACCTTCAGGATATAAGGTAACCTCTGACAGGAGTCAGGAGGAATATGTCCTCTCCATCACCTTTCTTAACTTGGAGGGTGGGGGCCAGGAATGAAAAAAGGAAATGTTTCCTTTAGACTGGAACTGTGTTGAATGGCTCCAGAACACAGGACAAGAAACATTATCTCTACCAATAAGTATGAAATATGGGAATCTCAAACCATGTGATTTGTATATGATGAAGAACTTGTAACACCCTGAAGTTCCACTCATACTTCCCTCAGCATAATGCTTTTCTAATTTCTTTGCCAAATTCACTACTCTTCAAGATGTAAGCTGATCAGAAGTTGACAGCAGGGACATTTACCCTTGTAACTTGTGCAAGGAATGCAGGGGAGTATGCATTGGCTTACATTAGAGACAAGATTCCATCCGGAATTATTATTTGGTCCCTCTTGGCACAACAGTTGTTAAACTGCTACATTTTGCTACGTAACAGGACTGTCTAACCTTGCTGTGCCTGCACATATTGAATATTGATTTCTGTTGAAGCTGCTTCTAATGCAAGGCCCTGAAACAAGGGGCCCCATTGCAGTCAGGAGGAAAAGAAGGTACAGTGGAACCAGGGAGGGGTTAAGGAAAACACATGAGAAGAACATTGTACTTGGCTGTACAAGCGACCTGTGAATATGTCTCAAGAAATGTCCTGGATTATCAACTGTAATAAAATCTCTCAATGAGGAAAACAGGGATGTCCTAGAGAACTAGGAGTTCTGGTTTTCTGTGTTCACTTCATGCATGGTTTGAAAAGATTCTCTTTATAAAACTGGGGAGAAAAAAAATCCTAAACCAACAAAGTCACGGCTTGCTTTTCTAGGTAGCTGGAGAGCTGGGGATAGATGTAAACACTGCTCCTTTAAGGAGAAAGACTGCAAAATACTATTTGGGACATGGATGGGAAAGCAAGGATACAGAAATAAAGAAGTGTTTTATTTAGCTCTTATTCAGTCAACTTGAAGTGGGAGACTGAGAGCCTGACTTACTTTGGGGACAGCAGTTCCTCTGTGACGACTAAATCTGAAGAAAGGAGGATGAAGTGGGGCTGAAATAACTGAGGAACAAAATGGTCTCCAAATTATGCAGGTGTTTGCTTAAGGTGGACAGCTAGCTGTCAGGCAAGACTTTAGAAACAGCAGCAAAGATCTCAAGTTTCTTTTCTTCTTAAGGTTGGTATAACCCGATCCTCTCTGTACCATCTGCTCATGGAGTAGTCCTTTTCCCTATCTTTAAATGACAATTGATAGTATCTGCATGACACAGGCCAGAAACAGCCTTCTGCACTATTACAGTACTAATTACTTCCCCTTGAGTTGGAGGAAGACTGTCCAAGTTTCCACATATGCTCCCCATTTCCTATTGAAACATACTGGCTTAGCACGTGAACATATCTCTGCCTCTAGCACCTGGATTTGTTTGAGTAGGGAGAAGTAACTAGCCAAGTTCCTCCTTTATCTAAAGGAATAGAAGCCTATAATTTTCATACTGATATCCTAAGATCATGCCAGAAACACAGGACAAGTGCCTGCATGCACTTGGATAGAAAGACTACTTGGGCAAGATTTTTGTATTTGCTTTAGCACCATCTTAACATGGTCGAAAACTACTTCAGCTCCCTACCTGTCAAGGTTAAGCTGGTATGTTTGCTATTAGTTTTTTAACAATAGCCAAGACTGAAGAACTAGTTTTTGAGGGACCCACGTAAGAAAAATCTAGCAGTCTGTTGCAAATGCTGCTTGAGGGGCTAAGCTCTGCTTTATCTCAAGCATGCATTTTAGGATGCCTCAACTAAGTGCAGGGACAAAACACAATAAAAGAGTTTTAAGAAAGGAAAAAAAAGCAAGCAACAAACCTTATCTTCCCATCTCCACCATAAAAATGCAAAGCTACCCATATGGCCCAATGCAAAAGCATGCATTTCCTGGAAGCACCGTGCTGTCTCACTCATGCACACATACAAGATGTACTGTACAGATATCAACTGGAGGTCAAAAAATCCCACTGCTGACCAGCAAAAAAAAATCCTCATATTTCACAGTCAGTAGATTCTCACAGAGCCACATTTCACAACACAGCAGCTGAGTAAGGATTTTTAAAGGCAGAAAATACATCAAAGTGTGTAAGGTCCCAGATACATGATTTCTCCTGAAAATAAAAAGTATCTGATCCCACTGCTTAGAAGAAGAGAGAGCTGGATGTGGTTATGGGTTTGTACAATGACGTGCATGCACAGTATCATGCTAGGAAGCTTGCAGTTCTGTGATGAAGAGCATGAGCATGTGTTCATGTATCCCAGGACAAAAGTGAGTGATTGCATGCCCACTTACATACTCAGGCATACCCATGTTGATCAGGCAGAATGAAGGCAGAAACACAAGTTTGCACACATGCAGCTCGTACCTCTGCTCTGTGTACAAAACACAGATTTAGAGCCTGAGTGCAATAACTTGGCAGTCAGAAGAGAGTGATGTTTCTCATGTAGAAAATACCACCCAAGCTGCAAAAGACATTTTTCTTGCTGCTCTTCCATGCCATGTACATGTTGGCACCTCATGCCGACATGAAGTCATAGCATATTCCAGGAACAGCTCTAGGGGATTTTTTCTTCCTTTTTTTTTCTCCTTTTTTTTTTTTTAAGAAGGAAAAATGGCAAGTTTACCAAAATTGGCTTAAACATGAATACTGAGACCCTGAAAGATATGTAGATGCTTTAATTGCAGGAAAACCATCCTCCAAGAGAAATCTTCGGAATCTGTTTTCCTGTGAACACCAGCAGAGTCAAAACCACAGTGAGGTCATTTGATGACTGTGGAAGAAGACAGAGGCTTCTGCAGGCTCTTATCCAGTTTGCCTGCACTGTATTAATAACCTGGGAGTTCTGACATTCATTATGAAATCCAGTAATTTCTGATAAAAACAGGGGATGATTATGTACATTTCAGTGTTTATGACAGCATCAGCTGAGGCCTTGAAGCAGTGCTGTGGGTCTTGAATTGCTTCTCTATGCTTAAGCCACTGACTGCTTCAATTGGAACCCAAACAGTGCTTTCCTGTGATGTGTCTTCCTTCACAGACATTAATTATTTTCTAGAGCATTCTAGACCATCTAATGAAACAAAGGATTGGAAATGTGAACAGCTACTCTGCTTGGTCAGTGCTGCTACTAATATAAGATTTTCAGTGACCATAGAACCTATCTTCTCCAGTTTCACAAAGCCATGCCACAGGATCCATATCCTGTCCCTTCAACTTCTAACCCACCAACAGCATGACAGGAGCCTCAGGCACTAAAGCTGTGGACAGCAGGCGCCACCAGAATTCCAGGCAGAGAATTAAAAGCTGCTTTTTCTTTGTAGTGACAAGAAATAATTCCAGCTAACAAATGTTCTGCAGTGGGAAGACACAATGACTTTGTCATCTCTATCAATTCTGACCAGGCAAGAAACTCCCAGAAGAAATTGGATGTTACAGAACTGTACCACTGACAAATATTGATATATCTTACACCCTGGGCATTAGACTGGCATGCCCCAGAGAAGCTGGGAAGAAATGTTTCTCTGAAGCTATGACTCCTTACTGTCAAACCAGCTAAAGGATGGTAGTTATTTATCAATCAGCACTGCTTACTGGGTTGGTATTTTGGTGGCTTTTCGTAGCATAGGCTGAAATCAAAAAGAAACACTATGTATTTCCGAGAACACTGAGAAACAAAATGCATCAAATAATACTTGTACCAGTCTCACACATCCATTACTGGAAACTTCTTCATTGTCAGGGTTACAGTGCCACCAAAATGTTCAGATACAAGTGCCGGCTGATGACAGATAATCCTTCTAAAATACATTTAGCCACATGCACAGAGAGGCAAAGAACACATTATCAAGAGACTGAGCAACACCAAACACAAGAAAAATTTTATTAGATTTTCCAACTTGCAGCATTGGTTTCAGGCACACAAGTGGCACTTCCATGTGTTTTAACTAAGCTTTGCTTACAGGACAAAGCACACAAGAAGTCCCTTTTATTCTGAAGCCTGTGGACTTCAAATAATCCAGACAATTTTTCAAGTTCAGATGCCACAGAAAAAGAGCAATGATCCCTGGGTCATGCTATTTTTAATGCCTGTATCCCTGCCATGTAATCACTTCCATGCAACTTCTACAGAGGATGGCAGCTATGGAACAGCACTCTTAGTACTGAGAAATGAGAAGAAGAAAAAGTGAGAGCGCGAAAGGGAGAGCGCGAAAGGGAGAGCGCGAAAGGGAGAGCGCGAAAGGGAGAGCGCGAAAGGGAGAGCGCGAAAGGGAGAGCGCGAAAGGGAGAGCGCGAAAGGGAGAGCGCGAAAGGGAGAGCGAAAAAATCTGGGCAGGAATAAATGTTTAGAAGAAGAAAAGAACTTGTCTAGAGACCTCACTGTGATCCCTAAAGTTTCCCAGAATCAGACATTAAATACAAACAAAATACCCATGCTTTAGAATCATAGAATCATAGAGTAGTTAGGGTTGGAAAGGACCTTAAGATCATCTAGTTACAACCCCCTGCCATGGGCAGAGACACCTCCCAATAAACCATGCCACCCAAGGCTACGTCTAACGTGGCCTTCAACACAACCAGCGATGGAGCATTCACAACTTCCCTAGGAAACCCATCCCAGTACCTCACCACCCTTACTGTAAAGAATTGCTTCCTCATATCCAATCTGAACTTCCCCTCTTTAAGTTTGAACCCATTACCCCTTGTCCTATCACTACAGTCCCTAATAAAGAGTCCATTCCCAGCATCCCCATAGGCCCCCTTCAGATACTGGAAGGCTGCTATGAGGTCTCCACACAGCCTTCTCTTCTCCAGGCTCAACAGACCCAACTTTCTCAGCCTATCTTCATACGGGAGGTGCTCCAGTCCCCTCATCATCCTCGTGGTCCTCCTCTGGACTTGTTCCAACAGTTCCATGTCGTTTTCATGTTGAGGACACCAGAACTGCACACAATACTCCAAGTGAAGTCTCAAAAGAGCAGAGCAGAGGGGCAGGATCACCTCCCTCGACCTGCTGGTCAACGCTCCTTTTGATGCAGCCCAGGATACAGTTGGCTTTCCGGGCTGCAAGCACACACTAAAGCCGGCTCATATTAAGTTTCTCATCAACCAACACTCCCAAGTCCTTCTGTGCAGGGCTGCTCTGAATCTCTTCTCTGCTCAACCTGGAGCTGTGCCTGGCATTGCTCCAACCCAAGTGTAGGACCTTGCACTTGGCATGGTTAAACTTCATCAGGTTGGCATCAGCACACCTCACAAGCGTGTCAGGGTCCCTCTGGATGGCATTCCTTCTCTCCAGCTTAACTACCAAACCACACAGCTTGGTGTCATCAGCAAACTTGCTGAGGGCGCACTCAATCCCATGTCACCCACAAAGATGTTGAACACGACCGGTCCCAGCACCAATCCCTGAAGGACACCACTCATTACTGGTCTTCAGCTGGACACTGAGCCATTGACCACAACTCTTTGCATGCAACCATCCAGCCACTTCCTTAACCACTGTAGTGGTCCATCTATCAAATTGATGTCTCTCCAATTCAGAGACAAGGATGTCATGTAAGACAGTGTCAAACACTTTGCACAAGTCCAGGTAGATGACATCAACTGCTCTACCCCTGTCCATCAGTTCCATAGCCCCAACATAGAAGGCCACCAGATTGGTCAGGCAGGATTTCCCCTTACTGAAGCCATGCTGGCTGTCACCAAGCACCTCTTTGTTTTTCATGTGCCTTAGCATGCCTTCCAGGAGAATCTGCTCCAAGATTTTGCAGGCACAGAGGTGAGGCTGACTGGTCTGTAGTTCCCCGGCTCATCCATTTTCCCCTTCTTGAAAATGGGGGTTATAGTTCCCTTTTTCCAGTCATTAGGAACTTCACCTGACTGCCATGATTTCTCAAATATGATGGACAGTGGCTTAACAACTTCATTTGCCAGCTCCTTCAGGACCTGTGGATGGATTTCATCAGGTCCCATGGACTTGTGTACGTTCACGTTCCGAAGATGGTCTCGAACCAGATCCTCTCCTACAGTGGACCTAGGGTTTTCATTCTCACAGTCCCTGCGTCTGCCTTCCAAGACATGGGTGGTGTGGTCAGAGCATTTGCCAGTGAAGACCGAGGCAAAGAAGTCATTAAGAACCTCAGCCTTCTCTAAATCCAGGGTAGCTAGTTCTCCTCAATAGCTTCTGGAGACAGCCCACATTGTCCCTAGTCTGTCTTTTATTTGCAACGTACCTATAGAATCCCTTCCTGTTATCTTTCACATCCCTAGCCAAGTTTAATTCTAAGTGGGCCTTACCTTTCCTAACCTGGTCCCTAGCTTCCCAGACAACATCCCTGTATTCTTCCCAGGCCACCTGTCCTTGCTTCCACCTTTTATAAGCCTCTTTTTTCCTTTGAATTTTCCTCAGCAGCTCCTTATCCATCCAACGAGGTCACCTGGCCCTCCTGCAGCACTTCCTTCTAGTTGGGATATATTGCTCCTGAGCTTGCAGCAGGTGATCCTTGAATATCAACCAACAGTCTTGGGCCCCCCTGCCCTCTAGGGCTAAATCCCATGGAACCTTACTGAGCAGGTTCCTGAAGAGGCCAAAGTCTGCTCTCTTGAAGTGCAGGGCAGTGAGCTTGCTGCACGCTCTTCTCACTGTCCTGAGGATCTTGAACTCAACCATCTCATGATCACTGCAATCAAGGCTGCCCTGGAGCATCACATTTCCAACCAGCCCTTCCCTGCTGGTGAGGACGAGGTCAAGCATGGCACCTCTCTTTGTTGGCTCCTCTATCACTTGCAGAAGGAAGTTTTGCCTTGCACACAATCGAGGAACTTCCTGGTTTGCTTGTGCCAGGCCGTACCATCCCTCCAACAGATATCAGGGTGGTTGAAGTCCCCCATGAGAACTAGGGCCTGCAAGTGTGAGGGTATTCCTTTTTATGTTGAGAACAATTACTGGGAACAAACTTCCCAGTAATGTGGTAGAATCCCCATCACTGCAGGTTTCCAAGGTGCAACTGGACAGGATACTAGATTGTGTCATCTAGACTCTTTTTCCTATAAAAGTTTGGATCAGATGATTTTTTGAAGGTTCTTTCCAACATGGGTAGTGTCATGAATCTATGTCCATTCAACTGAGGATTTTCTTAAGCAATTGAGGTTTAACATTCAGCTGAGTGCACCCTAGATTCCACTTTCTGAAAGCCACCTATATGGACCAACATTTTCAAATAGACATGCAGTTGATTTTATACCATTGTTAGGATTTCAATGTGACATTTGTCCAGCAGTAACACCAAAATGACTTCACAGTGGTTACAGGACTGGTTGGGCATTTATGTCTGTGCTGTCCACGCTCTTTCAGCTTTACTGTTGGCTTTGGATCCTCTACTTGCACAGCCATAGTATCTGTAATATTATGATTTTTAGCTTTGCAACTGGAGCCAAACAAGCACACTGGTTATTTCATCTATTGCTTTCCAGTTGCCAGTCTTTAAGCCTAGAGCACTGAAGTTTATGTAGAACACCCCTTTGTTCTGCTGACCTCTACTGACTTCTAACCCTCCACCATGCATTTCCTGCTGTCAACAGAGAAGCTGAAATGGCTAGAATCATTAGATGAAGGCATCAGTGTTGGCGAATGGTAACTAGGCTAATGCAAAGGAGTTATGTCCCGGCTGACCATAGCCCTTCATGTTTCTGAAGGTTCGAGGTACAAAGAGGTGCAGAAATACTGGTACACAGAAGAACTGAGGTGAGGAAGAACTAGACTTTGTGCAGGGGAAAAGCAAGAGAATATGAGGACAGACATATGAAATATGTCATCCCCCTAAATGGGGCAGTGAAGTATTTGTAAACCCACTTACTATATGAGAAATTATTGTTATTTCTAGCTTTACTGAAAGGTCTGATTGTGGCACATGAAGCTATGGCCTTCTAAATCTAAATTTTTTGAGTAAAACAACACTGAGGGATCACAGCAGAGCTTTTTGTAGTAGCTATGTATGCCTGCTTAAAAGTCAGGTTACTTACCCAGCTGGCTAACATGTCCTGAAGTTCAAGTCACCACAGCTGCCATCCATTTCAAAACTCCCCAGACTAAAGTTAGTTCAGGTCTGTCAGTGTGCATCGTGCATTTTCTGTCTTAAGCAGTGGTGAGGCAACATTACGCTGGTACATTGCTGTTGCTTTCCATAACTTCATTTCACCATCAGCTAACATGCATACCAATGGTTAGAGATGGAAGAAAAGGAGACTGTAAGGTACAGTAAGTCTCTGCCATGATACAGAATCAACTTGTGTTGCCTCAGTACAGTGGCAGTAATATCATCTCACAGAAAAGTGAGATGTCATCACATTAACTGGGTGTTTGTAAAGTAGCTCAGGATGAAAAGTAAATGGCCAAGAGTAAGATTACTGCTTATGTTACAGTGCCATTCATTAGAGCAAGTGCCTGTCTAAATTGTCAAGATTTGTAAATTCATCCTCTCAAGTAATGCTCTCAGGAATTCTTCATTATTCAAGTTCATTCCTGGTAGGACATCAAAGCAGTAGTATTTCTCAGCTATTGTACCACAGACTGCCTTAGGCTGTAATGTGAAGGTGACTTGTGAATGGGGCATTTTCTTCCTGTGGAAGAAGGAACTGGGAAATCTGTACTATTCCTCCACATGGAAGGTAGAGATAGGAGGCCTGAATACACAAACAAATAAGCATTAGCTGGGAAAAATAGCAAATAGGGAAGAAAAAGAAGAAAGGTGATAAAAGAAGACTAACCAGAGCCAAAAATTCAGGGAGGACAAATATTTTAAGAGGGCCCAATCAGAAGGTTAAATGTGGAAAAACAAAAATCAGTAGCTATTCAAGTTCATATGAAAGACAAACCCTGGAAAAGGACAGCTCAAAGTAGAGAATGAAACCAAAAACAAACAAACCATAAGGCAATGACAGGCAGAGTCAGTCAGGAAAAGATAAATATGGAACTCAAGAGGTAACAGTTCAGGAGAAAAAATGCAAGAGATTCATATGAATTTTAAGGCTGCAAAATTTAGGCAAGCAGAGTTGTCTAAGAAGGCTGCGGTACCATTCAGTGGGAGAGCTCTCAAAGTCCCTTCTCCCACTACTTGGCAGGGAATCTGACACCTGTGAAACTTCAGCAAAGGGTAGCTCAAGACAAAAATGCCATAGAGGCAAAACGATGCCTGTGACATGACAAGGAAAAATACCTAGCTCAAGATTTTTCAAAGCTATCCAGAATGTGAGGGCACTTAAAATGAAACTTAAGTCTGCAGAAATGGGAATATACAAAGTCAATGGAGAAGGAAAAGGTCTGCCCAGGTCACTTCTACATACTCCATGCACCAATTCCATCAACCTGACAAATCAAATGAAAAAGAAAAGTGAAGCAGGAAAAAGTGATACTGAGACACTGGGGTTTATGGAAGACTTTTTTTTTTTTTTTTTTTTTTTGGTAGAAGACATCAAAAAGCAAGGAACATATTTTGACTACCCAAAAAGTTTCATTTTGGACAACTCAGCTGCTTAAGTTCTAGCTAAGGTGCACAGGGAAAAGCAGGAGAAACACATTCCTGTACAGCATGGTTTGAAGAGGTTATGTAATTGTGCACAATCTGTGAGGAGGGAAAGCTTGTGTATCTGTGTGTGTATGTGCATGTGAACATGTGTATCCATCCAGAAAAAAAAAAAAAGTGAGGATGAGTGAAAGTTTGAATCTCCCAACCTAAACATAGAATTTTATCTTTATACAAAAGAATGTGAGAGATGGATTTAATTTCTTTTTATTAGGAAGGAAGCTTTCAAACTCATTCACCATTTCTATTTCTATATTTTTTTCATCCTAGGACTCTGCCTAATTCAATTGAGTTCACCAGTTAAAGTCTACCCACCCTTACAGGGAAGGACAGAGGAGACAGAAAAACAGATGTTAACAGACTGACAAATTTTGGAAAATACCACATGCACCCGTGACATGTAGGGCCCAGATGACAAAGACATAAAAATCTAGCCCCCTGAAAAGATGACTGCATAGAAATCAATGTCACTGAGAAATAACAGACTTTCTGAGAAGCCAAAATAAGGATGCTGGCACCAACTCTGATGAGGTCTGTATCCCACCCAGAACAGTTTGGTGAATCACCTAAGTCAGGCAGCAAGTCAGTCTTCAGAATCAGACACTGATGTCCCATACCACACAGACAAGCACTGAGGATATATTTAATAATCCAGAAATCCATCATCCATCCTCTGCTGTAAGTGGTAAACTGTATTTTCTCCTGCCTTATCTCAAAGCCAAGAATACAGTCAGTAAGTCAGGATTCCCAAGAGTCTCTACTATTCTCCCGGAGAATAACTAAAGTGCAGTAATGCATAGTTTCTTGTGCAAGTTGCATTGGAAAAGGAAGACTAAGTTACCACCTGTTAATCATCATTATCTCTGCCTGCATAAAAGAACATGTTTATAATTAAATTATGTTTGAAGTTAAAACAAGAGGGAAGGAAGAAAAGCTGCTTAAGAGCTGCTTTTGGGCTGCTCAAAGGAATTAGGATAAGACAGGGTGTTTTTTTCCCCCAGGTTGGGCCTAGGATATGCCATCAAGAGATATTTATTCATTTGTAGGAAAGGTTAAAGTACCATCAATTTTCACTTCTCTTGTTATAGAACACACCCAGAATCAAACTATGTTTAGACAGGTTGAGCAGGGTATAATTCATGTTGATAAAGACCCAGTAAACATTGCCCAGAAAGAAGCACTGCAGCCCGCCTCAGGAAAGCTGAACTCCATTTAAAACCACTTAAAAAGGAAACTTTACAAATTAAGAGTTGGTAATGAGAAAAAGATCAAAGGCAGAACTACATGCTGATTATGAGAGAACTTAATTAAGGAAATTGTACCCATCTGCACAATGCTAAAATAGCAACATGCTCGTTTCCAGAATTACCAATATTCCTACTTCACAATAAAAATCAGAATAGTGTCCAGGCTGGAGCCATTTCATAACACTGCTGTCCATGTATCCATGTATTTTCCAGATCTTTGTCTTAGGTATTAAGCACTTACAGCAAGCTCAAGGTTCCTTGTAGAAATATGTTCAAGCAAAAAAAAGGTCTGAATGTCAGACTCTGCTTGGTTTGTGTGGCAAGGTTTTGATAGCAGGGGGACACAAGGGGAGGGTTCTGTAAGAAAGTACCAGAAGCTTCCCCTGTGTCTGACAGAGCCAATGCCATCCGGCTCCAAGAGTGACCTGCCGCTGGTCTGATCCCACCAGCGGTGGTGGTAGAGTCTCTGGGATAACATAGTTAAGAAGAGAGGGGAAACAGCAACTTCAGCCAAAGAGAGACATGAGAATATGCAACACAAACAGCTCTGCAGAAACCAAGGTCAGTGAAAAAGGAGAGGAAGTCCTCCAGGTGCCAGAGCAGATTCCTCTGCAGTCTGTGGTATCACTTTCTAAAGCGAGAAAAGAGACTCCAACATTAGTGCTGCCTAGGAACTTTCAGGTATCTTTTCTTCCTGGAAGTGCTGCCTCACTGGAAAATTTTGGTCATTTGCTTTGGCATTCTGAATGAATGGCAGCTGTGAGCTGCATTTGCAAGTAAGCCTTACAGTACCATGCACAGTATGCTCAGTGTATCACAAATGTATATATTTACTAAGAAAGTAAAGAAAACATGGGAGGAATTCTCAGCATCAGGCCCTCAATGTTTGAGCCTGTTAAATGTATTCAATATCACATTTGCAGAGGGGGGAGGTAATAGCAAAGAATGTTGTTGTTCTGCAAGCTGAATCCAGCCACTTGTTTCCTTCTATGGACATTATATTGCCTTTTAAGAGTACATTTATTTCTGGCTGCCTCTCTTGTATGAACCCTCTCCCCAGGATTCTGTGCAACTGCTCCGGATCAAGGAACTCTAACAACAGTCACCAGCAGGACTTGGAGAGCAACGTTTGCTTGTCATGACCCTCTTCTTCAGTTTCTGTATAACAAGTGAGGAGCCAAAAAGAGAACAGTGGTGGACTGTTTATTAATGCTTAATTAGAGTCCCAAGGAAGCCATGTTTGGGTGTGCAGTTGAACTTCAGCCTCCTAAGTCCTTGTGAGGGCTGACCAAGCACCAACAAATATATGGACCCTCCTCTTTTTTAGTGTCCTGAGAACTCCTTCAGCACCTATTCCCTGCACATAGGGCTGAGACCTCTCTGTGCTTTCTGAACTGAACCAGGGGTGCTACACAAAACTTGCATTACCCGCATGGGAGGAGGAATGCCCAGATAACATAGGAAGTCCAGTCAGGTATCCTCTCCCACTCCTGTCACACATTTCCAACGAGAGAACGTAAGTATAGGTATAGTACAATTTATGTCACTCCTCCTTCTTAGAAGAACCATCACAAAATGAAATCACCATATCAGAGCTATACTCCAAGTAGGAAAAAGAAAAAAAAGATTTTCAACAAGCCTATTGCCTTTGATAAGTAAGGCCAATCATTACCATTCATATTTCATAAGCAAACAAAAAAAATCAATGAGTGACTACAAGGGCTTGTCATAAAACAGAAGAGTATGCTGGGTTCTGAAAAACTTAGTAGGTGCAGGGCACCTGCAGCTATGGTGGCACTGACTAGAGACATACTTTAGGTGCAAGCTTAGCACATTGCAAAACCTTTTTCTTGGAATGTAGCTGCTCTACTTAAAACTGGATGACAAATATTTTTTTCCCCTGCCTTTGTTATAAGGGGGAGGAGGGGATACTTATAAAAGAAAAAAGTGTTTAAATTTCTTTGCTAATCAGAAAGAACTCTACATGCACCAGTAAAATACAGACACAAACTTCAGAAGGGCTCAAAACCTCAAAAAAGGTGATGAATCCAAACAGAAGTCCCACTTTTCTCACACTATCTGCTCTACCTATCTATTACCCACCATCCACTCTAATCCAGGAGCCAGACCTTTTGTGTTGTCTCTCCCTCCTCTCCACCCTTTGTCCTCCTGCCCCATAATTCTACCCTCAACCTCAGACAGTTTACCTGAGACTGGTACTTCTCTGCAAAAAGTCCTGATTTTGATACACTCTGTTAAAAAAAAACCTGTCTTATAAGAGGCATCCAACCTTAATCATATCACTTTAAATCAGTAGCATGCTGATTAGTCTAGCATAAAGTATAGTAGCATGCTGAATGAACCATACATTTTTTCCTACTGAGTTTAAGGGCATTTGAGGAATCTTGTAAATTATGCCATTGAGCACTGTCCAGAGAGGGAAGCTGCATGGGAACGTATCAAGGTCACAGCAAACCTTTCTCAGCTCTCTCTCCCTTCCATGCCTGCCCTCAACTGGAGCTTAGCGTGGGATCCTGACAGCAGGAGGTTCCCACTACAGGCCTTTGGCTTCATCTCTCCATCAGTCCCCGGACTCTCAGCTCTTCTCAGAAACCCTCCATGCACTTCGAAGAAGAGAGATCCCAGGCATTTGTCTGGGGCTCTGGGAGCTGCTTGCCTCATTCTTTCTGAGGAAGCAGCTGGAAAGTTGCCTTCAAAAACTCATTTGTGAGCTGCATTCCTCTGAAAGCTTTATCAGCTGGCTCATTTAAAGCAGGTTTTTACAGAGGGATGGGAGAGCTGGGCTGGATGAAAGAACTGGATGAACGTCTTTAGCTATCCCAGGCACCATATCCTCAGACTCAAGTCATTCTTCACAAAGTCCTCAGTGAAAGCTTTTTACAGGTGCAAAAACATAAATATGCAGACCACTTTCTCCTCCCCATCTCATCTCCCTGGCCCCAGAGTTCCCAGGCACTTACACATAATCTCTGCCTATCTAAGAAAATGCGAATGGCCACCTTTTCCGGCTTCTGTCTGTCTGAGAATTGACTGGAAAGACTAAAAAACTCCAGAGACTAAAGAATTCATCAAACCAAGGCACAATGACACTGATGATGAAGAACATTGGGAAGAGAAGCACAATTTTAATTATCTTCCCTTCTTAGGGAAAAACAGAAGGTGAGAAAGTCAAGAATCCTCTCAGATCATAGGAACATCGTAAGAAAGAGGAAGAACTGTTAGAGACCAGTATTAGCACAAAACCAAATGGGCGTGAACTGGCTACGAACAAATTTAGTTTGGAAATTCAAAGCACATTTCTAAAGATCAGAGGATCATGGTACTTGAATGGCTTCCTAATAGGAAGCAACAGAAGCAAAGACATTTAATTTTGAGGCAGAGACTGGTAAATTTACAAAGGGTAAATTATCCCGCAACATAATTTCCTGCAACTACAGAAATGCTGTACTCTGTGACTCGGGAGATCTCTTTCAGTCCTGCACACCTCATCTTCTGCTGAGCCAAGACAAGATAAATAAATAAATGAATAAATAAATAAATAAATAAATAAATAGAATCCAGAGACAAGGTGCAATAAAGCCAGATTATTTAGCAGGGTGAGCCTGCTTTCTTTATTAAGCAAACTGATGGTGGGTTTTTAAGTGGAGTTTGTCCACCTGTAGGGACTTCGGTATTTTCAGGTGAAAATTAGGATCATAAGGAAGACTGAATCAGGAACAATCTATATATCTATGACGACCTGCAATGAGCAGTATGGAGGTGAACACTCCTACCTATCATGCAATCATTAGACTAGACTGTGAGAAGTTATATTCACAGACCTGTATCCAGTGGCAAAGCTGTCAAAAGAAACTGTAAAAGGGGGTAGATAAGTGGGAAAATTAAAACAGCAAATCATTCATGAAGAATCCAAGTTAAACAAAGAAGTTTCATTTGACATGCAGATGGGTATAGAAACAATCATGTCTTTTTCAGACTTGACTGAAGTTTTACTGGAAAGAAGTCTCAAAACCATTAGAAAGAGTCAGCAGGGAGAAATCTTTTCACATTCTATTTCTATATTGAAAAGTCCTGGATAGTACCATCCTATTCTACACACAGAAGCAAAAGCAAAACTCATGAAGCTGAAAAAGCGCAAAAAATATAGTACTGTAACATAAGAAGTCATCTGTGAAATCTCCCATAGCACATCAAATATGAGGTATTCATTCATTCCCACAAATGGAGTCAGTGTTGATCTATAAGCTGCAGCTCTGTGTTACACATTTCAGTTTCATGCATTTAAGCCAGACAAACATTCCCAGGGGGTAGAAAGAACCCACTACAGTGAGTTGTGGTTCTATTTCGGATCACATCACAGCATAACAAATCACAGCTTCAGACACTCGGATAAGGGACTCAATAAACCAAGTAGCATGATAACTTCATAGAATCATACAATCATAGAATAGTTCATGTATATCCCTTCCACTCACACAGCCATGTGTAGAACCAAATCCCTTCAAACTGTACAACTACAGAGCAATGATCACTCTCCTACCTACATGTATCCATGTACCATTATTCAGCCAAATATATATCCTTAAATACATTGTTTACTACATACTGTTGTACAGTAGTACTATCTAACCCTGTCCACAAACACACACACACCAAGCCTGTTTATCAGTCTTGACCTCTTACATTTGATGGAGCAGAAGAGAACATAAATTTTTAATGCAAAAAAGTTCATTTGGTGCTGGCTTGTTCTGGTGGTTTTTCATCTGTGCTCCACAAAAAGTGATTCTTGGAATCAGTCACTAGACCTATTTAGTAACCCACCAGTTCCCTGTGACCACTGTCCCACAAGAAACTCTGAGTGCTGAGAATGATACAGTGATTCCCCTGTTGGTCTAGCATATTTTTAGAGTCAAAGTGGTTTGTAAATTAAGTAAACATTTTGAAGAGAAAAAATAACAACCCACAATATAAAGGTTGGGTTGGAAAACCAGCCATATTGCAAGTAGCCTGTACTGGAACTCCAGTTCTGAGTCTGATCTTTGCTCTGCTTCCCAAAGAAATATTTTGAAAACATGCAAGGGCATTAAAAAACAGCTTCCTTTAATAACGCACTTACAGCACCCTGTGCAGATTTCTATTTGAAATATGGAAAGGTTCCTGTTAACCACCAAGTAAAGATGAGAGACAAGTCTTTCAGGAGAGTTCAAATATTGCCGAGGTACGAGATGCTGTATTTTCCTAAAGAATTTTGCAAATTGAATGCCTGGCTATTAATATCATTTGGCTCTCTGGCTGAGAAACTGAAAATGTAACTCTGAGCTATTTTGACTGTCTGGGCCTTAGGACATGAAAGGAGTCAAAGTAGCAAGCACGGGCTTAAGTCTCCAAACCCTGACAGTCACACTTTCTTCTTCTTTCTCTATTACTCTCAAAGTCAAAGCTCTGCAGTATTTGCCTTCTTTACAGCTAATTAAGGTGTCTTAAAAAGATAAATGAAATGGGGAAAAAAGTAACATGACTGGATTATATATATATGTGCATTTTTCCATTTTAATTTCACCTACCAGTCAGCCACCTTAAGCATAACACGGGATGGCTGGCAAGAGCACAACATTATTGACTGAAAGCTACCATTGCTAGAACAAAAAAAATGTTGTTCAACATGTATAATTCCCTGAAGGGCTTCCAACCCAAACGCTGCACAGTATTAGACGATGAAAGAACTGTTAGGGAAGTGAACAAGAAACAGGAAGTGAGAACTACCTGGCCAAGTTTCACTCTATAACCTGAGTAGTATGTCATTAAAAAATAACCAGCACAAAGAGTGAAAACCAGCTTCCAGTACAAATACATACTTTTACAACAAGTGCTCTACAGACAGAAATAAAAGAATTTTTTTTCTACAGAATTTGCTTAAAGGACAATTTGAATCTTAGGAAAAAAAGGAGGACAACATATACACAAACATGAAAATACAAGTTTGTATAATGTTTAAAACAGTTTGTTTGGTTTTTTGTTTTGTTCATTCGTTTTTTTTTTTAAACACAACATCCTGCCAAAACCAGTTTAGTCTGTGCTTTAGTTATTACACATCCTTGAAGGTACTATCACAACCTCTGTGCCATTGTCATATAGTCCCTCTGTTCCACCTCCCAGTCACAAAGGAAGTGTCTGCAGTTCAGTCTTTGACTTCTACATGAGCTTAATGCTAATTAAGCATGCAATTTTCCAAAGGGCCTGTGAATCAGCAAGGAATGCAGAGCCTCAAAACACAGGACTTGTGTAATGCCAAGTGAGGTACTGAAAACCGCATCAGGTGATCGACTGATTCACAGGGCTGGTAATAGACTACAGTATGTCCTCCCATCAGGTCACTAGGCTGAATCCATTCTGGTTAACCAACAAAAACCATTTCCATTTCATGGCTGCTCATGTGAATTGAATTGATCAAGGGTGTCCTGACAAGTGAGCAAGTTTGCCATAGTATTATTTGTAACTTGAAACAAAAACATCACAAGGATTTCTGTTGGCATAAACAGATTACAGAATAAGCCATCCCAAATCTAAACAGTCAGGCCCTTGTCAGTAATATGGCAATGCTGTCCAAAAAAAGAGAAAGTTAACAGAAAGATGCTGGACAAACTGCAGTGGTTTGATACTCTGACCCAACCAAAACACACAGCTAGAGAGCAGCACTGGGGAAGCCAACTCAACCGTGGTCCAAGGCATCACTTGTTCTGTGGCTGAACAAAGGGACTGTGGTCTTCCAGGGCTGTCAGTTTAACAGCTTTCACCCAAACTAAATTAATTTGGCTTCTTAAAATGAAAACAAAAGAAATCCAACTCATCAATGAAGCTGTCCAGGATTTTTAAAAGATAATAATCCCTCAGCTTACTGAGATCTGTGGTTAATGAACAGATGTGGGTGCCAGGGGGAAGCTCAGCCCCAGCTGCCAATGTACCCTTCTATTCATGCAAACCCAGCCTTTTGGCACACACAAATTGGGCACATTTCATCAAATGACTGTTCATTTTATGAAAGTACCAAACTGCCAGAAAAACAGGGGTTTTGCTTACCAGAAGATAAAATTGAGCCTTTAGCATGTTTTCTTCAAAAATACCCTAACAAAAAAACATCATTTTGATGCAAACACTGAAGCTTTTAATTTACTTTGTGTCTGTTTCAGCTGCACTAATATGTATTAAAAAAAAAGGAAAACAAACCATCATCCATCCCCTACATCCCTGCATCATTCCGCCCTGTAGCTGAAAGTGTATAATAATGCCCAGACTGCTGTAAAAGGCCCAAGCTGTCAACATGTCAGTGAAACACCAGTGTAGGCATGCACATACATGCACATGCATGATATTTGTAAAACTCCCGCGGTAAGGGATTTGGTGTTTATTTGTGTAATTAACTGAAAATGATAACACAAAAGCTTTTCATTTGGCACAAGCTCAGGTTTCATGAACTGCTGGAAAAAACTCTCTTGGAGAAATGAAATTACAGTGTTTCTCCATATACTTTCTGTGGATTTCAAAATAAACACAGCTATATGATCATGCCAGTTAGCAGACAGATGTAGGTAAAGTTACAGGTCTTGATTCATCTAGAAAGAGCCTGCAGAGCTAGACACACAATCTGGTTAATGCTTCATGTTGGCAAAATGACACAACACCCCATTAAAAAAAAAAAAACAAACCACAAAACCAAACATGAAACGCAAGCAAAAAGAACTGAAAAGGGCAGTTGCGAAGGGTGCTCATAGCATACCTGGTGCACCTGGATGTTGTGTTATACACCACATGGCATAAAAGTTCATTATTTGATGCTCCTGCTTATCCATATTTCTCACAATGTCAAGTTTCTCAAATAGAACAATTCATGAGAGCAGGAAGCTAAAAATGACACAGACTTCAGAGCTGATTTTGCTCTATACTTCACTTTAAAAGTCAGCAGTTGCACTGTGAATCAACTACCCTACCACCCCTCCCCAAAGGACCATTTGACAGGATGGAAAGCAGCAGCCCTCAGTATAAAACCTAACCTTTTCAATGAAAGCACACAGAAGTGCAGCCCGTACTAAATAACAGTGCTGCCAGCTGCCACTGTCTTTTCTTCTTTAAATGGTACATTTAAAATCCATGATCTCTTGAATTTATCCAATTATAAAAAAAGAAGAGGAATCTCAGCAGGGCCTTTTTTAGTCCCTAAGAATCTAGAAATTCCTACCTCTTTTCCTCATTTCATGCTCCAAAACACAGCAACTTGATACATACTTTTGCTCAGTGCTCAGAAGATTATTTCACAGGTTTCAGGGTGTAGCAAAGAGAACAAAAGGGATTTCACCATTGCTTTGATTTACTGGCTGGTAAGATCAATGCAGTATTTAAATGTTATTATTTAATGATATATTAGGTCACTACCATGGTTTTGTAAGTATAATTAAACTGGTAGAGTGCCTAAAAGTTTTTTTACAGCCTTCTTGTTCATTATTTTTTACATTTAAGAAATAATATTCTCAAGAATGGATTGAGATCAAAGACAGATTGAAGTTTTCTAAGGATTCTGATTAATCTGATTAAGAAAAGAACTTTGGAACTACAGATAAGAAGGAACAGCTCAGTCATCAACTTTCTCAGATAGAAGATGACAGCTGTACATATGTGAAGACAGAAAAAAATTAATTCCTTGGAAGATGCTCATGCACATGAGCATTGGTTAATAGTCTGGAAGAGCCTGGACTAGCTGCATACAGGGATCTACACCACCAAAATTGTTCTTTGGGAAACACATTCCTGCAATAATTCATTTCCATGTCCACCTTCAGAGCTATTAAATCTTATTTACTTTCCTTCAACTTTCCTGCAAGTCAACATTTGTTGATGTCCCAGGACAGTGACTTGAGAGGTCACCACTTATACTAATAAACATATCCTTTGTGTAATGGAAAATGTGGCATTCCAAATGATTGCAAAAGTAGAGACAGGCAAATAAATCAGACATAAAACCACATCTATCACTTTTCAGTGTAAAAAATTGTCTATGAAAGCTGAACAAGTCAGGTTACTACACTATCAGCACAGTGAGCATTTGATATGAAACTTGAGGTTTTAAGTTGGGATTCTACTTCTGTTATATAAAGCAAAAAGAGGCCTTACAACAAAGAATAAGACCAGATTCAGCTCAGCTACATGAGTACCACAGGTCTTCATAACCCTTGATGAAGCCATCCTGCAGTACATGAAGCCAGAAACTTCCTTAGAGAAACGATTTTGCAGCAGGCTTTATTAAGTAGGCTATATAAGATGCTCAAAGATGAATTAACAAGAACCTGAAGTTCTGCAAAACAATGACCAAAAGCTAATAACATTAGAAACTGACCTGTCTGTAATTTGTTGAGTAACTATGAGCTGCCAGAGCAAGACTCACTCAGAGGCCAGTGTAAACAGTAAGTCAGTGTAAGCAAGTAGTAGGCAAGCGCTCCAATGGCAGGCACAGAATTAATAGTACTGCCAACATCATAAGTTATCTCCTGGAAGGTAGAAAGAACACTCTCTAATGAAAAAAGATATTCAAGAAAGCTCAATTTCTTTAACTTGGCATAAATATAGATGGAGAATTTCTTCACATTTTAAATATCACACACATGTCACATTAAGCTCATATTTTGGAGACTGTGCAGGAGTTAACTGCATGACCTCAGCATCAGCCACAGACAGACTTACAGTGTGGACTCTCAGGTACAAAGTAACTCAAAGAAAAACACTCAGGAGCAAAACAAAATGCATATTAAAGTGAATTGCCAAACAACATAGTAAAGATAGGATTAGACACATCAAACTGTCTTTTCCATTTGTGAAGCAAAGTTTTTAATTTGAAATATTGGCAAGTAGAACTGAACTGAAATCACTTTACCATATTAAACATGTCATGCAGACATGAAATAGATAGGGAGATGTAACTGATAGAGCTTAGCTGAACATCAGTGACAGCGGAGGAGACACACTTTTCAGCAAATAAATTATCCTCGTAACCAAGACAAGCATCTGCTAGGTACAAAACTGTTGCAGGGTGCATAGATGATGATAGCTCTATGATTCTCAGTGAACTTGCTCCACTGCCCAGGGGATCAGCATGTTCTGCACAGCACACGGGGGGCAGCTAAGTAATCCCAAGTAGTCTGCTTATAGGAAAATGAGAGTACTCAGTAAGTTACAGAAGCCAGAGTTGGACATCTGACTAGTGCCTGCTAGTTCAAAAATGAACTGAAGAGGGAAATCTTTCCTCTAATCTAGAAAATAATTTCAAACGGCCATTGATACCTGGATGTCAAATGAACCACAAGGACTACAAAGAAATGGCTATTTTTTGTCTCGAAACCTATTAATATCCCAAAGATGCACTCCCTCATAAGAACTGTGTAACTGACTCTCGCAACTAAGAAAGTTGACTTCTGCTCACATACTCCTGTGATTCAGCAGAGATAATAGCAGTCTAAACTTTTCAATGACGTACAATAATTGGGAGTTTGAATGATTGCATTCTGAACGGCCATTCAGTTCTTCTAATTTGCTTTGCTCAGCATGTCTCACATTAAGGACCCAAAACCTGCAAATCTTTCTGCATGTGGTTTGTGAGTTACAGGAATAAAGCCAGACAGAAACATCTTGTTGTTCAAGGCATAACCAGGGCCCCAGGTCAGAATAGAAACATCAAGTTCTATAGTGGTTGTATCAGACAGGATCTTGACAGCTCTGATCCTTCTCCACTTACAATAGATCTGGACCACTTAAAATAATACCTTCATTCCTTTTAAAGCCTCTGAAACCCAAGTCCCTACTCCACAAAGCAGCAGAATATTCTTATATCCACTAGGGTATGCATAAGCGAATACACACACAGAGGTAAGAACAGTCTATTGCTGTATTGCTGTATTCTCTAGCTCTTTTTTATATAAGGGTAAAATATGGCACAACTATCAGCCTCTATCAGTACCAGTAGTGGTACTGGGATTTCTGTGAAGAAAGCTGCATGCTCGCCTAAACATGCCCCTCCCCTTTCCCCAAACTACTTCATAATATCCTGTTCAGTCATTTGTGTTTACGTGTTTTACTATTCAGCTTATAGATCTCCAACCTCTGCTACATATCCATCCTGGATACAAGGAATATGTTCCCATATTAGATGTCTAACTTGACAGTTGGATCGCCTGCAACTTGATCAACACTCAGAGTTCTTCAGCACCTCCCATACCATTACAGAGTAACATTTCTGTCAAGCAATTCCATGCTTTCCTTCCCCTTCTCTATCCACGCTGACCCCACGACACATTCCAGAAAAGATAAAAGGGTCATCACCAGGCTTTAATTTATAGATATGATCAACAAAATTTAGATTTTTTCTTTATAATTCAGATAATCTCTTAAACAAGCAAACAACCTCCACAACTTAAGGAAACAAAAATTAAAGATATCGACTACTCTAACTGGATGCTAATGCTAATGCTGCAGCATTCTGCATGTGTGAGCAATTTCTGCTTTAATGGTTTAAAATATCGCTACTCGATTTTTCACTCGAGCTTTTTTACCAGTTCCCCGTTCCAGGGAGGATTATCCCAGGTGCAGCAACGTCGCCCTCTGTCCGAAGCAAATAAAATGACATTTACTGCCTCTGCTCATCCAGGGCTGCCCGTGTATTTAGTTAAATTTAAACAAATACACACGACACTGCCTCGGCAATACTTTGGCATGCAGATTTTCACTGATAACACAGTTTTAAACAGATTCTTATTCCCGCTGAACACATTCCAGTGCGTTTTAAAGCTGTTTAACACGAGATTTGTTTTCATTCTGAAAAAGTAAATGACAAGTCACTTCAAGCTTCTTGAAAGTTTTTTTGGGGGTTCCCCCCTTCTTTAATCCTCTCCTCGAGAAAGTAAATGACAACTCTTAGCAGCTTGCTTTTCCTTGCATATACAAAAGCACTTGCTGGTTTCCCCTTCCCCACTCCTGCAGCAAAGCGTCAATGTGGAAAGAGGATTTAAAAATAGCACAAACACTGACAAATCCTCAGGCTTTTTTACAATTTTATTTTGCCTCCATGTTTTCTCAGCTGCTCCGCTTAGAAGACAATGAAAAAAAAAATTTACTGAAAAAAAAAACAAACAACAACAACAAAACCCATTACAAATTAAGAGACTGGGAAAATGCAGCCCAAGGAGGAAGACGGAACTTCAGTTTGACTTACCAATTTTATCCAGCTGTATATTTTCCTACTTGCTCTTTTTACAGCAGCCGAGCTCAGTGCTCAGGAACGTCCACCCCGGGCGAGGGAGACAGGCGGAGCGCTGATCCCCACGCTGGATGCTGCTGAGCGAGCGGAGTCGGGGTGGCTGCACCGGTGGCTGTGCCGGCGGCTCCTGCTGCTGCGGCGGCTACTCCTACTGCTGTCGTGTGCGCTCTCTCGGCCTCAGATCAGGAACTGCTTCCCATTCCCCAGACCCGCTCGGCGCTGTAGGCTTCGGGAGGAAGGGCCGGCCCCGCTCCTGTGCTGCGCTTTCTTAAAGGGACAAGCTCCGGCCCGGGCCGGGAACCACCAGGGCTGCCCGGGTCGGCGTCTGGAGCTGGGGAATCGCCCTCTCCAGCCCTGGCGTAACCACTGCGGGATGGGCTTGGCTCCTCCGCTTGGGAACAGGGGCAACGCTCCTTTACAGAGTTTTCATTCAGGCTCTCAGATGTTGCGTTAGTTTTGGGCTTACTTTTTATTCTAGTTCTGCTTCCTTCGTACCCTCTGCAGCTAGGCGGGAATCACAGCGCCGCGGAGGAGTCGGCAGCAGCGGGAGCGGCCACATTTTTCCCCGGGCCGCGGGTGCGGGACCCCTTGTGGAGTTTGGTGCACCCCCTCCGGCCTTGCGCCCGGCGCAGCGCGATGCGACACTGGCGCCTTTCCATAGCCCACGGCGGTACCAGGGTCAGGGATATCCCCTGGCAACCCGGGTCATTGCGACCTTAATGGATTTTATTCCCTGTTACGGAGAGGGTCTGACTTAACTGAATAAAAACCCTCATTTCCCAGTTTTTCCTCTTCAGTCATTCTCTGGATAGCTTTAACCCCCTGTAAACCCCTGTTTCTAGCTTCACTTTCAAATGTATCTAATAATATTAATAGCTAGATTAAATATGGGGGAGTTGCCTGACTTGTGTGCTGCTGTCTGCATTGGAAGGAACCACATTTTATGTCAAACAGTAAGGCTGAAATTCAGAAATAGTAACACCACCTGCAAAATCTCTGCTTTTTTAACTCATGGAAATACATTGTTTGCTCTCTGTAAGTGTAAGTCATTTGTTTTCATTACAATAACTGAACTCTCATGATGACAACACCAATCAACACATATCACAAAGGAAAGTCATATATATACACAAATATGGATATATTTAATGGCACAACCAAAGAAAGCAAGTTACAGGGGAAAGATATGGCCTTCAAACTGGCAGGCCAAACCAAACAAGATGAGACCAAGCCACTACTATCCTGTCCTCTCTGCCTTCACACACACACCAGTGCACAGAATGGGTGCAAATGCTAGCAAGCTATGATGTCCTTCAGCTTCTTTGTTCCTTTGGTAGAAAACATGGGTACAAACCAGAAGCTGAATCCAGCCCTTTTGGTGCTAATGGTCCTTCACAAGCTGGTTCAGTAGCTAACCGCTAACTGCCAGCATGTGTACATTTTACCCTGTAAGCTAAGTAGCCATTTAGCCACATTACTGAATTATAATATTCAGCATTATTAACATTGTATTAAACCACGGGGACCCATAAGTGCTCCTCTAGCATGACCTGTACTATGCTCCTGCCTTTCTCAGCATAAAGCCTGGGAAAGTTTTCTATGATTTATACCTACAAGCTATATGTGATGCACAGTGGAAGAGATCTTCTAAATTCCATCCATCCTTCCCCCTGTTCTCATGTTTCTATTGGTCTATTACTCCTCACTTTCCACTCACATCTCTGCTTACTACTTTTTTCATCTAAACCTCCAAGTCCCTGTCCCTTTATTCGCTGTTTGCCCCTTCTGCATGCCAGGTACTTCTGCAGCTGATCTCCATTTTTTGAGCTCCCCCTAACATTCTTGGTCCTCCCTTCTTGCCACCATCCTCTCAGTTTCTCATTGGAAGAGGAAAGAAGAGGTGAGAATGATGAACCAATTCCTTCTCTTGGTTCCCTCTCCTTCCTCCAGCCAAAATTCTGGAGCCAAAGACCTGTATCAAGCCTTAGAAACTAACTAACCTGCAGCAGCAGGCCAAGGGACAAGGGTTAGGTAGGATCACATTACTGGCACTATCTCCCTTCTCACCTTAGCACACTGTACCATTTATTATGATACAGTGTAACCAAGATAAATGGCTCTTGTCCATTAGCTAAAAGTCAAAAGAACGTTCATCTTTAAGACAAAGCTATCATCCATTTGATACCTCAGCTAAGGTTATTCTGGTATGTTCAAAACAGTCAGAGTCTATCTACAAGAAAACAGGGTAAGGTGCTACAGTGGATGGGGAAGACACCAATAATGGAGAGAAATGGGGACTTGGGGGAGCTACAGCCATGCTCCATTGCTCCACGTACACAAAAAAAAGAACATGCAGAATACCAAAGTATGTTGTGCCACTGGACCAGAATGACCTAAACACCATAAATGACCGGAGTTGGAATGGAAGGTTACAGGCTCTTTAGAAAAGTTAGGCCCTGAAGGTGGGGAGGGGGAGTTGCTGTTTATAGTAGGGATAGGCTGGAGAGTATGGAACTCTGTCTGGGAACAGGTGAGCAGTCGACGGAGAGTTTGTGGGTCAGGGTTAAAGGGAGAACAGAGATGGGAGACATTACTGTGGGGATCCCTTACAGACCCCCTGACCCAGAGGACTCTGTGGATGAAGCACTCTATAGACAGATAGGAACAGCCTCATTCTCACAGGCCCTTGTTCTCATGGGGGACTTCAACCACCCTGATATATGCTGGAGGGACGGTACGGCCCGGCACAAGCAATCCAGGAGGTTCCTCGATTGTGTGGAAGACAGCTTCCTTCTGCAAGTAATAGAGGAGCTGACAAGGAGAGGTGCCATGCTTGACTTCGTCCTCACCAATAGGGAAGGGCTCGTTGGAAAAGTGTCATGGGTTCAGAAGTAGCAGTCCTTTTTCTCCTTCTTGGTAGCTGGTGCGGCACTGTGGTTTTGATTTTTGGCCTGGGAACAGTGCTGATAACACCAGTGTTTTCAGTTACTGCTTGGTAATGTTTTGGTTTGACCAAAGACTTTCTGAGTCTCACTCTCTGCCAGGGAGGAGGGGAAGCCGGGAGGAAGCAGAGACAGGACACCTGACCCAAACTGACCAAAGAGGTATTCCATACCATAGCACGTCATGTCCAGGATGTAAAAACGGAGGGCAGAGACCCGGAAGGGTGGGGGGTTCACTGCTCAGTCAGGCTGGGTGTCGGGTGGTGAGCAGCTGTATTCGCTTTCCTTGTATTTCCCTTGTCATTATTATTACTGGTGGTAGCAGTAGTGATTTGTGTTATACCTTAGTTACTGAACTGTTCTTATCTCAACCTGTGGGAGTTGCATTCTTTCGATTCTCCTCCCCATAACCCCAGGACAGGGGAAAGAAAAAAGGGGGAAGTGAGTGAATGAACTGCGTGAGGGGCTTGAAGCACAACCCAATGGGACTCTCCAGGGCAGCCTTGGTTGCAGCAATCATGAAATGGTCGAATTCAAGATCCTCAGGACAGTGAGAATAGCATGCAGCAAGCTCACTGCCCTGGACTGCAAGAGAGCAGACTTTGGCCTCTTCAGGAACCTGCTCAGTAAGGTTCCATGGGATATAGCCCTAGAGGGCAGGGGGGCCCAAGACTGTTGGTTGATATTCAAGGATCACCTGCTGCAATCTCAGGAGCCATGCATCCCAACTAGAAGGAAGTGCTGCAGGAGGGCCAGGAGACCTCGTTGGATGGATAAGGAGCTGCTGAGGAAAATTCAAAGGAAAAAAGAGGCTCATAAAAGGTGGAAGCAAGGACAGGTGGCCTGGGAAGAATACAGGGATGTTGTCTGGGAAGCTAGGGACCAGGTTAGGAAAGGTAAGGCCCACTTAGAATTAAACTTGGCTAGGGATGTTAAGGATAACAGGAAGGGATTCTATAGGTACGTTGCAAATAAAAGACAGGCTAGGGACAATGTGGGCCGTCTCCAGAAGCTATCGGGAGAACTGGCTACCCTGGATTTGGAGAAGGCTGAGGTTCTTAATGACTTCTTTGCCTCGGTCTTCACCGGCACATGCTCTGACCACACCACCCAAGTCTTGGAAGGCAGACGCAGGAACTGTGAGAATGAAAACCCTAGGTCCACTGTAGGAGAGGATCTGGTTCAAGACCATCTCAAGAATCCATGGGACCTTATGAAATCCATCTGTGGGTCCTGAAGGAGCTGGCAAATGAAGTTGCTAAGCCACTGTCCATCCTATTTGAAAAATCATGGCAGTCAGGTGAAGTTCCCAATGACTGGAAAAAGGGAACTATAACCCCCATTTTCAAGAAGGGGAAAATGGATGAGCCGGGGAACTACAGATCAGTCAGCCTCACCTCTGTGCCTGGCAAAATCTTGGAGTGGATTCTCCTGGAAGGCATGCTGAGGCACATGAAAAACAAAGAGGTGCTTGGTGACAGCCAGCGTGGCTTCAGTAAGGGGAAATCCTGCCTGACCAATCTGGTGGCCTTCTATGATGGGGGAAGTTGTGAATGCTCCATCCTGGTGGTGTTGAAGGCCGGGTTGAACAGAGCCTTGGGTGGCACAGTTTAGTGTGAGGTGTCTCTGTCCATGGCAGGGGGATTGGAACTAGATGATCTTAAAGTCCTTTCCAATCCTAACTATTCCATGATTCTATGATTCTATGAATGTTAAGGTGAAAAAAGAGTATCTGCTGTTCCTTACATATGCTGCTCCTTACTCTGCTCATAATCCCTTGCGAAAGCTGCACACACACACACACCCCCGACAGCAACATCTGGATGTTCCATTGACAGTGCACTGTCTAATGGTTGCAGCATAGCTCCTGGTTTCTATTACTGGCTGTAGGAGAAATGTGTGGTATATTAAATAAAATGAAGGGCATAGAAGTTGAGTTCTGCTGCATGCTTCGATATTTAGTCAGCAGTAAATGAAACTAGATAAATCACTGATTCTTTCTGTGACTGTTTCCCCAATAACAAAAAAAGTCCATTAAACTGTGGTGTTATATAATTGAATACTTGTATTAGTAACAGCTTGGGCCAAAAATGACAGAGAAGCCAGCTGTTTATTATTAAATACTGCAATGCAGATACCTCAGTGAAAACTGGAAAGTGTTGCAGTTTGCAAAAATGTTTGATTCTGCACAGCAATCTCCTTACACAAGAGGTGACATCTAATAGGAGCCATTTTGGTGTCTTAGCTTATTTGGGGCAGCAAACCAGAAGTCATTCCAAAGCTACCAAGAAAGATAAAAGGTATGTTTCTCTTTCTGGACAGCATATCATGTAAGGTCTACATCCCAAGACAGCATAAACATACCGAAAAAGGCAGCTCTTTCTGACTTTGGGAATAAGACCATTAAAGAAATCACCTGGCTATTTCTATAAGCATTTTTATGCTCTGATGACCAAGGTCAACACCAAAAAGTTAGAGTATTATTGGTATATATGGGTGTCTAACAGTAAAGAGTGAAAAGACAAGGGGAAAGGCACATACAGACCAAATAGATTATTTGCTATTCAAAAACAGATTCCTGTTAGCTTCAGCGAGATGTTGCTTTACCTCTGGAGATATAAACTGGTTGTTAGATCCCTTGTCAAAACAAAAGGACACGGGTATATTAATCTAACAACAAAACTGCCCATTGTGAGAGGAGACTCAGTGCCAGGCTGCCTGCTCCATCTGACAATGAGATTAACACCACAGCTCTGTGAACTCGGCTGCATGCCTTGCCTGACACCACCACCCAGAGCAGCTATAGCATCTGCAGCTCAGTCACCACAGGCTACAGAACTAGCAAGACTTTCACAGCCTCCTTACAGAGATTGTTTCTGCATGTCTCCCAGTCTCAAAAATAACACACAATGCTTTGAGCATTTCTTGAGTCTGACATGCAGAGCAGCATTACCACCACATACTAGCATTATCTTTACTTATCACTATCCTTACATAGCAAAGAGCCACAAGAAATTCTATCCGCTGTTGCTGAGGGGCTGAAATGAGGCATATATGGTCAATTCAATACAGACATGCATATATGTTCCTTTAGGTAATATAATTCTTCTAAAATTATTTTTATCTTTGGGCTCAAACAACACCATCAGATCTAAGGGCTAGATTCCACTCCCACTGACTTCCTGATGAAGAAGGATAAAAATATACTCCAATTCAGGGATATATAAATTTCAGATTAAAGCTTTTCAGTCCTTACCCACATCTTTAATGTGTTAATACTGCAGCTTGGGAACTCACTTTGAACTTTAAAAGAGTAGGCATCCGGACAATGCTCATCTGAAATAATGTTCGTTATTAATTAAAAAGTAAAACTATTAGTGCCACAAGATTGTTTTCCACCTGATGAATCACAATGTGTATACATACCTGTGTGTGAGTGTACGCATTTATACATGTGCATGCATGCAGATGTTTGAGTGAAACTGCAGCAGAATTTACTGTTGTTGAGGTTAGCTTGCATCGGATGAATGGCTGGTGTACTTTTTCTGCAGCATTCCTGACACCATGGAAAAATGGTTTAGTTACTGCCGCTACAAACCCCTCACAGACATTCATTTTCTGGTGGGTTTATTTTCTCAGTAAAAAAAAAAAATAAAAAATAAAAAGTGGTTGAAAGAAAATAAATTTGTTCCTTGAACTTAAGCTTTATCAGGTCTGTAAGATTTGCACAGGTAATGAAAGTTATGGCCTTCAATATGAAGATAATGTTCCTCAGCAATGCCTTAAATCAATATACTAGCTATCAAACTACTTCTACCAATTGTTTTTAAATTAAAAGGTTTGTTTTCCATATTATAAAATGTCCACACCACAGAACTTAGTCAACCACAACTATATTAAAATCTGTATCCATCACAGTAAGATTTAAGATGTTACTCTGGACTGTCCTCGAGACAGGAGATTCCAATTTCATCCTTTTCCCTGTGTTTTTCCTGTATACAGCTGCTTCTCTTTCACTGGCTTCCCAAGGCCTTTATAACCCTTTCTCCTGTACTGGTTAAGATTTAGTGAGTGGTCTGCACAGGTTGTTTGCTGACAAGGAAACATGCAAGCCTGAAAGAAAAGCCATCAGTATTTGCTGCAACTCAGACAACAGCTATGGAAAGAGAAAAAAGCATTTGCTATTCAGAAAGGAGAAAAGTTTACAAGCTGTTGGAATGCAAAAGTCAGAGATTACTCCAACTGAAGGAAAAAAAGAAAAAATTGTGGAAATTTTGCAGGAATTGTCCTGTTTCTCCCTTTAGCTTTGTTTGGTATTTCTCAAACATCTTGACAGTGCAACTGTGTTTTCAGATAACAGCCAAACTCAAACGCAGATCCCTGAAGGCAAAAGATGCAGAATCAACCAGAATTAGATTAAATTTCCTGCCACTAAAACATTGATCAGCCTGCCAGCAATTAAAGGTAGTTGGCAGTCCCTGACTACTCTAAACATTTGTAGCCAGCAACTTCACTGTGACTTCATTTGCCTGCCTTGAAGAAACTTGGGTTGTGTTCATACCTAACACCTAACACCTTATGAATGTTTTGAACCTATTCATGATACTTTCTCAGGGATAACAGACCAGTTTTAGGAAAAAAAAAAAAGAAGAAAACATATCAGCTGAACTTCAGATTCTTTCAGTTTCTTTCTGCTTTTCAGTTAGCTAAGCAGAGGGCACTGATTCGTAAAATGGAGTCCTTCTCTGCTTTCCCCATCATTTTTTAATGCTTCCTTCTGTGTGTATCTTCTTATATTCAGAAGGAATCATTCAAAGATAAAACAAAAAACAACCAACAAAAAAACGTTCCAGCAACTGGTCACCTTACAGAAAGGTGCAGTATGCAGACAGATGATCTGTATCACAAACATTAGTAATCACATGTTCTTGGCTAGACCTACTAAATATCTGAACTAGGGAGGGCTGCAGTGAGCTTGGCCCTAGGCAGCTGTTCCAACAGAAGTCTGTATAATGATATTCTTCAACATTTTTCATTTCAAGGATTTTTCCTCCTTTTTGAAAAAAATCCAAAGACCACCTTGGACTGCACTGTAACACAGGATTTCACTAATATTAATTTTAAAATTAAGCTGAGTTCTAAATGGCCTGGGGAGCTTTTCCCTTTTATTTCCCTGATTTATGTGCATGGATTTGTTTAGCTGCATGGTGGGGAGTGGCATGTGGGCTTTTAAAGTTCTGGAAGTGTTTAAGGAATGCCTGATTTTGTAGTGACCATCATTTAATTAGCAATGATCTAAATCAGTATGCTTTGTTCCAACCAAGAGTAAGTTATTAATACAGTCAGCTCCCAGTATTTAGCTATGAATGCACAGACCTCAGTGACTTCCAGGAAAATCAAAGCAATGTCTATACAAAGGAAGAGGGAAAGGCAAAGTGAAAGTCTCGTTTCGCCTTCTTACTCTGATACGGAGTCTAGGCTAGATCTTTTACTCTGGTTGACTTCTGGTTAGCACAAAAACAGAGTGAAGAAGTAATGGCCATTTTTAAACTGCCCTTGTGACTCTGTGGTCTATAAGCCAATCAAGGTATGTTAAGACTGATGCCAACTTAGAACAGCCTTGGGGTTTTGTAAATGAATCTTGGCTATCATGGATACTGAAACAGCTGCTTAGCAGGCAGGGAGCTCCAGCTAAATATTTACTTCTTTACAGTACTGGTTACAGAGCTATCATACTATTCCTGTTCTACCCACTTGCTTCAAAAGTGACTTCAAGGTTGCCAGTTCTGCATGCTTCTGAGTGCTTTGTAGCATCTCAGTGGAAAACAATAGCTGGAGCAGCAAGCCCTGGCTGTATCTGTGGTGCTGGGCAGGGGACAATGTTTGCTTACTGTGTATTCTTTGCAGAAGAGCTAGAAGGATTATTTACAATTGGTGTGGCTTGCTAAATTCTGACTATTCATGTCCTCTGAAGTTCACATGCAAACTAATTAGCAGCCCTTAGTTAAAAACTGAAATCAATTAGGAAGACAGCTGACCCTATTATAGCAATTAATTGCAAATGACATTTAATTTTAGCCCTTGATAGCCAAGCTCTTTAATCTGGCTTTTAGGGCTTTGGTGTTTTGTTGTTGTAGTTTTTTTCCCCTCCATTACACCACTTTTAACCCACCCTGATTTTTCTTGGACACAAGTTCCATCACACAGAATCTTTCCTATTTTGTGACACATGCTTTCCTGCAGAATACTTGGCTTTATTTACAGGAATTCCTGTATGCTTAGGAGTCCTGGAAATGGGACAAAGTTCCTATGGAAAGGTGGCTCTTTACTTCTAGGCAAAGGATGCTGAACTGCTCTCTTGGAAATCTGCTTGACATGAGGGTGAGGAGAGGGAAGAAGAAATGTTTAACCCATCTTTGTTGTACTTGGCAAGACAGTTCAGTTCACTGGGAATGCAGAGTACCAAAGCTCCAGTGGGGTGCTAAGTACTATATGTGTTATTACCAGTATGACTGAGCTGTTCTGGAGGCAAAAAATACATTACTCTCTCTGCGTAGTAGGCTGGGATACAAATAGGGGCACACCCAGATTCTGCAAGTTCTGATTCCATCGTGGCAGTCTGAGCCAGAAGGAGACCTGGGCTATGCCAAGAGAACAGCACATATTTAACTAGGTAGCGGCCCTGATTTTGCACAAGATGTTCATGAACGGAGACTGGGCACTAAAATCATTGTTTGCTCCTGAACCTCTGCACATGCCAGAGAGGAAACTGGTCACCTCAAGGAATGTAGCTAATCAAGGAAAAATCAGTCAGCTTTCCAGAAGACTTCAAAGATGTAAAATGGTAATTGTTTAAAATTATGGGGAGTAAATGTGTTCCTCTTGAATACATATTTATACACAGCTAGAGAACTGGAGCTGTGAGCAAAACTTCATCCTCTGTTCCACATAATAGAATCTGATGTTTAGCATTTGTGTGTTGTGTATTGGCTGTCTGAGAAGTTCTAACAGCTGTGGGAACTATTTAGGATACAGACAGAAGGGTAGAATCATGCTTATGGAGAAAACTACAGGAAACTTACTACTCAGTTCAGCAGAAGTACGATTAACCTTGAGCCCTAACAACTGATTCACTGCTGCCCTGCTACTTGGTGTACTCATTTGCATCAGCATAAAAAGCATACACCATCCTAACCCAGCCACACTTTACACTTGCATTGCACTCATGCTGCAGAGCGTGTGGCAGTGAAAGCTGGGTCACATGGCTTCACAGCATTTCAGATGCTGTTAAGCGGAACTACCATGCTGGGAAGAAAAGGTTTCACGTCATTTTGTCTCTGTGTTTCCTGCAAGCACTACAAAAGAAACAGTAAAGACATCAAAAATTATGAGACACCAGGTGTAATTAGGCTTCATGCACAAATCGAATGCACAAGGCCGCCTTAATGGACTAAAACCCTGAAGGATTCTAAATTGCAACAAGGAGAAAGATGCTGACACTAGGTTTTCTTCTAGTTGGTGGCCACTCTAGAAGACTGAAGGGAAGAATAAAGAAAGAGGAAAAATAGAACGTAAAATCAAGAACATTACTGAACTGTCATTTCCAATAAGCATATTTACTAACTTACAAGAAATGCCTCCAGTTTAGACTATAATTATAATCAAAACCAAGTTAATATGCTGGCCTTTAAAGTGAGTAACAGCATGACTAACACAGTGCAGCCTGGATACAAGTTCTGTTCTATTGAAATGGTGATGGGGTAAGGGGAACAGATGGAATAAAGATTACAGTTTTTATGCCATTAAGGATATATGTTGTTTCTAAACACACCTGGCTTGGGGATAGTGAGGCCTTGCTTGCTCTAACTTTGCTCTAAAGTTAAAAACTGCTTTTCAATAGATTCCTCTTGCCTGGTGAATGTATCACAATGCACCACATAACTTTAAGAGAACAAAAGTGATTATAGCTAAAATATCCTGGGAATTCCCTGTTCCCTGGGAAACCATTCATCTCCCTTTCCCTACATGCAAACTAGAACTAACCTGGATGATCTCTGTAGTTTCTGATTTGCTCTTCTCTCCTTCTGTGTAGGTCTCTGTGTTCAGTTCAGGTCCTCACTGTGTAGAAAGAGCCTACCTTCATGTGAGTTAGTACAGCTATTTTGACTGTAGAGATGGAGTTCTGTGGAAACAATTGCAAATAAATAGTTCCTGTTAGCTTTCTGTCAATATAAAAGGCATTTCCAATATTTTTTCACTTTCAAAAGAAATTACAGAACAAATATGTACATAGGTTTCTGTATGGTCTCTGTTAACTTCAGTATAAGTTAACAGAGTGAGTCTCTGTGAGTTTTACAGTGTTCCAATGAAATTACTTTGTCTTAAACCAGAATGATTTGAAGCACATGCTTAGTGTGCATGAAGCACCCTAAGGAAGAGAAGGTGCAGGTTGTAGATACTATTTGGGCATGTAAAGGCAAGAAAACACTTAAAGGCTTCTGTGCTGAAGCAGTCAACTCTTACTATACTCTAGAATCAAACCCAATATGTGTATCTCACATGTGCTCATCTCTCACATATACCTTCAACACTAATTGCACCTGCATTGCAGACAAATTGTTGATTATTTACTCTACACATTAACTTTGAGTATAGGAACCATAAGTGATCACTGATAAAGAAAAAGAAATAAATTCATCTGTACAGAGTGTGATTAACATATACAATAATGGTTTTCAGCTGATACAGAATTATTGGCATTGGCTTTTATCAGCTGTTCTAGACAGATGACTTCCAGGATTTAGGAGGAAATCTGTTATGAATTATTTACTTTCATCATTCAGCTACTTTTCTTGTTGTTGGGGTTTCTTCATTGTTTTTTATTAAAGCCAAATGATTGTGCTCCAGGACATTCCACAAATGCTGCTGTACTGTCGTTTTAGGAAATATCATTAAAGCAACATTTACCTTGTTTTCTTCCCATGGCATTTAACTAAGCTGCTTTAAAAGAAACATCATTAAAATTAAACTTCCCTGGGTGCCTTAAGATTATTCATAAAAACTGTAGTCTTTGGGGGATAACAGAAACAAAGGGCCTTGTTTTCCCTTCATTAACCCCATTGTCCACTGAACTAACGATATCAACTTTAACATAGGTCTACCAACACTGAGCAAGTTCAGGCCTCTTTTTTTTTTTTTTAACATTCTGTAAGAATTTGCTGCTAGTGAAAGATACCACATTAGAAACATGACAGAATGAAATCCTCTACCCAACCTCAAATTATATATAGCACAGGAAGCAATTCCACTGCTCCCCTCAAGCTTTTCACCACAGTTCCTGATTTTTGTCCTGGCATAACTTATTTTAAGATGAGATGGGACAGCACATCCCAAGTAGTACTTGGCCCACAACAGTAAGTGCCAGTTATGATCATAGTTCTTGAGCTGTTTTGGCTCAGTTATGAGGACAAAAATAACTTAAGATACCACAGAGCACAGAACAGTCAAGGTTGGAAGAGATCTCTGGCTATCACCTGCTCCGAACCAATTCCTCAAAGGAGGGTGAACTAGAGAAGGTTGCCTGGGGGCCCCAACCAGTCAGGTTTTGAATTACTCTGCACATGGAGCCTCCACAACCTCTCTGAGCAACTTGTTCCAGTATTTGATCATGCCCACATTAATAAAAGTTTTTCTTATGTTAAAATGGAATTTCCTGTGTTTCAGTTTGTGCCCATAAACTCTTTTCCTGCCCCTGAGCACCACTGAGAAGCTTCTGGCTCCATCTTCTTCACTCTTCCCACCATCAGGTATTTATATATATATAGATAGATATTTTTATATATATATAGATAGATAGATAAGATTCCCTCAAGCCTTCTCTTCAGCAGAATGAACAGTGTCGCAGTCTCTCCTCAAATGTCAGATGTACCAGCCCTTTAATGACCTTTGTGGCTCTTTGTTGCCCTCTCTCTCCAATATATCCATCTCTCACTTGCACTGGGGAACCCCAAAACTGGACTAGACACAGCACTCTATATGCATTTCACCACCTCTGAGCAGAGAGGAAGGATCACCTCTCAACCTGCTTGCAGTGTTTTACCTAATACAGTCTAGATAGTTTTGGACTTCTTTACCAAAAGGGTACATTTCAGACTTGTTCAACCTGTTGCCTACCATAACTTCGGGTCCTCTTTCACAAAGCTGCTTTCCACCTGGTTGTCCCCAGCATGCACTGGTGCATGAGGTAATTCCTCCCCAGCAACAGGCCTTGGCATTTCCTTTTGTTGAATTTTACGAGATTCCTGTTGAGGTGCCTCCAAATATGAGTGTGATTGTCCTTCCTGTGCTTTTCAGGAAACACTCACAAATTCAAAGATACCCCATTCGGGGAGGCCTTGTGCCCATTCAAAGCAACACCACAGTACAAGATCAACTTAAATCAATCAATTTCCCTGCAAACTGCAATTGGTTTGCAGTTTGTTGGTGTTGATATTTCTTTCCCAGTCTCCAGTGCTGCAGCCTGGGACCTCACCACACAGACACAATAGGCCGCATTTTAAGACTTGGACCTTTACCTTCCCGGAAAGAAGTTTTAACTAAATCTTTCTATCTCAATGTGGAGAAACCCTCACATGGTCCTGGTTACCCTAGGGCTCTCTGATAAAGATTACCTCCATTCATTCCCTATGTTACCACTTCATTATTCAGTTTGCCTTTATATTCCCTAAAGAGCTAGCTTTAGTTATGCAGTTCACATGGCACTGCCTCTTTTCCTCACTGAGTTTAAACATAAGGTATCTTATCCTATGACACTTGCAATTGTAACAATTTTTCATTCAGATCAACTGAAACTGGATTTGAATGGCTGACCAAATCTTTGTTTAGCCCCATGTATAACTATAAGCTTACTTATCAAGCAGGCCTGCTTATGTTTATAACACTACTTTTGGTATGGAGTGCTGGCTGTTTGATCCTGCATTCATGTCTGCATTTGTCAGTGCCACAGCATCTCATTATGCAGCGAAGCGATCCTCATCCCCATCTTCCCAATGCAACTTGCAGGAGAACTAGGATGTAACATCTGACAAGAAGCAACAGGCAGGCTTCTGAGTAGTCCTGGTTCATCTCAAAGGAAGTTCCTGCCTCAGCTGACACTAGGGCGGTGAACCCCTGGGGCTTTAAGGTGCATTGCCTGGCATGTTATCCATATGCAGTCCTAAGTGGTTTTCTCAAAAGAGCTGGCAGAGAAGGAGCAGGGAAAGGGAGGCTTAATGCCAAATTTTTTCACTTGATGCTATTGTCAACCCCCTTGAGTAATAATTTCACATTCTTCAGCAAAGTCACACACTGCTTTTAACCTTAAGAAAATTTTGGAGGAATGTGAACTGTTTTGGGTTTTGTCTTCCTATGACGGCAGAGATTTATTTATAGCCAGGAACTGCAGGACAGTTCTCACGTGGCTGCTGAAAATTGAAACAGCATGTCGGGTTTTGTTTTGTTTTGCTTTCATACCTCTGCTGCTACAATGTCTCTCTGTGCTCCCTAAACCCTTGTTATTGTAACCAGAGCCACATTTTGCATTGCTACAATTGCAGGGTTATGTAAATTCCAAAGGCTTTAAATGAAAGGACCTGCAGATTCTGCTCCAGGCCATAGGGAAGCTGACACAGTTATGCCCAGCATCTAGGGAGGGCAAAGGCATTCATAAATTGTCAACAGAGAAGAAACCTAAGTCTCAACCTCAGCATCAACCTGAAATTTTCTAAACCTTTTAGAACTTACTGGTTTCAGTTAAATCGATTGTCCTCTCATTTTCAGTGTTGTGCTTTGCTGTGGCCAGGAAAATTTCCTTCAGCCATTTCTGGAAATCTTCATGTCCTCTCTTGCTTTGCATCAGTGTGTAGCAGTTTACCCATGAGAGTCAACAACAGAAAGCTTTGCAGGTACAAACTTTTTCAGACTCAAAGAGCTGTATTTTTACAGTCATCATGAAACCATAGTCACTGAAAAGCACTATACTCATTAAGACTTCTATATTAAAAAGGAAATTATACCAGAAGACAACAACCATGCTCACAAAGACAGCAAGAAAACAAAGAGTATGCATCTGATCCCTTGCAAGAAGTCTTTACAGCAAGTAGAGGTGGGAAGAAGTATATGTGTTTCACATCTGTGTGCTTCTGAGTAACCATGTTGTAATGCTGACACTAGCTGTGCATGGCATGGGCAAGCCAATTCTTGTTTCTGACTCTGTAGTCTCTAAAAGAGGGATAATAACACCTGACTCAGAATCAGTGTTAGAAGGCTCTGCATAAGCTCATTTTAGGACCCAGTGTTTAGACAACTTAGCTAAATGAGAACAATGTTTAGCCCACTTCTCCAGCCTTCCTTCTATTTCAGCTCTAAATCACCATTAGTCAAATCATGCTTAGACCTTAGACAAATACCTAGACTACATTATTCCTGAAGTATGTGGAGGTTTTGCACAGCATGGTGCACCCTGATCACTGGAGTGTGCTAATGAGAGATCAGGGAAATTACTGGTTTTGTGAAAAGGTGCAGCAAGAACTCCCTAGCCAGTGCAGCTGACACTTATGAGGAAGGATGAGGCTGTGGCACCACTCCAACCTGCTGCTTTCTATGACTGCTGAATCTTCCAGGCAACCTTAAACTTACGGCAATGGGTATGAAAAATCAGGGCTTGCTGCATTGTTCACCCACCTCTTCGGCACAAAGACAATCATGTCAAGTCCTCAGGAAAGAAAACCAAAAAGCACTGGCTTATTCTCTTAGAACTGACATTCCAAGCAGTTCCTAAGCTGTGATATTTTAAAAACAATCACTATAATGGAAGAGATATATTCAGTAGCGGACAATGGCTCCCACTCAGCTGGTAGTCACTGTTGCTGCACAGGTGGCAATACTTATTGTTACTATGCAGCTGTAGCTGTTTAAATTTTATTAAGAAAGACAGGACCCATTTCTGGAAGTGCAACAACACAGGATCCCTGCACAGGTCAGAAGTTTCTACCAGTTTGTCATATGTGTTTTTTTACTTGGAGCCAGGAACTGCTCTGTGGGGCTCTTATCATGACCATCACTGTGACCTTGAGCAAGTGACTGAATGCCTTTGCACCCACGACTGCTTTTGAAGTCCACTGGCAGTGTGGATGCTCAACAATTCTGAATAAACAAGCCTTATAGGTCAAAGCCAAAGTCTCAGGAGCTGAGGTGCTTTGGGTCACATCATAAATTATATAGATTTCAAAAACAAAAACTGAAGCATTCACAGCTGACAAATATTTTTGTAAATGTGGTCCTGTAATTGGCCCAACATAACAAAACTCTCAGACACAGGGGGTGGAGTCCAAGGGACCATCTATATTAACACTTTGAGGAAGAAGACGTTCATTAAGGGTCTGTTTGGAGTCAGAAGCAAGCAGCCAGAAGACAAAGAGAAACCAGAAATCAAAGATAGCTATATTATGTTGTGTCTCATACTTAGCACACCTAAGGATAGGTATCTCAGGATGATACATTTTACTGAACCAGGAAAAGTACTGATAAAAATCACCACTTTATTCTGTAAGTTATGTTTCTTATTAGGAAACTCTTGAATCTTGTTGAAGATTCAACTTTTGAAGATTCAAGGGAACTCTTGAATCCCTTCCTCTAAGACTAGCTAGGTGCTCAAAAGCACTGAGGAACATAGGCAAGAAACTCTGACACCCTATAATGTCAAATTACACAGATTTTGGTCTTAAACTCAAATCAAAATTGATACATGCCTCTAAATGACCAGCACAGCTTTTTATAGACTTTAGTATCTCATCCAAGTATTAAGCAAGGTAGAGCTTGCCTAGCTTTTGGAACCTGTGAAGTCTACAGCCTATAATTATTGGCCAAACCAGCAGCACAGCTCCTATCTACAACTCATTTTTTTCCTTGAGTTAACAAAACTCTTCCTTGCCTTCTATGCTTGCATGTCCAATAGCTCCTACTTGGCTCAGCACAATTACCAAAGTGGGCAGGAAAAGGGGCCACTTAGTCAGCTCTGGTGCATTTTACAGCAGAAGATCTCCTATAGCTGACACAGTTCAAACAAGGCAAAAGAAAAAATCAGGAAACATTGATAAGCATAATCACGGGCTTTTTGACACGTCACACAGGCCTGATGAAACAGAAGAGTAACAAAATACTCTTACTGAACCAAATGGCAATACAAAAATTAAATGCCTGTATTGGCCCAGTGGTTCAGTGTGGTGACATCTAGTTAGGCCCACATGACATTCCAGGACTATCATACTCCTCTGCTGGGTAAAGAAAGGAGGGCAAAAAGAAAGAACAGCTGTAAACAAATGAATAGAAAGTACACCATAGAAAAAAGGAAAGCAAACCAGACACCCATAAACAGGTATAGAATAGGATAGTTCAGCTGGAAGAGACCTAAAATGATCATCTAGTCCAACTGCCTGACTGTTTCAATGATCTCTAATGATGCAACTTAGGCGAGCTGCAAAAGGCAGGCTTGCGTTGTCCTCTCTCTATACTGCAGTCAGCTACACCCAAAAATATCTGGAGGGAAAATGACATCTGACACAGCCATGGTAAAAATGACCCAAACTAAGAAGTGGCAACTTCTTTGTGTGTGTGAAAATCTGCAAACAAATTATTGGGTGTGTCAGATATACAGACGCTAATATAATGCAGTGATTACTATGTCTCTGCTTAGTGAGTACGTAAAAGTGAGCTTGGTGTTTTAAGAACCATGAACAATGACTGCTGCAAAAACTCAAGACTGGATACATTTGCCTGGGAGCAGTACCACATTCACTGTGACCCTAAAGCTTCATGGGACACTCAACACAGCTGAAGTTGAGAGACAGAAAACAAATCCAGCATGGTATCTTACTTTACATGGAGATATTTTAGACTGCTTCTAGGCATCACAGAACTGGGAAAACTACTTCAGTGATAACATGAGTGAATTTCTCAGGCAGCTTTACTGTGACTACAAAGCCCATTATTCCCCACATGATTAGCATCACAAAATGCAGTGTGTATAATCCACCTCAAATAGCAAAAGCCTCCAAAATGCTAGTGAGAGCTTCAGATTTAAAAGTCCAAACACCACAAATGCATGAACCTAGAAGGCTCACGGACTTACAGTCACACAACCTGAACACAAAATAAAAAGGCTTATACATCCACGTGACCTGGGCCATTCCATTACAAGCAAACAAACAAACAGGTAGGTAGATAGGTAAGTAGATAGATAGACAGATAGATAGATAGATACACAGAAGCACACTGGAAAGCACATACGCCAAGTCATGCAAACAGTTAATGGCAGTGGCCGGCCCCCAGAAGCAAGCCCAAGATTAACAATGGGAGAATTTCTAATGGAAGTCAAAGATTATTTCCTACTTCTTTGGAGGCATTGCCCAGTCTGGCATCAAACTGCCCAGATCCCTCTAGCTTCTTTGTGAATTAAGTGTACTCCTGAAAGAGCTAAAGAATCCCAAGAGACCATGACTAATCTCTCCCCATCACTGTGTAACCACTTAGCATTCAGTACCCAGAATTGAAAACAGCATTCCTAGTGTTGTTTCATCATGGCTCAGAGACTTATTTCCTCAGCAGGCTGCTTGAATCAAAGACTTAAGGCAGCATCCCTGAAAGAAAAGGCAAAACACAGAGGGGACTTTTTCACCATCCGCTTCCACTTTAATTTGCTGCACTCCCACATGTCACCAGAGCCTGTAGGGTGGTCAATTGAATTCTGTGTCATGTGCATTCATGGGAGTATAGGACTACAAGGTCATCATGTCCTGTTTCCTACAATCACAGACAACTGCATAATAGACACATAGTCCAGTAGACTCCACAGCACATTTATTCCAATACTGTCACACATTAAAACCAGACTTTTCAAGGACCAGGGGGAAGTAGAATTAGATAAGTTATCCAGTCTGATGTGTAGCAGCCATTTTCACTCTTAGTTTAAAGAATTTGACAATGACAAATTACTTCATTGCACAGAGTATTTAATCTCCCTGAGCTCTGATATCTGGTTCTAGAGATCGTAATTCAGTTATAATTTAGTCCACTCTTACTTGAATATTCATGATCTGTAGATAAAAATACATACAGCTACAGATAGTATCTTTAAGTCAAAGTGAGAAAAAAAATTGATATCTATGTAATCTGAATTGTATGTTGATATATCTTGCAAAAATAGAGGTTGGTAATTTAAAAATTGACTCTCAAGAGAGATGAAGTGGCATTCTTAAACTGTTTTTTATTTGAATTACAGTGACACCACATGAAAATGTTAATATATTACGTTAGGTCAACTTCAGCTTTTATTTACAGTGAGTATTTTCTTAGATAAGCCTCCCATTTCACAGTAGCGTAGCTATACTAACAGATGTGTAAATCAGAAAGACTATGGGCCTCTGGAGATGTCCTGATAGATGTGAATGCACTAAACATCACTACTGAAAGTAAGCAGGGGATAAGGCAGTGAGGAGCTGCTTGCTAAGTTTTGCCTCTGTTTAAAGATAAAATGTGTCATGAAGGGCACAGTAGGACATTCATAGCTTAACACATGTCCCACAGCAGACATATGAAACTATTCTAGATAAGCCCAGACACAGCTGGAAAACAGTTCATGGGTCCCCCAAGGAAAACTTCACCTACTCAGAAAATGCATCTGTTTTTCTCCCTATAACTTAGTAATGGCAAGTGCCAAAGACTTCATTCATATTCACAGACTGCCTGAAACCTGCTGACGATGAAAGGCTAAGGTCAAGCTTTGTACTTCTGTCACTGGTAACACATTTCAGAGCCTCTACAAACAGAGAACCAGAGAGATTCACTCATTGGGTGCCTGACCCATAGGGCAGTAAAAGTATGAAACAAGCAATGAGGGCAAGTTCATATCTCAGTAGGGCACAATTGGAAGACAAGTTCATATTGGCAGGGCCCTAGCATGGTTATTACTCTATCCCTGCATAGCAGTGCAGGAGGATGCTGACAGATCAGAGCACAGGCGAGAACAAAACCAACTGTCTCTCTGTGCATTCAGCTGATTGTTAGAAACATAGTTTAATTGGTTCCTGCTGTACACATGGCTGCAAAAGTAGCAAAGGGCTGAAGTCCTCTCGTGTTTGGTCAAGATTTTGCTTTCTTTCATCTGTTGTGCAGATGCTGATGGGGTCACCTGCCTGGAGGGGATCAGGATTCTGCCAAATGGATTTAAGCAGGGTACTCACAGTCCAGACATCCCATCTTAATGGTCAGTGACTCAGTGAGAAAACCAAGACTGTCTGCACTAGAAGATAGCCCCCATTCCTGACAACATTCGTAAGAAAGAATGATATCCTGGCAAGACTTTTCTAGAGATGTCTGCTGTTTAATCTAGAAAATAAACTCATTCCACCTAGTTAGGGCAGATCTCTTACAATCATTATCAGCAGTACCCAAGTTTCATACTCTCCATGTAGGCAAAAAATTAAATGAAGGTGGAGAGTAGGAAGAACTGGGGATTATAACTAGAGGCTCTGGAGAGATACAGGGGAGGGAGAAAGAAATGGGAGGAGTACCCACTCTGCAGTAGGGTCATATACTTGCATTCTGGGAGAAGAATGATATGGGTGAATATATGGCTTCTCTACCAGGCACAAGGCTACATGTGCCAATTATAAATATGTTGTTATAATATTTTAGTTTAATTGTTATGATTTTGTTAAACTAACACTTTAGAGGATATAAAGATGGATAAAACCAAAAATATGGGTCTCTAGCCTACCTGCAGTGAACGAATTTATATGACACTACAGATGATCATTAGGTTGCATGCATCTAAGAAAGTTGTGCCTCAGTTTCCCCAAATGCTAAATCCATTAATATTTGTAAAGTGCTTGGAAATTTTCCAAATGAAAGTGCTGAATACAAAGAATAGATTGTTAACTTTAACTATATATATGTGACTTATGCTCACATATCTATACAGTGTATGACTGCAGACAAGAAAATATCCTCCTCATTTTATTCTTACTAGTTAAATAGGAACTGTCCATTGAGATCACCCCAGTTTTATCAGAAACAATCTGGCTAATGAACATATGATACCCAGAGTACTCAGGGTTTGATCTTAAACCAGTGGAAGTACAGAATTTTCTGTATTATAGGCTGAAGATTTATTGACTACATGTTTTCAGAGGGACTGGACTGTTATAACATTCTTGGGGAAAAAAAATAGCCACATGTTAGAAGGAAATCATCTTACAATTCTACAAGAGTCCAGGAAACTTTTACTCACAGATCAGCAGAAGCAAGGATGCTTATACAGCTCCACAGTTGTTTCATTCCTTCTTGGAAAGGTTTCTCCCTTCAACCTGACACAGAAATGAGCAGATTTGGCAGGCTGATGCAGAGCAACATGGAATTCCCATGTATTTCTGTCACAGACTTCTGGAGATTTGAAAGAAAACAGAAGACAGTGCAGGACCAAGATCGTGCAAAGAGATTAATGATTTTTCAAGACCAGCCTGAAACACCTAAAAATATCCTTTTTTTTTTTTTTTTAAGTGTGGAGCTTTCCTGGGAAATGGAAGCACTCAAAATATCTGTTATTCATGAAAATACCAGCAGCAACTGATACTACTGATGAGTAAGCCGGCTTGAAATGTTCAGATTTAGAGAAATATTTAAATGCAAAGGAAAACACAAAACATTTCTAAAAATAACTGGAGTGGGCTAGAAATGATATCATTTCTGCAAAAAAAATATTGCCACTGTAATCTACTTTTGAACTGGGGAACAAGGAGAGATGCTGGTCACTTTTTTCACTGGCAAGAAGACAGAGATAGTTCTAAAAATAAAGGTAGTTTCTTCTTGCACATTTCTGACATTTAAAGGACTGTAAAATGTGAATAATTTTCTGGAGTTTTGTAATGTACCTGGTCAGGCTCTTCAGGCCACATCTTACAGATACAACTGTTTCTCTCTTGCAGAATAGCTGAAACATCAGAGGATCTTTACAGTGTTTTCTCTCTCAAAGACCACAGGAATAAAAAAAATTACTACATAGATCAGAAGTCTGTCTAAACCAGTGCCCTATCTCCAAGTAATGGTCAGCTGCAGATGGTTAGGGGAAGCATACAAATATACCATATATAGTCTGATCCTACCACTGCTCAATCCTTTTAGTTGTTTAGGACTTGGAGATGGGAGTACAGCCAGATTTTCATGTTTAATAGCTACCAGTAGACCCATCCTCCAAGATTTTTCATTTATTCCCACAGATTTGTCTTGGGAGAAGGGAATCTTGCCACATGAAATGAGACCCTTGAAATGTATCGTTGCATGACTTGTTGACAATGAAATCCAAACTGGATTGTGCTCCTTGGCAGAAATGTTCCTCCTCCTTTTGTGTGTGCATATTTAATTTATGAAAATGTCCTGGGAGCACATCTTCCAATGAGATCTAAAAAGTTAAATTGGACCTGAGCACTTTCTTCAAGGATGAAGAGAGCACAGTGTAGATTTCCATCTCTTAAGACTTCATGGCTCATTAATTCAATTTTCAAGAAGATAAAATCATTGTCCCTCCAAACATCAAACAAAATACAAAGTCCCCCAAATCAGGCTTGTTCACTACCTTGAATAATAAAAGCCATAACAGTAAAAATTAGTCCTTGTTTATGCCTCCTTAAAAACGTAATATACCAAGGAGGCAGAAAAGAGTTGCTGGGTCTCACAAATCAGCTTTTTCCCCAATTCAAAGAACAGCTGGGCTTGCACATGCACTGCCTGAATTTAAGTCATCTTAGGACACAGTGAAGAGAAAAATACTCTTCAACAAAAACAAATGTGAACTTTAAAGCTCATGAGCAGAAATACCAATTTCAGTGATTATTACTTTGAAGCCAGCAAAACTGGGAAGTGAGCAAGCACTTGTCGTTCAGGGAGGGAGCCTGTTCCTTTCTTGCTGCCAAAGTTTAACTCAGTTCCTCAAGGTTACCCCTATTAACATTTTCATGCAGTCAAAACACATCATTCTGATCTCCAGCTCCCGCTCCTTTCATTCCTACAACCCTTTCGATCTCCTCCATTTCTTATCTACTTCCTTCTTTCCACCTTAATTTTCTGTAATTCCTAACTCCACGGAAACCTTATTACTCAAATAAGCCTGCCATACTCTCAGAAATAACTTTTATACAAAATCTAAAACCTATGAACTTCTCCTTGTCAGATATGTTACTCCATGTTGTCCAAGTCTAGAAAACCCTTCCTACCAGAAGACATTATCTAACATCATAGAAATCACCAGAGAAGTCAAAATCTCAAGTGTGGAGGTGGAACACTGAAAATATAAATCTGACATGGAACATGGACTGTGGGCAACATAAAAACTGGGCACAAAGCTTAAGGGAGGGAAAAGCCTGTTTAACCATCACCAGGTACGCATTTAACACACAACACTCAGAAAGCTTGAGGCTGCACTACTGCTCAGCATGTGATGTGTTTGTGGGCATGTGGCTATGTGGTTCTCAGCAAATCAAAGCTGTGTACACCCTGGATATGTCAAGTGAAACCGAATGTGAATACAGAACAGATATACCAAAGCTCATGGGACCTTATGGCAACATAGGATGCATTCCTCTGTGACTTTTACTGCTATAAAACAGCAGTAGCTTTACTGACCCTCAGAGAGGGTCACACTGCTGTAAAAAGTATGTGAGAAGAATCATATCCACTACGTAGATTTGTTCAAGTCAGCCAGCATTTCAAAAGCAGCTTATAATTTTGGCTGTCTCAATTTTTGAGTATCTTGGTGCCTTAACAAAACACTAAAAATAAAGAGCAAAATTACAGGTTACTTTGCACAACTTGGGCCTCAGTTTCTCTGAACCAAATGCTGATGCTACTTGAGCTTACTTGTAATTGAAGCCTGGAATAAGTTTCTTGAACAATACAAAGCTACAAAAAACTTTCACTAGTACAGATGAGAGCAGACTTGTATCGCCTGTACCTCAGGTCACTCATTACAACTCTGAAGACACTGGGCCAAATCCTCAGCTGGAACACGTTTGTCATAGCTACAGTGGACCCTTCACTCCTATTTGACCTGGCTGAGAATCCAACACAATAAATCCCTGTCATGGGTTCAGCAGTAGCAGTCATTTTTCTCCCTCTTGGTAGCTGGTGCAGCACTGTGTTTTCAATTTTGGGCCTGGGAGCAGTGCTGATAACACCAGTGTTTATAGTTACTGCTTGGCAATGTTTTGGTTTGATCAAGGACTTTCTGAGTCTCATGCTATGCCAGGGAGGAGGGGAGCCGGGAGGAAGCAGAGACAGGACACCTGACCCAAACTGACCAAAGAGGTTATTCCATACCACAGCACGTCATGGCCAGGATGTGAACACAGAGGGGAGAGACCCGGAAGGGTGTGTTGGTGGTGGACTGGGGGTGCACGGCATGGCCAGGTTTTTGGTACTGGGGGGTTCGTTGCTGGGGGGTGCACTGGCTGGGTTGGGCTTGGTGAGCAGTTGTATTCTCTTTCTTTGTATTTCTCTTGTATTATTACTGGTGGTAGCAGTAGTGATTTGTGTTATACCTTAGTTACTAAACTGTTCTTATCTCAACCTGTGGGAGTTGCATTCTTTTGATTCTCCTCCCCATCCCCCCGGGGCTGGGGGAAGAAAGAGGGGGAGTGAGTGAGTGAGTAAAACTGCGTGGGTGGGGGGCTTAAACCATGACAATCCCATTTAACTAATTTACATAGCATTATGAAATTTAATACCTACAGAGAGCTTGGAAGATGACAAGTCCTCAGCCTGATTGATAATGACTGAGTAGTGCCAAACCAAAGTAACTCCACTGTTAAACTGAATGCAGAAAGATGAGAAATTAATCAGATCTACTGCATATTGCCACCAGTTTTCTGCAAATGCCTCAGTTCAAAGGAGTGTGAACACAACTGGTAAACAGAAAAGCCATGAGAGACACTACTGTCAATCATCAACACATCAAAAAAGCACTGGAAAATACACGTAAATGCTTTCATCCAATAAAAATTTGAGCAGTCAGCTTTCTTTTAATTCAAGAACATGCTGTGCTTGCCTGGGGGCTTCAAGGGCAGGGAAGGGAGAGACGGTCAGAACTCCATAGGACTGACCCAGGCTTGAAAATTCACAGTGATTAAAGTGCTGAGAGCCAAACCTCCCACACATCCTTACCCTAAGTGTCAGGATATGGTGTCCCCTGATTGCTCAATCCCTAGGTCAGATGGTTGGCCTGAAGGGATTAGCTGTGTTTCTGGGATTCCACTGGACCTTGGGGGAATTTTATGTCAACAAAGGCAGATGGAGCAAAACCAAACTATCTGGGAGATACCTTCAAGATGCTGTTCAGCTCTTGCCATGCCTCCCTGCCAATAAAACACAGTCAGTGCATACCATGTCTGGACATGGTAAGAAAAATTTTTGCAACTGATTTCAAGATGCACCAAATGATCTCCATGACACATAAGGAGCACAACTGAAATAAACAGCAGCAATAGCAGCAGCTAAGTGATACAGTGTGGTAAGGCCGCCAGGGTATCTAGAGAATTTACTTACTCAGCTCTATGAAACTATAAAATTGCACTTCATAACACATAATATAGACTTTTAAAACCTTAGGGTTGCATTGTGACTCTCATAAGCTCCAACAGGGAATTGCTTTCTGTTGCACAAAGCAAAAGTGAAAAGATGCTTCTCCAGTCCATATAGTGTGCTTCTTTTATTTCCAGGGTCAGTGTTCACCAGCAGAAGAACTAGCAATTTTCTGCCTGGCATAGCCTCATTCAAACTCAAGGATGCTGAGAGATGACCCATACACTCTCATGAGACACTAAATTTATCTCCTATAAGATCAGTATTTCCTTCCCCATTTCTCCTCCTTCATGCAACTTTCCTCCTGAACCATGACTAATAGCCCTTGCAAGCCGGGCTTGCAAATCCTTGCAGGTAGTGTTGCTCACTAGTGGGAGGGTAGAGAGAGGACTCATGAGACAGAAAGAAAGCAGTCAGTTTAAAACACCCCAAAATCTGCAATTATCTCCTCCCTAGGCTCCTCTTCTCACCCTTTCAGCTTTCAGAAATTCTGTACGTATTATTTTTGTATTGCCCAATGCACTTCAGACAGACTAACTGCTGAAGCAGGTAAAAGCATCTGTGGCTCCCAGACACTTGTCTTTGACTGTGACAGCTCTTAAGCTTGTATTAGAGCATACAGGTTTCTAACATGTCACTATATTTCTTAAGGATTTATTTTCTTTCACATTGCCAGCCAATGTGATTAGGCTGTTGCTAAGAAAATAAAGCAGTTTCTTGGGAAAGGAGCTGTTAGGCTACTGGAAACAAAGTATAATAAGAAATGAATGGGGAAGAGGAAAAGGATTCTGGTATGTCATGGTAAAGCATATCAGATCCAAAATGATTCCTTCCAAGTCTAGAGATTTCACCTCCAAATTACATCCCTGCAGGATCTAGCTCTGAGAACACATGCTCCCTTACACATGCAGTCAGTATGGCTGCTTTTTCCCCAGCTCAGCCTAGCCTGCTTTACATGGCACGGCATAGCATCTCTTAGTGGGGATTAGATCTTGAACATCTGCCCAGTTAAGGCCACCCCCCATTACATTAGCCAGCACAGTGGTTACATCAACCTGCTGTTGTACTCAGCACAGCTAACTAGACTTGCTCTACTTCACTTTGCAGGGGAGATTGCTGTACAGTTCCCACCCAGTCCACACTTTTCCTCCTTTACTTCCCTTTCTCTGCCCCAGCAACCCACTCTGCCACCCTCAAGAGGAAAAATGTTTTCAGACTTACTCCATTAGCAAAACAACTCAGCCCAGGGAGTGCTGAATTGCAACGGCCTTTCTTGTGACTGCTTGGTGGCTGAAGGCAATTACTAAGAGCACAGAGCATTATATTGTGCAATTCACATAGCTTCTGCTTCTCAGCCCAGCTTTGTGCTTATGTTCAAGGGCATCATCCCTCCTAACAGCAATGGTACAGACCAACCACTCTCCCATTGGCAAAGAACTTTCTAAAGCTACAAGTGCTAGATAAGTATGTAAACTTCACACAGGAGGCATTTAACCCTTTCATCGGCCTGGGGAAATGAGCTGTTTCTGTCATGGGTCTTATTAGAAAAAGATGCCAGTGAAGAGGACAGCTGCCTCCACAGCTGTTCTCAGAACTGCTCCCATCTCTGCTTGGGGAAGGAAGATGGGACATCCAGGTGTGAGATGGAGGAAGATAAGGTTAATTACATGAATGTAGCACTGAATTGTAATTGTAAATAAATACAGCTGAGCACCCCACTGAAGTACTGCCTCCTTATGGAGAGGGCTTGGGAATATCTGAAATGCTGAGGTAAAAATAATAACAAAAAGACATTATTAAGAATTATTGAGACTTACACTATGTGTCTGTACCAGTACCTCTGCAGGTTTTTCATGGGGGGATTCTCCTTGTAGTAGCTGCCTCCTTCATGCATAACCCTATTACAGTTAGGATTTGGCTGTGAGAGACATGTCTTTCTTCTGCAGAAGCAGTGGTTTTTTTGGAGAGCACTTAATATTAAGCAAGTACAGGCTCAAGGTGCTAAATACATCAGATTTTGCAAGCAACATCTCATACTTGTGTTAGGATCTGTTATTGTCAGTAACCTAGCAAACAGAGTGGGACAGGACTTCTTTCTCAGGGAGCCAGGAAATTGCCTGTCATCCTCATAAAACAGGAACTGCTGGCTGCACAAAGTATTAAAGGGTTAAAAAATAAATCCTTGCATTGTGCAGTTGCCTAAGGAAGTTAGGTTTTGCCTAGTGCTTATTTGGGATTTTGCTGTCCTGCTACCAGAACATGAAGGAGCTTAATTCCAGTTTATTTTATAGTTTTTCAAAGATACATCCTTCCCTCCCTCTCTCTCCTTTCACCTCACTCATCCCCTGTCACCCCTATCCACATATCGAAGACTGCAAAACCCTGCACCATCAGTCCCTCCCTTCTCCCAAAGGGGGAGAAGCTATTGCTAAACCTCAGCAGTGTGCTGCCAAGCTGGCTTCACAATATTTCAGAGGAGAAAGAAAACAAAGGCAAGCAGTACTTGCAAGGATTTGTTCTTGAAAACAAGCAAAAACATGAGAATATTTGCTGCTGCAGCTGCACTTACACCGTAGTGTCCATGTCTCTGCACAGCTCCACCCTGTTCTGCAGTCCTGTAATCCACATAGAGAAATGCCTGTGCAGCTCCTCTAGCTGCCGGTGCTATTGTAGTGAGACTGGAACTGCTGCTGTTTTCACTTTCAGACCAGCCTCTCTCCCTCCAAGTCAGACAGCCCCTAAGAGGTATTTATGAAATGAACAAGCTAAGTTTCTCTAGGTAGAGCTCAGATTGCAGTTTTGGGGGATCTGCAATTTTTACACTTTTGGATAGAAAACTACTCCAAAGGGGGTCAGGGAGGAAATGGTGGGGAACTACAGATGTGGTTGTATAAGTCCCTGGCAAAAGACAACCTCTGTACTTTTCTACCCATGGTACATTATATCCACACCCAGGATGTAACTATCTGTCATGAAAGTCCCTATTTAGAAAGCTGTATTTTCCAGTCTCTCAGCTGTGCCAAAACAGTGCTTGAATCAAGTCTGGCAAAGAGGTCTCACACACACACTGCTAGTCCAGACCTCTGCTGTGTCCAGGCTTTGACTGGATTTAACTATAACAGGAGTGAAACAGCCCTTCCAAGCATCTTGTCCACGTCCTCTTTCAGTTTTGCGCTACCCCCTTCCAACTGAAATGTTTGCTCAGGCATTCAGGCCAGCTTCCCTCCTAACTTCAAAGTACTTGTAAAAGTGTCTCAGGTCAGATGAATACAAACTCAGAAAATTAATCTGATCCTCAATCTCTATTATGTTCTGCCTATTTGCATCTCTACTATTTCTTTACTGTTGTACAGTCTGAGATGTTTCACTTGCTCTGAAAGCCACTTACGGTGTTGTACAGAAGAGATGCTAGGGTAGAAACTGAAGCACAAGTACTGGCATTAATGCTAAGCAGTTCTGTAAAAGTGAAATGCTCTCATGGTGTAATCCTGCTGAAGCGAGTGATGATAAATTTGGACTGATAAGACCTCTTTGTTTTGTATTTAGGAACTGAGCTTGCCTATAACCCTGTAAGTATCAGTAGTCCCATCTAAGAGATGAGGAAACTGAAGTCTGAAGGTGAAGTGATGTAGGCTGAGTCTTTGACTGAGCCTTGCCCAAATACAGACAGACCTTTTTAAGAAATTCAAAATGTGTTCAGCATATTCTGGAGGAGTCTACAAATGTGCTGCTATTATAAGCAACTGGTTGGGTTTTTTTTATACCACATCATTTTCATTTGTAAACAATTATAAGAAGTATATGTCTTGGTACCACTTTTGGAGATGCGAGTGCTATTTCAAAGTGTAAAGCCAAGGTTCTTTTCTGTGAAGCTTACTGGCAGAGAAAATTTACCAGTTGGGGCTGTGGGGATTAGTTTTTTCATATACATATGCTTCCTCTTTTCTGCTCTACCATCATCACCTTTGGACATGAGCCAGGGCTCTTCGAAATCAATAGCAATCATCTGATCAACTTCAAAAGGCTTAAAATCAAGCTTGCTCTGATAGTTTTCTAATGGCAGCTAGCCCCTAATATGGCCAAAAGCCTTGATATAAATTCCAGAAGAAAACGGTGTCTCTGAAAAGATTTCCATTTTTATACTTAAAAGATGGGTCTAAGAATCTGGCAGATGCAGGAACAAGAAAATATTCCCAGCCTCAAAGCAGTATTCTGTTCAGCAAAGGAAGTAAAATGTTTTCATATATAATGAAAAATAATAAAAAGAACCCAGTCTTGACAAGGTAATCCAACCAATGAACAAGTGGTGATTTTGGCCCCTCTGGCTAACACATTTGCCACTTGTCTACTTAAGATCAACAACGACAATTCAGGGCATGAGGCCCCACCCTGCCATGCTGCATACTACTCTTATTGAAGACCAACCCTGGCACTACATTGCTACCTGTTGGCAGCTTGCCCCATAGAAATCTGCATGGAACTCTGAAGGGAAGAGTAATTCAAGGTTTCTTTGTAAGATACCAGAGGAGTTCTTTATGGGTAGTTTCAGCTCCTACCAGCTTTCAGTGCCTAAGCTCCTGTGGTTAATAAACTCTTTAAAGCATGGTAACAGCTCCTGGTATTTGCTGAAAATGAGATTGGCTATCCATGACTCCTGCTTTCTCTGTTTAAATTATAAGATTATATTACACCTTCTCCCAAAAGAGTGGAAACAGAAGAACATGGACATCCTGATTGCCACACATAACTAAAGCATGAATAACAATAGTGTGACCCAAGCACAAATGGAATTCCTTCGTTTAAAGAAAACTGCAGAAAGAATGGAATGCTAAGAGAGAGAAATGCTCTTTATACCTATACATGACAGGGGCAATGACAGTGAAAGCTGCTATTAGCCTGTGTCCAGAGTAGCACATTTCATTTCTGTCCTGAAGGGATATGCCTTTTAACATGTAGTTGCTAAAATAGAAACATCCATCCTGTCAGAAGTGCTACAAATTTCCAGTTACTATGGATTAAGAGGGTTTCACTATGAACCTTTTGCATTTCTTTACGGAAATGAGAATAGCCAGCTGCATCGTTGTATGTTCACCTCTGCACTGAATCACGTAAGACCCACTTCCAACAAGATGCAACAGGAGCCCTTTTTAGAACACACCACCACAATATGAAGAGTATGAAGACCCCATCTGTGGGCAATCTGTACTCCTGTTTCTTATACAGGAGAACCCTTTCCATTAGGCTGTGTGTATGTGGGAGCACAATTTTCTCCATTTTAAACATGATTTATTTAAAACAGTACTTCTCCCTAAAGATACTAGGGGCAGCCATTTTTGGAAGGTGAAAATCAACCTTGTGCACTGGACCAAAACAAGCATAGGCATTACTCAGCCACAAAAAACAAGGAACAGAGTGAGATTCTTTATCACTAGGGCATGACTGACAAAACAAGACAATATGTGCTCCTCCAATTCAAACCAGACTCAACATGTATGTACATGAGCAACAACAGCAGTCCAGTTGTCACTTCCTTAGTGTTGCATGACAAAATAATTAAGTAAAGGAAATGAAACCATATTAAAATACTATTATTGCTGTCATAGTGGAGCAGACCATTCAGCTCCGTAGTCTAGTACACTGACTCAAGCAGTGGTTAGATACGTGATGATTCAGAGCACAAAGAATGGAAAACACACTACATTCAGCCAGTTGTGGGCTGGAATATTATATAAGAACTGTGAGGTAAAGAGGGAAGAGATATTCTTCCTCGAACCCCACACTTGATCAGTTTACACCCTCAAGCATGAGGTTGTTTCAGATGCTGTAGTTTTTTTCCCTTGCACTTGGTATTGCTATGAATGTTATTTCTGCATATATTTCAGTTCTGGGAACATGCCAGGATTTTTTCTAATCCACTGAAGTCAGAAAATACGAAGTTATGGAATATGTTCAAAAGAATAGTACATACCAAAGCATGCAGAGCACCCTATCCTTGTTATCAGAGGCACACAGCCTTGGCCATAGTTTTAAAATGCACCTGGTGATTTTCTTTTCATTTTGCATGACAGAATTCTATTCTCTGTGTACTTTTAGCCTCCATATTTAATTCTCCACTGTGCTGACCAGAGTGAAACCACTTACAGATTTTGTAGATGTCTTCATTTCTGAGGCCTGAAGCAGTACCATAGTTTACCAAGTGCTAGTAAACAGTTTAAGTGATGGGAAGGCAAGCTGGTAATCAGCTGCAGATAACACATGTGCCAGCAAGCAGGATCATTCTAAGACACTGCAATATTTTTTTCCCATGCAAGGGATTGTACCCTGCATATCAGGAAAGGGGGAGGAACCAATTTCTGGTGCTCTGTCACGGTGTACCTGCAATGTCCCTTTGCACAGGATCGTGCAGAGGATGGTGTCTGAGTATCTTAATCAGTAGATGGCACTGGATAAACCTGTATTTAAAGCTAGGCAATGAAGTGACAACACTTAAAACTTGGTTTCTTCCAGTATCAAAGTTAATAAAAGGTGAGAAAAAGTCTCACACAGCTGAAGGAGCACTTTCAATTAACCGTAGCGCAGTGTTAGAGTAAGATTTACAAAGTGAGTATCTCTTCAGCACACTGACCGAACTCAGAGACTGAGGGACAGACTGAACTAAATTTAGCAACAGGCTTAGCCTTCCTGGACAGTACTCATAGATGAGGGTAGACAGAAAGCACACAGGCTGAGAACACCTTGCCTCCATCACTGGCAGAAGAGGAGGCAGGAAAGAGTGAGCTCTGTCCCACACAAGGAGTTGTGGCTAGGCTCTGACTCCTTTGCAGCAGTCAAATAGACTAGAGAGAATTGAGTAGGCCAGACTGCTTGGACAGTTGTAAACTAAAATTATTCTGTGGATATATAATAACAGAATTACAAAAATATTTTTTGTAATATATCACAGCCTAACTTGCTATTCCCAGAGCTAACTTAGATTTATTATGTTTTCCACCAAAAACTATATAGTGAATTCAGGTTAACCAGGGTCCTTTGAGAGCTTTGTGGGACAACGGTTTCTTGGCTTCTTTCACACACATACTGGATTGACAACTGTCACAGCACAGATGCTTTGAAGAAGCCAGAGATATGACTTGGAGGGGAATAAACTCATGCATACAGTAGACAATCATACAGACAGAAATGCCACCAGTAATATACCATATTAGCTGCAATCATCATGTGTTACAAAACATCAGGGGAGTCTGGGTTGGAAGGAGAGGTAAATTATGTGGTCTGTATCAAATTTAAGTGTCATGACTGGTATAATCTTTTGCTTTTTTTTTCCTAGACATTCTCTCTTCTTGCAGAGGATTTATTTTTAAAAGACTCCTGGAAGCCAAGAGAGACTATTAGACAGGCAATTATCCTGACTCACTTCCTAGAATGGTTTAGAACAACTTTGCAGAAAATCTCTCCTCTGGGCATGGATGCAAGTCCAGCACTGGCCTACAGAGTTGAACCAGTTAACCTGAAAACAGTAATGATCTACAGCTAATTACACTACACTGAAAGGATACCAAGAATGTAAAATCAAATGTTATTAAAAATGACAGATACCAAACACATAATGGCACAGATATGTTTATCCACTACCCATATGGCAGAACATGGGATGGTACCCAGCTACCTGCATTGCCATGCCAGTTCAAGATGTTTAGCTCAAGATAACTCCCTTTTTCCTTGCAGCTCTTGCCACAGTTGATGTCAGCCTGGTCCATAGGATGTCTATAAAATGTGAGCTCCCAGTCAGAGCTGGTGCTTTAATACTTTGCACTTCCAAACTTTAGGTGGTTATGCTCTTTACTGTTGTTTATTCTGTATTATTTGCTAACTAAATAAAAAAGTACCAGTTTCAAAACTTTGCACATGTAATCCTACTGAATTTATGATATGTCAGCATGGTCCCTAAAGTCTTCTGAATAGAGAGTCATGTCACCATACTGCTCTCCTCTTGTGAAGCTGCCATTTCAAGATATAATGCAGTTTGACCATGACATATAGAAGTATCTCCTTAGGCAGGAAAACATAAGAAAGTTCTTGAGTTCTGCTTCTGAAGTATGGTATGGTATTACAGACATAGGCACAAAGACTTGGTACAATTATTCTTGGAAGATACCTCACCTGCAGAAGAAGGAATTAAGACAACCTGCCTACAGGGTAAGAGCACAGGATCTTGACCAAAAATGCTGAGAAGCATTTCATACTCTTAATAACATAAGAAACAAAATAAGTGAACAGAACAAAACTAAACCATAACATTTAGGTATTCTGTCTCCTTTGTACTTATTAAATATCAGTAATGAAGAAATAATTCTCATGTGACACATACATTTATTGTCGACATTATGCTTCTATCACCTGCCCAATAGCCTACAGAAATTGGTCAATTCCCCGGATAAAGCAGAAAGCCACTGGACTGCAGATATTTATTTTTTTTTCTTTCTTTCCAGATAGTATAAAACCTGGTCTTATAAATAAAAGAAAGTTTGAAGATAGAATTCTCCTTTGAAGAATCCACTTTTGGACTGTACTTGAGGAGCAGTGACATATAACAGCAGTGTAATCAGACTTCTGATGAAGACAGGCAAGAACAACAGCTTTACAAACTTATGCTAACAGCATACTGACTCTCCAGGAACCTAGTCACTTGAACATGGTTCAAGATATTTAATACCCCAGAGCATCAGGTTTTTCTGTCTGAAGTTGAGAAAACAAAACAATGAACACTGAGCAGCTATCACTGTCCATAGAAGAAGAGGGCAGTGCTACTTCCGTATTATTTTTACAAACACTACACAGAACTGGGACTCGGGTCCCATGAATGCAAAGACTGGCAAATGAGTTTTGCAGCTTTTTTAAGGGAGGAGGCAGCTCTGAAGAAATATCTTGCAGGCAGCTGCAAATACTGCCTTTGCTTAAGATGCTGAGAATGGGAGTATGTCAAAGGAATGGACCTATAGTCCCAGGATCCGAGTGATCTGAGTTTGGACTCTTTTGTCTCATCATCTTTAAACTGCAGCAGAGACAGAGACCAGGACTGAGCAGAGGAGCTGGGAGGGGGAGAGGTCTTAAAATTGTTCCTGTAGCGCAAGAAGGAAAAGAAAGAGGTACCTCACTAGGGTAAGTACGAGGTTATATTATGTAACAGGATTTTTATTGTGTTTCACTTAATAAGACCCCTCCAAAATATCACTAAAACCCTATAAGATGGAAATTCTAAAAAATAAACAAGAATAATAATTCAAATATGTCTAAACCTACTAATCTCCTGAATCCCAGAATGTGTTCCTTAGGAACATTCCTTATGATCCCAAAGCAGTTTGAAATAAACTAAGTTGCTATGCTCAGCATTTTCTAAGACAAAGACACAACATATTGTCAAATGTGCTCTGAATTAGTCCATTTTGTTCTGATATTCACATTTATACAAGAAGACGGACCATTGATGAAAATTAGCAATGCTGAACCAGTTCAGATAAAATTTTAATAACCAGTTTCATAAGAAAAGGCTATGTATCTTTGATTTGCCATTTTCTTTGAATATTTCCTGAATATACAGAAAAGCTTAGACAAATAATTTTACATTTTTTTTGCATTTCTTAAAATTTAGGTCATAAAAATTGTTACTAGAAGATTCTTGTCCTGACCAGGTATAGGAACGATCTAAAATTTAAAGTTTTCTTCCTGCGCTTTCTTCTTTCTTTTTCCAAATTAATTTGGCATATCCAGGAAGATGTGACATTTTAATTACATTTGGGTCAACATAGTCAAGACATGAAATTGGGAGCATGTGTAAAACACATGCGTATGCTTTAGTCTCTTTGACCAAATTATTAATTTCACTGGGCCTGTTTCTTCATCTGTGAAATGGGAATTACAGAGCTGAGTGCCTGAGTAAAGATCTGTGAGCTCCTCAGACTGGAAAAACTGAAGAACAACAGAGAGTTTTATGGGCAAAAACTTAATTTTTATAGTTGAAGGAATGTTGTCTGGCTCAGGACCTTTTTAACAGCAAGCAAGCTACCTGATGCTACCAAATATTATTAACAACAAAAAGAAAAATGTTTCATCATCAAACATTAATAGCTTAGAACTGGCAAACTGTATAGATAGATACATCTTGTTTGATTAATATTTTATTGAAGAATTAAGATGCTAAAATGGAAGGATACCAGAGACTGAGACATAAGCAGTATCACCAGTGATCTGGGTCAGGCTGGAGGAAAGGACAGATACAAATAAAAATAATATCACATTCAGGGTTAAGAGGATTAAGTTTTACAGACTTCACTGGCTAATGTCAGGGACTTTGAAGTATGAATTGGAAGACAGAAAAGATAGGGCTAGAAACACTTCAGGTGGTATGTGAAAAGGGCCATAGCTGAGCGGGCAGAAAAACAATTCAGGAGGAAGGTTCTGGGACACAGTTATGAAGCAAAAAGGGACAGTCTGGTTTCCCTTATACATGGAATTGGTAGGGTACTCCACAGATCAAGTTAAGTTCATGTGGCAATCTTCAGCACATGTGGCTTATAAAGCCTTTACTCTTAAGAAAATTAATTATGGCCATCTGTGGAACAGGCTATATACCTACCTAGGTATAAGGAGGGCTTAATAGTAATCAAATGGCAAACTGATATATTCTCTAGAGGACTTCTTTTGGGGTATATTTGCTCTGTATTTTGCTCATTTTTTAATGAAACGCAAGTTGCTCATAAGAGAAATGCTCAAATATTTGATTACTCAATGGTCTATAGTTAACATATATAATAATGCAATATAATGCTAATGATGAGAATATTAATAAAATGTTAATGATGAGAATATTATTAGAAAATAATAATAATAAATGGTTGGAGGCAAAAGACATTTTGTAACGCCTTAAACATGTGTAAGATAAAAATAATACCAGCTTAAATGATTAGAAAAATCAGCTAACAGCTGATAGGTAGGGCAGGACCAGTGAACCTGCGGGAAGAAACTGGGTTCATTGTGCAGGGACTGCTGAACAGTGAATCACAACTAACAAATTACCAACTAAGTACTGGCATGGATCCTGGCTTACTTGAAAAAAATGGATGAAGACATTTCTGCTTCCTTCCCATCCTTGAAGCGGATGAAAACTGCTTTATATTACACCCAGCCACAGTAGCCCTCTGAAGTCACTCCAGAAGTGCAGGACCTGTGGTGTGCAGTAATATTTGGAAGCAGTAGAGGAGATTATAAGTGAGTGGCTTCCTTCACGTAGAATCAATCCCTGTGAGGTTAATTAATTTATCTGAGACACAAGTCACGAGCATTCTTAGAAATCAGGGAATGTAAAAGCAATCCAAATAGAAGAGAATAATTGGGAATTGGTGACTGAAGCATTTTGTGCTGGCAAAAGAGCACAAAGCAGCCAACAGGGGCAAGGATACATTTTTGGCAACAAATACATTGACCAGCTTCTTTTCTTCACACTGATGTTGCAAGTCTGATTTTGTTAATATCTGTAAATCTCCTTGAGATCTTCCAATGGAAATTACTATTCAAGCTTAAAAAAATATTATATAAAGGAAAAGTTATAGTGCCAGAATACATACAATGAATCTATGGGAAATCATCATTCTTCCATGTTTCAAGAACTGTTTGACAAGTTTTTAAATTATTTCTCTGGGAACTGGTCTGGCTTAAATGTGTTTATCCTTTGTCTTTTGCTAGCTTGTGTTTGCATTTACTGCCCATTAATAATAGATGAACACAACAGCCAAAGGTACTTGATTCTTTAATGAACTGTAGATAATTCCGCATTTCAGTCGTACATAACATCAACAGCACAGGGAAAAATGGAATGTGGCAAGAAGCCTAGGAAAAGGCAAGTTGCGTTGGACTGGGAATTAGCTGGAAGGATAATAATCCTGCAAGCAAATATTCATTAAGTAATTTTATGTGTGTTTGAGGAAAATTATGATACACACTTCGCACCTGGAGACCTTAAAATGTTAAGGAAATATTTCAGTAACTGTATAAATTGTTTAACGATTGTGATACAAAACAATTATTTCTAAGGTGCCTCATACCAATATGATTCAGTTTTACTCAGTGTTATTCTGAAACTCTAATAAGTAATCTGAAGAACTGCTTATCAGACAGTCTAGCTGTTTTCTGAGATGTTACACAATCCTTCCTACCAGTTTTCCTCTTGCAGCCATCATTTGGACTATATCCAAATCACATTCAACAATTCAACAATGTGGGATTAAGCTTCTCGAGGTGCTTTAGCATATACTACAGCTTAGGTAAGGTCTGTGAGGGCATGTAAAACCATCACAACTGCAAAGTAAGAACTTAAAATGTTCAATAACTAACAATAAAACCAGTTAAAAACCAGTGTACTTAAACAGCCCTTCTTGATTAAATTTGTCTGTTCTTAAACTATTTAAACTGACCCAAAATATCACTATCCCTTTCCAGGGTAAGATGTTTAATTCCTTTTGTGGCTCGTCATTTGCACCAAATCTTATGTTTTACTTATGCAACTTTTCCAATAAAACGTTCAGTGGACACTGCATATGAGCTCCATTGAAAGCTAAATGTTATATTCCTAATAACAATATGGTTTGTTGAACTAGCCATGTAACTCACCTAGAAAGACTGTTTCCTTCTCCTTAGATCACTGAAATCGTTCTCTCAAGTGAGACTATTGCAGTATGCCATTTGACAATGATCAATCCTACTCCATGTTTCTGGATTTCTATTCATAAGTGAAAAAGCTGTTATTTACCTGAAAGTAGGCCACAGACAAGGATTTGGTTTTGTTTCTTTTCTTTTTCAAGTAGCACTTCTTGTTTATGTGTCTCAGTGGATCAGACTTGACCTCTGTAAGAACAGAAACTTTCATAGGGAGTCCTTGCACATCTTACTACATTTATTCAATTGAAAAACTTTTTTTCTTATTTCACAAAATTATAGCTTTTTTAATGACAGTAACTGTTAACAATACCTGTTAACAATCTTACCTCTTGTGTTAAAAGTAAGTCTCTATGGGCTAGTCATTTGCAAGAAAAAAATATTCTGAAGAAAATCTCAAAAAAAGAATTTACATACTGCTGAAACTCATTATTCATGGAGACAATCTGATATTCCTGTTGACATACACTTTAAATATCATATTTAGCACGTCATGATTATTTGCTCTGGGAAAACCTGACTCGTGCTTGTACAAACCACTGACCTCTCCTGGGGGCCACAGAACAATGCAAACTTGAGCAAAACCTAGAGTTTCTGATTTTATGAACAGTACCTCCATAAAATAATAAAAGTTAAACTATTAGATTAATAATAACTTCATATGAACAAAAGCTGATGGACTATAGTTGGCTGTCAAATTACCTCCAAGGTGTTTAATAACTTCTCTTTGTGAAAAAAAGATTCACAGTATATAGTGTGTTGATGAATATGTAACTCACCATCTTGGTTATAAACAACATGTGAAAGATCTGAATTCTTTACACTGCTTACAATAAGACCTTAATTCAGAAAAGAAATAATGGAGATAAAGTGCAGTACAATTTTTAACTTAGAGAGTTTACTCTATTTTCCACTTTGCACAATTTACCTGTGTTATTCAGTCATACATGAAAAATAAGAAAACACATGTTGTTGCTTGTGATTGTAATCTTGCAGTCCCAGATTCAGCCTTAATTTGAAGAGGATTTAATTCCAAATGCAAGAGATTAAAACTCACTAATCATAGAATCATAGAATAGTTAGGGTTGGAAAGGACCTTAAGATCATCTACTTCCAACCCCCCTGCCATAGGCAGGGACACCTCCCAATAAACCATGCCACCCAAGGCTCTGTCCAACCTGGCCTTCAACACCACCAGCAATGGAGCATTCACAACTTCCCTGGGCAACCCAGGCCAGTGCCTCACCACCCTCACAGTAAACAACTTCTTCCTCATATCCAATCTAAACTCCCCTGTTTAAGTTTGAACTCGTTACCCCTTGCCCTCTCACTACAGTCCCTAATAAAGAGTCCCTCCCCAGCATACCTGTAGCCCCCCCATCAGCTACTGGAAGGCTGCTATGAGGTCTCCATGCAGCCTTCTCTTCTCCAGGCTGAACAGACCCAACCTTCTCAGCCTATCTTCATACGGGAGGTGCTCCAGTCTCCTGATCATCCTCGTGGCCCTCCTCTGGACTTGTTCCAACAGTTCCATATCCTTTTGATGTTGAGGACACCAGAACTGCACACAATACTCCAAGTGAGGTCTCACGAGAGCAGAGTAGAGGGGCAGGATCACCTCCCTCGACCTGCTGGTCACGCTCCTCTTGATGCAGCCCAGGATACAGTTGGCTTTCTGGGATTCAAGCCCACACTGCAGCCGGCTCATATTAAGTTTCTCATTGACCAACACCCCCAAGTCCTTCTCCACAGGGCTGCTCTGAATCTCTTCTCTGCCCAACCTGGAGATGTGCCTGGGATTGCTCTGATCCAGGTGCAGGACCTTCCACTTGGCATGGTTAAACTTCATCAGGTTGGCATCAGCCCACCTCACAAGTGTGTCAAGGTCCCTCTGGATGGCATTCCTTCCCTCCAGTGTGTCAACCGAACCACACAGCTTGGTGTCATCAGCAAACTTGCTGAGGGCGCACTCAATCCCACTGTCCATGTCACCAACAAGGATGTTGAACAAGACCGGTCCCAACACTGATCCCTGAGGGTCACCACTCATTACTGGTCTCCAGCTGGACATTAAGCCATTGAGCACAACTCTTTGCGTGCGGCCATCCAGACAGTTCTTTATCCACCGACTGGTCCACCTATTGAATTGATGTCTCTCCAGTTTAGAGACAAGGATGTCATGTGAGACAGTGTCAAACGCTTTGCACAAGTCCAGGTAGATGACATCAACTGCTCTACCCATTCCATCAGTTCCATAGCCCCATCATAGAAGGCCACCAGATTGGTCAGTGTGCAATGCTTGGGCATTCACAAGGGAAAGATGCTAGGAAAGTCTAAACAATGACTAAATACATAATCCATAACCAGGATAAAAATGTAAGAAAAGATTAACTTTGAGTAAATGAACGTTTTGTGTTTTACAGACAGGAAGTCTGCCTCTTCACATTGACAAATAACTGATGTCTGCAGACCCTGGATACCAACCCTTACCCATTTATAAGATTTCTCGACTGTAGACGCACAACATGAGCATGTGACAAAATCACCCACCCCTAAATACGTCTGGCATTTGAGACTTTAATGAGCAATAGTAGTTGATTTATTTTAAACCAAAAACTGGATGTTAAAATTTTAAAAAGTCCCAACCAAACTCCTTTTATTCCTTCATTATTGAAAATATGTAGTCTTGTAAAAAGAAAAAAAAAGACTACAAATACTATTGCAATGTGCTTAAATAAGGGCTATTCTATCCAATTTCAAACAGTTCAAGAGCACTTTTACATTGCTTTGATGTTAGTCTGCTACAAGTATTTTGTTGTTGTTTTACTTGTTAATTTGGAAATAACTAGTTTCTGTAGTTATTGGGAAGCTACATGTTTCAGTAACACCATGCATATATGCTACCTATTCACAGAACTATATGGGGGGGGAAACAGTATTCAAGATCAAACTCTGAGAAAATCAGCTAGTTTGCACATAATGACACATAAACACAGATGTACTGTTTTGTGCATTGTCTTTTTATTTCTTGTTTACAAGAGTAAAGAAATACAAGGGAAATGTAGTGGGAAGGCTGGTCTTGTTTTTTTAAGGTATCTAGTGGCTTTTTACTGAAGACACTGTTTTCTCTGGCTTCACTGTAGCCTGTGCTTGCACAATTGTCCACATTTCTCAATTTCTCCATGTCACAATTCTCTAAGAAAAAAGCATGTACGAGCTCTGCAGCTAAACGTGTTAATGTCCACCATGCCTGGCTGGAGAGTATTAATATATGTATGTTGAAGCAGCAGTGAGCCTGTGTAAGTACTTGTGTATGCTCATTATGGCAGCTTCTTAGATCAGTGTACCTGGGAAGTATAATTTCTTTTATTTTTAGCAATGCTTTGCTACTTAGATTATGACTCAAACTTTTGCTTCCTTACAGATGGCCTTGTACAACTCCATTTCTCTGTAGATACAAAAGTTTCTCATCTGTTCACCTACTTAAGTACTAGTCACCTCATCCTAATTCATGTTCAATGAGAACTATTATCATTTTGTATTTTTCTTAATTACTCACTCTCTTGTGTCTCTTCACATTAACACCATACTTTAGTCATTTCCATGCAAATAAATAGCCAGAACAAAAAAGCCCTCAAGTGGTCTGTTCCCTTTGTTTCCCATTGCCTCCAACATAATACTTCATTTTCCACTCTCCTTTTCATTTTCACATTACCTAAACCATGCAGCTTATTTTTACCAGCTGGAGTTTTCCATTATACTTATATTCTAGAGCTTCCTTCACTGTACCTCTCTGCATCATGTCCTTTATTTTTACTTAATAATTGTGAAATTAAGTCCCGGCCTTTATCCTTAACCTTCTGAACTACAGACTTAATTTTACTCTGTGGCTGTAATCACTTCACACCACATCACTGCATTTTCCTCCTACCTAGTCCCAATAAGTGAACTCTTCCTGTTCCCTAACCCCACTGCAAAGACTCTCAGAATCATGTTGCTAATATAATTCTTTCAATCATCACTGATTATGCCACAAGCTATTATACCTTCATCAGTAACTTTCCATTCTTTATCACATTACTTTATTTGTCTTTGAGGTTCTTGCCCATTTTGTTATACTTTATTCATGACCAAGTTGCAGATAGGTTTCTGTCTCTGATCAATTGATAGTATCAGCTTCATGTTACACTTTCAATCAGATCTTTCCCTGACTTCTGCTGTGCTTGTTTTCCTTCCCAAAAAGAGTAAAAACCTTTTCAGAAAAAAAAAAAAGTAAAATTACATAACTGTCTTTCTTTAAATTCTCCTTATGGCAATGTCTGTACAACAACTGCATAGCAGAATCCTAGCCTCTCACCATTGTGCTAATATAACATGTTATTTCCTTTTATTTTCCTCTTTTCTTGCATTGTCTCCTGTTCAAAACTTGGATAGCAAGAGCTGTTAGGTACAATGATATTTCTCAGGTTTTTGTTCTTTCTTTGTATTTTCTTTACTCTTGAACTGAACACAAAAATCTAAATTTCTCCCTAGTTTTCAGATCAAAAAACTCCAAAGTCCACAGTCTTTTCTACTCATGGTCACCTAGTATTTTATCTGTCCCTTGGTCAGAGACAAATCAATAACGGACGTTGGAAGATTTCATTACAAAATAACAAATAAGGAAAACTACAATGCTAAAGATAAATGTTGGAAGGGGTTAGAGAAAATTGTGCAGATAGCATCTGCAGTGCATTAGAAGTATGTTCATGTCTCCTGCTAACACTTATTACATTGTAGTTTGCAACAAAGGATGCATTTTACCATTTAGAAGATGGAAAAAAAATAAAAAGAGGAAAAAAAAATTGGAAAAAAGATCTGTTGCCTATTGCAGTCAGAGCCCTAAGGATCCCTGAATTTCTCCGTGAAATTTTGGGTTACTGTAAAGAAAGACAAATACATACATACATATTTACATGTATGCATATACATAAGCCCTCAGGAGGACATTTAAGATTTTCTGTTATGGCTGAGTCTACCAAGACATATATTTTTTAGGAAACATACAAATGTGTTTGGTAAGAATGTCAGAACAGCAGTGGAATTGTAAGACACTTAACAATAGAGTCCAAATGTGACTTTAACATAAATGAAGATGTAGCACTCTTTCCTAAGAAACAGGTTGTATCAGCAGCAGAAAACATCCAGAAACAAACATCCACAGAAACATCCCTGCTTTTCTCAGTGCTGGACTATTAAAAGCTGAACAAGGCAGTTTACATGACAGCATTAACCATTTTAAGCAGAAGGAACAAATGTTACAGGCATCTGGGAGGATACCTGAAATATAAAAAAATATTGCCAGATTTTCTTCACATTCCATTTAACTACAGAAACCTAAGTTTCTATATTACCACACCTTTTACAAGTAAAGGTTGTACTCTTTCTGGCAGAGCCCAAATAATATACTGAGAGGATGTTATACAGAAATTCAGGCCAAGTTTCAGATCTTAAGTTCTGGTCATTTAAAAAAAGTTTCTAGTTATACAGAAGGTACATATTTGGCACTAATGTTTCCAGGAGTCAGATGATGAGACAAACTCAGACTTTGGCAAGAGTCTTGGCCCTTCACCCTGTCCAGTTGATCTGTGGAAAGATCTTAATGTTCTAACTTCTAATCATCATCTCAGCCAAATGGCATGACAGTTGCCAAGAATAAGTAAAGTCTATGAAAAGTAAAACTTTGGAAAAAAAAGAAAGGACTTGAAAGTCTGAGCTATTATAAAACTTACACGGCTGTTTATTTGGAAGCATATTGTGTTGCTAGGTGACATAATGCAGTACAAGTCTTGGAACTGCCACCTCCAGTATATAATATGACCCATATTATTTTTTTGAATTGGAAGAAAACTACAACGGTAAAGGCAGACGATTAGTTGTGATGTTGAAACTATACAGTCGCTGACCTTCTTAAAAAATTGCCAGATCCTGAGGCTCATACAGTAACATAATTGTTTCAAGCCCACAGGTAGCTTGTATTCTGTGGTGCACTTTCTCAAATACTGGAGCTGAAACAAAGTTAGACACTTACCTCTGAGGTTCAGCATAAATGCAAATGCTAAGAATTCTTCCAGGACAAGGTGATTTCCCAGGGAGGACAGAAAGGTTTTAAACATAGTCAACTGTCCTGGGTTCAGCAGTAGCAGTCCTTTTTCTCCTTAGCAGCTGGTGCAGTGCTGTGTTTTTGACTTTCGGCCTGGGAACAGCGCTGATAACACCAGTGTTTTCAGTTACTGCTCAGTAATGTTTTGGTCTGACCCAGGACTTTCTGAGTCTCATGCTCTGCCAGGGAGGAGGGAAAGCTGGGAGGAAGCAGAGACAGGACACCTGACCCAAACTGACCAAAGAGGTATTCCATACCACAGCATGGTCATGTCCAGGATGTAAAAACTGAGGGCAGAGACCCAGAAGGGTGGGGGGTTCTCTGCTGGGTCAGGCTTGGTATCAGTGTTGAGCAGTTGTATTCTCTTTCCTTGTATTTCCCTTGTCATTATTATTATTGGTGGTAGCAGTAGTGGTTTGTGTTATACCTTAGTTACTGAACTGTTCTTATCTCAACCTGTGGGAGTTGCATTCTTTTGATTCTCCTCCCCATCCTTCCCAGGGAATTGGGGGGAAGAAAGAGAGGGGAGTGAGTGAGCAAACTGCGTGGCTGTCCGGACTTAAACCACAACATCAACTCAAAGCAGAACAAAACTTTTCAGGCCTCCAGCATAAGATGCAATCTCTAGAGCAGTACATTATCTGGCATGGCTAGCTATCACCTTCAGGCTCCATTTTCTGAGACTTTCTTCAAAGTTCTAAGAAACACAAATGCTGGAAACAGTTCTTTTTGTTTGGTAATAACAGAAAAACATCCCACAATTCCTGAACCTCTATAATAAATTTTTACCTCTAACAACAGGCATCTTTTCCAAATCTAAGAAATTTTAAAAGCCAATTTAGTTATTTAGCTAGGCCTCAAGAGATGACTTTTGTTAATCAGTAATTCTAATTGTGGATCAAAAAAAAAAAACAAAACAAACCATAACCCAGGCTTTTTTTCACATTCCTCTCGTATCTTTTTACCTCATTTTCTCTTAGAGTTTGGAAATCTGCTGTTCCCTTTTTTTTTAATTTAATTTTTTTTAACATGTGAAGCTTCTTGTTACTAACAAGCACTGGACATGGTGTGTAGAGTCACCACAGTGGGAACTCTAATCAAATCCATGTTCATATGAAAATTTAGTTATACGATAGAATAGTAAAGAGATTGAGAGTTGTCTTAATCTCTCTTGGCTATTGAAAGTTTTGTGTTATTTTGTGGGGGGGTTGTTATTATTTTGTTACTTTTGTTATTTTTCAGCGTAAAACAAAAAGAATTAGTTTAATTATTCCTTTAATTAGCTTTTAGATATGCCAAATAGTTTCTATCCTCATATGTACCTGGTACATACTACTTTGATTATGTATATAACTTTTCTGGAAAAAGAGTGCTAATTTAGAGAAAATGTAGCAGTCATATTAATACCTGCATTACTTCAGCAAACAAGATACTTCTGACACTGAATGAGTTCCAGATTGTAGCAGAACATGTTGTCATTAGTCCTCAGTCCCACATGCCTGCTTGATTTTGCAACTTATACCACATTCACTGGTTATCCATATCTATTCCTCTAATCCTCACAGACATACATCTTCCCCTAGATATCTTGATCATCTTCAGCATGTATGACTGTCAGCCACATCATCAGGATTTAATTAATATATGCTCCCATTTTTGGAACAAAGTTATTAATTAAAATATTACATAAGATCTGTCTCCTCAGAAAAGTCTGATAATAGTTTCCTTACAGTCCAAGAATAGCCATTTTCTTAACAAACTGTAATAGATCACCTTTAACTAGGTTATCACCAATTTAATAATTCTTCCACTGATTTCCAGGCTTCTGCAGTCAACATACAACATACTCAAGCAAAAAACCTAGGTAATAATGATGCAGCTTTTGTTCTGCAGAAAGACCAGTAAGCCTAGAGTGCTGATTCTGAGCTGGGTGCCACTATGCTAACATTCCATTCTTGAAGGTAATATATCGTGGAGCACAACACGGCACTTCAGCATTTCTGCAAGGAAAGCTGTGTAATAAAAAGGGTATTTTAGAAGACAATTGTGAGTTTTTTTCTGTTATCTTTGATCTTCTTTTGTTGCACAAGTGACCATCCTGCAGGTGGCCCAGGATTCCTCCCCCCATTTCAGAAATCTGGACTATGCTTTTAAGGTGGAAGCAGCTTGAATCTGAGATTTCTCATTGGCTTATCTGTGCAGGCCATATCATATTCAGAATGGTCCTATGCAAACCCTATGGGTGTCTCTTCACTGTGGCATCTCTGCAGATACGGCTTTTCGCCAATAGCAATACAGTCTCACTCACCAGACTCCATATTCCAGCTACTGAATGCCAGCAAACACAAAATGGCTTTCCACAGAGCTAACTGCAGTGTTCCAATGTCCACTGCCCAGCTAATTAAAAATCCTGCTAAACTGCTAAGTAACACAGTTGACTTACTACATTTGCAGCTTTCCGAGGATACTGGACTCTCCTGCTTCTGTTTCAATACAAAACCAAACCAACCAACACAGTTCCTGGACCTTCAACTAAACATCCCAATTCTTTCTGAATTCTGGGGCTGAAATTTTCTATTCTTCCCTGTCAAATCCCTGTCTCCCAGTCTAAATTCATTGAATTCTCTGGGTTTTGCTTGCCTCTCGGCTGTAGATATTTGCCTCTCACCCTTCCTTCCTGTTAGTCACTTCTGGATCCGACATCACCTTCAGCATCCCCATCCCTACTGACAAAGGACAAAATTTTTTTGTAGTTTTGAAGCAATGCTGAGCAAATATTCACTATTTATTCCATTATTCCATTCCAATGTCCTGTTTTTCCTTCACTCTCTATTTAATCACCAATTAAAACTTTCCATTTGCTTGCATTTTTACCCTTTTGACTTTTGCACTCGACTTTAGTTGCTGATTAGTCCTTTTCCATTTAATTCCCTGGAGGCTCACAGCTTATGCCTCATATGGTTTCTGAGACAGTTATTTGTTCAATTGGGACAGATAAACCCTTTGCCCTACTGTTTTTCATATTTGCACTACAAGTTCAACATATTTTTACCTTATATGAGTTAAAGAAATTTCTATCCTCCCCTGTAATCAAGTCCCCGATTTTCCACTTAATTTAAATTAGTGGGCTTGTAATCACTGTAATCTGATCTTTACCACTATATCTCACCAAAACTAAGGCCAAAATACTATCATGTTGCTTGTGTAACTCTTTGGTAGCCACTTCACAGAATAACGGGGTCCTACCATTAAGTCTGTGTTCAGTTCTCGTAACAAAACAGTACCCTCTATTTCCCACCAGCAGCCTTTTCAGAACATTTTCTAGATTAAAATTCTAAAAAATTGAGGTCCTTATTGTATGTAATCTATGTGTTTTCCCTCTATTTCCCTTCCTTATGTTCTGGCTGGTTACCACACACTTCTCTGGAAGCTAGTGACCTCACACAGGTGGTTTCAGCTGGAGGAGGAGGAGGGTCCCATGGACACACAGGTAACACACAGTCGCACAGATCTGGTGGGGAATTACTGATGCGACAATGGAGTGATCCATATGCAATACAAACACGGCATCGCTCAGCTGGGCAGCATTTACAGTCTCCCTTTCCCCTCATTCAAGGTTCTTCTGCCTCAGGGAACGTAAGTGGGAAACCATCCACCTGTGCCGGGATGGCAGCCACCATGTGGCTGTGGAGCCCATTCCTCCCTACTCCTCCGGGCCCCATTAAAGACACCCTCAGAATATGACAGGACCCCGACATAAGCCAGCAACCTCCACACCCGCCTCAGCTACGTTCGCGGAGCCGCCGCGGTGTACGCTGGGTAGCGTGATGCCGTGGTTACCGTTGCTAGGCGGGCGGCGCAGCCCGGTGGCGCTCGGCGGGCCGCGATGGTGAAGGAAGCTATCCGGGTGTATGCCCGGATAAAGCCGCTGGGCAGGCGGCAGCAGGCGGCGGTAGGACGGGGAGACAGCTGCTGTGCTGCTGGGGGGGGGAAGTGGGGCGTCTGGGACTAGCCAGAGGGCGTTCCTGGGGTTGTCCGAAGGTGGGAGGGAGCGGGCAGCGAGCGTGTTCCGTCTCATCCCCTAGCGAAAGGCGCTGCCGGCCCGTGGAGCTGAGGGGTCTTCACGTGGTCGGGTGGGGAGCTGGAAACCACAGCCCCGGACTGTTCTACGAAGCCTTAAAAAGTTAATGAAATCACCGAGTACAGGAGTTTAGGTTTAACTAATAGGGAAGGGGGTGAGGAACTTTTTTCTTGCCTGCTTGTTGCAGTAAGGCTCCAGAGTAAATTCACCCGATGCTCGTTATTCAGAACAGTTCAGCACTCTTCTGAATGTTGGAGGGGAATGTGTAGCTGCCAGTCTGTAGCAGTCCTGGGAAGGGGTAATAACGGTTATGAGAAAAAATGCATTTAAGTCTCTTCATTGTCATGCTGTTTTACACTCTATTTGTTTTGTTTTACTCTTTGCCAGTCTATTCCTGCAGGTTTTTTTGAGAGGGTTGCTTTAAGGGTCTGTGCATTTTTTATAACATCTCAGATATTTAAGTGCTTTAGTAAGAAAATTGTGTCAAAGAGGCAGTGGTTCTGTTTCAAACCTTATGGTAGTGTTTGCCTAGTAACAAACAGGATGATAATAGCTGAAGGAGGATCTGCTCACGTATTAAGTGAAATTTTCATGACTTTTTTTTCTTCAAGCACTAAGCTTACATAAGTGTTATACATAAGGACTGTACTGTGCTATTTTGAAAGTTATTTTTCTAATTCATACCCATGCTTATTAGATCTATTCAATTGATGATGATGAGAAATCTCTGTCCACTCTGGAGGTTATTGTGCCACATGATTTAGCAGATGGTGTCGTCAATAATAAACGAGAGAGCTACAAGTTCAAGTGAGTAAAAGCCTTATCATCATATCTTCTGCCTTCAACGATTAATATCACTACCTGTAGTTATAAACGATGTAGCGATACAGATCTACAGAACCAGGAAAAGCCCATTCTTAAAATTAAGTTTTTGTATAAATAAGTTTATTTTCTTGCAGCTCCCTTAATAAGAGGCATAATCCAGCATATTATACTCTTCACCTGCATGGGCTTGACAGCATTTGGTAAAGTTGTGGAGGTTTTGTCTATCCATTGCAATCTTTGAGATGACACTTAGAAATACATAATGACTGGCATCTTCATTTATCAGCTCTGCCATTGTTACAGCTTGTTTTGGATTTGTGTATGAATGCAGGACTGTGTGTGTTCTCTTGTTACCTAATGGGTTGGCATAGGCTGACTAAAGATGTCTTGATGCAAAACATTGTTTGGAAATTGTTTCGGACATAACCAAATCATGGTAAAGAAAAGCAGAGATGGTTGAAAAAAATAAAACCCTTGTTGTAGAATGTAAATATTTCTTAGGAACTAAAAATAAATACAGCAATATCAGTAAAATATTTTTCTTTTTGACAGAGAACTTGGAGGCAACACTTAAAGTTTTGATGATGAAGAAAGCTAGATGTATAACCACTTCTTATAGCGAGGTTGAGGTTGTCTTTTTCCAAGTTGAATGTGCTTTATTTTATAATACCAAATCAAGTAAATTTGTTGCTCTCTGCTGTTAAAACTGAAGTCTCAGATAAACAGCTGCATCTCAGACTGATGTCATTTTATATCAGCTAAAGAGATCTGTTCTACTTGGGAAGAGATGAGTTGCCCTCTCAAACTAGATTTGTATGCAAAACTAGCTTAGGTTGCAGATGTCTGAGTGAGCTGTAATAAATGTTGATATTTTTTCTGACTTTGTAACTTACTAAAAAGTCTATAGAGATAGAATTGAGAAAAGCTGTGCCTTATTGTCATTGAGACAAGGCAAAAATAATGCTATGGAGAAAACATTTCTTTTTCCTCTGTAAAACTCATGCTTTCATGAAGTCTGTTTATCCTGGTCACCTCAAACATTAGTCTCCATTGCTCTTACTCTCTTATATAGGAATCAAGTGAGTATACAGTTATAGATAGGAGGGACAGCACAGCAGGGCACAAGCAGTATGGGAGGTTTCTGGACTGTATGGATGACAACTTCCTAACCTGTGGTTAAAAAGCCAAAGAGGGGAGAAACTCTTCTGCATCTCATATTTGCAAACATGGAAGAACTGATCAGGGATATTAAACTGGGTGGTAGCCTTGGCTGCAGTGGCCATGATATACTGAAATTCAGCATACTAACAGAAGGGAGCAAGGCAGAAAGTAGGATTACAACCCTGTATTTGAGATCAGACTGAAGAGAGATCAGATGTTGGCCTGTTCAGGGACCTGCTTGAAAGAATTCTATGAGATACAGCCCTGGTGAGAAGTCCAAGAGCTGGCCAATTTTCAAGGATCGCCCCCTCCAACAGCCCATCTAGATGATGGGAAATGATGCAAAGGCAGCAGGAGAAACAGCTCCTGACTAAATGCAAACATAGAAAGGATGTGTACAAGAGCTGGGAGCAGCATCAGGTGACCAAGGAAGGCTTTTGTGAAGAATGGATTTAGGAAAGCCAGATAGTTGTGCTGCCATTCAGAGGGACCTCAAGAAGCTGGAGAAGTAGGCCAATACGATTCTCAAGAATTTCAATAAAGTGAAATGCCAAGCTCTGCTCCTGGTGACTATAACCAGGGAAGGCTCGGGGCTGACTGGAAGCAGGTTTGCAGGAAAGGACCTGGAGTCCTGGCAGACAAAAAGTTGAAAGTAAGTCAGTAATACACCATTTGTGGCAAAGGTGTTAGGAACAGTATTGCCAGCAGGTCAAGGGTTTGATCCTTCCCCTCCAGTGAGATCACATCTGGAGTTCAGTATCCAGTACTGAGCTCCAGCAAAGGGACCCAAAGATGATTAAGGGACTGGAGTGTCTGACATGTGAAGAAAGGCTGAGAGACCTGGACTGTTTATCCTGGAGAAGAGCAGGGTCAAGGGGATTTTATCAGTGTGTATAAACATCTGATGGGGAGGGGGGAAATAAAGAAGACTGAGCCAGATGCTTTTAAGTGGTGTCCAATCACAGGGCAAGTGTTAATGGGCAAAAATTGAAATATGAGAAATGTAGAAGTGTGTGTTTGTTTGCTTTGCTGTGGGGTAATCAAATACAGGAACAGATTGCCCACAGAAACTGTGAAGATATTCAAAAGCTGACTAGGCAGACCCTTGCTCTACCTGACTCTCTTTTGAGCAGTGGGATGGGAGCAGATCATCCCTTCCAATCTCAAATATTCTATGAGTCTAGAAGACAGCTGCAGATATCTTATACAGGAACTGTCAAAACATAGATTGAATTAAATGCCTCCTTGTGACTTACAGTAACTGTGCAGCAGAATGAAGGAAGTAGTTATGAAAAAACGTGAGCCTGGCTGTACTGATGGGATGCTGTATTTGGTTATAGTGTAATCTGTTTATCCAGGTTTCAGTGTGGTGCCAGTTGCAAACACTGATTCTCTTGATAGATTTAAAATACGGTTTATTTTTTTCTAAGCCACATCATTTTATCAGAGGATTTGATTGTACTGATCTTTTCAAAGCAGCACTGTGTACAGCCTATTTATATACAATAGCTCAACAGCATGCTGTGGTTAAGACTACAGGGAAAACATTGTACTAAGTTATGTAAGCCTAATGATGTAAACACTGACTATTATAAATACAAACAAAAATGTATGAATCAAGTAGTGTTTTAAGATTCTAAGCAATTATTATTTTCTTAATATTTTCAGATTTCAGAAAATTTTTGATCAAGAGGCAAAACAAGATGTGGTTTTTGACAGCATTGCCAAACCAGTAGCAGAATGGTATGTTGTTGATCTTGTGAGTAATTGGGGTGAGACATGGTCAAAAGTAGCTTTCATTGTATTAGAATCATAGAATAGTTAGGGTTGTAAAGGACTTTAAGGTCATGTAGTTCCAACCCCCCTTCCATGGTTGGAGGTTCACACTAAACCATGTCACCCAGGGCTCTGTCCAGCCTGGCCTTGAACACCGCCAGGGATGGAGCATTCACAACTTCCCTGGGCAACCCATTCCAGGGCCTCGCCACCCTTACAGTAAAGAACTTCTTCCTTATATCTAATCTAAACTTCCCCTGTTTAAGTTTTAACCTGTTACCCCCTTGTCCTGTCACTACACTCCCTAATGATGAGTCCCTCCCCAGCATCCTTATAGGCCCCCTTCAGCTACTGGAAGGCTGCTCTGAAGTCTCCATGCAGCCTTCTCTTCTCCTGGCTGAACAGTACCAACTTTCTCAGCCTGTCTTTGTACGGGAGGTGTTCCAGTGCCCTGATAATCCTTGTGGCCCTCCTCTGGACTTGTTCCAACATTTCCATGTCCTTTTGATGTTGAGGACACCAGAACTGCACACAATACTCCAAGTGAGGTCTCATGAGAGCACAGTAGAGGGCAGGAACTGCTTGAAGAAGAGCTGGCAAGTGTTTTTCTCATTGCTATAAAAGCAGATTGATGTTTCAATTTTCTAAATATTGACATATCTGCGTCTAAGAGATATGCAACAATCCCAAAAGTATTTTATGTATGGTAGGGTTCCATTTTTAACTCCTAAAATAGCATTGCTACTATTGCCTTATTTTGTTGCACAGACATAGAAATCCATGTCTAATTAGTTTTTTGTATGTAATGTGAGCTCACTTCATTGCCTTAGGAAAGTATTCCCTATGTAGTTCCATGAAGGGGTAAAACTAATGAAAATCTTAATCCCCTGTTTAGTTTTTATTTAGGGATACTCATGAATTAATACCTCTTGAGATAGTCTCAAATTTTGCCCTTGTTATTTTTGTTTTAAAGTTTAAGGCACTGGTTTTGTATTTCTCCTCCATAAAATAACCAAACAATGGTATTTTAGAGTTTGCAAAGGCTAGCAGGTAACACTGATGTAGAACTCTTCATTCATTGTGTGGATTGAATGCCAATCTGAACCAGGTGGGTTTTCCAATATGCCATTCTCTTTGCTCAGCTTATGCCTACATTGCTGATGTTAGCACTTGTTTTAGTGCAGGACCCATACTGGGGGAAGCAGAATTTCTACATAATGTTTCATCAGGCTTTCTGCTCAGAATCCAAATTTGTGAGTTGGGAAATATTACCTTAGGTAGCAACTTCTTTCTCATTCGTTGTCTGACTGTTGTGGTTTAAGCCAGTAACTCGGAACCAAGCAGCCACTCGCTCGCTCCCCCCACTTCTTCCTCCCCCTGCTCCCAGAGGGATGGGGAGGAGAATCAAAAGAATGTATCTCCCACTGTCCTGGGTTCAGCAGCAGCAGTCATTTTTCTCCTTCTTGGTAGCTGGAGCAGCGCTGATAACACCAGTGTTTTCAGTTACTGCTTGGTAATGTTTTGGTCTGACCAAGGACTTTCTGAGTCTCATGCTCTGCCGGGGAGGAGGGGAAGCTGGGAGGAAGGAGAAACGGGACACCTGACCCAAACTGACCAAAGAGCTATTCCATGCCACAGCACATCATGCCCAGGATGTAAAAAACTGAGGGCAGGAACCCGGAAGTCTCTCTCTCTCTCGGCTCAGTCGGGTGGTGAGCAGTTGTATCCTCTTCCATTGTATTTGCCTTGTCATTATTATTATTGGTGGTAGCAGTAGTGATTTGTATTATACCTCAGTTACTGGACTGTTCTTATCTCAACCCATGGGATTTACATTCTTTTGATTCTTTTCCCCATTCTCCCCCCCCCACCCCATTGGAGTTGGGGGGAAGAAAGAGGGAAAAGTGAGCGTGAGATTTACAGCTTAAACCACAACACCCATGGATTGAGATAAGAACAGTCCAGTAACTAAGGTATAACACAAAACCACTGCTGCTACCACCAATAATAATAAGGATAAGGAAAATAACAAGGGAAGAGAATACAACCGCTCACCAACTGCCAACTGATACCCAGCCAGACCCGAACAGTAATCTAGCCCTTCCAGGTAACTGCCCCCAGTTTATATACTGGGCATGATGTGCTGTAGTATGGAATACCCCTTTGGCTAGTCTAGGTCAGGTGTCCTGTCTCTGATTCCTCCCAGCTTCCCATCCTCCCTGGCAAAGCATGAGGCTCAGAAAGTCCTTGGTCAGACTAAACATTACTGAGCAACAGCTGAAAATGTCGGTGTTACCAGTGCTGTTCCCAGGCTGAAAGTCAAAAGCACAGCACTGCACCAGCTACTAAGAAGGAGAAAAATGACTGTTATGGCTGAAACCAGGTCAGTATCCACCCCTTATTCCATGCCATTCATGTCATCCTCAGATCCCACATTTTTCAATATGCCATCACTTTTGTCTCATATATATATATGCACCCACACAGAGAGAGATCATTCCTTAGTACATGGACCAAGCACTATAAAGCTGCTGAGTTCATCTGGTCCATGATGTAAGGCTCCATCTCTTGTAACAGGCTTTCAGAGCAGAAGAGACGGTGTGCAGTGTTGTATTGTTGCCTGCTGATGACACTGCAGAACTCGTCTGGTCACTGCTGAGCTCGCCTAGTTTTGTCAAAGTTCATTCTTTGTTGGGATGATGGTCAGAGGGAAGTCAGAGCCAGTCACTGGTGACCTGAAGACATCTAGTTGGTGGGCTATAGAAGTGCTATATAGCAGGCAACAGCATGCAATTGAGTTCATTAGCTGTTTTCACCCAAAATCAGATCCCCTTGAGGTACACATTGGACTTCCCTATCTTCCCGCATTACTCACCAAGTATATCCGAGTCTCTGAGCAAAAGCAATCCCAGGTGTGGGTTTGCCTTTACCTGAAGCAGGAATAACCCAGGCTGTCTTCCCCAGCAAAGTCTTTATGTGTACCCCCGGAACTTTATCCCCTTCTGCAGTATGTAAAAGTTCTGACTGGGCTGGACCAGCCCTGTTGGCAGATCCTCTGGTGTTGACCAACCAGATGGCTTTTGATAAATGTGTATCGCAATGTTTGGAAGTCCCACCACCCATTGCTCTCAGTGTAGTTTTTAACAGCCCATTGTACTGCTCAATTTTCCCAGAGGCTGGTGCATGGTAGGGATGTGATATACCCACTCAATGCCATGCTCTTTGGCCCAAGTGTCTATCAGGTTGTTTCAGAAATGAGTCCTGTTGTCTGACTCAATTCCCTCTGGGGTGCCATGTCACCACAAAATCTGTTTCTCAAGGTCCAGGATAGTGTTCCAGGCAGTGGCGTGGAGCATGGTGTTATGTTTCCAGCCATCCGGTGGTAGCTTCCACCATGGTAAGCACATGGCACATGCCTTGGTGGGTTGGTGGGAGTGTAATATAATCAATCTGCCAGGCCTCTCCATAGTTGTACTTTAGCCATCGTCCTCCATACCAAAGAGGCTCTAACTGTTTGGCTTGCTTAATTGCAGCACATGTTTCACACTCATGAATAACCTGGACAATAGTGTCCATTGTTAAGTCTACCCCTCGATCATGAGCCCATCTCATGTTGCATCTGTGCCCTGATGGCCTGAAGTGTCATGGGCCTACCGAACCAAGAATAATTCACCCTCACATTGTCAATCTAAGTCCATCTGAGCCACTTCAATCTCAGCAGCTTTATCCACTTGTTGATTGTTGTGGCCCAACTCTTGGGTACATGAGCATCTACATGGCATACCTTCACCACCAGGTTTTGCACTCGGGCAGCAATGTCTTGCCACAGTGCAGCAGTCCAGATGGGTTTACCCCTGTGTTGCCAGTTGCTCTGCTTCCATTGCTGCAGTCACCCCCAGAGGGCATTCGCCACCATCCATGAGTCAGTATAGAGATAAAGTACTGGCCCCTTTTCTCGTTCCGCAATGTCCAAGGCCAGCTGGATGGCTTTCACTTCTGCAAACTGACTCGATTCACCCTCCCCTTCAGCAGTTTCAGCAACTTGTCGTTGAGGACTCCATAGAGCTGCCTTCCATCTCTGATGCTTTCCCACAATATGGCAGGACCCATCAGTAAACAAGGCATACTGCTTTTCACTTTCTGACAGTTTATTATATGGTGGGGCCTCCTCAGGATGCATCACCTCCTCCTCTGGTGACATTCCAAAATCTTTGCCCTCTGGCCAGTCCTTGATGACTTCTAGAGTTCCTGGATGACTGGGATTTCCTATTTGAGCTCATTGTGTAATCAGTGCAGCCCACTTACTCCATGTAGCATCAATTGCATGATGTGTAGAGGAGACCCTGCCTTTGAACATCCAGCCCAGCACGGGCAACCGGGGTGCCAGGAGGAGCTGTGCTTCAGTGCCAATCACTTCCGAAGCAGCTCGAACCCCTTCATAGGCTGCCAATATCTCTTTTTCAGTGGGGGTATAGCTGGCCTCAGATCCTCTGTATCCCTGACTCCAAAAGCTGAGAGGTCGACCTCGGGTCTCCCCTGGAGCTTTCTGCCAGAGGCTCCAGGTAGGACCGTTCTCCCCAGCTGCGGTGTACAGTACATTTTTCACATCTGGCCCAGTGCAGACTGGTCCGAGGGCTACCACATGAACTCTCTCTCACTTAGTTTGCTCAAAGGCTTGTTGTTGCTCAGGGCCCCATTTGAAATAATTTTTCTTCTGGGTCACATAATAGAGAGGGCTTACAATCAAACTGTAATTTGGAATGTGCATCCTCCAGAGCCCCACAGCACCCAAGAAAGCTTGTGTTTCTTTCTTATTAGTTGGTGGCGACATTGCTGTTATCTTGTTGATCACATCTGTGGGGATCTGGCGACGTCCGTCTTACCATTTTATTCCCCAAAATGGAATCTGCTGTGCAGGTCCCTTGACCTTACTCTGTTTTATGGCAAAACCGGCTTTCAGCAGGATTTGGATTATTTTCGTCCCTTTCCCAAAGACTTCTGCTGTATCACCCCACACGGTAATGTCATCAATGTATCATAGGTGTTCTGAAGCTTGCCCCTGTTCCAGTGCAGTCTGGATCAGTCCATGGCAGGTGGTAGGGCTGTGTTTCCACCCCTGGGGCAGTCGGTTCCAAGTGTACTGGATGCCCCCCCTCCAAGTAAAAGCGAACTGTGGCCTGCACTTTGCTGCCAGAGGAATTGAGAAAAAGGCATTGGCAATATCAGTTGTGTCATACCACTTGTCTGCCTTTGACTCCAGTTCATGCTGAAGCTCTAGCATGTCCGATAAGGTAGCACTCAAGGGTGGTGTAACTTTGTTCAGGCCATCATAGTCTACTGTTAGTCTCCACTCTCTGTTAGACTTTTGCACTGGCCATCTGGGGCTATTAAATGGTGAGTGGGTCCTGCTGATCACTCCTTGACTCTCCAGTCTATGGATCATCTTATGGATGGGAATCAGGGAGTCTTGGTTGATGTGATACTGCTGCCGGTGCGCTGTTGTAGTCGCGATTGACACTTGTTCTTCGACCTTCAACAACCCCACAACAGAAGGATCCTCTGAGAGACAAGGCAAGGTGGACAGCTGCTCCATTTCCTCTGTCTCCAAAGCAGCAACACCAAAAACCCATTGGTACCCTTTTGGGTCTTTGAAGTACCCTCTCCTGAGGTAGTCTGGCCAAAGAGGCATGGAGCCTCTGGACCAGTCACAATGGGGTGCTTTTGCCCTTTCCTCCCAGTCAGGCTGATTTCAGCCTCCAATACAGTCGGCTCTTGGGATCCTCCTGTCACTCCAGGACACTGACCCATCCGTTGGTTTAAGCTATGATTCTGCAGGTTTTTCTTCAGCCTACTGCACTTTTGCATGTTTTGCACTGTAGGAAAACAGACATCCTCAGCTGGACTTACAGTGTTTCTCAAATTTTTACTTGGAAGTAAAAATATACCTAGCTCTTTATAGTTTCATTTTCTTATCCTCTCCCCACCCTGCTGCTTCTAGAAAGTCCCACATAACACAGGAGGATAACAACAGTGAAAATGAAGAGCCAATGAATTTGAAACTTCACAGAAGTTAAATATTCTTTTTAAAAAATGTTTTTATTTCTTTCACCCAGAAATATTTCTTTGCTTATCTGACTTTTTAACATATAGCTTCAAGTTAACTCATTTACTTAGCTTTAAATAATTCTGAGTTTAGTGGTGACTGCAGGAAAAAATATTTGTGTGTGGATAGAGAAGGATTAAAATTCTTATTGTTACATGCTGTGGATTGAATTAGGAAAAATTGATAGTTTCAAAGCTAAACAGCAACATGCTGACTTCCCCCCCCCCCCCCAGAGTGTTGCTAGAGAATGAAGAGGTTTTCCAGTTAATAATTCACTTATACAGTGCTCTAATAAACAATAAGTGATATTGTTTTCCTCTGTTTCAGTGTTGGCTGATGTAAGATTTTTCTGCATTGATTTGGTCCATTATGCAAACTTTACCTTGGATTTTTAGATATTTTTAAGTACTTACAAGTACTTAAATGCTATTAAAATCAATGGTGTTTAGGCATAGGTTTATCTGCAGATACCTGAGTCTTTATCTTCAGTGCTGAAATTAATTTATCACATCATTATTAACTGAATCATGACTAATTTGGCTGAGTATTATAATGTGTTAAAGCTTGTATTCTTATTGACATTTGTATTGCTACTGCTAATATTGAAGGATAATTTTGCTGTGTTTTTTTATAGTAGAGCAGGCAATAACTGAAGTATGTTCCTGTTTCTCATCTTTTTCCTTAATTTTTACCCTTTCTTAAGCAAAAATACTTATTTCAAAATGTCTTCAGTCATGAGGTTCCTTGCCTAGTGGAGTCCGTTAACTGTGTCTGAAGTTTATTTCACTCTATAGTTAATGACTCAATTTTCTGATGTGGGACAGTAAGAATTTCCCTGTTACTCTGAGAGACCACAGTCTTTAATAGCAAAATGTTCTTGTTATTTGTTTCTAAGTTGTCATTCTCTTGCAGGGAAGTGTTGGAAATGCACTTACTTTCGTTGCTAGAGTCACTTTACTAAGGGAACAGTTTTTTTGTCTGTGTATTGCCAGGGAAAAGAAAGTAGCAGGAAAATATCAATGAAATAGCTCAGTAACATTCTGAGGATCCCTGCCATGCGTACTTACAGTCATGAAAATTTAGTTAGAGACTTGAATGCTGAGGGGGAAAAAAAAAAAAAAGAGGCTTTTTTAAACTAGAACCAGCAATACAATGTTCAGGATTCCGAAATCTTTCTAGTTTGCTCTTGGATGGGCGGGTATTGGATGCAACTTTCTAAGTTGGTTTTTTTTTTAGTTTGTTTAATTTTCTTCTTCATTCAAAAGTGCCAGCCTCTGTATGTGACTTGCCTGAATTTTTTTATTACTTTTTGTTAATGCTTAAGTCATCTCTTGCATGTTTTTTATCATTTGTTTGTGCTTTCATGTTTTCCTTTTAATTTTAAATATTTATTTGATTTCCAGCACAAATAGAGAAAATAAAGAATGTAATTTTGCAGTTTGCTAATGATTAAGAACTGCTTTAGTCTAACAATTATAATGCTTTAAATATGGGTGTTAGGAGGAAATTAATTATACGATGTTAGTGCTTTGGATTAGTTTTTGTTCTCATTTGTAATATGGCTGATGTTTTGTCCTGATTTATTAAAGAATAGCATAGAAAATATTTTCTCTTCATATGTATTATGCAAATAAGAAACAGCTCATTTTCTTGTAAACCTAAATGACAATCACCTATGGTTTTTTTGGAAGATTTGATAGTCTCCAGGATAACCTTCCCATTGCCACAGATTTTAGTTTCTTCTCATATGCTATGTTTATCCTAGAAGTTAGCATCTGTAATATAAAACCCATTTAACTCTTTTCTGGTTTTCTGTCTGTGTTTGTTGTTTGGTGGGTTTGGTTTTTCCTGCTGCTTATTCTTAAAGGACATGTAGTCAAAATATCTACATGAACAATTATCCTTTCTGACCTGAATATTTGTCACACTGTGGGAAGAAGTGGCTTGGCTCACATTTAGGCAACCTTGCATCACAGCTGTATTATTGCTAATGTGGGTGATTTAGGTACAAGAGACCTGTAGAATCTATATGTAGTAAAAGAAAACATTTTTTTGTATGTAAACTTGAAACAAATGCATCTTAGAATTTCTGCTAATTAAGAAATTGGAGCAGTAATGCTAGCAGTTCTTCCTGGAGTACAGTTATGAGACAATAAAAAGTGAAAATAGTCATTAACGTTTCATCTCAAACAACTGTTAGTTGCTCATGTTTATTTTGACTTAAATTGCACAGTTTAGAATTGTTCAAGAAGGCTGCTTATTAGAGCTTACAGTCTGATAGTTTTGATTCAGAGTATCTTTGTGTCACTTATCTTCTGCAGTGCTTATGGTGGAATTTTAGTTTGGAAGGCCCTTTTGAAATCTCTAAGGAAACTTGCTTGCACTAAACTCTCAAAAGCACATTTGCATGCACATTTGGAAATTTGTATTGTTTTTGAAAGATGAGACATTACCAAATCAGATTTGTTCCATAAATCTGGCAAAGGTATAAAAAGAAAATGTAATCCTAAAATTCTTTATTTTGATTAAAAGAAACTTTGATCTCCAAGGGATAGAAGATGCCTAAATTCTGAGTCTCTGTAAAGACAAATCCTCCCAGAAAACTTTTTTCCAGATCCTGCAAATTAAATTCTTTTTATCTTAAATATCATATCTGGGAGCCGGTTGTGTTAGGACTGTGTTGAATTTTTATTCTTTCTAATAAAGTAACTATGGATTGAGATTTTCTGCAGCAGAAAGAAAGAAAGTGAAGTACATGAGTAACGTATTTCAGGTCAGCAAGAACTGACATGAGGAATGGACTGACAGTATTCCAAGATCAAAGATACTGTTGGTTTCTGCTTTTTTCAGTAGTGTAGTATTTTAATAGTTATTGAATATTTTCTCTAACCACATCTCCTTATATTATCAGTCCTTTAAAATGAAGATGTCAGAACCAGAGTTAATAGTGTAAAGCTGAAATAAATGCACAAAATCAAAGTAATTACTTTTTAAAGCTGCAATTTGTAGCTTGTTCCCAGGATTTGCTCTTATCTACATATAAATGCAATATTTAGTCCTTACTTGATAATGCCTTTTTCCTTCAATTAAACTTTTAGACACGTTTTACTTATTTGTATTATAAGCTTACTGAAAACCTTTCACTTTGAACTTTTCAATTTTAAAATAAAACAATAATAAAAATTACAGCTGGCTTAAATGCATATATTTAAATTATCTTTTTAATAATTTTAAAGATCTTTTTAAATAATTTTAAAATTTAAATTTTAATAATTTTGAAGTATGTCTAGCTATAGCGATTAAGTGTCAGAGCAAGCAAATCTTTTTGCTTAGACTTCATATTCATTGTTGCTGTGTATGTTTTTGGTGTTCCGGGTAGGCTTCATTTACCAATTGCTAAGGCAAGATTTCCACTTTGTAACACCTGCCAATGTCAAGAACTTGAGAGTAAGGTTGCTATTCCAAGCTTCATTATAAAAACTGATGCACTGAGACTAGTAGGAAGAAGTTCAAAGTTTGTAGCATGTTTTAGGGACTGATAAGTACTGTTTGCTTTTTCCTTCTGCTCCTGCTGACTCTGTGGTTTATGCCTACTGCCAACAAATCAGAATAATTAAGTCAGAAGGGATCTCTGTAGGTTATCTGGTCCAACCTCCTGAGCAAAGCAGGTTCAGGTTCAAGGTTAGCAGCTTCAAGGTTAGATCAGGTTGCTCAGGCCCTTGTCCTGTAGAGCTTTGAAAATGTCCAAAGCTGGGGATCTCACAACCCGCCTGGACACCTGTTAAAGGGCTTAACTACTCTCACTGTGAAGAATATTTTCCTTATACCTACTTTTAATTTCCCCCTTGTAACTTGTAAACACTGCCTCTTGTCCTACCTCTGTAAATGTCACAAAAGAGTTTGAGTCCATCTCTGTAATGATCTGTTATATAATGGAAGGTGATAATTCGGTACATGTGTAGCTTTGTCTTCTCCAGGTTGACCGAAAACAGCTCCCTTGGCTTCCCCATGTGTGTGATGTGCTTCAGCCCAAACTAACTTGCTTCTGTCAGGCTCACTCCAGTTTCCTTGTAGCATCCTTCTTCCACTGAGGAGTCCAAAACTGAACAGAGAACTCAGGGGGGAGAGTTTGTTTGGTGAATTGGGTTTCTTTGGTGTTTTTTTTTTTTTTTATTTGTGTGTTTGTTTTTTCAAACTTTGATAGTAATTGTTCTGTTTGATTCAGCAAAATCAGCGTAGCACCAGAGAAAGCAGAGTTCTTTGTTATACTTAGGCACAAGCCTCCCTGAAGTCTCGTTAACAATGAGCACAGAAACAAATGAAAAGTTCTGTGCCCATGAACTTCAAATAGAACAAATGATCTTCACTGGAAATTGAAACAAAATGTAGTCAGAAAAACCAACCACAATAAAACAGCCTCTGTCTGCTTTCAACCTCTGTCTGCTGTCATTGGGCTTTATACCACTATTTATATTGTCTCAGATAATCAAGGACAAAATACTGAATGATATTTTAAACGGAAGTAACTACCCATAAACTGTCTAGCTCTCATTTGAGGAATTTCTCACTTGACAAATGTTAAGCAATTGTGAATATAACGTATTTATCAATTTAAATGAAATTGCTTGCATAAGTTATACTTCTATATCACACCCTATATTTAAGGATTAGATATCTTTCAGGCATGCGACAAGTCAGTTGAGTGACTGAAAATATCAGTACATAACTCTAACATCCATTTATTTAAGTAGGTATCTGAAATGAATTTTTAATTTAAAAGTTAAATTCTCACTGTTCATGTTTTTGAATTGACACTAATTATGAGTAAGTTATAAAGTGCCAATTAACTGATTGAGAAAAGAAATTAACTGAGTGAGGAAAATTTGACAGGAAAAAAAACACATGGCATTGCTCTCCTTTAATCACAATTCATATATGAGTCCATAAATATTGTCCTCTGCCTGATAATTGATGAAAGGCTGTATTAACAGCTTTTGCTTAGCAAGATCAAAGGGAACAGGCAGTGTCTTTCTAATGTAACCAAAGAAGCAGTAACCCACTGAAGCCCTGAGGCTAGTCATGTTTTTCCCCAGCAATATTAGTAAGTCTAGTAAAAGATGCTACCTCTCTAAATACCTGTCGTATACTTTTAGACCATCACAGTTGCACCCACAGTGTTACCGTCTTAAGTCCTTACATGTATTGACTACTTCTTATGAATAATTCTTTTTCTCTGGACTCTGAGGACAACCACTGATAAGGGAACTTCTAAGATATTGAACCCTTGCTATTTTATTCAATGGTTGATTTTTTTTAAAATTTTTTTTTATTTTTAAGTTTCTCAAAGTCCGAAAACCTGCATAAAATTGTCCCATGATCTGGATCCCACCTAAAACTCTGAGATTATTGGAAAGGTAGTCATTGACTTGAATAAGCTTTGGATCATAGTCTTAATGATACTCTGAAGGTGCAGAACTCTATCGATGTGCTTTCTAGATTTCTTCTGGTTATTTGAATATTCTGGTTAGAAAAATACTAAAGGTATTGTAATTTCTGTTTCAAAGATTGTCATTGTGGGAGACTTTTTGGTAGTCTGTGTCACAGCTTAGAGATAAAACTTAAAATATTTTGTTTTATCCCATCACATCATGCCAAATTATTTTGCTGTCATAATATTTGGTTAGGTTTATATAGCAGTGTGATCAGATTACTGTCTTCAGTCAGTTGTGTGAAAAAGCTACCTCAAGCTTGGAAAAGGTGTGCTTTCGGTTCTGTGCAATATCGAGGACATTGAATATTTTTTGTGTTTAAAAATGTTGCTGATTAGATTTGTAAGGTCAAGCACAAGCTGTTGTTTCTAAAAATCAGCAATAATTTTTCAGTGCTTAACCAGAAAAGAAGCATTCAGTTCTTTTGAGTAAAATGTAAAAACAGGTCTAACCTTTTTCCTATGTTAAAATCATCTTGAAGTGGGCATATAATTAGATTAGAAATTATACTGCAGAAAAAAGGATAAAGAAGGCTTAGAACTGAAACAAAACAATACATATTCATAGACTAGCAGTTGTTTGCCTACAATTAATGTGACTATTTACAAAAATTTACATTTGTTGTATAATTTTAGGTTCTTTAATATCAACTTTATGAAACAGACTTGCTTATTACTTAAATAGTTGATGAATTAAGAATACTTAGCAGGTAATTATGATGTATGTACCCTCACCACTATTTTGCTTTAAATTGACATTTCTTAAAGTGATTAAAAACAAGAGGACTGAAATTTTTCATTTAACACATCTTTATGTAAAGTCATATGTAAATGTAGTCACATGGATGTACATGTTTCCATTTCAAATTAATGTATCTAGCAAACATTACAATTTTTTCATTATATACAGCTTTGTGATATGTGAGTCTTCGTATGGTTTGACCAGATGTATTTTCAATGAAACACAAAACCAGATATACACAATTTAAATTTGAATTCACAGAGTTTGACCTTTTTGGGCCTTTCATGGCAGTCATGAATCTGAGATCTCCTACATGTTAATAACAAGATATCAAGGCAGTTCAGTATATTAATTGTGATTAAAATATGATTGATTGCAGAACTACTATATATCTGTGTCTCCCAGAAACATCATATTTTTCTGAAAACCTTATCTTCACAGAATTTCAGGTCTTGAGCAATTTTTTTGCTCTACATGCATGCAGAAATTCAGTCCAATGACACTTGTCCATATTCAGTCAATTTTGTTGTTCACAGGTACAAACATCCAACATGTTGGACAGACTGCTCATGCATATGACAATTTAGTTTTTTCCTTTATGCATTTAAGTTTTAGTGTGCAAGGAAAATGAACTTCTCAGATTTCCTAACAGTGAAACAAATGTACAAATTTGTACAGATTTTAGTAACTGTATTTTAAATATTTATTTTTCTCTCTAGTAGGCTTTTTAAAATTTTTTCTTGGTATTAATTAGAAAAAACAAGCCATTCAGGAACTCTGACAATCATAACAGGTAACGTTGCTAACATATACCAGAAACAGATTTCTCCAGCAATATTTTAGCTGATCTGTCTGGAAGCAGTCCATGAACTGAATAGGGAGCTATGCAACATTGCATAAGTTCATGAAAGATCTTTTCACCAAAGCCTTTCCTTGTATTATGTGTTATTGTTGTATTTTTTCTGAAGCAGGAAAGAGACAATTTATTCAATAAAGTATATACTTAACCATGCCAAAACTCAGCTTCCAGGGTGAAAAAAAATACTGCAAAGTTATGGATACTCTGGTAACACTGGGGCGTGACTGAAAATATCATTTTAGTGTATGTTTTTTTTTGTGTGCATGTTTTAGTCTTTGCAAGACAACCATCAATAACTGTGTCAACTTGTGTACTTTCAAATACTAAGTTTACCAAAAATTTTAGGGGTTTTGTTCAGACAGTCTGAAAAACAAAGCTGTAGAGCTTGCCTAGGTGAACATCTTGAAAAGTAGATTTTGCAGAATATGCAGAAAATAGCTGCTAATTCTCTACTGCCTTCTCCAGTAGAGAACAGGTTCCACTGCTGCTGGGGACAGCTTTCATTTGCCAATGAGAATCTTCAGGGATCTGTATGGTTGATGCTGTTCAGAAAATACACTCTGGATCCTCTTCTTGTCTCAAAATCAGTGTTGCTAATCTTCTTAGGTACCTGTTGTGATTACATTTTATGATGTAAGGGAGAACATGTACATTTTCCACTTACTATGCTAACTCTTAGCATCTGAGAAACCCTTCACTTTGTGAAGTGTAATTCTGTATTTGTTTGTTGTTGTCTTTTAAATAGTATTTTATGCGTGACTAAGAGGCTATGAAGCTTTCTATGTTTTTGTTTCCCTAAAGGGATTGTGCATCTTAGGTTGAAACTAATAAGTATGTATCTTAAAAATCTTGCGTAATTAGTAAAAAGATACCAGTTTCATTGATTTATTGTTTGATTAGGTATTGGTCCACCTACATATATTCTTACCATTTCAGTGTAAAACTGCCACGGACAGGAACAACTTCCACTAGACCAGGTTGCTCAAAGTCCCACCCAGCCTGGCCTTGAACACTGCCAGGGATGAGGCATCCACAAATTCTCTTGGCAACCTGTGGCAGTGCCTCACCATGCTCATGGTAAATTTCTTCCTAATATCTAACCTAAATCTTCTACTCTCAGTTTAAGGCCATTACTCCTTGTCCTATAGCTACATCCCCTTGTAAAAACATTCTATCCTATGTTTACATTTGTGGTGATCCTAATCAACAGCCTTTTGTGAAGTTCAGGGACCTTAAGTTAATAATTTGCAGCCACACCTATACCACTTTTTTAGACACATTGCAAAACACACCTTTCTGCAGAAGCCATGTCACAGTAATTGAAAATAGGTACCTTTAACAACTTTAAAGAACTAGAGGAGAATAAAACCTAACAACCCAAAATGCTAGATCTGAAAGAGCGAAACAGAGGTGTAAAAACAGAAGAGCGGCTGTACTGTGTCAGACTTAAGTTCTGTCTAACCCAGTATGTTATCTCTCACAGGAACTAACAGTGCTCAAGAGAAAAAAAACAAAAAACAAAACAAAACCAAAACAAAACACCAAAAAAAAAAACCCCAAAACCCCCCAAACCTTGAAAGCATGTAGATCTACTTCCCCAAGTATTCTGTTAGCCTTTAGTCATTTGTAGTTTAGGAATTTTCTGATTTCTGTGTTTAGTAGCTGAGATAAATTTTTGCATGAATTAGGCCAGTCTCTACTGAAGCTTGCATGAACTTTTAGGATGCAAAACATCCCACTGCAAGGAATTTCACAGCTTAACTAGATGTTGCATGATGAATCAGTTTCCCTTGCTTGTTTTGAATCTGCCATCTCTGAACTTCTTTTGATACCCCCTACTTTGTGACAACTGATTACTGTCTTCAGCATTCAGATACTTTGACAGTGTGCACTAGAAGTACCTAAGATAGATGAATGAGGTGTTTGATAATAATTATTGTTTTGAATTTTAACATCTGGTATCTAAAATCTATGCATACTGTGTCTTTGGGTGATTTGGTCTTTGGGAGCCAGATAGTTCATTGTGGTCCTTTTGACATGTTTCTCTTTTTGTCTCTTGCATCCTACTGTATTAATGTAAGCAATTTGGCAACTACTCAGGCCTTTAAATAAACTTCTAAGAAGTTGGAGAACTATTGCATCTCTTGTGGTGCCAGAGTAGCAGCTATCTATATGTGGTTCCTTTCCTCTTATGCAGGGGTTGCTTGCCCCTTTTTTCTTTTTTAAAATCTTATTTTTTATCATTTTTACAATAAACAAAACGCACAAGAAAATTTTTAGTTACATTTTTAGCAAACTTAGCAGCTATTAAACTACAGTAAACCAAATCCAAAGTACATTTTGCTTCTGTTAGGTTTTATAAAGAAAATAATTCTTTCTTGCTTACTCTATTTTCTTTCAAATACTTCCTTCATACTTTTTGTCAGGAGATGTTTGTTGGAATTGTGGTAGAACAATTTTGAGATGACTGAATCCAGGAAACAATTTGTAATTCACAGCTGCTGAGAGGAAATGAAAAACTTGACAGTCTAATCTGATTTCTGTATCATACATTCTGTCAACTATAGACTCATGAGTTCTGGTTTGATTTTCCATCTCAATATTATAGTCAGTAACTGATTTCATCACTAGTTAATTTGTGATTCTAATATTTTTGATAATTTTATTCAGTTTTCTGTTTGCTTTTACAGACAAAGAAAAATTTAAAATAATTTTGTCCTGCATCATTTTTAGTCAGTCATCGTGAAGCATCAAGTCTTGGAGCACTTAAAATATTTGTCAGGTACAGGGCAGTGTTCAATAATTAACGAGAAATTGAATTAGAAATGTGGAAAGTTTTTTGTTATTTTTGTCTTATGAGACAGAGCTGTACAAAGAAAATGCATTATAGACTTCCATTTAGTCAGCCATTGCTTCTGGGCTGTATATCAGCTGCAGCTGTGTCCCACGTTTCCTCCATGGTGTGCAGCTAAACCACTTCCATTAAGTTTATCTACTGTTTGGTGGAAATCAGGTGGAAGTTAATGGTGGGAGTGTGGGCAATTAGAGAAAGATCTGAACTAGAGTCTTGTTAGGCTCTTCTGCAAGTAGAACAAAAAGGTGTGAAAAAAGGATAATTGTGTCTGAATGTAATTTCAAGCTAAGCCATTGCATGCAGCTACTACTACTGTTCCACTGAAGCTTCTTGTATAGACATAGTTCATAGAATCATAGAATAGTTAGGGTTGTAAAGAACCTTAAGATCATCTAATTCCAACTCCCCCTGCCATGGGCAGGGACACCTCACACTAGACCATGCCTCCCAAGGCTCTGTCCAGCCTGGCCTTGAACACCACCAGCGATGGAGCATTCACAAGTTCCCTGGGCAACCCATTCCAGGGCCTCACCACCCTCACAGTAAAGAACTTCTTCCTTATATCCAATCTAAACTTCCCTGTTTAAGTTTGAACCCGTTTCCCCTTGTCCTATCACTACAGTCCCTAATGAAGAGTTCCTCCTCAGCAGCCTTTTAGGCCCCCTTCAGCTACTGGAAGGCTGCACTGAGGTCTCCATGCAGTCTTCTCTACTCCTGGCTGAACAGCCCCGACTTTCTCAGCCTGTCTTCATAGTTCTAAGAGAAAAGTTTCTTTCACCAGTGTGGTTTTGTGTGTTTTCATGGTAAATGAAGACTCATACTACACTGATCGTAAACACAGTATATGAAATAAGGAAAATAGTGATGAATATGACTAGCTAACAATGATATTGATAAATGGGGTAAGTCAAGGCAAAGTCCTTCAGTTCTAGATAGTTTAATTCTATTGAATCTAGAATACTTATCTTAAAGTATTCTTGTATTACTGAAAACAGCTGTTATGTAATTCAGAATTACTATAATTACATTTTGATTCAATACAAAGTTGATAATGGAAAATACATTATGCTTTATATATTAATTATCTCCACATTTTTTTATTCTCTAGTGTTTTGGCAGGATATAATGGTACTATCTTTGCATATGGTCAGACAGGCAGTGGCAAGACTTTCACCATCACAGGAGGAGCAGAATGTTACAGTGATCGAGGCATCATTCCCAGGACTTTATCTTACATTTTTGATCAACTGCAGAAGGTATGGGGCACTGTTTTCTGTTTATTTTTAATGTCTGGTTTACAAATACTTAACTGTATTGCAAACGGCTGCTTTTATTATAATGTTAGAGGAAGCCTTAAAATTAACACTGAAGAAAATATCTAAGTTGATATGATACCTTATGCAAGAGTTTTACCACACCTCAAATATTCCTTATCTCCTTACATTGATTTTTCTAATAAGTAAATTAGAAAATTTCTTATTGAATAGAGCAAGTCTTCTGACTGACCTGCAGCCTACAGGTTGTAAAAAAAGCTTAAGTAATGTGTTTTATTTTTGTCCCTTTTTTTTTTTGACTGTGAGACACAACAATAAGTGGCTGATGATATGGTACTTGGCAGTCAAGGTATAAGAACTTTTTAAAGGAGAATGTGGGAGGATGTGTGTAAGTGTATCAGGTTATAACCAAAATATTATAGAATTATTTCAATTTGGCATTTGTATGTAATGAAATCAGTGAATAAGTGAAAGGATGCACCACATAGGCACACTTATGAGTCTTCATTATATTTACAAGAAGTTTCTTCTAATGGAATGTAATACTGATATGAGTAAATATAGCCAATCATTTTGGGGCTTTCATAACTATAGGAGGTGAAAGGGAAGAAAGGAAGAGAGGAGTCTGGTGCAATATATATTTTATTTCTTCATTTACTTCACCATGTCTATGACTCATTAAAGATTAATCTTCCCATTTTAACAACGCTATTTAATTAAACAAATTTAAATATTATTTGACATTTACATCAATCGTTACATTTGTACTGTTATACTGTCATTCATCTAATAGAGGATACTAATTCTTGCTAAGGGTATATGTCTCAATCACATTAACATGCCCTGTCTTAGTAAGGGTTAACATTAAGGGCTAATATTGAGTAATTACCTTGGCTCTTTCAAAGCGTGGCTTTTACAGGTAAATGTACATAGGATGCTGCAGGTGCACAAAAGCTTGCTTTTGTGGGAATGGAAATAAAAAAAAGGAAACCCGTGATCATGTTGCCTTAGACCTGCTGTTGAACTCACATGACCCCAGAGAGGACTTTTGTTGTAGGAGGTGCACAGATTGATTGTGCAATTGCCAGCAGCATACCAACTTTCTTTCTTAGTGCTAACTATGTAATAAAAACAATATAGGATGATTAATAAGTACTTTATTTGCTGCCTTCTCAGCACATAGTTCCTACAAAAATAAAAATGTTTGTGTTTCCATTTTCAGCCTGGGTTTTGGATAGAAGCTCTGCTTAGTTATGCTTATAGGGATATTTCTGTCTGCTTGTTTCCAAATCTTTGTGTTTGTTTCATACATTTTCTTTCTTGGTGCATCTTATAACATCTCTTCTTGCTGTTTTATCTTTCCATCTGCCTTTCTTTTCATACCTTTCCCTTGTTTCATTTCTTCTTTTCTATGAATGTGCTTTGAAAAGTGCTGACATAGTGAGGAAATCATCTGCCTCCTAAGCCCAAGTAGAATGAAATACGAAGTGAATTCAGGGACACAAAATACAAGAGTGCTGAAGCTGTTGCTTACACTGAGAGTGCAATTTAAAACCAAAGAAACAAAACTTTTTACCCCAAATGAGAAGCAAATCAAACCTTTTGTTTTTAATAACTTCTCTTTTTAATTTATCGGTCCGAAATTCCATAGCTTCCCGCAACTTTCTTACTGCGGTTTTTCCATCCATCTGTAGTGTATCTTTTAAATGGTGTCCCTTGAAATAGTGGACTGTCATGATCAATTGAAAAAAACCCTGGGGGAAATAACTATTCAGTGAAAACTAAACGTTTATATCTCAAAGTATTTTGCAAAATAACTGAAGTGGACTGGATTATTAAACTGTTGCTGTAAGTGTGATATGAGTGCTTTCACAGTAGCTTCATCTGCTGAAAAGAATTGACTACTTTTCTTCTACTTTGGCAATCATAGCCCAGTATTTTGCAGTTTGTGTTGTTTGGATTTGGCTTTGGGGCAGGAGAAAATTCTCTCTGCAAAATCCAGTTGTGTTAAGTTACATTTTGGCAATGTGAAAAAAGTTAATTACAGAAAACACCCAACATCATATACAGTACTTAAATGTTATGATAAAGAGAGTGGAAAGCAATAAGTGCCTGATGTTTCTAAATGAAGTAAATCTTTGGTTTATTTTTGTTGTTGTTCTTTGGCTTTTGGTTTGGGTTTCTTTTTTCCCCCCCCCCCCCCCAAACTTATTATTTCTATCCATAATATGAGAGTTTACTTCTTTATAATAACATTCTTCTTTTTGTCGTAGAAGTGAAGAATGGCCTGTTGTGTGGTTCTGTAAGCAGGCTGCCGTGTTCTAAGTGTATACAGACTTTTCTGGATATTAGGAACCAACAAAAAAAAGCCCAGACTAAACTTGTGAGCATGGGGGGATTTTGGAAGGACTTTTGTTTTGAGGGTTTGCGTATGTGAGTTTTGATTAGGTTTTCTTTGTTAGTTTTTCCTTTTTCTTCTTGAGTCATTATACGTATGGTAACAGAAAACATAAAAGTGCCATGAATTGAAGACGTAAAACATACTTAGGAAATGAAAAAGAGAATGAGGAAGCAACATAGAAGCTGTAGTGCTAATTTATCTGCTGATCTAGTTCTGACTTCTCTTTATAACTCTAACTTCTTTTTTTCTTTTTTCTTTTTTTTTTTTTTTTTTTTTTTTTTTGTTATCCAGGATAGCAGTAAAGTGTATACAGCTCATGTTTCCTACTTAGAGATCTACAATGAATGTGGTTATGATCTGCTGGACCCAAGACATGAGGCCTCCAGGCTGGAAGATTTGCCGTAAGTAATAAAACTACAGAGAATCATCAAAAACAACAACAGAAATAATTTTCATATGCCTTGGGAACTTTTTTTGAAATTGTGCTATGGATAGAGGTCTTAATTAACTCAAAGTACTTTTTTTTCTCAATTTTATCAATGCTGTCTACATTTTCTCTTATTTTTGTTTGTATAGAGCCTAGAGAAACTAGATAGCAGTAAGTGAAGGTGAAAGTATTAGAAACATATTTTGATACTATGCAGACAAGATCTATTTCAGCCACTCAAAATACAAGAGAAAGTATACGTGTTTTGATGCTGATATGCTTGTTTTGATCCTGGCAGCCTGTCTCTTTTTATGGCACACACGTGTGTGTGTATGGCAGATATATATGTAACAAGCAGCATTTCCTTGCAACTGTAGGAAGAAAATTCTCTGCTTCTACTTTGACCTTTTCCTTCAAGGATAATTATTTTTCTAGAATAAGCAATTAGAAAATAAGGTGTGTAACAGATAGAAAAGGCCGCACGGAACTCCAAAGAGCAATATATTTACTTCAGAATGGATGATTGTTATAATAGTTTTCATTGATAAAATAAGACCTAATACTTGGAGAAGGGTAGTAAATAAAGGTTTGGAGGTCATGAACACATAAGCCTTGTAAAATTAAACATCTCAAAATTGGTTAATGTATGGCGATTCATGTAAATTAAAGAATAACTACCTTTTATGTATTAGTCAATTTTAAAAAGTAAAAATTGACCGTTAATTTGGTTGTGAATTAAGGATAAAGCACACTGGGATAATCATAATTACCTGTAACCTTATGTAGTATATACTATTGCAGGATGGAGTTTAGTGAGATGATAAATTCTCTGCAGAGTAAGTGATCTTGATAAGTGTTTAAGGGTTTTACTGTACATGGTCATTATTATTTCCAGTACATAATGTGACAAAAAAGTAGGTACTGTACACTAAAACTTTAAATTAACCATTCATATTTAGCATTGTGTAAAAGTATTTAATTTAAAAAAATATTTTTCATTTCTTTTTTAAGATAGTAATTTAGGGCTTCAAAAAACTATATAATGCCATTCTGAGCTAGAATGGGAGTGCAAATTGCAGGGAAGTGTAGTTGTATGACTATATATTAGTTACTTGGTTCATGTAAGTAAATAGTAATCACGTATTTTAAAATATATCAGGTGCTTATTACCTTAAATATATTTCATTCTTCTGAGAATTTTATGTGCTGAAGATCTTTTAAGACTTTAGTGTTAGGAAGGAAAATACAGAATAATCTCACTTCCTCAAGTTTGTTTGAAAGCATGTATTTAATGAGAATATTAAAAATAATGTATGGGGTTTGTACTTTGGAAGGGTCATATTATGCATAATTTCCTGTTGAACTCCACAGTGGATCATCAAGTTTTTAAGCACCATACAAAGCCAAATGCAAGTTTTTTATGCTTGGGTAACTATTAGCAGTCTGTGCTGATATTCTCCCAAGTATGTAAGATGGACAAGAACAGCGTTGAAGGAATGTGTCATTTTAGAAGAGTAAGCAGAAGATTAGCTATTCTCATGAAGTATGCAGATTGGTTTGGAACAGTATTGTTATCCATATTCCTGCAGAAGAAAGGGATGCAATTCGAATCAAAGATATGTACTTCTGTCTAGCAAACTTTATATGTTAAAGACTTTCTGTTATGAGTTCAGTGGAAGGAGTAAACACAAAGTGCTGGTATTCAGGTAATAGAGGTTAGGAAAATGCACAACAGACTTATTGATAGCACTTGAAAACAAGATATTAAAAATGAATTTGATGTTCAAGGCAAAGTGAATAATATATTTTTTTTTAAGTTGTCCATTGTATATAGAATCATAGAATAGTTAGGGTTGGAAAGGACCTTAAGATCATCTACTTCCAGCTCCCCTACCATAGGCAGGGACACCTCACACTAAATCATGCCACTCAAGGCTCTGTTCAACCCGGCCTTGAACACCGCCAGCGATGAAGCATTCACAACTTCCCTGGGCAACCCAGTTCAGTGCCTCACCAGCCTTAGAGTAAAGAACCTCTTCCTTGCATGCAATCTAAACTTCCCCTGTTTAAGTTTGAACCCCTTACTGCTTGTCCTGTCACTACAGTCCTTAATGAAGAGTCCCTCCTCAGCAGCCTTATAGGCCCCCTTCAGCTACTGGAAGGCTGCTATGAGGTCTCCACGCAGCCTTCTCTTCTCCAGGCTGAACAGCGCCAACTTTCTCAGCCTATAATCATGGCATGATTAGATTTGGAATCTCAGCTCCTGAAGTCAAGGTTTTCTGTGTAGCCATCCTTTGTATATTCTGTAGACTATTAAATTTTTATCTTAATACTGCTTAACGGTTTCATTAGTCTGATAGATGATGTCATGGGTTCAGCAGCAGTCATTTTTCTCCCTCTTGGTAGCTGGTGCAGCACTGCGTTTTCGATTTTGGGCCTGGGAGCAGCGCTGGTAACACCAGTGTTTATAGTTACTGCTTGGCAATGTTTTGGTTTGATCAAGGACTTTCTGAGCCTCATACTATGCCAGGGAGAAGGGGAAGCTGGGAGGAAGCAGAGACAGGACACCTGACCCAAACTGACCAAAGAGGTTATTCCATACCACAGCACGTCATGCCCAGGATGTGAAACCGGAGGGCAGAGACCCGGAAGGGTGTGGTGGTGGACTGGGGGTGCATAGCATGGTCAGGTTTTTGGTACTGGGCGGTTCGCTGTTGCACTGGCTGGGTCGGGCTTGGTGAGCAGTTGTGTTCTCTTTCTTTGTACTTCCCTTGTATTTGCCTTATTATTATTATTATTATTGGTGGTAGCAACAGTGATTTGTGTTATCCCTTAGTTACTAAACTGTTCTTATCTCAACCTGTGGGAGTTTCATTCTTTTGATTCTCCTCCCCATCCCCCCGGGACTGGGGGAAGAAAGAGGGGGAGTGAGGGAGGGAGTGAGTGAGTGAGTGAGTGAGTGTGTGAGCGAGTGAGTAAAACTGCGTGGGTGGGGGCCTTAAACCACGACAGATGAGAAGGGAAGAAGGACTCGCAAAAAAAATCACATTTCTCGAAAGAAATTCCTGACAAATGTGTGAATGAAGTTCATATATCTATATGTCTATATGTATATAGACTCAAGTAAAGAATTACATAATTATTTGTGTACACATATGTAGGTATGTAAACATATACATATTTATGCATGCATAAATATGTATTATGCTTCTAATAGGTACAGATTTGAAACTATTATTTTCACAGGAAAAAAACTAATGGTTTTCATGATGTTTTCTTCTAATGGTATTGCATGTAGCCCATAGAAGATACTATTTGATATACTTTATTGTTTCATAATACAATATACCTTAGTTTACAACTGTAAGTTGTTTTGTTATGCAAAGCTGACAGTGTATTAATTTTGCGACATTGTAGTGGAAATACAACATATGCAGATGTAAATACATCTGAAGAGTCTTACTTGCTGGAATGCAAAAATTGAATTTAATACTGACAGTCTAATTTTGTTGTAGCTGCAGAGAGTTCTATGTTTATACAAGGAAATTATGATTGTTTTTCAAACGTGTAAAAAGTATAAAGCTACTGCTATGCAATATAGCTGGTAGTAGACTGAGTTCTTACAGCCATCTCTAATTTTCATAAAAGATTTGCAGGACTTCTCAAATTAGGAAACTTTTTTGAAGCTCTTCATTTGCTCTGCAGTTGTGCAAGAGGCTTTCTCCTCTAACCGATTCTTTGTTGTACAATGTATTTGCAATTTATATGACTCCATGATACTGAATCAAACCATTTTCAATTTAGTTATAATCTGTCAGTGCAAATTCTTTTTAACTAGTTTGTATTATTTATTCAGAAATAAGAATTTTCTTGGCACTGAACAATAACACAAAAATAAAGACTAAGATTGTAAACCTGTTAGTTATAGATTAAGTTAGGGCAACCAATAAATTACCATTTTACATGTCCAGACTATGGAATGTGAAGGCAAACTAAAATTAATGCTCTTTTACCTTAAAACTTCAGTCTTTAAAACTGCAGTAGTTGAGAAGCTACTTCATCGGGAGCTCAAATAACCACTCATCAGGAGTGATGTGGCATGGGAAAGATGGAATCTAAACTTCCAGTCAGTGTGATTCCCCTTTAACGGGGAAATACCTAAGATTTATGATGATGACTTTAAAAACAAGCAAACAAACAAACAATAACCAGTTAATTTGTATTGAATCCTCTGAGAATTCATTTTCACTTTATGCTCCAGAAAGAAGAAGTCTGTATTTTAAGTGAACTCAATTCCATGAAAAGGAAGGCACTTTAAGAGCCAATTAGCTTCAAACATCAACAGTGATAACTATATCAGTACCTATTAGTATCAAGCAGAACTGTTATACTGGCCCCGGAGAACAGAAAATATTTTCACTTAAAAACCCCCCTGTAACTAAATATTGGTTAACTACCTCAAATGAATAAGAAAACAAAAAACCAAAACCAACCAACCAGACAAAAAGGTAGCTAAAGGAGTATTTTTCAACTTAGAGGAAATATATTATGTATTTTATTTGGTCTGATTTTTTTTTTGTTGCAAATAAACCTGTTGACTGTCTCCAGGCTCAACACTGTTAATGTCAGCTCTTCCCCTTTTCAGTGGCTGTACCAACTATGTAATCTAGAAACTGGCCAGCACCCCTAAATCTTCAAAAACTGTATTTTCAGTGTTTTGACAATTACCAAGGGTTTAAAATTTCTAAGGCTAATAATAATATTGCTCACTTTTTTCATATGAAATACATTTTGCAAAATGAAGAGTGCTCAATGTGTTACTAACAAATACTAAGATTAAGAGAATACAAAGGTTTGTAAATATAAGGTTTTATGATGTTAATGAAAAGACAGCTGAAAACTGTTGTAAATAATTTTTCAGACATTTTGTTCGTTACATTTCAAAGAGATGTGTAAAATAAACAATATATAATGTATGCTGAAGTTACTCCCATCCAGATTTTACGTTTTGTTACCTGAAAAACAGTAGGAAGAAGTGAGTGAAACTTTCCTGAGGTCACTTTTCTAAAGGCATTGGATGAGTAAATTGATTCAGTTTATATCATTACTGCCCTTTTCAAGGCACTTTTGAATAGCAAAGTCTTTTTTAACAAACACTTTTTGTGAGTGACATTACCCTGCAAATTCTAACAGATTGTACCTGCTTTGTTTGTCCACGACCCACCAATTTCATTGTTTCGGTTCTGACTCCTTGTTCTGCAGGGTAGGATGAGGGGGCAGTGCAGGACTTTTTTCTGACCTCAGTAAGAAAGGCCTGACAACAGATGCCTTAACAAAGTAACCGCTTTAATAAGACAGAATAAGAATAGATGGCAAGTAAACCTTACATCCCATGGGATGCTGCCTCCACACCCCTCTGTGTTCGTGCAGCATTGGGCGGAGCCTAAATGGATTTCCCCAGGGCACACTGTGCAGAGGAATGCAGATCCTGTTCTTGGAGAGACAGGATCCCTCCATTCAAGCTATGATATGATTCCTTACAAGGAAACAGCTCCATTTCTAAAAGGTGTTCTTATGAGAACTTCTGGTGGCATCTTTTGATAAAGCCAAGGCCATGCAGGGGGTGTGATGACCAGGTGGGAGCTGCCTGCAAGTCTTCTGGTACCATGACCCTCCTGCCAAGGGGTCTGTGCGGCAGGGCAGGGGCCTGAAATGCTACATTGTGCCTGCAACACAGCACAGGCTGTGCCTGCTCCCGTTAACTGTTACGTGGATCTCCAACTCCTAAATGTAGAACAGTCTGTCAGTCAGAATGAGTACACAAGCTAGAACAAGCACGCTGTTTTTCTGGTCTCCCATGTAGAGTTTGTTGGAGACTGCGGGAAAGATTTCCTGTTGCAATATGTTGTGTCAGAAGAACAGATTGCACTCTTACTCATCTCATAGTTCTGTCATGTCTCACAAGCTAAGGAGATTATGCTCTAGGTCTATACTTGAATGGGAAATAAAATCTCTGGGCTATTGAAAGCTGTGCTGAATAGCTGAATAACTTTGTAATCTTGCCTCCTGAATCAGTGTTGACTTTGTCCTCTGATGTGGTATTCAGGAAGCTGTACTTCTGAATGATATTTTTTTGGATTATAGATAAAATGGTGATCATTCTTTGTTAAAAGCTGAAGCTCCCTGCAACTTTAAACAGGATTAATTATAGCTATCCATTACTTTATTCTGTTCTTCTGAACAGACTCCAAGATGCATGCTTGCTGCTTTTCTCTTTTATCTTTTTTCTAAATTTATTATTGGTTGTATAGGCTTCTCCTCATGCTGAAGTATTATCACTATATTCTGCTAATGTATTGTCATAGAAGGTATGTATCCTTATATAATATTTGTTTACATCATTATTTTTAAATACTTATAAAGTTTTTGGGATTATTTTAGATTTCTGTAATTTTAAACCCCAGACACAGATACAAATGATAGGAAACTTGAATTTTTATATTATTTCTTTTCCAATATATTTGAAGTTTTTTTATTATTATTATGAGGTAATCAAAGGAAGCTTTAAATTTAATGTTTGCCGGTAACAGGAATATTATAAATGAAAGAATTCAATGCATAGGGCTCTTTTACATTAATGGCAGCTCAGTTGAAGCAGGAAAGGGCCTGAGTTAACAACAGTATAAAAAGGCTGATCCCATCCTACAGGTTTCCCAGGCAGCCCCAAATGCCATCCATTAAACCAAATGGTAATGATTCTTTGTTTATAAAGACTACAAAACCTTGTCTCTGCCTTCTTTCAGTCACTATGGATAACTTAACAGAGCTTTTCCACTCCATGTTAGGGCTATGAAATTCAAAGATTTCACTAATAGAATGTTCCATAAAAATCTATTATCATAGTGTACATTAAGTTTATAGCACTATAAAATAAAAAAAAAAAATTGTCATTTTGGAATGTGTTTCTGAGAAAGTTTTGACAGATGCCTCTCAAGATTTGCAAATTTAGGCTTCCACCTGGAAGTCCTCCAAGGAGCTGCAAGGCCCTGGTATAGGAGGCTGTCACTGGTTTGTGGTGTCTCCACTGTCTTTGTTCTTGTATGATAATCCTCCATGGCTTTTTGTCCAAACTAATACCATGTCTCGAAATAATTTATAACATTGATCACAATGTGATCTGAAAAGATCCTTAAAAGTTTAAATACTATGCCAAGTGTGCATAATAAAACAACATTGTCTTCCTAAATTATAAAAAGAGATAAATGATGCTCACCATGTAATTTCAAAATATTAAAATTAGTCAAAGCATCATACTGTAATGGGGACCACTCTGGGCTTTAGCATGTGATGCACACACTGGTGGAACTGCAGGCAGAAAATAACTTGACATTATCAAAACTGTTATGTGAGAGCAAAATTTTGCTTTTGGGTTTATACTCTGAATGGGGAAGTAGATTTTCATGACTGTACTACTGCTCTTAACCTATCACACAAAAATAAGGCCTTAGGTGAGAAGCACTCATACGTAGAAACACACTTGTTATGACTACAAAAGAAGCATTATGTGTGCTTTTACATGTATTTTTTTCCTTGCAAATAGGGAGTGTATTGCACTGTGTTCAGACTTATTCTGTATATTCATTCCAATGTTCTGACCATCAGAGTGTGCATTAATTCCTTAATACTTAAGCGTAATACTATGGAATGTTGCTTAGCTGTGAAGTTTTATTCTGTCAGTTTGGGGAAAGAAAGACAAGTGAAGCAGAACAAAGGCAAGCCTGTGTGATTTTTGAAGCAAGTTGGAGTAATTAACATGCAAGCACTATCTAGAGATAGCAACTCAAACCCCATACTCCCTCTTGTGGTTAATCTTGAAGATTATGGAAAAAAACCAAAAACAAACCAAAAAAACGAACCCCAATCATATACGTGTATGTGTATGTGTGTGTGTGTATATGTATGGAAAGTATCATCTATACTTAAAGAAAAAAAATGTTTTTAAAAAAATATAAACTTTTAAAAAGTTACGATTTGCTTGTTGTAAGCTGTCTCCAGGACATATAATTCACCTTGAAGGACATGTCATTCATCTTCAAAATCCATATGCTTCAGTTTTAATAGAATCTTTACTCTGTGAGTTTTCCAAATCCAGTGATGCAACTACTTGGCTTCCGTGTTGGATACTATGGAATACCCTGACAGAGGAGACCCCAGTGTCTACTCACTAAAGCCAATAAAGTTTGACTCTCAGTAACGTGGTCAAAAGAAAAAAATCTTATGTAAAACGGTTACTTCAATAAGTGAAAAAGAGTTTCAGTATTACTAAGTAGCTTTTCTGGAGCCTTTGTCATATCCTTGAGACTTCCATCTAACTTCCTTTTTCTGACCTTTTAGGCTTAAAGTACAACTAAAAGCATTTCTGACCTCAGTGACAATGAATAAAATTATTTGCTTGCTTTTAATTTAAGAAAGGGATCATTCACAGTTGTAGTTACTACCATTTGAGAAGAGTGAAAAGAGAAATAATCTTGACAAATGCAAAATTATTACAAACATTTGGCTACAGATGTGTTGATCCTGAAATATATTCCATGCCTATTTATTCATCAAGGTTGTGGTATGCTTTATGTATCATTTGTGTTTAAATAGCTGTGGTAATGGAAAACAAGCCTCTACTTATTATTTGTTTGTCATGATTAATCCAACCTCTTGTTCTTGAGATTTTACTGTATCTTCTTAAAAATAAATCCCAAAGATTTCTCTAATAGTTACAAGTTGTGTATATGTATGTATATGTATGGAATATGTATGGAATATTTATGGAATGCATATTCCATATGTATGGAATTTTATAGTAAAGGAATAAAAGAAGGTGACAGAGCTTAAAAAATCAGCACTTTCTTTAATGTGCATTGTTTACTCTTCATGTTTTTAGTGCTTTTATTATAATTGGTTTGGGGTTTAAGATGTCACCTTTTACGCATAATGAAAATTAAGTATTGTCATGGTGTGCAACAAAGATTTCCTTACAACAATCCTAGTTTTCATTTTGCTTTTGTTTTTTTCTCCACGTAGAAAAGTGACAGTAATGGAAGACCCTGATCAGAACATTCACCTGAAAAACTTGTCTCTTCAGCAAGCCACCAGTGAAGAGGAGGCCTTAAACCTACTCTTCCTCGGAGACACCAATAGGATGATTGCTGAGGTGAGAATTGCTGCTGTAAAGCTTACTTATCACCACCAGAGTTAAAATTGTCAGAAACTTCTCCACGTAAGATGTCTAGGTTGGAAGTCTATGGAGATAAATTTGTAAGTGTCTTCTTCCTAAGTAAGTATATTTCCACAGGGAAATTAAATAAGCATTTCTCTGATAATAGCTTTCACTTTGCAAAGAGCTTTCTCTTCTCCCTTAGTGAATCTGATTGGTGGTTATTGATGTCATAACTACTGCAATTAAGTAAGAAAAAGAATTGCTTGTAAACCATAGACTGACTTTTGAATGTGACTTATATCAACATACATATGCACTTAAAGATTAGAAAGCATGGTGTTACAAAGCATTGTCAAATAGTCTCACAGAAGTACTAAATTGCCTTTGAAGTAGCTAGTCTAAGAGTTAGCAGTTCCCACTTTTTACTTATCGCATAAGCACACTGTGCTATGTGTAAAAAAACAAATGGTAGTGTGAAACACATCCAAAGTAAATATTTGATAATATGCAGAGACATGGGTCTTCTCACTGGTTGTGGAAAATTCAAAGGAAGTGTTTCCATATCCAAAATCTGTTGGGTTTTTAGGTTGGGTATGTTTTTCTTATCTTCATCATTGGAAATGGATTGTAAATATTAAAAGTGTATTGTAAAATGTGAGCACTGTCAATGTGTCTTTACTAAACACAGCTAATTCTATTTTAGAAATTGTGGATTTTCTTCCTCTGACCAAAAAATATATATGATAAATCAATGACAAGAAAGACATTTAACATGTATGAAATAGTCAAGTAGCTATGTGTTCCTCCTGTCTGACCATGTACATCTGTGCACAGGGGAAGAAGCGTTTCAAGAGACAGATCACTGTCCCTTGAAATAATATGCCTGAATATGCCTCTGTGATACAGAGAATTCATCATGCTTTTTTAGTATTTCTCTTAAAATAGCAGTGTCAGGTAGAGCCAGTAGCTTCCTAAGAGCATGCACAAATTTCAAAGCTGTAATCTTTATGTGAGATTGATATGTCTGAACACTGCAGTTACATGTACAGTTAGCATTTGTCTTTTTTCTGACCTCTGAATTGGACTCATTCCCTTTGTATTATTTATTTTAATTGTCCGTTAGTATTCTCAGGCATATATTTAGAAAGCTACTGGTAGTGTGTGAATGCATTGGATGAAACTTGTATATGTGAACATATGAGATTAAATGACACTTTTGCCACGAAGGCATGTTATCCATGTTAGAGCTGCATTCCGGAATGAATTACAATTTTCTGCTTTCCTCATTGCTGTCAGTTGTTAATTTATTTCCACTCTGACAAACCTGTTCTGTAGTATTATTAGCACCAAATAGCATCATCATTTTAGCACAGGTGCTTTCATTTCCATGTGTGGTAAAACAATCACTGGTCATATGTACTACTTTGAATAGTCCTTAGAGTGCTTTGGAATTTGTACAGATAAAAGGCAGTGTATAATGTGAAGTTTAATAATATCCTCACCAGGGAATATTAATTGCTTAAAGCTACCTCAGTTAACCATGTTCTAACAGTGAAACTGCAGTTATAGTAAAAACGGAAATGTACTAAAGTAGTGCTTTTAGAAATTAGGGAAGTGTCACATTGTACCTGTTCCGATACTTGACATTTTTACATCAATAGGTCTTCAAATTCAACCGTCAAGTGTACTTGAGCACACCTGAAAAACCCCTTCACTTGTACCTTATTAATCAGAAAAGAAACTAAAGATGTATGAAGGTCTTGCTCACCTACAAGATATAAAGGCAGGAACCTCCTGTTTTTCAACTTACATGGCCTTCTAAATAGAATGGTTCTGTTGGAACTGGTGGGGTTTACATTCATTACGCAGATGTAGCCACTGTTTTCAACTGAGTCTCTGCTCCTTTAGACTTGCAGAGATTTATGACGTTCTCTGCTATAAGTTAATAATGTGAAAACATCAGAATGTTCTACACATGAGTTTCAGCCAGAGAAAGAAACTGTGTTATGTTGCCTTATTTTCATTCTTGTAGGATACAATGTCTCCTTTCTTACCATCTAAACTGTGAAATGACTGAAGCTTTCAGAACTTCTTCCTACAGGTATCAATCTGATTGTAGCTTGAGACTGGAGAAAATAAATTTGATGTCAGCTTTGGATGCTATCCCTGCTTTTCTCTTTTACCCTGCCCTTCTTTAAAAATCTCAAAAGACAGAGTGAAGAAGGAGGAAAAAGAAACCCTCCTTAAAATGGAATTTTTGTACATTTTTGGACATTCTCTGGAAAAAAAGGTGGGGGAAGCGTTCAAAATCAGTGTTTCTTCATTTATGCCTTGGTTAGTTATGAATTCACTCACACAGGAGTATTGTGTTCTCCTGATGTCTAAATATTTTGATTCGAAGAGTAAAAGGTTCTAGTAGAACTTTATAAGCTGTCAAGCGGAGATGGTTTGCAATATGGGCTGAATGGCTGCATTTATCACCTGTGAAATCTTTTTGTCCCAGCTGTCCTGAACTCTTTTCTGTATTTTCTGTGTTTGAGTGTATTTGGCAGCTGTAATCAACGGCAGCTTCTGTTAGTCTAATGGTGATTTTCAAACAGTTTTTCATATGTTTTCCTCCTATTTAAGAAACTTTTTCCTTCTTAGGTCCTCAATTATTAAGAACTCAATTTAGACCGGTAGCATCCTATTTCTGGCTATTCTTCTTAGTGAAAACTATGTTTATAATAGCAGCTGAAAAAAATAAATGATTCGAGAAGTCTATGTATTCCTGTACAGGGAGGAACTCTTGCAATGTTTTCTTGGTTTAAGGTAGATAATTGTATTAAGATGGATAACTTAGGCTCCAGCAAGTTTTTTGACCTTTCATGACCTTGTATTCCTGGACAGAAACATACGACTTGGATGTTTCTTCTGAAATAGCTGTGCTGCAGATTCTCATTTAAGTAGAAATCACCTTCTTGCAACTGTTGTATGAGTAGGTATAATGGTTTAAGTCACAAAGCTTCTGTATGTTTTTCTTTTAATTTCATCAAACACAGGTATGTTCTGGTCCTGAAGAAAAGGGAGTCTGGGTTCTATGGTTTGAAATACATCTTTACATATTTTCCAAGATCAAACAAAACACTGATGCTTTACCAGATCATGGTCTTGAAAGAAATGTTGCTGAATTCCTCTTTTACCATGCCACAAATGGGCAGCAACAGATGATTTGGCATTAATTCCTTTGTAGTGTTCACGTGATATCACAAACCATCTGAAGTCTGCTTATGTGGTTTATGATGTCACAGAATTCTTGGAAAAAATATTTCTTTGTAAGTAACTGCAGCTCATCATTTGTTCTATATATAACTTTCACAATAGCAACCATCTGCTGAGAGCCAGGACGCTCCCCTCTTTCTTTTTTTTCCCTTCATCACATCAAATTAGTGTGAGGATGATTTCATATACATATGGTTTGAATACTGCTAACAATGCCAAAATGCGCTCTGAAAGCCACTAGAGAAACTGTAGTAGGCTCTGAGACACCATCCAGAAAATATTATTTGCTTGTTTTCAATTTTCAAATTTTCTGTACAGCTGAATGGTGATACTCAGAAGTTGTCTATGTAAGACAGCAAACATCAAACAAACAAACAGGCTTATTTTTGGGCTGAAGATGCTGGCAAGTTGTTATTTCTCTTGCTGTGTGGTTTGCATCTACTGTGGTAAAAGTAGCAAAGTGTGTGGGATAATGACTGCAATTACCATTTCATGATCACATCCCATTTAACAGTTTAAATTTTTATTACTTTACAATTCCTGCAAGAGTTCTAATTGAGCTATATACCAGAGCTTCAAAGTGGAGATAGAATCATACTGTAAAAAGAAGTATCAGTATATTAATTAAAGCATGGTTCTACTCTGAAGAAGGTCTTTATAAAAATATCAGTTTAGGATACTAGCCAATAACTTCCAGATCAGCTTCACTCATTAAAAAGTTGTGGGGAGAAAAACAATGGACCAGTCCAGCAAAATCTGCTTAGAGCATGCAAAACAAGTTGTGGCTGATGTATTGCTATAGCCACTAAAGACCTAATAGGCCAAATATTGCCCTGAGTTTTTGGAGCTTAAAGTCCTGACATAATTTTCTTTCATACTTTATTTTTATTTTTTTTTTGCCTCTGTTGGGGTTAAGCAGGTGTGACTAAAAGCACATTTTGAAATACATGGGTGTTTGCTGCATAGTGAAACTTAAGTTTGCTTAAGAATGCTTTTTCTGAAGAATGATGATTTTTTTTCTTCTTCTTTCCGCCAACCTTTACTTTGTGCTTCCATAGCTGGACCTGTATTGATATTTGATCTGGCTTAGACTTGTCTGCAGTATAGTGTGACCAATGCTGTGACTGTAGTGCAAAATGTCCTCAAATATCAGTTCTGTTAAGGAGAATGTCCTGAAATATTAATCTTGTTGTGGATTTTGATCTGGAAAAATAAAATATCTGGTCCTACTGCACAGAACTGCAACTAGTAAAATTATGGCTCTCCTAGTGAAATAAGTGAAGCTGGCTCTGATTATTCATGGAATCAGAATTGCTGAATAAAGTTGCACTGCATAATGCTTAGGTTCTTCAGGTAAGCTCCTCTCAGGACTTCTGATTTTTGGTAGTACTTAACATGTTGAGAGAAATTGCCTATCATTTTTGATCTCTCTTCATACATCTTTGTAGACAGGGGTTTGTATCTACAGGGCTTTAAACTTTGAGGTGTTGCATTTATGAGCTGTCTTGTTCACAGTGTGTACATGTGAATGTGCTGGAAGATGACTCCTGCTAAATAAAAAAGTACCTGTAAGTTACAAAAGGGTGATATGGTGCAAAGGGAAAAATTCCTTAGTTTGTGCTTTTCAGGTGTTTATTACGTGGAATTTTTCAAATTCTGCATCCAACATGAAGAGTAAAATATACAAAATAATTTGGACTTAAATCAGAATTCTTCCACTGCTTTTGGCGCAGCTGAACAGGTGGCATTGAAATGTAATATAATGCTGGTTTTCCTCAGATCTTGTAAAATTCAACTTACATGAAGATACCTTATTGTGTTAATATTAAATGTATAGTGAACAGATACTCAATTTTCTCAGCATCGACTCCAAAATGAGCATGTGCATTGAGGAATGTGTTGTGCATCGTGACCTTGCCTACTTATGAAAGGAGATGTTCTGTTTTCCAGGAGCAAAGTCCCTAAGGGAGTCAAGCTATTACCGTGTGCTTAATGAAGTGCTGTGTCCACATGGCACAGAGCACAGCTGATAGAAAAAAACCCACAATTTTCAGTATTGGCTTCACCCTGGATGTGTCCATAGATGTGCATCACAAGGCAAAGATTAACAGCACTGTTCAATCATTAGTTGATGGGAGCAGTATATTTGTTAGAGACAGGGAATTGCTACAAGGATTTTTTTTTTTTGTTGTCTGATCCGTTTGTGCACAGGAAATAGGCAGGAATGTTTGGTGGGGTTATCTTAGATTCCCTGGAGAGGCGTTACTGGGCTAATGCTGAGTCACTGGTTGTAGCTTTCACGTTGTCCCTGGGAGAGCAGAGCATTTTCCATGCCCTGCGTGCAGTGAACCCAGGTTGCTTGCTGCTGCCAGGCTGTTTCTCAGATCTGTTTGTTCAGTGTTCCTAATTAGAAAGATCAGTCAAATTGGGGAGTGGAAAAGACACTTGTTAATCTCTGATAATTTAGAGAGGAAAAGGGGAGGCTGTGAGGGTGCTGAAAATGGGGAGCAGATACTGCTTGGTGAGGCTAGAAATGCTGTAAAATGCTACTGCTTTTTCATATCTTCCAACCACAGTTAACCCTTATGGTTAACTGTTACAGTTACAGTGGATGGGTACAGATAGACCTTCTTCTCTTCCCTCCAAAGCTTTTTCTGGAACTACACATTATGATGGGACTGACCACTGAGAACAGCATAAGTTCAATGTTAAATCAGATACATTTGCCTCTTCAGTATATCCTTGTCACGTGTGCTATGCTTATCAGCAAACATACAGGAAAACCCAATTTTGCTTTTTCAAAACACCTCCCTTGACTGTCCCTTTCTCCACACCCTTGCTCATGTGTCTTGCTCATCACCATAAGCAGTAAGGCTTATCCCCACCAAACTAATGCAGTATCAGTGTCACTCCCTCTGGAACAGCACCCCCTAAATCTGCTGCAACCACTGCAATGGTGCATGCATCAGTATCCGGATCAGAGTAATGAGCTTTTTTGGTTAATGGAACTGGATCCCACTTGCTCACTAAGAGGTCTGGAAACTGCTAATTGGAGTGAAACAGCTGAAGATGTTTTCTGGTTTATTTATTTAGATTTGCCTCACTTTTATGAGTAGATTATCAGAAATAAATCTAGAATTTGTATATCAAAGAAACAAATCTGCATTTTAACAGAAACTTGTTTCTTACTTGACCCCATGATTTGTCAACTGTGTGATAGAGAGGAACTAAATCTTAAGGGCAGTAATATAACTTACATGAATGCAGACAAGGGTCTCTAACCATTCTGTTCCTCTTTCCTAAATTAATACCATCTGTTGCCTCATTCCATTTCATTTATTTCTCTTCTCCAGTTTGTGCTTCTGTTTGAAGAAGGCTGGTAAGGTTTTACTTTATGTGTTAGCTAATAGCCTGGTTCCTACAGCACAAGGAAGGGCCAGCAATACAGCTGGTTCTTCCAGCAAGATAACCTTTCACACTGGACAAAGAAGAAGTGGCCATTTGGCTCAAGACTCGCTCAAATGTCTGTGGTGTCACTTTCTACTGTTGGATAATTGCAGTCATGCTGCTGCTCTGTGGCTTTAGGCTCTACTGGTACATGGCCATCTGGAACAAGCAAAGGCAATGACATTGCCTTTTCTGGGTGCTGCACTGAAGCTGCAGCCTCGTATGGTGACAGCTCCTCCTTATTTGATGGATATCTGATCTGTGTCATGACTAAGGGAGTAGACTCTTACCCGTCAGCTTTCAGCTGAGTTGGAGATCTGGCAGCCCTACATACTCTTTCATCTGTTCTGTGTGCAAAGCCATGCCTACCAGGGGGCTAATAGAGAAGCTGAGAAGGACTCTTAATTCGCATCAGCAGAACTTGGTTTCCTGTGCCTCCTTTCTCGTTTACTCATGCACAGCTGTCAGCACAGACTGCATTCTGCAGAAGTGCTGGAAGTGCAGCTAGGTAGAAGTGGCAGGGATTTGGGGTCTTTTTGTTTGTTTATTTTTAATGCACATTCAGCTATCAGAGGAAAAACCATGATAAGAGGAAGGGTGAAAGAAACGTGGTGGTTGCAATCATGTCCTCCATTGCATCAGTCAAATAAATTCAGGCCACGATCTGCTGAGGAAGAACCAATGTCTTTGTGTAATTGGGGTAATTCCCAGAGAAAAGAGCCTTATTGCACAGTTTCATAGCCATAATGTAGTTTCCATCACTACTTAGGATACATGTATGCTGCATAGTAATTCATAATTTCTCCACGCGCTGCATAAATAGATCAGGGATACATTCAGTGTTATGGATTTGGAACAACCCTAAATCTACTTTGCTGTATGTGTTTTGTTACATTATATGTGACTAATGACAGTATTAGAAATAATAGTAACTATACTTTCGTATATATAACATATTCTTTGCCTAACATTTCCAATGTGTCTGTTGAGTCTGATTCATCTTAGTGCCCTTTCACAGATTGATACCCTTTGGGATACTTTAATTTAGAAATGCTAAAAGTGGAGCACCTCAGATCAACAGTCAGCTTGAAAAAGCTTGCATATTGTCCATACGCCTGTTTTTAGGACCACAAACTTGTTCTGTAAGGTTCTATGTATACAGAAAAGCAGGCATGAAAAAAATGTGGAGAGGTATCTATACACTATTCTCAAAAGATTTAACCTCATTTTTTTAATGAATCTGGAGAGAAAATGTGGATGAGAGCATTGTGATGCAAATTAGACAACCAGGGACAGAGAGAAGCAGCAGTTAAATAATGCATTGGTGATACTGCCAAAGAAAGGGTTTATGTTTTGGCTATGAGAAGTTATAATGAACGTCAAGATATCCAAAAGGAGAAATATCAGCTAAGTTCAAGGATGGCAGAGAGAGGGAGAAGTGGGTCAGAAAGAGTAGAATAAGGGAATAAATTTATGACATAATGGTGACACCAGTGGAAATCTTAGCAATGCATCACCGTCCTGTTGCCCACGTTTTCTCTCCAGCTTCATTAAAAAAATTAGGGCTGTAACTTCCTTTCAGGTAGTTGCAGAGAGTGATAAGGACCCCACTGAGCCTTCTCTTCTCCAGACTGAACGACCTCAGTTCCCCCAGCCGTTCCTCGTAAGACTTGTGCTCTAAACTCTTCAGAAAAGCACTTCTCACTCAAAGAAGTTGGGTCCCTTATTGCATGGCTTCTCTTTGTACGCCTGCTTGAATGTCTCCTTGAAGCGTCAGGCTCTGTTCACTTACAGATGCAGTTCTCTAGTGTCATCAAAATGGTTCCTGTTGATGTCATCCCTTAAAAGCAGCATTAAAGTACCTCGAAGCTCTAGGAGGGATTATGGACCTAATTCTGTGGTGCATTGTCTTTTATTACAACAAGTGGTACTGCTGAAATATAGATGAGCCTTGGGGTCTGCCATTTTGTCTACTGGTCTCAAGCTCTGCTAGGCGATACAGAATGCAAACCTCAAGTTTTGTCACTGCCAAGGAGAGTTCACAGCTTAGTGCTCCAGCTTTGCAAACTCTCTTCAGTACTTCAACTCCTGGGGGTACTTGCCGTAGTAAAGTCAACTTTTGTTTCTTTTTTATTTTTAAATGGACTGCAGTTTTCAGTTTACTCCAGTTACACATTACTTGCAATGGGTATGCAATAAATCACCGTGAAATTAGGATTGTTTAGTTGACATAAAATACTAAATGAAAAACAAGGGCACAGTTGTAAATGAAACTGTAGAAGCAAAGGTGAATTACTCTCAAATGAGTAACTTCTTGAAAGCAAAAATGCTTCATGGTTCATTTCAGGAGTGTTTTGTCTTTCACTTGTGAGTTAAAACATTTTGGTTTCAAAACATGACTCGTAATTTTCCTCACCTTTCACTCAAAACAGCTGTTAGGGGTGTTGAGGTGTTGATGTGGCACATCCACGGAGACCAGCAGAATGACAGTAATGCTGGTACCTGTCCAGGTACTCAGGCACTTGCAAGACAAATCCAGCTTGAAGCATGGTGGCCCTCCATCACTGTCTAACCAGAGACCACCTGCCTGGCAGCAGCTGCCATCTCAGCAGGGTGCTGCTTTGTAACCTGCTGTGTGGGAGCTCCATCTCTATCACCAGCCTCTTATCACAAGGTGCCTGTGATCTTTGGTAGGTGCATGCACAGAAAATACGTCTTGTGCAAAGGCTCTGGCACGATCATCTTTCTGGAGCTCAGCCCTCTATGTGCCAGTCCCTTGGCTGCAACAGCAAGGGAGTTACTGATTTCTGTCTTTCGTGTCACTCTGCACAAATACCCAACACCTACAGAATGGTATGTCAAAGCTGGCCTTCATTTTTATCTCTACTTCTTGGTTTCATACAACTTTTGCTCAGGCTGGACTGGAATCACAATAAATCAGCAGATTGCAAAAGGTTCTTTAATTAGTTGGGGTTTTTACTTAAAATCGCTTAACGATGTTAAGTAGATCGTGATTTAAACATGATAAGTAGAATGTGATTTAAACAGCAACACTTCCAGGAGAGAATGCAGGGCCTTACATATAAACATTCCAAAACCATCCCTCTAGCCAAGTGTACGCTAATGCACATGTTGCTAATGCAGTAGTTAAAAAAAAAAGAAAAGCTGAAAAGAAGGCACAATCTCTCAGTTTCACATTTGGTATATAACAAGAGATTTATGAACGAGTTTAAATATTTAAGTATTCTGTCAGATTTGTAAAGACATAATGGGTAATTTTATGCAGTTCTTTGAGAACTCTGATGGTCAGGGACCTCTGTTTATCCAAGGAGCATTATGGGCAAGCTTCTCATGTAGTAAGCGTAAGACTGTGCTCTGCAGTCCAGTTAATATATGCACATTTGCATACACACAAATGCACATATATGCATAAAGGTACTTTGTTCCAAGCTAGCCAATTTTGGTTTATTTAATGGTGGATTTGTATGTTGATGATGATGTCTGCAGTGGAGAATTCTGCCAGCTGGTAACTGACAAAATAGAGGTTCAGCCCTTGAAGCAAATAAGCAGGCAGTAAGGTTAGAATTGTATAATCTAAAAAAGCCTCAAAAGTAAGATTTTTCTCATGTCAGTAACAGCCTAGAGGCTGCAGTCAGGCTGCTTCTGCTCCTGTTTCTAAAACAAAATGCATGTTCAATTCTCCGTAAGCAGTGATATTTTGGGACACTTTTGGTCTGTATCTGTTTCACAGTATTTTTTCTTTAATGTGCAAGGTGTCTTACAGAAGAAGGAGGGAATCGCATCAGGGAGTTAGCAAACTAAGGCTGCAGTTGAGTCACAACTTTAAGAGATCTTCATAATATTGCTTGAATTTGCATTTATGCCTGTGTGCTTTCTGGTTTGTAGCCAAGGCCCTGTTCCTGAAATCAGTCAAATTTCTCTTGGTATCTTGATTTAGCTTTGGTTGAGTATCGGGGAGAGACTTTTTAGCAGGGCCTGTTGCAGAAGAACGAGGGGTAATAGTTTTAAATTAAAAGAGGGGAGATTCAGGATGGATGTGAGGAAGAAATTCTTTACAATGAGGGTGGTAAAACACTGCACAGGTTGCCCAGAGAGGTAGTAAATGCGCCATCCCTGGAGATGTTCAGGGCCAGTCTGGATGTGGTTCTGGGCAACCTGATCTATTTGAAGATGTCCCTGCTCATTGCAGGGGGATTGGATTAGATGACCTTTGAAGGTCCCTTCCAATTGAAATTATTTTGTGATTTTAACAGCGTATAACATTTTCTTAGTATAACTGCATTTTAAATATGTTTGGGACTATTTTCTTGCTTGACACTTTTCCCTGAGCCTGTTTATTTTAATTTCCATGCTACAACTCACTGTCTCTTCATTTGTTCAGCATAGCCTCTGAAGGTAGCATAGCACATAACTGCACTCCAGTGCTTGTTTCACAGGATTCTGAAATGATCCTCAGAAACAAGCCAGTTAAGCAGAGACAGTGGCTTGCCTGTATTATTCAAAAATTCCTCATCTGTATAATCTAGTGATCAAAGCTCTTCTCCCTCTCCCTCTGAGCTTGGATTTATTAGGTAAAGCAGCCCAATGTAAAATAGTGCTAAGGCTGTAGTTTCATTACAGAATTTTCACCAACTACAAACATTTGTGCTTGCTGCTTCCTACAGCTGTGGTGTGACTGAATTGGAAAATTGATCCAGGTTAAGTATCTGTGGTTTGCAGACTTTTTTTTTCTGGTTTTTTTTTTTTTTTTTCTTTTTTTCTTCTTTTTTCTTCTCTCTTCTTTTTTTTTTTTCCCCATTGAGCTGGATCAGTTCCCAGAAAAAGCTCAGTTGTGCTGTCACTATTAAGGTTTGGAAAAAAATACTGGGAAATTAAAGGGGAGACAGTTCAACCAAGAGGTATAGATGTTAATATTATTCCCGGTAAAGGATTTTTCAGCTTGCTGTTAAGCAAGCCTTTCTATTAAGATCTGTACTCTCTGGATTTACTGCCTGTTAGAGTATCTTGGAACAAGGATAGTTGCTTGGTTTTTTGCAGTAACATTTGTCCATATCAAAGTTATCCAAGTATTTGGCCAGATTTGAGTGCCAGGTAAACCCTTTTGGGTTCTTTCATATTTATTATAGATACAACAGCTAAAAAATTGTGTATGTGATTTCAAATGCCAGATTATTGAGCTATACAAAGCTAAAATATTTTATTAAATAAACATTAAGGGCTGTTCCTTTCTTTTCATTGTAGACTCCAATGAATCAAGCCTCATCCCGATCTCACTGCATTTTCACTATTCACATCTCTAGCAAGGAACCTGGATCTGCAACTATTAGACGTTCCAAGTTACACTTAGTAGACCTTGCTGGATCGGAGCGCGTTGCAAAGACTGGAATTGGAGGTCACCAATTGACAGAAGCCAAATATATCAACCTTTCATTACATTATTTGGAACAGGTAAAATTGGAACAGTGATGCAATTTCTCCCTTTACAACATTCCTATTTAACAATGTGCAGTGTTTCAGAAATCTTGATTCAATACTCAGGATGTTTATTGCATTTTTTAAAAAATGTTTGAGTTGATAGCTCTTAATTTGAAATAGGATTTTAATTTAGGAAAAGCATAACAATTAACTGCTAAGGTTATGGTAGGTATAAAGGGTAGTATTTTAACAGTAGTTTTCTTATTTTATTTTGAATCCTGAAGATATTTACAATAATATTTCTACTAGTAATGTTCTTTTGTGATCTTCTTTCCCTTCCACAGCTGGAATCAGAATGTATGAATTATTGAACTAAAGTGACTGGGGTTTAGTTTTTTTTGCTTCAAGCATTGTAATATTGTAAAACATTTGGCTCTTCTCTCTAGTGTTGTTTTATTCCTCTACCAATGTGAATCTTCAATCTTTCAGATAGGAGTTACCTCTGTTAGTGTATTTATGGACTACCACAATTGATTTTGTACCAATAGGACTCTCAGATGCAGCTGCAATAGTAATAATAAATCTCCACAAATCTTTATCATTCGGCTGTTGTTATTGAGAAAGATTTAGCATGTTGATTTAAGGCATACTAAAATTCCTGTCTTCCTTTCACTGTTGTTTTTTATTTTTACTCTTTGGAAAAGGCAAATATTGAGAAAGTAGATTAATCCCAAGTAATCTAATTTTTTTTTTTAAGGAAACAAAGAATAACTTAAGGTAATTTCCGAATGGAAACATTGAAGATGACATATTCCAGTACAAAGATTTGGTCAATAAATTATCATTGTTATAAGCAATACTAATAATTATTATTATTGTAATTATTATTGGTGTTGCTGCTGCTATTTTTATTTTGTTATTGTTATTTTCATTATGTTTATCATATATCACATTATCATATATGTTATATATTTGTTATTGTTATCATCATTATTGAAGTTTAATTATTTTTCCTTCACTGAGCTGATATAATTTTCTCTTCATGACTGGAAATATATGTTGCATTTTAGGATCCCTGTAATTTTTTATGAATGTGACAAGTGTGATGGTGAAGGCTGTTCACACTCTCCTTCTTTTCTAGTACTCATCTCTTCTTTACACCACCCTGATAGGCATGGTTTGTATACCATAGCATTCCTCCTTTTGAGGTATTTCTTTTTGGCTTAGTATTTGTGGCATTGCTAAAAGACATTTATGCTGATTTGTAAAAGCTTAGTGCATGTTACATTTATGTCTTCCTGATCTCTTGTGATCTTTTGTATTCTAATACAGTAAAGCACCAAGTAAGGGTAAGAAACACTTTACAATCAATGAAATCTCTTTCATGGATGCTGTGATATTAAGTTGCAATCACTGAAGATTTTCAAGTGTGGATTTCAGATATTACACCTTCTAAGACAGAATGCATGACGTTGTTTTCACAATACAGTAAATGCTGTTCCTGTTGCCAGAAAGGAATTATTTTTTTGAATTCTGATGGAGAATACAGTATCATTTCTTAAGGCTTCTTTAAAAATTTCTATATACAACATTAGCAGGTCTGTGAGCCTGTCATTTTGTGGGAGAAATAAGGGAGTGGGAGGGAGAAGAAAAAGTGCTCAAAACTAAAATTTAGATTTGTCCCTTTTAATTTATACTCCAGTATAAATATGGTTTACACAAATTTACACTTGAGGAAATTCATAAAAACATAAAATTTTGTGGGTGTCTGTATGTCAAAATTCTTTAAAATTACAGTTAAGAAATAGAACTGATTGTTCCACTTACTGTGAAGAGACTTGTTCATTTTTGTATTGTCTTTTTCTGTTAACAAAACCAAATCCCTTAGATTTCATTTAATCTACAATCAGAGATATTTCATCTGCCAAAAGAAGCAGCTTAAGGCACAGCAGATGGCAGTCAGTCATTTTCTATTACACTATATTTTTTTCATACACCCTTCCCCTTTCTTCAAATTTTTATCTTACAGAAAAAAATCTGTATTTCAGTTGTGCTCATGGGAAGTACAACTGACTGGGATTGCATGTTAATAAAAACAGTTTTCTAATACTGAATGGAAGTCTACTGAAGGCAGTGAAAAATCTTTTTTGTTCAGTGGAAATTGGGCCATTAGTTACTGACCTTGCAGTAAGCAAAATTGAAGTACAAGGATTCCTCAAAATCAGCTTATTTACATGCTCTAGTAGTTAAGTTATCTACTGGTGTTTTAGCTTTGAGTTATGCCATTTCTAAACACCTTGCATAATGAAGTAGTCATGTAAAATTATTTCTATCAAGATGACAATGGGAGCACAGTTTTGTGTTATCACACTTGGTCTACTTGTTAAATATCCATAATGTGTTAAAAAACCTTGCATACAGAGCTGTCGATCGCAGTTATATCTTGTATATATGATATATACACATATCATATACACATATCATGTATGTAGAGGTACCTGTTAGCTCTGTACCTACAAGGCGTGCACCCCAAAATCCCACTCTTTCAGAACTCTCTTTTTTCTATTACATGTTCCTTGACTGGATTGTAAAAGTTGATATAGTGATTTAGGTGAGGTTTTATTAAACACATCATCCTGTGAGTTGCATTATCTCTTATATGACAGTTAAGTGGCTTCTGCATTATGAGAGCTGGCCGCTTCGGTGCCAGTGTGGGAGGGTTCAAATTCTTCCTGGGCTACAGGCTTCCAGCATGAACTTCAGAAAAATGAATTTCTCTTTAACGCAGTTCCCATTTTTAATGGAAATAACTTATTTTCCCTCTGGCTCTTTTCCTTTCATGCCTATTCAGATAGTAGTCTCTGTGTGGCAGAGACTGAGAATGTGTTTATTAATGTATACACTAGACTTTGAGGTTTCTAAGCAATATTATAAACTAACGGTGATAAATTTCCATCTAGCAAGTTGTAATAAATAAGAGTTGAAAATCTTGATACAAGAATGGGTTTCTAAGTTCTTTTAAAAGATATTTTCATATTGTGTATTTGGCCTTTAAGAAGGGCTGCCCATGTAAGATTTATAGAAATAAGACATTTTAACTTTTGAAGACCATTAAGAAAAAATAGTGCCAACAAAAAAGAATGCTACTAAATTTTCTAAAATAATGTGTCTTAAGTGCAGCATAAACAAAATGTATGCTGGTGTGTAACATTTATAAAAGAAAAAACAATTCCTAATCATTTTGGATAGCTTGCACAAATCATATAACTGCAGTTTTTTGGTACATTTCTTGGAGAGATAACAGTTCAAATATTTGTATCACAACAGATCATGGGATAATCTAGCTTTTTATTTAATAATAATTAGGTCCCATAGAGTAAACAGCTGAGAAAGAAAACAGAATAGTTGCTGTACCATTTCCTTTTTGGCCAAGGCATGTGTATACTAAACTGAATTATTTCTTTCCAGCAGTACATTGCAATCATGCACTCTTTTATTTGTGTTTTATTTTTCAAGACACTTTCTCAGAAATAAATGTATTGACCCCTCTAAGAACCATATGCTTTAAGAATGTATAATATTAAAAGTATGCTTATCAAATGTTAAGGAAATTTTTACCTGAATGCTATTCATATTTTATTATTAGGACAGAAAAATATGAGGAATATTTTCTGTAAGTTCCTGTGCCTTAGGAAAGTCTGTGGGTTTTGGTTTGTGGTGTTCAGTTTCTATGTTGCTGAGAGGCTGTAAAACTAGGGTATGATAAAATTACATTTGTTTGGTCTTTCAGGTTCAGATCCTACGAAGACATATAAGCACTCTGAAATTTAAGTTGAAATTATTTCCATAAAATCATTTGCAGCTAACTGCGTATATAAGCATAGTTCTGTTGTATCAGAAATTTCGGTTCCTAAGCAGATTTTTTTTGTTCTTTTTATGTATCAGTCATTAATAGAAATGTAAATTTTAATGTTTTTTTCCATTTTTTAATTACTGTTTCAGGTAATAATTGCCCTTGCAGAAAAAAATCGGTCCCACATTCCTTATCGAAACTCTATGATGACTTCTGTGCTTAGAGACAGCCTGGGAGGAAACTGCATGACTACCATGATAGCAATGCTCTCTATAGACAAACGAAACATAGATGTATGTTATTTCTATCTATTTTCAACAAAAAAACTTTCACTTCTCTAAAGATCCTGCTCTTCTGACTTTTATTTCAGTTTGTAATTCAAGTGTGTGCTTTCATTTTTATCCTGACAGAAAAACATTTTCAATTTTTTTCCAGGAGGTAATTTTATCAGTGGAAATTTCAATAAGATGTAGACAAACCCTTTAACCCTTTAAGAAATGTGCTTTTACCTAAGTAATCTCAAGCAACACTTGGGAAACAAATTGTACTTAGTAATGAGCTTTTTTTTTTTATTTACTGTTTTCCTGATGAATAAATCTTTGAGGACATAATGGTAATATCTGTAACTGTTTACTTCTTTGAAGTCATGATTTCACTGAGTATGACAGAAAACTGGCGAGTTTGTTGATGGGGGAGAGGGAATTGGGTGGGGTGATTTGAGATTTTTTTAAATATTTCTAATACTTTTATCTCCCTTCACTAATTTCCTGTGCTGAAAGTATATATAGTGATGCTTTCTTCTCTTTATCAAAAGAGCTGTAGTGTTTATCAAAGTGCTGTAGCGAATGGGGTCAAATCTGGCTGGTGACAAGCTGTGTTCTGCAAGGTTCCGTTCTAGGCCCAGTTCTGTTCAATATATTTATGAATGACCTGCATGCAGGAGCTGAGGGCACCATTAGCAAGTCTTCTGATGATAACTAGGAGGTACTGTGGACTCTCTTGAAGAACAGGAGGCCTTGCGAGAGGAGTCTAGATGGATTGAAACACAAATACAAATTGTGAAAGGAGTGGCTGGACAGCAGCCCTGCAGAAAGAGATCTGGGTGCTGGTTGGCAACAGGCTTAATAAGACTCACCTCTTTTTCCTAGCTTCTTTTACTTTTACATACACCTCACTAGTCTCATTTTCACACACACACACACACACACACACACACACAAAAGTAGATTTTCTCTTTTTCCCGTCATTCAAAAGTTTTTACCTTCTGAGGCTTTCTTACCCTTTAGTGCCAGCTGGGGACTCATTTGAAAAACAGTTGATCAGGGGATTGACTGGGTCAGTAAGAAATGTACTAGGATTTGACAGTTTTATATGTCACTGTCATTAATATGCTACGCTAATTTCCCCTGAACATCCTTGGTTTGGAACATGAAATAATAATTTTTTCAGTAAAATATACAACACCCAGAAATGTAGTTTGATGACTTCATTATCAGTCTGTTCTACTGACCTCAGGCTGCAAAGGCAGCTGAATTTTTTTTTTTCCTCTCATTGTTTGTTTGTTTATCCTCCAGGAATCTATATCGACCTGCAGATTTGCACAGCGAGTTGCTCTTATCAAGAATGAAGCGGTTCTTAATGAAGAAATTGACCCCAGATTGGTGAGAGTAGTCTTGGGGCAGAGGGAATGGGATTGCAATAGTTTGTGTATTAAAACGCTAAGAAACAGTGGCAGTCCTTCTTTGAGACTGGTCTGAGGAACCAATTTTTGCATCTTTTTTTTTTCATTTCATATGGAGGCTTTATCATAGCAAATCACGCAAAACTTTCTTCCATTGCCCTAGAAGCCTTTGACTGGGGCTGAAACACATGCTCCTACATTACTACGTTTAGCACATCCTGTGGAGCTATACTCCATGAGTTTGGTATGTCTTGCTCTACAGGATTGTTTCGCAAGTAAAGCAAAATGGGCTCGTGAGAGTTAGAAAACCATCCCCTCTTGTGGAAAAGGCAAACAAACAAAAAATTTCCCTCTTGTGGAAAGGGGAACACAGGTACCTAGACTTCATATGGCTCTGTGCTCATTGAGGAATTCGTTGCCCATCTTAACTACCTAAAGTATATTTCCAGGGTGCAACTTGGTTATGAGGTGAAGAACTTGACTACAGTTTTTTTCATAAAATCAAATGCCATTTATTTCCAGTATTTATCATCTGTAAGTTGAATGAATGCTTTATAAAAGGAGTGCATAATACCTCTTGACATATCTAAGCCTGACTTGTGTAAATTGTATTCTTCATAATGGAGACTTCCTGGCTGTGTATCTTATTAAGAAGATGAGCTTGTACCCAGTGTACTTTATAAGCAGCTCAGCTTATGATCAAAGCGTTTGTTTTAAAATTAAAACCAGATTGCTGAGCTTGAATTAATTCTAATTTCCTCTGGCATTCAGTATTGTGTTTCTGTAGATTTTTGTTTGTTTTAATAATACTTGAAAATCAGTCTTTTATCCATATACTGAAAATTGTATTTATGTTGTTGTCTCACTCGGTTTAACCATCCTAACAATTTCAGCATTGAACAGGGATGGTGCTGTCAGTTCAGCTTTTTCTGTTTTATACTCCAACCCGAAATTTTGTTTTATTGACTCAGTAACTGGCACAGGCTACCTCAGTGTGCCACCAGAGTGAGGCAACCTAAAATCGGGTTAAAATGTTTGACCTGCAGTATTCTTGAAGCACTCTTGAGATATCTGTAATTAACAAATTGAAATAATTAACAAATAATAAATAACAAATAATTAACCTTAATAGATTCTTATATAAAATATTGTAAGTTTGCTTTTCATATTTATACTAGTACCTGTGTACCCAGTAAGTGTAGAGTTAAAAGAAATAGTCGTGTATGTTTAGATTATTTTGAATTTTAAAGTAAAAATATTCATTTAAAGTTAGGAAATCATGGTTAAATTTAATCATTCAGGGAAATACAAATGTTTGAAGGAATTTTAACATCCCATGCAAATGTGTCATCAGTTTCAACAGTCTTGTTTCTATAATGTGCATGCAATCAGGAATAATTAATTTTGCCTTGAAAACTTTCTTCTCCTGAAAATTTAGCTTTCACATTGAATCGGTATATTCATATCCATCCAAAAATATAATTGGATTCTTGATACATTTGAGCCATTATAAGGTGATGCATTATTAAAAAGTTTAATCATAAAGTATCCATGAACTTGTTCATTTATGTTTTAGACTTAGAGATTTGCATATTGTCCCTGCTTTGTAGAATTTGGCCTTGGGAAGCTAATGATTTGTAAAATACCATTTTATGCAGACACTTTTCCTAAATGTACAGGCTCCAATAATGACCTGTTTGAATTTAAAAATGAAGTACAGTTCTCCAAATCACTATTGCAATCATTACTATTCATTAATGCAATTTAACGTTAACTTATAGTATTTATTTGTCATTAGCAGTGGATACATCCTATAATTTTAGTATGAAATGTTACAAGCAAGAGAAGGAAAGTTAAGATTAAATTACTAAGATACTGTTTTGGAATTTCTGTTCCTTTAGAAAAATCACTTTTGGTGTGTATTTGTCCTTTATCTAACAAAAGCATCACTTCTATTTCAAACGTGTTTTGGTTACTAACAGGCAAAACTAATAGTCAGAAAATAATTTTTATTCCTATGGCAAATTATTTTTTTTTTTTGCAAATAATCTTTTGAACTCCTGTACAGCCATGTCTTCTAACACATAGAATTTACAGAGTTTGGAAAACATATCTTGTTTTTATAAACAGAAAAGGAAAAAAAAGGGCTTTGTATATTTAAGGCATTTGGATTGTTTTTTAAAAAAGAGATATTTAGAAAAAGAGAGAATCAAAATATAATATTTCTTTCAGCTTTCTAATGTGAAAATCATAAACTAGCTATTAATCTGTTGTTGATGATTGATTTCTGCCTTGCTGTTTGTAGATTATTGTCCAACTGAAAAAGGAGATCCAGGAGCTGAAGGATGAGCTTGCGCTGGTGACTGGCGAGCAAAGAACATCAGAACTTTCACAAGAAGAGCTACTTCAGTAATGGCTTACATTGTTTTGAATTTCTTCTTTTGTGGTGATATTTTTCATCAGTTTCTCTGGTAGCATAGATATTTAAATTCATCTCAGAGTTTTAAAGTTCTCTGAGTGAGAATAATATTATGAAGTTAGGTGCCAGGTTAGGATGGCAGTTTTCCATGAAAACCTATATGAGGCTGCTGGCTGTGGTTTTGCAGCCTCAGCTTTGCGGATGTGAAGTAAAGTAAATGCAAAGGATGGGAATGCCTGTCAGATGCCAGGCAAAAAGAAGTGTTGTATAATAGTGCAGAATGCAAAAACAGCCTCTCGCAGAACCGGATAGACAATCAGAGCAAAATTCAAGAAATATTCATTTTGCTGAGAAGGATCCTGCTGCACTGTTTGTTTGATGTAGGCCAAGAGAGATCTTGCCTTTCTGCTACGCAATTAATCAGTGTCTTAAAAGCCAAATATTAGGGTTTTTTTTCACTGAGCATGCTATTGAAAACACGTGATTAATTCACATAATTATTGTAATATCTTGCAGCTTTTTGTAACAGATTGATAAAATAGGTGAGAACTTTCTGTATAATCTAGAAATGTTTATTTAGGTCTAAATGTCACAATAACAAATTCAGCACCCAGTTCTGAAAATTTACTTGATTCTGTAGGATGGAACTATTTAATATATCTGCCTCATCTGTGTAAAGAAAGTAGAAACTGCCTGGAAACTCTGGTTAGTATATTAATGATAACTAAGTTGAAGCTCTGAGAGATTTTAGCCTTAGTTTGATTTCTCTTGGAACTGATCCAGAAGAAAGCTTAAAATGCTAATAATTTCCCCTGATGTCCAGCAGGTTCTGGAGATATGAGGACAAGCTTCAACCTTGAAACTTGAGTTTCTCATGTAGATAGTTGTCATTAATTCTTGGGTTTGATTGTTTTGTTTTATTCAAAAAGTAAAGACATCTCTATCAAGGATCGGAGCTAGATAGCATTATGTATGTATTTTGTTTACATTGTTAATCTGGGTCATTTTCAGCATAGACAGTTACCAGTATAATCTTCCAAAAAGAAATGTCCCCTCAGTTCCTTCTGGGTTAATATTTCTTTATCATTCTGCACCAAGAACATAACAGGGTAGCACTCAATGTGGTAAATTCATGCCATAGAAAGAAAATTATAGAAATAACAAGAACAGAGAGGTATATCTCTTTTATTTATTTATTTATTTATTTATTTATTTATTTTACAGGTAAAATTAAATGCCCTTACTAGATCGTTTCTTTTTACCCTGACAGAACTAGTCTTTAAGAAGAGGAATGACTTTAAATTACTATTCGGATATACTTAAATAATATATATATAATCATTTAAAGATGCACTTCCCTAACATTAGTACAAAAATTTGCCACAGGAGTCTTCCACTGTAGTCTTGTTTATTTTTTAGTTTTTATACGTAAACTGGGATTTTAGAAATAATTCGGGTTATTTGGGCCACACTCATGAGTCATACTTTCTAAGATTTCTATTTCCCATGAAAATGGCAGTCTTTCAAATGCAAATGGTTTCACAGTTAATGAAAGTGTTAAATACAAACATGCAAAAAAAAACTAGCAATGCATCATAGAATCATAGAATAGTTAGGGTTGGAAAGGACCTTAAGATCATCTAGTTTCAACTCCCCCTGCCATGGGCAGGGACACCTCACACTAAACCATGTCACCCAAGGCTATGTCCAACCTGGCCTTCAACACCACCAGCGATGGAGCATTCACAAGTTCCCTGGGCAACCCATTCCAGTGCCTCACCACCCTCACAGTAGAAAATTTCTTCCTCATGTCCAATCTGAGCTTCCCCTGTTTAAGTTTGAACCAGTTACCCCTTGTCCTATCACTACAGTCCCTCATGAAGAGTCCCTCCCCAGCATCCCTATAGGCCCCCTTCAGATATTGGAAGGCTGCTATGAGGTCTCCACGCAGCCTTCTCTTCTCCTGGCTGAACAGTACCAACTTTCTCAGCCTATCTTTGTACGGGAGGTGTTCCAGTGCCCTGATAATCCTCGTGGCCCTCCTCTGGACTTGTTCCAACAATTCCATGTCCTTTTGATGTTGAGGACACCAGAACTGCACACAATACTCCAAGTGAGTCGAGGGGCAGGATCACCTACTTTGACCTTCTGGTCACACTCCTTTTGATGCAGCCCAGGATACAGGTTGGCTTTCTGGGCTGCAGGCACACACTGCAGTCGGCTCATATTCATTTTTTCATCGACCAACACCTCCAAGTCCTTCTCCACAGGGCTGCTCTGAATCTCTTCTCTGCCCAACCTGGAGCTGTGCCTGGGATTGCTCCAACCCGAGTGTAGGACCTTGCACTTGGCATGGTTAAACTTCATCAGGTTGGCATCAGCCCACCTCACAAGCATGTCAAGGTCCCTCTGGACGGCATTCCTTCCCTCCAGCGTACCAACTGAACCACACAGCTTGGTGTCATCAGCAAACTTGCTGAGGGCACACTCAATTCCACTGTCCATGTCACCCACAAAGATGTTGAACAAGACCTGGTCCCAACACTGATCCCTGAGGGACACCACTCGTTACTGCTCTCCAGCTGGACACTGAGCCATTGACCACAACTCTTTGCGTGCGGCCATCCAGACAGTTCTTTATCCACTGAGTGGTCCACCTATCAAACTGATGCCTCTCCAGTTTGGTGACAAGGATGTCGTGTGCGACAGTGTCAAACACTTTGCACAAGTCCAGGCAGATGACATCAACTGCTCTACCCCTGTCCATCAGTTCCGTAGCCCCATCCTAGAAGGCCACCAGATTGGTCAGGCAGGATTTCCCCTTAGTGAAGCCATGCTGGCTGTCACCAACCACCTTGTTGTTTTTCATGTTCCTTAGCATGCCTTCCAGGAGAATCTGCGCCAGGATTTTTCCAGGCACAGAGGTGAGGACTGACTGGTCTGTAGTTCCCTGGCTCATTCATTTTCCCCTTCTTGAAAATGGGGGTTACATTTCCCCTTTTGCAGTCATTGGGAACTTCATTTTACTGCCATTATTTTTCAAATAGGATGGACAGTGGCTTAGCAACTTGATTTGCCAGCTCCTTCAGGACCTGTGGATGGATTTCATCAGGTCCCATGGACTTGTGTGCGTTCAGGTTTCTAAGATGGTCTCGAACCAGATCCTCTCCTACAGTGGGGCCAGGGTCTTCATTCTCCCAGTCCCTGCATCTGCCTTCCAAGACTTGGGTGGTGTGGTCAGAGCATTTGCAGGTGAAGACTGAGGCAAAGAAGTCATTAAGAACCTCAGCCTTCTCCAAATCCAGGGTAGCCAGTTCTCCCGATAGCTTCTGGAGTGGGCCCACGTTCTCCATAGCCTGTCTTTTATTTGCAATGTACCTATAGAATCCCTTCCTGTTATCCTTAACATCCCTAGCCAAGTTTAATTCTAAGTGGGCCTTAGCTTTCCTAACCTGGTCCCTAGCTTCCCGGACAACATCCCTGTATTCTTCCAGGCCACCTGTCCTTGCTTCCACCTTTTATAAGCCTCTTTTTTCCTCTGAATTTTCCTCAGCAGCACCTTTTCCATCCAACGAGGTCTCCTGGCCCTCCTGCTGCACTTCCTTCTAGTTGGGATGCATGGCTCCTGAGCTTGCAGCAGGTGATCCTTGAATATCAACTGTTGCGAATCGGCGGGAGGAATGAAGCACTCGATACGAATGATCGACAAACCTCAAACTTTATTAGTACCACACCAACTATTATACTCATTTTAATTAGCCTCATGCATAGTACAAAAGCGAGCTCATTATAGGTTGTAGATTAGCTAGCGGTCTCAGAAACACTAAGGCATTCAGCAAATACCTAATTGGATACATCTTTTAGCCAAGTGCCAGCAAAAGTTTAGTCATTGATTATTACAACAATAAGCGATTCACCCACTATAGTCACAAGAGTAGATAGTTTTAACATTCCTGTGGTGTCTGCCCTACTCAAGATCCTGTCTTACTGACTACCACATTGTATTATAATGTAACATTGTATATATGCCCAAGGTTGCTCTAGCCTTACTTCATCAGCAGCTGCGTCAGCAGCTTTAAGCGGCCTGGTCACAGGCCTATACAACTTGAGTGCTTACTCTTGCTAACTCGTCTGACATGAGCAGCTCAGTCATGCTAACATGCCCTCGCTCATTGAGCCATTCCTCCACAATCAATGAACAGTCTTGGGCCCCCCTGCCCTCTAGGGCTATATCCCATGGAACCTTACTGAGCATGTTCCTGAAGAGGCCAAAGTCTGCTCTCTTGAAGTCCAGGGCAGTGAGCTTGCTGCACACTCTTTTCACTGTCCTGAGGATCTCGAATTCGACCATCTCATGATCACTGCAGCCAAGGCTGCCCTGGAGAGTCCCATTTCCAACCAGCCCTTCCCTGTTGGTGAGGATGAGGTCAAGCACGGCACCTCTCTTTTTTGGCTCCTGTATCACTTGCAGAAGGAAGCTGCCTTGCACACAATCGAGGAACTTCCTGGATTACTTGTGCTGGGCCATACCATCCCTTCAGCAGATATCAGGGTGGTTGAAATCCTCCATGAGGACAAGGGCCTGCGAGCTTGAGGCTGTTCTTATCTGTCTAGAAATATATGTATAAATATATATATGTATCCTCTGCTTAGAGTTGCACTGTAGTGTACATCTGGGAGGCCTTGTTCCAGAAATATGTGACTAAAAAGTGTGTCAGTTGGGTTTCCTTTTTATATATATAGCACATTATATAGTGCATTACATTATCTGAAAAGGTTTATTCTAGGATCATAGCTAGGAATTTTGCATCCAATTCCTTCAGAAATTAGCAGGTAAGATACTTTAATGAGTTTCTACCTGTAAGAAGACACAGAGGGAGAAATAACTTTCAAGTATCTGAACTAAATTAGGACAACACAAAATTTTAAGTTTTTTTAAGTTTGTATTTTGTCTTAGGCTTACATAGCATGTGTGTTCATTGTTTCAGAAACAAGTTCTTTCTTGGAACATATGCTGTGCAATTAAAATATAGAATAAAGTTTAAGTACTTCTGACTGAGGATGCAATACTTTTCTTAAGAACCACTGATAAAAAAGTACATCGAACAATTAACTTCATCAGTCATAAATGCCATATAGTGACCTTGTTCAAAGATAACAATTTTTAATATAGACTTAAAATGGAAAAAGTAATTGGATATAGAGTTTTTATGGGTAACAGTTTCAAGCAGAGTGCAGATGGTATTGCTAGAGAGTAACTGTCATACAGGAGTCAGACTGGTTTATTAATGCTATGTGCTGCAGTTGAACAGAATGTTGAGAGATAAGTCAATCCTTTTTTTAGCTGTTAAGCAGTGTTCACAGGTAAACAACTGATGTGAGCTAAATACCCAAATGAAAGTATCATGAAATGATAGTATAGAAAGCCACTACTTCAATGAAAATATCTTTCTGAGGTTTTGAACATGTATGCATTTTGAGCTAGCTTTCATAGGGCAAAATATTTGTGACCATGATGGCTTACATCTGCCTGAGTCTCCTGTCCATAAGCATGTATGAAAATCAACAGATTTTCAATCAACAGAATCTCAGTGTTCTGTCTCCAGTTAGAGCTATCAATGCATGACACAGTAAATCTTTATGACAGTTCTGTTTATTGAGACTGGCTGTCTGAGTTTGGAGCTACTCGTTATCTGGAGAGTTTGTTCAAATTAAATACAGAAGTTGTCCAAATAGATATTGTCCTGGATAAAGGCTGATAAAATCACGTTTTACTAATACTGGAAGGTATCTATGTTCTTGTTCACATCTAGTTTCCCATCTCTTATGAAACCTAAATAATATTACTTATCAGGAGATATATGGATCAGATTGTTATGACAGACAGAAGAGGAAAAGAAACATGCTATAGGTGATAATGCAGCATACTGTGTTGTACTTTATTTGGAGTGGTTTTAAGGGAGTGGTGACAATAAGGAATTCCAAACAGAAGAAATTATTAATTTTTTTCTGTGATTGATGTTTTTTTAATGTGCCGGAGAGGAAATTATAATCAGGGTCAGTATGGATTTCAAATACTGTTTAGGCATTTCTGCTTAGTTAGGATATCTTCTGTTTAAACTTAAATTGTATCTTGACATGTATATGTATGCGAGTATATATATTGTGTATTTATATAAATAACCCAAGTTTACATAGTTCTTTTAAAAATCCTTTAAGAAAAGTCTCAATCTGATTCATTTTATTACAAAGTAGTTAATAAGGAGACGTGTTACTGAATATAGTCTCATAAAAAAAACGGATGTGTGTTAATACTTCTGATTCATTATACGCATTTCAAGGGAGGTCATGCCAATATTAATCTGCTCGAAAGTATTTTGTGCCAAATTTTTTATTTATTCTGTGATTCAGAACACAGATGATGAAAAGTACAAAATATGTTAATAAAAACTGCAGGCACCAAGTACATATTCATTTTGTTGTCTCAGCATAAGGCTTTATGTCAGGCAATTTTCAGTAGAAGGTGGGTGCCAAAATGAAACTGGGTCCAGTGGTACGTGTGTAGAACCAATAATATTTTTAGTCTAATAAAATGGTTCTAGTAATACATGGGGATTTTTTCTCTACATATGTTTCAGGCAATAAGTGTTAGTGATTTCCCTGGATATAAGTATTAATATTATGTTAAAACTGTATTTTGTATGTTTTTTGACATAGGAAGTCAAGAAATGCCAAACATTTCCTACAGTAATGAACTTCATTCCACCTGTTTACTTTCAGGGGTCAGCTCTCTCCAGTTAAAATTGCTAGATTTTGGAAGTTAGTATGTTAATAAGCTGTGGTTTATTCTTCATCATTTTATTTTTAGTTTGGTTTGTTGGATTTTCTCCCCCTCACTTAAACAAGTATGTTCAGGGATTTATTTTTTTTTCCATTATTGTTATTCGTATATAAAGTAAGGTAAAAAAATACCCCATCAAATAGGCTTTCCGCATAACCACTACAATGTCACATTGTCATTCACCGAGTTTGAAACAAAATGAAAAACACGCTCTTGACTTTTGTGCTGAACACTAAGTTATAATACAATGCAGTTTTTCAGTCCTGTGAATAATGCTACAAATGTCTGGAATTCTTACTTCAGAATTCTGTATTAAATGGTAATGTCATTTTTTTTTATTACTTTCATAAATGTTATACATTAATTCTGCTGTTCTCATTTTGTTTATTTAAAAAGCACAGCATAAAAAGTTCAGCTAGACTACATAAGTGGTTCAGAATGTAGTTCATAAAATGCTTCCAAAATCTGAATGGCTTGCTTTGGATCTTGCCCTCTACTTCCTCAGCTGTAAAGGGCTGATCTCTAAATATTTATTTGAGTTTGAGAATTAGCTTCTTGTTTAGGGGAGAAAAGAAGATAAAGGAACACTTTGGACTGTTTTTAAAAAGTACAGAAAATAGCATGATACAACTCCAATAAAAGGAAATTGTACTCTTGCTTCTGTATTATGCTTTAGAATAGAATTACATGGCCTTCGAATTATTTACTGGGGGTTTTGGTGGGTTTTTTTGAGAAGCATGCCAAAAGTAAAAGGGCAAGTCCTTTTTGTTTGAATCATTTGGGATTTTTTTAACAATTTTTGTTGTTGTTGTTGTTATAAATGATCTCACTAGCAATTTACAATGTGTGCCCAGAAAGTCAGGATTTCAAATCATGGCCCTGTGTTCCAGAGCACCCACGCTTCCAGAGCTTTTGCCAGTTGGAATTCTCTAAGAACAGGACTGGAAGTACTGGCTTAGCACTTCAATTTATTAATAACTTTACCTTATTTCTTTCAGATACATACGTTATTACAGACACTTCTATTTTTTACTTCAACAGTCATATATTGTTCATCTCACTCAAGTCCTGGATATCTCATTACCTCTTTCTGTCTTTCATTTTTCTGTTTCAACATTGTGACATCTGTACGCTATCATGTTATTAACAGTATTGCACTGTTGTACAATACAGAGCTTTAACAGTTACTCATGCTTAAGCTGTTGAACAAATGGTTTCATTTACAAAGCAGAGCAAATATTATTTACTGATGTCAGTGTTCAATTTCAGTTGCAAGGTGGAAGAAATAGAAGCATATTACCTTGCCTTATGTCAACCCAGCTTTGCAGACAGTGGATTTGTGTAAAAGTTAGCAGACTGACTGACATAAGCTGTTTAGGCAAAATCCAAGAGAAAAGAAGCTACCTTAGTTATAAAGTAGTCTTAAAATGTCTCACATTAGCTTCCAGCTTATGCCTGATTTAGAATGCTATTAAATCGATGTATTTCTCTAGAGGGCATTTTTTCTCTTACATGTTATAAAAGCTTTAGGGACAGCACAGGAAGTTAGATTCCTAATGCAGGTATGTAAGCTGGATGCTTAAAATAGATGTAAATACTTTTCTGTGATCTTACTATTTTGTTTCAAGACCACTGGGAAAAAAAATCTTATTTAAACTGATCACATTTTACATCAAAACAATTGAGAGATAATTTATTTTCCATGATTAGCAACTTTGGTTAGTTGGGAAGAGTGGGACAGTATGTACTACGTCCTGTTTTCTAACATTCAGAAGTCATCTAATATTGTGTGGTTTCAAGAAAATGAAATATGAAAATAAATAAATAAAAAATAATGAAATAAATGAAATATAGGATAACTGGCATTAGCGAGGTATATGGGGAAAAGATAGCATAGCTGAATTTTTTTATTTAGATATTTGAAAAAATCTTGAAAATCTTTGAGCCAATTTCCAAATATATATGTTCAAAAGTAGCTTTTTGAATCTCAGTGAAATTTGTTGAATGCTTGGTCACCTGAGTTTCATCTGAAAGTGCTGCTAATACCTGCTTGCAAATTTTGGCACTTTAAATCCTTCTTGAAAATCACTTTGTTCTGAACTTTTATGTCTAATTAATAACCTGTAAATGGCACTTTATGCAATTGTTTCAGAACTGCTGTCTTCTATTTTGTAGAAATGTCTCTGTGTTCATCCATATGAGTCCTTTTGACTTCCTTAAGTACCCATTATGCTTGTCCTACCTTTGTTTTTAAGTTCTTGCTATCTTCTACTTAGAGATATTTATATTTTAAAAATTTTTACAAACTGAGGCTTAGTATTCTTTTGCTAGTTTTAGGTATACTCCAGTGATTTGAATCTTACTGCTCTTACAGCCACAAATATTAGCTGGCAGTAAGTAGGATTTCGTTATGTATGTACTTTCTGTCTTCTATTATAAAGTGCCATTGAAAAAGGAAATTATCTACTCAGCAAGCTACTTGACATGTTTCTTAAAAAAAAAAAAAAACAACAAAAAACTTGTCTATGGAGTGTTAGTGTGAGCATTTTTTCTCCTATATAAGCCAGTCTTGATCTCTTTATAGTCTATGCCAAATCTCCCCTTGACTTACTTGTACAGAGATTTAGATCTCTGTGTGTTTCATCATTGGGCTGAATGATTTTCAATTGTGTAGAAACTCTTTACATCTGTTTGCCACATTGTAGCCATCGAATTCAGAAGAATCTCCTCAAATAAGGAAGAGCAGAAATGGCTTTGCCCATTTACAAAAAGGAAAGGGGGGGTTATATCTATGATAGGAGTTGTATGTTTCTCTGCTGTGCAGTGCAAGTGTTTAATGGTAATCATCTTTAAGTATGTTACTGTTTTTTTGATTGCTTTACAAAATTAGAAGCCCTATTTTCAAAATTTTATTTTCAAATATTTTAGTGCTCTTACTTTCTATCTACTAAGGGAATTGTGGGAAGGCTTAGGTAGCCAGTTCCACTATTTAGTTACCTTAATCATTATTGTTTCATCTAGGAGTTAGCCGACTTGAGTTAAATTAGAGGTTAAGCAGGTATTTCTGGTATATAGAATATAGCATTATCCTCTGCATATGTCAATTATATGTTAGGCTTTCATGCTCACTACCCATCAGTAATGTATTGCAGCTCTTCTCAGGGCAATTTCAGATGTGTTCTGCGTAATTTATCTTCTTTTTTGTGTCATTAGTATGGCCTGAAAACATGAAAACAATGCCTGGAAATACATTCCCTTTTTTCTTTTGTCCTCCACAGTATACTTGGCAAAATTTGCTGCTTAAAATCTCCATGGTCTTCCCATACTGATGCACAGTTGAAGCGAACTTATGCGGATGGCTCTTATTAAATATAGACAATTCTGCTTCATACCATGTTTTTTAGAGAGATTCATAAAATATGTGGAGATATGGAGTTACTTTTTTATAGACATAATAAAAACACTTAATTTTCAGAATTAACATATAAAGAAATTGGTTTGAAGTATGCTACCAATAGAAAAGCTATTGCAAAAGTGTAGGTAAACAAGCTTCTTTAATTGAAGCAACCTCTCTGATCACTGCAAGTGTTTAAGTAACTTTTTTGTTTGCAGCTTACTATTTTTCATAAACTTGGATTTCCATTTTGTTTGTCAGAGTTCACATCTAACACGCAAAATTCATTGTTCTTTAATTGAACTTAATTATGATACATAATATACCGTGTCAGTGATCAGGGGTTAAAAGGCAAGCTCTCCCAGAAATGAATCATGACACAGAAAGCAAGGTCAAAATGAGTCCTTCCAAATCTGTGTTTTGAGACCATGCATCCCGCATGAGAGCATGAGAGCTCTAAACTTTAAAAACGTACTCTCAGTCAGAGAGGGGTGCTTTTCTGATGTGTTTCAGCTGTGTAATTTGCATCCTGGTTCATGCAAACATATGACTGATTCAGAAGTGGATTTTCTTTTTTTTAAATATGAAAGTCTGTTATTTAATAGATGCGTGAAATTGAAGTAGCACAATGCTCATCTAATAATTCTGGAGCTGTGCTATCAGAAAAATTGCATGGAATCTAAAGTAGTGTGGATTGAAAGCTTTGTGATTTATGTATGGTCTAAATGGTAATCAGGGTTCATTAAAAAAGAATTTCTGAAGGGCAGAAAGTAACAGAAGAGAAATGAAGTTGATAATATAAAAGCTGTGAGCTGCAGTACAGGGTGTGTTTACATTATTTGCACAAAAACTGTAAAGAGATAAATGCTAGACCAAGAATTTGGGCCTGATTCACAGTCACTAACCAGAGAGCACTGTTAGTTTAATATCTTTCCATACAGTATATGACTGGTGTATGGTGAGTTTTCTTCTCAGCATAAGAACAGGCTCGTGCTTGACACAGCTTGTGTTTGCAGAGCCTGGTATCATGATTCAAACTCACCTGGATCAGCACTGTCATACCTTTCTTTTTGTGCTAGGTTAACATATAAAATACCACTATCAAAATGAGCTTTAAATTAATCCATAAGTGACTTGATACTGTTCCTTAGGCATTCACTTAGAAAATTTTTTGTGTTTGTGAAATTTTTTACTCATGTTTTCCAGTTGTTTTGTTTGTTTTTTTTTTTGTTGAGAACTGAGAAAGAAAACCCTATTATTTGTTTATTGCTGTTTTCCACAGAAAATGGGTCTTTGCTTTGTACTTCCATATTCTTCCTCCTTTGGGGGATTTCTGTCGGGAAAACTGTTCCTCCTGATGTAGCAGGGTTCTGGCAATAAGCTTCAGCACACCCTTGATCTTATTAGTATAAATTAGGCCTGCTGTTCCTAGGGAAGAACCTCACAGTTCTTAAAGGAAGAATAAAGGTGCATGAAAAACCCCCTTTTTAAGCTTCATCTACTGTAGTAATATTAATAATAAATATTTAGTGGTCTATAGCTTCCTTTACCTAATCAACATACAAGAGAAAAGTTAAAAATAGAGAACTATTTTGGGTCTCCAGGGGTTAGAAGATTTTATCATCTGATAAAAAAAATTAAATATTTAAAATTAATAAATATTAATTATAATTATTTATTTTTTTTTTAATTTTTTTTTCTGTCATGTGAAAGTACCTATTATTATCCATGCTCCAGATTTGATTAGCACAAGTTTTGCATGGAAATATTATTGAGAGCCTTAGTATGCTGAAAGTAATGAAGAATGCATCAGCTGGCTTGCTAATGCTATTAACTATGACAAATAAAATACTATTAGTTCAATACTTGTTTCTACACAGAAATAGAGATTTTTAGCAGTTATAAAATACACTTTTAGAGCTGCTTTTATGTTATTTTAGAACTTTCAGTGCAAGTATCTTGTGGTTAGATACTCCTATTTCAGATCAATTTAGCCTTTTCTGATGTAACTGACCAGTATAACAAAAATACGTCAAATTTAAAGAGTTTAAGTTGACCATCTTACATTAAATGAGTATTGAATTTAAAAATTAAGGTACACACTGCATATTTCCGCTGGAAAATTCAGCTATTTTCAATTCTGTGTTTGTAGCTAACCCCATAATTTCACTGAATTTCAGTTAATTAACAGTTTCCATGACTGCTTTTTCACATCAAGCTGAGTGCAATTCCTCTTTCTAAGCTGAGCAGTGAGAAGACAGGCTGAGTATTTTTTTAGGTGTCTCCAGTGTGAAATAGAATTCCTGGTGTGGATCTTCAGATGGTGGTATGGAGACCATCTCTTTATTCAGGTTTCTGCTCCAGTGAGTTTTTTTTTCCTCTCCTCCCATGGTTCTTTGTAGTCTCCTTTATTCTGTGAACATCTCTGGAAATGGATTGGAATTAGTGTTGGGTTTTTTTTTCCAGTTGTAAAACTGCAAATCTAACTATTGTGTAAATGATCAGAGGGCTGGAGCACCTCTCCTACGAAGACAGGCTGAGAGAATTGGGCTTGTTCAGCCTGGAGAAGAGAAGGCTCTGAGGAGACCTTATAGCAGCTTCCAGTACCTAAAGGGGGCCTACAAGAAATCTAGAGAGGACTTGACAAGGACATGTAGTGAGTGACAGGACAAGGGGGAATGGCTTTAAGCTGAAAGAGGTTAGACTTAGATTAGATATTAAGAAGAAATTATTTACTATAAGGGTGGTAAGGCACTGGAAGAGGTTGCCCAGAGAAGCTCTGTCTGTGCCATCCCTGGCAGTGTTTGAGAGCATTTTGGGTGGGGCTTAGAGCAACCTGGTCTAGTGGAGGGTGTCCCTGCCCATGACAGGGGGGTTGGAACTAGATGAGCTTCAAGGTCCATCCAACCCAAACCATTCTATGGTTCTATGATTCTATAAATCACTTGAAAAATAATGGTTCAGTTAACTAAGATCTGTTCATTGACAAGAGAAATTTCAAGTTTCATCTGTATCATGTTGTCAGTTCATTTTTTGCCTTTGTTTAATACTTCAGTATACTGGAAGAATCCCAGAATATCCAGTGTTGTCAGAAAACCTAAAACACAGACACCTAAAAAAATACGAGGGATGCAGTGATTTCTTTTGCTGGTATTCGTAAGGATTATCATTGTTGCTCTTCATTTATTCTTTATTTTGGTCTTGTTCAGAGTGTTTAGACTAGATTCTAATTCTTAAAGGTGAAATTTTACAAATTTATCAAAAAACACACTGATGGTTCTGCTACAGTTGGCAAGGAGGCTGAATTGGTTATTATTTCTGATTTACATTCTGCTATTTGAGACCTGACTCAGTCTTCTAGTGCTCCAATATCTTTTGGCTTCTATGTGGTCCTTGGGAAAAAAAAAAATTAATTGGGCTGTTGTGTTTTTTCAAGAATGCCAAACACAATAAAGGTAATGTAAGAGAAAGGAAATAGCAGCTCATATCTATAGCTACAGCTTGTCTAATTTGTTATTCTTAAGAAATTAACCTTGGCTCTTGACTGGTATAATCATAATTTTTAAAAAATAGAGCATTATTTTACAAGAATTTTTTTTTTCTTCCCTTGAAATATTTTAACTTTGCTTGGTGTTATTCTGGTAATGGTAACAGTGAAAGTTAGTGTAATCTTTTTGATTGATTCCCATTGTCTAAATTGGTCATAATTTGAGCATGGGTAAAACTCTGGCAAACAAGGTGAGGTTAAAATATCTCCTATCTATTTTCTAACTCAAGATTCAAAGTCCGTTTTTGAAAATGATTTCATGTATTCATTCTAGACAGTCTTGTTATGAAAAACTTTTTTTTTTACTTCTTTCCTCATACTAAAGTCAATAAGGTGCTTAAGACAGTGACAAATACTGACTTTTTGTATGTTTGTATCACATTTGTATCACATAATGAGAATGTATCATATTCTCATTACTAGTATAAATGCCTCTATCTTCCCAATGCTTATACAAATGCCTACCTCCACATATAAAGGATTAATTCTCCTGCTCATTGTGCTTAGTGTGTCTTCAGAAATTATCAATAAGCTCTTATCTAATCTTGGCCTCTGTTCTGGTGGATTCTTCATGCAGAAAAAAATCATGTAGCAATATGTAAAAATTTGGTCTCTTTTATCTAGTAATTTTTATAGTCTCTTAACTTGAGAAGCAAGTCAATGCCAGTTAAGTCCTCTGTAACTAATATTTTTCTTTAACTGCCTTCCCCTTTAAGACTTCCACATGTACAGCTCACATTGACTTCAGGGAGTGTCCTGTAAATTCAGAAGTTGTGAATTTTGCACATATAATGAATGGTATATACAACATATCTCTTGTCCATTGACTGAAATAATGAAAATGGGAAAATATAGTTTATCTGGAACTAACTGAAAATTGCTGTCTGTTTTTCTCATCTTTTCCTCCTGCTTTGAGAATTGACAATTCACCATGATGAACTCTGGAGGAGGTGAATAACCAAAACTCTCTGTTATGTTTTCCACTTTTTATTCTAGTCTTAAAGCTACTGATTTTCATTTATTTATCACATGAAAATAATATTTTTTTCCTTTTATTCTGTTTTCTGTGTGTCTCATTGTTTTACCCTCCAGCAGGGAATTGTTACTACTGTATGTAATTATGTGAGGAATCTCAATAATACAAGTCTTCAGGGTCAACTTTGGATAATTATAATGCCTGAAATTTCTCTATGTGGTTAAAGCAAAGTGTTTAAGATAATCAAATGGCCACAAGATTCCTAATCCTGTTACTGAAGAGGATAAACGACTATTACGTGTCATTCAGAAGGCTTGTGTATTAATTGAGGAGCTCAACTAGTCCAAAAGGAACAATAGGCGCAGAGATGGTCCTGAATTCCTACCCTTCTCAGGCAGTTGGATACTTGATGCAGGCACCTGAGATAGCTTGGCTCACACAGGTTCAGAATGTAATGTCATCTTCTGAGGGTAATATTTTAAATAAACATTTAAAATCATAGAATTATGGTTATAAAATTTGTCATGAACCAGGAAGCCTTTAATCTACAACCAGTTGATGGAGTTTGAAATTACACTTACTGTTTTCCAGAAATGTACTTTAATAAGTGGGCTGAGGGCTAGTTTTGGGTTAGAAATCCTTTGCCCTTTTTCTTGAGGGTGCTCTGCCATGCATCCTGGAACACAAGAACTGAAAAAGTAGTGAGAGTGTGCAAGAGAAAATCTGTCTATCAACACAGCTGTGACATCAAGCCCAAAGGCATGGTATATTATGCCTGTGTAGCTATCCAGTCTGAATATATTTTGGTTTTGAAAAAGCAAGAGAATGCTTTTCCATGCAGGATTTTCTTATGAAGACTTAATTACCAAAATAAGAATTGGTTTTCCCTAACAGATGTTATCAGATATTTGTTAAATAAGAACAAATTGCAAGAGAATAAAATACTAACTACATTTCATTAGTCAGAAGAAGAGCAGTAAGTCCTTTTTGATACAGATATTTATAGATTTCCAAGATAAGTTGCTGTGCTTGGTGATTGGAGCAGATAATTTTGTGTATGAAAGCTGTTCTGTCTGCTGACTCTTGTAATAGAAAAGGAAGTAGATTTTTCTTTTGCATAAATAATCATATATATTTAAAAATTCTATGCCCAAAGTCTCTAAATATTTAGTTTTCTGAGCAGGCAGACTTTAGATCTTTTCAATTATGGGGTGGTAGAAGAACAGAAGGTTTTAAAGTAAATGGGGAAAAGATTAGTTCTTAGATGCTTTTAGTTCTAGAAGTATTCCTTAGCATGTACAAGTGTGTTCTGATGTGGAGTTGTAGAAGCTACAGTATCAAATCCAGATTTTGGTATCAGGAGCAAAAGTGTATTTAAATTGCATGGACCTTCAAAGAAAATAGCCTACCAATCTAAGTCATCCTGGTAAGTCTTGGATTGTATTTGACAAATAACCTCACAGAGTTGTCTGCATGTTTGTGGGTTTGTTTTTTTTTCCCTTAAAAATTCTTTGTATTTTTCAGGTTGGATGAGTTGATTGAAACTTTTCTTAAAGATAACGATCCTGATAGCTCTTTGGATGTTGGTGCTGATATGCGCAAGATCAAGTATTGCTTTGTTCATATGAAGGTATTTGTCTTAAACCTGGATGGAAGTGCAGCTGACCCTGAAAATAACTTGAAGACATTCAGGGTCAAAAAGTGTTAAAAGTAATGCAATACAGTTGGGAGGCATTGGAAAAGGGTAAAACAATTGAACTGTGGCATGCGTAGAGGACTGATAGAAATTTGAAATTTAGTTGGAAAATTTCAGTGGCATTTTGTGGAAACCCCAGCAAGGATCTCTGTGTGTATTCATATGTATTCCCATCATTATGGAGGCTTTATTTTGGACAAACTATATTGAAAGAGAGAAAATTAAGAATAAAAACATTATATTAATTTTTAATTAATTTTAATTGCAATGTTAATAATGAAAGTTCTGTAATACCAGAGAACACTTTAATTTATATATAGAAAGAGCAAATTGTACTTTTTGTACTGAAGATCATCAAATACAACTTGTTCCAAGTGCATACATGCACTTAAAGTGCATGTAACTTTAAGTCAATGCGTGGCATGATTTTGTTGTCGAGAGTCTAGAAAGCGCTTACCTTTTCTAGCATAGCTAGATGCTGTTAGGGTAGCATATATAGGTAGTTGGCGCTGAAGTTAAAGGTGTGTACGGTTTTTTTTCTTCTAATAGGAACTAATGAATCATTCAAAAATTTCTGATAGAAAATGGCTCTCACAACGCACCCCTGAAGAAAAAGACACCAACAAAGAAGTGGAAGAATTGAAAAAAATGAAAGAACTTCTACAGCAAAGAGACAATGAAATCAGTATCCTTTGTGAGGAAAAAAAAAAAAAAATTGGTTTTAAGCTGATCTGGCTGCAATGGTTTTTGTGTGTGTGAGAGAGGCATTAGCTGCCTGGAAGGAAATTCTCTCTACTGACCCTACTGTGTTAAAGCAATTACTCAGTTCCCAGCTTCTATGTGGCAGCACTCCTGCTTTGCACCTGCTTCTATTTCAGTTGTGACTTAAACCGAACTCCTGCATCCAAGAACCACTTAGCTTTAGAATAGTCCAGCCAACATCCAAATACCGTGGATGAGGCCACGTCTAAAACACTCTCTTGAAGCAAATTAAACCAGTTTTAGAATAGGAAACTGTTGCTATATAAAGACCAATTTATTACCTTACAAAGAATAGAACTTCCTGTAAGTGTTATTTTTAGCCAAACAAAGTGCTGCTTTGGGGATTATTGGGCTATTGCCTTTAGAACAAATATTAAGCTTGTGTTTTTTACATGTAACTTTAAAATTTAAATTAAAGCTGAAGCTTTTCTCATATAAAAGTACTAAACTGCTCAGATGTCCATTTCACTACCTCACAGGAAACATGAGTAGCTGCACTGTTGCACAATGGGTGGGAATTATTTTTAGCAGGTTGTCAGAACTGTGGGAAGACCACAGCATTACTATGTCCCTAACTTTGTGGCTACTTGGTGGCTAAAGTTTGACTATGGCAGAGAACTAAAAAACAGTTTTGGTTTTGTTTTGAGTTTATAGGTAACACATTCTTTCACAGTTATTAGTGAAAAACAAACTCAAGTGCATTCTTTGTTTTCAACAATTCTGGATCAGTTTTCGTCTGTCAAAGAAGGATGGCATTTTGCATTGGGATGTAGTATGCTCCCACTCTGAATTGAAGTGGCAGGAAACCTTTGTTATTTCTTCTCTGTTACAGAAGATAACATATTAATTTTCCAAGGTCCACTTTCAAATAAACTTAGCTATAATACTCAGTTATCATTCCTTTAAAAAAAAAAAAATCTTCAATTTTAATGTTATTTTTAAGAAAAGTGAAGCGTCTCTATCAGACACACTTGCGTTTGATAGATATATACAGCTTTGTTTGCAGAAGTACAATATAACTTGTGCAAATCCATGTTAAGAGTTATGGAGGAAGAATGTAAGAACTAAGACTTTGAACACAGCACTGATTTACAGAGTCTGCAGCTGCTAAATAACTGTACGTCATCATTAGAAAATTAATAACATGTCTAATGTGATGAAGTAGAGGGAAGCATGGGAGTTGTTTAGTCAATAGCTATGAGGTCCTTCTTGCCTGTGGTAGCTAGGAACGCTTGTAGCAACTGAGTTGTAAAGTGTTTTATTGTTGCTACCTTGTCCAGTTAATGATAGTCCCTGAAGACTAATTAGATTTTCTGCTGTTCATTTAGAAGGTTAATTAGTATTCAAATGACTAGCGTAGCAAAAAACGTATCACAGGGACTTCTGTGGTTTTGGCTGCATGCACACAAGATTCTTTATTATAAGCCCTCTATAAATGTTAGGAAAAATTAATTTATACCAAATATATTTCCATTAAATACATAGTGTTATTGGAAGAAATTTCCTCAAGACCTGTTCTGCATTTTAGTAAACCGTATTGTGAAAAGCTTGCAGATGTGATTCACTTGCCAAGCAATCTGTAAATTAAGGGTTATTTTTCTTTTATTTGGAAATTCTGTTTATCACAGAGTTTAAAAAATAAAAAATAATAAAAGAGTCTCACACAATAAGATACTAAAATTTTAATTCCTGTTTGTCTGTAAATGCTTTTGTCAGACATTGACTGAATGGGATGAACAATTCTGGTCAATGTGTGAATTTGTTACAGTTTAGTAAAAATGAATCTGCTGTTTAGAAAAACTAAGGTGGATGAGAATATGACATTCACATATAGGCTTCCATAATATGAATTGTTCCACTTGGTAAGCTAAGTAACTAACTAAATGAAATGCTTAGAGATAAACAAAATGATTGTTATTTTATAAGAAAGAGGTCCTTAATGATTTCCTTAATATATCTTGCAGAAATTCTGGTAAATATGCTAAAAAAAGAAAAAAAGAAAGTACAAGATGCTCTCTTCCAGCTTAATGCAGCCTCTACTGGTATACCATGTGCCGTGCCTTCATCAGCAGATGATTACTATCTGTCCGTAGGTAATTGATAACAAGTTTTTATCTCTTAAAGCCCATATTCTGTAAAATTTAATAGGTGAACTTATCAAATACTGTTCATTGAAAAAATAATTATTTGGGACAGATGGGTGGCACAGGGAATCTGCCACAATGATGAAGTATTGTATTTAGTTAATAAGAAAAAGGAAATGTACTTGATTCCCATCCTGTTAGGTAATGAGTTTTAAATGGACATCTGTCTGGGTAGTATGTTTTGAGATAAGACCTTTTTTATACGAGTGGACTGCACATTATATGGTTATCTCATTCAGAAGGTAGCTGGAAATCAACTCCCTTCTTTCCAGTCCTCTTTTCAATCACTTTTGGGTCAGGGTCAGATATGTCATTGCACATGAATATGAAGATGATGAAGCCCTCAATAACTGAGATCCTTAGCATGAAACTGAAAGTCCTTCCTTAGATTCACTTTTAGTTAATTTCTTTTTAAAGTTTCTGGTCATGTTGCTGGAGTTACTTTTAGACTATATAAGGTATCCATATATCTTTGCATTCTGTAAAACGGCCTGACATTCAGCTGCAAGTCAAGTCCAATAGTGTTGGCAGAATTTGGACTTACAATCTTCTGTAGTATATGTCTGTTATAATGATATGCTTTAAAACATTATTTCTTAAAATGCTTGTGTTGTTGCCCTCAGAGATACTTAGATGACAGACATAAAGCAGTAGGAACACTGTTAATAATACAATACATACAGCTTTGCCAGTATCCCTTAAATCCAACCTCAGGAGGCCAGTTATCTCTGCAAGAATATAACTGAGTGTCCAGGCTCTTTCATGCCTTTGTGTCTCTGACAATGACAGTGATTTCTACCTAATATATAAGTAACTTTTTTTTCCCCTTTTCTTTGTTTTATTTCTTGAAGTTCTGAAAGTAGCAAGTTTCAATATTTTTCTTCGTACTGTAACATTTATATTTTAGTTCTTGTAGACTGGAGGTTATATATTTTTCAAATCAGTTGGTAGTGTTTTCATGGATTAGTTCTCTGTGGTGCCAAGAGCAAAATTTGAGTAAAATTCACTATTTAACACTTGTAAACATATGCAGACAGTTCATCAGAAAATGTTGGAAAAGGTCTCACTGTGTACTTATACAAGTATTTAAGAGCATGCAGTAGTAGTTAATTTTAAGGCCAGAGAGCTCAAGGGAAAAAAAAAAAAGAATATGAGAAAAGTTCTGAGTGTTAAAGTGAGTACAAAGAAAGCCAGTATTAGGACAAGTAGTCTATATCACGGTTAAAAAAACAAAAACAAACAAACAAACAAAAACCACCAAGGGACTATAAATTACAGATCAATATTAAATGAAGAAAAAAACCTATATCCATATGAAACATCTCACTTTCTTTGTAGGCAAGTTGCTGTTTTCAGATCCTTGGCTGCAAAGTACCATAAACCGTCAAGCGGTTATTACTATTTTTCTGTCTTTTGGTAAATCTATGACAGTGCAAAGATACATTGGTGCATTCCTTGGCAGCCAGAAGCTCTTAGCTCTGTCTGCTAATGGCTACGATATAGCTCTCTTTCCTATTGGATTCAGACATGAATGCATTTGTATGCTTCAAACTTGATTAATCCTGTTTGCTCTATCAAAGAATAAAGCAAAATGTCTTAAAAGAACACCATCTGGAAAAGCATAATGGTCAACCTGCATAGCAAAATAAGTTATTTGCAAATAAGTAATTTTAATACTCTGATACCCACCAAATACATAGTCTGACTTAAGGTTTTCCTTTTAACCATCCAATTTCCATATGGATTTGAAAGTCTTTCTCATCGTGATAAGTTTTTGACAGCCTACTGTAGCAATCAGATTGTCAGCTGGCTGGGGAGGCTTGTGAAAGAATGGGAAAGTAGTTTGATAGAGACCGTTGCAAAAGCATGAAATGTTCTTCTCAGGAATTAGGAGTTACCATAGAACTCATCAAGACTCATAAGTAATTCTTCTAATATTTGCTTGCACTCTTCAATCAGTATGGTTATGAAAGAAATTCCAGATACTTATATTGTAACCCCAAAAGTTATAAATACTGAATCATGTACCTTAAAAGATGAGCTTAAATATTCAAATTAGATTCCAGAAGAGGGAGTTTTTAAAAATATGGAGGTATTAGTTATATTTACTGTTAATGTTTTGGAAAATGTATTCTGCATAGCAAATTTTCCTTAATTTAAATTACCTTAAACCATTCCTGGAACCTGATTTTACAAGATTTTAAGGATAAGTTTCACTTTAGCCAAATAAAGATTACCACAGGATTTTAGTTTATGCTTAAATCTATAGAAACAGCAACTCAAACTGTGCAAATTATATTGACCAGTTAGCATGGATTGTGTAAGTAAGAGAGTTTTTATAGTGCTTAATTGGAAAGGGTTAACTATTAAGCATTGCAGTTATCTTTCCTTACATCATCTGAGCTAGTTATTTATGACAATAAATAACAAAATTCTTGCAAATCATTAGTTTCAAGATCCACATAAAACAACTTCCAGTAACTGTAGACAGATTTATGTTGCATAGTTGCATGCTTTCTTTATTTTCTAATTGAATTCTATAAATAAAAAGATTTGATGGTGTCAGTAGGTTCTGGAAGTGCTTATGTTTTTGTTAGTAAAAAAGAACATGCCTCATCCTACGTTATTGTGTATAACTTCTACATATTCATAACTTACATTTCTGTATACTGGTTTTGATGCATTTTGTGAGGATTTTTTTAACTGAAAATTTTCACGTTGAGATTCAGACAGGACAGATGACAAGTAGAAACTCAGATTCTGCTAGTGTGAAGGGATTTTTTTAACTATTTAAAGGTTGCCAATTATCTTTTAAGATTGCCTAGTAATTGAACTAGCAGCCAGTTGTCACAGCTGTAATTTTCTTTGGGTAGTCTAAAACTTCAGTGGGATTGTGACCCTATTAGTTATTATAGAGGAAACTGCATGCAGGAATGAGAAAGAAATTACCATGCACAGCAAGCAGGAGAGAAGTTAGAAGAAACAAATGAATATACAGCAGTTCTATATCATGAGCTGCATACATGCGAAAGAATTAGAACTATGTCTAAGAACAAAATGCTGAAATAATTAGAAATTAAAATCTTGAAAGTTCCCAGTTATCCTGATTTCTGCAAAGGGGAAATCCTTTCTTAAGCTCTCCACTGTTTTAGGTATGTGATTCAGGAAGAGAATTAAGAAGTCCTTAACATAATCAGGCTTGCAAATGGCACTACACAGTCGTGTTTATTGATTAAACTGAGGAATCGGAGTGAAGCATTAAATACCGCTTTAAATTAAAAAAAAAAAAAAAAAGAAAACACGACTATTGGAAGAGAGTATATTAAAAATCTTTCTTCGTATTTTGCATCAGTCCACAATAAAAATCAGGAGGAATCCTGCAGAAGTTTGTAATGGATTTTTACAGTGGGTGCTTTACATATGCTTTAGAATTATATGACCCTGCCATGCTACCCCTTTCCTTGACAGATACTAGGCTAGACTGATCTTGCATGTCATAGAATTATTGAAAGGTTAGGGATGGAAAGGACCTTAAGATCATCTAGTTCCAACATTCAGTAATAAAATAGTTTCATGTTTCTTTCATGCTAGATTTGCTGGTGCTTTTGCATCATAAAATTTCCAGACTTACTCATCTGTTACCCAGTTAATCAGAAAACGTAATTTATGCTGCTAAATTTATGAAAACTAGATGAATTGTATGAATAGTCAGCTTTGTGGAGCCAAATTTTGTTTCTCTGTATAGTAAAATATGTATTATCTCATAGAACTGCTAGCTCTGTATAGCGAAACTTATTTTTACCATTTTCCCAAAACACATAGAGAAAAAAGGCCCCACATCACAGATTTTATTTCAAAGTAGGTCTTTGGGTCCCATTGTATCATGTTTTTCAACTACTAATAAATACTAAGTTGAGGGAGATCTGGACAACACGCACAGATTAATGTAATCAAAGTGTTGACAATTTACCATACCACAAGCATCGCCTTTTATAGAGAGTTTCAAGATATTTGTACATTCAGCAATATGTGATTGGTTAATGTCTCTCAGCCCAGTGTTAGTAACAGCTTAGTGATTGGCTAATTATGACAGCATATGTTCCAAGGTTGCAGTTGTCAGTTCCTTCTTGCACATCTTACTCAGTAGTTTTCCGTGCCAACTTTCTCGAGCTTCTGCACGTACACATCCTCTAGTAACCTTCAGGCAAGGCCTCAAAGCCTTTGGTTCACTACTTCACGATTGTCAAGTAGCTGTCTGGATTGCCCACATGACTCTGTTCATTTAGGTACATTCCCACAAATCCCCTTCTTGTGTTTGAACAGTCCAGACACATAGAACTGCTCGTGACAACAGGTTAATTATACATCACCAAAAGCAAGCAAAAATGAACACAAATAATAAAATCATAAACAAGATAGTTAATCCCTGTTTTAACAAATCAGCTATCCATTAAAAACTTTTATATGGACCCAATAGCAAAAAAAAAAAAATTACACAGAACACCATCTGCCCTCAACACGCTCACACACATGGGATCCCACAAACACAGTCCACACAAATACAGTATTTAAAACACAAAGTGTAGACAATCATTACTCTCACTACACGGTCCCATGTCCAAAATGTGGTGCAACGACCCTGTGAAGACAATTAAGAAACCAGCTTCGAGCAGCATCATCACAGTGCAAGGTGGCAGGCTCAGTCTTAGCAGGCATCCCCGCGGAGGCTCTGCCCCCCACATTACATGAGGCTTGGGCTTTCATGCTGACCAAAATGCACACTCGTTCTAATGCAGGTGGCCAGCCTACGTCGGAAGAAGTGGCCAACAGTATCTATAAAGGTCTGCAAGGGTTGGTGGAAACGTGGACATACTTAATCCACATATTCTGTTGAAGGTTTATGTGTGTATCATCACAAATATCAAGATTACAGATCTGCTGATGGTTCTGCTGACTGTAGAGATCACCATGGTCTTATCCATCATGCAGGTACCCATCGAAGGCCTTCACCTGTAAGCAAACACATATATCCTCTGCCAGTCATTTTTACTTCAGCTGGTCCCTTCCATTCACCTGATTTAAAGTCTTTATATTGTACTAAAATTTTTTCATTATTATTACCAATGGCAGACTTGAACACTCTACTATGAATTATAATTGGAGGATCATCCCTGTCACCTGCAAGCCGTAGATAATTCAACACATATAACACCTTGGCTAAGCGTTCAGCCGGGGCCTGACCAATTTCCTTCTCTTTCTGTTTAAGAAGGAGGGATTTGAGGGTTTGATGATCATGCTCAATGATAGCTTGACCAGTAGGGGAATGTGGAATTCCCGTAATGTTCTGAATTCCCCATGTCCGACAAAACATACCAAAAGAATGCGAGATATATGCAGGACCGTTATCAGTCTTGATTTTTAGGGGTATTCCCAAGACAGCAAAACATGCATATATACGTTTAATGAGGTGTTTGGTAGTTTCTCCAGTTTGTACTGTAGCCCATATCGCCATAGAATAAGTATCCACGGTGATGTGGACATATTTAAGTCGGCCAAATTCTGGAATGTGAGTTACATCCATCTGCCATAATTGAAGTGGTTGAAGGCCTTTGGGATTGACGCCAAGTCCAAGACCTAAGCCAATTTGTTGACATGATGGGCAGGATTTTACAATGCCCTGTGCATCGCTAAGAGGAATCTTAAACTGTCTGGTCAACATTTTTGCAGATTGATGGAAAAAATCATGAGAGAGTCATGCTTGTTCAAAAGTATTGATTTGTGGTCCTGCCCAGGCTGGTGCATCAACATGATCAGCCCTGTTATTGCCAATAGCAAGGCCAACATTAATTTGATGACTGCAGATATGTGTAATGAAAATAAGGTTCTGAACGAGAATTCAGAGTTTGTAATAACTGCTGTAAAAGGGTAAACAAAAGTGCATTAATTTCCCTTAACATAGGGCGTTCAATATGTTTGACACCACCAGCAACATAAAGAGAGTCTGATACAATATTGAGGGGTTTATCCATCCAATACTGTAAAGACCACAGTGCTGCTTTGAGTTCCAAAGTTTGAAGAGAATCCAATGGATCAGCAGAAATGAAATGTTCAGTCCATTGTCCATCACTGTGCCATGTTACAACTGCTCATCTGGATTTCTTACCAGCATCCGTAAAGACTGTTGGACCTGTAACAGGTGTCTCAGAGAGATTTGACACATTAGCAAATTCCTGATCAGATAGAATAGTCAAAAATTTGTGTGCAGGGTAGTTGTTAGTGATCTGTCCAGGAAAATCAGCAACTGCAGGCTGCATTTCAAATGATATCTGAAACAGCCATTCTAAAAATTCCTGTACTACTGGTAAAAAGATAGTTTAGGATTCCTGTCCACTGATCTCTAAAATGCATTTTCTACCCTTAATAATCAACTGAGCAAACAATTCATCTTGTGTTAAAATAGTCTTTTTAGGCTGAAACAGTAGAAATATCCGTTCTAAAATGTGTAAGGGGCTGTTGGGATCTGAGTCAAGCCATTGCATGATAATTGCAAGAGGATGTTTATGAGACTTCCCTGAATTGATTAACATAAGCATAATAGGATGGTCTAAAGCAACACGATTTGCATGAGTTTGTGTCCGTTTTTGTGATATGTGTTGAAGTGTCTGAGTTTGTTCTGCATTTAATTGTCTTTTGGTATCGGCTGAGAAGGATGTTCCTAAGAGTTTCAACAGAGGTGCCAAATCATCATTGGTGATTCCACATAGGGTTCTTACCCATTGGATGTCACCCACCAGTTTCTGAACACCTGCTAAAGTTTCAGTGTTTGTGTTGAGTTGTATTTTCTGGGGGCACACTGTCCCTGTAGTTATAGTCCAGCCTAAATAGTGCCGTGGTGGTTGCTGTTGGATCTTTTCTGCTGCAATTTTTAGCCCTCTTTGTTCAAGCGTAATTGCTATTTCAGGTAGTAATGTTTGACTGTCCAAAGAATTTCCAGCTATTAATATATCATCCGTATAATGATATATCAATAGATGAGGAAATCTTTGTCAAATTGGTTGTAGCGCCCATGCTACAAATATTTGACACATAGTTGGTGAATTTTTCATACCTTGGGGCAAGACAACCCAATGGTGATGTTTTGCTGGTTCGGCTTTGTGTGTTGATGGAACAGAAAAGGCAAATTTTTCTGCATCCTCTGAGTGCAATGGAATGGTAAAGAAACAGTCTTTAAATCAATGATTAATAGGTCCCAATTTTGAGGTAACATGACTGGAGATGGTAGTCCCGGTTGCAATGCTCCCATATCACGCATAACATCATTAATTGCACGTAAATCATGTAACAGTCGCCAATTTCCATTCTTTTTAGTGATAGTAAATATAGGAATATTCCAAGTTCTAGTTGATGGTACAAATGTGTCCTGCTTTAAGCTGTTCATGTACAAGTTAGTGAATTTTCTGTAGCTGATCCTGTTTTAGTGGCCATTGATCAACCCAGACAGGCTTTTCAGTTTTCCAAGAAAGTTTTAAGATTGGCTTTGAATCAATGGCCACTCCCAAAAAGGGTGAGTTATCAACTGAGCTCCCATTTGACTCAATAAATCTCGGCCTTTTAAGGCAATTGGTACCTGGAGGACATATGGTCGTGTAGACACAACTGTCCCATCATGAAATTTGAAAGTTAGCAAATATTGATTGATTTTTGTTGCCTGAATTCCTCCAATACCACATACTCCGGTCTGTGCATTGTTGAGTGGCCATGTGATGGGCCAACGGCATGCAGGCAAAATAGTTATATCTGCTCCTGTGTCTGTCGTCATTTTTAAAACAAGTGTTTCTCCTAATTGATTAATAATTTCAACCAGTTCTTCTGGTTTGTGTTTTTGGATATCTAGTGCAAGCATAACATTTGGTGTGCCTGTGGAGCCAAACCCATTGTCTCCTCGTACGGTAGTACTGGAGTGTGGCACCTTGGCAAGAAATGGAACTAACTGAGCAATTTTACTACCAGCTGGAATTGAAACAGGTTGTGTTAAGGTATAGACCATTATTCGAATTATACCTGTATAATCCGAATCAATAAGCCCTGGTAAAGCAAAAATACCTTGGCATGAAGTTGATGATCGACCCAGTAGCAACGCACTCAACCCATAACCTAGAGGTCCTTTTTGAGTGGAATCAATAACTTTTGCAGTTTGATCGGTTAGAGTGACCTCTATTTCTGTGGCCAGGTCCACTCCAGTACTCCCTGCAGTGGCGGAGCAGCAGCTGTCCAAGCACCCTGTTTCTGTCCCCATATTTGTGTCATTGTGCGTGAGGAACTCGTGCTCTGCTTGAAGTTTCCCTTACGTTTACATTCCTGAGTAGTGTGGTTACTTTTCTGGCAGTTATCACACCACTTTTGTATAGATTCCAAACCATAACCTGTTGGATTTTTAGGCGGTATGTGACATTGTACCTTAAAGTGGCCAACTTTCCCACAGTTAAAACATTTCTGGTTTCCTTCGGCATCATTTTGTGGGATTTTTGATTGAACCAAAGGGCGCACTGCAGCTCCTACTGCTGCAGCAATGTATGCAGCCTTTTCTTGATTCAGCATTCGCTCAGCAGCCTCTAACAATTGAGCCGCTGTGGCGCCTTTTGGTAAGGAACCCAGTGCCTGTTTGGTTTTCTCATTAGCATTTTCATATGCAAGCATGTCAAAAAATTTTACTTTTGATCGTTCATTGAGGTCGGGGTATGTCATTATGGTAGAATTTAATCGATCAACAAACTTTGTAAATGGTTATGTATTCCCCTGCTTTGTATTAGTAAAGGAAGGCGAAACATGGGTAGGGTCTGGAACTGATTGAACTGCTTTAAATGCTAGTTCTTATGATAGCTGTAAGACTTCTGACTGGAATTGTGCTTGCCAATTTGTACTAGCATAAGGACCACTTCCCATTAACATTTGTGTTTGAACCCCATCCAGTGGGTCTGTAGCCTTACGGGGAGTAGCGGCAGCACTGTCGCATAACATTTGTGGTCGACATAACATAATGGTCAACATTTGTGATAAAAGTGCAGCTGTTGTGAGGGTGTCATTAACATATTGACTATCATTTTAGTATCATATGGAGTTAACAGCTGTAACATAAAAAGATGTTGCAAAATTGACTGAGTATATGGAGATTTTAACCCATACTGATTAACCAGGCTTTTTGCCTCTTTTAACATTTTCCAATCCAATGCTTCCCATTGCCCCCTCCCTGTTTGATCAAAAATAACTGGAAAGGCCATAGGATGATCGGTGGAGATAAAATTACCATCAACAATAGCATCTCTTATAACTCCTTTCCATCTGGTTACCGGATCTCCAAACCCTCCTCTCCCCATATTCGTTATGTTTCCCGCTCCCACAAGATGAGAATTTGTAGGAAAAGATAAAGGATAAGAAGGTGCTTGGGGTTTTGAAAAGGGATTGACAGTATGGTCAGGTGGGGAAAAGGTAGGTACAGAAGATGAAAGAGGTGGAGCAGAAGGAAGTAAAGGGTTAGAAGCCTTAGCTGTTTGAGTTTGAGCTTCCAGTTTCTGGAGTCTAGAGATCAAATCTTGCATGTCTGTCTTGTCCAAAGCAGTGTGGACTTTCTCCTTTTCCTCTGGAATAGAGGGAGATGATGGTGGCAGGGGTGGGTAAAGAGACAATGTTGGTGGAGGCGACGGTGGGGTGGACGAATCGGCTCCATTCTCGTCATCAGTCACAGTAGGAAGCTGTTTGGCTGTTGGAAGAGACGACTCCTCCGCTTCCCGAGGCACTATCGGTATCGGCGGGTGCGGCGCCTCCGATGAGCTAGTGACAGTTCATGATGTCCGTGGCAAAGGGATTTTTGGATTTTCAAAGAGTAGTTTTGAGGTAGAGTACGAACCACTCTTGGGTGTTAGTGCAGCAAAGACAGAAGCAGCTGCAATTCGTTCACCTTTCATCTCTCCTAAGGTTTTGGGAATAAGTCACCACAAAGTTGCTAAATGTTTCGCTTCTTTGGAACCTTTGCTAATGTCTTCCCACATAGCTTGTCCCATAGTATCCCATGGTTTTACTGAAAAAGCAGTACTGACGCTGGGTAGTAAATTCCTATCTTTAGCCCACAGCAACAGCTGTTTAAGTACATCAGCGTCATAATGAATACCTCTCTTAGAGACTATATGTTGGAGGAGCTTAACTACTGCCTCTTCTTCCTTTGAGTGTAGACCCCATCTCCTCCCCGACCGCTCACCTGATCAGGGTGATATTCCAACAACAACGGCTGTCTGTAACTTCCTCTTGCCAGGTCAGCAAGGATCTTCGGTCGGCTTTCCCGCCACCCTCTTATTCCAGCCGTCTTTATTGCACCTGGAAGCAACAACAAGAGGGTCCCTGTTCGGGCGCCATTTGTGGGAGATCTGGACAACACGCACAGATTAATGTAATCAAAGTGTTGACAATTTACCATACCACAAGCATCGCCTTTTATAGAGAGTTTCAAGATATTTGTACATTCAGCAATATGTGATTGGTTAATGTCTCTCAGCCCAGTGTTAGTAACAGCTTAGTGATTGGCTAATTATGACAGCATATGTTCCAAGGTTGCAGTTGTCAGTTCCTTCTTGCACATCTTACTCAGTAGTTTTCCGTGCCAACTCTCTCGAGCTTCTGCACATACACGTCCTCTAGTAACCTTCAGGCAAGGCCTCAAAGCCTTTGGTTCACTACTTCACGATTGTCAAGTAGCTGTCTGGATTGCCCACATGACTGTTCGTTTAGGTACATTCCCACACCAAGTTATAAGGAGTTGGTTTAATTTTAAGCTTTTTTTTTCTGAACAGATGTGTCTTTAATTGCTTGTTTAACTACGTATATAAATATATCATTTATATGTATATCTGACTCGGAGAAAACCCCAGGAACAAACTCGCCAGCAAAGTTTTTCTAGTTGACAAGCAGGTATTCTTTATTGCGGTGCCGGGAGACACGGGGGATACATCCTCCTAACATGTGCTCCATATTGTTACACAAGCCGTCCTTATATAGCCGCTGGGCATACATACATATTCATGAGACTATGTATGGATTGCATCATTTTCCAGAAAGCTCCCCGCATGCATACAAAAATGTGGTGGAGGTCTCTGAGGGTCGTTTACTTCTTCCAACAATCTTCATCACTTGTAGCAGCCTTGTAAGCATGTGTAGTAGATGCTTATACCAGCTTAATTGGTTCATTAACACCATAGACATAACAATCATCCTGTCCTCCTACTTATCAGTTAGTTTAACTGCAGCCTATCCTGGACCGCTGCCATTCCAGATACTCCTTATCCTTACGTCTTGTTCTTCTAGCCTGTTTTTCTTACACTCATTTTGTACTAAGGCCATAAAGGCCTAAAACTACAACGGTTTATCTTATACAAGAATTCTCAGTATGTTCTCCTCTAGCTGTACTCTATTTTTTTTTCTGTGAATCATGCACCTCAGTAATTTTCCATTGCTACTCTTACAAAGCCATCGAACTTAACATTGCTTAAAACTGATTCTAAAGGTTTATATATTTCATTTTGTGATTGTGTCCCCCTTTTCTCAATCATATATAAAGTTATGTCATTAGTAAAATACTGTTGAACACAAGGTTTGATACTAGCAGAAGACCTGTTAGGAAGGACTGAAATTGGACATATGGATTGTTGCTGTGTTTTGTGTTGTGTTTTTTTCATTGTGTATTACAGCCTGTATTAGGATGTTTTCCTTGATGATTACAGCAGAGAAAAGCACAAGTGCAGTATCCTACTCATGCCCTAGGTTTTGTTGATTACATTGGGTTACACAGCATTGAATTCTTCAGCTAAAATTATACCAGTTTACATGCTGATGGATTTGTTTTTCTTGGATCCCAACAGACGTCTTTTAAGAGGGAGTGGTAGGTAGGCTGCCTGGAAGCAGTGGAATGCTGCCTGCTGCTGACATTTTGGCATGCCAGCTGCCATTACTGGGGAGGTTTTATGGATTGCATAAGACAGTTAGATTAGAAAGAACCGACCAGAACTTTTTATCTTAGTCCAAGCATTACACTACAAAAGGGGAGAACTTACTTTTCAATACCTATCTTCATCACAGAACACTCTGAAGTATAAACCCATATCTACATGAGTAAGAGTGAGCAAAATACTAACATACTCAGTAGCTGCTATTTATTGCATCATAATATCTTTCATAAATCTGAAACAGACATAACTTGCTGACTATGAATTTAATTTTTGTTTCAGATGAACATTCCAGAAAATGCAAAGATAAGTTTTTGGCATAATAACCTGAACTTTACAAATTCCTCAATGATTTTATTTTAAATACAATAATTTAGTTAATCGTAAAGCCTCTACTGCAACTTTAGTTCATAACTCATATCTGGTAGAGATATTGCATGTGAAGTCCAAATTCAAATGTAGAACTATATATAATCTTTCTCAGGAGATGATGTCAATTATTACAAATTACAAAGTTTCAGGTAAAGTCAAAGTATGAATGAACGAAAAAATCAGACTTCATCATATATGTCACTGGAGTGCTAAATATTTTGTTGCATTTTACGTTTATCATATTATGTCACTTCTGTACAGATAAGTCTTATTTTGAAATAGGTCTCAGACTGCTACTTGTTTCTAGCATAATTCTGTAAGAGACATATCCTACCATTTTTTCTCCTGCTGGATTAGACTTTTTCCTGAAATATAAACAGTTTGGTTACTAGAAAACAGCGTGACGATTGTGACATTCAAAAAACACAATCGATCATAGTAGGAGCTTCAAATAGTTGTATATGCTGATGGATTTAAGAGGGATTATTTTGCTCTCACAAAAGGTTTTATGAGAATCATGTTTTGCCAAATTTTAGCTATTTTCTTTATCTTTTATTGAGAAGTTGCAAGTTTTTTGAGTTTGTTGAAGAACATAGCTGCTATGTGTCCCGTTCAGGGTTTAAAATCACTTTTTGATAGGCTTTATGCAAGCATGTACAAAAAAAGAGCATTCCTAATGAACAGACTGGCAAGCTGACTTTAAAATGAAAAGTGGGAGGGATGGTTTCTATAAACTCATGTTGATCATGAATAGCAGGCAAGAAGTGATGGTAACACACCAACTGCTCAATTCTGAGAGCTAAATATTTTCATCTTAAAGTAAGACTTCTCAAAATATTTATCTTGGCTATTTTATATATTTATGTAATAATCTGGGGGGAAAGCTTCCTTCTATTGTTGGAAAACCCACAGAAAGCTCCCTGATGGAATGAACTGACTGATGTTTTCCACCAGAATCTATATCCTGTAATTCAGAAAAAGGCAGGTCTCAACTCTCCAGAAAATTTAAGTGCTTAGCAAACTTTTATGTTTCTTGGAGTATTTTCTGTGTCCCATAGTGCTTTGGAATATTGGGGGACAGACTCTTGGCATTATGCTCATGGCAGGTCTTCTGTCAGCAAACAGATCTACCCATTTTATTACTATTTGGTCAGTGAAACAGCTCACTGGTTCATTCAGGGTGTTGTTCAGACTTCCTCTTGGTATTTCTCATTAGTCAGAAAAGAATGTGCTATATATTCTGTTACAGGTCCAGGAGAAAGTATAAATTCAATTTTCTCTCCAGCTGAACTTCTGTCTACCACTTCTTAGTAAGACATAGTGAATATGTCATTGCTACTGTTAAACTTTTTTAACTATTATTTAAAATAAGATGTGTTGTTTTGCTATTTTCTTAAGTGTTAAATGTCTTCTATGAGGTAAAGTGATTATTTGCTGCAATAAATTTTTCATTATTGCCAAGCTTAAAGACCAAACACAAAGTATCAGAGTTCACTGCTTAAGTTTTAGGTATTTTAAAAAGCCTTCAAAATAAATACAGTAAATGTTAACAGTCAGCATGTGCTTTTGAACAATTTTATAGGACTTGGCTTCTGATAAGTTTAACAAAGTTATTTTCTGGTATCTCAAGCCACCAGATAAAATATGTATTGCTACGGCTACAATTTATGTCATAAATATGAGGGCATATTTATCTGCAGGTAGATGTTTTGTAGCATGTAATTGTGGCAATTTTTTAATTTGTCATGTGCTTTTAATATTTTGTTAACTTTGTCTTAAATATCAGTTTTATTTCCATTTTTAACATTGTGAAATGAACAAAAAGTAAAAATTAAAATTCAAAGTAGTTTCTAGAACAAAGTAACTCTCTTTAAAAGTACATTGATTGCAATAAATACCAAGAAGACTAACTGAATTTATAGGAGATGTGACTAACTTCTGGGTTTTGCTTTTTTTGTTTGGTTGGTTGGTTGGGTTTTTTTTTTCAAAATCTGTTTTTCTATGTGTACTGCTTCCAAGAGCTCTGTTTTGTCAGAAATCACAGTGAGTCTGTGATTTAGTCACTGTGACTTTTCTTGAGTGCAGACTTTGAACTGAACTAATTGAGATTAGTGTACAGGAAAAAATGGAAGCATTAAGAAGTTTGAGGCTCTGTAGAAACATCTATGTAAGCAACAACAGATGACTATTCTTTGTTACCAAGAAATATAAATACAAGTTGTAAGATTTAAAGTTAAGCGAAGCTCTTGCAATTGGTATTCGATGATAAAGCCCTGTGTGTTATGATTTTTATCATCCTAACTGTTTATAAATATGGACAGAGTTATTTTTAGGCAATGAAGCCCAGATTTTGCTTTTTGGAGCTAAGTCTCCATTTGCAACATCAAAGGCAGATTTTGTAAGTTGTAAGGATTTAATGAGAGTGGGGAGTGGTTTATTACAGTATTTTCATTAATTTTTCAGTGATGTTGAAACTTAATTATCTTATATATTGAGGATGCTGTTATGGAAAACCATGTACTGCTTATATGACCATCAACAGCTTTTTCTTTCTCCGCATTTATTTAGTTTCACAAAAGATTTCTGTTTTTTCTAAGATGCCCATCATGTCTTTCTTTCCAGTTCTCATCTGGGACTCTCTTCTGATGTGGAACGTATGTTTGGAAGCTTGTTAAAGATGCTTTTGGCAGTTTTTACTCTTGAGTCAGTTTAGATGGGGATACTTTCCAGTATTTTTATGCTAGTTTACTGTTCTCTTATCCAGATTAATCTGCTAAAATGTAACTTAGTGTTCCCTGGAAGTTCTCTGCTATTTCAAATCTTCTTGGCTTCCTGATTCATTAGCCATATTTTGGCTGTCTAAAAATGCTATTGGATACTTCAGACTAATTCCTTAAAGATGTTTTTTTGTGACTGAAGCTCTTCAGCTCTTAATATTTTAGAGGTAAAATATGCTTCTGAAAGTTTCTGCGTACTTGAAGAGTGATTGAATTCCTTTATAGATTGACTGTCAGGTTTGGCAAATGCATCTGTAAAACTTCTTCCATGTTGTTATTACTATGAACATCAGTCCCAAGAGACTGCAGTGCCTTTTAATAGAGCCACTACATGCACATCACGTATGCATGCATACAAAATGCAAAAGATTAGAAGATCTTTCTATTAGTTTATTCTTTAGATTTTTCTGTGTAGATACTGCTAATTCTGCTAGATAATAGAATAGTCTGGAGCTCTGTTTTGCTTTTGTTTGTGTATTTAATCTAAAAAATGCCTTTTCTTATCTTGTTCCTAACAGAAACAGATACTGTCTTCAGAGACTAATCTCAGCATATTTCAATATAAAACCAAACTAGATATTACTGGAAATATCCCACAAACCCCTACTTTTTCCTGATGTTTGCAATACATTTAACAGGTTAAGTTTCAAAGTTTCATGCCAGTTTCATGCTTCTGTTATGTACAATTTTTCCATTGTGATTGGTGGAGCTGTGACTTTTTGCCTCAGTGAGAATGGGCTCTCAAGTTTTGAATGCTTTTGCTGAAAAAAATGAAACATTGTGCGTTCACTTATCTCTGATGTATCGTCTTCCTGTCTTTTACAGTTTTAACTCTTGGAGCATCTATTTAGTAACTGTGCCTTTGTTTTGTTTGTTTTCAGATGCTATTGTAATTTCAGAAACATAATTTTAAAAGCATAAATTATGCTATGGGGTTATGCAGTATTTAGATTAATTTGAGAAAATTTGGGCCATTGTTTAATTTTGTGTGAGAGAGTAAACAAATTATTGGAGATGAGCCATACAATTACAGCTGAGGTGATATTTGTTTTCCCACGATGTTATGCAGTATGTTTGGTAGCTTTTAATTCTAGAGCAGGTAAAAGCTCTTACTGATTTTCATTGTAGGGCTGGTCTTGCAAATCTATAGCTGTAACCATCTGCTGAGCTACACTGGAAACAGTCTTTTGGGTGCATCTCTAGACATCACATCAGTGAAAGGGGTATAAAAATGAAGTTTGAAGTGGTAACTCCAATTCTCTCTCAAAATCACTGTCTTTAAAGCAATGAAGTCAATGTGCAACTAACTTTTTCCAATAAAGAAGGTGTTATCCAGGGGGTCTCCAAGTGATAAAGTGACAAAGTGGTAAAAATCTTTTTTTGCAAAGAATATTTTTCTTTTTGAAAGTGTCTGTATATCTTTTTTCCCCAAGAATAAAAGTAAATGTATCTCCATTCCCTGTTTATGATATATTTGCTTCCAGAGGGCAGACAGTAAGAGAATGTACCCTAAGATACTATTCACGGGTTTTCATTATGCTGATTGATGGGTTTTGTCATGTATACTGCAGATTTTCAGGAGATCTCATTGGAGGCCTTTATATTTAAATTGCCTTGACAGCTTGTGTAACTTCTTTATATTCTTATTTTTCTTAAGAATTTCTAAATTTTTTTCCTGCGAGGTTTGTATTCCTGGGGGGAATCATAGCAGTACATCAGAAAAGTGCCTAGACTTTAATGTTGTAAGGGCGCGCACGTTCCTTTGCCGCTGCTGAAACGGACAGCACCCCCTTCCGGGCATAAAAATGCTGGAAATAACCTGCATTGGTTACTTCATAGGAATGTATGAAGCCCCAACATAGACTGGTGTTTGATAATTTGTGGTTCAGTTTGTTTTCTTGTTGGTGTCTATTAATAGTGTTCAGCTAAAGTATTAAAGCAAGCAATTTAGTAGTTCTTCCAGGTTTTAGCTGCTATCATAATTCTATATGTGTATGTGGCCAATCACTTCTATTTTCTGAATTTTAGAAGTTGCATCTACTGCAAAAGGAAAGATCTTTGGCCAGGCCGTTGTTTCAGAAGTGTCTTCTCTGTTGGCCTTCTCATGAGGTGCCCCAGAGCTTTCTAGTATTAGCTTTCCAGACTGTTTCAAGTCTGCTTTTCTCATAATTTTTGAAGGGAGGAATAGATTGAAGGATGCCAGCTATTAGAGGACATATATGTTTCTATATTCCTATGAGTGAACTTGTTAACTGTAGTTTTTTAATACTAAATCATTGAATTTATATTTAGGTTTAAAAAAAATCTTGGGTGAATTGGGTCTTGTTTTGGTCTTTTGAGTAAATAGACTTCTTGGGTTTAAAATTCCTATGATAATGTCTAAAGCAGTGGAGTGGTGACTCAAAAAAATGAATAAGAGAAAAGATTATAGGTATTTTATTTTTCTCTCTCATACTGTTTCTGGGCTTCTTTTATTCAAATGTCAGGAATCTGATCTGTTTGGTGGAGTACATTAAGAAACCGTGTACTGGTTGCAAATAGCAAATGTGTTTCTGAATATTACTGTGTCTTTCTTGTGAAAATACTGTGGCTGCCAGGAAACTAGTAGGGATAGACAGTGGTAGCAATTGATATTACAATAGTTTTTGTGCCTCACAGTTGACTATCTAAGCTATGGAAGGAGAAAATCGATTTGGAAGTGTTAAAAAGGCAAGAATGGATTTGAGTTATTTTTAATAACTAGGGAGGAAAAGGACAGAGAGACTTATGGCTTAGGATGTATTCCTGATGAAGCTGGGGAGAGAGTGTAGGCTGGAGTGAAGCAAGATACTAGAGGGTGAAAAGTGAACTCAAGAAAATTGTTGAATGAAAAATGGCTACAGAGAAAGTATGGTAATACGTGTTTTAAAATGACACGTATGATAAAGCAAAAACAGTACGTGGGAAGTGAATGCTTGTCTTCATTTATGTATCTGTTATCTCCTAAAAGAACTGAAGGCTCAAAGACAGGGGCCTGAGCTGAGGCATGGTTTAGATTTAACGGCTCTTCATTAAATTAGGGGGGCTGTAGGAAGAAGAGTTAAAATTTTAAAATGCTGCTTGTCTAACTGTGATACCTTAGGCAAGTTTTTTGGTTTTAAAGATAAAGAGGTTGGTCTGGAGTAAACTCAACCAGATTAATAGCAGGTTACTTTTTCCTTTATATATACTTTTAATCACTCGGTTTAGAAAAATTATGCTCTTACCATTGGAGACCAAAATTTGTCATAATAGAGATTGTGCAGGGCAAGGCCTAGTGAAACAAAGTCAAAAAAAAAATAATTCAGTCATTGACAGCCTGTTCAGTTCATCTGATGAATATCATGTATTTCATGCTTTTCTGTTACAACAGCCCATGTGTACACTATGGATGCTTTCTCATAAAATTTTCCTTTTCTATCTTCTACTGAGTGAGGGGTAAATGTTATCAATGCCAAATATAACAGTAGCTATGTTATTCCATGTTCCAATCAATGGTCTTTTTGCAGATTTTTCAGAAGTTACTCTTCACAGTGCAATCACGTGCTAGGCGGTACAGGGAGAAGAGAGGAAAAATAGCAAAATACCAAAAATGGAATAATATCAGGTCATGGATGAAGTAGTCAGTGTGTTAGTTGCTTGGAACCTGTTTGATGCTATTTTTCCTGACAAATCTAAAATTGAATTATTACTGGACTACAATACTTTGAGTAGTCAAATATATAACACAGGCATACAGTTCTGGGTCTAAATTGAGTTTCTGTGTGGCTGAATGGAATGCCCATCTTGGTTGGATTGAAAAATTTCATACGGCTTTTTTTACCCAAGCATTTCTGCCAAGTGCGTACAGGAAGTGGATTTGGCAGTTGTATCCAAACAAGTAACTTCATTTCCTGGAATCTGCTTTTTTGCAAAATATGGACTTTAGGAAAAAAAGTACAAAGAGGGATGTTAAACAGTAGAGATCACCCCTAAAAGCCTCTGAAAAGAAGCCTGCCCAAAACATCAAGCTCCTTTTTTTCTACCTATAGTCACAGTAATGTAATTTTTATTTATTTTTTTCAAATTGATATTTTCTGTATATAATAAAATTAATATTAAGATTCTATCGAGCATAACTGTGCATTAATAACTGAAACTATTATCTTTATTAGGGTCCATTTGCAGTGGTCCATTTTACGTCAAGAGAAAACAAGATAGCATTTACTGTTTCTTGGCAAGGCAGCCATAAAGTAGTTGAGATACAGGAGAATGTGTTGTATGACCATACAGGTTGTAGAAGCAATTAGAAACCCCCAAAGCTGAAAGAGAGTAAATGTTGTCAGGTATAATTTTCAGTTAAAAAGGAGACATGAGTTGTTGTAACATTAAACATACTCTGCTGGTCAGGTGCTATTTTTTATGCTCTTGCCTATAATATAATCAACAGCCTTCACCTTCCTGTGCTGTTCATCTTAGGGTCAGTTTATCTCTTTCAGATGACAAGATCTTTCAACAAGGTCTTTTTCAGATGCTTGAAAACCAGTAGTTCAAAAGCTGTTTTGTATCAAATGTTTTTTTTTAAAGGGTTATTGCAAATGAGGGGCTATTTGAGAATTGCTAATGGGGAAATCAGTACATTGAAAAATGTAGTAACAAGCAGCCATACTGTGATGAATCAGATAGCAATCTTGAAAAATTTACTGTTTTCTTATAAATTATATTGCAAAATCCTGAAGTTTAGAGAGAAAAGTAAGTACTTATGTAGTGTCAGAAAAAACGATATGGAGTTCATGAATAATGGGGAAACCAGAACATACCTTTTAGTAATAGATTTAATTGGGTACTAATATGCAGACAATATATGAAACAGTATAGCTGCTGATTCAGAGTTAAAAATGAGTGTATCTTTTATTATGAATCCTTTCTTCTTCAATATCTCCCCATTTTGATCTCCCATATTTGTGCTATGTATATCCAGCTTTATCACTGGGGATAAATAATTCTAAATATTGCAGAAATTTCCTTTAATCTTCAAGTGTACAGAGAGACAGTGACATCAGTTTGAACAATAGCCACTGTTTGGAAACAGAAGAATGTCTCCGTTTTGTGTCAGGAGCGTTTAAACAACTTTACATAGGGGAATCCCATCAGAAAAAGTCAGAATTCCAGGCAGACATCCTTTTGATTTTCAGCAGGTTTATTTAATTAACTAAAGTCTAAGCTCATGGCTCTAAGGTATAGCACATTTAATATTGAAGTAAGCTTGTATGACAAGGAATTTCCATAATATATTGTCCCATTTTGATTTTAAGAAAAATACTTTAAAGCCATCAAATAGACACGTACTTGGCATTCAGGAAGAATTATGCTATTTTTCTAGATATAGTCACTTATTTCAATAGCTTTCAAGGGGCAAAACCACACTTGATTCTGTGTCTTGACATAAGCAGATTTAAACCTACAGAGGTTATTGGTGCAAAAGTTATCTTTTGATCCTTTACTATGTATTAATTATATAGTTCAGTTGGTTACAAATTTTTGTTAAAAAGGGATTGAAAAAAATAGCTTTTCACAGTGAGAACTGTGCAAATATGAAGTGGATTTTCACTGAAGTACTTTACATGACATCATTTTTTTTAACTCAAATTCCCTAATATAGCTACAGAGACCACTGAGTTTTCACTAGAAAACCTCTGTCATATGATGAGTCAGACAACAGGGGAGTCTTGCGTCTGTGAGCAATCACTTTTGTCATTAATATCATTGTGGCTTTGCAATGATATTAATGAGTGTCATCAGTTTTGGTTAAACAGTGTTTTTTGAACCGCAGAAACAAAAGACAATAAGTAAAATGCAGAAGAACATGGATTACTAGACTACTTTTATTATTCTCTATTTTAATACAATATATGTATTAGGCATCTTAAGAATAATTACAGTTTTCTCTTTTTATGTACTATCCAGACTATACTCAGAATAACTAAAGCTGACAGTAAAACTGTAGGAGTGGGCTCTGTAGAGAACATTTTTAAGTAATGTGAAATGTGTTGCATGTTATTGTGCAGTTGCATACATGTTTTATAAAAAAAAAATTGTATTTTGAATAATGAAAGTTGCCTTCTAATCGTAGAGATTTATTTTTTTTACTTTTCCTTGTCAGAAGGGAGAAAGATTTTGCATCTCCCTGCTTATCCATATGTATGTGTCAGCTGTGTCTCTGATGTCTGTGGCCATACTTGGGGGAGAAAAGATGGCACTGCATGTTTAGTTGCAGGATCAGGAATTTAGCTTCTAAATTAATTTACTTTTTATCATCAGTGTTGAGGATGGCAAAAAATGTTTAATCATGTAGTATAGATATCCATCTAATAGTAAGTGATCTGCAACCACTATAATCTTTCGCAGGCTCATGGAATTTAAAAGGTGTGTTTCTATAGTCATCCTTCAGTAAGACAAAATGAGTAATGGTCAAGAAATTGCTATAGATGCACCGATAGGCTTCTGAAAAACAAACATTCTGTGAATTATTATAAGCAAATAGATGTTTCCAAATCCTAGGCTTTATTTTAGCACACTGCAATATCAAATTGCTCTCTGGCTCTTATTTCATGGGGAATGGTTGCTGCACATAAATACAAGGAGTGATTATTTTGCTGAATGTAGATATTTGTTGTTATGGCAGCGGGATATACCGTTTATGGAATAGGTTACACCAACCCATAACTACAGGATAGAAGGCACTTCCTGCCTCTAGGGACAATTTAAGATGGAAACGTCATCAAAAACTTAAATTAATTGTACCATGGTGAAGTGTCTGGGATTATATTTGGAGTTAGTATGTACACTTTTGTTTCAAAATGATATTTGTAAACCCTGATGTGATTATATTCTAATGTTTTCTCTAAGGACAGAAAATAATGTGAATAAAACAGATGTTTTGGCCAACTTAGCAGCAATTATGAGGTCTTAGCTGTCTTTGCATGTTCAGTCTCCCTTTGGTAAGACAGTTAAATTCATTCTCTGCAGTGGACGAGCCCTCAAAGAAGGTATCTTAATCATTTCAGTGGCCCAATATCCATCGTGGGATTTCACCTGCACTCTTGGGAAATAATTGTCCAGTAATTTTAGAATGCTCGTAGTTCTTTTATCGCTAAACTCAATACATAAAAGCTCCTTATCATTAAATAGTAGTTCCTTCTTAAAAAGCATTGAGATATGTTTAACACAGTTAACCTTCTGCAGCTGCCCTGTGGCTTTACAATGACAATTTTTAATCCCTGTTGTTGTGAAATTGCCAGAGAGGAAGTACTGTCATACCTAAAGTAAATAAAGAGGGATATCATCCTATCAGATGATGGGAACACTGTTGTGTCCTGGGTTCAGCAGTAGCAGTCATTTTTCTCCTTCTTAGTAGCTGGTGCAGCACTGTGTATATGACTTTCAGCCTGGGAACAGTGCTGTTAACACTGATGTTTTTAGTTGTTGCTCAGTAATGTTTAGTCTGACCAAGGACTTTCTGAGTCTCATGTTCTGCCAAGGGAGGAGGGGAAGTCAACAGAAATCAGAGACAGGACACTTGACCCAAACTAACCAAAGAGATTCCATACCACAGCACATCATGCCCAGTATGTAAACTGGGAGAAGTTACCTGGAAGGGTTAGATCACTGCTCGGGTCAGGCTGGGTATCGATTGGTGGGTGGTGAGTGGTTGTATTCTCTTCCCTTGTTATTTCCCTTTTCAATTATTATTATTGGTGGTAGCAGTAGTGGTTTTGTGTTATATCTTAGTTATTGGTCTGTTCTTATCTCAACCTGTGGGAGTTACACTCTTTCGATTCTCCTCCCCATCCCCCCAGGAGCAGGGGGAGGAAGGGAGGGAGGGAGCAAGCAGCTGCGTGGCTGACTGGCCTTAAACCACGACATGTTGGCACAACAGGGACTTAGAAGCATGTAAGTAGATATTCAGTAACAATAATTAATGTCATATTAATTTATAACTAGAAAGAAAAAGAATTTTGCAAGGCCTAGTTGTCATGGAGTTGTTGTCAGTTACATTTTTGGTTATAAAAGCGGTATTTCCATTCAATATACGTGCATGATTTTTTATTAACAGTGTAATTTTATTAAAACCTCCTCATTCTTCTGGACTATGTTAATGCTGATTCCAAAGGAAAAACTGGTGTCAAAAAAAAAAAACCAAACACTTCTAGCATTAAGAATCTTTTTTATTTTTTTTCTATGGTGTTGGCTTTTTTTTTATTTCCTTTACAATTCAATCCTTCAAGATTACTGAGTTTTTTTTCATTCAAGATAAAATATATATGGTCAAAAGAGTTTTAAAAAGAAGTAAAAAAACCTCTATCAGCTGATGAAAGTGCAAAAGAATGAGATGAAGTCTTAGCTAACGGTTGGTAAAGTTTTGTAAGAACGATTTGACAAAGTTTTGAAAAGCTGAAGTGAAAATTCATGAACGAGGTTAGCCAATTTATTTTTATGTATAAATCCAGGTTCTATTGTTATCTCCTTTTCTACTTTGGCTCATATTTGAAAACCATTACAGGTAAAAATTAAATATATATATATTAAAGATATTGGTAATAATAACTCTCTTTCTACATGCACTACCAACTTATTTAGGCTCACTAAAATGCACTCTTTCTGTAACACAAGGGGCATAATATGCTTAATTCCACAGAGAAGTCAATAACTTAGACTCAGGGTAGGTGCATGCAGGCACCTGAGAAAAGTTAAGCAGTTATTCTCTAAACTGCTGTTGTATGTGTACTGGTCTCCCATTTTGACTGTGCTGAACTTCCGGACCTTATCACGTGTCTAGTTCTCAGTTCTGAGATGATGATTAGTTAAAACTCCTGAAGGCTCAGTTTTGTGTATATGTTTCGAGTACAGTAAATATACCTTGACTGCTTTGACCATTGTTATTTAAAACATCAGCAACGGCATGAGAAACAGGGGTTGCTGTCTGTAATATAACAGTTACATGACTTGTTCAGGAACGGAAAAGGTGCTTCTTCAGTAGCAGAGTCCTTGAAATTTATTGTAGTTGTTGCTGAGGAATAACATGCCTAATTACTTCTTAGAATCTGGACAACAGTACACAACAGGCTACCACACTCATTCTCAGAGGCAAACTCCAATAAAACTTCAACAGAGCAAGAATCAGTTCCTTCTTTTGTGAAGGTGTTCCACTAATTTCTTAATCGCCAATGTTCAGCTGCCAAAAGGAATAAGCAACAGGACTGTTAAAGCTCACTCATCTTGAATGTAAATAAATAGCAAATTTTGAAAGTTCTAGGTTGTTGATTGGTAAGAGATAGGTGGCTTACCATGGAGTGTATCTCATGGTTTCTTCTCTCAGCTGGCTACCTCAGCATACCCCATTCTGTTGGTTCTGGATTTCCTGCTGGGGGGGGAAAAAAAATACAAACCAAAATGAAACAGCAGCTCCTGAAGTCCTGTAGTTTATAGCCTGAAATTAAGATTATTTGATGATGCACCTATTACAGATATTTTTCCTTGTCTACCTAAGATGTAGTGCATACAGACTTCTACTTCAGAAAACCTCAGTCTCTTAATAAAGAATAAAGATAAAATGTAATATGAAATTACAAGTGTCGCGAGTTTCCAAAACCAGATTGATTTTTATAACAAGTCCTTTTTCCCTCTGCTAAACTGCTCTGAAAATGAAATATGCCTCTTTCGTGGTTTATGGTGCTATCAGCAAGATTGGTAGTGGAGACAATTTTTCATGCACCAAAAATAAATGCAGATCTCTACAGATGTCCCTAAAAAAATTCACTTGCATTTAGTCCAAGCTGTCATGATTCTGTTGACATAGGTTGTCATTTGGTAAAGCTCTTAAAATATTCTTTTATCCCAGCATTCAGAATAATTTTTCTAAGACTGAGAAAGATACATGGACAAGGAAAATTTAAATACTATATCAGCATAGAACATGTAAATGAGTCAGATTTTGTTGAGAGTATTCTATCTTTTTTAAAAACATTTTGGTCTAGTTGAAAAAGGGAAACAAGTTTTTGAACTTAAAAGTGCTTTTTCAGGTCTAAACCAGAAGCTGCAGATGTTTGCTACTACAACATGGCAGATACATAGAAGATGTCAAGATGCATTTAATTTTCAAGTATTCAGTCTTAATTGAGATCTTCATCTTAAGCACAGTAGTCTAATTTAAAGTTGATGGGTGACTCAAGTGCCTAATGTGTTGGTGTCATGAATTCAGCAGCAGCAGTCATTTTTCTCCTTCTTGGTAGCTGGTGCAGCGCTGTGTTTTTTTGATTTTTGGGCCTTGGAGCAGCGCTGATAACACCAGTGTTTTCAGTACTGCTTGGTAGTGTTTCGGTCTGGCCAAGGACTTTCTGAGTCTCATGCTGTGCCAGGGAGGAGGGGAAGCCAGGAGGAAGCAGAGACAGGACACCTGACCCAAACTGACCAAAGAGGTTATTCCATACCACAGCACGTCATGGCCAGGATGGGAAAATGGAGAGCAGAGACCCAGAAGGGTGTGGGGGTGCAGTGGGGGGTTCACTGCTGCGGGGTACACTGGCTGGGTTGGGCTTGGTGAGCAGTTGTATTCTTTTTCCTTGTATTTCTCCTGTATTATTACTGGTGGTAGCAGTAGTGATTTGTGTTATACCTTAGTTACTAAACTGTTCTTATCTCAACCTGTGGGAGTTGCATTCTTTTGATTCTCCTCCCCATTCCCCCGGGACTGGGGAAAGAAAGAGACAGGAGTGAGTGAGTGAGAAAACTGCGGGGGGGGGGGGGGGTGTTAGAGGTTTAAACCATGACAGTTGGCCTTCTCTCATATTTAGTGAAATTTTTATGAATTCATCAACTCTTGAAGGGAACAGATTTAGACTCCTACAAAGAGAGGGAAATACACAGACTAATTCTAATATCCAGTATTCAGTGTAAACTGCACAATGAGGTAGAAGATATATGTCCTGGTTTATGAGAATTTATCTGAAATTTGTGATTCTGGCATAAGCAAAAGTGATTCTTATTTATTTAGTAGTGGCAGCACTGTTGGATGGGTCTCCTAAACATCTTGCGAGTTTGACTTCGTATTTTCCTTTGTATCCACCCCCTGACCTTCTGCCAAGCCTACCATGCTTCATTTCAGGCTCTTTCTTTGTACCTAGTAATTAATGGCTTTCAATGTGTGTATGTATTATACAAACAAATATGATCTGACAGGCAGCTTTAAAGAGGTAAATGGTTGCAAAAAGCAGCTGAATTGGTTTTTCTTCTCGAGACATACACGCTGTCATACGTGAAATATAAAATATTTCTGCAATAATATTAATATCATAATATGAGGACAAACTTGTTTATATAAATACATACAGTACTTTATTCCTCACTGCTGATATCTGAAAATACTATGTTCATGCTAAGTAGCCTCAATCTGCACCCTCAGCTCCTCTGCTCCCACTTTAAATTTGAAAAATCTGCTGTCCACTGGTTCTTTAAAAAAAAGTTTTAAAGCTTAACTAGGTAACTTAACAGTAGGTACACTGTAAATTATTCATGCTAGCACAGATATTCTGCAGGGTCTTAAGTCCATGCCATGTAATATGAGAAATTATTAGAACCCATAACTAAACAGAAACAGAAGCAGACCAAAATGTTCCTTTTAACTGGGTCTAACACATCCTAGGAAAATATGTACTGTTTTCAGGGGAAGGTGATGTTGGTATATTCATTTGCATTAGCAGTTTTCTTTTATTCTCATTGGCATTGTGCTTTGCAACATTTGACAGGTAGACAAAGTAGTATACTGATTTTCCAGAAGACGAAAATGAAGGAAAGAGATTTCAATAGTTTCAGTCCTCTTAGATTTAGATCACTCTGAGGTTCAATCTGGTATCAGACTTGCCACATATCAGTAAGGAATTCTCAATTTGCATTTCTGACTGCCATTACGCATTAAGGGTCAAGTGGCTTTTGTTACAAAAGTATAGCTGCTGAAAATCTACTGCTGGGTTAATATGAAAAATATTTTTCTTACCTGTATTGTTACCTGAGATTTCTTAAAATAATGAAACTGAAGAAAGTCAACATAATGGAATTCAGCTATCATATCTCATTTGGAGTTTTGTTGTTCTACACCTTGGACAATATTAAAATACCCAATTTCATCTTGTTTTGAGTTAAGTTTATATTTAATTTAACTTTTGGTTTAGAACTACAGTTTGATATTTGCCTTACTACTCCTATGGAGGATTATTAATGAATGTAAAACAAAAAGTGATTGGTTAGATTTTTCTTTTTTGGAAGCACATTAGTTGACTTTTATATGAATTGGCTTTTACAAGTTGGCATTGTAGGCAACATTTCATTTTTGATCTTGTATTTTAATCTTCAAGCAATATCACATATCCTCTAGCAATATAGATTGCCATAGAGATGGTACTTGTCTTTGATTTGTATCTGACGCTCCTGTACAAGTTTGTTCTTTGCTGTTAGGCACTTACAATGTTTAACTTAGCAGTGATTTCTCTTCTGTTTACAAATTATTTCAGCATATATAGAATAGTTTGTCTTGCCATTTTAGGTGAATAAAACTATGCATAGGTAAATGGCCCATGTACAAATTAACTCAAGGGTTTGCACAGTAGAAATTTTCACTTGCAGAGTGCAATCTGACCTGCCTGGGTCAATGTTCAGTACCACAATAAACATGCTCACAGTCCCAAGGAACTGTTCCTTTTACTCTCTTCCTCACCTGTAAATAAACAAACAAACTCCAGAGCCAGAGAAACTAAATTGTATCAATGTATTATTTAGTTTATTGAGTCTGAACATTCTGGTTTTCGTTTGAGGCTTTTAACTTTCCAAAGACTTTATTTTACAGCTCAATACTGCAGAGGTATGAGTGACCTTGTTTTATGTCTTTCCTATTTTTGAATTGCAGTCTAAGGAAGGTAGCCATATGTAATATACATGCTTTTCATGAAGAATTTAGCTGAGCTTTACAGTGGGGAAGTATTTCTTTTATATTGTTGTTTGTTTTCCTACTTTTGAGTATTTATTCTCTGTTGATTCATTATTCCCGAACTCTGTTACATCTACTCTTTTCCATCCTGAACAGATGACTCTGATATCTTGAGGGATCCTGGTAAAGACGTATAAATGATGCTTACAAGCACTTCTAATACCTTAGTTCTATTACAAAGACTTAGCAGATAATTTGTATTTAGTTTCATTTGGACATGTTCACAGTTACTTTGTTCATATTTGATAAAAACTGAATTATTTTTATGGCAATGATTATTCCAGTTCACATTGTAATGACTTGATGAGAGTCCTTTGTAAGCATGAAGATTCACAATTTACACGACCTACTATACTGAAATTCTTCAGACAACCCTCACTTGAATGAGAGCTGTCCTTGAGCCGAGAGGACTTTTTTCTCCTATCGAATTTAGTGGCAAAATTCTCATTCAGTTAATGCTGAAAATTCTTGTCTTATAGAGCACTTGGTAGGAATGGAAACACAAAGTCTTTTAATGTGAAAATGTAGTTTCTGCAAAGCAGATATGTGTGCAGATGCCTTTCTCATCACAGCTGCTCCCAAGAGTTTGCTTTTGTTAATGGTCTTAATGCTCCTCCCTCAGAACAGCTCAACTTGCAACCTTAATTCTTCTCTCCTGGAGAGTTGTTTCCCATCCTTTTGCAGTTTAAACTGTCAGCCTCTGGCATAAGGGCTGCTGGAACCCCCTTGGAGCTCCCATATCAGGCCCAAAACCTGGTTTCAAGGTAGGGTTGCAAGGAGGCAGTGTGATTCTGTTTTCTGACAGAGAAGTTAACAATTTCATGCTATTGTTTGGCAGATTTTTCCAGTCTTAACTGAAGAGCATGTGAATGTCTTTTATGGGTTTTACACGTTAAAGTTTATGAGGTCTTCTCCCTCTGAGCAATAAACCCTTTTTTTAACAAAAAAAATGAAAAAAGAAGAAGGTGGCCAGACTTAGTGCTCTGGGAGTGTTATTTACAGTTTGAACACTCTTGAAATCTTCATGTAAAAACACTAAAATAAAGTCCTTATAAATTGTCCGGTATTTGTAAACTGTGCACTAACGCAAGCTGCAATAGGTTTTGTGGGTGTCGGATACATCTGAAAAACAGTATGGTCACTTAAGTATGTACAGCCATGTTTGATCAGTTATGGCAACAAAATAAGGTCTAAGTTTATACACTTGCATGCTCCTACCTGCTCAGATATAGTCCTTGAGTAATCCCAGTGGATACTATTTAACTTAAAAATAGCATTCAACCCTATAATTTCTCTGCTGGCAGTTAAGCATCCAGTGCCGCACTATACTCTACATGTTCCTTTATCTTATTTTCTTAATTAAAGTTGATGAGGCACTAAACAGTTGTTGCCTAAGATAGCTGGAAATAGCATTTGTATATGTAATAGCATAGAATAAATGATCTCTAATTTAGTTACTGATAGAGTAGGGTATGTAATATCTGGCAGGGGCTTTTCTGAAATGCAGTCTTCTACCAGCTGTAGGTGTACTTTGATCTTTTCATATCATGTCAGAAAGTAATCAGCCACATCCAAAAGCCTTACTTTTCTGTATTTTGAAGTCACAGCAATTTGAAGAGTTTAGTCCATTATCAATATTACATCAAGCTTTCTATTTCTTGGTCATTTCTGATCTTGTTGCTCTATTTCAGAGCTTGTGAGCCATCACCGTCATTCTGCTTTCTGACTTACCCAGTCTCAGTGGGACAGCCATAATTTTCGTTATTTTTATGAAAGGAGCCTACTGAACCATAACTTTTTTCTTGATGTGGAAGTTGGTGGAGTTCACTGGATGGGAATACAGACAGAAATCAAACCTTTAATTAGAACATTCTTAAACATTGTAATTCAGAATGTGGATCAAGCCAAGTTCTCCCAAGAAGAAGCTGTTTGAATTTGCTGTAACTAGTGATGGCTCTGCTGTAGATTTCACTTTGTGAGTTGGGCATATTTGTGAGTGTTTTTATATTAAAGCCAATCTGTACAACCTAATAGGAAAGGTATAATTAAAATTAATTTGATACTAATTTTATCAATTTGTAATGCAACCCTGTCAACTGAGTTTTCATGAATGTGATTGTAAGAAAGTCTTATCTTTTTGTCAGTGATCTCAGTTATTTTTATGGTAGTGATTATTGCAGTTCACATTGTCATGACTTGATGATGTGTTTCCTGGTTCTCATTGTCATGACTTGATGATGTGTTTCCTCGTTATCATTGCCCTGACTTGATGACGTGTTTCCTGGTTCTCATTCTGTAGGATATGATGATTTTTCCTTAGATAAGAATTTTCAAATATTTATTTTGTAACACTACACCACAGAACTAAAGAGGGAGAGGATAAATTGTTTGGCCTTTAAGAATAAAAGAAATTGTTTTCTATAAGTCTAACAGTTTTAGCTGAACTGTTTGGCTACATTGCCAAAAATGTGTTCTCATCAATGGTTTCTTCTCTCAGTTTTGATTTCATTTGTGTCATGCATGTATTGCTATAAATAGGTTTTAATTTACAGAAATAGGTAGACATAAACAGAAATTCAATAGCACCTTGATTTAAAAGAACATATAGCTTATTTGTTTGAATTGGGTCCAAGAAAAGTAGCATGCCAATAATGCTAGTACATCTTTGCACTTGGAGGTCATTTGAAAGAAGGTGAAGCTACTATAAAAATCAGGGATTATTTATGAAATGTAAGTGACATGATTCAAGATACATCATCTATGGAGAAGGAATAATCTTCATTATTGAGCAGAAGGAAAACACAACCAGTTCATTAAGTTTCCAATGTTTCTTGCAGTCTTTTAGTAGTACTAATATTTCTGTATTCCATAATCATCCTAAGTATTTCTGTCATTATCCACACACTTCAGTGTTCTCCTGTAGCTGTTTTATGCTCATATTATGCTGAAATGCAATCTTAATAGTCCTTTTTAAGCTCCTTTCCTTAGATATTATTTTCAGAACGTGTTTGTTTGCTACTTCTTATATTTCTGTATTTTCTTAAAATGGACTGCATAAGCCAGAAAATTTCCCCTTCCTGAGGGTTCTGGGCATCTATTTTTGTGTGCTTTGTTTGGCTGTACAAATCTGCTGCCTCTTAATGTAGCACTGGAAAATGATTATCAGATTACCTTTAATTTTGGTTGATGTATTTCTGCCAGCAGAAGCAATGATCACTGTAATAGTTTTGTTTTCCAAACTTACTTGTACTGTTTTCACTTGTACTATCAAAGGCAGCACATTACCAGGAGGGTTAAATATTTTACATTGGAGTGTTACATATGAGTAATGGCATTTAATTGTTTATTTTAGGCTCAGCCATGACTTTCATCCAGGCTTTCTGCATTTAATACAAACTTTTTCTGCGACAAAAGCAATTCTGGAGGGTCAATTCAGACTGCATATTAAAATTAGTGCTAGTGTTGGGATTAATGTGCTATAAAATTCTGCTTGCAAAGCTGCCTGTTTTAATTCAAGGCAAGTGAGAAGCATGAACATTAGATTTCGGGTCATCATCACAGAAAAATATATTTTCTTAAATCCTTTTGCTCCTTTGGATCACAGAGCTGTGTAAAGACTTCATTGTATCTTTCTTTGATTTTCTTATTCAAAAAAGGTGGAACATTCCTGCATGCTTTGCCATTCGCACATTCCTGGTGGTTCTATTTTCAACTCAAAATTTTTAAATTATCAACAGATGTGCTGATTCTTTTGACTGAAACAGAGAGTGAATTTTTCTACTGTATTTTGAATAAAGATTTTAAAGCTTTTACTGGTTATTGAACCCCGAGTGCTAGTTCTTGTTATCAGCCTTCATTGTAAACAGTATCTTTCTTACACCACATAAATCTTACTGAAGCCACTGGGGAGTAATCCTGGTATTAAGATATAAGTATGAGAAAGGGCAGCAGAACATATTTGGAGTGACTATAAAATGCACCTTCTAGAGCTAGACCCCAATAAGGTGTATTATCCCAATATTGCATATCCCAACCTGTTTTGGTATGTTTTGTTAGCCTATCATCCCCAGTTTCACCAAATGGCAAAGCAGGTAGCACAGTAATAATTGTATGCAATAAGTGTCCACAATCATAGAATCATAGAATAGCTAGGGTCATAAAGGACCTTAAGATCATAGAAGCATAGAATAGTTAGGATTGGAAAGGACCTTAAGATCATCTAGTTCTACCCCCCCTGCCATGGGCAGGGACACCTCACACTAAACCATGTCACCCAAGGCTCTGTCCAGCCCGGCCTTGAACACCGCCAGCGATGCAGCATTCACAACTTCCCTGGGCAACCCATTCCACTGCCTCACCACCCTTACAGTAAATAATTTCTTCCTTATATCCAATCTAAACCTCCCCTGTTTAAGTTTGAACCTCTTACCCCTTGTCCTCTCACTACAGTCCCTCATGAAGAGTTCCTCCCCAGCATCCCTATAGGCCCCCTTCAGATACTGGAAGGCTGCTCTGAGGTCTCCACACAGCCTTCTCTTCTCCAGGCTGAACAGCCTCAACTTGCTCAGCCTGTCTTCATACGGGAGGTGCTCCAGGCCCCTCATCATCCTCGTGGCCCTCCTCTGGACTTGTTCCAACACTTCCATGTCCTTCTTATGTTGGAAGCGCCAGAACTGCCCACAATACTCCAAGTGAGGTCTCATGAGAGCAGAGCAGAAAGGCAGGATCACCTCCCTTGACCTGCTGGTCACACTCCTTTTGATGCAGCCCAGGATATGGTTGGCTTTCTGGGCTGCGAGCACACACTGAAGCTGGCTTATGCTCATTTTCTCATCATCCAGTTCCAACCCCCTGCCATGGGCAGGGACACCTCACACTAAGCCATGTCACCCAAGGCTCCATCCATAATTAGCATATGCTTTGTGAGTAATTGGGATAAAATGCATCAAAACCTCTTGCACAGCAGAACACCCAGGAAACTTCATAGCTTTTGTGCACAATGGATTTGTGTGTCTCAATAGCTCTGAAGCAGGAAGGAAGTATTGTGAGTAGGACAAAAAAGGGATTCCACAGGGGGGAAAAAAAAAAAAAAAGGAAAAAGAGAAAAAATTCCAATTTAAGGAATATCATTTTGAAGTTAAGTTGCAACTATGAGGTTGAATTAGACATGCAGCTATTTTTCATGCAGTTTGAGTGTGAGATTCATCCCCCTTTCTGCTCCTGGACTGTGTTCATTACTGTAATTTATTTAAGTGAAAGTCTCATCCTTTCTCCTTGGTTATTTATTGACATATATGTACTCATGATACACAGATGCTGGTGTAATCTTTCATTCTCCTTCACCTTTGATTTTTTTTTTTTTGTTAATGATAATACCATTGCATTGTTTTTAATGCAACTGTATTATAATACAGTTTATTATTTTTATTTCTTACTCATCATCTTGAAATCAGAACTTTCAATAATACAGACAACAATACAGTATCAATAATACTTTATGATAGTGATTTTTAAGCAGATTTGAAGGCCCAGTAGGTCTTGACCTTCTGGTGCACAAAAGGAAACAGACACCATGTTGAAAATATAGAAGGGAGGAACCAATCATTTTTGTAGGTAGAACACCTACTTTACTTAAAAGGGCATGAAAAACGTTCATTAATATGTAATTAAAAGAAGCCTGAATTTTTTTCTTCCAAGAATGCTGACGCTATTCAAGGTATGTTTAGAGGCCAATATGAAACAAGGATGAAAGAAATAAAAAAGCAAATTGCGGTTTGCTGTTGTGAAAATACTTCTGGCTCACACTATTTCACATTTGAAATTTTCAAAGCTTGGTTTTGCTTAGCAATGTTTTAAGTTGTCTTGAAAAATTGCACAGCTCAAACATTCAGACTTCTGAGAAGTGAAACTAAACAAAATTAATTTGTCAGATAAATCTTTTTTCAACAATGTTTTCCCAGTGGTGAAACACTGAACTTTGTAATCTGGCTGCTTTAACACCCTTGGGCTGACTTGCTATATTTGTCTAAACAGGACTTAAATAAATGCAAATTGTCTGTCTTTTGATGGTTCTGAAGTAGTTCCCTTTTTTTTTTTCCTGGGGCAGGAGAAAATATGTCACTTGGATGTCAGGAAGCTTTTGAAGTTTTCAAACGGGACCATGCTGACAGTGTAACCACTGAGGACAACAAACAGCTTCTGAACCAGAGGTGAGTGTCACAGCAAGATACTGCTAGAGGCAAACATCTGAGAGTATGGTATAAGTCTGAGTAGGAATGCGTGAGTATTTTTACACCAGACATTCCACACTTCTATTGAGAACTTGGTACAAAAATTTTGTCTTTTCTTACTGGGAATATTTCATATTCAGAAGGCATTGAGTGGTGGCAGAATAAAAGTCTGAATAGAATATGAAAGTGGCATAAGGAATCTTAGTGCCTATTTCCTCTGGTTTTATTCATCTTATCTTAATAACCATGTTGAAGCAATGTGGTAATGGCATTCATGATCATGAATTATCTAGAGGAAGTAAGATCCATGTGACAGAATCAATTACTGCACTTTCCATTGTCAAAAATGCTTTACTAGCTTCAGCACTGAGCTGGACTCTAAGCTGCAAGATGTTTAACATATGCTTTTGTCTGTTGTTCCTAACTTGTTTGCCAAATGATTTCAGCTTCATTCTGTCAGTTTTGCACTCAAAACCAGAAATAATACTTTCCACCTCCACATTTATTATAAATAGTGGCAGAACATTTCAAAATCTTCCAGATGAGATTGTGAGAATGGCAAGACATTGAAAACATAAATTTCCATGAAGTGGACTTTAAACATCTCAGGAATCAAACCGCCAACACTTGTCCATGTTGTTTGGATAACAGTACTCTTTCAGTGTCAGTTTCTCTAGTGTTAACTCTCCTTGTACTGCAAGAGAAATACAAGGTTGTGAGAGTGGATATGCCAAAAGCAGATCTCTCAATCTACACTTGTAACTAAAATTTCCCCTGCTGGTTGGTGGGTTGGGTTTTTTTTAACTTCCTTTTTTTTTTTTCTGTTCTGGGTTTTTCTCCAAGGTTTCTTCTGCTCTGTTAACACAATTTTCCTGCTTAATAGGCACAAAATACATTATTTTCAAGGTCACTGAGTTTTATGCTTATTTACTTCAGTAAAATTGAGGCAAGAAATGATCTCCACATCTTTGTGACTTACTCAATATCTTGCTACATCTCGCTTTTCTGAACTGGTTAACTGTCTACCTGGTCTATAACATAGCCACAGGACACCAATTGTGAACGTATTGAACCTAGGTAAGAATTTATCCAAGTGAATTTAATGTTTAGTAATGCCTTTCTTCTGATCAATATGTCAGATGATCATCACTGAATAAATGATTGCCCTTCAGTCTTTTCTGGCATTGCTGTTTCTGGAGCAGAACAACAGGGTCATGGTCATGGTCACAGCATGATAATGGGAGCAATATAGTTCTGAGCCATGTCCTGCATATCCTCTAGTTAATCACAATTCTTCCATATTTTGTCTGTCTGTTATTACTATGAAGCAAACCAGTATTTCCTTCTGGTTTCAGAACATGTAATAGAGATGGGCAGAACATACAAAACTTGATGCCAGATTTGCTTTCTCTAAAGAACAAAGAGATTCATGCTAGTGCCTTGTGTAACCCCTCTCTACAATGCATCAGCTGGTTGCCAAAATTAGTGCTCATGTGAATGCTTATACCTTGGTGGAAGACAGCTTTCCCCTGCTATTTGCAGTCATTTTTATCAAAGATGCCTGTATCTCCAAGTTTACTGAGTTCATTAGAATGGATTTATATCCAGTTCATTCTGTAATTTGGAATGCAGCCTCTGAAATACAAGTTACACAAAAGCTCTGTTACCCAGACTGTTCAAATTGCACAGGAAGAAGTGTGTGAACACCACATGTTTAAAGGTTACCATAACTTTCCTTTATATGTAGGCCTCTTAATGTTAATAATTTTGTTTAGAGTTGCATAACCACTTCTGTCATACCACAGGCAGTTTTTGGTTCATGAGTTGCTTATTTTTAGCTGTCTTTTTTTTTCCTTTGGGTATTTTGAGTAGATTTTCTTGTCTTGCTATTTATCATAAGATCATAGAAGAGTTTGAGTTGAAAGGGGCCTTTAAAGGTCATCTAGTCCAACCCCCTTGCTATGTGAAGGGACACCTTCCCCTAGATCAGGTTTCTCAGAGCCCTATCCAACCTGGCCTTGAATGTTTGCAAGAACTGGGCCGTTTACCTCTCTGGGCAACCTGTTCCAGTGTTTCACCGCCCTCATTGTAAAAAAATTCATTATATCTGATCTGAATCTCCTCTCTTTTAGTTTAAAACCATTGCCTCTTGTCCTATCGCAACAGGCCCTGACAAAAAGTTTGTCCCCATCTTTCTTACAAGCCCCCTTTTAGTACTGAAAGGCCGCAATAAGATCTCCCTGGAACCATCTCTTCTCCAGGCTGAACAACCCTGACTCTCTCAGCCTGTCTTCAAAGGAAAGGTGATCCAGCCCCCTCATCATCTTCATGTTCCTGCTCTGGACTTGCTCCAGCAGGTCCACATCCTTCTTATGTTGTGGGCCTTATAGCTGAAAGCAGTGCTTCAGCTGGGGTCTCATGGAACTAGAGTAGAGGGGCAGAATCTCCTCCTTCAACCAGACCCTTAATTCCTTTGAGGTACACTGGTGCTTCCCTCTTGGCTCCTATTAACCTCAGGAGCCCCAGCTCATCTCTGTAAGACTTCGAGTATGCATTATATCATTCTTATAATTATTACTTACTGAAGTGCCAGTGAGCCTCTTCATCAGCCAAACTGTTGCTTGATCTGTGACATTATTCATATAGATGTGAATATACATAGTCATATATATGCAGTGTACTTTTTTTCCTGTAACTACCTGTGTATAATCAGTTAATTGAATCAAATAATGAAACACATTTGTCTTGTTTTAAAAAACATATCTAAGAGAAATACTGGTTTTGACATCGAACTTTTCACCTACTACTTCAGAGTTTTTATAGGGGCAATACCTCAGTACTGTAACTCAGTACCATCTCTGGCTTTCAAAAGTGGGGAAGCTCATATAGTTAAGGATAATTTCTCTCTGAAGCTCATTTACTGACTTACTGTTCGAGTGAAAGACAGTAGATTCAAGTTATGCCATTAGGACAGTTGCCTATGAGAAGTGGCTTTGTAAGGTGATCTACAGCTTAGTTTGCAGTTAATACATAGCAATTCTGTTTCATTTTTCTTCTGTACATTAAAAGCTGTTGACCTGCTTAAAAAAAAAAATTAAAAAAAATAAAAATTATTTATGCTCAGACAGAATCAGATTTCTGCAATTTGGACTTCCTATACTTGACTTCCAGAGAACTTAATCATATCCTATTTCTGAGCTCAGTTGTGCTCTGTTAGCATTATTTGTTTAAGGAGAAAAATGCATCTTATTTTCTGGTTGAAATCTACCAAGAAATCTTCCCAGCTGAGCCGCTCTGATCTAATATTGCACACTGCATGAAGCTTTTAAATCCCATCCTAGTCAGTATTTCCAGTAGTAAAATTCTACTGAGCTAACAGATATGATGTAAATCTAATTTCTTTTTTGTTGTTCTCCATTAATTTCTTTCACTGTCTTCTTTCCTTGCTTTCTGTGATTCAGCTGGCTAGCAGCTAACTTAGTTTTTCAGGAACTATGGGTGAGTTTCATAGAGAAGATGAGTCTCGCTTAGGTCATTTGTTATGATTGCTAATAATTAAAAATGAGTGAATATTCATCTACTTCACTACACGTCTGCAGTCTCTCAGACAGCCTCTGAGTTAGTCTTGGTTTATATTGTATGCTAAAGGTTTTTTTCAAAATTTTTTTTTAATTACTGGCATTTCCGTTCAGAGTGAAATCTTTGCAGAAACACCAAATTAATGGCTAAATTCCCTTTGAGGTTTCATCATTGAATATTTATCTTGTAGGTAATACACATGAACTCTTTTCAGCTGACAGTATAATTGTTCAGTAGCAATATCACCTTTATGCTAGGTAATGCCACCATTTTATTAGAGTGTCAGAAATTGTTTTTTCTCCTTCAATATTAGTGTCAAATCTAAAGTGTTTATCTGGGTTTTTTTGTTTGACTGTGATTCATAGTAGCAGATGGAATTTGTTGGGCTCTCCTAAATTGATGCCAAATTTTAGTTTCTGTTATTGTGCTAGTTTATAAACCGTGATATTTGACAAACAGATGCATGGCCAGTTCAACTTTTAGCAGTAATCTATGAATAAGGGCTGGATAGGTAGCTGGCTTCAACATGACCAGCTAAATATCTCTGTGAACATGAATCAGTCAATAGTCAGCAGGAGATTTGCCTCAGGAATTACTAAGTAATTGATGAGCGTTGTATTTGGCTCATGGGAGCTGAAGGAAAGAAAGAGAAAGATGTTTTGGGCTGTTTCCCTTTGATCTTTACACAATCTTCAAGGCCTACTTGGGTGTTCTAAGTTAACACCAGTGAAAAAGACTTACATAAAAGTCTCACAGATGCCTCAGAGGCTCCTGCCTTCTTTATATGAGAAACAAAAGTACTGAGGAACCCTTTAACTTCATCCATTCAGCCCTGTTGAATTCAGCCTTTAAAGGAAATATTCATGAGGAGATACAAATATGGACACCTGAAATTCTAGCTTGTTCCAGTTTTACAGGGAAATGGACTAATTGAGAAGGAGCACCTTTCCAAACTCCATCTCTCCAGGGAAAAGTTGTATTTCTATACTGTGTTTTGTCATTATTTGAGTTAGACAGAAATACAGTTTTTTATTTCCTCAGTTACTTTGGCTAGAATAAGACTCTTCCAGGTCAGCTGAAGGTTTGCTTAACAAGTATTACAGTTCTGCCTCAAAATTCAGCAAGGTTCAACTTGGACACAACCAAGTAACAGTTCAGAATTTCATGTCACAGATAGATAAGGACTATCTGTAGAAGAACAGAATAATGTAGTTTTGTCACACTTTCCTATATTTCTGTTTGAGAAGTTTCTTAATGACTGAGATGCACATTGTCACACAGCACAAACAGTGATCATCAGCAGTATGCAAGTTACAGGCTGAAATTTAAAATATCTTGGTAAGCAGAAGTTCTAATACTTTCAAAAATTTTGTTTTTGCTTGGCTTGGCTTTATTTTTGCTTTACTTTTATAAAGCTGTATGTTAAAGCATTGCAAACAATGTGGCATATTAAAATTAATATTTTGGTGTAATGTGAATATTTAAGAGAACCCATTTGTTAGAATTGAAATAACATAATTTTTAAAACTTAAAAAGTCAAACAAGTTTGTTTTGTTTATAGTATACCTATTATATATATATTATAGTATATATATTTTATATATATATATATATTATACTATATATTATAGTATACCAAATAGGTATACCTAGTATACCTATTTGTTGCATGGTTTCTTTCAGAAATACTTTCTTTCAGACCAAACAATCTTTTCTGATGGATATTTTTTTTTCCATTTAGTTCTACTTGCATTTAGTTCTACTTACAAATTACCTACATTTAGTTCTACTTACAAATCAAAAAGTAGTCCTGAGTAATTCTGTATTTTATGGTGAACAACTAGTTTGACTAGTTAGAGTAATTCTGTGTCATTATGCTTGCATTGACAGGTTTGCTGAAGCTAAATGCCTTGGAGAAAAAATGAATGAAGTAAGAAATAAAATAAGTGAGTACATTTTAACTTCAATTTACCTTGTAGCTGATGAAACCACGGCATCCAGAGGGTATGGGAAAAGACTATAGTTTCTAAGAGAAAACAGTCAATCTATTACTAAGGTTTCTAATAATCTAAATTGTTAGCTGATGGTAGCAGTAATCATTTTATTTACCAGTTTTGATTATTTTAAATACCATAATGTGAAAATTAGCTTCCTTCTTTACATGACAAGATCTCTGAAATCTATCAAAAGAAGTTAAGCTATTAATACTGGGTTTTCTGTATTTTATTTTGGGATAAAAGGATTCAAAAACATAATTTCAAATTGTGATATCTAGGGATTAGGGATTGTGTTTCTCTATAAACTTGTATAGCTTCTGATAAAGAAGATTTCATTGCTGAATTATTGAATTGCTTCTCTGCACTTTCTTTATATGTATTAATTAGAAAAATTTGGAGGAGTGTCTCAGCTTGCTGGGCTTTTTTGTCATTTTTTGCTTTAATGCCCAAGCAGCACATGCTTGCCTTCCAGTTTCAGATTGTTCAGAGCCAAAAATCTCCTATATATACCTGCAGCCTCAAGCTAGGTCTTATCTGATCCTACTAGCAGCATTTGATATATTCCTCATTGATTTCTGAGTTCTGTTGATTCCAAGCCTGTAGCTTCTTTCCTAGAAATTGACTATATAGGTTCTCTATCAGATGTGAAATACAGTTTTGTCCTCTATTCCTGAAGTCCATGGAGATCAGATACGCCTGTATGCACGCATTCAGGTGAATCAAGTCTCTTCAAGCTTCCAGGTACAGGCTGCAAAATACTAGATTCAAAGTTAATCTGACATCCTGGTCCAGTGGTTTAGACCTTGCTTTTAGTTTCTCTCCTCTTCCTCTTCGGGTGGCACCAGCATGGACAATGAACTCATTTTCATCAGTTCTTGTTTCGTAACATGAGCTAACTTCTGAAAAGGACAGAAGTCTTATGGCACTCCTGACAAATGCCCTGTACTTTCACCATAGCCATGATTATATTCTCTGTGGTTATGAATGGTAGCTACTGCCAGATTCTCCTCCCAAACACCTTTGGGTATACCACAAGTTGCTTGGAGATATTATGCACTATATTTAAAGTTATGTCAGCTATGTGGAAAACCTCAGACATGTTGGAACGGTGTTTTCAAACCACAGCACAAAGAATGTTTGGAAGGGATCCAGAATCAGAGACATTAGGTGCTGAGCCTTGCTGCAGCAGTGTTCTGAACACTGAGTTATTTCTGTTAAGACATGACACTTGAATCAAAATTGACTTCTCTCAGTTGGCTCATTTGTCTCCTTCAGATTGGTCAGAACATAAATGTCAATACAGAACTTGCACATGGATCTGTGCAGGTTGGCCCATGCTGGAAGAATTTTTGTATCCTCCTTGCAACTATGGGTCTCTCCAGAGTCCATGTGAGCTCACTTAAATCCTGTTAAGTAGACTTTTTCTTCTGGTAAACTAGGAAAAGCAGTTTAAACCTACTGTGAAGGACAATGGCAAGTGACAGGAAGCATCTCCAAGGTGATTAATGCTCTCAGCTTTTGAGCAGCTGTCTGCACTGGTGAGCATGAGCCATCACATCAGGATATAACTTGGTTTTCTCTGCTGCCATCTTGAAGTCCACAGCGTCCTGATTTCCTTCTATCTCCTAGATTTACCCATCTGTGATAAGTCTAAATGAGGTAGAGCCAAAGTCGACGCTGAGTCTCAAATGTCTTTCCTTGCTGAAGTTAAAATCCATTTTGGAGCAGGCACAGAGAACACCAGCAATAAGCAGCCGTATACAACCACATCTTTCTCAGTGCTTGGGGCTGCAACTGTACTGCTTGAAGAACAAGGCCTTACATACACCTTCTATTAGTTGCAAATGTCTTAGGAGAGAATAGACATTTGGAGGGTGTGGGAGAAAGTACAAGAAGTGGTGGCACACATGCCAGTCCTGAAGGTACCATTTGTAGTGTCATGCTGTGACAAGATTTGCGCGTCCCTTGAGATTTGCAGGAGTCTACTGTGCCAGCTCTCAGAAATAATGTAACAAAGCAGCAATGTAGGGTAGCCCCTCAAGGCTGTTCCCATGGATCCCAGCAAAATCTAAAAGAAGTCTTTGGTTTGCACTGAATCGCTGTGAGTTTTGCCCCAGTAACTTAGACAAAAGTTATGATAGCTATAGTGCAGTAAAGAATGGATTTTGCTACAATGAAAAGCTTCTGGTTTAAAATTTTGTTTTAGTTAAGTTCTTCAGTGTTAGAAATTAAAATGTGAAGTATATCTGGGGAGCATGAAAAATGCAAAAACCTGAGCACATATTCATATGTGTATGTAACCTAAAAACCCAAACTGATCCTTGAACAAAACAAGCAGGTGTATAACAAATCAGTAGTAGGGCACTGAACTTGACAATGCTTATATTCTTCTTATAGAAAATTGTAACAGGTTGTAGTCCACATGAATGTTGAAAAGCTGCTTTAAGAAAATGTAGTCCACAGTGAATGTTGAAAAGCTGCTTTTTTTTTCAGCTACCATTGTTCTAAAAAAAATTGCACAAAATTACACATTTTGGGTTTCTTTTGGATGTAAAGAGCAGTTACAAGTGTTTTCAAATTGAAAATTCTCATATTCAACCTTCTTTTGATCATAGTTGTTAATAAATCTACCTATTAGCCCCTCTCTAACAGTTATTAAGTCTTTGCATCCAGTATGACGCTTTCTGGCTTATTCAATACAATTACGCTAGTTTATACACTTTAGCAGCCTGAAATGATTTTTCAGTTAAGTTTGTCTTATCATAGCACACATACTCAGAAGATCCATTAAAGATGCTAAGTAAGGTTACTAACCTGCCAGATTTTTACTGAAAATGTGGTAGGAGAAATAAGAGTCATCTTTCATTCAGTTTTATTGTTGTTTCGGTTTCCCTGAGTATTCCTGGCTGTCTTCTTGTGCACAATCAAGAACAGATCCCATCAATATCACTTTCTGTTATTTCTAAGCTACCCTTAATAGTATAAAACTATGCACCACAGAGGCCACAGAGCTCATGTCACAGAGTCTGATTATATTTTGAGGTAGTAACATAAGTTAGCTGTAACTTTCATGTTCTAAATGCTCTTTCATTATGATTTCAGAAATACTAGTGTTTTGTGGTGAAAAAATACACAAAATATTCCAACCACTTCTCAATTACACTTGCATTTGAAAAACATCAGGAAGTTAGGTCTGGAAAAAGGAATTTACAGTAAGGTTTTCATGGTAGGCTTTTGCTGCTGTTATTTGCATAAAAAGATTAAGGAAACAATGTGATGGTGTAAGCTGGAGTTTAAGTGTAGAGTGACTATATCGGAAATGAGACATTGTGGCTAACATGCCTCTTTGCTACTATACAATATATTCCTGGATTCTGTCTCCTTTTATGTTTAATAGCACTGCAGAGAATGCAGAGATTTTTAAATTCTTTTTATGGAAAATAATATGTATGTCTTAGTTTTTTCATTATGTTTACTTTTAATAATGATGTCCTAGAAATAAGAAGGTGAATTTTACTGTAGGATGAAAATTGTCTTTTTTTGACACTGAAAAAAATGAAGAAGACAGATGTGGTTTTGAGCCAGGTCGTATTAGTGATCCTGTTTGCTGTGTTATCACGCAAACCCCTGTATAGGCACAAGTAAAGGAGCAGAGGGCTTTGGTGCAAACGCTGAGGGGCACTTCTTTCTGAAAGTCAGTATACTGAATAAATGCACTATCAAAAGGCAGGGAGACAAAGCGTGGATTTTAAACATGTAGACATGTCTGATTGGTTTGAGTTTGAGCTGCTCAGAACTGTTTCTATATGACTGAAGAATGTACCGAAAGAGTAGACTTTAAAAGACAAATACAGAAAACCAACAGTAAAACTGGAAAGAAATAACTTTCAGGTCAGGGAACTAATGAGAACTCTGTAGCCAGCATAGAAGTGGAAAGTGGGCCAGCACTGACATGCAAGTAAATTTTTGCATTTTTAGTCCAACATTAAAAGCTTTAAAAATGTGTATTTCACTGGGTAAGAAAAAGAAAAGTGTTATTTTCTTGTGAAAAAGCATGCTGTGCCACTGCAAGTGTTACTGTGTTTTATCATTTCCAAAGAGTTAGGGTCTCTGAGAGGAACTAGGTATCCTTTTGGTATTATTGAAGAAGACTTAAGGAAGAAAATTTGACACTGAAGCCAAGGATTTGTTTTCAGAATACTGATGTATAGAATTTCTTCTTGCAAAAAATTGAGTAACTGTGTCTAGCACATTGTGATTGGTTGACCTCAGCTGCCTGCCAGGCACCTATCCAGATGCTCTCTTCTGTTCCTCAGCAGAAAAGAAGAAAAAAGAAAAAGCTCGTGGGTTGAGATAAAGATGGGGAGATCAATTGCCAATTAACATCACAGGGAAAACAAAATCAAGTTGGAGAAAATCAATTTAATATGCTGCCAATTGAAATAGAGCTGGATGGTGAGAAACAAAGACAAAACCTCTGAAGTAAAATCTTTTCTCCTTATCAGGGTTAGCAGAAGTTTTACTTCCAGGATGCTGTTACCAACAAGGTAGTTTTACACCGTTACCGAGAACATTCTGTGTGAAAGGATTCTGACAATAAGGAGAATAAGCCTACATCTGAACAAATTGAAAAGCATTAAATAAAAACAAAAAGGCCCAACTGCTACTAAATTGGTCACAGAGCAGGTTAGGGTTGAGGGAATTAATAATACTGTTTTCAGTGTAAATTAATCTGATATATTTAGTCAGAAAGTAGTTGCTAAAGAAGTTGCCTATATACAAAAATGTGCTATATGTTAGATGCATTTAAGATTAGTAAAGATTTCCAATTCATCCCTATAAATGCCTGTTTCTTTTGAGGTATTTATGCCACTATTACATTTAGTTTTTTCCTAAAGGAAAAAAAAACCATACTAAATGGTATTTAATGCCCAAAGGGAAGCAGCTGTTGGTTTTAGTCTTTCCAGAAATCAGCTAACACTATGATTGAAGCTGAGAGAGGAAGGGCAAACTCATGTGGGAGTAATAACTGTGTGAGGAAACAGACACTCTTGGAATGAAAAGGGGTAGGTGAGTGGATGCTGATGATGCCACTATACCCACAAGAATGCTGAGATGTTGCGCTGCTCTGCTCATTTCAAGCTTTGATTTTAGTGCACAAGATCATAGGATACCAAAGCCAATTATAATCGTTAGTGAGGGCATGTCCTAGTATTGCAAAGCAAGATTATTGAAGAGTCTTCATTTAATTTGCTTGCAAATTATTCAAATAATTTTCCTAATGCATCACAGTTAATAGAGTGCTACACTGAAATGGTGATGACTGGAGTGAGGACAAGACATCACAGTGCTCATGGATAATACTGATTCTGATTCACTGCCTTATACCTTGCACTGTCATGTCTATGAATGCAAAGTTGATGTTAAACCTAATCACAAACTAAAATAACATTAAACCTGAATTTATAATTACTTTTCTCTCTATGTCTAAGACTCTATGTATACATTAAAAAATTATTCTGTTATGGTCACTCTCCCTCCCCATGGAGATAGGCCAAATAGACCTACTTTTAAACTCCAAAGTATATTTTGTGCAAGGCTTTCCTTTATACCTGCACAACTTTATGAAGGGAACTGAAAGCAACCTTCTTGCATAGATAAGAAGTTAAATCAGATGATGTTTTCTGAGCAGAGGCAGTCGGAGAGCTCTCCATTGTCTACATTGCACATCTATATTGTTTTAGGTCCACATGCAGCCAATAAAGTACTTTGAAAAAGGAGAATCAGCTAAGAACTAGAACACCAAGGATGATGTTGGGACCATGATTATATGGATTGAAAGAATTGAGGGAAGTCATGCATGGGCAAAAAGTATTTGTAAACCTTTGGGTGAAAAAGTACATGTGCTTAGGAAAGATAGAATTTCTCTGTTGAAAAATTCCATGCCTTATGTGGAACCTAAATGAAATGAAAATTCTGAGATTATTTGCTATATGAAAATAAAATTCATCAACATCAACATGTAGCTTTCTTAAAGCTCAGTATTATTTGGTAGTATTATTTATTGATTTTTATGTTAAAATAAGTGTTCTGAATCAGAGACATTAACTTACTTGACATTGTTTTAGCCATGAGTGAAGTGAGGTTGTAATAAGGGAGGAATTATTGTGCTTTGAAATGCCTTCCATTCTTCAGTGTAATATTCTGAGACACTTCTTCTATGGAAAAAACCATTGAAACTTCATAGCTGCTGATTACTATAATTCACTGTTCTAGTTTAATTCCAAAAAGTATCAAATACTTACACGGACTTATATCTGCGTATATATCGTATATGCTCAGTGAATTTTACTGGAAATGAATTTTACTGGAAGTAACTAGTGCAGAAGAAAAATGACAAGATTGGATTTAAAAAGGGATTGAGAAACTCTGGGAAGAAAAGTTACATTCCACACGCAAATCTGGTTCAAATGAGATGCAAACAACTCAGAAATAAATGAATTCATTATGCAGATTTAATGAACAGATAACTCAATAATATCATCCCACATTTTATTCTTCAGGTAGCTTAGCATGAATTGCTGCTCTCAGCAGAGAAAGCTCATGGAACCTGAAATCTCAAAATCCTCCCTTAAGAAAAACTCTTGCTGAGGTCATTTTGAGTTCTACTTGTGTAAGGATTGAAAAGAAAATCCTGAAAATATTTCCACATTTGACTTTATGATTGTTTTAGTTGATAAAGCATTAGACGTAGTAGTAATTGTTTTAAGCAAATAGCATCACTTATATAATGAAATTTATTACTATATAATCCACCTTTGAGGTCTTCAAAGCTACCTCCTTGAACTGCATTCAAAATTTCACCAAGCTTTATACCACTGAGGCTGCTCAGCCTTCTTCTGATGTTAAGAGTAATCCACTGTTGTGCACTCAAGTCTGTCACTTTTAGGATTGTCCTATGTTTAAAAAACCTTTAAAGATTTTCTCATTTCTGATCTTTAGAAATGGTACTACAGGTATGATGTCTTTCAAGTGCTTTTTCTTATTTCACAAGCAAGTGTTTCATTGTATGGAAGTTTTGTATACTGCTTTTAAACATTACATAGATTTCTGTATCATGAAAGACACAACTTGCAAGAGCAGCGAGAGAATTTGCTCTTTGCTGTTTATCTTGTTCTTTCATCAGAGCCATTGCTGATGTGGAAAGCTCCCTGAGAAACAAGCATTAACATATTCACCAATTCTTGGCATTAAAAAACTAAGGATCCCAGATTTCCCTTATAGACAGAAATTGAGCATTGCAGTGCATCTAACATGCTCAGGATATGCTGACTGTGTGCCAACGGGGCACTCATGCAACACATGCTGTGCAGCGCATCCAACACGTCCTGCAGGTGTCAAACATACTGTGTGTGCCCAGATGACTTGTACTAAGCCTGCTCAGTGTCACTCTGTATGCATTCTGCATGTACAGTGATTTATGTGTCCAGGATTTCTGGTTGCCTGGCAGCTGCTAGCATAGCTGGACTTCTTAGTACCTGAGAAATTCCAGGTGGACAGCCAAATCCGTGATCTTGAACAAGCAGTAGTTTACCATCAGAAGCAGGAGATTTGACAAGCACACATCAGTGGAGACTGGAAGCTTTCTGGAAAAAAAGAAAAAGCCTGCTACATCACCACTTGTGTCCCAGCGCTGGGATATACATGTATAAAAATAAAGCCTTGATACACTTAGTCCCCACTGATTTCTTCTCTCCTGGGAAGCTGCCATGTTGCAGATGTTCTCTGCTACTTAGCAGAGAGTCAGTCTTGGTCTCAAGACACAACAAGTTGTGTCAGAAAAAGGAACACAAGTGGTATTTCTACTATGCTTAATCTCAGGTGTGTAACTGTGCTGTTTATTCGTTAAGAGGTGTCAGTTACGACTAATGAAACAAAGATCATTAGCTCTGCAAAACCTGCTGCCATCTGTAAGAAAAACAGAAGAAACAGGCCACGGGACAAACAGTCCCCTAGATGTAATTTCCCAGCTGGGATGTTGTTCAATGTGGCCCAGTGCCTAGAAGCCCCAGTCTGTTTCTGATCTGCAGGTCAGTTTCAAAGCAGTTTTGTAATAAAGGAGGCATGTTTATGTGTCTACCAAAAATAGCAGTAGCTGTTAAAGCTGAAGCCGTTTAGCATGGCTGACACAGTCTTCAGATTCTTCCTCCTTAATTTCTTGGCCCAATTGTTTTGCAGGCTAATGCTGAAAAAACATGGTTCCTATGCATGTTTGTTTTGGATAAATATCTAATCATCGTGCCATTGTGACTAAAGTTTTGGAATCTAGTTTTTAAATGTTACATTTTGAATTTTGGAAGCATGGATCTGAAAACATGGAAAAACAGCTGAGTTTCTGCAGATTTTATTTTCTTAACCAACTGCAGTTTGTCCTTTGTTAGAAATGTTATTTACTTTGCTTTGCTACATCTTATTTTTCTGCTTGGTTACAACTCCTTCCATTTTAAATTATTTTCTTCTTTCCATGATGAAATATAACTAATTTTCACCCTGATTCTGTTAAGGTTCTTTTTCTACCAATGTCCAACTCACTTCAGGCATGATTTCTATGGCTCAATTTAGCCAGGGATCTGTAGAGCACAATATAAAAATGCTGTGATCTCTCACAGCATCTTTCATATGATCTCTGACAAGGTGCTGTAATGCAGAACAGATGTTGGGCATCCCACACAGGCCTGACAGATAGCTGCGAAATATAACTGGTTGCCGCCATCTTGGGGCAGACTCAGCCTCAGACTGTGATGAAAGTTTCCATGACCTATTTTCTTGTTCTAGGAGCAGCCGGTTGGCTCACAATAGAAAGCGAAGACTGACAGGAATATATTTTTCTTTCTTGCTAGCAATTCACTGATAAGTTCATGTTAATGAATTTTTTGTTTCTTCAGTGTTCATGGTGTGTCAGAGTAATCAATTAAGTGCCTTGGTTGTAATCCACAAATCCTATTTTTTGTTTACATGAGAATTTTTGCATAGAATCTCAGAAGTGACGGCAACACGAGCAGGGCTCACATTGTGTTGGAGTAGTTCCATTTGCTAAGTGTAATTCTTAACACCCTATGATTACGCAATGAATAATAATGCAATACTTTTAGCTGAATGATAGTCTCCAGAAATCTGACAGTGAGATGCGCAACCAAGGAGGAAAACCAGACAAGAATATAAGCTCAATTATAATAGCCTGTAAAGCATCACTATGCTTTTCTGAAATCAGGAGAGACAGTCCGTCTTTGCTATACTTACTGTAGGAAATGGAAACATAATAGGTCTAACTCTTGCCTCACTTGTGGGGTACACGTAGATTGATGGCAGCTGTATCAGCTGTCTGTTCAGCTACTGCTCCATCATAGGTCGTAGAATCGTAGAATCATAGAATCATAGAAGAGTTAGGGTTGGAAAGGACCTTAAGATCATCTAGTTCCAACCCCCCTGCCATGGGCAGGGACACCTCCCAATAAACCATGCCACCCAAGGCTATGTCCAGCCTGGCCTTGAACACTACCAGGGATGAAGTGTTCACAACTTCCCTGGGCAACCCAGTCCAGTGCCTCACCACCCTTACAGTAAAGAATTTATTCCTCATATCCAATCTAAACTTCCCCTGTTTAAGGTTGAACCCATTACCCCTTGTCCTCTCACTGCCGTCCCTCATGAAGAGTCCCTCCCCAGCATCCCTATAGCCCTTCTTCAGATATTGGAAGGCTGCACTGAAGTCTCCACACAGCCTTCTCTTCTCCAGGCTCAACAGCCCCAACTTTCTCAGCCTATCTTCATACGGGAGGTGCTCCAGTCCCCTCATCATCCTCGTGGCTCTCCTCTAGACTTGTTCCAACAGTTCCATGTCCTTTTTACGTTGAAGACACCAGAACTGCGCACAATACTCCAAGTGAGGTCTCATGAGAGCAGAGCAGAGGGGCAGGATCACCTCCTCTGACCTGCTGGTCACACTCCTTTTGATGCAGCCCAGGATACCATTGGCTTTCTGGGCTGCAAGCACACACTGCAGCCGTCTCATGTTCATTTTTTCATCGACCAACACCTCCAAGTCCTTCTCTGCAGGGCTGCTCTGAATCTCTTCCCTGCCCAACCTGGAGCTGTGCCTGGGATTGCTCTGACCCTGGTGTAGGACCTTGCACTTGGCATGGTTAAACTTCATCAGGTTGGCATCAGCCCACCTCACAAGTGCGTTAAGGTCCCTCTGGATGGAATTCCTTCCCTCCAACGTATCAAACTGAACCACACAGCTTGGTGTCATTGGCAAACTTACTGAGGGCGCACTCAATCCCACTGTCCCTGTCACCAACAAAGATGTTGAACACGACCGGTCCCAGCACCAATCCCTGAGGGACGCCCCTCATTACTGGTCTCCAGCTGGACATTGAGCCATTGAGCACATGCTTGGGCAATTCAGAGAAGACAGAAAGAAATATCTCATTGCTATGCCTGTCAGTCCTTAGTTGGAGTAGGATTTGTCTTCCCTGCTCTGTTAAAGATGAGACTGACAAGACAACCAGGCAGCCCTAGAAGCTTTCTGGCAGCCTTTCTTCTTTTTCTACTCCTCCCTATAAGAAGAGGATACCATCTTCAGTAATCTAAAATCATCTTTGCAGCAGCATTCAGGAAACTTATTTTGGAAGGTACAAGTCTTTTGGCTTCAGGGAGCAATGCATATGTTTATGCCAATGCTAAATATTGTCCATTGTTTCAGAGTAACTTACATATGTTTGTATTTCCTTTCAAACAATAGGCAATGCTGCTGAATGGGTCCTTAGAATGAGAAAACACCATTTGTCAAATGGCTTATTCAGAAAATACCAAACTGAATGAATTAATATGATCAGCTCAGTTATGCTCCCCTGATGTGCTATTCTTTAAACAGGGGAACCTTATTAGTGAAACAGTCACTCCATGCCTAAGATGTTAATGTTTTCTTTGGGTCTGTGTTGGAATCTACATGTGTAAGAAACATTTTCGTTTTCTAATTATTAGAAATAATGTTCTGTTCTTTAGAAAAAGGAGTATTTTCAAGGGAACTAGTTATGCTCAGGAAGAAACTAAGTAAACACTTTTAACTTAAGGTTTTCACTAGGTAACAAAGGTAAATGGACCAGGCTTCTTGGATTAAATCAAGCTATGATCTGCCATGGCTATAAGCTTGGAAGACTACCTTGCAGCAACAGATTTTCTGCTTGTAGGCTGTCTACAGATTGAAAAAAGGTAGTCGTTGCTGGATTTATATGCTGCATTTTGCTGGTTTGTTAGGCTAATGAGTTTATTGGTCAGTCTATTCAATTTGTTCTTTTAAAGAAAAGATGCTGGATAATAGTTAATGCTATATTGTAGGGCTTTTTTAAAATCTTACAGTCTTTTGTACAAGATGTTTTCCTTTATCATGTTTGTTTTTAATACTGGATGGTAGGAGATTTTTGTGAGTGAAGAATCAAACCTTCAAACTCTAGAGAAGTAGACCTTAGCTTATTCAGAGTAGCACTGTTTGTTAAATAACAAAATCCCTTCATGAGCACAGAAATAGTAATTTGTTTTTCATAGGCTCCTGTCGTTCATTTACACATCTGTACAGCATTCATGCAGAGTTATAGTATAGGCAGACATGCTTACATGTACTAAAATATAATAGCTACCTTTTTCTAATCAAACTAATTTCTAAATCACGTAAGACAAGTGATGTCACCACAGCTGGTAGTGAATATTGCAGAAGTGCAATCAACAGAGAATAGCTGTGTTTTGAAGATGTTCTCATGCACTTTAGTTAAGACTGAGGGAAGATGACTGTTCAGAGCTGATGACATGATTATGCCATTTTATTTAGAATCAGGTTGTGTTTCAAATTGTTGAGCAATTCAAGAAGCAGACAGGCTTATCCACAACAGTAAATATATATTGTATCTTTACAGGTAGCTATTTCAGTTTTTATTGGGACGCTAATATGTGTCTAACACTTAAAAAGCCATTTCTTAAAGGCTTGGTGTACATGCTACAAGCAAACTAGCACTAAAAAAATAAGTTATACACCCATTCGCACTCTGACCTTGTTTCTGTCATCCTGAAAACTTGACATGCCCTTAAAACGTAGTAGGATATGTAAGCAAATACAGCACAATGTTTTTTCTTTGTTTGTTTGATTTTAAATTTTGTGCCGTATCTGACAGATTCCTAACACCAGTCTAAGTGTGCCACATCTGTCCCCAATTCACATAGTAATATGAGTTCCATTCCAAGACGATTTCTTGCATAAAAGCAAAATTCTAAGATGTGGAACTGAAGGATATAGTGAGGCCTGGAACTCTATTCTTAATTTTCTCTTGGGCAGTCCTGTCCAGGAAAAGTATCACAAAATTAAACATCACCAAATTGTTGCATAGAAATTGCAAAAATTTCTACTAAAGCTATGAAGGCAATATTAGAACAGAACAGAATCATGTCCATTTTATACTTGGATATGTTCACTCTCTGTTTAAAATATTAACTGAGACCAATGCATTATTACCAGAAAACTTGTCTTTGACTTTGCCTATTTGTGCTTTAAGACTCTATATATTTATTTTTTTAAGCTTCTTAATTGGGACATTAAAAGTAAAAAATAGGACCTGCATAAAAACTGTTGGTCTGACTTCCTTTTCCTTATTCTTCCTCTTCACATTAATTTCTCAGAAACAATCAAAAGATAAGCTACATTTAGTCATATGAGCACCAAAAGCACTAAATTCACAGATTATGATTCCTTATCTGTATGGCATTGTTTTTCAGTCATGCTTTTTGGGTCAACTTAATATTTAATTCATGAACAAACAGATGTGATAAACAACAAAGCAACAGTTTCCAGATGTGTATCATTTCTGTCTTTTTTCCAGCGTATGAAAAGAAGATAGATACAGAGAATGTTTGTTAACTTTGAACAATACCTGAAGTAGTACTCTGGCATCTAAGCTATAGCTTAACTGCACCTAAATTTTGGAGAGCTGTCTAGGGAGGAGAAAAAAAAGCAACAGAAAAAAAAAACCCACCAAAATAACCTTATTCACTTTAATTCCTGAAATACAACAAACTGCCTTCAAACTGCCTTTTCTAGTGCATATAGAAGGACTATTTTACTGACTGAGCTGCTTATCTCCTACCCACTGAGAATCCAGAAATACTGTGTACTTCTGCTAAATTCTCTTGGAGTGTGCTTGCTAATAAACATCCATGCTTGGCTAAAACAGCCTGGGTACCATTGAGTCCAACTTAACAAAACGCAGCTGAGTAGTGACAATCAACCTTGGGATAATAGAGTAAAAGTCTGTGCATTTGTTTCTAAATTCAGAAAACATCCAGGTTCTGAGTTCCAGTTTCGAGGAGATGTTGAACTGCAGTCCAGAGCCCTTGGTGCTGTTAGGCAATACTGGAATATCTAGGATAACCATGTGGACTGTTAGGACTTTATTTGCGCTAGCCCCTTCCCATACTCTACTTTCTACAGAAAGTAGTTCTGTGCCTTTGAGTGAATGGGAGCTGTGGTATATGCTAGCATTTCCCTCATTTGGATAAATGGGATCTGGGGGAACACCTCAACAATTAAGGCCTATGCAGCCAGTGACAGTCTGTACTTAGAGGAAGAAAGAGGTCCAGAATGCTGTCACAGGAGAAATAAATTTTCTCTACAATTTTGCTCTGTAGCCCTATCAAAGCATTTTCTTCTGTAAAAGCAAAAATGTATAAAAGGCTGTTAGAAAAAAAATGTGGGATAAAGGGTTCTGTGGAAGTGCAGGCCAAACAATGAACAGTTGCAGGAATGCCCACCAACCAGAAAGTGTAAGTAACCATTTTGTGAGAAAAAAGTATAATATAATCTGGCCAGAACTAACAAGAAGATGTGGGGTATGGGGAGGAGACTTAATATGAAGGTTAGAAATAAATGTATAGAAACAGGGACAGAGTTGAGAGGACTCTGTCAAGTAGCTCAAAGAATAACCAGTGAAGTAAAATACAGTCATCCTATAGCAATAAGTGTCAGAGACTGCTGTCTCATAAACTTTCTTATGAGACAGCTGTCTGTAAATTTGATCCTGCTTAAAGATACTAAATGTGTCAATAAAAAACTGTTATTGTCTCATCTGAGTATGTCAAGGAAGGGAACATGCCCCTGACAGATGCTTTAAATAGTAAACTGAAAATGTGCAGTAATCTACATCATAGTAAAACGTATGCAATATCTGTGATATTTGAACTTCAAAGAATGAGAACATGTTGAGGAAAATGTGCTTGTTTGTTCATGTGTTGAGTTTAAGCTGCAGTTTGCAGCTATGGATTTGGTGTGGAAGTCATGATTGTGCTTCTGATTCTGAACCTGTCTTCCTTTCTGGGAAGCAGCATTGAGCCAGATTACTAGAGCAGATTACTTTGCCTCTGCATATTTTCCTGATAGAGCTGACTGAAATGATTTTGCAAGTGAAGAAGAATGAAGGTTGCAAAGAAGAGTCAGAATTTGCCCCAGATATCTCTCTGTGTAAAGAAAGGCTGAACAGTTTAACTGCTCTTAGTGCTGCAGGGTTTTGGGTTAAAAGAGAATGTTATTTTTTTATTCCATGACTTTTCTTGTCAGATACTCTTTATCATAGGTTTTGTTCTCATATAATTTCAGCACCACATTTTCAATAGTCTCTAACACATCTTGTAAGATTTTCAGTAACTATCTCTGAGTATACTCCATTTGAGAAATTTCTCCATTCAAATATCTCCCTTTGGGTTCAATGTCTCCTACATTCAGAAATCCTTTGTAAGCTGTTACAACTCTGACCTCAAGCTCAGTTAAAGATGTGTCTCTAAAAGACCCATGGAAGTTATGCGATTACCCTCCTCTTTGTCTCTAAAAGCCTACCTCGGTGATTATTTGCCAAGTATACAGCTTTAATTTGTGCTCATGAAGCAGGACTCCTCATCTGACTCAGATACAGCATCCTAGTTGCGGTGTGAAGCTTTCAGGATCTCCTGGAAGGAAGGACTTCTTAAGCTAAACAGAGGCTTGGAAATTGTAAAATAATAGGAAAGTATCAAAAAATAATGAGATGAGAGGTCATTGACAAATGCTCCAGCTTGTTGATTAAGTCAGAAGAGACCTTGCATGAAGTTAAAGGTCTATCCACAACAATAACAACAAATATTCTCAAAGGGAGGGAGTTAAGGTTGTATGTGTACTTGTCCAGTATTTTATCCTTATAATAGTATTATATGGAAGGTCTGATAAAGCATCAGAGAAGCTTTAAAACCTGTAATGTAGACTCAAAAATCTCAAAATACTTTTCTAAATTTTTTTTATTGTAATATTCTCATTTTTGTATTGCCCTGAAGCATGTGCAGTATTGTCAAAGTATTCATTGTCTGTAATAAACTCAGCTCCTTGAAAAACTCTGGAAGAACACAAAGAGAAGAAGCTGAAGGACAGCTGTGCTATTAAAGTTATGGATTTTGTCATATTTAGTCAGCATATGTATACTTCCCTCTGCTTTACGTCAGTCTTAATTAGACTTCTCTATTCCATTTTGTCTTCTCCATTTCCCTCCTTGCTTTTGTCTCCTGTCACAAAGCTGAAGTTCTATGTTACCAGTTCATCTCTTTTCCATACCTCTGGATGGTACATGTGTCCAGAAACCCAGGCCAAAACCAACAGATTTATCACAGTCTTAATGACAGCTGGCTGCATGCTGAGTGAATTCTTAAATTCCCAAAACCTACTTTTTTGCCAAATCATGTGGAGTTGCAGCATTCAACATTTTACTGGGACTGTTATCTTCAAATGAAGAATGACTCCACTGGAAAAAAAAATTATTTGGTATCAGCTGCAGACCTATTTTTAGCTCCTTATTTGGTGAAACTTCAGAAAACATAATAAGCCATATGTTGAAAGTTGTTCTCCAAGTCTTAAATTCAATTTTTGCAAAACAGATTTAAGTATCACCTTGTCCACAACTTTACACTGTTGGAATAAGAAGGCATGGGTTTTTTTGATGAGAATGTGATTCTCCATATTCCTCTGGGTAAATATTTGTTTTTATGAAGGTTGTAGAACTGGTAGTTCTGAAGGCTGGAATCTTCCATTTGTTTATATGGGAAGGACTGTGAAGGCAACAGTACTGGCATCATCCCCTGCTTCTGTCACTTGTGAACTTCAAGCCTTGAATTGGGGTGATGGAGTTCTCAGAAGCCGAAGTAGAGCAGGTCAGAAACATTCATTCTCTCCCACAAGTATTTGTAATAAAAACAGAACAAGGCTACTTTAATCAAAAACATGTACTGAAGATGTTAAGGTTTTGTCAAAAATTAGAGTTTCTACATTAAAACATTTTTTTTTTCCAAAGAAAATCTAAATAAACTGTGAAATTTCAAATTGGATTAAAACAAATTGAAATATTAAATCATATATGTCTAAGTCTTGGAAGAGAATTAGTCAGGTGCCTCATGATTCCATTATGTCCTCTGAACAAGAATTCCTGTTTGGACTACTTTTCCCATAATACAATTATAGTTTCTCCTCCAGGAAGTTTTGTGTGAAGTGAAGTTCAGTTTTTGCTGCCCAGAAAAGGCAGTTGGGACTATGTGAATTGGATGAATGTCACCTTTCTATTTCTATTAATAGAAGAAAAAAAAACTTTTTTGGTATAAAAATGGTAAGACTGGATTTTTATTTTTCTAGCCGAAGGAGGTTTTCTTGGTTCCTTTCTGATTACAGTGGTCTGTTTCCAACTTCTCATTCCTTCATAAAGCTGCCAAATATAAGAAAGGCAAGATTTCTTACATCATCATGGTCCATATCATGGGTGGAGCAGAACTGTAAGAAGACTAGAATGAGGCAGGGGAGGAGCCTCTGGGATAGTTCCGCACTGTTGGCTGGCCTAGCAAAGCTGGCAATAAAAGTAGGGCTTCTGCAGCCTTTGTGCTCTCTGTCCTAGCTGTACTGAAAGTAAATTCTAGGTAACTGAAAGTCAGGCCTCTTGGCTGTAATAATTTAAAGACCCGTGCCCATATTCTTGTATTTCCACATATTAGTATTGATTGCAAGCTATGCTCTATTTGATCTTACTTTCACTGGCTTGTTTAGCTTGCTTTTTTTTTTTTTTTGACGTCATTGCCACTTGAAATGCCACATTTAGATTGCTGATAATCTGTTCCTAGTATGGTTAAAGAAAGAGAAATAATGATACTAAAACCGTTTATTGACATGATTGAGAACTTGGGTGTTACCTTTATTTTCTGTTGGATCTTGATGAACAGGATGTTCTCACTACTAGAACGTCTTCAAATAACCATGGCATTGCCTTTCACAACTCATAGTGCTTAAGAGAGGGAGTTTCTGAGCTCTTACATGAAGATAAATATATGGTTTTCTGAGGCACCTAAATTAATATTAATCCACTGAGGTGAATCGCAAGATTACTACAAATTGTTTCATAACTGTCTCATGGCTCAATATTGAGTAAATAACATCACCCTGTATGATATAGTACAATAGAATACAGGGATATAAGTTTCCAGAATAGCAAAAGCAATTTGAGGAAAAACCTGCTGTACTTAATCCAATTTTGCTGAGTATTGACATCAGCTGAGTTGCTTTATAAAGTTTGCAAAGCACAAATAGCCTGTATGGTTATGTTTTTGCTTTATTGGTTCCATTAATATCTATGAATAATGGCTTCCCATGTGGTAATCTAATTACAGTTTGAAATAATTAGTGAACAGGGACAGTGTCATAGATCAAGGAGGAAATTAATAAAAGGAGGGTAAAGGTGAATTTTATGGGGCATGGGAACCTAACTAGGAATAATAGTTAGGAGTTAGTGAAATTAAAGAAAAAATTTCCATTGAAGACAGTGACATCTGGACAGTGAGTTGTGTTAAGTAGTAGAACTTGCAGAAGCTCTATCACATGCGGTATTTAAAACTGAGCTGTACAAACAGGAGCAAATGGACTGTAGGGAACCACTTCTTCACTGTCAAAGAGGTGGACTGAATGACCTAATATCTGATTTCCACTGCTGAACACCTATAAGTCTGTTTGAACAGATACTTGGAATTCTGTATGTCTTCTAGCCTCACTTGGACTTCTTTTGTATCTAGCAGCAGGAGATCATTATCCTGTAAAAGTGCTTGACAATAAATAGCTTAATTTTCAGTCTTTTTTGCTGGATAAAGTTAAATCTTAGGATATGTAGAGCCAAATTGTGCCTACTTGTTTACTTGCAATGGCAAGAAGGAAAGAACTCAGAAAACTACTTGTCCTGTGGATTACAAAAATCCGCTTAAATTGGCCAGCAGCGCAGGGGTTTCCAATTAGTGGGAAATAAGCAGTGCCTTCATTGATTACTGACATTTTGAATTCTAACTGTCTGCGCTTTGTGTCGTTTGTAGACAATCTGAAAGGAAGGATAACCCAGAGGCACATTCAGAAGGCAGCTCTAGGTAAGAGTAAATTGTTTCATATGCAGCAGGTTACAGCAACGGCAACAAACTCTCCCAGGGCTGAATCTGCTTGTGGAGCAGGTTGTTTTTCTATGATAGTTTTTGCCACAATATTTCTACAACAGTCCATACCATAAAGAACGTGGACTCTGTGAACTTTGCCAGAAACCTGGATCAAAAATGTATCTTATGGCATGTGTGGTATGAAAAATAATGCAGAAGTCTTACAGTTTTGGGGATTTAGTATTGGCTTGCCTTCTTTTCACAGTGACCAAAACAAGAACAGAGACATCTAAGCTCACCTCATTTTTAGTTTTTTGGTTGTTTTGTTGTGGGTTTTTTTTTTCACTTTCTGATGACTCTAATTTGAATTCTAATTAATAGACATCGATTTGTCGTGAGACTGATCTTCTATCCATGTTGCCGCAATCTGTCTCACATCCTTTTTAATTTTTCTCATTCCAAGAAAGACTGAAGGCATATACAAGTCCTTTCTTCTGCGTCTAGTTACAGGAGTTCAGAAGTTATTTCTTGCAGTTTTTGTTAACACAGCTGTGAAGCTAAAAGTGTCTATATAAGTTGTTCACATAAGTGTAAAGTCATCCAAATTTGGTTTAAGATGCTTTAAGCTGACTCCACTGACTTTGTACTAAAACAGCCTAGGAGTGTTCTTATGAGAATTCCACTTTTGGAACAGTACCTTTCATCTAAAATGTGACAGAAAACTACTTGGGCAATGGCAGTTTAAGCCCCCCTCACTTTAAATCCATAAAAGAATCCCAAAATAATGCCTTCACAGTCCTTCTTCACATAAAAAATAGAGCTAACTCAGACCAGATTGAAGTTGATGGTTTTATTTCTGTGTATATGTAATACAGTGAACAATATTTGTCTCTTAATGAGAGAAAGAAAATTTGGGAGCTTTCTTCTCTCCCTAAAGTCAGGAAAATAAGTTACAGCAGAGTAGTAAAAAACAGTTTCCCCTTTCTCTTTCTAATTTAGCCATGCATCTCAAGCTCTGTTGATGATGTTCTTATTTTATTTTAAAGTCAGCATTTAAAATTAATGCTGTCTATGCCAATGAAGCCCAGGAGTCAAACTTTGGTTAGTTTTATCGGTATGAGAAGGCGAAGTGAAGGAGGTGCTGATCTTCCTGTGTCCAATGACAGGACACAGGAGTGGTTTAAAGCTGCGTTGAGGAAGGTTCAGACTTGATATTAGGAAACATTTCTTTACCAAGAAGGTCGTCAAACACTGGAACAGGCTTCCTCAAGAAGTGGTTGGTGCCGCAAGCCTGACAATTTTAAGAAGCATTTGGACAATGTAATAGCATGCTTTAACTTTTATGCAGCCCACAAGTAACCAGGCAATTGGACTATATCATAGAATCACAGAGTAGTTAGGGTTGTAAAGGTCTTTAAGATCATCTAGTTCCAACCCCCCTGCCATGGGCAGGGACACCTCCCACTAAACCATGTCACCCAAGGCTCTGTCCAACCTGGCCTTGAACATCACTACGGATGGAGTATTTGCAACTTCCCTGAGCAACCCATTCCAGTGCCTCTCCACTCTTACAGTAAAGAACTACTTCCTTATATGCAATCTAAACTTCTCCTGTTTAAGTTTTAACCCATTACCCCTTGTCCTGTCACTACAGTCCCTAAACTAGATGTTTGTCGTAGATCATGTCCAACAATTCTGTTCTAGTCTGGTCTAGGCTAGTCTAATTATCTGAAGTTCAATCTACAAGTGATATCTTCAGTATAAAATTGAATTCTGTCTTTAATTCACTCCAGGTTTTAATACTGTCTATTTACCAATTTTATGCCACTTCAAGAAGTTACATCAAGACAAATCATAGCAATACTATTTATGAGAATTCCTATTCAGTGTTTCAAAAAATGAAGTGATATATTCTGATTGTATGTTTCATTCTGCATGGTAACAAGGTCTTGTATACTGATTTCTTACTATATAGGAAAAAATGTTGCAAATGCTGTTTTCAATAACAAAGCTGCTTTTCATAAAATATGTAAGCATCTTTTTTTCATGTACATAGAAAACAAGATAGTAGTGACTTTACCAGCTACACATTCGCATTGTAAATATTCTATTAGTATTCCACAACACAGCCAGCAACCCATGTGTTTTTGCCTTTTGTTTTGAGCATTGCTATCTCATCATTAAGTCTGGACCTCACAAAGTATTTTCCAGACTTTTTTCCCCTTTGATTATTCTTTTAAATACTCTGGATATTTTAACTTAATATTTATTCAGAGAGTTGGGGAGTATTTTTTGCCTGCCTGCCTTTTTTGATGAATGTTCTTCCAAGGCGTAACAGGTGTCAAGTCTCCCAGGATCTTCTTGATGACCAGAATATCAGCAAGATATTTTTAAATGAAAACTGCATAGTAGAAAAGCCTAATTAAGAGTCTGTTGAAATCCCAACATGAAATAAAACATACCATTGTTTCAATTAGAAAGTAAGTTAACACTTTCCAGCTGCCTTTTTACTTTTCTTTTTCTTTAACTTAAAGCTTTTTATAGTTTAAACTCTTTAAGCAGTTATTCTAGTTCAATTTTAAACAGTGTAGACCTGTTCACCTCCTAGCTGTGCTTAAGATGTGGATTTCTAATTGAAGGAAAGCTCCACTGTTTAGCCCACTGTTCTTAGCTATCTCTTTCAAAACACCATATGGGTGTTAACAAAGGACACAAATAGATGGGAGGTTTCAATGGAGCAATGCGATGCTCCATGTGTTTCAGTAAACAAGCATTGAATACTTGATGTAAAATTTCAAGGATTAACTCTCAGTGACTTTCATCTTCATTAATTGTAAGACCACTGTTGAAGTACTGAGAGAGCAAAAACATTAGGTTGCCATCATATCTCTGAGTGGAAAAGATGGAATAAAATAGTGGAAAGAAAAGCTTTCCCTGGGGTTTTAAATAGAAAAAAGAGACATGGTTCATATGATTCTAATCAAGCATTATCATAAGATGCTTTAAAGAAGCATTTCTGTAAAATACAGGACCTGATTCTTCATTGTCTTACTGCAGTTTTGCATTGATAGAGTATGATTACAGACAGTCAGGCTGATGCAACATTATTCACCAGCACTGGGGGAAGACATAATCCTAATTTGGACCTGCCTTATGACATAGGAAATCCTATGACATATTGTAATGGGAAGATGCTTCTATGGGGATGCAGCTAGCAAAAGTATGTTTTGTACAATAGCTTTCCATAAGAGACACAATTGTACTGATCCTTGCCCAGTTTTGCCTATTCAACTACATCTTCATCTTGAGTAGAGGCCTCTGTTGGGTCAGCTCTGGAAGTTAGGGAGGACTCTTGAACATATTCGTAAATGACCTGTCCATATCAGCAGAAATGTTTAGGAAATCTGCAGGTCCCTCAGGCTGTTCAGTCAGCTTCAAACACATCCTGACAAAGCTTCATGCAAAAAAAGTCACTTATTATGTGCAGTCCGAAATGTGTGTTCTAAATTGACAATAGTAGAGTCCGCAGCCAGTGGTGCAGCATCTTCAGCGCAGCATGACCTCATTATAGGTAATTGCAGTTACTGCATAGGTTTAGTTGAAATGCAGTTTTGCAGCTTTCCATTTCAAATATTTTTCTTATTCACCTCGTTCTCCATGATCCTCCCTTCTCTTTTTATGTAAGTTCTGAATTCTAGGCTGGTAGCACCTATCAGTTCTTTTGAGATTCTCCTGAAAACATCAAGAGATAGCAAAAGCCTTTCTGCTTTTGGGGAGGTTTGTTGGGGCCAAATAAATCTCTTTCTGTCCACATGCATTGTCTCTGAAGGGCTATTTGAAAAGGAAAAAAAAAGATTTACAATCTAACATGGGTAAAGATAGCAAATATGGGTCTTCATAAGGAATCTTCATCCTTGATATGGATTTCAGCATCAAGACCCAGTTTTATCAAAGTTTCATTAAAAAAAAATACATTATTTTCCAAGGTTTGTAACTTCCATTTTAGAAATATGATTTTATATTCCTGCTGTGATTCAAAGGGCTGTTCTCAAGTTCTTTGACCAAATTCCTTTGAAAAATCCTATTTTTTATAAAAAATAAAATGACTAGGTGAGTCAGAAATAACAAATGTATTTGAAGCCCTAAAAATGCATGCCAGCATAGTGTGACAAATGCCTGAGAGCAAGAATTTGGCATCTGTTATTTTTGTATTTGGATTTCTAACACATACTTGTTTTAAGCAAAAACAGGGAGCTTTCTCTTTGTTTTTGTTCCCTCTATAGCTTTGTCTACATCATCTTTTCCTGCATTTTCAAAGTTATGTACCTCTTCTGAAGATATTTGTATCGGTTTATGCCATTGTTCTTGACTTGCTGTGTGTTTCTTTATAATGTCTTGCATTCTGCTTCCTTACCTTTCCTAGACGTGAAAGAACAATATGCTCAGTAGCAGAATAAGGCAGGGAGAGACAGTACAGTACAATGCATCAGGGCACTACTGCAGGAATAATCCAGCCAGTGTTAGGCAAATTTCAGAGAAACTATTCCTCCAATGCACTAGTTTGTGGTGCTCCAAGAAGCTGCTACTACCATATGTCCTATACTTGCTGGGATGCAAAATATGTTGTTTGACCTATTTCTGCACATTTGAAGAGGTAGAATTGGGAATTGCTGCTCCCACTTGTCCAGCGTGAGACAACATAGAGCCACAGTCTGGTTTGGGTTGGAAGGGAACTTTAAAGATCATCTAGTCCAACCCCCCTGCCATGGGGAGGGACACCTTCCACCAGACCAGGTTGCTTAAAGCCCCAGCCAACCTGGCCTTGAACCTTTTCATGCCGCTAGAAAAGCTGGGCCACCATTGTTTATATCTGACATGGAGACTAGGCATGTTTAGGAAGTGTATGATAGTTCCGTCTGCAACCATAGCAGCATCTTACAGCCATATATAGTACTAGTTAGGCTAATAATTAACAATTGTTGTGTTTTTACAAGAGATAAAGCAACATGTCATCAGTGCTTGTAGGCATCCAAAGATGGTACCTCTAAGACTATGGTGGGTTCATATATTTCAGCCTGTAAAATATGCTGCATCTAGCCAAAAAAAAAGAAAAAAGAAAAAAAAAAAGCAGTGTAGTCAGTCTGCAGTGACCTCAGAATAAGGGAAAGATTTCTCTTAGAAATTCATCATTTTGATATACACAGTGTTTCTCTGTGTTATGTTACTCTATACGTTTGTGCATGAAACGTCAAGCAACCGCAGTGTTTTTGTGCATCCAAGGCACTGATTTTATTCCTAGGGTGACCTCTAGTGGTATCAAGGCCACTCTTTGCCATAATATGTTTTATTTCTTGAGTCTTTCTATTCCAAAGAAAAAAACAAACAAGCAAACAAACAAACAAACAAAACCCAAACCAGAAATATGTTGTATTAAAGTTTACTTTCAGAATTTTGAGATGGACAGAAAGCTGATGAGATTGTGTATGTTAAAAAGGATGATGATTTTTTCAGTATTGCTAAGACAAAGATATCAATAGCAAAACTGGCTGCAAATTCAGACACCAGTGCCTCTTTGCCTTTTTTTATATTAGAGTTTCACTCTGACAAAGGTAAAGATACTTTGAATTTGCTTTCTGCAATTACTGTAACATATGAACCACTTTTAGAAATACTTACCAAATCAGCTTTTAAGCAAATGGTTGAAATACTGATGGACAGTTAATTTTGAAAACATGTATAAGTAGCTACATAGGATATTTTAAGTAGGTTAGAGGAACTTTATTCCTTCTCGTTACTTCAGTTTATTTAAGTCATTGTTGCTATTCCAGATTTGTCTTGGAGGAAAAAAAAAGCATAGACCAGCCTGTGGTAACTGTGAAGTTACTGTCTTGGCTGTACATGCTATTTTGCTCTCCAAGTCAGCACAGTGTATGGCTAGAATTCTGAGCACTTAAACAGCTTTTACATTTTTGTATGTACCAAGTTCATCTGTAAAGCTGATCATAATCTGGAAAAAGAACCATGGATTCAAAGCAGTAGCTAGTGAATCAGTGATGATTCCCTTTCTTAAGGTTTCTTCATAGATAATATGTTTTGGGTTTTCCCCAGTATTAAGTAAGAATTAATTTTAAAATTGTAAGAATATGTTCTAATAATAAGACACTTTTTACACCTGTCCCTTCAGGTCTTAAACCCATACAGACCTTTCCACAAGTTTTCTTCAGTTTTTCTAGGGTGTTTTGTAGTTTCATTGATTGCTGTGGTTTTTCTGTTACTCTTTTTAGAAGCTTTTATACTAGGCACAATACTAAATTCTAGACTTGGCCATGAGTTTTTCTTTTCATTGTATCTTCAGAAAAAGCATACAGCGTCTTTACTGGAAATCTCTGCAAATATGTTCTCCTGGACTGTCATAAAAAATTCTGAGATTACTTGTGTGCTTTTATTAAGCTTCCCATGTGACCCACTCAGTTTCAGCTTATCAGAGATCAAAAAAGAGCGAAGACATCTTTGTATCAAATGATATTTTTGTTAGCAGTGGTGAACTTGCAACAAGCTATCCAGTTCCTAGTTTTTTTGACATTGACTTCAGCATTTCACAGTTGGAACAGCTTGCAGTCTCTGTAAACTTTCTTGCAATAAGTATTTAAGTATTTCTTCTGAAATGCTGAAAAGTTCAGTGTGAATTGCATTATTATTTAAAGATTCCTTCTGGTGATGAACAAGTTAGCAAGACAGAATCTGGAGATGAAGTTCTCAATTCTATAGTTTGGTCTACTAAAATTAAGATAACAGAAAGAAGATGCTAAGATGCTATGAGGATAGTTAGGTGTTGAAAGATATATATCAGAGATATATCAGAGATATTTGCAGGAGCTCTGTCCATGGACTTTTTTATGGCATGTCTGGACAGCCTAGTCTGATGCAGTTTTCATGTAACTTTGCCAGGTATGATTTAATCTAATATTAAGAACAAGATAAATGATACTACAATCATCTCATGTAATCAGATTGTAAAATATGTTGTAAAATATATTTATTAAGTGTAAGCAAGAATCTGAGTTAGTAGGGGTTTCTTAACTAAGACCCAGCTATGTTACCATTCCACTTGATCAACTAGCGTGTTTGGAACATATTAAACTTGAAGCTGCTTCTTTTTTTTCTTTCTTCCCCCTCAGTATATTATATTTATATATTTGGAAACCTAGAACTTTTAGCCACAATGGTTTCAGAAACTTTCATTACTTGAGGGCAGATGACATGAAGGCAACACCTTGTTTTATATGCCATGTATTTTCAGGAGTAAATATATAAATGACTAATTTCAAAGAAGAAACTTAGAGGGAATTGAAGTGTGAGTCTGTATTTAGCTAAAACAGCTTATATAGACTGGAAAAAATAGCTTCACTTTCCAGGTGTCCATTGGAAGTCAGTTAGCTTGAGTCATTATTAAAATCAAAAACAATGCAATGACACAAAGAAAAGCAGTATACTGATGGAACCTTTTAGTAAATCCAGTGATTATAATAAAAATTAAAATCAACAAAATACACATGCCCTCTATCACCCACACATGCACTAACATGTAAAGTGCTGAAAATAGGATAGTTTCTTTCAATGTATGTTTCTTTCAATGTGGCTGAAATATTTAAAAGTCTGTTACATTGGGATTAAGGGTAATTTGCTCTAAAACCCACAATGTAAACTCTTTCAGGCATTAGAGTATTTTTATCTTCTACTGAATTTCACTGTGCAGACCCATCTTTGTTTTTGGATAAAGTACATACGTGGTGCCTGGTGGGAAACATATGTTGACATAGCCCAGAGGAGGAATGAGAAAGAAGGAGAAAATTTCTTGTAAGCTGATCCTGAATAACGATGGACAGGTAGATCTTTTTAAAAAACCCAAATGGCAGCATATGTTCCAATTTGAAAGCACTAAAGCCCAAGTTTGCCAAAAACTGCAAAACTGATAAATAAAACAGTAAAAATATTAACTGGCTACTGAACTCAATTCTATATTTAGTTACTTCAAGTGACTATAAATTTAAGCAGATAAACACAAGCCTATCCAGTGGAAAAATTAAAATCTTCACTGGTAAAGTACAGCTGGAGGGCAGGGCACAATGTTATTTGAGGCACAACACAATAAATCCCTAGGAGTTTGACTTCTAGGATACACTCAAGTTGAAAAATATACAAGCGCCCCAGAGAGTATACAGTTTGGGGTCAGAGAGGGTTTCTCGCAAAGTTTTCTGACTGCAGACAAGAATCTGCTGCAGAATTTGAAGGTTTTGCCAGCCTGCAGTAAACTATAGTGATAACACTAGGTATTGCATACTAGAAGTATTATTTTTCATCCATGCTTGCCATATCGCTCTGAAATAGAGATCCCATTAACAGGTGCTATCGTTTCTTTCTGGTACTGTGTGATTTGGTAATGTGGAATATGTTACAAAATTTACTACTTCTGTGCTCCAAAATTGTCCCCTTTCATTAGGATAATATCATTATATCTTAGAGTGCTTCTTACAGCCTTCTTCATGAAAAAGAAAACCATGAACCTTTATGATATGAACTGTCAACTCATGCAGATCTCACTTTCCTCTCTAAACAGGCAGATGGTATCAATTGTATCCTGTGCCTCACCTCACCAAATTGGTTGTATCTGAAGATGAAACAAAACCAGTTAGCCTGAAGATAAATATAAAAGTTGCTATCTATTTCATGATCCAATGTAGCATTGTCAAAGTCCCTTCTTTGCGTATCTGACTTAGTACTCAGCAAAAGATTTCACAACATAGTTTGCCATTCAGCTGTACATGCAATTCCACTAATGTAAAGGAACTAACACTCCTTATGAGTACATTGCTGACTTCTGCTAAATTAACTCTGTTGTATAGATTTGTGGGAGGTATGCCAACAAAAACCCTTAGTATACGCACAGGCAGTGTTTTACTAGCCATGCATGTCGTACCTCCCCTGCATGCCTGAAACCTGAGTCTGCATTATCCAGGTTCAAATTGCACCCATTGCATTTGTTTCCCAGGAGAAGTCATTGAGGCACTAAAAGCGCATGTGATATTGCACATCAGCTGAGTAGACATTCAGCTATTTCATCTCAGTTGATGCACTAAAAACATGCAACTACACTGTACAATCAAATTTCATATAGCACACTCTCAATCAATGAATTAAAAGTCAGCCCTGAGTGAACAAAACAGATATCACTTTGTGTTCTTCCACACAGTTGCAGAAATTATATCTGATAGTTAATATTTCAGCAGTAGTGCCTCTGCACTTCTTAATGCATTGCAAATTTTTAAATGGGTATGGATATAAGTTGGTCTTGTGAATTTTCAATTTTTCATAATTTACATATATATATATGCAGTTAATACATAGATAAAATTATTTGATGTTTAAATAAATATTTTCTGCTTCTGCATGGGGAAGCAGATATATACAACAACAAAAAAAGAACCTCTTTGGAGGAATAAAAACCCATAGCCAAAAGGAAGTGTACCTTCTTGGGTATCTATCTTTAATTTTTGGGTAAACATTATGCTTTCTATGTTTTACTGTCTATTCACTCTATCCCTCTCATGTCATTTTAAAATAACTGAGCCTGTGTATTGAAGAGTGCTAAAATGAGATACAATGAGCCAACAACCTCTGCCTTAGCTTCCCAGCTTCAGCTGTAGCTGAAATTATCTGAGCTGCTGGGGGGAGAGGGGGGTGAGGCAGCAGCAGCAAGAATCCAGGGGCAAAAAGAGGCCACTGCAGGGGTTCCAGAAATGTAAAAGGGAAAGGGGAGTAAAGAAGTAGCAGGGAAAGAGGAGAAGGCAGAGGCAGCAGCAAACAAATGCTTTTAAATGCACTCTATCAGACCATAGATCTCTTGCTCAGAACATCAGGAAAGAGCCATGTGTTACCGTAGGCAGATTAAAAATTTTGGTCTTCAGAGCAGCATGCAATTCAGTTCACAAGCATGCTGTTGCAATGAGCAGGCATGACAAAAAGCTGAAATGGAGGCTGCAACTGCATGGGAAAAGCCACCAGAGAGCTTTCAAAGAAGTGCCCAAGTGGGCATGTCCTGGACTTTACTTACCAGTAGACTACACCTGACACTTTTATCAGATCTCTTCTGCTTCTGTGACTGAAACACAGTGATAGTTTAAGTTTTAGCCATTTACTTGACAAAATGTCCAATGCTGGTTTTGCTGCCGGGGCCTTATCAGCTTGTGGTGTACTCACCTCTTTCCATTCCATACATATATAAAACTTTGCTGCTCACTTTGCCCACAGTTGTGTTTCTTGCTTTACCACCAGCATATTGCTAGAGATAATGTGCATAGCTTTATTTAGGGTTGAGAATGCTGGGGCCTTTGTGTGATGGAGGTACCTGCCTCATATAAAAGGGCTTATTGTTATTTCTGAAAGTAACTTACAACCAACTGATCATGATCCCTTGTGCAGTGTGTAATCACTAGCAGAAAAACATTTTTCTGAGTGTTTTTATATCTAAGTTACAGAATTCTGCCTAGGTTTGGCTGTCCTTTCAGAGCTAGTGCAAAAATATTTTTCCATTGCTAGATGTCCAAATAAATCAAGGAAGGAAGCTGCAATATTATGGCCCGGTATCGCTCTCTAATGACTTGAAGAATCCGGTGAAGTTTCCACGTAGGGAAATCCTCACCTCAGAAACAACATTAACATTTTAAGATGTTACTGTCTTCAACTTTGTATTATTTCCCTTCATTATAAGGAGGTAGGGCTGCTAGTCTTTGCACCCAGACACACTAACAGATTGTGCAAATAGGTCAAATGCGCTTCTGTGTGCTCAAAAGAGTCCCCTTAACCACTGCTGAAGACGGCTCAAGCCAAGTCTGTCTGGCTTTGCATGAAAACATGAGAATTGTGCATTGACCGCCTGTATTAACATGCTTAACCTAAGTATTCTAAATGAAATAAAATGCTTTTCAGCTTCATCTGTATTAAGCTACAGGGTGCTACAACAAAAGATTAATGGTTTCAGCTGACGCATTGACAGACAGAGAAGGGTCATTACTGCCCTCTCGTTCCAGACAGAATTCCTACCCTTTAAGAGAGGCTGCACTCTTCAGGCCTCATGACAGGTTGATATAGAATTTGTTTCTTGGCAGAAATAATAATCAAGATGGAAACTTGCATGTATTGTACAGTAAATCTTTTGTTTCCTTAATTTTTCTTCAGTTAAAAAGCTTAAGCATGTTTGCTTGGAAAGCTTAAACTATTCTCATTCATCCTAGAAGCAGAAACTGTTGTAATACTAGTAGGTAACTTTACATTTCCTTTCACCACTGAACATATAATCCATGATGGAAAGACTCTTGTCATCTCTCCAAATAAGGATATTGTGTATTGCATGCTAACTAGCTGTATATATAGGACAGGAAAATACTAAACTGCTTTCTTAATTTAGGCTAATCTTAAGGTATTTCATTAGTCCTCCTTTACCTTGAAATATTTCACACATAGTTTCAGGATATTTTCCTTATTTATACTAATTGTCTGAATTTATTACTTACAAGTTAATTTCTCCTTCAGGATTTGTCTTTTCTTTCTGCTACTTTATTTCCAGGCACCAGCACAGATACTGTTGTATGTTCTTTTCATAACAACTTCGCTGTTCTGGTCTTGTCATTGTAGACAAAACTGTCAGGTTGAATGCATTTGGGAAGGTTTTATGCCTAAGATGAACTTTTAAAATGGACTGGGGAACTCACTTTTATTTATAACTAAAAGGAATATTCAAGTCCTTACTAGGAAAAAAAAAATAAAAGCAACTGAAATCACTAATAATTGAATGTCTTTGTTACCTAAAGCCTGAATAAGGAATTTGAAGATTTCCAGAGCAGAGAAACAGTTAATGACCCCCATTTCACTGCATACCTTTTAAAAAATAGTTTTTATTCTAATTTAAACTCACTTCTTTTCACATCATATGATCATTGCTTACATCTGATCTTTTCTCCTATAGCTGTTTCTTCTCCTTCAGAAGAGCTAAATACGCTTGATCCAGTAGAAGAGAAACTTCGAATGCAAATTGAGGAAGAAAAAAAAAGGTATTACTTCTGCCTCAAACTTCTGCCATCCTGTGGAAGATAAATTATACTGACAATGTGTTCCAATTACAGTTCTGCGCACACAGGTACCCTCAGGGTTTTCTCTGACATTTAAAAATGTCAGCTTTGTGGCTCACTAATAATTTTTAAATTTGTTTATACGCTGTTGGTTCTCTGTAAGATGCCAAAGTCTATGAGTGGGGGAAATTTATACTTGTGCTATTGGCTAAAAATACATAAAAATAGCTTCATGTCTTCCCTGAAGATTAGTGTTAGAAACTTGTTGTTTAAATCCAAATTGATTGTAAACCTTTTGGGTTGATTCAGAAATGCCCTGCCTTTCTTGACCTAAGGAAAACCTTTAGGCTATGCAGGATTGACTAAGTGTAAATAATTAAGCAAAATATATATTGTTTAACAAATCCTTGTTGTAATGTCATTGTAGCCAGGAGGATAAAATAAAATAGATGCAAGGATATCAGTTCTAAGTAATTTGCTAGTGTTTATGTTATGTACAATCTGTGAGGAAACTTCTGGCTATTTCATACCTCTGGTAAATCTCCAGCTACTATGGTAGGCAAGAAGCCTCTTTAATGAAGCTTCCATCTGAAAGGGGAATCAGTCTCAGTTCCTATCTGAATCCAGGCTTTGGCAACCAGTTATTTATTAATGGTAACATGCTGAGAAAACAAAATAAATAATTGACATATTTGATCTGTATTTTAATTGTTAATCAGTATTGATCCTATTTGAATTTCACTAATTTATCTTATGAATATATATGCTTTGTGGCATACGTTTCTTGTACTTATTGTCCAGTGAAGCTCTAATAAAATATGAGATGTCTCTTCCTATCCCCACTCTGTGTCCCCTGCATCTCTGATTATGTTATGTAGTTTAAATCTGCAACTGTTGTAGGTAAGATAAAGCTTTGTTCAGATATGTGTTGGAAGACCTGTAATACGCTTTCATCTTCTCATACTAGTTATAGAACAATGTTCAATCACTTGAAAGGGCTGAAAGTAGAGATTGAGCACCTGCAGCTTCTTATGGGAAAAGTAAAGATGAAGCTGCAAAAAGACTTTGAAGTCTGGTGGTCTGAAGAGTCAAGAAATCTACAGGTATGAAATCTCTTCATATTTCTTTCATTTTCATGTAAATGTAGCACCTTCAATAATTTCTTAAAGAAGTAGTTAATTTACTAGATAGAAAGAAGTATTAAGGATAAGATTTGGGGCCTGATTCACCTGTCCTTGTGACAATGTAAATCAGACAAAACTAATGTGAATTATGTTTGTATGAAGTTAACACAAATGAAGCAAAACCCTTGCTTTCTGGTCTATTTTCTGTTTTAATGTTCCCTCAGACAACTTGATTGAAACCCAAGAATGGTCCCCAAACGCCAAAAACTCTGAAAGAAGCATAAAATAAACAGAGGACATTGGAAAAACTAGTCCTTTTTACCACTATCAAAACTATGACTTCATCAGGTGTATGATGTGTGTATTAGAAGATGTCTGCCATAGCTATAATTTGAACAAATCCAAGCAAACATAATTGGGTTTTAGCTTCCTCTTTTTGCAAAGATTCCAGTAACCTTTCAGCTTTCCTATGTTTCCGAAGGGTCAGCCGCTCTCAGCACGGAACATGTGTCCAATATGTTCTATCTGAGGCCCACCACTGCCATCATTGCTTGTTTAAGAACCCATCAGCAACAGTGCTCTAATTTAATGGCTTGTGTAAAAACTAACTGAAGAGATGTCGTATTGAGCAGTCTATTAGAGGTTCATAGCACAATCAGTCTGAAAGCTACACAGTTTCACAGAGGAGACAGTACAAGAAGATCTGGACAGGATCAGCTGAAACAACACAGCTTTGTTATACTGCCTATCTAACACGTTTTTAATGTCTTCCAAGTCTTGACATGGCATCTCACTGCAAAGCACTTCCATGAAATGCGCATCATCCTAATGAAAGAGTGCTGAGTGCACTCCATCCCATATCAGTTATTATTAGCCAGAAGAGAAGATTTACTCCTTGGGGAAAACTTGTTGTAAACAAAGCAGTGTTTAGCCAGTATTTTGTTTAATACTTATGAGTATAAATTTAGACTGAATTTTTATGAAAACAGCTTATAATAAACACTGAACTTAGCATGAGGATCTTAGTTATCCATAAAGTGCCACCTAACCAACTTCACTTCAAGTTATTATTGCAAAAACATTTCCAACTAAAATCCCTAACTGTATCAGTGGCAAAGAGGATAATGTTTTAGTAACCCCCCTATCTAAATATTTAGGCTTTTCAATGCACTGCAAGTAATATTCTTGAATCCACTGGAGCACATTTTTCTCTATCCTTTAACAGGAGAGGTCCAGGATTCAGCCTCTCATGATTCATCAGTAGAGTGTTAGAAAACTGGAAAAAATAATTGGTATTGATTTCTGGGATCTTAACCTATCTATCTGAGCTCCCTAAGAAACTCAACTTGGTTAACACATGCTATTACATATTAGAAACCTGTAACTTGAGTTGAAAAATATTTGAAACACTTTTCTCTTTGTTCAGAAGTCCTTGCTCAAGTGAAGAAAATACCATGTGATTCAGGCTGTGTTTTCTGAATGAGTCATTGCCTACCTCGATACTGCTGAGACCTGTAGACCAATATAAAGCATTCTAAAAAGAATCCTATCCTATATAATTTTGTTTTTCAATCTAAACCCAGCAGGAAAAGCCAGAGATGGTTAGCTCACAAAATACCACAACTGTTCATCCCCAGTTTATCAAATCCCCACAGCATCTATCAACTAAAAGGTAAAATGGTCTTTTTTCCCCTCTTTACTTACTTGTAAGAAAATGCAGTCTTAGTGGAAGTGCAGTTTACCAGAATGCTTTTGCAAATATCACACTCACATGCTGCATTTCCAGTTACAAGAGGAATTACTGTATAGATGTCCTAGGTTCAGCAGTAGCAGTCATTTTTAATACTTCTTAGTAGCTGGTACAGTGCTGTGGTTTTGACTTTCAGCCTGGGAGCAGCGCTGATAACACTGATGGTTTTAGTTGTTGCTCAGTAATGTTTAGTCTGACCAAGGACTTTCTGAGTCTCATGCTCTGCCAGGGAGGAAGGGAAGCCAGGAGGAAGCAGAGACAGGACACCTGACCCAAACTAACCAAAGAGGTATTCCACACCAGAGCACATCATGCCCACTATATAAATTGGGAGTGGTTACCCAGAAGGGTTGGATCACTGCTCAGTCAGGCTGGGTATCGGTTGGCAGGTGGTGAGCGGTTGTATTCTCTTCCCTTGTTATTTCCCTTATCATTATTATTATTGGTGGTAGCAGTAGTGGTTTTTGTTATACCTGAGTTACTGGACTGTTCTTATCTCAACCCGTGGGAGTTACATTCTTTCGATTCTCCTTCCCATCCCTCCAGGAGTGTGGGGAGAAAGGGGGGGGAGTGAGCGAACGGCTGCGCAGTACTGAATTACCAGCTGGGTTTAAACCACAACAGTAGAAAATAATTTATCATTCAATTTTTTTGTAATCCTATTGAATGTAGATTATTGTAACTCAATTCTTTTGACTTGTTGGTCTTGGGAACCTTGAAGCCTGTCACTATGAAAGGCAAACCTGTTATCAGTCAATTTTGCTATATGAGGAGACTATCTCCTTTGGAATGTATTTAGGAGGCCTCAAACAAACAAACAAACAGATTTAAAAATTATTTAATATATGGCCTAAATAGGTTTGCTGTAAAAAATGTCCTGGTGCTACATTTATGCAGCATATAGTTCCATAATGACATTCGCAATTCCACAATTCCATGTGCAGCATATGATTCCACAATTGCATTTGATATTTTAAATCACTAGTGCATCCTGCACAGTAGAAAAATGTAATAATCTTGTTTGTTTAATCATCAGCCATTTCTGATTTCAAACCTGCTTATTTAAATTTGCAGTAACAGTTCTTTCATAGCCTTCAAGCAAAATAGAGTGCAGGAAAACACATACCTGAATGTGGAGGTTTCCATATTCATTGACAGTAAATGGTGGTATTTTCTCTCCTTTCCTCTCCTGGTCTCCCTCCCCCCCTCTCACTGGCTTTCTTTTTCTCCTCTCTCTCCCTCCTTTTCATTATACAGTTAGTCTTCCTCTGAAGAGTGGCTTTATCTACAATTTTATAACAGTACGCTGCATAAATGATGCTTCCTGCTTTGCAGCAAACATAGCCTACATGCCATTAAATTATGAATATTAAATTTTCTTAAAACTGTAAAATTCTTTCTAATTTTTATTGCAAATCTTTCTTGCACGTATAGTAGTAAATGTTTCATAAGCATTGCAGAGAATGAAAGACATATTCCTTTGAAGTTGCCTAAGGCATTTTCAGATGTTTGAAATGGATGAAAATTCTTATTCTGTGTTCTCTCAAGACTTAAGCACTATTTATTGTGAAAATGGCTGGTAGGTTTTAGACCTAATTCGAGCTGTTAACTTCTGGTTTTGGGCTGAAAGTTACTTCTCCCACAGAAAAGCTGATGGAATAGAATATGGGTTTGGTGTAGCTTAGCACAAAATCAGCTAAATTAGCTCAAGCAATCCATGACTGTCACTAACTTTGTACTGGACTGAACTAAGGACCTCTTGCACAACCGCTCTGCCCCATTGTTCTTGAGAACAACTATTTCCAGTCAGTGTGTGTAGGCCTTGCTTAGGAAAGTGATATTTTTTGCAGTCAAAACTAGAATTAAAAAGAACACATTACAATGACAAGGTACTTTCCAGTCCAAGGGAGACCAGCCTCCAGGAGTGGTGATTTCTCCTTCTCCCACCATAGCTCAGAAGCAAAATTGCATAAGTGGTTTATTTATAATTTTCTTTTACACTTTTCTTTCAAACGCCTTTTTTGTTTGTGTTTATTGTTGGAGGACAAGTCTCAGAAAGGTGTGTCTAGCATTTTGAATATAACTGGGGAGTGCGCCTGGTTGCTTTCAGCTGCCAAGCTTACTTCAGGGTTCTGTGCTGTCCCGCATGGTCTCTGTGAAAAATTACACGTTCTTTATAATGAACAGTTTCTTTGTATCTAAGTAACAGACATTTTGACTGAGATTGACTGGGTGATGTTTGCATTCATATCACAGACCCAGGGTATTCATCTTCTTGAACTTAAATTGTAGAGGAAATTAGGATGAAAATAGTTTTGTTTTCCCACCTCTATCAATATTCTTGCAATGATCTTTTGAAGTTAACTACTCTTTCCTCTGTATAGTTCCAGAAAGTTGATCTTTTTTTCTGTTATGTTGTTTAAACATATTTTACACAGGTACATTTCCAGTGTGATGGATATGGAAGTAGAAACATTATTTCTGCTTTTCGTGAGGCTGGAGCTGCAGGGTTAACATCCCACTGTGCATGAAAATTTACTTTTCCCCCTACTTGAGGCAATAACATTTTAAAGTAAGAGTTCCAAATTTCACAGGTGTTAAGAGTATAAGACAGTAGAATATTTATTTCCCACGGATTTCCTTGAACCCAGTTGACACGGGAACTTCACGTACCGGTTCCTATGGTTGTAGGCTACAGTTGCCTGTCTTGATTACATAGTCCCGAGACACAAACGGCTCTCTGTTTCCATGTCACCTAAAAATCAACAGTCTTTTTCTCTGAAATGATAATGCTATCTTCACCCAGCAGAATAACTGGTCACAAAAGCAGAAACTGACATAAATTATATTTGATATAATGTAGCATAAATAAAACCTTTTCCAAGGTGGAATTCAGTTCACAGGTATGTTCAATAGATACAAGATCTAAAACTTAGTGGGCTGTATGTCAGAAATATGACTGCTGTTGACAGCGTAAGTATGCAGCAGAACCATTTAGACAAACTCCTGAGTGTGAATGGATACAGATACAGTCTTCAGGATTAGAAGTAATAAATTATCTGTCTCAGCATATAAAAGATACAAGTATATTCCATAATCTTTCTTGAGATTTATGTATGTGTTTGAACAAAATCTTCTGATCACCTTCTAGTGCACAATTCATGTGGATTGTTACTGTTTGACACACTGTAGTCAGGTTACCAGAGAAAATTAAACCTTGGTTAGAGAACATTATAGTCTCAAATTGTATTTTATATTAAATCAATTTATAACTAAAGTAACAGAGAAGGGAAGCTGGTAATCCTCTTAAGGCTTAAGAAGGATACACACATATAAAAAGCACTTAATTTGTAGCTAAACATGCCTCTTTTTAAACTGAAAAAATAAATGACTAATTTTTTTAAGTGTTGAAGTGAATCTGTGTTAATAAAGAAGTTGAACAGTGAGCATTTCTGCCTTAGTCAGTAAGGTTTGAAAACCATTGTCTTGATCCTACTCCCATTGGTGTAAGAAGCAAAACACAGTTATCAGTGACCACAGAGCTGAAGTGGGGAAAAGGATGACATAAGGGTTATCAGAGGGTTTGGCATGAGAAAAAACATTTATGCATAAGAAAGGTAATTTCTTGAACAGGTTTAATTACATTACCAAGTCTGATATATTTAACATAGCTGATCATGCTCATTAACCTGTTGAATAGATTCAGGTTTCCAGGCTATATTTATCTTTGCATATATCTTTCATATGAAAGTGGCAGAAAAATTAAATCTTACGTGATATGAATATATTATTTAAAATTAAGAACAACAGTGCAAAGTGGAGAAAGAGTGACCTACCTCTATATTTTGGAAAGCAAAGGGTCTAATCGGCAATCCCAGAGTCACAGTACAAAGGAAAGGAAGAGGAACTTAAAATAATCATCAAGAAGTTATTTTATTCAAAAGGAATACCTAATAAAATTCCTCAACTTGAAAAAGAATACCCTACTTGTCCATAGTATCTCTACCATAAAGCTATGTTGTTAACTTCAACTCATACTATATGTACGTTTATATCTCTTAATGAGTTCCTGTCAAGTCTGCTAAAGGTCTTAAAATTCATGTTGGGTTCAGTACTCCATGTCTGCTCCATTTCAGAATTCAAGCACAGTGTCTTCTCCCACATTGGCTTTCATTTAAGAAATTTGTCAGTCCTTGTCTGTTCAAGTTACTTCTCTCACTGAATGTTTAATTTGGCTAGTGTTGGGCAGTTCTTGTATTCCCCTTGAATCAAGCAAATGTTGGATAGTTATTCAAATCTTCTACAAAATTTTGAATTTCTGTCCTACTCTCAGAGGGAATGTGTTCCTCTTTAATTCAGTCAGATCTTTCTTAACCTCACTCTTTCCCTTTTACTGAATCTGATTTGTCCTATTCCTGCAAGCCCCACAGTATGTTCAGTCTCAAACAACTCAGCCCTCAAGCTTCCTCTTCAAAATCTTGCTGTCACTGTAAATTCCCTTGTAGATATTTCCAGAAAACTCTTCATATTCTCTGATGACTTTGAGCATCAGATTTTTTCACAGTTTTTGTCCTGGATTACAAAAATTTACTCCCTATATTAATGCTATGTGAGAAAAGGTAAATGTTTACATATTTTGAAATAATTCTTGTTGCAATCATTTTTCATTCTTGCCAATTTTCTGCAGTTACATGATGATGAAATATAATATAGTAATAACATCATTGATTAATGACATGTCAGAGGTTTTCTCATTCAGTTGGTAACAATTTAACTTGAATAATTTGTCTATTAATCTGCAAGTTAGGCCAAATTTGATTTTATAACTAAATGCTCAGATTTTAAGTAGCTTGAATCTTGCCTGCATTTACACAGAACATCTGTTCCCCTTCACATCCAAGGCTCATATGACTGAAGAACTGCAGCTGAGGTTTTTTTTAACATTGCAGCGGTTGCACACCTTCAAATTTTACGCTTTCCTTTTTAATCCACCTGACTTTCCACTATTTTTCATCTGACTGTCCTGGGTTCAGCAGTAGCAGTCATTTTTCTCCTTCTTTAGCAGCTGGTGCACTGTTGTGGTTTTGACTTTCAGCCTGGGAGCAGCGCTGATAACACCAATGTTTTCAGTTTCTGCTCAGTAATGTTTAGTCTGACCAAGGACTTTCTGAGTCTCATGCTCTGCCAGGGAGGAAAGGAAGCCAGGAGGAAGCAGAGACAGGACACCTGACCCAAACTAACCAAAGAGGTATTCCATACCAGAGCACGTCATGCCCACTATATAAACTGGGAGTGGTTACCCGGAAGGGCTAGATCACTGCTCAGTCAGGCTGGGTATCGGTTGGCAGGTGGTGAGCGGTTGTATTCTCTTCCCTTGTTATTTCCCTTATCATTATTATTATTGGTGGTAGCAGCAGTGATTTGTGTTATACCTGAGTTACTGGACTGTTCTTATCTCAACCCGTGGGAGTTACATTCTTTCGATTCTCCTTCTCATCCCTCCAGGAGTGTGAGGAGGAAGGGGGGGGGGGGGGAGTGAGCAAACGGCTACATGGTTTCTGGTTTGCTAGCTGGGCTTAAACCATGACACTGGCAGATAAATCATCTTTCCCACTCTGCTCTATGTGCTGTATGTCCAGAGGTTACCCACTGGATGAAACTTCAGGACATAGGGTAGAAAAAAAAAAAAAGAACTGAGACATATGAAGCTGACAGACTATCTATAATCTCTAGAAAAGCAGGAATTTTACTGACACTGTCAGGAAACAGTGCTTTGAGATTCCCTAAATTCAACTCAAGGAAAAATCTAATGCATTCAGACTGAAAATGGGAATTATACATTGTCAATAAAACCTGAATAATATTAGAGCTTAGGAGACAGACAGAAGGACAGAACTTTTATTCCTTCTATGTCAATCCAAATCTAAAATATGATCCAGGAGTGCCTATTTACACATTACAGAAATGTTGGTTGAAAGGCATTCCTAGACTAACCACTTGCTTGAAGAAGTGCTTGCTCAGCACACTACTCAGGTCAGCTATGGTTTTGTCTGACTTTATTAAGCATCCCGAGATGTCCAGTCCTTCAGGCTTAACACACAGAGAGGGGGATCATTACCCCCACCCCATGCTGTCATAATGACTTTCCATTAAATTTAGAGCAGTACTAGCAAAATTCCTTACCTATCCTCATCACTGAGCAGCATATAACACTCAAAGGAGGAGAGTCCTGGTTTCTGAGAGTAGGCTACGAGCAAGTTGCTTCTGAGTGTATAAACCCCAGCATAGCAAAATTACACTCTTTCATCTTCTTATCATTCAACATATCTTGCAATACCATAGAAACATTATCAGGGCTTTAGTTTGAAGGATGTAAATTATCCCCATACAGGCCACCTCTGTAGCCCAGGGATTAGAGAAATCTCTAAGATACCTAAAACATGGATTTGATTGCTATCAAGCTGAGGGACTTATTTGTTAGAATACTACTTTAACAATTAACCTCTTATATAGAAGCAGAACTATGAGTCATAACAAAAAATAGCTATAAGCTTCCTTACGGATTTGCTGAACTTGCAGGAGAAGAGTATGAATCTTACAGACAAAAAAGTCTGGCTATAATCCTACAGGCAGAGGGTAGGAGTTTAAGTTCCATTTGTGAGCACAGTAATGTTAATTTCCTGATTCTGAGCATCATCTCATTCAATATAAGGGTGTTTTTTCAGTATCACCCTCCTCAGGTGCCCAATTCTCCCAGAGGACCCTAACACAAGTTTTGGCATATTGTCCTGGGTCCAGGAATCCCCTTGAAAGTGAGGTCCCTGCCACACCTGTAGCATCTGGATTTTTTAACGGATATGGATCTAAGTCCACTTTAAAATGGGGATTTAACAATTTTAAACAATAATTTTCATTTAGATTCAATGAAAAATTAATTCCAACATATAAACTACTGCAGATTAAAAGTAAATTACTTTAGCTGACTTACAGTATTTATTATTTATAATATAATATACTGTTCATGGCAAATAAAAAGCAAAGAAGCTGGTTTCAGTGAAAAGAAAGCAATGAGAAAGGATCACGTTAAGTCACATTACCTTACATTTCTTGCAGGTTATGAATAGAGTCATGGACAGTTGCTAATTCAGTTGATGTGTAGTAATTTATTAACCCACAGTTATATAACTTGGATGCCTAAATATCCCAGGACACAGAACAGGGTTCTTTTAGAAACTGAATTTAAGACCCTAAATAACTTAGTTTTAAGAACTGCCAAATTAATAGAAAAAGTGTTCAGGAAGTCCTAAAGCAGAACTATGGTGTGAAGTTCCCAGAGATTTTTAAGACACATAGTAGGTAATAACATCACACATCCTTTCTGACTCTTGTAATATGTAGGCATAATAAAGTACAGAATATTATTAACATTAGATATGATACTGCTTTTGTTCAATTAGGCTGAGTCTTGAGGTTATTTTAATCCATTTAGGCAGGTACAAATGGTATGGGACTTGAGGAGTTAAAGAGAAATATCAGTAAACCTGGAACTGTTCATCTGAAAATGATTTACACTCTTGGGCATGATATCTTCTGCAAAACTGAACCTGGCACAGTGTAATAGAGTAAAATTTTAGTAACAATTTCTTTCCTTTTTCAAGTTCTCAGCCAGAAATAGCAATTCATCAGCTACAAGGAGTAAACTACTGCAGCATTAGAAAGGCAAGAATTTACCAATCCTGCCATCTACTGGAAAAAATCCTAAAACTGAGTAATTCAGTGTTTCCATTCTCAACGATTGGCACCATATCAGCACCATTCACAACCCCCGGGGAAAGGAGAGTCTGTAGGACATCCCATGGCAGAAATCTGCCTTTCTAGTGGAGAAGTTCCTTGATAATGATATCTGCAAGGACAGGACATAGCTGATGCAATATTGCATCCAGCTGTTTGCAATATATTTGGCTATCATCAACAAGCCACATCCCAACATCCTCACTGATTTTTTATTCGGTCTCCCACTTATTTCGGTAATAATTTTGCCTGACTAAAGAAAGAATGGAAAATGAGCTAAGGCCTCACTTGGCTAATAGTCAGTTTGGGAACTAAATATACCATTACAGACTGTACATCAGATACATCAAAGTCTTTTATAAGCCTGCTTAGGAGGCAAATACTAAAAGTGTAATCTTTATGAGTTTATTTGCCATTCTTTCATAGCCATATTTGCTACATAAACCTAATCATCACATGGGTGCAATCCTCTTCTAACAGACAAGAAGTGCTTTATGTAGATTAAAAAAAATAAAGTCTTGAAAACCAGCTTCTTTGTAGTTACTTAGCATGTATTACTATTTTCTCCACAAGGGCAAGATTCTTCCCTCATTTCTGCCTCCCATTACAGTTTTTCAGAAACCACAAGTGTCAGCCCTAATGAAGATCCAGCTGGGAAAAACAATTCAATCACTTCCAATAACCCCACTTTAAAAACAAAGTCAAAAGCACACCTGGGCTATTCAGAGGAAGGAGCAAAGAAGTAAGTAATACAATGCCTAGACAGCTCTCTTTCAGTCTCTTTAACGAAAGTCTCCTTGAAAAACAAAAGTAAAACTGAAATACCAGGTTTTCCTCCAAAGCAATGCCGTATTTCATACCAAATAGCTGCATTATCAGCATTAAAGAGGAGGGGGTTTGTTTGGCCTGAGGCTTTTTTCCCCCATGAGCTTATGAATTCTCATGACTGTCTTCTCAGCAAGAGAAAAGGTATCTGAAAGAGTAAATAAAAACATTTAAGAGATCAAAGTATGTAAGTATTGCAGAATGCAGGAACTATGAAGAGGTTTTTTTCAATCATGTGGTTTTGTCTGTAAAATACTTTATATGTGCCTCCTGCAAATTATTCTAGTAAAGCAAAATTACACCAGCAGCTGGGAGTTGGGCAAAGGTTGCATGTTGTGTTTTCTCAAAATAGGTACTGCTTCATGGTTACATTTTTATTGTGCTCAACAGTTCTGGCTGTTGAGGCCCTTAGGAAAATATGGTTACTATTTTTCCTACTGCATTAGTAAAAACAAATCACAAGGGAGTTTTTCTTTCATTTTCCAAAATAATCCATGTCTAGAATAGCAAAAAAAGAAAAAAAAAGAGAAAATTTCATTCCCAAAGCCTAATGTTTGAAATTGCATTTGTGCTTAAGAAAAAAACAAAAGAAAAAGAGATGCTGAAATAGAATTTAGGCAGTACCTTCTTAAATATATTGTGTATTTTTTATTTTTTACAATGTTGCTAATGAAGTAAAAATCAGTAAGAGAATAGTCCTTTAATGGTGTTCTGAGATCACATTGTAAATTACGTATAAAGAGATATATTATGAAGTTTATGGTAATTTCTATTTTCATTTTGATTCACTAATTCAGCAACCAGGGACTTAATTGTAGTACAAAGAGAAGGATATCAGACTTCTGTTTATGTCAGGTGCAATTGCATTCTACTGCAATAGTCAGTAACGAACAGTGGAAATAGCTATAATTACAAATGTAGAATACATAAAAATGTCTCTGCCTTCAGTTCCACTTGTCCTTCCATATTGTAATTTATACTGCCATATCTCTCATCTCACTGTTAGTGCTTAATCTTTAAACAAGGTGAATGACACAGGAACAAATTATTAGCTTTCTTGAGTGATTAGAATAGTTTCATTGTACTGCTTCATCTTATACCACTGGAGAGTCTAGCAAAACCAGACTTAACTCAGTGATTTAACTTCAGAGGTACAAGATCTCAGCAAGTACTGGAGACTCAGCAGCATAAGGGACTTGTGCCTGTCAACAAATGTCATGAATAGCATGTGGTTGTTTACTTTTATATATATTTGAAAAGTTAATTCCCTTACAGCAGGCAAAAATACTATTGATTTGTTCAAATAAATAGCAGCATTTTTCCCTGAAACAAACACATGGCATAGTCACATCCATCATTTCCTTGGTAGTTTATTAGGCTTTTCTGCTTGGCAGTAAGTGACACAGCAATAAAATATTTTTAGCCCTTCAAGAGAGGTTTTATATCTGATAAGCATGTAGCCCTACCAAACTAAAAAAATATCTGCCAATATTAAGAATCTACATAAGAGCATTAAGAAGTCCTGAGCTTGGTTCACCTCTGAACTCTGCCATCTCAAACCATATATCTGAAAAGCAAAGTCCTTCATGCTGGAAAAAGAGAGGAGAAAATGGAATAGAGAAGTAACCTTCTTACTCAGTTCGGTCCACAAGTATACTTTCTTATTTCAGGATCTCACCAAGTTCAAGTGCCTCTATTCCTCTGACTGGAGACAGTCAGGCTGATGCTGACATCCTTGCTTTCATTAAAGCAAGACAGAGCATCCTTCAAAAGAAAGGTAAGTCCTGCCAGAATATGGGAAGTCATACCAAAATCTCCAGCATGTTAAAGCCAAAATAGCTTTAGTCCACATTTATACTGACGCAAGGGAGAACTGATTCTGGCTTAAGTTATATTGTGTTCTGGGCTGTTCTAAACACTTGAGGTTCTTCACATACATTTATTTTAGTAATTCAATGCAGTAGTATGAAACTATGAAGGCTGTCTTTTCTGAGCCACTATTAAATGAACTTTCTGTGACATGCATGTCTGTGGAGCCTGCACAGTGTACTTCTTTACATTTAAGTAAATGCATTTGAATGTGGTTTCTTGATGATTAAAATACTTCTACAATTTTCCATATACATTTTCTTTAAACTCTCTGGCCTGGTTTGCAGCTGGTACAAATTTAGCTATAGCAATTGCCACCAAATGAAGATTGCACAAGTGATTGCACTGTAGCCCACCTCATAAGGCAGACTGGCCCATCGTGGCTTGCAGAACACGCCCTTAGCAGGTATTTCACTGTGTCAAGGTCTAGTGAAGCTTTCTATGGGTGTTTGTCACCAAATCAGGTACCATGGTCACCATCAGGTACCATGAGAGCATAAGTAGGCAGTAAAGTTCACTCTACAGTGTAGGTAAGTAAAATCAGCAGGAAGCAGAAAGCAATAAATACATAACAGTGGCATAGTGAGATCGCCTAAAAGTAATTTTCATGATGAAGAAGAAAAGACCTGTGATTTTTTTTTTTTTTTGTAATAATTTTTAGTGGCAGCAACCAATTAGAAGATGAAAGCAGTAGTGGTTACTGAAGCAATAACGTTCTATCAGCACATGAGTGCTGATGACAGCATTATTCAGCAAGCTATCAGCACCTGGCAGGCAGATGATGTTAGCACTGTCACAAAGTATCACGCAGCTTATCAGAAAGCTGTCCAGTAAACACATAGTGGCTGAAAAACCAGCTGCCCTACCCTCATCCAAAGCAAACACTTAACATGCTTAGGTTTTGGGATCCCTTTTGTTTTTATTTAGAAAAGCTGTTGTCAGGTTTCTTCTACAAATGAATTAAGCTGAATTTATAGGCAGCTCACCAGAAGAAGGTTAGAGATAAGTGTCTTACAACAAAGCATTTCAGGTCTTTAGAAAGTCCAGATCTGACTCATTCTGTGAAGAACAGTAATCTAACAAGAGCCCATCTTGCCCTGTGATCATCTCCTAAATCATACAGTACCAGGAATGTCTTTCTCAAAGGCCTTTTCTGTCCTCACTGTTTTTCAGCCACAGGCTATTACCTAGCATCATCCATCAGTTTCAGAAGGGTCTAGGCATTGCCAACATTGACAACTATTAGAACCCAAATTTAAAAGGTATTCTTGCAGAACAAAGAACAGTAACACTTTTCAAATTGATCTGAAGTTCAGTTAGACAAGATGAGCTACATGCTGCCCTAAGTAGCTGGAAGGGAATGAAGTAGCATTTGATCATCCTGGCAGCGCAAGGGCAGATGACTCCATCAATCACTAAGCATAGGCAGGGGAACAAAAAGGAAAGAGGCTTCGTAAGTACAACCTGCATATTACAAATATGTAGGGACCCGATATGTCATATATAAGAGTTCAGCAGCAAGTTGTGAGAAGGATTTGGAGTCAACCTGGCAGATATAAGAAAGCTTTTCTTCCTTGACTGCTTGTGAGAAAAGAAGAATCCTCCCAGATATGCAGGATGGAGCCACTGGTAGCAGGAACCATTGATAAAAAAAGTCATAAATTCTGAGTTAGCAATATGGATGAAGAGGATAAAATCTATGGATTAGTGCTACTAAGAAAGTACTTTGTCTTCAACACCATAGTGAAACCCAAGGACATTGATGAGGTGCAGTGGCAGACTTTCTAACTGGGAAAAAAAAAATGGGTCGAGAGACTCCACTATTCCCATATCTGTGATAGCATTATGTGTCCTCTTTTCCTGTGTGCACTTCACTCTTACCTGACTTGTCTGTAGACTAAAACGAGACAAGAGGCATAGTAACTGCTGTAGTGCTTGTGCATCATTGTCTGTATGGAGTTTCGGGTAACAGTTGCATCCAAAGCAAAGGAGAACCAGAGTCTTGTCTTTTTTTGGGGGTGGGAATGGGGACTTGTTTTTGTTTATAAAGGAAAACTATCAGAGGTAAAAAAGAGTTAAGCAGAGCGGAAGAGTAGAAGAAGAAATGTATTCTGTCTGAATACTTTTGGGGAAAAAGTTATGTGTTACCAATTTCACGCAGAACTTTTCCTCAAAAAAATTCAAAAATATACAAAATAAACTGGAAAGAAATTACTTCCTAGAACCATTAAGCTGAATCAGGCAGCTTCATATAGAAGCTGTGCTGCATCCCAGTCCAGTGCTCTGTTGTCACCTTCCCAAACTCTCTTCAACTGAGATGTTCAGTAAGTATTTCTATATTTGTATGCAAATATATTCACTCCTTGCATGATTATTATACATAGTGTCCTACAAGAAACATGCAAAAGCATAGGTTCAGCCAAACTATATTCAACTAGGCTTAAAAAATGTCAACATGCTTACTTCTCTTTCCTTTATTGATCCTGACCCTTTCAAAATCAGTATCTTAGAAGAAAACTGAGAGCCTACTTTTCATTAATTGGGGAAAGAAGGAGAAAAACAAAACAAAAAAGGGATAACTGTGTGCAGAAGCCAACAGAGTGGAAAATAAGTTTCATAAACAGAAAGCATGGGAATGCTCAATATCCTTAGTGACCTAATGTAGGGGAGTGAATGAGAGGTCGCAGTGAAGATTAGCTCAGGGTTTGCAGGTTGTTACCATTTGCTTTCTAAACAGAGCAGAATTAAAGCAGATACATTCACAGGGCCTTGCTAAAGTGTTGTAATAACTACATTGGAAAGCTTTTTACAAAGGGCTACACTGCAAACATGCTTTTATGGCCTTGTTCAGCCTTGAGGTAGAGAAATGAAAACGCAGTAGAGTAGATGAATGGTTGTTTGGTTTGGGGTTTTTTTGTCTTGAAAATTTACATTTTTTTTTTCACTTTTTTTTTTTGTGTTTCTGAAGTTTGTTTAAAACTGACAACACAACCTGAAATATAGTATAATCTATTCTTTATCTCTTTCAGGCTTGGGGAACAAATGAAATTCTTGCTACAGTTCACTATTTCCTTTTAGAAACAGTTAAAGACCTTTATTCTTTCCCTTCCTCCTCTGATTAGAAACAGGTAGGAGTGAGTACTTTGGATGTACAGGTTTAATTAGTAAAGCTATAGAGGTTATTTTTCTTTAACAGCAAAGTCAACTTCTCTGGGGAATGGTATTATAATATTTACAGTCAGTATCTTCAGCTTGCATTGATTAAGCAAAACTAAAACCAACCTATCAGGAGTTTGTCAAATATGTTTGTTTATTAAAAATTCACTGTATGTGTTCTAAATGTTAAAATTATCTCATGTATTAATGCTTCTATACCTTTAATCTGAGAAACACTTATTACTACTGCTGGTAGTTTTGCTTACATCCATTTGCATAAGGCATTATTAAATACATCTAGGTAGCATCCAAAGTTGTTTGTGCAAAAACAGTTGTTACCTGGGTTACTAAATTCTATAAAATTCCATTTGAGACCTATTCCTGTTTTTTTTATTTGCTTCTCCAAGGAATAGTAATTTTCATGGCAGATGATTAGAATACTGAGATTGTATTGTAATATGAAAATAAATTTTTATTAGAAAGTAATTCTAGAGTTCAAACTTTTCCAACTGTTTTTTTTTATTTGAATACATTAAATGTTGTCAAAATACACACCCTTCCACAATATAAAAGTTTCAGAAGAAACAATGACATTTAAAAGGCTTCAAGTAAAACAGGGCACATACTTGCAAAGCACAAATGAGATGTGAACATTCAAATGCAGTTATGTCTTACGTACAGTTGTTCACTGTTGACTCAGTGCTACTTTATTGCATAGTATCTGGTTATGCAGCAACTTATTTTACACATCAGACTAATACAAAAAAAATGTAATGCAAAATACGGTCTATTTCTCCAAGATATACATACTTCCAGATTGAAGCCATAATTTTTATGCTAGTGCTAAGCCTATAATCATGCATTTGGAAGGTTTTGGCTTATTCATATAAAAATACAGCAATATTTTGGCAGAATTCACATATCATTCTCAAGGATGTATATTTCCTTAAGTTGTTGATACTTAATTCCATGGCAAATCCATAGTTTATTCAGAAGTACATGGTGAACTGGTATGTTCAAACATATGGAAGACACATGTTTTTCAAATTAACAACTAAGATGCAATCGATTAAGAAATATCGAAGCTATATCTTTTTCTGTATTTTAATTTTCTGTAAAAGTCAGCACAGCTACCACATGAACTGGTAAGCTTTATGTAGAATTTAGGGCATACAAGGTCCTAAAGTCAGATCTACTGTTGTTTTGAGTAGAGAGAGTTCGAGGATTTGGTCAGAGGTGGGAAAATCCACCATTCTGCTTTGCTGGAGATTGTGTTAAAATGCCCTTCTTCTACCAGAATCTTCATATGTCTATCTTTATTTTTCTTCTTCTGACTCCGTTACATATAAATACTGCATTAAATATACACTGAATTAATGTTTATATAGCTTCCCTGGGGAGAGCAGGGTCACCATCCTGCCTCCATCCAAAGCAGCTAGCTGAAGAAGAGCCAGAGGTTCCAAACCATTGCTGGGTGAAGCAGCTGTCTTTTCGGTTTTCAGCAAAATCCCCATTATGATGAACTTATTTAAAGGTAGCCAAAAGAGAATTATTGATACAACAGCTCATTTCTTTTAACATGAAGCATTTCCAATGGCTTTCAGTAACTAATTAATAGAAGGATCTCAGCACTATCCTGGTATGATCTGTCGCACTGCTACTACTTGCTGATTACTTATTCAGTGTTTTGTTCTCAGTTTGCCACACATCTAACTCACAGGGAGAAAAGATTGCTTGCTCTCCTGCTTCAAAATTCTCCAGTCTTTTTTTGTAAATATTGTAAAATCGGGGTGAAATTCAGTCAGCAGAGTAATACCTGATTTTCAGAATGGTCTGAGAGTAAGGTTATACCAAACATGTAAGAAGAGCTTGGACAAAATTGCATCCAATAATAGAAAACCGTATAAATAAATACAAATCTTTTCTTGCTTCTTTTGGAAATTTTCATAATATCATGTGGACAGAAAAGAATGCTCATTCAGTACGTAATAGTTTTAAGAAGTAAAGCATATAACTTTTTAAGAAACTGCATCCACTCTTCAAATGTTGCCTGCTGGGTTCATAGGAAAAATCAGGTTGGAAAGGACCTCAGCAGGTCATTAATCCCACCTCTTGCTCAAAAGAGCGTCAGTTGCGAGATCAAACCATGTTGCTGAAGCCTTTGTTCAGTCTGGTCTTGAAAACCGCCAAGTGTGGAGACCACATAACTTCTAAGCAACCTGTTCCAATGCTTCACTGTCTTCATCATGAAAAAGGTTTTCCTTATATCCACCTTGATTTTTTTGGGGGGTTTGGCTATTGTCTCCCTTCCTCTCAGAAGCCACTCTATCAAAAGCCTGGCTCCATCTTCTTGATGGCCTTCTCACAGGCGCTGGAAAGCCACTGGGTTTCTTATCTGTCTTCTTGTCTTCATGAAAGCATTTGTTGCTTCAATAGTGTTTCAATGGCCACAGATGAAAAAAGTTACTTGTTTTAATAATCTCTCTTTATGTAATTTCTAGATTAATTTGAAATAACCCAAGCATTTACCACACTGAAAAAGTGCCATATGTATAATGGTCTTCACTCCTACTTAAGCCACCTATAAAACAATATTGTTAAGTTTAGAGATTATCTTGCATATCTGACTTCTGTCTATTCATTATGATATAGCTGCTGGTTGATTAAATGTTAGTATGGTAGATACAATTTGTTTTCTCCAACCCAGAATAAATCCAGGTCTCTTTTTTTAGGGAGATTTCTTTGGGAAGTAGCTTTACAGTGCTAGGTATCACGCAGATATATCCGGGATTCACTTATGCCAGACACTGTGGATCATTTCATCTCTCATTTCAGGGTATTTCCAATCCTTCTATGTAGTTTATTTCAGGATAAGTCAGGCATCAGCTGGCCTCCTAAAGCCATAGCTTCTGGAAGGGTTAGTTTATGACCCACACTTAACAATAAAGGCCAAAGTATCTATTCTCATTTATGCTGAATCTGCCAGGGATCTATATACAGTCTGGAAACACACTAGTGAAACCCTTGAGTTCACCAGCTTTTGGATTGCGTATTTTCATCATTTCCTGGCCACTGCAGCTTTCCAGAGAGCTGCAAGGAGAAAATGACATAACCTTATGTTGAGTTTCTCTTTCTTGGGAGATGGAGGTGCCTAATTCAGTCTCCCTTTTTCACTCCTGCATTTTTTATGAAAGAATCTTCGAAGTGCAGTCATGAGGTTCACACATGTAACAGTGTAAGTATATATTGTAATATCTTCCCAACAGAAGATTTGATTGGTTTTACCTCGTTTAACCAATCATAGGATGCAAGTGGTTTATGTCAATGGTATAAGCCGAGAGCACTTCAATGTAAAGAAACGTTAAGATCTTGTAAATGTTCCCTCTACCAAATATCCAGCTGGTGAATATGGACACCAACAAGATGAAAATCTAGGAGTGCCTAGTTACATACAGCATGTTTGGTAGCTCTATATAGAATTTGTTTGTCTTTTCAAAGTCCATTTTTAATAACGATAACAATCGAACTTCTGGTTTTAGATTATTTCCTATTAATAACTTTTATTGTTGCTTAAATCAATGTTAAATGATCTTTTTCTGATATTTCTTTTCTGTTTTACTTCCTTTAATGCTTGCTTTGAAACCTCACCAATAAGGCAAGCAATGTAAACTAGATATTTATAATAGTTACTATCCATGCCTGGATTTGACACCACGACAATAAAATTGAAGACTTTCAACTAAGACTTTGCTTTCCCTTTCCTTGAGTGAAATCTAAGGGCTGCATCTGATTTTTTTATAAAGATTATCTTTTGTTCATTCTTTTGGACAGCTGAGGTGTTTCATTTGACACAAAACTTGAACTAAGCAAATACTTGTATTTGTGATCCAACAGCGGGTTTCCCAAATGTATTTGTACAGATAAACAACAGGAACAACAAGGTCTGCCTTCAATAAAACAACTTCAGAATTCAAGGATACTTTTTTCTTTTTCCCCATGGAATCTCTCTGAGAGTAATACTGTTGAAATCTTGGAATTCTTATATCTTTCATCTGAAAATGCTTCTGAAAATGTTTCCACCCATGTGACTGTAAGTCAGGAAGTCAAAATGATTGGTTTGAATTTGGAGTGAGAAAAAACAAAAACAGAAAATTGCCAGATGGCAGACTCATGAAGAAATGCAATGTTAACTGTTATTTATACTTAACACAGTTCTAAAATAATTTCCGTGACTCTTCTTTGAAATGCAGGGGTTTAAAAGTCATTCAAGGAGCAAAGCAAATTCAAAACAATTCGGTATTTCCATGTACAAACTGTTCAGGCTGGAATGCATAACCTGTGGAAGAATTGGTTCCTGGATCTTTGCATGCAGTTTGTCATCAGTTTTGTGCAGAGACATTTCTTCCAGAAAAACTAATTCAAAAATTCACTCTTCATCAGAAGTTTGAGGATTACAGGATCAGCCAAGGTTTCTTTCAACCATTTAATTACTTATTTTAGAAACAGCTTATTTGTGTCTAAATAAATTATACTCCTACTGATCACAATGGTATTTTTGTTTTTTGAAATACAGAGTGAGAAAATCATGTTGGTTATTTTTGGCCTATCTTTTTTTTATCATCTGTCTGTGTTTAAGAGTTGTTAGGGACTCTAACAACAATCAGTGAAGCAAGCGAAGAACCCTGAATCCGTTGATTTGCTCCAGGTAATATATGTAATGTGATTAATTATCTTAATTGTAGACCAGGATGTCATTTTGGCATCTGTCCTTTCCAGAACAGCTCAGATTTTCTTTGGGAAAAGCTGGATCTTACACATATTGCATATATATCAAATCTTACAAGAACATTGAAGGAGGAAGATAAAAGTGAAGGAATAATCAAGCAGGTCATGTTCAACCCTGAATTCAAAATATATATTGTGAGAATTCATTCCTTAGCTTTGAGACCAAATGCACTCTTAATTTTAACATCTGCAGGGGGCACTGGAACAGCAGAACCTCTGAGTAAGTCAACTTCCAAGTTCAGCTACTACCAAGTTTTTGCTTTCAGCATTTTTTATTTCTAATGTTTGTGAACTCTGGTTTTGTTTCTGTTTTAATCAGAAGAACATTAAAAGAGCAGCAAGAGAAGTTAGGTTAGACAGTGTGTTTTTTCATCCCATCATCAAAAGGAACCTGCTAGTATTGTTATTTCAGCATATTGCATATTACACCTTCCTACCTGAAAGCTAAATTTCATTTCTGATGTGGTAAGCCATGCTCCTTCTTCCAGTTTCAAAACTCACTCAGAAGTCATAAGTCTTCAACTTGCATCCAAATGTATATATTTGAGGTTTTTTTTTCCTGTGGCAAGACATAATTTCTGGGCTACTGCACAAAATCTTATTTTGCTTTATTCCAGTGTTGTAACCTGAAACTAAAACGGACAAAACCTCAACCAATCAATCAAAAAAAAAAAAAAAAGAAAAGAAAAAAAACAACTTTGCAAACAGAATATTGATGATTTCTACAACTTCCAATCTACTGGTACTTATTTCTGCAGCTTTTTCATGGGAGTAAATATGGCAGCATCAGCTACTTCAGATTGTTGTCTTTCACATTATCAGAGCATACTACTCTGCTTAACTCTATGGAACTATGCATGTTTATGAAATTACTTTTTAATTATGTGCTTTATCTGTAAGGTTATTCAGCTATAAAGTGGTTCAACTGTAACCATAGGTTTACTTTGCAGTTTCTTATACACATGCAGTTGATTTTTTTCTATTTTTTACATCTTTCTGCAAAAACACTGCCTTCTGCATCAGTCCCAGGGCACATCCCATATTCCATGTGTCTCTTGAAGTTCTCTCCAGCTGTTCATTGTAATATCCATTAATTGATTTTTTGTTTGCCTTTCTTTTTTTTTATGCTTTTCAAATAACAGTTGTGGTAAAGGTCATAACACCTTCTCAGAAAGTTGGTTAGAAAACATTTCACTTGGTCAGCCAAATAGGATACACCTTTAATGTTGAAGTAGTTTAAATAAGAGCACCTGAAGTATAGAAGTAAGCACACTTTGACAGTTTTAGTGACTCAATTCACAACATTCTCAGAAAATTAAGCAAAAAGCTATCTGAATACTAAGCAAAGACAGACATTTGTATCCAGAAGATTTTAACAGGAAGAGAGTATGATAACAAAATTGCAGCCCTAACCACATGGCCTTCTTGCTCTGTGTGTTTGTTTTCTTTTAGAAGCAGCGTGGCATAGATGACACTTGCCATAAAGCTCTTCCTACAGAAAAATATGCAAGCCCAGCTTATTTCCAGTACATGATAATCATTAAAGCTTCCATGAGTGAACCTCTGATATTTTTTTAGCTAACAATTAACCTTAGGCCCTCCTTCTCTCTTATGTATTTGGATTTAAAGAGCAATAGGGAGACTGAAAGCAGTAGGCATGAGTGGCTCATTCCCTAACTCTGTGGTCTAAAGGCTGGAATAATCTGACAAAGAAGTCAGGAGAGGGAGGCCAGGTGGTGAGCGGACTGATCTTATAAGGGTTAGAAAAGAAAGAGAAGGTCTATTCTGTGGCCAAGGTGAATTCAGGATGTTTATGAGCTTCATCATGCTGCTTTCACTGGTGCCAGCAATGTTTGTATGGTCCAGACATCAGCTATCGACTTTTCCATTTATTCAGCTCCATGCTCTCCTTCGTTTTGAGGAGTCTGCTGTAGTTAGAGAGTTTATAGTGTTTTCTTGTGCACAAGTCTAGTGTTTAGAGTAAGGGTTTACTTGTCAAGACTTTAAGAGTCTATCTGTGACTCTATATTCATATGACTCTGGGTAAGTCACTCAACCTCAGTTTTACTTCAGCTTCCTAGCCTGCAGAACAATACCAGTTTCAGTGGGCTTGTGTCAGGCTTCATGCAACTGAGATATTTGGATGAAAGCTGTTTTAATAGGGGGAGCCAACTATGATTCACATGCTTATCAAGCCATAAATGCTCTCCATTTGTTTTGGATAGAGAAAAGATTTGAAGGGATAAAATTTGCCTGTTAGTCTCATTTTGTATAGGCCTCTGTGTTCTGTAGAAAATTCTCCAGAGCAGTAGCTGGGAACTTGGGTGTGTGAATCCTGGGTATCCTGAGTAGCAGACATCCTGGGACAGTAACCTATTAATACTGAGCAGGGACTGAGAGCAGCAGAGCAGCAGCATGCCCCTCCTCACCATACAGAACCGGCAGATCACCTGGACTTCACTGCTGGTACTGGGGTATCTCTTTTATCTCCTCCTGGGCGCTATGGTGTTCCAGCTGCTGGAGAAGCAGTCAGAGACCCACTTTCGGGACCAGTTTCAGCTGGAGAAGCTCAAGTTCCTGCAGAACTACATGTGCTTGGACAGGCAAGCCCTGGAGCAGCTTGTACAGGTAAGGGAAACACGCTCCCATTATTTTGGTTCCAGCATATTTTGGTTAGAAGAAATTATACTGTTGTGGCCAAGCATGTCATAAATTGATCTGCTGTTCATGACATTAAAGAACTAACTGTACAAGAGAATGGCAGAGGTTTCTCAAGCCCATTCACGTATCTGTTAATCTTGATCAATTGCACTTCTTTTCCCAGTCATGAACTCCCAAAATATGCAAATATACTTAAGCACCTTCCTACTACTTTGCAATAATTTCAGCTTCAATGTTGTCATCTCCCTTGTTAATTATTACATGGGAATCATGCATGAGGACAAAAAACAGGAATCAAACCTACAAGAAGTAGGTCACCTTTCCAAGGTTCTCCAGTCCAAACCCATGCAAATTCTGCCCTTCTTTTGTACTAGAAATTTTCTTCTGCCTTTGAAGGTGGTCCTGCACTTCCAGACCTCTACAGAAAACATAAAGCCAACTGCCATGAACTGTGTTATCTGTCACTTATAACAAGATACAAAAGGCTGTTGTTCAGTATGGGTTGTCAGTTAATGACATCTTCAGTTACACTTTAATCTATTCCTCAAAGCTGTCGGGAGATAATATACTAGACCTTTCTTGGTATTATAATAAACATATTCTCATTCTAGTATTGCAAGAACTGGACAGAAATTCTTGAATTACCACTTCTGTTGTGTTCAAAGTATATCCAGTTGCAAAGCTGAGTGCCTAAACCGTTTGAACTCTTTCTACTATGTCATTAAACCTGATAGAAACTCTAAGGAAGTAGGCTGCAGGTTTGCACTGCCTGAGTCAGAGGACTTCCGCAGAGGTGTATGCTTTTGATCAATAAAAAGAGCAGATTCTGTAAATGGATTTAAGCAAACAGTGCAGTTCAGATCAGAAAGGGAAGAGAAGGTCTGAACCTTTGTCTACAACGACAATGTTCTGATTAGTAATACTGTAATATATTTCTTGTTGGACATTTGGTATTGTCCAGAAAATTACTAGAGTTTTCAAGAACTTATATACATAAAAAGATGCCTAATTTTTTCAGCTTCAGCAGCTACTGATGTTACCTGTGTTTCCCTTATCACTGTGATAATGATTGTAGAGCAGAAAATCCTGATTCTCATTCTAAACCAAATTGGGATATTTCATAGAATTGGAAGGTTTAGTTAAATACACTGGAAGCCTTAGGATAGGTTCACACATGTTCAGATTCTCCTCTCTGGCTCCAGTAGACTTTCCTCAGCACTGCCATGCCACTCAGAGAATCATGGGGCTTTTTTGCGTCTCTGTGGAATTAGATACAATTCTTTCATTTGTAAGTTGTTCCGGACAAAACCGGCTGAGGGCACCAAACTATCGTCTACAATGTACCAAGCTTCAAAGTACTTCATGGCACTCATAGTACTTCATAGTTCTCAAGGTAAAGGTAAGTGCGGGTGCCCTGTGATTCACCATGCATTTATAAGATCTCTTAAGAAATTGTCCATCTCTTACCAATAGTAGCAACTAGATGTCTTTTCATATTAAATCTATAACTCTAAAACTAATTCAGAAAAGCGATCATCTCTCTGTATGTTTTAACTATATGGTTTAGAAGGCCTGGTCATCATGTCAGAAGTTCCAGTCTGAAAAGTCACGGTATTCAGGCTGTGGTGAAACACAGACACTAGATTCAGTCTGCTCAGCTGACAATGGTATGGTGCTGGCAGAGGATAACCGGTTTCCTTCAGAGAAATCCTTAGGGTGAGCAATGAAACACAAGGCAGCCAACAAGATATTTGGTGCATAAATAAGAGCAGCATTTCTTTTGCACGTAGTACTTTTGGTCATCTGGTAAGAGCTATCTGGAATAGCAGAGAATATTCATTAGCTAATCTTTCAGACTAGAAGTCTAATATTCATTGAAAATTGCTGGAAAGTCGTAGCCAAAAATAGCTATTCATACGCACTAGTACTTGCATGGAGGAAACAGAAATGAACATGTTCCCCATTCCCCTTCCCACAGACACAATGATACATTTACACGCGTCCAAATTAAAAACTGGAGATGACTATCGAGATGACTATACTTGGGAAGGAGAGAAGAGGAACTGCCTTTATTTTTTATGGTATAACTTCACTTTATTTTCCCAGTTTGATCACTTTGATGTTTCCCTCCACTCCGTTCCCCTTAGTCTTCACAAGTTACGGAACCTATTCTCCTTGTCACTTCTCCAGTGACAAGAATTCAAGGTTCTGGCAAGTTCTGTTTCCAAGTTTTGCCATGTCAGCATAAGGCCATTTTAACCAAATCTACCCTGTTATCTACACTCTTTATTGCTCTGTTTGCTCAAGATGGAAAGCAATGTTTACTTTCTTTTTTTTCTGACATTCTTCTTGGTTTGGTCTAATGGGTTGCTCATCTTTGCTCCTTTGACCTCTTCTGCCTCAGGTCCTCATGGAAGCATGGGTAAAAGGGGTCAACCCAGAAGGAAATTCTACAAATCTCAGTAACTGGGACTTCAGCAACTCCTTCTTTTTTGCGGGAACTGTTATCACCACTACAGGTGAGGTACTCTCTTTCCTTATAAATTGGGTTTTCCTACAGCTGTCCTGTAAATCCCCCAGAAATGTGCAACTGATGGACAGAACACACCTGCAAGACAATCTTCACTATTGTGGGTTAGTTTTCTATTGTTTCCCAATTGTACCTGTTATTCAGATATATCCAGCATATTACACCTGCAAAAAAGCAGCTGAGTGCCTATTTGATACATGTGATATCATTTTATACATGCATAGCGCATTTTGAGGTTGCTTTGAAACACTCAATTGCTCTCTCCGCAAAATCAGAGACCTATAGAAATTTACAATACCCTATATGTTTAATGTTTGTCACATTAAATTTCTGTTAGTCATAGTGAATGCACAGGGCTCCATCAGAAGCTATGGCAATTTCTAAGACAGATTTAATTGCAGAAAATCATAGGTCCACACGTTCCTCAAGTTTAACATAGCTGAACTTCCAAGCTGAGGAACTCCCCATGATGACCTGCAGCCTGACTGTAATGCCTTTTCATGTAGCTCTTCTTCTTTTTTTCCAGGTTATGGTAACCTATCTCCCAGCACAGTGGCAGGGCAGATGTTCTGTGTGTTCTGTGCCTTGTTTGGAGTCCCCTTCAACCTGGCCTTTCTTAATCAGCTGGGGAAAGGCCTCAGTGCTCACCTGATTACCTTGGAAAGATGGGTGCAAAAGCCAGGCCATGCCCAGGTACGGTGTCAACCTATCTTTTATTTTCACTGTTTTAAAATTAATTATATTTCTCCTCTCAGATAGGTAATGCTGTTGCTAGATTGGGTTTCCCTTGTGCATGCCTATATTTTTCTGAACCGTAACAATTAAATGGCTCTCTATATCAGGAAATTGATATACTCTATTTATCCAGCTTTAAAGCAATTTGAATTTGCTTGAGGGACTCTAGATTTGCCTGTTTAAAACCTGACTCAGCAAAACTGTTAAGCAAGCATCACCTCAGTTTTAAGCAAGGTCCTTAACCTTTGGAGACCTTAGCAAAATACATGCACATACATTGCTGAATGAAGTTCTTACTATTGATCCTATGCTATCATCTATCCAGATTGTAGCTCTACACTGTGGAAAACCAACTTATTTTTATTGGCCTGCTCCACTGGCTTGAGTCACCTTCCCTGATTGTGCCAGCAATTTAACACTTCCTTCCTTTTCTTTTCTTGAAATGTAAATAAATACTCCTTCTTCTTAGTTATAACTTGTTAGTGAGTCATTGAACTAGTCCAGATATATTAAAATAAGGGAAGTGTGAGTAACATAAAATAAATTAAGGTCATTTATAGCAAAGTTAGTGCATGTTTCTGAGTAAAAGTTCAATGAATTGACCCCTTTAGTTAGGGAAAAGGGAGATTAAATATGTTAAATACGTTGAAACATTTCAGAGCTCTGGCACAAGGGTTTTTTCTCTTTTCATTTGTAAAACCTCTGATTCACTGCCTACGCTGGGAAAGCTATAAAGGTAATGTCAAATGCAGATGAGGATTATATAAGCAAGAAGTTCTTTAGCTGTATAATCTGTCTGCTCTCATGCAGCTCTGCCAGCAGGAGGACTAGTATGCTAGTATAGCTGCATCTTTCCTCAGATTCCTCACGGATGTGATTTTTTTATTCTTTTATTTTCACTCCTGAATTACTACCTCATTTCTGGCAGAATTCCTATGATCAGACAAATTTTTGGAGCTGTATCTAGTTGTTCACTCTGAAAAGTCTCTTCCAGGGAACTGGTTAGTCTCCTTTTAAACTGAACTTAGTCATGCTTTGAGAAATTAATTACAATTGGCTCTTCTTCATTCCTGACTTACTGTCCCCTATGTTACAGGTGTATACCAAAAAGCCAGAGTAAAAAGTAATATTGTGCATTTCAGTATAAAATTTTTGCAAACTTTATTATCTAATTAAATGCTATTGCACTTCTGGAATTAATTAAATGAGAACAGATTTCCACTATAACCATGTTGATCAGTAATTCTCAAAGTGCTTTGCAAATGAGGTAAGTATAGAATGCTAGAAAGACATGATACATAATACAAAAGTGATTTGTCAAAGTCACCCAGTAGGCTCATGCCAAGTTTTTCAAGCTCAGCTGACTATTTTATATGTGAGATAATACAGAGAGAGGAAGAAAAACATGATACCTGGCCCTTTTTACTTTATAAATAATGGTTTAGCTTTTCATCCAGTCACAATAGGCACATGCATAGAAAATCATACCCTGGTTTGAATGCTCTTGGGAACATTTTTAAACAATTGCAATGAGTTGGCATCAGCCCATAACATCACTAGTCAAAAGTTCACCCAAGTGTGTACCCTGGAAATCCATGAGTTCCTGATCCTCATCCTAAACTCCTAAAATCCCCTGTCATGACCCATCCACTGCCCATTCCGTGTACATTCCACTGCAGCCATGTATGCTGAAACTTATCTCCCAGAAGGCAAACATTTGTACTGAGAGACACAGATCAGCCCTGTACTGACAGAAGACAGTTCTGTTCTGAATGCTGCTTAGTTAAAAATAAAAGCAGGCAAATTGACTTCACTTAGATTTTATCCAAACACATTTTTGGCTGAGCTCTTGCAAGCCACTTTAAAAATCTTTGGAAGTAGTCTCAGTGAAGAGAACCCTAATTTGTCCTTGCCAATCTTTGTATCATGAGTTATGCAATACTTGGTGATTTTCCTCAAAGACAGGAGCCAACTGATTACGAAATTATCTCCACTTCAATTGAAATTGTAAAGTGAGCATTTCATTGTTGTGGTTGTCATAATAAGTTTGAAAATATGACTTGAGCATACTTAAAAACTCATTGCAAAAAAAGCTTTTAAAAAATCCTCCTTTTTTTTCTTATTTTTGTGAATTTTCTTTTTATTCATGATTAGGTACAGTATCTATGTGCAGGGTAAACAGTGAGGTGAACAGCCTGCAGTGCATGGAAGCATTGGTTTATTCTTCCTTTTTGGACATTGCTCCCTGCTGGAGCAGGTTTGTGGTTCAAGAGCAAAACAGACTCAGCAATTTCCACTAAGGAACTGGTCAGTGCTATTTATCTGCCATCTTCTTTAATTTTTCAGGTGGTTCAAACACTGGCAGTGGCTGTCTTCCTGACCACTGGGACCTTGCTTTTTCTAATATTCCCACCATCGGTCTTCAGTTATGTAGAAGGCTGGAGCTACGGAGAAGGCTTTCACTTCACCTTCATCACCCTGAGCACCATTGGATATGGGGACTATGTAGTAGGTAATAAAGAAGGAGAACTGGATTGAGTTTTGTTGAAATTAGTTGCTCTAGTATAAAGCTAAATATAGAGAGCATAGATATCCAACCCACTATAAATCTGGCAGCCTGGTTTAGTGGAAGATGTCCTTGGCCATGGCAGGAGGATTGGAGCTAGATGATCTTTAAGGTCCCTTCCAACCCAAACCATATGTGATTCTATGATAATGTATTATATGACACGGGAATTTTTACCTTGGCAGTTAAGCCAGCAAATATGCCACTGGACATATGCCACTGGACACCCATTCAACAGTGTCTATGTCCAAGCTGGTAAGAATGTGATCTATGAGTGACAGGTGGAATATAAGTGAAATCTGTTTGTCAGTATTAGGCCTTTGAACCACTGTCTCCTAACAGTGAAATGTTTCAGCAAACATCTACCATTCCCAATAAGAAATCATGTCAAATATGTAATGATCAGTACTTAAAATGGGGAAAATATTACTGACAACCCCAGAATGCCTGTGAGAGAAAACAAACCCAGTGAGATTACACAGTCTTCAGAGGCTCTGTGTTAAGTGAGCCTCTTCTCTAGGCTGAGACACAGAAATAGATGCACGTGAAGGGCTAATTTTCCACCCACTTATTTGAACAGATGCTCTTAACAGATTGTGTAGTGTGTTTATTTGTTAAAAACACTAGAGTCTGTTACTTCATAAGTAGTAGCTGTCCTTGATACATGTAAGCATGTCCCAAAAGGAGATAAATCCCCATCTCATGTTGAATCTGGGCACTGTGGAGTTTCATGATGACCTGGATGACAGACTAAGTGCATGGCTGCAGTGCTGTCTTGTGCCTGTATCATCTGCACTGATTGCCCGTGCTGTGGAATTACCAACTCAGGGATTAAGATTCCCGTAACCGCTTACTTAAAATGGCTGCATTTCCCATATAATATTCTCCAGATGATTTTTTAATCCTGGTTACTGGGGTATATCATCCTACAAAAAGCAATCACTATATCACTGAGGTAGGAAACTGTATCTTTCTAAATCATCTAAGACCCCCTGTGTGTTTCTTGAGTACAATATGACTAATACGGATTCAAAATTGGATTCCCAAGTTGATTTTTTATCCTTTGTCAGTGGCTAGGATCACTCAATTTTGTGCATCACTGAATATCATTAGATATGGCTATTTTATTATAAAGCCTCAGCCTCAGAGATGTGATGCCAACTGTGCTAACCTTCACCTGGGATTTGGAACATAAAAACTAAAAAAGAAAATAAAAATAAAATTATGCTTATAGATCACACAGTCTTGTTAAACTTTTTCAAGGTGTGGAGAACGTATGTATGAGAACTTATGTTTGGCAGACCTAAGCTGTCAAGATTAATATGCATAGCTTCCTGGATTTTTCAGGCACAAACCCCAACAAGCACTATATCCCAGTGTACAGAAGCCTAACTGCAATTTGGATTGGTTTTGGTTTGGCCTGGCTGGCTCAGGTATTTAACGTGGCAGCTGACTTGATGGAAAAATCTCTTCAGCTAAGGTGGTACATGCCTGACTTAAGCTTGGCAGAAGGAGCCACCACCAAACTGGAAGATGAACCTGAGCAGCCTAGAGTCCACATCCCTAGCTGAGCAAGGTACACAGAAAGCAGTCTTAAAAGTATGTCTTTCATCTGTATCTCACACTAAGCAAACCATGTGGATAAAGGACTAAACCACAAGTTGTGGACTATTTCTTAAGGAGCAGATTTCCTGAGGAGGAAATTTCTGATGCATTGAAATTTTCACACACTGTGTAGGTATCAGCCAATTAAACCTCCAAAGAAGTAGCACATATGGTCAAACAACTTTCCTGGGATTCGTTTTGCACTTTTTGCTCAAGGCAACTTCCTCTGAAGTAATCAGTTAGTATCCTTTCTCTTTCTTTAGTGGAATTCAGTTCTTATGGTCATTTGTTTTCAAATAAATCCAGAGTGACTGCCTCCCAGCTCCAATGAGAAGTCATGTCACCAAGAATCTCAAGTGGAAAAAGTCAGGTACAGAAATCTCTCTTCATTTCCAGTCAGAAAACAAAGAAAACCACAGAGGAATATCAGCAGTAATAACCACCTGCTAAATGACATCCATCCAATTAAGATTCATTTGATATTGTCTGAAATTAGCATCTTTCATATAAAATGATAAAATTTCTTTAGTTCCTGGGCTAAAATGATTCTCTCTTAAATTGTTCAGAAATCATGTGTCTATCCAGCACTGCCTGGACTGTTACAATCCATTTCGGAGCAAACTGACAGCTCAGAGCAGGGCCTTATCCTTATTGCAGTTCATTTCACAGCCACTTGACAACAGGACTTTAAATCTAAATGCAAGCAGACTTCCTTTTCTTCCAGCCAGATCACAAATATTATCAGAGTCTGGCATTTGCTTTGGGACAGTTCATTATGGAGGTATCATGCATGTAGATTTGATGCTGTCCATTTACCTCTAAATAAGGCTGATGATAGGCTCTTGTGTTAAATCTGATCCTCAGCCATGTGCATAGTGTCAGCCATGCGAAACAGAGTCTGGTTTTGTCACATCTATTATAAGTAAGTTGAACGCAGCAGCAGCCATCACCAAAGCAGCAGTAAAGCCAAAGGAGGACACATAAGCACCTTATAAACAGGCCAGTCACTGAGATATAAAGCTGTAGGCATACTATGTATTAAACGCTAGAAACTTGATAAAGCAATTAACCATTCATTGAGTACCATGCTAGGTAGTTTATAACCATCACTTACACATTCCATGGCTTGTAATTATGTACATACTGCCATTTATTATGTATGTTTATGACTCACAGTAACCGTCACTTAATCCTTTTAAGCTTATTTACAAGTGGAACTTCAAGTGCGATTGAATTATGACTGGGCAATGTAGCAAGCTAGCCTGCGGCTGACAGGCTACAGTAACAACTCATGCCAGCCTTTCAGCAACTGCTTTGGTATTTCATTTTGGGGAAGTGCACATGAAACATGTGGACACGTATAGGTCACAAATCTCTTCTGACATACTTTCTTACTTCTGAGGATGTTCACAACAGCAGCTTGTTCTTACACCTGTCTTGATGGTCTCTTTCTTTGCTGGTTGCTGACTCCTGCATAGCGCAGTGTGCCAGCTATGGTTTGTTCAACTCAATTCAAAACTGAGTTTTCCAATACACATCCCATCTAAGATTTTCCTCATATCTTACCACCACTGGCTACCTCACAGATTTTGTCTCCTCAGTTTTTGCACTTATCTTCGTTTATGCCCTCAGCTATTCCCATAAATTTATGCAATTACTTTGTTTGTAGCTGCTTTCTCTAAGAGCAGCCAACTCTCTCCTGTCTGGCTTTCTGTATCTTTGCAAATCTCATGGGAAATTTTCTCAGTATTCTCTATTCTTCACACATAATGTTTGCAGATGCACTTGTTAACTCATCACCATCACTGTACTCTGTACCTGCTGTGTCAACGCTACAAGACATTTTAGACCAGTTTATGTGAAAGACAAAAGTAAAGTTCTACTGACTTTTATATCTAACCTGTTCCCTTCTCCTTGTCTTTTTCCATGCCTTCCTTACTTTATCTAGCCACAGCCAGTCACAAAATATGCACTAGTCTAAAGGTGATGCTATACAGTATTTTACACCATGCTGCATTCCATAACAAATGATAATAAGGTTTAAAAAAGACAAAGTATGCATGCACCACTTACTGGCGAAGTGTTTGCTAAGATCATTCTTGCTTGACACCTGACAGCGGGGAGTTCGGATTGGTTTTACTGCAGTCTGGAAAATTGCTCCTGTACCCGATACTGATTTTGCAAAGTAGTAGCATGATGAGACTATGCTACTTAAATCAAGCATGTGTCCATGCTGAAACAGAAAAGAGGAAGATACTGATTACCTCTTCTATGTTACACAAGTGATTGAAATTTCTTGCTCACTTTGTCAATTTTTCAAGATCCTGTAAAGATCCTAAAGGTCATGCACATTTGTAATCAAAGTTATTTTGAGATACATGCTGAGAGCACTGGTCCAGTTCTTGAGCATGAATGGATCAATTGTTTTCTAGTATCCTTCCTCTAATAAAAAGGTAGCCAACAAGTATCAACCAGCAAGCTAAGAAAAATAATGTGGAAGAGCTGTGCAATCACAAGGGCTTACTAGTAGTCAGAGGAATACACCAAAGGGGCCCTTCCACTCTTTTAAAAATCCATTTTACCAGTGATGCAATTCTGCACAGAATGGTGATCACACAACCTACTATGAGATGCTCAGATGGATACCAGCACTCCCAAAGCCTCTGACTGCAGCTCTGCACCCTGTAGCAGAAGCAATGGCCCAAACAGTGGTCATCCAGGATGCAATAGCACATTGTCCCAAGCAGCTACCATTTGCAATCCAGTGCAAGACAAGAAGCTAATGTCTTTCCAGACCTACACTTACCCTTTAAACCTAGTCAGCAAGCCCTTTGTCATCCGTAGATGTATTGGTATGTTCCATACAACACCAAAATGTCACCTGCAAATATTTAAGCCATTCTCTGGAGACGTAAATAGAAGGCTGACACACAAGTGACAGTTCTGAGAACGCTCAAGAAAATCAGCCACTAAAATATTATATGATTCTATGAAGTTTTGTTGTGAATCTTGATATGTACTCTGCCACCCCAGATTCCTTCTAGCAAGCACAAGCTTGATGTCCTGGATTTTCAGTCTTGCTTGTAGTTAAAACCCCTGAATCTCACCTGTAATGTTTTTTATAGTTTATCTTTAGTTTAAACATTAAATACTATATGATTAGTCCATAATGTTTCAGCATGGTTATCTTACTGTGCTTCGTATAATCTGACTTTAATACAGTTAAAATGTCTAATTGTAGTCCAGATGTGTCTGTTTCCTGATCTTAAGTTAAACTTAACTGTATATACTTTTTAGTATCTTTGCATCTTTTCTTTCCCATATATTTTTTTATAGAAGGCTTTTATCTTTTCTATTTTAAACATCATTCTGATAACAGAAATTCACTAAGACAAAGAAGCTTTAAGAAAAAGTTAGCATAAAAATTGTAAGGTCAGTTAGTTAATTAACTTTGTTACTGCCTGTCTAAGCCTAAGCCAATAGGGACTGCTTGTGTGCAAAAGATAAAGATGTATACTGGTTAGGACTACTTTGGTGGTTTGGGAAACTGCCATGAAAGTACTGCACACACTCCAAGAGAAATGGTAAAAATGTTCAACCTAGAGGAAGACTTTGAGCCTTCATCCTCACAACCACCGTTGACCACCACCAGGGGACAGACACATTCTCAAGGAGTGGCAGAGTTCCAAGAAGGACCCCTCCTCTTCTCAGAAATTTTATGAATTTGTATATCCACTAATGTAAATTTGTGACAAGCTGGACAGTGAGCGCGCGTGTTGGGAGGAGCAATTCCCCGTGTGCCCAGCTCTGAATAAACAAATATCTACTTAATAGTTACATTGAGTTTCTTTATGATGCTTTTCTTGGCATCAGTTCAGTGATGAATACATTGAAAAGGCAGAGCTACATCCAAGCAATAAGCAGCATAAGTTTTGGAATTTTTGAAGACTGTGTTCAGGACACCTTTAAACTGGAATTGGTCTGTCCTTTGCATAGGAAGTTTTGCATCTTGCCAGTAAATCCATGAGTTTATGCTAGCTTAAAGTACTTCCCAGAAAAACATAAACCAGCACAAAACCAGAACTGTTCCAGTAGCGCAACACCTGATTGATGCCTGCCTTATCTATGATAGTATCAACGCTCCCCACCGGCAAAAAATAAAAATCACGGGGCACTATGAGATGACAGTAGCACCTCACAGCACATAAAGGCATCTTGTTTAGAGAATTAGTGAGTTCATTTCCCTTAATCATTTATTCCACAACAAAATAGATGCGCTACAAACTTGGTATACATTTAAAGTGATTTGGTTGGGTTTTCTACTGATGAGAAAACATTTGATGTACCTTATACAAGAAAATACTTTAACCAAATAGGTCTCAAGAACAAACTAGATGAAGGAAGTGCTCCTATCTTTCATCAGAAAACCACAAAAGATAAAAAGACTGACAAGTGTGCTCTCTTTATAGTTGTTTATATGGAAGGGTCATTATCAGAAACACCTGTTTACTGCCTTTTAAATTAGCTTAGCACTTGTGTGAAGGAAGAAACTAGTACAGCGATGTGTAACTGATATCAGTTGGTTAGATCAGCAATTCAGCTTGCTCGGAAAGGAGTTGGGTAGCATCCATCCTCTAAAGGATGGACGTGTCCCGGTGCCTATTGTTGCTCGGAGAAGGGAGCCGTGGGCCAGTTTTGCGCGCCGGAGAAGATTGGTAGGAAGCGGCGGATGAGGAAGATGATGACGAGGGTGGCGGCGAGACGAGCCGCTGCAAGGGAAAGGCAGAATCAGCTGCCTGGCCCGGTACTGGGGTTCCCGGACCCTCTCCTGGGGTTGGGAAGGAGCCGGCCAGGGGGATACTCTGGGGGCCGGCCAGGTGCCCTGCCCTGCCCAGCGCATCCCTCCTCCCGCTCCAGGCCCGGCGCCTTCTTCAGCTCTAGGGCGGCAGCCGGGTCGATGGTGGCGGCGCGGCGGCGGCAGCAGCAGCGACAGAAGCGGCGTTGGAGGGTACCGGTGCTGCTGGTGGTCTACATGGGCTATGTGGGGCTGGGCGCCTGCGTGATGCAGGCATTGGAGCGGCCGGCCGAGGCACGAGCGGCTCAGCATCTCCTGCGCCAGCACTGGGAGCTGATGGCGAGCCACACCTGCCTGCCGGGGCCCGCCCTGCAGCGGCTCGTTGAGGTGAGCCCGCGCCCCAAGCGGCTGGCGCTGCCGGCAGTAACGAGAAACAAAACCCAGAACTCTTCTATGCGTACACATAACGCTGCCCCGAAGAAGCTGTCCGCGGCGGGGGAAAACCTTCCCGCGCCGCGGGCAACTTCTTCCGGGCGGGCTCCGGGGTTCGCTGGGCCGCTGTCCCGGGGCTTTGACAGCTGAGGAGCTGCCCCTTCCCAGCGGGACCTTCCCATGTCGTGCCGTTCGCTAATCTCTCAGCGGTGGCCGAACTCCCGCGGTGTGGTGATTACTCGAGGTTAACTGCGGGTGGGTTAGGTCTGGTTTGCTGCTGAGCTCACTGAGAATGAGTTATAGGCTGTGACACCCTGCAAGTGGTAAATCCTAACGGGAAGACTTTGTCTTGCTAAGTTTAATTGGTGTGTCATGAAAGGCTTTTTCAGTTTTCTGCTTGTTATTTAAAGGGAAATAGAAAATAATAAGAATACTTAAACTATCCTTAAAAATATCCTTGTTGTTTTTCTATCTGAAAAAGAAAACCTACAATATTGAAGTGGCTTCATTATTTATCCAAAACATTCTAGTTCAGTCGATGCTGGTGGTTGAATATGTACCGCTTGCTTCGGTCCATCTGCCTAAGATAGGTGTTACCAAACAACAACAGAAAAACAGGGGTTTTCTGTAAAAGCAGCATTTGGTAGTGGCTGAAGCCATAGTATCTGGACACCAGAGTTCAAAGGATCTAAAAAGGACTTGAATAAGTGTCTTAAATAGAAAATCATGTCAGCAGTTCCAGCAAAGACCTGGCAAACAGAATTATGCTGATGACCTATGTCAGGCTCTCAACCCTTGACTTCCTAATGGTAAGTGCTCTGTGGAAGTCAGCCATACATTAAGATATTATATAAATTTGGACCCTCATATGCTACCATGGTATCCTCATTATTCATTGTGTGTACTGCATACTGTGCTAGCTGTAGGATGTAAATAGAAGTAAGAAACAAGTAAGAGAAGACCAGTCTGGCACTCTGCTTCATAAAAGCAGGTCTGAGCTGAGCTTTGTTCTACACTGGTTGTGGAACAGTGAGTGCTTGACCTGCCTCTTGCCCTGGGATTGGAAGGGTTTCACTTGCTGAATGACAGCAATGAGGTGGTAGTAGTGGAGAGAAGATAATGATCACACCTGAGTAGATAGAAAGGTCTTTCTAATATTGTTCTGATAGTTTGTTTTTCTATATATACCTCTACTAGTTCTTGATGCTCTTTTATACGACATCTGACTAAATCCCTTTAGACCAAGCGTTGTTGTAATAAGCTGTGTAAGTACTTGGTTGGGACCTGAGCAAGCCCTCTGTGATGAAGTTAAACAGTTTTGTTTCATTTTATGGAGTGTCTGTGCATATCTTTGTGCTTTGAAAAAAATCATAGTCTGAGTTTGAATGGCTTTGTGTGCTATTTTTAATAACTTTCACAGTGAGAAATTAGCCTTAAAAATATAATCCACAGGGTTGTTTCTCTCCTACATTCTTCTCTAATTTCCTGTGAAGTAATTACTTGGTATTGGAAGCATGCTTTAAATAATGGGAGGGGTTTTTTTTCTGTGTGGTACTTCATTATTGCAGTTGATTCCACATAATTTATCAGGCAGTGTGATCACTGGCCCTCTTCAGATAACTAATTTATATTCTAAATATGCAGCTGATTATTTGCTAATTAAGAAAGACATAAAGAGTGTTTCTGAAAACATAAAGCAGTGTGTGAATTTTGACTGCTTTGTCATTACTGACAATTCCTCATTGTTTTCTTACTGCTCTTTCATACTTCATAATTCCAAACTCTGTTTAAGTGTATAGGGGCCAATGGGGAATAAAATCCCAGTTTGCTAAGCAGTATACAAATGTCATTTTACAACTTGTTTATTGCTCAGTTCCTATTTACCAACCAGGAGTGGAAGTCCAGCCCTTGCACAGATAGAGAGCAATGGAGAGCTCCTCCTTGCACAGAGAGCTATGGAGAGCTCCTCCTTTGAGGAGCTAGCAGGAGAGCAGGGCATGAGGATGGACAGGAGGAAAGGCAGCAGACAGTACTGTAGTAGCCAGAGTGAATTCTCATTCGGTAATTTCTAGGGCTCATACCCTTTCAGGGATGAAATAATTTTCTGGTTAACAACAGAAACGGGAATAGCAGACCAACAACAGAAACTGAATGTCAAGGGGAAAGTGTTAGTGTGCAACACCAGTAGTGGTTGGTCCCTGCTTCCCACAGCTGTTTGGCTTTTTGTTGCTGGATTTTCTTTGCCTGGAACTGGCTGGCTCCTCCCCTGTGGGATGCTGAACAGTTCCACATTTCCTAAATTGTTGAAGGTAGCATGTGTGAATGCTTTATGTATAAGCAAACAAAACATGCATGCTCATGTGTTTACGCATACATAAATGTGCATATGGGGAAGACTGACTTGTGTTTTTCTTGGCTTTCTTGTTTAGGAAAGGACAACATAAGGGATGACAGGGACTCTGGCCACGTGTCCCTTTACTATGCATCCAAGTGACACCTACTCAAGGATAACATAAATTTGATTTTTTTGACCCATCTAACCCTGCGCTATTTTTCTGACACAAATACATGTTCACCAAATGCAAGATCAAGAGAAAACTAGTTCCTCAAGAGTCATTAGGCTATGTAGAAAGAGGGCAATGTTGGGCTTTTAATTATAAATACAATGGTGGTCTTCACATGCCAGAATTACTGACTGTAAGGTCACATCAAAGGAAGCTCTCGATCATAAAATTCAAAGAAGGAGAAAACAAACGCAATGATAAGGCAGGTTTCAGGTTATATACCCTAAATACAGTAAACAACAGTAGTAGGACTTGGCTCAGAGAAAAAAGCATGCAACAGTCTTTGTACAGGCAAAATGATGCAATTTCCAGATTTGAGAAGCATCCAGAGAATGAGGTTGTGCATAGAGGGCGCTTTTTGTACTGGCGTGTCTCTTACAGCCAAGACCCTCTCTGACCTTTTAGGGGTGGGGGGCATCTAGAAACGCTACCCAGTGATGCCCTTCTACTGCATGTATGTCTTGGGTTTTCTGCCAAAGGCAAGTATATATAGCTCTGCTCCAGCTGAGTTGTCCTCCAGACTCACTTGTCTTCCTGCATTGTTTTCAGTGGTTACAGGCACCAGTGTGGCTATTGCTGCCATACTTATTAGCATTTCTTCTGTCATATGATTGACCCTGTAGCCAGGTTTGGAAGAGTTTTCTCTGGTTTATGTCTTAGGCTGTTACCATGACATTGTTTTCATGCTGCCTTTTTTTTTTCTTTTTTTCTTTTTTCTTTTTTTTTTGCTATAAATTTATTGTTGTTATATACATATTTCCCTAATACAGCTGTTCCCTGTGTTCATTGTATTGTTCTATCCGCATTCTTTTGCTGTAGGTACATAATGCTATTTAAACCCAGTTGCTTACATAAACTGGGGAAAAGAAAATGAAAACTTAGCTAAATGAAATTTTTTAAATCTGTCAGGATTTAAAATTATTTAAAATCTAGCAGGATTTAAAAAAAGCAGTGAAAAAGACATAATTGTAAAGGGCAGGCCATAACTAAAAGCCTGCAGGTGGGTCTAGATACTGTTATCTCAAGAGTCAACAGTTAGAACTACCCAGAGTGTTAGTTCACGTTTACTAGAGCAACAAGATCTCATGTGACTGGGAGATCCTCATCAATACCTTGGCTTGCACTGTCATTGAACCAGCAGAGATTTGTGCCAGGTGTCAGGAAGTACAAGCCTCCAAATACAGTTTACTAAAATCATCTTGCTCACACATGATGCAGCAGTGGAGGAACTGAACCCAGGACGGTATCCACCCCTTATTCCGTACCATTCACGTCATGCTTAGTTCCCATGTTTTTCAATATGCCATCGCTTTTGTCTCATATATACACATATACACACACACACACAGAGAGATATCATTCCTTAGTGCATGGACCAGTCCTTATTCTGCTGAGTTCATCTGGTCCATGATGTCAGGCTCAATTCTTGTAACAGTCTTTCAGAGCAGGGGAGGGAGTGTGCAGTGTCACTCATCTGGTCACTGCTGAGCTCATCTCGTTTCATCAAAGTTCATTCTTTGTTGGGATGATGGTCAGAGGGAAGTCAGGGCCAGCTGCTGATGACCTGAAGGCATCTAGTTGGTGGGCTATAGAAGTGCTACATAGCAGGCAACAGCATACAATTGAGTTCATTGACTGTTTTCCCCTAAATTCAAATCCCCTTAAGGTACACATTGGACTTCCCCATCTTCCCACATTACCCACCAGGTATATCTGGGTCCACTGAGCAAAAGCAATCCCACGAGTCAGTTTGCTTTTACCTGAAGCAGGAATAACCTAGACTGTCTTCCCCAGCAAAGTCTTTATGTGTACCCCCGGAACTTTATCCCCTTCTACAGTATGTGAAAGTTCTGACTGAGCTGGGCCAGCCCTGTTGGCAGATCCTCTGGTGTTGACCAACCAGGTGGCCTTTGGTAAATGTGTATCCCAGTGTTTGAAAGTCCCACCACCCATTGCTCTCAGCGTAGTTTTTAACAGCTCATTATACTGTTCAATTTTCCCAGAGATTGGTGCATGGTAGGGGATGTGATATACCCATTCAATGCCATGCTCTTTGGCACAAGTGTCTATGAGGCTGTTCCAGAAATGAGTCCCATTGCCTGACTCAGTTCTCTCTGGTGTGCCATGTCACCACAAAATGTGTTTTTTAAGGCCCAGGATACTGTTCTGGGCAGTGGCGTGGGGCACAGCGTATGTTTCCAACCATTCGGTGATTGCTTCCACCATGGTAAGCACATGGTGCTTGCCTTGGCAGGTTGGTGGGAGTGTGATATAATCAATCTGCCAAGCCTCCCCATATTTGTACTTCAGCCATCATCCTCTGTACTAAAGAGGCTTTAACTGTTTGGCTTGCCTAATTGCAGTACGTTCCACAGCTGTGAATAACCTGGGCAATAGAGTCCATTGTTAAGTCCACCCCTCTGTCACAAGCCCATCTATATGTTGCATTTCTGCCCTGATGGCCTGAAGTGTCATGGGCCCACTGGGCCAAAAATAATTCACCCTTATGTTGCCTATCTAGGTCCATCTGAGCCACTTCAATCTCAGCAGCTTTATCCACTTGTTGGTTGTTCTGGTGTTCCTCAGTGGCCCGACTCTTGGGTACATGAGCATCTACATGGCATACCTTCACCACCAGGTTTTGCACTCGGGCAGCAATGTCTTGCCACAGTGCAGCAGTCCAGATGGGTTTACATCTGTGTTGCCAGTTGCTCTGCTTCAATTGCTGCAACCACCCCCACAGGGCATTCGCCACCATCCATGAGTCAGTATAGAGATAAAGTACTGGCCCCTTTTCTCGTTCTGCAATGTCCAAGGCCAGCTGGATGGCTTTCACTTCTGCAAACTGACTCGATTCACCCTCCCCTTCAGCAGTTTCTGCAGCTTGTCAAGGACTCCATAGAGCTGCCTTCCATCTACGATGCTTTCCCACAATACAACAAGACCCATCAGTAAACAAGGCATACTGCTTTTCACTTTCTGACAGTTTATTATATGGTGGGGCCTCCTCAGGATGCATCACCTCCTCCTCTGGTGACATTCCAAAATCTTTACCCTCTGGCCAGTCCATGATGACTTCTAGAATTCCCGGACGACTGGGATTTCCTATTCGAGCTCATTGTGTACTTAGTGCAGCCCACTTACTCCATGTAGCATCAGTTGCATGATATGTAGAGGAGACCCTGCCTTTGAACATCCAGCCCAGCACGGGCAACCGGGGTGCCAGGAGGAGCTGTGCTTCAGTGCCAATCACTTCCGAAGCAGCTCGAACCCCTTCATAGGCTGCCAATATCTCTTTTTCAGTGGGGGTGTAGCTGGCCTCAGATCCTCTGTATCCCTGACTCCAAAAGCTGAGGGGTCAACCTTAAGTCTCCCCTGGAGCTTTCTGCCAGGGGCTCCAGGTAGGACCATTCTCGCCAGATGCGGTGTAGAGTACAGTTTTTACATCTGGCCCGGTCTGGACTGGTTCAAGGGCTACTCTATGAACTATCTCTTGTTTAATTTGCTCAAAGGCTTGTTGTTGCTCAGGGCCCCATTTGAAATCATTTTTCTTCCGGGTGACATATTAGAGAGGGCTTACAATCAAACTGTAATTCGGGATGTGCATCCTCCAGAACCCCACAGCACCCAAGAAAGCTTGTGCTTCTTTCTTATTAGTTGGTGGCAACATTGCTGTTATCTTGTTGATCACATCTGTGGGGATCTGGTGATGTCCATCTTGCCATTTTATTCCCCAAAATGGAATCTGCTGTGCAGGTCCCTTGACCTTACTCTGTTTTATGGCAAAACCGGCTTTCAGCAGGATTCGGATTATTTTCCTCCCTTTCTCAAAGACTTCTTCTGCTGTATCACCCCACACGGTAATATCATCAATGTATCACAGGTGTTCTGGAGCTTGCCCCTGTTCCAGTGCAGTCTGGATCAGTCCATGGCAGATGGTAGGGCTGTGTTTCCACCCCTGGGGCAGTCGGTTGCAAGTGTACTGCCCCCCCCCCCCCCCCCCAAGTAAAAGCGAACTGTGGCCTGCACTCTGCTGCCAAAGGAATTGAGAAAAAGGCATTGGCAATATCAGTTGTGTCATACCACTTGTCTGCCTTTGACTCCAGTTCATGCTGAAGCTCTAGCATGTCCGATAAGGCAGCACTCAAGAGTGGTGTGACTTCATTCAGGCCACGATAGTCTACTGTTAGTCTGCACTCTCTGTTAGACTTTCACACTGGCCATCTGGGGCTATGAAAGGGTGAGTGGATCCTACTGATCACTCCTTGACTCTCCAGTCTATGGATCATCTTATGGATGGGAATCAGGGTGTCTCATTTGGTGCGATATTGCTGCCGGTGCACTGTTGTGGTAGCGATTGACACTTGTTGTTCTTTGACCTTCAGCAGCCCCACAACAGAAGGATCCTCTGAGAGACCAGGCAAGGTAGAGAGCTGCTCCATTTCCTCTGTCTCCAAAGCAGCAATACCAAAAGCCCATCGGTACCCTTTTGGGTCTTTGAAGTACCCTCTTCTGAGGTAATCTATGACAAGGATACATGGAGCCTTTGGACCAGTCACGATGGGGTGCTTTTGCCCCTTCCTCCCAGTCAGGCTGATTTCAGCCTCCAGTACAGTCAACTCTTGGGATCCTCCTGTCACTCCAGAAATAGAAATGGGTTCCACCCCTTGACAGCTTGATGGCATCAGAGTACACTGTGCACCGGTATCTACTAGAGCCTTATACTTCTGTGGGACTGATGTGCCAGGCCATCTGATCCATACAGTCCAGTAAATCCGATTGTCCTCTACCTCCACCTGGCTGGAGGCAGGGCCCCTCTAGTAGTCATCACAATATTGGTCACTTACATCTTGTAGGCAGAGATTAATCTTCTTTCTCACAGGAGCTGGAGTAAAATCAGTCCTTCCATTCCATCTGGGAACCTGCTCACCAGAGATTGAAGCTGCAGCTTTCATGGGATAATCATCCTTGACCTTTTTTCTCCACTTCAGCTGACACACCCATTCCTCCAGAGCTGAGGTAAGTTTTCCATCCCACTTCATCATATCTTCTCCCTGATCCTGCAGGTAAAAACATAGGGTGGCCAGTGGTGTGTACTTCCTATATCTTCTCTCTCAATCAGTAGGATGCCTTTTGTTAATAGCTGAGACATGGGTTGGTACACGTGAGGAACGGGATAGATCTGATAGGTGGTCTCTCAATTGTTTTAAGCTCCTGGGACAGTTTTTCCACAGCTGAGATGATGGAAGGGGTGAGATTGTCTTCAAACTCTTGGAGTTTAGGAATCATTTAATCCACTCTTGGTGGTATTATGTCATTCCAGGTTACTGTTGCCAATGAATAGGCACATGATAATGGTGCACTCCATGTAAATTTCTGCCACATACGTTATGTGCATTCAACTTCATCTGGATCTGCAGATACATGCCCTGTATCTGACCTGCAGTAGATCATCTCTACAGTGGCTGATTCCCTCAGAGACTGGATGCCTTTCTCTAGCATAGTCCATTTGACCAAACGACTCATAACATCATCCTTGTAGCAAAACCTCTCTTTCACAGCTGCCAAGAGCTTCCTGCAAAGGCTGAGGGACTGTTTCTCTCTTGCAATTGCTTAGTCAATTCCCCCTTCCCTAGCAAGTGATTCCAGCTGCTTAGCTTCCCTACCTTCTAGTTTGTGATCGTTGGCCCCATTGTCCCAGCATTGGAGCAACCAGGTGATGATGTGCTCCCCTGGAAGACGGGTGAAATCTTTTCACATATATCATAGCTCAGCTGATGTCCGGGGTTGAAAAGTCACTTTTTCTTCCTCTTCCTCTGATCCACATAATTATAACTCTAGTTCAGATGCTGTCCCATTTAGTAAGTGCATTGCTTCTTCATTTTTCTTCACTGTACAGGTTGCTTTTTGTGCCTCTTGTTTGCTTTTTCCCCTTGCTTATAGGGGCAACTGATATTGGCAAGAATTGGTCCTTTGGTTTAGTTGCAGTGTCTGTCACTAGTGTTGGAGTGGCTGAAGTATCTGTTCTTGGGGTTGGTGCAGCCGCTGTGCTTGGGCTTTGAGTAGCACCAGCAGCTGCGTTGTCTGTTGCAGTCGGAGTTTGAGTAGCTGCTGTACTTGTCTCTGGGGTTGGTGTAGCCACTGTACTTGGAGTTGGAGTAGCTGCATTGTCTGTTGTATTCAAGAGTTTGAGTAGCTGCTGTATTTGTCACTAGGGTTGGTATAGTTTCTTTGTTTAGAGTTGGAGTAGCTGCATTGTCTGTTGCTTTGCCATCAGATCCAGAGACATTTTTTTCCCTTTGAAGGTGCTGGATAGCGTTGAACAGGGCTCTGTAAGCATAGGCCAAGCCCCAGCATGTTGCCATGATTTGTCCCTCTCTGGTATGACCAGGATGACAACACACCTCATTTAAGTGCTTTACTAGTTTTTCCAGATTTTGCACTTCTTCAGTGATGAAGTCCAAAGCACTGGAGGGGCCCACTGGCCTAGATATTTGCCCATACTATCCCACACACCCTGGCACTCATGACTGTCCAGCCTCAGAGAAAACCTCTTGGTCCTCCTATATCGTTGTCTAACCCTAGACAAGGCCCCAACCCAACTCTGCTTAACTCTCGTGATTAGATGAAATGGTCGTGGGTAAAACACACTCTGTACGCGTGCCAACATGGTGATCACTATCACAGCCAGCAGGCAGGTCTCAAGGGAATCCAAAGGCCATTCAAAACCTTCAGAACTCTCAAATGATGCTGTAAATAGTCTGGAAGGGGAGCTGAGAATGTAAGGGAATGTCTCCTTCATAGGTTGACCACCCAAGGAGGGAAAAAAAAAATGTGTAATTGCTAAAGGCTTCCATTATATACCTCCCAAAGTATAGAGGTGATGAACACACTGGGAACACAAGCCAGATCAGTTTCATGATCAATGAGTCTATTGTATTGCAAGTCATTACCGTAGAGTACAGCGAAAAAAGAACCTTAGCCCAGGCTCCCCAGCTGATAAACACTAAAACAGCAAATACCAGCTGTAAGGTAAGACATGCTGAAACTCTGAGATCAAGAGCAACAACTTTGAGAGACAATAAGTCAGCATTGTGATGAGTGACTGTTATTCTGAAACAATGAATGCTTATCTCAAATACAATTAGACACACTCTGGTCTGATCTGTTATTATCTCAACCCTTTGTGCCCCACATTGAGCACCACAAAGAACTGTTGTCGTGTAAACCCACAACTCAGAACCATGCAGCTGCTTGCTCACTCCCCCCCTTTCTTTGTCCCCCTCCTCCCGGAGGGATGGGGAGGGGAATTGAAAGAATGTAACTCCCACAGGTTGAGATAAGAACAGTCCAGTAACTAAGGTATAACACTGTGGGTGAAGGGATAGAAATAGTTAACAAAATGGATTCAAGCATTATCACCCTGGTCCTGCTTAAGCCCTGGGAACAGTGAAGAAAACACCAAGTGCTATTGCCCTGGTCCGACTAAGCCTTTTGAGCTGTAAAGACAACAATGAAGGGTAAAGATCGGTTAGCAAAACAAAGCAGATAGTTTGCAAGATAAAGCAGGATGTGCATCTCAAAGACAGACCGAACAATGTGAATATTTGTAACCCTTAGCAGTTTTGCTAAATCAGGATGATAAGGGAATGAGAGAGTGAAAAGTTACTGCTTAGCACTTAGTAGACTATAAAAGGGATGTGAGATGTGAAAGAAATTATTTCATTTGTAACCAGAAAAGGGGTCTTACTCTCTACATAACACAAAACCACAACTGCTACCACCAATAATGATAAGGGAAATAACAAGGGAAAAGAATACAGCCACTCACCACCCACCAACGGATACCCAGCCCAACCTGAGCAGTGATCTAGCCCTTCTGGATAACTGCCCCCAGTTTATATACTGGCCATGATGTGCTGTGATATGGAATAACCTCTTTGGCTAGTTTGGGTCAGGTGTCCTGTCTCTGCTTCCTCCCGGCTTCTCCTCCTCCCTGGCAGAGCATGAGACTCAGAAACTCCTTGGTCAGACCAAAACATTACTAAGCAGTAACTAAAAACACTGGTGTTATCAGCGCTGTTCCCAGGCTGAAAGTCAAAACCACAGCACTACACCAGCTACTAAGAGGGAGAAAAATGACTGCTACTGCTGAACCCAGGACAACGTGGTACATGAGGGATACTTAAGGGTATGGCAAATAGAAAAGAATAAACCTACTTTTTGCAGGGAAGAAAAAGATGTAACTCTTAAATGTCAAGAGGGATCTAAATTCTGTAGGCTGAGTCTGCACTAAGTTTCTGGATACTTCAATGGGAGTTCTGGTAGAATCAGCAACCTCACTTCTTTTTTTGCAGTTGTTAAGGTTTTTAACTAGGCACTAAGAACAAAAGAGATCTTTTGACAACATAATTCAAGCATGTCATTTAGTTTTTGCTATTATCACTCTAACTGCATTAGGCTTGTTGGTGCAGAGCTGTGTAAATTAGTGAGAATTTTTAAGGGCAGATGAGGCATTTGTTATTAAGCACTTGTCGAAATGCAACCCCAGGAGCTGTGAAGGGGTAAAAGGCAGGCAGGATGAAACAATGATTATTATGTTGTTTTATGTCCCAAATTGGGACAATGTTGTGTTTGGATGTCCCTGCAAGAAGAACCAAAAATAATTATTCTAATTTATGGTGGAAGAGAAGGAGTATTGCCATCCTGAAAAAAGTTTGATAAATCAGAGATAAAATATATGAGAGAGTCAGCAGAAATCCACAGCTTCCTCATGGAGTTACTAGTGAGCTTGAATTAAAGGAAGGAATTCCCTGCAGAAGTATGCGCAAAAGTAGGCTTTGATTTTGTAGTGGGATATATGTAATGATCAAGCAGAGTGTGCATTTGTAATATTGGCTTATGATATTCCTAACTGAAACTTCAGAACTTATGGTAAAGTAGAAAGGAGCTGGAAGCCAAATTTAGGTGTTCTAAGGCATGTTTTTCACAAAAATAACATGGCAGACATTTACATTTAAATAGACTAGCTCGAATGGAAGTCATGCTGGTTTTTGATCACTAACTGTAATAATATTTGACCATGCAAGCAGGCTTTGCATGGTGCTAATAAGAAAGGGAGCAGTCTACTTGAAGAGCAAATGTGTCAGCTTGCAAGTCAAGTTTCATTGACTCATGAAGGCCTAAGAATTTAAGATATCTTAATTTATCCTATAGTAGTTATAATAGTTTCCATAGAAATTTTTATCTGCAGTTTTAAAATAAGCATTGTCAGCTAAAGATGTAGTAGTTGCTGTGAACTGTAAATTACTGGAAGGGGGAAGTGCGGAGAAGTGAAGCTACCTTATGTTGTGTAGCTTGTCTGTCAGTAGAAACTGAAGTGGAACTGAGTTCTGTTTCTTTCTGATTATTCTAACCACCCGCTTGTTTCTTCCCTATACTACTTTCAGTTGCTCACATGACCTTGCAAGTTCCCAAAATATCAAGCCCAAGCTCTGCAATTTCAAGAGTTGTTTTGTTTGAGCAGTTGATGGTATTGGCCGGTTTGGGTCAGGAAGATACATGATTTTGAACACTGGATTTGAGATGCTACTTCTACTAAGTGCCTTTTAATCCATTAGGTTTTGGAGAAGACACTGTATAAATTACTAGCCTAATTAAGTGAAAAAGGAAAACCCTTAGGATTTCACCTCTAAGTAGGTGTAAAGCAAAACATAAGTCTCTGGTTCTCAAAAAGGCATGCTAAGGGAACCAGGCAGATATAGCAATGCATATGTTTTAGTTCCTTTTTCGTAAATCTTGAACCCACAGCCTAAAATATACTTCAAGTGTTTTTTGAAAATAAGCAGTGATGACCTATCAGTGCCTCTTCAATGGGAAAAGCAGGGATAATTCAGCTGTTCTGTTAGTGTTTATTAGTTGCTTTCACCAGTGTTGTTTGTGCTCTGTTATAAACCACTTTTAATTCTTCTATGGAAAAGACCACTAGCCAAAAGGAGAAGTCTAGAGGAAAATATTAAATTAAGGCAAGTATATACCAATATCTTCCTGAATGCTCACTCAGCCTTTGTAATCCAAGGCCTTTCTGTGCCAGAAGTAATTTCTGTGTATTAATAGCTTTCTGTGGATTTCTTTCATGAATCCACTTCTATGAGGACATCTGTAGGAAGGCAAGCTCCATTAGTCCTACTGTCCAAGGAAAAATCAATCTTTAATTTTCTATCATCATTGTTGCTGTGTCAAGGGTTGAATCTAGATATTATAATAAAACCTTTTTTTACTTAAAGATACCAGGTTTTGGTTTTTATCTCTCCCCACTATGAATCCTCCTCTTTAAGGATGTCAGAGTAGCATTTTCATTCTAACAGTGAAGGAACTCGAGTTTCTCCTGGGAGTGTCTGCTTATTTGTCTGTTTATTCAAGTGGGTTTGTTTTGCATGAGTATTGCAGTGTTCCTGGAAAGGGGCTTTGCCAGGTGCCTGTGAGCTCAGTAATTAATGGTGTTATCTGGATGTTTGATAACAAGATTTAACAAGGCTTACTGCAGAAGGCTCTTGAAAACCTGCTGCAAACATGCTATAAGTAAGTGCTTCAATCCCAGACAAAGAAAACAGCGGGCATGCTGCAAGCTCAGTGCTTGCTTTTTGCCAATGAGTAACAATACCTTCCTTCTCATTCAGATCAGTGCAGCATCATCACAGCATTTAGTGCTACTACTTTAGCCTACCCACGCATTCTTAAGACAAGTGCTGTACTTCCTGGCTGTAGCATTACCTCAGGGAAAGTTGAGACAAGGACTCTTGAGATGCTGTGCTGTTAGGAATCACTGCAAAGCTGACATGGGTGCTTATAACTGAGCAGCCTCTTGGTCCTAAACCATGCAGAACCGAAGTGTGCAATGATATGAAATTTAATGACCTGGTTGCTGCTGCTTGCTTCTCACACGTCTTTTACAGGCTGCTTATTTCCCCTTTCTGCTTGAAGAAGTTTCCATTTCTTTGAGCCCATTCAGCTACAGTTTCCTGCAGTCCTCTGAGGTTTAAATGTTTCTGGCTTTAAAAGCTTGATGTGTGTGTAATATTGTCAACTGCTGAGCTTGTATCAGCAGGACATCAAGCGGGAGAATGGACATGCTGTATGTGTGCATTAGAGCCTCCCTGATCAAGATGATGAGAGCTGGACTGTTGCTGTTCCAGCAGCTACATGTTCAAGACTAACCACTTAGAGCAGTGGAGATCATAGGCTACAGAAGGAGAGTTTCAGAGAAATAACAAGCTTTTTATTTTCAAACTTAACCACTAGTTTCTGGAGGGGAAAAGATAATGACCATCTGTACAAATTTCCAGTGTCTCCTTTGACGTATGGTTTAGCTGGGAGTTTTTGTATTCATGGAGACTGTGATTCCTGACTAGGCAATTGACTGCACCACTTCTTACACTTGGCCTGTAAGAAGTGAGGTTGGAAGGGGGAATTAAACACAACTATATAAAAAAAAGTCACACTGGAGGCTTCCTGATACAGCCTTTTCAACTCCTTTTTTTTTTTTTTTTTTTTTTGGTGGGGCGGAGACAGGGGCAAGTTTGATTCTTTCATGTCACTTATGCTGCATACTCATTTTTCCTGTCAGTGGCCCCACACAAGTTACAGCAGCAATTCGCAGAAGGAAGCAAGCTATAATACAGTATTTGGCCCTTAGCCCTTTTCGGAGCAAGGTCTCTCTGCTCTATTTTGTGCAAAGAAAAGCATGTTGCTACGCTTTAATAGATTATAAGGTGACCCTGAATGGTTTAAATTGCCTCGAGTTACGAGTAAACAAAGACATTTCTGAGAATGAAACTATCAAACAGCATTTCTTACTTGAAAAAATGCATTGATCTCTGACCTGCTCCGTGCTCTTAATGTGAGAACTAGTAGGTCTGGAGAAAAGAGATAATAGTCCTTGTAGTTAGGGTGCTGCCTGGGTCTCTGGAAATAGATTTTAATTCACAGCCCTGTATAATATTAGTAACTTACAGTCTGTTACATCAGTAAAATGGGACAAAGGTTCCTTGCTTTGGAGGCCTGAAGTGTTGGTTTGTTTTTGATGGATATACAAACTATGACTTTGTAAATCTTGCAACTGAAGCAAATCTAACCTGACAGCAATTCCTTTTATTATCAACGGTGATAGCTTTATCAGCAGCCTTATTATTAGGATAGGGTTAGCATTATTTGATATCCGCATATCTTGCCCAGAGGTGATGAGTTTTACATATTCTTGGCTACAATTTACATTCCAGGATAATCAACTCTCAAGGATTTTTTGTCAGTGAAATGTTTAGTGTACATGCTGAGATTAATGCTGTTTTGAACACAACTCGATTCAATATCAACTTTATTGGCATGAGAAGGTATAGTCAGATAGTGGGCACTGTTAAGACAATTGATATCTTACTTTGGCATAACTGCACACTTCAGCATAGTGAATTCTGAATCTTACCCGGGTGGATTGAACAGACTTGGACATCATGCTAAATTAATCCATTTATTCATATTTACATCCCTGATGTGGGGACATCATGCTCAGTACTAGTAGACTGGCCATTCTGTGTAGTCTCCATCTCCTACCTCATGCCATATAATATACCTCAGTGTAGACAAGGGATCTGTGTAATTTACATGTGCATGTGTATTTGCTCTTCTGGGACTTCTGCTATGAGAATATCTCATCTGGGAATGCTTTCTTTTCCTAATGAATGTCATAAGGTAGTTCTCATAACTAACTGGCTAAGCTTTCTCTAAGTAGCTTTTTCGCTCCCATGTCTTCCACACTTACTTGTATGACCTACCATCTGCATGTACAACTTTCTCTTATGCTGTAAATGCCTGGTGCCCTCTCCTTAGAAACAATATGCTGGCTTTTGGCTTTTCTGACATGTCAGTTCTTTGATCTCTAAGGTCCAGGATATCCCCTATTAAAAGGGAAACAACGGAGTTGGAAGTAGCTGCTCTTTGCAACTTCACCAGCCAGTGCTGGAAATGCCAGTCATGCAAACTTGCCGTAAGGGGGCTTGTGGGATCTCACGTATTTCTCTTTGCAGGGCATTGTCCAAGCCTACAAGAGTGGCATAACTCTCCAGGGAAACACCACTAGCCTGAGCAGGTGGGACTTCAGTGGGTCTTTCTTCTTCTCCATCTCTGCAATAACAACCATTGATAAGAGTTTGCTGCATGCAGGGCTGCCTTATAGGTGGGTTGGGAGTGGGAATGAGGACATGTACTATCAGATGCTGATCTGGTCCTGTGGGGGTCTCCTGTAGTTTTGATAGATCATAGAGTAGGTAAGCACCCATAAACCTAGCCCCAGAAAACCTTTGTTAGTGCAAGGGCAGCAGTGATCTCTAATTAGATACAGGGATTATTTGCTTGGTACATATCCCTACTAAGTTACTCAGCTTTTGGGGCCTGAACTTTGCAGTGCTGCACTGCCTGTACTTTCCCAAGCCTAGCGCTCTCTGAGAGTTTTGAGGTGAATTGTGCATTGCAATGAGCCTTTCCTGTCACAAGGAGGGAGAATGACTTTGAAAAAGTACTGGCTGTTGAATCCTTGGAAGCTATATTTATAAATTATTCCTTCTAATTACTACTTGTTTTGGATGAAGACCTGCTTGTTTAGGTGAAAGTCAAAAAAGCTAGATAAATAAAACAGCTGAATCAGGTTTCACCAAATCAGTAATGCAAATCCTTGAAGGAATGGTGGAAATAATTGGTGTGGGAAGAATGGAAGCAATAAGATGTATCTAAGTATGCTGTCACTTAAAACAGGTGCTATTAATTATTGTCAGTACTTGTCCCCAGTCCCCAAAACCATTAATAACTTGACCTGACATCTTTTTCTTACTGTGTGGCTCAGTATTATAAAAACGGGGCGGGGGGGGGGGGGGGAGGGGAACGACACCGGATGACAATGTGGAGAAGTAGTTGCTGGATATCAAAAACCTTCCTGATTCATGTTGAATCTGTCAGATCTCTTCAATTTCAAGTACAGTTTTAGATCAAGCATTTTCTCTGTGCACCCATATGGACCATTCTTTTGATTTCTTTTATCGTTGTTGACTATACATTGACTTCAGAACATTAAGCCCCCAGACAAGAGGTCAGAGAGAGGTTTTTTTTTTTGCTGGGGGCAGAGGGTGTGGAACCTTCCTGTGACTCGGTGCATCTTTCTGCCTTGCCCTTTTGCACATGTATTGCTGTGGCTGGGAAGTGTTTGGTGTGTTGTACTACCAGGTAGGGGTTTTACCAGATGATGGCAGTGGAGGCTTATTAGACAGGGCTACACTAGCTGTGGGTTTCCAGTTTAGAGACTGCAAGTTTGCTTGCAGCCTTCAGTACAAAGTAGCATCTGCCCAGAGGTGTTCTGCATGTTTCAGTAGGTTAACTCTTCAGTATCTAAGCTGTCAAAGTAACTCTGCTTTCCACAACAGATTTAAGTTAACAACATTGGGAAGAATCAAATTTGTCATCTTACAATACAAGAGGGTTTTGTGATATTGGCAGAGATCTAGACTAAACATTTCTGAGTGTTGCTCCATGCTAAATTGCTCTTTCTTAATTTTTTTAAATAAACTCCATACTCTGATGGCTGGGGGATGACAATGACTGACTTGATAGGAGGGACAAATAAAAAGAAACAAATATTACAGCTCTCTATATCATGGCTTTAAAGCTGATATCGTGACTCTAGGGACTTTTTCATGATTGTCTGATTGTGGACTTGAGAATAATGTACAAGTCACCCCTATGAAGTGAACTTCAGGCAACTGGGTTCCAGATCTTGCTTTTTCAAGTTAAATTGCTAAATGAATACAGGTTAGTGTCTCAACACTCTTTCAATAACGGTATGTTGAAGAGGAAAATAGAGATGGCCTCATAGAGCCTCACCTTGAGTCTGTTACCCATACTCTTCCTTTATACAAGTTCTTGAGATAGTGGCTGCTGCGGTCTCCTTGACTCAGACATCACTGGATGGCTGAGGAAGGATAATCGATGACGTATGTCGAGTAAAGAAACAAGGTCCTTAATCAAGAACTCAAAGTTCAGAGGAGTGATTCACAATATGAAGCTTCATGTAAAAGGCATGGCTATGGGGTAAATTACATAGCTGAGAGAGTTTGAGAAAGGTTTGTTGAGTGTTTTGTGTCCTTGTGTGGCAAGGAAGAGCTTAGTCCAGTACATAAGTATGGAACCATTGAAAGCAGGTCACACCTCTCAAGATTAATGTATAGGAGCTAAAAAGCATTCTGGCAAATGAGTTCAGAAAGGATTGAGTTAAAACGCTAATGGAGAAAAGTGTCTCAGGAGCTTAGGAGTACTACATTTTGTTGAAGAATGTGGGTGGACTCTACTACATGTGTTCAGGCAGTTGCAAGTCCTTTGTCCTGTTTGTCTCTTCGACATTCTGTCTCTGCAACTAATGCTATCTGTGCCTTGCTGGTGTCTTACGTGATGTAATATCTTTATGGTTTTTGCATCAGCTTTTTTTTCCTCCGTTTTTCAAACAGCATTGCCAAAGCCATTATCACGTTACCTTCATCACTTCCCTTTGAGATGCCTTTCTGCTCTGTCAACTTCTGTTTTCTGCTTTAGGTGCTTTTAACCCCCTTCAGAAGGCTTGGTGTGTTTCTCCAGTTCTTAACGGAACACAGTTTCACTGGGATATGGAAGGGGATGTCAGCAGCTTTCCCCATCAACACCAGCTAAGGAACATTAGCTTCTTTTCCTCCTGACAGTTTGAATCCCTATGTCTCATCTTGCAGCATCTTCTGTGCTGTACCCTTCTTCCATTTAAATGAGAGCATTATCTATTTCCACTTGTGATTAAAAGCAGTATGTAAATTTTTGCTTAAAAAACAAAGTTCTAACCTGAAGGCTGGGCACATTTGGTACCCTAATCCCAAAGGTTTAAAGAACAGACATGTATGAACCAAAATCTGCCGTTTAAAGAAGTACCCCAAAGCCTGTGTAGTTTCTGGCCAGTCTCATAATTTGAATAGAATTGCATTTTTAACTTTTGATCATCTGATTGGGCAGCCTGGCCTTCCGCTGATTCCTTCTCCCCATTGTTGTGTTTCTGTGCTTTCTTCAATGCTGTATTTTACATGACATCCCAGATCTTGTATGTTATCCCTTTTTCTGCAGATGTTTCCATAGGAGCACTTTCTTCAATGCCATGAAGAATCATACTCAGAGTTCTCTTAGAGATGTAGTACTAAACATGATTAAAGAAAAGCTTACTTTCTGTCTGTTTTCTCTCTTCGACATCTTTATCCCTTCCAACACAAAGTCTTTCCTTTCTGTGTTTACTCTCCTCCTAGTCAGTTTGGACTAACAGGGCAAAGGTCAAAGCAAGTTCAGAATGGGGCACAAAACTAAAGTTCCTAAAGTCAAATGACTACAGGGTGGTGTAATTTCAGAGAAGATGCTAGGGAAAAGATTTGTGATGAGACTGAGGTTGTCTGCGCTAACCTAAGAGTAGCAGAAAACATATTGTCCTCTATATAGCCTGAACATCCACCTCTGTCTTGGGTGGGTGGATGCCATTACCTAGTGCTGCCTTACTGTTCCCTAATACTTAGCAAAGCTCATTTGTATGAATTTCAAAGACCCTTTCTTAAACACAATATTGAGCAAGTAAACTATCTTATAGTGAAGAAATGAAGGGGAATACCTTCCTTCCATCTTTTCCTTCTCTGGTTAACACAGTATCATAGCTCCTGACAACAATCCCCCAAAGGATTGAGGGTAGCAAAGAGGCAAGCAGCTGTCTATAGAGTGAGAGGTGGTATTTAGTACATTGTCACAGACATGTTGCCACAGATCATTCCCATGAGGGGAAAAAAACAACAGCTACTTCAGGGCTGTAAAGTCCTGGCAGTGTAGGGCTTTGGGCCAGCAAGAGTTTCTCTGAGACTTGACTCTCTGTAGTGCTGCCTAGCATGTGATGGAGCAACCAAGACAAACCCAGGCTTCTGCCCATTGCTGGCTGGCAGTACACTGGGAAATCCGGTTAAAGCAACTTGATGTCTCAAAGTAGTTAAAGCACGGAATAACAGACTAGAACCACTTTTATATCTGCTGTGAACCTCAGGTTTGTGGAGGGAGTTTTCTGCTGAAGAGCCCCACACTTTGAAGTGTTTGATCTTTTCCCTGCCCTGTGGCAGCTGGCAGAACTGCTTTACAGCCTTGCCAAAGTGGGAAGTGGCACAATGGTCCATGAGAGGTTACTAGTGGATGTGGAGATAACACTGTCAGCAACATCCTCTAAGCTGTCTCCTTAGCGCTGGTGAATTTGGCCTGCTTTCCTGCCACCTCATCCTCTTCAGACTAATTCTACAGCTTCAAGTGTATACACAGTACAAATGTAACAAATAGAAGACTGCAGTATTCATCCCAAGCAGTTTTGTGGCCTTTCACTCGCAGGAGTGTGCAACCAAATTTCACTGTTGCCTGGAACTTCATAGGGAAGTTAAATAACTGTTAAACAATTATTAAATAAGTCTGTTAAATGTGTGTTTTCAGCCTAACAGTGTTAGTTATTGGTCTCTACTTCATCACTGCACCAGTTAAAATGAATAGATATGGCTACCTCCCACACAGACCCTGGATCAACCTGCTGGGGTACCAATGAGCTTTCCCATATATGACGCAGTCCCTGAGATTCTGTTACCACTGCTTTTAAACCAAACTGGATTATTTTTGTTGGTTCTAATCATAAAACTGAGATGCCAGTGCAAATACTGAGGCTGTTTGGGATTTCGGAGTCCTGTTTCTGTGTAGAATAACTAGGAGGCCTCAGAAAAGTCACCCTCCATGGACGATGAATTGGAAACAATTGTGACTTCCCGTAAGATGTGTTCTGAGCTCAATGGCTGTGTCCAGGTGACAGGTATGGGAAATAATTCATCAAAATCTCCAAAAAAATGTGCTTGGATGCTTTAACCACTGAAAAACTTACTGGTTAGAAAAGTGATGCTTCCTCCAGCTTTTTTGTAAATCTAATTCTGTATTTTCCACAACTAAAATGATCAGGGGACTGGAGCACCTACTGCATGAAGACAGGATGAGAAAGTTGGGGCTGTTCAGCCTGGAGAAGAGAAGGCTGTGTGGAGACCTCATAGCAGCCTTCCAGTAGCTGAAGGGGGTCTATAGGGATGCTGGGGAGGGACTCTTCATGAGGGACTGTAGTGAGAGGACAAGGGGTAATGGGTTCAAACTTGACCAGGGGAAGTTTAGATTGGATATAAGGAAGAAGTTCTTTACTATAAGGGTGGTGAGGCACTGGAATGGGTTGCCCAGGGAAGTTGTGAATGCTCCATCACTGGCAGTGTTCAAGGCTGGGTTGGACAGAGCCTTGGGCGACATGGTTTATTGGGAGGTGTCCCTGCCCATGGTAGGGGGGTTGGAAGTAGATGATCTTAAGGTCCTTTCCAACCCTAACTATCCTATGATTCTATTTGGTAAATTTTCAGACGGTTCTTAGCCTGTGAAAAACAATTTCTTCATTCTAAGCACTTTTTGCTTAAAATACTCTTGCATCTGGGCAGTGATAACAGGAGCCAAACAAACCTCCCACTGTGGGTAGCAGGAAGTCACAGTTGCCTCTGCTGAGCGGGGAGGCACTGCAAGAAGGATACTGCCTTGCAAATGAAGAGATTTTTTACTAATAATCCGTTAATCACACAAGTCTCCTTCTCTTAGCAGAGCCTCTGAATCTCTTATGCATAGGAATATAATGGGCAAGCAGGAAAAAACTTAATATGTGTAACAGCACATGAGATAAAACATCTAGAAATAAATATGAACATTTAGAAATAAACCACTGTTGTGGTTTAAGCCACTATAACTCACCCAGTTTGCTCACTCACTCCCCCCTCTTTCTTCTCCCCAGCTCCCGGGGGGAAGGGGAGGAGAATCGAAAGAATGCAACTCCCACAGGTTGAGATAAGAACAGTTTAGTGACTAAGGTATAACACAGATCACTACTGCTACCACCAATAATAATAATAATAATAATGACAAGGCAAATACAAGGAAAGAGAATACAACTGCTCACCACCCAATACCAAGCCCGACCCAGTAGTGAACCCCCACCCTTCCAGGTCTCTGCCCTCCGTTTTCACATCCTAGGCATGACGTGCTGTGGTATGGAATAACCTCTTTGGTCAGTTTGGGTCAGGTGTCCTGTCTCTGCTTCCTCCCGGCTTCCCCTCCTCCCTGGCATAGCATGAGGCTCAGAAAGTCCTTGGCCAGACCAAAACATTACCAAGCAGTAACTGAAAACACTGGTGTTATCAGCGCTGTTCCCAGGCCGAAAGTCAAAAACACAGCGCTGCACCAGCTACTAAGAAGGAGAAAAATGACTGCTACTGCTGAACAACCACTCTTGTTGCTCCTGAGGAAGATTAAATTACTTTGCACTTTATTTCAAAATGAGGAGCCATAAAAGCATTTACTCCAGCTTCTTCAGTAAAAATGCTTACACTTTGACCTCTTGAGTTTTTGGCAAGCATCTCTCTCTGTCTCTTGGTTCAGGCATGTACTAGGTGATATCCCAATAGCAGACTTAGAGGGATGTGACACACCTACCAGTGTAGCTTTAATCTTTGCATTAGATCTGAACCAAGTTCATAGAACACAATGGTAAAAGACACTGATTACCCTCATTCTCTTTTTTGGAGGGGGTAAGTCCCATTTACCCATTCCTGCTTGAGTTTTATAACATTTGAGGTTTATATAAAACTAGGTTGACATCTATTTGTCTAGTCCAAAATCAAGGGGGTGTCATCAGTCAGATGTAAATTGTTGACTATTTCACATGATCTAAAGTCTCCTGTGCTGTTTGACCAAACTTTGTAGCCTGTGTAAAAAGCTAGTGGAATGTGGCTTTTTGCCATACTTACAGCAACTGCACACCAAGTCTTCAGGAAATTGTCTTGAGCTACTAAGCCCAAGGGGAAATTGAGCCAAACAAATCAAATACCATAACTGCTTTGCACATGGTGTGCTGGGCTTACTGTGCATATTAGACCTTCCTACATCACTGAATTTGCTGCTCTAAAATAGATGTAATGTACAGCTTGACCTTGGATGTTCTCCAGTTAGCGCTGTGCGCGGTCCTTAAAATGCTGAAGGCTGCCGTGCTTCACACAGTGACCTGAGATTATGGACCTTCCTTCCTCTCTTATCTGATGTTTTTCTCCAAAAATAACCTGGAAAGCTGTGGGTAGAATGAACTGCCTGAGCCATTGCACAGTCTTTTTAAATTAGATATAGAAGATAGGGGGAGAATAGCTGCTGTAAATGCATGTGACTCACATTTGGACTCCAGCCTCACAGTAAATGCCCCTCACCTCTTTCTCCTGAGTCTAGAGCAGCCTGCAAAACACCTTCATCCCATAAAAGAGAAAGGCTGGAATTAATCCACTGAAACGTGGCTCAGCCAATGTGAAACAGATCATACCAAGCCCATATCTCCAAAATTCACTTAGATAGGTTCATCTACCAGGCGTACTTGCCTGCATGTACGTGGACGGGGTTTTGAGCAGTCTGGTCCTGTGGACTGCTTGTGGCAGGGAGGCTGGAAACAGATGATCTTTAAGGTCCCTTGCAACCCAAACAGTTCTGTGATCTGTGCCTTTCATTCATCACACCTGCTAGTCTAGAAATAGTGAAAGCTGACAGAAATCAACAATTCCACATGAGGAGAAGAAAAGTGTATAAGTATCATGAAGCTGCTCATAAATGAAGAACATGGCATTGGAATGAAGGCTGCTGTACAGTCTTAATTTAGATCCTTTGTTTGAAACAAACAAAGTGTTTCAAAACAGTCTCTAGTTACTTAACAGCATCCCATTTTTTCCAGGGAATGTTCTGCCCCCTCTTGGAACAGGCTGCTAAGGCCATCGCTTTGGAGGTATATTATGTGTTATCATTTACATCAAATCCATGGGCTCACAAATCATTCAAGCATAAAATTATTGGAGGGAAAGTCCTCCACGTAGTAAAATTTTGAATTTGTGGGGTTAGGCATGAGCTGAAAAAAAAAGCCTGCATACATATTGCGAAACAGTTTGCTGCCAGACCTTTTCTGGTGATAGTTTGGTGGTGCATATGCACAATTAAATGTTTGCAGAATTGTCCATAGGGAGAAATTCTGTCAGCACAAAACTTGGCACAGAACATATAGATGTCATAAGCTCATAGTCACTATTCTATAAGTGATAAACCAGTGACTTACCGCAGCTGGCGTGAGACAGAGGTTAGTGAAGGAATGGGGCACCATCTAATCAACCACAGGTGTTTGCAGTCTTACTTATCTAGTGTATGGAGCCCAGCCCTTGGACTTCTTCCTCCTGGGGGATTGCTCATTTGCCCTAGGACTACACCACCTATAGGCATGGTAGGAAGGCATCAGTGGTGGAAGCACCTCTGTGTTTGCACTGAATCAAGAGTTGGGTGCCACTGGGAAGGGGTCGATTACGTGTGGTGAAAAGATAAACTGACAGATTATCAACCTGGTATATGGGCATACACAAATCTCTAGTGAGTAGAGGTGATTTTGAAATGCAGTCAAGGCCATAGGCTTCGGCTAAGTTTCTGTTGAAATGCTTGTCATGTGCTAGTCCTTTCTCTGTCTTAAAAAGTGTCCTGTGAAATAGACCAAAATTGAACCTGATTTTCTGGTGGTATAAACCACTTGAAATTACAAAAGTGCAAGTCTGCAGATTTACAGGACATTTTTAGAAGAAGATATTGGAAACAAAGACAAATATTGCTGCAATGATGTTGAAGGTATAATGGTCTAAGGATACAAGGCTGTGCTTGCAGGACAGTACCTTTATTAGACCAGTTCATATGATTAGGAGAAAAAGGGCAACATTTCAAGCACTTCTTTTTCTTTCTTTCTATAGGTGAAAATTTTTATTTTTAAATAATACTTTATTTACTATTACTTTCTATAGTAAAACCAAAGTGTTTTACTCGGGTTAAATATAATTTCTCTGGGTTTATTGACTCTAGGCAAACATTTTGACAATTTAAGCTTAAGGTGTGTTTGATACTTGTGGCACAAAAGAGGAGTACAAACAAGGAGGCAGTGTTAAGTTCATTAATTTTGTGGGACAAAGGTAGAAAAAGGTGGTTGTTATAATTAAAACACTATTGTGATTCAGAGGACATCTGACAGCCATGTAGAGTCATTTACCAGCAAACCCTATGACAACAATGCTTACAAAAACTGAACCAAACAGAAGTTTTGCATTTACGTCAGACCCCAGCCAGGACAGTGGGTAGGGAAGAGGAAATCGACTAGTAAATGGGAAAGGAACTAAGCAAAACTGGCAGGGAAAGAAATGTTATTTTCCAAACTGCAATAGGATATGGCAAACAATAGATGTAACTTAGTTATTTACAAAAAAGGTCCTTTTTGGAGCAGTGACCTTCTCTAACTTTTGTAGAGAGAGAGGTTCACCCTTCTGTGGGAGAAGGGCAAGCAGAGAATATTTTAGCTTTAACACCTCATTTCTTTCCTGCTTAGGCTATGGGAACCTGAGTCCCAGCACTGCGGCTGGTCGAATTTTCTGCATCTTGTTTGCACTCTTTGGGATCCCCTTGAATCTTGTACTCCTGAATGAAATTGGGCAGCTGATGCTGTTGGGGGTTCAGCATTGTGCCCATCACCTAGAAGAGACATTTCATTTGCAGGCAAGCAATATGGATAGGTATGTCTCACCCTCAGGTTCAGGAAAGAAAAGAGAGAAAGGGCATTGTCTGGAATTTGGGGTTCTGTGACTAACAAGAACAGCTGCCTACCTATTTGGCCAGAAAGGCAGTAATAGTCAGGAATAACTGGAAGCAGATATATTTAGTTTATGACAGCCCTATGAGGTGTTAGATGAAGTTGTTTATTAATTGAGGGAACTTCTATGATGAATAGTTTCCCCTATAGGAACAGAAGTGCCAGAGCCCTAGAGCCATGCAATAGACCAGAATATCTGGTCTGCTAATCATCAGTTGGAGTTAGAATTGCACGTGTAAGTTATATGGGAACATTTGTGAAATAGGCTTTAAACTGGCATGAATTTAGGACTCATGAAGGTGATGCGCTTCACATGCACTTCAGCCAATATGAACTCACAAAGTTCATGTTGACTAGAAGAGCAGCACTGTTTATTCTAGTGGAACATAGAATCATAGAATAGTTGGGGTTGGAAAGGACCTTAAGATCATCTAGTTCCAACCCCCCTGCCATGGGCAGGGACACCTTCCAATAAACCATATCACCCACGGCTCTGCCTAACCTGGCCTTGAGCGCCACCAGGGATGGAGCATTCACAGCTTCCCTGGGAAACCCATTTCAGGCCTCATGACCCTTACAGTAACGAACTTCTTCCTTATATCCAATCTAAATTTCCCCTGTTTAAGTTTGAACCCATTACCCCTTGTCCTATCACTACAGTCCCTCATGAAGAGTCCCTCCCCAGCATCCTTATCTCTTCAGCTACTGGAAGGCTGCTATGAGGTCTCCACACAGCCTTCTCTTCTCCAGGCTGAACAGTCCCAACTTTCTCAGCCTAGCTTCGTATGGGAGGTGCTCCAGTCCCCTCATCATCCTCGTGGCCCTCCTCTGCACTTGTTCCAACAGTTCCATGTCCTTTTGATGTTGAGGACACCAGAACTGCACACAATACTCCAAGTGAGGTCTCACAAGAGCAGAGGAGAGGGGCAGGATCACCTCCCTCAACCTGCTGGTCATGCTCCTCTTGATGCAGCCCAGGATACAGTTGGCTTTCTGGGCTGTGAGCGCACACTGCAGCTGACTCATGTTCATTTCCTCATCGACCAACACCCCCGAGTCCTTCTGTGCAGAGCTGCTCTGAATCTCTTCCCTGCCCAACCTGGAGCTGTGCCTGGGATTGCTCCAACCTAGGACCTTGCACTTGGTGTGGTTATGTCTCTCCAATTTAGAGACAGGGATGTCATGTGGGACAGGGTCAAACACTTTGCACAAGTCCAGGTAGATGACATCAACTGCTCTACCCCTGTCCATCAGTTCCATAGCCCCATCATTGTAGGCCACCAAATTGGTCAGGCAGGATTTCCCCTTAGTGAAGCCATGCTGGCTGTCACCAACCACCTTGTGGTTTTTCATGTGCCTTAGCATGCCTTCCAGGAGAATCTGCTCCAAGATTTTGCCAGGCTCAGAGGAGAGGCTGACTGGCTCGTCTATTTTCCCCTTCTTGAAAATGGGGGTTATATTTCCCTTTTTCCAGTCATCGGGAACTTCACCTGACTGCCATGATTTCTCAAATGTGATGGACAGTGGCTTAGCAATTTCATTTGCCAGCTCCTTCAGGACCCGCAGATGGATTTCATCAGGTCCCATGGACTTGTGTACGTTCAGGTTTCTAAGATGGTCTCGAACCAGATCCTTTCCTACAGTGGGCCCAGGGTCTTCATTCTCACAGTCCCTGCATCTGCCTTCCAAGAGTTGGGTGGTGTGGTCAGAGCATTTGCAGGTGAAGACTGAGGCAAAGAAGTCATTCAGAACCTCAGCCATCTCCAAATCCAGGGTAGCCAGTTCTCCTGATAGCTTCTGGAGACGGCCCACATTGTCCCTAGCCTGTCTTTTATTTGCAATGTACCTACAGAATCCCTTCCTGTTATCCTTAACATCCCTAGCCAAGTTTAATTCTAAGTGGGCCTTAGCTTTCCTAACCTGGTCCCTAGCTTCCCAGACAACATCCCTGTATTCTTCCCAGGCTGCCTGTCCTTGCTTCCACCTTTCATAAGCCTCTTTTTTCCTTTGAAGTTTCCTCCTTATCCATCCAAGGAGGTCTCTTGGCCCTCCTGCAGCTCTTCCTTCTAGTTGGGATGCATCGCTCCTGAGGTTATAGCAGGTTATCCTTGAATATGAACCAACAGTCTTGGGCCCCCCTGCCCTCTAGGGCTATATCCCATGGAACCTTACTGAGCAGGTTCCTGAAGAGGCCAAAGTCTGCTCTCTTGCAGTCCAGGGCAGTGAGCTTGCTGCACGCTCTTCTCACTGTCCTGAGGATCTCGAATTCGACCATCTCATGATGGTTACAACCAAGGCTGCCCTGGAGCATCACATTTCCAACCAGCCCTTCCCTGTTGATGAGAATGAGGTCAAGCATTGCACCTCTCCTTGTTGGCTCCTTGATTACTTGCAGAAGGAAGCTTTCTTCCACACAATTGAGGAACCTCCTGTATTGCTTATGCCGGGCCATACCATCCCTCTGACAGATATCAGAGTCATTGAACATCATGAATGTCTGTGTGTTTTTATGGAGTCTAGCATCATCTTCAACCAGAAACTGAGCTGGACTTTCCCTGACACTCTTCTTGTGACAATTTAATCTTTTTTCTCTTTTCTTTTCATCTCCCTGTTTTACTAGAAAAAAGCTTTCCTGCTTATTAAGACCTCTGCGTTTGTGACTGGCTTGTTATTGTTCCTTCTGCTACCTCCCTTGTTGCTCTCTGACAAAGAAAGCTGGTCTTATGAAGAAGGCTTCTATTATTCCTTCATTACCCTCAGCACTATAGGATTTGGAGATTATGTGATTGGTAAGTAGTTTGCACTTCATTGCTTTCACCTACTAAGCATGAAAGCTACATGTGTGCCGTATGAAGCTCCCAGCTTGGCAGTTTTGCACCACTAGCAACCCACAGACCTGATGATCACAGAATCTTAGAATGGTTTGGGTTGGAAAGGACCTTAAAATCATCTAGTTAAACTCCCCTGCCATGGGCAGGGACACCTCGCACTAGACCATGTCACCTAAGGCTCTGTCCAACCTGGCCTTGAACACTTTCAGGGATGGAGCATTCACCACTTCTTTGGGCAACCTGTTCCAGTGCCTCACCACCCTTACAGTAAAGATAAATCACAGTAAATGATGTGTTGAAGTAGGCATTTGACAGGTAGGCATTTGACAGTAATTTCCCAGTCAATGAGTAATATTTTAGTATTCACGTTATCTGCCCCTTGAACAACTGTAACACCAGACTGGAGTGCTACATTTTTCATTGCAGAGGTCGCTGACGGTGCACTTGGTGTGCTCCAGTGGCAGCAGCGGTTAGTTTTAAGCAGATGTTACTCTGCATCACCATTAGCAGACAGTGATTGTTTCCTCTGTCAAAACCCCATTTTTGGACAGTTGCTTTATAAAAGGCAGCTTAAGTCACTTAGGTGTAGACTGTCAGGCACCAGGCACAGCCTAGTTTTAGTTGCCAAAACACTTTGTCAAAGAAAACAGCTTTGGATCTACTCCTGATGCGTTTGCTGAAACACAGGACATGACTTTCTGATAAAGACTTTCTCATTAAAAACAAATTGATTAGAAAAACACATGCATCCTTGAATCCCTAGGAGACAAAAAGGCCAAAACCTCTTAAACCTTGCACCTATCAGTCTCTGTGGATAAAGCATTCCCCTTGAAAGACCCAGATAGCCCTTCTTTCCTGTTTTCATTTATTATTTAGATGCAAGCAATTTTAAAACCTTTGAATTTAACATCAGTGAAAGGTGCTCGTTTGAAGGATGAATATAATACTTTTTCTGGTTGAAGTTCACCTTGATGTAGAAAGTCAGCCCAAAGAGTAGTTACTACAGAAGTATTTGGTAGCTCCCAGACATTTATCCATGGTTTGCTGACATCAAAATATCTTGTGCTCCCTTCATGTTGAAAACACAATATGTATTCTATTAAATATAATAATACCAAGTAAATGGCTGTAAAAGATTGGCTTTTTAATATGGCTCTGCTGACGAGTTATTAATTTTCACAACCTTGTAGGCAATAACAGTTCATGGCCCACAATTTGGAAATGGATAGTCTGTGCACGTAATGACAGGACAATATTCCTACAGATGATAAATACCTAAACAGCAGCTTTTATATGGATTTACCTTTTCAACCCAGCCCTATGTGTACTTTTTCACTGGAATGTGTGTTGTGGTTTATGCTCAGCTGTAACTCAGAACCATGCAGCCACTTGCTCATTCTACCCCTTCCTCCCCCCAGCTCCCAGGGGTATGGGGAGGAGAATCAAAACAGTGTAACTCCCATGGGTTGAGGTAAGAACAGTCCAGTAACTAAGGTATAACACAAAACCACTACTGCTACCACCAATAATAATAATGACAAGGGAAATACAAGGAAAGAGAATACAACTGCTCACCACCCAACAACAAGCCATGAACTACCACTTCTGGATCCTTGCCCCCAGTTTTTACATCCCGGGCATGACATGCTGTGGTATGAAATACCTGTTTGGTCAGTTTGGGTCAGGTGTCCTGTCTCTGCTTCCTCCCGGCTTCCCCTCCTCCCTGGCAAAGCATGAGACTCAGAAAGTCCTTGGTCAGACTAAACATTACTGAGCAGCAACTAAAAACATTGGTGTTATCAGTGCTGTTCCCAGGCCGAAAGTCAAAACCACAGCACTGCACCAGCTACCAAGGAGAAAAATGACTGCTATTGCTGAACCCAGGACAATGTGGTATGGGAAGTGGCTTTCAGGTTCATGGAGGTACCACCTCAAAAAAGTCAACTCCTCACACTCTGTCCCAAAAGTATCAGGTGTTCTGTAGTATCTGCTATGCTGTAAGTATTCAGTTATAAAGTGACAAACCTTCCAAAGGTAAGAAGAACTAAATAATGATACCTGAGAAACGCTAGAGGAAAATCCCATGCGAAGACTTTCCTGCCACTGATTTGTATTCTGTATCTTACCTGTGTTTATAAGGGTACCCCAGCCAGCTTTACAAATACAGCCCAGTCACTTCATAAGGCTGAGCTCATTCCTTTGCTTTGCCTGTATTAATATTACTACTGACAGTAACCTAGTACATAGAAGATTCTTTGTACAAAATATTGTGAAACACAGCCAAAAATATGATTCTTCTCCAAAGGGATCACAAAGTACCTAACTGAGCAACCAGGCAGAGGTAGCATAATTTCAGGCTGTTTTCCAAGGCTTAGTTGTTCTTGGAGGTTTTGGGACTGCTCAGGCCTATTCCCTCCTGCTCTTAAAGACTCACTTATACCTGGCTTAACAAAATGCATTCACTGGTACATAAAACCCACTTAGCGCTCTGCCTGCAGAGGACCTCTGTTACATACTAATACAAAATGGTGATGATGAAATGAAAATGGGAAATGAAACTGTGTGCTTAATTGTGAATAATTTCACTTTGACACAGATGTAATCTGTGATTTATTTTTCTTTCTTACAGGTGATCTTTACAATTCCTAGGTAGTCCTAGGCTGTTGTTGCCACATTCGTGAAGCATGCTTGCATCATCTGTTTGCATGCTAAATAGATGGTATACTCATGTTTTATACAGAAATCACTAATACTAGGTCATATTTCCACTGTCCTTGATTTATATGTAGTATCTGTTTCCTTTGAGGCACTCTTGATCTAATCTAGAAATGTTTTGGGTGATTCTCCTGTAGGGATGAACCCAGACCGTACCTACCCGGGCTGGTTCAAGAATGTAATCTCTCTGTGGATACTCTTTGGGATGGCCTGGCTAACACTGGTTATCAAACTTTGCATCAGCTTTCTTGAGAGCTCCAGTGACTTCTGTCAGTGCAACAATAGCATGGTAGAAGAGTTAATGGATGGCAACAGAAATAGCACAACGGGACTTCATGATGTGGAGATCTACAATGACAAAGACACAAAGCCAAAAAGACCAGATGAACCTCCCACCTACACAACTCCTGCAGAAGCACTCTAGGGAAGAATCATACCCTTGGTGTCTCTTAGGTTTTAGTGCACCCGAGATGCATCATTTAGATATTTGGGATCAGAACTGCCCTGGTGTTTACATGGGGTAAAATCTTTCTTATTGAGCTTTAAATGTTTCTATTCTGAATAGAGTGATGACAACAAAATGTTTCATTTGCAGCACCATCAAGAATTACCAGTGGGAATTAGCCAAATCTTAGCCAAAAATAGATATCGCCTAACCTCCCACCTCAATATGTGAAGCAAACTTTGACATCCATATGCAACACTAGCTGTTGGCCTCTTCTTTACATGCAAAGTTCTTGTAGTCCCTAATTGTGGTGTTTGCAAAATGCTATACTTACAACTAGAAAAGCAAGTGCCATTTAATGCAGGAAACATTGCTGAAAGGGTTAATGAGAAGTACTATGTAAAGCCACCTGGCAGTCACTACAAATGTGCTTCATCACCTGTAGGCAGTCACTACAAATGTGCTTCATCACTTGTATGCTTCTACTTGCCAAAGTTGGTAACATGCTTTTGATAATTAGTACATGGATGGCAATGAGGCAGAGCTCATACAGGTGCTTAATAGAAACATCTTTCCATTTTTTTAATAAATTTCTACATCAGAGGTTCCACTAATATTAAAAAGACCAGGTAGTTAGGCTGTTCCTTACTCTAGAACTTAGGCAGGCTCATCCTTTATGAAGTACTATGTAAACCAAATGTCGTCAGTTAAATGGGACAGTTAATTTAGATAGATTTTTATTTTGCCACGTTTTAGAAGACATAAAAAGAGGAACAGAGGCAGTTTTAAGTATTAGTGGTTCCAACATTATCCCATGGCCAGTGATAACAAGGGCAACTTCAATCTAGAAACAGACTGAAGTGTCTTCAACTGTGATCAAGAAATGCTATTCTGATAAACTTCTCATGTCACAATTGAATAGTGTATGTGTCCTAGCTCACATCTCTTACATACGCACACCTATCTTTTCATCTGCAGAATGCCATATTCTGCAGAATTTTGCCTTTGTGTCGATTATGAAACAAACTGGCTTGTGTTGCTTTGTGGGGTTGGATTCTTTTCCCACTTCCATTAAATTCTACAAAATCTTTTGATACATTATGCCATTTATAAAGACCCAAAAGAGTCAAACTCCTGCTGCCAATTATGTACCCATATCTAATTTTCTCATTTTCTTATTCCTGTTGTGCTATGTGCATCTTAGAGCATTAACTTTGAAAGCTTGATCATAGCAGTAAACCAGAAGCAAGCATTTGGATAGGCCTTCAGATTCTGCATCTGGATTATGGATCAAGATTTCATATGGATGGTGGAGAAAAGACTGAAAGCTTGTTCTTTTGAGGATTGCACTTGGGAATTAAAATATTCATAGCTGGATTTGCAGAAATGCAGTGAGAGAAAAGTTTACAGTCTTCAAGAATGCAAGTTCTGAAACACTTATCATGAAGAAAGTATTTCCATAGTAGGCCAGTCTGAGTGTTTATATGTGGTGGCACTGATTACAGAAGAAATTGCAGGGAGGGAATCTGCTGGATGAAATCTAGTCTGTCATTTATTAGCCTTTTTGTCATTGCCTTTTTCCAACTCCACTGTAATAAATATTCTCTCAAATACTGTTTCAATATGCACCACAGATAAGGAAGAAAGGTAATGGAAATCTCAGGTCATAGTCAGAAAACTGGTGCAAAATAAATACATTTAAATTTTTTAAGATTGGGTAATTTCTTTAACAACCTTTAGCATCAACTTTTCTGTTTCGTATATGTTGCGTCTTGTTTATTTTCACTGATGCATACGCAATGCAAGTTTTACTAATGTTCATAATGGAGTGGCCTACAATAATACTTAAATGTGTTTCTTTAATCCTAAGTGAATCACAGTTCCACAGCATAAAATGTGATACCCTTTTATGCATATTTTTTGCAGGTGAGAAACCTAGTAAATATAACTTTGTTGTAAACCCTGGATGACCAAACAGTAGGAGTAGGCAGTAGGACAGTAGGTGTTCCTACTCTCAAAGTATATTTCAACTTTATCTTGAAGTGTCACAGGCGCTGAGGGTTTCTACCAGCTCTGCCATTTGATGAGAAGGCTTTCTCTGAGAATATTTTCTTCTTTTCAATTTGAAGGCCTATTATATCAATCACATCTGATTCCTATTCCTATATATTTGTATTATGTGGATGAGGTTTTCAAAAGAGCCTTAGAGGTTTGGGCACCTTGGTCCCACTGAAGTGTAAACAGAGTCGCACACCTTAAGACAGCTAATATACACTTCTGTGACCTAAAAGGAAGAGGAACTCAAGTAGTCCTGAAAAAAAGGAAAAAACAGTAATCCTTCATGGATCTTAGTGATTCCACTGTGTGTCAAGATTCATCCACAAACTGAAGCTTATGACTGGGTCTCAAGGTGACTCAATATCTGCCACAGCAATCCTTGAGGATTTACTCCCTTCTGCAGCTGTGCTGTTGTATTGCCCAGCAGCTCACCACCAGCATAGTCCTGCCACTAACTGTCTGGTACAGCATGCTTACAGGAGGTACATCTGATCTGCTTGCAAGCCACATGCAACTCCAGAGCTGTGAGTTGCCTGTTTGGGTCCTGGATCACGTGAAGAAGTATGAAATCAGTCAAATACCATCTCTGCCTGGGTTCTCTGACACCAGATTATCATACTGTCATTTATGAACATCCTTAATGGCAGTCCCTCAGCTAGCTTTTGATATGGACAATAGATATTATCGTACCTGAGTCCCCACAAACTGCTGTGCCTCTAGTCTTTCTGTTCTTTGTAAAGCTGTGTTGTGGTTAAATGATGTGAATGAGTTTGTTCCCAGAGGGATGAGCAGAAAGTGGAGTTTTGCAACATCATAAAATATCATCGCTGATCTGTCTACTTTACCAAAATATGAAAGGTTATCTGCTCAAGGATAAAATAAAGAAAACAAAAGCATGGTGCTGTTATCGTTCTTGTCACAGCTCACTTGCAGTCTTCTGTAATCTGCATTGGAAAATTATAGATGCTCCTTGACTATTTTTTTATACAATGTCTCTTCCTGTTCAGAAAAGAGTGCAGATTCTTTAGTGATTCATTAGTCTTTTGGGTAAGACTTTCACTGCTCTTATTCTTCACATGTCAATTCTTCCTTAGTATCCTGTTGTTTTTTTTCTTAGGAGGACCAGGGGCTGGGAACAGGTTTGGTTAGTAATGGTAGTTGTAAATATTTATGTAAAATCAGTGTCCAGAGGCTTTTTCCCAGTTACATAGAGCATAACGTGCTTGTGAACTTTGTACAGTTTCCCAGGAAATCAACCCCTTAAAGCAAGAAAATAGGCCTCTCTCTAGCTCCCCTACTCCAAGGACAAGTCCGGGTTTAGCCTTAGCGTTTTTCACACTGGCTCTTTCAGCCAGTCCAAAAGAGATGTTTGCCACTTGGGGAGAGATTATCTCCAGAAATATGTAATAATTTATTACAGCAACATAGCACAGACTGCACAGTTTTTAATAATCTAGTTGACTATAGTATTTTAAGTTTCCTACACTAGAACAAAAAAGCCCTTTTTTTCCATGATGGTCTTGGAGTCAAAAAAATCCAGGATATGGTTTTTCTCACAGAGACTGGCTGATGAGATCTTACCTAACAGCTGATATCCCAGCTCTAAATTGAGCTGGGACTCTTTAGCCTAGAGAAGGCTAAGGGGGATCTTATCAATGTGCCTAAATATCTGCAGGGAAGATGTAAAAAGCATGGAGCCTAGCTCTTTTCAGTGGTGCTCAGTGACAGGACAAAACACAGTGGGCACAAACTGAAGCACAGGAAGTTCCTCTTAAACACCAGGAAGCAATTTTTCACTATGAGAATGACTGAGCACTGACACAGATTGCTCAGAGAGGCAGTGGAGTCTCCACCCTTGAAGATACTTAAAAGCTGTCTTGACAGAGTCTTAGGCAACCATCTTCAGGTGATCCTGCTTGAGCAAAGATGTTCAAACAGGTGACCTTCAGAGATCCCTTCTGACTTCAACCATTCTTCATTTCAAGGTCAAGCCATCCTGCTTGTAGTCCACAGCCTGCTATCTCTGCAGACTATCTCCATTAATGCTCAGGTTGCACCCCTAGCAGGGAGACCTGATTCTTCCCAGAAAAGAGGTGGATCTTTCCAGTCTGAGTGAGCTCAATGGGCTGGCCTGTAAGTGTTTATTTTTCATTAAAACTTACAGAGTTTTCCTTTATCTATGCAGCTATTACCGAAGTTTAGGTTCTATTGAACTTGGCAATTTGTAGACACTAATTATTTTTATCTTACAATCAAAGAACAGCTTTATACAAAGGGTGATACAGAGCAGATACAATTAGCTGGGGGGTGGTGGTGTCTATCCAGATGTTTAGAGATCATTGTGCCATTCAAAAAATGTGCAATAATGTTCAACTTTTCAGCTTGGGGTAGTTTCCCGTAGTTGTTATGTATCTGCCTACAAGTTCCACCAAAAGGATTCAAAGCTTCATCTCTTCCATGCTTCAGGTAAGGCAAACCTCATTTTGGTTTACCCTTTCTAAATCAGAGGCTTATATTGGTACAGGTGGCTAATTATGAGTTGAATCAGGGTAAAATTTTAGTGAAATTAGATCTTATGAGCTTGCTATCTCGAAGATAAAAATTCTGGCTGATGGAAGAGAGGGATGCAATAAAAAAAAAAAAAAAAAAGGTCTTTTTCAGTACCTTTGTGATATGGCTTAATTGATAGTGTCTCCCCTTCCTTCAGTCCTGGCTGTGTGTGAGGTAACATCAGGGCATATGATTTTTATGACTGCTTGAGCACCTTCATTGTTTTAGGAAGTTTCTTTTTTTTTATATATTTTTTTTTTTAATGTGTCACATAATTCCATTTCAACTGTAAGTTTCCACAGACTTAAGTTTGAATGTCTAGGCAAATATCATGCTGTGCAGTTCTGGGCAAAGATTCAAAGGTTTCTCAGAAAGATGAGTGCTTACAATGGAATGACATCTATGCTCTTAAAAATTCTCATCTCTCAGAACTGAGATTCAAACAGCTGGTTTGGTTGGGGTTTTTGTTGGGAGTTATTTTCAGAGATAAACTGATTTACATGTTTTAAGCTAGCACTAAGCAGGTAGAGATAATCTGTGATACCTCTGAGGTCAATGCACATTCTAAAAGCTACTGAGAAGATGTCACTGTTGTTGGAGAAAATAGCAGCAGTATGGCTTTCAGAAACTATGCATACTGGAATAAGACAAGAAAAGATGAAAACTATTTTAAGATTTTCAATGCTGTACAAAGTTTCAAAGGATTATTGTATTCTAAAGTTGCTCATGTTAATATATGTGCAGATACAGTTTCCAAACCTTTTTATTCCTTTTCAAGTTTTGAGCTAAGATACCTTTATTTTTAAGGGAAGTTGTAGAAGAAGACATTCCCAGTAAAAATTTGATAGATCCGTACCGCCTGGGACTAGGTGCTGGACCTGCCTCTTGGGACAGAAGCAATGCAATCTAAGTTAGAGGGGCTTTGAGGGTTTTTTTTAATTTTTATGATAATAACTTATTTCTTCCCTACTACTAACTTAAACTTACTGGAACATAAGATTTAGTTCTTGAGAAACATAAGTTTCCAAAATCTCTAAATTAAAACAAGAACATGCTTACCAAAGTAAGCTATAACAGATGAAAACAAAGGGAGAGAAAATAATAAGAAAGAATACATAAGGAGAAAAGCCCATGGAGTTTGTTACTCTTTCCTAAGGAGCCTGCTATTCAAACTTGACCAGATTCCTACATTTCATTCAAACTTGACCAGGTTCATACATTTCATTTTGGTGATACCTTTAAAAACCATTAATTAATCAGTCTGTATTTAGTCAGTGATTATGGAAAGGCTTCAGACAGCTATGTATCTGAGTGAATAGAAAGGCCCAATGCATAAAGTCAGGATTGTAGAAATCTGTCACCAGAGGCAAAACTGAAGACACACATGTGGAAACAGAACAAGGAGGCACACAGTAAGCATAGGGTCAAAAACAAAGGGTGAGTTGAGGCAAGCAGACATCCAGTGAGGAAGCATTTGCCCAGTTGGCTGTGATAAATAAAGAATGTGTAATTGGGGGAACTTTCAATATAATTAAGAATTTGGATTAACCTGATTTGAATAGCTATTGATCAAAAAGTGATGATTGTACCATAATTGCTATTATTCTATAAGAAATTCTATTACAGGTTGGATTTCCAAGACACTATTTTTAAAACGTTTAAGTTCTCTTCCAGATTAATGTTGTTGTTAATTCCCTTTTCTGGTATTCTTTTGGATCAACAGATTGGTTAGAACATTATCCTAATACTAAAGATGTCCTACTCTTCAAACAGGTAAAGAGGGGTGCTTTCCAAATGCAAATTTAAATCAATAAGCTTTTGGTTAAAATGTATAAATGCTGATTTTATTATGTATAGTGCAGAAAAAATATAATCCCAGACAGCAAATGGGATGAATGACTGCTTGATGTACTGGAATTATCATAGAAAGTGCCTAGCAGCTTGGTTTTACATGGTTTTGAAAAGCATAGTGTAAAGTTTAATTAGTTATGGGCTTCAAAATAAAAAAGAATTGCTCCTTAATAAGCAATGAATGTAAGTCAAGAATTTACTTGAACATAACCAATGTTATGAGTGTACCCAAAATAATGCTCTATCTCAGATCTTATTTAACAAGGAGAATCAAGCATCATCACCATTTGGATAAGAGGACGTTTGAAGTCTTAAAGCACTTTCAAGACCAGAGATTAAAATATCCTGAGTCATCATTTTCAATTACTTTGAATTTTGCCTTTTGAATTTTGAACTGTTATTGCAGCGCACAGTATTGTGTCTCTGTGTGTTTGTGTGAAAGGAAGAAATGTTGCTGCCGGTGTTCCCATGTGTGTTAAGGTCCCGCTAATTCTTACAGCACATCCCCCACAGGGCTCAAACCCTTTTCCCACCAAATAATTTTTTCAATATTTCTTCTTCATAAAGCATTTCTTTCTCATCCTTTCTTCTGGTCTTGCTTCTGTCTAAACAATATTGCTTTCTCATGAGTTCCCTCATCACTCTCAAGCCAAAATCAGCTCTGCTCCTCTTGCATTTCCTCTGTGTTCTCAAATACTTCTCCTCTGCCAGGAAGGAGTATGTACAGCAGAGTCCTTCTCTGCTATACTGAGACTAGGATTGTATAAAAAGCAAAGAGAAGGGGCAGGAGCAGAGGATTTGCAGGGGCTACTTTTCCTACTCCTATTCTCTTCTCTTTATAATGTTAACTCTAGGATCCCAACTCTGGAGAGAGCTGCGATGTCCCCAATATCTGCATCAGTTCTGATTTTCTGGTCTTTTCCATGAGAGATCCAGACAGTGTCAGATGTCTTGCTTTCAGGTTGGTTGTAATTCACTGGGAAGTGAATTGTTAGCTGCAGCCATGCTCCAAACTCCTTTGGCTTGTGGAGAATTTGAAGGAATTTGCAACACTGGAGATCTTCAGGAAAATTCTGAAGGAAGGTGGTGATGGGTTCACACAAGTTTGCCTTCCTTTTGAGACAGTGTCAGCTGTAGTAATCCAGGAAGTACCGTGCAACAGCAAGCGACCCAGGGAACTGAGAAATAGTCTTTCCCAGGGATCTCTTTTGAGATCCAGCAACCCTGGCTGTTACTGCTATTTGTTCCATGTTACTGTCATCTTTTGATCTCAGAACAGAATGTTTCAGCTGAGCAATGAGTTGAAAGCACACAGAATATGAGGATATCTTTTGGTGTGACATAAAATATGACGGCAACTAGTAGCCACAAAAGCGTGTACTGCATGGTGTTTGCTTTGTGACACGACTAAAACTTCAGAAAGTTTAGGACTTGTCACTGAATTTTGGCATGATTTCAAAAATAAGGATATTTACCACTCTATCTGCATCACCCCTATATACCCTCTAATTCTCTGAGTAAAAGTACAATATTCCTTGCTGTGCATGAAGTAAGTGACAGTGGGATTCAATGAAAGGAGCTACCTGAGCCAGTAAAAGAAAAAAAAGAGCTAAACAGGTGGACAGGACCCCATTCTTATTCAGGCGTAGTGAAGTGCCTCTGTCTGGTCTGTTACATGTACAGCTCTGTCTTGAAAAATATGAAATAAAGTCCTTGGAAGTTATTTCTGGGAAGGACTTTTCAAGTCTTCGCTCTGATTCAGGTAGGACAGGCCAGCAGTATGACATGAATGCCATCTACCTAAGGTTCATGGGCAGGCCATCTCAGCCACTCTTGAAGTTGTTTCATTGTTCATAAATTATTAACTTGGCTGTGAAGTAGGGAACTATTACCTACCTTCTGTCTTGATGAATCACTACATGTGTAAATCTTTATGTGGATTTAACCCTTAAAGAATTACTACAACAGGAAAAGAAAGTATAGTCCAGTGCTTGAATAGCGGTAGCCAGTGGTTTGAAGAATTGCTGTCGCAGATGTCGTCAAGTTAGCTCTCACGGGTCCGGATGCTTGTTGGTTCTCAGGCACTATATCTTGGTATTAGATGGACTTGTTCTGCAGTGGAGCCCTTAGCCCTAAGAACGGTAAACATGTTCCACAGATATTGTATGGGAATGCTTAGATACATGACTGGGAGACCTCCTTTGTTCTTTAGCAAAAAATTGTCCATGTGAGCCTGTAAAACCAAACAGAAATTGAAAGAGAAAGGATAAAGGATAAATGCAGAAATGTCTGACTGACTCAGACAGGAACCTTCCACACAGTACTTGGCCACAATTCCTTTGGCAGGGACACCTACATATGATTTTTCTGTTTGTGGAATCCCAAGAGAGACACCTCAAAACAGCCAGCAACCAAATCGTTAGGGAAGTCTTCTAGGTCAAAGCAACTCAGGTTCATATTTCTGTGCAATTCAAATCAATGGATTTCAATCTATATCACAGCAAAAGCCTAGGCTAAACCAACATTAGTCCTTCTCAGCCTCCTGAGATAAATGTTTGTTGCAGAACTAGAAAGAAGAGAGCCAGTGGTTGGCTCTATTGTTTGCTTGCGAAGGTACAGGGGATGTGAATGTTAAGTAGTTACATCAAGCAGGACAAATGTACCTTCAGAGACTGAAAAAGGTAGCTGGCAGCTCTGTTTCAGGAGGGGCAAAGGCTTCAAATCCTGTCCCCAAACCCAAGTAAGCACCTGCTGGGTAGCTAGTAACTGTTTTGAGGTCACTAGCCCCTACATAGGGGGGGTTGAGGCACCTACAGAGCAATTGCCACTGTAGCAGAACCCTGACGATGCCAGCTATGATACAGAAATGCAGAATGTGGTTAAACTCTGCCGATCTTAGTGAAGTTACATCAGACCTGACTGATTAGTTTTAAAGGATGTAGCTGTACAGACAGCTGGCACAACTGTGCAATTCCATTACACATATAAACGAGCTCAGAAAGGAAGTCAAACTGAGAGCAGGAGAGCAAGTTTCTCACCTCCAATCTTCCACACTGCTTGCTTTGCAATGAAAGGGTGCTGTCAGAGACTGCCAGTAGGACCTGCATTTGTCTCCCAGCCTTGCCCTCTGTTATCACATTTACACGCAAAGCCAGCTGATTAAGCAGAGTCTGGTGTGACTGACCTTGTATCTGGTTTGAGACCTGCAAAGCAACCTGTTGATTACATCTAGCAAACACAGGGACAAACTTTCAACTTTGCAGCCCTTATCTAGGGCTTCAATGAGATGTGCACAGGAGGGTTACTTTAGGTTCTGGGTTGGATGTCTGTTAACTCACTGTGCAGTTTAAGTTGCTGTGGGTCAGGGCACTTCTGAGAAATGAAGGACACAAAACTCTGCATGCACACAGACACACACAGCAGTACACAATATGGTAGAAACAGGATTTTCAATGCCATAGGTTATATGTATGAAAAACGGTGATGTAGGGAGGGGGAACATAGGATCTTGCTGTAGGGGCATGTGTTTGTGGAGTAATTCAAACCTTATCTGCACAAGGAAGTATTTGCCAGTTAATTTCAATTGGCATTGCTATACCAGGAAACCCTCCTAACAAGTATAAAGCTCGTATTGCTTTCCCAAGGAAATAAAGGCTTATCTTACTGGAATAACTGTTGTATTCTGGACCAACACAGGCTGGCAAATCTTGGAAGGAGGAGTAAGATCTCTCTTTAGCCTTTCACTTCTCCATAATTCAACTTTTTTGATCATGAAATGTAAAGAATGTTCCTTATTCTGTAGCTCCTAGAAGTACTGAGAAAAATCACTACTGAAGATTTGTACAATAGTTTTATAAATAAGATCTCTAATGCACTTTACTAATGCAGTGGAGTACTATCAGCGTACTGTGAGCACTCTCACAATCCCTTAGAGTAGCTGTTAACAGCATCCACACAGCTGTTGCAGAAAATGAGATGTGGTCTGTGAGGCTGCCAGTTTCCCAGAGGTAATATGGTTCCCATCTGTTTTATCTCTGTGTAGAAAAAGATGTCTAAATGCTGAAGCTTCATGAGGCACATCGTGCTAAGCTCTAGGTAGTGCTTGTGGCTGTAGTCTTGCAGTGGTGAATTACAGGTGAAAAGTAGCTTTGGCAAAATCTTTCAGTGTACAAGAAACCTGGGGAATCACCACCACTGCACAGATAGCACAGGGCAGTTCCAGCTTTCCCTTAGCTCATCCAGCTCTAAAATTTTGTTTCTGCTTCTACTGTCCTTTAAAATGTTTATTTTGACTGAAAAGGGCACTGTAATGTTGCAGATTGATCTGTTAAAGATTAAGCAAAGAAATAATCTCACCCAATATTACGCATGTCAATATAAATTCATTAAAGGACATCAAGGGTATGATTTGTGTGACCCACTTTTAGAATAAGATGAATTTCACCTGAACAGTGTGTATACAGTTGCATACAGAGACATCAGCTGAATCACATCCTAGAAGTCTTTACTCACCCTGTGTCTAAGCCTGTGGTTAATCTTCTGTGTTGATGGAAATAAAGCAATCACTTTTGCTTTTACTTTAGGTCAGTTTCACATTTTGGTTTTCAGGCACTTGGCAGATATGTAATGTTTGGTTTGCAAACACTCCCAGGGAAGGGCTCAATCCAAGACAATTCTTTTCTTCAGAAAGAGATAAAAACTCAAACATGTTTTTCTTTACTCTCACATTTTGTAAAATATTTATAAGTTTTTCTATGCCAAAATGTAAGCTCCAGACTCAAACTACTTATTTCTATGCCCTTTGTATGTTTAAATACCTCTTTTCTCCACACTTCACCCACGACATTTTTGGTTCTATGCTTGGTTTTGATGAAGGTGGAAGTTTTTTTAAAACTCTTCTTTAACAGCCCAGTCACTGTGGGAGCTGGAAAAAGCAGGGACATATCTACCCTGTGCAACACAGGTGCATGGACTAATGCTGACCTATTCCTACCTAAACTGGTACTTCTGAATGATGCATGGCAGCTGTCTCTGGAGAAACAAGCTTTGGTTTAAAAGCGGCAGGCTTCCTTGGAAAAACCCTTCCATCCTTGTGCTGCTCGATACAATGCTGCTGGATTAGATGTTCTGTGCCCATGCTCTGCTGTGTGATGTGGACATATCAGCAACCATCACTTGACACTGCTGTCATTACCCCACTTCATTGCCTTGCAATGGAGAGTGCTGTCCTTAGGAATCTTAATATGTTCTAAGGAGTCTCCAAAGAGGAATCATAGGGAGTATTTAAAGTCAGCACTGTCTGTAAATTGTTTACAAAAACCAAGTCTTACTTCAGCCATTTTCCTATTGAGAAATTCTCAGTTAAACTGCAGTCCCAATCTGCACACATCTCCCCCTCAAGTCTAGAGATCAAGATAATGGAAAAGTACTAAATATACACCAGACACTCCATGGCATAAATGGGCATATTTTGATTAAAGGCAGTGGATCATATCTTCAAACAACAGAGATTTGTACAGACTTAGCCAAGAAGGTAGGCACACTGTCATATTTTCAGCTGGAATTGAAAGTTAACTCATAAACTAAGAGATTTAGATAGCGGGTCAGTCAGTGTTGTCCAGTCTTTCTCATACTGGAGGCCAGGTGGGAGGTCTGGGCTCCTTCCACTTAAGCCCCAAGTCAAGAATAGCAGTGGCTTATATGTTCCTGATGCAGGAGGTTTTCCTCTGGTTTTCCTTCTCCTTTGTGGTTGCAGCAGCTGCTACGTCCCCTGAGGCAAAAGAGGCTCCCTGTATCATAAAGCAGGTACTGGATGTGGGCAAGACCACTTACCTGTTTGAAATAGGTTGGTCTATGTTGTTGTTCAGGGAATGTTTCTTGTGGGATGTGCACATTTTCATTTGCATGGTATAACCTAAATATAGCGGTGCTTGTAGGCATCCCAGGATCCACTTCCAACCCACCAATAAGTCCATCTGTATACTGAGCAGTTTGTCTTTTTTGTAATTACATGTTTTTTAAATGGTTTATTTTCTGACCATATAATTCAGTTCCGAGCTGTTAAGAAGCTGGACAAACCTGTCTTGTAATGTTAGTTTCTCCAGTCTCTCTGAGGTTAGAGATACAAGTTACAGGAATATATCAGTTCTAATTCTTTCTTACTTTCCTATGTTCCAGATACAGACTGTTGAAAACTTTTACTACCCTATATCTTTTGAGCATGGACTTCTGCTGCATAGGATTATCAAGACTGAGGAGAATAAGGCCTGATGGATGTCTCACTATGGATAAGGAAGACATAGCAATTTTAGCACCAAAGACTAAGCAGGCAGGTGAAAGTCAGCTGAAAGATAACAAACACCATCAGACACCAAAAGCAACTAACATCATCTGCAGACTAGGGTTTTTTTTCCAGTAGATGCATTAAAGGGTTCAGCTTTTTCTATTTCTTCAGCTAGAATGTTTTCAGTATTTTTCTTTAAAGATCTTCATAGTGTTGGAGAATGAAGAAATCAACATGTTGGGCTTGTTTGCTGCCACGCGAATAAGCAGACCTCTGGCATTACTGAAGAGTGCCATTTTAATTGGAAAGATCTTATTTACCATTTTCTGGATCTGTGAAATGTGATTTTAAATATAAATGAGAGTCAGACCCAAGGTGATGATCCAGATTGATTCTTTTAAATGAACATCAGTGAGTGGATGTTCTTGTGTCAGTTTCTACGTGATTTTTCAGGTGGATAGATGGGGAAGCAAACAGATGAAAGAGCAGGTTAGCAGGTGAAACGTGAGCATAGCACAGAAGTCATGGTTGCTTGGATGAGACAGAGCACAGAGAAGAGTAGCTGCAGGGTGCAAGGATGCCAATTAAACCATGAAGGGCAGTGGTGTTTTTTAGATCCATCCCCCTTCTCTTGATCAGCCGACCAAAAGATAAAGAGATATTCCTGGGGCCTGAGATAGATCCCTGACCCTCTTCTGACATTTCAGCTATGGAAAGTGCTGAGTGCTCCCTCGCTTGACAGATGCTCTGCTTTTCTAGGGAAGACCTCTCTCTCGGGGTAGTCCAGGCACTACAGAGCAGTAGAGCAGCTGATGTCCTGAAGGCATTGCCAGAGATGCTGTGTGTAATGGGAGCTTGGGAATGGCAGAGCAGATAGTCAGAGGTGAGGCAAAGTAACACCAGTGACGAAGTCTAATTAACCCTGTCTTCTTGCAGTTTTATAGTGTTGTGAAGTGAGGTTGTGTGGCAGCATTGTCCAGCTTTAAATTATGCAGGTTATCCAGGCGGTAAAATGCTTCATTTTCTGTTGAATGGTTTCCATACAACAGCCATAAACATGCCTCAGTTTCTTTATTGCTCCATTTATTGCTGTCAGGCTCAGGGCTGCTGTGTTTCACTGCTTACTGTTACTAGTCTCAATGGCTCTGACACAAGGACAAAACACCCTGGTCACTGGAGCAGGCATCAGAGAATACATTTTCTATTACCTTCAATATCACTGTTTTTCCCCTGGAACTAGATGATCTTAAGGTCCTTTCCAACCCTTAACCATTCTATTAGTCTATGATCCTTTATGTATAATCTTTTGCAGCTTTGCAGCCTAAAGGTTACCTGATCCAGGCATTTCCCCATCTTTGGTGGGAATTTCTTGATATTCTGGAATGTAAGAGGTGCTTCTGAGAGGATCTGTACAAGCTTTCTTGTTGTGGTTGGAGAAGTCATATGTATTGGATATTTGGGTTTATTGCCTTAAGGTGATTTGTGCTTGCCCTTTCATTATTACAGAGCTGTCCACAAGAACTGCCCTGTATGATGTTTTGTATTGTACAGTTGTTTGTGAACACTGAATTATGCATGGGTTAGTTTATTATTCCTGGGTCACTCATGCACACCTGCACAGACAAGCCAGGTATCAATTTGGATTGTACTTTCTGGTATAAAAAGATGCATATCTATATGCAAACCTGCACCAGAGAGATCTGCATTCATAAACAAAATCTCAGCTTTTTCTTTGCCTGCATTACTTGAGGCAGAAAATATCTCATGTTAACCTCAGTGGTGGGTTGTAGAAGGATAAATGCAAACCAGTGAACTGGGTGGCTAGCTGGTACTTCAGAGGTCTGAATTCTGTTCTCTGCTTTCATTTTGACCTGCTGCTTGACCCTGGGGCCTCTCTTTGTTCATCTTGTGTATTCAGATTGATGGCTTTCACTCACAGTCTGTACTGAATGTAAGTACTCAAGAGAATAAGGGTTTCAGGGGATGTCTGCATTACAGTCTTAACCTGTGCTCTTGCTTGTGCATTTCCCTAAACCCATTACTTGTATCCCAGAGACCCCCCTGCCAGAGATCATAGTACCTGCTGGTTGCATCCAATCAGGAGCCATGTAAGCACAGCAGGGACCAAAATTATTTGTAAGATACACAGCAATCTTCCATTTTTCTACCAGCCATACAACTTTTGTCATCCAGTTATTGGCCAGTGTTCATCACTCATGTACCAAAGTGAAGCATCCCAGTGTGTCTGGCTCCAGGAATTTCCAAGTTGTCTACTTTCTCCTGCCATCTCACTCACAGGAACAGTGGAGGTGCTGCACAGGGGCAAGGAACCTGCAGAGTACTTCCAAAACCAGGACACATCCCACTCACAGTGACAATTTTCTTTATTTGTAGCCCATTTGTGTTATCTAATATGAATTGCTTCAAACATTAGCTAAGAATTTTACTGGCTTTTTATCTCTCAAACTTTGGGATAGCTGAGTGTTAAGAAAGTTAAGTCTTTCACACCCTGTCTAGTCCATGACTGATGCTGGCTTGAATCTCTTTTCTTGGCAAGGCAGGACAATTTCTTAATGCGTCAATAATATTTTAAGACAATAAGATTCATCACTCTCACTTCTATGAAGTTTTTGTCTGTAATTATTGCTGGCAAATATTGAATATTTTATGTCTGAAAAGTAATATTTTTGCTGCCCCTAATTTCTCAGCTAGTATTTGAGGTTGCTCACTTTGCCTGCTTCAAAGCTGTGACTGTTGATGATAATTTAGCTAATGAGTTGAGATGCAGGAAAATCTACCAGAATACTTTTATCTGCCCACAAACATTGCTTTTTCCTGATACCATTAAGTAGGAGCCTCAATAATTCAATATACAGATCTGACCAATGATGTGTTCTGTCCACAAAAGGAACATCTGTTATTCACCACAGTAAATGAATCACTCTTTTCAAAGTCATTTGCTCATTGGATTATTATTTAACCCTTATCTGGAGTATAAACCAGGAACCTGAACGATGACCAGATGGTTAAGAAAAGCAACTGCTCTTTCCTCACTTCTCCTCCCAAGTTGTTGTGCAGAAAATTGGTATTGTAGCTTTTTTTCAGCTTGTGTACTCATTGTGTACAGGCCCTCTCCCTTTCCTGCTCAGAACCAGAGTTTGTGTGGTATTACTAACACTTAAAAATTGCAACAGCCAAGATGGACTGCTTCAACAGAAAAAGGTGGAGAGCTAAAATCCTTTGTCTTGGAGTGAAAGTGAGCTCCTGAATTGTGCATTCTAGAACATGGCAAGTTGCACATGGATTGGGATGCTAAGTTCTTCCAAGAAAGAAACATCTACCAAACTGTCCATTGGGTGCCTTGCATTTTGTGTCTGCTTGGAATAACTAATGGTTAAAAACAAAGACTGGAGACTCAGATCATGCTAGCTGTAGCTCTACTGACATTAGTGAGATTATACCTGAGGTTGCTATTTCTTGTCTTTTAGCTCACAGAGCCCCTTATGGCTGTGATAATTAAGCCTCAGATCAATTCTCTGAATTGTTTTTCATTACAGCTATGCACTGAGTCCCGAGACTTTTGTTAAACTAATTTTCAAGATGCTGAGAATTCATTTTCTCTCTCTATTCTCTCTTTTGCAAGTACACATTATTTCCTGGGGGACTGGCTGGCTCTAAATGATTTGAAGGCCACAAAGTTAGTGCTACAGGTAAGACTAAGACATCCTATTTCTATGACAGTTCTTCAGTCTTAAAATACTGCTTACCTTGCATTGTGGTTTTGAAACGCATGTGATCCGGTTTTCTTTAAAGGCATGTCATGAAAATTTAAAAGAACCCCAAACCATTAGCCTGATTCTGTGCCTTGAGAACCCTTTTCATTCTACTTTGTAGGCCAGATCGAACCTGGTGCTCAGGCAAGTTGTTCATGGGAAGAAAATCCCTCATTAACCTCAAACTAGACGTAAGCAATGAGATTTTTTTAATTACAATTATGTCAATGAAAACTAAATTACAAGTAGATGACGTTACAAGCACCTGGCAGGAAGAGTTGCATGGGGTAAGATTCACCCAATGCAGACGCATGTGAATACTAGGTGCTCCTGTTAATTAATAGAAAGAAGAAAAAGGTATGGCTAGGTCATGATTCATTTCATTCCCAAGTTGCTGATGAAGAGACAGCAGATAAATCTCACTATAAAAGTATCTATTTCCATTAACTATAAAGTGAGCTTAGCATGATTACCTCAGTTAGACTCATCATAAACATCTAAAGTTGATGATATAAACTTCCCTAGAGGATGAGATCCCACACAAAATATGAGTACAAATGTGAAGGTCACCTGTGAAGTGAATTCTGTAGTGCCAAAGCCCACAGTCAGAAAATAAACTATGTTTGTAGGATGCTGAAGAAATCACCACTTGCAAGACCCCAGGTCAAAAGCTCTGGTGCCTGCCGGAAGCTTGCACTCAAAATGCCAATAACAAGATTTGCAAGATGCCTGCCAGAAAAGAAAGGTATGACGTAGCCTGAAGGGACTCCGATTATTAACCAAGTCAGTTACTTGAACAAGAATGAAGGTCAGCGGTCAGTGTGGGAACCTAGAAAAATAAAGAGAAAAGCCCTTTAGTCAGACCAGGGCATGTTTATGAGACTGATTATACACAGCCTCTGACTGCCTCAATGTCAAAGGTGCATACAGGAAATCCTAAATCTAGCTACTCTAACAGGCCTTTTATCCACTCCAATAAGAGCAAGAGTAGTTAACAGGGCAGAAAAGGTCTGAACAAGCAGTTCCCGAATGCCAGGCTTGAGGACCATGCTGTGAAAGCAAGACCTGCTACAAAGTCTGTCACACAAGCAGAAAAGGGTCTGCTGCACCTACTCTCATGGGGAGAGACAGGCAAGGTGCTGAGCACACAAGGTAACCAGTGAGCCAGCTGCAGACCATGCACAGGGATCCCTATCAGCAGATTTGGATGCCATTTTGGGACACCAACATAACACTTGCTGTCCTGGAGTTCTGATCTCTCACTCTGACTTTAGATCATTTCTGTAAGTCATAACTAAGAAGAAAAAAGAAAAAAGAAAAAAAAAAGAAGCAATAAATCGGAACCTGTGTGTACTTCTTAAGAACCATTACTTCAGTGAGAGACTGTTAATGCTGTGAGAGACTTCCTGGACACTACAGAGATTTGTCTGTTAATAAGAACTTTATGAAATGTTCATTAACACCACCTACCTACCGGGAGAGCTAACAATTTCACACCCTTTTTATTCTTAGCTGCACATTATACCCTCTTGGCAACATTTTAAATATAACTGCAGGAAGAACTGAATCACACATAATTTGAACAATTAGAAGTGACAAGCTGTTTTTCTCATCTACTTAAATATGCCTATTTGGCATACTTTGCTGTCTAGCAGAGCTCTTTTATTCACACCATTCCAGTCTCCAAGAAGACAAACTATTATTATTATTACTGTTCCATTGAAGAAATGGACATCTGTGCTTTCAACAAGATAAATATATTATTGAATGCACCAGAGTAATTTTATAGACCCTGAATTTATTGTTATGATGTAGATGCAGGGAACTGAAGAAACAAGGTCAAGCCAAGCAAGTGCTTGTGAAAGGCCTCCTTCCTTGTCCAGAGTTAGCCAGACAATACGAATCAGCCTTCCTGCCTGTAGCATCTCTTATTTATAAACTAGGTCTTGTAATGACATTTGATCCTCCACTTAATAAACCTCTAAGAAGTTTGAGAAGGTAACATACTCAAGTATCAGAGGTGGTACAGGTGTTCTCTAGACGAAGTAGAGGTCCTGAGTTGATGTTATGAAGTCATTTTTATACCAGGTAGACATCTTTTCTTTCCACCTATGAATGGTCAAGTTCAGGTTTCTTGCTGAGCAACTTTCAGGCAAGCTGTAAGTCAGGAGCCACAAAGGTTGGCAAAGACCTAAATACTTAAAGCATCCTTAAGCCTAAATCCTGTGACCTTTCTCCCCAGAGACCTACCATAAGGCATAGTCTTCAGCTTCTGAAACGTGTTTAGAAATGGGTCACTATGTCTCATTTTTAAAAGGGGGTACATGTGCCTAAAAAGGCAGGTAGGTGGTTACTGGATATTTCAGAAGTCCTTTCATATCTAAATTCTGTTGAATCAAACAACTGTCAGATGACTTAATGCTTTGAAAAATCCTAGAAAGAAGATTTCTACAGCTGAATACGTTTATGGTTTTGGCCTCCATTACCCCATAAGTGAAATGAAAGCTATTATAACTGCCCATTTCCTTGGGGATGATGACAAGATTTTAGTAGGAAGTAGAAGTCTGGAGCATGAGTGCTGCTAACTAAGGTTAAGTAGAGCTGAGGGAGGTGAGAATATCCAACTTTTTGATGTTGTCTCTTGCCATAGGGGAAAGAGAAGGCAATGAGGTGAAGCATTTCTTTTTCTGGACCCTTATTTCTCTATTTTGCATACTGGTTAGCTTCTTGCCTTCACATGTCCCTGATCCTCCTTGCTCTGCTCCTCACACCTGCCACATACACAGTTTATCTCGTCCCACCCTCTCAGATTGTAATGGGAGGTTAGTTATCCAGTGAGAGACAGTGTGACTCCTTTCTTCCATCTCTCTGGGCACTGACATAGTATGCTTCATTATATCTGCTTCAAATAGCATGCTAGGTATTTCAGGATGTGAAAAATGTTCTTTATTTGCTACCAGCAAATCCCATTCTTTTCCACTTCATCCAAATATTTTTTTTCTTCATTTATTTTCTATGAGCCATCCAATCATGCTTTCATTGTGCACACTACTGGCAGTAAAGCAATTTTCTTAAAAATATCATGGTGCTTTCTGGTGCTTTTCTGTCCCTTGGGGCTAAGTAATCCCTTGTGAAAAATCTGACCCTATTATGAAGGACCTGTAAGCACAGAAGAAATCAGTAAGTGTCCACTTGCTGGTGTGCCAGACAAGTCTAGATAAAGCACATAAAAAAGCAGTTCCAAAATCAGAAAGCTTAGTGTATTAGAATTATGGAATAGAGTCATAGCATAGTTTCGGTTTGAAGGTCCCTTCTAAGGTCATCTAGTCCAACCCCCCCTTCAATGAGCAGGGACATCTTCAACTAGATCAGGTTGCATCACTGTGCTTCCTTGTATAAACGGTAGTGACTACAGAACTACAGAGATCTGTTTGGCACCCGGTTTCTCCCTTTCTGCAAAGTATTAATTTTACTCATCTTAATTCTTCACAGAGGAAATATTTTTTCAGTAGTCTAACAAGTAATCCTGTTAGTACTTTGGTTCTGTAACGTAATATAGCTGAACCTATGAAACACTGATGATCCTTCACTCTCACTTGGGGCAATGGGAATTGACAGTCCTGATTATTTTGCAGGATTCTTTTCAGACTGCAGAGAATTCATTCTAACAATTACAATTTGTCCCCTCAGCATCAAGTTGTTGGGTTTTCCTTTTGGTTTTGTTGTTGTTATTAAACATGGCATTCTAAAATTATTATCTATGAAAAAAATGTATTTAAAAGGCAGGCGAATTTGAAGTAAGGTATTGATTCTGTGTGTGGTTTGGGAGAGCTGGAATGGGGACTGCAAGTTTTGCATCTGAAAGGAACAGGGAAATGAAAGAGGTTACATGATGCAGTTGTGGAATGGCAGAGATTCGGAAATTAATGCTTTGTAAAGCATTGAGATTCTCAGGCTAGTCACTGAATGTGTGTAGGAAGAAACCCTACATTGGGTAGCCACACTGTGAGTAGGTGTACCTGCCTCCAACAGCGAAAGTATGTTAACAATATTGATTTCATCACTGTTAAGAGGACCCATCAAGGCATTGTGCTCAGGAACAGGCTTTTGGACAACAGTAGCTTTCCTGCTCTCTTTGTTTAAGGCATGTCATAATTTACAGCTATACCAGCAACAGTCACTGCAGCTGTCAGGCAACTGGATTACAACTCCAGGTAATGCACAAAGGATGGAGCAGAAGCTACACCCATTCTCTACCATGTATATTCTACAAATGGCTTAAACTGTCAACAAACCCTACAAAGTCCCCTGTGTCATATTTCTAATTAGGTAGTCTGCATAGGGCTGTGAAGTCAGTGTCTATTCCTTATGTAGTTGCAAACAACTTATGATTTTGTGGAATGACTTAAACATTGAAGCTGGTGTCACAAATTATGTCAGGTTCCATTTCCTAAGAGCTTGTGCTGGTGGAGCTTGTGCTTACTTCCTGATTCCTATTGCAGCAGCACAGTCAGGGCTACATCCTGAGTGGGGCCGTCAGCCCTGAGCCATTAATTTGGGTACCAAAGAGGCTGAAGGGTGCCAAATTCACAAACCTGGAAAAGCTCGCTCTACAGCTGTGTTGAGAAACATGTGTTTTCTTTTTGTATTGAGCTACAGTATGGGGAACAAATCATGAGTTATTAGGTTGGGGGGGGGTCCCATTTAATGATTTAATTTTTTTTAATTAACTGAATTAAAAAAAAATGTCATTATGTGAGGAATAATCTGAGTAATAGCCTAGAGAAATATTGTCTATTTGGGTCCATATCTCTTTTTCTGCAGACATTCACAGCCTCCTGCTTCCTCTTCTTTAGCAAAACTTTTAAAATTAAAATTATGCCAGAAACAGTCCAGATTTTCAAAAGCAAAAATTTACTTCAGAGGTTAGACACCCAAACCTCCCCTGGAGAAAGTATTGCCAGCTCAGAACAGTCCCTGACAGGGCAGGGGACTTGGTAAGGATGGACACAGGAAAGGCTGAAATCTCATTTCATTGTCCTCCTCAGTCTTCCCTGACAAAGTCTGCCTTCAGCCTTCCAGAGCTGTATGCCTTGTGGCAGAGTTTGAAGGAGACAAATATTGCTAATGGTAGGGGATGATTAGGTTATAGACTGTGTAAATAAATACATTAGCATAAGCATGGAGGTGTGTCCTTGGGATGGGATGGCATGGATCCAAGTGTTACGAAGGAGCTGGCTGATGTCATTGCAAGGCCACACTCTATCACATTTGAAAGATTATGGAAATTGGATGAGGTCCCCAATGTCAAGAAGAAAGGCAAAAGTCACACCCACCTCCAAAAAGGCCAGAAGGAATATCTTTCTTAGCAAGAACCTTGCCAGTAGAACAATTGCCTCAACTCACTATTCATGAGGCTGCATTTGAACTGTGACCCACTTATAGGAATGAGTCCAGAAGAGGACCGCAAGGATGAGTAGGGGCACATGGTGTGGGAGAAGACAGTGGGACAAGAAGATTTATTTAGTCTCAAAAGGAGAGGGGATATAGGACAGCTAGTTGCCATCTTCCACCATCTAGAGGAGGGGCTACATGGGAGGCAGAGCGAGATTCTTCTCAGGGATGCAGCAGGAAAGGCGATGTATGAAGTCTGCTGTAAGACAAACTCTGACTGAATATAGGGAAAGAAAATTTAGTCCTGAAAGTAACTATGCACTGGAACAGGTACCCAGAGTGGCTGTGGAGTCTCAGTCCTGGGAGATTTTCCAAACTCTGCTGGTCAATGCCTTGAGCAACCTCACAGAGCATTGAAGTTTGCCCTGCTACAAGCAGGTAGTCTGGGCAGATGGCCCCAAGGATGCCATTAGTCTGTGGTTCTGTGGCTCTAAAGTGCTGGGGCTGGGGAGACTTTCATGGGCTCTCTTTCCTGTGTGTATTCCCAAGGAGTAGAAGAGAACAAAACAATCAGAAAAGTATACATAACTGTTAAGTCACAAAATAATTCCCTTATTCCATTAGAACAAACAAGGAAAGTTAAATAATTAAATGGACCTGACTATTCTTTTCTTAACTTACTGCTGCTTGGAGGGGCATGACCAGGTGAAGAACATGGGTACTATCACTTACTATATAAGTGAGAGTGTTTTTCAAGGCACCTTTTGGCTTTTTAGCAAGTTCATTTGCAATGACTGGAATTTCTTTCAGTGTATCTGAATGTTTTCGTATGCAAGGAGGAAGTCCGAAGCAATACTGCTGATGGCTCAGTGAGATCATAACTTCTAGTGTGCGGAATGCAGTATCATCTGCCACATCTGTGTGTTGGCCTTCTGCTGGCATATTCTTTTCCTGCAATTCCAACATCTCATTGCATCATCAGTCAAAGTTGTTCTCTTTTAACTCCTAAGTTTAACAAGTGTCTAAAAACCTCCAAATCCACATAAAAGGTGCTAACCTCTAAAGTTTCTTCCAATATTTTCTTCTGATGCTGGAGCTCATTCATCTTAGGATCTTTTCACTATGAAAATGAATATGCTGGGGAGAACAAAATCACATGATAGGCAGACAAACACTTGCTGATTAAAAACATTGCTCCTTAATGCATCATCAGTTTGGTATGGACATTTACCAGCAAGCATAGACTTACTAATATAGTGAGGCCAATACCAGTCTATAGCAAAGACATGGAAAAAAACATCTGGTTGCACATTTCTATTACTTTTCGTGCAGCACACATTAATTTCACCACTTTCAATTCCATTTTCAAATTTCCGTTCTAAAAGAATCTGTAGGAACATCTTGCATGCATTCACCACCCACACAAACACATGCGTACACATGCACAGTGTAAAATAGTCCATTAATGGTTGTTATTCATGTGCTGTTTGGTCTCATACATACAGCCACAGGTTTTCCAGTCAAGGTGATTAGTTAACACAGTGGCAGCACAAGTGATGCCACACAGGTGACATGTGCACCAGTGCCAGTGCAAAAGTTAGAAGTTACCTTTCTAGAAAAAGCCTGAGTGTCTGAAGGTAAAGATAACTGTCTGTTCTCTTCTTAATGCAAAATGGAGCCAAACTCCTTCATGTGTCTTGGTGAGTTTTGCTTATGTTTCAGCCCATCTTCCAGACCTGAAGGAAATGGTGAACTGAACATGCAATAGCCTATATTCCCAAGGATTTTTAATGCCATGTGTCCCTCTCAGTCAGTACTCTGCAAAGCACAATAATAGTCTTAGGATGCTCTCTTATGACAGGCAGATCTGTCTGATGTTCCAAGTCTGTCTTCTGCACATTCTGCAGAGCAGTGCCTTACAGCGGTTGGCTCACCTCAGTTCCTTAGTGGTGCCCAATACCATCCTGCTTGACAAGAGGATTTTTCCCAACTCCACAGTTCCTCCTGTTGGCCGAAGCTGAGTTCAGGCCTCACTAAGCAGCTTCAGCTCCCACATTTTCTCATGAGGGATTTCTGCTCCCAGAATGCTGTCATTCTTTTCTGTCATGTATAGGGCCGCTCCCATGTGCCTCCCGTGAGAGCCTTACACACACCCTAACTCATGCTTCCATTCATCCCGCTTAGCTAGCGTGCCTGATGGTATGATGCTGTGTACTCCACCTTGTATTAACATCCAGACTTAAAGGCCAGAAAAGCCCCTTTAGCATCTTCCTGGTAATAATTCTTCTCTCTAATAAAAGGTTAATTCCATTTTTTTCTTGTTCATCTTATCTCTTGGCCCAGAAACAAGCTACAAACATTTTTTGTGTATAAAGCTGCCAAAACCCAGACATCTTGCACAAGAGCAGCTGCTGAGAACTTTGTCCTTAGCTGGCTGGCAGTGCAATGCAAGAGCAGAGCCCAGTTTCCTCCCCTCCCGGCTGCAGCACAGCTCTGATTACACAGACCCTTGAACCTTCAAGTTCCCAAATGGCAGCAAGATCTCTACCTTGCCTTTGGTCGAGTCATCAAAGTTTTAGCGACATCATTGCCATGCACCTAACCTGGGATGCCCTGCAGCTCTGAAAAGACTCTTTCAAGGGGGATACTTGCATATGGGTACATCTGCCAACAGAACAGTTACATCAGTTTTAGAGGAGAGGCTGCCTTCTGTAATTAATGCTACAAACAAAAGCTGTCAGTTCATTTACAATGTCCTCAGCATGGCTGATGTTTGCCTTGATACTACATGTTCTGTAGCCTTAAAGTTCCCATTCTTTGCAAGCTTTTTTTTTTTTTTTGACTCTGATTTATGAAAAATATTGTGTATTACTTCTCTTTCTCCTCCCCCCTACCTTCACACTTCTTCTTGTCATTTATTGATATCGAACCCTCATTACCCTCTGCATAACTAGATAGCAGCTTCATTACTCGTGAGTGTGAATGCAAGTCTTACCCCTGTTAGTGTGCTTTGGAGTTTCAGGTGACAGTGCACATAGACAGCCCCTCCAGCCATGCACTTCTTTCTCAACCGAAGGACTGATTCTTTCTTCTACACTGCTATACAGAGTTTAATAAAAAATGTAAAACATCAGTTTGCATAGGTGAGGATACGGTTGTAGAAAGCAATATTGAAGCCAAACATAGTATGTTTCAAGAAGCAGAGACAACAATATATGCAACAATTTCTTGTGCTGAATGGCATTCATACTCATGTTCTTTGCAGATTGAACATTTGTTATTTGGTTACTGTAGAAGCTGTTTATGCAAAAATATGCTGTTGCTTGTATGTTTATCAACATATTTACTCAACTGCAGTAGCTCGCTAGTGTTCTGTGTGGACATTCTTGTTTTGTAACAAGGCCATAAACAAAGAGAGCTGTGCTGGACAGCATGTGCCTGTATTCCTTGCATAAACCTGTGGGCACTTGAGCTTACAGTAAGCTTGACCATTATCTTGACGTAAGCAAGAACATCAGATCTTGTGCATCATCCTTCTAAGCTCTCCTCTATTTTCTTATCATTATTTTCAGTCCTTGATACCACTGTGGTTACTCTTCGTTAACAGCCTTTTCTCAAGCACTGATTCTGCACTCTAACACTCTAAGGCTGTCAGCAAGTCCCCTTATCAGGCACAGTCTACAGGCTTGGGTGGATGCAAACACAATATGCAAAAATCATCCCTCATGGTTGGAGTGCTAGTAAGAGATGGGTCCTTTGAGCATTTCCAACGTTATGGGGCACCAAGCTGTAAAAAGCTGGAAACCCTTATAGCATTATAGATGAAGTCAGTAGTATAGAATTAAACAGGCTTCAGTAAAAAATACTTTTGGAGTAAAAGAAGGAAAAGAGGAAATTACAGTCATCAAGGTGTGAGATGACAATAGCCTGTGCAAGTGGAGACATTTGTGAGAAGCAGCAAGATATCGACTCAACTGGCCTAACAAGATAATCACATTGAATATGATGTCCAGATTAAAGGTCTATATGAGCAAATGGTACCAGAAGAAATTAAGTCAAAAGATCCAGTATATTAGTTGAGATCAAATAAGGTTAAAATGTCAGCTAGACATTATAAGCAGAAGTTTGGTTGGGAAAAAAAAAAAGAAAAAAAGAGAAATTAGCAGGGATTCAGTAATTTTTCCAGTCCTCTGCACTAATGTGGTCACTTCTAGGTAGGAAGCACGTGCGCAGCATCCCTGCACAGCAGTGTGAAAATGACTGGTCTGTCTATGGTAAATCTGGGTGTGCTTCAGAATAAAAAGAGGTGATCAGTGGTGGTTGTTTAAATGCTGATGCTTCCGTGACTAGGTCTGCCTTTTGCTTCCCACTCATACATAAAAATACAAAACCAAAACAAAAACCAGGCCGACCTACGCTGGGAGATAATTCCACTGCATCAAGGATTCGTACTAATTGTAAATGGCTGCTTCTCAGTCTAAACCAATGTTCACAGAGGAGGTACTCTCTGCCAATATTTTTGCAATGCCATGATGTGTGCGTGCTAGCTCACTATTCAGCCTGAGAAAACAGAAATCCAGCAGTAGAATAGAGACCACTTCAAGATGTTTGCTCTTCTTTTACGTCTACTGTGGGAGAGGGGTTGTTCAGCTGTAGTAGGGTGCAGGTGGGTACTCTCTCCATAAGCATGGTCCGGTCTGGCATGAAAGCTCCTGGTTAAATGACACAGACCCACAAAGGTAACTGCAGCTCACTTGCCCTTTTTCCCTGCTCTCCATGTGCATTTTAACATGTCTTCGTAAGCTGTTGTGAGGTGAGAAGTGGCATCTGCTACATGCCTATTTATCCTGTGAATGTTTTAAGCAGCAGAGAAGGTGCGCATCATAGCATCCTTTCTGAATATCTGTTACCAGAGTTTTCTCCCATTGTAGAGCTCTACATCCATATATGCCGGCAGTTGAAAACTGATTTGAAGGCAAGGGGCTTTGTTGTTGTTGTTTAAAACTTTGCCTCTGAATACTGTTTGTGCTCCTTTCCACTCAGGGAGTTAAAAATTCTGGTATAAGGTAGTGATTTTGTTCTGATTTATTTGGGGCCTACCATTAAAATCTGGCCATCATTCCCCTTCTTTTTCTGAAAGCCCCTGTAAACTTTGTTTCTGGCAATATCTCAGAATGTGATTGCATAGTTGTTTTAGTTGTTTCCCACTATTCTGCTCCCTTTTCAGCGCACTGCTTGCTTGCAGCTAAGAGGGTGATTTTGATTTTCACTGTCTCAAGTGTCAGTGTGCAAGTCTGAAAGGGCCTTTCTATAATTGTAATAACAACTCTCAAAAAAATCAATGGCACTTTCATTACTGGTAAAAAGCATCCACTTTCTTTTTCCCCCAAGGAATGGATGTCTTATTGAAGAATGATGTTAAAATAGAGGCTGTCAAGCAGCAGTTACAGAGTAAAGACGCATCACAAGAAAGCTCTGTCATGAGACTGCCTTTAATAGGCAGCCAGCAGTATTTGGCTCCCACTAACATGGAATTCTCTTATCGATAAACTTGGCATCAAAGGAACTGCAGTCTTCTAGAGTTTCTGAGCTTGCCTGAGCCTCACTGATCTCGTGACCTCTGTCCTGATAGCAGCTCTTGCTATGAGTTGGAAAGTTGGAAAAGTACTATTGTTCCAATTTGATATAGGAAAAGGAGGTTCTCAAGCAAATACGTCCCCAAGGTGACATGTCAGTGCAGAAACTGAGATTTTTGAACTTAATTTTTAGGCACTTGGCTTGTCTCACAGTAGATACATGTAGATTTAACAACAGGTGCCAGAGGATCTTGCTCCCTCACCAGTATGTAGGAGCACATGCCTGCTCTGGTACCACCCATGCTCCTGGGTTTCTTTCCCATGAACACAGGGGAAACGGGAAGAGAAGACAGTGGAGTGAGCCTGGTGCATGCTCAAAGTTTACACTGTTAAGGGGCTGGGACACAACTGGGACACGTCCCAGCCCCAGGAATATGAATGTTTTTTCCAGCAGCACAGAGGCAGGTTAATGCTCTGTGGAACATTATGACTACCCCAAGCCAGTGCTTTTGCTTCTTCCCTCCACTGCTTTATCCTGTCCCTGACAAGAGTGCACCAGTTGAGCAGCTTGGGTGGTCACTATGTGAACCAGATTGGAAGACTCCATCTGAAAAACAATTTCCCTTTGGTTATGTTCTCCCTGGAGTGGTTGTGCTGTTTACAGCTGCACTACTGAGGGATAAGGTGTAAATGAGAGAAGGCATCTTTGGGGAGGGTCTGTAAGGAGAGGAAGGAAATGGCATTTTAAACCAGCATACCAGAAACTCTTTGCAATGTAAAACTACAGCTGAAATCAGTTAGCTCATCTTCTTTGGGCTTTCTCTGTGGTCACTAGTGAGAGATAAGCTACTTTAAGTGTGATGGAGACTAGGAGTCTCCATCATGCTTATTCAGGAGGTGGATAAGAGTAATGGAGACCTGGAGTCCTTATCTCCCTTCACTGATTATACAGGAACCCCAGACAGTGAAGTGCTCAATGTTACATGATACAACCAGCCTCAAAACAAGCAGTGAAGCCAAACCTCCACCATCTCAGGCATTTTCCTCATATTGCCTTCATATTAAGGAAATAACTTCCATTCTTGCACCAAGAGACTTCCAAAATAGCAGAACCATGTTCCGAAGTGTAAAACTATTTTGTAAATCCCATCAGCCAACAAAAAGGTATCTGAATCCTATATGCAATTACCAGCCCTGACAGTGCAAGGGGGTTTTATTTTCAGAAATTATACAGTTTTTAAGATAGGGACCTATCCTCATCCCTACCTATTACAGATAATCTTTCAAAGTCTGCCTCATCTTCTTTTTTTCTTCCTCTGGGTAAGCCTTTCTTAGTCTATGAGCCACATTTCACCTCCAAGGTTGATTACCCAGCTTGTACTCCACCTTGAAGTGTGCTGCAAAATGCTCTTTTGTTCATTCTAATGTAGTCTGGTCTAAAAAGGAGGGGAAATTCTGCACTGTGCTGTCTTCTGGTTGAGCTGGAATGAGAAGGCTGCAGTTCCCTGTCCATCAATACCAGTTTCTGTGCTCTGCAGGACCATGTGTCAGTACACATTTGATGTTGAGAGGTCATGAAGCGAGGATGCTATTTTGGGCTGGTTTGTTGCAGGAGAGCAGATCTTACCTGCAGAGCTACTTTTTCAAAATATTTTGAAGATCTCCGAGCCAGCAAAGAGAGTAAATATTAGATCAGTGCCTTGCATTCTGAGACTGCAATGCTTTTGATCCATGACTATGAACCCTGAAAGTGGAATTACCACTCTTAGGGAAGCACAGCCTGAAAAATGTCTGCCAGCAAAGCAAGCATGCTGTATTTTCTTTTGTGAGGATGGTATTTATACTCACAGACACTCTAGTCCAGTCGTATCAGAATTTGCAGTGTTTATTTATATAAACTGTGAAAGGACCACCCAGCTATTGTGACCACACAGTTGTCACCAGCCATCAACCAAACAAAACAATTTTGTGTGTTAAGTGACCGCTTAATAGCATGCTGTGATTTGCTGTCTTTGCTTTGCTCACTCTCCTTGTGAATTACAGACCAAGGAATCTACTATAGTGTAGGTCTATTTTTTGGCAATTTTTAGCTAACAGACATGCCATTCAGCTCACACACACTGCACCAAGCACAGTTAGAGCACAAATCAGATTGCAGATTTATTTTAGCTAAGTTATTCTATAGACGTAGGTTATACAATAGCTGCATTAAGACACAAGAACCAGGTTAAAATGACCTACATGAAATTATTTCATGCAAGATAAAGCTATGAACTAACCATAACAAGAATTAATCAGATCCCACAAGATTCATGATTTCAAGATTCAGTTTCATGATAATAAAAGCATATATCTTTCAAAGGGCTTGCTGTACTTAAATAGAAGTTATGATGTTGTTTTTTACTTCATTCCAACCCCCAGTACTGGCACAGATAGTTTTAGTTTAAATCTGTCTTCTGTGGCATACATTCAGTGAAGAAAAAAAGCCAATGTCAGACTGTCCTTATGCAGAATCACACTTTAACTAAATTTGTGCAGCATTGTACAATTTGTTAAAATGATATATCTTCCTGTTTAGAGCTTGCTATTCCCTTCTTACTCTCACACCAGATATGCTTAATGAATTTTTCTTGTGTTCTACTTCAGCCTATTTTCAATGAAACTCTCCATGTAAAACTATAACAAAATGCAAGATTATTCTCGAACTGGTAATAGGAATTTAGGCTATTTATAGTCAGTTAAAAAGAAGTAATTAACAGTATATAAGAGATCCTTGATAAGTCTTTGCCTCTTTTTTACGAATTTGCTCATGCTGAAAAAATGACTACTAGCAATTTCCTTCCTCTTATTCCTCTTGTAGTTGTGAGAAATGAGGGCATACACCATGCATTCATGTAAGCACTCTGGCATCTATGTTACGTGAAGGTCGCCTTGCCTTGTTGTGGTTTGGGGAGCACCATCCCAACTCCTCTCCAGATTGGTCCCTCACTTATGCTGACATACCTATCCATGGGGCCATGCCACGCTCTAGAACACTGGATGGAGATGAGTTGCAAACAGGTGCAAGTCCTCCCCACAGAGTTCTGTTTTTACTAGGGTTAATTTCATGTCATTAATGTGGTTCCCAGAATAGTCCCACAGACGGTTGTGTTGACACAGTGGAGGGGGCTGGTATGAAGGAGCAGCTGGACGTGGATGGGATGGTGGCAGGAGCTCCCCAGATGGGTTCATTGCTGAAATCCCCATATCATGGCAGTGCAGATGGGGCAGATAATGCCAGTGAACAAACATCCAGTCCCAGCTGAAGGTGACGTCTTGAGAGTCAGTGCTGAATTACTGGCTAGCCATGCTGACTCAGGAGAGAAAAGATGTGGGCTATTCCTGTAATGGTGAGGCAGAGGTCCTGAGGTGAAAATGCTACTTGTGTTTCAAAGGCTGGTACCATGACACAGAGTTGTATTACAGTAGCATTAGCAGCAGAATGCCATTTTGCCAGACAGCTAAACGCAAGAAAGCAAGATGGGCCTTGTTTCAAGATGCTTCAAAAGTCAGCAGGAGATGATAAGGAATACTGTGTTTGCCCTCAATTCTCCCCACATTTCAGAGAGGTTAGCTGTCTCTGGAAGGGTGAAACATAATAGCTCTGGTTTCCCATTTCAGGATTTTCCCCATTTTTATCACTTGACTAGGGAAGGTCTCTGCATCTACTGGTGACCCCCTATTTGGCCAGATGACCACTGGCATGCCCTGTCCCTCTCAGTGTTATACTGGCACTGAAAACACAAATGCCACCAGTGTGAGTAAGGTCAATCAGTTGCCTGACATGGGGTATGGAAGGAACTTTCCCTCAGTTCATCCTGCCAAGAACTCTTTATCTATCTAATCTCTCTCTCTTCCTCTCTTTCTCTTTCTCCTGTGATGAAGGGTCACACTCCTAAATCTTCTGCATATTGTTTATCTAATATAGCCTTCATAGGACAATAATGTGGGGCACTAATAATGCCTTTTGATAACCCAATTCTTCCTATGGCACAGTTTGTAGCCTTCCCGGCAGAAATTTGCTGTGGGGTATTGTAGGGACATCTGTGGTAGGGCATGGAGCAGGTGGTGTGTGGGGAATTTTGGAGGACAGATATCTTACAGGGTTGCCTGCAACTGCAGAAGTATTGAACAAGGTTGTTAGCCGTGAACCAGGTGCTTTTTTTGCATATTAAAGGGAATGACAGAGTCCTTCAATATTTCCTCTTGCAGTTGCTTTCTTCCATCCTTAGCCCTTCACAGCATAGCGAAGGATTATCTTGGGTTCCTGAAACTTTACTGCTGTTTTATCTTCTGGGGTGACAAAAAACCTTTCATGATTAGCACTGTTTCCTGCCTACAATGATCCTTTTCTTCATGATCTCCAGTAAAATCTCTTTGGAAATTCCAGACACTTACATAACTCACTGTTAGACTCTCCCTTCCATGCCTATGCCTTGGTCTTATGACAGTGGTGCCCTCATGACTAGCTCATGGGCTGGTCTACTGAGTACACTGCCCTGCACCACTGCCTTTCCACAGTTATGGTCTTCACATTGTGGTTTGGAGTAAAACTCCATCTGCCCAAAACCAAAATATCTCCAAAGGCCTTCCAGGGTCCCTCTGAAACTGAATCTTTCAGCATTAGTGAGGAAACTGAAACGTAGTTTCATTCCAGTGCAAACATCCTCACATCTGCTATCCCCATGGTCTCTCCTGGCTGCCAGATCCAAATCAGAGACTGTGCAGTCATGCTAGCATGACTTTCCCCTGAGTGCATGAACCTTGCTGAGAGGGAGCAGATCTGAGCTCAGATTTACGTACCATGCCAAGGCCATTACTTCTGATTTAGAGCTGGCTCACATCCAGGCAGCTTGGGGAGCAAGCAGACCAGTCCTGGGACCATTTGCACCCACCTGTCCAGAGACACCCTGCTCACTGCTAGTAGATAAATCTACAAAGCAGTGTTACTTCGTAATGCAGCCTTTAATGTCCAGCTGTCCTGACAGCAAATCCTGGCCCAATTAACCAAGTCCAATGCAACTGGAAGGTTGAGTAAAGAGCCTATTAATGTTACTTATGAGAATCACATCCTGAAGGGCAGAAAGCAAAGTTTGATGTCTAATGGCATAAAAAGGAATGTAGTCTAAGCAAGGGAAGGAATATAATCTAGAGACTGATCTTGTCCTAAAACTAAACATTTAAATTATGTTAGGCAGAACAGTTTACCTATGGATCTGGGATCATTATAGCAGCTTCATCCATTACCTGTGCAATTTAGCAGCAGTAGAGAAACCTGTTGCAGCATCACTGGGGAAATGCTTGCTTACTTAGATGGAAAATTATTGGCATAGTTTTCTTGTTACCTAAGAGTGGTCTGAATTCCTGAAAGGGATAAAGAAAATCATCTTCATTCTTCCCAGCTGCACCAAATAAACAGCATTCCTCTTCCATTTTTGTTATTGCTTACAGAGCAGGCAAAGAGACCCATTTCCTTCTCCAGTTTTGATGCTTATGAAAAATTGGAAATTGTAGGGACACATGCTGCAGCTGCCTTCAGCGAACAGAGAGTTAATTGCAATTGCCCCTCCATTTGGCACTGAAGAGAAGGATGATAAAACCTTATCTACGTTGAAGAAAAAAACCCTCACCAGAATAATAAACACTACGTTGAGGAGAAAAAGGTTCAATGAGCAAAGGCCTCTTGGTACTAGGAAGTTCTGCAGCTTTTACTGTATTTGAGTAATCAAAGCAAGCAACCTTTCCCCACACTTTATCACAAATATAAAGATATCAACTGAAAGTGCCACACAGTTAATTTTGGCTGAACTTGCAGTATAGTTTATGTTTGTGTCTGGCAATTTTATTTAAGGCTTCTAAAGGGCATAAGCATTTCTCAGGTAAAAAACAAGATACTGCGTTTCTGATTAACATATTCATAATCAGTCTAGAGAAGAGCAGAACATTTAAATTTGAATCTAGAAAATTGTAAGCATGATTAACACTGGTGTAGCTCCCTCTTTTCACTTGCGAATTACAATGTAATTACAGTGCATAAATTGCCTGAAGGGCATAGTGAATTCTGCAGACATTTGTGAAACAAAGCCATTAGGATACTAGCTTCAGGACTGAGTTAAACCTCAAGACATGTAATCAGGTTGAATATTTAGTCTTTACCTTCTGTAAATCACAAATTTATGGAAACAGACATTGAAAACAAACACTGAACTGAAATGAATATGGCTATTCATTCATCATAAGGGCTTTGTGCCTTATAAATGTAATCTGAAGTGAATCCAAATAATGTCTGCCTTTGCTTACACACGTGAGCACAGATTTACCCCACTGCCTCATGTCATTTCAGCTCATCCTTTTTTGAGCTGCTGACCTCTTTGAAGTGGTAATACTTCCATGGAGCCTGTGTCTCCAGAAGGTACTATACAAACATCAATAACTTAACTCCTAATGCTCCAGATAGCAACAGAAAGATAATCAGTCTGTTCTGTTGGCTTTAGCTCCATGGGATCAGCTGGGCTGACTAAGATAGTGTTGAGCTGAAGAGAGGAGGCTGGGAGAATTTGCATCTCCTCCTGAAGTGTTATCTATCATATTCAGCTGTTCTCAAATTTTCTAGTGAATGGCTCACTTTTTCCTTCCTTTCAGAAGAAGTGCTTTCTTCTCTTTGTTGTCATATAACATTCCTATGCTGTCTTCAAGGACTAACATAAGGAAAGAATTTAATGTATTTTACCTAAAGCAAGTACTAAGGCTATTAAAAAACTTCTATGATTTAAAAAGTGACAGAAATACTTGTCTATCACATGATTTAAATGAAACGAGGTCAGATTGCTTTGGCTGCTTATGCTCTTATAATGCGAAAGCAGACCCATAGTAATACAGGAAAAACATGCTTTGGCTTTTCACTTCAACATTTAAATTGATTTTGTCTATGAATGTAGTTGTACCATGATAGCTATACCGACAATCTTCCTAATGGAAACATACCTCATGGGTGTAAACTAGTTAACTGAATTAAATAAACTAGATGAACAAAAGGATTCATTTTCTTTTATTCCTCTTTGCCCCTCTTATCCCCCATTCTGTTTTTAATTCTGTTTTAACTGCATCTATATCAGTAGAGGTGTGATTTTATCTTTCATTCTTTCTTCCAGGATTGCATCCCTCCTCTTTTGCTTTCCATAAAAAGTCTCACTGGCAAATTCAATATAACAGTTTAACGGAGACAAATCAATTTGCAGCAAATATCAGATAAATGAAAAAAGAATATAGAACTCGAAAATGCAACTCTCCATTCCTGGAACAACCACACAAAGAGACTGACAAAACCTGAACATACCAAATAACTAGGAGGTTTCAGTGAAGCTGGTTTGAAAAATAGTAGCCAGGTACCTGCAAAACACATTTCAGCTGGGAATACAAAACAATACTCATGGTGAGCTGAGGCTGGGCACACGGCATGAGAGACTGCACTGGCATCACTTCTTCCCAACCCTGAGTAAAGGGTGGCCTCCCCAGTGCCTGTGAGCTTGGAGAAAGAGGGGAAGGAGTGAAGTGTGCTAGAAATCTTGGATCAGACCTAAGCAATGAAGTTTTCATGCTTTTAATATTTGCCCTCTTATTCCTATCCCTCCAAATAAATCACATCCTGAAGTACCCAGAGGATTTCTGTGGGTTTACTTTTATCAGCTGCAGGGAGGAAAGGTGAGTGATTCCTCACCAGTGTGTGCTGTGCCAACACATATGCTAGGGTCCACCTAATTATTCCCCAACGTGCTTTTGTCAGCACAGTTAGTCAGTAGGTAGCTAACCGTATCTGAATGTAGGACCATTCCACTGCTATATATACATCCTCAAGAGGAGTCACTATGATACATGGATGCCTTATGCCCTAAGTAACACCTAGAATAATGTCCCCAAAAGCTGTTTGCCAGAATCAGGCAGAAGATGAAGCTCATCTAAGACCCCACTGCTGCTGAAAGCAGGGGGCAGAGCTACCTCTGCCCATACTTTGGGTCAAGATGATGCTCACTAGGGAGTGCTCAGTGGGGAACTGCTCCTGATCAAAATGAGTTTGACCAAAGAAAAGATTTTGTGTCTCCTAGATCAGTGCCCCTGGCCCTACTGACTCTGTGGGTACACAAGGACTAGTGGCATCACATAGGTGGGGACAGAACTGCATGAAGTTCAGCATTAAATCAAATTAAGATAATAGGAGAAGTATATCTGAAGTCAATAAGTAATATTGATTGGTGAATGAATACAAGCAAATTGCTTTCTATTCATAACTATCCACACAGAAAGACAAGTAAGTGTCAGATAGATATGTTATTTACAGCAGGGGATTGATTCAATTCTACTTCTTACAGAGTAAGACAGGAAGAGAGGAGTGATAAGACATATTAACCCTCGTATTAATGAACAGAATGTTTCAATTTTAGTTTCACTGAAGCAGAAACAGAAATGCTTAAGATGCCTTCTTTTTTTTTTTTTTGAATGAAGCCCAAGATGTGGGCAGTAACAAAGCATCAAAAAGGTTGCAATTGATTTGGAGCATATGGCAAAACTCTTTGTCAGGGAAAAGGAGCAAAAATGTTGGTTTGTTTCCTGAAAGAAAAATAAATGAGAAGATTAAAGCAGTTCAATCTGCTAAGTGTGAAATGCATTAGGAGGATAGGAGTGTTGCATAGCTGAATGCTGGGCTGTGACTGCCAGACACTTCTCTGCTGGCTCCCAGTCCTGGAGCTCTGAAGTAGATCTGGCAGCTTCATCCCTATCTTGGTCAGAGCCACAGCTTTGGGCTGTGGGGATAGGGGTATATTGCTCCAGCTCAGTATAGACGGAGAAGAGCTGAGGGAAACTTCATAGGTATTTTGAGTTGGAAGGGAAAAAGCTTTTTGAGTATTTTGAAACAGAAATGCAGGCACTATATTACGTATTCAGATATTCAGATATTTGATTCATTTGCTGAGGTGAGTAGCTCCAGAGGATACCATCAGCACCAGAGCATGGGGAAAACATAGCATTCAGGAGTCTCAATCCTGAATGGCAAAAGCCACCAAGGAAACCTCAAGTCCTCAACAGGACTTGCCCAAGAAGCTGGCAGCTTGGCCTCCATGAGCAGCTGGCTCACAGAGGGTGGCACCAGGAAGGACAGCACCACCCCTAAGTGGATAAAACTGCTTTTGATAGATGGACCACTTGGTGGATAAAGAACTGGCTGGATGGCTGCATGCAGAGTTGTGGTCAATGGCTCAATGTCCAGTTGGAAAACAGTAAAAAGTGGTGTCCCTCAGGGGTCAGTGTTGGGACCGGTCTTGTTCAACGTCTTTGTTGGTGACATGGACAGTGGGATTGAGTGCGCCCTCAGCAAGTTTGCTGATGACACCAAGCTGTGTGGTTTGGTTGATACGCTGGAGGGAAGGAATTCCATCCAGAGGGACCTTGACACACTTGTGAGGTGGGCTGATGCCAACCTGATGAAGTTTAACCATGCCAAGTGCAAGGTCCTACACCTGGGTCGAAGCAATGCCAGGCACAGCTCCAGGTTGGGCAGAGAAGAGATTCAGAGCAGCCCTGCAGAGAAGGACTTGGGGGTGCTGGTCGATTTGAAACTTAAGATGAGCCGACTGCAGTGTGCGCTCACAGCCCGGAAAGCCAACCATATCCTGGGCTGCATCAAAAGGAGTGTGACCAGCAGGTGGAGGGAGGTGATCCTGCCCCTCTACTCTGCTCTTGTGAGACCTCACTTGAAGTATTGTGTGCAGTTCTGGTGTCCTCAACATCAAAAGGACATGGAGCTGTTGGAACAAGTCCAGAGCAGGACTACGAGGATGATAAGGGGGATGGAGCACCTTCTGTATAAAGACAGGCTGAGAAAGTTGGGTCTTTTCAATGGGGAGAAGGTCAGGCTGCATGGAGACCTCATAGCAGCCTTCCGGTATCTGAAGAGAGCCCACAAGGATGCTGGGGAGGGACTCTTCACCAGAGACTATAGCGATAGGACAAGGGGTGATGGGTTTAAACTTAACAGGGGAAGTTCAGGTTAGATATAAGGAAGTTCTTTACTGTGAGGGCAGTGAGGCACTTGGAACAGGCAGAGCCTTGAGCAACATGGTCTAATGTGAGGCATCCCTGCCCATGGCAGGGGAGTTGGAACTAGATGATCTTAAGGTCTTTTCCAACCTTAGCCATTCTATGATTCTATGATTCTATATGGAAGGCATTCATATTGGAAACTGTATATCTATAGTAAAAAATCCAAAGTTTCTCCTATGTACCCAGACTCAGGCATCACCAACACTGCCTCTGCCACTGTTCTTAGCAGTGCCCTTTCCCACATACCACCATAACTTCAGATATCAAATTAGCCTTGGTAAGAAATGAGGATCTGCTCTGTTAACTCTTTCCATCCACCAGAGCATGCCTAGCTTACTCACAGGCTGTCTTGCTTCTAGTGAAAAAAGGTCATTGTTCTCTTTTCTCTGTTTTGGAAGAGAAGGATCTAAAAGACATCTAAGATGTCTAAAAGCAAAAACATAAGGCTTTCTAAAACTGACACATGAAATTCACACTGCAGTTAGGAAACCATTGTGCTTTGTGAGAGGAGTTAAAATTAGTTTACAAGTGAAGCCACAGAGATGAAGCCACTGACTGCAGAACCCAAAGCAACCCTGCAAACTTTATTACTTTCAATGGACTCCTTTGAACTTCAACTTCCTGGGAATGAATAGAAACCAAACTTTATCATGTAGGCTTTGTGATCTTTGATCAAATGTGCTATTAATGGAAAGGGCAGTGATGGTCTTTCTTAGTTCAGGTATGCCTCTTTATTGAACACACAAAATAGATATAATTAATGTATATATCATTGAAGTTATATCTGATGATCCAAGTGTTGATCAAAGTGCCATGAGTGGTAGATCATAGCTTGGAAATCAGTGTATGGCCTAATGAAGTAAGGAGGAAACCTTCAGGGAAGAGGGACTGATGTCAACCACAACAAACCTTGTGAAGTCATGCCACCATAAGATGTCAGGAAGCCCACATTTATTACCTTTCAACTCATTCACAAAGGTGTTGTGCTCCAGCTGATGGGTTGGAAAGTTATTTCTATGGACCTTTTGCTGCTTGAATCCCTCTTTGTTCACTTTGCTCACAAAAGGCTTCATCTTTGCTCACAAAAAGCTTCACCTTCCCCAGGATTTAAATGTTTGCTCCTGGATAGTGTTAGACAAAATGTTTTGAGGAATTCATGTTTGTGAATTAATAGAAGAGATTTTAACAATTTCCTAGTTCAACTTCTGTAAAATCCAGCTGAAGAATTTCATCTTAGTGCGACCAATTTATCTCCCACTTAAACCTCAGGAACTCTTTCTATACTGTAATAATGCAAGATGCTGGCACACATCCTTCAGAAAATAGAAGTTTAAATCTTTCCCCTGGCAGATCCAACCTGGCAGTGAATTATTTCTGCAGGATGTTACCTCTGCAGCTTAGCTGGGGAGCAAAGAGAAAAACAGGCATTATAGTTCAAAACAGCCAAACAGACAGGTTTGGTTTTGGAGTTAGGGTATTTTTCCCAGTTTGACTGAAAAAAACTTGGACCAGTCCAGTTTTGAAGAAAAGTTTTGGAGAAAGTCAGGAAAACAGCTGTGCTTTCTGTTCTGATACTAGCTGGAGGATCCTTAAAATAAAGCCCGTAATCTGCCTTTATGATAATAAAGTATATTCTAGGTAGTTAGCATGCAATTAGAGTTTAATTAGTTGAAGTACTTTAGCTGATGACCAACTTCATGCGGTGCTTTAAAATATTATTCTCCTTTGAAATGTAATAAATAGGAAATAAATTGTGAGTAGTGATAACCTGCAAGTGTGTTCAGAGTTCTAAATGGTCTCTTATGTGCTAATGAAAAAGCTGAAATACCAGAAGGACAGCTCAGGAGTGGTATTACTGACTTAGCTTGGAAAAGATAATGCTGGTTAATGCTGTTTAATGGTGCATACTTGTCAGTATTACCCAAATACCTGACAGATAGAGGTAAATACAAGTCATTTCTAAACTTAGTTGGGATCTTAATTGTTCAAAAGGCTGCCACCTGCTATAGTGAATAACCAATGTGACCACAGGGAAAACACTGTTTGTGTTTATGTATTTATAGAGCACACACCTTAGTGGTATGCAAATATCTGGTTGCATCACATTGCCCATAACTTCATTTATAACATACGTTGCTTACAACACAGCCTGAACTCTAGTAGGTAATTCAGGCGAGCAAACTGTCCCGCTCACACTGACTCATAAGAAAGAGGCTTTACAGCAAGCAGCCAGGTGATAGAAACACAACAGAGCAAGAGGCTATTTTTATTGTTCTGAGCAGTTGGTATGGCTGATCTCTTTAGCCCACAGAGCTTTCAAAGTGCTTGCTGATGTACTACAGAGGATACCTAAAGTACCATTCATATGGTTTAAAAGCAATTTCTTTTAAAGTAAGGTGAACTCTAAAATAGTGAAGGTCTAAAATACATAGAATCATAGAATCATAGAATAGTTAGGGTTGGAAAGGACCTTAAGATCATCTAGTTCCAACCCCCCTGCGGTGGGCCCGGACACCTCCCACTAAACCATGCCACCCAAGGCTCTGTCCAACCTGGCCTTGAACACCGTCAGGGATGGAGCATTCACAACTTCCCTGATAGAGGTACATCTCATCCTCTTTTATCCTCTATTTTATCATTAAACCCATTCAAAGATTCTTTTTTATATAAAAACTGGTGCATGCTTTTAAGAGACAAATGGTTAAACAGTTCTTTCTAGACAATAGTGATGAGAAATGGTTTGCCATAGAGTTATTTGGGATTAGGTATTTTCATTAAAAAGGGGGGGAAAGGCAGAAAAATAATATTTCTGACCTCAGGCCATGTTAATTCGAATTCCTGCATATGTCTAGTTCAAAGGGCATTTGATTAGGGCAGTTGATCGGGGGTTAGTTCCCCTGGTTTTCTAATCCTTGCATCACAAGGATTAAGCTTTGATGATTTAGCATCTCCCAGCTCAGCTTCTGCATCATTTTAGTACTTCTGGAGTGGGAGACATAATCCTTGACCAGCTCCAGCATCTGGGAGGTTCATAAATTCATTGAGAAATCTTACATTCACTGGGGAAAGCATCATTAAGGCAGAATTAAAACTGTCCACAGATATATCATGCCCTTCAAACGTGCTTCAGGTCTAACTCCCGCGTCTGAAAAACCAGGAAATTAAAGGATTAAAGTATGTATCTATGAAAACTTGACACTCACCCTTCACTGTCCATAGCACCGGAATTAAGTGCAAATCACCCCCCTGCCTTGCCTGGGGAAGGTGTCATTAGCCGGAAGAATTAGGCACAGCAATTCAACATGTTAGATAATCTCGATGGGCCATTCCCACTGTGAATGGGGGAGTAAATTCCTTCACAGTAAGGTCCTTAGATTAAAGGAGGGCTTCCTGTATCTTCAAGAGCTCCTGCACATCTCAGTTAATCACTGCACTGAATAGGTCTTTTAAATAAAGATGTCAGCAGCTGGCCTGTAGCTGTCTGTGCATGACAAGTTTAATGGCAGGTGACTGCAGGGTTAGATTGTGTCAAGTGCATAAAGGTGAAACAACTATGAAAAAGAAGCAAAAGGCTTATCAAATGTGGGAGATCTGGTGTTCTGGGGTGAGGTGCGCCAGGAATTTGGCTGCAGGGCATGTGTAGCCACCCCTGCTGTACAGTTCAAAGGCACTCTTCATTATGGGAGTTATTCCCTGAACAGGGGCTGCACAAGCAAGGCAGGGTAAAGGGTTGCCTGAACATGTACGTTAATTCTTCATTCCTTATGTTCATAAACATGGTGGGTTTTTTTCTGACTTGACACTTTCTAAAAAGGCATGGGATCTCATCAGAGAGTCTTTGCCATGCTTCAAGAAAATTATTTGAACCCTAATTTCCTATCCTTATTTCTTTTCTCTAAGCAGAGAGAGAAACACGATTGACAAAGTTTAGACATCCTTTAGGTAGCCATAACTATGACAGCTTTACAGTAGAGATGCCATGGCAACTAGTTAAATATAAAGGAAGCTATGTGATCTCCAAGTGATTCTTCTGTTATTTATAGGAGTGGGGGCTGAAATATTTGGGGTTGCTGCTATTGATTCCCTTTAAGAGACAGTGATACACACTAGCTGGGATAACTACTGCACAACTTGAAAACTTCGAGCTACATCCTGCAACAGTCCATGCAAGTGCACCCCTGGTTCAAATAGGATTACACCAGTGATGTGGGCCTCCCAGACCTGCTGTGTTATGTCTGTGTTTCAGGGCTTCTGTCAGGAACAGGCAGAACTCGTCAGGGTTTCCATCTGGGTATGTATCAAACAGACCTAGACAGTCCGCCAGTAGCTCAGGTAGAGAATACAAGTCTGAACATCTTTAAAACAGCCTAACCCATGATATTTCTGTACACTTAATCCTAGGCTTCTCTTTCTTCATGCACTTCGTTTGTGCCTGTGCTGTTCTAGTCTTCCAGTTTCTTCCCATTAAAGTACTAATCACATGCTTTCATCCCTTTCATTCTGGCTATGTTTAAATCCTCTCTTTCTTTCAAATGCCCTAAACCTATAAACTTCTCCCATTTGATCCAATGTCTCTGTACTGGCTAGAGAGTTAAACTGCATGCAAAATTGGACTGTACAGTGTAGCACAATGCTTTTGGGTGTATTCCAGCCTCCATAGGAGTAGGAATTTTGGGCACCCAGCATGCTGGTGCTGCTCTACTACTACTGCAATATCATTAGGATTTCCAACAATAACAAGAACCTTATTCTTCCAGAACTTCAATGCTCAATGTTCCATATTATGGTAGCAGAAGAGAATATCTTTAAAGGTTTACCTGAAGGAATAATGTGAATGCTCTGTTGAAAATGATGTCACAATAGAGTTTAGCTGAAGTAGGGCACTAGAAACAACAGGATAGAATTTATCTTATGTAAACTATAGATAAACAATATCTGAGGATCACTTAAGTTCAACTTCAAAATGACAGGTGATGCAAGAACTCATTAGATCTAGCAGTTAATTTCTCGGAACTGGTGAACTTTACTCAGCTGAGTCTTAAAAGAGAATTCTTGGCTGTGCTGAGGTTCATTTTTGTTGACTAATGATCTTCTAGTACATTTGTAGAATATGATAAGCACGTGAATTTAAGACACCCCTATAAAACAGATGACTGCTATTCAAGAAAAGTTTGGTGGTTTCCTCTGAATGAACAAGGGCAGCTCAGCAGTCTGCATGCCATGAATGAAGTCTCTCTGCTGAAAAGTCTTTGCTGATCTCACCTTTCTGTTTTCTTTTACCCCATGAAACACCTCCCCTTCTCTTTGCTTACTAAGACGGTTGTCTATCCTTTTAGACCTCTCCCAGAACCTTGTTTCTGTAACATTAACTACCAAATACAAGCTTTTCAAATGGCAGAGAAGTACTTGAGTATTCGCTTTATCTAGCTGTCCAGCTGAAAAATGTCACCTTTCTCCTACCTTTCCCTTCCATCCATTTACTTTGTTGTTTTCATTGATTGTCTGACATCTAACCTTTAGGCATATCCCTTCCAGATACACAGCTGCACTTGACCTCTTCCGAGAAATATCAACACATCTAACTGAATGATGTGTTATTTTTAATACTGAACATCAATGACATTGCTCTTACATCTTGCTTTCAAGAGACTTTCAAGAGAACATGTGCCTGATAAGGGTGGAAAAGAAAATAAGCACTCACACAGATTCGAATGTTCTGCTGATCAACAATTTGACATTACCTGCGAAATGCTTATACTTGACAAAGTCTGGACCTCTTTTGCTTTAGAGATGCCTGACATGGAGACAACCTGAGGGTGATGTGGGTCAGAACAGTAGAAGACATGTAGGATTACTGGGACTCAAATAGTAGCAGATAATCATGATGGTCAGAAAGGAAAGGCTGAGGTAGGCACAGGTCGACAGTGAGGATTCTTATTCCCTGTAATGCTCAAGGGAATTACTTGTGATTTTGCTATGTGTGTCCCCAGAAGCACATAAACTGCTGCAAGATGACAATTCCTGGACAAATTAAAAAGCCTCAGTAATTTCTTTCCATGCATATGAGTAATTCTTGAAATTTGACCTATAATCACTCAGACTATCACTTCTGCCTTTGACCTTTGTTCTTATTCTGTCTCCATACTTCAGTTTATGCTCATAGCACTCGTGTAGGACACACCAGTACTCTTCTTCCTTTTGCAGAGGAGGAATGAGGCATTGAGACATCATTTGCACATTACTGCTCAAGAAATAATAACATGAATCAAGGTTTTCCAAGTCCCTGGTAGCTAGTCAAACCATTTCTTCCACCATGGCTTCCTGCTTTCTCTGATGATTAAGTGCTGCATCTTCTCTGTTTATTAAATCCTTTCCTAGGCGGCCTATGTCAAAGCAGGATTTTAGGGCACTGAAATGCAATGCCTAATTACTGAGAAATCTCAGAATAACCTCTCTAAACAGGTTCAGAGAGCTGTGATACTCAGTACCTAAACTGTGTGTGCCCACCTCCAGGAAGGGAAGCCCTGGTGCTGAGTGAGGTGTCCCACACAACAAGCAAACAGAGCAGATATTTAAAGTTGAGGTTGACAGCAGGCATGGTATGCCAGTATTCAGAGCACTGAGCCAGGAAGCAGGAATTGCTGAGGAAAGGTATGTGTCTGAAGTTCTCTTTATCGCCTCCATTTAGTAGTTTAACACAGTGTCGAGTTAGGTGCATTTGTGAGGCAGAACCAGAAATCAGCTCTTGAGCTTTGACATCTCAGTCATGCATTTAAATAAAGACAAATGAGGTGGAAGTGCAGCCCATTCCAGTAGCTCCCTCTTGCAATTTCTGGCCTTCTTGCACTTTTTGTCACTTTCTGTACCTCCTCAGTGTTCTCAGCCAGTTCTGTAGAATAGATCAGCAACATAAAATACCTAATCAACCATGACACAGGGAGACATAGGTCCTCCCTGCCATCCTGAGTTCCCACACGTGGTGGTGTACTGTGAGTCTTATTGCCCTGTTGTTCCTTGTCACTCGAGTACTGTAGCCTGGCTATTTACCCTCAAAAAGAGAGAAGGTGATGTGCATCAGGCAGTTTAGATGAGAATTGAATTATTTGGCTCAAGTAGCTGGGAAATCATCTTAAATTGCTCTTTATGTGATTAAAACTCTTATGTTAATGATAATACCATCAGTCGCTCTTCAGGAAATATAATTTAGTGGAAGTTATGAGATCTGGTTTCTTTTTTTTTTTTCTTCTTTGCCACAGATTTCCAGCACGACCTTGGCAATCAAATCAATTCAGGTCAAATAACAGTGAGCTTGATACTTTAGGTGTTGTCTATGACAAAAAATTGGAATATATCTGCACCTGATTAGCTGAGTTTAGCATTTACCCATTTCTTACACACAGCAAATGGATGAGCTTACCCATTTTCTTACATGTTATGAATGTGCTGACCAAACACTAGTTTATTTTGAAGTTAAATTGAGATTATAACATTTCTGTATGTTACAGGAAGCCAAATAATGTTTGCAAAGCAGTCTGAGACTCTCACATGCACCAGATTCTGTATGCAAGTTACTTAATGAACATACCTTAGGTAATAATTTTTAACCTTCTTAAGTTTCACCATATATGCCAATATGTGATATGGATGCTTCCTTAAGCAACTGACATTCACAATATATTGTCAATCCCTGATTCTGAATCTGTTCCAGGAATACCTGGGGCAACCATGACTTCAGACAAATGTTACGATTATGAAAATGTCTTGACCTCATCTCTGTGAGATCAAGAGTCATAGACAGAGCCATTGCTTAAGACACAGCAATGCATCAACAGTATAAGTAATGATTAATATACTATTTATATTGTGGTAATGTTTCCAAACCACTGTTATACATCAAGACCTGCTCCTGCTGCACAAACACAAGCAAACATGATTTCTGCACCAAAGAGCTAAAAATCTAAATCAGGAAATAAAAGCAGTTTTCAGGGCCTGAAAAAAAATGACAGATCCGCAACAATAGAAGATTGTGAAAAGCAACTCATCTACACTGCAACATGAAACTCATGGTTTCTCTATAAGGGAAAGTGATTTTAAGCAACATAAAATGTTATGTAGGTATCCCTATTTTGGAATATTAGTGGCTAATTTAAGTGTAGATAGAGATTTGCCTAAGTGCTTACCTACATGTTATATATTTTTATCATTATCTTCATATAATTATCTAATGAAAAACTTGGTACAGTTTCCTTATGTAGGCACCCAGAGGGAGTACAAAGGCAGGCAATTATGCAACTGATGCAGGGAAGTAATATCAGCACACTCAGTTATGCTCTGGAGGCTTCCTTACAACACAGTGTATGCACCCAAGTTAGATAACTACATTTTAGGAGTTCCTTACTTCCGTGTCTTTCTGCCCAGAGATTGTTTCCAGATGTCCAGTAGCCCAGTTGAAACAGTACTACACGTCTGCCTGGGCAACCTGACAAGATGAAAACCCAAAGTATCTTAGAATCTTCTGGAAGTTTTGTACAGGTCACATTAGAGTGTTTGTGCAGTTAATACTTTGAGTTTTACTGCGTTGGATGTTCATAACACAAATATATTTCTGTTACGAAACTTCCATAAAGGAAAAAGGGAACCCTCCCTAAACTAGGGTATATACTGCCCATGAACCTTATTTTATAGAAGATAAATGTCTTTTCATTTTACAGTGTTGAATTATTCAAAGCCCAAAGCTGGACAGGGGAGAAAGAATTATACATCAAAGTAACTGTCTGAATGCAGATTATGTCCCTCTTTGGAAAACAGGGGGGATAATAATGTTTTTCTTCCTGCTGAACTATGCAATCAAGAGCAAAGGGAATAGCCAGATTAGTAGTCTTGAACTGCAGAGATTTGTTGGCACTCATCTGCCAAAGCTGTGATGGTAGTGTCCATATCAGATTCCCCATACTGTTATAAATTCACTTCTCAAGTTATATCAGAATTACTTTTTCAGGGCATCCTTATGCAGTCACATAAAACAATTACTTTTCAAACAGACACAGAATGATGTAGTCTCAGCTTACCCTCAAAAGACTATGAATTCAGATGGATCAAGAGGATGGGAAGACCAGAGCACTGGTAGCTGTTCAAACAGGATATCACATCAGAGCCAGGGGGCAACTCCAGTACAGCAGTGCAAGGAGTACCTCACCCGGATGCTGGCATACTACTAAACGCTTTGGGCTCCTTGTAGGTAAACAGCATGTACACAGGACATACCCATCTAAGTACAGAAGGGTTGTGAACAGATGAAAAACATACACTGTGAGTTGAACACATGGGATTAAATTTTGCCTCAGGTGTCTGCAGATAAGACCACTGGTTTTATTGCCTGTGACACAGGACAGAGAACTGTGAAAGAAACTGGAGCTACTGTTGCTCTAAGCTGTTGCTAGAGGACATTCAGCCAAGACAGGCACTTGCAGCTGCTCAAAGTCTGGACACACACAGACACACACACTATGTATTCCTCAGACTTCAACCTGAGTCCTCAGCAACCTCTTCCACCTTGTCACCATGTGTCTCTAATGCACCTATGGTTCCTACGCTTCCTCAGCCAGCCTCCAGTTCCTCCACCTTCCCATCCTTAGCCCCCCATCCCTGTCCCCTGCCCTCCCAGGCCAGCCCTGCTGCTGCTGTGGTGGGGAGGCAGTGGAGCAATCCCAGGAGTGGCTGCCCCTCTGCACTATGCTCAGCAGTGTGGGACAGCTGATCTGTGGCATCATGCTTCATCCCAGAGGATGGCCCAGCTCATTGCTCATGTCAAACATATCATTGCTCACAAGGAATGGCCAATGCACTTTAGATACGGCTGCTAAAATCTGGACTGTCCCAAAAGGTTGTAGTAAGGCTTGTGGATTGGCAGGGTTTATCATGCCCCTATGTTCCTTCTGGACCTCAGCTAGTGTCTTGAGCATTTATCTTCCACACAGAGCCATCTGGGGAAGCTAAATAGGGAATTTCTGCACTGCCTTCCATTATTTAGTTTGCGTGTGCCAAAGGTAAGTGAAAAGAAAGTATGTCTTGCAGAACCAAAAGCCCAAACAGTAATTCTGATGTTACGAGCATATTTACAGGTATCTATCTGAGAATGTCTTTGCTCAATATTACCATATATTTGGCTAGAAGATATCCAGTCTTTATTAAGTGCATTTTACTGAGAAATGCAAAACCAGAGGTGGACAATTTGGAGGTATTCTGCACGGTTCCAGACTTTTATAAAGATTGATTGCAGTTGTAGATTCTAATTGCATATTAGAAGTGGCATATTCCTGACCAGTACTGTCTATACTGCTTAAGTCCTTGAGAAATCCCATCACCTTGCCTAGCAAATAGAAACAATATATTTGTCGCTACTATCCTCCACTCATTGATTTTCAACAGCTAGGGATCCTTAGGCAACATATTGGATTAATGCATCAGTGGCTTTCCACTAAAAGAACTCAGACATCAAGGCTCAAAATCCCTGTATGAGGTAAAGAAATACCTTTGCTATATACATAACCTGGGGTCATGATTAGCTAATACAGTTAACTAACAGGATGATAAATTTCTACTTCCCCCTTTGTACATTAGGAATGGTGAGGCTGGAACTGTAGCCATCATTGCCCAGCTGCACTGAATGTCCTGTCCTGGCATTAATATTCCAAAATGCTCTATTTTCCTGGCTTTTAAAGGCAACTACATTTCAGCACAGAAGTAAAATAGCTGCAGTGTAACAGGGTTAAAATCAGGTATATATATTGTCTTCATAAGTATCTGGAAATATTTTTATGTTATGACCATGAACCTTTAAAGTACTATCGGGGAAGTTACTTCAGGATTTAAAATCAAAAGCATCTGATAATACTGATAATATGAATGAGCTGAATAGTATTTAGGAATTATTTTCCTCCAAGCTCAACAGTGAGACTTGTAAGAAAGAACAGATGAGGAGAGAGGGAAAACCAAGTTTCTGAACTAAAGTACTCCGTAAAGTCAAGCATCCAAAGAAAATGATGTGTTTATTTTCCTCTGTTGCTTTCTTCTGCCCAGGAACTGAATTGTTAGTGTGGGGGGGGTGGTGACCTGCAAATCAAAAAGAGACACCTCTGTCCCTGCCCTAGGTTAAACAAGCTAGTGTGGACCTCACTGTCCCAAAAAATGGGTAATTTTTGCTGCCTGAGTTCTGCTACGTACATAAGCACTCTCTGTAGAGAGACATTTTCTGCAGGAGTGTTGTCTTTCAGAAAGCTCCCCATGGCAAGGAGTAGCTGAGGAATCCTTGGCTTTGTGTAAACTAAAGCCACTGAATTGGACTTTGGTTCGGTCCAGGTTTTGTCTCATTTTAGGTTTGCTTGAGATCTGAGGAGAGTGTGAATAGGAGAAAAACAGGGATCAGTGGCGGATTAGGAAAATCAAAAGACTGGAAGAACATCTCTGCTTGAAGGAAGGGCTTTAAGCCACTGTCAGCTGAACCCAGGGCAGCTACCTAGTCTAAATCCCTGTTATAACACAGGTTCTTCATGCAGTGTAAACTGGTAGCCAGGATGAGCATGGCTCCATGGAAAAATTGTATCATGATTCCTGGTTATTGCCTCCCTCTGGAGGGATGCATTGTCAGGCTTTCACTCTGCCTTGTCCCCAGGGAGGGTTTCAGAGCTGGTTGTTGTGAGGATTAATTGACTGCTTTTATGAGTGAGAGGAGAGAGGAATGGAGAAAAAAGTGGCAAAAATACCTGTGGGAAAGGACCAAGGACAGAACTGAGGGTAGTGGGGGATGTCTGTGGGCTGAACCATGGTTATAGCTTGAAAATCGCAGGTCCTTTGTGCAGAACAAACTGAGCGGTCCAGGGTAGGCTAAAGCAGAAATCTGACTTGGAAAAAAGACTGTAAAGAATAGTGTGAATGTGGTGGTCACTTGCTGTACAAATATGGTGCAATGCCCTCTTATTCAAGAAAACATAAAAAAAAAACCCACAAAAACCAGGCAGGAAGAGGCAGGAAGAGCCAGGATCACAGTACATGTTAGGAGCAGAGTGATTTCCAAAAAACAGATGAGGAATCAGTGGCCATATACAATTTCACACCTACTCAGTGCAACTAACAAACACTAGTACAGATACAAATCAAGTATTCATGCATCAAAACAAACACCTAACAGCAGACAGCTTGCTTTCTTGGTCCTGGAAGCTCTGAATTTGTGAATTTGCCCAGGATGCTTGAAGAGCTTTCAGACTAGGCTGTCTACATATGCGTGTATAGCTCAGCAGTGCACCAACCAACTCCAACACCTGAATCTCACAGCAGAGTTACATTAAGGATGGTAATCTATCGGTGTATTTACTGACAACAATTTTCTGTCAGAGATAACATCAAAAAAAAAAGACTTCTGGTTTTTTACAAGAAATAAAGTCTAAATATCAATGTCATAAAGCCTGTTCAGACAGGAAAGTAAAGGAATTGTTAATGTAAAAAAGAAGATTCTATAGAATAAAGACAAGCCCTTCAAGCTAGAGTGACTTACCTTCATGATGTATTTTAATACTGGTGGGACTATTTTTCCTTCAGGTTTCAGTAAACAGCCATCACTAAAAGGGGCAGACTCCTGTAGATAGTATCCACATGGCTTGAAGTTATGGCAGAACACAGCAGCAGCTATGACAAAGTAAATACATTAAAAAAAAAAAAGGCTAAATAGTGGCATTCAGACTAGTTTTTTAGTGCTGTCATGGGGAAATCCATGCTGACATCTACAAGAGCAAAAGAAAGCTCCCTGTGTAGTAAGATGGTCTATTATCTCCAGATATATCTCCAGTTATCTTGGTTTAAGCTAGAAAGCTTCAAGTCGTTGTCCTTTTTCTTTTTCTTTTTTTTTTTCTGTTTTAACTGTAGGCAGTTGTGGCTCCAAGTGAAACTGGTGGGAATGTTGAGAACTCTTCTGTAAGCCTGATTTTAGGAAACAATAGGAGATGAAAAGCAACAACTTTCAGCCCAAAAGTGGTTCACATTACAGGCTGGATATGAAGCTGTGTCCCTTAAATCAGTGGATTCACATAGGCAATGTCTCCCTATAAGCAAGGAGGAACAAAACAAGCAGACTGGAACAGAAACACTCTCAAACACGTTATGAAAGCAAAGAGAGTGCTCAGGAGCACAGAATTACTGGAGGAGCAGGCATAGGAATGTATTCAAGGTCATATGCGTTTTTGTTCATTTCCACTGGAATATTGTTTTGCACATGTTCATGCATCAAGGAATATACACAAGTCATGGTATACCAAACCACAACAAAGGTGTTGGTGCAAGTAGAACTCGAGTATCACAAGATATCAGTTATGGTTTCCTAGCATTTTAGTGATTTGTCTGTCTGGCATAGACATGATATGTGAATATGAGTTGGTATTAAGTCGGAAGTAAGATAATGTCATGGGGCAGGGTATAAAAGGTGACCTCATGGTACAAGATGCTGTATTGGTAGTTGACCTATGAAAAAAACATGGGCTCTGGTGTTCAAAACCACATACTGCCAGGTTCTAATCCATTCACGCATTTCCTGGAAACTTTGCCAAACATTTACAAGTAAAATCAGCCTTGGTTATAATGACATCTCAGGTAGACATACAGACACCAGTGAAGCAAAAGCAGTTTATTTTTCTTTTCACAATATCTTTATTTTCCGTGATACTTTCACACTCAGCATGGCCACTTAGAAGTCTTTATTACAAAAAGGGAAAGATTAAAAAAAAAGAGGAAAGCATGGATACTTAAGGGTTCTTAATCCTTATTTAGTCACCAAGTTCTGCTTTCTGGAACTATTGAAATCTCATGCCTGATGATGTTCTGGACATTTAGCACACTTGAAGTTTAGCTATGAACCCAGGAGTTTAGGCATCCATTCTTAAAAACAGGGTTTTTCTGTATGTGTCCAGCTTGAATGACTGTTGCCTAGCATGCAGATAAAAGGGCAAAGATAGTGAGGTGAAGGCACTCGCTCAAGTGTCAGGAGATCTGTATTCCATGCCTGGCTCTGCCAAGCCTTCTTTAAATAGTTGCATCATCTTTGTGCTTCATTCTTTCCCATCTGCAGAACAAGGAAAACAAATCCCAATTTACATTGGCATTAATTCATTACTGTCTGTAAAGGAGATCAGTCCTCTGATAAAAGGTACTAGAGGCATGCAAAGTATTTCTGTAGTATAAATATGAAAATGGGGATACTGTCAAGGTCTGCCTTAGCTAAATCAAAGACTCCAGTATCAACTGCAGTCCCTCTGAGCTGAAAACTGACTGGTCTTTTGGTATGTGGCAGGATTTTCAAATTCTGATCAACAGGAATAATATTTAGCACTAGTGAAGATTTTCTTTAAAGGTAAAATTACTATTTTAGTGATAAAGAACACTTTACTACCCAGCTTGTCAGTGTTGTGTGATTTATGCTGCAAAGAATGTGCCTCATCTCTACTATATAATCCTACTGGTTTCTGCTAGTGGAAAGCACACCAAAGTACTCTAGAGGTTCATCACAGTTCAATGGTTCTTTCTATTTCTGACTACTGAGTTCCATAAAGTTCTAGTGACAGCCATTAAGTCTTTATGATGCATTATGGAAGCATCATAGAAGGAACATTTAAGGCCAAGTGAAGCAAATGAGAAGGTTTCTATTCAGTACTCACCTCGAGTGAGGGTCAATTTAGGACACGCAAGTGCTCAAGCCAAGTGTAAGTTATAATACAGGGGTTGTTTTACAAAAATAAAATATCCAACTTTTGGACTGTGGCTGAAGTCAGCTATACTTCAGGCATATGTGATCCTTGTTGTGGCCTTTGAGTCCTACTACCATCTACCTCACCAGTTCTTTAGCCCTTCAACATCACGTACCATATTTCTGTTGCATGCCTCCCTTTTGGTATCGGCAGTATTCTGCTATTTTACCAGACCTGAGGCAACAGAGGCTGTTCAAGCACCACAGACAGAATTGCATCTTGACCTGGTCACAATTTTTCCACCAAAACACATTTTCCATAAAATATCTCTTTTTCATTGGTAACTTTTCAAACTTGTTGGTTTTCCTCTCCTATTTTTTTTCTTTCTCCTGAAGATAAAATGGCACTTCGAAAACCTTTGCAGAAGTCAGGCAAGTTGGCTACCTGGCTAAAGGTGTGACTGTCTGATGGGCTCACAATCTGGCTAGCTTCTTAGGAAACTGGCTAATTTTCTTGGCTTCCCTGCTTGTATTAGAGCAAGCATTTTGTCTGGCTAGTGGACTGGGTTGCTCCCATTTGCTGAAAACTTGGCCACTGGTGTTTTGTCCTAAGTACAATATTAGCAGCCTGAAGTTTTACACAGAGCAGAAGCTGGTTTGGTTAGGTTTTTTCCTTTCTGCACCCATAAGTTGCCAGTAATATACAACACTAAGTTGTGCGCCTATTATAAGTTGTTGCATCCAAGTAGAAAGGTCTTGATATCACTTTTGACTACATCTTGTGTTTCAATGTGTGTCTAAGGATGGTGGCAGTAGACTGCAGTAATTTCTGGTGTGATCTAGAATATGACTTATTTCCATTAACTGATTGATTTCTTCAAGAGTAAAAAAGAAGACGAAAGCCGCTGTGTGCCCTCCTTTTTGCTCCTTATCTTATGATCCACCAAGATACTTCAAAAGTCTCCTGGTTTAGATCCTCGACATTAAAAAAGTGTTAGAATTTTTCCACTTTCCCATTGCATGTGAATGCCTGTGGTGGTCTTGTCCATTTTTGTCTGTGTAATGAAACCTCAGTGCCCTAGAGGCACTGGGCATTCATCTACTTAGGTCAGCATTCTTAACACTGTTTTAGCTTCTTCCAGGTAGGCTTTTTGTGCACCATCATCAGCAACACATGAAACAGTACACTTTCTTTGATCTTTTTCAAGTGACCCCTAAAAAGTTTCTCTACACAGTTTCTTGAATTTAAACATAGCTAACTGACAACTGTGTTGACATAGAGATGTGTACAGTTCTCATATTTTAGAGGCAAGGATCACTACATTCCCAATGAATTTGCATAAACATTTTTTTAGGAGGTATGACTCTATACATCTTAAGTGCAAAACATTTAACGGCAGTCAATTTAACACAGATTTTAAAATTAAATTTCTCTTGCCCAGCCCAGGAATATATTTTATGTCTAACTAATGTAACTTTCATATACTAATGCAGACTATTATATACTGCACATATGCAGTGCAATGACAACTAAAACTTTTTTACCACAATCCATCTCCTTGGATCCTCTGAGCTTTCCTGTGTCAGACAATATATATAAAAATATACACTTCTTCCTCAAGATTTTGTAGAGGAATTACTGAAGCTAGACAAATTTTCAGCAAAGTGTATTTGGGTTATTTATCCTGATGATTTTGGGTGACATGGTGTAGTGTGAGGTGTCCTTGCCTATGGCAGGGTGATTGGAACTAGATGATCTTAAGGTCTTTTCCAGTACAAACCATTCAGTGATTCTGTGATTAGTAAAGAAAGACCACAGAAAAGTGTCCAGGAATGAGCCTTCACCTGATGTGTGATAAACCTCATGAAGGCCTGGAGCTGCAAATACTTATCCAAAGTGAAAGTGTATCAGCAGACAACTGGAGAGCTGCTCTTTAACCACATGTGATGATTATGCCACTTTTCTGGGAGGTGAACAACGGAAACAGAGGGCAAAGTTGAGTCTGGATTGCTCTTGTCCTAAGTGCTTCAGCCCCTGAAATAGTGAATAAAGGGGCAACTGTCTTCCCAGCAGCAGTTCTGGGAACTATTCCCTCTCTACATGTTTGTATTTCTGCTTCTGTAAAAATTATTCAAATGAAATATTTTGTGTTATCTGGAGCATGACATGTTAAATTAAATTATTTTCTAATTTTTGTTTGGCAAGAAGGTTCAAATTCTAATTTTCCTCCTAATTTTGATTTGACAGACAAGCCACAATGTCAATTATTTGGACAACTATGGCGCAGATGTCTCTGATGAAATAATTCAAAGCAAATTGGACTGAAGAATCACACTGCTTTTCCATGTTTCTGGGAACAGATGACCTCATTGCTAAACAAATATTTTTGACTATTTTGTTCTCTTTGGCTTCCACATTTCTATAAAGTTTCAAAGACAACCAAAATACACAAACAGATCTTGTCCTTTTTTGTTGGGATTTCCATGCTAACATGTGTTACTCTCACCAGACCTGGAGAATAATCTGTGTTTCTATGGATGTTTTTAAAAACATGAAAAATGTGTGTATTTTCTCATTATGTTGCATGCACCACTAGAAGACAGATATGTGTTATCATTTTCTTTTGTAAATACAGAACAAGACATAGGTAGGTAGATTGTTTTCTTGACTCTATCCACGCAAAGCCTGTACAAGTAAATAAGATTGTAGAATCAGATGTTCTGTTATCCTCAGTAAATTTAAGGAGCTAGCAGCCCTCAGAGGTTAGTTTCACTGTGCTTCAGCTAGGACACAGAAGCGGATCACAGCCATAGGAGCAGTCATAGCAGTTCAAGCTAAGAGGACAAGTCTAAATGTCCTCTAGAAGGGGTCTAAAGCTGTCTAAACACTGAAATACTTGTGCTTTTTCAGCTGAATAAGCAGCAGCTACTAGTTGTGGGATGGTAGTTGGAAGCTGAGCAGTGAAACTATTGTACAACTGCCTATACCAGAAGCACTGCCTGGGTACTGATGCAACAACTGTAACAATCCAAGAACTGCAATGAAAGTGGGTAATTCAAGCTTCTATTGGAATTGTATCTGCTTCCTCAAACCTCCACCTGCATTGCAAAGCTGACCATTTGTCCAATTCCTTTGCTTAAAAGACTGACCTCAAGATTTGTGTTGCATAGTTACACAGATTAACTGAGCAGATGGTTTTAAATAAACATCCACCCAAGTGGTTAACATGTGCTAATCAACCCAGCGAAGTAACAGTCATGTGCCTGCATCTTTTCCCATCCAGAGTTGCTAGAGATCTGTTCCTTTGAGTGGTGCAACTTCTGCAGCGCCCAAAACAGGTAGCTGACATAAACTCTGGTTTCTCAAAGCATTTCAACCTGTGTTTAAATATCACCACAGCAATCAGATTTCATAGAATCATAGAATCATAGAATAGTTAAGGTTGGAAAAGACCTTAAGATCATCCAGTTCTAACTCCCCGTGCCATGGGCAGGGACACCTCACACTAAACCACACTAAACCCAAGGCTCTGTCCAACCTGGCCTTGAACACCGCCAGCGATGGAGCATTCACAACTTCCTTGGGCAACCCAGTCCAGGGCCTCACCACCCTTACAGTAAAGAATTTCTTCCTTATATCCAATCTAAACTTCCCCTGGTTAAGTTTGAACCCATTACCCCTTGTCCTATCACTACAGTCCCTAATGAAGAGTCCCTCCCCAGCATCCCTATAGACCCCCTTCAGCTACTGGAAGGCAGCTATGAGATCTCCACGCAGCCTTCTCTTCTCCAGGCTGATTTGAACCTTGTATGAAGAGTTCCATTAGAATAATACAGGAATTTCCATGACAAACCAGGTGGAACATCCAGCTAGCCTAAGCCTACGTGAGACTGTGGTCAGACCAGAGGTTTACAAGGCAGGCAGAAGAAGCCTACTGTAGACGGATAAAAATGCATCTATGCTAGAGTGGTTTAAGTATTGGGCTAAAAGATCAAAGATATCTTCCTGTTCTTTTAGTTCAGTTCCTAGTCTCCCTTTTCCAGACTACCTGACGTATTCCATACTTTTCTCATGTAGCTCTTGCTTGCCTCTGATCTATGAAAATACATCAGTCTGTCATCCTGTAGAGGTTTTGATCATTTATCCATGCTTTTCTGTTCCCCATTCTGGATTTGCAAAGTGGCTCGCCATGGTCCTATGGTGGTCCCTGGGTATCATACTTGGTGTCTGGCACAGCAGGGTGCCTCTCCAGTTTTGATTCCACTTTTGACTGGTAAGCAGAGGGGTCAGGGAGAGGAATAGAATTTCCCAGACTCTTTTTGTCTTCATGTGTCATCTTATTGCTGCAAGTTTTGATCCTGAAAACCATTTGTAGTTAAATATGTAAAGGGCTTTTGAGTAAAGTGTGCATTATTGAAAGATATAATTTTTGTGCTTGTTTTTTTTTTTTTTTTTGGAAACTGCTAAGGCCACTTGCAGGCCTATGGACCATTTACATCCTTCTTCCATGATAAACGGGATGTAAAAGATTCATAGACTTTGAATTCACCAGCCACAGAAAGACACATCTCCCATCTCTTCCACTCAGCTGTAGGAAGATTTAACCTTCTAAAATTCCCTGTTCTACTTAGTGATATGCTCAATGAATTTCCTTAGTGTTTGGAGCTACACTGCATATGGGAGCACTGTATCTGCAGAGCAAGCTCTTAAAGCCAGACCCAGATCCTACTTTTGGCGAGAGGCCACTAGAGTGGGAGAAGCAACAAACCTATTTATAATAGGCATTTTGTCCATCAGAAGAATGTCAACAGACAAATTACTGTAACCTGCCTACTGTAACCAGCTCACACCTTCTGCAGATGAAAGCCTAGATTGTATTTGGAGTGTTTGCTTTGTCATTTTTTAAATAAATGAAGAAATCAGTGGTGTATTCACAGCAGCCAGTAGAGCAAGTAGTCATTTTAGATGGGCAATCCCAGAACCCTTACTGCTGGCACTATGTGACTGCAGTTCTGGCTGGTATCAGCATTAATCCTAGCTGGGTAAACACAGATTGCCCGAGTCACAGATTTTAAGCTGTATCAGTTGCCATGCTTTCATCTACTAGTTTCAGGAATGTGGTTTCTGCACTGGATTCATCTGGAAATTATCCCCCAAGACAGATTGCTTGTCAGTATCTCCTTAGGGCTTGTCTTCAGTGCTAAATACTGCTTTTTCTGTCTTCTTTTTCTTTTTTTTTACCCGTGGGGTAGCTGATGTACATCAACAATCTGAAGATAAAAAGGAAGGTAAAGAATACCTGCAGCCACAAGAACAGTTGTGGGAGTGGTAGAGCAGTACGACGGGGGAGAGATGCTGTCTGTGGGGTAGAGCCTTAGTAGAGTAGGACTTTGTAATCTTTGGGACACCTGGGAGCTGTCTACCATGTCATTTTTCATGCTGGTGCAAGAGTTGGGTGAATAGGACTGCAGGTAAAGTCTGTGCAATGGGCGCAAGACACACAGAAATGTTTTAAATCATGATTTTGGAGGCCTGACTTTTCCATTTTGAACTGTAAAAAAAGGATAGTTCTGTATTTTTCACACCATTTCACGCACAGGTTTGTCTTTGTTTTCAACTACGTTAGGGCTCTTCTGTACTTTCGTCTTCATAATTTTATTGTATGATAGCTCTATCTGTCTATCAAGGCAGTGCATTGGAGAGGAACATTGACTGGAACATCATTGCCCAGCTGTCCCAGTGCCTCAAACAGAATCTCAAAATTTCACAGTGTAAATATAAAGGACTGGGTGTGCTCAGGCCACCAGGTCCATCAGCAAGCCCTGACACATTTGGCCATGCTCCACTAGCAAGACACAGAAAGAGGATTTCCTATGAGTCTCTTATGTAGATATTTAGATATTTTTTCTGTTCAATTATCTTCCTTTCCCAGGGAAAATACTTGCCTCTCAGAAAGCTAGGATTAGTGCTGAAATTGTGGTTACTGTCATTACAAGGTGAGGTCTTTATGTTTATCTAAGAATATATGACAATGTCATACCTTTGTGTTTCAGATTTTGAACTGATATCACTGTGTCCAAGGGAGGTAGAAGATTAAAGTATTAAATCTTCTTGGCCATATTAAATTAATCAAATTAAGGTATATGTCAGGGAAAGAAAATTAAGTTCTTGAACTTGTCTTCAGCCATGCTGACATTTTGCTTTCTCAGTATATTCACACTGCGAAAATATATATCCCCATTCCTAACTTTTTCTAAGTCTCTGTATTATAGGGCAGTTTAGCAGCTGGTTTTTCAGCCTGCATGTTTGCAGGTCTCTTTTTGACTTCACTTCCATTTTGCATGCCATCTTTCCCTCTTCCATACTGTCCTGGGTTCAGCAGCAGCAGTCATTTTTCTCCTTCTTGGTAGCTGGTGCAGCGCTGTGTTTTTGACTTTCGGCCTGGGAACAGCATTGATAACACCGATGTTTATAGTTACTACTCAAATGTTTAGTCTGACCAAGGACTTTCTGAGTCTCACACTCTGCCAGGGAGGAGGGAAGCCGGGAGAAAGCAGAACAGGACACCTGACCCAAACTGACCAAAGAGGTATTCCATACCACAGCACATCATGCCCAGGATGTAAAAAGTGGGGCAGGGACCCAGAAGAGTTCGTTCACAGCTCTGTCATCGGGTGGTGAGTGGTTGTATTCTCTTCCCTTGCATTTTCCTTATAATTATTATTATTGGTGGTAGCAGCAGTGATTTGTGTTATACGTTAGTTACCGGACTGTTCTTATCTCAACCCGTGGGAGTTACATTCTTTTGATTCTCCTCCCCATCCCTCCGGGAGTTGGGGGGGAGGAAGGGTAGGGGAGACTCCAGAGACTGTGTGGTTTTTCCGAGTTACAGCTGGGCTTAAAGCATGACAGTTCTTTTTGGCACCCAAGGTGGGGCATGAAGGTTTGAGATGACAGGATTAATAGTCACTCATCACAATGCTGATTTATTGGCTCTCAAAGTTGTTGCTCTTGATCTCACAGGTTCAGCATGTGGTACCTTACTTACAGCTGGTATTTGCTGTCTTAGCATTTATCAGATGGGGGTTTTGGGCTAAGGTTCTTGTCTCATTGTACTTTCTGTTAATGACTTGTAATACAATAGAATCATTGATCATGAAACTGATTTGGCTTTTCGTTCCCAGTGTGGTCACCACCTCTATACTTTGGGAGGTATATAATAGAAGTGCTTAGCTATTACACATCTTTTTTCCCCTCCTTGGGTGGTCAACCTGTGAAGGAGACATTATTTTATGCTCCCAGCCCCTCCACCAGACTGTTTACAGCATTGTTTGAGAGTTTTGAAGGTTTTGAATGACCTTTAGGTACCCTTGAGACCTGCTTGCTGATTGTGATGCGGATCACCATGTTGGTGCGCATACAGAGTGTACATACATGTACACATGGCCTAATGGACAAAGTGTCTGACTTCGGATCAGAAGACTGCAAATTTGAGTCCTGCTGTGGTCAAGCTGGAGTGGACTAAAGGGCTGCCTGTTGCTTTGCCATCAGATCCAGGGTTATTTTTTTCCTTTTGAAGGTGCTGGATAGTGTTGAACAGGGCTCCATAAGCACAGGCCAAGCCCCAGCATGTTGCCACGATTTGTCCGTCCCTGGTATGACCAGGATGACAACACACCTCCTTTAAGTGTTTTACTAATTTTTCTGGAGTTTGCACTTGTTCAGTGGTGAAGCTCCAAAGCACTGGAAGGGCCCACTGGCCTAGATACTTGCCCATACTATCCCACACACCCTGCCACTCATGACTGTCCAGCCTCCGGGAAAATCGAATGGTACAATGAGCTGTTAAAAACTACACTGAGAGCAATGGGTGGTGGGACTTTCAAACACTGGGATACACACTTACCAAAGGCCACCTGGTTGGTCAACACCAGAGGATCTGCCAACAGGGCTGGCCCAGCCCGGTCAGAACTTCTACATACTGTAGAGGGGGACAGAATTCCTGTGGTGCACATAAAGAAGTTGCTGGGGAAGACAGTCTGGGTTATTCCTGCTTCAGGTAAAGGCAAACCCACTCATGGGATTGCTTTTGCTCAGGGACCTGAATATACTTGGTGGGTAATTTGGGAAGATGGGGAAGTCCAATGTGTACCTCAAGGAGATTTGATTTTAGGGGAAAACAGCCAATGGACTCAGTTGTATGCTGTTGCCTGCTATGTAATATTTTTATAGCCCACCAACTAGATGTCTTCAGTCACCAGCGACTGGCCCTGACTTCCCTTCAACCATCATCCCAACAAAGAATGAATGTTGATAAAACCAGATGAGTTCTGCAGTAAAGGCAACGATCCAACACTGCACACTCTCTCTCCTGCTCTGAAAGACTGTTACAAGAGATGGAGCCTGACATCATGGACTGGATGGACTTAGCAGCTTTACGGGAATTGGTCCATGCACTAAGGAAAGGTATCTGAGTGTGTGTGTGTGTGTGTACGTATAAGTATATATACGAGATAAGAGTGATAGTATATTGAAAATGAAGGATCTGAGCATGATGTGAATGGTATGGAATAAGGGGTGGATACCCAGTGTGGTTCTGCTACTGCTGAACCTGGGACACACACCCTGCTCTTTCCCCTCAAAAAGAGATGCAAATAGATAACTGACAGCTTAAGAACTTGTGATCATCACTAGCTTTCATGGTTGGAGATCATTATTAAATAAGACATGAGAAATCCCCAGTCAGGGAAAACATATAGCTAGCTTTGAGTCCAGGAGTCTCCACAGATTTTATGCCTGGAGATCTGACATTCCTTAAGTGTTGAAGTTCCTGTCACTCCTGACTGTGAAGGCAACCTCAAAGTGATCACTGCTCCTAACCTGCAGCCAGGCAAGTTTAAACAATCCTAGTCAGAAGTGTGAGTTCTCTCTTTGATCTCCGTGAGCAGTTAATTGTTTATCCTCAATTAAATATTAACTTTGGACTTTTTTCTAATATAGGTCTTCATGTCACAATTCATGTGCAGACTCTTGCCGTTTTAAGACCACTGATATTATTTTCAAGATAAGCTGAAGTTTTAGTTTGCAAAAAGACTGAGGCTCCTAGATGTGCAAGTAATCTCTAAAAGGAGCCTTAGGCTTCTAAATCACTGAAGTGCGTTTGAAGACTTAACTTCTTTACAGAAAACTGTAATGATTAGACAGAATACACCCTGATCCATAGGAAGTCATGAGTGGCTTTAAGGATTTAGCTTAAGTCAGTAGGCAATTAACTAAAGCTAAATCAACATAGAGAATGATATGTCACTCAGATTACCCCAGTTTAACATTAGAGGCTATACAAAAAAAAAGCTTACTTGCCTAACACCTTTTTAGCTGTGTGAGTGTAACTTCCCAGCTATGGCCCTCAAAGACAGTCCTTGAATAGAGCTAGCTGTCAGTACTTAGTGCCTGACCTGCAAGACAGGACGCAAGGTAACTTTTGGATGGCTGGTTTTGAAACAACCCATATTGCAAAGCTGGGCTGATAGCAGGGGACCTGGGAGCGTTAAAGGCATAGCCACCTAGTCAGCACTGTGGCACTGACACAGTGCTATGGACCTGGAAGCTCAAGTTCTTAGTTACTTTCCAGACTAATTAGCTGGACTTTGAGCAAGCTGCATAGCACCAGTGGATCCAACCTGCGTTTTATCACAAGTGCACTGGAACTATTTTGGTGAGACATTTGTGGGTTTATGAGTATATATTTTCTAATAAAACTGCAAATTACTCACTACTCTCAACAGTTATATTTTCACAATCACCTTTTGTCATATTCACACAGTGTGTCCCAACATATTAAATTCATTTGACTCTGCTAGCGCTTGGAGCTTGCCTAAAAATTAATTTTCAAGGAAGAAAGACAATAAAAAAATTATAGTTAACCTTCTCAAATATTCTCATTTCCCTCTGCCTTTGTGGTCTGAGAAGATAAAATTATCTTATATGTGTTAATGACACTCTTTGCTTCACCATCATGTCACCTCCCAGAGATTTTATGGTTAATCCATATATACTATTTCCCTCTCCATAATATTTGTTAAAATTTTCCATTTGTCTTTAGACCATTGCCTTTCCCAGAATAAGCATACTCTTTTTCTGAATTCTGTCCATCTAGCACATGGTGGGGAATAATATAATAAAAACATAATTAACATAATAAACATTTTAAAAGTTACTATTTTGTATGAATGTTATAATTTAGTGTCTTTCCTGGTAAAAAAATTTTTATAAAAATTGTGCTGAATCTTCAATAGTTCTTGACCTTGAGAAAGTGTAATCTAAAAGGAGAACTCATAAAAGCATGTGGACATTCATTTACTCACTGGTTTCTGATTCAGCAGAACTTCTCAGTACTTACCTAAATTCCTGTGCAACAAAGCATTTAATCTTAGATTAACTCAATGTTTTAAATACATTTGTTTTCAAAAAACCACCGAAACTAAATATATCCATAATTAAACTGAATTACAATTCCACATTGAACAAGATAGCCAACTAGGTTTAAAAGGAATCATGACAAAGTAATTTGGGCCATGTTTCCACCCAGAAATTCTACTGCTCCAACTACCTTCTAAAGTGTGGATCAAGACATATTTAGAGTGAAGTGTTTATATTAGAGTAGTTCACTACCATATGGAAAGCAAAAAATTCTATCTGCTTTTTTCAGCTCCATTTTTCCTGTAGGTTTCAGTTACATAGTTGTGCTGGTAAAAGTCATGCCTTGGGCCAAAATGTTATACTAATGCTGAACAGTCCACACTGGAAATGACAGAGAAAAGAATAACCTCATTTGTCAAAGACATTACGAGTTTGTGAAGATAGAGGATGGAAAAATACTTGCCGTGCCTGAAAAAATGTTCCTACATCTTAGTTAACCAAAGTGTTCCCAAATTATTAGTCTTTTTTGGGGGGTAAAGACAAATGCAGTATATCACTGTAACAAAATACAATAAATACGAGGGTAGTAAAGACCAAAGTAGGGGACTAAAAAAAAAAGATTTATAGCTTTATCTATATTGTCAATGTCTTTTATGCCTTTGTTTCTGTTTCCATTCACACATTGTAAATGACATACGCATTAGACAGTAACTGAAGAAGTGAAGCAGGAGCACATCAGTAGGAAACAGCACTAGAACGCAGCAACATCATATGATAAAGCTATATGCCAGCAGCAGGTAAAAACAAGGGCAGCTAGCAGCAGCCGAACACCAGCAAAGGACAGAGAGTACCCATAAAGGTCTTTTGCAATCATCAGTGGACAGGATTAGTATTCTTTTTGACACTTTCTTTTTTTAAGGTCGAAATTTTCAAGTAACATAACATACACTGACCTTAAAGTGATTTACAAAGGTAAAATAACAGTTTTTTCTAGTTCTTATGAGGTTCTGGAACTGAGAGGTATAGTCAATGCTATTTTTTGAAGACTGATTTACCTACAGGACTCTGGGGATCTTGGGTATTTTATAGTGAACTTTTTATTTTTATTTATTTGAGTTACTGGCATCAGTCTCTTATTAAAAAAACAGAATAGGAAGAAAATGCAAAGTCTCCAGCAAAGACTTTTTTGCCTCCTAACTCTTTATTTTCATTAGAATTGGAAATTTGGAAACTAGAAACTGAGTTCTAAAAGGCAGAAAAGAGTCCCCACCACCTCAGTTAATCAGTGTTCATTTTTCTAGTTGGCCAGCGTCCTATGTCAGTGCCCACTCACTGATATAATGCTTTTTCTAAAATTTTGTAATTATTAAATTTCTACTAATATTTTTGTTCCTAAAAAATAAACCAACAACATAGAGAATCCATGAATTCAGAGGTATCCTTTTGCTCTTTTTTTCTAAAAGGAAAAAACACTGAAATCTATTTTATGTTATGACTAAAGAAGAGTATTGCAGGGTTTTGTTTTTTTGGTTACTCAAAATTTGTTGAGTATCTTTGAGACTAAGATTTTAAAGGCTGTAATATATAGTAATATAATTTGAGGTAAATATATTTCATTTAATAGAAAACAAAGCAATCTGAGGGAGATGCCCCTGGAGAATTAGGAAGTACTCTGATCAATCCTTAACATCTTACACTGATTAATGTTCTCAAATCTGACAGGCAATATTCAGATATATAAACCCATAAGCCTATAATAATATAAACCTATGCTATTTATATAATAATATAAACCTACGCCAAAGCCATAGTCATGACTCCTAGTAATAGCTCTGTGGTTCCGAAGAGGAATTTGAAAAGCCCAATGTGCCATTACAACTACCCAAACTTTAATCTGATCACTAAACATGAAATGTAGGCTGACTTCCAAAATTACTTTTCTTGGAATTCTCAGCCATATAGAAACTGAAAATCATATTGGGAAACTGTTTTGTAAACAGGCAAGTGTGAGATGTTACATTTTTAACATATGAATTTCTGGAAGATATTTCTGTTTCCATGAGAAATAGATGAGAGTTGAATTCTCTATGGTTAGGTGAAGTATTGGTCATTATAACTGCCCGATTTTATCCTGGATTGATCATGAAAAAATGTTTGCCTTTCTTATTGTGCTACAGAAACTGGTAATACTGGCAGTGTTGACAGACTCAGACCTTAAGCCATCTTATTTTCCTTTCATCTGCAAAGCTCAGAACTGTGTGTTTGTCTGTTTTCTAAAGAAAAAAAATTATTAAAAGGATTAGTGCCAGAAACCCAGCACTCACGCAACCCTTTGCTAACAACTTGTTAAATAAGTGGCCAGTGGGACTGGTGACACACTTCCTTTCTGAGCACTGACAATACTGAATTTGAATAGTGCATTGCATAACCTGAAGATTTGAATTCCAAAAAACCAGAGTAAGAGTTGCAATGATACGCAAACTGAAATCCAAACACCCAGAGGATTAAATCAGCTATTCTCATAGGCCTCTACAGTTTGAAAAGATTGCTAGTCTTGCTGTTCCACCCACTTTGTGACAAGCAAGGACTATCTACTGCAGTGCTCCAGCGCTAATTCCTAATTGCCTAAGCATTGTTACAGCTCCAGAACTATAGTGAACACAGCCAGACATGTTCTGTGTATCTTTTCATATGTATTGATAGGAAACCATACGGAGTTATAATTTGATGTGATAAAATACCATTGTGGAAAATGAATTATATAGAACAGTTTTCAGATTCCCCTCTTAACTATCCATCATACATATGTGAATCCATCTGTGAATGCAAAATTCATTTACACATGCAAATTGCATAACTGACTGAACAGTTACCAGACTTGTGTGCTCAGGTGGTGGATTATTTTAACATCTACCTCAAATTGTGTGGATCTAATGTAGGCATTCTGCTGAGTTTGTAACTAATATCCATCAGGGGAGACCTATGAAGGAGAAAATTATCTGTCAATAACATACTTAAGCTGATTAGTCTGAGCCTAAACATTTGAGCAGCCTTTGAACCAAAGCCGAGATGGTTCCAGGAACCTTCTCTAAGACAAGCACCTCTGACTGCAGGCTCTGGATTGGCTTTTCTTTCCTTATTAAAGGAACATATTGTACAAGTAAAAGGATATTTTGCTGGGTCTGGAAAAAATTTTACAAGTATGTAGTAAGTATGTTTAGATGCTTAAACACCATATGCACTACTTTCAGACAGTATTGTGTATTTAGGGCATGACCTTGACTCAAGAGGCTACATATGGCAGGGTGTGTTTGTTTTAAAGTTCCATTGCTTTTTATGTTTTTGTTTACCACTATCATGTCTAGTTGTTCCTCTTGCTTTACACATCCACTGACTGCATGCTTCTTCTAAAAGAGTGTAGAACATCCATCTCTATGCAAAGAAGGGACAAATAGTGGTTTGCTTTGTTGTTTTTTTAAAATGTTGTTTCTCCTATATGCTGGACCTTGAGAGGGGAATGTACCTTCAGAAGTGACCAGCGTCCTTCAAATTCTTATCTAAAGGAATCCCAAAGGAAACCTTGGAGCTCTTACAAAAATTTGGACTGTCTGTTATTTATCAGATTTACAAGGACACTGGTCTTTGGCTATCAAGCCCTCTTGGAGCCACCAACTTTCCCCTCCCCTTCCCCTTACTTTTAACAGAGATAAACATTGACTTAAGTTTGCTTCATGCTACCAATCTGTAGCACAAACAGGTTAACTATAAATGCTGGCAAGATCTTACCTCAGTATTAGCCCTGACATCAGCTCCTGGTTATGTCAAGTTACAGGCTCTCTAGCGACTGACAACAAACATTTGGACCCAGCCTTTCCTGGGTGGGGAAACTCTACGAGCATCTTTCTCACAGTAACCAGTGGGCTGCTATACTTTCCCTGATTTGCTAGTCAGAGCCTTTAATGTGTGCACGTTTCTCAACATCTTCTTAGTTACAAAGTTCCTGATACTAATTTTTCTCTCATATGATTCTATGAAAAGACCCACACATCTCTTCTATAGCTGGTTCTTGTGATAAGTCAGAAACTGAAGTAACCTCTCTTGAGTAACAACCCAGAGGCTTACAAACTACCATTTAAAGCACATTTCAATTGTGTCATTTTAATTGTATGAATGTAAAGCATTGCAAAACATCCAGTGCTTGGGACAGTTAAATGGATGGACTGACAGATACAGCCTGTTCTAATATCTAAAGAGCAACTGAGTTCAGAAACTATTTCTAGAGCATAATACAATCTGGGCTTCTCTGAGGGGAAACATTTGTATGCTTCTCCAAGTGAACCTGGTAAGCATTCAGAAAGATGGCAAATAAAAGATCTCAAAAATAACATTATATACAGCCATGACAATGCGTAACCTGACATCATGCTGGTCAGGTAAATCAGTGAGAAGGTAATAAGGAATATTTATTATCCAGCAGGAATAGGAAGTGAAATTCTCATCATGTTCCAGTCCTGATTGATTCCCTGGTCCTGTTCTTGCAGTCCTTTTCTTGCTTCCTTTTCCTACCTGCTTTTTCATAGTGTTCTTTTTTTCTCTTTAGTTTTATGACCTAGGGTAATTCACACAACCGTATCAGAGCTGCCTGTGAAAACAGGTTCCCACAGCTCAAAGCTGTAGTCAGTGCTAAATAATGCATATGAGTTAATTTGGGGCCATTAGATAAAAGGTATAAAAACACTGCATTTCTACCATTGCATTAATTCAAAGAGGTTATTTTTGGTTTATTTTTTTTGACAAATCCTGCTCTGCTTGCAACTCAGAGCAGGGTAAAAGACTTTTCAGCCCACAATCATTTTGTACTACTTCCAACTTGCTGAAATATATTCTGTCCACAGATAAAAACTTTCTAATGAATCCAGCCTGTTTTGAACTAAGAGTGCTTGAGTTTATGATGTGGTTATTTGTACAAATGTTCAAACCTACATGGCTAAAGTTCACTGTTTTAAACAGTATATTTTTACATGTACTTGTCTCCAGCTTTCTTAAGAATATTATTTAAAGCATTTTAAACAAGGAAATTATTATAGCCACTGCACTCACAACTCATTTTTCTACATTTTTACCTTGAGTGGTATCTTACACACACTATTCTATAATAAATAGTCCCTGACAGCAGAGATTAAATGAGTTGGCAACAGCAATGGGTCTACTTCAAAACTTCAGTTCTGAATGTACCTGAACTTCAGCAAGTTCAAAGTGAAGCACACCGCAAAGAAACGCAGCTCTTTCTCAAGTCCTTTTTTTCCAGACTTCATGGGTTCCTTTCATTTTCTGTGATACAAGTTACTCCTCACCTGGGGCATTTTCAGGGTTTGTGGTTCCTCTTTTTCCTTGCTGGTTGAAGAGGCATTGCTCATCTCACTGACAATTCTTCCTTCAGGTGGCACCACGAGATTTCCTCTCCTCTTCATCACTTCTGCATTTGCTTACACCCTTCTGAGAGCACAGGGAGCCACAGTTTCTGTGTTGGACTAGAAGTGCTTTTAAGTACTTTGGCTCTGAAATACAGGAACCCAAAGAACTTGTGTATTCTTGGACCTCCTTGCTATGTATTGTCTTTTTTTTTTAGTGCTTTAATGTATGCTAATCCCTTGACAATTTCAATGTTTTTCTATGGAAAAGGGAGCAATATGTGCTTTGTGAGGAAGATACAAGGAGCTTAGTAGCATGCATGGTAACAGATTCTCGTGAAAAGAACCTCTCTAGCCTAGCATGAACAAACTAATCTTTCAGCAATAAGATACAAGACACAGCATTTTTAGGAGATTAGAGATGGCTTTGGGCTGATCTGGTAAAAAGAAACTGATGGCTGAAAGGTTACAGCCGTTTGGCAAGCCAAATAACATCTAAGAAATATATGAAATTTCTCCATTTTTAAAAGGAATAGTCAGTGCTGGTCATTATTTCTGTGGTTGTGAAGGCAGTGACATGATCCTTCGGTAAATGCCAAAAGGAGCCCCACTGAGCCTGAAGTATTTTGAGTAAGATTCACTCTGCTGCTGCTCTTCTGTTGCACCCATCCCTCCTCATAGCAACTCTCAAGAGGTGTTGCTAGCACTGCGGCTGCAGAGAAGAAGCACTCAAACTTGGATCTGGAGCAGGTGGAGAAGACCCCACAGGGGTTGGCATTCAAAGCAACCTTGTTAAGCAGCATGCATCTGCCTGCAGTGGCATGCCCTGTGCATCTCTTCTGTGCATGATCTGACATGCCCAGTGTCAGATCACATATAGGAGCTGAGATGTGGGCATGCATTCTCAAGTGATGATTCCCTTTAACCTCCTCCCCTCTCACTTGATGCAACTATCTGGGAGCTTTGCTGTTCCAGACTTTTGATAGCTCAGAGATCTGCAAAGGGTTGAGGCAGACTCACTTTGTGTTAAGGAAGAAATATATCTGGGATGACAGTTAGAATAAAACCTGTCTGTCTATAAGACCTGGAGGACTTTAGAAGTAGGGAAGGCTTGTATTCATCGCTTGCATAAACAGGACTTCTTTTGATAGAAAAGACAGGTTCCTGTGTGGACTAGCAGGAGGGGAAAATTTTCAAGAATTAATGGACTGTTTGCTTTTCAATTAGATAATTGTTGGTTTTTGCTTGTCCTACTCCAAGACACTGTTTTTGAAGAAACTTATTTGCTTTGGCAAGTGTGCTTGGGAGCCTTGACCCATGCATGTCATCACAGTCACTGTACTCAGTTGAGATCTGTAACAGCAGGTTGGAAAGGCAGACCAATGCTCTGTACCAGGTACCGTATATGATACAATGTTCAGTTAACTATCACTCCATGTAGCAGACACTCAAGTGGAACATTTTTGAATAGAAATTGCACTGTCCAAGCACGATCAAGGTACAGAGGTAGACCTCTCGAACAGGACAGAGTGGTGATATAGAAGCTTTCCCCTGCCAATAGTAGTCACAACCTTCATTCTTTGTCTCCATAGTTCAGTAGGCACAAGGGCTTTGGTGGTCTTTTCCAGATTGAGAAGAAAAAATAAAGATCACCACTCTCAAATCATCTTTAGTTCTCCTTAACCAAAATTCTCCCATGTGCAGAAGTGTAACACAAGAGTTATCTCCTCTTTACAGCCAACCTGAGGATTAAGAAGAGCTTGGTTGCTGTATAATGACCCTGAGCACAGGGCTGAAATTCAGTATTGTGCTTTGCATAGTCCTTCTGTGAGAAAGTCAATACAGGAATAAAGAATATACTGATATTGCCATTCTTATCCTATGTATCTGATTCCAGTCTTCCCTGTTGGTCTGGCAAGCATTGATATTACAGCAGAGGCAGATTGTCCAGCTAGAAGATGAGCTAGCTGCAGGGTTGTCCATAAAGAAGATACTGTGAGAAGAAACAGAATATCTGAAACTGTCAGAGTAAAATGGGAATAAGGTGTGTGCCTGTCGTGTCCTCCACCTCACCAGAAAAAAAAAGGCAATAAATCTTTCTACTTTGGGGGACTTCCTAATACTGAGTACTTTATAGCACAGCATTGTGAATGTAACTGTTTCAGCTGCAGGCTTTGCATGTCACAGGTGGCCTGTGCTGGTTTCAGTGGTTTTTTACATGTGTCTGAAAGACAATTTGTGAGTTCTGATATATTGCCTGGAAGTGGCCTCCCATGTGTGAGATAATACTTAGTGTTACAGAAAGATACAACTTTTTGTGTTCTGCATTCCAGTTCACATGTAACCTCTCACTCTCATTTTTACATACTTTACAACATATCATTTGGATACTTTTGAGAAATATAAATGTGCTGGGAGCAGGGAAAGTTCTACTTTTTCCCCCATGGCTGTGTAATATCTGCTTTTCTGAGGAGCTGAGTTTAAAAGCTGGGTCAGGTGTGCTGGAATCTCTTCTCCTACCCAGTCTGTTTAAAACCAGACAAAAATGGTATAAAGGGACCGACCAAAAAAGGCAGAGAACTGGATATGCAGCTCTGAAGTTAGTTCAAGAGAATCTTGGAGTCATTCTTTCCATTGTTATTTGAACGCCCTCATTACTGCATGGTACGGTGTATTCTTTGGAAAAGGAGCGCATATGGGGGAACAGATTGAACAGTGTTATAGTCTGAAGTTATTTGCTATTCACTTTGCAAGGTACAACTGAAAACATAATTAACTGCAGTGACTGAAAGATGTGTACTGCTGCTGTATGCACTGGCAAACTGCTGAGCTGCTAGTGAGAGCTCTTCCTGACCACTGTACCCTGGCCCTGATGTAGAGTACTTGATTTGTTGTGAAAAGCCTGTGTGGAACTGCAACAGTCACACATGAAAAAGACTTGTCTCCTTAGCAGTGCCAAATTGCACCTTTTATACTATCCAAAGAATTTTTATTCTCTCTTTCTTTCTCCCTCTGCCACCATTTGAAGGTATTAAATCCTGCTACCCACGCAGGACTGAAGTCAGGCTTTATCTCTTGACCACGATCAATGTAACAATGTTAGATTTCTGATGTGGAGAACACCAGACTCAGAAGCATTCTCCACAAAGTGGAGACCAGAAGGAAAGAAAAGATTCAGACTGGATCTTAAGACTTGGGATGTCTCTTCAGAAACATATATGAGTTTGCATCAAGATTAAATGAAGAAAAGGCATTTTAGTTCAGTAGCTCCAGATATGAAAGCTATCTTTTTTCTGGAAAATAAAGATGATAGCTGTAGTATCTGTTCATCATGTGGCCCTGTTGCTACAACACATTTAGCGAAGGCCCCCAATGGCAGCCAGCCTGCACAACCCTTCCTACAGGCTCCAGTGCCCCTCTTCTTATAGTGCTCAACTAACTGCTTTAGCAGCCTCTCCACTGTGTCTTGTCAGTGAATGACCACACCAGCTTGTCCTGCTCTTGTATACTAGTGACACTAGATATCAAATTCCCCTCTCTGCTTTACCTATGAGCCCCAGTAATATCCTTTCCACACTGCTCTGTTAACAGGTGCCAGATTTCCACACATTATCATAATAGATATTCCAGTTGTAATCTTTCCATATTGCTGTCCAAGCATATTTAGATGCCAGTGTTGCAGCACGCCCTACAAGCAGTCCAACTATAAAGAAGAGCAAAGGAATTTAATCTCTCTTTATTTCATGCAAAGAACTTGAACACTCTGACAGAGAGCTGCAAAGTAATTCACTTCCCACTGCTGAGAATTATTATTTGTTAGTTAATGTATTATAGTGTAATGAGGGCCTTTACTGGCATTAGAAAGAATTTTGAGGCAGGTCTTCAGCTCATGCGTGTAGGCTTAATGATCTTGTCCCAAGTGCTTGTAAAAGGCTAATGCTGAGATAAGCCCAGAACTAAATGAGGCCTTGTTTATTAAGCAAGGCTGCTGTATTTGCACTAGAGAGCACAGCAGAGGAAAGACACTGTTGACATTTCTTTTATTTAGCTGGCTTAGACATTGCTTATTTGTCACATTTTAATAGTTCTGTGTCAATTATCAGTTCCTTTAGTCAAAATGAAAGTTGCATTGTCATCTGTTTATAATAGACACACACTGAAATAACATACAACACAGTTAACATCAACTGGCATGGTCTGGCCAGTTCTGTTAAGTGAAAGCAACATAGTTTCTTCAACCCAGTTAAGGAAAATGATGTTTTTGTTAGGGCAGAGGTAGATGCCGGGCGGTGTGTTGCAGACATAGTACAATAACTTCAGCAAGGTAGCCCAAGCCTGGCCATGTGCTTCTGAGAACAACGGCAGTAATGCAAGACTTATTTTGGAAGTGGGGGAAGAGCGGGAAGAAGGAAGGGGAGTGTGTTTTCTGCTAGACGTATTTCAGTACTGTAATATGGGTGGCAGTAATCAGATCTCTCTTACGAAAATTAAGGGCTTCAGGCTTCTTGATACAGTGCCAGGGCAACCTTAAGCTGGGCAAAATGTTGCTACTCCTCTTTTTCCTGTAAAAATTTCATCACAAAAGACGATGATGCAAATTGCTTTATAGAATCACAGACACACCTTTTATTAACTCTGATTGTCACTGGATTGCAAAAGATCAGGGGTGAGAGTAGGGAGTGAAGCAAGGGTAGAAGATGAGGCAGATCTAAGAGCCAGGCTCCCCAGACTGGGGAAACTGTGTTGTTACCAGTATCCCCAATCAGTGAGAGTTCTTGAGCAAAGCCAGCTGACCTGAGTAAGTTTGCAGATTGGTCTCATTATTTGCATATGCTTCTTTGCTCCAAAGAAATCTTGAACACATGCAAGAAAAGCACTGAGTTTTCTCTTGTGACTGAAGCAATGCCATCTGCAGAGTTCTCCCATCTCCTTACTAGCTCAAACTCTTAAACTAACCACTACATGTAGTTTTTATTTCCTTCTCCTCCCTTTTTTTTCTTCTCTCTTTAGCAAAAGAAATAACTAATATTCAAAGGAAATGAGCTGTGAAACCTCTAACAGCCTGCTAACCATTATTTTCTATAACTCATGTTGGCAACACAGTATTCACTGGGGACCTCTGGCTGGCTCCAATGGTCCTCTTCAGTGAAAGAAGCAGCTAGGGATGCTCACCTCTGTTTGGATGTCCTTAGAGAGCACTGTATCACTTCGTCTTCATGGGGTCAGTGCTTCCTTTCCCATCCTTCTCTCTTTCTCCCCACCAACTGCTCCATAGATGTATCAGATCCCCAGGTTAGAGGTTGTCTATTCGTATGCTATCTACCTTCCCTCAACTCTGATTCCTACCAGGCCTATCCCACACCACATTGCTGGCAGCGTTGTGAGTCTCACCTGAGTTACAAAGACTTCTCCATAAGCTCCTGAAGGAGAACTGCAACATGGGCCATTTGAACCTGCTCCCATTCACTCACCGCTTTCCCAGTTTGCCTGGACTTTGTTCCAGTTCTGAGGCCAACAGGCAGTTGAACAGAATGAAAAATAGAGTACTGCTGAGGTGCTACACAGTATGAGGAAAACCTCCAGCATCTGATTTGCTTTACCACCTCAGGCATGGGTTATCTTGCAATTGACTGTGACCTTCCACATACATCCAGGAAAAGCCACTGAGAGCCAAGAGAATGGTGCTCAACATGAGACCAGGACCAGTATAAGTTGTAACATGCAGGCAGCTTTCACGCTTAGAATAGTGACAACAGTCTAGCTGTCTAGAAGCGCTAGATCAGGTGGATTTTTTCCTGATGCTCTCAGTCATTTTTGTGCCAAGTTGCCTCCCTAGAATTGTATCTGCTAGTGATCTGGATTTGCTTGCTACTTCTGCACTGGCTTTGGCATGTAGGAGGCATCACTGGAAGGCAACAAACACTGAAATCCAAGTTCCCTCCAAACCTTCTTAATATTCCTCCTATTAATGGTCTAGGAGGGTACACACCATAAGTTAAAAACCACTAGCAGCATGCAAGCATTTCACTTGCAGACAGCCATGGATTTTATGGCTCAGACTTTGCCATCTTCTTTCCCAATAGCACAAATGATAGAAGAGGCACCACAAAGGACCATGTGACAGGTGAAGGGGCTGTGGAGGTAGGCTATGCCAAGAACACTTGTCTTCTTACAAAACTTTATTCATGGCAGGAAAACACATGCATGGAGACAGCATGGGACATGACCCAAGCACAAAAGCAAGCAGCGTCCATAGAAAAAAAATCTTTAAAATTCACACCCCTTCAATTTTATGTAGCCAACTCTCTTGCTTGCTTACTCAATATATTTTACCCCCATATAAGACCCAAATTAAACTCATAAGCTGCTGCTGCAGGATTTGGAGCAGGAGAATAAATTATAAGAATATGATTCCTTCTGAATGGTTTTAGGGTGTACAGCTGTCCTCATTTGTTATCCACAAGACTCTATTCACCCAAGAAGGGAAAAAAAAGAAAGCCATCAACCCTCCCTCTGCTTTTCCTCTGCCAAAATTAACGTGGTGACTTTGTTTCTATAAAGGGAAGAGGTAGGTGGGAACACCTCTTCAGGGATATTGACTTACAAAATGTGAACGCTACATGCCACACATGGAAGGGAGCTTGATGTGGATGGGGGAACTGCCTGGTCACACACAAGGTTCTCTGTGGACAACTTGGCATACAGCTGCACAACCCAAATGGGAGACAGGGGAGATGAACAACTCCTTGAATTCTCCCCTGGAACATGCCCCTGTCACATTCAGGCAGGAGCAGTAACACTGGAGAAGACTTTTGCCCTTTGTGACACAAGACTGATGAAAGTTAGTTAAAACTGGCTTGGGAAACAAGTCTCAAAGCAATGTGCAGACATTTATCTATCTTAATGATACAAAAATAAGACTCAACAGTGACGTTTTACATAACCAAATAACAGATTGTTGCATTATTCACTGACTCTGTTACCATGGCGCTCAGCTAGCCTTCAGCATACTATCTAGAATACTAATGTGCTTCAGGTATCATGATGGTAAAACCCAGGGCCAACATTGTCCTAGCTGGGTGGTTTTGTCTAGCTGTATGCTGAACTGTATAGATCACTGACATGAATGTCAGTGTGAAGGACCAAATAAGCATTTGGTACTGTGCTTGTCTACAAGACTGAGGCCATGGTGAAGCAGAAAGAGAAGGCCAGAGTCTTTTTTTTGTAGGATATTTTGAAGGAAACTGGGTTTCATCATCATCCTGTGACTGCTGTGGATGGCTGAGGAAAGCAGTCACGGAAATACACACAGAAAAAGTGTTGAAATATCTGGGCTTCTTGAGGAAGACATTTCTCTTGAATACTGCAGGTATCTCAGTGAAAAACAAACGATCCAAATGCATATTTTTCCTTGAACACATTACAGCCATTCCACACAGGTATTGTACTCATCACCAGTTATTCATTAAGCAGCATGACTAATGTCTGTCACATGGTATTTGCTCACTCATTATCTGTCCACGGGTGAAGAAGTCTGTTGCAGTGGTATGCAGGTTGGTTTCTTTATTATTGTTTAGTACGTGTTACTGTACATTCAGGGCACAAAACATGCTAAGTGTAAATACTTATGTCAAGAATTGTGAACAATTCCACAGAGAATTTTTGAACTATCTACAAATGTCTCATATTAAATTCTACATCATTTGCAGACTTGCCTTATCCTTTCCATATCCTTTCTCTGTACCAGAGAAGGCAAACTGCTCAACACAACAGTATACCCCTCAACTTACTTAAAACCACACATGGCTAGATGCATAGCACTTGAAAGCAATGTTGGAGGTGTCCAACCTTCAATGGATAGAGAAAAGTGAAAGATGCAGAGCTGACAGACATCGTTGAGAACAGAGCCATCAACCAGTCAAAAACAGACTTCCAAGTGAAAAATGCCAGAGGCTTGAAGAAAAGGTCATATTTCATGCTCAGTACAACATGCAGTCTTTGCCACTACATGACAGGTTTCCTTTGCCCAAATAATGTCTTTTATTTGCTCTATCTAAAACATCTTCTGGCATTTATCCATTCATTTCAGGCTGTTCTAGGAAACATCTGTACAGCAAATGTGTCTTAGACATACAGCTTGGATGAGAGATTTCCTTTTGGGCTGGACAGCCTGAAAAAATGACCTATGCAAATAATATAAATGATTGACACTTGTGGTATTGCTCACCAGAGTGCTATCTGCTGTTTCCCCCATTTTTTAATGAGATTTACAAGCCTTTGTGTGAATAACCCCAGCCTTTTCATTAACTTAACTAGCATGAAAAGCTGTGGAGCTTACGTGGCAGGTGCTGTGGGTTAACAACAGGGAGTACTGTTTAATCCAAGGGAAACAGAGTAGAAAAGGGCCACGAATAAAAGGATATAGGCTCGTTTTTGAGGTCAGGAGAGGCATTCTAGATCAGGAGGTGCAAAAAGAGGCCAGCTACAAAAAATATTCTTTCTTGCCACACTCACTTGGACAGCAGCATGAAATTATGCCTTGTAATTTGTCCTGCAAAAGACAAAGGACTCAAAGAGAAGTATCTAAATGCAAGAAGTTTGTTGATATTCAGAGGATCACGTCTACTTGTGAGAGCTGTTGGCTACAGTTCCTAGGGGAATAGACTACTCTTCTGGATGGTCCTCCTTACCAGGCTCACCTCTTTGAAACTAAGAGAAACTCAAGGAGTAAGTTTAACAAGAGCGATGGCATTTCAACACAAGGAAAAATGGTATGTGATTTACAGGTTTGTTTGTTTTTAAACACTGACTGACTCAATTACTGTGAGAGCACTAATTATCACAATCATGATTGGGAGTTTAGACTGGAAAGCAGAAATGTTGAATTGAAATTGCAAGCAAACTTTTTATAAAATGCCTGGAAATGGTTTTGCTCTCATCTGTGCTTTATAATTACAGTAGGTTCCGGGTCATTCGTGTCATTCCTTGTGCCTTTAAGATAGTGTTTCAGTGGTATAAATTGGCCTTTAGAGACTCCGAGGCAGATGGAGAAGGGTACAGTTTCAAAATTTAATCAAATACCTTCCAGTTACGAAGCACAGATGTGTTACAGGGTCAGGAACACACAAGTGTAAAATTACTATAATGGGCCAGGCTACTGCTGCTGCTGTTGGAATAATATAACCATTTATGGCTGAATCAGAAGAAGGTGCAAGAGCACCAAAAGGAAAATGATACCATAGTTTGCCTATGGGAAGGGTTCTTCCTCAATAATTTCAGTCACTTGCCATAAGTATTTACATACCTTACAGTTTCTAAACTTTAATTTTAAGTTAGCAAGAGAGGCAATGTTGTATCCCCACATTGCTCATGTAAGTGGCCAATGGCTTTTCAAGTTTTGCAGAGGTTGCGGGCCAAACGATAACACCTGGGAATAATTTTAGTGTGGTAATTATGCATCATGAAATTCTTCTTTCCATTTTAATTAAGAGTTCTGCCTTACAACTTCATAAAACATCCCCTATTTTTGCCTTAGAGAAACTGCAGTAACATTTTTTACTAAGACACTTATTTTAAAAATGTTTCTTATGATGTTTTCTATTTGATCTCTAACACATATATATGATTTTTTTGTTTGGTTGGTTGTCTTTTTGTTACTATTACAGTTTGGCAATCCTTTTCTTAATGTTTCCTTTACACAACTGGGGAATACCATGTAAAGACAGTATTGCTGATCATGTAACATGCTTGTGGATTTTGTGGTTTCTCCAGTCCTGCTTATAGGCTGCTAGGAACCTCCTGCAGATGTATTTTCACTGAGCACTAGACTCTTTAGTTGGAAGGACTGCTTGAGGGTCATGTAATTTTCTGTGGGTAGTCTCACACAATGAGTATCCACTGGGCATGATTCAAAGCTTTACAGATAGGTGTCTCTGGATACCTCCTAACCAAGGCACATTCCTTTGCCTTCCGCATGCTCTCCTTTTTGTTATCTCATACTCAGTGTATTTTCTACTTATTTTCTTCCTCTTTCCCATTCTGCTCTAGCCTCCTTTCTTCTGTTTCAATTATGTCTGAGAAATTTCATCTGGCTCCTCTCAGCCTCTTGGTGTGTGGACTCCAGTTGACATACCTATACATCCTCAAATCCTTAGAGTTAATGCAGTTGATAATGGACAACTCTGTATTTTTTTTAGTGTCTTCTTCCTGTTTGCAGTTGTGTGTATGTGTCTGGAGAAGACAGGAAAAAAAGCTATACCCACAAAAACAGTGTCTATAGGATGAACCATAAAGCACTTTGCCAGGGTGCATAACGCATTGCTGTATCCTCTCACTGACTTGCTCTTCCCCTGGCCCATTTAACCCTATTTCCAGCCCCATCTATTCCAAACAGTTGTGTTGCCTTTCTTCTGCCTTGAAATGCGAACATGGAGAAACGTGCACTTGCGCATGGGTGTAAGCAGCAGCTCCTAGGAAAGGCTTCATGAACGGAGTGAGCTTCAGTGCAGCTTCAGCCCAGATGGGGTTTTGGGCATCCTGCGGAAAATAACTAGCTAGTGTTTCTCCCTTGCTCCCAAACACGCACACGGGCATACATACTACCATTTCTTGAACACGCAAAATGCATGAAGAAAGGGAGACTCAGTCCCTGCTGTGAAGGATCTGTAAAGCACACTTGTGGAAAGCTCGGGGATGGGGGAAGCCAGCCAAAAGCCCCCCTTTTTCTCCTCAGAGCTCTTGCTTGCCTTCCCCCTCTGCTTTGCCACCGCTCTCCTTTCGTAGCATTCCAGCGTCGAAAATGAGAAATTCCACTGAACCTGGCAGCACGAGGGAACGGAAGGACATCAACCCCTCCTCCCTTAAGTCAAAACACGGAGCGCAAAGCACAGCTCCGCGCGCAGGGGCCACCAGCTCAGGGGGAAGGCCTCGGGGCCGGGCTCCCCTCAGCAGCCGCCACACACTCCCCACGGCAGAGCGGGAAGAGCGAAGGTCGCAGCCCCGCTCACCTCCCTTCGGGCGGCCCCCCGCGGGCGGGCGGCGGCGGCGGTCGCAGCCGTGAGGCAGGGCCACCCTTTGGCTGGGGCCGGACCCAACAGCCGCTCACCGCAGCCGTGAGGCGGGGCCAACCTTTGGCGGGGGCCGGAGAACCCCAGAGCGCCCGCCGGCCTTTCCCCCGGCGGCAGCCCCGCATGCGCGGACGGGTAGGGGGAGGAAGCGGGAGAGCACCAAATTCAAATTGGTGCTGTAGGAGTGGAGGGAGGGGAGAAAACCAGAGGGAGCAGAGTGGAGGAGGGAGGAAAGAAAGAAGGGAGGAGGAGAGAGTGGGAGGGGAGTGTGGAAGACTAAGGGGACGCGGCTGAGGCTGGGAGAGGCAGCACGGCGGACAGCGGGGGAAGCCAGAGCTGTCAGGGGAAGGACAGGGCGGTTTCGGGCACCCACGGCTGCAGCGCGGGGCAGCCGCCTCAGCCCGCCCTCCCGCCGGCACCATGGTGGACAGGGGCCCCTTACTGACCTCGGCCATCATCTTCTACCTGTCCATCGGGGCGGCGATCTTCGAGGTGCTGGAGGAGCCACACTGGCGCTCGGCTACCGACGACTACAAGCGGCAGAAGAAGGAGCTGCTCAAGCAGTTCCCTTGCCTGGGCCAAGAGGGGCTGGAGAAGATCCTGCAGGTACAACGGGCGTCGCCGAAGCAGAGCGCGGGGGGTGCGGGGCGACAGTAGCAGGTGCTGCCGGGCGCCCCGGAGCGGAAAATACTGCCCCTTGGGGCGGCGGACAGGAGGGGGTTGCTGCGGGGCTGCAGAGCAGGACGGCTCCCCGGGAGTACCCCACCGTAGCTGTGCCCCACGAAGCTCGGTGCATAAAAGCTGCCCCTCTAGCGGGAGCGAGAGGAAACCTCTTGATTATTTGTAACTACTTAATGATAGAGTGGTTAAATGGGTCCGCGTTTCCTCCTCTTCCCCCGAGAAGTGGTGGAGGCGGTCGGGGTTGATTTCAGTGTTTGCTGGCTGGTCCCGGGGCTGGAGGAGTGGGCTCACGCACGCAGCGTGCTCCCGCAACGCCTCCGGTAGCCGTGAATGCAGCTCTTGTTTTAGCACACGGGGTGGTTTCTTTGCCTCAATGGGTCTTGTGTTATGAGATGAAGCCAGGCGTCTTGATCCTGTTCTGTTTGGTCTGATGTCCTTCCTCTTTTTTTATTTTTTTTTTTTAAACTTTATTTTCATATTAAATGCTGCAAACGTGCTTGGGGGTTGGGTGCGGGTCCCGAGGTCAGTCGGGGTAGTCGGCTAATGTTGGAGGGATGCTCACAACTCTTGTGCGGTTATTCTATTTTCAGGAGAATGACTTCTTTCCAAGCCATAAGGAGCTGATAATAGTCCTATCTTGCTCATCTGGCAGAATACTTCTTCAAAACTAATCATTAATCAATAGCGTGTATTAAATCATAGAGCAGTATAAACTTGGTTAGTGCCTCTTTGTGGATGTGGCATCCATCAAAATGTGGTGACAAGAAATGGTGAGCCATAAAAAAACAGTTTGGCCAGATATGTGGGGTTCCAGTGGTGAGAATGAGTCATCTGGGACTTTACTCCAGAAATGTTTATATTGACTAGATGTTCTGGTCATTGTGTTTTGGATTTCTTTTAAATTATTATTTTGTATTTAAAGTCACTAAGTCTACTAAAAAGCTAAAATACAGAAGACTGAGAAAATGGCTCATTAGTTGTATCGGTATAATCAATACTGTGAAAGCTTAGAAGAGTTCCCGATCCTAAAAGTTTTGTGGTTTAAATTCTCTTTCTCCATTTGGTGGCTGCTTTTTGTCTGCTTCAGATAGCAGAGCTTTCTGATGGCATTGTTCTTCCTGTTACCATCTCAGTACCCTATTAAATGTGTTTTCATGGTACAGAGTAGAACAGCTAGATAGAAGCTTGAGATTATTAAGGGGTGTTGGAAAATGAAACATGCTGGGGTTTTTTGAGCATGATTTTCCTAGAATCTTGATGAAATCTTATTCTAGGTTATCCCAAACCTGTTCTCCTTAAGAAAAGACCCTTATTTGGATTGGGATGTGTGTTAAGCCTGGCATGTTTAACTTGCTGTGGACAAAATGTAAATCTAGGTTCTGGCTGGAATTAGAATGAAATTCATACTGGTATGAGAGGATCATTAGTTGTTTTGTTTTCCTGTGATCCCTATCACAGTTAATCCTGAAGTGGCAGAAAGATTTTTCTGAAAACTTCACTTTCTGTTTTCTTCCAGACTTGTAGTTTTGTTCCTGTTCTTATTCAACTTCTATATGAGAAGTGATTGAAAGAAAGGCAAGTGGCATTTCTTAGAGGAGGATGGCAAGATGAAATCTAGCCCAGCTGAAGGTAGCTGGGATGGGGGAACTCATGTAAGGACATCAGGATTTCATTGTGAGAGGACTATAAAGTATATCAGAAAAAGCCTTTGTAGTTCTCTATCCTCAACCACTACCTATGCTGCTTCTGTTGGGTTCTGCTGAACCTTTAGCGCATTGCTAACATATGTTCTCTTTTGGCAAATCCCGATGATCCTGGTCTTGTATTAAACCTCCAGATGCATCCAGAATTATGTTGATTTGAAAATGTGTATCCCCATCCCCACCTCTGTTTTGCTCCTGTGAACCTCTTTCTTTAGTCTCTTCCATGGACTACTCAAACTTATTCTTAAGATTTTGAATTATTTGACTCATTTCTCTGCTCTTGTCTCTTTAAATTTATTTTTAAACTACATTTAGTCTTCATCTTAGAGCTTTTTCTCTTAGTCTGCTTGCAATCCCTGCTGGCACGTGCCTTTTCAGAGCCACATTAACCTTTGCTATTACCTTACTGATACTCTTTTTAATATCCCCATTATAAAACACGCGGGACAAAGATCTACAAATATCACCAACTATAGAATTTTAAATGGTTATTGGTAGAATGCAAGGATGCTAAGAAATGTTGTGTTAGCAATAACAATTATGTTTCTAGAAGCAGCCTGAAAGGTGACAAGGACTGAGTTATTCAGAGACTGATCTCTCTTCTGCTATTGTTCCCCATCCAGGTTAGCTTGTGTATTCATCTGAGCCTAATGTTAGCTGTAAGTGCAATGGGAAGTCTGTGTGGAATGGCTACAAAGATCTGTAGTGTCATCTTAACCACATAAAAGATAAGTAGGTTATCAGCACAGATTCTCAATTAATGTGCAAAACTAGTATATCTGTACCAGCAGTTCAAGTAATTTATTAAGTGGGTTGTATTAGGTCAAATACTGTCTAGAGTTTCTGTTCTGTAATGAAGATTTCATAACAGTTTAAAGTAGAAACACACTCCAATAAATGTTTATCAAAAGGTGTTTAGTATGCTTTCAGAAAACTCTCATGCTGAGAGCGGTAGGATATGCTAAAAAGAAAGCCCTTTTCCCCAGTTCTGAGAAATGCCTAAAAATAAATTTGTTAAAAACAGCTTTTAGAAAGTCTGTGAAAAAAATCCATTTGCTTTTGATTATTTTAAATACCGTATTAGTTATTATTAGTATAAGCAGTAGAGAAAGCACTTAAACTCTTCTTGGAGTAATGCTATGTAGACCCTGATTTTAAAGGTGGCTTACTCTGGATAGTGTATAGGATGGCTGCTACCTGCCCATGCTCTTCTGGATAAAGCTGATTTCTTAAATGAAAAAGTGGCCGAGATCCTTCACATGACCATTTATGTAAGCCTCCAAAGGCACTCAGCCACAACCTTGTGTTGGCACAAAGAACTATGTAATCTCTCCTCACTAAGTACAGTTACCTTGGAACAAAATATTTTATGACACTGGAATATCTACAAAAATAAACATTTTTAAGAGTAATGTAACTGCCATATATATTGGCATTGTGGAACCTTAAAAGTAGTGTAATATCTCTATCTTGAAAAATGTCTATGGCTTGTCCTTGCCACTTGCTGCTGTGGGACAAAGCCCTGGGACTCTTTGGGAAGAGGGGGAGATGGCAAAGATCCACAGTGATGACACCTTTGCCTGCCCTGTTGTATGAATGAGGTTTGGAGAGTAAAGCAAATGTTAAGGCAGTTCAGTCATTTCACTCTTCTCCAGTTCCTTACTTTTACTCTTTGTTACTCCATCCTGATTGTGAAACATCAGCTTAATGATAAAGGAGCTATTCATGCAGGGAGGAGCCCTCTTGACCTTCATGTTACTGTTCACATGAGCAAAGGTTAGCCAACACTGGGCCACATCTTATTTACTTGGAAATCCCTTTTACTGGCCCACCAGAGTTATCAAAAACTCAAATACTTCCTATTGATAAACATCAAGAGTAATGAAAAGAAAATGGAGGATTTGAAGAAGAGTGAAAATAGCTACTTTAAAACAGAGCAATAAAATGAAAAGAGAAGCTGTTGGCTCCATTTAGGAAACACGGAAAAACATACTGGGTATGAGAACCACAAATAGAGGTCTTTATTTGAAAAGCATACAAGACTCTAAACAGGCCTCAGAGAGAACTTCAGAAACCTAAATGTTTAGACTTAAATCCCAGTGCTGTGAACAAACATTCAGAAGACTTTTAAGGAAAGCTTCTCCTGGGATGTACATGGCAGACAGGACGTTTATGCTAAAGGAAGTAACAGTCAAGTGGCTTAATAGTAATTTTTCCCCTTGGTTTTTTACGTCAGGATGTCTTCTCCACTCACAAATATCAACAGGTGCATTTACAGGATTTTGGTTTGTGTTTGAGGATTCTGAAGTTTGCTTCTAGACTTGTTTGTTCTTGGAATTTGTCAGTTATATTATGAAACTTTAAAATATTCTCTGATACTGAGCACCTTTTCCCCATAATGCTTACTTACAAGCTGCTACTTCAAGGTTTGAATCTATGTGCAATACTCTTTAAGAGAGTCTGTGAACTATAGTTTTCTTAAAAACCTGAGCTAGGTTTTAAATTATTTTTGTTAGTTCAACATTTAATAAAAAAATATGGCTTTTGCTTATGCTTTGTAGCATGATTTTTTTTTTTTCCAGTGTAAAGTTTTATGAACAAATTCTTCATAATCTTTCCCTTTCCAAATGTTCTTCAGGAGATTCTAAAGTACTAGGCTTTGTTTGTTTGGTCTTTAACTTCCTGATCCTTTCGTCTAGGGTGTTCTTTTGTTGGAATGCCAGATGAGCTGCGTCTTTCAAGACTTAAGACTTTTGTATGGGCTTAATGCAGTAAAGCTGAGCAGCTGTCAGACATGGACAAGTGGCTGCCAGTGGAAAATGTTTGACTGCAGAGTTGTCAACAGCTACATCTACTACATCTTGTGTAAATCTTTGAGGTGCAAATTAAGGCTTATGCCTGAGAAATAGGTATCCCTAGATTTTCAAACATATATCTTTAGTTATGCACCTATGAAGTTCAGAAGGGATGAACTGTGATGAAAAATGTAGGACCACTGTCCACAGTTCTCTGTGGCATCTCATGTCTTATGGGTATTGCCACTGCAGCATTAGAAGAAGAAAACTGAGGACAGGTAGTACTATGTTATACCACAGCTTTTGCCTGTGTGCTTCTACACGCAAATGCAAATGTAAACAGGCATTCTTTTCTGTGTGGCATTTTTTTGTGGGGTTTTGTTTTGTTTTTTTTTCTTTTTCTTCCTTTTCAACCATTAAATTGTTTAAAGTTTCTTGGAACATACTTAAAGCTGATAGTGCATACACTGCAACTCTCTCTGCTGATGAAGCAATAGTAGTTGATCAGAAGTTATAATTTTCCTGCAAAAGAAAGCCTATGGGCTTTTCCTTTTTCCGGCAATGTACTTAATCCTTGAGTGCTTGTAGTATGTTGTCTTGTTACTTTAGGACAGAACATTTGTGTTACTGGACATGGTACCTTCTGCTACTAGGTGTGTTTTCTGACAAGCTCTGCTTTAGAGGCAATGGCATGCAAGAAGATTTGCAGGTTATCAACAGCTTGTTGTCCTGAGAGGTCTTGGAACTCCTGCTTCTGTTCATAGTGTGTTTATGATTATTGCAAGATATCTTCTATTGCTAGTGAAGGTACAGTGCAACGATGATTTTGTGCAGATTTCCTTTTTAAAAAAACAAATTGTTGCTTTGCTATTAATACTAATTAAAAAAAAATTGTTTTGCTTTTCTCTGAATGCTGTTGACCTTCAGAGCAATCACATTTCATGCTGTTACTCAAAGCAGATGTCAACATAGTGACATAGAAGCAGAAACAAGCTGGATTGCAAGTGGCGTACAATAGTCTGATTAGCAGGGGAGCATGTGAGAATACTTTTGCACTTTGGTGTTGTAGCCCTGCTGATCGCAGCGCCTGTATTTGCAGGGATTTTATTTGACTCTTTATGATCATGTGGATTGAATGCCTATGAGCAAGTTGTTAAATTTCTTCGTAAGTTTTGTTTAGTCCAAAATCAGTTCAGCTCATAAGCTTTAATCCTGCTCTGTAGTATGAAACAAAACATGGTAATGGGACAACTGGAAGAGTTGCACTCTTCATCTTAATTAAAACCTCACTTGAAGCTTTCTATGTTGCTACAGACATTCTCAAGAGAAGCATGCTTAGATGCAGATTGAGCCCTTAAATTATGGCATGCAATAGACACTGCAGTTTTATTAGCTCTATTTATTGAAGGGATGGCTTAGGCTTGAAGGCATAACTTCATCTTCCTTTATTTTTTGTCCTCATTCTGTTTCAGGTTCCTCAACAGCGCTGCTGGTTCTAGTTACTAGATCTTTTCTTTAACACACCAAGATCTTTAGCAGGGAACTTCAGACTGGCAGGGTTTTTTTTTGTCCACCCATGTTGTTTTATTATGTCTTTATGTTAGAGTTCTTAGATATTAGTGTGTTAGTTATGTACTTATCAACATTTTAATTGTAGGCAGGAGAGATGCCTCCTAGGCATGCCTTGCCCCAGCAGCTCTATTTACAGTCAAATCAGTGAGAAAGTTGTAATATTATTTTTTTTTCCATTATGTTGTGTGAACTCCAGTGGATCAAAGGCACCATTAGGTGCAAAGTAGCTTCTGAAATGTTTTACACTCATGCCTCGTACACTGTTTTGGGAGAAAGAAACATGAATGATGAGAAGGGAATCGGAAACTAATAATAGGTTGTATATGATAGCCTCTGAATCTGAAATCAAGTTTCTTTTCTTACAGTAGGTCCATCTGTAGTTTTTCTTGTGATGGACATGTTTTGTTAACCCCTGTTGTGGGATCAATAGCTATAGATCAGCCCATCTGTAGGACTATATTTCTGCCTTAGTGAAAAAGTAGACATGGGTCGTGATTGAGCAAACTCGCAAATACTAAATCGACCTTGTTGCATGCTGGCATCTTACAAATATTGCGTAAGTAAGTTCCAACTGCTGAGAAGCAAAACCCAGACCTGTGTGTCTCTGAGGTTGCAACAGGTGCAAAAAAGTCCCAGTTGGACCTATCACAGGTCTCTGAACTCTGATCCCTCTTAACAACAAAGATGACAGTTATTTAACAATATTTCAGCTTTAAGTAATGAGATTGTCAGATGACAGCGAATGAGTGATGGTTACTGGAACTTGAAGACAATTCTGTAAATGGTTGTGAAGGTCCTGAGATAGAAAACATAGATATGGTAGATATTCTTGGTGGCTTGGTTAAAATACCAAATTCATCAGTGATGACTTCTCTGTGTGACTTCCAAATGTTACCTGCATTTGTATAGCCTATGTAAGTGCTCATATTGCTGCTCTTTTTTACTCCCAGCCCACTGAAAGGAGAAAAAAGCTTTGGAGGAAAGTTGCTTAAGAGTCATGTGTGATCTGTCATTAGAGAAACAGCAGTATTTTGATCTAGCCTATAAGGGAAATGAGGCTGATGAGACTCTTCCAGGCACCAAAGAAGCAGGGGAGGTGCTTGGAGCCAAGCAGCTGTATAAAAAACAGAAGGGGTCTAATCAAGCTCACTGGAGGCACTGACTTCTCCCTTGGTTTTTCCTTCATCAGCCTGGCTGAAACCCTCAAACTACTGCATGCTCAGCTGTTACAGTTGCTGCTAACCAGCTTCACAGGCTGTAATGCAGATATATTGAAATCAAACTAAATAGCTGAACTATGATAACTTGCCAGTTGAGTTAGAATTTCCACCTTCAGGCTGTGGTGTGTATGTGACTGCAGAATGACAGGACAGTTCTGTAATTAATGCTTGCCTTGTTGGCGCGAGGGTTTTTGAAGGACACTGGAATTCGCGCTTAGAAAAATTACTCTTTTTTATAGCTGTCAGTGCACTCTGAAAGCTTTTTACCTGTGTCACTAATAATTTGCCCTCTTAAAATAATACTTGCATTTTTCAGAGTTAAATTTTTGGGGGGCTTAGGGGAGGTGGTGAGAGAAGGAAGAGGAAGGATGAAAAACTTTGAAGTTGCTTCTGTTGTAGCTACTGGGTTTCCTGCTACCTTTATTGTGTCTCTACATGATTTGTTATAGTAATACTAGATTTTCAAGGTAGTATCATAGCTGGATTGTGACTGTAGGATAATCGCTTTTTATGAAGCACTACATAGTCTCTGCAGGGTCCTAAAGCTGTCAACTTGATTAATGAAATGAGCATAGATGTCTTTATTGTATGTTTAAAAGTAGTAAAATGTAGTTCACACTCTGAGCATGCCTTGGATTTATTTTCATGTTTTAAGAATGCTTGCTCATCTCTGCTACAATTAGGACAGTAGGTTATTTGGACAGATGTCCCCACAGCTGGCCGCGTGTTGTTTCCTAGTAGAGAAACACTTCAATAAAGTAGTTTCACACTAGGCATTGACTAGGTCCTTTCAGCTGAGTTTTGTGCATTTTAAGAAAAGCATTTCACTTCTTTGAGATAACTGCAGCTTTTCTGTGGTTTTGGTGACTGGCCTTCTTATATGCTGAGCAGCTTTTAATCTTGTGGGTTCTGTACTTAGCAATGTGCAAGTGCTTCCTCTGTCTCAGCTCCTAAGAAGATAACAGATGCCTGCTGAATGGTTAGAAATGTCAGTTGCAGGAAATCCAGGCTAGGAAGAGTGTAATAAACAGGAGACAGCAACTATAGTGTTCCTGCCATTTGATCCCTCTCCCCTTTAATACAATAGCAAGAAGATAAGAGAGTGGTTTGGCTTTCATACATCCTCAGGTGGTGTTGTGGTTTAAGCCCCCCACCCATGCAGTTTTCTCACTCACTCACTCACTCACTCCTCCTCTTTGTTCCCCCAGTCCCGGTGGGGAGAACCCATGACAGGTGTGAAATGGTTAAGAAGTGACAGAGCAGTCTGTTAATTACCTGCCACATGTCAATGCTATAAATTACTCTTTGCCTTAATTTGACTTGTGTTAAATGTTTAGGAGTGGCCTGCAAATATATAGGAAACTTTATGAATCTGAAAGTATGCACAGTTTGGTAATCTTAAAGTTGACAGGATTTTCAGTTTACTAAACTTGCTTTTTCAGTTATTCAAAACACTGTCTACAGGACATATGCAATGACTTGTTTGCCTTCAGGTTTTGCCCAGGAACTAAATGTGATACAGGACTGAAAAGAAGAATTATTGAAACAGTATCTCTTCTGCTTTTTGTCAAAGTTATTGATTAGGAGCTCTCTTGGGAAGAAAGCCTCTTCTGTGTACTTTGTAATATGCCACAGAACATTATAAAATATCAGAAGATCATATTCCAGTGTAGCATGTTGTGTGTATTTAGTTTTTAATGTTATACAATCCCTGTAAAAATGAGAGTTGTGTGTATGCTGACACAACCGTCTTTAAGGAATAATCTAATGCATAGGCAGTTCTTACCAGCAAACCGATGCTATGCTATTGCCAGTTTAATTCACTCACCCTGCAGAAGCAGCAAGATAAACTAGGCAAATGATTTTGTTATCTGAAAATATTTGTCCAAAGCAGCCTTCTCTCCTTCCCCAGTCCTTCTCTGTGATCAGTCTGGAGCTAACCTAGTGTTGCAGGTATTTATAGTAACACAAAATAATTTGTTTCAGGTTAAGACTAAATACATAGTAACAAAAATCTTGAAGCAAATAGTGTTTGTGTCAGATTTTTTCCCCTTGTTGCTCCTCTTAACATAAACCGATCACCTTGCCGTTCATACAAAGCATCCTGTCCATGTTGGCATTGGAAGCCTGCCTTGCCTTGCCTCGCCTCCTCCTCCTGCTGTCTGATGGACTAATACAGAGAGAGAAACTAGGTTGAGGTTATGTAAAGTTTTTGGTTGACCCCACAAACTTTTTGTTTGTTTGGCTTACCAAGGTGAGTTAGTAAAGGTTCTGCCCCAAAGTTCATAGCCAACAATGGGACTGTGTCTTGCTCCTGTTCTGTAGTTCAAAAGTCTACTGCTCCACCCAAGTCCAATCACTTTCAGTTTTGTTTCATTAATTTGATGCTGCTGTTTTACCAGCACCTGTTTGCCTTTTTTCCGCCCCCCTTTTTTTCCCCTTTTTTCACTTGTGCTACCAGCCCACTTTGTCAGCAACTTCTAGTTTGTTTTCAGAGAAGCAATAAAATTTTGTATTGAAATTTGGGAGTGAAATACAAAAATGCTGATGAACCCAAAAACTTATAACATTTTTGTCATAGCTACTAAGAAGAAAACACAAATGGTTCTTAGGCTGTTCTAACAAAGTGACTTTTTGTATATTTCTTATTCTGAAGCTTGTTTTTATGCATGGTTATAAATGGAAGAGAGCATAATATGCTGCCTAATGCAGTGTTTCTTACTGCTGCAATTCATTCACTGAGTTGAAAAGCCTCTTTAGGTCTCTGTAAGCAAAATTTTCAAGCTTGGATTACCTGTGTTTTGACTAGTCTTAATGAACTATTATATACTAAAAGGATGAGGGTAGGGGGGAAGTTTAAAATGAAACTCAGCTTCCTCTTTTACTGCTTGTGTGTTGTATCAAGGCGTTTCTGTCTAAATATTCCAATTTATACCCTTTTATGAGTGGGTGAAAATCTGCAGGTTAATTAGATTGCTGGGTTGCTGCTTCTGGTGCTTGAGGCCTTGTTTAAATGGGGGCATGGGGGTCTGGGGAATTACAACAGTTCAAAGGCATGGTCCAGCCCTTCCCCATCTAGTTAATGAATCTCAGTAAACCATTCTTGTTGGCGCTAGGATTGTTTTGCTTTAATTTAAATCTACTTAAATCAATTTCAACTAAACTGAAATACATTGTTTTGGAAACTCAGTGCTGCATGGGTTAGCATCTGCTTATGCAATTGGTACCAACTCTGTTGCAATAGTCTCATGTAAACACTGTCTGGTTCTAACCCTGCCTAACATAGGTCACCAGCTGGTGTTAGAGCTTGATTAAACTCTTGACTCTTCTGCTTCCACTTTCTTATCTCTAAAAGGGGGGCATCAGCATTTTCCAAAGCCCTTTTTAAAGGGGAGTTGGCTACATTAGTCACCATGTATGTAGTCAGATAGGAAGGAAACCTAATCTGCTATTACAGATTATTCTAACGTCTTATTTTCAGCTGATGTAACAGAAAAGCTGTTGAAATACTTCCCCCTCTTCCAACCAAGGAAAAGTGTGTTACAAGCATATTGACTCAGGAAGCCCTCAAAATTAAGGTGTATAAATGAAAGCTATGGAATAGTCTGATAGGTTGTATTTCAAAATGAGAAATAAAAACAGCCAAAGAAAAGTTGGGACAGTCAGCATCTGCTGAACAGCTGCAGTTCTCATGCAGCAGTAACCTTTAGTTAATTTGTCTTCAAAACATGTCTATGTGGAACTTGGGAAAGTGAAAAGGAAACAGTTCTATAACTGCATTAATCACAAGAGCAAGGGAATGCTGGTAAAGCACTGAAATGCTTTTCATTAATGAACTAGTTAAAAAACTATTTTTAACTGGAATTTAGTCCTGAAATTAATGGGGAGGGGGAATCTATATCAACTGTTAAATTCTGTAGTCATGATCTGTTGTAAAGAAGTCAGCTGCCTCTTCAAAACTGCTAGTATTTACATCCACCACACATAAGAGGAAAGGAGAAATAAAGTTAAGCACCATTAATTAATTCATTCAAGCATAGAATCTGCACATATCACAAATAGGTAAGCTTTAGCATATAATTCTGCAATGACAAAGTAGTTCCAGTTAACTAATTTGCTGAATTATGAGTTTCACTTATTAATTCTGCAGAAAGCCATGAAAAGGAAATAACCTTGTTGATCTTTTACCATTAATATCCCTCACATTGTTTGTCCTATGAATTATGACTTATAGGAAAATTAACTGCCCATGCTATACATCATGCATAAGCAAGTCTTAAACAGTGAATGCTGTAAAAATATTGACATGCCTCCAAGAGGTTAATATCCCTACAAATGATCACTTTTTTTCCAGAGGAAGCAGTAACACCTATTTGTACTGCAGAATGGAAGTACAGCTCTATTTGTTACTTTATTTATTTATTTTTTTTTAATGGGCTCTTACCACCTAAGTCTCACTTGATTTCACATTTCACCTAAAATAGAAACTATTACAAAACTTGAGGGTTTATTGCAGGATTAATTCATTCTCTAATTACCATAGTTTATCTTTAGTCTTCTTTTTTGCACATCTGGGCTGGGAAGTTACTAATAAAGCATGCTGTTAGCTAGCTGTTATGGGAAAGAGAAGGTTATCAGCAGGACAGCAAGGGTTAGAAATGAGAAAATTCAGATGTAATGGTTCAATTTGCAAAAAAAAATACTGCACCTCAAAATTTACTGTGTAGCACCTTACAACTGCTTGATTTCTGATCACACAGTGGCTTTAAATTCTTCAGTGCTTTCTCTCAAGGGCTCAATTGCATGCTTGATTTAATTTCGAAGAATTAGAACTGCCAATGTGGCCACAAAGGAGTTCATGATTACACACTTAAGATACAGAAACATAATAAATATTTCCAAAGATCTGATCACAGATTTCTGTAGAGTCACGTGAGCAATACTGGCTTGGCCTCAGCTTGCCTTGGTAAGGAAGAAGGGGCATGTGCTTAGACCCAAACTTATGTTGGCTGAACATCCTTTTGCATCCTTATTTTTGAATTTGCTGTGTGAAAACTGAAGCCTCAAACCTAACCTGGGACATTCCTTTCAGTAGAGGCAGTTTGAGAAAGCAACAGGGAGTTTCCAGAAGGATGGAGGAAAAAGGCAAAACACTGAATTCGTTGCAGACCGTGAAATCAATAAATATTATCCAAATCCCATCTGGGCACAGTGCAACAGGTTTCCACAAACACACATGAACACAATGTGAAGACTTAACTGTCTCTTATCAGAAAATTTCTCAAACTGCCTGTTTTTTAAATGCTTTTTATAAAATAGAGGTTTATGATGGATAACTGCAAGGATAAATGTAGGACTTGCCTTGCTTTTTACAAAACAAAAGAACAAAGGTCTGCCCTTCACTCCCCCGCCCCCCCAGTTGTGTAGTGTTTCTGATGCAGTCCTTCATTAGCATTCTGTTTCTGTTATCAGCTGGAATATTTTCATGCAAAATTTGCTTAATCTGAAGAGGATAGCTCTTGTGGTATGTTTGTAGCTGTAGCCATCTATAAACCTTCAGTAGAATGGCTCATTTTACAAGTAATGAGTGCACATAATCATTATAAAATCACTAATCCCAATTTGTACTTCTGTTAAACATGGACTTAAGATGAGGCTTCCCAAAATCAGTTAGGGCAGTGTGTCCACTTTGTAGAACCACTAGTGTACTCAGTAAAGGAAATGACATGTATTTTATGATGCTTGAGCCTTTTTTTAAAGACATTTAAAACTCTTGTTAAAGGTCTTCCAGGAAAAAATATAAATCAAGCTGCTGCTGCTAAAGTTTTGGTGTTCTGTTTATCAGTACAATTGTATCTTTCCAAGTAATTTGTTTTACTCTCTAGCATTTATCTTTCATCTACTCTGCATTGTGCCAATTGTTGAAGAAGAACTGCAAGCTTTTGAATGGTGCTACAGAAAAGGTGAAATTGTTTACTCTTTCAGCTTCTGTCTGAAGAACTTCATCTTACTAAGAGCTCATCTTACTAAGAGGATTTCACTATAGGACAATAATGTGCTCCCTGGTGCATTATAATTTTAATAAGGATTTTGGATCAAAAGATCTTACCTGTAATACCATGTTCTAGAAATATTTACATTAGACTGTACCAATCAATGTTAAGCTGGATCTTGGTTTTATACAGGGAAGCTCCTCCACACTACCATGATGAATGCTTTGATTAAAAACTATTGCATAGGTAGAGAACCTGTTTATATTACAGCTTAATTTCAGTCATGTTTGTGGTCTCGTGTTGTACTTTCTGATATAGTACAGAAAAAAGCAATTGCAGCTTTTATTTTTGCAGTACAAATTACTTTGACTGACCTATAATAATTGTCTTATTTTTCTAGCCTTTGTCTGCCTCTGTTCCCATTTCTTGAAGGCAGATGACCAGAATTGTAGAAATAGTGCTGGCTAAGTTTCACCAGTGCTTTGCAGAAATGACAGCAAGACATCAGGAAAGACATTTCTAGCATATATCTGTTCCTTCAAGTTGTTCTCCTTTTGTTTTTATTGATGTGCTTCTGTTGTTGAGTTGCCTAAACTGTATGACTGGAGTGATGAGATGTAATGAAACAGGAAAAATGTATTCCCCTTGCATTTACTGCTGCTATGATAGCACTTTCAGGTCAGTAAATGGAAAAGGAGAGGCAGAATAAATGGCAGTGGATGACTAAGACATCTTATAGCTGACTTTAAAAATACCCAGTTCTTGAAACATGTTTCTTCATTAAGATATATTTCTTTGAAACTAAAGCAGTAATGATTTAGTTTAAAATTGGCCAGGACTGTTTACAGGCCTCTCAAATCAGCTGAGCAATAAATGCTTGAAAAACGTGTTTACGAAAGACAGGCCCAGTAGGCTGGGAGGGGGGGTTGCTATTTATGTTAGGGATAGGCTGGAGAGTATGGAACTCTGTCTGGGGACAGGTGAGCAGTCAATAGAGAGTTTATGGGTCAGGGTTAAAGGGAGAACAGCGATGGGAGACATTATTGTGGGGATCTGTTACAGACCCCCTGACCAAGAGGACTCGGTGGATGAAGTGCTCTATAGACAGATAGGAGCAGCCTCATGCTCACAGGCCCTTGTTCTCATGAGGGACTTCAACCACCCTGATATCTGTTGGAGGGATGGTACAGCCCAGCACAAGCAATCCAGGAAGTTCCTTGATTGTGTGGAAGACAGCTTCCTTCTGCAAGTAATAGAGGAGCCAACAAGGAGAGGTGCCATGCTTGACCTCATTCTCATCAACAGGGAAGGGCTGGTTGGAAATGTGATGCTCCAGGGCAGCCTTGATTGCAGTGATCATGAGATGGTTGAATTCGAGATCCTCAGGACAGTGAGAAGAGCGTGTAGCAAGCTCCCTGCCCTGGACTTCAAGAGAGCAGACTTTGGCCTCTTCAGGAACCTGCTCAGCAAAATTCCATGGGATATAGCCCTAGAGGGCAGGGGGGCCCAAGACTGTTGGTTAATATTCAGGGATCACCTGCTGCAAGCTCAGGAGCGATACATCCCTACTAGAAGGAAGTGCAGCAGGAGGGCCAGGTGACCTCCTTGGATGGATAAGGAGGAAACTTCAAAGGAAAAAAGAGGCTTATAAAAGGTGGAAGCAAGGACAGATGGCCTGGGAAGAATACAGGGATGTTGTCCGGGAAGCTAGGGATCAGGTTAGGAAAGCTAAGGCTCACGTAGAATTAAACTTGGCTAGAGATGTGAAAGGTAACAGAAGGGATTCTGTAGGTACATTGCAAATAAAAGACAGGCTAGGGACAATGTGGGCCCTCTCCAGAAGCTATCGGGATAACTGGCTACCCTGGATTTGGAGATGGCTGAGGTTCTTAATGACTCCTTTGCCTCAGTCTTCACCTGCAAATGCTCTGACCACCCCACCAAAGTCTTGGAAGGCAGACGCAGGGACTGTGAGAATGAAGACCCTGGGCCCACTGTAGGAAAGGATCTGGTTCGAGACCATCTTAGAAACCTGAACGTACACAAGTCCATGGGACCTGATGAAATCCATCTGCGGGTCCTGAAGGAGCTGGCAAATGAAGTTGCTAAGCCACTGTCCATCACATTTGAGAAATCATGGCAGTCAGGAGAAGTTCCTGATGACTGGAAAAAGGAAAATATAACCCCCATTTTCAAGAAGGGGAAAATGGATGAGCCAGTCAGCCTCTCCTCTGAGCCTGGCAAAATCTTGGAGCAGATTCTCCTGGAAGGCATGCTAAGGCACATGAAAAACCCCAAGGTGGTTGGTGACAGCCAGCATGGCTTCACTAAGGGAAAACCCTGCCTGACCAATTTGGTGGCCTACTATGATGGGGCTATGGAACTGATGGACAAGGGTAGAGCAGTTGATGTCATCTACCTGGACTTGTGCAAAGTGTTTGACCCTGTCCCACATGACATCCCTGTCTCTAAATTGGAGAGACATAACCACACCAAGTGCAAGGTCCTGGGTCAGAGCAATCCCAGGCACAGCTCCAGGTTGGGCAGGGAGGAGATTCAGAGCAGCCCTGAGGAGAAGGACTTGGGGGTGTTGGTTGATGGGCAAATGAACATGAGCCAGCAGTGTGCACTCACAGCCCAGAAAGCCAACTGTATCCTGGGCTGCATCAAGAGAAGCGTGACCAGCAGGTCAAAGGAGGTGATCCTGCCCCTCTGCTCTTGTGAGACCTCACTTGAAGTATTGTGTGCAGTTCTGGTGTCCTCAACATCAAAAGGACATGGAAGTGTTGGAACAAGTGCAGAGGAGGTCCACGAGGATGATGAGGGGACTGGAGCACCTACTGTATGAAGATAGGCTGAGAAAGTCGGGGCTGTTCATCCTGGAGAAGAGAAGGCTGCATGGAGACCTCATAGCAGCCTTCCAATATCTGAAGAGAGCCTATAGGGATGCTGGGGATGGACTCTTCATTAGGGACTGCAGTGGTAGGACAAGGGGTAACTGGTTCAAACTTAACCAGGGGAAGTTTAGATTGGATATGAGGAATAAATTCTTTACTGTAAGGGTGGTGAGGCACTGGACTGGGTTGCCCAGGGAAGTTGTGAATGCTCCATTGCTGGCGGTGTTCAAGGCCGGGTTGGTCATAGCCTTGGGTGGCATGGTTTATTGGGAGGTGTCCCTGCCCATGGCACGGGGTTGGAACTAGATGATCTTAAGGTCCTTTCCAACCCTAACTATTCTATGATTCTATGTCAGGGTCTGTAATATAACTAGAAATACCGGGTGCCCAAGTGGGTAATATGAATGAAAGGTCTACTTCCGTCTTTGTCATGGATGCCAACAAATTACTTCAAAAGAGACAGCCATTGTGCCAACTGATTGCTCTGTCATTACTTTTTCTTTCAGCTTACAGCACGTCTGGGGCTTATCATAACCCATGTGCTACCTCTATAGGGCTTTATCTTCTCTAAATAAAAACTGATGCCAAAACCTATATTGCTTTCAAGGGCAATGAGGTCCAGGTTCAAGATATAGAAGTTCTGGAACTCTCCTCTGAACTTCAGGCTAATTGAAGGAGAAATCCAATTCATAGTATAGGCTGAAGGAGGAAATTCCAGAAACTAGATAACATTTTAAGCCGTATTTTGTTTGTCTGCTCTCCCTTGTGGAAGGGCATAATTGAACTAAGTCAGATGGTTTTCCAGTTTTCTCCTACAGGCAGGCATTTTCTATTGTTACATCAGTGCCTTTTCTTGAAATGACTGCTTTTCCCTTAATTTTCTGATACTGTGGAAGCTCGGAGTGTTGAGTGTTGGTTTGTTCCCCACCCACTTGTTTGTCCCAGTGGAGATAATTTTCTGGTCATGTCAATGGTGATTGTTTCGCAGGTTATTTTCCTTTAAGTTTAAAACTCTCAGCCCGTTTTCTTCATGTCAAGGGATAACCCCTCCCCAGACAACAATAACAAAAAAACCCAGCAACCAAACCACCATCAAAAGGCCCCAAACCTAAACAATCCCCTTTCCTCCCCAGCCAAAACAAAACCCACCAAAATCAATACATGCACAAAGAGTGCATTTGCATCTCAGGGAAACATGTCCTCTTAATTAGGTTTATTACTCAGCTGTTATAGTCTATGAAAAATTAAAAGATATCAATACATTTTGTGAATCTTGTGTGGTAGAAATGAAGAACTGATGGTGCTAGTTGCCAGTACTGCTTGAGCAGGTAATCTTCTTGCAGTATGTTACAGAAGTGCTAAGACTGTATCTCCAAGTAGAAGCAACCCTAAAGACTTGGTCTATGTGGCTGAAGTAGAATTCATTGCAGTGACCAGCATTTGTATCTGTATGAACTACAAAAATGGCCAGCAGGTGAATGTCTGATTTAAATTGGGGTGGGAGAGCAGGGGAAGAGAGAAGAAAAGAATATTTAATACATCTAATTCTGGCACTGTAGAACTGCCCAAGATATTTATCCTTACTTCTTCTGAATCCTGTTTCATCCTGCTCATGCTTTGTCTAATTTTTATCTGCTTTCTAAGCAGGGAATAGCTGGCACAATTATTTACCTTCTGTATTTCCAAACAATAATGTGGAATTAATTTGACTGTAGATTCGCAAATTGTTTCCACTGGACTGTGTTCTGAGGCCTCCTAACTCATAAATATTAGCCACAATTAAATTTTTATGAGTCTTTCAGACTCAAGCAAGTACAAAGATGATTCTTTACATCTCCTCTTTAATTCATGATTTATTGCACGGCTTTCAGATAACAAGCAAAATCCAGGGTAGGGCATATATCTTCTAATTTTGCATGTAAAAACCTTTCTCCTCTTTCTTGTCTCTGACTGATTAGAGCTATTCTGGTTAATAAAATGAGATTGTGCTTGAAGAGCATGATTTGTCCTGCTCAATATGGGTTAATTAACAAATGCCTCTCTAAAGAATCTGGTTAAATTATAATCGAAAGACAAGAAAACAAATGAACACTGAAGTCTGGAATAGCAAGCCTTCCTATTTGTGACAAATGTGCATTCTCTATGCTCATTCTTTTTGCCAACTAGAAAGCATGTAGAGTAAGAGAATACAGTGGCAAGAAAGATGTTTGTGCTTCTAGTACTGTCTTTAGCAAATGCATTTGAAAAACTTTGCTCATAACATTTTTGGAAAGTCCTGGACTCTGCATGCAGTAGTACACTAATCCATAGCAAGGATGCTCTTGTTTAAATCTTCTTTGTGTTTACTAGTTATTCTGGGATTGGGTCATGTGAATGTTAAAAAGATCAGCTAACTTGATATAACTTCAGATGCCAATAGGAATTCATTGGCTTATCCAACAAGCTTTCTTTTTTTTTTTTTTTTTTTGCAGAGATATCTTGGAGCTTACTGTTGAAGAGTTCTAGTTTGTTTTGAGATATTTCTGTGTTATTCCTCAGTTCTGAGCACCTAAAAAAACCTCAGATGAAGCTTCCTCTGAATTGCACTAAATAGCAAATATTTTCCAGTGTCAAAGTGTGTGTGCAAGGTTAAGATGTTGAATGCTTTTTATTCCCTTTTGAAGCTCAGTCATGTTCTTTGAAGGACATACAAAGGGTTTTTTCACAGCAAAGAGTGATGTATTTAGTCAAGGGTCTTCCCTCTGCAGAAGACCACTTCTCTGTTTCTCTGTGTTTGGTAGTATTTTGTATGTCTGTGTTTAGCGCTGTAATCTTCAGGTGTTCTTACTAGACAGCTTCTTCTGCTTTCCTGGCTAATCAGTAAAATAAAGGAATCAACAGCTCTAATCCTTGGCTTTCTTCATAGCATGTACTTAATTACTTTAATTGGAATCTGGTTTCGAAGTCCAGTACAAGATGATGTATCCCAGTCTGTGCTTTCTCCATCTAATAAAACTAGCAAGGCTGCTAAATAAATAAATAAATAATTTTAAAAATATGCTAAGAACACTGAAATCTAGCAATGGGAATGTCCCCCAAAAATAATAAAATAAAAATAATTTAAAAAATAAAGAATTGTGACAGAATCGTCTAATTAAGAAATCAAAACCAAGATGCATGTAAAAAGCCCTTTGGGTGTGCTGTATTTTAAATTAATAAAACCAAACGGTGTCTGGTTTGTTGTCCTGTTATTTTAGCAAAACTATGCAACGTGAAAACCAGGCTTGTATTTACGTGCATTCTTTAAATATCATGCTTAGATGTAGGGACAGCCCTGTATGAATTGGCATGTGCTGGAGGCTCTATTAGGTAAGAAAAAGCTCTAATAGGTAAGCTTAAATGGAGGTCCAAGTTGCTGACAGACCAAAGTTAAGCATAATGAAGGGAAAGCAGTAGAGTATTTTGGTTCTGTAATTCATTTATGCATTGAGAAGTGCTGTTGCATGAGTAGAATGAAAAACTGGGAAGTTGCCTGGGTGAATGAAGAGTCAACAATATTAGCTAAACTTCCTCTGTAGAGCAAGCTCGATCTGGTTTCATAATCCTTTGGACAAAATGTGATATTGGCAGTGCATTTGACCTGTATATGGTACCTTTCTTTATTGTCCACTCAGATACTGGTGAATCATTTGAAGTCACTTTTTGCAAATTTAAATAACTTTATTCTGGTGGTTTGTTTTTTGTTTGTTTTTTTTTTTTTTTTTAAAAAAGAAAGGAACACTGGTATGTTGGAGCAGTTAAAAAGAAGAGTTGATTATAACTTAAATAATTCTTTCTGTGAAGACTGTGGAAACCTGACAAGATGACATTCTATCTGCTGGATCAGTAGGAGTATAAAAATACCATCTCATTCTGGATTAAATCTTGCTAGGAAAAAAAAAAACCTCCAATGGATTATGTAAACCCAGTTTTGCCATAACTCCTTTTTCCCAAGTGGGAATTTTTAGAAGTTTGCCCTTTGGTAGGAATTGTATTTTGAGACTAAATTGTTGACTGAAAAGTGCAAAATATGGGTGTTTTGTTTTTTTTTTTTTGCAATAACACCTGCATTGTATTTATAAAATGGTTGATTGGGACAACAAGGGGAAAAATTGTCCCCTGCCATTTGTAGTTGATCTATGTAGGAATGTAAACACTGGGACTAACACTTGCTTTCCAGGCTTTTATTTTGATTTTTGTCCTAGTTCAACTGACAGACATGGGGTAAGGAATCCTGCATATCTGTATTGATCTCTCTAGATTTTTGGGTAATATTCATGTATGCTTTTGGTTAGGTTTATTATTTATATCTGTCAACACGAAGCATGAAATTTGTGCATTTTATTCTTTTAGAAGTGAAAGTTAGCATTATTCCCTCAAGGACTACTTCCTACTTTTTGCCTCAATTTCAACTTTGGTCTTGTGGTAGGTGGCTATTGGCCCTAACCTCTTTGCTATTAGAAACAAGCTGTTTCTGCCTCAGATTTTACGATTGATGAAATAGACTATGGAATTTCTGGGATTAGTGAGTGTCTTGGAGAAACGAGCGACTCTTTGTGTAGGTTAGCAGGGAAGAAATGCTATGCACAGCAGTTGTATGAACTGCAGATTCACTCCTTATATACTCAGCTGTTCCAGAATCAGACTTGTGTAGTTAGCCTCTTTAATAAATGTGGAATTTATGAAATCCCACTATCCTTCTCTAATGCACATGCTGCTGACTCGCATCCTGCACCTCTTGCCCCAGCCACCTTCCAACTCAACTCTTTGCATAGGTCAGTAAAGGACAGCAAAACTTTCACAGGTTAGCAAGACACAAGGGTGTTGCCTGTTAGACAATGTGGTTCACTTGTCTTATTTTTCTTTCTACAAAAAAGGTCGCAAACCATTCCCACAGAAATGTGAAGTAGGAAATCCAGGGCTCAGCTAAAAGATTTCTTTTTACATCTGGCATAGTTCTTGTCCTGACAAACATGAAATTCGTATTGTGAACACAGATAATGATGAGACGGAAATGAAAGGTCAGCTATCATTCGTCCTGCTGGTTAGCATAGTCCTGCAGAGACTGTCAAATGGCTAAGGCAGCCTGAAGGGCTTGTTCATGTGCCGGTGTGTTTCACTTGACTCGAACTCTTGAGTCCAAGTGAGCAATCAGGATAAGCCTATCATTACACTAGAGATGGGGGTGAAAAGAAGGGAGTCAGGTACTACAGGTGTATGCTTTTCTGGTGACTTTGTGCTGCTCTGGAGGGGTGGATAGTTACCAACATCTTTCCCTGAGAAGATATTGAGCTAATGACATACCAAATGCGCCAGGTGCCAAGTGGCTAAGTGGCTGTCAGAAATATGCATGCCCAAGTAGAGTGCTGCTGTTTTGTATTCCAAGCTGTGTTTTCTTGTATTCTGATCCTCAAAGGATTTTTTTCCCCCTCTTCTCATAGAGGTGATGAACTTCAATTTCTCTGTGCATAGGCATGTGTATAGCAGCCCTCCTAAGGATGACATTGGTATTTCTGCTGTCCTGATGAAATCATTTGACCTAATGTATTCTCTCATCTTTTTGCAGCACTGCCACGTTGTGCCTCTGGCTACCAAACTGAGCATTGTGACACGGCAAGATTTTCTTAGCAGTAGTGCAACTGTTTTCGCAAGTGAAGGCTGAGAACAGAAGTGAAATATTTCAGTCTCAAAAACATATAGGTTAATATGAAGGTTTTGGAGAACTCAAACAAAAAAATTTAATAAATCATTATGTGTATATACCTCATATACCTAGACATGAAAAGTAAGGGGAGAGGAGGCAGGTTCTGCTCATTGGTAGAGCTATTAGTTGCATAGTTGGCATCTGTTTCCCTTTTCTTACCCAAATCCTAAGCTGCCTAGATATTCTAGTAAGGAAAATATTTTCTCTGATGGGCAGTACCCTCTGTTCAGTCAGGACACATCAGGGGTGCAGAGGGAAGGCAGTTGTCTTTTAATTTATCTTTTTTTTTCCTTTTTTCTAAGCAGTAGATCATGGCATTTGTTATTATATTAAATATATATTTGTTGCTTAACAACTGGACACACAATTTTACTCAAGAGATGAGTTATTACAACTGTCAGCCAGGATTAATATATTCCTAGTTCGACTGTGAAGCTGCAACTTTTGACCTAGCTATAAAATATTTACAAATTCAGACTGTCTGTGAAAGAGCTTCTGCTGCTTTTAACATACAACCAGATGTCAAAGTGCAATATGCCAACAGGGCAGGAAATTTCTGGCCATGGCCACTGGGTTGCCTGGTTGTTCTGTCAGTCTAGCTGTGACCACCTGCAGACTTTTTCCTTCAAAAGCAGTACTGACAGCTCTCTTTATTTACATGTCATCCTAAGACAATATTATGTAGTTATGTAGGTCAGCAGAACTTTGTAACACTTATCTGGCCTGGGAGTCTTAAGTCCATTTTTTTTTTTTTATTACTAGAAAGATAAACATTAGCAATTAAGTATTTTTTCGTTGTATTTAAAAATCTGATTACCATGAACAGCTGAGTGCTACTGTAGCTTTACAACTGGGGCCAGAAAACCCAGTCAACTGCAAAAAACAGGGCAAGTACGGTGTGCAGTTTGTATGTCATGGATTTTTTTTTTTTAAAATTATTATTTTTAAAGTTATAGGTGCTACTTTAAACCTTCTCTTAATTTTAAAATCCATGAAAAATGCCCATACAGCTTCTTGTACCACTTTAACCTATTTGTTTTGCTCTGCTGCTGCTGGCTTTGTTTAAAATCTGCCTAAAGGTGAACATCAGTATAGAGTTTGACTTGATATTATAAATTTAAACCTTATTATCCTGCACAACCTATTATGATTGGTTAAGTTGCCAGTGTTGTATGTACCCATGATTAGATAACTACTGCACAGTTTTCCAGTTTCTTCAAATTATATTAAAAGATCTGGATGGCAGTGTGAAAAGAGATTGCAGTGAAAGCTTTATTCCTTGTAAGAAGGTCTCTAAAGTACTTGGTAGATTTGTAATTCTCAGTGTTTTTTCTGTGCATTGAATCTTTACATTTTCAATAAAAGAACCTGAGAAAGAAGCAAAATTAGTCTATCTAATTCTTTCAGATTCTGAACTGGGGACAGAGCCAAGGAGTCCTGAAAGGATACATCAGTTATTGCCTTGGGATGCAGCAGCCAGCTGTGATTGTCCGTTGTGTATCTGGTGATTATCCTGAGAGTAGAATGAAAGCCACTAGTTCTGATTTCAGGCTTAATAAATAGTTCAATTACATCTCCTTACTTATGGAGAAGCACTTAGTGTTTGTGAAACAGTATTGCTCATACCATTGGGAGAAGTTTAAAACTGCCATTAGACTTGTGTCAGATCTCCAGGGAGTGCTTTGAATAACATGGGAAGCTTCAGCCTCTTCAAAAGAGACCTGGCACTGAGCAATATCTGGCTCTTCTTGTATACAATAGGGTGCCTGTGGGGCAAGAATTGTTACTGTAGTTTATATAGCCTGTTTATTGTCTCGTGTCTTTAGTCTGGCTTATCTATTTGGCTGTAAGTACCCCAGAAGTCCGTTTTCTATTGCTCATTGTTATCAGACCCTGCTCACCCTTATTAATGTGACCAGGATTTCATGCCAAATATGAAATTATTCCTGCTTAATATGCAAAACATGTGTCACAACTTTCTTGCTGTCCTTAACTCTTAAAATAAAATGACTGTGTATGAATTGATGTACCAGCACATGCTGGAAAGCAGCTTTGCAGAAAATGGCCTTGAGTCCTTCTGCATATCAAGTTGAACATGAGCCAACAATGTGCCCTTGCAGCAAAGGTGGCTAAAAGTACCCTGGGCTGCATTAGGCAAAGCATTGCCAGCCCATCAAGGGAGGTGATCCTTCCTTTCTACTCTTTACTGGTGAAGTCACACCTGGAGTACTGTGTCCAGTTCTGCGTTCCTCAATGCAAGAGAGACGTGTAACATGCTGAGAGAGTCCAGCAAAGAATCACTAAGGTGATCAAGGGACTGAAGGGTGCACCAGTCCTCTTATGAGGAAAGGCTGAGAAATCTGTGCCTGTTTAGCCTGGAGAAGAAAAGGCTCAGGAAGATCTCATCAATCTGTATAAATGTATATACATACATTTAATATACATATAAATGTATATAAAGGGAGAGTGTAAAATAATAGTTTTCTTCTTTTCCTAAAGAGAGCCTTATGCATTTGTTCATGCTTACAGAGGCAGAAGGTTCTGTCCCATTTTTCCTCCTTCTGATGGGCAAGAAGCCAGACTAAAATGGTATATTGAACATACCTAGTTATGATATGCTTGGAGGCATATGACTGCCGAAAGGCAGTCTCCAATGTGCTTGTTCTTAGTTTTGTACCCTTTCATTACTTCTAAGAGTCTAAATGTCATTCTGTTGTCAACCATTTTACTGTGCAGTGGTATTGGTCAAATTTCAAACCTAACCATCCTTCCTGCTAAAACCAAGACAAGAACAGCTGAAATGGGTTTGCTGACTATTGCAAGCATTTCAGCCACCATAGTGGTGGCATAAATGAATTAATATGTAGTTTCCCAGTTTGGGAAAACCTTGCTGCTATTCTGGCCTTGTCTCCAGCAGAAAATGGAGAAGTAGAATAAAGAGCTGTAGGAATATGTACAGAATACCTATATGAGTCAAGGCGTCCCCTTGTTATTTTCAAATTTGTTTTGAGAACTTTTGAGCCCTGTTATTACTTATTTATAGGGAGGCATGCAAATGGCATGTGCCCTAAGCACCCCAGATAACCTCCTCTCCTTTAATCAAGAACAACTAGCTCTCGTGATAGCTCATAAACCTTGAATGAACCTGCTCATCAGAGGGTTAATAAAGATGTCCCCAAGACCAGAAAATACAAGGCTCTATTGGAGCAGTGCTGGGGTTTGTCTGTGGGGAAGTACCTGAAAATGGAGCAAATTGCTTGATTATGATCAAATGGGATACTTCTGTTAGTGTCATAAGAAAATGAATTAGTTTTATGTGTGTGTCTTAAATCTCCCTCTGTGATTGCAAGTCTGTTTACTTTCAGCAATAGCTTCAGGGACTCTAGATCTTCTTTTCCTATTTCCTTTGCCAAAGTACAGAATTGGAGTGGTGGGGAGTGAGGGAGAAGAGAGGGCTTGATTTCTGTGAGGCAACAGTTTTCTGAAAATCAAGTCCTGCTTCATCACTACAAACTGTCATGGGGTGGGGGGCTAAGGCGATGCATAAATTCCTAGTTAACTATTTTCAGCTTTTGAATATGGGCATAGTTGAAAAGGTGTTTTCTAAATGACGTGCATCAAGATACTAAGAACATTTGCACCATGAATTCTCTTCTTCTTCCTTGCCCCTGTTTTCTCAACCAAAGGTGATTTAGAGCAACTTTTCTGTAGTTTAAAAAATCCAGCACAGGCAACTTCGGGCAGTCTATATCCTAGCATATGAAAATAAATGCATATCTGACATTGCCTATCCAGGAAAATAAAAAACACTAAAATTTACTATTCACTTGTATAGTGTCCACTAACATTGTTTGAAGCCAAATATTTAATTATTTCAGTATGGGCAAAAGTTATGCTGCTTGGAAAGCAAATACATATTTCCCACTGTACCAAAGCTATCTAAAGCATGTTTTGTGACCATCTTTATTCCTGCAGCTGGTATGCATAAAGTGCATTCAGGCTTATTGCAGTCGTAAAATAACTTAAAATACTAGACTGCAGATCATGGATGTTTGTGTGCTAATAGCAGATAGCTGTGTGTAAATAGGGACAGGAAGAGGGTGGCAGCTTTGGCTGGAGAGTGTGTGATTCCCTATATGAAGTGTTTTTATAACTCAGAGACATGGCTTTCTCTTGCCCAAAAATGTTAACTGTGTGGGTGTGAAGGGCTGCTGTGTGCTGCTCAGTTCAGCAGCTTCTTCCCCTTGGGTGTGAGCCCCCTTCATGCCTCCAGACCTCAAACACTGGTGGGTTTTAATGTAGGTGTACATACTGGGAAGCAGTGCTCAATAGCTCAGAATGAAGGTGAAGTACTGCAGTGAAATAATAGCCCAATGATAATGGAAACCGGTACTTCAGTGCCTCTCTTATGAGATCTGTTGCTTTGTGAGGAAGGAATAATAAAAAAATATCCAGGTGTGCGTATTGCATAGAAAATGACAGGAGAACTGGTGTTTGATATAACATTTAACACAGTATTTCATAAAATCTGGTCAGTAGCAGAAGTCAAAGCATCTTTTCAGGGATAATAGATCACAGATTGCATCTGTCAGGTACTTTGAGTGTCCTTTGAGACTTCTAGGAAGTTCACCTGCAGACCCTAGCAGAAATGGATGAAGTTACCTTGATTGGTCTCTACTTGGACAAACTCTTGTGATCCATGTACCTGCCTCAAGTATATTTTTGGTGGCATTGTGTATTTATTTGCCTGCTCTCAACCTGCCCATTGTAGGGCTACTTCTCATTTCGGCAACTACTTTCTTAGGACAAATGACTGCCTTGCTGAGAACTCTATCCTTTTCTATCCAGAGCCTGTAGGCCGTAAACTGCATGCAGTTTACCAGGAGAAAAATCTAGTTATGAACCTTCATTTACTTCCAATGCTTTCCCTTTTATCTTCTGCTTGTGTGTTGGAAGTACATTTTTAATTAAATTGTTTGCATCTTGTATATGCACAATACATTTACTTTGAGGGTATTTTTATTACAGCAGCAGTGTGGTAATGTGTAATAAGTCTCAAGAATAATTAAAACCTGTGTTAACTTGTGTATGTTTTCCATAGTGATTGAACTTTGTGTTGAGTCTCTGCTGGGTCCAAGATCAGATCGTAATCAAGTAGGAAGGAAGGAAGGGATGATGAGAGAAGGAACAGTTGGTTGTAGGGACCTCTGAAGTTCTTACCAGTTTAGTAGAAACTTCACCTGTCATGTTTGCTAAGAAATGTCTATTGCCTCCGATTTAGGTATTTAGCTCAAGGTAGTTTTGTTTCCAGCACTTACTGAGGGAACTTGGTGTCCTGGGTTCAGCAGCAGCAGTCATTTTTCTCCTTCTTGGTAGCTGGTGCAGCACTGTGTTTTTGATTTTTGGGCCTGGGAGCAGCGCTGATAACACCAGTGTTTTCAGTTACTGCTTGGTAATGTTTTGGTCTGGCCAAGGACTTTCTGAGCCTCATGCTATGCCAGGGAGGAGGGGAGCCAGGAGGAAGCAAACCTGACCCAAAACACCTGACCCAAACTGACCAAAGAGGTTATTCCATACCACAGCATGTCATGCCCAGGATGTGAAAACGGAGAGTAGAGACCCAGAAGGGTGTGTTGGTGGTGGACTGGGGGTGCACGACATGGCCAGGTTTTTGGTACTGGGGTGTTCGCTGCTGGGAAGTGCACTGGCTGGGTCGGGCTTGGTGAGCAGTTGTATTCTTTTTCCTTGAATTTCTCTTTAATTATTATTGGTGGTAGCAGCAGTGATTTGTGTTATACCTTAGTTACTAAACTGTTCTTATCTCAACCCGTGCGAGTTGTATTTTTTTTTTTTTTCTGATTCTCCTCCCCATCCCCCCAGGACTGGGGGAAGAAAAAGAGGGGGAGTGAGTGAGTAAAACTGTGTGGGTGGGGGGCTTAAACCACAACAGTTGGATAATGTTATGAATCAACTTCTGGAGATATCTTCACCTCTCCTTTATATAGATGTAGTCTCGGAGTTTTGTTCAGGCAATCTCGGTTTATACTGAAGGCAAAAAAGCAGAGTAACCTGAGAAGGTTTTAACTGCATCATGATGTTAACAGAGCATAGGAGAGAATATGATAAATCATTTTTCTCTTTTACTTCAGAGAAGTAGAAATATATGTCAGAGTCAGCAAGGTGTATGATTTTGATCTGAAACTTTGACTCTCTGTACTAACTAGTCATTAGTTTTTCTTTTAATCAATGAGTTTTCTACAGCCTAGATCTGGAAAGGCAGGGAAGGCTGTGGGTCTTCCAAGTCCCTTCCTACATAAGATTAAGATGGTTAATAGTTCTTGAGCACTTGAAGACCTGAACAGATGTTAAAAAAATTGACTTGCTGAATCTGGAAATGCCAATAACTATACTTGCTTCCCCAAACCATTGTCATCAAATGGTTTACGTTTATCATGGAATACTAGGGTTCAAAGATCGGATAAAGAAAGGGGCCTGATTCAAGGACAGTGATTGTAGTCCTGTTGCACGAAATACTGTGGAAAAGTGCTAATTTGTCTGTCTTTGCTGAAAAGCAGAGATCCGCATTGGCTTGTAGACAGTTTGACTTTGCCAAAGACAGCAGGTGAATTAACATTAATCATGCTAGCTTTGCCAAGGATTCTGTGACGTCCTGCTCATACCCAAGTCAAGCTGAGGCATGTAAGAGTGTTTTGAAATTGATAGTAGTTCTGATGAAGTCCCAAATATTAAACCAAATTCAAGAACTGCACTGGCAGTTAAATACTTGTTCAGTCTGGAGGAGTGTGTTTTGTCTCTGGAAGAGTTCCATTTGGGTTAAACTGGTAAATCAAGTAAAATCATATCTAATTAAACCCCTCTATTTGAATGCCATAGCACCTGCACTACTTTCTCTTAGGTGAAGCAAGTTATTAATTTTTCATTGAGTTATTGTTAGCAAATATACTAGGCTAGCATTCACAAAGAACTTCAGTGATTATTTTGAAAGTATGAACAATGGTGGAAAACCTGAGAGAGACAGACGTTTTTTTTTTTGAGGCTGCTGGGATTTTCCAAGATTGACTGACTGTAAAGAGTTTTCTTACAGGTTGTGTCAAATGCTGCTGAACAGGGGGTTGCCATCACTGGGAACAACACGTTTAACAACTGGAATTGGCCTAACGCTGTTATCTTTGCTGCTACTGTGATCACTACAATTGGTAGGTATTTATTATGTCAATTTTCCTAACTATTTTTCTATCTGCTCTAGTTTGTGTATGCTCTCCCATTTATGTGCCAAGCTAGCCACTGAATAAAGTCCCCATGGTTGGAGCTGCCTAGAGTGCGTGTTCACCTGGATGTTCATAGAGGAAGAAAACAGGTTTTTTGGAACTCTCTCTATGGGTATGCAGAAATGTGTGCCTTTCCAATAAGTAATGGATCCAAGGTGTTGTTGGGGATGACTGGTGTCATTGCAATTCTCTTAATTCGTGCGCTTGAATTTCCAAATCAGTAAATCCCCAAATGAATGCATTACAAAGCATCCCATTAAACTACTACTTAAAGCATGTGCGTAAGACGTGTTTGTATAGCTGTACTGTTACTCACATGCATCCTTTTAAGCTACTGAAGTGTTCTTGGTTTGCAGAACAATCTGGACTTTGTATCTAAGAAGACAAAGTATAACAAGTGTTGTCTTCTAAATTTCACTACTGATTTGTGCTTGTAAAACCCTCTGCACTGAAAGACTCCTTCCTCCTTTGATATGTAGATTTTTCAGAGCTTAACATCATCTGCCTTCTGCTTTTACAGAAAAGTATTTGTTACATGGTATTGCTACACCCTTGCTATACACCTACAGTGCAAAAAAATCCCCCAGGAATGCAAAATAACCAGAAAAGGCTGGAGGTGTACAGAAATGGAAGTCTTACTGTTAGACCATATACAGTACTGTGGTTTTCTTTATTATTTGAAACTCACAATACCCAGCTTATAATATAACTTATGGCAAAAGCTTGGAGTCAGGAACACGCATAAATAAGAAAGTTTTGGCAGAAGTTCAGAAAATAGGCTGCTGATTTTAGAGTCTGAGTTTACCCCTTTTGGGTTCTGTGATCAGCAAAGACCTAAATTCAGTTGAAATACCTTTCTATGTTGCAGCTCACCATGCACTTAAACTCTCAAATCCTTACCCTGGAAAAGTACCAGGTCACAAGTTTAATGTGCAAAGTGGATCTTTCTTGTGGAAGCTAGCTTCAGGATGAGTTTTGAGGTTTTCTTCAAATTTGAATCAGTCCAGCTTTTAATAGTGCTGATTAAGGCTGAACAATCGTATTAGAAGTTTTCAGATGAGTTTTATTTCATATTTATCTCATTGTCAAGAGCAAAGATGCATAAAATCTAGGAAACATTTAAAAGCAGTAATACCCTCAGCTTGCATTAATGGAAGATATGTTTGCTAGAGTAGAATTGGAAGGCATCCAGAAAAGATCAACAGCTGGAGTAGACTAAAGCCTCTTATAGATGGTGAAGTAGGGAGCATCTGATACAGCAGAAGCCCATGCAATGTTATTTTGTGCATAGGTAGAACTGCCTTGAATTCTCTGCAGCAAGAACAGACGGTGCACAAACTTATCTCTCTTAGGTTACGGAAATGTTTCTCCAAAGACACCCTCTGGGCGTCTCTTCTGCATATTTTATGGGCTTTTTGGAGTTCCTCTCTGCTTGACATGGATCAGTGCTTTGGGGAAGTTCTTTGGAGGACGTGCCAAGAGGCTGGGCCAGTTTCTGACAAAAAGAGGAGTAAGCCTGGTAAGGAAGGCCCTTGCTTATTTACCATTGTGCTGTGTCTTTTTAATGCATGAATTAAGCTTAGACTTCTTAACTTGCTTGCTAATCTGAGTAAATGAACGCTTGCACAAATATAATTTTTCTCAAATGGTATTACATATAAATAACTGAAAATGGGATTGGGTCTGATAAGTTAGTTCTGCAAGAAGTTTTAGCAAAATAAGATATTGTAGAAACCTTTGGTAGTAGATATAGGTCCTGTAGCTTCTATGGAAACATGTATCTCCATACACTAGAAACCTGCAGCACAAACATAGGTGAGGCTTCATTTCACAGATATTCTGTGCAAGTTCCACTGGCATAGAAATAAGCTGTCCTGCTTCATTCCCACCTTCTTCTAAGCTAATATGAGAACTTCTTGCTGTGTAGTGAACCATCTGGAAAAGAATGTTTTATGAATTACTGGCTTGTTTTTTTGTTTGTGGCTCTCTGTTGTTCTTTTGGTGGTGTCTTGGATCTGACTGTCTGACTTCTCCCTCCCTTTCCCTCGCTAATAAGTAAGTTCTACCTCTGAGTGGAGATGCAAGTCAATGCAGGGCCATAGTACCTGGATAGCCATGAGACTGGTTTAGGTCCTGGTTTCAGAAACGAAGCAAGAACACTACATTCTTGGTTCAGCACCTGAGAAGAAAGTAGGGGAAAAGATGAAATACATCCTTTTCTGGTGAAAGTACAGAAAGGATGATGAGTGCAGCTTTGTGCAGAGGTTGCATGAGTGGCAAAAGGTAGGAGACATAAATAGGAGAGAAGCATCTTAAACACTTCTCAAATGAATGAAGGAAAAATCTGAGGTACTGACTGCCTTTTAGACTGGAGTGCTATATCTGTATCCCATGCCTATTTATAAATATCAGGAACTCCTTAAACTTTCCAAGAATGTGAAGGAAATAATCCTATTTGAGCAAGTTGATATAATAATAGTAAGTCCTGTGTAAAGGGAAAAACCGGTTTTGTCAGATGATGCTTGATGCCATGGATGGGAAAAGAAAATTTGTCAGTCTTTCCCTGACTTTGTATTTTCTTTCTTTTTTACAGAGGAAAGCTCAAATTACATGCACAGCTATTTTCATTGTTTGGGGTGTCTTGGTCCATCTGGTTATTCCTCCCTTTGTCTTTATGGTGACTGAAGGATGGGATTACATTGAAGGCCTCTATTTCTCATTCATCACCATCACCACCATAGGATTTGGAGATTTTGTTGCTGGTCAGTAATTGTATTTTATGTATTATTTCACGATGTACACATAGTATAGCAATTCTCTTTCCAAACTCTAATTAGAAAAGGTGCTTTTCCAAAACATTTTGCTGAATAGAAGATCCAATTAAAGCCAAGTACTGATCTAGTGGACTGAATCTTGGCTCTTCAGTCTTTGTTTAGATACTTAATGCCTTTATTGGGCTAGGTCTGGAGTTCATAACTCTTTCAGGTGCCCCATGTCCCTATTTCAGACAAGGAGCTATCCTAGCCACCATGATAGTTAAGCATCTTTGAATGGGATCCAGTTTACTAAGCAGATTGCGCAAGTACTGAGCAATGCTCTCTGCAGCTGTCTAGAACTAGTCAACAGGAAATGGTAAGTATGCTGGTGTCTCCCTCCTGAATCCACTGCTGTGTAAAGGGCTCTGGAGATGGTCCTTGTAAGTGGAATTCTGAATCATTTTCTCACAGAAGGTACTTATATCCATACCTCAATGGTAGGGAGAAGACTTATAATTTTCAGACAGAGAAAAAGTTAATTTTCATCGTTTACAAAGGGAGGATAAATATTCTGCCATTTTTTTTTAGTACAGTGGCCTGAATACATGCAGCCTGGAAGTGGAAAACCTGGGACCAATTTTTTCTTTCAGAAAGGTTTCAGATCCTCATTTACCACCTCTCAGAGCAGTGTTGAAACAAGGCTCTGTTAGTGTAGAAGGGAGTAGTTCTCAGGGTCATAACTTCAAAGGTTTATCGGCTGTGAGTCTTCTTTCAGTAATGTTCTTGTTTTCAATTCTTTGTAGGTGTAAATCCAGATGCAAACTATCACGCCCTTTACAGATACTTTGTGGAGTTATGGATCTATCTGGGACTAGCTTGGCTTTCACTATTTGTTAACTGGAAGGTCAGTATGTTTGTGGAAGTCCATAAAGCAATCAAGAAACGGAGGAAAAAAAGAAAAGAGTCATTTGACAGCCATCCTCGGTCTAAAAAACCCCTTCAAATGGGTACCTCAAAGGATGTCAACATTTTCAGCTTCCTTTCAAAGAAGGAAGAGACCTACAATGATCTTATTAAACAAATTGGGAAGAAAGCCCTGAAAACAAACAATGACAAAATTATTAAAGTAGAAAATGCCAAACAAAATATGCAGAATGCCAGTATAGATGCCCAGGTGACTTACACAAAGACAGAATCATTTGAGTATGATGAGGCTTCCCTGGACATTCAAAATGGTCATGTACTGAGACCCATGCATGATAAACATGTTGGAGACAGTCCTCTAGAAGGAACCATGTTTGTAAACCAACTGGACAGGATTAGTGAAGAAGAAGGTGAAGTGTGGGATTCCAGAGACTATCGACCCTTAATATTTGAAAATGCCAATATAACATTTGTAAATGAAGACGATGATGAAGAAGACGATATCTCTGATGATGAGGAAACCTCAAAATCCTCCATGGATGATAATCTTGCAGAGGAATCTGAAACTGCAAAAAAACTGGTAAAATTCCCATCCTCTGATGAATCTACCTTTACCAATAATGAGCTAGAACTTTCTGTGCCTTACGAACAACTGATGAATGAATATAATACAGTAAACAACGTGAAGGCTGCAACGTGAAGCGTTTTTGACAATGGTTTTCTGAAAGTGGTCAGTGCATATTGAAAAAATTACAGGAGCAGGGAGAAAAGCATGTCTTTGCAGCTTCTTTTCTCTTTGAAAACAAATGCAAGTCCCAAACTAATAAACTCTGGTGTCCTTTTCCCCATCCTAAGCTGGTTTCTGAGCCAGACAGCTTTGCTCATCTGAAAAACTTGTAAAATAACAGTTGAATTTGGAGTCCTGCTTCTTCTTGGGATTTTATGGCTCTTGAACAAGGTAGAAAAGAACAGACTAGTTAATACACTGGACCTGCTCTGAGTTTATGTATTTTGTTGAGGAAATAGTTTGAGAGTATAACTATACTGTTGCAAAGAGACTGTTCTGGGCACCAAATGTGTTCGGTTACTCCATTAGCCTTTCACCTCTGAAAATCTGGATTTGAATACTGCTTTGAGCACAAATGAAAACAAGGGGTTTGGTTTCCCCAAAACCCTCCCAAGTTTCCCACTGTTAAGTTGTTACCACAAGTAAAATGGTGCAACCACTAGTTGTACTTACTGAGAAACTTCAGATGGAATACCAGGACACAGATCTGAGGTGAGGTATGCTGGCAGACTGAGAAGGAAAGCTTCCGAAACATCTGTTGAGAATATGTTAGTGCTTGTCAAATTATAGTGAATTATAGTTTCATAAATAAAATATTAAAATTAAAAATTCCAAAGGAATGGATTGAGAAGGAGCCTTCTGACAAGGAAGAATCACCTGGGATGAAGCTCACCAGTTGGGTTGCTAAACTGCACATCAGCCCCAGCACTGTTAACAAGTAAAGTGACTGGAAGACCTATTGATCAAAGTATGTATGAGCATATGCAGGATGCAATGAACTTCGTTAATGTTGAAAGTGTCCTTCCACTGTCCATATCCTAGAGGAAATACTTGAATGAACCTTATACAGTGTCTACTAGGTGAAGTTGTATTGACCCTGTTTTGAGGACAAAATCACATTGGGAGGCACAGATATCTCCAAATGCCCTAATGCCTATCAGGAGGGACCTGTAGCACTGCTGCTGATCTGTGCAGTGTGATGGTCAGTATTGTTTCATGTTTCCTGCCTTCCTCCCTGCCTTGGTACTTCACACTAGACTTGAATGAGAGATGATTTTTGTGAAACAGTTGATTACACTTTCCTTATTTGCTTTGTTTCAAAGTTTGACCTATGTGCATATACAATGGTTATTCTATCTCACTTTCAAGAAGGTTGGGCAATGTCAAATCCTGGAAAAACTGAGATGTGGTCTAGTGACTTAAGGCCATGAGGCAGGTTTTTAAAGGAACTTCGGCTCTAAGCTCCTGAAAGTATTATTTTTTGGCTTGGATGTGGGCTTCTCATTGGGAAGGAAGGAAGTATGTCTCTTTATAACACTTCTGCCCAAATTATTTTGGCTAGAAAGAAAATTATACCATAGCTTTATTTTTGTTTTTCCATATCTATGTACTGACCCTGACAACTCTTTCAAATGAGGCTCTTGATTACATGTTGGCAAAAGGTACTGTCTTCAGTTGTATCCAATATACTTGGAACAGAAAATAGCCATGACCTTTGAACCTTAATATGTCAAGTTCTGTTGTTCTGTTTAGTTCTACAGTTTTTAAGTCATTCCAGTATGTCCAAATGTTTCTGAAGTTCAGCGAACAGTTAAAAGTTCTCATTCTCATTTTCGGTGTAATGCTGGCAGACTCACTAGCTTTGTAAGAAGAGCTTATAGAATCTTGCAATTTTAATCTTGAATTACTAGCTATTTCTAATAACTGCAAATATTGGCTGCAGCTTCAGTTGCTGGCCTCCTCAAAAGAAGGGAGAGAAGGACATATGGGAAACTGCCACTCTGATTGGATAGCTTGTTGATGGGGAAGATTTGAAGTCATCTACTGTGAAACAAGGGACTGTCTTTGCCAGTCACCTTTTCAGAATTTTCCATGTATATGATGTTTTTTCTTTCAAATAGAAGTTGAACACTAGGCCACCTCTGTTATACTGGCAAAAATGTGGAATCAACATAATTGGATTTGGTAGTTAATCTGTATTTTATGATACTATCACTGAACAAAGATTCTAATTTGAAATCAAATGTTATTATATTACTGCTATTTGAAGCAGGGGTGGCTGGATGAATTTGATTTGTATCTGACGGGAAAGAGGGAGAGGCCATACTGAGAAGATTATGGTTTATTTCTAATAGACACCCACACCCTCATCATTTAAAAATGACTCCCAAGCCTTTCAAGTATTTCTGTATAACTGAAGGATAGTGGTTAACAGTTTGTAAGAAATGGTAGGTAAGACTACATGCATTATACACAGGATACTTGTGTAGCAAGTCCAGCCTTCTCTTTTTCTTTTGTTTTAAAAAGTATACATTAACTTAAGAGAAAATGAGAAAGCACTCCATATAGGTTTTGTTGTTCTCCAACTTGTCTTCCATTATTGATACACAGATCAAAATTCTAGGCACAGTTAGAAAGCTACAAGACAGTGAGGAGAGACGAGGCTTGCTGAAAGTACATGAAATGGAAAAGCATACTCTATTCTCCATAAAAAAAATAAAAACTCTCTTTAATACAGAAATAATACAACCCAGACACTTGGCTGGGCTGCTTTGACTGAGAGAAGATGTTGCACACTGCAACCCAGACTCTGCGATCTCTGTAGCAAAGTGCACTTGTATGCCAGAGCTGAGAATGGATGAGATCTGTTTCATATTATCAAGTTAGATGTGGTTCTCTGGCCTTTCCCAGTGTAGTCAGCATGAACTCTAAGTCTGCATAAAAAGTATCATGGGATTTAAAGTTATAGTTTAAATTTATTAAAACAAAGTACCATATTCCCGCTTTTTTGGGAAACATGATCACACCTCACAAAACTGTTCTCAAGACATCCCACCATGTGCCTTAACATAATTCTAACACTGGGAAAAAATTCCTCTTTACACAGGGGCCATCAGAATTGGTCTCGTTAAGCCCTACTGGTTTTCAGTGTTTGGGAGGGTTTAGTTGGCGCATAGCTTTCACATTGGTTCTCTCCAAGAAGTTGAACCATTTCCCAGGGTTTTTAACATTATGGTGCCATCTCACAGTTGCTGAAGTGCTAAGCAAGGCAGCTTTTTGCCTTGCTTGTCTTCCACATCTTGAGAAAACCAGCTGCCTGGTGTATCCAAATTAATGTCTTTCTGCCTTCAGATTTATATGTTCTGAAGTGAATTAGAGGGATACCCAGGCTGGATTCTGAGTTATTCACCCCCAGAAGTGCCTGTGAGTGAATTCCCCCATGCTACTTGGTGAAGTCTTTTACCTGGTCCGTCTGGAAACATTTTCTTCAGATGCCATGTAAGATTCTGTTTGGTTAATCGATAATGTTAACAGCTGTCTTAAAGCTATGGAATTAGTTTTATAGGTGAGACATATCTCTTCCCGGAAAGAGGGGAAAGGGGATTTTTAAAAAAGAAGGTGGGGAAAAAAAAGTATAATCCCTAAACCTAAAAGCACATATAAGGAAGGGATGGAATAGAAGAAACTCTTCTTTCTAGCTATTGCCTTCAAGTAGATTGTATTTTCAGTCACATCATGTGAAGCGTGGGTCTGCTTTCACAATATAAATTTACTAACATTGCCAAGATGAGCAGTGCTTAAAAAAAATTTAAAAAAAAAGTTGAAATTTGACAACAAAAATCTATTCCTACAAATGCCCTCTAAGTGCTATAGACTGTGATCCCATCCTTCTTTACTTCATTGTGACAATTCTTGATTGTCTTCTGCTATTGAAGCTTATGTTTACCAGGGAGCATCATGTTCAGATACATATGTCACATCAGGCAGACTAACGCATCTGATACACTGGTACGAAATCACTGAGAAAATACAGAAAGTGGCATGTTAAATTTTTTTAATGGTTTTGAATGGTTTGTGAATCTATTGCTGGCAATGGATGTCACAAAGCATGCAGAAATAAAACCAGATTGACATCAGATCCATGGTGACACAGTTGTATATATTGAGATTTTGATTTTATTGTTTTTTTTCCAGTTGATCTGGGAGAGTATGTGTAGTGACAGACATGCGTCACTGATGAGGAAAGCAAAAAGCAATATACAAGTCTGCTACCCTAAACAAAACAAATGAAGAACTTTATTATAGACTTATAATTTTTGTGCCTCGTGGGATTTGTTCCATTTGAGATGGATTTACCTTTTAAAAAATTAGCTTGTATTTCATATGGCTTTTGAAGTTTGTACAGTTCTGACTCCTCTCACTCCATAATATGCCTGTCTGTTCTTTGTTGCTGATTGTCACTGGAATCACACTGTATGTAAATATTTGCTAAGTCTTTGTAAAATGTAATTTATTTTAATATTTTGCAATAAAAATTTTACAATTTATCCTCTTTATCATGAGTAGAATGTCTATCAAGAAATGAGATTTCCTTTTTACAAATACCTATGTTTGTAATGCGCTTCACAGATGAGAATTATCCTGGTCCAAAGAGCTTGAAGGTAAGGATCTGATAAAGCAAATTTTATGCAGACAGACACCTGTAATTGTATGGGGCACTGATGACTTCAACAGCATCTGTCTTCAATTACATACAGCATAGTAAGGTATTATTCATTGAGGATTTTGGACAGCTGTTGAAAGGTAAATGAAAGTTTATTCTAGGAGCAGTGTTTTTTTCCAGCGGCTGTTTTCAAAGTAGGGACAGGAAGTGTTAGAATTGACAGTACTACAATAAAATAAAACAGGCCTTTGACTGCTGTCTGAATTTTATGCCAGAGCTGTTAAAAGAGCTGAGGAAATCTTTATGAATTTTCACAAGGTTTCTAGCAGCAATGCTCACCATTTACAGTCCAACTCCAGCAGTTCCCTTAAAACATTTTGGAAAACAGGTAAGTACTTATCTTAATGGGTAGCAAAAAGTGGCTTTGTGATCCCCATGGTGGAGATGGAGCCATCTGCAGAATCTGGGCCAACCTTAGTCTGAAGGCAGAGACTGACCCTTAGGTTTTAGGCAACTGAAATTGCTGAGGCAAGAGCTAGGAAAGTGGGGAGATGCATAAGCACAGGAGGGAAGGGCGGATGCTGTTAGCCGATCTCTACGTTTTTCTCCAGCTCCACAACAGAGGAGTAGTGGAGGAGGAAGAGGTGCCTGAAGGGTGACTGATGCAGAAAACAGCCAAAAGAGGGAGATGGGGTCCCTTCATGGAGCTGAGGGCAGGACATAGTCTGGTAAGCCCCTGATAACGTTTCTGTTGCTCCCAGCAGGTTGGAGCCCACAGGCTGTTGTTCGCCTTTTGCCCTCGGTATTTTAGCAGTGTGTCATTTGTAGGGGGCAGGGTAGTAAGAAGTAGGAAAACAGGACAAACCTGTATCTGTTAAGTGCCCGTTCTTTTGGTCCATGCCTGGCTTGTGGGTTTTCCTGAACACAATAGCTTAAGAGATAAAATCGCAGACCAACTGACACTTACAAAACTGTAATCTTTTCACTGAGCACTTACGGGTCTTTACAATGCGTGGTGCAACATGATACTCGGCAACCTGCAGCTCATGGAAACGGAGAGCTCAAACTTAATTCTGGGAGATGAAGACAGTGACAGAGCAAGTTGCTTTTCAGGACTATTTTGCACAGGAAAAAGTTATTTCACTCCTTTTGAGGAAATTTTCTGTAGCTGGACTTAAATCCTGAAGAACCTATAGAAATAATTCTTTCAGCTTTTATGCATGGACCTATGGGGAAGTGGGGGAGGTCAGGAAGTTTTCCTTTCAAATTCATTACTTGTATCTTGTGCCTTTCAGCAAGGGTTGGGTGTTTTGTGATGTTTGGTTTTGCATTTCGTTTGGTTTGGTTTTAGTTGTTTTTTTGTTTGATTGATTTGGTTTTTTGTTTGTTTGATTTGGTTGTAAACCTTTTTTTAGCCTCTACCTCCCCATGAGTAAGAATCATAGAATGGTTTGGGTTGGAAGGGACATTAAGATCAGCTGGTTCTAGGTCCCCTGCCATGGGCAGGGACACCTTCCACTAGACTAGGCTGCAGAAAGTCCCATCCAGTCTGGCTTTGAACACTGGCAGGGATGGAGCATTCACAACTTCTCTGGGCAGCCTGTGCCAGTGCCTCACCACCCTCATAGTGAAGAATTTCTTCCTTATATCTAATGTAAATCTCCCCTGGAATAAAAAAGTGTGGGCTGAGCACAGCACCTGTTAGATTTTGGCTTCTTTTTGTTCCAGAAAGCCTTTGGAGAACTTCCCTGACCTGCGTGCAGATGTGGCCTCTTTCACATCCCCTGTCTGGCTTCACAGTGCGATTGCAGGCTGTGCCTTTATTTTGCCTGAGGAACAAGGGGGAGCAGTGGGTGGTAGCAAACCTTGCCCTGCCAGGGGCCATGCATCTTGCTGAGATAGAACCTGTGGCATTGCCTTTCCCTGGCAGGCCCTTAGCAATTCCTCAGGCATGTTCTTCACCTGCAGGTCTTGTGCAGCCTAGGGTACTTGAAGAGCTTGCTAAACGATTTCTTTCTGCTTACGTGTTGACAGATGTAGTGGCCTTAAACCACAACAGCAGATACCTTCTTCTGTGATGCAGTTAATGTGACTGCTGCCAACTTATGGTGCAAAAGGCAGCCTTAGGGGGGGAAAGAGGTGCACTACTGACCTTTACTGCCTTGATTTTCATCCTAGCTCCCAAGAAAAGCAGACTCATTATGTGAGGGTTGTGATGTTCTGTGGAAACACAGATAAGTGTGCAAGGCAGCTGCTTTTTGTCTTGGGATGAAAAAAAATTCAAGCAGTGGTTATCTTGGACTACACAGCCACCCTAGCACAGGGAGTGGTACTGTGACTGATAGGAGCACAGAGGTCCAGAACAAAACACCAACAAAAATTCAGCTCACTGATCAAGGAAATTTGTTATTTCAGATTGGAAGGGCTTATCTGGAAAGGGGGAGTTGAGGTGGACTGGGATGGTGCTGGCACTATCCTGCACAGAGGCTCCCTGAAAGCCAGGTACCAGGTTCTAGTTAGTAGGGCTTCCTCTGAAGGCCAAGTTTCCAAGTACAGCCCATAGCCATAACTTTTCCTGATTGAAAAATATATATATAAGAAATACATTGAAATAGGAGAAATTTTCTGATGGAAATATTTTAATAGTCACTTTGGATTTTACAAACTGAAACAACTGTGAATTCAAAGAGGTTTATTTGCTATTTTTAGAATATGTTTCATGGGGTGCCTGAAGGTATCTCCCTTCTGTTGCTCCTTGCTGCTTATAGGAAAAAGTAGAAGAGAGATGATGATAACTCTTTGTATTTTGTTGGTTACATTGTTTTGTATGTGGAGGAAGCTGTGGAGAGTGCACCCTGCCCCCTTTTCTCCTTACTAGGGTGGGGCTGTGAATGACGGAGAAAGCAGAACAAACTGAAAAGATGAATTCTGAAATTGAGGTGAGAAGGTTAAAACACAAAATATCTGAAGTAAAAGTTAACAGTTTTCCCATAGACAGTCTTTGCAATTTCCCATGCTAACCTTTTAGGAAAGTATGCAAAAGAATTTCATTAAATATGCCAAATAAAAGTACTTGTATTTTCAAATTAGATCTATGCTTTATTTATTCAGGAATAAAACGAGTACTTTGACACACTTTTATCCTTATTTGAATATAGAAGGCTCTGGGGAGACCATACAGCAGTTTTCCAATGTCTAAAGGGGGTCTACAAGGAAGTTGAAGAAAGGCTTTTGATAAGGGCATGTAGTGATAGAACAAGGGGGAATGCCTTTAAATTGAAAGGGGGTAGGTTTAGATTAGACACTAGGAAGAAATTCTTCACCATGAGGGTGCTGAGACACTGGCATAGGTTGCCCAGAGAAATTGTGGTTGCCCCATCACTGGAAGTGTTCAAGGCCAGGCTGGACGGGGCTTTGAGCAACCTGGTCTAGGAACAGGTGTTTCTGCCCATGGAAGGGAGTTTGAAACTGGATGGTCTTTAAGGTCCCTTCCAACCCAAAACTGTCTATGATTCTATAAAAGTAGTGTTTGGCACCATCCTGTCCCTTTTCGTTGTAAGGAGAATGAATCCAGTCTGTATGAATGTGTATATTCTCATACTGAGAGCGAAAATCCTGGTGGTCAAGACCTGTCAACAGCTTTGCACTGTTCTGTGGGCTTACAGCTTTGGGCACTTCTTGATCACATTTTTGTTTGTCTAGTTAAGTTTCTGGGTGTATAAGGAAGTATAATTCCTAATACTGCTAAGATCAGGGACAAAAATCCTCTTGTGTGCTTCTTTGTGGGTTGGACCCTACCCATACTGATCAAAATAAACCGGGTGCAGAAGAGCACTCGTTCCTACATACTCCTAGTTGCTGGGCAGAACTGCAAAACATGTCCATGTGAATGTGAAAAAAATCCATGTTCATGTTGAAATAGAAGTCACAAGATTCTGAAGCTAGAGGATAAGTGTTTACTCATAAAGCTGTGTTGTCCTTCTCTGGCAACCTTTGTATTTGCTGCTTATTGGTTGTGCATTGGCAGTTAGTGAAATGTAAGGGAACAAATCAAGACTTGAGGCACAGGTCTTGTTTTTCTATTTTCTACATTTTCTATTCCTCTTAGCCAGGGACTTTTGCCAACTCCATCTCTGGCACGGCTGGAAAGGAAGGAAAAATAGTAAGCTAATCGGTCTTCTCTTTAATTGCTGATTAGCATGGGAAATTGGTACAAGAGCAGGAGCAAACAGTGTGCCTTGGAGATCTGAGGGGGATGCTGCTCTCTAGCTGGTTTTGTGGCTCTCCGTTTTAATAAATGATAGAAAATTAGTGTCTTAATTCAAAGTGAGAAAGGCATGCAAGGCAGGGTTTCCTTCGTGTAAAAAGGACCAGGTTTTAAGACTGTCTTCTATGCTGTGTTTCTTCAGAAAGTGAGGTTCTCTAAAATATCAGACTAGACTTCGAGATGTACATAGGATCAGATGAAGGTAAAGCAAATATCTATTCCTAAACTTCACCCTTCAGGTTCTATTTCTTCACCTTCAGGTGCAATTTCTTCATCCTTTACAGCTCCTTAAATTGAGGAGAGTCTGACATCTAGCCCCTACTCTGATAAACCCAACATGTCACTCAATCAAAGTTAAAGTGTTGAATTGAGAACAATTTTTATTTTAGGGCAAGAGACACAATTTTTATCAAGTACAGGAAGAAATCAGAGACCCAAAACTGAGGAATCTGTTGTTTGTGGGGACATTTTCTCTAACCACATGAAAATAAGTTTTCTGGCAAATAATTTCAAGCATTTTTCTGAAGACCTTGTCTGGCCAAGTGATACTGACTTTTCTGAGGGATTTTAGTTTGATGATGTTGATCTGTATCTGAAAAGTATAATCTATGGCGGCATAATAGCTGAAAGCTACAAAATCTGCAGGAAAGAACTGGCAGCCTGTTAAAATGTGTAGGCTTGAGACAGACTTTTTCTTTTAGAGGTTGCAAAAATAAGAAAAGAAGGTGGAAATGGATTGAAGCTCTAACTGGCTTTTATTTAAAATTTGTGACCCCATAAATTACTGTGCCTTCAAATGCTATGTGGTTTTGGAAATGCTTGGGATAAACTTAGCTTCCTCTGGCACAGAAAGGGAGGAAAAGGCTTTGGGGTTATCACAGTTTATTTACTGTAAAATGACCATTCTTTAAAACAACAACAAGATTCAGGATGGGGGAGAGCAGCAACTAGTTTCAAACACTATTCTACTCACACCTACACAGTAATGACCCAACTCAATATTCACAGAAGGATACCACTTCCACCCCTTTTGTCTGTCTTCTCTGGCTCCCACCAATTTTCTCTGTCATTACAGGTCTTAATTTTCCTTTTCCTTTGCTGTGTTGCATCTGTCCTATTACAATTCCCATGGCCCCCTAGGAATGTCATGGCTGCCTGCAGGCAGGACACAGAGGCCATTTGGTATTTCAGGCTTATAGCTGGAAGATAGGCTTAGCTTCTCTGACTCAAAGAACACCATCTTGAACAGCTTCAGGTGAAGGAGATGGAGGTTAAAAAACCAAGGCACCCAGCTGTGTGGTCCTTCACTTTCTTCAGTGAAAATTTAAGATTTCGCACATACTCAGCCATGCTATTTTTTGTGGATTTAGATTTGCAGTGATGTGGTTTGGTAAGGGCAAAGGCAGAGCTTCACTACAGGGCCACGAAGTGGACTATGCAAGCCTGTCTAAATACTTGCAGAGACTTGTAACTGAGGCTGGGGTTCAAAATATTTTTGGAAGAGGCTGTGCCTATTGAGAGTTGTAGTTGTGCCCTTTCCAGCTCCATACTCCTCCTCCCCTTTTTCCCACTCCATTTCCCTTCTATTATCACTGCTACACTCCCCAGTTCTATTTTATGACCGCAGCTGTCCCTATTACTCCAAACCCTGAACTGGGAGGATAAAGCTTAGCTCTCTTTAGTCTGGAATGCTCCAGAAACTCTTTAGCTTGTTGCTGTGTGTTCAGACTGTTTGACATGACTACGTTTGTCATGTAGATGTGACCTAAAACTATGTTCCAGTTGCACCAAGTAAGCAACAAAGTTATCACCTGTTCAAATAAACGTTTGGCTCTTAATCAAGAATTCAACGAGAAAAGAAATTGAATAGAACAAAATACGTTTGATTATTTACTAAAGACATAATGGCCTGGAGACTGAAAACAAAGAGTGGGACTGAGAGCCAGATGGCAACCAGTATAACCTAGACAGCCTACACATCAAGTCTTTAGGGTACAGAAAACTCCTACCGTGGATATTTTAAGCACTAGAGAAATCGACATGTGCTACTTTTCTAGTTATTTATTCCCAATAAATGCCAAAACTGTGACTTTAAAAATATCATAGATTAATGTCCGATGCCAGGAACTGTTTGTGTGTTTCATAACCCTTGCATGTGAGTGGCTGCAGAACACTGGTGAGAGGGCAGAAGTGGGAATGGGGTCTCACACCACATCTGTGCAGAAGCCCCCATTGAGAGATTTGTCATCTTTGTTATCAAAGTGTCTATAGAAAGATAGTAATGCATGAGAGCACATAGCATGGATTTAGCTGGTACTATGTGCTATAGTTGAATTATAGCGTATTATACTCCCAGGGAGCATAAAGGGAACATTTTAGATGGGGCAATCAGCTAATTACTGACACAACAAACAGTGAATATAGAAGGTGCCACTGGCCCCAGGCAGAGTTATAGGTTGCAGCGGCATTCACATAGTTTGCATACCTTACAGCTGACTAGTCACAAACTGAGGTAGAGGAGTCTCCTCTGAGTACCAGCAATAGCTAGCACCATCAGGGTAACTGTACTTGTACGCAAAAATGTAACCCTAGGAATGAGAAATAGGGCTAGATGAGGATGGTCATCATCTTGAGCTTTGGCAAGGAGGAGAACAATGTTGTGACCCTCACTCCAGAGCATCATCTGCACACAGTAGGTACTCCACATGAGGGGGAATAAGAAACGTTGTTAATTGCAGAGGGCAAAGATTCTTCTACATACCTGTTGTCACGGTTTAAACTGAACCCAGGACACCTGTGTCCTGCTGAACAGATCTTTGCTTTGGCCTGTGTTTAGGTCTGACTGATATTTGAAATGGGAAGGGTAAGAACATGAGTTTGGGTGAACACAACAGCTGTTACAGGGCATTTTCTCTTGTTTCTTCTGTTGGAGCTGAAAGCCCTTGCTTCAAGTATTTCTGTGCAGTGGGACTCTTGGATGTTGCACGTTCCCTTAACAGGAATCCTCAAGAAAGGAAGGCAGAGTATGTACTGCCATCTGCCACCTGCTGGAAAAGGAGTTTGGGGAAGCAGAAATGAGCATCTACTCACAAGGAGCAAACAGTAGAGAGAGGTGCTTCATGAGAAGTGTACAACATCCTCTTGTGGAGAAGACTCTTCAGGAGGGCAGCTGACAGTTACTGAGGATATACCCTTGCACCCTGTTGCTCCAAACTATGAGATGTCTCATGTCTTGTTGCTGCTTCTTTCACCTATCTTCTCACAAGGGTGGCAGTGCCCCCTGATCACTCAGGATCAGACCAGAACCTGTGATCAGATCAGAATTCTGTGTCCTTCACAGAATCCCTAATGCAAGCTTAATTTTCTCTCATCCGTTCAATGCTATTTATAGCCTTAGAAGGCTAAAAAGTGTGAGCAGATCTCTTTCCTCCCTAACGTCTGACTCTTTGCAATAAGCAAGCTTGTACAACTGTATGCTGACAATGAGTAGCTAGCTAGTTGTGGCTTTGGTGAGATCTACTGGCAGTGTTTCTACCCCCTTCCTTAGCAGACTGGGTTTTTTTTTTCAGGTTGAATAATTTTTCTTATGCACAGCTCTCTGAAGTTTAATTTCATGATCATTTCCTGTTCTCATTACCAAGTAGAAATAATTAATTCCTATTTTTATGTTAATTTCAATATTTGGTTGCTCTGGGTGCAGGAGCCTCTGGGCAGCTAAACAGGAAGAAACTAAAACCAGAAAAAGCCGCCAGCATACATTAGTGTAGAGCCCATATAGGGACATTCTTAAAATCCATTCGATCTCAAGCAAGTCAATAAAGTAAAATCAAATAAAACATCTGGAATATCATCAGAATTTCTGCTGAATAAGAGAATCTGGGAGTAAAAGTTCCCCCATCAAAGAAGTGTGATGGCCTCTAAAAGTATGTGTGTTACCCTGGGATGTAGGAGAAAAAATAGCATATGTGAGAGATGGGAGGTATTAATCAACTCTTTAGGACATTGTATGGGCTCAGATCATCAGATCTTAAGGAAGCTGTAGATAAGATGAGAGTAGTCTGTATCACAGCAACTGAGAAATGTTTTAAGAAAGCATGATGTTTGAGAAAACAATTAGAAAAGGTTGAAAATGGGTTTATTCAGACTAGAAAGGAAAGCAAACAGCTAGTACACATAAATTTTCTGATAGGTTAAAGACTGCTCAGGAGTGCTAAGTGCAGGCTAAACTGTTTCTTGTAGACCTTGGAGAAAAAAAAAAAAAGGAATCTTGCAAAAAACAAGACAGATCTGATGCTACAAAATGCTTTCCAACTGTAAAAGCAATAAACTGTCCTAGATGGATATAGATTTCAAACTACTGGAGGACTTGAGAACAGTTTAGGCAAACAGCTGTCAAGGATGGTCTTACTGCATTTACTGTACAGTACAGAAGGGAAGATTCAGTAATCTCTTGAGGTCCCTTTTTCAGCTTTACATTTCTGTGGTTTGTGTCCATTTCTAAGATGTACTTTTCTCACTCCCTAACATTATTCCTATATTGTATAATTAGGGTTACTCAGCATATTGAGTGTCTGCTAGAAATCAGATGCAATATTTCATACATATCTTAGAAATAAAATATTCTCTTCTACTTACCAAGATTAAATGGCTGCCTGAGCATGGTTCAAATGTATTATCATAAAAAAGAATGAAACCATGTAAATAATAAAAAGATAAAAGAGATTTCATACCGTTTCTATTTCCTGAGCTTCCTTAGTTGTTGAGCCCATTGGAAAACAGTGTTGTATGGGATCTTGTTCATTGCCTGGCTCCCCTTCCTAATACAGAGTGTTTAGATATAATAGTGTTAAGGCGAAGTTTGCGATGCCTAAGCCTTCTGTCTTTCTTCTTAAAAAAGAAGACAAGAATGTTTTTCTTTTCAAGCAGCTTCTCCTTGAACAGTGTGTCCTCCCTGCCTAGCTTTTCCTCCCACTCCATATTCTCCTTCCATTGCTTTTCAACCACATGTATGGATATTTTTGTGATGTGGATGAAGACATGGATGAATTGTACTGTGCATCAGTTGTCAGGCATGTAAAGTTACAAAAGTCATCTCTTGATTATAATCCTCTGGATCCTGAATTTAGTGGCCTTTCACTGCTGTGCAGCAAGTCCCTGCTCATTTAGCCCACTGTTTAATAGAAGGGAGAGAAAAAGAGTTAAGAAATTCTGTGAAAAGCTTTGCCTTACAGAGTAACACAGATGCTTTGTGTAGCCCCATCTAAAAAGTAGCAACTGGTATCTCAGAGGAACATCATTCCCTATGTGGGTGAGAGAACTGGCAAAACCGCTGACTGCTGGGAAGGTTTATAAAAACAGCTCTCTCAGAAAAAAGAACAAGAAGCTTATTTACAATTCAGTTCCAATTTTATCCCTGTTTTGGGTTGGGTTTCTTTTTCTTTTGGCGAATGGTTTTACATCAGCTCCTGAGATACACACCTGCAATTTTATGAAATGTTAAGCTATTTCTGTTTCTGGAGTAGAGAAATAAACAATCTTCTTGGACACCTAGGATTTGCTTGTGTAGAAGAGAAGCCTATTGTAATGAACTGATAAACCAGCTGGACATATGCATCAAAATTGAAGTGAGAAGAAGAAAGCTTGCTTTACTAAGGTATGTTAGAGATCAGCTGAAACACTGATGTAAGTCATGTTTTATTCAGCTCAGGGAAAGGATCTAAATAAGATCTGTATTTCTGAGTCTTAATTTCTTGGGTTATTTGAATTACAAGGCCTTTAAAGATTTTTTTTATTACAGCTGATTCAATTTCCCCAGACTAGAGTCGAAAAGCTTATTTACTCATGTATTTAAGCTTTGCTGGTAAAGAAATGGGAAATAGGTCCCATGTGGTACTGATGGAAGGCCTTTCCTCGTAGCCCATGTTAAGCAGGCCGTTCAGGAAAGACAGAGGGAAAGCTGGCGAAGAAGTGAGGGTTGGATCAGTGTAACAGCTCATAACCAGCATGTTTTCCTTTTCTAGGCATGCCAGGGACTGACAGCACCTCAGCCAGGTAGGGATGTATCTGTCCCGCTGAGGACAGATCTGCTTCTTTGAGGCTGAGAGTCGCTTGAGTCCAGCAATGCTGTGAGAGCAGCATGGGCACCACCATGATTCACAGCACTTTGCTGTGTCACATGGAAACCTGTGCTCACAAGAGAGGAGAAGAAGCTAAGAAAGTGGTCGTGGGATTTCTCTTTTTCCCAAATTCCCATTCATTTTTGTGTTTCCCCCCAACTCACACAATTTTTCTGCTCTGCCGGGCAACCTCTGAGATTTCTCACATCAAGCCTAAAGTAATCTTTGCCCTCTACTGGCATTCTGTAAAAGTACAAGAGCACATCAAGAAACAGCGCTGTCAGTTCAGCTATTTAAAATCACAGAACAGGAGCAGAAGGTACACAGAGACTACGTGCAATCAGTGGTGGAACTCTTGGGGAGCTCTTGGGGTGGTGAGCAAACCTTTATGAAAGCTCAGTGAGCAGCTTCCTACAGCTCCTCTAGAGATAACATTCTGGTTATTGCTGGAGGAGATAAGGCACAGCAACCCCTTCACCTCACTCTGTCCAGATGTTTGAAAGAGAAAAATTTGTCACTTTTTAAAGTGATATCTGATTTCAGGTTATTTATGAAGAAGCCAGTCTAGGAAATGATAACTAGCTCTGCAGTTGCTGTTCACAGTGTTTCTATACACTCTGCCTGGTTTGCAAGGTCAGGGAACAGGAGCAAGGGTGATCAAAGAGAATTACTTGAATGGCTACCATGGATGTGAGAGCAGGCTGGTAATCTTAAGCGGCACTTTTAATCCTGAGGAATTACACAGTGCTTGAACATAGTATAGGCTTGAAATGTTGCACTGAAACCTGCTGGAAAACCAGCTGTGGCCACCCCAAAGCTGTATTGGCTGCTCAACAGTGTGTAGACATTTGGGACAAAGTAGAAAAAGCATTTTATTCACTTGAAGAGACATGGACACTTTAACTTGGCAACAGACTACAGGATAAATAGAGTAAGCATATTAACACTTCTGAAAATTTAGACCACAGTTTCAGTATTCAGGCTGAAATGGATTGCAAGGTCTGGAGGAATCTTTCTTATCAGGCCCAGCTGTAAAATCCAACAGATTTCTGTTCCCCACAAAATATACGATGAAAAGCCTCACAGAAGAGCTTGTTAATATAAAATAGCTTTCAACAGTTGGGTAGCTAATACTAATAAGCTACTCTTAGTCACTATCATTCTTTATTATTTTTAAGATTCAATGTATCAGAATAAATGAGAAACAGGCCAGTAAAAATTTTCAGAAGCTAATTTTCTTCAGTCAATTAGTATGTCAACAGTAAAACTAGCAAACGACACCAACAATAGCACAAATAGCTTAAACAGAAACCAACACATTTTTTTCTCAGAGAAGAAATGTTGACATGGCAGCTGTCACTGAAAATTTGTGATGCCATTTGTACTCTTTAGTTGTGTATGTTTAAAATAATGTTATCAAAAATATCAAAATAACTTATTTTAATCATTAAATTAAAAGATTTTAATTTGGATTAAAAGAGCAGTTAAAAAACCTCAATTATTCTTTGAGGCATTGTCTATGTGCGTGCCACTGTGGATATATGAGCGCATGTGCCAAAGTCAGATGTTTTGCCTTGCCAAAACATGTATAGCAGTGCAATTGCTGCTATGTCTGTCTTAGCCCCAATGACAAGAAGGGCAGTGCAAACTCTCCATTTTTTAATTTCTCTTAGGCAGCTCCTAGTGTGCATTTTTGCAACCCATTTTGTTCAGTCTTCAGCCTCCACACTTAGAATGGACTTCTCCAACTTTTTCCTCTGCATTGCTTTTCCCAACTACAAATTGACCACAAAAAATCATCACTTTGACACTGATTTCTTCCCTTCATCTTGACACCCAAATTGGTGTCTAAAACAGATGTGACCAGAACTTCACTGAATCCTATCAGCACCTAGCACAAATATTCTGCATTCCGCATCCTCCTATGAAACTGTATCAGTCTTTACAGTAACATATTGGTATTTGGAACATGTTTTGGCAGAGCCAGCATGTTTTACTTTGCATCCCAGACATCATTTCCATGTGGCTTTGTCCTTGGATACTCTAATGCTTTGGCAGCTCACAGAAAGACCACATACCCCAAAAAGCTTTTGATACCTTCGCATAAGCTCCAGAAGTGTTTCTTTTTGGTCATTAGTTTTCCATCTCCATTTCCAGATCATAAGGAATTTGTGGAACTGATTTGCCATCAAAATCAAACTATTACAGCCTTTGTGCCCTGTGGAAGTGATTGCTCATCTGAACTAAAAAGGTGAGTATAAGAACCTGAGATTCTCCATCCAATTACCCTGAAGGTCATGTTTTAATCTTACTTATGCAAACCTCCACAAATGTCCCATACTACCACTAGTGAACAGATGTAGGTGCTCAGCCATTTATATCATCTTGATCATTATCTTCAGCTTCTGGTCTCCTACCCTTTTCAATCCAGGCATCCTTCTCTCACAGTCCTGCATAACAGAGATTTCTTTGCTACTATCTTCTCTGCAGCATTGAAGAAGCAGTGGAGAAGCTGTGTTTGGGGATGTGAATGCTCACATTAGCATCAAGCTTAATCACAGAGACTATGTAAGGCCTTTGCTGAGCTTGTATTAATTTCCAAAATTTTCACGGGAGAGGCAGCCCACTGGCTGACACATTACATAGCAAGGTAGTCCAATAGATGTGCAAAAAATTAGTCACAATATCATCTTATTTATCAGAATCATAGAATCCTAGAATGATTTGGTTTGAAAGGGACCTTAAAGATCATCTAGGCCCAAACCCCCTGCCACATGCAAGGACACCTTCTACTACACCAGGTTGCGAGAAGACTCATCCAACCTGGCCTTGAACACTTCCAGGGATGGGGCATCCACAACTTCTCCGGGCAAACTGTTCCAGTGTCTCTGAACAAACTGTGCCACCTACATGTTGAAGAATTTTTTCCTAATATCTAACTTAAATCTACCCTCTTAAAGTTCGAACCCATTCCCCCTTGTCCTGTCACTACATGCCCTTTTAAAAAGTCCCTCTAGCTTCATTCCCTTTTAGCTATTAGAAGGCTGCTACAAGGTCTTCTCAGAGCCTTACCTTCTCCAGGCTGAACAAGCCCAACTGTCTCAGCCTGTCTCCATAGGAGAAGTGCTCCAGCCTTCTGATTATCTTCATGGCCTCTTCTGGACTTGCTTGAGCAATTCCATGTCCCTCTTGTGTTGGAGGCCTCAGAGCTGAATGCTCCAGGATGGGGGTCTTATGAGAGCAGAGGGAGAGTAGAGGGGGAGAATCACCTTCCTCCACCTACTGGTCACAACACCTCCTTGATTGCTCGTTTTTCTTCTCTGTAGTGAACTCCAAATGTACCCTGCTTCCGCAGGATCGAAGGAATTACATTTTAGGCAATTTAGTTTTAATAACAGCTGACAAACTGCAATTCTTCCCCTCCCTGTTTTTGCAGAGGGTAAAAATTTTTTCCAAATTGACCCTTTGATCTCCAATTTCTTCAATATGAAGGAAGAGAGCTATTTTTCCTTTGTAATTCACAAACAACGTTTTTATTCACCAGTAACAAGAGTTCCTGAGAGGAAAGTGAAAGAGTCATCTGGTCTATTGAAGTCACCAGCAGAAATCCTACCACCTGCAGCATTGTCAGAATTTCACATTCAGGATTAGGCATATCCTAATCTGTTTTGATCTTTTATGCAAAAGACTGGTAAAACAGCATTTAAGTTTTATCAGATTAGACATGCACATACTTAACAAATCTATGGCCTTTTAAAGATAAATCTTGTGCCTCTAAGAGGCTTGAATCATGGTTGAATCAGTTTGGAGACTGACTTAATTCTGCTGAGAGGGATACCTTTTTCAGGCTAATGATCTCATCAGAGCTCATGCCTGAGGAATCCCATTGGCAGCAGAAATACACAAGAGGTAGTTTACCTCAAGAGTCTGATGTAGCAACGGATTGCAGGCCTGATTCCCCACTGATTCTTCTGCCCTTCAGATTCATCAACTTCCATTAAATTTGGTATTTTGTTTCCCTTGTTGTTGCTGCCTTGGCATACTAGGGAGGATTGCCTGCGCTCCTATAAAAATGTATTAGTGTCTTAATCTTTGCAATTGATAGACGTAAACCAGTACTGCCTTGGACGATCTCATCAAGGTCATTTCCAGAGAGATACGTTTTCTCCCTTTTATCCTTCATAAAAAGGAGTACATTCCATCCTGCTTCCTTTAGGGACAAAACACAGTGTGGAGAGAAACTACTAAAATACAGCATGGGGAGAAACAAGTAATATTTTTTCACTTGTTGAGGATATATTTTATTCACAGAAAAAAAAAAAAACCAAACCAACATTTTGCTTAGTTTGACCCTTAAAAACTGAGAGTTTGAGTAAGGCCATGTTTCACCTCCCACTGGCAGAGGCACAAGAGGTGTACATATACTGCCCTGTATTTGTATGGCAAAGACATCTCAAGGTACACATCTGACCTGCATACTTGCTGAGATTTTTCATAACTTTTCATATTTCTTTCAAAAGAAAGGGTTGAAAATAAAAATGTCAGGGCAGAGCGTATCTCCTGCATGATCAGGCATATTCCATGGGCATTACAAATATCATTTTCACAAAAACATCCAGCTTCCTTTTAAAACTACTGAGGGATTTTGGCCTTAGAAGAAGACTGTTATAAATTCTCATTCCTCTGTGGTTTGGAAACCTGATTTCCAGCACAGATTTGTTCTTGACCAGTTCTTACCTATATTTAGTAAGCTAACATTGTCCTTTAGCTTAAGTATTCTTTTCCTTTCCTAGTGTTATGTTCCTGTGTATTTACTTAAAGTAATTGTATCCCCACCTCACTAATTTGTCCTTACTTTGCTAAACTAAACAATCTAATATCCTTTATCTTCTCCTTAACTAACTTATTTGCCTTTCTCTGTCCTACTCCAGTGAGTACAGGAGTAGTCAGGTATTTTTATAGATTAAAGTTCATCAAATAAAGACTCTTTTTTTCACCCCAAGAAATTCAACAAGGAACACTATATTCTAGAAAAAAACTCATGGTACTATTGTTATTGATACTATTGCTATTTTTATCAAAAATAACAAACTATATTGTATCTCTTGTTCATACTATAATCAACTAATGCGCTTAGTTCTTTCTTCTCTCCTTTCATGGTACCCTGAAAAAGCAGTATCATTTTGAGGCCTTAGTTTACTGGCTGTCATTCTTTCCAGCTAGAACCATAATCCTGGAACTGGAGTCTCTTGCTTCTTACTGATTCATGCTGTATTTTTAACACATGTCAGTGTATGAGAGCTGACATCACATTTTAGGTCAGCTTTAACTCAGAATCTAGCCGAACTTGCCCAAGCTTCTCTAAGGGAACAAAACCAGAGCCTACATATTCAAGGGAGCAGCTCCACAAGGTGTGGAAGAGAGATTAAAAGCAAGACCTGATTTACTCTGCAAAGAAATTGGGTTTGTTAGCAAAGAACTGCAGTGTTGTGCCTTGTCTAGGAGGTGCAGGTTGCTGACAACACCTCAAGTCTGGAGTGTATCCCTAAAATAGAGTAACAGTACTTGAGGCTTCAGCAGGAGCTGGGAATGCAGGCTGAGCACCAAAAACAGGCCCAGAAAGGCTCTGCACATCTAAAATGAGGTTTAAAATGAGCCTAAGAGGCTCTGAAGACACCCTATAAAAAGGGATGCTGTCACCAGAAGGGTGAGAGCAATTGCTCTCGTTGCAGTGCCTGATGCCACTGATGGCCAGACACACTGCAAGGTCCACTGCTCTGGTGACCCATCTCTCCTCTCAGACACTGAGCTCACCTTTTCCAAGGGGGAAGGCTGTGATCCCACAAAAAGCCTGGAGAGGAATCAGCCAGGTTTCTCACATCAGACCCATGCACGGTGCATGACTTCTGTGACCCTGATATATGGCATTCACCTTCGGTGTAAAATCTGTTCAGAAATTAGGCTTCAGTTTTACAAAGTTAGTTTCCAATCACTGCAACTGCAAGGAAACCTGAACACTAGCTGATGCATTGGTACTTAATACCTGAAAAATACCACTCAAAGCTACTCTGCTCACCTTAGCAGATGTATGAGTGTTAGTGCCTTGTGATGAAAACTAACTTCTTATCCCCATTCCATGCTGTCTCTCATTACTTCCCAGCTGCCCTCATTCCAGCTCTATCTCCTTTTGACAATTCTGCAATACTGTCAACATGTTTTCAACCTAGTTTTGCAGCACTCCGAAAGTTTGGAAGTGCGGAGGACTTATAAAACAAATTGCACTTATGCATAGAAACACTGTTTTACAAGTTTTCTCCAACGTATGCTTAGTTCAGGAAAATCTGTGTGTTAATGTTAGCCAACACTGGATCAGTCTGGCATATCTTTCTTCTCTCCTGGGGGGAGATGTCTTTGTGACAGGTCTTTATATCTACATAGAATTTCAGATCTGAAACAGGCTTTCAGAAGTAAGGATTCAGCTTCAAGTCTCCTTAAAGAACTGCTGAGCATTCATCATGAAGACACTTATGATGCATTTTTGAACATATGCTTCAAAACATCTACAGGAATTGAATGCAACAGGCAGAAATATTGGGAGCGGTTCTAATGAAGCCTTGAAATGAGATGCGAGCTCATACAGAGTCCTTTCTAATGCATACATCACCCTTGCAAAGACTACATTTGCTCCTTTTAATGTATCTCCAGCCCTGAGCTGCCCACTCTATGTTATTTTAATTAACACGAAAAGCAAATAATCTTTGGAGCGTTGGGTGTACTGAGTCCTGCCTCAGAAGTCCTGCATGTCTCACCAGGTATCTCAGAACATGTTCTGGTACATCTCCATGCCCCAGTGGTCCCAGCTGAAAAAGGAGTAAAGCAATTCAATTTCACCTTGGCATGAAGTGTTTAGATATCTGCAAGATCAAAAGAACTTCAAAGCAAAGAGCAGTGTTATTGCTCTCCTATGTAAGTAAACTCTTTGCATGCATTCTAATTTCTGATGGCTTCTTGTCCCCATCTCTCTAGAGCAGCAGCTACAGAAGAAGAAAGGCAGGTACCATGTATCTTATCAGCAGTTTCAGATGAAGACGGAAGGAAATGGAATGGGGAAAGCCAGAGAAAGAGAGGGGGAAAACACTCATCAGTTTGAATCCTCACTTCTGGCAAGATTAGTCTTCACTGTCTCCTGAAGTACATCTAAGCTGGACATTACCCAGAGGTTAATTTTACTCTGATGAGAGCACTACAGCCCACTGTACCACAAGCTTAGGCTTCCCCTAGTTGTCAGTGTAACTGACAGGGACAGTAAATTATGACTGCCTAATTTAGCCTGAACTTGCTGGTTCCTGCCATCTGCAGGAACATGTCCTGAGAACTAAGTGATTTAGAACAACACTCTGAATAATCAAAGGAATGGTGCATGCACCCAGTGTTATATTATACTGAGGAGTATGATAAATGAGTTGGCCTGTAATTTCCTGCAGCATTAGCTAGAGCATGTATTTCCTTTTGTAGATCGTATTTATAGAAATCCAACTGTAACAGGTCAGAGTGACTTGATACATGCCTGAGGCAAGCAAAGATCTTTTTAAAGTCAGACAGGCTGGGAATAAGCTTCCCTCCCTTCAGGTTCAAACATGATTCTGTCACTTTGCCTCCCGCAGCTATGAGAAATACAAGTAACTGGTCACTGCCAGTCACACCACAGTCGTGTAAGGGTGGTCACAGTTGAATTATTTGCAGCACTCAAGAGGTATCTATTCAGAAATGCCTTTGAGAGGATCACTCCAGGTTGGTGATGATAAAGTGCTGGCACAAGTGCCCAGTTTAGCACAGTCAAAAATTTGGGCCAGCCATAATTATCAATATTTTTTTAAAAGCAATTTGATAGCACACATCAGAAGAATTTACTGCCATTGATCTAAGTAACGGGTTGCTTTTTTTTTGAAATAGGCAATACAGAAGTATGGCTGCATATAAGAAGATTCATACTTTTATACATTTGAGAAACAAGAGCAAAAATTCCCAGAAGAACCCAACAAACTATGCTAAAGTCAACTACTAGAGTATATCTCAATATGGCTAAAATAAATTAATAATCTCTCTGTCTGCAGACGGTCTTAAACCAAACCTAGGCACTCAGTATCACTCCTCCTGATTCATAAGAAAGCCTGCTTAAAATTCCCAAAGGCCTTACCAAGCACAGGCTCAGACTTCTAGGCACACTTCTTATTTACTTCTGTGCCTTGTCATGACCCTGCTGTGCTACCCGGTACCTGCCCTGCACAGTCTCTAGGAAGCAAGTGGCAAAAGCAAGCATTACCTGAGCAAACTTCAGTGTAATTATATTTATTTAAACAAGCAGTTTACTGTAGTAATTTCCATACCCCCTCTCTCCCCTATTTTCCTATTTGTCTTGCATGCAGGAGCTGGGGAAAGCATTCCCCACCCTCAGACACAAGCCATTTTTTGAGCGTGACTTGTACATATTTCGAAACTCTGCAGTATGAGTAACTCTCCAGAGTCCCATCAGTTCCAGCCCAACTGACCAATTCCAGCAAACTTTTAATGTGCCACCCTATGTCCCCTGCACTTTCCTTTGGCTGCTCTTCTCTTCCCCCTGGCCAGACTGCTGGGAGGGCTATAGTAGCTAAAGGGAGAGAAAGGGGAAGCTCCCTGGGGGTGGGTTTTATCACAACTCTGGCTCTGAAACCAGCTTTTCCTCCACTCCCTTATTCCCTCTTGCTTTTTATCTTGGGGCATAAGGAAGTGGCATCCAGCTGCAAATCGTCTGCTTGACCTAAGGGTAAATCAATCCTCCTCATGCTCAAATCCCACCCTGCAGCACATGATAGGCAGCTTCATCTCTGCTTCTTTCTGCTATCATGTGCTATTGCCTGCAGCAGGTCAAACAATCACTATCAGGGAGACTTCTGTTGTATCCTGATGTTGCTGCATCTTCCTAACCATAAAAAAATCAAAACCAATGGTTCCACAGAAGAATGTCCCCATTAGAAAGTGAGGCAGTGAACTGGCTGCATGTCTGTTAAAAAGTGAGATGTTTCTATTTCTCTGCTACAACCAGGATCTGAGAGATGTTTTTGCAAAGTTCACAGCACCATCTATACTGATGCTCCTTCCCTTTTCCCCTGTAACCGTACTACAGAAAAGAAAGAGACACTTAACTTGTTGTGATCTTAGTAACATAATGACAAAAGCTTACCGGCATGTACGCAATAAGCCTCCTTTCATCTGTCTCCTCAACATGAAATAACCCACTTCAGCTTACTACATATTATCAAGACATTTCTGCCTGAGATCACCACTCCTTCAGTAAGAGCTATACTATCTCCACCCAAATGGAAAGAAAGGGCGATTGCTCCTCAGGGAGGGTGACTCAGGGTTTGGTGGCAATACAATGTACGTTAAACAAAGTCCACAACGGAGAATGCCAATACTCTTATTGCATGAAAGGACATTTAACAGTGGTGCCAAACACTTGCACAACATTTTTGACTGAGAGATGCCCAAATTCTTCTTAGGACAAGGATAAAAAAGATATACATAATATTTAGCAAATCTTTCCAATATGCCTGTATTATTAATACCATTCTATTGCATGTTAAATAGCAGTATGCAAAATCAAGGAATTTCCCCTGCAATTCAATCACACAAATAAACATCACATAATTACCCTGTCCACTGATGCACAACTTAGACACCTCAAATGATGGAAACAATCAGTAATATACCTCCACTGACTTGAATTAAGCAAATGCAATTGAAGGGACAGTTCAATGAGTTAACATGTTGATGGACAGAAATATTATATGAGCACATTAGCACAAATAGCTATCTATCTTGTTAGGAAGAAAAGTAATTAAAACCTGAAGCAATGCAACTAACAATATTGTTATAAAGGAGCTCAAATCTGCAGTTAGAGGGGAAATAGTTTTCCTGGTCCATGAGCACACGATCCCAAAATTTCAAAGTCTCAAATTTGTACATAATTTAGAGAATGTAAAAGTGCATTCCAGCGGCAAAGGCCTTCAAAAATCTTTTGACAAAGGCACCACAGTTCAGGATAGATATCACAAATTGCAGTGATCAAGAGGGATGATAAGAGCTGTGTGGAAGGTGGGGTAAGTCTGAAGGAATGTATTTAGTCCAGATGAAAGACATCAGGTTGTCTGATACCAGATTTCAAACATATAAGAAAGCTTCTGCAAAAATGATAGCGGTCAATTGCTCTCCATACCCAGTACAGGCAGGACATAAAAGTGAAGAGATGAGGACTCATGTGGGATTGGAAAGAGGTTTCTAAGTTTAGGAATAGGCTACATAGCCCATTTTGTAGACTCTGATATCAGAGTCTACAGAAAGTTTTGAAACAGCTGATATATATATATCAGGGAACATCTAGGTCCAGCTATTCCTATATGGATCAAGCAAGCTGTATGTGATACCTTGAGGGCCTCGTAGATTTAAACTTCTGTGGTTCCAAGAAGTTCCATTTTTGAATATTTGCCATTTTCTGACTTTTTTTTTTCCCCAAAAAAAACCTAAATAATTGAAGAAAGCTGTTTAAAATGGTCTCTTACTGTCTTCATACTGTCTTGACATGTGAGAAACACAGAAAACATTACTGTGAGGTTTTTCCGTGATTGGCAAATTAGTTTAGGTTGCTTGTGGTTGCTGCCCCACCAGGCTGAAGGCTACAGAGACCCTCAACAAGTGCAGCTGGGTCGCTGCTCAACACCAGCAGCTACTGCAGCTGCTTTTCTTCCTGGACTCCACTCGTAGCTCCTATTACTTAGCATACAACTAATATTTCATTTAGCCATCACAGCTGTAAGAAACAACATACCTGAAATGTGCTCCAAGAAAATGACCTAACACCAAGTAAAACCCACAAAGAACATCGCTGCAAAAAAATTCTTTCTCAGTCCTCAAAACCAAGGCAGAGAGTCTGAGTGAAGATCAGGTAGCTGATGAGCACTGTGAAAAGGCTGAAGAAATCTGACAGGAGGGAGTGGTCACCATTCTGTCTTTAATAGCCTTGCTTGTTAAATTAGTTCACCACACCAAAAACAACAGGCACCTCTTCTCAAAATATCTCAGGAGCTGAAGTCTTTTCTCCCCAGTCAACGGTGACTTGCAGGACTGTACAGCTTTGTGGTCATATCACACACACACACATATCTTCTTAAAAACATGTGTTGTTGAGAGAGACTCAGTGATCCAATTGATAACTCTGAAGATGCGGGGAAATATGGTTCATTGACCTGATTCAAGAAGCTTACCACTGGGGAAATCTTGTAATAGAAAATGTCAAATTGCATGATCAAATCTTTGAATACAAATCAGAGATCCAGGAATGATTTAGATCTGCTTTTCTCAACCTCTGAGGCATCTAAGTGACTACCTTTTAAAGATGATAAAGCCTATGTTCATGCCGAGCTGTGTGCACTCTGCCACTCAAGATCTCAGCCCTGTGAACACTCACCATAAAGCTGGTGGGAGCAGAGGGAGGAGCAACACCAGCTGGTGAACACCATGATCCAGGATGAGGGCTAGTTGTTAAGGACTTGGTTCAGGAGAAGTAGTGCTTGCTCAGGGGATTGGTTGGGTACCGGATCCTGATCCTGTGCTAGGAAGGGTGCATCATATTCTGAGCATATCACTTTCATGAACTCTGCTGCTGGCATCTGTGCAAAGGCTGGGAGAGAAAGACTTAGGTTGTCCTGGTAGCTCACAGCTCCAGTGAATGAGACCAGGGCCAAATAGTTCCCATCAGTAAATGATGTTGGATGCAAAAATAACTGAAGATTTGGCTTTCGGGTCTACATACACTGGCATGGGCTGAGCTGTTTCACTGCTGTCTTTTCCCTGTCTTACACTACATGCATCAATGAGAGAGACCACCAAGAAGCTGGGAAATAAGCTAAGAATTATCCTTCGCTGAGTCACAATACTGAAACAAGAAGGATGTAAGCGAAAACCCAAGCATGCAACAATGTGGTTATATGATCTGTTCATGACGAATGCAGCTGTTAAATAGTATTCATTAATTGCATTTATATAGCTATGATTAGCCACCATACTATAGTAATCTTTAAGCTGTTTTACTTCAGGTGCAGGCAGCTTTATGCTCCACAAAAGATGCAGCCCAAGGAAAGAACAGTAAAATTGGTTTTGTGTTGCCTATACCCTTGGCTCCCTTGCCCACTCATTCCTGTGCAAATTACGGGAACTTGGGGTGGGTTGTTTTTTAATTCCCGTATAGTTCATCAGTATTAAATGTTGGTAACACAAGCATTGCACATGCTCCGGACCCGCCTCCACACCTGGGGTCAGGCAGCAAATGCAGAGGGAGGTAGTCTGCAGCTGCTCTACTGCTGGGCTGAGAGAATTCTCTGTGTTGGCTGCAGTCTCCGCAGCCTGCATCACCAGAGCTGAATCTGACAGATTCAGGCAGAAAAGGACCTTGAACTGGTGCCTTAAATGACTGCTCAATTCCAAATCAGGTAATATAAAAAAAAGCCATTTCAATTATGCACTTTAATGTTTGGCAAGGACAGAAACGTATAAACTCCCCGGAGGAGATGTCCTTACTGCAGTATGAAAACAGTAAAGGTAATACTGTAGTACAAATGTTTCTCATCGTTTCAGATGTTTCCTCCTAGCTTTAAGGAAAGATTTGAAATGTATTATTTTTCATTCCCAAGGAGGTTTAGGTGAGATTCACATCTTTTCTATAAAGGCTTTATTGTTTTCCATTGACCGTGCATACAGTCTACAACTATTTTTTCACCCAGAGACTTTAATGCTCTTGGTCCAGGAACTGTGTTTTCTTTTTCATTCATTTTGTCTACTATATTCTATGTCACCATAATTTTCTGATTCCCCCCTTAATAGGAGTATAAAGCAATTCTTTCTGCCAACCAAGTAGCTGTGACTTTCTGCATACTAGTGGAAAGGGGTAACCATGATGTCCTTTCAGAAGAGGGGATATGTGTCGTTCATTGGTATGTAACAGTAGAATGTTTATGCTAAGCCTGTGGTTAGCGTTTTCTCGTCAAATCATAAGTAGTTAATATTTAAGCAAGTGCATGAAATCTTTCTTTGTTGCGCATAACAACATTACTAAGGAAGGAGGAAAAAAACCCAAACCATTGAGACAGACTGAGGGGGCTTATTACTAAAGCTAGTTCCTTGTGTTGACTTTGGCCTTAGTTCTTGACTGGACCAGACAAAAAGTACATTTCTTTCATTTGGTGTTCACCTGCCCTCCTCATACACATTTCACTGCAATTTGCAGGACTTGAAAAAGAGTGTGTAAAGCTCCCAGTCCAGTGAGTTTCCTGCCCTGTTCTTTTCTCATCACAGTGTTTGCAACTGTAGTTGTTTGCAAAGAGTTTTATCTGATTTTGTTGCCTCTCAGAAGAAGTTTTCTCACAGTGATGCAAGTTACTTCTTCACATAAAAGCTTTTAGTAAGAGAAGTGTCCTTGAGGACAAGATGGCTTAGCATCTAGCAGCACGTCCACCCAAACAACTCAATTGCCTGAATATTATTTCTGGATTTTATCTGCACCCCACATTTCCGCAGGGGCTTTCCCCTCTGTCCAAATAGTGACAGCTTTATTTCAGAAAAAACACCAACCCGAAACTCACACGATCCTCTTCGCTTTGCAGAAGAATAAGGTGTGAAATACAGCATGTTGTGGAAACTGGACACGCACATTGCAAGTGCCACATGCAGAAAGCTTGAAACAGCTGGTGTTGTTCTCAGTCTCTCTTACTCATGGAGCAACCCTATATTTCATGAGGTTCAAGTTCAAACTTCTATCATAAAGACTTTGAACAGATGAAGTTAGCACTAATTTATAATTCCTAAGTAGTCTGATGCTTTAAACCACTCAGCATTAGCTCCTCTGCCATCTAAATTCTCAGAAATAGATCCAAGCTTCATGGTTTTCACAGCTGCCACTTAAGTGAGTCACAGAGTGTCAAGAAATGACATTTGGCGGCAGTCTTGTGGTTGGGATGTTGTGTGTCTCAGATTGCTCAAAATGTTTTCATCCTCTACTAAGTTATCACTGAACTTGCTTACCCCTTCAGAAGTTGATTTTCGGGTTATTTGTAAGTGCTGAGTCAAGAAGTGGAATGACCTCTAAAGCTACGATGGCATCAGTGCACCACTACATGGTAAAAGCGTCATGTCACTTTTACACCACAAAACCTCAAATGGTTTTGCTGAGCAATTATGAGCTATGGACTTGACCTTTACCCCTTCCCAACTCAGTGCTTTGCCTCTTCTCCAAAGGGAATTTTTGTGTGTGTAGGTGGTTTATGGGGAATCTTTTTTCTCAAAGCAGCAGCAGCATTAGGAATGCTGGTAAAAAGCCAGGTCAGCTTACAGCTTTGAAATGGCACCTTCCAACCACAGGACAGTAAACAGCAATGAAAAAAAAAGTCAAAATTATGCTTTTGTAAATGGGTGGATGTCATAGAAGTAAGAGGAGAGAGAGGCAGGGAGAAAGCTACTTACTTCTTCAGTCCCTGTATACTACTGCTTTTGTATACTGGGGCACAGATAATTGTTACCAAAGAACTGTGCATTTTATTGTACTGAGCTAGAAAAAGAACCTAGCTGAATTTCCCAAACAAAACAAGTAAGCTGGGAAAAGCATTGCCAAATTTTTAATGGCATTTAACACATGATAGGAAGTAATCCGTTCTTACAAAACCTGGAAGACATGGAGATAATGTGGGAAAAATCTTATGCATTCCTTTCTGTACTATCAAGCCTACAAAACTTTCAATAATGTGTCAGTGCTCCATACTTCTTACCTCCTGACAACACTCCACAACAACAGATAGCCCGGTGGTGTCTCTGGTTTTGCAGAGGCCTTCTATGTTCAGTAAATCAGTCTGGTGTCTCTGATCAACACTATATTTTCCTAAAAGTTGTTATGAAGAGGCTTAATGAATAAACTTACACTTAAATACAGATTGAACCATAAATTCTACCTTCATGGTGCTGAGAGAGGAAGAACATTGCTTTTTAAACCTGTGGGTGTCAGTTTTTCCTGGGTGAGTGGGTGTGGGATTTTGGGAAAGGTTTTAGGGTAAGTCACAATCTGTTTGGTAAGTTGTGTGGGCTGAGTAGAGGAAGTGGCTAGTCTGAAAGCCATAAGCACCACTTGTGGAGAAAGTTTAAATACCCCCGTCACACACAGTTTTAGCATCAGAGAGCAGGAACCAGAGACCAGAAGTAAAGGTAACTAAAAGAATAATGGACCCAAAAAAGTTTATGGGTAGCTATACCGGCATGCTAAATATTTTGTTGTCTCTGTATTTCTTAATATGAATTCAGAGCATCATCTTCCTGCACAGACTTTTCTGGTAGCACCAGTAATTGTAAGTCTTCTTTAAGCTTCACCAAACCCAGGCACCTATGTGTTTCCTTCATAGGAGGCCCTTCCCAGCAGTTTAACTCTGCTTAACATGTCCCTGTGATTGCATCACAGGGAAAAGCTCTCTATGCGATTTCAGGATTAGCTGTTTTGAAAGGGATGGGACCTGAAGGTGGGACAGTGAAGATTTGCCAAGAGCCTCTTTTTCCTGCTTCAGTGCCATGATTTTGTCCTTTCTGAAGGGAACACAAATACACAAAGGAACCGGCAATAAAAGGCTGTGAGGAGCTTTTCTTTCTCAGGTTTCCTGTTTCAGGTGGTTAGCACTACATTGTATCAAGGGCATATAGCTTACCAAGTCTCCGCCACAGCTAGCACACAGAAGAGAACGCTGCTAGCTGGCAGTCGTATTTGTTTCCAGTGGCTAAAGTTAAAGGAACTGCTAGTGAAATCTCTATTATTCTAAATGCATCCTCAATCATATACGTCTCAAGTCTTGGCAGAGCCAGAGAAGCCCCACTGTTTTCAGGGTTTTTTGTGTTGCTTTTGATTTTAAAAAAATCACTTCACCTGTGTACAAGTGAGGTGAGTTTGGTTTTTAGTGTTTACTGATAAATCCAAAGAAAGATGGTTCATTTCTCTAGAGCTGCGGAAAATGCCTAGCATTATCAGGCATTGACTGAGTTAAAGAAAGCCATGTGCTGCTTCATTTTCTGTTGCAACTGGAGAAATTGGTGAGGTTTGCTTTAACTTGATGATTTACTTTATTAATGGTGCTACACACTGAAACGGTGTACAAGGCTGTCAAGTTTCAGAAGATGAGGAGCTTTGCAAGAAAAGCAGGAAAATATGGAGGGAACAAATAATAAAAACAATCTCCGAGACACTTCTGGCAATGATTCATTAAGATGATACAAACATAGATGGATCTCAGGTTCATAAGATAAGACACAGTTTAGCTCACATGCACCTTGTGACTTTTCTAGAGCTAGAACAGGATAAACCATGCATATGGCCAGGTAAAATAGGCTGGAAGGAGAAAGAGCATATTTTGGGGCACACAGAAGTATAGGGTAGTTTTACCATAGTAGGACAAATTCTGACTTAGGACAGAAGATGGGCAACTAGATTTATAAATACATTAGTATGGAGACACATCAATGGGAAGGATAACTTGGGAGACTAAAATTGTTTTGTGGTGCTGGGACACTCAAAACCAAGCTTGCCTGGATGCATTGTAAATTCAGGCCTTCCTGTCCTTTTACGCAGCGTCCCAGATCAAACATGAAAGATGAAGTATTTTCCCAGCCCTAAAGTAGCTCAAGCTTCAGCTGGTTAAAATGCTTCCCCCATAACTTCAGACTATCTATAAAATTTTGCAGTTTAAATAAACAAGTTCTTCCCTGTCTCTCATATGGCAAATAAAGCCCCTTTGGCTGCTTGTTTCAAAATGTAAGCAGAGTTGCAAAAATGCCTTTCCTCTGAAATAGACAGAAACTTCCTTTTATATTCTTTAGTTCATGGCTCAGATTCATTCAATTGTGTCCTCAGCAATATTCACCCTGAGAATAGTACAGAGGCTCATCTCACTGTGAAGTGTTCTTGAAGACAACTTCATTTTCCCTGGGAGTTACACAACATCTATGCCAACACAAACAGCCTGAATGGGTGAAGATATAATTACTGCTCCTCTCCTCTACTGAGCAACACTATTCTTTCCTGAGTTACCACTTACAGGCATACCATCATTACTGGTATGGTCATTTCCAGGAGGGATTGAACATGAGATGTAAGAGCTCACAGAAACTTTTACTATCTGGCCTAAGGTTGGTTATCTTATACCTGGAGCTAGAAGGCTTCATAGGCTCAGCTGAGATGTATACTTTGACTCCTGCTGATTAAGCACCTGCTTACTTGCTTTTAGTTACAGGTGGGTTTCAAACTGGTATTTTAGCAATGACCGACAGAAACAAGTTATTTGCTGTGTTAATTATTGTGCTGTGGTGAGGGATCTGTTTTCTCCTCAGTCTGACCAAAATTTTAGTATCAGAGGCAAAGATGTAGGTTTGTTTTAGTTGGGTTTTTTTGTTTTATTCATTCTTTAAGTACTCTATTAAGTGGTGAGCTGCAGAAGCTACTATGGTTTGCCAAAGATCAAGGTAGAGCAGGTGAATTTCAGTTACATCTTATTTGTATGCTCTGACAACTAGAAAGCTTCCCAAGACCAATAAAGATGCACTGAAAGAGTTTATTTGCATTTGCCTCTTGCTCCTTCTGGTCTCCTGATGTTCTACAGTGCAGGAAAATGCCTGGGCTCATTTTTCAGAAAAGTCTCTACAAACATGGTAGGAACAAGCTGCCCCTTGCTGTGCTCTATCTCCCTGAATGGACTTTAAGGAATGAAAATTAGCATATTCCCTTGGACACACCAGTGATACCTATAACCAGTCTTGACCCATAGGCTTTCCTACAGATGGATGCTGCGCAGGCTAGATAGAATTCATCCTGGTTCAGTCTGGTTTGCAAAAGTAACTCTTCTCTTGTATAAAAACCAAGCAGAGGAACAAGCCCTTCAGGACCTATTTGTCTGGGCAAGCTGGGACAGGAGGACTAGCACAAAGGCAGCCTCAGCCCAAGGTGGACTCAATTTGGATCCATTCTGCTATGACAAAGATCTGGGAGTGTATAAGTGCTTGTATCACAGATAATTCTGGGCCATGCCCTGGTGAGGTCTAGGGTGTAATGGAGTTAGTTCATTCGAGGGCTGCCGAGGGTTTATAGATCTTGCTGTAAACCCTCTGGCTTTAGGGGCATCTGGTAAAAATGCACCAGGACTGAGAACTAAGTATGGATGTGGGGGCTTATTTTATTCTGTTGCAGATTGTAGAATTGGTCATTGAGTTGCTGGATTAATCTGATCCTGCTTTCAGACACAAGGCTGTGCAACCCAGAAGTCTGTGGGAGTCTGTACAGCCAGAGGCTATGCTGCAGCAGTGTGAGGTGAGTGAGACTTAAATGAGAACAGCAGATCAGCACCAGGGTTGTTCCTTACATAGTTAACTATTGCCTTTAGTGTGTTTCTTGGGACATGGCTTACAGTTAGAAGCTTCAGGTGCTGTGTTCTTTCACTGCTGTATATCAAATGCTATTGCTGAGGTTTCACTGAGCTGTGCTGAGTCTGGGTGGGGAGCTGGGAGTCATTCAAATGCTGAGGCATTTGACTAGCCAGCCCTAATATGGTCTGTGAGACTGCTGACAAAAATCCCTCCCCTGTCAGTAACTGAGAAAGGTAGCAAATTCTACATGGGAAGCCTAGTCCTGCAGCTGGCTGCACATCCTCTCTCAGGTGGGGTTCAGCCGTACCTTCCGTAGCTAGTGGGAGCAGACAGGGCAGGGTGCACTCAAGATGTGGTTCCCTCCAGATGTGTTAAGAAAATACTAAACTTAGCCAAGGAGAGACCACTTTTCATGCGAGGCCACACTTATTTTTTGATGCTTTGGTTGAGAACATCTCAGAGGAGTGCTCCTGTTTGCCAGGGGGAAGCTTAGTCTATGTCTAGACTACAGTGTAACACTGGCCACTGGCCTGTGAATGGTACTTGTGCACAACTTGTTTTAAACAGCACATATTTATGTTTTCAGAGCCCTGTTTTTAACCTTTCTAGAATATGCTACTACTGGCAGCCATCCACTAGCTCTGCTTCTTTGGGGGCTTAGCTACAGCGAATCACACTTAGAGAATAGGCCGTGTTCTTGATTGCTGAAACATTGCTTTTCTGCAGTATGGGATTTTTAAAGTGCAAATATTTGCAGCTTTCCCAAACCCACAAAAACACTGTTTATCAGTGCCCTAGAGATCAATGTTTAAACCAAAAAAATTAGTGCAATCAGCAGGGTGTTTTGCCTTAGGAGAAATGTATTTTAGAGGCAAACTAATTGCTTTGTGGTTACATATATACCTACACATGCACACACAACTATGAAACTCCAAAGACATGTCTTAAAATATACATTTTAAAGCTGTGATAGAATGAGGTTTTCATGGAAGATTACTGAGCTGACATTTTTATAAATAATATTTGAGGCCTCAAATAAAACTTATTTGCTTCCCATCTCAAGTGTCTGCCAAATACTTCTGATTCTTGGGAAACTAAAAAAAAGTGATAGGCCCTATAGTACTTCTGCTACCAGATTGTACAGTTGGATTCATTGTTTGGTTTTTTGTTTTGGGTTTGGTTTTTCTTTTCCTTCTCTTATCTGAAACACTGAATTCTCTTACTCATTTGTTCTTGAGTTTTGCCTATGTTGGACATTTTTACATTCTTGTTACACTGTAAGTTTTACTATAAATCATCCCTTGAAAATATCAAAGCAGCTTTCAGCACTGGTTTTGAAACAACTTGCTTTTAGTTCATGGTACAGCTCAAGCTTTGTTTTACTTGGAGCTCCCAGGACCTTATGATTAGGGTACCGCAGTCTCTGGCCTTTTCATGGGTTTTATATTTTAAATGTCTGTGTCTCACAGGACAATCCTAAGGAAGAAAAAGAGGCTGCTGCATGATACATCCACAAATGAACCCACCTGGGGATATGTAATGAGCACCCGGGCTCCTGTACCAATGACTGAAGCTTTAAAGTTGTAGCAGTAAAGCAGTGAAAGCATGTTCAAATTACTTCTTAAATTGTCCAGCTAAGAGGAGATTAATTAAAACATCGTAAACCATGGTTCTTGAAAAGGAAATGCAGAAGGCCCTGGTTTCTTGTTTTTACAGCAAATGTAGTACAGTGAGTTAGGTGATGAAGACTTCTGACCACAGCAAATTCCCAGAGGGAAGAGTCTTTACTCGTAGCAACAACAAAAAGACAGAAAGAAGGGTTTTCTAGTCTGCATTTTAAAGAAGCCTCTGGAAGCTTTGGTCACATTCAAATCAGATGTTAGTGAAAACGACTAAATATTATATGCATGAGCTTGGATGAATGTATGGGCTTGTTTGGGAAACGTCCCAGAAAAATGGATGCTTTGTAGTGTGATGTTAGGTTAATTCAGGAGAAATATTTCATTGTATTTATTTGGGGGATGGTGGTGTTTGCTTTTTTGTTTTTATTTTTACTGGAATTTGATGGTGCTGCAGTGCGGGGTACATGGGCTCCTCCAAGCTCTTTAAGAAATCAGTGATGTTTGATAACTGGAGGTGGGCTGGTCTGCTCTAAGAAGTAGGCAGCATTTGCAATGAAGTTCTGATGTAAAATATTTCTTTTGTATTTGTCTTTTTTCTCCCATTCTGCAGAATGAAAGCGATTTTATATAGTTCCACATTTTATGGGGGCTTAGATTCAGGGAATCACAGTGTAGGACTCTCATTTCATCAACCATAATTTTAAAAGTACTTTGCCCACTGTGATAAATTATGCATCACTACAGAGGCATGAAGGCCCAGGAGTGCAATGTGGAAACAGCTGTAAAGTGTTTAAATAAGTGTAAAAAGTTACCCAAACAGTCCTTTCTTTTCTGTGATAATGAATGCAGGTTGAGAATAAAATAAGCTAGAAAAGAATAAGTGAAATCTGCATCTATTGCAAAACTAAGCATAGCTAAAACCAACCTATAGCTCGCACAGGACGCAGGGGAAGTATCTTAGGCTCAGTGGTGAACAGATTCATATATTTTTTTTTAAAATTATTATTTATTTTTATGGTTTTGTGGGGTTTTTTTCTTCTTTTGGGAGAGGTTTTGGGGGTTGGGTCGATTGTTTTGTTTTGTTTTGGGGTTTTTTTTTTGGCCTTTATCCCCCAGCTACATAACAGATCTACTGCCTTAGTGGAAGCATGCTGCTACGGGTTTACACAAGACCCTTTACCAAATGAACTGTGTTCTCCTCCATGACAGCTCTTGTTACTAATTCACCTTGCACATTGTCAAACTATTAATATAATATTAATAAATGCAGGATAGATAGCAATCTTGCACTTTTCCCAGCGAGATGAACTGGATAGAATTGAGGTATTTTGTGATGCCTGACAAAGAAAGTGTATGCATATGTCTACTGAATCCTAACAGGGTTGCAAAGGAACAAAATAGAGGGTGAAGACAGTCGCTTAATGCAGTTTTAAAGGAGACAAATTGGACTCCTGTGCTGCCAGAAAAATCAGCTACTGGAACTATTCTAATCTCTTGTGCCGAACATTTCACCTGTATTACGAGTCTTTCCACCGTTAATGTCCTTGAACATGGCATGTATTGTGCACTTCTTGTTCCTGCTTGCTTTCTATGCACAGGCCACATCACCAATAGCAGCTTTCAGAAGGGGTGATGAGAAATGAATTGATGCAGGGTGGAAGTGGCAAAAACTTTTTAATTCACTGATTCTTATAGCATGTGCTGGGAGCTCTGGCTAGTGGATGGCATGGTAACACCTCTATTTGTAGACTAATATTCTTTGCTGATTTTTGGAATATGAGTATGCTTTTTAAAATAAGTAAAATAAAATAATTAATATTTTAAATATTAAATATATTATTTTAAATAAAAATATTATTTTATAAATATATAAAAATAAATAATATTTATTTTAAATATTTATTAAAAATATTTAAAATAAATAAAGCTTCAGCTAAGCATACGTGCCTATTACAGTGGGACACAGCAAGATAACCTTGCACAGAGTTGCTATGTCAATCTGCTCTAAAGCTGCAAGTTATTTTGTTACCATCAGTTATTTCCCATGGTCATCATGAAGATGTATTTATTAATGACATTCACTAATAATGTTATTAATGTGTGATACTGTGGTCTGAGAATAAGTAATCTCATCCTTTCAATTTGCTTCTGGTGCGAGATTAAAAATTTCAAGGGAGCCGTAGCTCTTAGGCAGTGTTGTTCCCACATTGGTGCTGTGGCATCTGACCAACAAAGATATACCAGTGGGTAGCTGTGAGCTTTGCAGGTCTGCGGTTGTGAGATATGGCACAGCAAGAACCACTGACCTTGAATTTGCTCATTTGCTTTTGAATGCAGCTGGCTGTCAGACCCACCAAGCAACATCTCTGAACCATGAGAAGCCCCCTTGCTTTCTGCCTGTGAACTATTCCGAGCTCCCTTCCACCAGCTCCTGAAGATAGAGAGCATGTGTCTAATGGCTCCTCACTAAAATCTTAGCACAGCAGAACAGGAAAGGGAAAAATAATATAGGGAGGCCTTCTGTAGGTATTCTGCAGGCTCTTCTTGCCAGAGAGCCAAAGAAAGCCAAAGCATAAGCAAAAATCAAGCCAGTTCACACCAAATATGGGCAAAAAATACAGAGGCGCAGCTACACAACATGCTATTGCCTTGAAGGAAAGAAAAAGACTTATTCTTTTTAATCTGTGCAGAGAAACTGAATTCCAGGGGAAAAGCACTGATAATAATCTTCTATAAACCCCAGATTAGAGTCCAGACAAAGTAGGTTTTTTCTTGTTCTCTAAACAAGAAATTTATTAGCCCACACAATGCTTTCAAAAGAGTCTCTGACCAGGTAATTGGAATCCAAAATTCTGCCTTCAAGGTTTTGTCATATATTATTCCCTGTTTGTTTTTTATCATTCAAGCTCAGACACTCCAGTGATAAACTGTTTGCTCTGTGGCCTTGCAGTGGTACATGGAAAACTTTCCATTACTGTATTGCTGTGGAACAGAAATAGCTAGGTATGTCCCAAGCAGCTTTTGAAACCTAGTTTGGATCCTGATGAAAAGAGGCATTGTTCAGAGGCTCATCACTGTCTCATACAACTTGTTTGTTTCTCTTTAAATGTGTTACATGAAAGAGCGTGAAATGCGGGGAAGAGTTTTTATTTCATGTTCTCTTGATAGCTTTTAGAGGGGCAGAATGCTGTGCAGCTCTTGAAGAGAATTTTTTTCAGCATTATGCAGGGGGGGATTTGTCTCCCCCCACTTTATCCCACCTCCCTCCCCCCAGTGCTGTACTGTGTTGAAGGATAGACAGATATTCCCTCTTTTTCAGGAAGTAAAATTATCTTTTTGCACTAATTTTACCCTGATGTATTGAGAAATGGAGTTCTTCCTTCTGGAGTTTTCTATAGGCAAAATTCTCTGGTGGTCCAAAGTTACTCTTGGTGCCAGTATTTCAGATACAGAGAGAGGAGAGAGATCGCTATTTTCTGTCTCCAACATTGAAATTGGAGCTGATTACATATCTTTCTTCTGACCAAAAATTCTTGGTGAATTTGCATGAAGTCAAAGTGCTTTTTTTCCTTCTTTGAAGGACACCTTGAATTCCCATCTCTTCCTTTTTGTTTCACTGGGACAACATAACTCCTAGGACTAAAAAAGACCGAAGTGGCTATAGCAAACAGATAGCTAGCTGATTCTGTAAGAATTACTTGAGATTGTATTAGGCTACTCCTCATTCTCCAGACAGAGCTGGCACTAAACAATTATTATTGTGGTTTAATCTTTAAGAAATAATTCTTTGTATTATATATATAAGGGCAAGAATACTCATGAGTATTTTTTTTTCCCACTGTATGGATGCATTTTAAATGAGTTTCAAGAAAATATTGATCTCAGAAGTAAACTGTAGCAAAAGGGCTTGAGGAAAAAAAATGAACCGTTCCATGGTTGGTGAGAAAACATGGAATTTTGCACCTTCAAGGAGTAGGCAAAAGATTCTTGCTGGATTTGGGTTTCCACATAAACTAAGTAAATGCTAGTCTTGTAGTAAATCTATTAACAGAAATATTGTCCCCATTAGCAGTCTCAATAGAGAAAGAATACTCAGACAACTGATGCTAGACAGACTAAACCTCCTACCTCCCAAATGACTTCATCCAGAAGCATTTGCAGAAACTGTGTGCATCACTGTTCAATTTTACCCACTTTCTGAAAAATCTGAAGGCTTAAGTCCTTAGGTGATCCAGATTACTTCAGCGTTATTCTACCATTCTTGCCATCTGTAACCTCCTAGAGACACGAGAATTTTGAATTCCATTGGTCAAACAGGAAAAAGCTGAACAGATATTTCTGTATAAGGGACCTCATCTGTATGGATGCATCCTATGCCTTGCCAAGCATCTTTTTAACATAGATCATCTTCTCAACTATGCCTCTGTATGTCTTGTTTGATCCTAATTCTGTACCTCCTGCTCTGCCATGCACAATAAATGTCTGTGTTATACAACTCACCTAAGCCTGTCCTTATCTGTCATTAAACTTGGACTGTTTACCTGTATTTCATAAACTTCAGAAGCCTGCAGAGACCCTGTGGCATGGCAACATGGCAGTATAACCCCACCTTCAGGGCTAGACAGGGCTGTATCATAGCTTCTAACACTGTGCTTTTCCATACCCAGCGCTCTCACAGCCAGGGTTTCCAGGAGATACCCTATCAATGGCTTAGAACCAAGCCCTATTCACAATGAACCATGGAAAGGAGAACCCTAAGATAAATACCCTTAGGAGGAAAAATACTTCAGCACTCCAGAGCTTTTGAATCGGAAACTTGAAGTTCTTGTTATGATGGATTCAAGGTTTCCAGCTGTGACACTGTGACCTGATGTTTCATTTCAGTGATGTCACTTCATAGGAAATAAGCAACTTCAGAAGTTTCCCAGGACATCATAATGCTGTTTAATAAACAAACTGTGTCTTTAGATAATGGCTCTGAACTCTGAACAGTTAAAAAGTTTTTGTACATCTCCTGGTAAGCTCAGTTTCTGTGAGCCCCTCAGTCAAGTCTGGGAAACCATGAGGATGTTGGTCAGGTGTCTTTCTCACCAGCTCCCGGGTCCCTTACTAGAGGGTTAGAGAAGCCACATCTGGGTGACCAAACAGTTCTGAAGTTTAAGGCAGATTTTGGGATGTTGGGGGGATAAAAAAGATTGGAGGATACAAAACCTCTGCAAAGACGAGGAAAAAATCTTGCCTGACTGACTCCAACAGGGCTTCTGAGTTCTGCTTTTAGCAAACGCTTTTCCTGCACCAAGAAGTCTCCCTCTGAACCTGTTTATGCCTGGTGCAGACAAAGCAGAAAATTGAGTTGATTTGAGATTGTAAATAGCTTTATGAACATCTCTTGCCCTTGCCAGAGGAAATGCCACAGTTCGCTTTCTGGAGCATGGAGGGATTCCTAGGAAATCAAAGCTGGTATGTCTCTGAAGAGTACTTCATTGGTGGCATAGGTGCACTGTGCAGCCAGCCTCCCTCAGGAGCTGCCAGCAGCTGTCTTGCAGGCACTTGGAACTAATGAAAAAAGTACAGGTAGAAGGCAAAGATAAGCAAGGTAATTTCTGTACCTGAAAGTCATGCTATTAGAATGGTATTTAGGATGACACTTGGACTGAGTTATTTTCTTCCACCTTTGCCTACAATCAGAAAGTTGGTAAGAGGTAATGTGGCTGGTTGTAATGTTTCTTGGTCCAAGCAGAGAAACTGTGCTGGACTGAAAGTGGGGCTGGAATGACACAGTGGTGTCAGGAGGGAATGGGAAAACAAAGAGATGAAATGGAATGATTTTTGGTTTGCTTGTTTAAAAGCAGATTGCATTTCTGGAGGTTGCTGAAGGCTGATGGGGAAAGGAAATGCAAGCACAGGATGAAGGATGAAGAAGGCTGTATGGTGAGGGCCTCTGCTTAATGACATTTTCCCCAGCCAACAAAGACGACAGTCTCAAATTTCTTAAGCAGCATTTAACCTTGTTTTTCTCACAGCACTGAGAAACTGAGTCCCCTCCATAGCCCCCACTTGTTTAACTATGTCCTATAAAATATTTTGCTTTTACCCCTACATGTAACCAAAAGCAAGGAACAGTGTTCTGGTTTTCTTTTTTAATTTATTTTTATTTTTTTAGAAGACTTCAGATGAATATGGAAGAATGTCTACAAAAAGCAATATTAGTGAGGAAGGGGGAACTATTTTAATAACTAAGGAATACTTATTTTCTGGGGACAAATTGAACAAAAAAGTAGGGCAATTTCAGTGGTGAGAACCTGCCACCGTCTTTGAAGAAGACAGAGTTTTAAGATGGTGCATTATGAAGAAATGGATTGTCCGGTTAGAAAATCCTAAAGCCTGTAGCCAAGATGCCTGGAAACATTGGACACTGTGTTGTGCAAATAGTGGAAAATTACCAGCATGTTCCAAAGCAGCATTGCAGCTCCAGAGCGAGTCCAGGGTCTGAGGGAGGGAGGACGGCGGATGCTAGTTAACCTTGGATGAAATTGTATTTGAATGTGCTGGGGACTTTCTGCAACAGGAACTGATTGTATCTTGTGTATAGATAAAAGTAGATGGTCAGAAACGTTTCTCTTCTGGTGAAGGTTTTTTGTCTGGAGCTGTAATTTACTGCAAATCAGCAGAGTAACTTTTTTTTTCCACTGAAGATTACAATGTAAGAAGAAATATAGAGACGCTTTTATAGTCGGACAAGTTTTCAGGGCTGTAACCATGGAGCCCTATGCTTTGGTGTTGTCATGATTAACCTCTTCACTGCTGTCAGAAAGCATGTGTAACCTGGCAATATATTTCTCCTGACTATATTCCCCCTTTTAGGGATTATTGCTTTGGGTTTCTGCCTTGCTCATATAGAGTATCCTGCAGGAAAATGCTTTGTATAAGGGGCTTTTTCAGGCCTGCTGTGGCCATGGAAATATTTGTGTACCTCACTTCTTTACATCCCACTTTGGAAAGAAAAAGGGCTGCCAGAGGAGGCATAATAAATAATACTAACTGAAATTTGGAGAGGGTGGTACACTTCATATTCCAGAATTTATCCCAATCTCTAGTAGCTGGAGATTGGATTTAGACTTAAAGTATGTGGGATAGGGAGGGTGATGTTCTCTCACACTTGCTAATCGGCAATTCCATTAACTTTTTCTTATTTGTTAACCCATAGAATACAGCGCTAAAGAAGAAGGATTTTTCTTTTCAAACACTTTTAAATGCCTTTTGATTCTCCCTGCTGGATTCAGAGCCCCAGACAGTGCTTCTGCTGATCCATTTTAAAGTGCTTTTAAAGTCAGTGGAATTACAGACATGACCTGTCTAAATGTGAACAAAACTTGACCCTTAGGCTGCAAAATTTGCCACACTTATTTTCAGCTGCCTGTATTCTGAAGTACTGTGTATGCACAGCTATATATGTACCAGCATGGAAATGTGCCTTTTTCTAGCTCTCGGTGAACAACTTCGCATTCCTGCTTGTCAAGCTCCTTTGCTGGAGTTGCTGTGAAAGGGTCACTCAACTGAAAAAAACAGAGTTACCCAGGCTTTTATTTACTGATTTTCAGCTGTTACAACACTGTTCATTCAGTCCCAGGCTAATAAAGTCCTGAAGAAACATTGCTATGAATAAGTTCTGACCTAAGTGTTTTCTCGTTTCATTTAAGCTTTTATAAAATCCTGTTCAAACGACATTCTAATGGAAATAAAGCATTAAGACTTAATCCCTAGTGGAAGTTACCCAAACAAAACATTTAGTAGAAGCAGACATTTCAAACTGCTTTCACTGATGGGCCAAGATCAGAGGAACTTTTCAGGATTTCATTTGCACCTCACCCTGGGAATTACATTTTCTGACATTCAAAACAAACTGCAGCAAAAGATAAAAACTAGAAACACTCTGAAAAGGAAATGCTTTTTCCAGCCTAATACTATCGCCGGGGAAGTTCACCTGTGTTTGTTCTTTCAAATGCAGTGTGAGGGCTTCTTTCCATCACATTTTGCTGTACCTGATGAGGCAGTAATCACTGTTACTCTGTCAGAGGTACATAAGGGTGGAGGAGAACCCCTTTTGGCCCTCCATGAACATTTCATACAACACAGCAAATTCAATTAAATGTAGTCCTGGAACTGCAGAAGCGTCCAGTTACTGAAATGATTCTAACACCTCCTGACTAAAGATCAAGTTCTCTGCTTATAAGCACATTTTTCTGTGGTGATATGTCCAGACAAACAGCTGAGCTTTTATTTCCATGTAACACTTTTGCATTTGTCAAATATTATGGGGCTCTTTTCCATATTTTTGTGCGTAGAAGAGCATGGCTTCTTCTCCTGGGCACTGGCAGTACTGCCAACACAGTTAGTCCCATTACTTATACCTCAGTTTGGGTGAAGAAGGGTTACAGCTAACGTCAGTTTGAAAACTTAAACTGGAGGGACACTGACATGCTTGTTATTTCAGACAATACAAGCTTTTTGCTGGTACTGCATTTAGGCCTGCATTATATTGGCCATTGCCTCTTTGCTATACCTTTCTGATCTAACTGCAGACTGTAAAAAGCTTTCAGCCAGAGCAATCTTGGCTCAATAGAGGAAGATCTGGGAGTCTGCAGCTTATGCGTACAACTATTCTGGAAGAGTTCTAAAAAAAATTTAGTTTGGCCTTTTTTTCTCCCTGGTGTTTAGTAATAATAAAGGCAAGAAAGCAAGATGCTGATATATGCCTATGAAACTTTAGCCTATCTTTAGGGTTTCTTGCATAGATTATTTAAATGTTGCTCTAAAAAGCTGTTTTTGTTGGTCCTGGAGCCCACACAACAGCCTCAAGAGATATTTCTTATTTAATCTTGTACATAGAATTATTTTATACATAAAATTAAGGCTTTTTCTACCGCCAGAGTTCAACCTAAAAGCTGCGTGCCCACCAGTCATTCCATTCCAAAACTAACTATGCTTTTCCTTTGAACTCTAGTTCTGGGTGACTGTTTTTTCCTGGCCTTTAAAACTGACCCTTGGAGTACAGCATACCATCATCTTGCACTGCATCATGCCACAGAAAGCTTGGGATGGAGTTAAATGTTATGTCGGTCAGTGAAAAAAACAAGCTTTTCCCAACAATTATTTTTTTTCCTGTGGTAATCACTGGTGACTTTAAAAAAACAAGCTGTGTTTGGATTCAAAAGACCAGCTCTCAGAGGAGTTAATGTAATGGCCATGTTGCAGAAGGCCAAGCGTTCTTTCCTAGTTTAGTCCTTGCTTAAATGCTTTCTTCAAAGCCAAGTCTGCTTGGATGTATTCTTTGGTATTTGAATGTTAGGAAATGGAAAATTAAAAATAATAATGAAGGAAATTCCCATCTGGGAAATCTGTTGTGTATTCAAAGCACCTTTGGTTGCAAGCTTGCACTTTGTGGCCTTGACGCACATTGTACCTAGAGATCAAGCTTGGATTTGAGTTTTCCCAAGGTTTTTAGTGAGGGGAAGGGATGCCTGGAAGGGGATTAATTCAGCTCTGCTTAACTACATTATTCTCAGTAGTTCTTGTGCCTGGTCTGTGTCCAGATGTTCTCTTTTCAAAGGAAAGGGAAAACAGAGCTTGCCTTAAGTCTAGATGCAGGCCTAAGACCAGAATTCTCCCTTTGACTTCTGTGAAGAAAACAAGCATAGCAGAGAGCAAAGGTGAAAAATGGACAGTTCTTTCCCATCTCCTGTAGCTGATTATCAGAAATGGTCTGTGACTTGTGAGAGGGCATGTGGAAAGATCGCTGGTAGGGGAGTTTGATGAAACCTTCATGGAAACTGTAAGAAGGTTATTCAGCTCTCTTCTGGCATAGATAAAATAACAAGCATCACTGTCCAAAGTGTAGGTCTGACATTGTAAGCTGTATAGGCATAGTTTATTAGCAGCCAAATAAAAAACAGAGCTGGTGCTAATCTTCCTATGGAAGTGTGGGTCTAGGAGAGCAGCAGCCAAGGAAAGCTTACAGAGACATCACCCAGATTTATTTGAAACATGAAGCCAAGAGAGAGAAGGAGCGCTTGGTGTTTAGCTACTAGCTGGAAGGAAGATTGGCATCATGAACAAAGTGCTTCCTTGAGTGCCCAGTAGTGCTTTGCTTATGTGTTTTGTAAACAAATGCAAATGTTGAAAAGAGAGGAAATTAGCAGTGATGCAATGTTTTTGTAGGGGTAGGGTAGTATAAAAGCCTTCTCTCTGACTAATTAACCTAACAGGTAATAGGGTGCATTTGTAGCAGGCTCCAGATGTCCAAGAAGACAGGCTGCTTTCCTAGCTTCCCAGATAGGTACTGCTATAGTCTGTGCTATAACCAAACCAATCCACTGCAAAAGTTATAGCAGATCATGTCTCATAGTCACTTGTCTGCAGGTTATGAAGAACTGGGTGTCTGAGTTCACTTGAAAGCAATCCTCTTTGGTAACATTTTACCTCTTTCCCCTGTGATGCCATGCAATCCAAAAACAGGCCATAATTCAAATTTAAGAAGCAGCAAAAATCTTAGCTCTGGCTCTTCTCAACTTTATGTTAATTTTCTCTAATAATTCTTTTATATGTCCCTGACTTGGTGAAGGCCAAAATCTTGCACTTTTCCCAGAGATCATTGTAAGCATGTGCATGTATTTGAAGCTAATGAAACTGTTTTACAGGAAATGTGTCATTCCAATCTTATGTATTTTTATACTTAAAAACTGCAATTAGTCACCTTACTCCTGTATTGTTGGTCATGGCTGAGAGCTTTCTGGTAGTGTTCAGCAGCCAGGAAAGGGCAGTGTGGCTGGTAGGCCAATTTTCAGTACACTGAGTGCTCTGCTGTTTCTTGGTCTTTAACTGTGCTTTGTCACTGAACACAACTTGTGTTGCATTTGGCAGTTTTAAGCTTCCTTTTCAGAAGATCTTACTAGAGTTTTGCCTTCATATTTCTGTAAATTCCTATGATCTTTAGTTTTTCTTTCTTCAGGTCTTCCCAGTTACTAGGCGCTTGTTTGATCTGTGCCTTCACATCCCTGTGTCTCATTTAATTTCATAAGATCTCTGAGATCAGATATTTAGTTTTTCAACTTCCTCACAACTGTTGAAGATGGACTTGCACTTTCTCCTTGAGCCTTCCAAGTCACGAACCACATCCTCAATTCAAATGAACTGATACAACTTCATCAAAATGCTTCATCTGAGATAGAGTGGTGCCGATCTAACTTTGCCCATGCCCAAAATTATATTGCAGAGCTTTTCTTGGTGTTCTTGGGCTTCTGGGAGGCCGCTGCTGGTGGTTTTTTCCAGCTGCAGTGTTCCAGTGACACTGTTCCCTCTTTCAACCCACAGCACCACAGCCTGCCTGCCAAACCTCAGGCAGAGGCATCGTGTTGGTCCAGAGGCCACTGCAGAAAGCTGGCTGATTTGTTGTTGGCTTTGGGGTTTTATTTCTCAATGGGGGTGCCTTTTTGGAGCTGGAGTAAACATATTCCCTTCAAACTCATAAAAACATGCCCTTGTTTCTTGGGGCTCGTCACCTTTTGAACGCCTTGTATTAAACATAATGAACTCGTCTGAGGCTGACCCAGAAAACTCACAGATCTATTTCTCTGACTTATGAAAGTCCTATCCCTTCTGCTAGCTCTGAGTGTGCTTTCTACCAGAGCCAAACTGTTGTCTCTGCTGGTTGTCAAAGTATTTAGCACTATCCTGATAGGGGGGGTTATGGGATTTATTTATTTATTTTAATCTTAAAACAAGTGTGCATTTCCTTCTTCTGTAGTTGAATATCATAAAATCACGTAACAGTTTGGGAAGGGACTTTTAAAGGTCTCATCTAGTCCAACCCCAATACAATAAGTAGGGACATCTTCAGCTAGATCAGGTTGCTCAGAGCCCCATCCAGCCTGACCTTGCATGTTCCCAGGGATGGGACATCTATCCCCTCTCTGGGCAAACTGTCCCAGTGTTTCACAACATTATTGTGAAAAAATTTCTTCCTGATGTCCAGCCTGCATCTCACCTCTTTTAGTTTAAAACCATCATCCCTCATCCTACTGCAACAGCCCTTGCTAAAAAGTTTGTCCCCATCTTTCTTATAAGCCCCCTTCAGGCACTGGAAGGCTGCCACAAGGTCTCCCCAGAGCATTCTCCAGGCTGAGTAACCCCCACAACTCTTTCAGCCTTTCCTTATAGGAGAGGTGCTCCAGATCTCTGACCATTTTTGCTACCCTCCTCTGGACCCTCTCCAACAGGTCCATGGCTTTCCTGTGCTGAGGGCTCCAAAGCTAGATACAGTACTCCAGGTGGAGGTCTCACTTATCTTTATGCAAAAGTTATTCCCTGTTGGTTATTTTGCATGCAAAACTATGTGAATTTTTCCCCCTTACTTTCCATGTAACCACAAGTGTCTGTTGATGACGGTCTACTGAGAAAGTTAATTCCTTATTGCAGGGAAGCATTGTACTTCTGCAGTAAATAAATCTTGCAAAATAATCCACTCACCTAGTGTGATAATCCTGCCACTTGACCTAAGAAAGTGGTGCACAATACAACATGTGTTTTGCAAGGCTTGTGGAGGAGCAGAAGCAGCACAACAGCTATCCTCTGCAGTGAACTGCCTTATACTTGCTGCTGGCTCTTTGAAACAAGTAAGTACGTTAGAGAAAAATAGAGAAGAACATGATGCATAATCAAACTTTTTAATGTCTATGAGCAACCAGTGTGAAGTAGCAGTGAAAATCCTGACATGCTTTTAGAGCACACCAAGCGGGACGTTTTTGGTAGAGATATCTGAGCCATTCTATATGACAAAAAGTTTCATGTACAGCTGAGATCACCTGGCTTTTAGAAAGCTTAACACGAACTCATGCAGGTGCAGATGAGGATTAGCAGGTTGGCTAGAAGAATGGGGTGGATTAAACATTTTCCTATTATTCCCTACAAAGAAATGAAGATTTGTTAAACCCAGTGGGCAAATGCTTATAAGGGGATAGGACAACAATTTATAAATGGACTGGAGGGTTATGTATGAATTATAAGACATGTAAGAGGATAACATTAACCCCAGATCAAGCATTTACTACCTGGTTAATTTAGGCTGGAAACTAGGAGGTTCCTGAACGCTGACAGAGTAGAACTCCAAATAGGACTGGAGGGAGTGAGGAGTTTAAATTACTGGGAGGTTGAGCATGATAAACCCTATGGAAGGGATTGTGTAACTGATTTGGAGAATTCCTGAAGATAAGAAGCCATGTATATCTGCAAGGTTCAAAAGCAAATCAGATCACTGCTTGTACTGTATTTATTTTTTGGTAATCCTGTGCTAAGACTTCTGCCCCTTTCTTGTAGGGAGCAGTAGAGATTTGTCCCCCTAAATTATTTAACAAACTTTAAGTTTTCTTGTATATTGCAGGGATCTAGCACATCAGTGCTGCCTTCAGTCTCTCTTTTGCTGTCTGCTTACTACAGCTGTTTTTTTTATCTGAGCTGCTACTTCGGTCCTTGTCTGGTTATGAATATTGGGCAGTGTGGAAGCGTATGCCTACCTGGACATCTGTCACAGCTTTCCCTGGGCTTGTAGGAAGCCCTGCTGCAGGACCTGCATCCCAGTTTTCCACTCGTGCTAAAGGGAGACACGGATTTCTTTTTCCCTCAAAAGGTGCTGGTAATACAGCAGTGTTCCCCCATCCTCTGTTTACACAGGCAGTTTCTCTCTTTAAAGGCTATTTATTTTTTGTTTTGAACATTTCATGAGACACATTGCTGTTTACTCAAGCAAAGGCCTGGAGTACAACTGAATGCTTTTCATGCTGTACTGGATGAATAAAGACCTATTTTGCCTCTGTTATTCCTCCTTTCTGGTGTATTGCAAAAAAAATACGTATCATGGGAGAGAAGTACTCTCTGGATTCCTAAAATATTCTTTGTGTTCCAGTGTTATGGCAGAGCCCTGTATGTAACTAATGGTAGCAGGAGTGATCCTGCAAGGAGCAGAGTTATTTACTTCTTTGATGGTTTTTGCACAGAGGAAATGGCTATGAAATTTCAGAGAGTACCAGTCATACCTTTATCTACCAATTTACTTTGCTCAATAGTGCATGCTTCATTCATTTTTTTTCTGCAGAGACTGGTGTTTAAAAGCACTTGCTGTGTAGCCAGCTACTGCATATGCTTTAAGCTGAGGAACAAAATCACACTGCCAGCCGCAAGGGCTTGCTGCTGTACTTTTCCTTGCAACCTTTAACAAATTCAAACCATTGTTATTGTGCATAGAATCCAGCAAGGTTATAATAATCATTGAAGAGGGCGGTTGGTTTGTGTTTAATTTGGATTTTGCCATTTTAGGGCAGACAGGAAAGATATTTATGTATTTTTTTTTTTTTTTAGGACAGGAATAATCTTTTCTGTTTACATTTGTGGAGTGAGCACAGACAGGTCCATGCAGTGACTGCGACTCCTGTACCACAGTGCATGAGTGTTTGTGTTCTTACTTTTCTCATCCTCATCACATTGATCAATGAATAAGCAGGTTTCATCTGATTGAGATGTCTAAATAGTTAGGAACCACTGCAGCAGAAAGAAATCACATTTCTTCTGAGCTGCAAAAATCCACCTCCCCCAAGTCTTGCATTCTACATCTCAAATTTCTGCCAGTAAGATTAAATAAATAAAAGAAATTTAAAAAACCCTCTAGATTTAACAGGTGCATTTTTTCTGAGCCCACCACTAATATGCTTCCCCCCCTTTCAGTAGTCCCTGCCTTTCTGCTGCCTGCATACACACTCTCGTCTTCCACCAAACTACCATTAGGGCAAAAAACAGTGTGTGCGATGCCTTGTTTTGGGCTACACGTGTACTCCCTTACCAGACTCAGCAGGAACCTGCTGATTCCCTGCTGCAGCCTTTCCCTCAATAGAGGCATTTACTGGTATCTTCTCTCCTTATGCAGATCTCCTACAGCACTGTAGGAATTTGGGACCTTCCAAATCCATTCATCAAATGCGGCTAAAACTGCCTGTTGTGTTAGGAATACATTAGGAAAGGTAAAGCCGGACAGATATACAGCACTATTGTATAAAGCCTATTTAATCAGCAAAGCACTCTAAGAAGACTGGATTTCCAGTTGTAATATATACAGACAGATATGTATTCCTACCCAGATATAGAACAGTAGCTCTGAAGAAGTGCTGCTAACATGCATTCTGCAAATAGAAAATTGGTGAGGAATGAAGGAGAGGCTCCTTTGACTGCCTTCACAGCAGGCAGCACCGTCATATCACACCTGGGTGCTGCTGACATTGTTTTTCTTAGAAGTGCTAATGAAATATTTCGTGGTCAAAAAAAAATAAAAAAATTGGGAACCCAGAATCCAAAGGGTTTGAATCCAAAGGGTTTCAAAACTTTACTGTATGTGCCAAATATTTCCAGCTGTTATTGCCTTTCGCTTATTTCCCACAGCATCTTGGCCTGGGTCTGCTAGTGATCTTTCTTCGTTGATGGCATGAGATGTTAGCTGAGCCAATGTTTATGCTGCTCAGAAAGCTATTCCTCAAGCCTTACTTCATTAATGATTTTAAAGCTTGTTAACATATTTATCTTCAAAGGATGGAAGCCTTTAAATAATTTGGATAGTGTTCATATAGATTTTTGATAATGAGTCTGTTATAAACTAGGAGCCATCACACATACTTCAGTTGCTTCTTACTGAGAGGAATAAGATCAGACTGCATACATGGGTGTCTTAAGCAGCATTGCATCTGCTAACTCCAACCCATTGAGTGTTTCTAATGTACAGCTTCTTCAAAAGAATACAATTGCTAAGATATCTGACACTGGAAAATTTGGGAATGGTTTACTATAGCTTCCGAGATCATCCATGGATTGCCTTGTGGTATAGCACAATCTTGTGAGTGGTTCAATTTAATTAAATCTAGAGCAATAGGAGATATCTTGCATATTGTGGGATCAGCTGCTTTCTATCATGAGACTTTTATAAAGTTGTACATGCAAAGCAGCTGCAAAGCGTGTTTAAATTTTCTCAAATATCAGCCTTAAATATGGGGCTTTCTTAAAGAGTTGATGTCAAGCTGCTCAAGTTACTCAAACCCACAGTCTGGTTGATTGACTGCTTTTTGTTGTTGCTTTGGTTTTAAAATATTCAGTAGAATGGAAGGAAGTTTTTGCTTTAATTTGATTTTCCACCAATCACATTTATGCTGCTTGCATTTTACATTAGTTTTTGTTTTGGTGATGAGAACATCCTACTTGGTTGTTAATTGCTGTAAACATTTACTTAGCACTCTGCAGTTGAATTAATCTCTCTAATGCTGGGTAAGTGTTATGTGTATTTTAGAGCTCAGGAGCGTCGATGAGACATACCTAAGGCCATAAAGCATGTCAGTAGTGTAGATGAGGATTTAATCTGAGAACTTTTCCGTGACTCACTGTATTTAATGTGCTAGTAGTATCAGTCTGTGGGTTTGTGTACGAGCCAGGATTTGCAGTATTATAGAGATGACATCTTTCTTATTGTTCTAAAGCAGCTCTTTCAGGTTGTGTTCATTCTCCTTTGAGAAGTGGACATTTTGAAAGCTTGCTTCTACGTAACTGAAATGTTAACTTGAAAGGAAGTCAGATTTACAGCTAAAGCAAAACAGAAACTGCTTCAGTGTCAGCCCTAGAAGTTAGACTCCAAACGGGGAAAATTACCCTCTGCATTCTCCCAATTGCTGGGCATAGACGCCCTGCTCTCTTCATCAGTTGCCTCTCTGCAGGGACCCCCATAACCAACTTGTGTTGCTGAATCCTGGAGATGCTCCCCATCTTGCACAGCAGAGCTATAGGAAGTACAGCGAGGAGGAATCCTGAATCCCATCCTGTGTGTGATAATGCTACCCCAGATCGAACACAGTCAGTGCTGAGCAGCCTCTGACCCAGCACAGGCAGACTCTGCCCAAAGAGCCACTTTCCACTCCAGCTAACAAAGGTGGCATGCTGCTTTTTCTCTTAAGAGGAGGAAAAAAACCTTCGTTTTGTTCTAAAAATGACAGAAACTTCATGCAGGAAAGGTGTCACTTCCTTTATTACCAGGAGCTCAGAGCTGGTAGAACAGAACATAAAGCACTGGTAGAGCTGAATTTAATATTAGACTTGTAACAGAAGGAGCAGCTCATGGGGATATAAGGTGCTTTTATTTTATGTTTGCATTCGGTGGTTGTGTTTCTGTTATTTAAGCTTCCTGACATGGAAATACTGCGAGGTTTACACTTGCAGCCTGGACTTTACCACTGAAATACATGACAATGGCCATGGCAGTTTTCCCTTTTTTTTTTCTTTCCCAAAAATACACTTCCGATCATGTATTACCTTTTTCTCCCTTTTTTTTTTCATCACCACCTTTCCCAGATGTTCCTAATGAAACTTAGAGCTCAAAAACGTAGAGGTCCCGTTTTGCAGCTGAACACCCCATTAGGTTTTTTATTTGAGTGAAGTAACAATGCCAACTAGCGGTCAGATCCTTCCTAGCGAAGAGACTTGGTATTCTGGCAAAAAGTTAAAATAATTGGAATAAAAATGTATGCAACTCATGACAGCTTTTATGACAATATCACTGTCCAGCTTTCTGATAGGGAAAATATTGTACCTATTGATTTTGTTTAATAAAGCATTTCAATTGGCAGTATAACAAGTGTATCATCAGATTAATGACGTGTTGTCCTTTGACCACACGTTAATGCAGTAGCCTGCTTTCATATTTTTCCAAAATTAATTCATCCCACTCATAATCTGATCACCTGTGCTAATGGTTCCAAAACCAAAGAAAGGAGTATGTACTACCTCCATCTTGTTTCACAGGAGTAGCTGAGTTACCCTTTCCTAAACTGTGGCTAAACACTCTGGCTCCTGTTTGAAAGTCCATGGTTGTTCTAACAACAAGCAACATTCTTCCAACATCACTGAAAGCTTTTTTTGCCTTTTTTTTCTTGTTTTTCTTCATGTTGTTTAAATATTCTTTTTATATCAAGATAGTTAGATTTTTAGGATGAATATGTGAATATTACTGCCTGTAATCTGTACACCACTATCTAAGTTTAAATATAATTTTTCTGTGTTAAAGAGTTAAAACTTTTTAAAGGAGCTATTTGGATTTTTTGGTTTTAGCTTTTGGTGTTTAGTTTTTGTTGCTTGGTTGTTTGTATGCTTGTTTTTCTGTCAAAACTGTATCCTTCCTATAGTTTTCACCCAGCACTCAATTGTTTTAGAAAACTCCCGAGCTGATTAACAAAGGCAACTCACTAGATGATGCAGGGAAAGGCACAGATCAGGAAGACAGCTCTCCAAGTTCTACAGACTGGTTAAAATTAGGGTATCTTTTTGTTCTGCATCAGCTATGTGTTTCCAGAGTCTGCAGTCTATAGGTGCTGTGTCTTTGCTATCCAAGTTTTCTTGATGCACAGGACTTTTAGCAGCAGTCTCATGTTGGGGTACACTATTCTTTTAGTGTTAAATTATGGGAGGCATTCCCTGGAGTTTCTCCTAGAAATTGGCCTGACTACCCACCTGCCTGACTTTCGAAAAGTAAGCTTTCTACATGTTATCAGGTACTTACAATGATTAATTTTTCATTCCTATCAATTTTAAGCATATCTCCACTATTAATCATGTTTTATGGCTTCTTGAAGTAATAGCGATCTTCTATGTTCTGTGAGGCCAGCTGGCTTGTGTGTGCCTCTTGTTCCTTACAAATACAACAGTCACCTGTATTTTATTGCATCCAAAGTCAAATCCAGCTCACTTCTCTGATGCTTAGTGAACTTTGTATCAATACCTTGATTTCATGTGCTTAGCTGTGATGCTGAGATTAGGAGCTCTGATTCTCTTTGAGACACGGAAAAATGTGGATCACACTTAAAGGAAACATTCTGGGGCTGGTTTTGAGTTGCACTAAAGCTCTAACTCCTCCTTCGCCTTCTGGCAGGCTTCTGTAAATGCTGGCCTCTTCCACCATGGAATAACACAGACAGAAAGCTCCTCTCTCCTTTCTGCATCATCAGGTATTGGAGCCTTACCTCTGTAGCTATGAACCTTTCCAGTGACTGCTTATGGCACTGCTGAGTGCCAGAGTTGTACAAGAATCCTCATCCAAGAAGTCCTTCAGCTCTGCTTTCACTGCCCTGACAGATAAATACTGAGCTTTGGTGTTCAGAGCTTCAGAGCACCACGCACTCCAAGGCAATCCTGAAGTTCCCTGTGTGTTTCAGAGGACTGTGGGGATACACCACATTCTCTCACTCTTTGATACAGGTTTTCTGGGTTTCTCTGTCATTCTTCAGAATGCAGACCCCAGGGTCTTGATTTTTGTCCTCCTGTCTTGCTTGTTGAAGTGCTGGCAAACACAGAGGCCATGCTGGCAGTTACAGCTCATTCATTTACTTTTGAGGATCATTTACTAACAACCATCACAGAAACAGCTTGCTAACATTACTGCTGAATTTAGAAGTTCTCCATGTTGGCAGTTGCTCAGCTGTTTTCACCTGTTTTTTTTCTTTAACCATTAACTATGCCCCTGTTTGTTTATTTTTAATGAAGGAAGGAGTGGAAAAATTAATAACATCTGTCTCTAACCTGTATTGATACATGGATTTTATGGAGTTGGGAAGTTAGAGAAGAGAGAAAGAAAGAAAGAGGCTTATAAAAGGTGGAAGCAAGGACAGGCGGCCTGGGAAGAATACAGGGATGTTGTCCAGGAAGCTAGGGATCAGGTTAGGAAAGCTAAGGCTCACGTAGAATTAAACTTGGCTAGGGATGTTAAGGATAACAGGAAGGGATTCTATAGGTACATTGCAGATAAAAGACAGGCTAGGGACAACGTGGGCCCTCTCCACAAGCTATCAGGAGAACTGGCTACCCTGGATTTGGAGAAGGCTGAGGTTCTGAATGACTTCTTTGCCTCAGTCTTCACCTGCAAATGCTCTGACCACACCACCCAAGTCTTGGAAGGAAGACACAGGGACTGTGAGAATGAAGACCTTAGGCCCACTGTAGGAGAGGGTCTGGTTCGAGACCATCTTAAGAACCTGAATGTACACAAGTCCATGGGACCTGATGAAATCCATCCTGAAGGAGCTGGCAAATGAAGTTGCTAAGCCACTGTCCATCATATTTGAAAAATCATGGCAGTCAGGAGAAGTTCCCGATGACTGGAAAAAGGGAAATATAACCCCATTTTCAAGAAGGGGAAAATGGATGAGCCGGGGAACTGCAGACCAGTCAGCCTCTCCTCTCTGCCTGGCAAAATCTTGGAGCAGATTCTCCTGGAAGGCATGCTGAGGCACATGAAAAGCAACAAGGTGGTTGGTGACAGCCAGCATGGCTTCACTAAGGGGAAATCCTGCCTGACCAATCTGGTGGCCTTCTATGATGGGGCTACGGAACTGATGGACAGGGGTAGAGCAGTTGATGTCATCTACCTGGACTTATGCAAAGCATTCAACACTGTCCCACAAGACATCCTTGTCTCCAAACTGGAGAGACATCAATTTGATAGGTGGACCACTTGGTGGATAAAGAACTGGCTGGATGGCCACACGCAAAGAGTTGTGCTCAATGGCTCAATGTCCAGCTGGAGACCAGTAACGAGTGGTGTCCCTCAGGGGTCAGTGTTGGGACCAGTCTTGTTCAACATCTTTGTGGGTGACATGGACAGTGGGATTTAGTGTGCCCTCAGCAAGTTTGCCGATGACACCAAGCTGTGTGGTTCGGTTGATGTGGAGGGAAGGAATGCCACCCAGAGGGACCTTGACACGCTTGTGAGGTGGGCTGATGCCAACCTGATGAAGTTTAACCATGCCAAGTGCAAGGTCCTACACCTGGGTCGAAGCAATGCCAGGCACAGCTCCAGGTTGGGCAGAGAAGAGATTCAGAGCAGCCCTGCGCAGAAGGACTTGGGGGTGTTGGTTGATGAGGAAATGAACATGAGCCGGCTGCAGTGTGCGCTTGCAGCCCAGAAAGCCAACGGTATCCTGGGCTGCATCAAGAGGAGCGTGACCAGCAGGTTGAGGGAGGTGATCCTGCCCCTCTCCTCTGCTCTTGTGAGACCTCACTTGAAGTACTGTGTGCAGTTCTGGTGTCCTCAAGATCAAAAGGACATGGAAGTGTTGGAACAAGTCCAGAGGAGGGCCACGAGGAAGATCAGGAGACTGGAGCACCTCCCGTATGAAGATAGGCTGAGAAGGTTGGGTCTCTTCATCCTGGAGAAGAGAAGGCTGTGTGGAGACCTCATAGCAGCCTTCCAGTATCTGAAGGGGGCCTATAGGGATGCTGGGAAGAGACTCTTCATGAGGGACTGTAGTGATAGGACAAGGGGTAATGGGTTCAAACTTAACCAGGGGAAATTTAGATTGGATATAAGGAATAAATTCTTTACTGTGAGGGTGGTGAGGCACTGGACTGGGTTGCCCAGGGAAGTTGTGAATGCTCCATTTCTGGCAGTGTTCAAGGCTGGGTTGGACATAGCCTTGGGTGGCATGGTTTATTGGGAGGTGTCCCTGCCTATGGCAGGGGGGTTGGAACTAGATGATCTTAAGGTCCTTTCTAACCCTAAATATTCTATGATTCTATGATTCTAAGTAGACATTGCTTTCTGTGATGATTTCCATTTCTACACCAGAAAAGAGGATTCCAAAATCTATTTCCCTCACACCCCAGTTCTTCCTCCCTTACTTTCTTCCCTCTCTCTTGACCTTGGCATTACAAGCAAGTTTAAAGAGAAGGATGAGGGAGTAGAATGATGAAGCAGTTCTCAATCCACCATTCTTCTCCCCATTGTAGGCTTTCCTCTTCCCTTCCTGGCAGAAGAATGCTGCTTTCTTGCTTTTGGGGTTTCTCAGTTGCTAGGAATTCAAAATATTTGTGGCTTTTTAGAAAATAATTTTGGAAAATGCATCAGTGCTGAGGCCCTGGGCCTGGAAATGCCAAGTGTTACCTAAGCGGAATACTTGGCAGCCCAGCATGGCACTCTGTGATGGGAGATGAACCTGGGGCAAGAGGAGCCAAGCACCAAGGGTAGAAGGGCCCCCAGCTGTTTCTGAGTCAGTCAGGCAGAGGAGCAGTGCCTTGATTGCAGAGGGTCAGCTGGCTGCTGCTGGAGCCGAACATCTGTCCTTCAGGAGAAGCAGCCCACACACAGATCTCAGGGGCAGAGGGAAACCAGGGGCTACATGGAGAGGGGAGCAGATAAGGAGCAGAAATATTTTCCTGGTAGGAAGAAAGGGTTTTCCTAAAGAAGGATCAAAGCTGAGGGATGCCCAACTAGCCTTAACTTGTCATGCTTCCTCCTTTCAGACTGCTGTTTGAATTTCCGTTGCTCACAGGAATCTGGGCAAATGTAATTGCTTCTCCCTCCACCCTATGCATAACTATCCTACCTAACAGATTCAGAAAAGCATGATGAGCACAGCCAGGAAACAAGAAGACTTGTTGTAGGAGTCTCTGGAGTAGGAGTCTGTGGACAAAGAGCTCTTCACTGGGAAATAAGTGGAAAAAAACAGAGGAGTCGTCCCTCCCTCACATTGGTATAACATCCGACTCTGTGGAGTAACACACAAACCAAGGAATCCTAACATCTCTAGGGAAGGCTTAAGATATTAAAATTCCTGTTTTCTTTGGCATGTGAGAAAATTTTGTTTGTTGTTTTAAACTCGATATTTCAGCAATGCCAGCAGAAAAATTTACAAATCACATGTACAATAATAAGGAGGGTAGTGTCTGTGCACATGACATCTATGAGAAAGAATCTGGAGTGTTTGAATATGTCCTAGCCGTTGTTGTAAATAGGTAAGCTTGTTAGTGTAGTGCTCTTTACAATATATTGATCATTTGGCGGGCTTGTTTCTCCTCCAGAATTTGGATACCTGTTGTTGGCTGAAATGGCATTTTTTTTCAGTCATGGTGAATAGTCCCGTTATTCTCTAAGGAAAGAATTTTACATCATCAAGAAACCTTAGTCCAGCAGAAATTTTTCTTCCCCTCTCATGCCAACTCTCCTTGCTAACAGCTACACTGTGGTTCATGCTGCTTTGCTCCTTAGCACTGTCTGGCATTCTGAGAAAGTTCAGCTAAACCTACAGAGGATTAGTCACTTTCAGTGCTGGAAAAATGTTCAAGGATATACTCATAAATATTGCTGAGGACCATTTTGCAATGGTATACATGAAGGAATTCTCTGGTTGCCATCATAATGTCCTACAACTAGCACTTGGCTGCTGAAGTACAGTTGTTCATACATAGCTCTGGGGAAATTTTTTATGGCCTGTGTTGCAAACTTCTCAAAATCCAAACCAGAAATCTGCCCTGTTCTCTCAGTTAGTTATGTTCCTGATGACTTGCTTCATTCTATTCCCAAGGACTTAGGGTCCAGGGCCCCATTTCTTTCTGCCTAGAGATGGAGCTCAAACATGAAGGAGTGCACCCTCAGCAAGTTTGCTGATGACACCAAGCTGTGTGGTTTGGTTGATACGCTGGAGAGAAGGAATGGCATCCAGAGGGACCTTGACACGCTTGTGAGGTGGGCTGATGCCAACCTGATGAAGTTTAACCATGCCAAGTGCAAGGTCCTACACCTGGGTCGACAGCAATGCCAGGCACAGCTCCAGGTTGGGCAGAGAAGAGGTTCAGAGCAGCCCTGAGGAGAAGGACTTGGGGGTGTTGGTTGATGAGGAAATGAACATGAGTCAGCTGCAGTGTGTGCTTGCAGCCCAGAAAGGCAACTGTATCCTGGGCTGCATCAAGAGGAGCATGACCAGCAGGTCGAGGGAGGTGATCCTGCCCTTCTCCTCTGCTCTTGTGAGACCTCACTTGGAGTATTGTGGGCAGTTCTGGTGTCCTCAAGATCAAAAGGACATGGAAGTGTTGGGACAAGTCCAGAGGAGGGCCACGAGGATGATGAGGGGACTGGAGCACCTCCTGTATGAAGATAGGCTGAGAAGGTTGGGTCTGTTCATCCTGGAGAAGAGGAGGCTGTGTGGAGACCTCAGAGCAGCTTCCAGTATCTGAAGGGGCTATAAGAATGCTGGGTATGTTCTCCTCATTAGGGACTGTAGTGATAGGACAAGGGGTAATGGGTTCAAACTTAACCAGGGGAAGTTTAGATTGGATATAAGGAATAAATTCTTTACTGTGAGGGTGGTGAGGCACTGGACTGGGTTGCCCAGGGATGTTATTAATGTTCCATCGCTGGCAGTGTTCACGGCCAGGCTGGACATAGCTTTGGGTGGCATGGTTTAGTGTGAGGTGTCCCTGCCCAAGGCAGATCCTTTCCAACCCTAACTATTCTATGATTCTATGATGCATGTAGGATAGCTTGAGTTGTGCTTCAAATGCCTTGCAGAACACAAGTATATTGCAGACTTGAGGGAGGTGGGAGATGTCCTGCTTTGACCCCTTTCCATGTCTGTGCTTAGGGCAGTGCTGACCTGTACAAGGTTTTCTGCTCTACTTCTTCCTCTAGGCAAATTCCCTTCTTCATGCTTCACTCCTGTGATGAGTTAGGGACAAATACCTGGGCTGCAGGGACTTCTCTTGGTAAACACAACTACCCTACATTGTCTTCCTCCTTGTTTTCCTTAGAAAACTATTTTGTTCTTCTTGGTATCTGGTAAGGACATACCGAGCTGTTGAAATCCCGGATAAAGGAGGAGCTCCGATTACTTCCTTTTATCCTGCAAAGGCAGGCAAGAAATGGGGAGGCTTTAGCTGACAACCCAGCTACAGGGGAAGGGTATGGCAGATAGGCACATCACCAAAGCTGAGCAGGAAGATCTAAAAAGCCTCAGCGGGTTTGGTGATCTGAGGCAAGGACGAAAGTAAGAAAGGACTTGCAAGTAAGGGGGAGTGGGTGTATGGGGTGGTCTGGAAGAGAATTAACTTATGAGACATCTGAGAAAAGGGGAAGTGGGTTATTTGAAAAAGAAGTGGTGAGGAGGGATTTGGGATTAGAGGAAAGCGGGAAGGAAAGGGGGTAATGAGGACAAAGGAGGGAGTTGTAGAGTGAATGCAGTTAGGTCATTTGAACTCTTAGATGGTCACTGCAGTGCAGGGAGATGAGGGATATGACATCTGGGTCAGAAGACAGAAAGTATTAGGGACTTGGAGTGTGGATCAGAAGCAGGACACAGAAGAATGCTCAAGGTTGTAGGGACCCCTGCCTAAGGAAGGAATGTGTTTACTAATGGGCAATTTTTTTCCCTAGTCATCCACCCTTCTCACTCGGACACCTTGAAGCGAACTCAGAAACAAAAGACATCCAGACCCACGTCCTTGCCTCTCTTCTCTGTCACTTTCACTTGCTCTGAAGCAGCAGGAGCTATGTGTAAACCTTCCCCCCATCCTTTCCTTCTTTCCTACTCCTGCACCATAGAGGTGGCACACCAAGCAGTGCAGCAGAAATCCAGACTCACGGATTCCAAATTTCTCAGTGCTTTGCATTCCCCGCAAGGGGAATGTTTGATCTCAGGCTGTTTTGTTTAGGTAAACTTGGGCTTTGAACACATGTTCAAACATGCAAAGCACGGTTCAGAATTACAACAATGGCCTCAATCATGATTTCTTGTTTCTAAATATAAACCATGGAGTAGTAGATAAAAACAACTCCATCCAGGTTTCTGTACAATCACATATTGTTTGCCATTACTGCAGGTGTAACACTACATCCAAAATCATCACACGTCTATTTTCAGACTAATTTTTCTATTAACAGAGTGTGTTTTAATGAGTCTGTAAAATTAATTCTACAAGAATTACTAAACCCCATATGAAGTGCAATAACTGCAAATGTGGCCTACTAATTTATTATCAGGTAATGCGAGAAAGTATCATCACAGCCCTGCAAAACCTGTTAATATGTGATGATTCTTTTGAAATATTATATGTAAGTTATAACCAGAAACATGGACTGTGCATTGCTTTTAATGAATCTGTATTCATTCAGGTGATTTGTTAGAAACATTTACTAAAAATTCGATAGGAAAAAATGTCAGTGTATATGCATGCCTCAGCAAGTATAACCTCTTGCAAAACAATGTGTCTTTCTTGTCTGGTTCTAGACGGTTCCCAAGCAGACTCTACTTACAGACACTGCTGTGACTATATCCTTAGGCCAGTTTTAACTTTTCTGATTGTTTCAGTTATGTTTCAATACTGGCAATTTTAAATAGATAATTTGTAAAAGTAGAGCAGCTAAGTGAATAAAATATGAAATCTCTTATTTGAGAAGCTTAGCCTGTGAAAATGACATATAAGCAAATGGCCTGTGGAGTTGTCAGTGTTGTATAAAGAGGAATCCAACTTCTCAGGCAGAATGTTGAGATGTGTTTATTTGACCTCAGCAAAGAACATCTGCAGGCAAAGTAATATAAAACAATATTGCAGATTTATTCTTTTTTTTTTTTTTCCTGGGTCTCAGAGCGCAAAAATAAAGGTTTGCCTTCAGATGGTATGCAATTACCAGGTACGGAGTAAGAAACACTCTGGTAGGACTAAATAACGCAGTCTGACATCCACCTTGTTGATCTTACAACATTTTTTTATCAAACTATTAAGGTTCATGCGTCCTCTTGGTCTTGTTTACTTGCCCTAACCAGTGCTTTGTTAAATAAAATGGCATCCAGGACTAAAAAAAATGAAGGTGGTATTGCGCTCATACCTATGGCACACAATGTAACTCCCTAAAAACTCAGGGTACCTACTTTTTTGGTTGTTTATTCTAGAATAAGAGAAATAAGAGGATAAACTAAGGATGTTACATTGCTTAGAATGGAGAATTTATCTAACCAATTCAGTGGCAAATGAAAATAAAGAAAATCAAACAATCTCACTTGCAGAAGAATTGCAAGACTTCTTTGTCCCTCTTCAGTTAATGTCCTTTTGTCTACTGAGGCCATTTATGTTCATGTTGTCTACTAAATCCATTCATTTCCTGCATTAAGCCCCATATCACGTAGGATAACATGGTACTAGTTAAACTTCTGTTGCATTTGCATTTACAAAGCCTTCTGATTCAAGATCTTTGTGTTAGTGTAGCAATTATGTTTCCAGTGTCCCTGCAGCAAGCTGCTGCTAGAATCCAGAACAAGGGACTGAAGCTCTTGATCTACCACCTGTTCTGTAACAAAATTCCTGAATATTTATATGCAGGTATCTACCCAAACCCATATTGCTCCATTTACCTTCCAAATACTAAACAATAATAAATTCAGGTAAGTGAATGCTCAGTCAGGGCCCTAAAAGTCCCAGGAAAACACTCACTCACTTCATGTGTCCTAACCCCCTGGGAATGCCTATCCAAAATGCTTTTGGGAGAGTGGACACAAGTGAAAACACACATCACCACAGTAATAAATCTCTCTGCTGTGGTGAGAAATGTGGATCAGGAAAAATCTCCCCTTCTTTTTACATTTCTAAGTTTCTGCAAAGTGAAACATGGAAAAACTTAAGTTTTTGTGGCCAAATTCTGTCCTGATATGCACAAACATGATTTTCATTGACCTTTTGAGGGAGGGCTGTGAACTTCACTGAGCACAGCACAAAATAGCATGAGGCTGGAGTTGAAAAGTCAAGTAACTAATAGGGACTTCAAGCTATTTATCACCAAGTCAGATGAGCAAAAAATGGCCAGTTATCTCAGCTTTGGGGTGTGGACTAGATGAAGACGCAGTAACAAATATAAATCAGCAGGATCAACAAAGCATCACAAAGAAAAAGGAAAATGATGGGAAAAGGCCAACAAAACCAGTAACGTCAGGAAGGCAACAAAAGATGTAACAAAAAAAGGTTGAAGACTGTGAAGACAAAGTAAAAAATTATGTCAGGAACAAAAGGTCTGTGAGAGTCTGCTTAAGCCAAGGGGAAGTTGCTCATGGATGCGTTAGATAGTGCTGGGAAACAGAGCAGTTTCTTCACCTCAGCATTCACCAGGAAGAAAAGGGAGAAACCTGCCAGCACCAAAAAGACTTTTTGTAGAGTGAAAGATGGAAAATTCCTGAACAGTGCATCTGCCCACTGCAGCTGACAGAAGAGTGCAATGGCTCAGCAGATGGTCCCAGGCCAGCTGCTATCCTCCCTTACTCCTCTGAAAAGGAAAAGATGTTGAGCAATAAGTAGGAGGACTGGCAAGAGCCAACTGCAATATCTGTATTACCCAAATAGCAGCTTGTTCTTCCCTGTCACCATGCATGGTGTGTACGGGTTTTGGCAAGGAACTGGTGACTTCTTTTTGTTTTGGTTTGGTTGGTTAGTTCTGGGTTTTGGGGTTGGAGTGTGTGTGTGTGTTTGGCTTGTGTACATGCAAAGCCTTCAGATTTAAATCCTCCTCCTGCTTTCTCTCCTTACAGTCTTGTCTTTGTTTAGTATGTTTACTTGCCCTCATGAAGGCAACACAGGGTGCTCAGAAAATGTTGCATTTCACGCTCAGGGGCAGTGATCCCATTTGCCTAGTCTCTGTGCTTACTCAAAAGCTCAGGGGTTCAGATAAACAAGGTCATGCTACATTTATAAATAAAACTCTGCATGACTAACTTGTGCATCTGATGGGAGAAAATAAGGTGACACTTGAGGCTGCAAAGCTCATAGTCACAAATTGACTGAGGTTAATGAAATTGCACAGGGCAAGAGAGTTTATTACTATTGCTGCTCCTGGACCATCATCCATGAAGAACCTGATATAGAATACTCCGTTAAACTATGGGATAGGTATGGTTTGGGCATGCAAAAAGGGAACCCTTTTTCCTGTTTTTACGCCAACCTTGATTTGGAGAAAGAACTGCTGGACATCAGCAAAGAGGCAATTATTGAGTGAGAAAGGGCTGCTGCAGTCACTAGCCCCTTATGCTAGCAGGAGATAAAGCAAAGGTATTAAAGCTGCCACTAGCATGACATGTCCAGTACATGCTTCTGGTAACTGGATACCCTCTCCCTTACCAAATCTAAAGTCTGCTAAATCTGTAAGATACTTAATTGAATGACTAACTGAAAATGGCAATTTTATTTCCTAACTGAGCTGGTCTAACTTTAGTTTCCGATTATTAACTCTTTGGTGAGCAAGGCCAATCTCGAAAGGGGCCAAATGGACTACTTCTATGTTTTCTGAATGTCTTTTCCCTGGAAATTAGATCAAGATCCTTCAACTCTTGTAATCCAAATTGCTCCCTTTGACACTTGTTTGGCAACTGAGCAGGGCAGGATTCAAAACAGCATCTTAGAGGTGAAAGGCTACATATCCTGTTAGTGGGAAAACTTTCATCTCCAAAGTCAATGGTATTTGTCAAGAGGCTAGAGAAGATCTGACATCAGGAAAAGGCCTTGTGAGGTCCACCACAGTAATAGAAACGTATTCGTCTTGATTTAAAGCATTCTTTTCACAGTGAAATCTAAAAATGGAGCAAGACTGGGTTATAACTTACATGCAGGAACTGTGAGGAAATGAAGATGCCACAGGGACTGAGTTCCAAGGCAAACTAGTCTTGTGAAAAGGATATGAAGTTAAGTAATGGTCAAATAAACTAGGGAATTTTTTGTTTTTAATTTTGCTTTAAAAAAAAAGGAAAATATAAATAAAGAAGGTACAGGACTGCCTGACATTCACAAAAGGCTTTCTTGTGACTAATATATTGAAGAAATTGCTGGACAGTTTATCCCTGTGATAGCATTACCTGTAGAATGTTGCTAAGATCAGGAAAAAATGTGGATTATTGATTACCCTACCTGTGACTCAAACCTGAAGGAATGAAAAGCTGATATAACTGGTGCTGTTTGACTTGTGACGTCTTCTGACTTTTTGCTCTTGAACCAATTCACTTTTAATAAGCTGTTACTAGGATTATTCTGTTTTTTTGTTTGGTCAGTTTGTTTTTTGTTTTCTCCCTTTCCTTGCTCTGCTTTTCTCTTGCAGAACAGTAAGAACCCACCTAAACTGCAGTCTGGTGAGGATTTCTCTCAAGAAGCCTGAACTGCTGCAGCTTAAAGGCTGAGAAGCTGGAGAAGAGAACCAAACTGCATCCTTCCCGGTGTTACTTCGTTATTACCACACAACTGCACAGTTGTTCTGTCACCCTTTCTACCAGGCTTCAGCAGTAGCTGGGAGGTTATGTATGCACAAGAGGAGGTCAGGCAGTTCGCTGAGCTTTGCTTTTTCCCTCTGAAATCATGGCCTTCCTGCTTTCTTGAACTGAGATGATCAGGAGCTCCTGGAGCAATTTTCCAAATAAAAGATGCCTTTTCTTGTAATCCAAATATATTACAAGAATGTTGCAGCAAAAGATGTTTCCTGTAGTGTGGAAATTCAGATTAACAAGCCAAGATAGACCTGCAAATAAGCAGAGGCTTGGTAGAGACAGATGGCACCACTGTGTCCTGCGAGGTGACCCAGTAGCACCAATGCAGAGGTCACAGTCTCTGGTAAAGATGCCCATTGAAATCAAGTGCTTACCCTAAATCAAGCAGGGCTAGGATTTGAATGAGAGATTTTTCTTGGTTTATTTTCTTTCTTTTCCTATGTGAATGTCTTACTTCCAGGCAATCATTTTGCTCTCTTTTCACAAAAAAAAATCTCCTCTTCCATTTAAAAAATACTGAGTATATCCCCCTATGGAGAAAGAAAACTTGTACGAGATCATAGAATCATAGAATAGTTAGGGTTGAAAAGGACCTTAAGATCATCTAGTTCCAACCCCCCTGCCATAGGCAGGGACACCTCACACTAGACCACGCCACCCAAGGCTCTGTCTAACCCAGCCTTGAACACCACCAGCGATAGAGCATTCACAACTTCCCTGGGCAACCCAGTCCAGTGCCTCACCACCCTCACAGTAAAGAATTTATTCCTTATATCCAATCTAAACTTCCCCTGGTTAAGTTTGAACCCATTACCCCTTGTCCTATCACTACAGTCCCTCATGAAGAGTCTCTTCCCAGCATCCCTATAGGCCCCCTTCAGATACTGGAAGGCTGCTATGAGGTCTCCACACAGCCTCCTCTTCTCCAGGATGAACAGACCCAACCTTCTCAGCCTATCTTCATACGGGAGGTGCTCCAGTCTCCTGATCTTCCTCGTGGCCCTCCTCTGGACTTGTTCCAACAGTTTCATGTCCTTTTGATCTTGAGGACACCAGAACTGCATACAGTACTTCAAGTGAGGTCTCACAAGAGCAGAGGAGAGGGGCAGGATCACCTCCCTCAACCTGCTGGTCACGCTCCTCTTGATGCAGCCCAGGATACCGTTGGCTTTCTGGGCTGCAAGCGCACACTGCAGCTGACTCATGTTCATTTCCTCATCAACCAACACCCCCAAGTCCTTCTGCGCAGGGCTGCTCTGAATCTCTTCTCTGCCCAACCTGGAGCTGTGCCTGGCATTGCTTCGACCCAGGTGTAGGACCTTGCACTTGGCATGGATAAACTTCATCAGGTTGGCATCAGCCCACCTCACAAGCGATGTCAAGGTCCCTCTGGGTGGCATTCCTTCCCTCCAGCGTACCAACCGAACCACACAGCTTGGTGTCATCAGGCAAACTTGCTGACGGCGCACTCAATCCCACTGCCCATGTCACCAACAAAGATGTTGAACAAGACTGGTCCCAACACTGACCCCTGAGGGACACCACTCGTTACTGGTCTCCAGCTGGACATTGAGCCATTGAGCACAACTCTTTGCGTGTGGCCATCCAGCCAGTTCTTTATCCACCAAGTGGTCCACCTATCAAATTGATGTCTCTCCAGTTTAGAGACAAGGATGCAATGTGAGACAGTGTCAAACGCTTTGCACAAGTCCAGGTAGATGACATCAACTGCTCTACCCCTGTCCATCAGTTCTGTAGCCCCATCATAGAAGGCCACCAGATTGGTCAGGCAGGATTTCCCCTTAGTGAAGCCATGCTGGCTGTCACCAACCACCTTGTTGCGTTTCATGTGCCTCAGCATGCCTTCCAGGAGAATCTGCTCCAAGATTTTGCCAGGCAGAGAGGAGACTGACTGGTCTGCAGTTCCCCGGCTCATCCATTTTCCCCTTCTTGAAAATGGGGGTTATATTTCCCTTTTTCCAGTCATCGGGAACTTCTCCTGACTGCCATGATTTTTCAAATATGATGGACAGTGGCTTAGCAACTTCATTTGCCAGCTCCTTCAGGATGGATTTCATCAGGTCCCATGGACTTGTGCACATTCTGGTTCTCCAGACAGCTCCTTTCCTACAGTGGGCTAAGGGTCTTCATTCTCACAGTCCCTGTGTCTTCCTTCCAAGACTTGGGTGGTGTGGTCAGAGCATTTGCCAGTGAAGACTGAGGCAAAGAAGTCATTCAGAACCTCAGCCTTCTCCAAATCCAGGGTAGCCAGTTCTCCAGATAGCTTCTGGATAGGGCCCACATTGTCCCTAGGCTGTCTTTTACTTGCAGTGTAGCTGTAGCATCCCTTCCTGTTATCCTTAACATCCCTAGCCAAGTTTAATTCTAAGTGGGCCTTAGCTTTCCTAACCTGATCCCTAGCTTCCTGGACAACATCCCTGTATTCTTCCCAGGCTGCCTGTTCTTGCTTCCACCTTTTATAAGCCTCTTTTTTCCTCTGAATTTTCCTCAGCAGCTCCTTATCCATCCAAGGAGGTCTCTTGGCCCTCCTGCAGCACTTCCTTCTAGTAGGGATGTATCGCTCCTGAGCTTGCAGCAGGTGATCCTTGAGTATCAACCAACAGTCTTGGGCCCCCCTGCCCTCTGCGGCTATATCCCAGAAGTTTTATATTTTTTTACTAAGCTCTAGTGCTAGCAGTGTATATGGAGATGTGGAACAGAAGATCAGTGTTTGGGTCTTTAAGCTTGTGCTTGAATCCTCATCCCAACAGGTTGTTCAGGAAGTTTATTAATTGCAGGTGTTTTTAAATGAAGTAACAATACCATTAGAACACCATGAATGGCCTTTACCTTGCTCACCTCTCTGGTCTCTAGCACTTTTCCTAGAGATGGCCTTACTGTATGTACCATATCCTGAAGAAATGAGCTGAACATGGAAAACGCCATACATTTGACAGTCTGTGTGTGGGATAGCATCTCACCCAAGCATTCCTCTGCAGGTTTTGGGGGTGCTTTGAAGGAGAAAATCCCCAAGCATGCCCATCTTCCTATTTTGCAGTTCAATAAAAGCAAAATGTTTGCTGCGACTTGCCTTCCTTGCATCTTTCTGAAGTTTGAGAACCATTTACTCTTTAGCAAGTTCACAGTTCAAGATCTATACAACTGAAGTTCCTCAGGGTTTTCCCTCACCTTCCCATGAGCACCAGCAGCAGACTGACTCAGGGTCTGCTCCACAGACACTCGGGTGCCCTAGTCGAGAAGGGTACGGCGGAGCTCTGGAAACCCTTCCTCTCCCAATAACGCCTTTTTGCTACCACCTAGTGGACACAGCAGGTGCTGTAAACCAGACTTTTTAAGGAAGTGGATGTCAATAACGGGAAAAAAATGTGGGGAACCGTGTGCAGAAATTTCCCCTGATCTTGATCTGCCGTGCTGCTCTTACTACTGGTCCCTGGTGCAGTGCAGGCAGGCCAAGGCAGAGTTGTGGCATACTCTCAGCAGAGATCTGCATGCCGTGATGCTACAGCTCCTTCATCTGGTGCTCGTACGTGCCCAATGGTTGCTAGCACTTGGCTGCTTTGGATGGTATATACTGTAAAACTGTCTGAGGTTCGAGAAGCTCCCCAACAGTGTTTATGCTGAAGGGAAGACCACAGCACTATGTACTGGGTTTCATCAAAAGATCAGAGGAATCTTTGCTAAATGTCCTGGACCACGATATGAGTGCCACATCACAGGAGATGCCAGTCAGCAACAGCAAAACACCACGTCAACTTGTCTGAAGGCCACAGAAGTGTACACCAAGTCAGGAACCTTGATTTATATGCTGTGAAAGGTGGTGTTGGCCTAAAAGAGATCACCATCTATCAACTGGAGAGAGTATTTTGTCTTAGACTGGATGTATACAACAAAACCATAAGTGCAATAAAGCATTAACAGAAACAGTTATAATGAAGTACCTAAGAATGTTAGATGTAATTGGTCCTGTATGCCTTATGGTCTTGCTAAGTGCTGAGGAGGGGACAGGAGGACTGAAGCTGTGACCTGTGAGTGTGGATTTAATTTTTCTGCAGTCAGTCAAGATTGAAGAACATGGAAACATAAAACAATAGAAGAGGGAATTAACTCATGAAGTGAGGCTGAGGTTGGTAATACAGCAACTAAAGACAAACCTAAACTGTGATAGGTCTGGTGATATGACACAAATTCTTTTTGGCTATATAGTCTGCAGGTAATGATGCATAGCAAATGGAACCATAGAGCAGATAACATTTTGTTCAACCTCCTATGAATTTTTTTTCCAGAAACAAGCATAGACACCAAATTCCGCCAGCCATAAGAGTCTTTCTTGGCATTAGGCCTCTACCTTCCATGAGGAATACTGGGCCAGATACTTGCTACTGTATGAGTATGAAGTGCTGGTGATGCTTATGCACCAGCTGATGCCACTGAGAACACTGCTCTGTCCTATTGATTCCCCATCAGTTTTCTTGTTCTACTGTAGCTAGCTAACAAGTCAGCAAATAAATCCACCTCCATAAATACATGCTGGAAGAGTCTCTGTAGGTGTTATTTTACTTTAGAATTTCTTTTTACCCCAGAACCACAACCATATGCCCATCACAGAAGCAAAACAGGAATTATAGAGGGAGTATATACTCAGCTAGTGTAATATGAATTGTACTTCAGTCCCTACTCTGAAAATAAAACTCCTTCAGGTCTCTGTAGTCAATCCACAAATACGTCTTTGCGAGTGTCAGAACTGGCTGTGTCTGCAGCAGGGAAAAGGGAGATGTAATCTCAGCTCACGTTGTCCAGCTTTCCACTGTTAGCTGTATGAATTACCGAAGTGAAGATTAAAGCTGTCTGGCTCCTGGGCTTGTCAGAAAGCAGGTTTTACAAAACATATGCCGAAATTCAGTATGCATGCGATAAAGACCACACTTATTGAAAGCAAAGATATAGTTAGATATAGTTCAAAAGGTATATTGCTTGTCTCACATAAGCAGATGACATAATTTAAAATTTCAGTTCTATATAGATATTAAAAGAGAAACTAATCTGAATTTTTCAGTATTACATAGTCATTTACAAAGCAATAACATAGAAATAAATCACAGGGCAGTCACAACCTTTCTAACATGAATTAAAAATTATGAACCAAATATTCTGGCATCTTTTTTTTTCCCAGGCAAATTAGAACAGGATCTTCAACGTAATCATCAACCTGACAGCAGAGGGTGCTACAATTTCTCCTTAGGTTCATTGTGTCCTGGCTGAATCCGTGTGTCCTTACTCTCAAGAATCTCGGAAAACCACAGAAATTCACTGGCAGTTATCCCGAAGGGAGTTAAAGACCACAGATGGAGAAAGAAAGAAACTATACACCGATATGTATTTAAGGCCATAATTCAACTTATGTGAAGCATCTGCAACAAGCACTTTGATTTTACAAAACTAAAATATATTTTGCTCACGTCTGTTTCTCCTTTCTCTAGAAACATAAATGTCAGACCTTTTAATCTGTAAATATTTTTCCCTTATGAATTCATATTTTATCTGCTACAGATTGTTGTCCTTACTGCACTGCTCAAACAGATATGATAGGATAATACCGCTAAATATTCACAATGTCCTGCCTGTCAAAGCCACTTAGTCATCCTTTGGAAGAACTGACAAAAGAACATATTACATACTTTGCTGCCCTCCGAGATAAACAAATGACGTACAAACAGTCCTCACTCTTTTCTGCCATCTTAAATCTCCATTTAATCAAAAAATCTGGGGTTTTCCTCCCTTCCTTCTGAAGCTTGATTGCCCAAAGCATGGCCTATGAGGTCCCAGACAAGTGAAATACTTAAACTCTGGTAGACCTTGACTAAAGAGCTAGCCCAGGTGTGAGGTTACATTCTGAACTTCCTGCAATGTTGAGTGTTCTTCATGCTCAGCCCCAAAAGGCCAAAACACAGCCCTTGGTTTCTAAGCCCATGAGGCAGGATGAGCACTCCACATCACATCCATGTGGATACCCCATCCCTGGAAGGGTTCAAGAGCAGGTTAGACAGGACTTTGAGCAACATGGTCTAGTGGAGGGTTTCCCTGTCCATGGCAGGGAAATTAGATTATCTCTGGAACTAGATGATCTTTAAGGTCCCTTCCAACCCTAACCATCCTATGATTCCATCTGGGATTCTCTTATTGCACTAGAACCAGCCAGACTCAGTTTGGAACTTTACTTGTCCTAAATTTAGAGACTCAGCCCCGTTCCAGTTGTCTTCAACACAATATGTAATAAGCTAACCTTATTGAGGACTTAACTGTCATCTTCATGTAATTGCTCTTATTTTGAAACACTGTATGCGTAACGTACAAGGTTTGTGAGGAATACAGTTTAATAAATAGAATAAATTGGCAAGATTTATCATGGTAAAAAAAAATGCTACAAAGTATTTGTTGTTGTATTGGTTTGAGGGAAACAATTTTGTGAAATAATTTTGTGTGAGGCCCATAGGCCTCATCAAGCAGACAGTGAGGTATCTGCTCAATTCTGTCTGCCAGGAGATGTAATCCCAACCACTGTGTAGCCCTGGCAAAATTCCCACTGACATCCACCTTGTGTTATTACAAGTCCATAAAAATTCCTTCTGTAATAGGCAGATTAATTTGGGGATTAAGTTCATTACTGGTATACCTGTTTTTTCCTTGTGCGTGCCATCCACTAATTTTCAGTCGTGAACCTCAACACAAGCTTTGTGCATTTCTGGGTGCAGCTTAGAACTCAAAGCTCTGTTGCAATGACAGTTATTTGTACTATTCCATAGCAGAGTTGGAAAGAAGTAGTTGGTATATCATTTATTTAAGTAGTGATTTGGAAAAGCATTTTCCTAGGTCATGCTGAAAGGCTAATTTCTCTTGGTGGATTTGCTAGTTTATTCCCATCTTTAAAAAAAGTAGGGAAGGCCTTACCCCTAACCTTTGTCCTCTGTTAGCTGTGATCTGACCGAGCAGTTTCCCTTCTGGTGACAATCACCATAAATATTCCAAAATCCAGTGTAGGCACTGGGGCTAAGGGAGATGAGGATAAAAAAAGAGAAATTGGCAAAAAGAGTAAACTGATAGTATTTCCATACAATCTGACAGTTTGTCAGAAGTAATAGCTTGGACTTTTGTGTCCTGTGGATTATGTGGAGGTATACATATACAAGTATTTTACTGTAGGTATGCTCATTTCTTTTTTGTAGACCCAAGGAGGAATAGGACTACCATGATGCCTCCCTCTTTCATCTTGTGTTCTGCTGAACAATTTGTGGAAAATCAGAAACAGCACTAAGCCCTAATGCCTGTAACACACATCTGAGGGGTGCAGATGCAGTCTCATCCACATTTGGACTATTTATAGGCAAATTATATTTATCAGCAAGAGCCTGAGGCTCCAGTTGGCACACTGCCAACTGTGATGACAGCTCAGTGCTTCTGGATGATGACATCTATCATATAGTGCAGGGATGTGAAGGTATGAGAAAGGGTTGTTGCAAAACTTGTCTGGGAATTCTGCGCTGTTAAAAATGAAATGAAGCTTGTCAGTGCTCTGCTACCCTTTGTGTTTTTGCGGAAGTGGCTGTATAAAACTGGCAGTCCATGTGAATGCTAAAGTTTATGGTACGCTTTTAATGAAAGCTTCTGAAGACTGAGCATGTATGTGCTTAAGGGGGCAATGTATTCCATTTTAATCTTCATTCAGGTTTTATTCACCTTCTAGCTTATAGCATTTTCTATATTTTAAACTCCAATGGAATTGAAGGAAATAGATGCGGAACCGGAACTCAGGTACAGAATGGACTCTATCTTGTTCTTGGACACTCTTTACTTCCATTTTTGCTGTCTGTAACACAGGGGAAATGCTGCTACAGCATCTAGTTATGGGCTGCTGTGGTTAAGTGCTATGTAAACCTAGAATAAGAAAATATTCACTTCAAGCTCAAAAAGCCATCTGTATCTTCAACCTGAAGAAAGGTTTTGATAGTTAATCTACAAAGTTCTGTTTTTTTGTTTTGTTGGGTTTTTTTGGGTTTGGGTTGCTTTGGGTTTTTTTTAATAAGTAAGTTTTGAGAAGATCTGACATTTACAGCTGACATTGTAATAGTGAGGGAATATTTACTGTGTTCTTTTCCTCAAATGAAGTTGCACATGAAATGAAAAGGAACATTTCAGAGTTGTGACTGAAATATTAATAATTCTGCTTTGCCCATGTTTTAATGTGTTTAAATATAGAACATTTCAGCGTATAAAGCAGTAACATAAGTACCAGTATCTCAGCACCTTTTAGCATACACTGAATATACCAATGTATGCATTTTGAAACTACACAGACGGGAAAATTTGCAATTCAGAACCTAAACTAGTTCAATAAAAAGGTAGACAAAAGAATTCCTTTGTGTTTAAAGGCAAAGTACCCTGATGCTGCTATTTTAGGAAGGAAAATTAATGATCATTTCTTACAAAGGAAGCAGTTCTTCCCTCCAGTTTAGAACTGACTAATAAATGGCTATGCAGAAAGCTCTGTATGGAATTAGACAAGTATGAGTCTGTGCACTTCAATCTATTTTATACATGCTCTCCAAGACCTCAACAACTAAAGCTAATGCTCCCTCAGCTCCATTGAACTAATTAAGCTAGGCTGTTATATTAATAATGGGCTGCCCTTCTGCCTGCATTAATGGGCACTTCACAAGTCAGTGTGTGTGTGGATGCTTATCTCATGAAGGAGAAAGCTCCTGTCAGTGAATTAGAGTAATCCATTAGAAGAGTTATGGTGACTTAATTAGTGTTGATATCTGAAAAAGCTGATACACATGAACAGATATCTGCAGCTGTAGGAAGTACGCAACAACATTCCAAACCACTGAGCCACTTCATCTTTTTCAGTTCTCTTGCTGATGGAGTGCCATAGCCAAGATTCCTAATGTTTTGGAGGTTCCCAAGAACTGAAAAAGTAGTCCCTTAGGCTGGTGAGAACTGGTTGAGAGTAGAATGCAAAGATTCTTCGGTATCATAAATAATAAAATACAATGAAAAGATGACAGCTGGGATAAAGGGTTTCAAAATGGTTAAAAGTGGAAATATAAAAAGAACAAGAGGTTTTCTTCTTGAGAGAGAAATACACATGTGGGCTTCTTTGTATTATAGACATCACCATTGTGACTTAGCATGAACCCAAGTTAAAATAATCATGAGTTTTTGAAGTTATCTTAATGCTGCCTCCTAAAAGTTGATGAGCAGCTCCAGAATGTCAGTTTTCGAGAATGAAGCATGAGAGATCTATCAGCAGCACCGCACATTTTTGATTAATCATTTACTTAGCTGCAGCAAAAGGGGAGAAAGACTTGACTCGTTCTCACACCAACAAAAAGACATTTTTTTTCCCCCTCATATGTAGTAAGGAAGGCATGAAGTGACTCAAGAGTCACAGAGAAGAGTTCTTTGAGCTCTCCATGTCCTCTCTGCCCTCCCATCCACTGACTAAGGAGCCAAAGATTGGGCTTGGTGAACTGTTCAAGACCTCTATAAGCATAAACAGACGGGAACAGATTGTCCAGATGGTTTGTTAAATAAACTGTCTAGTCAATGAAGCTGTTTGTTTAAAACCAAGATATACTGAAATCATCTAAGACTTTATAGATCCAAATTTGTTTAGGTATCTGTCTGCAGTGCAACACTCATTTACAGATGAGATTGCTGTAGTGCTCTTAGGCTTCAAAGGCATGATTCATGGCACCTTTTTACATGAGTCTTAACAACACATGACAATATATGTACCCTGATGCAGCCATAAGATAGCTATTTGTATGCACAACAGCAAATACATATTAAACCTAGTAAACTTTTAATATTAGCTGAGAGCATGTGAATCACTGGGTTTAGCTTGCAAAGGTGGTATTAAGTTCAGGTATAACTGTTAGTTTCACAAATGATGCATGCAGAACATAACATGTGGAATTACCCAGCACTTCTTGGAGGAACTGTTTTCATGAACAGTAGTAGAAGAGAAAGGAAAAAAAGTCAAAATAATGTCCTGTGCAGGCTTTCTTAAAACATTTTGGACTGTTATTTCAAAATCAAATTTCCACAACTAAAGAGAAGAATGTCATTCATTGTGTCACTTTTTGCAAAGTTGGAAGGTTAAAAGAAAGTTATTTTGTAACTGAGCATAAAATAGGCATTTAAAAATTATTTGGCTGGAAAAAACACAATTTCTTCCACATTAAGATAACTTAAGAACACCCAAATTGATTTTTATTAGACTTCTCATATTAACTTCTGAGCTGACACATGCATGAGATATTCAGCCCTAAAGGTCACTTCTGAGAAAGCTATAAGTAACTGGAAATGGCACTGCAGGATGAAACGATGTCTCACGGCTAATCATTACTGCTGCAGAGTGATAACTATTTCACTCCTGAGGCTAAGACCCAGCTCCGGTAAATACATTTCTATTTCTTGGCTGTACTAATAGCTGAAAGATGACGTGACAGAGTTTGTTTTCCTGATTTTAATGTTTTCTTTAAAGAGAAAGCAGCATGAACTGGCCTGGTTTTAGCAGACACCCGTGGCAAGGGACACTGGAGAGCCCCCGGGCCTGCGTTGGAAGGAGCCCACCACACACTCCTCCACAGCCAGCAGCAGGTGGCCCAGGACAAGCCGCGGCTCCTCTTACCGAGCATAGGCCTGCTGCCCATACCCAGCACATGCGGGTGCCCTTCATTTCTTCCTCCTCCTCCTCCTCCTCTGCCATGCCAGCCCTGCCCAGGCTGCTCAGCACAGCACCAAAATGACCACTCCAGCACCTAACGCAAGCCCTGCTGGTCACCCTGGTTGCTAACGCCTCATTCATCTTCTCCAGGTTTTGGTCACCCCATACTTCCTTCTACCCCTTCCCTTTTCTTTCTGACGTCAACATTAGTCATTAAGGTTTAAATATGAAAAACAGAAAGCCAAAGCACAAAAGGGTAAGGCCTTTGGTGATGTACAGCTTTCTTCCAGAGCTAACCGGCTGGCTCCAGTACCAATTCAGAAAAGGGCGGGCAGAGAACAACCTGTGGGTCCCCATAGCGGGGTTTCGCCCTTGCGAGCGCCCACGATTTCGGGTCAGGCGTTCCACAACCCCCGCGCCAGGTTCCATCCGACTCAGCCGCACTCTGCCCCGCCTCGCAGCGGCGTTTCTCGGCCCCACCCCCGAGCCCAGCCGTTGCGCGGTCCCTGCGCAGGCGTGGGCGGCCATGTCTGCCACCGTGGAGCGGCGCCTGGCCCAGTTCCGCGCCGCCCGCGGCAGCGCCGAAGCGTCGCCGCGCCCCGCGGAGCCCCTGCGGAAGGCCACGGCCCCGAAGGCCACCGAGGAACAGCGGGAGGCCGCCGCGGCGGGCCCGGGAAGTAGCCGTCAGGTGGGCGCTGATGTGGGAGGGGGAGAGGGAGGAGAAGGGGAGGAGAGAGGCGGGTCTGCGTGGCGGCGGGGCGGTGCCTGACGCCGCGTTTCGCTGCCGCCTGCGCAGGTCCGCCCCGGCGAGGCTGTGGCCCAGGTGTCGGCGAGGTTGCTGCTGCTGCTGAAGGTGCTGCTGTGGGCGGTGCTGCTGGCGTTGTTCGTGGAGCTGGAGCTGGGGCTGCCCTACTTCGTCCTCTCCCTGCTCTACTGGATGTACGCCGGCACCCGCGGCCCCGCCGAGCGGCGGCAGGAAGAGCTGAGCGCATACTCCGTCTTTAACCCTGGCTGCGTCCCCATCCGCGGGACGCTGACCGTCGAGCAGCTGGAGCGGGAGCTGTATTACCGGCCAGTCGCCGGGAGGTAGTAACTGCCCCGGCTGGCGGGGGCACCCGCTACCTCCACCCCCCGTACCACGGACCTCAGGAAGTGGGGGGAAGCGCGTTATTTCTGTGCAAAACGCCGCTTGTGCCTTACTCCTCGCGGGGTTTCCCCAGGCCCGGACCAGTCCCAAATAAAGCCGTAGCAAACAATGCGCTTCGGCCTCGTTCCCTGGGGGAGCTGTGGCTGGGCAGCCGGCAGCAAACCCCGCCCCGTTCCCGGGGTTGCGCTGGTGATGCAGCGCTAGGCACGGCCTTTTCGCGGCTGTCAGTGAGTCATCTGGTGAATTTCGGCTCTTGGTGATCTTTGCCGCTTGTACAGGAAGGCTGGTATTTGACGGCACCTTTAGAGGAACAGACAGGTGCTTTTCTTCCCAGCACTAGCTAGAATCCTCCTTCTGAAGAACAGACGTCAAACACTAACTGTATACCCAAAATTGGATGATGCTTATGTTAGCACTCATGTCTTTCATCTAATACAAACATCTGATTTTAATGCAAGTTCCGTGTTTGCTTTATGTTATCAACTTTTATCATAGAATCATAGAATAGTTAGGGTTGGAAAGGACCTTAAGGTCATCTAGTTCCAACCCTCCTGCCATGGGCAGGGATATCTCACATTAAACCATGCCACCCAAGGCTTTGTCCAACCTGGCCTTGAACACCACCAGGGATGGAGCATTCACAACGTCCTTGGGCAACCCATTCCAATGCCTTACATTTATAATGTAAGCAAAAAAGACGTTACTATTCATGGTATGTAATAAAATGTGGGAGTTTAACCATCATTTTGGAAGAAACTTAGGATGAGTGTGCAGCAAATGTGGAAATGCAAGAGGCCCTAGGAACCATCATTTTGGAAGAAACTTAGGATGAGTGTGCAGCAAATGTGGAAATGCAAGAGGCCCTCGGAAGGGGATTTGCTCTGTCACTGGATACAGTTGTTTTAGCAGAGCACAGTTGATGGTGCTTTTCGGTACCATCCTAGAAAGAATAAGGTGTTCTTGTATGATCCACAGGTATTTTTAATACATATTTTATTAAAACAAATCATAATATTAAGTCATAGTGAAGAGCAGCTGGTAGAACTTGTGCCTCTGAGGACTGAGCTGCGTCACAAGTTGGTCTTTCAAATCCTGTTTCCTTATGACTTTTCCAATGTCACAGTTACACACAGTGTTCTTGCTTGACTTACCACAAGTTTATTTATTGGTTGGGGAAACTAAAGGAAGAGTTGTTTTGAATTTAATAGGACTGGAAAGAGAATAATAGATTAAAGCACAGGTAATTATGTTTAACACTGCCAAGCATCTCTCAGTAGCTTTTCACAGCACTCTCTTAGCTTCTGCATTGGTTTGATGTATAAATTCCAAATGTTGCTACTTAAAGCTGAGCACAGAATTTTGGGATTTGCACATATTTTGCCATCCTTTGGTTAAAAAAACCTCAAGAGTTCATACTGTTCCTGCCAATTCCTTCTGACTCTTTACAAATAAAATGTTGCATTTTGGTTTTGATTAACACAGCCCCTGCAAATTCAAAAACCTCTTTGGACATACAGTTGCAAACACAAAGCTTTGTTTCCTTAGAAGAACCATGACTGTGGGTCTTTCCATTCTTAAAAAGTATTCTAATTTCAGATTAAGTAGTAGTCAGGTGATACTTAAGTACATGAGTGACAGAATTTTTTGAGTTGAAACTTTATTCACAAGGATAAAAATAAACATCAGCATAGTGTTTAAGGGGAGTTGATACTCTGACATCTTATACAGTTTGATTCTGTAAGTGTTCTTCAAAACCAGGAAATACATGCAAATAAATATTAAATACAAGGTAACAACCATGAAATTATAAAATTATAGCAGCAATGCTGGAAGTAAAGTTTTAATTTGCTATGAAGTCTAGTTACGTCCACATGAACTTATAGACTCTTCTGTTTAATGCTTCATGAAACAGGTTACCACCATAAGTGAGCATGAAACTGAAAGGCACAAGAAATGAAAGCTCACACAGTTCATCTGCTCCAGTGCTTTGTGTTGGTTTGCTTATTTCATGATACTCAAATCACAGTATAAATTCTGAAATGGTGACAGCTTGAAAAATAACAAAGGCTTGCAAAAGGTTTTGCTGAAGTAGGTAGATAAAGTATGATGGAGAAATTGGTATTTAGGCCTTCCTGAAGGTACTTCTCAAAATACCCAAGTTCTCAAAATTAATTCTGCTTTGGTGGCAATTACTCTGAGTTGTTCCCCCCCTTGGAGGGAATTTAAAAAAGGTCTGAAGACATGAGAGCTTAATCAGAGAGGTGGGGGAAAAAAATCCACTACAACCCTCTGCTTGGATAAGATCTCACTTTGTCATCTTGTTCTTCTTGTGTATTTTAACAAGGCAGAAGTTTGACATCTGGTGCTGGAGCAATTCTTGTGGGACCAAAGCCCTCTAAAGTGACTAGGAGGGACAAGAGCTTAGTAACACAAACTGTTAGCACAAACTTAGCACATCAAAATGTTGAAACAATCTTGTGACAGCAACTACTAAGTACAGGTTTGCTACCACGTGTGTAAATATTCTCTGTTCCTGTGTCAGTCCTCTTTCATTTGTTACGTGTACTTTTTCCAGCATACTAGTGCATTAAAACACTTCTGTAACTTCCTGTCATAGCAAAGGTATCATCTTCCTAACTGTTGCACAATGTAGCAGAAACTTTTTTTCCAGGTTTGCTCACAACTAAGCAGGACTCTGGAAAACGAGCACCCACTCTTGAATATTCATGAGTGAAATTATTCCCTCCAGTGTGCATTATCGTACAACTGTAAATTTCATCTGTCATCATGCTGCCTTTTCACCTACCAGTGATTAACTTTATCAGGCTTTTCCTATTCAAAGCACTCAAGGGTAGACGTTAAATAGAAACATCAAGCACAGTCTTTATATACAGGAAGCTAATTAAGTTGTAGCACAGCAGTTAACATACACATGTGGTGCTCAGGTATTGTGTTGTACTGATGGTCACACAACATAGAAGCTGGTTATTCAATTTATAGAACCTGAGGTGCTTCATTCCAAAGTCAGCTCTGCAGCCAGAATTGGGAATGAAAGGCCTGCAAGTGGCTCAGGTTGAAGCCAGCGTGCTAAAAGTACATAAGCCAGCCTGAGAACTGTGGTGGATTTCTACAAACATGTCTGATTTCCCCCCCTGGAGCTCAATTACAAGCATACAAGAAGGTAACACATCCTTTCTAATTCAATTCTAACCTGATGCTTGCAAAACTAATCCACCCTGTTGGCAATCTGGATTCTAATACAATGATTAAATAATCCTATGCAAAGCAATCTGGCTTCAGGCAGGAAAGATACTGAATTACACTCCAGAATATCCAGTTCACTTTTTTGGCAACAAGGGCTGTGAACACAAGTGCAAAGAGAGACTTGTAAATATTTAGGGTTTGGGTTGTTGGTTGTTTTTTGGTTGGTGGTTTTTTGTGTTGGTTTTTTGTTGTTGTTGGTTTGTTTCGTTTTTTTTTTTTTTTAACTCTGCTGAATAGTCTTAACTGTGGTACCATGGAAGTTACTTACTACAAGAAATCTGTGGATGGTGATGGGCTCAGAGCTAGTCTTTGGCACCTTGCCTCTTTTTTGTAAAGTTAGCCCGAATAACAGCTGCGTTAAGATCTATAAAACTTGCTGTTAAGTGATGCAGTGGATCACATCCTGCTTGTAAATGTACTGCTGGTTTTCCCCAGCAACTCTTGTAAATATCATGGGGGGGGGGGGGTGGGGGTGGCTAGATGCATTCACTGCCAGAGCCCTCGCAGTTTTAAACAAACAGACAAAAGCCCGGTGAGTTTAGGATAGTGTTTTGGAGGTTATTTTCTGAATCCCGCTGATGGCAGGCAGGCTGGAGAGAAGCAAGAGGAAGCAAGAGGGCAGCCCAGCCCAGCCCGGAGAGGCGGGCAACGGGAGCTGTCCGTCGTGCTGAACCCTAACCTGTCCCCCCAGCCCAGGTCCAGCGCAGCCCCCGGTAGGTATCACCCATCTGGACTAAAACAAGGCTGGAGGAGAGAAAAAAGCGAGCCTACACCGTGAAATACCGCATCTTTTCCAAGTGGGTGAATCTGCTAATAGCAGCTGTGGCCACAAGCTGACTTCTGTGTATTTGCACTCACAAGAAACAGAGTGTAGCTTAGAAAGAAAATGTCCTCTTGAAGCACAAGTCACTCTCCTGTCCCTGCTAATACCTGTGTGCCAGCTCTTTTACAGAGAGCCCATGTAAAAACAGAAGGGCTGTGCATTCAGGGGCTATTTCCACCCATGTCAATACAGACAATGAACACCTATGAACAGCAGAAGAGGCCCCTACCACATACTTGATTTATTTTCCAGTGAAGCTAAAAAGATAATTCAGAAATGTATGCCACGCTACCTGCTGTGCTGATAGGCCTTCACAATGATATTCTTCACCTACCCAGAAAACAGGTAAGCATCATCTTCAACTTTAGCTTTGGTAAACTTTTACTACAAAACTGATTCTTCCCTAAAACACAAGTTGTGTCCCACTAAGTACTGGGGTTTTTTTTTTTGTTTGTTTTGGTTGGGTTTTTTTTGTTGTTGTTGTCTTTTTTTCTCTCTCACCAAAAACTGGTGCTACACCTTACCCTAATCCAAAAATGTCTAAAAGTATTTTTTGGCAATAATCATACTCTGTATTCTTGTAATTTAATCAATCACTCAGCTCACCCACTCAACAGTAATAAGCCATTGACCCTATGGTTTCAGACTAGATCAATGCTATGCTCAAGTTTTGGACACCTGGAGGCCTTATGTGCAAACAGAAAGATCTCTTTTAACTTACTTTAGACGTGATCAATTTTTCCTCTAATGTGTTGATTACATTAGCAGATTGCTTTCCCTAAAAACCTTTGTCCAACAGCCTGCAGGCAATAAGCAGCATATGCTTAAGTTTCTTGATGGAGATGGCATACTTAAGCCACTTGCTTGGGTATTTAATGGGTTTCAGTTATATTACACAGTTCATTGTTCTCAGTCTGATTCACCTGCAGAAATCTTAGCTGAATGTGGCATGACATGTGGCAGCGTAGACAGTACTGCCTACCGTGCCTCCACTACTGATGCTGTTGGCCGGACACTTCAGGGGTTTCATACTGCTGTCTCTCTGAACATACAGATGTTCCAATCTCCAGCGCTCCCAGCTTTTCCGAAACTCCATCTGAACCTAAAAGAAACAAACAAGGAAACAAAAGGAATGAATACAGGACTTCAGATAAGTCTCTTCAGAGCAAGATAAAAATAAAGATACCATACTACTGGAAAAAGCTGGCAATGCTTCAAACCTGCAATATTATTGCGTCAAATTATCCAATTATCTCATTAGTCCATTATAGGGTATTCCATGTTTAAAATAATGACAGCATTCACTTTTACTTGTAGAAATAAAGCTCTTTTATGCACCAGGAAATCTTACCTTCATTATTTTATTCTAAACTGTATTCAGCTGCAATACTGAATGTACTCTATGCCCAACCAGTACTAACAATTAAGTTGACTGCTCATCAACCAGGAAATGACTGAAAAGACTAGCTTCCTGCTCAGTACTGTCACCACAGGTATTCTTAAGGGTTCTGTTTTAAATTTTGGTTTGATTTAAACAGTACTATGTATTGGATTATTTTTGTTCTTTGAATATATACAGAGGTTTTTATTCCATAAAAAATTAAAGATTTATTCAGAATTGAAAAACCAACAATCAAGCACATTAAAGACTGTACTTTCCCCCTCCTTTTTGAATAGCAATTACAATATCTTGATCTAGATATCAGCATTTTTAAAAGCTACAGAATATGCTCATCCAGTCACAAGTTCTGGGTTAAATTGTGTAACCTCTGTACTCGTTTGGAAGTTTATCCATGGTCTGGTAACTGCTAAACAAGAACAGAATTTAGATCTTCCTGTTCCATGGGCAAAGTTCTTGCTATTTGACTGAAGTAAGAATCTCCATTAGCTTTTAACATATTAAGGCAGAGGACATAAAATGGAACCTTTTTTTTTACTCCAGGGAAAGGCAGGAGTACAACTACAGTAATCAATTCATTATGGTGTGTACTTTAGTCTGGAAGTAAGTTCACTATAAGAGGGCCTCTAAAGTGAGCCTTCTCTGGAGAGTTCCTTTTTGTTTTCTTGTAGGGTCTGTTACTGACCACCAAGAGACTAAATGGGTTGATGGCTGTTTCAGCACAGGCTTGTCATCATATCCAGGTTCCTGAAACCTTTATTCTCAGAGGGAAACTTCGTAGAGAACCGGCTGTGGTATGTCTGTCTACTCTGTTCATTATGAAACAGTGAACCTGGGAGGCCACTCTAAAAAAGGAGCAGAGCCTTATACACTCTATTGTCTTCCCTTGGTGGTTACTTCTAGCAGTGGAAGCTCTGGACTATAGCCCTTGTCCTGAATAATGTCCTGGTGGGAACCAGCTGCACCTCTGCATTTTTGACAATGGAATCTGTTTCTCCAGTATCACAACCAAATGGGACAGGAGGAAAGATGCTGAGATAGAAGCTTGTATTTTACCATAACTCAGGGGTTTTGTGTCAAAAAGCTGCACAAAGACACCAGAAAAAAGAGTGTGTCTGGGATAGCTTGGCACAGAAGAACAAGGGACAACAGCATGACAGAAACGGAAACAGTGAAGTGCAAGGACCATACTATCTGCAGGAGAAGAACTGACTCTACTACCACCCCAGTACTTGATACTTTTAGAGGGCATGGAAAGTAGTCGGTTTAAATAGTCAGCACTGTGAAAAAAACAGTGTAGACATTTACAGGCAGATCCTGAAAGAAAGTATGAACATACTTGCTGACTGAGTAAGTCAATAAGCAATAGAAATAGGTATCTTAGAATCAGTCAAAGGGAGGAAATGACTCTTCAGTCTGGCTGGAATGACAGGCTGTATCCTAGAGCTACGATACAAATAGCCTGCAACACTGAGATGAAGTGAATGGGAAGACCTGAGCAAAAGACTATAGGAATGGATCTGTCTTAGGAATTGATGTGAATGACAGAATATTAGTTTTCTCTCTAGAGGACAGGAAAAGGGTAAAGAGCAGTCTGTGTTGAATTGAGTTTTATCTCAGACTGTTGTCATGGGTTCAGCAGTAGCAGTCATTTTTCTCCTCCTTGGTAGCTGGTGCAGCACTGTGTTTTTGATTTTGGGCCTGGGAGCAGCACTGATAACACCAGTGTTTTCAGTTACTGCTTGGTAATGTTTTGGTCTGGCCAAGGACTTTCTGAGTCTCATGCTCTGCCAGGGAGGAGGGGAACCGGGAGGAAGCAGAGACAGAACACCTGACCCAAACTGACCAGAGAGGTTATTCCATACCACAGCACATCATGCCCAGGATGTAAAAACTGAGGGCAGAGACCCGGAAGGGTGTGGGGGGCTCGCTGCTGGGGGGTTCACTGCGGGGTTGGGCTAGATATCAGGCGGTGAGCAGTTGTATTCTCTTTCCTTGTATTTCTCTTGTATTATTATTGGTGGTAGCAGCAGTGATTTGTGTTATACCTTAGTTACTAAACTGTTCTTATCTCAACCTGTGCGAGTTGAATTCTTTTGATTCTCCTCCCCATCCCCCCGGGACTGGGGGAGGAAAGAGGGGGGAGTGAGTGAGAGAGCGACTGCGTGAGTTATTGAGGGGCTTAAACCATGACAACTGTGAATGACCAAGGGAATAAGTTAAGAATTATTTTCTGAAGAGGCAGTTCTTGAACACAGAAGCAGATCTACAGATCTTTCAGCAAAATAATTAGCCTAGTGACTTCCCGGTGTGGGTAAGAGTCCCCAGAAATAAGCTCTGCGGGGAAAAGCGAACCATGAACAAGGCTCCCACAAGAAAGGGGAGGGAAAATTTTTATATCGTGTATTTTGAAAGAGAAAGGGAAGAGGTATGAGAACTCGGAAAAGATGGTCAAGGAGCTTAAAGACAGAGAAGACTTCTCACAGAAAGCAGCTGACTGAGCTTAATGCAGCTGGTGGGCAAAGGTGTTGGGAGTGTGGCAACAAATCTGTACTCCAATTACAAAAAAGAGAAACAAAACCAAAAACACTTCGGCAGAAAAACTCATAGCAAAAGGAAAGTAGGTCTGAAATAGGATAGAATGGAATTGGTGGGGGAGTTCAGTGGATGGTCTGTATAAAGAATGAAAAGAAACTGGAAGAAAAAGAGAAGATTGGGCAGTAACAAAAAAAAAAAAAAAAAAAAAATCAGTAGTCCTGGAGTCAGGGCAGATTCTTTAAAGTAGAAGAAGGAAGTGTATTTCCACTGCAATAGGAAGACTACAGAGAATGAAACCTGAACCAGCTTAAGCTAATTCAGGTGGAAAGAGGCAGCATCTCTATGGTTTAGAATATTTCTTACAGAAAGCAACTCTAATTGCAGAAAATCTGGTCATATTAAGGCCAGCTTATTTTGCAGATAACTTCGGTGATTAGACTGACAATCTGATGAGACACTGCTATTGGCTTCAGAGCAGTATCAGAGAAAACTCTAGAATCTTTCCAGTTAAATATGACTGAAATATGAACATACTTTAATGTTTTTGCATAAGTAGATGCTAGAAAAGTATATTAATAAAAATCCTAACTTCATTTCTACTCTTGGTCGAGCACTAGAACATGTAAAAAACTTTCACTGTGTATGGTTAAGAAAAAAAAAGAAGTCAATAAGTCACAGACAAAAATAAAAATATAGACCATATTGCAAACAAGGGTAGTCTTCAGGCACATACAGTCTGTCAGAAGAAAAACAGTTTCTCATTTAGCTTAGGGAAATTTCTCATATAGTTTAGGAAAGAAATAGAAGAGCCTTGACCTAATCAAACTCTTTACATGGATTTATTTTATGGATGCTGATGACTGGGCTTGACAAAATCCTCCTCCTTTCTTTTAGCAAGGGTTGGAACATGCAAAATAATTAATCCTAGCTTGTCTGTCAGCCTTTTGTGAAGCTGAGCACACTGTGGTTAGATTTTATGAATTATATTACAAAGATAAGGGAACTATAGCAACAAGAGATTTGGAGGACCTCTTAGAAATGTAGGTAGGCTGCTTCAGAGTAAGTTCCCTCAAATGAAACAAGCCTGTGTGTTTCAGGGTTTGTAACAGAGTTCGGGCTATGATGTAATTTTGCCCTTGTATCACATGGAGGAAATGACTGATTGGGCATTACTCATGAGAGGCCTGGCTGCAGTTGCATAGGGAATGTATGAGCGAAGGACAGAGTGAATCAAAAGAAATACATGATGCACCAGCAGACGGTGCTGCATTTCAGGATTAAAGTACACTTGTAAGGCTGTATAACGGATTTCAAACAAATATTCTCCTATTCACACTTGGGCAGAGCCTGCTGCTACGTACCTCTGACTTTCATACGCGGTACAATTAACACATGAACTTAAACAAAATCTTACCCACAAACTACAAAAGTGAGCAGTCTCCTGAAGGGCTTAATTTAGAATGCCTGCTGGTCGTCTGTTGACTTCAGCCTGGCCACAATGACATGAGTAGAACATTATTCCACTGATTCTAATTCCTTGGTGAGGCTCATCTCTCAACAGGTGATCTTGAATTATTGTGCCATGTTTAGTAGACTTAGATTTAGCATGAGTGTAAAAGACATTGATATGCAGTAAACTTATTAATGTACTGCCAAATTAGTAGTGTTTGCTTGCCTTGCAAACCTGGCTGCTGAATGAATAATAATAATCACTTGCAAGGTAACGAGAGATTCCTGCAGCAGAAATCAGAAAAACACTCTTTCCCTCAACAGGGCTGGGATTCAGCAGAAGCCATAGAAGATGATACTTGCAATAAATTAACTCAAAGCCCTAGCTGCATTTCTTCTGGACGTGCAGGTGAGCTCACCACTCCATGAAGTTCAGTTTGAATGAGAGAGCAATGATGTCTTCAAGTAGCTGGGCCACAGGAACAATCAAACAAAACCAAACTGTACAGGCATTAGCCAAGAGGACTCCCCAGCCTCATCAGTCTCATCTGAGCGGAGTTCTCAGAATAAAAGTGGCTCTACTCCCACATTCCCCAAAACAAGCAAGAAGGACTATGACACAGATTAGGAAAAGCAGCTATAATTCTTAATAAAATAAAAGCTTCAGCAGTGCAAACTGCACAGTTATGAGCATGGCAATTTGCAAGATTTCATGTCTACAAATAGTGGCCCTAAATTATACTGCCTGAATTCCTTCCATAAGCATTTGTCTGAGGAGTTATCCTGTGTAGCTGTATAGAGGCGAGTCTATAAAAAAGGTGAAAGTCCTGAACAAGGCCAATTTAGCAGTTGAAGATCATTTTCAATTTCCTTTCCCTACAGTGGATGCTGATAAGGCAAACTGAACAACTAGTGTGTCTCTTACCTCATTATTGATGAAACAGTAGAGAATTGCAACCATCAGCCCCTGAAATCAACAAAAAAACAGAGCAGCAGTGAGCAGAGCAATTCCCTCACTTTTCCAAATAAACCTGCAGACGGCTAGAAGCTCCACAATGGCATGTCTCATACAAGACTGAAGGATGGAGACAATCTCTGGTCCCTGCAAGCTCTGATGGCAGGTGAGAGATTTGACTAAACTCTACGTCAAAGTGCACAATACTGGGAGGAAGATGTTAATGTTTCTTCAACCAAAGTGCACAATACCGGGAGGAAGATGTTAATGTTTCTTCAACCTATTATTTTTTTCTAATGATACCTTTCCCCTTCTTTTTCCTTACCCGGTTTCAAGTTATAAATACTTTGTAAGTGAACAATTCACAAAACTTAAATACAGTTTTGTGCTTGATAAAAGGGAATGAGTGGGTGAGCAGGGAAACTAGAACCATGATTCCTTTAGACAAGGAAACTCTTGAAATGACCTTACCAAAGGCAATAGCTAAAAAAAAAAAAAAAAAAAAATCACAGTAAACCTACATCCTCCTCGTATGCAGTTCCAACTGTAGACAGTTACCTCTTACAGCACAGATTTTCCAGGGAGTATTAAAAAAACACTGGAGAAAGCACAAAATCTGCTTTCAGCAATACCATTATACAATTATAGGAAATCACAGACAATTTCATTATAGCCTTCAGGTGTCCCATAGGAAGTAGATATTAATACATGGATAGAAATACCAGTTTATTGTGGTCAATTTAAGAACATCGAACATAAGAGTACATGACACTGACGTGTAAGTTGGCTACTAAAATTAGTCCTCATATTTTCCCTCTCACTGTCATAATCCTGTAATATCCAGCACTAAATTGAGAAATATAAAGAACAGGGAACATGCAATGAATGAGAGAGAAAGCAGGTCCCCAAAGGGCAGTTAAAAAATATTTTATGCATATGGGCACGACACTGTTACCTGGAAAGAAGCAAAGGAGAGTTCAGTGAAAAGCTTCACAAAGCGCAGCATCCCTCTGGCATGCTCATCAGTAATAAAAGCAAAGATGACTTCATGGGTCCCCAGCAGCGGGATCAGAGTCAATGTAGACTTGGCCAGCCTAAGATCACAAAAAGAGGAAAAAAAAATAATCCCAGTGATCACTGGGAGTCACAGTTTCTGCATTCTACTTCTGACACACTGTCTCCATTGGTAAATCACTGCACCACTTTGTGTTGCAGGGTCCTTCTCAAGAGGCTGCAGGAAAAAAAGAAAAAAATCCCTCAAAATAACCTTAGTGGGTTTCCACATGTTTTAACTGCCCCTGCCACTCACTGCAGACCGCTTCTTGCTAACAGCAAAGCCCTGTGTTCAGCTACTGGCTGTATTTAGAATCACAGAATAGTTAGGGTTGGAAAGGACCTTAAGATCATCAAGTTCCAACACCCTTACCATGGGCAGGGACACCTCACACTAAACCATGCCACCCAAGGCTATGTCCAACCCAGCCTTGAACACTGCCAGAAATGGAGCAGTCACAACTTCCCTGGGCAACCCAGTCCAGTGCCTCACCACCCTCACAGTAAAGAATTTATTCCTTATATCCAATCTAAACTTCCCCTGGTCAAGTTTGAACCCGTTACCCCTTGTCCTATCACTACAGTCCCTCATGAAGAGTCCCTCCCCAGCATCCCTATAGGCCCCCTTCAGATACTGGAAGGCTGCTATGAGGTCTCCATGCAGCCTTCTCTTCTCCAGGCTCAACAGACCCAACTTTCTCAGCCTATCTTCATACAGGAAGTGCTCCAGTCTCCTGATCTTCCTCGTGGCCCTCCTCTGGACTTGTTCCAACAGTTTCATGTCCTTTTGATGTTGAGGACACCAGAACTGCACACAATACTCCAAGTGAGGTCTCACGAGAGCAGAGGAGAGGGGCAGGATCACCTCCCTCAACCTGCTGGTCATGCTCCTTTTGATGCAGCCCAGGATACCGTTGGCTTTCTGGGCTGCGAGCGGACACTGCAGCCGGCTCATGTCCATTTTCTCATCGACCAACACCCCCGAGTCCTTCTGCGCAGGGCTCCTCTGAATCTCTTCTCTGCCCAACCTGTATCTGTGCCTGGAAAATCTTTCAAATGCAGGAGGCCACGTGCTTTCTTGTACTTGATATGCCTTCTTGTGTATCCTTTTCCCAATTTCTAAGCGGAAAAGATGACCGAAACCTACCTTACTGATGGCCTGAAATATACAATCTATTAATAATTGGAATATTAAAAAAAATATCTTAGCAAAGGGAGGAGTACTTGCTATTCCTTCCCACCTCTGTGTGTGTTAAATCTTTAGAACACTGTAACTAACCGTAACTGCAGGACACTTTGTAAAAGCAGTTAAACTGTCTTAAAGTGAGTGATAACTCCATGATTTAAATGGCAAGTTCAAAGACACAGCCAGGAAAGGAAAAATGACAAACCAACCTGAAATAAAACATTTCTCACCTGAGAGAGAGCAATGCTCAGGGATACAACCACGAGAAAACATTCACAAGAATGGTCCTTAATAATCTTTTGATAGACATACATGCTGGCCACCCAACAGGATAATGAAAGCATCCCTGAGTCTTCTGTAAAGTTGCTTTCTCCTCAGTCAGTGCCCATTCTGTACTGCTGCATGGGGTTACTACATACCAGGTGTAAGGCTCAGACTGATCAGACTGGGAGAAGAGATGTGCGATTCTGAGCACTCCTCTGGGTGGTGTGAGTCAAGGTCCCTCTTCATACCCTCAGGCTTCGGTACAAGAGAGGTGGGGGCACCATTGGCTTCTGGTGTCTTTATAGCCAACTGCCCACTTTCACTGCTGCCACAGTGCCTCCTCTTGTTCCATCCACTGGCTTGACAATGTCTTTGATACACAAGGACTACAGGATGGTGGATCAAAGCAACTATTGAAATTCCACAGTTTACACATGCAGGTAAGCAGAAATGTAGACCTATAGCAGAGCTAGACAAATCACTGCATTTGGGATAGTGAGCTTGTTTAAATGAGCAGCTTACCAGCAACTCCTGTGATGGAAGCTCTGCTCCACTACCACCTGCCTGAGATAGAGGTAGAAGCAGGAGATTGATGCTAAATTGGTTCTGGAGATACCACCTGAGTAGAAAAAGTGAGTTGTGCAGGTGCACAGCAAACCCCTGGCTTATTTAATGAATGCTATTTACTCTAGATGGGATGCTTGGAGAGCTCTGCCTTAAACAGGAAGCCATGCAAAGTCTATGAAAAGACTTCCTGGATAATTAAGACCACCCTAAAGAAAATCTTTTCTCTGAACAAGGCAAGAAGTTTCTTCAGAATTCTTGTCCTTCTATAGGGAAAAGGGATTTGCTACCATACTGAACAGTGCGCACTCTCTGTCAGATGAATGGGCAACAGGAGAGAGGTGAAGGAAAGACTAGCCTGAAAGCAGAACTTATTTCTCCTTTCTATACATAAACGTATCTTATCTTATCTTAGTGTCTTACTAGGGCACCTAGACTTGTCCTTGCTTAAAATAACACATTCAAGCATAGCAGTCCTGTCTTCCCTCCACCAAAAATCTTTTCCAGTGTTTCTGAGCATAAAAGAAGGAGGGGAAGGGGAATTCTGATACAGGAATCTCTGACTACTGGTCTTGTTATTGTCAGAAGCTTACCAATGACTTTCTCCAAAGCTTCTGGCTTAACCACCATCCTCTGGAGAGACCACCAAGACTATAGTCTTCATCAGTGAAGAAGGCTCTGTGCTTGATAAATCCTTTCTAATATTTTTGAACATGCAACATGAAGAAATCAATTAACATGCACCTCTGAGAAATGGCTCACCTGCATCAGACCTTTCTGCTGCCTGCAGAAGTCAAGAAGGCACAGAAGAAAGCCCTCCCTGTACATTTATAGTCAAGACTTGTAAATGGTTTCATGCCATCAGAACTGAAAAATCCCCCCCTTCCACCACTGCAAATTTTACCCTGGCATATAAAGATCACCTAGTAAAAAAAACCCCAAAGAATAGGCATGAAAGCAGTGCTCTTTCCTCTGCTTTAAGTTCTAAAGTGCATTAGGATTTCCAAAATTTCATGAGGTAAAGAAGGTAGGTAACATACAAAGGCAACTCTATTCTCTGATGAGAATGCACCAAAATACACGCAATGTCTAGCTTAGAAGACTGCAGCACTGAAATACCCAACTTTAAGTCAACCACCAGTAAAGTCCAGCAACCACAGCATCTAGCTCTTAACTAGTTAATTCAATAGCTATCCAGTTATTCCTACATTATTTTTCAGACTGCAATACAAAAGTATTCTCCAAGATGCAGAAATGAAGGATGTGACCATGAATCTCAGCAAGGTTATTAAAAACCAGGAAGAATACAGGCTAACAGGGTGAAGCCTACAAAATAAAAATTGATCACTTCTCTGATAACCCTGACATCTCTCTTGAAACAGCCTGTGCATTCAAGGTTGAAAGTTTGTCCTGATAACAACTGGCAAGAAGAACAAGGAGTAACACTCAAAATTACCCATCGTGCTCTTCATTAAGGAGAAAGCCTCTATTTCTATAAAACAGTAATAATAATATAACACTCATATTAGTTTTCTCAAATTAGAACAGGATAGAACAGATTGTTTAATTTGGAAGGGACCAACAACAATCACCTAGTCCAACTGCCTGAGCAATTCAAGGCTGACAAAAAATTAAAGCATGTTATTAAGAGTATTGTCCCTATGCCTCTTTAAACACTGACAGGCTTGGGGCATTGACCCAGTCTTGAGGAAGACTGTGCCAGTGTTTTACCACCTTCTTGGTAAAAAAACGCTTCCAAATGTCCAGTTTAAACCCCCCTTGACAGAGCTTTGAGCCATTCCCACAGCGCCTACTACTGAATGCCCCTGAGAAGACATTAGCACCTCCCTCTCCACTTGCCCTCCTCAGGAAGCTGTAGAGGACAATGAGGTCTCAGCCTCATTTTCTCTGAAGTAGGCAATCCCAAAGTCCTCAGCCACTCCCACAGGACATTCCCGCCAGCCCTTTCACAAGCTTTGTTGCCCTCCTCTGGACACATCCAAGGATATTCATGCCCACTATTTGCATATACTGCAAGTATTTAAAAAAAAAATCTGCTTAATAAATATTCACCCAGTATTATGGAAGACTCCAAAGTGACAAACTTGGCAATCAAGGCTTCTGTTTAGAGCACCTGGCTTCACCACTGGCTTTTCTGGGGACTGTCCATGCAGCCATACAAAGGTGTGACACCACACCTGTGCATTACTCAAGAGCTGTGATCTTTAACCACTTCTGTCAATTCACTCCTTTCATCTATCTTTTTGTCTACCATTTGTCTTCTGTTTTGATGGGCACAAAAAAATGTCAGACCAATATTTGACATACCTGCATTTTATGTCAGTTTTGCACATCAAATTAGCCTGTAGTTTGGAGATGATGATGCATATAACTCTGATAAAGATCAGGAAATTTACCTGGAGAAATGAAGGAAGGATTTATATCAACATCAAGAAACACAAGTTCAAAAAAGCTGGTTTGTGGATGCATGGGTAGGTCCCTGTGTATCCTACTATTCTGCAGCTGCAGAATTTGCCACAGAACTCAGCTCCTTGCTAAGGTATTATGCTCTGAAGACCCTCTCCGAACGCACAGGTCACCTTTGAAAATATAGAAAGTTCACTAAACAAAGCAGGGGATCTCACCTACATCTCTGGGGAGTAAGACACAGTAAAGGTCTTGCTCTCCCATTTGCCTTGTCTGGAGGTCTGAGACTGACACAGTATTGTGGCTGCAGAATGTGGCATTTCTCCATAATGCCACAATTTGTTGCTCTTCTGTAGCCCAGTACCTGGAATGTTATCTTCTTCCTCCCTGAATTACCATAGCTTCCTGTACACAGGGGAGTTAACTGGATTGCTGCAGCATGCTGTTTTGTTATCACGTGCTACCACTACAGCATGACAGTGTGTGGCCAAATGAAACAAACAAAATGCTGGTTGGGAATTCCAGTGACAGAAACCAGTTTGGTTTCAAAAAATCACATTTCTGAACTAAAATGTGAATATCCTCAGAGGTTATTAGCCTTTGGACATGCACAACAGCCATGAACACATCTGCTCTTTTTGCTCTTTACTCAGGGAAATCTGCCAGCTTGCTGCATATGCCCATACTCACCCCAATGGCGATGAGAATGGGCAGCCTGATGATCAACCAGTAATTCATGTTATAGTTTCTGGTCCAGCACCTACGAAGATGTCAAAAAAATAGAAGGAGACAGGAAGAAGTTTCAGTACATTGCTAAAATCTCTCACTTTTCATTCTGTCACAGCAAGGCAGATGGAGAACAATACTGAGGACTAGATACCAGGAAAGCACATCATGCTGACATGGAAACAGATGCAGTTGCTTCTAAGAAGCAGTGAATGCTTTGTACTACTGAAGCTATCATAATCCAGCAAGATACTACTCACGAGCCTTTCTTGTCTGCTAATGGCTACGAATTATCATCCATTAATTGTGAAGATTTACTCCATTAAAATCAAGGTCAGATTTGTCATGTGGTTGAAAGGAACCTGAAATGGGGGGAACCTGTTTGAGTCAGACCTTTCCTGCATGGTTCCTACTCTCCTCTTTCAGCATTATCTTTTACTACTTTTCAGTCCTCCACTTCCAGAACATCTTATTTAGCTGTTTGTTATTACATTATCTCATACCTACCATTGCTTTTCTTATATCAATACTTAGATCAGTCATCTATTTTATTTGTCCTTATTTTCAAAAAGGACCTACTAACTTCAATCAGGAGAAAGCAATTAAGCAACATACTCCAGTTCCTTCAGAGTATATCTACAGGTTTCAGGCCCAAATGGAGTTTTAAATGTTATAAGCAAGTAAAATCAAAGATTGGAACAATAGTTCCCAACTTTTGTTGGCCAGCTGAGCCCTCTGCCAAGTAACTAACATGCCACATGCTTCATTCTCCCTGTAAGTCTCATTTTAGCTTTTTAGATTCTTGCATTGTTGAGCAATATTGGAGAATAATCACAAGAAAAGTAATGCCTGAAAGCCACAGCTTGGGATCACTGGTTCAAAGTGAACTTTCCAGTGGGGGGTTTATACATCTAGTTCTTTAAGGTCCCTCCTTGGCCACGGCCTGCTCCCTTGTATGATGGGTCTAGGTGTTGGGGCAGTGTTCACATGCCATTCCACTTGCTGCTGCAGTGACAGCATTCTTAATATTTTTATGAAATAACTTTGTTAGCCTCTTGCCATATTGGTCAGTATTACTCAAAAAGCAAGTCATCAGTAAAGCTAGAAGGTTTCTGAGCTACACAGTCTGTAAAACGTAAGAGTATGCAACAGAACTACAGAAAACATAAGTTCTTTCACAAAACAAGTTTCTCTTCATCTCCAAATCTCATCTTCCAAAACACAAATATGCTCAATTTTCCTTAAGGTTTCTTAACAGGACTATGAAACTTCAGCTTGGGTGATGTTTGTGGAGAGTAAACCTTCCCCAGCCTTATAATGGGCCAGTCAACTTGAAAGAAACTAGCAAACCATGCTGCACATGGTAGGGATCCATGTGCTCGCATCCTAGAGAGGGAAGTGAAGCAACTTGGCGGTGGCAATTCCATATTCCCTGGTAGGCACTGCAAGGCTGAGAAGGGCTCAGGATTTCATTTTTCCTTTTCATTTCAGTTCAGCATGTAACAAATATATTATTGCAAACAGTAGCTCCACAACCTACAGTTCAATTGTATTTTAAATACTGGCGAAAAAAGGTGTACGTACTGTGTACCGTCAGCATACCTGAACTGGAATGTGAGTAACAGAAGAACTTCTTAATTGGTACACATGACTGGGAGCCAGCTTCATGGAGCCTTTTAATTAATTTTATTTGAACCCCTCAAGACAGGCAGGATAATAGGCATGGCTGGAAGTGAAGTTCTAATTTTCTCACTAGCTGCAGTGGAAGCAGAGGCAACTTTAACATTTTCCAATAATGACAGAGTCTGAGAAATGATTCTTTACATTAACTCTGCTACATTTCTGTGTGTATTAATTTGCTTCCTGTGGCACAGAGCAGTTTTAGCTACTTTCATATTTACATAAATAAATGCAAGAAAAATGCCATTACAGCCCAATTAAAGTGTCATGGCTATGAAAGTGTCCAGAAAATGAAATTGATAGATCTGTACATGATTTCCTGTCCATTTGTGCTTTCTGGGATTGCCACACTAATAAATTCATCAACATCTATTGTGTTTGGGCTCTAGCCCTGCAGTTTGCTCAGTACCACTCAAAAGATGCTTGGCAACTAATAGCCTCAGAGCTGTGAATGGAGAATTGGTGCAGTGAAATAAATGCTACTGGGAAGTTCTACCTTTGCTTACCAACCTGGTATTCTTTTTCTAAAAATGAAACCACTGAATTTTTACATTAAAGAGTTACAGCTGAACGGCTCAAATTTTTAAAAAGACTGTAGCCTCTCCTGCTCCCATAATTAATTACAGATAGAAATAAAGATGTGTAAGTATCAGCTCTTTAGGCACAGCCCAATAACTAAGAAGCACAGCATACCTTTCATTTTACCTTCAGTGGAGACGACGACTTTTTCAACAGCTTACTTTTTAACACACCAACTGCTTTCTAAAGGAGTTCACTCTTCCACATACACATAAGGAAAGAAGGAGCCAGCCTGCTAGCAAGTCTTGCAGGCTTTAGCCCTTCATTCAAATGGCTACGTTCACAGGACTGCCTCAGATTCCCAGCCCTGACCGAATTTACTTCCAGTTATGCCTCATAGACAGGGAAGTAGGTAAGTCACAAATGAAATTTACAGCCTGCTGCACATCCCTGGTGACAGCGCTATGGCAAACAGCATGAAAGATATCCCTGGCTGCTCCAGCAAATGCCTGCCCAAGGCACAGAAATCTTGCCTTTCAGAGAGGCTGCTGAATGGGGTTATTTATTGCTGTATTTTACAAATATTTATACAAGATTTAGAAAATTCAATAAGGTACAAAATTGCCCCTTTTAAGGTCCGCTGAAGGCAGTGAGTGACAGTTTTCTTTAATAGAAAACATAAATCAGATCTGAGTACCACATAATGTAGGAGGCTCAGCATGAGTGCTTTGAATACATTTTCTACATCAGTGGGAAGATACGACCACGGAACATTGCCTGTTCAGAGGCTGCATGTTCTGTATACCTATTCTGACAGTTTCAACAAAACTTACACTGCATCCGTAGGGCTACAATCTTGCTACAGAGTATTTTCAAGTCAATCTTAAAAAGGAAAATCAGAAAATCCTAGCATTGCTTAAGCAAGGAAAACGCAGTTTTAGTTTTGACTTAACTGCTTCAGTATTATGAAAGGCACTGAAAAAAAGCCAGCTCTTAATACTCACAAACAACAGAAAACACTCTGGAGCTGGCTCTAAATTTTCACATTGCAGCATGTCTCCCACAATGATTGCATTGAGAGAGGAAGGGAAAAAGGACTCACACCCCACACCTTACCCCAAAGAAAGAAAATAAAAATGACCTCTACAAAAGTGCTGGCTGGGTTGTTTGGAAACTGAGTAAGAGGAAGACCCAATAAATAGTACATTAAAATAAAAAGGAAATAGCATAAAGTTATTTATTTCATTACAAAGAAAGCTACCCAAATATTTCTGGGCAGTCACAATCACTGAGAAGACGAAGCCACTTTCCTCCCTTTTGGGTTTATTTTTGTTGCTGTTTTGTTTGGGGTTTTGGTTTTTTTTTTTTTTTTTTTTTGTTGGTTGTTTGGGTTTTTTGCTTGTTTTTTAAACTGCAACAAACTACAATGCTATTTGGTACATAAAGGCAAACTTTCAGATTAGCCAGTATGGATGAAAAGTATTCTGTGTTTTGTAGCAGTCATGTGTGTGGTATAGTTGACTTTAGGAAGACTAATGTAAGCAGACAGAGAATGTGCCTTTATTTTAAGATTTAAATAATGGAAGTTTAAACAAGAACAAGCAATCATACCTCTGCTGCTAGGCAAAAGCTAACCACTATAAATCGCAAGCAGAATCCTGTGGGAGGTTTTTGCCTTCCTCTGAAGCATAACTGTAAAGGCTACGACCAAAGGCACAGTATCAGAAGTGGTCTTGGTTGGGTACAATGACTTCTACTGTTGATACTGTAACTACAGAAAAACAAAACGTACCTTTCCTTGACCTGCAAAAGGATAGATTCATTCAGACATGCAGAAAATTCTGATCAGAAACAAACATATGCTCCTTTCTGAAATGTTATGCAAGACCTTCAGACAAAACAGAAGCAATTATGTGAGGTTTCAGCACATTGGCAAAGCAAACCACACCTGAACAGAAAGCAAACAATGACCTGCTGATGCACACATACAGCACAAATGAGACAGCTAGAAAAATCAGAACTAAACCAACCCCTCATCTTCATAAAGGTACTTGACAGTTCCCCAGAGGATAACAAACAGCATTGGCACACCTGGGAAAAGAGGAAACAAGGTTGACACTGCCATTAAGAGACAGGTAAAAGCACAGAGGAGGACAACCTCCCTCTACCCCCCACAATAATGAGCAACATGATTAACTGGTGGCAGGGTTGCAGCTCCTACCCATTGATGGCTGTCAATGGTGGGAGGAGGAATCTAACCTGCAAGTAACTAACGCACGCAACTCATTTTGCCTGGGCCCCTACCAAACTCCTAACAGGCATGAAAAATGACTATGAGACAATCACCCGCATACTCAGCATATATCAACTCTTCCGTTTCACAGAGTTTCACAGAGAAGCCAAGGGAACAGAATTTCTGGAAGCTCTGCTAGCCTCTATATTCATGCTAGAGAGGAGTGCGGTGTGCTCCCAAACCCAAACCTTTGCATCCACATTTCTGCTTGCGGTTAAGCACTAAGCTCAGGCTGTTTCTTGGCATTGGGGCTGGAACACATTCAGCCCCATGTACCCCTGATGGCAAAGGGGAGTGTGGGCACAATACACACAGCCTGTGTGTTCAGGCCTCCCCTGCAGAGAAGTCCCAAGTATGGGCTGCAGTACTGGCATGGACTTGAGTGACTGCAGCAAAGACAGCAGATGCATCTGGTCTTGAGAAGAGACTTGGTCCTAATGCCTTTCTGACAGTGCCTGTGCTACAGTTGGTCAGTTTATCTGGGGTGTAAAGGGGAGAAAAGCCAAATAAGCTGGCAGTCATTACTTGCTTTACAATGTCAAAGGCTCTCCCTCAAAATAATTTCTTTCATTTATGAAATGCCTAGGTCTTGAAAAATAATTCTAAAGTGCATCTACCAACCAATACTCAATAGAGGGAATGCCAAAAAAGCCCACAGGTAAGGAGAGCAGGTTGACACTCAACAAGCACAATGAGGAATTTCTCTCTACGGATGGATCAAGATAGTCTAATTCCTCCATGTACCTCCTTGGACAGTGACTGATGCTATATGTACATTGGATAGGAAGGGCAAAATTTAATGTGCTTTGGTTTTGCATTCTTAAGAACCAATATGGCAAGCGACCATAGGAACATCAGTGTGTAGCAGTAAGCACTGCATAGGGCAAATACTTCCTGACAGCAGAAGCCACAGGGAAACAACTGATCTCCTGTCATCTGAAAATCTACAAGCAATATCTGTAGTGGAAAAACCTTCTCTTCTGTACTGTATTCTCTAATATCAGAGCAACTAAATACTACAGACATGAAAAATAAAGTATTCTCCTTGGTCAGAGAAAAAGAAAAAAAAAAAGGAAAATAAAGAGCATCAAGAGAAAAATACCAATTATTAGAATAATAGTAAAGATAATGAATTGAGTAGAGATTATTGGGGCAAATGGTTGAACATTTTACATAGATGTACCTGATACTGACAATACACAATGTTTTGGGAGTAAAGTTACTGAGAAGTCCATGCTTCTTTGATAATGACATAAGAGATTAAGAACAGGCTCATTGCAAACCACTTCCAAACACAAATGAGCCTTCAATTCACAGAAACTAATTATAGTTTGAGTTATTCCTTTCTTGACTTTGCTGAGAACTAAGATGTGTTAATACAAAACTTAAAGGGTAAGACATGAATGCCGGGAGCACAAAGGCTGTATGTCAGTGGAGGAAACTTGTACATCAAGTGATAACCACAAATTGTTATCATTATCTCCATCTTCTGGATATATCAGATATAACTCCATATTTAATCAAACTTGACATTTGAATTGAAAATCTATTATTAACATTATATTTCACAAGAGCCTAGATAGAGAGAGGCTGGTGTTATTGAACTGCATCAGCCTCTTGCTATGCAAATGTTATACAGATTAGTAGGCAACATGTACAAGGTGACTTGTTCAACACCCTTTACCCACTCCTACATGTGATGCAGGCCCTAGGTGCCCTGGTATTGTACCACCATCAGTCACATTATTTTCCACACTAGCCATACACATTTTAATCTGAGACACCAAGATTTAACAGTGCAATACATACTTAAGAGCTTTGAACATCAGTGCAAATTCTACATGGATACCATCTGAGAGCTACCAAATTCACAAAGCCTTGTCCTAAGAAATGGGTGTCTCTGAAAACTGCATGGGATACTCTCTCATCAGATAAGAATATGTCAAATTTTCCAAAGCCCTAGTCAAGATCTAAAGAGAAGATTGCCCCAAGAACATCCCTTATTCCACCTCAAGTCTGTATAAGTCATTCACAATATCAATAGAGAAAGTCTGCAGCATCTCTGCAATACCTGTAGTTTGCAAGGCTCACTGAGGCATTCCACAGATTAGTTTACAATCTCAGTACCTGACTAACCTGCATTAACTGGCACAAATACAAATATTATTCTGGTTAACTCAGTCAAGAGAAATTTAGCTGGCTTGAGCAGGCAGAGAAAGCAAACTGCATTCAGCTCCTTGAATAAATTCTACAGATGACTATCATCTCAGACTATCAATTCAGACAGAATCCTGGACTCCCAACATGCAGCATTTCAGTTTTAGTCCTACACCTCTTTCTCTTGCTGCTGCTATTCAAAGAGTATTAGACATTTGAGAAAAAACTGCCCATTTATGGGATGCATTTATTTAAGATACAGTCTGAACTCTTTCTGGTTTTGCTTTTTGTCATACAGAAAACTCTGAGATTGAACTTTCTGACCACAAAAAGGTCTCTTAATTCTGGAAATAGTAACATTTACTTTCATCTGTACTCCATCATTGCTGAAGATTCCAGAAACTGCAACACAGCCTGCTCATAACAGCCTCTACCATGTTAATTCTTGCAGGCTGACAACTGACTAAAAAACTTCGAGCGCTACACCGTGATTATGAAATCTACCAAGTGTACTAGGAAATAAGCATGCCGACAGCTCAGGTAATATAGTTCAACTTCAAAACGACAGGGCATCTGAATTACAGACTGTGATAATAATACATATTACAGATGATGGGAAAGTAATGGAACTGCCAAATCACCATCTTAACTGCATAAATAAGCAGCAAAACTACTCATTTTCACTCCACCTTATATAATCTACACATGTTCAGGTGCCTTAATATTAAGAAAAAAAAAAAAAAAGAAAATTTTAAAACTGGCATTATCCAGAACGATAATAGTACGGGGCAGGCAAGAGAAGAAAGCGGTGAGAAATTATGCACAGGAACCACTGTTTAGTTGACATTTCCACAATGTTCCTCTGTCCCTAATGAGAGAAGTTGAAAGCAATTCAAGGAGCTGCTAATGCAAGCAGCCCATGTCCTGTGAACAGAATGTAGAAACTAGTCTTTTCATTTAACAGGTCTGAGACATTTTGGTAACAGAACAGATGAAGCTTGCTCTGGAGTCCACAGTTACCATGAAAGGCATCACCAGGTGGTGCTATTCCATGCTATCTTCTTTCCTCTACCTCAAGGTCTAAGCAAGTTTCCATTCTTGCAGACATGGTATTTATAGCTTTGCATGATACCACATTTTACATAAAGGCAGTTTCAGGGAAGAAAGATGTGTGAGGAGCAAGAGAGGCTCCACTCATCCTCACATAGTGATTAATAAATTTATCTCTGCAGGACCGGAGTACTGCCATCCTGTCGAGACCCTTAAATAAGGACATATTTTGAATACAGCATTGCAGACTGATGAGCTGGTGTATAAGCTCGTATTTGAGATGTAACCTGACTGGTTTCCACGTTCTGAGAAGTTCAACCTCCAAAAAAATCAGTCACAAAAAATAGAAGGACATTACTGCTGTCAGCAGAACTCCAATCCTCTCATCTCTCAGAATCTCTCCAGGATTGTCTGACTTGATTAACTGCTTGATGTACAAATGCAAGAAGTGATGGGAAGCTGAAAGAAGTGATAAAAAATATGACTAGATGTAGAAAGAGTAAAAGCATTGAAAATGTGAGAAGATGAGATGGTTTTCTTTCTAAGAAAGGAAAAGCATAAGAGTTCAATCCAAAAGGCAAAAAGTATTAAAAAGGACAAAAACAATTACGAGAAACTCCTGACAAACATTTCCTACCAAGATGAGTCAGGACAGAATCCCTATTTTCACATCCTCACCTGAAACAGTTTTCATTTGAAAATAGAAAAAAAGTGGTCTGCGCAATGAACGCATCCTGTTGCTACACTAAGCTCATACTGGGCTGCAGAGGGAATGTTGTTTTCTTACTGGCTCTGTTTCAGTCAGGTCTTCCTTGCAATCAGGATGTAGATTTTGACACCCTAGCTAGGCTTCCTGCCTTTAATGGCTTCATTCCCTCAAAGTATTCTTCCTTAGACAAAATTTGGATTGCAAGGTTTGAAAGGAAGGGGATTATTTATTTTTAATGGCAGTTTCCCTGCTGCAAGTGCAGCTGGGTGTAAAATTGCCACAGAAGTTCAGACAACATTTAGCTTTTTATTACCAATTTCTTCTTAGCCTTTCGTGCTGAAAATTGTCTCCTGTCATTCTTCCTGCCTGAATGCTGCAAGTTGCACAGTCACCGTGGGACACTGCAGTTGTTTCCACATTCCCCTCTCCTCCCTACTTCAATGTGAACAGGTCCTTTTCCCCACTAAATGCTGCTGATTCAGCAGCATTACAGTACAAACTGCTCTTCTCTAGAAACCACTGACACGGCCAGTTGACTTCAATGTCAAGCTCAACAACTCTTCATTCAGGCTCAGACATGATGAGTTGGTGTCCTAGACACCCTGATTAAGAACACTCTGTACATCCTCAGAAACAAACAAAACGTTACCATCTTGATCTCCATAGTTATGTTTTCTTCTTCCTCCCCTTTCTTCTGCAAATGTTCTGTTCTCCCAAGAAGGTGAGATGCATGGGCAGATTTCTCTTACGCCACAGGAAGGAAGACCAGGTACCGGTAATGTATAGCAACAGATTCTTTTTCTCCAAGTGATAATGACTCTCTGAATCAGCATCCTGTTTAGCTGCTGCTGTGCTGACGTCCAGACTGAAGGGAACAACTTATTTACCTGTTCAGACATTAGCCTATTAGGAATTTGGGGGTTTGATGCTGTAACTGTCTCTGCTATTTTTTCCTATTAGCTTGAAAATGGCATAAACCCACTGTTTTTGCAGTAAGATATGTGGAACTCAGGTTTAAAACAAATGCATGCTTTTACAAAGAAAAAGACGACATAAGCAAGACATTTTCCACATTAAATGAAATAGGAAATATTTAACAGTGCCATCTCAAAGCCTAGTATGGCATGAAAACTCAGCAAGGAAGTGGCCATTACAAGCATATCTTGCAAGTAATCAGGAAGGTTTATAAAATCCTATCAATATACATGATATCAATATAAATGACTCCCATTTTATAAAACTACATTACTTCCCTTAGGTCTATCAAGATTTTATAACTTTTCTAGTTTTTGAAAAGTACAATAACACAAGGTAAACAGATTTTTCCCCTTATAAAACACTTCAACAGCAAAGAATAATTACTCATACGAATTGATACTAAATGGAATACTAATAACAGTAAGAACTGTCCTGACATTATCATATAGCGAAAATATACTTGAGAAATATTTATTAAGTTTTCCTTACACTCTTTACTGTCTGTTAACTGTTCCTAGGAAAATACAGATTGAGTATGGTACCTTGGAACAACTGGCCTACTTGGGGCTGACGGGGTCCATCTGCTAGAGAAGAGAAAAGCATCTTTGGTCATAGGCTTGCCAAGTTGGTGAAAAGGCTTTAAACAAAAGGTGTTAGAGAAGGAGAACCTCAATCTATTCCACTCCTATCAGTATGATGCCAGTGCCAGCAAGAGATGCCCAGAGCCTAGACAGAGATCACAGGTCAGCAGGAGAGCACCTGAAGAGCAGCAAGAAGGAATTCCAGCCCTTCCAGCCTAAGTTTGCTTCAACTTAAAGACCTCCAAACAAACACACATAGCATAGGGTATAAAGGAGCCATAGATGTTCATGTACCTGCAGGGCTACAACCTTATTGTCATCACAGACACATGGTGGGATGGCTTCTATGACTGGAGTGTTGGAATGGAAGGATACAGGCTCTTCAGGAAAAACAGGCAGGAGAGACAAAAAGGCAGGGTGTTGCCCTCTGTATCAACAACCAGTTGGAGTGCATGGAGCTCCACCTAGGGATGGACAAGGAGCTGACCAAGAGTTTATGGGTCAGGCTTAAAGGGAGGCCAGGGACAGGTGACATAACACTGGGGGTCTGCTACAGGACATCCGACCAGGAAGACCAAATGGATAAGGCCTTCCAGAAGGAAACAGGAGACCTGGTTTTCCCAGGATACAGAAAAGGCTGAGATACTGTTGGCTTTTTTCCCCTCTCAGTTTTCACTAGCAATTGCTCCAGACACACCACTGAAATCACAGAAGGCAAAGGTAGGGACTAGGAGAAAGATGAACCACCCACTGGAGAAGATCAAATTTAAAACTAAGGAACCTGAAAGGCACACAAGTCCATTATGAGATGCAGCCTTTTTTTTTTTTAAAGGGAAAAAAGCAAGACACTTGGAATTACAGGCCAGTACTCCCACCTCTGTGCCCAGCAAGATCATGGAGCAAATCCTCCTGGAAATTATGCTAAAGCATATAGAAAATAAGGAAGTGATTACTGGCAGCCAACATGGCTTATCTAAAGGCAAATCATGCCTGACCAATTTGGTGGCCTTCTACAACAGGGTTGCAGCACTGGTAGATAAGGGAAGAGCAACTGATGTCAACTACACCTGGACTTGTACAAAGCATTTACTACTTGTCCTGCACAACATTGTCTCTAAACTGGAAAGTGATGGATTTGACAGATAAGACACACCATGGATGAGGAATTGGCTGGAAAGCTGTGGTAAACGACTTGATGTCCAAGTGGAGACCAGTGATGAGTTGTGTTCCTCACTGGTACTGGTGCTTTCCAACATCTTTGCTGGTGACATGGGCACTGGATGAAGTGCACCCTCAGTAAGTTTGCTGATGATGCTCATGAAGTTCGAATAGGTAAAGTGCAGGGTTCTGCACCTAGTCTGGGGCAATCCCAAGCACAAAGACAAGCTGCATGGGGACTGGATTGAAAACAGCCCTGAAGAGAAGGACTTGGGTGTGTTGTTTGATGAGAAGCTCAACATGAGCCAGGAGGGTGCACTTGCAGTGTAGACAGCCAACTGTATCCTGGACTGCCTCAAAAGGAGCATGGCCAGCAGGTTGAGGGAAGTGATTCTCCCCCTCTACTCCACTCTGCTCTCATGAGACCCCACTGGGAGTACTGTGTTCAGCTCTGGTGCCCCCAACATAAGCACACAGGACCTGTTCAACAGAGTCCAGACGAAGGTCACTGTTCCTATTTGAAAAGCAGTTTTATGCTATATTTTGTATAGAGATGAAATAATCATGTTAAACAAAATGGGAGAAGTATTTTTATTTACAAAATTACACGGATGTTTTCCCCCACTAAAAAAAAATATAAAAATTAGCACTATTTAATATAGCAGTTTAAAAGCTTAGAGAGAAATTGTATTGGGACGTTTCTACCTATTTGAAAGCTGGCCCTTACATTACAGTTTTGCTTGGGATTAACTCAAGGAAATAATTTGCTCTAGTTTCTTGGTTTTTTTGAGACCTGGTGTTCCTTGAAAGAAGCATAACAGGGCAAACATCATGACCAACAGTATGCGCAAACATTCAGGTGGACACAAGTCTTGAGGAAAACACACTTTTATTCATATGTACATTTGAGAGAAGTACAAGTGCAAACATGATCATACAGGAGATTGCAGAAAGCTATTCAGACACCAACAGTACCATACGGTCTGTGAGCAATCACGCAAAATTCACTTTGATTAGAAGAAATAACATGAAATGACTAACACTCACTAAGCGTGAACAATACATACATGAAATTTTAAAACAAATATTCATCAAATGATGAGTAATGAACAAGTTAAAAATTATCCTTTAAGAGAACAATTCATTAACAGAACAAAGGGTCCAGGTATCAAATATATATTTATGTTTGGATCCAGCTTCATTTTTACAGTTGATAAAGTATTTCAAAGAGCAGCACTTTCCCAGCAAAAACAGGAACCTACTGACTTCTCTATCATGCTGCTCAAAAAATTAAATATTCTGGGCATTGCATAGGCCAGAAAGGTATTTGGTGAGATTCCAGAGTACCCAAAAAAATGGAAACACCAGAGAAGAAGCAAGAAAGTGAGAAAAATCTTCATGTCTTTCCACTTTTAGAGACTAAACTGTTACCCGGTATAACTAATCTGGGAACACTGAACTAGCAGATCCTTTTGCATTTGAAGATGGAGAATCACTGGCAAGGTCTTCACGTACAGCCACATTTAGATTAGCAAGAAACTGTACAGATGAGTATTGAATGGGCCAAGCAGAGCTTTTCTAGGAAGCTTGGATGAAAGCCATTTATCCAGTGCCAAGTTCTGGCATTGCCACTCATTTCCACAAACTCATCCAGAAATTCAACAGTAGCAAAATTTATACTGTAAAGGAAGAACTAAACCAGCATCTTCTGTTTCTGCTGTCTGCTTTTGTAAGAAACAAACTCTAACTAGAAGTGATTCAGATCAAATCTTATAAAACACCACAATACCCTCAGGATTTGGCTAGATATAATATTGCTCTAATTTTCCACTTCCTTTCATGACCTCAGTCAGTACTTTAGGATAGCTCCCCTATTCCCCTCCCTCCCCTTTTTTTTTTTGAGGGTACAGCTATTCATAAAATATGATTAAACCGGTATACAAGGTGCTGTTGTTTTTCTGCATGTCCTATGTAAAACAGTAATGGAAAATGCAGAAATTTTTAAACTAAAATTCTCCAGCAGAAAGCTGCTATTACTTGCAATTAATTTATTCCCATCAATATGCTCGAAAGCCTTTGCTCCTCGTATATCACTGTTCAGTAGCATTGGGTAATTCACAGTAAGCAGTTTACATGCATTTTAGCAGTGAACAAATTTGCTACAATATTCAGAGGTGGCAAATCCATAGAGAGAGGACAGCCAAAGCAATTTAAATCTTCAAACTAGTATCTGTGAAAGTACTTGCTGTATTTACTTAGATTTACTTTCAGCTTTCCAAAAGTCACTTTATTTCCACCAAAAAGGGAGGGGGAGAAGAGCAAGAGAGAAAATGCAATAAAAGCACATGAGAGACTGTTCCAAAACCAGGATTAATCCTGAACAGTAACATATTTTCTGGCTAACTGGACAATGAAAGAATTAAAGCTTCAGCATTTCTACTGAAGGTGACTCTGGCTGAACGAACTTATTTCACTGCTCTTGATCTCAAGCACACACATGCCCATAGCACGTGCACACTGACCACTTTTTTGCCGGGCAATCACTACTTGACCCGCTCTTCCCACATAACCAACCCAACTTCTCCTGCCAGCAGCCCCTTTATACCTCCCTAGCTCATGCTGCCAGCATTTCTCTACTGTTATCCTTGATCAGATGCAAGGTGTGATTGTTATTTTGCACCACAAGTAGTTACATCTTTGAATGTAATGGGAAACTTTCAACAGATGAAGCAGGGGAGTCCAGGGAAGTCCACACTCACCTGGAATCACCCCCATGTATTTTGTATTGGGAAGCCTTGCAGGAAAGGTACAATGTGCCTGTCACTGGTTTGCCAAGTTTCTGAAGTGTTGCACAGCCCCTACGTTATGAACCCACAGCCTCTGCTGTGTAAGCATCCAGGAGCTGTGCTGGCCCAGCACCCTCTAGCTCAAAGAAAATAAGGGATCAGAAACACAAAGCGAATGGGGAATGCAGGACTGAACTGGGCAGCACTACAACCAAAATACAATGATTTTTCCTATTATACAGTCTGCCAGTGCATGCAGCCACTGACAGACACATGGAAATATCAACTTACCCCAGCCAACGCAGAGATAAAGCCGAAAAATCCTTTGCTCTGAAAAGACTGAAAGAACCAGTAGAGTGTACAGGTACATGCCTTCCACCAGCAACCAGTAGTAGTTTGCAGCCACACAATACTGCATCATCACAAAGACCAATCGACAGCTAAGTGATTCCTGTGATGGAAGAAAGCACAGCTCAAGTGAATGCAAGAGGGGCTGAGAATGAAGAGATACTAACCCAAAAGACTTGTTCTCTCTCCTACTCTTGCTCCTCAAAACAGCACTTGCTAAATTAACCACATTTGAGTACTAAAGGGGCAGAAGCCAGTAATAGGTGCTATACGCTGCAGAGAGATGATTTCAACAACATTCTTCCCTAAAATAAAAAAAAAATAGAAAAAAAAATCTTTAAATTGCATGTTCTGCATTTTCCCTCAATAACCAATTGATTATAATTTGAAAAGCACAACACAAAGATGAAAGGTACTGCAAGTTTACTGTACTGAAAATGAAAGGTTCTGTATCAACTGCAGCCAGCAAATCTTTTCACTTCCCTGGATATTTTGTTCTGCACTTCAGAATTTACTAAAGAGCAAGTAGTGGATGCCATAATACTGACTATTTTACAAAGCAAAAGATTTTTGACAGAACTGCAATACTGGCCAGTGCATCACATTTAAGTGCAAAATCTCCCTTGGCTAGTAAATTACTGAGAGGTGGTTGGTAGGGCTTTAGATAACTATGAAACCTGATTACCTAATAAATATATCCATCAGATCTGATGAAAACATACAGCCTAGGTTTTTTGGAAGTAGGGAATTACTGATATGTGAACACTGAATGAATGACAATGTGAACATTTCCAAACCATTTAAGATATGTATTACAATATTATTTTCCGCCAGTTTATACATCGCAGATCAGAAGAAATCAGACATCATATAAGATTCACTGTTTGGTATTAGTGCTTAATCCTTAGGCGAAGTGTCAGAAAAGGATGGGTACTATGTATGCATCAGAAGACATATCATTTACAACCCCCACCCTGCATTGCTGCAGCAAATACTGCACCCATGTTCTAGAAACACAAGAGCTATACAGACAATGAAAATCCCGTCTTTGAAGATTCAAGTACATTTTGTATACCACATCTGAATGGGGAAAGGCATGCTTTCATCATTCACAAGAGTTGTACATCCTCTGCCTTCAATTAGAAGTATTTAATTGGCCTGTTTCTCCACAGCTTTTCTAAATGCTTTCAAATTTGCATTTTAATCAGATGCTTCCTTTTTTATTTCCTCATCATCAAAAGATTACAAAGACCTCCAAGAATGACCAACTAATTTGGTCATTACACAAGACAGACAGTCCTATCTCAAAAGGTGCTGGCTTAGGGAAATGAATGCCCTCTTGTGACTGCCAGAAAGAAATGAACCTGCAGCATGTCAAAAAGATACAGGCATGTGTTTACATGTGTGTGTATCTATCTATCTCTCTCTCTTTCTCTCTCTCTCTATCTATCTCAAAAGTCCACCTCTTCATGTTTCTTCTGTCTAGTATAGGCAAACTTCCCACAGGCAGAGAAACATGCCATGGCATCAACTACTTGCCTGTCCCAAGAACAGGGCGGCACAGCTACAACATTAAATTATCTGCTGTCATCCAGACACACTGCAGCGATGACTCCAATATCCTGAGGACTACGCCAGTGTCTGTCCCTACCTGGTAGGCAATAAGTCCTTCCCATTGGTGCTCTTGTGTGGCTGTGCTGTACATCCACTTCACCACTGAGTCTTTAATGAAGACTGATATAGCCCGGAGGATAAACGAGGTGAAGAGGTTCAGGTGAATATAATTCCTTGTGCAATGCAGATGTCTGTGAAAAGGAAGAATCAGTCTTGATCCACCATCTATGCATGGATAAGCTGCAACATCACACATAGGACTGAGGGAAGGAACAACAAGCCCTGCTGGAAATCAGGAGGTACCAGAGGAAATCCCATAACTTGAGAATAGCTGTAGGGATTTCAAAGTGGTTTTGGGAAGAAATCACTTTCAAGGAAAAGACATTTCAAACTCTAGCCCCAAGTGTATGGGGGAAGGAAGAAGATCAGTGTGTAAGGAAAAAAATACATTCAAAGTTAAAAAAGTGTAAAAATAATTTTCAGAAGAAATATCTGAGAGGACTGAAAACAGTTAAGTTTCACATAAGGCTGAATCTAATCTCTTTGAATTGACCCCAATGTCACTGCACTTGGCTCAGCAACTGGTGTGCAGTGCAGCTTCTGGCTGTGCCCAAACCCACAATAAAAAACATCAACTTGTAAATTACCACTTTGACAAGAGAAAAATCTATATTCAGACTGCCCCCTGAGGGAATTGTAAATACTTTCTGTAGAAGTAAAAGGAACAGAAATTTGATCTCTGCATTCAGAATTGAAAAAAAACAAAACAACAAAACTACAAAAACAAACAAAAAAATCCCAACCATTTAAAAAACCCTCTTGAATTTCAGCAGCCAGCTGTAAAGATAATAAAATTGCTACTTGTCAAAAAAGAGCATGTTAAGGGATAGCAAAAGAAACTGCAGTCATGTAAATGGCATCCAACTGCAGGGTGCTGCCAATATTATATCAGCCTTACCCACAAACATTTTTCTTCCCTTCTTCTGCTAGGGTACACATCATCCTTTTTTTCAAAGGAAGTTACACTAGGTATGATTCTTTTCTGATACTAAAAAGATAAAAGTAACATATGATAGACAGTAATTGCTCCAGAAAGACTACGTCTATTTTCATTGCCCTATAAATTTGTGTAGAAAAATGAACTTGGTCTGAAAGTTATAGGTTTTGCACCGAAGAAGAACTTTTTTCCATAGCTCAAACAGAATTTTTTGCAACACTTTAAAGTCCTGGCTTATTTCAAAACTGACGTATGATTAATATTTATTTTCTTTTAACTCAAAATTTATTTGTTGCTACCCATTAGAACTGCTATGGATTGAAAAAGATTATGTAAATTGACCAACTGAAGAAAATAGATTGCAAGTAGTTACAGAGTATTTCTGCTACAAGCAATAAAGGTTATTTAAATTGTTTCATTACAAAGTAATGGCCCTAATTCAGCTTCCATCACTGAAATTGGACTTTTCATCCATTTCTTTCAGAGGGTGCAAAATTGGACAATAGAGATATATTGTTTCTTTTTTTTTATCATTATTAAAAACAAGGGCTATTCTGTAGCCTAGGAACTTAGAAAGGCCTCCTTATTACAAAAGGGGAGAACATCAGCATTTTGGCGCCACTGAATTAGATTTTGTTCCCTATTTGTTGAGGTTGTGCAGCTACTGGGGAGAGGCCACAAACAGAGGTTCCAATCAAAATACAGCAACTGCAGTGCACATAGGGATAGGTCTCATGCATTTCATGAGATCCAGGACCAATTTTTCCTCAGACAATTTAGACATGAAAGCACAAAATAGACTGCTGACAGTTTTAACAAGACTCTTGTCCCCTTTAACATCCCTGAAAATTCAGTTTCAATATCAGAAGTACACACTTGTGTACACTTCCCCAATTCCTGCTTCACAGTACAAGTTAAAAATGTGAAAGCGTCTCTCCACAAAAGTTAAGGCACCAAAATTCCCTCTCTTCTATAAGTCATCATAGGAGAGTAAGTGACAAACTTACTCATGTTCCCTAACAAAACACATTCACATCCTTCCTTCTTTCCAAAAGTATATGGTTGTGCTCTGTGACCTTTATGTTTGCCCTGTTAAGATTACTCAGAAGTATCCCTGATGGGTGAAACAAGAAGCAAGCACTTACGTGAGAGACATTTGGAGACTTCAAGACATCTGGTGTCTTGTCAAACAAGTCCCAAAGTTGCACAGGTACAATGCACACAAATGAATTATCCCATGGCATTCACAGAGGGTGAGCACACCTCTGCATTTCTGCAGTAATTTTAAATCTTTGAGATTGCTAGCCTACGCTTCTCCACTGGAAAGAGGAGGGATAATATAATGCTAAAAGGTGTGGTGCAACATTAGAAGGCTTGTATAGTTTTAGTTTTGGAAATAAGAAGCTAAAAGGTGTGACTGATCTTTTTAAATACTTGAGGGGTATAAACACTTAAAAGGGTGAAAAGGAGTGGGATTGTCTTGCTAAAATAGAGTGCTGGCATCAGAGAAAATTATCATTAACTGGCAACGATAATTCTTCAGTCAGGGAAGGAAGTTTCTTAAGGATCTTAAAGATCTCAGGATCAGGAAGATTCCTGACTTGATTTCAAATGAGGGTACCAGGAAGTGGAAAACTATGCTTTTTTTTTTTAGGAGGCACCCTCATCAGTCTGTAAAGAGACGATGGGACCTGGCAATATACAGTAGCAGGGAGCTGGCTGGGAAATGGGCCAGACTGAAATTTATGCTCTGTGTATTCCAAGCAAGGCAAGATGAAAGCTTCTGTCCTAAGTGTCCTCTCACACCCCAGACTAGTGCTTCATCTGCAAAGCAACACCATGAGGAAATGCTGGAATCGCTCTCTTCTCCCATCTCTTCTGGTGGGAATTTATTTGAAGTAAAAAAAGTCACAACAAAATCTTTCAACTGATGTAATCACCTGTTCCACTCATTCACACAAGTGACCCTGCAAAAATTTGAGAATTTTACTCGCATTTTGAGAAGAAATGATTGTAGGAAGGAACACAGAAGTGACATCAGATAGAGAAATAATGAGGTGATAGAAGAAGGGAAAAACAATCAAATGGAGGAAGTCTGTTGAAGTCGGATACTACCATATGGAAAAAAGTAACACCTTTTCCCCACTCCAGAGCTTTGCCAGTTACCTGAATCCAAGAAGAATGGCAGTTGCTATTACAAGGGCAGAGAAGGAAAGAGCATATCCAATGGTGTATATGATGGACAAATTCAGGAGCTGTTCTTCTGGTGCATCCTGAGAGCATATAAAGGAGAAAAAAAAAAAACAAAATGGGGGAGGGGGAAAAAGACACAGCTCATGGGCTTCAGTTCTTTTCTTCCAGCTGCTTTCTAACTGTTCTTAATGATAACCAGAAGTCACCCTCCCACTTTCCAGTTTCAATGCACATATCAAATCAAGTCTTCCACTTTCCGTATGCTCTAAAGAAATACAAATTTAATCTTAATTCCCAGGTGCTCCCAGGTGTTTGCTTAAACAGCTAGGCTAGGAAATAGGTAACGTGACATTATTTCATAACAAGTTGGAGAGGCATGAATTACCACAAAAGCAAGTCTTAAACAGACATCAGGAAGCACAGACACAACTCAGTCCTGCAGTAAAACCAGTAAAATTGATGCTTTCAGACTTGAACACTTACTGCAAGTCTTACTGCTGTAAAGAGGGTGGTCCTCTGACTACATCCATACTTAGAGGTAAATCAAGTCAGGTTCCATTCACTGGCTCTAAGGCAAAGCATGCTTACATTCATACAACTATGTTCTGCTCTCCAAATAGTCTCTCTTCTGTCTTAACTATGCAACCTCCTGGTAACAAACTATAGCCCACCATTGCATGACCTAGGTGGTACAGCACTGTGCAGGAGGGAGCAACCCAGTGTGGGCCAGGGCACCACAGATGTTTGCATCCCTCTGACAGTCCTGGCCTGTGGCTCTCTTTAGATTCTCTGTTGAAGACATGACTACTGAAACCCTTGTTTGAAAGGGCTGGCCAAAATCTTTAGGGAGAAGTATTTTAAAAGCTACAGGATTATTTCTCAGCCTGAGAGGCACAACCATATTCTCTATTCTGGTTCACTTCTAAGCACGTATCTTAGTCTATTTAGACTAGGGCATTTCACTTCCCTTCTTCAAGCTGCTAATTCTGCAATTGACTCCTGAGACCTGTTCTGTACAAAGGAATATACTTGTACTTCAGAAATAAGTACAGCTATTCAGATGTACTTTGAACAGACAGGAGGATTTAAGTTGAACATACAGGCTGTTCCCCAGGGATTTGCTAGGTTAATGATTTAAAGGGAATGATATGAGAGTTGTCTTATGAAGAGAAGACTAAAATGCCTTCAGCATCAAAGCTCAGGTAAACTACTGAGAGCGAACAATTTAAAGCATCTATGCAGATCAAAACCACATTACACACAAAGTAAATCAACAGTATTTTATAAGGATTCACTCACAAACCCTTTGGATTTTGTTTTAGCAACAACTGTAAATAATACACAGCTAACTTATCAAAGCAACCTTTCGTTCTCATGTACAAGATGCTTAAAACAAAGCAGATTGTTATGGGGCTCTATATATATTAGCTGTAAAACCAAACACAGCTGTTCACATTTCAGGGACTGACAACATGTATGCAGGGCTTCAGCATGCGGGTCAGTGTATGGAAACTTGGAGACAGGTGCCAAATGGCCAAGTATTTCTACGAGGTATCTCTCTCCCTGGCATGTCCCAACACAGCTCTGGAAGAAACCGCAATGGCAAACAAGGAAAAGTCAATACAAAGCGTAGGCCTAGTTGACGCTCTGCTGGGATACCCCAGAACAAAGAAGGGACACGGAATAAGGCTGCAAATTAAAGGAAAAAAAGTCAATTTTAATATATTTAAAGAATTAGAAGCTATCTCTTTTCCTGTCTCCTTCCAGTCTGCAGCCATTTATTACTCCAGAAGAATGAGGCATTGAGGAATGGGAACTCAAGAGGACACAGGCCCTGCAGCACTTGGGAATTTCATATACTTGAATTCTTTTGGCTAGGTGTGTGCTAGCTCCCATTACCCTGGGACAGACAGAGTACACTCAATTTATGTGCGAAAAAGCATTGCCCTTGGGAGGCTCAGAGCAGTAATGGTATCATGTGTCATGAGAACGCACAGTGCGCTAGCTGACGCCAGTGGCTGACAAAAATCCCCTGGAAATCCCTGTGCTGTCCTTCATTTGGTGCCCAGTTGTCTCAGCTCCCTGCAGAGTATAAAGCACTAGGGCAAGAAAATAACACTGACAAGACTAATTCCACTGGTCATGGCAAATTAAGGTAAAAAGACAAAAAAAAACCCAACAAACCCCAAACAAGTAAAAAGCCCCCCTGCCCAAAGGTAAAAAGCAAATATCCTTCAGTTCAGTTCATCTTAATCACCTTAATAGCTGCTAACAAGACAGAGAGAATAAACACTCACTTTACTGTAACAACTTGTGAATGTAAGAAAAGGCAATTGGGTCACTCCTCTGTTTGGGTGGGCTGCTGTTGAGCCCCCTGCTCTGCATCGCAGCTGGGACTACCTGGTTCATTTCTCTTGGCTCTCTCACATACACTGAAACCTGCTCTCATCTACCCTCCACATTCCCTTTGTTGAAGAGGAGAGGCATGATGTTCTTTACCATTAAGCTCGTTGAAGCAAGGCACTCAGAACAGGACACAAATGCATGAGCATCAACGACTGTACTTTTTCTCTCTTCTGTTTTGTCCTAAACAGCAACAGCAACAAGAGATGGAAACTCTTACCTGGTCAGAGGCTTCACACTCAGACAGGTTCCTCCAGGGCAGCGCTGAATTCTCCTTCAGCAGCCACGTCCCCTCCAGGGTGCAAAACCGGTACACCTGCCCATGCAGCACTGCCAGGAGCAAAACAAGCCACTGGGTTAATGAGAGGCGAGCCTGCTTACAGGGCAAGGTGCACAGAAGCTCAGTGCAAGTTTCCTCCTGGCAGATGGCTCTCCTGGCTGGAGGGGGAAGCCACAGCACTGCTGGTGGAGCATCTCACCAGCTCCCTGCCTGCGGCACAAGCTGCTGCTGTTCATCCTCAAGGCCAGGGAGCAGCTTGCAAAGGGATAAGACAGTGCATACTCCAGAACTGCTAACTGTTCAGAAGCAACAACAGGCTGAAACAGTTATTGCCATCTTTGTGAAGATCTGACAACATGCATAAATTCCAGCTCACTGAAATATTAAAGACACAAAAATTTCAGAAATGTTAAGCCCCAGCTACAAAATTGACAGGGAAAAGGTGGTACAGAAAGAGCAAACATGTTCATTTTTTTTTTTCTGAGATCACACAGACCCAGAGAAACCTCAGAACAGGTATGTTAACTCAAACATCGCAAAGTGTAAATGCCTGTATAAACATCTGTGCTACAAAACGAAGCTGTAAATCTTTGCCTAAGCCATTAATCCTTTTATTCCTTCTGTCTACATGTGTGAATAACAACACCATAAATAAATAAAACACCTTTCCAAACCAGCTAGCAGCTTGATCTTTTAAAAGCACATACGACGAAATGGGTCATAAGAAAACTACATCAGAATGAAGAATCAAAATAAAAGTACAAAGGGGAAAGAGCACTCAACCATAACGCATCAAAAGGAACTATCTCTCTGGTATCTGGAATATTGGGGAAGTCTAACAATTTTTACAGCTGTACATAAGCAACCTGGAGGCGCCTGTGTATCAGAACGTAGCTGGAGTAATGATGTCAGCTGCTTTGCAAAGAAAGTTTCTTACTAGTCATGCTTCTGAACCAGTAAACTGACCTATTGCATGTTAGGAAGCTACCCCTCAAAAAGCAGTGCTGGGTCAGTCCCTCAATCAGGATTAGGATTAGCCTCTATCAAGGCCATGTTTGGAAATAGAATTCCAATGTTTTGAGGTATGAGAAATCAAGTTAAGATGATTCAATTCTATTCAGGTATCAAAATTGCAGCTTTTGCTCAAACCCAGCCTTGCCTACTGCAACTTCATCCTGGTGTCAGCTCCCTCCTTATTGCAAACCAAAACTCATTAGAACTCAACATTTATATTCAATGTGAAAATACTGAAACTTATTTGGAATTATAACAACCCACTAGGCTATATGCATATTAGTTGACAACTGGTAATTTGATAGTTGTCAGTGGTAGACTAGTAGTACTTCAAGTGAAGAATGATGCTTTAAAAAATAATATAGACATTCATATTCTAATAAGCCATTTCTAATGAGTATGCTAAATGGTAACTGATAGAGGTTTTGGTAGGCATAGTATATTTGCTTTTGCAATTGGTGTACTGAACATACCAGTAAGAGATAATATAAAGAGGATATAAAAATACAGTTATGTCTGGTGGAGGTTTTCCTTACTATTAAGAATATCTGTTTGCATATGCTTACACAAAAACAGAGAAGAGATTGGGTCATCACACGCAACATACATTCACATCCACTACCTGCTGTGAATATTTTGCCATTGCTCTCATTATCTACTGCCAGCGTCAACCACTTCCTTTGGTCAGGGTATTGCTGTAATGTTAAGGATGGACGGCAGCAAGTAGGAAAGTATAATTTCCCTCTCCCTCCCCCCCCCCCCCCCAGATTAATGGACAACAAATTGAAGTACATCATTCAAAACACCTATGCAAAAGTAATTCTAGGAATTGGGAAATACTATATATTGGGAGCCAATGAAGGTGAAATCCAGGGGGTTAAAGTACAAAGAGTCAATAGACCTCAGAAATTCACTCTGACTGCCATTGCATAAACTGTAACCAAGGAGTATTGCAAGACAAAATCATTATGAGAAACAATTTCACACAAAAAGTAATTCTACTATACTCCTAAAACAACAACAACAAAAAAACGCAAGCAAAAAACACACAAAGACAAACCAAAATCCCACAGATTGCTAAAGGAGAAATTATTAAAAAAACCCCAAACAAACACAAAAACCAAACAACAAATATTATTGCACATTCTCTAAAACGGAGAATTCACATACACACACAAACACAGTATTTCTTACTGTCAAGGTATAATTGGGATGAAAGCTTAGCCTCGGCGTTTTCATTTTTAGTCCAAATCATCATGACACATTTTAACTTTCTTTTTACTGATAAACATTTATTTTGAAATAAGAAGGAGGAAAATCTATTGTATGCTGAAGTCTGGCATATATGGGAGAATGCAATTGTTTACAGTAAATGAAACATGAAATTTGCCAGCAGACAGAAAGACAAGGAAATTAATTTAGATATGAAGAAAGATGAATGTAACCCTATTACACTGGAAAAAGAGAGTTTCCCTGCCACATCTAGGAGTTGCAAACACCCAAATTGGACTGATAGCTCTTATGGATCTCTGGGTAGACACAAGCCAGATGTGTCAGGCTGTCATAGCCTCACTACTCACCAACACGCTTGCGGGTCAGTGCAGAATCCAGAGGCAACTAAAGACCAACTGCACTACCCTGCATCCAGGAAAAGCCTTAAGAAGTAAGAGAATATATCAAACAAAAAATCCAAATAGATGAGATTGCGTATGAGAGTGTGAGAGCATATATGCTTGGTTTATGGAATACTTTATTAGCCAAAATGCTTATGAGATAGAAAAAGTCAAAAGAAAACTTAGACTTTAAGGAAGAGTTTAGATTCTTGTTGACACACAGAGAGATGCTCATGAAAACTGAAAGGTAGCACAAACCACAACATGAAGATAGCGCAGGGCTGATATACAGCAGGCAGCCAGTTCCTCTCAGGAATACGAAAAAAAGTCTCACCATGGTGGAAATACATTATTTTCAGTTGTGTGTCAAACACCACAGAACCCCTCAACATCAGAGGTTTACTGTAGATCCTTCCTGAAACGCATAATCCTGCAGCCATTCCTGCTTTCTGTTTCCTAGAGGCTGTCGTGGTTTAAACACAGTCGGCAAATCAGCCACGCAGCCCTTGCTCGCACCCTCCCTTTCCTCCCCCCCTACTCCAGGAGAGATGGGGAGGAGAATGGAAAGAACTTAACTCCCACAGGTTGAGATAAGAATAGTCCAGTAACTAAGGTATAACACAAATCACTGCTGCTACCACGAATAATAATAATGATAAGGGAAATAACAAGGGAAGAGAATACAACTCCCCACCATCCACCGACCGATACCCAGCCTGACCCGAGCACTGATCTAACCCTTACGGGTGACTGCCCCCAGTTTATATACTGGGCATGACGTGCTGTGGTATGGAACACCTCTTTGGTCGGTTTGGGTCAGGTGTCCTGTCTCTGCTTCCTCCCGGCTTCCCCTCCTCCCTGGCACAGCATGAGACTCAGAAAGTCCTTGGTCAGACTAAACATTACTGAGCAGCAACTAAAAATATTGGTGTTATCAGCACTGTTCCCACCCTGAAAGTCAAAAATACAGCACTGCACCAGCTACTAAGAAGGAGAAATATGACTGCTACTGCTGAACCCAGGACAAGGCACAAGGCAAACAGCATCTATCTACTCATCCTCTGAGCAACAGGCTCCATCACAGGTAGCCACCTGCTAGTGCCCAAACAAAATAAAAGGTCTGTTAATGACTGACAGCTGAGAAGAGATGGTACCTTAAGTGAATGCTCTTTCCTGATCTTGCCTCACTGAAGACAGGGACAGAATACAGTCTCAACATCAGAAACTGTTCTGGTGCATCCCCAAAATAACTGACAGAAACCTGAAGTGGAGACTTTTGATCACTTTTGTTTCATATACAAACTAAATTCTCATCTTTGCTTTGAGAAAACAGTTCCAACTAATTTCAAAGGGATCCACTGGCTTTTAGTCAGGGACATTTTGATTCAAGCACTGCAAGTACCTTACCATTCTAACTGCTTGGAGGAAAGCATATGGTTTGCATGCGTTCTTAAAATACTTTTTTCACATGGACTTCTTACAACACTCTCTCTGCACATCTGATCATGGATTAGGATGGTAAGAGATCTTCAACCTCCTAAAATGAAGGAAGGCATGGTATTTGTATGCCTTCTCTCTTCGTCTGATGTGAAGCTCACCAGGAATCTCATTTCCTTCAGCTTTCATATGTAGCCATCGATTACAAAATTCAGTTATTAATACGTATGGAGGCAAAATAACAGCAACATGCTTGGAGTTTGCGTATGCGCCATGACAGAAGGCAGGAATGCACACAGCTTCCTCCTCAACTGCTGAGCAATTTCAGCGTCTTGCTTGCAGATGGTTTAGTCAGAGGTGATTCACATTTGTCCATGCCTGAATGCTGCAAAGTGACTCATGCCCTCTTACCTTCAATGAAGTACAAATACCAAACAAACAACAATCAGCTTCAGTTCTAATAGATCAGCTTCATGAACAATCTTTTTTTGAGGGTTCAAGCGGTTGCTGTCTCTTTGCTATGCTGCAATACCTTTTTCCTGTTTTGTAATGCTTTTTATTACCCTATGGTCAATGTTTCAAATCACATTGATCCTTACGTTCTAGAATTTTCTGATAGTCAATTCATCTGCAAACAGAAAAAAAAAAAAAAGAAGGAAAAAATAAATCTACAGCCAGTGCATAGGGAATTCAATTTTTTTTAACCTCTAAGCTGAGCGCATTCACTCGAAGTTGCATACCCTTTGGAACAGCAGCTTAATGACACCAGTTTATTTGAAGTGTGTCAATCACACTTCATTAGAATTACATGTTAAAACATGGATTGATGCCCAAAATTTAGTCTCTGTAAACTAGGAAAAGACAGAGAGAAGAGCTCAAGAGTCAGTGAAGTTAGTAACATCTGCCTAGTTCTCTAATGAGCCTGTAAATCAAATACTACAACTAGCTCAATGCTTTTATATATGGAGAAAATATGTTATCACATGGGCAGGAGGCTCACAAACTTTTCCTTATTAGCTCCCTCTTACTGGAAATAAACCCAAACTAAATCATTTCTCTGCTTAAAAGAACCAACCTGATCTGCATTTTACAGTATCAGGGTGTCAAGGTCAGCATGAGATTACTCACCGAACTGCCCCTGAGGACAAACTGGAACACTACTCATTTTAAAAACCAATTACAGCAAGTCCTACCCAGTCAATTCTATTCAGGCAGAGAGATGAGAGAATGAGAAAAGAACAAGAGACACAACAGTTTTGTCTGGCTGCTGTGTGTTAAGTATTATAGACCTCTCCTCTGCTAATAACTGGTTCTCTTTCCAGCAGAGGAAGTGTTTTGGAAAAGGTAACAATCTCCATGAAACAGGAACTCTGCAATATAAGAGCACCACCAGGGTCTGCTGTGTCAAAGTATACTGGTTTGTTCCTGAAATGAGCAATTTGCCCTTTGATGGTGACAACAATTTATCAGAATTTAGGAGGTTGGGCACTCATCAGTGGCTCTGTTCAGCTATCATTTAGCATGACCCGGGCACTGCCCTGAAAGCAGCCACACTTGCCTAAAAAAACTCTTGCGTGTCACTCAGTCCCAACCCCAGTGCTGCTTACAGTGAAGATATCCTAAACCCAGGACTCACGCACTTGCCCACAAGTGACACCAGACAGCAGCCAGATCACAAAGCCTCTGGGGAGCAGGAGGAGCTCCAGCCAGCACTGCCGTCCAAGAATCACATTTATCAAAACGAGCACTTTTACTGGGCTCACTGCCACATTGTCTGAAATTATATTACTCCAACAGGCAATTTAACAATGAGTACTTTATTTAGTATGCCTTCCCACTATTCCTTCTCCCTCACAGCATATTAGTCATCCCAACTCATTTGCTTTAGAGATGATAAAAAACCTGAAAACCAGGTATGCCTTGGATTTCGCCTTGAATGCAGAAAGGCTGGTGGTCACTTCAAGTTCTTGCAGCAGGAACAGAGTAATTTCCAGTTATGTTCTATGGTTTGAGTTCTAGGGAAATATATCCGAGCATTTGTACTGTGAATTTTTCCCATCACTGGCTTGTTACTTGAAAGACCCAAGAATCTCTCCAGACTCTTCCAACAAAAAGCTGCCCCCAAAACAAACAAAACCAACAAACTGAGAGCGACAAGAGAAAGTTATACATTCATACTCCTACTAACAGATAGATATGTTCGTACACAGACCTAACAGGTACCTTTACACGCTGCAAGGGAGATCCAATTAAGCAAGTGCAGGCCATGTCACAGGCTGCACAAGCCCACCCTGCATGCTCTGGATAGCCTCAGTGGCTGAATCCTGTGCTGTGCTATCAAAAGCACAGACAAGAGACTGCATATGAAGATGATACTGTTTGGTATCGCCCAAGACCTACTGCCTGCATGTAATTTTTTTAATTTTAAAATATTCATTTCGTAATGGAATTAACTCAACAAAACTGAACATTCAAGAATTAGGAAGTGTTAAGCTAAAGCTACTTGTGTGGGTTTTAGGTCCACCCAATAACACTGTTTCTATGTACACAGTCATACATTTTCCCCAACAGAATCCACTGCTTTATTCATATTACAGAATAGAGGGAGATTATTTAACAGGAAATTAGCCATTCTTACCGCTGTGAGATGTCAAGCCATATTTAAGCAAACTGAATCAAATGTATACCAAATACAGTATTTTCTTATTTGTATGGTCCAAAGACCACCAATTTGGCTCACCAATGAACACTAAGCACTATTATCTCATACGTGTATGCAGATAATAAAAAAAAGGAGCATACTCTAGTCACATAGTAAAGCCAGATTTATACAAGAAAGAAAATTATGCAGCCACAAAATTTGCTCTGCATGGGCACTCTCCTACTGCAGAAATCATCCTTGCCAGCTCTACAATATCTTGCCTCACTCAACACAAACTCCCACGGTTAATGGGGCAATGATCCTGCAGAGAAGAGCTCCCTTTACTACATTTCTCAAAAGCAGATCCATTCTGCACAGTGAAGGAATAAGAGATCTGTGGAAAAAGCATAGAATATAGCTTTATAATTAAAAACTACTTGCAAAATGGTGGCAAATAAAGGTTGTGTGAACAAAGTAGACCATGACAAATCATAAAGCATTCATTAAGTTGCAACCTTATACATTGTTGGTAGGAGTTAACATCTCATGACAATTAAAGTATCTTCCTGAAAAATAATACTGTTTAACACAGAGTATTACCCTAAGAGGTGCTATATTCTCCACGCATTTCAGCTGCGTAACTTATATTGAGAAAAAGCTGCATTAACTATGCTAGACCACACTGAAACCTACATTGCTTTTTGAAATACACTTTAAAAACAACTCGTAAAAATGCAAGCATGTATGTGTGCATTAGGTTTATTAGAGAGTGTTTATGAACTATAAAAGATATGTGAATTAATGTAATAAAAGGTTGTTTATGACAAACAAGTATTTATGATAATAGTACAGCTTTGTGAAGGTTTTGTGAGGTACCAAAACGCCATTAAAAGTTTCATTCAGAATAAGTAACAGTGGGTCAGAATAAATTTATTGCAACAACAAACGTGATTGAAAGGATTAACGCATAGACTTGTAAAAATGGTGCTAAGAGGTTACGTGTTTTAAGTTTATTGGATCAGTTAACGTAATTAATAGAAGACATCTCATTAGTAGGATGTTAAAATGAAGAAAAAAAAACCCAATAAAATTTTTCTTAAAAGGCTGTAAAAGAGACAACTAAAGTCATCCCAGGGCAGAGGAAGGGATCTATTTTACTACGCCCACGATCCAAAGTCTTATTAAAAAAAACCTCAAACGATAACAACAAACAAAACCACAAAAAACCCATCACAAACAAACAAAACAGAGCCAGTGAAAGAAAAAAAAAACAACCAAAAATACAACCTAAAAGAAAAGGAAACAACTCAGCAAGTCATTAGCATAATGGTTGGTTTTCCTTGCTTTAGCTCAGCAACTCAGAAAAAACAACAGATAACTAGTATGTTAAATATGCATAGCTAGGAAGGAGAGGGAAGTACACAGACAAATAAACTCCAGTTGCTTGGTGCAGCTTCTGAGCAAAACAAGAAGCTCCAGAAGATGCAGGCTAAAACCAATGCCAGGTGCTGCAAAGAAACTGCTAATATTTAGCAACAGAGAAGTCAGTTGTATTCAGTTATCCTCAAAAACAATGGCATTAAGAACCAATGAGTCAATAATCTTAATTCATCACTTGCACACAGCATTTCTAAAGATAAACCAGAAAAATCCTAAACAACTGAAAGCTTTCAGCACAGGCAACTTTGAAACATATCATATAAAGGAACCAAACCCCTCAAACTTCATTTAGAGGTTACTATAATTCCACTATCTACAGGAAGTGGTACTTCAAAGCAGAACAAATACAATAAAGCATCTCATGCATTTCAAAGACTAAAGATATACATTTTTATTGAGATTGTGAACTCTGGCATTGTTAAAGGCTTTTCACCTCTGTGTACATGAGCTAAAGCATCTGAAGCTGTAAAGAAAAATTACATCAATTGGTAAAGGCTTGCTTACAGACATCCCTCTCATACTCTGAAGACCTAGCATTACAGATATGAGCTGCATCTGCACAATAAGTAGTACAATGCAATAAAACCCCAAACCTGGCTACCTCAAGTATAAGAAGAAACACAGCCCTTAATTCTACTGCTCAGGACGCTCCCATGTGCCCCATCTATATATCCCTGCACTTTGCCAATGGACTTCTCTACTACACAAGGGATAACCAATTTTGCGTTTCAAGCACCATAGCAGATATATCCTAACACTAAAATGAGAAACCCCACACAGCCTTTGCCCCAGAAGCATATCTGACCCGACATTTGCACAGGAAAGGCCTGCTGCACAGCTCTCATGTGCTTTCCTCCAGAGACTATAGGAACAAACTCTAGGAAGCACACATAAGGAATTCACTCTCATGAGCAGCAAGAGTAATATCACCAATACCATGGGAGCAACTTTTCTTTTCCTGATCCACATGCTGAAATGCAGAACAAGGTTTTGACAAAATGTTCTTGAAAAACATTTTAAAACAGTGTTAAACTTCAAATGTGCTGAATCTCAGTTAAGCAAAGTTCTTCAAACCTATAAACTACTAAATACAACTACTTACAAATAATAAATAAATAAAAAAGGGCACCAAGAGCTTTAATTACAGAAACTACCATCTAACCTGTCAATAATTACTGCAGACCACTAAAGCTGCAGTTATGTCTGCATTTACCTTTCCATTACAATGGCAACTTTCACACCAATCTCAAATTCTTACCCAGCACCCTAAAGTTGGGACAAACCCACAATCTAAAAATCAGATATTCCTGAACCATTCCATTGGTAATCTTCCTCAAGTTTTCTATTACGCTTTCATTTCCACTCAGCTTTCACTGCTTAAAAGGATGGACATACATTCCTTTTATCTTAAACTTTTCTTTTCCTGCCAAGATGCAATCTTTTCCCTGAATATGGAAGTGTTCAAGGTCAGACTGGATGGGGTTTAGAACAACCTGGTCTAGTGGAAGGTGTCCCTGCCTATGGCAGAGGAATTGGAACCAGGTAAAACTTTAAGATCCCTTCCAACCCAAACCCTTTCATGATCATAAATATCCACAGATACATCACATATTTAAAAACAGAGAAGCCCATTATCATTCATTAGCCACATAAATGCAATGTTTTCCACATTTTTCACTCATGCTTTCATTCTGTTTAAAGGAAATCATCCTGCTTCATTAATCTCCATGATAATTATCAGGCAGATTTTGCATGTGGACGCCAGGGTTTTTTTGCTCTCAGAGGAAATATCCTGATGAGCACTTGATCCTTTGCTTGCCTAATTCATTTCTTCTCATTCCAGTTGTCAAAAAGTAAATTAGTTTCAGAAAGGTCAGATGACTCTGGCCAGGCACCACTATCATTATTATTGTCATTGAACTAGTCGAGTTACCCAGGTTCTCTCATAAACATGTTGCCCAGAAAAACTTTGCTCTTATTCAAAGAAAACTTAAAGTGACACGTGGGAATCCTAACAGTTACCATTTGAATCACATTTGAGGAGGATTAAATATACTTTCAAAATTCATAGCAGGGAGGTGACTGTCTCGAAAGGGGACGCCTGCAGCGCCTCATCCGGGAGGCGTCCGGCAGCCTAAACCCGGAGCAGCAACAGGCACCGAGGCAGCCTCAAGTCCACGACAGAACCTGCCCAGGACCCGGCAGCTCAGCGGACCCGAGGAGCTGACTCAGAGGGGGCAGTGCCAGGAGGAGCGGCACCGCCCTGAATGGGTAAAAACCTGCCCAGGGAGCGCGGCGAACAGGGCAGGACGAGGCAATTCGCGCGGGCAGGCGACCGCTCCCGTATGACCCGGGTCTGGTCTGGGAGCTCTGCTCTGGCTGCCCCGGCGGTGGTCAGTGCAGGCACCCAGACAGAGCCGATGAGAGGGGAGGCTGCAGTGCAGAGCTCGGGGTGTAGAGAGCGCCTGCACTGCTCTCCTGAGGGGAGGGTGCGCAATGGGCAGGGATGCACTCTGTGCTCCCTGGTGGAGGTCCTCCTGCAGCAGGGGCTGAGCTGCGGGACGCTGTCAATGGGCTGAAAGGTGTCAGGGAAGCTGAGGGGAAGCAGCACTGCTTGCTCCAGGACCAGACTGTGCAGGGGCCTCAAGCGTCTACTGTCGCTCATGCAGGAAAGGAGGCCGCTAACCCAGGAAGCTGGGAAACAGTAACAGAAAAAAACAACAGAAAAAGGAGGAAGAGGAAAATTAAAAGCAAGGGGCTTCCTCATAAATCTGTTGTCCCCACCCAGAACCGCTTTGCTGTCCTGCAGGGGGCTGATGAGGAACCACACTCCCACCAGGAACAACTGTGTGATGCACTGGCAAAGAAGATCACTACTGGTGCTGCCAGGAAAAAGCAGCGGGCTGTAGTAGTAGGGGCTGTACTCTGAAAGGAACAGAAGCACCCATCTGTCAGCCTGACCCAGGCTCAAGGGAGGTGTGTTGCCTACCAGGGGCTCGGATCAAGGATGTTGCAGAGAAGCTGCCTACTCTAGTTGGTCCCACTGACTACTACCCACTTCTGGTGATCCATGTGGGTGCTACTAATATAAATAGCAGTAGCCCGGAGAACATAAAGAAGGACTACAGAGCTCTGGGAGGGGTGGTTAGGGGCTCTGGAGATCAGACTGTCTTTCATCAATTCTCCAGGATACAGGGCAGGACCTTAAAAAGGCTAGGAGGATTGGCCAGGTTAATAAATGGTTAGAAGGGTGGTGCTGTAGTCAGGGGTTTGGGTACCTTGAACATGGGACACAATTTAGTAGGCCAGGTCTACTAAGGGCTGATGGAGCTGGTCTGACAAAGAAAAGGAAGAGTGGATTTGGTAGGAGGCTTGACGGATTCATCAAGGATGCTTTAAACTAGATGTGTTGGGGGAGGGGGGCATCATTCCACCCCAACACACCCAATCACTGGCCACCACCTATAGTAAACATTCAGAGCAATGTAGAGATATCCCAGCTGCTCCAGCCAACGAGCCACCTTCAACTGCAGCTCAGCTCAGAAGCCTCTATACAAACACCCATAGCATGGGGAACAAACAAAATGAATTAGAGATGTATGCATGTCTATGGGGGTATGATATGATAGGCATCACAGAAACATGGTGGGATGGCTCCTATGGCTGGTGTGTTGGAATGGAAGGTTGCAGGCTCTTTAGGAAAGACAGGCCTGGTAGGCAGGGAGGGGGAATTGCTATTTATGTTAGGGATAGGCTGGAGAATATGGAACTCTGTCTGGGGACAGGTGCACAGTCAATAGAGAGTTTGTGGGTCAGGGTTAAAGGGAGAACAGCGATGGGTGACAGCACTGTGGGAATCTGTTACAGACCACCTGACCAAGAGGACTCTGTGGATGAAGCGCTCTATAGACAGATAGGAGCAGCCTCACACTCGCAGGCCCTTGTTCTCATGGGGGACTTCACCCTGATACCTGTTGGAGGGACGGTACGGTGGTGTTGGAGGGTCGGTATGATGACTGGAAAAAGGGAAATATAACCCCCATTTTCAAGAAGGGGAAAATGGATGAGCCGGGGAACTGCAGACCAGTCAGTCTCACCTCTGAGCCTGCCAAAATCTTGCAGCAGATTCTCCTGGAAGTCTTGCTGAGGCACATGAAAAACAACAAAGTGGTTGGTGACAGCCAGCATGGCTTCACTAAGGGGAAATCCTGCCTGACCAATCTGGTGGCCTTCTATGGTGGGGCTACGGAACTGATGGACAGGGGTAGAGCAGTTGATGTCATCTACCTGGACTTGTGCAAAGCGTTTAACAGTGTCTCACACGACATCCTTGTCTCTAAGTTGGAGAGACATCAATTTCATAGGTGGACCACTCGGTGGATAAGGAACTGGCTGGATGGCCACATGCAAAGAGTAGTGCTCAATGTCCAGCTGGAGACCAGTAACGAGTGGTGTCCCTCAGGGATCAGTGTTGGGACCAGTCTTGTTCAACATCTTTGTGGGTGACATGGGCAGTGGGATTGAGTGCGCCCTCAGCAAGTTCGCTGATGACACCAAGCTGTGTGGTTCAGTTGATACACTGGAGGGAAGGAATGCCACCCAGAGGGACCTTGACACACTTGTGAGGTGGGCTGATGCCAACCTGATGAAGTTTAACCATGCCAAGTGGAAGGTCCTACACCTAGGTCCCAGCAATACAGGCACAGCTCCAGGTTGGGCAGAGAAGAGATTCAGAGCAGCTCTACACAGAAGGACTTGGGGGTGTTGGTCGATGAAAAAATGAACATGAGCCGGCTGCAGTGTGCACTCGCAGCCCAGAAAGCCAACCGCATCCTGGGCTGCATCAAAAGGAGCGTGACCAGCAGGTCGAGGGAGATGATCCTGCCTCTCTACTCTGCTCTCGTGAGACCTCACTTGGAGTATCGTGCAGTTCTGGTGTCCTCAACATCAAAAGGACATGGAACTGTTGGAACAAGTCCAGAGAAGGGCCATGAGGATGATCAGGGCACTGGAGCACCTCCTGTATGAAGACAGGCTGAGAAAGTTGGGGCTTTTCAGCCTGGAGAAGAGAAGGCTGCGTGGAGACCTGTCATGGGTTCAGCAGCAGCAGTCATTTTTCTCCTTGGTAGTTGGAGCAGTGCTGATAACACCAGTGTTTTCAGTTACTGCTTGCTAATGTTTTGGTCTGACCAAGGACTTTCTGAGTCTCATGCTCTGCCAGGGAGGAGGGGGAGTCGGGAGGAAGCAGAGACAGACACCTGACCCAAATTGACCAAAGAGGTTATTCCATACCACAGCACGTCATGCCCAGGATGTGAAAACGGAGAGCAGAGACCCGGAAGGGTGTGGTGGTGCAGTGAGGGGTTCGCTGCTGGGGGGTGCACTGGCTGGGTCAGGCTTGGTGAGCAGTTGTATTCTCTTTCCTTGTGTTTCTCTTGAATTATTATTGATGGCAGCAGCAGTGATTTGTGTTATACCTTAGTTACTAAACTGTTCTTATCTCAACCTGTCTGAGTTGCATTTTTTTGTTTTCAATTCTCCTTCCCATACCCCCAGGACTGGGGGAAGAAAAAGAGTGGAGTGAGTGAGTGAATAAAACTTTGTGAGTTATTAGCCTGGTTGAGGCTTAAACCACAACAAGACCTCATAGCAGCCTTCCAATATCTGAACGGGGCCTATAGGGATGCTGGGGAGGGACTCTTCATTAGGGACTGTAGTGACAGGACAAGGGGTAACGGGTTCAAACTTAAACAGGGGAAGTTTAGATTGGATATGAGGAAGAAATTCTTTACTGTAAGGGTGGTGAGGCACTGGAGTGGGTTGCCCAGGGAAGTTGTGAATGTCCCATTGCTGGCAGTGTTCAAGGCTGGTTTGGACAGAGCCTTGGGTGGCATGGTTTAGTGGGAGGTGTCCCTGCCCATGGCTGCATAGTTGCAACTAGATGATCTTAAGCTCCTTTCCAACCCTGACTATTCTATGATTCTATGACCTAGGTGTCTCAAGGGAAAACCTAGTCTATTACTGAAAACTCCCAAGGGGAAAGGTACCAGCAAAACATGCGAGTGGAAAAGGATAATGCTGCAAAATAAAACTGTGTGCATGATTAACAAGTACAATCATTGTACAGGTTAGCATATTAAGTTAAAGCTACATTTGTGAAAATATGTGACAGAGAGGATGCTTTATAATTAGACTACTTACATTCAGACACCTTTTAAGTCAGGTCACATTTTTACATGACTAATCTGTCAAATAAAAATTATATATATAAATAAAATCAAACACAGATCTGTTAACTTCAAGAGGCAAAGAGTGTGATTCATGTTTATATAAAGCATTTACTCTTAGAGATATATGAGTAGGTTGAGTTGTATCTTCACCCAAATTCAATTGATGATTTTTGGAGAAGGGCGCAGCCTTTAAGCTCACTATCACACCAGAAGCATATTTGTTATGCAAGAGAACATGTATAGGCTGGATTCATAAGAAGCATTTCCCATCACCCAAAGGTGAAGTGCTAGGGATTCCTGAAATAGGGAAGAAGTCAACTGTAGGTGATATGGCTCTTCCAGCAAGTTGTTCTCCACCTATGCTTCTTTCAGAATAGGTATTCATGTTAATCCCATCTTTGGAACTTTGAAAGAAAAAAAAAAAAATCAATACCAATTAGCAACATTTAAGCCAGAAAGATAAGAAGCTGTTTGCATAGCAAGGCATGTAATTATGTAGCACAGACAAGCATTGTTTACTCAGGCCTTTAATTAGTTTACTCTTTGTCCACTGTAATTAATAGACTGCAAGTTCTTAAATGCAAGGTCCTTCCGTTTAACAGAGTATACTGGTACTGCAAACAAACAGAAGTGGGTAGATAATATATATTTCAATTATGCAAGATGTGCAATGAGAACACAGACGAAGTTTAAGGTAACTGGTCAGCTCAAACATGTCTAGCTACCTGCTAGACTAGCATGGGCAAGGCAAGAGATAGCCCAGCAGCTTCCTTTCAGCTGGGTGTAAAAACTAGTGTTTATTTCTCCCTTAAATGTACTATTCAGAGTCAGATAAGCTGGGGGCAACTTCCCAACCAATCACAGAATAAGGCTCAGCTATATCTCTGCAGAGCAGTGCCTTGATATCCTCGATAGCACATCTCAAGGAATTACTTTAAACAAAAACATTATACAGCTATAACTGAAAAAATTACTGGAAAACATGCAGTCCTGTCAGCTATTCAACTCCCACAGCTGCAGCACAGCAAGCTAATACTGCAAGGCTGTCCAGCATTTATGCTATGTCTAGCAATGCAGAAAACTAAAGTCTTCCTAGAGGGTCTCAGGTAACCAGATCTGACATATAAACAACATGGCAGCTGCTCCCAGCACCCATATACACATTTCAGTGTCTGGTCACATGCAAAGTCTCTTTGTGTTCCTATCGCACATTTGATGAGGAATAACCACACTTTGATTACAGCAGAAGAGGAATCAGAGCGTACAGCTTTTTACTGTCCCTGAAGGGAGGTCACATTTCACCCCATCTGAAAGTTCATAAACTACTGCTCTGTTGCATGTACCTCAATCTGAAGTTAAACAGCCATTTCTTTAAAAATATGTATTTAGTTAAATAAAATTGATAAAAGACAATGGCATAGCCACACGGCCAACAAAAGATGCATGTTAATATATCTGTCATGATTTTTAAAATTATTCCTTTCAACATCCTACCCTTTCAACATTATCTACCCTTGAGATGAACAGCATATGTTCTAGAGTTCTCTGGTGTACTATCAGATGGAGACAAACAGAGGCAGAGGTGAACTTGAAAGACATGGGCGTTTTATTTTTGTATTTTTTAAGCAAACTGAGATTGCCAATTAGCTCGGGACAGCTTTTAGTGCAAGGAAGTATAAATTTTCAATTGCTTATGGGTTAACAAATGCAATGCAATCTCTTTTTCAGTGAAAAAGGTCACACCCCTTTCCACCATTATGGAGAGCTTTTTGGAAACTTGGTTTTCTTAGAGCAAGACAGGAAGAAATGTAATAAATGTCTAATCATCTTCACTGAATCCAGTATTTGAAGTGAAATTTATTTTCTTGCATGTTAAAAGACAAAACAGGTAGTTTAGCTATATGCTCAACTAGCCATCTGGTAACTCCTTGGGTTTAAGATCTCATAGTACGAAATTGGATGATCAAACAAAAAATGAGAGAGATTAAACCAGGCAAGGTTTAATCTGGTCCCCCAAACCAAATGTTCCAGCTATGCATATACTTCAAAACTGTCTGAAGGAAAACTCAAACATCTGCTTCCTCAGCTGTCAGGCTTTCCACAGTTTCCTCTGGTCTGCCTCTCACAGGTGACAGTAACATTTCACCACCCCAGCCTCACCACCCATAAGAGGTCTCACAAACAAAAGCAAGCATTTTCTCTGTTTCTGCTTTTTTCTTGTAGCACTTATGGCAGTCCATCCCCAAGCTCCCTCACCCTCCAAGTTTGAACAGTGCCCAAACACAGGCAACCCTTAGGAAAGGAAGAGTGACCAGGACAATGGGTTTGATTCTGCAGCAGAGCAGATGCTCTAGGACTGCAGCTGCTTTAACATCACCCCTCTATGACCACATTTGATTGATGAATTGGAGGAAGGCACTAAATCATTTTTTAGAAAAAAGGTGACTGCAAAAGCCTTTTTAATGGCTTGCAGACACTGAGCTCAGGCGACCACACTGCCCATGGGACAACATTTGAGCAAGACATACAGATACAGACAGATCAGGTCAGTTTATATCACTCTCCCAACCCCAAACCAGTGCTTACCACCAGTCAGCTCCTCACTATGCTGCCACCTTCTCCCAGCCCAGGAGCACTTGCTCTGGGGAGGGCATTATACTAGTGGCCACCCTCACCAACAGTCCATGGCCCTAATCCCTGCTGAGTCAGAAATCAACTTGTAACCCCCTCTCACCTGAGTGATAATGGCATGCCACAGACCCAAGCACTTGTGGTCACACCTTGACAAACATGACAGTGTTCTCTTTCCTTTTTTAGCTCTTCTTGATGGTCACAACAACCACAGACGAATCTCTCAGACCCCAAACAAAATCCATTTCAACATTTATGTTCTGCTGCTTGTAGGATCTGCAGTACTGCTGAGCCTGATGCCATTAGAACTACAAACACAGCTTTTGGAAGATGACACACAGGAGATAAGTATTAGGAGTTTATGAGTTCATGATTTAAACAGCAGCCAGGATTAAGCTAGACACTAATGGTGAGTGGGGACAGTGCAGACCATTTCCGTCACCTCTGCTGCACCACAAGGTTTGCCTATATCTCACAGCCCTAGGGAAATTGCATTAAAAAAGCATAAAATCCTCATGGTTAAAATGGTAACCTCCACCACTTGGCAGTTTTGAGGTAATGCCACATTTCCACCCAAAGCCTCACACAGAGCCCGCACCTACCTAAGGACACGTTGAAAAAACAATTCTGTCACTAGAGAGGGCATGGGAAGTGCTGGAGAAAGGGTTTCAAATGTAGATTACAGCAGGGGGAAATGGGAAAGAGCAGACCCGCGTTGTGTCTTTGCACCTAAAGGTACTATGGAGCAGCAACCCAGTCTCTGGGCTCTGCATTACTATATCCCCACACAATGCTCAGTTCATGCACCCTCTGCGACTATGAAAAACTACTGCGGGAAGTACGCCTGTGATTCCAGTCCTCCGTGATGCCCTTCAACTAGTAGATTTAATCAGACTGACTGCACCTCTAGCAGCCAGAGGCAGCCACAAGGTTACTATCAGAGACCATCTGCTATTACTGCTGGGTTACTCTGCCACCAGAGAGACTTTCAGGTCTTTCACATCACAGCCTGAAAAGCTATGTTGTTTCCAGGGGTCCCCAGGCTGTACTTGGCCTGGTCTTCCAGGAGAAGAAAGGAGCAGGTGTCATCACTGCAACACATAATGTAGTAAAGACAGGATAATATAGAAAATAAAGTGAATTATAAGAGACAAGTGATTCAAGCAAAGGTTAAACAAAGGAAAGGATTTCAAACTAGGAGAAAAGTGGATCTAGAGAGCATGGGGAGTTTACAAAGCACCAAGAATTCACGGTCAGCAGCAGTTAAAAGTATACAGAGCCATCTATCCCTTTCCCCGGCACAAAAAACATTCAGGATTTAACAAGAGCTTTGTAGTTCAGGAGTCCTCCAATGGCCCACATATGGTCAAACTGGAAGACTTCATAATAGTACAAACAATTCATTAGGTCTTATGTCCCCAGCCTGGACTGAAGAGAATCCAGTGCACACCTGAGACACAGCTTCTGGCTTAGTTTCCTCCAAAGAAACAAACCCCAAAACTGCTCAAACTAACTCAGTCACAGCAAGTAGGACAATCAGGGAGTTGCTTCAAAATTCAGTACAGTGCCAGAGCAAGACACAAATACAGACCAGCAGCCCAAGCCAACTCAGGTGTCAGACACCTCAAAACCAAATAGGTCCCAAGTTGAAACAATAGCATTCAAAGCGTTCAGAAGATTAGAGTGGAGATTTGAGTAACAGCTGCATCTGTGTTAATACAAGTTTGCAGCTGGCCTTTGTGCAGCCCAGTGCATACAGGAGCAACTGACATTTCAGACAGTTACGTGAACAGTGGCCACTAGTACCTCTGGAAGGTTTTAGAATTAAAAAGGATTTAGTACTATTAAACAATAAAATATCAGAACCCCAGAGGAGACATAATTGCAAGATGGATTGTGCAGCTCCACAGTTTCCAAATCCACATGGTGTTATTGGCAGCTGGCCTTCAATTATGAGAAGGTAACAAGAAAAAAAAAAAATCACACAACCAGGGACAGTGAGGCAAGGTGCTTGCTGTCTTTTAAAGGAATACTGCTCTCCTTGAGGTTTCTGCACTGACTGGACTTTGAGACAGCCTCTGCCCTAGTATGTAACTCATGGTAACCTCACTGACTACGATGTGGACAGCAAGATATGCAAAGTTTACCTGGTGTAACTTCAGCTTTACCATAAACTGAGTAGGTTTTTCTGGGTTTTCACTAAAGGTAAGTTTTGGTCCAAGACACATATAGGAGCAAAAGCTTTGACTCAGGCAGCCAGCAGTATGTGAAATTTGCCTTCAACAAGCTTTGGCCATGGCCCTGTATCTGTGCTGGCAACTTCACAAAACAAATTCTTTTAGCAATAACCTCCCTTCTGCTACTTCAGCATCTCCATGAAGACCTGCCCAATGGTGGGAGCTGCAAAAGAACAAATGGAAGCAAAACAGAGCTGGAGTGAAATAGCCCATCAGGTTTGAAATTGGTGTAGCTTGCTCTCTTTCAAAGATGTATAAGCAGACTAAAAAAGCATTGGTTTTTTGGGGTTCTTTGGCGAGTGAGGAAGCAAGGCATGGCAGAAATTAATCCAGACATTTAACTTTATATTTTTAAAGCATCTCAAAACACAACTTTGAAAAAAACAAGTCTTTCCAAAGAGAAAATGCATGAATTTCACTACAGAGTCCTGAACAGAATACTTTATTTGACCAGAATTAGATTCCCCTCTACTGTCTGTCTGCCCCAATGCCACTGCTTCTCATTGTCCCAAAGGGCTTCTCCACTACATGCACAAAGCTATTTTATATGGCACAAGGGGGACACAGATGACTTCACAAACTCCTACCATAGTTACAGCCCAGCAGTGTCTGGGCTCCTCATTTGCTATCATACCAAACCCCTGTATTGTGAGACACATGAGCCACCTATTTCTCATTCCAGTGACAATGGTTTTACCTGCAGTGAAGGAGAGGCTACTCTAAACCTCAGCTCCTTTGGTTTCAGTGTAATACCAATTACCCAGTTACCTATAAATATTATATAACGTTACAGTTTCTTGTTAAGGCAATACTATAATGACCGATATACTTAAAGTAGATGAATGCTAACACAGCTGCAATTGCACCAATCAGGAAACTGATCTGCATGAGGAAGAAAACCCACCACCCCCCCAAAAAAAAAATAACTCAAAGGAACAAGGACAAAACCCCACATTTCAGTTGGGTGAAATTCCTAATCTAGTTTTCTGCACAAATGGAATAAATGACCATGCACAGATGGAATAAAGGCAGTACTGAAGTATAATATGCCAACCTTTGGGCCAAATCCCACAATCACACCAACCACCCAATGTCCAGTACTGCAGTGCTGGCTGTAAAATAAGAAATTCCTCAAAAAATTCAGGTTTACTTGCCTGTCATAAAGCAAGCCTGATGGGATACATGGTTTCAAGGGTAAAATCTTGGTCTAATATGATTCTATTCAGTTCTCACCAACACATTCCTAGCCTTCAGAGTCCACCCTTGCAGAGAGCAAGCTGATGCCAAGTTTGGCAGGGATGCCGACACACCTACTAGGTGAGACAACAAAAAGTCCAGGCTCAGCATTTTCAAAGAGATCTGACACACAAGTGGGACAAAATCGATTGTCTCCTGAGTATTTTATAGGCTGCTTTAGCAAGCAGCACTTTCAAAAAAGGTGGAAGTGACACAAGGCAAGAGATGCTGTGAGACAAACCTTGCAACTGCATGCATTGCTTAGCACAAAAGACCTGCAGACCCATCCTCCACAGATTTATCTTGTGAAAGACTGTTCTTGAGTCTCTGTATGCACACAAGTCTGAATAGATAACCAGCACTGAGAACACAAGTTTTATTCCTAAGTTTTTCAATTAACAGATTCTCATCTCCCTGCAGTTGCTCTTGCACCTTGAGATGAATGAGCAGCCTGAAGAAAGCATTACTGCTGAACCTGTGCTCACAACGTGAGTGATTCAGAAACTGCCCCATTAAGGAAGCAAGAAAAAAGTCACACCCCCATGAGCACCTCTGTGGCAGGAAGCAGAGACAAGAACCTATCAAATTCATGTGGGGTTGGAGTTGGACTAGTGACCCAGCCTGTATTTGCTGTGCAGGGAAAAAGTTCTCCATACCATTTTCAGCTTGCCCCTCTAATAGGGCCACCTGCCACGCTGGATCAGCTGCTAGATTTGCAGGAGGGCAGGCTCAAGAGTGACAGCCACTAGGACAAGAGATGGTCACACAAAAGAATAAAAGCTATTAACATATAAAGTTTGCAAAACCTGCAAGTGATCAAAGAATGTTCCAGCACTACAAACTCCTCCTACTCAAATTCTTTTCCCCTATTCTGGCTAACACCAATGGAGATTGGTAACACCTGACAATAACTAGTTACAAGACTCATCGTCTTCAAAAAACTTGACAGGAACAGAGACTCACAAAACATCCAAGATTCGAAGGGGACTGAAGATTTTTTCGCGCAGCACCCTGCTCAGAGTAGGGTAACTAGGGCAGGCTGCTCAGGTCCATGTCCAGTCAGGCTTACACCATCTTTTTCAAAGATAGAGGCTCCAAAACCTCTCTGGGTCACCTGTTACGGGTGTTCAACCACCCTCACAGTAGAATAATTCTGTTTAAAGGAAGTCTCCTGCACTTAAATTTGTGACCATACAACATTCTCTATGAGCCTTCTCTTCTCCAGGCTGAAGAATACCACCTTTCTCAGCCTTGTCTCATATGAGAAAGACTCATCTCTTAATAATCTCCCTGGTCATTTGCTGAACTTGCTGCAGTACATCCATGTCTCTCATACCAGGGAGACCAGAACAGGACATAGCATTTCAGATGTGTCTCACCTTCCAGAGTAGAGGGGAAGGAACAGCCTCTTGAGCTGCCAGTGGTGCTTTTCCTACTGCAAATGAGGAAGCTGTTGGCATGTTTTTCTCTCAAGGGCACACCCTGGTGCCCACCAGGACCTCCAAGGCCTTTTCTGCAAAGCTGCTTTCCAGTCAATACTAGTGCATGTAGCTATTCCTACCCAGAGGCAGGACTTTGCATTTCCTTCTGCAGAACTTCACAGGATACCTGTCAGCCCATTTCGCCAGCGTCTCAAGGTCCTTCTGAACGGCAGCACAATCATACGGTGTAACAGCCACTCATCCCACTTTTGTATAGTCTGCAAACTTGCTGAAAGGTGCAGTCAGTCCCATCATCAAGATAATTAATAAAGATGTTAAATAGTATTCGCCCTACTACCAATCCCTGGGGATTGATTTCCAATTGGACTTTGTGCTGCTGACCACAACCCTATATGGCCAGCAGCTCAGCCAGTTTTCAGTTAATCTCATTGTTCATATGCCTAATCAGCTCTTCATCAATTTGTCTACAAGGCTATCAAGGGATACAGTATCAAAAGCCGTACTAAAGTTGAGGGAAACACATCCACTGCTCTCCCCTTATCTACCAAGCTAGTAATCTCATCAGGTTCATCAAGCACAACTTCATAAATTCATGCTGACTATACCAAATCACCTTCTTGTCCTTTATGTGTTTGGAAACAGTTTCCAGTTTTATTTGCTCCATCAATTTCCTCGGGACTGATGTGAGCCCAATCACCTATAGCTCCCCAGATTCTCCTCCTTGGGCTTCTTGAAGATAGCAGTGACAATTTCTTTCTTCCAGTCTTCAGGAATCTCCTTCAATTTGTCATGACCTTTCAAATATAATCAAGAGAGCCCACAATAGCATCAGCCAGCTCATTCAGCACTTGGTGGCATGTACTAACAAGTCTATGGGATTGTGTATGTCCCGGTTAAGTGTTCCATAACCCGGATCCTCCACCACCAAGGGTAAGCCTTCCTTGCTCCAGACTTTTATCGCTGATCTTGGGAGCCTGGTATTGCTGAAGACAAGTTTTACCAGCAAAGACCATGACAAAGACAGCGAGTACCTTAATCATTTCCCTGTTCTTTGTCACACGACCCTCCTCTCCCGTTCAGCAGTGGATCCAGATTTTCTGTCACATCTGTTAAGAGGCCCTTTCTGTTGCCCTTGACATCACTTGTCAGATTCTGGATGGGCTTTCACTTTCCTAATCCTGCCCTTGAATGATCAGTGTCTGTATGCCTCCTGGGTCACCTGTCCCTGCTTCCAGCTTTTCTACACTTTTTATGGAAATGGCCAGATCAGAAATAGGGCCCTCCATGTGTGCTCCATTTCAGTACCCCATCATAATCAGTATTCAATTTCAAGTATTTCAATTTATTCCCTACGGGGAATTTCCCTTCAGGGATATGGCATGAAGTCCCCCAGCAAACTTTTTACACACTTGAAAACCTGACTCATAATCAAAGGAAGAACAGTCTTAAATGCTTAAGCTTGGCTGAAGCACTTCATACTTAACGATGACCTTCACTGAACATGTTTTGAGGTTACTTCCCAAACAAGGTCTCATCTTTTCATTTTTATCATTTTCATCAAATGAGGAGGTGGAAGCCCTGCAGTGTTAGAATCTATTTCAAGTTCCAAGTAGGGGGCTAAGCAAAAACAAGTAACAAACATGCTTTAGGGATTACTGTGAATCACAGGGTGTCCAATTTCCTATTGCTTGAGGTTTTCAATCGCAAAGATAGTACCTCTTCTTCATGGTGGGCCATTAGCATTCACTTTCAATACGACTCCACAAAGTCGTCACAAAATAGTATCAGATCATGGTAATTCAGGGTCCTAAATTGTGCACCTGGCACAGATACAAACTTCTTGCTTCATATTAGGCAATGAAAGGCCTCCTTGTTCCATCCTTATTCATCACTGATAAAACAGACTGAGGTATACATACAATGTAACATGTCCAGAGGTTTAACGGCTTTCTGAAGTACTTTTGCAGTCCTCCCTAACAAGGGATTATACAAAATTCTGCTATTCTTTCTACTCAAACACTGCTTTCAGGATAGTTAATTTTTTAAAAAACTCATTTCCAAAAGTATGAAAGATAACGTACATTCCGATAATATATTAATCTGCAGTATTGTGCTAAACCTTGGCTTTCTCCAGCAGTGATGTTTCAAGAGCAGTTGGAAGTCAAATAACTGTGTCCAGGATCTTAAAAACTGCCACGTAAACAGATTTAGAGGAAAAAAGCTTAATCCTGTGAAGAGCTTTGGATGTGTGGGAAGATTAGCATTACTGGAAAAAATTCTGCAGCATCCACTAATTTTATGTCGATTATGAAGCAAATAATAATTTCATACATGCCTAAAAGCTTGTTTACCCATTCCAAAAATGTAACTTTATAAATGATCTGAAGAGGATTACCAAACAGCACTTTAACTTCAGACATTGTCAAATTGGAACCTACTTCCAAGACAGTTGAAAGATACATACAAAACATACACATACATACATAGATACATGTATACACATACGAAAGATGTGCAGATGTTAGAAATACAGACACAATAACATAATAGTCACCTGAACATCCCATTCCTTTTCTTTCTTATTCCTGAAATCCCTTCCAACACTTGAAATATCTACTCCACACTTAAACCATCTTTACATCCAGCAGTTAGGTTTATATATCCTCATTAAACAGCATCCCTAGTCCCTTAACAGGGGCCAAAGCCAATTTGCCACACCAAGTTAGCTAGTTAATAAATTATTTCCCTTAGACTTCAAAGCATAGAAAGGTCTTCACAAAGAACAGGCTGTGTAACTCACTGGTTTCAAAGATAAAAAGCTACACAAAGCAATCTAATACACATTGCCTTTAAGTGGCATCAAGTGTAGATTTTATACCCTTATGTACACATAAAGGTGACATTCAGTCCTTCAGATAAAAAAAGTCTTTGCAACCCCTGACAATGCCTTCATCTTGCAGCATTCTGAGAAGTTTATCTCAGGAAGCTACACAAATCACTTTCACTTTAAACTTTTCAGTCTTTAGCAACTACAGGACAGCCACTGCCTAGCTTTGCTAACTTTTTGTTAACTTTTATTTCAGTTTTCAAACTACACCATTATTATTGTTATATAGTCTTCAACAAAAACCACAGTACCATTTTATTAATAGTCACCACTATTAAAGCAGCAAAACCAGATAAGAGCACAAAACCCCAAACTAAATGCGATCCTTAATGAAAGCCTCTTCTCTCATTTTTTTTCTCCTGCTAAATGGAAAGAGAGTGCATCATACTGAGTCCCATTCCTACTTTTATGCTGCAGACAACTGACTGCACTCATAGCCATTTAAGCCAATTTTATCCTTCCTAAGACTATCCGAGGAAAACAGGATTGGTTTAAAGCTGCGCCTATAATTATGAAAAGGCTCTTACCTGCATTAGCCCAGGGGAGGTACCAAGGGCAGCTGACATTCACGTAGGTGCCAGGCAGGCCGTCTGGCCAGCAGGCATAGTTGTCAAATGTTCTGTTGCAGAACTTGCCTTCTGCAGAGAGATGGAAAGGAGGGTCATGCCACCGCCTTGTATAAATACTGTAAAAAGGGAAAGACTGAAGAGCAGAAGATAAAAGGAAATATGGACACATGCATTTAAACCATAACAGCATTATGCACTTAAGCTGTGATGTGGGGTTAACTGAGATTTATTTGTCCAAAAGAGTTTAATCCCACACAACAGGAAACTGTTGTTATAGGAGGAAACTGAAGAACAGATTAGGGTCTTTGACTAAATCAAGGGACAAGAAAGGTGAATCAATACTGATCCATTACCATCTTTTCTCTTTTACATTCTTACGTGTCTTGGTTTAAATCAAATTCGGTTTTGCTATGAATACTGTAGATAATCATTCTCAAGAATACTTTATAGTTGTGTAGTTGGAAAATCTAGCCTAATACATAGATCCATCAACAAAATACCCCCAACACAACCATAATTTTGCATTACAGCTTAATTAACATGAGAATACTTCAACTTCAGATTTATTAAACTGTCATTCTTGGAGGGCAGCACTCAACTGCTCAACAGGATAATGGAGCAGAGGGAGATAAATGTTTCCCTGCCACTGTTGTCATCAGCTACTGCTCTCATTCTGCCATAGTAATGTAGTTAAAAGGAGGAGAATTAATAGTTTTGAAATAATTCTTCACAGATACAACTTTAGAGCCACCTTATCTGCTCCAGTGTGTCACAAAAGCACTGAAGCGTAGGAGAGGCCACACTGTGTCCAGTTGTGAGTGTCATTGACAAGTCACCAGTGTCCTCTAAATACCACGATGCTGGAATGTCACAGCTGCTCTCACCACATTACAGCAGCTCAACTGCTAAGACAAACTGCTTTCTCATTCACACAAAGGCACTTTTTTTAAAAAGCCATTTCAGCATTTTACAATGCTCAAGATAATTTACACCAACTGTAAGGCCCACAAACTGCTAGGTCACTGTGAACAGCATGGCTCCAGATTTCCTTACACCTGTGTGCTCTCTCCACACTGACCCCTGAAAAAGTTTCAGGGAAATAACATTAGTGTGCTGCTTTAAGCACCACCACTTGCCACTGAAAAACACTCTGGACCTAAAAAATAACATCTTTACGATCAAATTGTTCTATAAAATGCTTCCTCAGCAGCGGGAAGAGTCCCACAGAGAACGGACAGAAACAAACAGAATGAAGAAGAAACGGACTGGAAAGTAAGCTAGAGATGTATTCTCAAGTACATAATCACTCCAATGCTACTGTTATAATGCATTTTAAAAGGTAACACATCCTATACTTACAAAGCAGGCTTACCTGCCACAATGGGGGGTGCCTCATACAAGTATTCCAGGCATTGAAGCTGATACTCCTTCCACTTCTGCATAACCCCAGAGAGGGACCCATCTGAACTCTGAAAGAGAAACCAGGAGTCTCAGACATTGCAGGGATTTCAACGATGTGATTTTCATGCAGCCCGAGTAGGAGGGTGTGAAAATAATTACCACAACCCAAAACAGCACTGTATCATAAAGGGTGTAAGACGCTGCTATGCATTTGCCTGATTGCAACCAAAAAAAAAATCCCTATTTATACCATACAGAACTGGGAAAAAAAAAGCCCACAAACAACTATATCATGTCCTTACTGAAACCCAAACTGAGCCAGCCTTTCTCTCTTGAACATGCCCCAGTTATGTGATTTATTATCCCACGAAAAGACAGGGACAGCAGCAAGTCCTTTTAGGAGAGGTTTTCTTTCCAAGAGCAGTATTTCTGCTAGCTCACAAATGAGACCAAGTTAATTCACTGTATTCAGTGGATATTCCCCACGCATTCTTCCAGAACGTAGAGGAAAGCTTTTCCAGCTCAGCTTTTCTTCTACAAACAGCAGCTTTTGTTCATATTGTGCATATTTTTCCTGAAACAGAGAGCAGGGACCTCCTTTTTGCACATTTTGACAAGCTGCAGGTTCCACTGTCAGCTGCCCCAAGCACTGAAGAGGCAAAGTATGCACACACTCTGTATAAGCACAAAGGAAATTAGCTGATATCAAACTGCACAGTTTTGCTCGGATTGCTCACTCAACCTGAGCAGATGCCCCACCTGCCTCACAGAAGCCCAGCTAACTCAGTGCATAAAAGAGACATCAGCCCTTCTCTCTCCTCTCTGCATCTATATAAACTGAATTACAAAAGTCAGGATTAGCAGGCAGCAAGTGATCAATAATGCAGGTAAGTCAGCATTCTTTTTCCAGAGAAAGGCCCAGCATGGATGTGTAAAACATACAATCAACAGCATGAACTTAATGTCGCAACATGTTACCACAAAGCTCATTTCATTTATATCAGCTGTCAGTTTATTAAAGAGGGTAAATAACCTTGTAAAGGTTGAGCTTTACCCTCACAGTTTCAACTGCTAATTTTTATTTTCCCGTTTGTGCTTCTAAATATTTTTCAGATGGTTAGAAGGAAATCAGGGCATGGGATGATTGTTTAAAAATTTAGAAGTCATTTTAAACCTACATTGCATTTCAGCAATGCCAAACTGAATGCTGTCCATTACAGTCAATATGACTAAAATTTAGACACCAGTGCAATCACCTCGGTATAAAAGAACAGAAGTAGGACTGGCATTTTTGGACTGCAGACCTCTCAAGTCCTCTTCTCCCTTATCCTTCCAATAAAAAAAACCAGCATTTGAAAAAAGCAAAACACCATATGGCATCATGCTTCTGCCTGGATTAAGCCACTACATTTAGCTACAAAGATGCTCTTGTACACACAATGAAACAACAGTTAGTAGATATTTATGTTAAGTCTCAAGAATAACTGCCTATATTTACATGAAACTTAACTGTAGCTAGGGCCTCATGGCCATGATTTTAGAAGAATTTAGCCATATCTTCCTGAAGTCAAAACAAGCACAAACCCATGGATCTTTGAAATGCTGATCCTCATGTGCCTGATTTAAATCATCTTATCTATGCCAATAAATGCTGCCATAGTCTGTCTGTGCTAAAGTCTCTAGTGTAAAATGAATGCATCCTACTGAATTTTAACCCCATGTGCCTATGGAAACACACAAACCTAGAACACACAAGTGTAGTGATCTATGCTCAACATACATGAAGGAGAGAGACCATCGCCACCTATATTAACTCTACAGGTGTGTGTAGAGAAACACAATCAGTAACTCTCAAAACTAAAATGCCACCTTCAGATCCATGTAAGTTGATTAAGGATGGATGACCAGAATACAGACAGAGAACAACTTTCAAACCTAGGTTTCTCTCAGGTAGTCTTTAAAAAGTAACTGTCAGGTTATGCATTGTCTCAAAGGTCATTATTTTACAAGGGTGGTTATTGAAGTTATACAGGACTGTTCCACCACCCTTGCATCACCAGGTTAATACTTTAATAAATTAGTGAGAAGAAATATTTTCAAGATTAACTCTTAAATTATGATTCAGAACAATTTCAGAAGCTACTAAGTATCATACATCTTCCAAAAGAGTATTAATCATGCATGCAGATGACCACATCAAGTTAATCCAAATTCAGCTTTTAAAATCATTACAAGACATAGATTCAGACAGAGTTTCATTTAAAAACAATACTCTATCTTTTAAAGCATCTGAAAATATCCTAAACCTGCTTGTACTAAGAAAATTAGCTCTCTCTGAGTTAGCAAGCCTTACAGTATTTTCTTCCAAATCAAGTTTTCATCTATTGCCTTCATGAATACAGGAATAACCAGCTTTAATTACAGCTTTGGAAAAAATCAAGTTTCTGTCCCTCCATTTAATGAAAAAGTAGAAACATTCTACTTATACTGGCTTTTCATAATGTGAGAAGACAACTGTAACCAGGAGATTAGCAAACTATAAGAGTAAAATAATTAGACATGCGTTTTTGTGGAGATGACTGATTTGGTAGACAGTCTTCTATTATCTATAGTCTGTTGCAATAAGACAATCAAATATAAATTCCAAGACTACATAATTTGTTCTCTCTATGCAACAGTTTACTTTGGTTCAGCCAAATACCATGTTTTGTTATCAGGCAAATTGACTTAAATTTGATTTTAATAAATTCTAATGCCCACTTCCCTAAAATTCTGGCCCACATGAACTAGAATCACAAGTTACACAGTGCCACAGATATACAATGTGGGCAGTTACTCAAATAAGAGACTATAATTTCCTGTAAAGTGATTTAGTCTTTTTGCAACATCAAAGCACTAAAACACACATATACAAAGACAAGGTTCCTGGGTTAGTACCCAAAATTTGGAGCAAATTACAAAAGTTCAAACAGCTTTATTAAACTCAGGATTGCATTTCTGTTGCTAAAAGCACCAGTCCTTGCATTTTATTTGTGGCTTTGTTTGTTTGTTTTCCTCAGTATAGTCAGCCATGAGAGAAAAGCCAGCAGATTAGTGTGGTGAAAGTATGTCACAAAAGGATATTGGAGGAGAGTAGAATGGAAATGTGGCTGACTGGTTAAGGTGGAGGAGTCAGAAAGCAAGAATGGATGAAGAACATTAAGGAACTGAGTAATGGTGCAGCCTAAAACAGATGCAGAAAAATTAGGACAGGCAAGAGCACAGAGATTGTGAGTCTTTCAATGTATGTATATAATTAAGTGTAATTCATCTCTAGTGATGTTAGCTCATTCAACACTCTGAAGATAGGATTCCTTACAGATCCTTAACACCTTTATAGCAAAGCCACTTTCTGTACTCATCATTTGTCTCCATAGAGCCCACTGTAAAAGGAAGTATTTTCATAACTTTTCAACATGTTTGAAACTATTCCTACTGCAACAAAACTGGCATCCACACAGTTCCAAGGTGATCATTGCTGCAAAGACACTATTGTAATACAGTGAAAACCGAGCACACAGTATAAACCTGCAGCATGAAATGGCATCATGCAGAGTAGAAGGGAGAATTCTCAGAGCTTCAGAAGCAGCCAGTGACTCCTGAGGTTATCTTCTTTCCCCTTCTCCCATGACTATATAAAAGGTCTTACATGCAACAGAATAAGAAATTCTTCCTTACATTTTTATTTCTTATGTCGTTGTCTGCCACTTCTAGAAAGGAACATGTCACAGCTTTTTCATGCTTTTAACATTTGAGGATAGTAAGCTAGACTTCAATCTTGCTGCTAAAGGCTCACAGATAACATTACAACTACTGGGACCTCCATTATGTTAATCTTTGTCTTCAAAAACAAAAGTGAGGTAACCTGGCACTGAACCACACTTTGGTACGACCTTGGTGCTCTTCCCTTGGATAGTAATGATTACATACCTACCTTGTGAGACTACAGTTCAGATTACGTTTTATCACAGAAGCACAAGTGAGTTACTTTTAAACTTTACCACTGTCATAGTTTAAGCCCCCCCACCCACGCAGTTTTACTCACTCACTCACTCCCCCTTTTCCTTCCCCCAGTCCCGGGGGGATGGGGAGGAGAATCAAAAGAATTCAACTCGCACAGGTTGAGATAAGAACAGTTTAGTAACTAAGGTATAACACAAATCACTGCTGCTACCACCAGTAATAATACAAGAGAAATACAAGGAAAGAGAATACAATTGCTCACCAAGCCCGACCCAGCCAGTGCACCCCCCAGCAGCAAACCCCCAGTACCAAAAACCTGACCATGTCGTGCACCCCCAGTCCACCACCACCACACCCTTCCGGGTCTCTTCTCTCCGTCTTCACATCCTGGACATGACGTGCTGTGGTATGGAATAACCTCTTTGGTCAGTTTGGGTCAGGTGTCCTGTCTCTGCCTCCTCCCGGCTCCCCTCCTCCCTGGCATACCATGAGGCTCAGAAAAGTCCTTGGTCAAACCAAAACATTGCCAAGCAGTAACTGAAAACACTGGTGTTATCAGTGCTGTTCCCAGGCCCCAAATCAAAAACACAGTGCTGCACCAGCTACCAAGAAGGAGAAAAATGACTGCTGCTGCTGAACCCATGACAACCACCTTTTAAAAAGGTCTCATGTGATACACTATTTCAAGGTTACTCTCCTCAGGATCAGGATGGCAACCAAGTCAGAGACAGATGAAGACTGCACATTATTAGCTTTATGCTAATTCTGACTTGACATTCTTGCCTGTATAATACAAATCTTATTAAATCATCTTTTATGCCAGGATAAGCTATAGGTCTGCATCAAAAAAAGCCAACAGTAGATTTTGAATGGACACATAACAGGCTTATTCAATTCATAGCACAGACATAAGCTTGAATTTATGAGACAGTTTTGTCCTCAGTTCACAGCCCAAATGGGGCAGAGTGCAACACTGCTACCCTAGATGCTTTCACTTCACACAGCTGCTGGGAGCAGAAGTTTAAAGTCAGAGGCTGTAGCACAGCACAACTCTGCACTGGGGCTAGCAGCTCACAGAACAAACTTACCACCCCCTGCAAACTGTCATCAATTTTCTCCACTTCTAACTTGAAGTAAATATGAAAGCATATGAATGGTAGGATGCTATTGCTACCTCCCCAAGCCCATCAATCAAGATCCAATTTCTCAACACTTACCACAAATTTGTCACAAAAGTCCTGCAAATACTGATGCTCCAACCACCAACTTGTGAGACAGCGGACTGCTGCGGGGGGGGGGAAAGAAAAAGGAAAGACCACAACACCCCAACACTAAACCAAAACACGCAACACTGAACCTTATATTAACAGAGTCCTTCAGCACACTGTTCTATGACAAAGCAATCCTGTTGAGAATCAGTCCTTCAAGCACAACACTTCTCAAAACCCAAGAGATTCTGAAAGTGCATTACTATGGGCACAGGCTTTATTGTTTTCATGCCCCACATTTGCTCCCCCAAAGAGAGTATTTAAGTTGGATTTCTTAACTACTCAGTTCAAATTGCATAATGAGCTAATCTGAAGTCATTATAGGCAACATCTCTGACAGCCTGGTTACTCTCAAGTACTGAAGCTATGTCAAAGGAGGAGGTATATCAAAAATTTCAGCGCTGTCTCTACTATAGATAGTACAAAAGTAGTATCATTAAAGATATCTGAGCAATACCTTTTCCAGAGATCATACTTTAGGACACCTGACATCACCCAGATTTCTGCATTTATTGCATTCTCTATTATGTTGTTCAGTATGGAGTTTATCTTAGTCCTCTGACGTTATTTCCTTCAGAGAAAATTCTATTGCCAGCTTCTAGGAGCTTTTCCTGTAAACGCTTTTGTTCCTTAGTTACTAATGAACCAATGAGTTCAGTATTTCAAGAGTGCCAGAAAATGAAACCTTTCAGCATCCTCCCTGCTAGTGAAAAAGATCAGATGAGCTCCAACGAAAGGAGCTACTAGATTCAGGAAGAAATGCCTTGGCGACATCTGCCAGCCAAGTTCTCTCATTGGCTGCAGCAGCTTATCACCTACGACACCTTCACAAAACCCAAAACATCGCAGGACTTCAATAAAGGCTTTCACCAGCTGTCTAACCATGGATGCCCCTCTCTAGTCTGTCACGGTTTTAAGACTCCAAGTCTTATGACATCAAGTTTTTGAAGTCAAAGCTGCAATAGGAAGCTCTCAGCAGGCACTTACATCTGATCAACGCACACAAGAGACACTACTCCTCTGCCTGTCTCTTCAGAGCTGCTCAGCTCAGATTGACAGCACACCACTACTCCTGAACAAGAACACTGGGCTTTCAATAACCTACAAAAACACTGAAGATCCACCTCCGCATTCCATTTTATCCTCTGCTTGATCAGCTCCAAAACATTATTTCAGGAAGCTCTTTGGATAGGCTGAAAGAACAAACAAGACTCCTATGAGAGACAAGAATATGTACAAAAATATCTGTGGAGTTTTTGGTTTGATTTGGTTTCTTGTTTGTTGTTCTTAAATTTGTTTTAAATCAGAGGCTGAATCTTAGCACTCCTTTCTCTCAGCTGAAAATAACCACTGCACCACATAGTCCCTCATCCTGGCCTGCTTGCCATTCATGCCTTTTTCTTCTCTTCTGCATACCTGCACAACTTCAGAAGGAAGAGTTGGCTGTGCTCAATCCCATAGCAGCCTATAGTAGCATAGGGCACACTATCCCCTATTCTTTCGTAAGATGTCTTTGCTAGATTAAGGAAAAAAGGATGAGCATATACATGTCCTAAATGATATTTGGAAATGCAGATTCTCAAATGCAAAATGCTTCAATGAATCTCTCAAACAAGACACTTTAAGCAAGAAAAACAAAACTGACTTGAGGCACGTTCCTGCTTCTCTGTACTTCTGTTGACCAGGCAGAGGCTCCCAGTTCAGCTGACTTACCATTTCCCAAATTGTTCCAACCACACGAGCTGTCTAAACAGTCAGCAGAATTCAGCCCTGACCACAAGGGTTTCCACCCCGGGGACCAAACACCCCAGGTCTACCCTGGGATGATTCACTTGAGTTTTGAAACTGACCACTTTTCCCATCCCTGGAATTTTTTTATTTTGACAAGATGCATTTCAATGAGAGTAATATCTCTTGGCTCCCACCATTTTCTAGATCAAAGCAAAGTATTTAGCATTCAGAGGCAGAGATATCAAAGAAACCTTTTTTAACACCTAAATCAACTTGCAGAGGATACAGTCTCACAAATCAAGGGAACAAACTACAGCCTAATATTTCAGCATGCTACAAAATTAAGCATCATCTCCTAGAGACGTACATAAACAAAATCAAACTCCTGTAGGTAGGATACACTGAAAATGTGGAATGAATCAGTGTTTGAGGGGTTATTCTATTGCTTCTGTCTTCAGTGAGAGAACAGAGTTTTTTCTACCTACAGTTTTTTCTGCCCCACTAAGAGTTTTCCCAGCCTGGAAAAAGGTTTCCTCTTTAGTCACCATAGAACTCATAAACCCATATGCTTACAGTTGAAGCAGGCTTACATTTAGATTGCCAGCCCTTGTTACCAGAAAACATTATTTTCAATGTCTTCCATCTGTTCTGATAAGTGTTGCTGTCAAGGATGTACTACATGAGCCAGTCAAACATGACAGAAGAAACTACTGAGCAACTATGCAGAGAGACAGAAGAAAAAGGCAAAATTCAAAAGCAACTGTAACGCTCAAACTCTTGGAGAGCACAACAGAATCCCACAATTTTAGTGGGAGACAGCATGCTAACACTCCTGAGAATTGAATTATCATAGGATCCTGTACACAGAGATTTTACCACGCATTGCAAATATAGACACATGCTTTGTGAAGTGCTCTTTAGAAGAGATCATTTATTGACGCAACTATTAAAGCACAGCAAGCCAAAGAGCAGGATGAAGAGTTCAAATTGCATTTTTAGATAGATACAAAAGGTGTAACATTAGATACGCTACAAAAAGAACAAAGGCAAAGCTGAGCAGTGTTGTGAAAGAAAAAGCTACGAACCTGAAGATTAGAAGAGCATTTCAGATCTACCCCCAACAGATCCAGAAACATAATGCAGACTATACTACTGGAAGAGGAACCCAGCTTTTCATTACAAATGTTTCAGTAACAGAATCATAGAACAGTTTGGGTTGGAAAGGAGCTTAAATGCCATCTAGTATTCCCTGCCATGGGCAGGGATATCTTTTACTATATGAAGATGCTCAAAACGCTGCTCAGCATGACCATGAATATTTCTGCGGATGGGCTACCTACAACTTCCCTAGGCAACCTGTTCCAGTGGCTCACCACCCACATACTTATTTCTTCCTTTTATCTAATTCTACCGTCTTTTAGTTTAAAACCATTATCCCTTATCACACTACAAGCCCTGGTAAAAAGTCTCTCTCCATCTTTCTTATAAGCCCCCTTTTAAATACTGAAAAGCCACAATAAGGCTTCTCTCAGCCTGTCTTCACAGGAAAGGCGCTCCAGCTCTAAGATCATTTTCATGGTCCTCTATGTCCTTCTTGTGTTGGGGCCCCAGAGCTGAACACAGCACTCCAGGTGCGGTCTCATGAGAGCAGAAGCGGGTGGGGGGGGAGGGGGAGGGCATAAAAAAAAAAAAAGAAAATCAACCTCCCTAGACCTGCTGGCCATCTCCTTTTGATGCACTCCAGGATATGGTTGGCTTTCTGGGTTTGCAACCTCACACTTGGCCTTGTGGAACTTCACGTAGGCTCTCTTCTCAAACCTGTCACAGTCCTGTGGATGGCATCCCTTCCTTCCAGCAAATCAAATGCACCATTTGGCTTAGTGTCACCTGCAAACTTGCCAAGGGTACACTCAATCCCACTGCCTATGTCATTAATAAAAATATTAAACAGTACTGGTCCCAACATAGACCACTGAGAGGCACCACAGTCAATTACCCATCACAATAGAGTACACGGATAGTGAGGGATATATAGGGCTGAAAAAGTAAAGATTTACGGCGCAATTCAGATTTCTGATCCCAGGCACCTGCTGTTCCTCTCAACATGTGCAAGTGCCTTGACTTGTCTCCTGGCACAACTGCAGAGAGGTGTAGGTTTCCCCTGTACTCTCCATTGTATCTGTCAGTCCCATACACAGTCTTGAGTACACGCAAACGGTCTTTGCAAAATTTCAAGCACCACTAGGTGCCTACATTTGGGCAACTGACTCATCCTGAAGGTCTCTGAGCTGCTACAGCAAAACAAAGCAATGGACACCTGTCAAAGCTGGAATTCTGACTTTTCTTGTTAAAATGCAACTAGTTAAGCTGGTTCTTTATGATATGCCAAACCATGTGCATTTAAAAGGATCTGTTCTAAGCTTGTAACTGACTGGTTTCTCTGCAACAGCCAGTAATGGTCCAGTCTCAGAGCTGGCTGAGCAGGGAAACAGAGAGTCTGTAGTCCACAGAGCCAGGGAATTGCAACATTCGAGTTTCTAAGCACAAAAAAAAATATTCCCAAACAAAAAAGTAATCTTCATCAGAACCTCAGGAACTGAGCAAACATCACTTTGTTGTAAATAACCTGTATTTTCACTAGGCAAGAAAAACTCCAAATCTTTTCACCTTTCAAAGTGTCCCAAGGGAGTTAAGCTCCCCCCAGCTTTTCAAGTGACTATTTAACAGCCACTCTTCTTCAAGAGCCATAGTGCTGGATCAGAAGGCAAGGTGTGGATAATTAACTATTTTCCCCCAGGATCATGAATTCTATAGCCACATAAGCCTGTGATCAGTTTGTCATCCCATCACTACAATCCCTGCAATAAGCTCAATAACAAGAAAAAACAAACTACATACATTAATCTTCAGAAACCTTTCTCTTACTGAATGTATTTCCAAGAATTCCAAAGAATTTACCCTTCCTTTACTTTTTAACATATTTCTCCAGTTAAAAAAAAAAAAGATTTGGTAGAAAAAAAAGACCACCACACAGCTATTTAAAAACCACCACCACACAAACCCCAAAACTCCAGTATATAATTTCATGGGTTCTGAATCTAGTGTTGTTTTCAGATTGCTAGAGAAGAATGCAATCAAGTCTGTATGGCTTTTACAGTTCTGGTTGAGGGCAGTTTATTTAGGTTTTAACTAGGGCAAATGAACTCCCTCAGCAGCTTACTGTCACAGTGGCTCAAGGTCCGCTGTCCTATTACCTGCCACATAGCTCTTTCCCTGCAAAGGGAGTTATATGTAACACCTTTGCAAATAGCTAGTGTTTCCATCAACAGCTATGACACATTTTAGAACATACAAGAGAAGTTCTACCAGTGAAGCTCATCCTCCAAACATTATCAGCTTTCCTTCCAAATACTAATTAAAAGACAAAGCAGATGTATACCTTTACATAAAACAACCTCCACAATAATATACTTGCAGTATTCTATTGTATATAGTAGAGCTCGCATTTACATGGTTGGATGCGGTGTGGTGTTTTACAGCCAGTATATAACCTTATACTTCAGCATTCAACCCACACAGCTGCCACATGTTATATTCCAAGGGCTCGATTTGCCAAAAACAAGACAGGAACAATGTTGCAGAAAGGCTCGAGTCTTAACTCAGCTCAATATGGAAAAAAAAACATTAAAATGAAAAAAACCCAAACAAAACCAAACCAAGAAAAACAAAACAAAACAAAACTACCCAAAATTCAACAAAACCAAAGAAGAGTAATAAGGCAAATAAGAAAGGTGCACTGAGATGCTACCCAGGGACTGCATTCTGATCATGTGAAACACAGAAGTAACACAAACACAAGTTAACAGACAAGGACCAAATCAACATACCCAAACTTAAATTCATATGGGATGATCATGTTATTTTATCCAAATTTCCAGGGCAAGATCTTGCAGTCTCTGGATACCAAAATCAATAGGAGGCACAAGATAAAAGAAAAAAGTCTGGTACCACACTCTACTGCAGCAGCATCCTCAGAGCTGCGTTCCCTGGCAGAGGGAGCCAGATGACTTGTATTCCTGCCTTCATCCCACCTCCCATTTGCCTTCTACCTTCTTTTAAAACAGAACTTAAGAGTTTAGCTTCCCTGTACAGGCTGCATTCCCCCCTCCCCCTCTCCCCCTTTAGGGCTATGCTCCTGAAAGCATCTAAGCAGAGAAACAACTTAAAGCATCATCGTAACTTGACGACAGCCCGCTGTATTTGTAAGGCCTTGTATCTAAGGCTATATGGTCATCTTTCTCCAGAAGTGATGTTACAAGCAAGAATCAATGGCAGATATGAGTGTGCTACAACGCCTGCTTTCATTCTTGCACAGTTTTACATTTGCTTGTATTTGCAGAGGCCAATTCAACTTCCTTGAAGGCAAAAATTTAAAGAGCTTCAACCTGAAACCTAAATTTTCTGTTTTCTCATTCTTTGAGGACAGTAATCACCATCTTCTACACTATTTAAAATTACAATCAGACAGAATTCATCTAGTTGCAGGACATGTGAATGAAAGACATTAAACCCAGAAGCTTTTATTAATACATTAGCTGACATTAGCTTTTTCTTTAATACAGAACTGATGCTTTTAGAGCTTTCTATAGGAGTAAGCAGGCTGAAGGCTTTGAAATCAATGAATTCCAAACAATTCTTAGCTGCTCAGTATTTCATCGTAACAATGTTATGTTGCCACTTCTGACTCAAGTGATTTGGAACATCAATAATACTCTCTCCTCCTTCCCCTTTACATGAGTAAAAATATCTGTCAAATTTACCCAGAATAGATTTCTTCCCAGTTTTCCTACAGTCCCTCTCAGCCAGGGAAGCATACTATAGAAATAGAGACAAGTCAAGTTGAAACAGCTCTTCCTTACTCTAAGACTGCCAAGCAACTTACGAACCACACTATTACTACAGGAATCAGATCAGGCGTTTTCTCAAATCTGAATTAGTCTACCATAATGCCTGTTTGAAAAAGACCATATGGTTTCCCCATTTCAGAAGCACAGTAGAATGAAAATACTATGAGAGATGCCAAGTGCTACCACAAGTGAATGGGTGACCAAGACGCAAACAGACTCAAGAGTTGTGTCTTCTCCTTGTTTTCTAAGGACATGACAACAATATGGTACTAACTTCAGAGAACCGATGACAGCTATATGTGTATGTGACACAAGGTAACAAAATTAAAAGTCATTCTGTATGCTTAATCCTGACATCTTGCTTTACTGCACTCTTTCTCTGAGCTTGGATACTTTTATAGTTTAAGAATTTTAAAAAAGAAAAAAAAAACCAAAACCAAACCAAAACCAATGCTCAGACATTTCTTTCAGTAGTCAGTGTTGGGCCAGTTTATCAGGCATTCTACACCATTAGACTCTCAAACAAACCAGCAATTTTCCCAACGCCCTGTTGCAAGTATTTTGATGAGGAAAGAAATGAGCAAGCAGCCTGCAGCTCATTTCAGTACCATATTCTCCCTATTCCTCTACACTCTTACCTCCATTGCATTAACTTTGCATACATAATATTCAGATACTTAGTCCCTCTTCCTCCCAGGGATTGATTGCACAAGCTGAATCGGTAGCAAAGGGTCTGTGCATTTGTTCAACAAGGCAATCCCACATGCTACCACACTTCTGCCACCCAACAGTAGCACAAGAGAGGAACTTCGATGCAAGAGGTAACCTCTAGCTTTTCAGTTTATCCCTATCTCATCTTCAGGACACTTCCAGCAAGCTTTACTCTTCATGAAGTGGAGTCTCACAACATTATTGTCACAACATGCGGGAAATCAGTGGATTTCCTTCCACCGTAAGATTAAGCCCAGAGGCAGGGCTGAATCTTATTCCTTGACTTCAGGCAGATATCACAGTCTTCAGCCCTGCAGGACTGCTGGAGCAACAGCCAGTTTCAAAGACAGTCAGAACTCCCCATGGAAATCAGCCTGTCTCCCATTGAGTCCTCCTTCCTTTTCTATACTCTCATAGAGGTATATGGAGCTGAAGAGGTTTGTGGGTTAAGCCCCAGAACAGAACTGCAATTTTATTAATATTAAAGCTGAGTGTACTTACATTTCTTCCTACCCTTCTTTGGAGAGACCTTCAAAAGAAAGGGTAAAAGTGAGCAACAGAAGACTGCTGTTAAGGCAGCAAGCACACTTCTATTTTTAAGAAAGCAAGAGACTGGATAAAGCCCAAGAGCAGGGTTAAACAGCTTCATAAGCCAAGCAAACTAAAACACTCAGGCAACTTCAAGAAAGCTGCCCAGCCTGAACAAATGGAAACACAGAAGAAAGAGCTCCCCCTCCATTCAAGTAAAAATACTCATTTTGACAAAGGTTAAAGTTGTGCACCTTAGCTTCCCCTCATCCAACTCCAATTTTCAAAGCACTGAAGGAAGCAGTGACCATGCAGTAATAAAGCTGAAAATGGATAGGTCACTTAAAGGCATTAAAGTCATTCCATTAGTTCCATGTTAGTAGTTTCACAGCCACATAATTCCCATCTGACATTAATCTTAAATCAAGCAGCACTTGTAGGAACAGAATAGATTCACAGAGAAGAGACAAGAGAGAAAACCTGGGAATTTAAATAGCAGTGGCTTCATTTGATGTGTTTTCTGAGGAAGTCTGCTCTCTGAACTAACTTGCTCTGCAAAAGATTTTTATGGTTTATATCTCAGTTCATCCTGAAGACATACTTCTGGAACAGAGTCATCTTACAGCATAACTAGCAGCATTTGAAGTGCATAAACCAGCCCTGCTGTTAAAAGAAGTGGTTCCCCAGAGAAAGGCTGTGATTTCCTCCCCCACACCATGCTCCCCTCTTCTCCATATGCCACCATAAGCACTCATGCCATCACAACGCTGTAAGCTGGACAAGCAAACACTCCAGGGTAAAACTAAACACACAATATTTAGAAAGTATAAGATGTGCTATGAAGCAGAGCCAAAAGCAGCACAGCTCAGCGAGGCATAAGTATAATCTTAATTATCCACCATCTTAGAACTAAGAGAAGCCTAAAATGAAGCCCACTACCCACATAAAAATGTTAAGCTAGGAGACGAATGTTTATTACTCACAATGCAGCCAACACTTGAGGACTTCACCTATTGGAGAAACAGCCCTTAAGGTCTTCTCATCTATGCTTGTTACTTGACAAGTCACAGTTTTTCACCTTTTGCCACTTGGAATGGTACATGGTAACCATGATGATCCTGTGGCCAGAAGTACCAATGATGATAATCGAATCAATTTCCTTCTAAAGCCCCAGACTAACTTCCACTTCCATCTCACACATGCCATCTTAACCAGAAAAGACCACTCAGACATCTAATTTTGACTTGAAGACTCCCAGTGACAGAGATTCCACTGGACCCTTAGGAAAGCTGCTACTGGGGTTGATTACCCTCATTGAATTCTGCACTTATGTCCAGTCTGAGTTGAATTGACCATACAAATAAGTTTCCTTAAAAGGAATTACCTTGTAAAACATGAAGTATATCACAATAGTTGTAATTAATAAAATAGGACTGATGCAATTAAAACACACCCAATTCAATTTTCCCTAGATAACAGGTTGGTTGACATTTGTTATGTTAGATCATTTTTCAACCTTTTCACAATACTACTGGAGGAGTACCAGATTAAACAGCTAATAGATACTAGCGAAAGCAAACACAAATTTTTCATAGTATTGCTACCATACAGTACCCTGCAAACTCAGATCTGGAGCCCTAAGAAAGAGAGGTCAGGCTCCCCAAACCCACTACTGTTAAAACTTAGTTGATTTTGGACAAAGGAGCTATTTATCCCTTAGCCCAGGCCTTTTCTGACACTTTAAACTTCATTAGCATTTTTAAACTGCTAGTTTGCACTTGTTGCCATCATCTTCCTTACCTTTTTGTTTTACATCATTGCTGGAGTTACTTTAGCTGCTACGTCCAAGAAAGTGATTACAGAAGACAAATACACAGCTAGAAGTAATAGGGACACTATCAGCATTTTTAACACATCAAAGTCAGAAGTATTTTAATTAGAAGTAGTAGAAAGTTGCTACTATAGAATATTCTATAATTACAGAATACTCTTCCAGCTTTGCAGCTGCAGACGGAAGCTTACATTTCTTTCTACTTATCCAATTAGCAGAAGGAATGGATTGGGTAAACAAATCAAAACCTGTAGACGGAAGCACTGCAGTACCAAGGCTGCAGATCACATCAGCTTCTAGAGATTGACAAAAGCTTTTATGCATGACTACCTTACGCAAATATTAAACCTGCCCCTCACAGCTAACAAAGCATCTCACTGACATACTAGAGACAACACTGCCTCTTCCACCTTGGGTATATATTTGCTTTAGCAGCACAGATTTTCACCTATAATAAATGCTAGGAGCAAGGTACAGATATTCCAGCTGCTCCAGTCAGTGAGCCGGCTTCATTTGGAGCTCTGCTCAGATGCCTCTATACAAACACCCATAGCATGGGGAACAAACAAGAGGAATTAGAGATGTGCGCATGTCTATGGGGGTATGATATGATAGGCATCACAAAAACATGGTGGGATGGCTCTTATGACTGGTGTGTTGGAATGGAAGGTTACAGGATCTTTAGGACAGACAGGCCCAGTAGGCAGGGAGGGGGAATTGCTATTTATGTTAGGGATAGGCTGGAGAGTATGGAACTCTGTCTGGGGACAGGTGAGCAGTCGACAGAGAGTTTATGGGTCAGGGTTAAAGGGAGAACAGCGATGGGTGACAGCACTGTGGGAATCTGTTACAGACCACCTGACCAAGAGGACTCTGTGGATGAAGCGCTCTATAGACAGATAGGAGCAGCCTCACACTCACAGGCCCTTGTTCTCATAGGGGACTTCAACCACCCTGATACCTGTTGGAGGGACGGTACGGCCCGGCACAAGCAATCCAGGAGGTTCCTTGATTGTGTGGAAGACAGCTTCCTTCTGCAAGTGATAGAGGAGCTGACAAGGAGAGGTGCCATGCTTGACCTCATCCTCACCAACAGGGAAGGGCTGGTTGGAAATGTGACGCTCCAGCGCAGCCTTGATTGTAGTGATCATGAGATGGTCGAATTTGAGATCCTCAGGACAGTGAGAAGAGCGTGCAGCAGGCTCACTGCCCTGGACTTCAAGAGAGCAGACTTTGGCCTCTTCAGGAACCTGCTCAGTAAGGTTCCATGGGATATAGCCCTAGAGGGCAGGGGGGCCCAAGGCTGTTGGTTAATATACAGGGATCACCTGCTGCAAGCTCAGGAGCGATACATCCCTACTAGAAGGAAGAGCTGCAGGAGGACCAGGAGACCTCCTTGGATGGATAAGGAGCTGCTGAGGAAAATTTGAAGGAAGAAAGAGGCTTATAAAAGGTGGAAGCATGGACAGGCAGCCTGGGAAGAATACAGGGATGTTGTCCAGGAAGCTCGGGACCAGGTTAGGAAAGCTAAGGCCCACTTAGAATTAAACTTGGCTAGGGATGTTAAGGATAACAGGAAAGGATTCTATAGGTACACTGCAGATAAAAGACAGGCTAGGGACAACGTGAGCCCTCTCCAGAAGCTATCAGGAGAACTGGCTACCCTGGATTTGGAGACGGCTGAGGTTCTTAATGACTTCTTTGCCTCAGTCTTCACCTGCAAATGCTCTGACCACACCACCCAAGTCTTGGAAGGCAGATGCAGGGACTGGGAGAATGAAGACCCTGAGCCCACTGTAGGAGAGGATCTGGTTCAAGACCATCTTAGGCACCTGAACATATACAAGCCCATGGGACCTGATGAAATCCATCTGCGGGTCCTGAAGGAGCTGGCAAATCAAGTTGCTAAGCCACTGTCCATCATATTTGAGAAATCATGGCAGTCAGGTGAAGTTCCCGATGACTGAAAAAAGGGAAATATAACCCCTATTTTCAAGAAGGGGAAAATGGATGAGCCGGGGAACTACAGACCAGTCAGCCTCACCTCTGAGCCTGCCAAAATCTTGCAGCAGATTCTCCTGGAAGTCTTGCTGAGGCACGTGAAAAACAACAAGGTGGTTGGTGACAGCCAGCATGGCTTCACTAAGGGGAAATCCTGCCTGACCGATTTGGTGGCCTTCTATGATGGGGCTACGGAACTGATGGACAGGGGTAGAGCAGTTGATGTCATCTGCCTGGACTTATGCAAAGCATTCAACACTGTCCCACATGACATCCTTGTCTCCAAACTGGAGAGACATCATTTTGATAGGTGGACCACTCGGTGGATAAAGAACTGGCTGGATGGCCACATGCAAAGAGTAGTGCTCAATGTCCAGCTGGAGACCAGTAACGAGTGGTGTCCCTCAGGGATCAGTGTTGGGACCGGTCTTGTTCAACATCTTTGTGGGTGACATGGGCAGTGCGATTGAGTGCGCCGTCAGCAAGTTTGCCGATGACACCAAGCTGTGTGGTTCGGTTGGTACGCTGGAGGGAAGGAATGGCATCCAGAGGGACCTTGACACACTTGTGATGAAGTTTAACCATGCCAAGTGCAAGGTCCTACACCTGGGTTGGAGCAATCCCAGGCACAGCTCCAGGCTGGGCAGAGAAGAGATTCAGAGCAGCCCTGCGGAGAAGGACTGGAACACCTCCCATCTGAAGACAGGCTGAGAAAGTTGGGGCTGTTCAGTCTTGAGGAAGATAAGGCTGCGTGGAGACCTCATAGCAGCCTTCCAGTATCTGAAGGGGGCCTATAGGGATGCTGGGGAGGGACTCTTCATGAGGGACTGTAGTGATAGGACAAGGGGTAACGGGTTGAAACTTAAACAGGGGAAGTTTAGATTGGATATGAGGAAGAAATTCTTTACTGTAAGGGTGGTGAGGCAGTGGAATGGGTTGCCCAGGGAAGTTGTGAATGCTCCATGGCTGGCGGTGTTCAAGGCCTGGTTGGCCATAGCCTTGGGTGGCATGGCTTAGTGTGAGGTGTCCCTGCACATGGCAGGGGGGTTGGAACTGGATGATCTTAAGGTCCTTTCCAACCCTAACTATTCTATGATTCTAGAAGTCATGAATTCATTAAAATTTCATCATTTTTACTTCCTCTTTCCAAAATGAAGACTCAGTTATATAGTGTTTAAAAAAAAAAAAAAATCAGCAACAACAACAGCAACATAAACCAGAGAGGGGGGAAAAAAAAAAACCCCAAACAACAACAACAAAAAAAAAAAACACCAAGAACCTACACCACAAAGGGGTAAAAATGGTGGGCTTATTAGGTTTTGAAAACCAAAATAAATGCCAATGCTCATCACTACAACTTAGCAAACCCCAGTTGAATACAGGAACTCCCTAGGCTCTTCACTATATAAACAAGCATTTCAGGGGAGAAGGGGAAGGGGGGAGGGGAAGGAAAACAAGAAACCCAACAACAAAAACAAATCCTAAACCCCTCAGTCTTAACTGGAGCTGTTCAGAAGCATCCATTTCATGGAATTGAAGGAAAGAAACAACACAACCAAAAAAGGCAGTATCTCCTTATGGAGGACAGGAAGACAACTCTGGCCAGAGCAGGGACATGCTCCCTGGAGCTGCTCCTTAGTTGAGCAGCTTTGAGCAACCACACAAACACTCAGGAGACTGGCCAGCTTGTCTGCTTTGTTTCTACCAAACATTCAATGGAAAGGACAGTAACCCACACAACATTTCTCTTGTCAGATTACTTGGACCAGAAATAGCCAACAACTTGAGAAGCCGCCAGGGTGGAGGAAAAGACAGATGAGGGGGAAAAGAAGGGAAAGTGATCTAGTCAAGACCAAAGAAGGCTGATACTTTCCATTCCCAACTATTCAAATAGGTTTTTTTCCACTTTGGATCATAAAACTAAATAAAAGCATTGCAAAATAAGCACAAAGCAGTTAACTCACAGCAGCCACGTCAGCTGCCTGTCATCCCATACCTGACAGTGTTCCAAGCTCTCCACAAATTTGCTGTGAAATTATCTTCAGTTATTTCCTAGCAACTCAGTCTACTGTCCACACTGCCTCTCAAGAAACTTTTCTTCCGTGCTGATCCCAGCTGTCCATTGAGCAGGATACAGATACTTTGAACGGTGTAATAAATCTGTTTATTTCCAGAGCTTGATTTTGCTCCAAATATTTCCAGCATGACAAAAACAGGGGAAAGAGGGAAGAATACGAACAGCTATAAATTAAAAACAAACCAAAGCGACTATAAGGTATCATCAACATAAGATCATCATCATTATTTCAGATGTAATTTAGGGACAAATGAAAGTATTCTGAATTCAGGATTTTTATGCAAGCTCTTTCTAGAACTGAAAATTTAGTTTCTCTTGATCAGCCAGTACGCAGGCTCACCTTCCCCCCTTTCTCTGAAACACAGCATGTTCATTAATTACCCAAATGCATGAATTTTCCTTAGAGCTTTATTTAAGCATTATGCCAAACAGCTCAGATAGAATGGCAAAGCCAAGATTAAAGAGGACTGTCTTTCTGTTGAAGAAAGACTATACAGTTACTTTCAAAGACAACAGGGGACAGAAGAACAGCAAAGACTAAAGACAACCTGGACCATGTTGCTGAACCTGACAACTCTACAAGCAAGAGTCAATACATGGGACAGACATGAAGGAAACTAATTATTGAAAGCCTGAGCAAGTACAAAGTTAACCTCATGAACTACAAATGATGTTTACATTAGCTTAGTTCTCTCACTATTACAGCCTTTAAGCTTCCTAAGTAGTATGTGTAGCACCAACTGACAGCTTAGTTTGTTAAGCACCTAGCTCTAAAGAGTATATTGTTTAATACTACAAATAATCTTAAGATGTCTACAAGGCAGCTGTAACCCCTCCTGCCCCACAATCAATTATACAGAAACCAAGAACATTTTCAGAGAAACACAGCCCTTCAACCCCAACTCAATAAAAAAATGGATTCGTACTCTACTGCTTTCTGCACCTATTACAGATATTTCCAAGGCACCTATCATATTGGCATCGAAGCACTCAGACTTGGTAAATTAAGCACACAGAAAAGAAAGCTCACTAGCACTCCTCCAAAACAGGTATTTGGAAGGGGTCATCCTTCTACACAGATTATAGCAAAATACATGTGTGACAATCATCCCACTTTGATACTGAGTGACAACTGCTCCCACTTTCTATGCAAAATGCAAGGCAGCACTGTAACCCATTTCCCTATTAAATAATTAAAATATATACCTAAAGGAATGTTAACCACCTAACTCAATTTTCCTAAAATGAAGAGAGCAAGATATTAAAATTTTGAGTCTAAATCTTTCTGTGCAAGACAGTCAAGGAAAAAGAGCATACACATCCCCAAGCCCAAACCTGGATATTTCTTGTCACCTATCAGCCACGAGGTATTCCACCAGACTTGCAGAGGGGCCATAGAGACACATTTAATAGAAATCTTGAGCCACCTCTGATTCTTTTTTCACCTGACTATTCCAGTCCCTATTCCTAGAAAAAAGTCTTTACCTGCAAGTGCAGGTACTATGCAAGATAAAAAAAATAAAATAATAAAGAACAACCGCTTGTGAATGAGCCACAAGCTTCAGCCTGGCCAGACTCCTTGCCACCAACAACCACTGTCTTGTATGGCTTATCTCCCTTTATCGCTCAAACGAACCATGACTATTATGGCAACAGCACAGACAGTTTGTTACCTATCTTCTCCTCTTTCCTTTTCTGTGTGCAGAAGTCAGAGCCTTGACTCCAAAAAGAATCACAACTACTTTTTGTTGCTGAAAGCATGTACTTCCCACCCATCCCCGCACAGAAATTTCAGTTTTCTGTTGAAAACAAGAAACGCTTTATCCTGAACAGGTTTTGAAGGCTTCCCCACAATACAGCACACCCCACCTCCCTCAGAAAAACCCAGCAAACCAAACCACCAAACCACCAGCAACACACACACAAACCCAGAAAACTCTATTCTCTTCTTTCTAGGAAAAGAAAGAGCACCATGAAAGATCACCATATAGGTCCAAACAAGAGACTGCTGTCTGCATTTGGAAAGCTTGTGACACCCTTTTGCCAAAACCAAGCAGAAGCAATGAAAGCTGTACTGACTCAAAGAGTCTTCTACAGAAAACTATCAGCAATAGCTTCCTCTAGAATTAAATATATAGGGATGAGATTAACCCATGTAATCATCTACCCATTTCCCTAACCATAATATTTCATTGCTGGTGCAATCACGTAGAGCCCAATCAGGTGATTATAAGTGCGTTGTATGGAAATGTATTAAACATCCGTGCCTTGAAAAAAGTTTTGAATGGTGAAATACCATGTGTAAACTCAGCTCCTAGCTAGAAGGATGAACAGTAGCAGAGTGCAAAAGAAGGTAGGAGTGGGGAACAAAATGAAACCTTCCCAGAATCACTAGAGGATGTCCCAACATGCATTTGCCATAAGCAGCAAGGACATAAACACATTAGGAGACAGAGCTCCTTGGCTGCTCAATGACCCATCAGCACAGATGCTATCTTGCCACACAGGTAACTTTTTAATTCCCATTACAGGGCCAACTAAGTGGCCCTTCTTGAGCAGAGAGGTTAGACCAGATTACCTCCGGAGACTCCTTCCAACTTCAGCCATCCTGTTATCCCAGTCCTGAGACACCAATGTAGCTTAGACATAAAAACAACTAAGAAAACAACAAATGCAGTTTCAAACTCCAACTTTGTTTCCTGCCATTTACAACCTTCTCTACTATTGCAAGGCCATTAAGAGTTCAAATGTTCTTTTATCCTTCTATCTCATTAGTAATAGTTTTATTCTGGAAAGCCATTTTCATTACCATCAGGTGTCTTAATCCCCAAAGAGGAATGAACAAATTCAGAACATAGTGAATTATTCTGCAGATGTCTCCCATTGAAAGTTTATCCTTTAACTAACAATAGCTGTCCCTTGGAAGTCCATAGGGAGCTAATCTGAATGAGACTGGACGCAGGGTTTTTTTTTCATTTCTTGTGTCAACTTTCAGCTAAATTCAATTAATAACCAGGAGTGCCAAGCCCTAGACTTAAATAAAGCACATCTATCAATGCCAAAGGTATTGGAACTTAGTCTTCTGAAATACTGTTTGAACAGGATGTTTCTGACCACCTTTATACCTGAATGTCTTCCATACCACATCTCTGATGCTTCATATTTCATTTCAGACGTCATACATATTAAAGACTTGGGGCTTCTTGAAAATAGTCTACTACAAATACATCTTAATTTCGTTGATATACAATTTATAACTACACAGTGTCACTGTAAACAATATATAACAGCTTCCTGTCTCTCATTTTCCAGAGCATACTCTGCTAGCAGAGTCACTGGGTTTAAAAGGAATGGGATCTTTTTGTTATTCTTAGAGTGATGCATTTCAAAAAGTACTTGATGGATTTGTCTTCATTAAGAACTGGTACTGAAAAGGGCAATAGATTAGGACTTCACAGCATCTGACAACAGCAAAGACCAATAGCTATTTCACGTAATTCCAATCAAATACTATACCTTTAATTTTTCCCATCTTAAGGAACAAAACTTGAAAGTTTCATTTGTACTGTATAACTAGCGTTGTACCACAGGAAAGTTATTTGGAAGGAATGGGACTGCAGGAGGAAGATGGGGATTGACCTAACTGAATATCACTGATCAGATGTTACAGGACTTTCTCATTTGTAACCCATGCACCGCTGTACCACTATCCATAACACTTTTAAAGGTAACTTAGGTTGGAAGCGTAGGGGTTCCCCTCTCCGTTCCTCCCCCCCCCCCTCCCCCCCCAAAGTCTGGCTCTTTTCACAACAGCAGTAGCACCCCTAGTGCTTACCCCTAGTAACACTTCCTAGATGTTGGTATTCCCTTCACACTGTGCTTCCTACTCACTTTCACCTACTGAAACAGTGGAAAATTCAAGCCTCTTGCCCAAATTCTCACCCTGTCCAGAAAGCACAGACTTTGGATTTCTGTGTACAAAACTCCCCAACACAATGATCAGTCAGTAAAGGAGTCACAGCCAGCCATAAAGGTAACAAGGTTCTGGACTTCCCAAGCCAGACTAGCACCTTGCCCTGCTACCCTATTCCAACTCCCAAGGGGCTCACTTTAACTCTGAGTCCGAACAACACAAAGATCAAATCAGGATGAGTATATCAATTAATTTCATAAAGTAGTAACTTCAATAGAGCATTCTCAAAAATATAAACCAAGTCTTTTAAAAGCTTCCCATTTTTCCCCCTCCAATTAGACATGAAGACACCTGATGCTTGTCAATGCTTCTGCATGCACAACCCTTTCAGTATGTCAAAAAGCCTTCAGTAGCTTCTGCACAGCACCCTAGATATACAGAGGAGCAAATAAAATCACCAATTTCCATCTTGAAGAAAATTTATGAAAAGGCTACTGCATTGCCAGGAGTCTGTGCATGTCAGAAAATTAACCTTATGATAGAGGCCCAAAGGTATCAGGCATGTCAATCTCTCCCAGAAGGTTGGAAAGGCAGTGATTACTATTATTTTCGCACCACAATTTAATAACTTGCATTAAGCCCATACTTCAGAATTTCTAGCAGGCACCTGCAGGAGCAGAAAACCAGACCAGGAACTCCGTCCAAAGAGATCAAGGCTTCTGCTACTGCAGTACCCACAATAATTCTGATTTAGTCTCCTTTACAGGAGGGAGCAAAAAAATCTGCTCAGCTGCTGATAGCATATATGGCACACTCTGCCCAGGATTTATCTTCCATTTGACAAAAAGCTAAGAAAAAAGATAAATTTTGAAAAAGGATGCAAGACAAAAGTCTTAAGAAAGCTACTTTAATGTCTACAACCCCTCCCCAAAGATAGGGCTTTAGGGATGAACTGCAGCATAAGACACAATCTTTAGCTATATCCACCATGGCTTGTGCTAACATGCATATTGAATACTTTCTCATATGCTTTGCACATATGTGGCCTCAAATCTAGCAACTAACCTAAAACAAGACTCCAAACCCAACTGAGCACAGACACAGAATTTAAGTTCTAGTTTAGGGTAGGTTTATTGGCTTTGCAGTTTTGAAGGTGGGGGCAGGTTTTGTACCCCATCAAGGTAACATGGCAATCCTCCGATTTATTTGCTCTAGAAGATTTTTAGAGGACTGACCACCCTTACAGCTGAGAAGTCATCTACTTGCCTTTCCTTTATTCTCACAAGTCACACCCTAGATTGTCATGCAGTCCAATCATTTAATGTGAGTGTTTTTGAGATGCTGAGAAAGACTGAACTGGTGGAAGAGATTAGCAAATGCAAAATTTTACTCATAATGCATCACATTAAAAACATTCTGTACATTGAAACTTAGCTGCAGAGTTAAGCTACAATGAAACAACTGGAATATACTTTGAGACAAAAAAAATCACTTTTCAGAATGAAACAATACATAAGGATTAATATAGCATCCAGATGTTGGTCAATACCATGAGAAATGCATGTATCTATAGAGCAGAAAGAGAGCAGGACTATTAGCAAATAGAAGAATAACTCAGTTGTTTCCTACAGCAAAGAAACATGAAGTTTGTTGCTAACAAAATTCAGAGGAAAAGAAAGATCTATGCTACATATCTTGAAATATATCATGTTTGATTTTAAAAGGTGCAATCTACACAATCCTTTCGAAGGAGTTTTGCACATCTTCCTTGATAATCAGAGCTCAGTAGACAGCATGGTAAAGCTTGGTTATGACATCAGCTACCATTCCTAAACTTGCTTCAACACATAAGACATGCTCACAAGTAGCTGAACCACATTTCAAAGCACCAGAGAAATACAATTATGAACAGAGCGGAGCACTCAAGAGGCAGATGTTCTGGTACCTGAGCTTCTTGTCTGCATTTGGCTTGCCCATGTGCAAGAGCAAGTCACAGTCTAAACTACTCATACCACCACAAAAAAACGCGCTGTAGCGTAGGAGGACCGTTCCATAAGCTTCTGCCAAGCACCAGACATGTACTCAATGCAAAAGTCTTGGTGGCCACCATTCTTCCCATTTAGAGAAGAATATATACACAAGAGTACTGTTTGCCCTCCAGCTTTGCCTTCGGCTGGTCACAGAAGCGTGCTTGTTTACCTGATGTCAGGCCTTTCAGTGCAGCTGTCTTCAGACTGATGTGCTGAGCAGCACCAGAACTGCAGATGTCAGAGAGGTTGCCAAAATGTCCTAGTCAGAAAAGCAGCGCAGTTTCATAGAAGGACCAGGGGAAAATCAGTCTGAACAATGGTTAAGAAGCATGAGTGGATGAGCAGATAATATGCCCCAAGTATAACAAAATCTAGACAGCAAACTGACTCATGCTCACTTGTCCTTTAAGGAAACAGGAGGTAGTGAAGAAAGCAGGACACCAAAAGAGCCACAAGCTTCTCAGTCATGCTCAAGGAGTTCATTGTTTACCATTTGCCAGAGGTTCTTCCACACAGATCTTGACTCTTTAGCTACTTCCAAGGCACAACCAGAAAGCAGGATTATTTTCCCAGACTTCTCCCATAGTGCGGCAGAGAGAGCGCACAGAAGTAGCAACAGAGCAAGGAAAAGGGCACCAGCAAAAGACAGCTGAAACTACACACCAACAAGAATGCAAGATTAAAAAACAGTCCTGAAGACACTGGGAGAGTAGCAGGGCACATGTATAAGCAAGACAAGGCAAGAACACAATAGCAGAACGTGGATGAGCTCAATGGACAGAAGAGCACAAGGCAGAAAATTAGGTAATTGAGAAAGCTAGGATAAAACAACTTCAGAAAAAGATGGCAAGAGAGTGAATTAAAAATGAAATGCAATCAATTGCAAGAAAAATAGCAGTCAATACCAGACCGCACCAAGACAGCAATCCATTAACAATCAATTATGGTGAAACAACAATAAGATGTAGCCAGTAAAATGACCAGACGAAGGAACTATTCTTTTCCACGTGTGTGAACTACAATTTCCTCTACCCTGTAACCATTTTTCAATTGCTCATTTGATTAAATTAAGCCTATGTCTATTATATATATAGCTGCAGTATTTATGAGCCTATTGAGAAGTAATACTTGGACCTAGGGCAGGGTGTACATCAGAGGAGCAGTGGCTGTTTGTTTCTTTAAGAAAGACCATAAAGATTAAGGGAAAGATAACTGGTGGCAATCTACTCCCGTTCTCCACAAAGATCTGCCACGCTGTATCTCAGGAATGCTGTCTATAAGGTTTACTGAAGTCCTAAGAAAACCGTAAGGAGTTTTCATTTGCATGGATCCACATTTACAGCAGTAAGCAATCTGCCTTTCTTCAGCAGCAGAAGAGGTGGATTTTCCATGCTTATGCTTACAAACCACAATGATGATGACTACGCAACCTTGCCTGGAGATTCTCCTCCTACCTGTGAGGACTGACACACACTTCATGAGCTCCTCCACGTTCACACCAAAGGACCACTGGAATGCAACAGATCATAGGCCAGTGTAGTTACAATTTATAAACATCAGTTTCCAAAATTGAACAAAATGAGGCAACGAACAGTAATCAGCCACCAGCAGCAAACCTACATTCACCTATCATAAGCTCAAATTTGCTGCATTTTGTACAAAAATATGACATTTGAAGGGGCTACTTTCCATTTGGCAAGCTAGAGATCGCTAGATATCATTTACCCCATCCCTCTTCTGATGGGAAGTACTGGATGCCACCATTAAACTCTTTTCTCGGGTAGCTAGGTTAGGGAGAATCAATTTAATTAAAGGAGTTCCTGCCTGATGCTTTAATTCCACCTCAGAAGAAAACAGTATTGTAGGGCTTAAATAGAAGGTCTCTTATCTACAGAGCAGACAACTTCTTTCCATAGCAAAGACATATCTGCTATTGTATAAACTGACTTTTGTCAAGACACAGACTAATAGAACTGATGTACTGCGCCAAGGAAACTTGAGCAGACAACCTTGGTGACAGTACATACACTGGTTTACCAGACGAAGAAATACAAGAGCTATTAATGAAAGAAAATGAAAGAAGCCGAACACAAAGATAATAGCTTTCAATTCACCTACAGCACTGCAGAGGAAGCAATCAGTTTTGCTAAGAGCTTCTACAATTTATAAACTTTCAAAGGCCCTGTGATTTCAGAGATAACAGCTTTGTCCGGCTTTTTCCTCTCAAGTAACTGGTGATCAATTAACCCAGCAAACTACAGCTCAGTTTAGTTTGACAGGCTAACAGAAACAGGATATGATACAATACCTTGAAAAATCTGTTTGACAGCCAACAGAACTGTTTATGCTTCATCTCTCAGGCCCCAGTGTCACTGAACTTCACTGCAGCTATAGAGCTACAACTTTTGGAGGCTGGGAGTCTCAGCTTTGCAAACCTCTGCCACTTCCATCAGTTTGAGAATACAAGCTTTTCTTCTCACAGAAGAGACCTACATATGCTTTACTGCTGGTACAGCCATGAAACACGTCCTTCCGTGCCCACTTGTATCTGCCTACACTTCATCTCAAGTACTTTTGCACAAACTCTTTCAGGCTGCTGCCGAGGTGGGGGAAGGCAGGGGAGGGCAGTGATTGCACTAGAAATAGGGGGAAAGTAGAAAGATTTGTCATCTGTTTCACTAACTTAAACTTGCCCAGAACACACACCAAGGACTTTAAAACCATGCCAAGGGCCAAGTCATTGTTTCACTGTGTGAACTACAGTCCTTTTTTCTTGCCCTTGGAGATGCGATATCCTTAGACTCCTTAAGCCGCAAATGTTTTTATTCCCTCCATACAGTTAAGTTTGGGATTTCATAACAAGTATCTTCTTTTTAGCTTGTATAATCAGATTTGCTGTGTTAGGCCACCTGGCATTATAACACAAGCACTGTCATCAGCTTTATAAAGTTTCCAGAAAATTAAAGTTGCTTCTTCAAAAAAAGGAAAGCGAAACAACAACCCCTCCTCTCCTGCACACCCATTATTTTTGAATACATAAAGGGCTTAGTAATTTGGGTCACTAATTTAATCTGTATTAATTTAGAAGACTGCGCTATTAAGTAACTCAAAGGTTTACACCATACTAATATAGTCATGAATTTAAGTAGCCTATAAAGTTTTTAAGAACCTGGACATATTCCTGGTAAAGAAGTACAATACCTAGAAGCCAGTCAAGTATCCTTTTGTAATAGTTACAGCAAGGTGGCACAGTGTTAGACCTTGTCTGTTCATCCTTTTCCCTCCTGCTTTCTATACCATTGCCAGTATGTGCTGCTGAGACCGGTCTGGCACATTTTGATTTTCAGAGTGCAGGCAATAAGAAAATCAGCTCTGCGCAAGCTTTTGGGAGCAGAAAACAGAGAAACAAAAAGAGTAACTTGGAACTTGCAGACAACCTTTTGCACAGGTGAAGACCCAGCTAATCACAATGCAGTCCAAGCCCCCACGGAGTGGCATGGAGTCACTAGTTTCCAGGTTACTTCTCTATTTGCTTTTCAGCCAAACTCTGTAGCCATTTTCCCACTCTAATGACTCCTAAAGAACATAAATCCACAGGACAGTGGACACGAGGAGCTTTACCTCAGATCTCTCCCTGTTAGGGTACACAACAGAAGACAAGAAGTCAAAACAGGCATGATCCCACAAGCCTGTGCTGCGAACCACACAGGGACCTCTGTGCTTGCTGTCAAGGGCAGAGCACAGCAAACAAATAAGACCACCACTTCACACTGCATCTTTTATTATAGCTTACCAGGATTCAAAGCTAGCACTCTCAGGGATAAATACCCAATTCAAGATACCCATGGGCAAAGCAACAGATGCTGCAGAACTAGAAGCAACTTCAAAAGGGTGAGCAAATAGCAGTAACTATATGCGCCCCTAAAACACCCAACTAAGAAGTCATGCTGACTGTTGGTTTGTAGAAAAGACTAGCAACTTGTCCTGGGTTCAGCAGTAGCAGTCATATTTCTCCTTCTTAGTTGCTGGTGCAGTGCTGTCTTTTTGACTTTCAGGCTGGGAACAGTGCTGATAACACCAATGGTTTCAGTTGTTGCTCAGTAATGTTTACTCTGACTAAGGACTGAGTCTCGTGCTCTGCCAGGGAGGAGGGGAAGCTGGGAGGAAGCACAGACAGGACACCTGACCCAAACTGACCAAAGAGGTATTCCACACCACAGCACGTCATGCCCAGTATATAAACTGGGGGCAGTTACCTGGAAGGGACAGATTGCTGCTTGGGTCAGGCTGGGTATCGGTCAGTGGGTGATGAGTGGTTGTACTCTCTTCCCTTGTTATTTCCCTTATCATTATTATTACTGGTGGTAGCAGCAGTGATTTGTGTTATACCTTAGTTACTGGACTGCTCTTATCTCAACCTGTGGGAGTTACATTCTTTTGATTCTCCTCCCCATCCCTCAAGGAGCGGGGCAGGAAGGGAGGGAGGGAGAGTGAGAGAGCAGCTGTGTGGTTCTGAGTTACCAGCTGGGCTTAAACCACAACACAACTGCATCTAAATAAGCCCAAATAACACAATAGCAATCAAGAGCATCAAAAACATTCACATCCTGAAATACCATATGCTCTAATTCATGTTGATCTTAATGCAAGTATTTTTCCCTATACAAGAGCAATTAAAAAAAAAAAAAGCTGAGGAAAGTAAAATATCTACAACCTTCCAACTAAATTCAACTGTTCGTACTTTCACCCAGGGGCCAGTATTATTCATACTTTCACCTGTGGAACAAAAGCACCAGGGCAGCTTGAAAAACAGAACCCCCAATCAAGAACTATGGCACAGCTCCTCTCTGCTCTTCACTGATATTTAAATCACTTTCTTCAAGATTATCTTAACAAACCTTTGAGCATAACTACTAGTTGAAATACAAATCCAAGAGAGAACTAGATGGCAGGGAATCAGCAGCCAGCTGTGTGCCAGCTCTGTCAGCAGCAGGACATTGCTGCTAAAGACCAAGCAGGGAAAGGACAAGGCTTGTCATGAGTAATATGGTTCTGCAGTGCAGCTATGTGACCAAGAGCCATGACCAGCTCTTGGTCATTTTACTACCATCAGTGCAGCAAGGAAGATCTAGACACTTATTAAGCAATTTCCAGAGACGCTGTGTTTGAGATGATGGCAAGTAAGCAGCACCACCTCAAATAAAAATCCTGGGCTTTTTTTTTTTTCCTTCTATGTACATTCTCAGCTTTCTCTTCTCTCCCATTTCTCACTTGTTTAAGGGACTGGGGATAGGAGGGAGAGAAAGGGAAGGTCAAAATAGAACAGTAGTTACAGCACCACTAAAATACTTCCTCCCCCAACTCTGTATCAAATCATCCTCTACCTTCCTCTCTGTCTTGCCCAGAAGACCTCACAGCTGATTGCTATTACCTACATTTTACTACCTACTCCTTCCTAACCAATACTATTTTCAGCTTACTTTGAATATCACCTTTAACGCTATTCTGAAGTGAACCTGAGAAAAGACTGACAGCAAAAGTCCCATGGTTTTGTATACTTACAACTGAGCATTTTGTATATTTTCTCAGCATATAACAAGCACAATCACTACTCTAGACAAGTTGTCAGATATGATCCTCTAGAGTCAGAAGAAGCTATAAAGGTACACATTTTATTGCAAGACTGAAGTCAAAGGATGACCACACAACCTTTTTTCTTCTTCCATCCTCTATGCAGTTCTGCATCCAGCTAAAGGAGACCCCTTTGCTAAGAATGATCCTCTGCCAGCCCCACCATAAGTTTACTCAGTGGTACAAGCTCAACCTGCTCAATGCCTTATCCTGTCAAACAACCAACACCTCCACAGGTGGAGACTCCCCAGCCTCTCTGTGCCCCCGTTTCAGTACTTGATCATCTTCACAAAGAGATGCTCCTGACTGGAATTTCCCTTGATGTAACTTGCACTTGTTACATTTTGAAAGGCCTAATGTCCATAGCAAGGAAACAAAACCAGCAAAAAGACCCAGAATCCAATACCTAACACAGCTCTACAGACCTAGATGGGAACTAAACAGATCACCCTAGTGCTGTTCTGTATAAAGCAGTAGCCTCAAAAACTTAGCAACTGAAAAGAAACTGTACAGACAGTAAACTTGGCCCATCATCAGCTTCACTGTCCCTTCCTTCACCTCCGCAGCCGATAAGACCAGCTTTGAGTCTGTCCTTGCTTGTCCCTACAGTAGCAGCACTCATCCTACTACCTCCAACGCTGTACACACACACACACACACTCATCTCGCTGGCCCCTCTCTGCCCCAAATACCCCCAAACTGCTGTTAGCCTTCTTTATCCACCGCCCCTTCCCTCACCCACACCACCTCTCGCTGCTCGTGTAAATAACTCTACTTACCTTCCCCTTCCCGGCCCCGCCTGTGCCGCCGCCTCCGGCGCCTGCTACTCCATGCTCCAGCGCACCCGCGGGTACCACGGAGCAGTAAAACCAGGCGGCGGCAGCTGCCTCACCCTGTCTCGGCCGGAGGCAGCGGTACCGTAACTCGCCCGGCGCGCCGGGAAGCGGCGCTGAGCCGAGCAGCCCCGGCAGATCCCGGCCCTCACCCCCGCCTCGGTGTCAGCAGAAGGGTTAGTGTGGTTTCCCGTTCTCTCCCGCTCCGTGCCTGCCGCGTCCCCGCCCGGCTCGCTCCCATTCACAACCGCCGCGAACCCTGCTCCGACTTCCCCACGGCACCCCGTCTGTCCCGTGTTATCTTCCTGCGGGCGCGAGGAAGCGTCCCCCGCGCGCCATGTCCCCGTATCAGCCCATTCTCCCTCTTCTCCCTCCCGGCCGCCTCAACCCCAAACTTGTACCGGAAACCCTCCGCAGGGGCGTTGAAGCCGCCCCAGGCCCCTGCCGCGGAAAGTCCCCGCGCACCAACTCCGCCGCCGCGACGGCCGCTCCCGCAGCTGCGAGCGCTGGCACGGGCCCCCAAAAAGTAACGGATTTAATTGCTAACTCCGCCCCGAGGCGCGCCCGGACACCACTTCTCCCACAGCCGCATCTCCGCTCCGCGGGGCACAGCGGCTCTCACCGCCCCAGCACTGACGGGAGAGCGCGGAGTAACCGCGGGGCGCCAGTGGTAGGAACAGCCTGGGGAAAGAGAGAACCCGCCAGGCAAGGGCGGCTGACAGCGTAAGTTCGGCGGACGGCGGTGGCACTCACCCGTCTGACGGGGAGGGTCCTTCCCGAGGCCGCCAGCAGCAGGAGAGCGAAGCCGAGCGGAGGGTAGACGGGCATGTCCGGGGCGGCCCCCCCATGCGCGGGGCCCCAACAAGGCTCCGACTCCTGCTCAGGCTTCCCTGCACCGACCGCTGGCGCACCAGCTGCCGCTTTTGTAGCGGCGGCGTAGGCGGGGACGGGCCGGGTCCGGCCCAGGTGCCGTGCGGTTCGACTCCGCGCCGCCCGGCGGGGTCGCGGGGATTCGCTTCATCCGGTGCAGTAGCACGAAGAGAAAGAAAGCCCATGAATAAACCCAAGAAAACGCCTTTGCGATCCTATCCCCATCCTTCCAACTTTTGGTTTTTTTTAATTTTATTTATTTAAATCTTTGTCCAAGCTTGGGCACGGTGGTGGCCTTCACGCTGTTCATGGCTTCCAGGTTTTATTAGCTTTTAATAACAGAATGTGCAATTTCCTATTTAGAATCATAAAATAGTTACGGTCAGAAAGGACCTTAAGATCATCTCGTTCCAAACCCCCTGCCATGGGCAGGGACACCTCCCAATAAACCATGCCACCCAAGGCTCTGTCCAAACCAGCCTTGAACACTGCCAGCAATGGAGCAGTCACAACTTCCCTGGGCAACCCAGTCCAGTGCCTCACCACCCTTACAGTAGCGAATTTCTTCCTCATATCCAATCTGAACTTCCCCTGGTTAAGTTTGAACCCATTACCCTTTGTCCTGTCACTACAGTCCCTCATGAAGAGTCCCTCCCCAGCATCCCTATAGGCCCCCTTCAGATACTGGAAGGCTGCTATGAGGTCTCCACGCAGCCTTCTCTCCTCCAGGCTGAACACCCCCAACTTTCTCATCCTATCTTCTTCATACAGGAAGTGCTCCAGTCCCCTGATCTTCCTCGTGGCCCTCCTCTGGACTTGTTCCAACAGTTCCATGTCCTTTTGATGTTGAGGACATCAGAACTGCACGCAATAACATGAATTTGCAGAATTGCACGTTAGATCAGAGCTTGGCTTCTAAGTTGAAGTCGGGGCGCAAGTCAGTCCTAGCAGCAGTATGATGTGTAAATTTGGAGGATTTAGAATACTTATTTGCCTAGCAGAGGAAGTCTCTGAATCTTCTTTGTGCTAGAATCTTGTTCTTGTTCTTATTTATTCACTTTGCACTCGCTAGTAAACCTTCACTAAATCATGTATATTTGGCAAGATTATACTCCAGAACCTTGAAGAAGAAAGCATATAGCACCTAACAGATTCAGAAGAAAAGCTCAAAACTAAATTGGGGGAAAAGATATTGGTTTGTTAGACGCTAAAGGAATATAAAGAAGTTAATAGCTTAAATATTAATGATACGCATTAATTTCAAATACAACACAATATCAGGCTGATGCTTTTGGAATGTAAGTAGTCAGAGCATTGATGCTGTGAGCTCATAAAATACCTCAGCATGTAAATTTCCAGGACAGAAGTTACATCTCAACAGGGAACTCCAGGCAGAAAGAATTTGCTACGGGGATTTTGATGACTGAAAGTTAAAAAGATATTTCTTTCAACTCTTCTAAAGTGAGAAATACAAAGGTTAAAGGAAAAAAAGTTACATACTCCCAGAGAGGAGAGGAAGAACATACGTGTTGGGTTGTTACAAGAGATGATCCCCAAACACCCTAATTTAGTTGAAACCTCAGTTGATGGTTTTTTATGTTGCTCATTGAGATGATTTTTTTACTATCCCAGTAAAATAAATACTCGGTTCCTGTAGAATAATTATGCCTGCTACAGACATTGCTGAGGACTTAGGGAAAACTGAGAAGAAATAAGAAAGGATCCAATTGAAAAAGCACATTTAGCCACAGCAGCGTCATTTGGAACAATGAAAAGACACTGTAATCTTTAAAGAAATTAGTGCTTTCTTGGATTTCAAAGACTTTAACACAAGCTTAATGCTTCACTCAATGCGATGAAAGCAATGAGACAGGAGAAAAGCCTGTTTATTTTGCCTGAACCTGTACTTGTGCATGTGTGTGCTAAGACAAATTACATACAGATAGAAGAAACTTCTTTAAAAGACCTACCTTTCCGTTACCTGCAGTTATCACACATCCTTGAAGGAAGCAACCAGAAAGCATCTGCAATACCAGACTGCTGAAATATGTGACTAAGAAAGCTAATAGCTGGCCATTAACTTACCATTATGTGGCTTGACTCCCCCAAAGGGCTAAGAGAGGCCCCTGCCCAAGCCTGCTTACACCTCACAGGAATGTTTCACTTGAAGCCCAACACCTGATCCCATTTGGAAGTGCCTCTGGGCTGACCTTACCTCCTAGCACTTGAGGACTACACGTTATATCTGTTTTTAACAAACCAACAAAGACACCCAGGCAACTGAGCAAGATATTTTTCAGCCTCCTCTAGGCCATGAAATGGAAACCTTTAAATAAAGAGAAAGAAACCTCTTCCACCTGAATAGCTCCACCAGCTTTAGCTTGGTGCACCTGCTTCACATGCAAATCTCTACTGCTTTCTGTTTGCTGTCTCTGCACCAGACGTGTTAATTAAGTTTTCTGGTTAGGACTTCTGCTCTCAAGATGACTCCCAGCAGCTGTGTGCAGCAGAGGGCCAGCTGCAAGAGCTTAATAGGCTCATGTCTCTCTTGAAAAGCCTTATCAGGGCTACGAGGGTGACATATGTCACTTCGGAAGCAGAGATATTTCTTTGGGAAGATTCTGCTTTCCATAAATAATCAAGGGTAACTCTTTAGGTATGATGATATCATACACTAGTGTTACATACATGAATGTTTTTGGAGGGAAAAAAATGGATCACAGTGTACTCTGAACAGACACGTTTTCATTGTGCCCATTTAAGAAGCTATAAAATTTCAGACTGACCAAATCCTGTTGACTTAAATCACTGTAATAAAAGAGAGGTCATTTTCCTAAAGATGGGAAGGTATTTTTCCAAGAAAGTAAAACCTTTTTTTTTTTTTTGTGGGGAATACTGATGAAAGTTGTCTGTAAAACCTGGGGCTGCTGGATTTCTGTTATATTTATTAATGGTTCTGTTAATATTAAAATTGAACTTGATATTTTATCAGTGTTAATGTAAGAAAAGAACAGTTTGAAGCTTTGTTCAACTTAAGAATTTTATTTGTTGAGGCAAACACCTCTTTTCCTGTAGTTGAAGGACTGCAAATGCTATTTAAAAGGCAAGACTCTAACTTCTCTCTTGTTCCTTTACCTCTAGGCTGGACCAAACCTCTTGGATGCATGAAGGAGAAGCGATCTTGCACACTGCAACACAGGGATTGTTGTACTCTGATGACCATTGATCATTATTGAAGTGATTCACTATATTTTGAAGGCAAAACTGCATTTTGGAAAAGCTCAATGTCTCTTTTAATAACCTGTCCTGGCAATCCATTGATGCAGAAACAGTGTAACTGGTGGCTTACCATGGGAAGTTCCCATGGGTGAGAGACGAAGCCTGTGCAAGGGTTTGTGCTCGCTGCTACCTGAAACTAGGACATTAGCCTCATATATGAGAAAGTAACATCCCTGTCCCATGGAAGACTGAATGCTTTGTCTCTGAAACTTTATTTCATGGACAAACTGCGTGGTTCTGCTGGGACATTTGTTGAGTAAGAGACATTTTCTTCAGCTGCCTTAAGACTGTTAATGCCAAAGACTGTTAATCTGTTTTCAGTGCAAGTTATGCACTTTGTGCTTCTCCATGACCTCTAATTATTCACTTTTATAAATGTCTTTTATAGCAAGTTTTATGGGACAGAGACATGCAATTCTTGGAAATGATTGAAGTGAGAATAGATCTAAACTCAGTGAAATTTTATTCCTTTCTACCTTGTATATGTATATTTGAAGTTGCAGGGTACAGGGTTGCTGAGATTTGGAGAATGAAGTGTTTTAACTAAACTGGTGATTTATATGAAAAATGGAGGGAGTTGCTGCCCTATACGGTGGCTGTGTAAGAGTTGCCCATGTGCCTGAAAGGCTGTTAGCTATTTGCTCTTGTGCTTTGTAACTGTGGTGTGCTGTAGCAGTGAATTTGCTTTGAGTCAATTTTTTCTTTACAAAGCTAAGAGGAGGTGTCAGGAAAGCTCAATAAAATCTAAAGTCTCTGAGTTGAGGACCAGCAACCTTTGAAGCTATCCAAATAAATCACTTAGAAATTTGAAATATGTGTTTAGGAAAAGAAGCAGAAGGATCGAAGTCTTGAAGTATGGAATGTGGATGCTGTTTGTAAAATTGTAATTCTGCTTATCTGAAATAAAAGTTCATCTAAGCTGAATCCTTCTGTAGACCTCCTGGAAAAAAAAGAAAAGGTAGCTAGCTCTGAGCAGTATTATGCAAATGAGAGTTACAAACACGTAAGCTACAACTGCAATTACAAGCACATTGATGTTTAGAAGGGAGATCATCCTGTCTTGGAGCTTTGTATACTTCAATAGCTTTGGAGAAACTGAATTGTACCTTGAAACCTCAACTTTGGGAAGGGGGTAATTTACACTTCTTGGTAATACTCAAATTGATCTTACAGTGCTTTGTGTCATAACATGGCTACATGCATTATTTTTAGTTTAGTGCCCAATAAGCGCTATTTGTTCTGTTACTGAAGTCACCTGCTCACATGCAGGAGAATGTGCTCAGTACATGAAATATCTTATGGTAACTATCCAGTCCTGCAGTGCAGGGGTTGGAATCACCCACTTTTCTGTAATGTGTAGTATTGTAGATGCATATTCAGAATGAATGTACAGAAGCTGTTGCTAGTTTGCAGTTCCGGACAAAAAGGGCTTATTTTATGGAAACACATGAAAAGAACAAGTAGTGCTTGAGCAAAACAGACAGCTCCATTTTTCAGCTGTAAAGTAGTATGGCTTGTACACTTTGGGCTATGTATTCCTTGATGACAACATATAGATGGGTGCAAAACTTATGGGGTCTAGCTGCCTTGTGGAATTTATTCTGTGTTATGATTGTATGGAGGGAATGATTTAGATAGATAGCTATTCAATTTCAATACAAAGCTTACATTCTCTGACTTACAGAGAAGAAATTGCTCTCAGTCATTTCTATAAAATGTTGTTGAAGGATTCATATGGCGCTGTGTTGAGTAACTTGTGAATCTGACCCAGACATTCCCATATTTAAAAATCTTAGATGTGTCAATGTAAAGGTTATTTGTAGTCGTGTAATATAACAGGAAACAACTTTTTACTACAATTTTAATTTCTTATTACAAACTCTGATTCCTAAATTCAAACTTCCTAATTAAAAATCTGTTCAAGAATGTTTTGTTAAGAATTGTATTTTGGGCTACAGAAGGCTGCTAGTATGAACAAAATGAAAAGGTGATAGCACAAAGGAAATCATGGTATGGAATACTCAGTAAAGCATTCAGTTTCTCTGCTTGAAGAAAGTAGGAAGCTATGAATCAGAGAACAAAGGAAGGAAAGAGTGAAGTTAGACAAATTATTCTTTACTAAGTAAAATTGACAGAAACATTATTCTTTCCCTCTTCTGTAGTGGTAGCTCTTTTCTGTGAGGAAATTACTTGAAAATCACTTCCCACCAAGGGACACCTTGATACAGAAAAGGAAAACTGCCTTTTACAGTTTGAGATACATCTTGTACAATGATCGTAACACTGGTCTTTTCCGAAAAGATAGAGATTATTTCTGCCTACTCTGCTGCTAGCTGTCTAGTAGGTAGGACATGGATTCCCTCAGTAAAAGGCTTCCCAAATGGAAAGACAAGCATTTAGTAGCTTGTCTGAAGCATCTGATGGGGTTTTCAGAAAGAGGTGATATTTTACAGTCTAGCATTTTGTATCAAAAAAGTATTCCCTGGATGAATGAGACAGGGAACCTGTTTCATAGGTTTTCCATGTGCTGTCATGACTACAACTGAAGGGAGAAATAAGAGTACTGTTTGGATTAAATTCTTTAGCTTGTAAATGTGCAGGTTAAATCCTCGCTATTTACATGGCCATTTACATTAATTTTACTTTTTGTGCCCATGTGTCCAGTGAAATCACAAATTGTTGTTAATCAGTGTCTTTAGAGGCCATAGCTTTTTGCATCATAAACATTCCCCCAAAAAGAGAAGGTGACCCTAACCATCATCCATTTCCATCACCATACAGCTGCCTGCTCGTAATTCATGTGAAGCTGCAAGGATTAAGGGCAATTATCTGTTTAACACGGTTCTCTGAAATGCTGTGTCTGTAAGGCAAATAATCATTCTGCCTTTGAGTATCTGATTTCACAGAAATCCTGCCTTGGTGATTAGCCAGCAGACTTTGAGAAATTGATATTAGGATTTTTAATTAGCTAACCTTTTGAACAACCACTGACTAATCTGAATATCAAATATAAACACTGGTAGGAGGTATTACTAATTAGTGAATATCTGCAGGAAGCTGCAGATATTTATCTGTTAAGACATGCCAAGACTGCATTGGAAAAATGAAGTGTAAGGTGAATTGAAGGAAGCAACCTGTTGATATTATAAGACATTAGAAGCTGCAGATCCATAGAGGAAGTCCAGGAGTTGGAGCAAGTGGGGGGGGGGGGGGGGAAGGCGGCAAGGGGCCAAAGGGGGCCTTTTTTATCTTCAGATGTGTCATTTTTGTCCTAGAAAGAATAAAAAGTAGTTTTTTCCTAATATCCAGGGAGTGGAATCACATTTCCATGGAGCTGAACGAGGCCTGGCAGGGTGGGGGATGGGGGGAGGGAGAAGGGAGAAAATACTGATAACTACATGTTAATTAAGGTAAATGTTGGAACTGGCATGAAGGATAAATCTTGGATGAGATCTCAGTATTTATGAAAAATGATAAAATAATCTTTTGATTGAAATAAAATAATTTTTGATTGAATTGATTGAACCTCACCTGAATGCTGTAAATAATGTCTGGATTAGTAATAAAGAATACAAAATATAACACTAAATATATATTTATCAGCAAGATGAGAATTCAGTTAAATGGATTTTCTAACTGTCAGAACACAATCACTAATCATAGAATCATAGAATAGTTAGGGTTGGAAAGGACCTCAAGATCATCTACTTCCAACCCCCCTGCCATGGGCAGGGACACCTCCCACTAAACCATGTCACCCAAGGCTCTGTCCAACCCAGCCTTGAATGCTGCCAGTGATGGAGCATTCACAACTTCCCTGGGCAACCCATTCCAGTGCCTCACCACCCTTACAGTAAAGAATTTCCTCCTTATATCCAATCTAAACTTCCGCTGTTTTAAGTTTGAACCCGTTACTCCTTGTCCTATCACCACAGTCCCTAATGAAGAGTCCCTCCTTTTAGACATTTGGGAATGTGAAAATAGTTGAAGTTAGATATAAGTGGAATCTTGCATTTCTGAATATCCATTAATTACTAGTCATCTAACTAACACATACCTTTGTTGAGTCATTCCTTTATTAAATAGTCAATGAAGTCAGAGATTGTTCAGATATCCCTAACAATGTTGTTATTGCATATTTATATCTAATAAATTAGAAATTGGAATGTAAATAAGGAGGCATAAAAATAAGACATACATATTAGTAGTTATTTCCCCTTGCTAATCTCTCCTATGTAAGAATTATGTGGTATTTCTATTTCCAAAGTCTGTTTCTGGATTTGCCCTTATCATGGACTGTTGCTAAGTAAAAGAAAAAGTTTCCCTGAATTTCTAATTTCTAATCTATGCATGTTTCTTTTGTGCTCTGGAGGCAGTATTAATCACTGGAAAAGGCTTCTCTTTTGGCTTTAATACATCTAGACTTGCCTCAGGAATACCCTGCTTGTGTGGTACAGGCAGATCTTCCAATGTTCAGTTTGTGTGATGTCTGCCCTACTAGTATAAATAAAAACAGAGGCTTCTGAAGAGATCTGATCAAGACACTTGTTATAGCTGTGCAATTACACTTAAACATTAAAAAAAATCAGTAGAAATATCAATATACTTGAAACTCTAGCTTGCATATTTTATACATTTTCAGTATGTGTGTCAACAGAATTATACTACTATACTGCTTCCAAATATTCTGCCAGACTATCAAAAATACTGAATTAGTTTAAATATTAAGAATATATATTGCCACCTAACAAAATGACTGAACAGAAAACTGCAGGTCTTCCCATAAAATGTGAATATTTTGAATCTCTGCTGAACAAATTTTTGTTACAACCAACAAGAATCTAGAGGCAGAAACAGAGGATGTGGATGAAGAAAATTATTCTATGGAATTAACAAAGTTAAAGTTTAGCTGAAATGTTACCTTCTTGGAACATTAGGGTTGGAACAAGTTCATTCCAATCAGTGGTTTTGTGAGGTTTAGCAATCTGACCAGAAAATAGATTTCTCCCTGCTCCCTATTTGCAAGCTCTTTTCCACAGTTCTTATGAACTCTACCCTTTGTTATATAAAAGCTCACCATACGGCTATGCTGCAGACTTCTTGTGAATCATCACCTAAGAACAAAGCTTTTGTGAAAAGTATCTTGACATGCTAGCAGATAGATTACTCGCAGTTAAGTGTCCACTTTAAAAGCGTATGCCTTCCCTTGTCTTACCAGCTTGAACTTGCCCCTGAAAATCAGAGGAAATGGTTAGGAAAATCCTTCTGGGTGATTATTCTGAGTGAGGAAAGAATAATACAGACTATGGATGTGCCCTCTAAGCCAATTCTGGGCATGTTCTTTACATTCTTAAACACAGATCTTCATGAGTCAGGGCCTTGCTTTCACAGAGACTACTTAAATGTCCTATTTCAATTCTTTGGGGTTTTTTTGATCATCTGTTAAATATTTGTGTTTTGCTGACATGGCATCCTTGCCTTTGTCAATTCAGGCAGTACCATGGTGCCTCACAACTTGAACAGCAGTATCTTGCATGGCAAATGAGCATAAAAGCATTCAGAAAGTAACCTGTCCAGTGACTTGAAAAAAACTATACTAGAGTTAATGTAGGAAGTTGAATGCTTGTTACAATGTTGTCAATGTATAGAGCATTCGCAGAGTCCTGAGGTCTTGAATCCCTATAGATGATGTCAACTCGGAGGAATGACTTGTGATTCAAGTAATTAACTGTATTAGACGTTTGAAGATGCTGTTAGATGTTTGAAAAGCTGGCTGTAAACAAACTAACTGTAAGAATACTATCCCACATATGACTAGGACAGAAAAATACATTGAACATTCTTAAAGCACAGAGACAGAAAAGGAGCCTTATGAGTAGATGGTAGATTGTTGCTGTCACAAAAGAGGTTATTTCCAGTAAACTGACTAGAAAGCTATATGGAAATTAACATTCATTTTAAATGGGAAAGTAATGAGCTAATGCATGGTATTGAGGAAACAGAACAACTCCCTAGACAGACTCAGAGAAAAGGGGAAATAGTGGACTCTGACAAACAGAAGAAAGAGATGCTGTCAAGTTTCTGATGCAATATATGAAATAGTTGAGATCAACAATATGCTATTCATCTCTGTTCTTACAGGATGGAGAAAAAAAATCTTTTTTTGGTGTAAATTATCTAACTCAGCACATTATTAATTTGCACCTTCTCCAGTATTTTTCCATATAAAATTTCACTTGTAAATGTGGCAGTGCACATGTTCCACCCATGGAGGCATTCACAGGGTTAAGCATTGATTTCCCATTGCAATGAAGCTGAAAGTCCAGACTAGGAAAAAAAATTAAAGAATGAATAAACTACAGTCGTTGTGTTGGTTTTCAGATATGAACTTTTTCTCCCCTGTAGACCGAGAATGCACAAGAACAGCAGAGGGGAAAAAGCCAGAACAGCTGAACCAAACCGTCCAAAGAGATATTCCATACCATATGAGGTCTTGTTAATCACCAAAGGCATAGGGAAAGTAGAAGGAAAGGGGACATTTGTGCTTATTGCATCTGTTTTCCCAAGTAATCATTATCCATGCTGAGCCCCTTCTTTCCCAGAAATGGCGAAACATCTGCCTGCCAGTGGGAAGCAGTAAACAAATTCCTTAATTTGCTTTGCTTGTGTATGCAGCTTTGTTTTACTTATTAAACTGTCTTCATCTAGGCCAATGTGCTTTCAGTTTCTGCACTTTCAATTCTTTCCCCCATTCTGCTGAGCCAGGTGAAGAGAGCAAGCACCTGGGCAGATACTTAGCTGCTGTTATGTTCAACCCACCACAAATACTGTCTTCAGTGTTTTGATTACTTGGAGCAAAAAATCTGACAATCAGTCAGGTGGGTTTTTTTTTGTTTGCTTGGGGTTTTTTTCTTTGTTGGTTTTGTTTTGTTTTGTTTTTTGGGGGGTGTTTTTTCATATATTTTAAACATATAAAATATTTTAAACTTGTATCTAAGAGAAGTTAAATTTATGTTCTATATAGTCTTCTCTTGTCATCATACATTACTGAAACACAAGCTAAAATAACGTGAAAAAATTAAGTTCTTTTATAAGGTTTAAGAACATTTTATTTTAAATTGTATTATGAAAGCAAATGTTAATTTTTAAGTAATATAATGGAAACATCAAAGACTACAATCAGCAAACTTATTTTGAAAACTTTAAAATTATCAGCAAGTAGCTGAGACCAATTGAATTTAGTGGAAGCAGAGAAAAAATCATTAAGCCAAAATGAAAGTTCTGGTATTATGACCATTGGCCACCAAATAAAAAGCAGTAGAAGTAGCAGTAGAAGTAGAACAAATTACACATGTAATTTGTTACATGTACCATATATTTGGTTACAGTTGTGGTATGAAAAACAGTTTACTTGATGTCACAAAGGAGAGCCACTCCTCTCAATATCCAGTGGTCTGGAGTCATGATTGACCTTAAGTAGATCTCTGTAATATAGTTCAGATCTGTCCTCCTGGGCTTCTTGTAAAGTGGACAAACATAGAGCTTGGGATCTTTAGGACTGGTTGTATTAACAGCATATATATGCAACACAGGCAGCTGAATAAAAAGAATCTTCGGTGTAGATTCAATGAGTCTGCTATTTCGTTTGTCCCAGCCTGCACCTTCCAGGTATAGCCCATATACATATACTCCTTCCTGTGTGGAGAATAAGCAGATACATCACACAAAATAAAAAATCTGTTTTGTAAAATGAGTGTCTTAAACTATTAAAAGGAATATATGTTTTATAGTAATATCTGACATTCAATCTTTTCAAACCACATAATTTTAAAATAATATGCTTTTTCATAAGATATTACTGAAATGAACAGCAATGAAAGTTCTTTAATGAAGCCCATACACTACAAAATTTGATTTAAAGTTTACTATAAATTTTAAAAACTGTGAGGTGATACAATGAAATGGTTCTTTTAATAAAATATTTTCATAACTGCAAAATAAAAAATTAGTATCTGCAAAGAATCATAGAATAGTTAGGGTTGGAAAGGACCTTAAGATCATCCAGTTCCAACCCCTCTGCCGTGGGCAGGGACACCTCCCAATAAACCATGCCACCCAAGGCTATATCCAACCTGGCCTTGAGCACCGCCAGCCATGGAACATTCACAACGTCCCTGGGCAACCCAGTCCAGGGCCTCACCACCCTTATAGTAAAGAATTTCTTCCTCATATCTAATCTAAACGTCCCCTGTTTAAGTTTGAACCCGTTACCCCTTGTCCTATCACTACAGTCCCTCATGAAGAGTCCCTCCCCAGCATCCCTACAGGCCCCCCTTCAGACACTGGAAGGCTGCTATGAGGTCTCCGCGCAGCCTTCTCTTCTCCAGGATGAGCAGCCCCAACTTTCTCAGCCTATCTTCATACAGGAGGTGCTCCAGTCCCCTGATCATCCTCATGGCCCTCCTCTCGACTTGTTCCAACAGTTCCATGTCCTTTTGCTCTTGAGGACACCAGAACTGGACACAGTGCTCCAAGTGAGGTCTCACGAGAGCAGAGGAGAGGGGCAGGATCACCTCTACGATCACCAAAAAAGTCATGCTCCTCCTGATGCAGCCCAGGATACCGTTGGCTTTCTGGGCTGCAGGCGCACACTGCAGTTGGCTCATGTTCATTTTCTCATCAACCAACACCCCTGAGTCCTTCTGTGCAGAGCTGCTCTGAATCTCTTTTCTGCCCAACCTGGAGCTGTGCCTGGGATTGCTGCGACCCAGGTGTAGGACCTTGCACTTGGCATGGTTAAACTTCATCAGGTTGGCATAAGCCCACCTCACAAGCAGTGTCAAGGTCCCTCTGGGTGGCATTCCTTCCCTCCAATGTATCAACCGAACCACACAGCTTGGTGTCATCAGCAAACTTGCTGAGGGCACACTCAATCCCACTGTCCATGTCACCGACAAAGATGTTAAACAAGACCGGTCCCAACAATGACCCTTGAGGGACACCACTCGTTACTGGTCTCCAGCTGGACATTGAGCCATTGAGCACAACTCTTTGCGTGAGGCCATCCAGCCAGTTCTTTATCCACCAAGTGGTCCACCTATCAAAATGATGTCTCTCCAACTTAGAGACAAGGATGCCGTGTGGGACAGTGTCAAACGCTTTGCACAAGTCCAGGTAGATGTCATCAACTGCTGTAACCCATGTCCATCAGATCTGTAGCCAAATCATAGAAGGCCACCAGATTGGTCAGGCAGGATTTCCCCTTAGTGAAGCCATGCTGGCTGTCACCAACCACCTTGTTGTTTCTCATATGTCCTTAGCATGCCTTCCAGGAGAATCTGCTGCAAGATTTTGGCAGTCACAGAGGTGAGGCTGACTGGTCTGTAGTTCCCCGGCTCATCCATTTTCCCCTTCTTGAAAATGGGGGTTACATTTCCCTTTTTCCAGTCATTGGGAACTTCACCTGACTGCCATGATTTTTCAAATATGATGGACAGTGGCTTAGCATCTTCATTTGCCAGCTCTGGACTTGTGCACGTTCAGGTTCCTAAGATGGTTTTGAACCAGATACTCTCCTACAGTGGGCTCAGGGTCTTCATTCTCACATCCCTGCATCTGCCTTCCAAGACTTGGGTGGTGTGGTCAGAGCATTTGACAGTGAAGACTGAGGCAAAGAAGTCATTAAGAACCTCAGCCATCTCCAAACCCAGGGTAGCCAGTTCTCCTGATAGCTTCCGGAGAGGGCCTACATTGTTCCTAGTCTGTCTTTTATACATTTATAAGTACTTGTATATTTATATACTTATTTCATACTTATTGTTACTTATCTTGTACACTGAGCAAAAACAGCGAGATGAAGATATTAGTACCTTTTGCCTCTAGCAATCCAAAATGACTGAATGATACGCTATATAAGTTAAATACTGGAATTAATACTGAAACATCTTTGTGTGTCATACATACAGAAGGAGGTGCTGTGATTTCTTCTTTGTTTTGCTTTAGCACTTCATTATATATTGTAACAGTATCTAAGGCCCAGCCTTTATGTGCTCGAGTTGCTTCTTGTCTCATTGCTGTCAGGAATCCTTGAGAAATTAAGCCAGAAATTTATTATATATCTCACATGACAAAAAAAAATATATATATATGTATACATATATAAAATCTTGTTCAGTTATGTGCTTGGTTCTGCACTGAATGTTATGGATGGATATTCAGAGTTCTGTTAAAAATGAGCACCCTGATTAATAATAGCAAACTTTGCTTTGGGGCCAAAACAGGAACAAATGACAACAGTGGTCTAGAACGCATTACATTGAGAAAAATATTTTTAAATGGCAAATAAAATGATATACTTGTTTGTTTGTTTGTTTTTCTCCTACTGAATTAATCAGTTAACAAATATTCACTCAGGATACTGACTTACACATTTTCATTAGGCAATCAGCTACAATATCCAGGGTAGAGATGTGTTTCAAGAAAGAATTTGAAGGCAGACAAGATATGAATTACGCAAGCTGATATTTCTGTAAAGGCAACTTAGGAAAAAGGTGGTTTTTAATGAAAGAAGAAAAATAAGATAAATTTCAATGATGGCTCATCTGAATATGATAAATAACTATACCAGTGTGGGGAATCTAGATAGCGCAGTGCTTAAAAAGGATGAAAAATTTATGTTTTGTTAGCAAAGAAAAGGGAGTCCTAGACAGAAATGAAGGTAGAAGATGACATAATCAAGTAGTGAGTTCAGTGATCTTTTGAATATTGTTTTGAACACGCTTTACATAGGTTTGCAGTCAAAAAGGGTTAAGAGGTAAAATTCACAGCATTAGCTGAGCACCCTGTCAACTTTAGAGCACCTAAAAGCTGCCCTGCCCCAAAGATTGGATATAAAATAGATAGAACACAATGCGTCTTCTTGTGTAAAGGGCTGAAAACTAGAAGCACAAGATGACAAACAATTGGGCAGCAAAGAGGTTTGGATGTGTTATAAAGAAAAAAGCTACAAAAATGCAATAATTTTAACAAATACCTGGTTGCTTCTTTGTAAGTGTCTCAGAAGATGACAATGCAGTAGCTGCTATTTTATGCTACCAGATGAAGAACTAGTTGGAGTTGTCAGAGAGATTATATGAAACATTAGTAATATAGAACTAGATAATTATATGTGATTACTGTAAAGACTTAAAGATGAAATTGCATCAGGTCCTTCTTGATAGGGCATAAAGGAGAATATGACTAGTGTTTTGTTTGCTGTCAAGTGTCTACAAGGAGAAACCACCTAATAAAATACTGACAAGCCAGGGAAGAAATCATGAAAGTACATGGACATGAAGCAGAAGACAACATTTCAAGATATGAGTTGTTTAACATGCTAATTAGGATAAAGCCGATTAGAAGTTAAGAGATTTGTCACAGCTAAAATATTTATATGTGATGTAAATACAATTAACACAGCACTTGAACATGTATTCATTTCTCAAATACTATGTATTCTGATAAAAATAAAACAATATTATTTAGGCTTCAAATTTTGTTAAAAATTAATTATATCTCTATAATATGATATTTGTTTTTTCATAAGCCTGTTCATTCCAAGTGCCATGTCTGCTGAATGGAATACTGCACCACCAGTAACATACATTCTTCCTTAACAAATATTTATAGGAGACAAACACTGATAATGCTAAAAGATCACAAGATGTTTAAATACAATTATTGGTGATACTTTATAGTACTATCAATCGATTTTTTCCACAGAACTGATACAATACGTTCCTCATGTTTTAATATTATAATGTGTTTGCCAATTCTATGATAGATTTAGAGCTTGATTCACTAGTGCAATTAGTTTAGATTTTTCTGCAATGGCAGCACAGGGTACGTAGTTTAATTTCTGATTTGCCTAACAGTCTGTTTTTTTAAACATTGCAGCATGGTTTGATTTACTCAGAATTTTCTGGTGTGCAGTATTACACAGACAGCAACTATACTTACCTCACCCCTAGCCATAGCAAACCTTTTTGCTTACCACACTTCTTTCTCCATCTACAGGGCTATTTTTTTTGGAACACAGAGGTTGAAGCAATCACCAAGTTCAAGAACATCTGTGTCTCAGGTTCATTTATTGTTAGGCTAAATATTTTATTAGGTCAAAAGAATCTGGTCCATTATCTTCTTTTACACCACCATGAGTGCTGCTTTTGAATAACCAGAGATCAGCTGCACCATTTTTGATACAAGTTGAGTGATGTTTTAACTGACATCTTAATACTATCTTTTAATGATAATCCAAATGTGCTTCAGGCACCTCAACTGTTTCTGAAAGTAACTCTAAAAAAGACTTTGATATTAGTAATTTTTACAGATCTGGTCACAGAAAGGCCAGAAAGAATAAAGCATTACAAAGTAAAGGTAACTCATAAAATAGTCAAGGATTTCAGAGGTTAATACTAATGAAAAAAACATCATAAGTGTTACATAAGAGAAGTTTCTCATGAGAATTTTGTATGGACAGTTGTGTAGGCTAAATGAGATTCTTCTATGAACATGCACCAAATAAGGTAACAGGTTTTGTAATTCATAAAGATGGTTACAATTTGGTTTTCTTCCTCTTTCCTAAAAACATCCTAAGCTATGACAGATAATGACGGATAATGTTTACTTGAACCTTGCAGTATATCTTTGATGAATTTGGACAAACTGTTCATTAAATAACCTGTGAAATGGCAACACTGTGGAAACTGCAGTTTGATTATTCTGTGAAACACAGGTAGGTGCTATAAATTCTGATATAGTTGCATGTTCACAGAATCAAAGAACAGCCTAGCTTGGAAAAGACCTCAAAAGATCATCTTTTGTGAGAAAGGGAGCCTAGATGAGATTAACTAACACCCTATCCAATTGTGTCTTGAAAACCTCCAGCAACAGGGACTCTACTGTGTCCCTGGGGAGGTTGTTCTAGTGAATGACTGTTTTAACACTAAAAAAATTCTTTCTTTTGCTACTGTACAGCATATAAATAACATCTTGCTCTAGATTAAAGCTTTTCCATGCTATCAGCTTACAGTTTGGAATGCATTAAACACTTCAAGACAACAGGAAAAGAGTACTTTCTTTAAAGTTATATCATATCATGCTACAATATCTCAACAAGATAAAGCATTTCATTAACTACATGTTTTCCTTCTTGCAATATAAAAAGTGTGTTTACAGGTCAGACTAAAAGAACATCTGTACAAGCATCCTGTCTCTGATACTAGACAAAGGCGGATGCTTAGTGAAATAATATTACAACAGGCAAAATGACACATAAATCCTTTCACTTCTATATTCTTCCAGCTTCTGGCAATCTGGAGCTGAGGGACCTCCCAACTTGAAGGTTAAATTTGGACAGTAATTTTTATTGCTGCCATTGGACCTGTTTTCCATGACTTCATCTAATCTTTTTTTGAACCCATTTATCATCTTGGCTTCTATGACACATTCTGACAGCCATGAAAACATCTTTTCTAGGTGTAATATCAAATTAGATATGTAGTAAAACCCATTAAACTATGATTAAATACTTTATTACTCAGGTCCTTTCAGTATCCTTACCTTGTGGATTAAAAAATCCAGTCATCCAAAATACATTTGGTCTTCCTCCAAATATCCAAGTAGAGAATTGAGTATTTCTTTCCAAAAGTTCAGTAAACCAGAAGCCAAGTGTTGAAGAATCCCAAGCTACTCTTTTCCATCCTTGAGGAATTCGAGCATCAAACATATTATCGAGTACATCTTTCAAATTCTGAAGGAATGAAATTATAACACATGAACTAAAGCAATCAAGGTAATAATTTAAAAACCAGTATTCAATATTAGTAGACATGCTTTACTTGCCTCACTCATAACAATAGTTCCTTCTATGGCTAATTTAAGATCATTCAAACTGTTGCGGACTATTGTGATCACCTTTTGCATTCGGTCAATTTCTTGCCGAAGAAAAATATTCATGGAGTTAAGATGTCCCATTTTAATTAAACGAGCTTTTACCTAAAATATAGGAGCACAGAAGAAGGAATTTGATTGAAACTGAATTGTTGAAATAATGTTGTCATATATGATGTCTTTACTTTTTTGTTTTCAGAAAAGCAAACAGCACACTAGTACTTTATGTATTTCAATTAACAATTATCCCATAAACTAGTGAAGGTTTTATTTTTATTTTTGTCTGATACTACCAAATTACTCATGACTTTGCTAGAATAGAATTTCACGCAGAAGGCCCAGGGGAATGCTGTCACAAAAAGTTATGACTGACTTTCTTCCTGTGTTTTCACATGCAGCTTTGATAGTCCAGGAATAGTCTCCATGACACATCTCCATGATCAATTGTTAGAGGTCTTTATTTTAAATAAAATAGCCTCATATCAATTCATGCTGATAGTTATAAAGATTTTGGTTCCTTGCTTGAATTTGCTACTAGCTATATGATCTTTCTTTACCATTCAAGGTTTCTTTTTTGAATGTCTTCTGTGAAAACTCAACAGAGAGAACAGTAAGGAAACAAGATTAACTTGCCTCATGAGGTATGTAATCTGGAGGAAGTTTCTCTAGCATGTCTTCAGCTAAACGATAAACAATTGCTTCACGAGTTTCTCCAGCTCCTGCACCACCTTCTTTAGGCTGAATGTTGGTAATAGTGTCTAAAACATCAGCTGCTGTATTACTTTGGTATCTGAGAGGATAAGAAATACATATAAATTACATAGGGGAACACGCAACTTGAAACTTGAGAAAAAACATACTGTGGCATCAGATTAAATCAAAATTTCCAATAATTTCTTTTTCTTTGCGTCCTGCACCAAGTTGAACACACTGACCACGAGGTTTGTTTTTTTTTTTTTTTGACCATGAGTTTTATTTTGGTTTTCCATGGTTGTAAAGAATATGAACTTCCCTCTACACACTGTTATACACTCGCTGTTTTTCTAATTCAGGGTTAAGAAGGAGTTCTACAAGCTGAGAATGTGGAGTGTCAGAAAAACCTATCATATGATTTCCGGGAATTCTGTGGAAAGGGAGAAAATCCCATACGCCTGTTAAGGACATCCAAACAGCGATTTGCTGGGAAGAAGCAACACAATTTTTTAACAAGGAAGAATATTTCACTCAATTATTTCTTAAAAGTGGAATTCAGAAGAAGGAAAAGGTGGAGGCATTACTCTGTAAACTGCTCCTTTATTAATTAGTAAATTCATTCTGCTCTGAGGTATTTAGTATTAATGATACAAGCTGATAGATTTACAATGTTAGAGATTAAAACCTTCTATTCCATCGTAGAGCGTTGGCAGTGCTAATATAAATTTATGTTCTGAGTCAATACAAAACAGTAAATTACATTCACGTGGCATTTGACAGCAAAAGACCTCATCAGTCCTTCAACATAAGCAGAATTACAGAAGTACTTTTGCTACAATGCTATCTAGTGGCACAAAGGTATGAGAAGCAGTAAGAATGAAAACATAGCAGTAAGAGTGAAAACATAGCAGTGTATGCGTTGCCTACTTTTCCCTTAGTGAAGTAGCTACATAAGGAACATACAGTATGAGTCTGACACAGAAAATTAATTTGTCCTGACTCAAAGCATAATTTTCCACATCAGTTTTGTTTTCAACCTCGTATGACACCATTCTCTTTCTATTACTTTGTCATACATACTTATATAAGCCATGAAACCAAGGACTGTGCTAAAGGATAGAACATGTGAACTCAAAGCACCCAAAGCACAGTATCATAAGATTAGAGAAGCTAGATACTGCAGCATTTCAACATAAACTGCTTGTGAATGCTATTATAAAGACTACAAATCAGAAAAATAGAAGAAATCCTACTGGCAGTTTGCTTCTCAGGGGATCTAATTTCTGCTTCGTACTGTAGAAATGGTGGGGGTTTCATGGTTTTTAATAACCCCTCACTTTAGATTCAAAACTCTCAAGCTTATTTCCATTTATGGCCCCATTTCAAGAGTGACAGATCTATTCAAGACTACATACGAGCAGAAAAGTTGGACAAAATTGAATTTCGCTCGTACTTATGGCTTCATTCGTAAGAGAGATGTGAACCCTCCTGTTGACAATGCAAGTATTGTTCTTCCAATATTTCTGGAATTTGGAAAACCTGACTTTCCTTTACATGGCAAATAAAATGTTGAAGTATAGATGCAAACAATAAAGAAAAAAATGATTGCATAGATTTGTAGAGGAAGCCCCATGCTCCTGGGAAGGAAATCAGATATATGCAATGGGGTGCCCCTAATCACATTTAAACATCTAAGTGTAGATGCCTACATAACTGCTGTTTGCCTAGATTGCCCTTACAGGTAATGCAAAAAAGCATGATTCAGTTCATGTGTTTCATTTGTCTGGTTTGTGATCAGAGGAACTGTATTTTACAGGGATCTATTTTTTGCTATTACAGTAAACGAAGTCTTGAGTAACGTAAGGAAAGCTAAAGCAACATTAAATGAGTCTAATTTATAGTGTCAACGTTGCCTAAAAGTGAGTATGTAAGATAAAGCAGTTTATACCTGTTTATATTAGTTTTTAGCTGAAGCAGTATGGCAAAGCAAATATATGATATCATAGGCATCACAGAAACATGGTGGGATGGCTCCTATGGCTGGTGTGTTGGAATGGAAGGTTGCAGGATCTTTAGGAAAGACAGGCCCAGTAGGCAGGGAGGAGGACTTGCTATTTATGTTAGGGATAGGCTGGAGAGTATGGAACTCTGTCTGGGGACAGGTGAGCAGTTGACAGAGAGTTTGTGGGTCAGGGTTAAAGGGAGAACAGCGATGGGAGACACTACTGGGGGGATCTGTTACAGACCGCCTGACCAAGAGGACTCGGTGGATGAAGCACTCCATAGACAGATAGGAGCAGCCTCACACTCGCAGGCCCTTGTTCTCATGGGGGACTTCAACCACCCTGATACCTGTTGGAGGGATGGTACGGCCCGGCACAAGCAATCCAGGAGGTTCCTTGATTGTGTGGAAGACAGCTTCCTTCTGCAAGTGATAGAGGAGCTGACAAGGAGAGGTGCAATGTTTGACCTCATCCTCACCAACAGAGAAGGGCTGGTTGGAAATGTGACGCTCCAGCGCAGCCTTGATTGCAGCGATCATGAGATGGTTGAATTTGAGATCCTCAGGACAGTGAGAAGAGCGTGCAGCAGGCTCACTGCCCTGGACTTCAAGAGAGCAGACTTTGGCCTCTTCAGGAACCTGCTCAGTAAGGTTCCATGGGATACAGCCTTAGAGGGCAGGGGGGCCCAAGACTGTTGGTTGATATTCAAGGATCACCTGCTGCAAGCTCAGGAGCGATACATCCCTACTAGAAGGAAGAGCTGCAGGAGGACCAGGAGACCTCCTTGGATGGATAAGGAGCCGCTGAAGAAAATTTGAAGGAAGAAAGAGGCTTATAAAAGGTGGAAGCAAGGACAGGCGGCCTGGGAAGAATACAGGGATGTTGTCAAGGAAGCTAGGGACCAGGTTAGGAAAGCTAAGGCCCACTTAGAATAAACTTGGCTAGGGATGTTAAGGAAAACAGGAAGGGATTCTATAGGTACATTGCAGATAAAAGGCTAGGGAGAACGTGGGCCCTCTCCAGAAGCTATCGGGAGAACTGGCTACCCTGGATTTGGAGATGGCTGAGGTTCTCAATGACTCCTTTGCCTCAGCCTTCACTGTCAAATGCTCTGACCACACCACCCAAGTCTTGGAAGGCAGACGCAGGGACTGTGAGAATGAAGACCCTGAGCCCACTGTAGGAGAGGATCAGGTCTGAGACCATCTGGAGAACATCAACATATACAAGCCCATGGGACCTGATGAAATCCATCTGCGGGTCCTGAAGGAGCTGGCAAATGAAGATGCTAAGCCACTGTCCATCATATTTGAAAAATCATGGCAGTCTGGTGAAGTTCCCGATGACTGGCAAAAGGGAAATATAACCCCCATTTTCAAGAAGGGGAAGATGGATGAGCCGGGGAACTACAGACCAGTCAGCCTCACCTCTGTGACTGCCAAAATCTTGCAGCAGATTCTCCTGGAAGGCATGCTGAGGCATATGAGAAACAACAAGGTGGTTGGTGACAGCCAGCATGGCTTCACTAAGGGGAAATCCTGCCTGACCAATCTGGTGGCCTTCTATGATTTGGCTACAGATCTGATGGACATGGGTTACAGCAGTTGATGTCATCTACCTGGACTTGTGCAAAGCGTTTGACAGTGTCTCACACAACATCCTTGTCTCTAAGTTGGAGAGACATCAATTTGATAGGTGGACCACTTGGTGGATAAAGAACTGGCTGGATGGCCTCACGCAAAGAGTTGTGCTCAATGGCTCAATGTCCAGCTGGAGACCAGTAACGAGTGGTGTTCCTCAAGGGTCATTGCTGGGACCGGTCTTGTTCAACATCTTTGTCGGTGACATGGACAGTGGGATTGAGTGTGCCCTCAGCAAGTTTGCCGATGACACCAAGCTGTGTGGTTCGGTTGATATGCTGGAGGGAAGGAATGGCATCCAGAGGGACCTTGACACGCTTGTGAGGTGGGCTGATGCCAAACTGATGAAGTTTAACCATGCCAAGTGCAAGGTCCTACACCTGGGTCGCAGCAATCCCAGGCACAGCTCCAGGTTGGGCAGAAAAGAGATTCAGAGCAGCTCTGCACAGAAGGACTCAGGGGTGTTGGTTGATGAGAAAATGAACATGAGCCAACTGCAGTGTGCGCCTGCAGCCCAGAAAGCCAACGGTATCCTGGGCTGCATCAGGAGGAGCATGACTTTTTTGGTGATCGTAGAGGTGATCCTGCCCCTCTCTCTGCTCTCGTGAGACCTCACTTGGAGCACTGTGTCCAGTTCTGGTGTCCTCAAGAGCAAAAGGACATGGAACTGTTGGAACAAGTCGAGAGGAGGGCCATGAGGATGATCAGGGGACTGGAGCACCTCCCGTATGAAGAAAGGCTGAGAAAGTTGGGGCTGCTCATCCTGGAGAAGAGAAGGCTGCGCGGAGACCGCATAGCAGCCTTCCAGTGTCTGAAGGGGGGCCTGTAGGGATGCTGGGGAGGGACTCTTCATGAGGGACTGTAGTGATAGGACAAGGGGTAACGGGTTCAAACTTAAACAGGGGACGTTTAGATTGGATATGAGGAAGAAATTCTTTACTGTGACGGTGGTGAGGCCCTGGAATGGGTTGCCCAGGGACGCTGTGAATGTTCCATGGCTGGCGGTGTTCAAGGCTGGGTTGGACAGAGCCTTGGGTGGCCTGGTTTATTGGGAGGTTTCCCTGCCCATTGCAGGGGGGTTGGAACTAGATAATCTTAAGGTCCTTTCCAACCCTAACTATTCTATGATTTTTTGATTCTATGAAATGTCAGTTGTAACAAGAAAAGATTTTTATATTAATTTTTATTTGCTCCAAAAAGCAATATTAAGACTATTTTCTTACAGAGTTTGTATTCAACAATCTATTGTAGTTTGATAGCTGAAGTCTGTGCCGTCAGGAATTTTCTGTACTGGAAATAAAAACTAAGAACAAATGGAGTTTGTCAGAAGTGTTACCTCAGTTTTGTGTGAAAAACACCAGTCTCTACTGCAATGTGGTATTCAAAACCTTTCTTTCACCAAGGCACAATGGGAGATCCTGCTCTATCTTCAGCTGGTTAATAACTGCTTGTAATAGATTATAAAATTCAGTTAGATTTAAGGTGTCAGTGTGCAACCAATTGGAGAAGGGGTTGGAGAATATTGTAAGATTATTCCTTGCCTGCTCAGGTACCTGCTTTGCTTTTGCAGAACCTATGATTCATACAGAAAGTTAAAGCCAATCACAATGACTTCAGGTGTTAATCCCAAGTAGACAAAAGTTCTGACATTCAGTGAAGTCTTACAGTTGGAACCAGGGAATTGAGCTTTTGGCTGAACCACAAAACTGTCCCATTATACCAGTGAGAGACAAGGTCTTTCTTGTCCTCAGTAAAAGTAATGTGGAAAGGTCCTGCACGTCTCAGGGTTCCAATTCTAGCAGTTAGCCTTCTGCATGCTTGGATTTGACTTGGTGAGATACCTTAAGAGGAATCTGAATGCAACCTTTTACATTGTATGGGATGCTAATATGTTTGATCTGTATGTCAAAGATGAAATTCAGGCAGACAGTACATGTGCATAGTTACCTATAACAGGTTTTGATACACATGAAGCTGTTGAATATTTTCCCCAAACCCTAAAGAAATAGCCACCAAGGAAAATCTCCAGAAAAAGGACTAAACTAGCAGGAATATGCTGACGTACCAAGGTGAAGAAAAACTCAGCAATAGAGAGAAATGAAAGAAAGAGCTGTTCCTATAAGATCCCCCGACTGTTTCATTTCCTCCTATAAACTAACCTTCCTACAAGCCTGATTTTGGATATGAAGCACGTCTCTCTTCAGGACTTTGGTTCTCTATTAAATCTTGGCTCTTCTTTAACCAGTTTTGTAAGGGAGGCCTTGCAAGTATTGGAGAATGACTTGAAACAGAATCTACTCGACTCTTCTTCAGAAATATATAGTTACAATGGTAGGTGCTAGGCAGAGCTGACAATAAAACTGTGTACTGTTCTCACAGCATACTTAGAATACTGGGCTTTTGATAGGGTATCAATCTTTCAAATCAGAGACTGAAAAATTGTGGGAAATTATTGCTTAGTCCAAAAATGTTGGAAGATATTAGGTTTCCACAGCAGTTGGGCATTTGAGTAACATTTTTGTTATTTAAAAATACAAAAAGCTATGCTGAGAAACAATGAATGTGGACATAATGAAGATGCAATAATTCATGGCAGAATTATTAAGGACTTCAGTGAAAACAATATGATGATGATTGATATCCTTTCACAGGGCATATAACATTAGAATGAAATAAAAGTTAAGCTGTTACACACATTGTTTGGAACGAAAAAGTGAATTGAGTCAAAGATAAAATTTTAAGTGGAGTTAGTGCAGTTGAAAAGCCTCTTATATAATGGAAATGACAGGACTGATGGCAACAAATGATTGTAGATCCATGCAAAGGCATGCTTGTAAACCAAATGACAATCCAGAGTATCACTTAACAAATACGCAAAGAAATATAACGTACTACTTGGAATATGTCCTGATTTCGGCTGGGATAGAGTTAATGTTCATCTTAATAGCTGGTACAGTGCTGTGTTTTGGGTTTAGTCTGAGAATAATGTTGACAACCCACCGATGTTTTAGTTGTTGTTAAGCAGTGCTTATTCTAAGCCAAGGACTTTTCAGTGTATCATGCTCTACCAGTGAGGAAGTGCATAAGAAGCTGGGAGGGAACACAACCAGGACAGATGACCTGAACTAGCCAGAGGGATATTCCGTACCACAGAACATCATGCTCAGTACAGAAACTGGAGAGAGTTGGCTGGGAGCTACTGATCACTGCATGGAGAGAGGCTGGGCATCGGTCAACGAATGGTGAGCAATTGTATCATGCATTACTGTTGTTTGTAATTTTTTAATTTGAGTTTTATCTCTCTCTCTTTTTTCCCTTATCGTATTTTTCATTATTATTATGTTGTACTTTAATTATTAATTTGCTCTTATCTCCACCTGTGGGTTTTACCTTTGTTTTTTTCTAGATACTCCTCTTCCTCACCCCACTGTGAGGTAGGGGGTGAGGGAGCGACTGCATGGTACTTAGTTGCTGCCTGGGGTTAAACCACAACAGAACAGCAGGCAAACATTAGAAATTTTCTCTAGTTGAACTATATAGAACCTTGCATTATATGTTCATATAAAAGTTTTATTATTCTTTCAAATAACAAATACCATGAGGAGTAAGCAATAAGGATTCCAATTGCTTTAAAAGAGCATGTAAAATGGAGCTGAAAATACTGCATTCATAACCATATACATACACACAAAGTGTTCAATTTCAATAGTGAATTTCACATGAATCCTGTTTCATATGAAAAATATGCTTTACCTAAGCATTTCACAGGGACTTGTTTTCAAATACTAAAAGAAACGGTCTCTGTTTACAGTATGATGGAACTACTTACATAATATCAGCATTGCCGTGAAGACCAAAGACCATGGGACTGTCCATTGCAGGGAGTAACTGAATGCATTCCAAATACTGTGCCACGGTTTTGCATACTAGAATTTTATATCCAGGGTAAAAACAGAAAGTGCTGTCAAACATCTTTTCATTAAACCATACCTATGGGGAATAAAAAATAAACATTACTTTGTTACTTTGTGGGTTTGTTTTGGTTTTTTTTTAATCTCATTTTTATTCTTGGAAAATTATAGAGCTCTTATTTTAGCTACAACATCTATTTTTACTTGAATACATAAGTAAATTGCTAAGAGTTATGTCTTCTAAGTTTGAGCTTCAGCTAAATCTTTTTAATAATTTCTGTTCCTCACTAAAGAGAAACCAAGGGAGAAAACGTCACTGCCAAAGATGTTTTGAAAAATTCATTTTACTCTGAAGAGTCTTATAAACTGGTGAAGAAGTGCATATTCAGTAGAAAGGTCTTCTGATTTCTGTATTGCAGCTGCCAATAAAAATGACAAATAAGAGTACTTTCAAGGTCTCCTACCTTTGCAAAGCAATTAAGAAGACGCTTATCAAAGTCATCTGTGACTCGGCCTCCATACTGTACTTCTCCAATCATGTAGCGTACTGTGTTCCATGATATCCCCTGTATACAATAAAGTAAATGAAAGACTGTAGTTGTAACACGTAAGGAGAAGGTATCTAGCCTGCAATTTCAGTATCATTGGAAGGTCACAAGGCTCTGAAATGTAAACTGAGAAGTTCATTGTTGGAAGAAAAAAATAATTGCTTATTTTGAATCTATTTTCTGAGCTCAGCTCTATAATTTTATAGTAGAGTTGGCCTTGGTCCTGCTATTAGAAACATATCTCATTATTTCCTGTGTGACCTGAAATCACTCTCAACTGCTACTGCCTTTTCTCTCCCACCCCTCCCTAGATTCTCATCTTTCTCTATTGGCAAAGTGCTGCTTTGCAGGGAATGGCTATTCTGTTGCATTATTCTCTGATAAATAGACCAAATGGCAGACATAGAGAAGTTTGATTGGCTCTGTCAAGCTCTGTAAATTTTGGCTCCCTTTTTCAAAATAGATATTGTATAGACATATAAACATTTTAGATATGGTACTGAAAAAAAAAACCAAGATAAAGTTCTGAAGTTCTTAACTATTACATATTTTTATATGGATGATAGCACACAAAATATTTCAGCTTGACTATCTTACAGAGAATCTGATACTTTGGTCATTAGAAGCCACACTGAAAGAAAAGCAATGAGTAAACTATTATAAATAGTAACATGAAGAAAAACAAATTACAGATGGTGAACAAAGCAATTAAATACACTCTACGCAATTAAATACACAACAAAGCAATTAAATACACTCAAATTTTAGTATTCACCTTCTTGATGTCACAGTCATCTAAGTGATTTTGTATAAACTGAACGCTGGCTCTAAAGTCTGACGAGTTAAATTCATACGGAATATTCCAACCCAAAGGTCCAAATTTGCGTCGTTCCTTAGGCATACAATTAGAAGCAAATAGGTTTATGAAACAACAGATAATTTTGTTTCATTATTAAAGTTCAACACTAATAATATCAGTAGTGGAGTAAAGAATTAAACTGAAGAAGAGAGCTAGCCTAGAAAATGGCTATGTGCCTCATACACATCAGTAATAGACAAAGTTTATTTTAAAGTTATACCATGAGGGATAAATATTTACAGAAAAAGCTACAGACTCATTTGTTGTTACCTTTACTAATCAATTTATCATCATATGTTTGAAATATCTCATGTCTGTGTGGATTAGTAGCTTTTTATATTAAGTAATTAAAGAATTACTGTATCTCTTCATTTTCAGCACACTCAGTTCAGAGTTCTACAGTTTGTCTATTTTTTTCTACAAATACTGTCTAATAATGATAGTTTCAGTTTTTCAAGCTCCTGCATTAATGCTCAGTTGTCCATAGGTTTCTAAGTTTCCGCTTTTGTCTTATAGTTTCACTCTATTGTTTTAATAAACATTTTTCAAAATTCACAACTATATAAGGCTGCCACCACATTATTCGAATTTATTATTGCATACGTATTTGAAAGTAAAATTGTAACACTTGCAGTAAGAGAAAAATAATTTAATCTACAAGTTACTAATAACTAAAATTAGCTAAATGATAACATATTTATTAGAGTTTAAATTACCAAGTCAAGAATGACTGATAGTCTTTGACACACAGTTAAGCAACATTTAGGTACCTTAGCTACAATATTTAAAAAAAATTAGAATTGAAAGTAACCCTTTAATTTTTTCAAAATTAAGTATTTTTTTCAAAATTTAGTTTTTTTAAAATTAAGTATTTTTTCAAAAATTTAATTTTTTCAAAATTATGTATTGTTTATAAGCAGATGAGACAGCATTAACCAGTAATACTCTGCAGAAACATATAATGATTTTCTACCAAATTCTCTGAATTACTTCGTATGCTATATTTATCATGGAGATTTTGTCACCAAGGAATATTAAGAATTGGTCAGTTTAAAGGCAGGGCAACATGTATATATTGCTTGCTGACTGGCAATCCCTAAATACGTTTTCTGAACAGATGAATAGTTATAATAGTTTTTAAAAGAACTGATGGTCGAATAAGAGCTTAGATCTTCTGTTTCCACAAGAGCAGTATAATCCTGAGGCAATACATGGAACAACTTTCTCACTGCTTATAAAAAGGTAGAAGGACGAAAATAATACAGAATACCGTATCTTAATGGGGACCTCCAACAAACTGTCCTCCTCTCACCATCTTTGCTACACTGAAAATATGAGCAGCTCAATAGAGCCTAAGGCTTAAATACTGTTTTATTTTTGAGATCCTTTACGAAAAGAAGGTGTTTTCAGAGAGATCAAAATGTTGGTATTTATTGTGATCTCGAAACATCTATATAACTTTAAAGTATAAGGTATAGATGCCATTATGCTCACATTGCAATTGATGTAGAAAACACACTGACAGATAAAATATGATAAAAACAGGACACTAAGTGATAGAATTTTATTTAATTTCAGCCATCTAGAAATTAGACAGCTACTTTAATCTAGGCATCTGGATCGCCTTTAAAATCAACAGACAGAAAGAGTGATATATCTCTTTAAAATTATTTATTTGTTTATAGAGGGACAGCTAAGATAGATAAGCTGATTATCTTTTTTGGAGTGCTTATCTATTTCTATTGTCTAGAAGGATAGCTTTTCCCCCTTACACCAAACAATTTTTGGACAGCTAAAGTTAGACAAGAAAAAAAAACCTCATTCTAAATACCCATAGTATAAAAATAGTGTAAAATTAAAAAAAAAAAAACAACAAAACACATAAAGAATAAGGAATCATGAAATACAGAGAAAATAAATTAAAGCTTCAGCCTTGCAACATGATGCTACAATAAATCTCAGAATGCATACTTTCAGGAACTTCTGTTAAAGTGACTCCATCTATTAGAACACTATTTGAAAACTCTGTGACTAGTACCTGAACAATACAATGCAGGAAAGCTACAGTGTAAAGCAAAGGTTTCCACATAGGCAAGTTGCTAACATCTAACAGATCCTGATTGATTCCAGAAAATGTTCTTTGCAATCCAGCACGTATACCATGGGGAGGTTCATTTGTGAACTTTATAGCAATCTGTCACGTGAAAAATATAAAGGAATTGGATTCGTTTACTGAAACAAAAACAGCAACATGCAAAAATGTTGCAACTATTAGTTATAAATAAAACACAAATAGCTAAAGCATTGTAGACACAAAGTTGATATGTAGCTTTACTGTAAATTACATAAAAGGAGCACATACAAGATCAGGCCTTGAAAGATTTTGAATATAGACTTTTGGTTTATGTTGGTCAGAAGAACCATCATGGACACTTGTGCATAGATCCAAGAATTTTCATCAACAACCTAGAAGCACTTGCCGTGCTTTTCAGAAGGCATCATATGGTTTTCTACCCCTAATTCAATGACTGAATAATGGAAGAGAACTATCCAGAGTAGATGAAATGTCTTGTATTTCTGGTCCCAGGAGTTCACAGCAAATACAAAGAAGTCTCACCTCTCCTCAGATCTTTGTGTTCACAGTGGCTACTCACACTCCCTGGCTAAGTCTGCACAAGTAAATTAGATTCACCTGAGAATGTTCCTAGGCACTCTGGTCAGTGGGCATGGAATTGGCATTTGTGGTAGTAAACTGCCACAGCCCCTTAGAATACACCCCCTTAGTTCCATGCTGACTGCCTAATAGGAATACTTGCTACAAAATTTCAATTGTCAAACCATAGCTGCAAACTATTTGGAAGAACACTAGTTAGGACAGGGTTTTATGTCAGAGAATGTTGTAATTACTTACCGCTATGTACTACTGCATTCCAATGCTGGGTAATGTTCATGGGGCACACTTGAATCTATTAGGTCAGACACAGACTGGCCTTACTAGAATTTCTATTCCTTGAGACACCTTCAAATGCTGGAGGAACTCAAATAAAAACCAAGTATTTTTCTGTTCCCACAGTAAATATTTTGCTTATTGGCTTGGCTACCATGGTAGTATGCGCTGAAAGGACACTAACATGCCTGTCCCTTGGCTGAATGCAAGTATGGCTCTGAACTCTTTCTACTTCTGACAGACACTTACTGGAAGACATTCATGAATACGTACTTCACATAGCAGTTTTACCATCTCCATACTTGTGGTAAAAAACTTCAGTTATTTTTAAGGAATGACTTTTCAACTTCAGTCTCACAAACTTATTTCTGGGCTGCAGAGCCCAGATATGCTGTTTCAGATATAAGCTCCAGTCTTCTGCAAAAACCTATCTGCACATAAACACACTAGACTGTTGGACAGATTGGGAACACTTGCTAAGCAGTCTTTCCACACTTCAAAAGATATTCTGTTCATTTTTTGATGCATGTTCTTTATAAAAAGAGGAAATTATTCTCTCCTTTCTTCTGAGAAGGAGATGGCTTTTGGTTTCTCTGTTAATAATCTTCTGGAATCCCTGAATATGTTAATATTCTAATGTGTAGTGTGATATTATAGAGTGGGAAATCACATGTGAGATATTTGAGATAAATGCAGTGATGAAATTCATCTAGCAACCCTCTTCAGTTCTCTCGTCTCACTTTTAGCAAACTGTGTGTTTAGATACCTCACAATTCATAAATCCCTTAAAGATGCAGAATGAATTTATTTTCTGTTGTGAAAACACAAGAGAATGTAGGTTCATACAACTAGTTGTCTATACACAATGCTTTTCCATGGTGACACACATTTTTTATTGAAGGCTGTTTCCTAGATACGTTCAAGAAAGGAACTCTTCTCTTCCTTCACATCCTAGGTATCAATTATGGTATCTATTGTTATTTAGAGATAATGAGAGCCACTAAGGAGACTTCCAGGTTTGGGTTTTTTTTTAAAGGAAAGGGGTCTATAAACACAGAAATGTTAACACACAGCTATTACACTAGATATTAACTAGCATTATGAGCCACTATGAGAGAGCTAGAAACCATCAAAAGTAACATAAATGTACTTTGTCAGAGTTTAGACAATTTTCCTGGAACTGATAAAAATGTCTCCTTGAGATCTACAGAACAACCACTGATCATTTATCCAAAGTAAAACGGGTTACTTCTTGGGGGAATATGTTCTTTGAGATGGTATGTCCCCTTTATCCTTCATTTCAGACAGCGAAATCTGGAAGAGTCTAAGAAGAGTTGCAGGCATTACTCTGTTCACAAGGCTGGGTTGGGAAAAAGAGATCGTTTTGATTCAAGTGTTTCTGTGTAGTGAATTAGTGTGAACTCACGCATACATAATGCATCTTTGAGAACTTCCAGTTACTGGTAAGTAACCTTCCTGTTTAAAGTGCTACTTGCATTGTGAGGTAAGTTCATTTTTTCTTGGGTCTTGTTTTTGTTTGGTTGTTTTTTTGGTTTTTTTTTGCTTTTTTTCTCCACTAACATAATTTCAATGTGCAAACTTAATTTGCATAATTTTGATGGCTTGAGGTACTGGAATGACATATTTAAACAAACCTGTAGAAGTGCAATTGGGAATTTAGGATGTGGCTCAGTAGTTATCCAAACTCGAAACGTCTCATTCCGTATCTCAACAGTAAGAAGTGTCTCCAGTAGTTCATCCATGAAATCCAGCCCAAGATGACAATTCTGAAGTAACACCCAGCCTCCCTAAATAAGAATATAGACTATTACAATATAAAATTTAGAGTAAGTTATTTATAATGTTAAACCAAATTGTCTATATTAGAATCAAATTTGGTCTTGCATTATATATATATATTTTCTTTTTCCTTTTGGATTGCTACTGAATATGTATTATCACTTTATTTGATATTGGCACAGCTAAAGCAAATAGGAAAAGTTCATGCAACAGTTATTTCCAATTCCTATTGTTCACAATGAAAATAACGTAACCGGAGCCAATATTCTAAGTAAAGTATCAGTGCTACCTAGTGGCAAAAAGAAGTAATTCCTGTCATCTCTCAGCAAAACACCAGTATTAAGTAATTCTGCTATCAGATCAAAAAGAATGTGAGCAGAAAAGTAACAGCTGAAATCTAAGGAATATATTTTCTAAAAATGTATTTTTTAATAAAATAATTAAGTGTAAAGAGACAGTAACAAGACTCCAAAACTTTTTAACTGCAATTAGTTTTTCTGAAATAAAGGTATTTGCATGAAATCCATGGAATCATGAATCATAGAATGGTTAGGGTTGGAAAGGACCTCAAGATCATCTAGTTCCAACTCCCATGCGATTGGCAGGGACACCTCCCAATAAACCATGCCACCCAAGGCTCTGTCCAAACTGGCCTTGAACACCGCCAGGGATGGAGCATTCACAACTTCCCTGGCCAACCCATTCCAGTGCCTCACCACCCCCACAGTAAAGAACTTCTTCCTCATATCTAATATAAACTTCCCCTGTTTAAGTTTGAACCCGTTACCCCTTGTCCTCACACTACAGTCCCTCGTGAACAGTCCCTCCCCAGCATCCCTATAGGCCCCCTTCAGATACTGGAAGGCTGCTATGAGGTCTCCATGCAGCCTTCTCTTCTCCAGGCTCAACAGCCCCAACTTTCTCAGCCTATCTTCATACTGGAGGTGCTCCAGTCCTCTGATCATCCTTGTGGCCCTCCTCTGCACTTGTTCCAACAGTTCCATGTACTTTTGACGTTGAGGACACCAGAACTGAACACAATACTCCAAGTGAGGTCTCACAAGAGCAGAGCAGAGGGGCAGGATCACCTCCCTCGACCTGCTGGTTACGCTCCTTTTGATGCAGCCCAGGATACGGTTGGCTGTGTGTGTAAAGGACCATGATGTGATGGATTTCTGAGCTAGACTAGCTTCTGTGAAAGCTTCGAGATAGCAGAGGAATGTTGAAGGGAAAGTTTGGCGAGGATTGCAGGGAAAGGTAGGCAAGATAAGAAGGAAGAAAGAAGCGAGAAGCAGGCATCCAATCAAGGCAACCAGTGACCAAGGTATCAACCAATGAAGAAGATACCCACGTGGGTGGTGATAGCTAACCAATTGTATTAGCCGTTCATACTCGCAGGTACTTCGTATAGCCTGTATCAACCCTGGACCTTTGGGTAATAAACGATTTCGTGTCCTAACAGGAAACAGGCTCCATGCCTTATTCTCCACAGTTGGCTTTCTAGGCTGCCAGCGCACACTGCAGTCGGCTCATGTTCATTTTCTCATCGACCAACACCCCCAAGTCCTTCTCTGCAGGGCTGCTCTGAATCTCTTCTCTGCCCAGCCTGTAGCTGTGTCTGGGATTGCTGCGACCCAGGTGTAGGACCTTGCACTTGGCATGGTTAAACTTCATCAGGTTGGCATCAGCCCACCTCACAAGCGTGTCAAGGTCCCTCTGGATGCCATTCCTTCCCTCCAATGTATCAACCGAACAACACAGCTTGGTGTCATCGGCAAACTTGCTGACGGCGCACTCAATCCCACTGCCCATGTCACCCACAAAGACGTTGAACACGACCAGTCCCAACACCAATCCCTGAGGGACACTACTCATTACTGGTCTCCAGCTGGACATTGAGCCATTGAGCACAACTCTTTGCATGTGGCCATCCAGCCAGTTCCTTATCCACCAAGTGGTGCACCTATCAAATTGATGTCTCTCCAACTTAGAGACAAGGATGTCGTGTGAGACTGTCAAACACTTTGCACAAGTCCAAGTAGATGACATCAACTGCTCCACCCCTGTCCATCAGTTCTGTAGCCCCACCATAGAAGGCCACCAGATTGGTCAGGCAGGATTTCCCCTTAGTGAAGCCATGCTGGCTGTCACCAACCACCTTGTTGTTTCTCATATGCCTCAGCATGCCTTCCAGGAGAATCTGCTGCAAGATTTTACGAGGCAGAGAGGTGAGGCTGACTGGTCTGTAGTTCCCCGGCTCATCCATTTTCCCCTTCTTGAAAATGGGGGTTACATTTCCCTTTTTCCAGTCATTGGGAACTTCACCTGACTGCCATGATTTTTCAAATATGATGGACAGTGGCTTAGCATCTTCATTTGCCAGCTCTGGACTTGTGCACGTTCAGGTTCTTCAGATGGTCTTGAACCAGATCCTCTCCTACAGTGGGCTCAGGGTCTTCATTCTCACATCCCTGCATCTGCCTTCCAAGACTTAGGCGGTGTGGTCAGAGCATTTGACAGTGAAGGCTGAGGCAAAGGAGTCATTGAGAACCTCAGCCATCTCCAAATCCAGGGTAGCCAGTTCTCCTGATAGCTTCTGGAGAGGGCCCACGTTCTCCCTAGCCTCTCTTTTATTTGCAATGTACCTACAGAATCCCTTCTGTTATCTTTCACATCCCTAGCCAAGCTTAATTTTAAGTGGGCCTTAGCTTTCCTAACCTGGTCCCGAGCTTCCTGGACAACATCCCTGTATTCTTCCCAGGCCGCCTGTCCTTGCTTCCACCTTTTATAAGCCCCTTTTTTCCTTCGAATTTTCCGCAGCAGGCCTTATCCATCCAAGGAGGTCTCCTGGTCCTCCTGCAGCTCTTCCTTCTAGTAGGGATGTATCGCTCCTGAGCTTGCAGCAGGTGATCCTTGAATATCAACCAACAGTCTTGGGCCCCCCTGCCCTGTAGGGCTATATCCCATGGAACCTTACTGAGCAGGTTCCTGAAGAGGCCAAAGTCTGCTCTCTTGAAGTCCAGGGCAGTGAGCCTGCTGCACGCTCTTCTCACTGTCCTGAGGATCTCAAATTCAACCATCTCATGATCACTGCAATCAAGGCTGCCCTGGAGCATCACATTTCCAACCAGCCCTTCTCTGTTGGTGAGGATGAGGTCAAACATTGCACCTCTCCTTGTCAGCTCCTCTATCACTTGCAGAAGGAAGTTGTCTTCCACACAATCAAGGAACCTCCTGGATTGCTTGTGCCGGGCCGTACCATCCCCCCAACAGATATCAGGGTGGTTGAAGTCCCCCATGAGAACAAGGGCCTGCGAGTGTGAGGCTGCTCCTATCTGTCTATAGAGCGCTTCATCCACAGAGTCCTCTTGGTCAGGCGGTCTGTAACAGATCCCCCCAGTAGTGTCTCCCATCGCTGTTCTCCCTTTAACCCTGACCCACAAACTCTCTGTCGACTGCTCACCTGTCCCCAGACAGAGTTCCATACTCTCCAACCTATCCCTAACATAAAAAGCAACTCCCCCTCCCTGCCTACTGGGCCTGTCTTTCCTAAAGAGCCTGCAACCTTCCATTCCAACACACCAGTCATAGGAGCCATCCCACCATGTTTCTGTGATACCTATGATATCATCCCCTGTAGACGTGCACACATCTCTAATTCCTCTTGTTTGTTCCCCATGCTATGGGTGTTTGTATAGAGGCTTGTGAGCTGAGCTGCAGTTGAAGCTGGCTCACTGGCTGGAGCAGCTGGAATATCTCTACATTGCTCTGAATGTTTACTATAGGTGCTGGCCAGTGCTTGGGTGTGTTGGGATGGAATGATGCTCCCCTCCCCCAATACATCTAGTTTAAAGTATCCTTGACCAGTCTGGCAAGCCTACTACCAAATCCGCTCTTCCCTTTCTTTGTCAGACCAGCTCCACTAGCCCCTAGTAGACCTGGCCTACTAAATTGCATCCCATGTTCAAGATACCTAAAGGCCTGACTATAGCACCACCCTTCTAACCATTTATTAACCTGGCCAATCCTCCTAGATTTTTTAAGGTCCTGCCCTGTATCCTGTTGAATTGTCGAAAAGACAATCTGAGCTCCAGAACCCCTAACCACCCCTCCCAGAGCTCTGTAGTCCTTCTTTATGTTCTCCGGGCTACTGCTATTTATATTAGTAGCACCCACATGGATCACCAGAAGTGGGTAATAGTCAGTGGGACCAACTAGAGTAGGCAGCTTCTCTGTAACATCCTTGATCCGAGCCCCTGGTAGGCAACACACCTCCCTTGAGCCTGGATCAGGCCAACAGATGGGTGCCTCTGTTCTTTTCAGAGTAGAGTCCCCTACTACTATGACCCTCCACTTTTTTTCTGGCAGCACCAGTAGTGATCTTCTTTGCCAGTGCATCAGACGGTTGTTCCTGGTGGGAGTGTGGTTCCTCATCAGCCCCCTGCAGGACAGCAAAGTGGTTCTGGGTGGGGACATCAGATTTAGGAGGAAGCCCCTTGCTTTTAGTTGTCCTCTTCCTCCTTTTTCTGTTGCTTTTTTCTGTTACTGTTTCCCAGCTTCTTGGGTTAGCGACCTCCTTTCCTGCATGAGCGACAGTGGACGCTTGAGGCCCCTGCACAGTCTGGTCCTGGAAATTCAACCTCTGCATGTTAATTTTGATCTTATTCAACTCTAAAATTGCATGAAAGCTTTATTTTGAGTGTTATCTCTCTGTATTTTTGCTTCTGAGTTTAAACTCATCAGCTTTTGTAGCATCCCTTCAGAATTCTGATAAATCAGAAGCCTGATATTAAAATGGGATATTATTTAATCAGTTCTAAACAGTGATGTGTGGATTTCATTACTGCTTGTAATTTCATTTTGGCAATTTTGTTTTAACTCATTTAAAAATAATTAACATTTGGTGACAAAATATAATTGAAATATTTATGGTGAACTGATGGACGTTAAAAAAAAATATTAAATTACAGAGGGTTTTTTCTTTTTTTATGGGGTCCACTTTTTTGAGGAAGATCTTTAATCAGTTTATCACATTTCTAAATGAATCAGGCTCATTTTTTGAAAATTATCTACATGCAATACTGCGCCACAGTTTTAATCATATTATATGCTCCTGGCCAGAGGCAGGAAAAAAACACGGAGATCTTTCTTCTTTTTCATTAATTCTGCTTTGTTCTTTCAGAGCTGATGTTCACATATACCCCCTTCTTTAAAATGCGTGCACTGCCAAGGCATTTAGTTCAGAATTTGTTACCAGTGGATTTCTTGTTTTTCTTTTTCCAAAGTGTGTACTTCTATATTCCAGTACTGGTTTCACAACATTTGGAATGAATTTCAGGGGTTACTGGGACACAAAAGAGATACAATATAGAAAACTTCCATAACCAAGGCTGCATTAGCTAGAGATGCTTGGATTATACAGTAGTATCTAGAAAGCATGTAGTAAAGGCCATATACCTACAGACATATGCATGTATATCCATCACAGAAAACCACAAATTTTAAGCAGATTGTACACTGGTCAAATGAATAAACATCATCTAACAAGATTCTTTTTGTCCTCCTCCTGAAATGAAGCTATCGCAGATGGCAGACAATGACCTAGTTGAAGATGTCCCTGATCATTGTGGAAGGGGGTTGGACTATATGATCTTAAAAGATCCCTTCCAACACAAACCATTTAATGATTCTATAATACAATTGGAATTCCTTGAACTAATACTGCCTGACCTTTTCTTTTTCCTGCATGAAAGACAGGAAGTCCTGGAATAGCTCTGAAGCACTTCTGTCTATCAGATAAAGAGGACAGGACTTTGCAGAAGTCTAAAGAAGCATTTCCTCATTATGATTGACATGTAAAAGAATACTAAAACAGTCAACTTATATTGCAGTGTTTTTTCCCACCTGTTGCACTGATGCCTGTATGAATTTGCGTGCATGAACTTCTTGTCCTTGACCCATAGAGATGGTCACACATTCTACAACATATTTGACAATGTATGATTAATGAACTTACATTCTTGAGAAAAAGTAAGAATTCCAACTCAGCCCCCCAAAGCAGTGATATAAATACAGCATAATTAAGTACACTTTCATGCAAAAAATATACTCTTTTAAATGCAAAAATACATATTATATACTGTCATATATTTTTAATGGAAAAATATATGAAAGTAGAATCCCTTTACCATCATATTATACTACTATATGTAATTTTCCTAAACACTCTATCTTTGTAAAATAATATTCATATATGCATCCACAATATTTACAGTGTTTTTAGAAGTGAAACACTGTGCCAAATTTTAATGAAGTAAGCTACAGCATTTGAAATATGAACCCAGATTTTTCTTTAAATATAGATAATGAAGCCATGTAAGTAACCAAATCATATAATATATTCAAAAATTTTAATGTGACTAATAATAAGAATATATGTTCCTACTTCTAACTCAGTTCATATGCACAGTTCTTCAAACTCTCCATATGATGCAGACATAAAATCCAGAATATACAAATACTCATCTTGTAGGTATTTTTGGTTAGGTTTTTTTGTAAGCAGATTACCAATTTTCACATTATCAGCAGTTAAAAGTAAAAACATAAAAACAAGATAACAGTATTGTCACTATGCCAGAACAACAACAAAAATTAGCCCAAACAAACCAAACAATCAAAATTTGTAAATATTGTCTTACATACAGGGATTAAAAAAATCATCACTGAGAAGGACGATAGCAATTTAGGAAAAAAAAAATCTGAAAACATTACTGTTCAACTGCACACAGAATGATTCTCAGCATACCATCTTTTACTTAAAATATTATTTTATCTCTAAGATGACAGTTCCGGAATAATAGTGCAACATAACTTAAGAAATACTTTTCAGAGAAAAAAAAAAACCCAAAACCTGAAGTTACTTACATTACACTTCCATATCTTAACACATGACAACGAATAATTGCTTACTTACCCAATTTAAGCTTCCTAGCCAAGGATGCAATCTGCATACTTGGGTCAGATCCCATAGACAAGAAACAGATGAGAGGTGACCTTGTGTCACTTTCTTCCCATGTTTTTTCTAAATTCAAAATGAATGGCTCTGTGTATTTCTCACTCAAGGAATTTGCAATATATTTCCTGGCTTGGGAAAGGGTTCGATCTGGACACCAAGATCTAGAAATTAACATATATACCAGGATACTAATTCACTGCTGCTTCTTGTTGCAAAGACCAGACTTCAATTAGAAATTTCTATTTTTATCAGAAATTTTTGCTTCATAATATGCATTTATATGTGTACACACATTCACATATATGTTTGTAGGTTTGTCTCTACAGATACAATAGACAGAGCTGGTGGTCTTCTCCTCTGCTTATGACTGTTCAGTACTTTTCAGTTGCTAACAATTTTGCCTTAAGTAACCTATTTGCACTGAGAACACAAGTAAGGAACTGCAAGATTGCTTTTGTCCTTTAGGAGAATTCTGTAGATGTTTCATTGGGTTTATTAGTTTTTTAGGGTACAGACTTCACTTCTTTGCATCAGATTGCATTTGTGTTGGGGCTGAGCTTTTATTTTTCCCATGGGGAAAACCAAACTTACTTTTGGATAAAAGATATCACTTGTCTAAAGTGATTTTTAGATTCTTATTCAAAGGCATCTTGTACTTCTTTCATGAGATTCTAGCCTTCTTATTGCACAGGTTGAATCCCCTCCAAAGAAAAAACTTGGTCTAGTAATTAATGTTGCTGGTTTGTTTTTTTTATTTTATTTTTTTTTTTAATGAAGCACCTCTGATTTAATTGTTGCAGCACTTGGAAAGTATACAATGAACATAAGAAGATATGATCTTATGCATAAGGCAGCTGAATGCTGCTTTGGGGAAATCCATTCTGCGCCAAGCCCTGCCACAGAGATCTTAGCTGATTCAGTACAATCACACACTTTTCAGGCGGGACTTTGAAACACCTGTATTGCATTTCCACAAATGTTTTTTTCAAAAATTATTATTATTATAACATATTTTAAGTTAATTAAAATAGCTCATTTTAAATGAAATGAAGAAATAAAATAATTTTTAAAACTAGCAGAATGATTCTACTTTTTCAGTAACTTTTTGGAGAAGGCTGCAATGTGATTCCCAGTTTCCATTTGTCATGGCATAAAAGCAAAGCTATAAATGTATTTCCTAGAAATAAATTTTTAGACTCTTCAAATGGTGTCTCTGAAGTGAGTGAATTAAATCATACTTCAGGTGTGTGAATGAAATACTATTTCAAGTCACCCAGAAATTAATTAAAATTATGCTATTATAATAGCACACTGGATAGGCCAAGACATGCGATGTAACCATGTGTGTTATTTCCCAAATTTCTGAAGATGCTCACCTGATGAGTAAAAGCTTGCGAAAGATATCAAGTGAATCACTATATCCATCAGGTATAATCTCTTCCTCAGGAGCATCTTTATCAAACCAGCTTTTCCATCGCTTCTCATTAGAGGATACCTAAATTTATCACATTAAGATACATATAAATATATTTCAGCCATAGCAAAATTCCTTTGTAAATGTGCATTTTAATGAGAGTCTGTTATTATATTAGGATAATGTTACAAATAACATTAAAAGTCTATAGCACTTAAGACATATGCAGTGTAAATTGCTATTAAGATATTTAAAATAGAAATTTCAGTATTAAGAAGTAGGCTCTTCAGCTAATCAATTATCCACTGATTCACCTCCCAAACACATGCAGCTACTTAGAGTAAAAGCAGTAATTAGCAGAAAGATTCTATACTACAGAGGATCATACAGTGATTAACTCATTACTTCTAATCACAAAGTACTAAGAGGAACAGAAAAATCTGTCCCAGTGCAGACCAGCCAGCCAAAGAATCACAAATGAAAAATAACAGACTCTAGTATGTTTTACACTTGTGAAAGAATAAATCTGACTACAAATATGATCATTATTCAGGCACCATGCCAAAGCAAGGATCTAATAGGACAAGGACATTGGTGGTCAGAACATAGTGAAAATTGCTATGCAGTTGAGCCTCTAATGCAGTGACTGAGAAGAGTCGAGTACGACAATCTTCTCAGATCACTGGAAAGAGAACAAGGAGTACAGTGATACCATCTGTTCTGAAATACAGTTCCATATGCCTGTTATAAACCAAGGAGCTCTCTCCAGTTGACTGACTTGGTTTCAGATAATAGTTTAAGAACAACCAACACCAATCATGGATTGGGAGAGGAGTGAGAAATGAACACACAGGGACATCTTCCAACCACATATTTGCTACAATGAAATTCAGAGAGATCAATTAACACCAAATATCCCTTTCTGAACTATAATCCATGTCTGAGAAAAACAACCTTATAAGCAAATAGCTCAGTTCTACATCAACAGTCATCAACCTAAGCACATGTTAGAAGTGTATTCAGAAGAGGTACCTTTTCAAAGCTAGGCCACAGCCAGAGCTAAAGGGACTTTAGCTGACTCAGTGAAATCATTAAGCTTTCATTATGTATTTCTTTGTACCACCTCTCAACCACAAGTGGAAGTAGTAGTAGCAGTGTGAAAAGAAATGGGGTCATCTAAATGTTTAAATAGGGATATGTCTTTATTAGGTTAAATTAGGCATCTGGGACTGGAGGACTTAATTTCTAGAGGACAAAAAAAATTGTAACTGGCAAGAAAAAAAAACCACAGGCAATGTCTTGAGAACTGAGCATACCATTTTCAAGCTTTCTCTTTCTTACTTTAAATAATTTCCTGTTTGTTTCTAAGTGAATAATGATCCAGTGGTATTTAATATAATGATCCAAATAGAAAAGCATATCTAATGGATGCAGATAAGTATTAAAAAGATGTAACCTCCATATATGCATTTTTAATTGATATCTTAGTTGGCAACCTCCCAGATTTCATCTCTATGTATTACTAAATCCTCTAATTGTCACATTTCAACTTGCAAGTACATGGAAATTTTAAGTTAGTGCTAAAGGATTAGTTAAAAAGGAGGCCTTTTGGGGGTAACATGGTCACCTGTGTACTTTGGAGCCTAAAATTTTGTTTGCACCAATTTTAGAAAAGTGCTGTAACAGAACCATTACAATTTACAACATTAAAAGAAAATTCATAATTCATAACTCCACAGCTAAATTGAAAGAGTATTAGCTAAATTTAAACAGCATTAGCAAGTGTGATATGGCATGCATTTTGGGTTCTGGTACCCTAATCCATATGAAGACCCAACTAAAATTCATCCAACTTTCTGCTGACTCAATATCTTGGTTTGATAAGTCCACAAACTAAAATCTTGAAGAAATTAGCTGGTATGTATCCAGATCTTGCCTTGATGCAGAGTTAAGAAACAGCCATGACCACTTCCAGGTACAAAAATTAGAGAAAATCTCTGCCACCCTTTAGGGCACTAAATGCCGTCACAAAATGAACTTGTATGACCAGTGCTGTAACAGCAAGAAGAACTTAATGTCCTGGCTATCAGCCTGAATAACAAGGAGTGCTTAGGAGGTACAGAAAGAGAAATGCTTAGGGAGTGTTTTAACTAAACTAAAAAAAGAGAAATTGACTAAAGTAAACATGTCACAAGATTATGTGCCTGTAAGCCCATATATGTATCAATAAATAGCATTTTTAAGCTAGCTCATCATATCTGAATAACAAGTTAACCTTGGAATAGAAATGAGTATTTAAAAACAAGCAGCAAACAATTTACTAGTAAAAATCTACCAGACTCAAGATATAAAGAATTGTAACTTAAAACCTGACACCCATAGATTAACTTTCTGAGCCTTTTTGATACCTCTACTTTTTAATCTTTTCTCCTTATTTCTGTCTCTCTTTCAATGACTTTCTTCTTTACCAGTTCTTTGCTCCTGTTCTCTTTTTTTTTTTACCTCAATGATTATAATACAAAATACAATAAAACATACAAAAAACCCAGAACAAATAAATATACCTCCATTCATGCTATCTAGCTGTTCATTTCTATGCTTTTATGCTGTATTCTTTGGCCTTGTTCTTAACTACATCTCCTGTGCACTCCAAATGTAAAAGATAGGAACACAGTTATGATTAGGAAACTGGTTATTAACATTAAAAACACCATTAGCAGATATCACCTGATCCAAAATTTCTGCAAACTCTGGAAGTTTGCTCAATTCCACTAGGTTTAGCCATGTCATGTCAAGAATCCAGTGGAATGGTTTGGGTGGGCAAGCCTGTAGATCCAGTGCTGCACCTCCTGTAGATACAAACATTCTGATGAAATACACATGGCATCCCAGGGTCAAGATATATTTGGTATTTCTTTCTAAATTATGTTTTCTGGCCCATGTAATTTTCACTGGGTTGCTAATTGCACTCCTGTGTACTCTGCATTTATTTCGTAAGATCATAATATGGTGTGGAAGGGACCTCGGGAGGTCTGTAGTCCAACCTGCTCAAAGCAGGGTCAGCTGAGACAAAATCAGGTCTATATCCTGTCTGATCTTAAAAACCTCCAAGGATGGAGACTGTATAACAATGAGTTCTAATGTTTGTTTGTTCTAATAATGAAAAAATAAAACCCTGACCCTTACACCCATCTCCGAATCTCTCTTTTTTTTTCCAGTTTAGTTGTCTCTCATCTTCTTGTGCACCACAAAAGAGCCAGGCTCTGTATTCTTAATGGCCTTCTCATAGGTGATGGAAGACTACTATTGAGTCTCCCCTAAGTCTTGTGTTTGACAAGCTGAACAAGCCCAGTTCTCTTAGCCCCTCATCTAAGATCCTGTGCTCCATATAGCTTGTTGTTAAAAGTTCATACAATGATACTGATTATATTTGAAGCATTGGGAATTCTTAATAATCTCATTTCCTTTTCACATATTCACAAGAAGAAAAGAAAGAAACTCTGGACTGATGGAATCGGTCAATCCTAGACAGCCTATCAAGCACAAACAATTTTAAATAGCATATATAATGGTTCTCTGGACTTATATGATACGTTTAACATCTGCTGATATGCAGTTGAAGAGGAAACTCAAAGGAGCACCTCTGGGATAAGACTGCAATCCAATTTTAAACAGATTAACTTTTAACTTTTTTTTATAATTCACTTTTTATCACAATTTTCTTCTTGTTGCAGTTGCCTCTTCTCAATCTTTCACAAATTAATTAATGTCACTTCTTGGGAAAACTAGAGGGTGTTATTCAGTGGTCTCCAGAACTAAGATAATTTATTTATGTAAGTCACTGTTATAATGAATATTGACTTTACAGCGAAAGAGTTAATTCTTTGAGATGTTCTCCTGCATGCTTCAAGGATGCAAGAATTTTATTTTTTTTATCAGTGATGATTTTCACAAAACAGAATCTCTGCTCTAGCTACCTGAGTATCCTTAAGTAGGAATGCAAGAACCACCTTGCTGAATCTGGACATTAGTACTCCAATGAGAAAAATTAACATCAAAAGAAAGCAAAAAGTTCCAATGAGTGGATAGTAAACAGATCTTAGGGAAGCTTTTGCTTTTGGGAAAAAATTTAAACCTTAATTTTTTGAGGCAGACTTATTCAATTAAAAATGAGAATTACAAAAGTGTAAATAATGTGTTTCTCATTGTAATAGAATCATAGAGTCACTGATATTCTTATTATTAATATACATCCCTAATTTTTTGATAAATCCTTCTAAGTTCTTACAGTTAGTCATTTGTTATATTAATGAGTTAAATATGCAATGCCTTTCCTTTCGTTAGTTTTTATTTTGCCATTCATAGGCATATGTGAAAAGTTCCAGCATCCAGAATAATACATGCAATACTTTCCTATCTAGCTAAACTAAGAAAAAACTGTATCACTTCCTGGACTTTACATGCACCTGTTCTGAAATTTAGAACATAGCTTTATTCAACAGTGAAGCAAAGGAGCAAGAAGTTACCCAATTTATAAAAATAAAGATACACAGATAATATAAAAATATATAATTATTAAGCAAATTGATGGAGAGAAGCAGAACTATAATCTTAATCTCAGGATAGAACACAGCATGGTTAAATGGTGGAGGTAGAACAGAGATGGGCATCTAACTTCACTGGACCACAGCAGGGATAAGGACAGAGGTAGTTCCCACAGAACTATTGGTAGAAACCATGTAGCCAAAAAAATTATACTTACCCTTAATGAATGTATGGAACTCTTCGGTTTTCACATATTCTCTCTCAAGATCAATTTTTAATGTCATTAAAAGGGTAAAGAGTAATTTGTGATTTTTGTACAAGCCTCTAACAGAATATGAGTGAATTTCAAAGGTAAGATATTCAATAATATTTGAGACTCTCTTCTGAGGTACAGGAGACTTCCCAGATCTGAATAACGGAAAGGAAACAAAACCAAAGCATGTTAATAACAACAAATACATTGGAAAGACAAATAACTGGATTGTAGAAAAATCTGTGCATTCCTACTTGGCCATGGATTGATCAAATAACTTCAAGAACTGAGCCAGTGAAGTTTGATACATATTATTGACCATGCTCATTGCTGTAATAAGAAAATAAAGAATGCTTCCACGTGTAGCAGCAGGTCGATATTCCTCCTGAGCAGTGTTAATCTTCACTTCAGTTTCTGCTGCCACAGCCAACTTTTCAGCTACTTCAGCTGCTGTTAGCTTAGTTGTTTGCAGAACACCAATCAAGGATTCATCATCTACTAGTGAACCTAAAAAGTAAAATATTTGATGTTTAAGGCACTCTAGTAACAACTTTTTTACTTCATATATGTAAAAATCAAAAGGCTAAATTACAGGAATTATTTATAATAAATGGAAATTATTTACTGAATTGCAGAAGGCTTTTAAAGTGGAGACCAAACAAACAGGATATGCAATACTAAAATTATTTTTATATTCTACATGCTAAACAAATGCATTCTGCCTATGTCAATATGAATGTATCTATACCACCAGCTTTGCAGCGTGTACTGGAGAAGTCAACTTTTTTATGCACGTAACATACATTCATACACAGTACTTCAATTATTTTAAAGTCTATTGATTGGTACACTCAAAGTCAAAAAAATTTAGGGTCCTAAAGGCAATGGTCACACAACAGTATTCACGCATCTCAAGTACTTAATGACTGATTTGCTAGAAGGCGCCACCTTCTGTTTCCACCAAAGAGATAGTAATTGATCATGTGCAGGTTCCTAATACACTACAAAAGATTTTCAACACATTTAAACTAGCCCATTTTACCTTGCATTTTCTGTGGGTTAAGGATTTGCCCATGATTAGATACTTTTATTTCATTTGAGGGGCAGAAAGCTCTCAAGAAATTGATTTCTTTCACAAAACTTGCTCAGGTGTTAGAAATACTTAGTGTCTACAGTTGTATATAGTGGAATTCTATAGTACCAAATCCAGTAAATCACCACTTCTAATTTCCACCATTAGATGTTCTCATATTGTATCTTAGATGCATAAATAAAATTCTGCATTGAAAGGTTCTTATGTGAATCACTTCAACCTGTCTAATCTCTTAATCCTTTGATACAGAACCTTTGGTTGCACTTAGTTTGTACAGAAGATTATCTTCCAGTTCTTTCATCTTCCTCTTATTTGAAGTTACATCTTCCATGAGTGCAATTCGTTCTGCCTCTAGTTCCTATTATTAAAAAACAAGAAAATGACATGATATTTTACAGTCTGTATCTATGAGTCATACTTAAAATTCAATTGCTGATTTTTCAGGTCCATGAAATTTGATTGAAGATACAGGTGAAGAGGTGGATGCAGCCATGAAATGTGCATTTTACTTTTTCAGGTATCTAAAACACATTTTTATAACTTTTTTTTTTTAAAGCAGTCTTTATTCAGCATCTTATGAAGTATCTTATCAAAGCCAAATACTTGTACTTAAGTGTTCATGCTATGCTGACAGTCATATGCAGAAGATCCTCTAGATGTATTTTTGTTATTTGAAAATTTTTATACTGACTCTGAATAAAGCTTCAGAAAATGGTTGATGTCTTTTTTCCATTTGAACATTTCTTTTTCCCTACATACTAAAACCAGTTAAATAATTAAAAAAAAAATACCCCCATCATTACAGTTTGCGTGTACCATTAGGTTACCTGTTTTTCAGTAAGGACTACTCTTCTGAGCAGCTGATTCTCAAGTCCTTTCATTGTAACAGTAAAATCAATAATCGATGTTTTTGCATTAATTTCAGGTGTGAAAACAGGATTGGGTAGCTTTGTAGTAATGTACAGTCTAAATGAACTCATAATATCTACTTCCTTATCACCAACTTTCACCTGTGGAGTAAGTTAGAATAGTATTAAGCAGAGGAAAATGAGTTTTATTTGACTCAATAATATTGATCAGAAAAAGAATTTGTTATTTGAAATGCCAAAGAGAGGAAGTGCATTTCACAATTCAAATTTGTTATGAAAATAACAATCAATGAACAAAGGTGAAGTTAGGGTACATTACAAAAGTAGCATTCCCCTCCAGATAAATATGAGGATAATCTCCACTATGCAGTCTAGTTCATGTCTTCACAACTATTTGGTTTAGGTTTTGTGCTTCTAATCACACCTCAAAGGAAGATGGCAAAAACTACATATGTTTGGAGAAATCATTGTTCTAGTGTGTTCACGAAAGAAACAAAAAAATTCTATCCAACAATGGAACATAAATTGTTAGAAATTATTTTTATACTTATTAAGACTAAGCAGATCTTAATGAATCTTTCTAAAGGAACTAGGAATTTATTCAGTGTTTTCCACAGATTTTTTTAAGATAAGTTAAAATATTCTAAATCAGCAGTCTAACTTGAAAGCTGCATGTGCATAAGGAAATCTGATCACTGTGTATGAGTCTCCAAGGCCATTTCAAATACTGGGCTTAAGAAGAAACAGGACCAAACAACTCCCTTGTTTGCTCTGACATTCAAAATAAAACTACTCTACAAAAATAGTAATTATTTTATTTTCAATATCATCAACAATCTGGTCTCCCGTGTCTCTCATGTCCCAGTCAGTTAATTAAGGTTATTTGAGAAAAATACACATGGAAATATACAGCATGTGCAGTCATTTTATTTCAGGATGTTTGAAGAAGAGGTGTTTTTAAATTTGGGAGTGATTTCTTTATCTAATGAAGGTCAGACAGACTCATAATTTTTCATGACTGTGAATATACTTAATATTATTAATAAAACTGTGTGCTTTTTGGCTAGCTCAATCAGAAAACAGCTCTATTTCAAAGTAAAGATTCTGCAGTTGCCACAATCAGTGCTCCACACTAGGAAAAGAGAGAGACTTTCAATTCTATTAATTCTTTTAAACAGTGTAAAATGAAATTGCTCAAAAATCTATAGAAAGTATTGTAAGCATTTAACATGATAAACATAAATCATTCCAGTTTGGAATCGTTAGTAGCAACTTCAGTAGTTAAACTAAATTTTAGACTCATGAACTTACTACTCAGCTGGGGTTCTGTCTCCTGTATTTAGTTACTTCTGTTTGATTCATCAAATCACCCCACTGAATGTAAGATTTACCTGATTCATCAGAGGTTTGGGTAAAAGGATGAAATATCATTCATAACAAAGCAAACTACTTATTCCAAGTCTTTTTTTTTTTTTTGATTACTAACCTTAAAAGAAGTTCCAGATTTCATGAAATTCTTTTCTAATATATTATCAAGGACTGGATCCAACTCTTCACCTATATTTTCAATCATGAGTGATCGTCCCAGTGAAAGACTGTCTTCTAGGTGTGTACGGAAATACTTGTCATTCAAAGTTGTTACCTCAGAAGTAAATTATAGATTGGTGTAAGGACAAAAATTTTTCTTTGAAGTCTTACATGAAAACCACAGATATAACAATTAAAACTTTTTTCATTGTTTTTGATAGTTGCATTTCAAATGAAGTAATAAATGTTGACCATGCAGCAATTTATGCAGAAATACTTCTTGCGCATACAATGAAAAATACCATAAAAAGGTGAATTAAAAGACTGGCTGTAATAGAATCTAAGAAACTTAACTATGAGAGTAAAAATGCACCAATTACCAGTACTTATTGGGAATTGAAGGTGTTACATGTATTTTTCAAAACACGGACATCCAACTTTCAATTTTCTGTTCTATGTCCTGAGGACTAAGTTTTCTAATTTTAGCTTTGAAGTTCTGAGAAATTCTTTCTGGAAACCTGAACTCAGTGTAACAAATTAATTGCTGTTACAATATTATGAACCCAGAGGTTAGAAATATCATTCAATGGAATTCATAATGTATGAAATAATAAAAAACATGTAAATAAATAAAACAGTTTTGTTTTGCTTCCTAGATTTTGACTTTCAGAAAGTTCCTATATTATTTTCAAGATTCTCTCTAGAGGTATGAAGTAGGGCCATTCTACTGGAAAACAGCTTTGCAGAGCAGGATCTTGGGGTCCTGGTGGACAAGATGAGCATGGGCTAGCAATCTGCCTTTGCAGCAAAGGCCTACAGCATTCTGGGCTGCATCAGGAGAAACATTACCAGGATGTTGAGGAGGGCAATTCTTCCCCTCTGCTCAGCACTGGAGACACATATTTTGAGTCCTCTACCTACTTCTGAGCTCCCCAGTGTAAGAAAGACACTGAGGTGAGTCCAGCAAAAGGACCACCAAGATTATTAAGGGACTGGAGCACTTGACATATGAGGAAAGATGAGACCTGGGATTATTTAGCTTCAAGAAGGCTTATGAGGGTATTTACCTATGTCCATAAATATCTGGTGGGTGAGAATGAAGAATAGGGAAGCAAATCCCTCTTTGTGTCACACAGTAACAGGACAAGATGCAATGGGCACAATTTGAGATACAGATAATTCAATTTAAACATAAGAAAAAAATCCCACAACTTTATTGTGATGGTGGTTGAACACTGCTGGTGGTGGCTGCCCAGAGAGGTGGTGAAGTGTCCATCCCTGGAGGTATTCAAAACCCAAATGAATACAGTCCTGGGCAACCTGCTTTAGTAAATCCTGCTCTGAGCAGGGATGCTGCACTAGATCTTCAGACATCCCTTTCAACCTCAAGTTTTCTGTGGTTCTGACAGTTTGTTTTATTAATGGTAGAATGATAAGCAAGAACTTCACCTTCACTTTACTCCAAGACTTATAATCTTCAAAATCTAGAAATCCTAAAATGCTGAAAAGTTATTGAGATTCTGGAGGACATACGAGTTTTCGCAGGGTTTTAAAATGTAGGTTCCTTTTCCCATGCTGCTTTATTTGCGAAAAATTCTTTTGTGATGCAAATTACAGGTGTCATGTGAATGCCTTTGCATTATATTTCATGAGCAGATATTTAACCTCATTGGCTTAAGCTATAAAAGAGCTATTAAAATTGCAGTAACATCAGGATACACGAATTTGTCTTAGATCTCATTTCAACTGGTTGCCTTCAATTTACTTCTGTAGCAATAACTTCATGTATGAATTCCATCTTGAGTTCTAACTTCTGGACTGCATCAGTTTAAGTACTTTGCCGACATGTTCAAAGTTATCCTGCCTTTGTCTTTAATCTTACTAATAGTTGCCCAGTTCACTCTCAAGAAATAATTTCATATTATACTCTTATGCTATACTTTTCACTACTTTGCTCTTTATGTATAGAGAACATGCCAATTTTGAACATAAGGCTACTTCCTTCTCTTTCGTACTTCTTGGTAGTTTTCACACCAGTATTCCAATTATATAATCCTTTCCTAGTCCTTAAATGGGATTCAAAGATTCTTGTCAAGTTCCCTGCTGATGCATCCCCATTGTTATCAGTCTCCATACAAGCTACAGTTCTCAGACATGTATGTATGATAGCTACACTGACTCAAAAGCAGACACAACCTAAAGCAACGATGTTTGAAGGAATATAGACTAGCACATAATTTTTTTAAAAACACTGGTCACCAGTAAGTCATTATCCTCTTCTTTCTTTTTAATCCATGTTTTTCCTTGAGATTGTGGGTCTACCAAAAGTGGGTATCTAGCTGATTTCGTGACAATGATACCATTCTGAACTGAGAAATCATCTCCAGGCAGCCCTTGAAGAGTCCACTCACTAATCTGGAGAATACAAAATGAAACAACAACAAAAAAAGAAAGTAGTCTGGAATAAAATCTCACTGCATTATCCTTCAACTATGATTGTTCTAGGAAATAATGGGAACATCAAGCCCAAATGGATACATACCTGAACATCCTGAAAAATGATTAACGCAGATGGAAAAATATTTCCAGGATTTTATTTTTATTGATGTATTTAATGATAAAAAAATGTTTTAAAAGCATAAGAAAGCCAAAAGGCACTTGGACAGCCAAATTAAAAATTGGGTCAATTAAGCGAAAACGGGGCTAAAACAGCTTTTGGGCCTTAATATTTACTGAAGGACACTGGCATCATTCTCTGATTTCTCCTTCATTCATGTTGAATGAAAAGACTTTATGCATTCTTTTTTAAATGTATTTTTTATATGAAATATATTTTTGAAACCAGACTAAGATAATATTGACAGAACCTTAAAAAAGCTAATAACCAAACCCACTGTTTTAGTAGATATCTAAGGGTACTTGAAAGTGCATTATCATACCAGCATTTGTCTAACTGTATGACACTTGTTTATAATATGTAACATTTTTATGCATCTGAACATTGCTCAGCACTCAGATCTTTAGTGGAAATTGCCAAGAACATTAGGAAACCACAGAACTACACTGCACAGCAATACTGGGGATTATAGATCCTTTCTAAGCAAGCATAATGCTGGCTAATAGTCACAGAATATATTAATTGACATTGAAATAAAACCCATGCAGCAGCAAGAACTTACTGTTGGCAGATCTACCAGCATCAAAATCAGGTTCAAATTTTCAGTAAAGGGGATTTTATGGGCTCTCATCTCAGTTTTCCATAAATCTTTAAGCAAAAAATCCCTGAAGTTTTGATTAAAAGGTCCACAGTATGAAAGAAAACCTGTGCAGAGCAGTACATCTCCCACAAGTCTAGAAAAGGAATAAAATAATAATTAAAAGGTGATATAGAATTTCAATTTCTATAGATTTAGACAACCAGCTTCTGAAACACCTGAAGATTTCTGTTCTGAGGAAAATTCAAGGAGGGAACTGTTGCTTTTTGAGAACAACAAATAGTTTCTTTCTGCTTCAAAAAAAATCCTTTTTTCTTTTTTTGGCAAAACTTAAGAGTAGCATAGTATGAAAACATTATATTCAACCCTACAACATAGTAAAGCCCAGATGACTATTCCTTCTTTCATAACTGAAGGAAGAAATCGGTTTATTCTTTAAAAATATGTCTGCAAGACAATATTTATCAAAAGTTACAACCTTAATTCTCTTGGAATGAGCAGACCTCAATAGACATGTAAAATTTCCCTATAGGAAATTCATGGAAACAGAAGCATTCCATACAAGCCCAGTTTAAATTTCCAGGCTCTTCACCTCTAACAACCATTTTGACAGCATTCCTATTTTCTAGACAACTAGAACCTCTAGCTCCTACACTGCTCAACATGTTGTCATTCGGATAGCAACACAATGGAGACTTTCAAGTTTCCAAGTTTATTAGAATACGACCTTCTGTTTCACATGTTTCAACGCACAGACTATAAGGATAAAAGTTATTGTCTGATCTCTAGGGCTCTTTTACTTAAATATGCCATAACTAATATCAAACTATCCAGTATTAAGCTAGGAATTCTTCCTTTTTCCTTCCTAGAGTTAGGCTTAGATCAACTCTACCTCCTGCCTACCTGAAGGTTTCACTTTGCCAGGTAACACTGGAACAAGATGCAGCATTAAGAGGGACAGGAAAAGATGTAATAGAGGCATATAACTGCACTGGAAATAATTCCTTTGGAAATAAATCCCAAAAGCAGAAGTATTAGTCTGAACTTAAATACAAGCAAGCAACACTCAGCTATTCACTTATGTGAGGGTAATCCACATTTCAGGATACTTCACTTAATTGTCTAACTATATAAATATCTCCAGCAGGAAAAAGTACAACTACTAAAGCTACTAAATTGCTTACTAGCTATTCAGGTTTTACACACAATTAGTGTTGTTTTATTTGGGGTTTTGGTTTGTTGTGAGGTTTTTTGTTGTTTTGGGTTTGTTGGTTGGTTGTTTTTTTTTTCTCTGATGAATTTCTTACCTGTTAATCTGAGATTTAAATTCTTTACTTTGCTGAGTCCACCTAACTCTCTCTCCACTTAGTCCATCTATAAGCGTAGAGGCTGCTTGCATCTTTCTTCTGCATGTTTCTGCATCATTCAGTAAAGCCTAAGATTGGAAAAATGTCTTACATAATTTAATAACAGAATGCAAAAAAATAGTTATTTTATCTTTTTTTTCATTCTATTGTATTTATTATGACTATTTATTTGAAAATCACTCTTGAGAACTCTAGGTGCACCTACTGTCTAACATGTTCCTATTCACAAAAAAGAAAGAAATATGAGGGAACATAGATTTAAATATCTTCTTTTTATACCTGAACCTCTTCCATGTCATTCAAGGTAGCAGGTCCTAAATGCCTGTTTGTATCAATTCATGATTACATAACATCATTGTATGGAAACATTTTTTATAAAACTAAAACACTGATCTTACCATTTTCTTCTTCATTGCTGCATCAAACTTTGCATGCACTTCATCCAATTCAGCTTGTTTTTCATTTAAAACTGCCTGAGCCTCTGCTAACTCTGCATTAGCTACTTTCAGGCAGGCTTCCTGTTTTGCCAAGTTAGCCTGCAAAGAGAAGAAATATTAAGACAATAATCATACAAGATCTGAATATAATTTGATGAATTATTTTAAGCCTGGTTAGCTGGTAATCATGAGACAATAATACATAAAATAACTTTCATATTAATATTTACATAAATATTTAAAATATTTAATCTGAATACTGTCACATACTAAAAATATTACTTTTTAATTAAAGAAGAATGTAGTACTCAAGGTTCCTACTATATATTGTCAAATTTATTATTTTAAAAAAAAATTAACATTTGAAGAAACTGGTTAAGGAAGTCAGGTTTCTGATCTGTATGTACATATCAATTAGCCTAGAGGAAAAATCACCCCATATTCTTGCTTAATATATGCTTTATTACTTCTTTTTTATTTGCACATTCTGTAGCAACCAACAATCACAACACCATGATATTGGCCCTTTATTAGCTAACAATATATTTTTTACCCACTAGAAAATCATGGTCCTAAACTCGTGAATCTTCCTGTTGCTCCTAAACTGATATATATGCTGAACACAGGAATTTTTTTTTTTTAAATAATCCACTTGCATTACTGTTACTTTAGTAAGTAGCAGCTCTACCAGTGACAAAAAAATGTGGAGATTTGTAAGTACCATTCAGACACTTTCCCCTTTGACTTTTTTCCTTCTTTTTTTTTCTTTCTTTTGTAAACTGTGCTACACGTAGGGATTAAATACTTCGTTTAGAATCCAAAAAGCAACAATCAATGCCGTTGAGATTCTAAATGATTTTTACATCTAATTTTTTTATTTAAATGTTCACAAATGTCAAAAAGAACACCCACACTAAGTTAAATATGAGTCTTAAAAATGTTTAACTTAGTTTGGTTCACACTATTACAACATGATTTCTTTAATAAAGTGAGCCCTCAGTTTCTCTACAATGCCAGTATTTGGGCAAGATATTAATCCTTTACTTCCACAAAGTTATCCTTTGAAAACAAAGAAGGTAAAACAGCTGCAAACCTCTGTTTGCAAGACTCTTTAGAGAGGGAATAAAGACGCTGGTATAACTTTTTGAAAACAATTATAAGGTAGTTATAATAAATACAAAGACTGAAAACACCATGCACTGCATACAATAAACCAGAGAAAATAAAATTTATTTAGACTAATTATGTGTTCAGTGTTCTGTCTAGAATCAAGACAAGGATATGGGGGTTTTCTGGTTTTTATCATTCTTAACAACTAAAGTCTACAGGCAATTATTTCTGAATAAAGCTATCTAAATACATTTTTAAGATCCTACTACTAAAGTAAATGGAATTGAATTACATAAAAAGAAAACACAAAGCAAGTGATAATGTATTACCTTAAGAGGTAAGACTTCTTCGTTAACAGCATAAAATCTTGCCATGGCTTGTGTCCAAGACAGAAGTCCTGCCACATTACCACACACCTTTTTACCATGCTCTAGTGTATAGTCTTCCATGTTAAAGTAAGGCTGGAGTAATTCTATCGTCTCTTCATTCATTGAGTCCTTAGTAAACTGCTGTAGACTCTGTAAGAATGGGCCACTCATAAACTGCAAAAAAAAGTACAGGATGTTTATAAGCTATTTGCACATTTTGCATTCAAAAGCTTGTTCACAGATGACTATGTTAAAAAATGTTCCTAAAATTCTTCTGAAGTAAGAGGTAATTCATACAGTTAATATTGTAAATATGCTGTTCAGTTGTAACTCCTACATGCCTGGAGTTTTAAGCAGTTACACTCCAATAACTAGGCTTGAAAGTTATTGATGTACTTTTCATCTTCCATATTCCCATGTTGTCACATAAAAAGCATTTGAGAAGCAGCATTTCGTAAAAGAAATTAACTAAGATAAAGCCTCAGAGATACAAATGTAACTTACCTAAAGAATGCCAAGAAAATGGCTTATGCATATATGAAATGTGATCTAAATTCTTCTGGAAAGGGAAATTATTGGTTTTAATTTTTTTTTTTCTAAGAGATAATGAAACACATTAAAGGGAACTCATGGAGTAACTGCTTACCCCATTTTCATAATGTTGGTGGAAAACAAAGTTTTGATGACTTCTTAATTTCTGAAAAAGCTTAAATAAAAAGCAAGAGCTCTATTCATATCCAAAAATACCTTACTTTTTGTTATTTGCATAACAAAAATATTAAGGTAATCCTATTGGCAAATGAATACACTAATAGAGGTAGAATAGAATTTAAGGAATGGCAGGATAAGGTAGGAAATAAGAGTATTCTGAGAGAAGATCAAAGTCCAGAAGGAAGAGATGGCTTGTCAACCAATGAATTTCAGCCACAGATACTGAAATGCAGAATGGGAAAAGCTACTATGTCTCAGTCAGTCAAATAATCTTTCAATCAAGGAGTCTGGGAGGATCAGGAAAGACTGTTTAGATATGGACCTACAAATTCCCAAAGAGGAAGAGGTCTTTTCCAGAATGCCTTTATCTCATGCACGGTTAACAAGAATTGTTATCATTTATTTATTTGCCATCAGGTCATATGCCAGGACCAAGGACAAGGAAAATCTAGGGCCCCTACTGCAAAAGTCTCTAAACAATTCACCTACTACTTGGTATGAAATAAACTCTATTTATATACTATGCCTATCTTAAAACCCTATGTTTGCCTTTTGCAAAATTCTATCCTGTTTTAAGTAAACAACATCATAAATTCTCTGGTATTCAAGTTGTTATTTCTGATGCTTGAGAAACACAGAAAACTCTACTTACTTTTAATGATTCTCCCCATGATGGCTTGCAGCAAGGCTTTTCTGGATCCATGGTAACTGGATCTACTGGCTTTTGGAATAGCAGCAGACAACAGTCCATGACCCTCATAATTAGGTGAGGAGGCTTTGCAAGTTTTCTAACAGTAGCAATATCCGCTGGTTTGATGGTCTAATTGAAGAAAAATGTAACAGAATCCTGCATCAATACCATTATTCTATTTTGCCATTTAATATCTTGATTTTAATGTTTATTTGTCATACTTTTCTCTGAGGTAAATTTGTACTAAGTACATACAAGAAAGTGACTAACAGGGCTTTAATAAATGTCATAGTTTCATGAAAAATAATAATTTTAATTAATATCTATTAGATAAGAATATTTTTCCAATTTTAAAGATATCACTCAAAAATCAAATTTAAATACATGGAACAGCAGGATTAACTCAATGAAGATAGTTATATCATAAAATTGCATAGAAATTAATTAAAAACAGTTTTCTTGGTAAAATACTATTTTGGATTTTTAAGGTTTAAGTGTCATTATTTATTCTAAGATGGTTTTGGTTAGTTTTTTTTGATTTTAATTTATTATAGGGACAAGGTACTACTACTTCATTTTCCAGCATCACTGACACTTTGCTTAGCTTAACAACCAATACAAAAATTATAAATTATTGCAAACTTGAAAACGAACATATTAATTTGTGCCTACAAAACATATGCATGACACTAATTGTCTAGAAGGAGTGGTTACACCACAGGATAATGTGTGAGTCCATATATTTTATAAGGGACTTTTGTGACCATTTTTGGAAGTTTCATTTATCTTATCTAAAAGTCAGTTTAAGAGCAAACAATGCTTCTTTTCTGGTCTTCTCCACTCAGTATTTATTTCTTGTCACATAAATTCTGGTAACTGAATATTAAGTATTAAAAATACAACACATCACTGATTTCTAATTTCAGAGGTTTTTTTCTTTACTTCTTAATTGCTCAGAGCAGAATAATGAAATTATGTAGAATATAGTAATGCCTCCAAATTTCTTAACTTTGATTCTGATTGCCCTGAATCCCTTTTGGTTCTTGTTTCTTTCCAAATTAAACATTTTTTTTGCTGAAGGAAGAGATATCCTCTTAGTCATCTTAAAAGAAAGATATTGCTAATTAAATATGAAAATAAAGCCATTCTTTTAGCACAAGAAGTATTCTCTTGAATTAAAAAGATAAGATATTCTAAAGGCATGTGTAACTTTTGGAAAGATTTACACCTTTGTAATGATCAAGTATTATAGTGGAAGAAGAATAATTACTATAAAATAATCTCCACGTGTTTAAGGCAAAACATGAGCTCCATAAATATTCAAAGCCATGACCACTAACCGTGAAGAGCTGGTGACAGCAGTCAAAACCAAGTGACAACTGCATGATGGTGCCTCTAGCCTTTCTTTCACAGGTGACTGAAATAGTAGTAAACTAATCAAAATGTAAGAATTCTACTCACATTCAGTGCAGCTTCTGCTTCTTCTAATGCTGGTCTAGCAGCCTCCAGTGTAGTCTCTGCTTTCATTTTTTCTACATCAATTTCATCTACGATTTTTTGTGCTTTATCTTTCACACCTTGGACTTCATTTTTTACTTTAGACGCAGCTTCAGCACTTACTGTGACTTCTGCTAGCACCTGGAATTGATAATAAACCATTAAATATATAAAGTAAAATGGTGGAACAAATGTTTATCAGACACAACAGATACGTAGAGGCTGTTATACAGAAATATATAAAGCTAAATCAAGCTATATATGGCATTATATAAATATATTCACAGAATGAAGTTATGCATTTATGCCTGGTTCTTCAGTATATACATATTTTCAAATCTCTTGTGAATGTGTAACATACCATTAGCTTTTTGACCAGTATCAGCTATAGGATCAAGGCAGTCTGTACACATTTACAAGAACATAAATAATGCTCTCAAATACCCATGAAGAAAACAATCACAGATAAAATCCCCAAATCTTTTTTTTTTTTTTGTGAAATTCAATTCTGATTTCTGTAGGATGCAGTACTAAAGGAAAGAAATATATAAAATATGAACAATACTACATGTAGTTTAAATAAATATCTGTTCTCTTATTATTTCTCCATGTCTTTCACTTTTGATGACTCATAAGTAGTGCCCTATTAAAAAAGTTGACAACTAAGAGGCTATGTGAATGGTTGCCAAAGAGCTATTTCAAAATGCAAAGAAAACATAAATTTTAAACAAACTGAACTCTACAAATTCATCTATTACACTCCAGACATATCAGAAGTGTAATTTCATTCCTTTCTGCCATAATTTTCTCTCTCATCAGATTAAAGGCTTTGAAGAATGCAGGCAGCACCATAGCCATCGCTGGCCCAAAGTTTGCTTTCCCATGCATATTAAATATGCACCACCATAGCATTATGGCATCTTTCAGAAAACAGAATGCATATATTAATACATTCTCTAACATACCTTTCCAGTAAGCCGTTTTGGAAACTAGATTTCTACCAGACAACCAAACATGTGAACACACAGACACATTGTTAATGTAAAAGACAAAATAGGAAACTGAACTGTGATGAGCTTTATCTAAAGCAATTTTGAAATGGTAAAGCCCCATTTTGTCTGGCCCCAAGAGTTTTGAGTGAGCGACTTTCGTGAGTTTTAGAGACTTAAACCAAGACAGTTCCTTTTGGTGCCCAACGTGGGGCTTGAAGGGTTGAGATAAAGACAGAATAGCCACTCGTCACAATGTTGATTTATTGGCTCTCAAAGTTGTTGCTCTGGTTCTCACAGGTTCAGCGTATGAGACTTTACTTACAGCCGGTATTTCTTATCTTAACGTTTTTCACATCTGGGTTTTGGGTTAAGGTTCTTGTTACATTGTACTCTATTGAAATGGCTTGCAATACGGGCGAGCTCCAGAAGGGAGGAGGGAAAGCCGCGGCGGGCTCCCGGCGGCCGAAACGGCCCGGGAGAGCTGCCTCCAGGACCGGGACGCCACGAAGGAGGTGGCAGAGGGGGTGAGCCCCGCCGCCGAGCGGGGGGTGGCGGCGGAGAAGCCGAAGCCCCGAGCCCGAGCCGAGCCCCGCGGCTGCTGAGCGGGGGGGGGGCAGGCGGCGACCGAGAGCATTCCCCAGCAGCCGCCCGCAGAGACCCGAGAGCCCGAGCCCCAGGAGGATGCAGGAGACCACGCGGCACTTCCCAGCAAGGCAGAGGAGGAAGATCTGGACTCAGACCAAGAGCAGCTGGTTGTGAGAGAGCCGGCAAGCACAGCAGCTACACCAGCCCCAGGGACAAGTACAGCAGCCTCATTTGAGAGTTCTGAAGGGTCTGAATGGCCTTTGGATGCCCTTGAGACCTGCCTGCTGATTCTGATGGGGATCAGCATGTTGGTATGCATACAGAGTGTGTTTTACCCACAACCATTCTGTCTGGTCCCCAGAGTTAGGCAGAGTGGGGTGTGGGCCTTGTCTGGGGTTGGACTGCAATGTGGGATGACCAAGAGATTTTCCCCAAGGCTGGACAGTCATGAGTGGCAGAGTGTCTGGGAGAGTATGGGCGAGTATCTAGTCCACTGGACCCCTCCAGTGCTTTGGAAGCGTTGGAGATGGAAGGCAGCTGTATGGAGTCCCCAGTGACAAGCGGCTCAATGGAAATGGCTCAGATGGACTTAGATTGGCAACATAAGAGTGAATTATTTTGAGCCTGGTGGGCCTATGACACCTCAGGCCATCAAGGCAGAGATGCAGCATACAGATGGACTCATGATCGAGGGGTAGACTTATAATCGAGGGGTGGACTTAGCAATGGACACTATTGCCCAGATTATTCACAAGTGTGAGCACTGCACACAGCCTCCTCTGCTCTGAAAGACTGTTACAAAAGATGGAGCCTGATATCATGGACTGGATGGACTCAGCAGCTTTGTAGGGATTGGTCCATGCACTAAGGGATGATCTCTCTCCCTCTGTGTGTGTGTGTGGATGTATATGTATACATGTGATGATATATTGAAAATGTGGGATCTGAGCATGGCATGAATAGTATGGAATAAGGGGTGGATTGTCATGGGTTCAGCAGCAGCAGTCATTTTTCTCCTTCTTGGTAGCTGGTGCAGCACTGTGTTTTTGATTTTGGGCCTGGGAGCAGCGCTGATAACACCAGTGTTTTCAGTTACTGCTTGGTAATGTTTTGGTCTGGCCAAGGACTGTCTGAGTCTCATGCTATGCCAGGGAGGAGGGGGACCAGGAGGAAGCAGAGACAGACACCTGACCCAAACTGACCAAAGAGGTTATTCCATACCACAGCACGTCATGTCCAGGATGTGAAAATGGAGAGCAGAGACCCGGAAGGGTGTGGTGGTGGTGGACTGGGGGTGCACGGCATGGTCAGGTTTTTGGTGCTGGGGGGTTCACTGCTGGGTGGTGCACTGGCTGGGTCGGGCTTGGTGAGCAGTTGTATTCTCTTTCTTTGCATTTTTCTTGTATTATTACTGGTGGTAGCAGCAGTGATTTGTGTTATACCTTAGTTACTAAACTGTTCTTATCTCAACCTGTGGAAGTTGCATTATTTTGATTCTCCTCCCCATACCCCCCGGGACTGGGGGTAGAAAGAGAGGTGAGTAAGTGAGTGAGTGAGTGAGTGAGTGAGTAAACTGTGTGGGTGGGGGGCTTAAACCACGACATCATGTTAACTTTCTACCTGCAAATAAGTGCATCTGTACCCTATAATTTAATAAATGTCAACAAAAAAAACATGAAACAAAAAATGCAACCTGATCCTTATAGGTGTGGGTAAGAAATGGGAGTAGAACAAGGAAGGCACTGAATCTCTGAAGTAGTCTTAAAGTGCCTCACTTTGAGAAGCAAAAGCTGAATCAACATGCTAAAAGGACTGAAATCTCATTTTAGACCACTATGCACATTTTTTGATTTGTACAAATTATGAGAAAATTCTGCAATAGCACTTTATCCCACTAAATACCTTAGTGCTAACCTCTGCCTTTTGCTATCTAACACTCAAATACTTACCTCATCTGCCTTAACAGATGCCACAGCTAGTTCCTTCTCCTTAAGTACCAACTCCTTAGAGAGTTTAGCAACAGACTCACTGGCCTCCATCAGCTTAGACAGACCTAGTAAATAAAAGATAAAATTCAGAAAAATTAAACCTGGTTTTTCCCGGTTATATAATACAGTCTAGCTCCATAGCCCAAATGCCTTGCATGTTGTGTTCCCATTTAAATTTGTATAAAGGAGAGAAAGTGGGTGTGAGCAGTCACAGTATCATGTTTGTACCTACTATGCACTTTTCATAGAATCACAGAATCATAGAATAGTTAGGGTTGGAAAGGACCTTAAGATCATCCAGTTCCAACCCCCCTGCCATGGGCAGGGACACCTCCCACTAAACCATGCCACCCAAGGCTCTGTCCAACCTGGCCTTAAACACCACAAGGATGGAGCATTCACAACTTCCCTGGGCAACCCATTCCAGTGCCTCACCACCCTTACAGTAAAGACTTTTGTCATGGGTTCAGCAGCAGCAGTCATTTTTCTCCTTGGTAGCTGGAGCAGCGCTGATAACAGCAGTGTTTTCAGTTACTGCTTAGTAATGTTTTGGTCTGACCAAGGACTTTCTGAGTCTCATGCTCTGCCGGGGAGGAGGGGGGCCGGGAGGAAGCAGAGACAGGACACCTGACCCAGACTGACCAAAGAGCTATTCCATGCCACAGCACGTCATGCCCAGGATGTAAAATACTGGGGGCAGGAACCCGGAAGTTGCTCTCTCTCTCGGCTTGGTCGGGCGGTGAGCAGTTGTATCCTTTTCCCTTGTATTTACCTTGTCATTGTTATTATTGGTGGTAGTAGTAGTGATTTGTATTATATCTCAGTTACTGGACTGTTCTTATCTCAACCCGTGGGAGTTACATTCTTTCGGTTCTTCTCCCCATTCCCCCCCCATCAGAGTGTGTGTGTGGGGGGGGGAGGGGGAAGAGAGGCAGAAGTGAAATTTACAGCTTAAACCACGGCAAGTTTCTTCCTCATATCCAATCTAAACTTCCCCTGTTTAAGTTTGAATCCATTACCCCTTGTCCTCTCACTACAGTCCCTCATGAAGAGTCCCTCCCCAGCATCCCTGTAGGCCCCCCTCAGACACTGGAAGGCTGCTATGAGGTCTCCGCGCAGCCTTCTCTTCTCCAGGATGAACAGACCCAACCTTCTCATCCTGTCTTCATATCAGAGGTGCTCCAGTCCCTGATCATCCTCATGGCCCTCCTCTAGACTTGTTCCAACAGTTCCATGTCCTTTTTATATTGAGGACACCAGAACTGGACACAGTGCTCCAAGTGAGGTCTCACGAGAGCAGAGCAGAGGGGCAGGATCACTTCCCTCGACCTGCTGGTCATGCTCCTTTTGATGCAGCCCAGGATACAGTTGGCTTTCTGGGCTGCAAGCTCACACTGCAGCTGGCTCATGTTCATTTTCTCATCAACCAACACCCCTGAGTCCTTCTCTGCAGGGCTGCTCTGAATCTCTTCCCTGCCCAACCTGGAGCTGTGCCTGGCATTGCCTCCACCCAGGTGGAGGACCTTGCACTTGGCATGGTTAAACTTCATCAGGTTGGCATCAGCCCACCTCATAAGTGTGTCAAGGTCCCTCTGGATGCCATTCCTTCCCTCCAGCGTATCAACCGAACCACACAGCTTGGTGTCATCGGCAAACTTGCTGAGGGCGCGCTCAATCCCACTGTCCATGTCACAGACAAAGACGTTGAAGAAGACCGGTCCCAACACCAATCCCTGAGGGACACCACTCGTTACTGGTCTCCAGCTGGACATTGAGCCATTGAGCACAACCCTTTGCATGCGGCCATCCAGCCAGTTCTTTGTCCACTGAGTGGTCCACCTATCAAATTGATGTCTCTCCAACTTAGAGACAAGGATGTTGTGTGGGACAGTGTCAAACGCTGGATACAAATAATTTCACAAGGTGCAAAATTATTCTAAGGAAGCTTGATTCGTCAAAAGAAAAGTCCACACTTCTTAGGTTTATTTTGTTATAGGTGTAAACAGTAGCTAAAGTTTATAGCTGGAATATTACCCAGAATAAATATATTCTTATGTAAATGCTCCATCCCCGGCGGTATTCAAGGCCAGGTCTGACCGAGTCTTGGGTAATATGGTCTAGTGTGAGGTGACTCTGCCCATGGCAGGGAGGTTGTAACTATATCATGTCAAGGTCCTTTCCAACCCTAAGTATTTACAATTCCATGATTATATAGACTTCATTTTTAAAAAAGAAAGAAAAGTAAAAAAAAAAGTTTAAAAGGTAAAAAAAGGTTAAAAAGGTTAAAAAAAGGTAGAAGTAAAAAAGTAAAAACAAAAGTAAAAATGGTAAGAAAAAAGGAAAAAGAAAAAAGGAAAAAAATTAAAAAAGGGGGTACATCAAGGATATGTTGTGTCATGAAGTCACAGGATTCTCTATTCTGTTAGATTGATATACAAGATCTTTTCCCATAAAGACAACGTTTCCTAAGCTGTTAATATGCCTTTGTAAATTTACAAAAGCATGCCTAAATGCTAACGGAAGAAAACTTAAAATGTACTCTGAAACATTAAGGACAGTAAGAACTAATATAATGCTAAAAATTAGGTAATTTGAAGAAGATATCCAAATTTAGAAGGACATTTCAATTATACTTTTATATATTTCAGATTCTTAGCTAGAAAATTATTACAAGTAACAGCTACTTATTCTACAGCAGAAATCAGAAATAAATCAATTGTGAAGCACTCAGATTTTCAGCAAGAATTTCCATAGACAAGTCCAGAAATAAATTAGTAATTGTGTTTAGAGCTACCTCTCTTTACACTAGTAAATCAAAGCTCTCTCTGGACATTTCAAGTCTATGTCCAAACAGAGCCTTGTGTGACATGGTCTAGTGTGAGGTGTCTCTGCCCATGGCAGGGGGTTGGAATCAGATGATCTTAAGGTCCATTCCAACCCTAACCATTCTGATTCTATGATTTTCTGGCTCTACTTTCTGTTATGACTGCTAATGGGGAACATTAAAGTTTAAAATGAAAAACACTGAGATGAACAATTAAGCTGGCAGTTTCAAGTCATTTTTGTAAGGGAACCATTATAAATTTGTGTTATCTGGAGTGCTTGGAAATGGTCCTTATATGCTACCAGTTTTGGACTGTGATCCAACAGATCTGATTTTAAGCGATCATGGATAAGAAGTCTAATATTAAAAATAAAGATCATTTGAGACCATACATGGAAATACACATTTATCCCTATATTGCTTACCAATTTGCATACGTTCCGCTTGTTCATTAATACTCTCCAACTTTACAGCATAAATTTCTTTGTAGCCATTGATGAAAGAGAGATAGGATTTAGGTGTTACATAGGTTCTTCTTCGAAACCTAGAACAGAGTATATTGGCAACATCAATTTAGTACATATTTTTGATATGTACAGCCATTTCATTAGTTCCTATGAAACAGATTATATAAATCAAGTCTTAAATTCAGACAAAATCAAATGTCTTTGTAATGCAAATCCTTATTTCCAATTACATTGCTTTTATGCATATTATTGAACAGTGGGAATGAAAATTATGACTTTGCAACACAATAGTAATTACTTTTCATGGCCTTTGTGTATCTTGATATAGCAGATCTATTAGCCTTTCAAAGCACTTATTGCTTCATATAACAGAATGAGTTCAAGAAACACTATCAGTAGCAACACTTCTGGGATTAATTATTACCTTTCTATAAAATATTACCTTTGGAAATAATCCTCACAGCTTTCTGAAACTATATCATGAAAGAGTCCCATGGTTTCCACCACTTCTGTTTTAACTGATGCAGAGCAAACCATATTAAATTCTGAAAGAAAGTAACTGGATACAGCTACAAGAGCTTCCCTGGGCCATCGGCTGAACCAGTCCATTGTGCACCCTGATATGAGACCCGGAAATTTCAAAGAACGTGTACGGAACTTCTCACCAACCTAAAGAGAGCAATACTGTCAATTTACAATACGATATTTAATTAGGTTGATCAAAATGTTTAATTCATATAAACAACAAAATAGTCAAAATTCTTATTGCTAATTTTCTTCTTGGAACATCCTGCACAATTTTTGACGTGTTTTGCTAAATTACCAACTTTCAGTATTTTATGAAATTTGAAAAAAACAAGTTAATGAAAAATAGAAATGTTTCTTAAAAATTAAAAAAAATCAATTATTTTAATTTTCATTAAATTCTTGTTGCAAGTAAATTTTTATGTGTCTTTAAATCTCCTTAAAACATAAAGCATGAATAATCCTTAAATCCTTAAAAATACCTTATAGTTTACTAATGGATATAAGACAGATATGAAGAAAAACACTTACTGGAGAAAAGCAGAGGATAACATGCAAGTTCTTCTTCACCCGACTTAAAAAATATTCATAAAGATTATCATAGGTAGGAGGACAACGAGGCATCTCTTTTTTCATCTCAGCTATTAACCCTTGGGTGATTTCATCCATTTCATCCCGAGGAATTAAATTTGAAATCTTTTTATAAAATTAAGATGGATAAGAAAATAAATAACATGGGTGTAATTATTACAGAGCTTATAAATATTTGTCTGTTTACAACTGTACCTCTCTCTGCACATACACTGTTTAGACAGATTAAAAAAACAACTTTATCTATGATTTAGACTTACGTAACACCATAAAAAACTAGCAAGTCTAACCCAGGAAGAGTCCAGATCTTGACTGGCCAGTGAATTTTCATTTAATAAAAGCTACCAAAGTACCCATTACAGCTCCTTATCTTTTCCTGACTTACACCGAAACAGAGATAAAATAATTCCATACCAAGAGCACTCTTTATTTCGAAAGTTGAGATATTTTGGAGTTACCATTACTGATTCTACAATTTATAATCAAAATAAATAGAAATGAACTAGTGGGAGCAAATTTTACCGTTTCCTGCTTCTAAAGTACATTTCCTGCCATATTAAGACTCTTACCTCGCCTGAAGACAGCAGATTATTTATATATTCCAAAAATGACTCCTCTTTTATTTCATTATCAGTGAAAATAAAAGTGATACCTTGCGCTTCCACTCCAGCTGTTCTATATAAAAATTTTAAATCTTCTAAAAGATTGGTTACATTATAGGCTCTAGGAGGAATAATAAACATTACCTGTGAATTCAAAACAACTGGAACTACCCTTATATTTGGATTACAGTTTTATAAAAGATAGTGCAAATATCCTTTGTAAACACACATATTTTGGCTCAGGAATATGTAACACACAGTCCAGCTTTTTCAGCTCAAACTTAATCCAATGTTGTATACCAACCAGATAAGAATTTATTGTTTTCCACATTTTTAAATGGTGACAAAAAGAAGAGGGAAAAAAACAAAACAAACCAAACAAAAAACCCCACAAATAAAGCTGCTAAAACATATGGTTATGACTGTGGAAAGAGAAAGCAATAACATTAATTGGGTTTATATATTTCTTGCATTTCTTACCTGGTTAAGGTGATCTGAAATATATTATAGCCAGCAATTAAGGAGGCCAACCTTGAAAGACTTTGTTTTCCAGAACCACCAACTCCAACAAGTAAAGCATTTCCATATGCTGTCCGAATTATTCGGGAAATCTATATGGGAAAAAATGGAAGAAAAGCTCATTAATAAATTTAAATTAAAATCTTAATTAGAAAATTTAAAATATATTATACTCTACACTTTATTTGCTATAGCACAACATGAAGATTATTAAAAGGTTGCTTGCAGAAAATTTTTCCTCTCAAAAGAGCACATGTACATTCTTTAGGAATTTTGTGTACCTAATGAACAATCTGCACATACATATATATTCATACATATAGGATATTTATAATCAGTTACAAATGGGATTTAAATACATAAAGGGAGGCATTTTGAGCACTATTTTATGTTTCCTGAACATGCTTGAAAACATAAAATAAAAACACATTTTATCTAGATATTCTTCTTAATCTTGCTAACAGAAATGGAGTATCAGAAGCTTTCAAGGTCTTCTGAAACTCACCTGGCATCATGTCCTCGGTTCAGTTGTAACAGTTATTTTTCTCCTTCCTAGTAGCTGGTGCAGTACTGTGTTTTCAACTTTAGTCTGAGAACAATGCTGGTAACACACTGATGTTTTCAGTTGTTGCTAAGTAATGTTTACGCCAATCAAGGACTTTTCAATCTCATGCTTTGCCAGTGAGGAGGGGCGTGGGAAGCCAGGAGGGAGCAGAGACAGGACACCTGACCCAAATTAGCCAAAGGGGTATCCCATACTGCAGCACATCATGCCCAGTATATAAACTGGGGGGAGTTACCCAGAAGGAACAGATCACTGCTCGGGTTGGGCTGGGTACTGGTCAGCAGGTGGTGAACAATTGCATTGTGCATCACTTGTGTTTATTGTTTTCTTTTACTTTTCCCCTTTTAGTTTTATATTCTCTCCCTTTGTTATTTCCCTTATCATTATTATTATTGGTGGTAGTAGGTAGTGGTTTTGTATTATACCTTATTTACTGGACTGTTCTTATCTCAACCTGTGGCATTTATATTCCTTCAATTCTCCTCCCCATCTCTCTGGGAGCAGGGGAGAAAGAAAGGGAGTGAGCAAACAGCTGCATGTTTCTGAGTTACTGGCTGGGCTTAAACCTCAACACATCACATGAACTATATTTAAAAAAAAATATTTTCTTCTGTTTAAATGCAAAGCAAACAATCTTTTATTTCAGTTGAGGTCAACTAAAGAAAAAGCAAACATCTTCTGTTTTGATTTCACTGTGGCTTCTGTGTGTCTTTCAGTGAACATATCACCAAGTTAAAGTAATTCCTTAGATAATTAACACAACTTCTTAAACCTGAGACACAGCACTTCAAACAAATCTCATGCTTAGCCTTCCTCCCCACCCCTCCATGAGTCAGATTCTGACTTTGTATTAATTCTTTCCTTATATATCAGTTTATGACTAGGGGTACAACTGACTGCAAACTGAGACTTTCCTCTACCCTATATACTGATTGATTCTACTGCAGCCCTGATTTATATTTCATGTCTCTTCTCCATTCAGATCCTACTTCATGCTCTTTTGGTCATCTGTCGTGTACAGATACCTCTGAGGTGTTCTCTGAATTCTTGAGGATTAAAAAAATAATTAAATCATTCTATATACAATATATAAATGTGCTGCTTTATCACCTCACCTTTTCTATCAAGGAAAATCTTCATACACCTGAATACACAGAAACCCAAACAAATAAAGAAAGTAACAAACCCCAAACCTTAACAAGATGTGTCATTGCATCCTTAAAAAACACCAAATCAAGAGATGATCCTCTAATAAATTCATTGTATTTTCTCTGATACATTTGCAATTTTTCACAAAGAAATTCAAAGCTTGGAATCTGGAAAAAAAAATAAAAATCAGTAACAATACTAGCGTGTTCCTTCACAGTTTAAAATTGCACTGACATTTTTACACAAACTTGAGTTCGCGTATTTGCCATGCATAATGAGATTATCTTGTTAATTCACTGCAGTGAGTTAGTTGTGTTTAATCAGAATATTTCTGCTAAGGGGGGAAAAAAGGTGCAAGGAGAATAGGAATGAATAAACTACACTTTTATGGGATTAGTAACTTTAATATCACTAAAACAATTTATTGCATACAAACCAGAAAAATCTAGCTATATCTTTACAAAAAACATGATAGGTATTCAACAAAACTTCCTCTAAGATACGAGCTAAGCAATATAACATACTTAATAGTTAAAGTAAAACTTCAGTGTCTAGTATTTTAGGTGTAAAATTAAATACCTTCTCATAAATTTTTGGTGCTTCAAATACAAAATCATCAGGTTCATCACCAGTTGGTTCAGGAATATCCCTTAAAAAATCTACAAAATATGGTTCAGCTTGGAGATCTTCTGTTATGTTTGTATCTACATTTTCCTCAACTGCTTTAATAATAGCTTTGTCAAACCAGGCTGTATCTTCCGGAGTAATAAATCTAAAAATCATAGATCAGTACAGGCAAAAAAAAAAAAAAAAAAAAAAATTGCATAGGAAGAAAGTCAGATCATTACATACAAGAAAAATCCCTTTCTCTGATACATGTATATCAGTGTCTGGCACAGAAAGCAGGCCATGTATGGTGTTTCTCCCAGGGCTTATGGAAATAGCATGAAAATCCTTCAACTTTGCTATAGTGGCCAACTTTCTGGTTGTAGGGGGTTTTGTTGTCATTAAATGATGCATTTTCATACTTTGGAAACACGTTTGTGAAACACCCTTAGCTTGCTTTTGCAGTCTTAAGCATGTTAGTGAATAAATACAAACCCAATATCTGGCGTAATCAATTTCATAGACCAATGTGTCAAATATTGTTTGTAAGGAAAGGATTTCATGTGGGGAGTTGGGTACCTAGCTTAGACCTCACTGGTCTGCAAGTTAACTACAAGCTATGCAAACGCTTGGTGCTTTGGCCACCCTTTGAGATATGCATCCCTTCACAAAATTTCAGATGCTATTGAGGACATCAGGGGATGGACCAGAAAGGAAGGAATGAGTTGGGGAATGGGGGGTTCAAAAAAAATTGTGAAAAAAAGTTTCAGGAACTTTATTCTTCTTGAAGGGTATCTGTGGCTAATCAAGAGAAATCAGCACTGCCACACCCTTCCAAAGAAAAATAGATATTAGGCAACACATACTAGACAATCATCACAAAAATGGATTAGGCAATATTCACAGAAATTAAATGCTTCCATACTCAAAAGCATAATAGTTAAACAAAATACAATTTGACTTCCTGAATTTCACCTAGAACTAGGCAACGACAGACCACTTAATATCTCAGATGAACAAGGCTGAATGATTTCCCAAATAACCTTTACTAAATGACCCTTCCATCTTTCAACCTAAAGCAGAATATCATAATCTAGTTATCAAAGTATTGCCTATGAAAGTGCAATGATATAAGGAATAGTGAAAGGAAGATAGTATATGTCACTACAACCTGACTTAACTCTCGATCCCTCTTACTCCAAAACTTCCAATTAACATAGGGAGAAAAACACTGCAGGGGGCAGAAGAGGCAGAGGGAGTCATGCAGGTTGAAATAAAATGAAGTCTGCAAACACAAATACTAATGACTACATTTTATTGTTTAAACAATTGTATCTGCTTCCCTTGATACTTTCAAGATGGTTTTAATACAGATCAAGATCTTTGGCTATTCTGATTATCTGTGGTTGTGATTATCTGAGAAGCAATCCAGGATGATACTCAGTAGCAACTAGTAAACATAAAAGGCAAGAACCACCTTAACCACAGAAAAAAGGAATGCCAACTGTCACCAATAAGAAATAATTTTCATCTTTACTTTTTTCCTCCAGTGATATAATGCTCATTGAAGGGGAGGATCATCTTCAAGATCATCTTAAGAACCTGAATGTCCATTGGACCCGATGAAATCCATTCACAGGTCCTGGAGGAGCTGGCAAATGAAGTTGCTAAGCCACTGTCTGTCATATTTGAAAAGTCATGGCAGTCAGGTGAAGTTCCCAACAACTTGAAAAAAGGAAATATAACCCCCATTTTCAAGAAGGGGAAAATGGAAAACCTGGGAAAGTAAAGACCAGTCAATCTCACCTCTGTGCCTGGCAAAATCTTGCAGCAGATTCTCCTGGAAAACATGCTGAAGCACATGAAAAACAACAAGGTGCTTGGTGGCAGCCTGCATGGCTTCCCTAAGAGGAAATCATGCCTGACAGATTTGGTGGCCTTCTATGATTTGGCTACAGATCTGATGGAAAGGGGTTACAGCAGTTGATGTCCTCTACCTGGACTTGTGCAAAACATTTGATGTTGTCCCACACAACATCCTTGTCTCTAAACTAGAGAGACTTCAGTTTGATAGATGGACCACTCCGTGGATAAAGAACTGGCTGGGTGTCCACACACAAAGACCTGTGGTCAACAGCTCAAGGTGCAGCTGGAGACCAGTAATGGGTGGCGTCCCCAAGGGGCCAGTGTTGGGACCGGTCTTGCTCAAATTCTTTGTCAGCAACATGGACAGTGGGACTGAGTGCACCCTCAGCAAGTTTGCTGATGACACCAAGCTGTCTGGTTCAGTTGATATGCTGGAGGGAAGGGATGCCATCCAGAGGGACCTTGACACACTTGTGAGGTGGGCTGATGCCAACCTGATGAAGTTTAACCATGCCAAGTGCAAGGTCCTACACCTGGGTTGGAGCAATGCCAGGCACAGCTCCAGGTTGGGCAGGGAAGAGATTCAGAGCAGCCCTGCGGAGAAGGACTCAGGGGTGTTGGTCAATGAGAAACTTCACATGAGCTGGAAGTGCTTGCTCTCAGCCCAGAAAGCCAACCGTATCCTGGACTGCATCAAAAGAAGCATGACCAGCAGGTAGAAGGAGGTGATCCTGCCCCTCTACTCTGCTCTTGTGAGACCTCACTTGGAGTATTGTGTGCAGTTCTGGTGTCCTCAACATAAAAAGGATATGTAGCTGTTCAAGCAAGTCCAGACAATGGCCACTAGAATGATAATGGGGATGGAGCACCTCCCATACACAGACAGGCTGAGAAAGTTGGGGCTGTTCAGCCTGGAGAAGGCTGAAACTGGGAAGTAGAAAATAATACACTCAAGACTATATGACATTTTTGCATCGTGGGGATGATCCTAACTTCAAATTAAAATTAAAATTTTTTCCCCTTTTTATATCAAGAGTTCTCTAGTGCACATATAAATGCATATACATCAATTTCTGGTAATTTGTAAGTTTCTATAATATACAGTAGTTCAGGCATTTAGAAATATCAGCACTGTTAGTAGTGGATTTCCACTGAGAAAGCTTTCTCAGATTATAGAGAAATAAATATTAAAGCCATCAGATAAGCCTGTCCTTCATTTATATATCTTTGACATCTGCTGGATAAGATTTCTTTTTAAATTTCCTGCATGCATCCTCTGAACTCAGCATATGCATTTACAGGGAGAGCAGAAAGTGTGCATGATTTTCAAATTGGAGTTTCTCTGGAATATTGGAACTGGTCATAATAGCAATCTCACTTCCTCGGCTCTTCACTCAAGTTTGTTACTGCACCTTCCTGGGGGAAATGACAAGGCAACTGCCAGCTGATTCAGGGCTTACATGGAAGAAAATGAGTGATTCCATACATACAGGTAGCGATGTTAAACAAAACTGGTTGACAATGGTCTATATTTTGTTTGGAACTGTTTCTAACATTTACCTGAAATGGTAATGAAATTGTAATAGTTGCTTTGTCTATAGTTTCAGCACTCTAACATTCTAAGTACAAAAATATTACTGAATCTTTAATACATACAGCTCATAGCTATATCTTTTGTGAATATTTTTAAGAAGATTTAGAAGAGATCGGCCATTTTTTAATCACAAGCATGAGAAACATTTTCCTGTGAGGAATTCAAAGCAATGTTAAATTATTTTCTGTGTATAAATTTAGGACATTGTACAATCCTCTTTTTTCACAGAAGAACTGGCTGAGTATAGCCAAAGTTAAGTGAAAAAAAATGTGGATTAGAACAAAGAATATATTTTGGAGATGCCCATCCAATTACTGAGTAATCTATCAGTATATAGCACAACATTTCTTGGGATAATGTCACAGTGCGGACTGCACATAAAATAAGACAAAATGTTATATATCAGCCTAATAAGGTTAATCATAATAAGAAATTATACAAATGTATGAGCATAAATGCAGTAAATAGCTAAACCAATTAAATATAGAATTCTATAGTTAATATACCTGTCAGCAATCACTCTGGTACATTCATGTTTAAAAAGTGTTACAAGAACACTGGTGCTGTTGCATTCTTCTGCCTTTATATTTAACATTCCTTGCCAAATTCTAGAAAGGTCTCGAAGGTTGAAGATATAGTGGAATTTAGATGGTGTAGGCAGCATCTTTGCCTAAAGAAAAATATTGCTCATACTCAAAATAGGTAACATTTAGAAGGACTCAAGAATAATATAAAATTATAATTAATATCACACAAAATATAAGAACAAAACTACTAGTTTTCATGCATAATGCTGCGGTCAAACTCTTTCTAAGAAGTCATCAAAAATATCTTATTTGTTTAGAAGCAGGATCTAACACTAAATCTAAAACCCCAACTCTTATGACACATAATTATTTCATATGTTGTTCTGGGCTTTGTAAATTAAAAATTATAATTTATAAAAATTTTCACTCCCTGTTCATTAGCTATAGTGACTAAAACTTTGAGTAACATGAATAAATCTAGATGAATAAATGGTCTGATAGTTTCATTCATCTGTCTTGTATACCAAAATTAGATATTTTCCAGATTGTAGCTCCAAATCTTTTTAGTCCATTTTTCTCCTGGTTTATTGTAATAAAACTTTCCCTGTTATTTATACCTTTGTCCACTGCCACAATATTCTACTTGTTGGGACCAATTTTTCCACCATATCACATACTTCAGGGTTGAAATTTCTACAGGAATGAAAGTATCCACAGCCAATAATACCTGAAAAGATAAAATTCAATATACAAATGATCTCAAGTTGTAGGCTATAATAAGGTAGGTAGTGAGCAAGATATATAAGTACTTATTTAAAACATTAATTTGCTTGTAAATTACAGATGAAATTATTTTGTCTCTACTGTTCATGGCTCTTCTGAACTGGCGTAGACAAAACTGGCAGTAAGTGCTTGCATTTAATAATACACTGTATTGACAAAGTTAACAGAACTGAAAACTTTACCAACAGAGGCCATTTCAGACAGTACAGAGGTAGAATGGTAACCTACATAATAGTAGCAGCGCTCATCTAATTCCAGAACATGCCATTACTTTCTTATTTTCTCGCTTATCCAAAATTAGAAAGAGAAACATTTAAAGGGGTTGATTTCTCCCCCACAGCACTATTTTTGCTGTAATACAGCTTCAGTTGTTTCACAGGAAGTACTCTTGAGTTTACATAGTGAAAGTAGGAAAGAGAACAAATTTTTACACATTTTAAATCATTTATGAAAAAAAAAAAAAAGACAAAAAAGGTATCAAAATAAGGAAGAAGTACCAAAAATTTTGTCAATGGATGCATTGGATGGCAAGGTACAATTGAATACAGAAAACTGTCTTTTTAAACGCTGGGGAATATCATTACGACCTCCTCCAGGATGTATCATTGCAGCTATTAACTGAACATCTACAATTGTAGTGAAGTCTCCAGGTTTATCCAAACTGTACATTCCTTTCATTTCCATCATCTGACGAACGATTTCATTTGTTACCTGTAAGTTTACATGACTTGTACAAATTAGAAATTCAAACAAGAAAAAAAGAAAATCATGTAACTCTACCACCAATCCCTAGAGAGAGGTTTTCACTTTAATCTAAACTCAGATTAAACTTTCAGGCTATACTAGCATCCAATATCAACAGAATGTGTTTGATATTTCTTTAAACTATGTAAAGTTCAGGCAACGAACTGGAAAAAAAAAAGTTCCATGTTTTGCTGCTGGATATTCAGCTCCAGATGTTCAAACTAATGCTTTCCAGTTCTCCCTTGGGCCCCCTTAGAAATGGAACAACTAATTCTTTTCTGAAACAGGAAGCTGTTTATTCTGAAAAGGTTATTGATTCCACATTCCACTCTATAGTACTGGTATGAATCAGGAGGCACCAGAGTTTGCCCCATAGTGACTACTCCAATGATATTCAGCAAACCTTATGTGCTCACATACAAAGCCACAAGACAGGGCACTGGTCACAAACCATCATCCCATTAAAAACATTTCAGCACTGTCTTCAGGCTGTAATGGACGACCTATTGGAGGTCCTTCCATAGGGGAGATCCTTCCTAGTATTGAACACTGCCTTCGCTGGTGAGGGCTTTTCCTCAAAGACAACTCCATATGCTCTAGACTATGGTCAAGCAGCTCAGTGTTGTGGGTTATTCATTGTTCAATTATCTCAATCTCAAGTGAGAGCAAATGATGCAAACCACCACCGAGATACAGCATTTTGGTAGAAGGCACGTTCCACTTCAGACATTGAAAACACATGCCTGGCTTGCATTTTGACAAAAACTGCTTTCTAAAGTGAACAGGAGGAACTGTTGAGTTTACGTAGACTCACTTGTATCCATAATGCCACTTAAATACATGCCAAGTGGAAATTCTTCAGACCTACTAAGGGAAGGAATTGTGAGGTATTTTTGCCTGATTTTGAGTCTGTATAGGCATATGAATGTTACACACCCAAATTGTACATGGGCTTATCAAGAGGCAAAAATCTTTAATCCAATTTTCTAGCCTATGTGTTACCCTTAAATTTGGACATAGTCTTTACTATTTTTTCCAAGGTGTCAAGAGTTACATTTTGTAAAAAGTTTGTTTACTGGTGGTCTCAAATTAATGTCAATCTTGAAATCAACAATATGGTACTTTAGTACAGTGACACTTTTTATTTAGTCTTATAAAAATATGAGAAAGTGGAGATAACGTAATATATGACACCATTATCATACATGTTTATACAGTAAATCTAGTTTACTCTTTTTTTCTTCATCAGTGTACCATATTAGAAAGCATTTCCAATAATTAATACTTAATTATACTGTTGAGGAAGTCCACTGATTCCCATGTATATATAAAAAAAAAGCACCACAATTTGAGAATAAGTCATATTTGATAAAAATATTTTACCTGATCTCCCCATTCATTGATAAATGGCATACTGATATCATCAATAAAAACAGTCATTTTTCTGCCCCCAGGAGGTCCATAAGTACTTCCAACACGTTTGTCCACATAACTCTCTATTGTCCTCTAAAAAGTAAAGAGGATTCTTGTTTTGCATCTAAAGCAACAATATTAAAAATGTATTCCTAAAAAATGTACTACTTATTGATTTCTGCTAAAGCACTTCTCCAATGAGTTCCTCTTTTTGTTAGCAGTTTCATCTTTGATTCATCATTAAGGAATGATGAATTGTCCTGTTCATGACACTTATTCCCACACAATTCCCTGGCCTTAGGACTATGTCTCTGTTACCAGAGAAATTTTTATAATGTTTTCAGATGTGGAAATTATTACTTAATTATCTGCATTGAAGCAGATTATTATCATGAAGTCATCAAACTGAAATGACATTAATTTTGGTATGATGCATTATGTCCATATGAAATACTACATTTTCTTGTGAATTATATTTCGGTCATCAAATACATCAAGACTGATGCAAGAGAAACTGCTAAAAGAAAAGAAAATAGATCAGAAGTTTTGAATTCTGTTGCATTACTACTTTTTTTCCTCTTGCTTCTCAAATCAGTGAGAGTGGGAAGGTAGCACACACAATTTGAGAAATGAAAGATTAATCAAAACTCTATTAATTATGAGCAATAATTAGAATATCAACAAGGACAAATAGCATTTTCATTATTTATAGCATAATTTTTATACATACTGGGCTTATTTAGAAAGGCATTTAACAATCACTCTTCCAAAGGGTAGCTCTTGAGAGGAAAGGAACCTGATATCAGAGTTTTTCATGCACAGTCTTGAAGATTATGATTTGGATTTCCCTAGCTAAGCTCAGTTGTCTTATATTAAACATAAATTTATATATTGCTGTAGAACAGCAAACCACAGATTCTTAGAACAGCAAACCACTTGATTCTTTTCCAGTTATTTTCTACATGTCTTGTAAGCTCAGAAATGCAGCATTTTAACATTTTGGTGTCAATAATCTTTTAAGACTGTTTTTAACTAAATAAGAATCAGGGTGCAATAGACAAGTAAGACATGGATATTTAATTGAAATGTATCCTCAAAATTCTACAGCTCTGCAGTCTTTCAAAGATATCTGGAACATAAACTATGACAGAAAAAAAAATCTTACAAGATGGTAGCAAATATTTTCCCTAGAGAAATCAGTTTTCCATTTTACAAGCATGATATCATCCTATATGAGTAATGTAGCATATGCTGTCACAAAGATCAAAGAGTTAATAGCATTTTTGAAACAGAAAACAGATACAAATTTTGTCCAGTGTTTTTGTCCCATTTTTTTTTCACAAGAGAAAATAATTAGCTGAGTGTTCTACGGTAAACCATGTAGAATATATGTAATGAAAATGAAAAGAAAAAATGAAACTGGTAAGAGAAAGAAAGCAATTACATAAGAAATCAAGAACTTTGTAGCATATCTAACACATCCAAATTTACACAATCTTTCACATATCCTCAGAATGGAGACTGAAAAGACTATTTTGAGTGTGGTTCTTTCAAGTGTTTAGAAGCATTTAAATTGCTTTTCTGCTACATTTGTCTCTTAGAAATCAGCAGTGTGAGCTACGCATTCAGCTAGCTGGAGGAAGAGAAAGAGCTTTTCTTAAGAGGTACTGCGGGGCTGCAGCAGGGACAAGTCATGGTAAGATCTTTTACAGACGCCGTATCAGGGACAAGGAAGCCTGTGTTTTGTTTTCAGGACACTAAAGTTCTAGGGACCTATAATACACTAAGTAAAGGATACTTGCGATAGATATACTGATTGATCAATTAATCTTGAATGCATGAAAGGATGCTTGCCTTATTCTGTCTCGCTTGTTTGATATAAACCATGGCCAGAAATCTTATGCACAACATAAAAGCTGAGCAGATATTCTGTGAGTTTGAAACTATAAAAAATAGATGTTTAAGCCATGATTTTTCACCATTTTCTTAATAACATTTGCATTAGCTTCTTAAAAAGATACTTGACTTTGCGATTGAGTTTGTAACACCTTCTCCATTGAGCATGCTTTTCAATCAAGAAATATCCGAAGATGACTATTTAATCTCACTGGAAGACTGTCAGCATGAAGTCATCGCTCTGAATTGGCAATGAATCCAATTGAACTTAGAGGATCTATAAATTTAAATCTGCTTTTTATTTAAGAAAAATTAACATTACTGGTATAAACTAAAGAATCAAGAAAAAACTGAAGTGTAACAAGAAATTTTCATTAATCTAGAATGAAAAGGAAAGGTCTTCAGTAGTAAATGGATTCTTAGAATTCCATAGTGAAACAGCACAGAGCAATCATGAATATATGTTATCTCTATGTGAGTGACTATATTTTATTCTGATCTACCAGGTTATTTTTAATGGAGTGTTCTGAAGTGTTTAGGTGACTTAGAGGAAAAAGGTCCTCTAGACTTTATTTCGAAATCACTTCTTTTATCATCAGGATTAAGTACACTTTAAATACTTAGCAAGTAAATTATATGCAAAAATTACTTAAAATCTATACTTTTACCTGAAACATAAATGGTTCTGTGGCAGAAGAAAAGTTTAAACTTTTTGACAGATGCTCTTCTGGGTCGTATTTCTTCATATATGCCTTAATCATGACTGTCTTTGCACTCCCCTGTTCTCCTATGAGCAAAACTGCCTGTAACAGATTTTTAAATAGCTAGACAGTATCTAAATATAAAGACCTTGCATGTTTCCACAATTTGCGTGAGATACATCAAAGGCACAGCCACGTTATGGCTTCTGGACAGTTTCATCACATCCAACAGACTTTTTGTCAAAATCCTAGACCTTTACAGAAAAAAGAGTGTCCTGGGCTTGGCCACAGCAGTTATTTCCCTCCTTCTTAGCAGCTGGTGCAGTGGTGCATTTTCTACTTTAGTCTGAGAACAATGCTGATAACACACTGATGTTTTCAGTTGTTGCTAAGTAATGCTTACTCTGATCAAGGACTTTTCAGTCTCATGCTCTGCCAGTGAGGAGGAGCATGGGAAACTGGGAGGAAGGAGAGACAGGACACCTGACCCAAACTAGCCAAATGGGTATTCCATACCACAGCACATGATGGCCAGTATATAAACTGAAGGGAGTTACCTGGAAGGCCCAGATCACTGCTTGGGTCGGGTTGGGTATCTGTTGGCTGGTGATGAGCAATTATATTGTGTATCACTTGTGTTTATTGTTTTCCTTTTCCCCTTTAAGTTTTATATTCTCTCCCCTTGTTATTTCCCTCATCATTATTAGTACTGGTGGTAGCAGCAGTCATTTGTGTTATACCTTAGTTACTGGACTATTCTTATCTCAACCTGTGGGATTTACATTCTTTCGATTCTCTTCCCCATCCCACTGGGAGCAGGGGGAAAAAAGTGGGGGGAGTGAGCAAGTGGCTGCATGTTTCTAAGTTATCAGCTAGGCTTAAACCATGACAAACAAGTTCCAGCACTGACTCATGTGATGGTGGTATTTCTAATACTGTCTCCATGTGATGGTGGTATTTCTAATACTGTCTCCATCTACTAAAAAGGGAGTACACATTGACTTATATTTGACAACCTGACACAAATTTCCATTGGAAGTTGCTAAGGTTATTAAAAGCATTGTACTAAAGCAAAATATGTATTTTTCAGATCTTCAACTGTTTGAAAACAAGCCTATATATATATTTTAATAACTCTTGTTTAATGATGCCTGAGTCAAAAGCCATGATGCCAGATTGGTCCCTATTGGTTATAGCTCTACGAGTAGTGCTTTCTCGGTTTTAATAGTTGCTATTAACTACTGCTGTCCTAATAAGAGAAAAAAAAGTTAGGACATTCATGGTTTTATTGAAGTACCTTGTGAAATTCATTTTCCTCACTTCCTTTTTCCAGAAAGCACAAATCAGAAAAATTAATATGGTGTAAAGACTAAGCACAAGGTTTTATCACTTTTTCTCTGAGAAAGATAATATGTTGTTGGGACTAAACTTTAATGAAAAAAAAAAATTCTAAAAAGGGTATTTGAAACATTTTGCCCAAGCACAGAAGTAACTACAGAGTATTCATGTTAACAAAATCAAAATAGAGCAATATGCAAATAATGATGCACCTGGCAAGCAGTGAGTAGAGACAGAGAAGATGAAGAATGATTGCAACCCCCAGATACATTATAATAGTTTTCTATTTATTTTATATAGTAGGCAGATACTTAAATAACTAATCCTGCACTTACTTTCTGTTGTTTTGCAATTGTGTTTATCAAAAACTGAGTTGTGACATTGTCAACATTTGGAACCAGAATAGATGCATAGTCCGGGATACTATCTGTTGGATAAACATACTCCTGAACTCTTTTACTCCAGTGCTCCCAGTGACCTGAAATGACAAAAAAGAGGCATAAATTTTCTCAAATCTAGATAAACCACATGTAACAAAAGATACACGTAGTCATGACCTTTAAGTAGCTTACAGTCCTACCAAATATATACATATTTTTTACATTTGTATGTAGCTATTAATAAAAAATCCAAAGTATGTTTACCTAGAAAATCATTCTCACACTGCTGGTGAAATATAGAATGTGACAATATGGACTGTGTATGTGTTACACTAAATCAATATTACTGGTCAAAAAATTATGAATTTGAATACATGAAAAATAGATGTATTCATGAGAGAATATACTCTGAAAGAACAGTAAGTTCTTTGTGACAGTGGTTGCATGTATTATTTAAACTATTCATTGCAGAAAACTTTACACTATTCAAAATATTAATAGTTGCAATATTCAAAATAACAGTATTCTTACAGTTTATAAAATATTAAGATTATTTACTATAAAATACAAATAATAATTAAGAGCAATTAAAATCATATTATATTTTTAAACAAAAAATACTAGCTGTGAGGAAATTCAATATAAAATTATATTAATTTAGACTAATACAGCCTAAGCATAAATTATCTAAAACTGTAGGTCGGTTAAATTAATACAAAAGAAATCCATAAGAATTAACTTAAAACCAAAAGAAATAAGAAAATGTTACCAACGAACACATTATCCTTTGTTTCTGACTTCTCACTCCACAGAGCTGCTGCATATAGAATTTGTGTTAGCACTACACTGCCATCAAAAAGCTCTGTTCATATCACTCTATACGGACTATTAGGAATAATTTTAAGTTTCAAAGAAGCCATACTCAGTTTTAAAATGCCATTATAAAAAAGGACGTTAATGCTTTTTCTTACCATGACCAGAAACATAAAAGTCATACATCGTTTGACTGGTACCAGGCGAGATTTCTGGTAAGTCTAATTTGTAATCATGAGCTCTAATGTAGGTTTCAAGTTTATTTCTACTTTCCAACTCCAGAAGGGCACCTAAACTCCACATTATTGCAAAGCAGAACAATTTATGCAGATGAGATGTAGCTGATAAACCACCTTCTTCCTTTGATGGAATCAAACCCTCCAGAAGATTAATAGACTGAAAAGATTTTAAAATACTATACATTAAGAAAATATCACATAATCACCTTTTTTTTATACATATATGCACATGCATTACTTACATGTATTCAAACTTTAAATCATAATCTGAATACAGGTTACTGAAGACTAAAATAAAATTTAGAATGACAAACACAAGAAAATGGATGCAAGATATCTATACGAAACTGGATAAATTTTTCAAAACTACTTAAGCAATCTGATCAACTGTCCTTTTAAATTATGCCTATACAAAAATGTAATTTAAGAGCTAGGATAACAGAACAGCTTTTTAAGGCATTCTATAATATCTAGTGAGATATTCACAACTCTAAAAGCAGGTGGGGCCTAGCCACTTCCATCTTTAAGCATGGAAGAATTCTCATCATCTGTCTGATGTATTTATTTCAATTCTGGTCAGTTAATGCATGTAGCACATTAAATTCTATTTTGTGCTTTAAAAACTAGATTTAAATATACTATTTTATTACTGATTCGCTCTGTTTGTAATAAACTGTATTGCAGAAATCCAGTAACTTGCTATTGACAATTTGGTGATATTACTCATTGTCATGGTTTACACCCAGCGGTAACTCAGAACCAAGCAGCCGCTAGCTCATTCTCCACCCCTTCCTCCGCCCTCTCCCAGAGGGATGGGCAGGAGAATCGAAAGAATCTAACTCCCATGGGTTGAGATAAGAGCAGTCCAGTAACTAAGGTATAACACAAATCACTGCTGCTACCACCGCTAATAATGATGATAAGGGAAATAACAAGGGGAGAGAATATAACCGCTCACCACCTGCTGACCGATACCCAGCCTGACCGAGCAGTGATCTACCCTTCCAGGTAACTGCCCCCAGTTTATATACTGGGCATGATGTGCCGTGGTATGGAATACCTCTTTGGTTAGTTTCGGTCAGGTGTCCTGCCTCTGCTTTCTCCCACTTCCCCTCCTCCTTGGCAGAGCATGAGACTCAGAAAGTCCTTGATCAGAGTAAACATTACTGACCAACAGCTAAAAACATCGGTGTTACCAGCACTGTTCCCAGGCTGAAAGTCAAAAAGACATCACTGTACCAGCTACTAAGAAGGAGAAAATGACTGCTACTGCTGAACCCAGGACACTCATGAAGCCAGATATTTGACTGTCTTACATAACATCACTCATATTCTCTTTCTATATGAGGCAGTGTCAAACACAGTGTTTAGAAATATGTCTTTTTAATAGTGAAGAACATGTGCAATCATCCTGAAATTAGTATTCTTTATGTTGTCTTGCATCTCATGCTTGTAGTGGGAAGTAATGCAGTAACGTATATTTTAATGCAGCCAATAGGACATAAATATTTTGATTTTTTGATTACTTTTGATTACTTCAGAATTCAGTTAAAAAAATGATTAGACAGCATTAATTACAATTCATAATGTTACAATATAATGTCAATTATTTTCTTTGGAAGAGAATTGATGTATTTAATTATTTCCAGGACAGGCTGTGTCACAGTTTATCTAAATAAAATCTTTTTGTTCCTGCAAATACAAGCTCAAGTTTAACATTTCCCATAGAATGGTGTTCTTTGTCTTGGCAATATTCTGTAACAAGTTTTTGAAGAACGAGAACAGAAAAAAAAATGAAATGAGTAATAAACCATGAAAATGTTTGCAGCAAATCAGATGAAAACTTCAGTTTGTCCAGCATCTAATCTGCAATAGTGAGCAAAAGTGAATACTTAGAGAAGAGTAAAAAAAAGAAAAAACTCTTGGCATATGGTGGTACTAGGGGTGGTACTTTCTGCAGGTACTTTTTTCATGTTGGACCTTTCTGAACCAAATACCCTTTTTCTCGGTTTAGGAATCCTCTAAGAATTTTTTCACTCTGAGAAAACCAAGACTAATCTGGAACCAACACAGACTTCTATTGTCTATAACACCCTTTGGTAAGATGTTCCATAGGTCTGCCATCCATGGCATTGCACAGTTTTTTTTTCAGCTGTGTGAATCTCTCCACGCTTATCTTCACTGATTTTCATTAGCTATTTTATTACCTATTACATTCAGTCTTGTAAAGTCTGTCTACAGTTGTTCATGGTTAGCTCTTTTGTCGTTACTATCCTGAGTAATTTAGTAGCATCAGTAGACTTCACCTAAAACTTTTCCGAATTGCTTATGAAAATTTTAAACAGCATTGTCCCAGCAAGGGCACCTAAAGGAGCAGTGGTAGCCTCTGTCTCTTCTAACAACTGATATGCAAATCATACCCTTCCTACCTTCTAATTATATATCTAGAAATGAACCTCCTATCTTCTGCTATGACTGCTTAGCTTCCGTGTAAATCCCTGGTAAAAAACTTTGGCAAACACCTTTGTTTCTTCATGCAGACCATGTCAACCAGATGTCCTTTAGCTACAAGGTTATTAACTTTTCCAATAGGCTTACAAGGCAAGATAACCCTAAACAGAAGTTCTGTTGAATCTCTTGAAGCAAATTACATCCATCTACCTAATGGGGTGGTCCAGACAATAGTAAACAATTAGAAAGTCAGAGGAAATTACAAGGAGGAAAGCAAAGGTGAGATCATTTTTTATATAAAATCATTGCCAAGCTGCTGTAGATACAAAAAACAGATGAAATTGTGAATGCTAACAAATAGCAGATATTTGGGTATGTGTGCACGTTTGGGTGAATATTCAAACCTGAACTTTAGCACTCAAGTACAAGTCTGCTCTCTGCTCGACACAACTGGTTTGAGGTTGTTGTAAATTCTGAAAATGTCTGAGCTAAACAAAAGCAGCACATCTCGAGTCCCTCAATAAAGAGATGTAAGACAGAGCCCTCAGTCAGGAGGCTGGAAAGATACAGTGCTTCTTCATGTAGAGTATTTGAGCAAAACTGGAATCTTAGGGTGGTCCTGGGTTCAGCAGTAGCAGTCATTTTTCTCCCTCTTAGTAGCTGGTGCAGTGCTGTGGCTTTGACTTTCAGCCTGGGAACAGCGCTGATAACACCGATGTTTTCAGTTGTTGCTAATGTTTACTCTGAGCAAGGAATTTCTGAGTCTCATGCTCTGCCAGGGAGGAGGGAAAGCCGGGAGGAAGCAGAGACAGGACACCTGACCCAAACTGACCAAAGAGGTATTCCATACCACAGCACGTCATGGCCAGTATATAAACTGGGCGGAGTTAAAGGGAAAGCCCAGATTGCTGCTCAGTCTTGGCTGGGTATCGGTCAGCGGATGGTGAGCGGTCGTATTCTCTTCCCTTGTTATTTCCCTTATCATTGTTATTATTGGTGGTAGCAGCAGTGGTTTGCGTTATACCTTAGTTACTGGACTGTTCTTATCTCAACCCATGGGAGTTAGATTCTTTCAATTCTCCTCCCCATCTCTTTGGGAGCAGGGGGAGGAAGGCAGGGCATGGTGGGGGCAAGTAAATGAGTGGCTGTGTGGTTGTGAGTTACCAGCTGGGCTTAAACTATGACAAACAAGTTCTGGAAAGAAGAGATTGCGTGGAAAAAAGGGTTCCGGAAAGAAGTGGTCTTAGGGAAAAAAAAAAAAAAGGCCCCTAAAAGAAGGAAGTGAAGATCCTAGCTAGAGGAAAGATCCTGAAAATGGGGTAAGATCCTGGAGATCAGGGAGATGCATGTAGACAAATGCTAAATGATTCCAAGAAACCTTATCAAGTAATGCCCAATCCTGGCAGCTGTAAGAAGCTGAACAGCACAGAAACAAACACATCTTTTTGCCCTATCTTCCCACACAGAGAAATACATGCTGGGAAGAGAAATCAAGACTACATGAAAGTAACACTGGAGGAGGGAAGCAAGTGAGGAACTGAATCTGTGAAATGATGAAGTACAGTAAAAGCTCTGGTCTCACTGGCTTTTTGTTAAACCTCAGCATGGAGATCCACTAAGAGGTAATTACTCTGTCACACCTGTGACAGAATCTTATTAGTGATTCTCATTCATGGAAAGAAAGACTCAATACAGATTAAATCAGGTAAATACTTCCCAGACCAAGCAGTATGAGTAGAACACTCATTTGCTCACACTTCCTAACAAGCCCTCCTCAGAAATAACATAGAAAGCCATACGTCCCAATAAAAGTTTTCCATGAAGACATCAATTCAGCCAGAGGTTTCACACATAGCAAATGTAGAAAAAAAAAATATTACCTTTCTAAAAAAAATTTTGTGTATAGCATGTCCATCTTGTTTATCATCATAAATTGGCAAGTTACACAGTTCTTGCTTGTGTATTTCAATTCTATAGATGTCTTAATTCCATTTAGTACTGCGCACTTAACTTCACAGCATTTACTGTGGCTATTAATTTGCAGCAAAATATTCAAGCTCTTGAAAATCTGAAGCTAAATCCCTAATGAACAGTAAATAGATACTGGGTGCAAATTGACTAGTTTAATATTAAACTGAGGTGTTATCCAAAACATTATCTTGTCTAGCCTCTTATTCAATATAAAACTGAAATTACATGGACAAATGGAAAGTCTGGAGACTTAGAATCCACAGATGACAACAGACTCATAAACAAATCAGCTGGAGCACTGTAGTGTAGGACTGACAGTCTTGCAAAATCTGCCAAAGACATAATTCTATTATTAAGACATCACTGATAAAGATTGGACTTCATTCATGGTAGAATTCCAACTGATAGGAAGGGACAGGCACATTGACCTTGACAGAGTTGGCTGACACAAACACAGCTACTACATTTGAGGATAAAAAGATAATTAGAATGATTCTTCTCTCTGCTGACACTACCCATAGGGTTAGATTGACTCTCACCACAGTTTCCTTGGTATTAAAAGAATCTCAATAAGACCACTAGCTTATTAATTATACGCTTCTGAACTTTCTGAAGCCTGTAAATACCAGTGAACAGAAGACTAACCTACATATGAAGCAATAAAGATAAGTAAAACTTTCTTTTGCACATCTGCAACAGTTCCTCTTATATTGCCTGAGGAACAAATACTGAGTTTGAGGTTTTCTTTATCAGGAAACAATCTTTTCAAATTAAATTTTATTGCTATCAAATGTTCTCTTTGCTATTTCTGGATGCTTACTATAGTCAGTCAACTCATACAGGCTTACACAGTATCTGCTTTACCTGCATAATGTAGTTACATTCCAGAAGCTCCATTTTTGGATTAAGGTTTAGTTTCATGTATGTATACACTGGTTCAAAGACTCTGTCATACAAACTTTGTAAAACTTCATTTTCTTGAGAAGAACGTTTTTTCAGCCATGCCTATAAAACATCCACATTACATTTCTGTATAAAATGTGTAACATGGTAAAGTTAGGAGGAGCCAGCAATTACAATCTTACTTGCAATATTGGTCTCCAGCTGAGAGCAGAAGAACTGATATAGACCATACCCATTCGAGAAACTGTTGCTGGAGAGGCATTCTCAATGTTGTGAACCTCAAATAACAGTTTACATGTAGGAGACATAGGAATTCGATCTCCATTTGCTAGAGTCAGGGTCTTGTTATCATCCAAAACTGAATTTAGATTCTCAATCCAGATTGCATCTACAGGACCATCTAAAATCAGAAACACATTTTCACCTGGAAAAATAATTAAAAGAGATATAGTTCATATCACTGCACTGAAAGAGCAAGAAAATAAATTTACAAAAGATGGTCTAGAGCTTGGGTAATACATAAAAATGTATTTAATTTATTGTAATTTCTGATATGTCCAGAGATGATCATCACTGTATAAATGGCATACTTAGTTAATGAACTATTTTTGAAACAATCAGTAGCAAATGAGGGCACAAGTATATCTTTATAATGTTCAGTAACTGTGGTGAGATTACCTTGGCTGGATACCAGACAGACACTGTGCCACTCTCACCCTCCCTATCCTCAACAGGGTAGAGGGAGAAAATAAGGTAAAAATGTTAGTGTGTTGAGGTAACAACAAGGAGATCACTTAACTACTGTTATGGGCAAAACAGACTTGACTTGGGGAAAACTAATTTATTGCAAATTACAGACTCAGATGATGAGAAACAAAGACAAAAACCTAAACTACATTCTCCTTACCCACTTTTATTTCTCTAGACTCAACTTCTTCCTTCCAAACTTTTGTGACACCAACCTAACCTAATTTTTCCTCCCCCTGCTTCCCCACCATTCCTAAGAGGCACAAGGCGGATGGAAAATTTAGCATTTTGTTGCTAAAAGGAGGGTTCTTTGGGCAATTAAAAAAAGGCACTGAATATTCACAGATCCCATTTAAGTTAAGGAAAGCTATCACTCACCAATTCTGAAGATCTTCTTGTTTCATTTTTTCTTTTATTTTGAAACATAAATACAGTTTAAAATGTAATTCTAAATTTTAAATTTTTGGCAATCAAATTTTAAAATTCTCTCTTTATCTTCAATGTAGAAATTTTCCAGTAGAGAAAGTACAGACCTTTTAATTGAGAAAATTCAGCTTTCTTTTACAAAGAACCTCGTTCTAGGAAGGTTCTCTAGAATTCCCTTTCTTTAATATATATTTTTTTTTTCAGATATAAATGAATCACTGTGAATAGGAATTTCAGTATTCCAATCCTAAAATACTAAAATATAAATATGGGTAATCAACAGATGAAAAACTATGGAAAAGACATGATCTTAAAGCTAGTACAATTAGTACAAGTAAATCTAATCTATAATTTATCAAATTTCCAAATAACACATCTGCACAGTAGAGCTGAAGTAGCAAAGAAATTAGCACCATTTTTATGCAGATATATTACTTTTCTTGAGAAGTGAACTGCATATTGATCTATGTTCTCTATAGTTTCCCCCAAGAGGGAACATTACCACATTTGCAAATTCAAGATGCTTTTTCAGCAGAGCATTCAGGAAGTATTTTTATGATGCCACACACAAAGTGATTACATACCCTTTTTAGCTTTCAGTGTTTTCCTCCACAATGTAGAAAAGATTCCATCTGTCCAATCATTAGTTGCAGCATCTAGTTTTCCAAACATTTGAGAAGCCGTTATAGCTTTGGGGTTCATGCGCATTTCTCTATGAGGCTGGCCACATTCTGTCAACGCTTTCATTAATATAGTTATGACCGTTGTTTTTCCAGATCCACTTGGTCCAAGTGTCATCAACCCATGGCGTACTACAGAAGTTTCATACAACTATATAAAAAAAAAATAAAAAAATAAGGAATACATGCTTTTGAAAGATTTTTGCTTCTTTTTAACAGTCAGTGATTATAAATTTGTTAAAACATACGAATGACATGCTCAGAATTGAAATCACCAGGCATTTAGGGATTTTGAGTGTTTTGTGGAATAGTACACAATATTTTAATCTAAGCACCAAGGAAATATGCTGCAAAAGAGTTTAAAAAACCAAATATTGCCTGAATTTTTTAAAGAAACCGAAAATAGTTTCACCCGATTTTAAAAAGTATTTTCTATATTATTCAAAAGGAAAAATGAATAGTAGCAAAACACTAATTCACCAGAAGAATGACTAAACACTAGACTACTAAAATAGCTGAGTACATTAAATAAACATAGGGGCCACACATCCCCCAGGATTGCAGATGGGTTTAGGTTCAGGAAAGCTCTTTACTGCACTTCCTATTTTTCTTTTAAGGTTAGCTTTAGGCTTGCTATGGAAGTGGCAGAGTCTGCGTACACAAGTAGCAACTGAAAGGAACATAAGAGTGATAGGTCTCCTAAGTGACACAACCTTACAAGGAGAAGCATATTTAGCTCCTTCCTCTGCAACTTGAATAAAGGCCTGCATCAGTCCAGAAAGAAGATCTACAGGCACAGCAAATCTAAACTAAGATCAAGTGAACCATGAACTTGAAAATTTCAAACTTCTTATTCCCAGTGGAAATTGAAATTTGTTAAGGTACAAGCAATCCTCCTATAAGCAGTTTGGCAACCAGAAATATTGAACCGTGAATAAAATAGTGAACATGATTTTAAGCAAGATGGTCAAAAGCATTTTCTCCCATACAAAAATTCTGCTGGTCATCACTGTGAAGATGTGTGAGGGACAATATAGATCCAGCCTGCACAATATGGAACAAAATCTTATATAAATTAGGTGGAGTTTGAGCAAAGCCATAAATATACCTCTGGTTTGATGACAGAGACATGATATTTTAGTTGTTGTAAAGTAACATAAGACAGAATGTTATACTTTGTGGAATACTCTAATGCACTGTTTCTTTTTGCTCTCATTCAACAGATTACCACTTCTGTTTTTTCTTTTTTAAGATAGACAAGTTTGGATATTTTCAGAAATAAGCATAAAAGTCAGTGTGCCTTTCTTGATTGATGCCTAGCTTTTTTTAAGATACTTCATAAGAGGCAATGATGTAATTTCTAATTTAAGACTGCACAGCCAATGAACAAGCCTAACACTTCAAGGACTTTAGTTTCCGATAATCTCTATTCTGATGTTGTGCTCAAGGAAAACATATTTCCATAGGTAAAATATCCTTAAATGTTGGTTGCTATACCCTCAACTTGACAATCAGCAAAATTACAAATATACGCTTCTAGAGAGATTCAGTTTTCAGCCATTAGGAATGGCAAGTGTTATTAGCCTTCACCTTTAACAGTGTTTAACAATTATTCAAAAAGTAGGGATAAGCAAAATAGGAAAATTAGAACCCAGCATAATTCTTTTCTGGCTGACAAATTTTACAAAGCAAAATTCAGTTTCACCAATTAAGGGAATTAAAAAAGAATTAATCAATTTCACTAATAAAAATTGAGCTGCAAGCTCAATCTTAATGAATAATACAGCTAATATATCAAAAGAAGGTAACTTTTTTGTTTTATGCAAACAACATTGTAACAACTTTCTGCTACACATTCATTCAGATTCTGTGTATTTTCTGACTCATTTTTACTAGAACTCTTGCATGAAGGTAACAGAGGGATACATATTCCATGTAGGTCAGGTTTTCCCACAGTATTCAGGGGGCCATGCACTTCAGAAAGATGCTAGCTTTGAACACTACAAATTGACAGTAGGTGGGTTTGCTCACATCATTGTAGTCTAGAAAGCTTTTAAATCTCTTTATAGCTTAAATCTTCAATCACACACATCCTTGAGAGAAGCAATTCCCGGTGTATGGCAGTGCCATTCTTGTTACTGACACTATCTTTTTGTTCTTTCATTTTACAGTGCCTACATGCATGTTTACTTGCATGCTTAGCCTTGTTATAGGTTTCCATAAGCTTGCCATAGCATATGCTAAGACATATATGCTCTATACATCCTTATACTTTAACTCTTTCAACTCAATACAGGTAAGCTGGATGATTATCCAACCAGTGTATAGGTTCTCAAAACTTATATGAAAAAAAATGAAAAAATGAAAACAATTAATTATGTCTGCTCAAACCCATCATGAGGACTCTTCATTAGAGAAACATATTTAAGTCATAAATACATACCCATTACATTTCTCTTTGCCCTTATAAAGTTGTTCTAGCTCTTTCCTCCCACTTAGTAGGAGTTGTGCCAAGGCTGTGTTTCTTCTCACTCTTTATTTATTGCTTTGACCTTCAGAATGCCTCCCAATCCATAGCCTAAGAAACTCATGTTAGAGAACCATGTAGGTGCTTTGCTGCTTCATTTAGATAACCTAAATGCACTTGGAAGTGCATCACCATATCTGGAAAAGGCTGGGTTAACAGCATGTTTTAAGGTTTGGGTTTTCTTTTGGGATTTTGTGGGTTGGGTTTGCTTGTTTGTTTTCTTGTTTGGTTTTGTTTGTTTGTTTTATTTGTGGTTTTTCTTTGCTTGGGTATTTTTTATTTGTTTTGGTCTTTTGTTTGCTTGCTTGGTTGTTGGGTTTTTTTCCCCCCTTTCTTCTTCTGTATTATTTAAAGAAGTAAAAACTTAAGCCCTTGGATTGTTCTTCCTTAATGTGGTGTAAACACAACCCTTGGGTTTTTTCCCATATTGGAAGCACAGGCCCTTGAGTGAAACAGTGGTTTAACTACTAACACAGTGTTCTGACTCCTGATTGTTAAAATGTTTTGGAAAAAAAGTTTTACCTGAATAAGTTTAAGATTCCACGGTGGATGGTTAATCAATCCTGCCTCTTCAACCTGATTAGCCACTGCCGCCTGAAGCTCAACATAGGTACTACTGTCCAACTGTAAGCCCGGAAAGAGATCACTGATAAGACTGAGAAACAAAGGCTCATCTTCATCTACCTGAAAGAAACAAAAAAAGTGAAGTAAGTGCACAAAGCATGGTCATCAAAGAACGTTTTCAAACCAAAATTAACCTCCGTTTTAAAATACTAAAGAGTAGGGTTTTATTTTCTAAATACAGAAGCTTACATTCATAAACACAGCCAGACACAGGTCACTATAAAAACAGCATTTTGAAAATGTCACACATATCCCATGTGAGAAATATATTTAAAATGGAAAGAAATTTCCCACTGAGAAGACGCTGGAATCCATTTCTAAAAAAGGTCTGTAAAACATTACAGCATGTATTGGAAAGAACATCCTACTTGGAAAGAAATATTTAAAAGTCTAATTTATTAGATACTCAAATTATTCAGTTTACATATAGTACAGTAGTCAGTCTGTACAAAAGTTATTATATAAAATAGGACACTCATAACTAAGCCATTATTAACCTATTTGAACCTTTGCACCCTGAGCACTGTTTACAAGTCTAATAAATTCCCATTGCTGTTTAATGATAATGATTACGTTGCCATTTCTAAAGAAAAGGATGTTTGAGATTTTTTTGTATTCTTTTATGAAACTCCATGAAATAGTCTACATGTTAGTTAAATATTAAATTAGACTCTTACCAGCTTAGAAAGATTCATATCTCTTAGCCCTCTCATAACAATACTTAGTTCACTTTCATTTGGCCTGGCCCTCTTTTGAGCTCCAAGAATCCTCAGTACTGAAAGGACATTCCTCAGACCAAAGTCATAATGGACCTAGAGGGTGGGAAAAGGCTTACTGTTGCTATTGTTTAGGAATTATTCTATGAAAACTAGTGAAAGATAGGTTATTTTCAAGAAAGGGAGGGCAGATAAGGGCTTTCATTTCCAGTTTAAATTTAATTGTCTTCACCATTTATAATGCCACATAAGATTTTTTTTGCAGCATGTATTTAGAACCCTGTATAGCAGGGTTCCAAGAAAAATAATGGTTCTACTCCATTGGAATTTCCAACAAAGGCATTTTAAAGCTGAGACTTCATATTTAAGCAGTGCTTTGGGAAGAAGGGCAACTTAAATCAAACTTGAGACATTCCTCCTGTGGTTTCCAATTTCCAACTACTTTTTAAGCCATAGATAATTCTTACAGGAAAACTAAATTACCCAGTTAATTTCTAACTGACTGTCATGTTTAGGCAGAGACCCTCATGCAATTACAATACAAGCAATCATTCCTTAACAAATAAATGTTTGGACGTGACTACACATACACAAATTATCATGGTTATTTATTCCAAAATTTTAGAGATATTTGTTCAAATTATATTTAAACTACTTCAATATTTTGTAAAAAACATAAAAAACAAGCTGCACAACCAAAAACCTAAGGGATGGTATTGTGTAAATACGAAGACAAAGATGAAGGGAATACATAACACTACCTGCTTAGTGAGCTGCTCCTCGCAAAGTTTATAAAGAACAAAGAATTTCTGAGACAGGACCACATTATCAATAAATCCATAGCTTGCTAGCTTAACTCTTATAATTATCTGAAATACATTTTTTTGGAAATTTCATTAGTTTTTTTGAAGATAGGTGAAAAAGTAAAATACATTTTTTTCCTTCAGTTCAGTCAGTAACCTGTCTATCTGGAACCATCATAGCAACACTTCTAAACTGCATTTTGAGATTTTCTGGTAGTTCTTGACGTCCAGCATACCCAGGATTCTGTGTAACAAAACATAATGCATTATTTACAAAAGTCAAAATAATATCCTTTTAATAAAAGTTCAATAAAAATAAATTTATGTATAAATACCTAGATTTCTTCAGAGTTATAACTCTTGTATACTAATGGTTAAAATGTGAAGAAAAATGTTCAACCATAACTATGAATTTAATAACCTATTCATAATTGTCAGAGTAGTAACTTAATTTCTTTATCCTAATAAGCCTGCAATCAGAATTTTAAAATGTCATGGAATACAATCTAGTTGCTTAATTTCTTCTAGTGCATTCCCAATGCAAATAAAGTTTTCATCACCATTTTGCAGAAGAGGTAGGTTTTGTAACATATTAAAAATTCAGTGTCCAGCAAGAGCCAAAATACAGTAATAACAACAATAATATTAGAATGCCTTTCTCTATTTCTTGTACCTAAAAGGCTTACCTTAAAGTACAAAAGTACAGTAAAAATAACAGTCAAAATTAAAACAAGAGAGTTTGACTAATAGAAGATTTCTAGAAAATTGCTGCAAATATGGGAAATAATTCTGAAATCAAACAACTGATGTTTCAGAAATTAGAAGTAGTCAAAAGACATTTATGACCTCTGCAGTTGTTCTCCTGCACTTGAACATACAGATGACGGTTTTAATTTTGCATAAATCATCTTGGATTGCCATGTGTCTTGGCATTATGAAACACACTACAAAATTCCCTGCCCCTGAGATTATAGGAATTAGTGCTATGAAGCCTTAGGAACCCTAGGCAACAAGACAGCATTAACTCTGAAAGTTAATATTCCAAATCCAGGACTTGTGTTTCTCCCATGGATAACGGTTGTTAATGGCCAGTGCACTGCCTTGCATATCTTTTTTGTACAGATTATCCATTCATTTATGGAACCTAACTTTGATGCATATGTACTGCAAGTTTTTTTTCCACAAGTAGTCATTATAAGAAAGATAACAATGTATCTCAAATACCACCCGTAAGAACTTCAAGAGATAAGAAGCACAGTTCTGTCTTAATGCCTGCTCCGATTCCAGATTTGACACACAAAGCAGAATGGGCCTCTTTGCCACAGAAAGCCAAAAGTAGACATCCAGCATCATATTTACCAGTTTAGAAACATACTGTATCAACAAATAAAAGAATCTGATAATTTTCTGCACAGGTTTTGAAAAGACCTGCTGTCACCACAGTGCAAGGAGAGTGATTTATTCCAGAATCATCATACTTGGTCTTCTGTAAATCAGCTTGAAGAATTCTTTTTCTATATCCATGTAAAGCACTCATTAGACAAGACATATGCCCTTGTAAAATATCTTCCCCATATCTCCTGCTTTAAGTGACTATTCAGGGTTGTTTGGTTTTGTTGTTTGTTTTTTTTTTTATTCCTACGGTATCTTTCTCACTAATACTGTTGAAGCATTTCAAGCTAAGGTATTAAAGCATATTAGTGTTTCAGTCCTCTCAGTGTGCACAGAGAATTCTTGAAGTTTGGCCAAACTCTTAGTTTATCTAACGAATTGCAATACAATAATGAAAGGACATAATTATGAACTTTTCCAGTAATCTTAAAGTAAAAATGAAAACATGCAGCTCACGAATACTCAGATTATTTATGTTCCAGTAGTTTAGTATAATTCTATAGCAACAGCATCACTTAATAAAATCAGTTATTTTCACCTTGCCATTTAATTAACTTGCATTTTGTATAATTCATCACTTCTCTGGAATTATTACCATTGTTAGGAAAATTCCAAATTCTGGATTTAAATCCACACAGTCTCCATCAGAAAAAATGAACTGCTTTTTTTTTAATTTTCTTGCTGTTAAAATAATAAAGATTTGTTGTGCTGCTACTGACAAGACAGGCAACTCAATTCGGTTGAATTCATCAAAACATCCCCAAGATCCAGACTGTGCAAGACCTAAAACAGGCACAGAAAAACGTATTATATTATTCTGCATGCATAGTTCAGATATCTGAACTAGATTACTTTTCCTTCAAATAATTAAGCAACATTAGTTTTATTTATTGCCCTGTGGCCAAGGTCTATATTCTGTCATTCACATTACCATTTCCATATCAATCTGAATTAACAGTTGATTTATACAGAATACTTAAAAGTGAGTCAAAATTGGAAAATAATATTTTGATAACTTAGAGCTTTTGGTATATCTTTCTTCCAGATCTTTCTGTGAATGTAGACTTTAGTGTAAAGCAGCAATTTAATTATTTTTTAAAAGTTGTACTGTTAATCTAAAATAAATTAAAAATAAGTGACTTAGAGCTACAAAAGACTAGCCCTAGATGTTACAACAATAAAATCCACTTTTTTTATTTCCATTTGGGTGTTCCAGTTTTGAAATTACTTTTTACTTGCCTCTTACAAGTCAAAAAGGACAAATTCAAAATTGAAATTCTTTTTGCACTAACTAGGGGATTCGATAAAATTCTTAATCTCACAAGGCATAAAATATTAATTTTAGAGCATATATCTCTATGCATAAGCACTACCATTGTAAGCCCACACTAAACTACAAGTTTTTCATGAATGGTACAGCATATTAACAGCATGAAAAGTGTGAATAATGCTCTGTGTGAACTTGACTATGAAGGAAAGACAGGAAGACAAAGAAAATGAAATCAAAAGAGATATCTATAAGTACTATATTAGTAACAATGACATTTTTATAAAGGATTGATTTCACAGTTGCCTGATTTCAGTTTGGAAAAGTAACACGTTTTTAGTAGCAGCCAAGAGAACTGTTGCTCCTTTAGCAACATTTTTTGAGAAAATTTGTTGCAGCGTTTTTTCTCCCAATTATATTAAAGTACCAGTAGACGGTAGTTTTCTTTCACGTAACTGAAAGATAGCTATTTAAAAATGAGAAATTTATCCAAACCATTCAGGGTATGTTTTTGTTACACAGTTAATGCTAAATCACTTTAAAGGGATTCTGTCACATACTCAAAAGATTTTTTTTACTATTTTAACAGCCTGACTTTCAAATGGACAATATGTTCACAACCCCATACCTTAAGGCACTTTTATTTCCTTGCTAAAAAAACTAAATTAATAGTTTCAACCCTTGCTTCTCAGTACATACAATAACATAAATCTGCAAAATCAGCTGACAGAAACACCATGAAGTTCAAGCCCCTTATCTGGAACAGAATAACTCCAAGCAGCAGTACAGGTTCAGTGCTGACTAGCTACACAGCAGTTTTGCAGAAAATGACCTGGTGTCCTGCTTGACAACTGAGTATGAATCAGAATTCTAGTCTTCTAACAAAGGAAGCCTAGTGCATTTTGGACAAGAGTGTAGGCAGCAGGTTGAGGAAAACCATTTTTTGCCTCTTCTCTGTACTTGTGAGACAGCAGCTGGAGTACTGTACTCAGTTTGGGGCTTACCAATAGAAGACAGGCATCGATATACTTGCATGAGTCTAGCAGATGGCTGCCATCATAGTCAGTGGCTGAAGGACATGAGAAGAAGGGGCTGAGACAACATAATTTATTGAGCCAGAAGAGAAAGCTAAGGGGAAAGCCAAATGTTGTTCATAACTATCTAATAGGAGGCACTGAGAAATTGGAGCCAGGCTCTTCTCAGATTTACACTAGAAGGAGACTATGGACACATGTTTCAATGCAGGATATTCCAAGTCAATGGAAGTATAAAATATGTAACCATGAGGATAGTCAACCATGAACAACGATGTTGTACAACCACCATTCCTAGAGGTTCTCAAAACCCAACATGTATAAGGTCCTGAGGAACCTGCTCTAACTGTACCTGCTAAATCACTTGTGGAAGTCTCTTCCATCCTATGTGAATAAATCTTACCTTTGAAAATCCTACCCAAACCTCTGAAGTCCATTTGATCAGAGCAGTTAAAGACTACTACGTATTTTCCCAGAGCTTTTCCCATGTCTTTCGTTGTCTCTGTTTTACCAGTTCCAGCTGGCCCTGCTGGAGCTCCTCCCATGTTCATTGCCAAAGCCTGTGCTAACGTTATATAGCACCTATAAATGTTAATTCATATTAATTTATTAAATCATATGAAAGATATATGTGTATATATGACATAAAAATGAGTTATCAATAGATTCTACAGCTCTTAGGTTGTAACATTACTTCTTCATAAAGCAGTTCCATTGATTTCCATGAGTGTGGGAAGTTAAGAGTAGCAAAGGTCACAAAATATAGCATTTAAACATTACTTCCAAAAGCAAAAAAACTTATCTGCTGTTAATCTATTTTGTTATGAATTGTGAACATTACACAAGCTAAAAAATTAATGCACACCAGGTAAAGGAATTTAATTGTCATTAACTCTTTTAGCAGCTATAAGGAGCAGATGCTACTGTTGAATTCTGCCACCTCATCATATTCTGCATTATTTTAATATGTATACATTTCATCAGGTTAGCTACCTTTCTCTAAATCATCAAGCCTGAAAGTATAAGGATATATGGCCTCTTTGCAATTACAAGTAAAAGATTTTTACAATTCTAAGAGAAAAAGTATTTTGAATTTTTTTTTTTAAGTCTTAAAATGTGTAGACTACTGTTTTAGTTACATGGTCTTAGTTATGGTTTTCATTCACAGCAAGATATGGTGGAATAGTGCTGAAGAAATTAAATAACAAAGTTTCTATACAAATGATAGAGTATCTGTCTTCACTCTCAAATCACTCAACATACACTGAATGCATTTTTAACTGAAGCATTTCTGGGTTTAAATCTATAACTGAACAGAGTTTAATAAATAACTAGTTCATTCAGTTTAGCTTGAATCATTACATTATGCCAAACTTGCACTGCAGGGACCTTGACGTTTTCTAACCAATAAGAAATTTTAAAGTGACATAAAGTTTTCAATTCTACAGTTCAGTTGGGGTCAAGGCAAATTTTGGGGTGGAAATTAACATTTTGCATAAAAAAAACAGTTGAGGGCAGTACAGCTCACTGCAGAAATATACTGAACTTTCCACAATGTCCCAGTAGCAGCCCTCCCTCTTCTGAAGAAATAAAGGTGTTCAAAAAGCTGTATACATACAAATTACATATAGGCAGCAAAGGAAATGATTTCTGGTTCTTGAGTGGATCTTTTTGCAAGTGAATTATCTTTTGACCTTTATTTTCTCATTTGGTCAAAAATAACGCCTCAAGGAAAGAATAAATGGAGGAAGCATTTTGACTAGAAAGGAGCCAAGAAATTCCCAAGAGGAAAAATGAAAAATAATTCTTACTGTTAAGCTATATTTGAAACAAAATTAATGGTTGTTTCCTTGCTTGACTGCAGAAGAATGGCAGGTGAATGCATACATCTGGGACTTTATCAACATCTACATTTGTATGGACAAATTGAAACTTTTTCCAAGTATTATTAAGACAGTAGACACTGACTAGTTGTCTAAGACTTTCAAAGACATTGCTATGTTTATAGAATCCTTTATTGCAAAATTTGAAATATTTGACCTAATCTTTTATTCAGTATAGAAATACTGCTAAACTATAGATTACTACGTAAATGTAACATAGTTCATTTCTGTTACTACAACTTTTTTTAAGACTGGGCAGTCATAAAACTTTTCTAGGACTAAGTGCACAAATTAGTGACAGTCTATTTTACCTTTTCTAAAAGAGAATGATTAAGCAAACATATGAGATTTTCATGAATGACCTAGCCCACATAGGACATAATTCAGAACGTGTGATTGAAGATATATGTTAAATATGCACTACATATTTTAAAAGTATTCATCTTTCATAATTGCTTTTCTAACCTGTCTGTAAGAGGTGTTATAACCAGACGATCAGTGCAACCCAGAAATTCATTTTGATAAACAAAATCAACATCTGTAATGGATACTATGACATGATCAAAATCCTCTTTAAAGTAGAATCTAGACTGCTTTAACCATTCAAAATCAGTTGGTGATCTGATGTGCATTTTTACCTTAAAAGAAAGTAAATAAACATTTATGTTAGAACTGAGCATCCATGTTTATTGTCTTAGATAACTGCATGAAAATAATGAATAAAGAATAACATTACTCAGGTTAAAGTTCCAACACAAGGAAACTGAAATACATATAAGCATCTCATAACATTTTCAGATGTACAGTAAACTGGTATTAAAAAGCATCCTGATCACTTAACCTGATCATCACGATATCTGTTTTTGTTAATCAAATAAATCTTACATTGCTTTGGTAGTGCAGCTCACCCTCCAAGTTAAATTAACAAACAGCACATTGCTAACTCCACCAAACACATTGGAACAAAGTGTATGATGAAGGAAGGAACTGCCTGAGACATGGAAGCAAAAGGTGTAGGATCTAATCATCTTGTGTCATCAGCAGTAAAAATATGAGAGATAGTGTTGAGGGAAGGCATTCTTCAAATAATAAGGGAACATAAACAATTTAGCACAGTCTAAAAAGTTCAAGTATGGGATTGGCATTATCTGCTGATTTTAGCAGGATATTCTGCTTGCCTGCCTTCTACATATTCTCATTAGGAACCAGAAGAGGAATCACAATATCTTGCTCTCCGAAGAAGCAGGAGAGACAGAAAGAATAAACAAAGAGATACGGATCAATGCTCCTATCATTGCTGTAACTCTAGAATAGGTAAAGATAAAGTACAGCCTAGTGCCACCTACTGAGATGTAACAAGTCATGAGGAAATTATCTATGATGACAAAGCTACAAAACCCTCAGCAGACTTTCAGTTATGCAAGTCAAAGCAATATTACAGTTTTTCAAAGAAAGGGCATACTAAAAAGCTTTTCTTCTTTTGTCTATCAAAACAATTGTGTAGAAAGAAGTGGAAAATTGAAATCTTCTAAGTGTAAAAATTTGGAGCAAATATTTACATGGCAGAATTGATGGATTTTATTCTAGTTTAAGTAAAAATGTACTATTTTTAGTGTGGTGAGATTATTGACATCTCTGTCCTGCAAACACATGCGCATATGTGTAACTGAAGTTACCCTATCTAAGAGAAATTATTACAACAGAAATCAAAATCTATACTTTACCAAATCATCAAAAATATCACGCTGATGCACATGAATGGTAATAAGCGTTTCATATTTCACTCTCTCATACTTGGAAAGATCAAGTGTTGTCTGGCTAATCAACATATTCAGAATCTCTAGAAATCTCATGTTGGTTATCTGCATGATTTTTCTGTCCTCTTTAGCATTCTGTAGAGCTGCTTCTGAATCATTTGTCCACAACATTTGAATTCCCAGTAACCCAACCTACAAATATAATATGTGGAAAAACAAAACAAAAAAAAGCCCACAGGAATCACTTGTTGAACAATAGCCTTATTACAGAAGACTTCTGTGTAACAGGAAGTTATATAAATAATAATAAATAACGGTGTAGAGAGTCCTAAACTATCACTACATCCAGCATAATGCTATTTCACCAGAATACTGTGTCTGAGCTAATTGGCTCTGCTGTGATATTGGAAACTCCTGGAAAACACTAAAATACTTTTAAGAAAGCTTGTCAGACACTGAGATACACACAAATTAAGGATGAGTCTCAGTTTCACTTAGAATCCCTCAGTGTACTGCAGCATCACAAACATAAACAGGTGCTAAATTTTAGGGAGAAGTCCTTCTGAAAATTTCCCATTGCCAATTTGTAGCTAATTAAAGAACATTTTTTTTTTAAAAAGTATGCCATCTGTTTCTACTGAATATGGGATGGATTGCTATCTTCCTAACATGTCATGGCTGCAGAGCAGCCTAGAGCACATTGAACTCAGGTTATTTGACCTCCAAATAAATCTAGAGTTAAAGGATGTTGCATGTAAAGTACAGTTTCAGACTGATTTCGATTTACAATACCCATGACAAAACAGGATCAATGACAACTGTATCAATAACCTTTTTCCCCCACACTTCTGCATTGACAAAGCACTAAGACCTAAAAATTTGACTCACCCACTCTTTCTACTTTTCTATCTCCCCATACCTGTAGTCAGTAGATTCTAAACTAAATTTATTTTAGAATGATTGATTAGTAAGGGGGAAAAAATTAATCTTTGGATATGTCTTTTCATGCTACCTGTAACAGAAGCTTCTGAGACAGGAAAAGACCTTTTGAATGAAAGAAAACATTTAATATATTTGTCAGTATTTAGCCATATTTCTTTCCTGTCTGATAACGTAGCTCTTCTTTCTGTGTACTCTAAATTTCTTGGCCAAAGTCCATTTTCTTATTTTTTCCCCAAACCCCCTCCCTTCCAACTCAAACAATTCTTTGAAAATAGAAACATCTGGATTAGCAAGACATGGAAAGAAAATCTGTGCAGATGGTAATAAAGCCACTTCAAAATGCCTGACATGCAAACAAGACAGTCCTTTGCTGTTTAAAGAAAAGTAGTAGACTTTCTATAAATACTGCTGAGATTATACATAATTATGTCATAAATACATATAATTTATGTATTTATAATTTAGAATTTAAGATAATTCTATTAAATATTTAAGTGTACTGTTTGGTTGGGGATTTTTAATTGGCAATGTATTGGCCAGTTTTAATATTTGCAGAATTTCCATTGAAAAAATTTACACCCACTACTACATTTATAAGCAAATTACAGTCAGAATTTGTACAGGATGGGTAATAATTCATTACTTAATGAAATTTATGAATTTTCAAGAAAATGGAGGTGTTTCTAGGCAAACTAGAATCCTTCAAGATGATAGACTTCTACAAGACTGCATTTTCATAGTGACAAATAAATGAACTACAAGGTAAACCTGTACATGATGAGACAAACAATCATAATCATAGCTCTTGCAATCTGAAGTTATGAGAACTAAATCAGTCTGCACATGAAATTTTATTTGCATTTGAAAGGGGTTCAATATCCAGAATAGAACAGAAAATCTAAGCTCTACTTTATATTCTTCATGAGAAGGAAAAAGTAATTTTAAAGTAGATTACAAGAAAAATACTATGCTATACATAGGGTACCAATACTAAAGTAATTAAGGATTGGCCTTCTACTGAGTAGATCCTTAACATTGTTTCCATTATGAAAAATTCCTCATATAGACAATCCTATATGCTCTCTACATCCCACCTCCCAACACACACAAACCCAGACTGCGTACAAATATACATCCTGTAATCTCACCTGTGCTGGGAATTGATCAATAAAATTCAGCAAGTGACATCCCGGGTCACTAATTTGGTAAAATGCCGTCCTAATTATGCCATGCAATGACATCTGCTGCACACGTAACAAATCCTGCAACCAAAGTTCTACAGGTCCTTTTGCAATCACTGGAGTGTCCAGCTAAAAAGTTAATAGAAGTAAAAAGTACAAACTAGAACAGAGGTACCAAACTAACAAAGAATGTTAGTTACCAAATAGTCATTAAATATCTTTTCAAGACAATTACAGATTTCATAAAAATACTAGAAATTTATTTAATGAAGAACTATTACAGTTTTGTTACACTAATCCTTAAAATGCTAATTTGCAATTAAGAATAATTGAATTCAATATATATTTCTATGTTCATTAATAGAATTATTTATCTATTAAAAACATTTCTGGAAAAAATATTCAAAGAATTACTGGAATTTTTTCTCCTTCTCTTGATATGACTGCCAGCATGCGATCATAATCCTTTTTGTGAAATTCTACTTCATTTATATTGTCAGATATGGAAGGAAGATGCGGCTGTAAGGATAATTCAGAAGTTATTCGATGTAAGTACATAAAATTAACAAACAAACAAACAAAAAAATCGCAGACAAGGTTATCCTGCAAAGATTCATCTGAATCTACAGATGGATTTCAGGCCCTCTATTTGTAACAATTGCAGTATTGCAGTAATGGTTGTGTAGGCTTTTATCTTCATTGCAGTTTTCCACAGTTTCCAGAGGTGATCTAGCAGAACAAAGATCATCTATTGTGTGAGATCAACTATTTTATCTCAATCAACCCTCAGTTACAATCCAGACTAGCTAGACAAATTTTCCAATATGCAAAGCAGAAAAGGTTCATAAGGCCCCTTATCTTATTTAGTTGTGAAGGGAATCAACAGAAAAGCACTTGATGGAACCATATTCTAAGTGTTCTGAATTCTGAAGATTCTTTTAAATTACAAATATCGGTTTCAAATTTTGCTAAAGCCTAAAGAGGAAGCAGTGAAAACTTTCCTCGAGCAGTTTAGACAAAAAAATGGGGTAACATTTTAATTCATTAAATGGTTTTACTTTTTTTTTTTTTTCTTATAAGCAGAAGAGATCACTAAGGTCATACCTGAATTGTATGAGAATCACTTGCTTGTCCAAGAATTTCAAGAAGTACAGGATCAGAAACGAAAAAGAATCGAGGAAACAGTAGTCTTTTCTTCTCTAAATATCTTTAAAATAGAACAAGATTTTTATTAGAATATTTCAGTCCTTCATTTTTTTTCTACATAAGGGTGAAAGATTGAAATACAATTAATATTTCATATAAACTATTTCCAATATAATAATGCATTAAAAATTAAGCAATTCATACCCTGTAAGTGATTTCTGACATACTTCCAACTGTTCATGTAAATAAGGCAGAAGTTGCTCCATAGTCTCATCTCCAACACAGCATTCTACTACATTTGGGATTTCATGAGCTCGTTGCATTATTCTTATCCATGATTTGTCAATATTCTGAAACCGCTTTGCTTCCTATACATAGCAAAAAAAATGAGCACTTTCACAGCATAGCCTGCTGGAAATTATTACACAGATAGCTTTTAATACACACTAATAGGCAAACATTGTAAAGTTTACCTGGGGTAACTGTTTTGCAATATCTCCTCCTACAAAAACAGCTTCAAGGTAAACCCAGAGGTTCTGCACAACCAGCCATTCTTCAATGATGTCTGTAGAGCTGCTTAGTTTATAAACCCAGCTCTGAATGTCCTTTTTAAATGGAGCATTGTATCTAAAGCAGGAAGAAAAGTAGAAAATATTTAATTCTAAATAAAGCTATTATAAATACTAACAGTGGTGAAAACACCAAACCCAAACAACACTTGTTTCACTTAGAGCAAGAAAAATCTCATGGAAAGCATCTACCAGCTTGATTACATTCAAGCATATTGAGACAATAGTTTGCTACCAACACATGGAAGTCTTCCACTTGAGTAAGTTTTTCATTAGATGTAACATTCTTTTCTTTAAAAAATAATGTTTTATTCAAAACATTACTGCTAATTTAGCCTAATAATAGTACAGTTGCTACACCAGTGTGGTTCTGAAAATATCATACATAAAAAATTTAGAAGCACCTATTGGTCAGTAAAGAGCCAAGAATCATTAAACTATCCTCCATCAACATTATAATTTCTGATGATTCAGTTCCCCTCAACATTAGCTCTCCTCTCCCTTTGAATTGTGAAAAGCTCAGGACTTGACTTCCCCAAATCTCAGCTACTTGAGATAGTTTTGCTTCTATATCCTTTTCCTTTGTAGCAGATATACATATATCCTGTAAAGAGAAAACCATTTTTTACAACCTTCAGTCTTCAGAAATTAGATATTTCCTATTATTACACAACTAGTAATAGAATATCTAAAACAATATACTGATTTTATTAAATAGCACAGAAATGTGTTACACAACTACAGACACACTACTAATTTTACTACTAAATTACAGTTTTTGAGTAACTGAAAAAAGCACACTTGGAAATGCATGGACATACCATTTCTTTGGCTTCTTATTTTGTTATTTCTGTGAAATGAGATTTCTGAATCATCACGTCTACAAGGTTTAGACTAGTCATGTAGACTTATCACCAGACGAGCTCTCAGTCTTATCACATTTCAACTTACAGAATCACAGAATCCAAGAATAGTTTGGGGTGGAAAAGTAAATAAAGATATGGAAAAGTAATCATATTACATATTAATAAGCGTGGAACCTTCCTCTAAAATTTATGATTTATTTAAAAATTGTTAAAGCAACCACAAAGTCAAAAAAATAGGTGATCAGCATCAGGGGAAATTTTGTTTGATGTTTTTGGGTTTTGGTTTGGTTATTCCCCCCCATCCCCCCTTTAAAAAGGGTGAAAAATCTCCTAGAAAATAGGGCCAGGAAGAATGTGAAAAGATCATGCAGAAATAAGTGTCCAAAATTCCAGTTATTACCTCTATTGCTCATATGGATAAGAACTTCTACATAAATTACAAATTATTTTAAACTACTGCTGCCTGACTGTCAAGAACTTTAACAAAGTAAAATAGATTTTTAAAAAAGATTATAATTTTATAAGTATTCATGCTATTTTTACTAACAATGGAAAATGAACAAGGAGGTAAAAATGTATGTACCTACCTCAATATCATCTTTATTTTTAAGAATTGGTGCTTCCATGATGTTTCTAAGGCAAAAGGTATCAGATTCTACATCAAATTGATGTCCTGTTGTTTCAGCAATACGATCCCAGTGTCTTTGCTTCATTGCTTTGTTGGCCATCATTTCCAACAAAGGACAACACTCATTAAAACTATCAATTTTTTCCTTGAGATCTAAAAATGCTTGCCAGTGTTTCAGTCCTTTAGGCAGTCTATGACACCTGCAGTTAAGTTTAATTGATACAGTAGTAAATGCCTCTTTTATCAAAATCAGAATTGCTTAAACATTTTTAAAGAAGTCAAGGAGATATGAAGTAGTTTGTATTGAGGTCAACAGTTTCTATGTAAAATTTCAACTTGTGTCAATTAGCCTACCTTTTTATGAAAAAATAATACAAATGCCCTACTAACAAAACATAATATTTAACAGTTTCAGACACTGATATGTTCTTTGCAAATAACAGTTTGCATTAAAACATAGCTTACCTGCTGCTTTTCGTCACAAACTCTTTATGGGCAAACAAAAAACCAAAGCAAAATCAGTTAAATTTCCACATATGCAATCCTTGTGCAAATCTACTACTTCAATTTACAACTCCAGTAATACACATGGCACATATTAACACATCACTTTGGAGATATATGCAAAAATAAGAAAGACATGACCACCTTCTCATCTACTTTTGTTAGTGGTCCTGAAACTATTCTTTCAGAAAATGAACATTATATAGTTCTAATGTGGAAAAACCCCAGCAAAACACTTCAATGAATAATAACCACTTGACCACACTTTTACAGAGACTACACACTAAAAAGCAATTTTGAAGCAGTTGACACAAGAACGTCCTTTATGTAATTTATACGTAGTCATACGTATATAATTAATGCAAATTACCAAGTATATTCCTTGGAGGAAAAGTAATAAAGTCTGGCTCATATTTCCCTTGGGTGTGCATCCATTGTCACTTTGTCTCTACCTACCACTGACATAATTTCATATTTTCTTCATATCAGGTACAATACAGTAGTCTGTGTCTGGTTTCAAACTGTGTTGGTGCTGTGTGGTTGCCAACAGACTCATGCTGATTAGCTCCCTGGTTGCTGCCAAACAGAATGTTTAATACTTGCCTTGCTTTCCCTGAAAGGGGAAAGTACTTTGTGTCTGATTTTGGACTGATTTGTGACTGATTTGGACTGTGAAGTTCTGACTTTTATAAAACTCATAGGCCTTCTTTTCTCTTTGCAGCCATTCTCTTCATTCAACAGTAAAAAGCTAACGACAGGTTCAATGATTTGTGACACAGCAATCACACACAGCAAAGAGGAAGACTTTGAATTACATGCTGTAGGCCCCAGAGCCAGGAGCCCTGTTACTGAGTCTAGTGAATCAGGAGATACAATCTTAAACAAAGATACTGCCAGTAAGGGGTCAGCATTTTGTCAGCACTTGTGCAAAGCGCTCGACAATGTCCCACACGACATCCTTGTCTCTAAGTTGGAGAGACATCAATTTGATAGGTGGACCACTCAGAGGATAAAGAACTGGCTCGATGGCCACACGCAAAGAGTAGTGCTCAATGGCTCAATGTCCCAATGTCCAGCTGGAGACCAGTAATGAGTGGTGTCCCTCAAGGATCGGTGTTGAGACCGGTCCTGTTCAACATCTTTGTCTGTGACATGGACAATGGGATTGAGTGCACCCTCAGCAAGTTTGCCGATGACACCAAGCTGTGTGGTTCGGTTGATACATTGGAGGGAAGGAATGGCATCCAGAGGGACCTTGACATGCTTGTGAGGTGGGCTGATGCCAACCTGATGAAGTTTAACGAAGCCAAGTGCAAGGTCCTACACCTGGGTCGCAGCAATCCCAGAAACAGCTACAGGCTGGGCAGAGAAGAGATTCAGAGCAGCTCTACACAGAAGGACTTGGGGGTGATGTTGGTCAATGAGAAAATGAACATGAGCCGGCTGCAGTGTGTGCTCACAGCCCAGAAAGCCAAGCATATCCTGGGCTGCATCAAAAGGAGAATGACCAGCAGGTCGAGGGAGGTGATCCTGCCCCTCTACTCTGCTCTCGTGAGACCTCACTTGGAGTATTGTGTGCAGTTCTGGTGTCCTCAACATCAAAAGGACATGGAACTGTTGGAACAAGTCCAGAGGAGGGCCACGAAGATGATGAGGGGACTGGAGCACCTCCCATATGAAGATAGGCTGAGAAGGCTGGGGCTGTTCAGGCTGGAGAAGAGAAGGCTGCATGGAGACCTCATAGCAGCCGTCCAGTATCTGAAGGGGGGCTATAAGAATGCTGGGTATGTTCTCCTCATTAGGGACTGTAGTGATAGGACAAGGGGTAATGGGTTCAAACTTAAACAGGGGAAGTTTAGATTGGATATAAGGAAGAAATTCTTTACAGTAAGGGTGGTGAGGCAGTGGAATGGGTTGCCCAGGGAAGTTGTGAATGCTCCGTCGCTGGCAGTGTTCAAGGCCAGTTTGGACAGAGCCTTGGGTGGCATGGTTTAGTGTGAGGTGTCCCTGCCCATGGCAGGGGGTTTGGAACTAGATGATCTTAAGGTCCTTTCCAACCCTAACTATTCTATGATTCTATTATTACTGCAATATTCAACTTTTTTACAAATCCATATTATTTAAGACGCTCAGCATTGTTAATATATTGGAAAGGGCAGAAAAGTTTTTTTAAAAAAGGCTAAAATAGTCTAAAAAATTCAGAAATGCTGTTCTTGCATTCAGGACTTAAAGATTAATGGGTTAATCCTCCTAGTTGAAGGACACACCACTTACAAATAAACTTTTAGGTCTCCTAGCCCCTTGGCTGATTTAGCCAAGAGGACTGACTCTTCAACTGATCATATGCCCTTCAGTTACCAGAACTACAGGCAAGAGGCTGATTAACTAAAAATCTAGTGTTATTCCACTCTACTTTGAAGAATATTATTACATTATGATAAATCTTATTCATGGAAGTTTTGTATTTTAAATAGATCTAATAGGTTTACTGAAGACACCTCAATTTTTATGCATCTAACATCAGCTACAATTGTTATTATGAACATACCTGCTTTGAAAATCTAGAAGCTCAGCATAAATTTTTTCGATATCCACATCTGTCCAAAGTATCTCATAATAACCTTTGATACTATTTATTACAGTATCATATAACCCATACAATTTCTGAAGCAAGCCTAACTCCTTCCTGGAAAAAAAAACACCCAAAACATTCCAATAATGTCAGTCAGCAATTCAGATATCTCACAACATTTAAATAAAAGGTATATGCAATAGTACTACAAAAATAATAATAATTAAGAAATAATAATGTTTCTTATTGTAGACAAGAACACTTTATGAAAAAAATCCACAAAAAAGAGCAGGTAGTTGTGCTAAGGACCTAATACTACACTAAATAAATCAGGGAGAAGTTTTGCTTTAGTCTAGTTCTATAAAACTTCCATTCATCCAAAAGGAACCCAGTTTATATATTCTGAGCTGGCTCTGCAGTGTAAAGAGGAACATGGCAATGGGGGACTATCTGGAGGCACGGCTCTCTGAATCTAAATTAAAATGCTGATCTAAAAACATCCAGAAAGGGTTATATCCTCATCTGCTGTGAATCACCATTAAATAATTGAAATGGCTGTTGCAAAAACTTTAGAATCTGGCTGTCATTTGTACAGCTTTCCAAAAAATGTAGTCTTTCATAAAGTGATACATTGACTTGTCCTTGTCTTTTCCTTGTTTGTTCTTTGTACCGTAACTTAATACTGAATACTATACTCATCTACTTATGCACATCTATATTTATACATTTCTAGGACAAAGTATTCTGCTCCTTTGTATAATATTTACATGTAGTAAAATATTCCTGATGGTTCTGTTACCATAATAAACAAAATTATTTTTTATTGGCAAATTAATTAGACACCTAAAATATTCTTCTTTTTTTTAATTTAAGGCAATGGAAACATTCCATATTGTTATATTTGCCTCTTTGGTGTACCCTAAGCCTTTCTAACATACTTAATAAACACCTAAGACAGCTGTATTTCCACATTTACCTCACTTTATGCAAAACTGGATACTCTGTGACAGGCAATCCAAACAACTGTTCACCAGATGAGTATGTGATAAATTTTCTCCACAGGTCATCAAAGTTAGTCTGACAAAATTAGATTTAATACAGACAAAATGAAAAAATGTTTGCAAGATGTTTTAATTTAATCTTGTCTAATAATACATCATTTAACAGTTCTAAATTTGTCTTAAAATAATTCCATTAGAACTGCAGGTAATAGAAAATATTTTAGACCTAAAATTTTGAACAGTTCTCATGTAACGTAATACTCAAATCCATATACTGAATTCAAATAGTGAAAGTTTATATAAGAAGCAAATAATTTGAAGAAGCATTTTACAAAAATGGGATGTGAAATGAATTCCACATCATCAAGGGAAAAAAACTAATAAAATTATCAGATGGCAAAATACGCAGAATGAAAAAAAAAGCACTGAAGAGGGCCAAAAAAAAAGTTACTTTCAAAGTATAACTACTGTCCAAAGGATATGATCATCATAGAAAAATGGAATGATGAATGATTTTGCCAGTTAGTACCCATAAGTACAAAGCATTCTTTTGCCGAAACACTGCAAATTCAACCAAAATCATTCAACTTTCAGTACATATTAGATGCATTAGAAGGTGTAAGGACCTTCTGTAATTTACTTTCAGAAACTTGCTGTTCAGAAATTCTGAATTTACTTTTTACAAGTCTATACAATGTGCAAGAGATTGACAGAAGTCCTGTTGAAAAAAATCTTCAAGTTCCTATGGCTTGTAGGAAAATAGACTAACAACTGGTTTAGGACCCATGAACTACGGTTCATAGCAAACAAATACCAAGTTGAAAGACAGTTATCTAATGGAAAAGATGACCTCTAAAACATTAAAAGATTGGGTTATGTGACTGATGTAACTTTGCTTCTTTTCAGTCATTATCAAGTTGTCATACTTGACTTCCCTCTTCTACTGCTTTTATTACTTATTATTAAGTCAACAATTTTTGCTCACAAAACACAAAGTGAAGCAAGGTTACACATCAATCAATCAATCAATCAATCAATCCTTCCACATTAAGGAAAATACTGCCTGATAGAAACTAAAGTACAGTTAACATAATACAGAGAATAACCACCAAAACACATTTACCAAAAATCGTAAATATGTCTACCCTGGGTTCAGCTGGGATAAGCAATAACAGACCTAATTTTACTTATTTGGAAACTCAATAGTTTATTTTCTTACCTGAAAGATCTGTAGTCTATTACTGGCTTCCTGAGGTGGAATATTTGGAACCATAGGTCCTTCCTTTTAAACAAGCAGTTAACAAAAACTGAATATCAATTCTCAAAGTGACTGAAGGGCATTGTATATTTATAGGTCATCACAAAATGCACATTTTTTTGATAGTCAAAATCCAATAAAGTTATGTTTCGTGGTAATGCAATACTTACAATAGCAAATCTAAGAAAAGATAACTTTAATGAAATTAAAAATTCTTTACCTTAATTAAACTCAATAGAACTAGACTTTCATTTTTCATATTTTGTTCTTCTGAAAATAAAACACTGAGTGGCCCAAGATCATCTTTTCTAATGTTGACGTGTGAAAAAAGATGCCACGTGTGCTACAATTCATAAGTAAATGTCGAAGTTAGCTAATTTGTAAGTTAATATTTCATGGCAAGTTGTACCACAGGGATTCTTTTCTTCCCCTACAGAGTTGCGTGCATTGCTTTCTTCATACTGAAAAGTTTGACCTACAATGCTGACTGCTTTAGCAACCATGGCATCGAACATCCAGTAGCTGAGCAGCATAAAATACCAGCAACCAACAGCCGCAAACCAAAAATATTGGAAAACTAAGTCAAGTGTTATATGCAACTACTAAATTCACTTACTGTTTCATATGCTATTTCAAAGTTTGACACATCCTCCTGAAAAACTGTGACTGATTCTAGCAAATTAGTCTTAAATTTGGGCTGAACTTGAACCAACTCATCTTGAACTCTGGTCTGACATGCAAAAGATTAAAATCAAAATTATTTCTTTTGAAATCAGGAACAGATATCTGAATTACATAGAAACCAAAATGATAAACAAATGTATGAAAATACTGAACAGAAATTAAAGCTAAGTAGATATTTTTCCTTTCATGGCACTCCCTGTTTGATTCTTTACATGAAAAGTGGAGAAAAAAAACCCATAACTGAATCTCTTCACCATGTTTACATGAACATGTTTGTAAGTGGATGAAGGAACAAAAGGACACAGGAAAGGGGGAAAAAATATGCTATTATCTTCATTCCCTCCCACCAAAAAAACTTAAAAGCCAAAGTGTTAGTGTCCTCCTCCTCACAGATGGCTCAGGTTTCTCTTTAAAAATTGTCTCATTCTTTGTTCAAAAGTTTGAGATGAACCAAGAGCTGTGTAAAATGCAAATGTAAAATATACTCTTGAGTCCTTTTGAGAGTGATTAATCTGTGGGACAGGTTCTAACTTAATTGCTCCAACAAAGTGTCTACATATTTCCATCTAACCTTCCCAGTAATCAATGAATGTTGAGCTTTTGTGGGATATAAGGCTGTCTTAAACAATAAAGGCAAACGTGCAATCACCACTTCAGGGTAGGGGCAGTAGCAGGGTATGCACTTCTTAAACCCCAAGGTAATCTAAAGGTAGTAAACTTCCTAATCAGACAAGAATGATACAAAACCTGGAAATAAAGGAGAGCAGGAAGAGCAGAGAGACATAATACATTTCTCATTTTCTTGCAGGTTATAAGCATATATCTAAAAGCGATAGTAATATCTAAGTATTAAATAGCTCTATAGAAGTAAAATTAGAAAATTAACATACTAATAAAAGGCATAGACACTAATATGCAACTGAGGCCAAGAGAGAAGACAGAGTGGAGTGACAATTGGTCCCACATTGTCATTTATACTCTGAAAGAAGCATGTGAAGACAAATGGAAAATAACGTAATTTATACACTTACAGCTTTTTTCTGTAATTTCTTAAAAGAATATCTGAGTGAGTCAACTCCTTCCAATTCTTCTTTTGTAACCTTAATTTCACAGGTATTTAAAATGGCATAGGCTTCCTAGGTAAAAAAAGTAAAAAGCCTTAGGAATGCATTTTAAATTCATTTGCAGGGACATAGAACAAGTTTGTAAGAAACATTTCAAAGAAAGTCTGGTCATGTAATTTAGGCATAAAATATTTATTTGTTTCTTTTTAAGTACAGATGATGACCGAAGAACTAGGGAACAACAGCAAAAATATTTCTTCAGAGAAGCCTTGGTTGAAATACTAGAAAATAATATACAAACACCATAAATTTAATATTAGAAATACATAAAATTTTATCATCTCAATGGTATTTTTATTCCACCTGAATGTACAATTTTTTCCTAACTCTGAATAATTATGCTCACTAAACTATACATTTTAAAATATTTTGCTATATTACCTATAAAATATTTATTACTGTTTGCCAAACTATCAAATGCCTGCCTATGTATGTGTTACAAAATGAACCTTTTTTAACACTTGTTCTCATTAACAATGTGTTTGCCTGTCTTCTGCTTATTATTCTCCTCCTACACTCCTGGCATTATTGAAAAATAAGATCATTTTCATATTTTATATTTTCCCTGAACCACTGAAGTTGAAATGGGCCTCTGAAGATTGCCTAGTCAAGTTGATCAGGCATGATTCTCCCTTGATTAATCAACATTGACGATGTTCAATCCCCTTTGTGTCATACTTTTCCTAGCATCAAGTTCTCTTTCCTTCAATCATGTTCTAGTAAGAAATATAAAGACTAATGACCCCACCAACAAAGTTCTAATTAAACCTGCCAAGAACAAAAATCCAACACTGAAATTACCAATCAGTTGCCATTGCTCTATACTCATAGATATGTCTTTATTTTATCAGACCAATATTCTTTCATCACGTAAGGAAATCTCATTAAAAATACCTAAGACTTATTTGGTAACATCACTTGCCCTACTGATATTAATGGAATTCATTATCTTAATATAGAAAGGGAGTAAATGCTTGCAAGTTATATAGAATGTGAGTGGTTTGGGAAGGAACCTTTAACCCAATATTGATATCAAGGTGCCAGGAGCAGTTGTAAATAAACAACCAATGTTAATACTTCGTATTTTTATATATTTTATTTATTTATAAATTTTGCATAATTTCCTATACATCTAAAAGCTAACAAATAGATAGTGCCGAACTCAGTTCCTCTTGCTCATTTTATTTAAGTATGATTATCATGACAACAGTCCTCTGAAAGTTCTTTCTGCTAACAGACTTCAAGAAAGAAAATGTTACTCTACAGTAACACAACTCCTCCTCCAAAAGGTGGATTACAATTTAACACAAATGCGTTCTATTAAGCAGACCATTTCAAAGTGTGATAATAAATACCAAGTATATAACAGAATAATGAGCTTCTTTTAGCTTCTTTCAGCTTCTTTCTTATAGGAAAAACTAAAAGAATGCTGCAAGTGACTGACAGCATACAATGATATGTGGCTCCATGAATATCTTTTGGTTATATTTAAGAGGTCACATGATCAAGATGTTTGTTGATAGATAAAGAAAAGTTAAGAGGATTTAGACTAATGGCCAAGCATGCAGCAAGAGGGAGACTATTGCTCCCTTATCTTGTGCTCTCATCTGCTTATTTCCACACATTGTCTCCTGCATTGTATTTACATTATAATTTGAGAATATTTTTTTGTTCTGCATTTATACAGTGCCTAGCTAAGTAATACTAATTAGTAATTCATAATAAAAATAACAACAAAAATAGTACTTCATTTCCCATCTTCACTGTATATCCTTTAGGACAGTAAACTCATCATTTGGGTTCTCAGGATTTTTAAGACTCCTATTCGATACCATTATTAATCAAGATAAAAAAGTCATCTTACTTCAATAGGTCCCAGAGTCATATCTACTTCTATTTCTGTATCACGTATGACAGATAAAGCTTCCATTGCAAATCTGACATCATCTAAGTCACGCAGAGGTCGAGACATTTTCTTTAAATATTCAGTTATGAATGACATCATGTCTGTCATTTTCTTTTTATATTTCTCATCTAAATAATGACAGAGGAGCATCTTCCAGGTTTTGGCTTCCATTGCTAAAGCTGTTTGCAGTGGTCCTGATTTAAAAAATTAAAAAAAAAAAAAAAAGAAATTTTTTTTTCCCTGTAAAAATAAAACCCACATCATCACTTATGATTTTTTAACAGTAATTAGGAAAAGCAGACAGGCAATCCAACGACTGCATTTTGAAACAATTTATACTTAAAAATACTTCTGTTCTTGCACTGTATATTATGGTATCTGTAAAACATATTGGTAAGCTTACCTAATAAAAATATATAAAGAAGACAAAAGAGGAAGGAAATGCCTACTTATTAATGTTGATTTTCAGATATTAACCAAATGTTAATATATATACGTAAGATCAGTGTTGTGCAAATGGTTTATACCTGAAATAGCATCTTGGGATTTCAATATTGGGATTTTGAATACTTCATAAGTAAAACTGTAAGGTGTCTCATATCATTTACAGTTAATATATAAACACAAATGCAGAGTGAGGAGATAGAAAAGCCAATCATTGCATTCTAATTTCTTATCAGAATAAATTAAGGTTTTAAGAGGCAGCATTTTGTACTCTGGTAGCAGTGTATAACCTGGTTTACAGCAGATATAGTTTCTTCTTTAATAATGTTATCATTAAAATGATTGCTGAAGTCAGAGGTAATTCAAGAAAAGCATTGTACACTGTCCAGAAGCTAGAATATGTAAATGATAATAAATCAATTCCCAAAACTAAAATGAGTCCAAGAAAAATTTCTTCCTGCTTCCACACAGGAAGAAATTCTTTACTGTAAGGGTGGTGAGGCACTGCAATGGGCTGCCCAGGGAAGCTGTGAATGCTCCATCACTGGTGGTGGTCAAGGCTGGGCTGGACAGAGCCTTGGGTGGCATGGTTTAGTGTGAGGCGTCCCTGCCCATGGCAGGGGGTGTGGAACTAGATGATCTTAAGGTCCTTTCCAACCCTAACTATTCTATGATTCTATGATTCTCTGATCACAAAAACATTTAATATCCTTGATCTTGAATTTAAAGGATGTGGCTCCCTCTGGTGAAGTGGTGACAGATGAGGGAGTAGTGTGAACAAACTCCATATTCTTATATTCCATGTCTATTATATGTTAATAATAAACAGTAAGAGTTATTCAGAGTGAAAAACTTGGTTCCAGAGTGTTTCGTTAATAAGAAGTTGCATCAAGGAATGAGGATATGCAATTAGCAGTCTGGTATTTTTGCTTATTCACTGAAAGAAAGCTAGGGATAATACGTCACCAAGATTCTGCATGCACTCTAGTCATCAAAGGGTGCAGCTTCTGTCTTCTCTGATGTACAAGGAAGACAAATTGTACAGAGATAATTTCTCAACCTAATCAATTTAATAACTCAGAAGATGGGTGTTGCTCATCAGAAACATGGCCTAATATTTTAATATTTAGAAAGGGATACAATTACTACTTTTACCTAGATAGCAACTATGACAGCATTGGCCACAAAGCAAAACAAACAAACAAACAAACAACAACATAAAACAGTGACACTGGTCCTGAGAAGACATGTTAGCTTCTCTGTCATAGAACAAACAGCTTAATTCTTCAACAAGCAGTTGCCTAGACAGAATGCATCTGTCATTAATAACAGTCACATTTGAGTGTTCTTCAGAGTAACCTGATCAATGAGTACCAGGTCGTAAGGACCACAGAAGGCCAGGTACTGAAGCATGGTGCAGTATAGAACTGAGGGAATAGATTCCAACTCCAGATCTTAGTGCCAGCTCCTCTACCTTTAAAGACACTAGAGGTGGACAGGAAAACACGTGATATTCTATGGGTGCTAAACATGGGAATGGCTAAGTAGCCATATCTCCCGCTAAGCCAAAAACTGATACTGAAAAAAAAAAAACTGATGCAGCAATGTGCTAATCTTATGCCAACACCAAAGAAAGTGATTTATGGTTCCAACGCCCTTCATAATCACTGGCTGACTTGGTACCAGAGATGAGTGCCAGGGATGACCAAGCCTCCATAAAAACATCACAGCCATGACAGAATTTAATTTTGCTACTCCAAAGAGGAGAAAGGAAGGGGAATGGAAGATTTTTTCAAGATAGATTTCTTAGATGGGTCTGAGTGAGGCCTGGCTGATCAGTCAGGGAGGTCTCTTCAGTAATCTCTACTCATGTTGTAAGCATTTATTTCAAAGAATAAACCAAATAACATGACTATTATATTCATTATCCTACTGTATATGCAAAGATAAGAAAATGTCATACCTGTATGCAATTCGATTGGACCAAGAGGAATAGTAGGGTTTAAATTTTTCATCTCTTCTTCCAACTTTGCATAGCGAAGTATTTCTTCTTTAATTTCAGTCAGAGATGGGCAGCTAGCAAAAAATTGCTGTGTGTAGTTTAAAGTGTCGATCAGCAAACATCCTTTTTCATATTTTTCATTAAACAAGCATCAACAGCTATTCAGGAATTACTGAAAACTTATAAAAATGGTTTTAGCCTCTGTAACCTTGTTAACAGAGTAAAATGCATGTGACAAGGCAGTCATGTTTATTAATTTCTGCGTCAGTTACTCTCAAGTTTGTTGGGAAGTTCCAATCAAATTTAGCAGAAAAACAGATATCCAAGACATGTAAAAAGCCTAACAGTTTTGTGAAAACAGATGATGAAACAGAGACTAAAAAATTCATGCCCACACTTACAGAAAGATTACCCTGTTAGACCAATCATATGGGAAACAATCACAATAAAACACATTTTCCCTTCCATAAGCAGAACTCAGTCTAGAAAAGTCTTGTGATTCTGAAAAGCTGCAGTTCAAAGTGTTACGCAAGAGCTGTACTCTATGCCTGTGTGGCATGGACAAGTAATAAATAATGAAAGCTGTTTCCCACTTCTGTTCTTTTGTCTGAGAGTACCCAGGAAGGCAGTGGAAGGGTTAGCATAGTGCTAAAGAAAGAACGTAGAAACAATAGCATGTGTGTAAAAAACTGAACTGCATTATTATTGAGGCTTTCTATGTAGCAGTATTGTTTTCTTCAGTAGCAACTAGATCAAACAAATAATATTTATTTGATTAGATTTCAAATTTTAAGTAGACTAGAGTAAATTCTCAGTTCTGCATATAAAGTGGGTTTTCCTAGCCTACATAAACGGCAGAACTTGCATTGCAACAGTCAAATGATACCAGTACTCCTGTAGTAAATAGGTGATGTGATATTCACAGATCTGTGTGTATATAATGCAGTCTATTAAACAGAAGATAGAAGCATAGAAAGCTCAATTAATGCCAGGTTAAATAAAGTAGATACATTCCTTCTGCTTAGGAAACACATTACCACTACTGAAAAACAAAATAAGAATTTCAGCAGTTAATGTGTTTTCTACATCTTTTTCCTTGATTGTTTTCCCTTATTTTTTTCTGAGTTCAAAAAACAGGATTAATAAAGAACAGTCCTGTAGGTGATCATCATTAAACTCACCTGAACTTTCTCATCTCTATCTTCTGTCCATAGCACCTTATATTTTTGAAAGTCCTTCAGAACTTCACTAGCTACTTCTCTTAGAGAATTCATAGAAGAAGAAAGAAGCATAACCAATTTAGAAACATCTTCATGCTCTGCAACACCTGAGTAAAAATTTCTTAGCTTTCTGGCAAGCACACCTTCAGCTCCTTCTGTAAAGTAAAATTATGTCAGTGAATGAACCATTAAAAGTTTGAATAGAATTCTCTTCTAAACCTATGCATGCCAAGTTAAGTAATGATACTCTTCAGTAAGGCTGAATACCCTTCTTCAAATGTCTGTATGACTGCTTAATATGACAATACTAAATGCTAGCTCAGCCAGGCTCTATACAGTCAGGGAAAATTCCATCCAGAGTAAATGTTTCCAAATGGAAAGAAAACGCCTTCTTAATTTACAAATTAAATTTTTTCCACTGTAATTTAATTGTAACCAGAGCACAACAAAGCTTCATAAACATTCTGTATTATTTTATGGTTTTTAAACATTAATATAAAGAGTTTTAATTGTATAACCCCCTTAAAACAGTGTAAGTTTCTTTAACTCTAGCATGCTTCAAATACATAACTCCTTGTCATTCTATTTCGTGGTTTTAAAAAAGATGCTAAGCTTTTCCAAGTCATACGTAAATAAGTGCAGAAATGCTTGTCATATATTGAAGCTGCTCGTCTTATAAACTGCTAATTTCAAAGTATTTTGAGTCTTGTCTGAAAGAGTGTAGAGCTGAATGAAGAAAAAACAAAGGGGGGGGGGCAGGGAGATAGAAAAGGACAATCTAGAGATTTTCCTACATCTCATAAACCTCTTGCCTCCACAAATGCTTTCAAAGACAGTTTTGACACTGGTAGCTGCTGCTTCGGTTACACTGCTGATGTTGAAAGACAAGCCCTGTCTCCATTAAGAACTAGAATTAAGCTCAGATAGAAAGAAAATAAAATGGACTTTACCATGTCCCTCCATCTTTGATGCATTGCTGACACAACCAGGGTCAGTATAGACATTGATATCCCTGAGAGCTAATAAGTCCATTCTGCCATAGTGATGTCTGAGCATTCTGAAGCAGATTTAAGAGAATGGAGAAATAAAATCCGCTCTTCCCACAACCTACATTGTTTAATGGGGGATTTAATGCAACTCCAAGTTCTCTTTTACTCTGAAGACCCTTTCAGGGATCTGGTCACTGGAAACAAAGTCTCAGATTGATCCATCCTTGCCAATGTACTCCTATAGATCTCATTGAGCAAACATTAACATAAATCTCCAGGTACTGATGATTAGTAGTTAAAAGGTGACAAAAATGGTCACTTGTTGATGTTGTATTTTGACAACAGCAGAGGAAAATGCTATGACTGATGACCACAGTTTCCTACCACCTGCTTGAAGACCTTAAAAATCATACAAAGCACATTTGTAGAAGAACAAAGTCCCAGCTCTGGACTATGGAAACATAAAACTGCTCAAGATGTTAAAGACTATCCAAAGGAATCACAACAAAGATACAACTGTATTGCAGATCAATGGTTCAGCCAAGCAGCTAAAAGAACCTGATGGTAAATATACATTTGGGCTTTTGTAGATGCTTGCAAAGCATATGGAGGGACGTTTAGAAATAATATAATGGTAAAAAATATCTTAATAAAGTGGATGCTGGTCTATCTACAGACTGAATATTCACATGAACAAAGACTTGGAAGTGTCTTACAATCCATTCTAAAAACTACAGCCAGCAATTAAAATCTTTACTGGAACCTAATTATTAAACTGGCTCTTGTTCTATTCTCAATATTCCAATGAAAGCTCATCTACAATCATTGTTTATGATTTAAATGTATCATTATGGTTACATTCCACAGTAAGCAGGTAAAAAAATTAACAAGCTCAGAAATATTAACAATTAACAATATTCAGAAATATTTATACATGACATTTTAATTAAAGACAAAAGTTAAAATAAGTAAAAGAAAAAGAAACTCAAACCACTCACTTTCCTTTTTTTTTTTCACTTGTCCTGGTAATCCTGCTGAGGATAATTGCCATTTGCTTGCTTCCGGTTTTAATCTAGATTTTTGCAAATGCTTCTGTCCCCAGTGAGCAACTCCACGATTTACTTCCAGTATTAACTGAATCATGCGATTGATAGCTTTCTGTATATCGTCTAAACTGGGGACCATTATCTATTTAAAACATTAAAAACATTGTTCAAATAAATGCAACTGACTGTCATTTTTTAAGTTCTCAGTTTTACTCCACTCCTAGTGAATTGTGGAACTTACCCCAGGAGACAAGCTGGGAAATGTAACAGTTTTGCTCCGAATTGACTCTAAATAACTGGTACATACTCTAGTGACCTATTTGCACAGTCATAGCTTGGTTTAAAATGATAAGCAAGTGTCGAAGTAGATGGATTAATTAGTGGGTTTTTTTTTACAATATGTTTACAATTCCTGCAACATTTTAAATAGCATTTTTATAATGACCTTCTATAGTTTGTTGCAAGCCTTGTTTCCTGCATTCCAGAAGCATTAGAAAAGGATGTCAAGATCCTCTTCTCTGTTGCTTTTAACCACTAAATTCTGAGAGAGAAACTGGTAAGAGAAATAGTCATAAAAATACATATAGTCAGCTTATTTTAAAGACCTACAGATATAGAACCTCTCCTTTTAAGTGCTTTTCTATACACGTATTCATACTGTGGGTAATTTCAGACAAACAAAATCATCTGGATCAACGTGCCAAAGGTTTTAGTTGAATAATTTATTTTCTCCCAAACAGTTTGTTTTCTCCCACAGGTTTCATTACCTCAGAGACTTTTGAAAGAGCACAGTATTTAAAGTATAAAGTAGTGGAACTCCATGCAGCCCCGAAGATGTCAACTTGTATATTTGGCAAGGAATTTTGTATTGTAATTTTGAAAGCAAACTAATACCAAGTCAGAAGAGAAGGTGAACTCATATTCAGCTACTGGAGTACATGATAAAAGGAACCAAAAGGAAAACAAGAATTCTTGATCTGAATCAAGAACAACTAGCTAACATAATAGGCTCAGACGCCAGGCTCTGGACTGCCATCATCCACTGCGTAAATCCTAATATGGTTATCATAGCAAAACCCCCAAAAAAACTCTCCCAGAAAAAAATCAGGCACAGTTTGGTGCATAAAACATGTCAGGAGCTGTTCCTAACACACAGTTTGAATGCAAACTTGTGGGGACAGGAAGATAAACACTTATTACAGTGGATACATACCATTTCACATCAGCTGACTTTCAGGTCAAAGAGCAGTCTTTAGCCCGTTTTATTTAGTATTACACAAACAGCCATAAAGTCCTGAACCTAAACCTTTTTGAACTGTATTACAGCAATAATGACTGTCTTGTCCTTGTTTGAAAATAATTCTATGTAGGATAAGGCATAGAAAAGGCACACATCAGTTTCTCAAAAATACTGAGCAGAAGGAAGAGCATATCTGAGAGTGACTCAGGAAAGAACAGAAAAATGGCATTTCCTGCTAAAATTACAAGAAAGGTCACTCTCATGATATACTTAATCCTCAAATGTAGTCCTTAGAAAATCATCTCATAGCTTTCATGTGCAAACCATCACTCTGAAAGGATGCAGTCATCCACAGGAGTGATCACAACTGGGATACAAACTCCTTGAAAGCTATAGAATGTTTAAGAATCACAGAATGGTTTGGGTTGGAAAAGACCTTAAGGTCACCTAGTTCCAACCCCTCTGACATGGGCAGGGACACCACACACTAGACCACATCACCAAAGGATCTGTCCAACCTGGCCTTGAACACCACCAGAGATAGAGCAGTCATCACTGCTTTGGGCAACCTGTTCCAGTGCCTCACAACCCTCACAGTAAAGAACTTCTTCCTTATATCTAACCTGAACTTCCCCTGTTTAAGTTTGAACCCATTCCCCTTGTCCTGTAACTACAGACCCTGATGAAGACTTCCTCTCTGGCATCCTTGTAGGCTCCCTTCAGATACTGGAAGGCTGCTATGTGGTCTCCACACAGCCTTCTCTTTTCCAGGATGAACAGAGCCAACTTTCTCAGCCTGTCTTTGTATGGGAGGTGCTCCAGCCCCCTGATCATCCTCATAGCCTCCTCTGGACTTCTTCCAACAGCTCCATGTCCTTTTTATGTTGAGCATACCAGAACTGTGCACAATACTCCAAGTGGGGTCAAAGAATCATAGAATACTTAGGGTTGGAAAGGACATCAAGATCATCTAGTTCCAACCCCCCTGCCATGGGCAGCAACACCTCACACTAGACTACATCACCCTAGGGTCTGTCAAACATGGCCTTGAACACCACCAGCGATGGAGCATTTATCACTGCTTTGGGCAACCTGTTCCAGTGCCTCATGACCATCACTTCTTCCTTATATCTAGCCTAAACTTCCCCTGTTCAAGTTTTAACCCATTACCCCTTGTACCATCCCTACAGTCCTTAATGAAGAGTCCCTCCCCAGCATCCCTATAGGCCCCCTTCAGATATTGGAAGGCTGCTATGAGGTCTCCATGCAGCCTTCTCTTCTCCAGGCTCAACAGCCCCAACCTTCTCAGCCTATCTTCATACGGGAGGTGCTCCAGTCCCCTCATCATCCTTGTGGTCTTCCTCTGGACTTGTTCCAACAGTTCCATGTCCTTTTTATGTTGAGGACACCAGAACTGTACACAATACTCCAAGTGAGGTCTCACGAGAGCAGAGTAGAGGGGCAGGATCACCTCCCTCGACCTGCTGGTCATTCTCCTTTTGATGTAGCCCAGGATACCGTTGGCTTTCTGGGCTGCAAGCACGTACTGTTGGCTCATGTTCATTTTCTCATTGACCAACACCCCCAAGTCCTTCTCTGCAGGGCTGCTCTGAATTTCTTCCCCGCCTAACCTGCAGGAGTGCCCAGAATTGTCCCGACCCAGCTGTGGGACCTTGCACTTGGCTTCGTTGAACTTCATGAACTTCACACTGGCCCACCTCTCAAGTGTGTCAAGATCCCTCTGGATGCCATTCCTTCCCTCCAGCATATCAACCGAACCACACAGCTTGGTGTCATTGGCAAACTTGCTGAGGGAGCACTCAATCCCACTGTCCATGTCACTGACAAAGATGTTGAACAGGATCGGGCCCAACACCAACCAATCAATCTCATGGATTGAGCAGTTACATGCATAAAAGCAAGGATCCTGCAAAATCTTACCAGCATTAGCAAAGTGATATTTTACCCAGCATTACTTGATTACTGCCCTGCATCAGTCAAGCATTTCAGAGAACTGGTTAAGAAAGATAGATGCACTTCCTTTTGCAGTGAGTGGAGCTTGGGGCTTTATGCTTAGGCAAATATCAGTAAGGAAAAATTCTACACTTTGACAGACCTTACATACCATGTGTACACAAAGTGTGAATGTACAAGAGAATGCCAGTATGAACACAGTTTCAATGGCAAAGGAATATCACCTTAAAACAGGTCCTTTCTTTCATTGCATTTTCAGGAATATAAAACTTATAGTCTTTATAAGGCAACTAGATATTAAGTTACCTTCTCATGCATAAAAAAAAATACCACACGTATCACTGCCACAGAGCTATCTTACTCTACAAAACACAAACAAATGCATGCATTAGTTCTTTGCAATTAAGCTGTCTTTTTGTCCTCTGCACACAGAAATCCACAGCTTTTTTGGGTTTGAATCTTCTAATTTTTGTTCAGTGTTTCTGCTTCTGGTCATCTTACTTCCTATTGAGACGACCAAAACCAATCTGAGCAAAGACAATATTAATTTTTTCAATTCAATTAAGTATTTAAATAATGCAAGGAACAAAACAGTTAAAATAAAAACAAACATGAAAAGTCTATTCCAGAAATGCAATTGCTACACATGAAGGAGAATTGTAATAATTCTGCAAAGAATACTCATGGGCAGACTGCAATATAATTGCTGAAACACACAAGAAGAATAAAAGGCCAGGTTCTGCAAGTACCACTAAGACAGAAATCAGGAACATGTGGACTGTTAGCACGTTTCATCAGTGCTCTCAGCACACAAAAAGGCCTGAGCAACTGTTCTACGTTGGAATGGATGCCAGTTCAGTAGATGTGTGCCCACATCCTGATCTTAGGCAAATACATAGATAACTATAAGACAGTGTATTTTACCTTACCTATATGACACATAACTTACCACATTGGGAACAGCAAGGTGTAATTCCACTTTTAGAAGAGAAGCCACCTCCTGAGATTCGCTTGAATGGGCAGAAAGCTTTGTTCCCCCAAATGTAGTTTTGCTGAAAATAATTTTGAAACATGTCAAAAATACTTCACCATGAAATCCCCTCACATTATCTTGGAAATACAATTTTGAGTTATCTTTTCTGGGCAGACCCTCATGAAGTTTTCATACTAAGTTATGAACTACTTGACAAAACTTACAGAAGCTTCTTGTTTAAAGGGTAATGATAATACCCAGAGCTCCATCATTCAGACAGAGGCTACCTTGGATCCAGCCATTGCTTTCAGATTTTTTTTTTAACCAGAATATTTCCTGATTCTAGATTCTGATGCTTTAATTTAACAGAACTTAATGTCTTAATGATGGAACTCTACCAGTGCTTTGATTAGGACATAAGAAGGTTTTACTGACCATTTCATGTAACAACCTATCAAGAGTAAAATTTGCATTGTTATATTTTAGATAAACATTCAACAGAACAGAAAAAAATAAAACACTTTCAAACATGATAAGCTAGTGAAAAATTACAAACACATGACCTGAACCTACTCAAATCTAGAAACTAAAGTGCAAACTACAATTTCTCAATGCCATGACATGACATGGTGACCAAATAAGAGAGAATTCAACAATATGATACCACAGACAAATGTAAAGGACACATCTGTATAAATTCCTGTTGACTTAAATAAGATGGGATTTCAATACATTTTCTATGAAAGATGTCCTCAGAAAAAGAACTGTCTTCAACATACGTTAATGAAAAACCACCATCAAGTTCACCTGCTTAAAATTAATTCTCTTAATAGAATTCTAAGTAGACTTTCCAATATACAACATATTATGCTAAAGCAATTCTGTCTCTGAAGTGTATGCCTGTTTGAGCAGGGAAGAATCTATAGAAATTATAATGGGTACGGGAGAATTATAAAATCGTATGGATCTTGACGTTATCATATAGAATTGATGAAGAGTGCATAGACGATCTTTAACCCACAGGAAACAATTCTGAGTGCACAGCCATGCTTGCTGAAATAATCTGAAATTAGACAAACATATAGGCACACTACAATATATTATCTAGAATGAACATTTAAGTTCTAGTAATTTGTGTCGGACTAATTGTACTAATGGCATTTTGAAAGCAATCCCAAGGAAAAATATATGGGAATAAAAAAGGGCGCAGGCAGAGGGGAAACAATACCAGAAATGAACTTCATTTTCTGCACAAAAACAAGTGCATAGACTATAATTAGCAACATAAAGAACTGAAGTATAAAAGTGCGGCCCAAAGCACCACTGCAACCTAAAGTGAATGCTCTCCATGTTTTGCTTGAGGTAAAAAGTCCAAGACCAAGAGGGCTGGGACTGTTTGACTAATGATACATGTGCATCTATTATTACATGTGAGAATGTATATCTAAATTATTATAATAATACAGAAATAACTTTGTTCTGGTAATACTATTGAAAGAACCTTTCATTTGCAACTTACTTTGAAACGAATATTCTTTTTTTAAGACTATCCAAAGACAGTCGGGTGGCTTTCTGAAGGCTGTCTAGCAGCTGGTAACTGAAATAGGCAACCAACTCTTTAGATTTCTGTAATAAATAAAATGCACATTATCCCATATTGTATTCAGACAGGAGCCTGAATATTATTTCAAAAGGTTTTAAGTCAAACATATTAGGTTTTGTCTGAAGGAATTTATACTGCAAGCTACATGAAAAATACAAGGGGAGAAGCTGGAGGAAAAATAGCTTGTATGTAAGTAAACAAGTAAAAGCTGCATGAAAAGGATAATATAGTATCTGAGGAAACTCAATTTGCCTTATTCAGAGACAGAATACCGAGATTTGTCTGAAGTCTCACACTCCTTCAGAAAAGCTCTCTGTAAAATCATCATGAATTATGCAAAAATACTCTTATACATGTACTTTTTTCAAATAAGAGACAAATACAGTAAAATCTCACTGTACTGGATGAAGAACAAAAATACAGCAACATGTAATAATCACTAGCACCAAGCAACAGAATGCAATCTTATAAAATTACTGCATTTGTGCTTGCAAGTTTGTTTGTCCTCTACTTCCACTTCTCTGCTGAATATGAAGAGATTGTATACTTTAAGGAAAGAGTACAAAGGTGGTGAAGTTGGAAGAAGACATAAAGGATGAATGTTTCCACCCGCCCAAGAAGAAAAGCCTGTGTTATGGCTTAGGCACAATATTCTCTCCAACCTTTTACACTTGCCACTTACATAGCAAGAATTTGTTTAGTAAAGGTGACAACTGGAATAACATGGAATATACTTTGGAAAGCTACAATCTTTTTTAAACTCACTTTGTAGGGAAACTATTTCGTAATCTTTACATTACATTTGATATTCTTTATGTGGTGTCTTTCTATAACAGATTTCTATCTACCGAAACTCAAGATACTATTTACCAATATGATTGGTCTGAAAAAAATTCCTTTCTGATCACAAAATACCTTTGCAAACTCATCTTCTTTATCATGAGAAGGTGCAGAAGTACTCTTTTTACTCTCATTTTCATTATCTCCAAACATTATACGCTTTTCTTTTACTGTAAATTTAAAAAAAAACAGACAACAAAAACTAAAACCTTGTTAACTGAACACTGTGTTCTGCTTTGAACCATGCTGTTCCCTCTCTTTACAAACAAACCAATACTGATTTTTATTTTAGGAGTACCTGGGTCAGCTAATTATTTTTATTTCGCAACTTTTTTTTTGACACCAGGAATCCGGTTAATTCCCCAGCCTATAAGCCTCAGCCTAAGAGACACCATGCACTACAGATATGTTATTAAAGATAGCTAGGCAGACATGGATATATCAGCTCGAAATGGGGGGGAGGGAGTGTGTGTGTAATATTAAGATAAACAATTTAACAAAATACAAAGAAGTATATTTTCATCGTTTTTTTTTTCTGGTTGCATGGTATTGAAATACCTGGAGCATTGAACTTAACTATGCTCCTATATCTGGAGAAACTGAACCCAGAAAAGGAAAATCCTGTGTAAGAAAAGGAGCTCCGTTACTGAATAAGCCTCAAAATACATTTTTTTAAAAAACATTTTCTTCAGCTAAAAACTATTTTACCTATAACGGTACAGCACCTCCTAAAATCTTCGCAGCACATCCCAGTGCAGTAGGAACCAGCCATACTGATGAGCTGTGAGCCTTGTGCACTAGCAGTTGATAGTCAAAAAACTGTACTAATTTAAACTGACCAGCTAGTTAAGCACTGGTATTTGAGATAAAATTCTACTGTGACAGAAAAGTCACAGAAAGAGGGACAGTACCAAATACCCCATAGAGCTGAGAAAAGAGAAACACTGGATTTCACTGGGGGGAGGTACGGTATAATACTATGAGTGACTAAGAGAAATGGAACCATAATGTTCTTCCCCTAGAGCAAATACCTTGGTAATCTAAACAACAGGACAGAGTTTAATTCTAGAAGTCCCAATACTGAAACACTGAATTACCTCTGCATTTCATAGGCTAGTGGTTTAGTTTAACAGAGGTAATTGAAGGCAGAACTGTGACACAGATTAAATAGCAGTGGGAGAGAGAAGTCTGAAGAAAGTCAGCTAAAACAATTAAATGTTGATACGTACTAGCTAAATGACACAACGAGGGACAGATTTTTATTTAAATAATCAACATTATCTACCTGTTAAAATGGGGCTTTCTGAGGTTTTCTTAGGATATTCAATTTCATAATTCTGTTTAAATAGAGATATTAGTTCTTGAACAGCATCTTCAACGTGCATGCTTTTGTGGTTCAATAACTCAGCACAATCTTTAGTATAAGCCTGTTAAAAAAAAATATCAATGAATTATCTGAGCATCACTGATTATCTTTTTACTGTTTCTCTCTTCATGGAGAGCCAAAACATTTCCCTGAACATTGCATTCTTAGTAAGGAGACTGTTTCAGTAAAACAGCAACATTTTAAAAAGAAAACTGAGAAACCAAACCAAACCAAAAATCTTTACTCAAAAATATAAATATCTCCTGTTATCACTACACTTTTAACACTTTTAATTTCAAATTTTCATTTTTGAAATGCAACTGCATTTTTAAGGGCCAGAAGAAAATCCTGATTATTGAAGAGAGGTCACAGTCTGAATCTGAAATTACCCAAATACTCTTCCAATTGTCTTTAACAATTTCATTTACTTGCACTACTTTGCTAACTAAATACTTTTTTTTAGTCTCATTTGGAATCAAGAAAACTCTTACCTTCTCAAATATACTTGTTAGAAAGTATTTTTTTTTGCCTTATCCTTTAAATAAACAGTTTGGAAAAAAACAGGAGGAAAAAAAGGCTGCATATGTCTGAGTATCTTCATACAAAAACATCTCATCTAAATGTGAAGCAGTTAAATAGATAAAAATTATGTGTGAAATACTACACCTCAAGCACCTCAAATACTCAAGAACCACTCTATCTTCACACAAAATATTGCAACCCAAATATTTTAACTATAAAAAAATTAAAAAAGAAATGTATTCCCACAGTTGGAAAAATACTTTCCTAGTTTTATATTAATTTACTAAGGCATTGTTTCTAATATGCTCAAGAATTCAAATCCAAAGATATAAAGAGTCACATACTTCATTGGAGGTCAACATATCCTCCACTTTAATAGGATCCTCTACTGGTAATACAATTAGAAGAGTATTTGATATCTCTCTTAATATTGAAAAAATCTGCACTTCACTTAAATCAGTAACCTAAAAAGAGAAAATCATATTAATACCGTACCTTTAAAGTACCTTTAAATACCTTTAAAGCATGACATATTCTATTTTATAGAGTTCTAACAGGTATACAAAGCTTTGCAGAAAACCAAGAATTGTATCTCTCTACCCAATGAAAACACAAGAACCTTACATAGTGGAAAATCCTCTAAGGATGTGAATCACAACAGAAAAAAAAACCCCAGGATGAAAAGCACCAACACAGAAAATTTCAAGATGAGAGAAACAAAGAAACAAAGAACCACAGCAGTGCCTCACAAGTTACGGTAACTTGGTGAATATTTTAAAGGCTAAATTCAGTCTGGTTTTATTGTGAATTATCTTCTTTCTCTATTATCTACAGAGGGAATTTAGGGAGACAAGTACCCTAAAAGAATTTAGTCTTTGCTAACATGTTTTATTGCAGACTATGAACAATGAAAGACCAGATGTAAGCCTGGAAACCATTCAGTTACTATTGCCACAGAAAACAGGAACTCAGTTGCTGAGAGTGTAGGTATTTAAATCTCGCATAGTATAACAGAATCTAAAAAGATCAGTAGTACGCACAATTTCATTCCAGGCAGTCCTTTAAAAAAAAAGATCTTGTAGCTCTTACATATCTGCACTGGTTCTATGGTGACAAACCAAGACATATGAATCTTTGAGAAAGTGAAATCTTTATAGTACTTTCATGTTTTCACCTATTTCTTAACAGATTTCTAATTAGCATCACCATATTTTTAAATTCACTGCACAAACAAAATAAATTCACAGACAGTATAAGCCAAGACTACTTTTGCACCATAACAGCAGTGATCTAATAATTTTTGAATGAGTTTCTCTTGATAGATTTTGAGATGATCAGCCTTGGAGACTGGTTGAATGAGCGGCAATGGAAAGAATTATCTCCTTTTTTCAAGAATCCATTTGGAAACTGATCCCAAGACTAGAAGTAGCTTCTTTAAACTTATTTTTCTTCTTCCCTGCAAGTTTAGGAATTGATGGAACAGAAAGGAACTCTTGCTCCATGATACTATCCATGATACTAGGCTCCTGAAGTATCTTTGTTGTTTTAACAACAGTTTTAGGAAGACAGGCAGTAAGTCAGACCCCAAGTCATTCCAATCATGCACAATACACTCCTGCTACATTAAAGAGTAACAAAACAAGTTAATATGTTTAGATTCTTGTTCATGGTCTTACTGGCCATGAGACATGGCAAGGCAAGAGGAAGTCTGCTTGATGGGTTAGTCTTCAGTCCTTCTTTTAGTCAACATAGATTTTCACTGGGTTTTATTCAAAATTACAGCATAATTAGTATTCTGTAAAATATAGAGAAGTGGCTTTATCATAGCAAAATCCAAACAAAACTGACTTCTGTACAATTTTTGATCTTTTACCTGAAATATTCTGCATCTGTGATAACCCATCTTGTTTCTTACAGCATCACTCATGTTTCTGTTTTAAATCACATTTTCAGTAGTTGTTTACAATATCCCACTCACAGTAATCGAAAGTCTAATCAAGGAGAACTGGCTACTCTGGATTTGGAGAAGGCTGAGGTTCTGAATGACTTCTTTGCCTCAGCCTTCACTGTCAAATGCTCTGACCACATCACCCAAGTCTTGGAAGGCAGATGCAGGGACTGGGAGCATGAAGACCTTAGGCCCACTGCAGGAGAGGATCAGGTTCAAGACCATCTTAGTAACCCGAACGTACACAAGTCCATGGGACCTGATGAAATCCATTCACGGCTCCTGAAGGAGCTGGCAAATGAAGATGCTAAGCCACTGTCCATCATATTTGAAAAATCATGGCAGTCAGGTGAAGTTCCCGATGACTGGAAAAAGGGTATGTAACCCCCATTTTCAAGAAGGGGAAAACGGATGACCAGGGAAGCTGTGAATGCTCCATCCCTGGTGGTGTTCAAAGCCAAGTTGGACAGAGCTTTGGGTGACACGGTTTAGTGTGAGGTGTCCCTGCCCATGGCAGGGGGGTTGGAACTAGATGACCTTAAGGTCCTTTCCAACCTTAACTATTCTATTCTATGATTCTATGATTCTAAGTTTACATCTTTTTTGCACTGATATGGGAGGGGTAAGAAAGTTAGAAATGTATACAACCTACATATTTAAGGAAAATAAAGTGTATCTACAAAAGACATTGTTATTTCAGATAACTTAGGCTCAGAGAACTGTTAATTTCTTCAATAGCCAACCTGTTTCTTGGTGGCAAACAGAGCACTTGGTCGTAATTACAATTTTCTGACATACAGAAGAATAAGTGGATATAACCACCAGTGGCTAAAAATCCCCTAGAACAGGAGGCACAACTTAAAATATTCATTGGAGAGATTACAGCCATACAGTTCAACTGTCGAGCTATAAGAATGATCTGACTATCAAGGTAAAGCCTTCAAAAGAAAAAGAACTAATATAGGTCCTTAAGCATGTTAATGACATGAAAAGAATTCAGAAACTATGTGGCAAACACTAAGAGAGTAAAAAAGTACAGACCCAGTCAACATGCAGAGGGAAAAGATTACTCCCATTGATTATTTTATCGGCTGCACGAATTGGAAAATTTCACAGAATGCTGGCTATGAATACAGTTAATGCTAAAAAGTTCTCCACTGGACAGTGTTTACAGGGAGGTATCATGTGTGAAACTATGCTAATGAACAAGAACTCAAAGAGAAGCAGAGATCAACTGAAAATCAGAGTGGCAGTGACAGAATCTGAGGACAAATGCAAGAACAGAAGCAAAGGTCAAACCTTTAAGGATAATAATGGGAGAATCATTGAGTACACCATTCTTCAAAATAAGATCATACTTTAAAAAGCAAAAAAAATTTCTATATATTTCAATTGATATAAAAATAAGCACAGATTTATTTCCAATATGAAGAGCAACGTAGTGGAAATAATTTCTCTAAACTCTAATTTCATTTATATAGTGATTAAGCATATACCTTTTTCAAAAACTCTTTAAACATACACAAAACTTGATCAGCTTCTTGAAAGAAACTTTCCAGTGTCACAGATGACCAAGTCAACATGGTAAGTCCTTGCCTCAACACAGTTTCCACCTAAACATAAAAATATAACTTCATAGAATTAAACTAATAATAAATAATTTAAAGCAAATTCCACAATTATTGTAATCACTAATGTCCTTGATGAAAGGAAGAGCTGTGTCTAAGTTTTGCAAGGAAGGTCACAAGTTTTCAAGGGAAACATCAAAGAAATTTATGCAATAAAAGAGAGGTAGTGCATACTACAGCCTCTGTCTACAATTGTCAAGTGCACATACACTGCAAAGATCTTCCCCTTCCTTTTCTCCTGGATAATGTCTTTTAGTGGTTTTCACTGCTTCCCAAAATCTAAATCAAGTCCACTACTGATCTTACAATTTCTCTTTTAACATATACCTCAGTCACTCTCAACAGCATCATTACTTGTTTTTCAACCTCATGTACCTAGCTAATGACATTTTTCATTCATGCCTTTTTGAATCACACATATCCTCTCTAAATTTTGTTATAACCTCTATGCTATTTTTTTTAAATACTCTCTTCCCTACTGTTTCCTTTACTGAACTTTTGGTTCTCCATGGTCTTTCTTCTGGATTTGAAGATTTTCAGCAAGTAGCTGAAATAATTTCCCTGTCACTGTATGATTTACACCATTTAGACCTTCCTTCATTGTAGATCCTGTGTATTCAAAGGAGATGGAGCTGAGGAAAAGGAAGTCTTATACTACCACCAGGTCTTTCCATACTCTCTCACAGAGCTCACATGACTTTTTTGCCTAATGTCACTGATTTCCAATATATAGTCACCATAATTTTTAATTTTGTCATCTCCATCATCCTTGAAGTGACAGAACTTTAATTCTGCTTAATTGCTGAGAAACTCTGAACTGATTCCTCTCATACCTAATTTTAAATAGCCATCTATCATACCAGTGCTTTCATCTAACATTTACTAAGTCACTGCCTGGACCTCATGTACTCTCTTCATCCTAATCCTTCATTTGCTATGTCTATATAATAGCTAAAATAATGAACTCAGTTTATACAGATACACAGCTGTTAGCAAATACAGCCATTACTATCACCTTGATGTATATGTTTTCAGGGAATATATTTAACCTCACAATGCTGGGATGGTACTGTCCTGGTAACCAGTACAGCTAATTTAGAAGCAGTTTAAGGCTCTACATGAGTTTCTGTCAAATTCTGGCACCAATGTATCCATAGATTAGATTTGCTCATTCCATCTTTGGATTTCTGCTTTCCTCTTTTTTTCTTTTTTTTTTTTCTCTTTTTTTTTTTTCCTATACATCAAAGACTTCTCTCCCTTCTTCAAAAAAATTTTCGTCTTCTGTTGTTTGTACAATACTCATCCTTCTCTTTTGCCAGTTGTTTCCTCTAAAATACAGAAGTGCATGATTCCCTCTATGATATAATCATATTTATAGTAGTTTCATTAAAGTGAAGACTACAGTCACCTTTTCTTTTATTAAACTCTTAAGAGAGTCAGAAGAAGTTTTTCGTTTCTCACACTTCAGCATATGCCAACTAAGTAGTTGTACAAACTCTGCAACCTTTTAATATTATCACTTACAACCAAAAGAGGAAGTATTATGTAGAACAATCACATTTATACACTTGGAAGTGTCTGGCAGGACAAAATGGCCTGTAGGATAAACAATCTGCATCTCTAATAAAACTGTACCTTTAGTGTAGTATATAGCCTTTCTACATCACTGAAAAGACTGACTTAATTCGCAAGGCTAATAATTCTCTCTGAGCAAAGACAAGGATCATGACATTCACCACTTCAGCTAAATGAAAAACACAACTTGCCATGAAAACCTCTAAAACTGAAATAAGTGATAATTTACTTCCATGGCAAAGCCAGAGAATTGTATAGATAAACAGACCCATGAAATAATTTTTTTTCTTCTACTGGGTTTACATCTCATAAGCACTAAGATTACTCTAGTGCAGCACACATTATTTGAGCACTGTACGAGAGATGTAAAGAGCAGATTTTTGGTCTTAAAGGTTTTAGTAAAATTCGTTAAGTTCCCAATATGAAGACTGATCTAAATATTTTTAAATTATAAACTATTGGTAAGTTATTCTAACTTCTGAAGTATATTGAAGTGCATTTAGCAATACCAACCTTATTCATTTTTGGTGCCATTAGATTTACAAAACTCGTTGGTGTTTTTTGACACAAATCTTCATAACATTGGAGAAGACCCTGTTGATTATTCAAAAGGATAGTATCAAGAAATGTATTTTAAGTCCTTGCTTTATTGAAACAAGCTACCTCTTGAACAATTAAATCATCACAAAAAAAGCACAAACAGAAAGTACAAGGCTACATTTGAAAAAAAAGTAGAATTTTACACAGACATTACATACCTATGTACATCATTTCTGGAATATGATAAATCTGTATGATGCTACACAAGGAAGAATGAAAGTAGCCTTTGCGCATCACATGCTTTATACACAAAGCTAAATGAAACATGATCCTTCTCAAGAGCTAAAGACAGCTTGAGCTTTAGTGACCATAAATTGAAATACTCTCTTGAAGCTGATTATCATATGCCTTAGATAATTAAAGTCACATATAAACTCAGTTTTAAAATATTTCCTAGTCATATGCTTTGCGCACATACACACACACAGACAAAATCTTGCATGGTACACCTATCCTCAAAATATAAGCTTCTCAAAATACTACAGCAATAGCAAATACTACAATGAGTATCAGAAATCTGACTTCTCTGGCAGGTAACCTGCAAAATTCTTGATGTTTTTGTGGCTCACCATATCTTCCAATCCAGAATGATTTCAATCCTTAAATTCTTCTTAAAAATTCTGTAAAAATCTGTTTTACTGATTTTCAGAGACTGAACACTTTTTGGATAGTTTTAATTACTTCATCACCAAAATATATTTAACATACCATGTGGTATAAGAAATATATATGGTTATATTGAAGTATACATTAGCCCACACAGCAATTAGCAGAGGTTCTTAAAATGAGAGCCTCTATGTCCACCTGTGAATTCCACAAATATAGCTCAAACTACCTCTTACCCAGCTTTAATCTTTATTTAACCATAGAAAAATTTCTAAGGTTAGTAAGATTTTTTTTTTTTAAACAGCAGTCATGATAACTTTTCAATTTACCTCTAAACGCAACCTGTTTGACATCAGTTTATTTTCTACTTTTACTATCTTTATTGCTTGCTCTGGTACTTCAAGACCCAACTTCATCATACATTTGGTCTCTCGGACAATCACTGGAATTTTGGGATCAAAATTAACCAGGAACTTCCCAGTTCTAGGATGGCGCAGAAATATTGTGGCTTGTAAGGCTGTAAAGACATTTTTATATCAATTTTTAAGACAAACAATTGTTTTTGTTATATAAAGTATTAAGAAACACAGATTTCTCATATGACTAGATAGTGATTAAATAAGTATGGTTACTTGTGAAATAGCTTCACATTGTTTTCTGTCAAAGAAAATATACAGCTAACTTTCACCATATTACTTTCTCATTGCTTTCATATAACCTTTCTCTTCATAAGCTAAACAAGTATCATACCCGGTCTTATTTGTGGCATATTTTCTGTTAGCTTGAATTTCAGAATTTTCTAATTCACTTTCTAAGGATCTGGAAGCACAACACGTTCATGAAATACTCAGTATCTTACAGGAATTGGTTAACCCAGAGAATGAATGCTTAAATAGGGATATTGGAAGAATTCAAAATAAACCCACAAACACTAACACAAAAATTTGTGCTGACTGTATGACAACATCCTATTCTTAGAGATCTACTCCCAGTTTTGAAGCCCACAGAGTACCTACAGTCTACATGATTTTTTTTAAACTTCTGCCCTCGTTTACCCTTAAGGTGTTGAAGTTTGATTATCAAACATTTTCTGTAGGCATTGAGATAATTTAGCTGTATAAATTATTATAGTGGAAAGAAAACAGGAAAACTATTAAATTATATACAGAAACAATGTGAAAAAAGAAAAAAAAGAACAACAACAACAACAAAAAAAGAACAACTTTGTGCCTTAAATTTATTTCACTGTTTCTAGTCATCTGTCAGTGTACCAAGCCTACAACCCGCTGTATCAAAACCAATGTTCGAGGCCAGGAAGGGACAGAAATTTGTATCATTAGGCCTGCTTATTGGATCATGATTAATTTGCACATTTTAAAGGTAAATGAGGCTTAAAAAAATTATCTGATTTGTGTAAGGGTAGTATTTAATAACAGTTTAAAAAAAGCGCCTTGTACATATTTAATTACTTACGATACTGTAATTTTGATATTTCCTTCTTCCATGCGTGATGATAGACTACCTCGAATTCCACCAAGAGATAGGCAATTTTGTTGTATAACCGAACAACTGCTTTACCTTCTGGACTTGCCAAGATATTTGAATTTTTCTATGAAAATACAGTATATTCAAATTAAAATCATATCAGAAGAAAATGATTTGGCTTTCTCAATTCAACTATCGACTGTATTTTCCAGGAAAGCTAAGGCCCAGTTAGAATCGAGTCTGGCAAGGGATGCAAAAGATAATAGGAAGGGATTCTATAGGTGCATTGCAAATAAAAGACAGGCTAGGGACAACGTGTGCCCTCTCCAGAAGCTATCAGGACAACTGGCTACCCTGGATTTGGAGAAGGCTGAGGTTCTGAATGACTTCTTTGCCTCAGTCTTCACTGGCAAATGCTCTGACCACATCACCCAAGTCTTGGAAGGCAGATGCAGGGACTGGGAGCATGAAGACCTTAGGCCCACTGTAGGAGAGGATCAGGTTTGAGACCATCTGAAGAACCAGAATGTGCACAAGTCCATGGGACTTGATGAAATCCATCCGCGGGTCCTGAAGGAGCTGGCAAATGAAGTTGCTAAGCCACTGTCCATCATATTTGAGAAATCATGGCAGTCAGGTGAAGTTCCCAATGACTGGAAAAAGGGAAATATAACCCCATTTTCAAGAAGGGGAAAATGGATGACCCATGGAACTACAGACCAGTCAGTCTCACTCTTGTGCCTGGCAAAATCTTGGATCAGATTCTCCTGGAAGACATTCTAAGGCACATGAGAAACAACAAGGTGGTTGGTGACAGCCAGCATGGCTTCACTAAGGAGAAACCCTGCCTGACCAATTTGGTGGCGTTCTATGATGGGGCTACAGAACTGATGCACAGGGGTAGAGCAGTTGATGTCATCTACCTGGACTTAGGCAAAGTGTTTGACATTAGGAAGCATAATTTTACTAAGATGATGATCAAACACCGGAACAGGCTTCCTCAAAAGGTGGTCAATGCCCCAAGCTTGTCAGTGTTTAAGAGGCATTTTAGACAATGCCCTTAGTAATGCTTTTGGTCAGCCCAGAACTGCTCAAGCAGTTGGACTAGGTGGTCATTGCAGGTCCCTTCCAACGGAAATAATTTATTCTATTCTAACACTACATCCTGGATCTACAACAGCTGCTTCTACAGAGCATGGTTTTTTAACTAGATATTCATATACAAATAAACAGGTTGACTAGCATATGAGAACTGTCATCATAGCCACAAACATCACGGTCACTCTACCAAAGTAAGACAGTTCACTGTTACACGAAACACCTATTTTTTCCTCACATCAACTTACATGGAAATAATTGATTGGTTCATTTATCCTTCTGAAAAGCTGTCTCACCCACAGTATCCTTCCTGCAACAGGTGGCATGTTTCGACCAAGAGGAGGGTCATTTTTCTGAATTTGGTAAAGCTACGATAAGAACATCATTATTAAACATATGGAGTAAAAAAGTAATAAATAAATCTGTTGAAATGTTAAACTCTTTTTTCCTTTGGTACCAGAGTTTCTTCCTCTTCCCAAATAGATCAAATCTGTGTAGAGTCACACAACAGATCATTGTGAGAAAAATGTATTGTTTCTCCCTTTTGCTTAGCTTCTGAGATGCCCACACTGATACCACTGTTGGTATGTCTCCTGTCTTCATTATCTTATACCATTTCTTAGCTGGGCTTACGACAGAGCCCTGAGTACACCAAAAGCCATTGCAAACCTAGTAGCTGAGCAGCCAGTATTCAAGGCCAAGCTATACAGGTGCACCTGTGTAGCTTTGGAGCCATGGGCTGTGAAATCAAGCTGTTTAAGGAAGTGTTGCAGCTTTTCCTCCTTTCCTTGGCAACTGCCCTCAGGAATGGCCTAAGCTATACTGTTAATGGAGAAGTTTCACCTGAATAGAAATGTGATCATTGTTCTTCAAACACATACATCTGACTAATAGCTAACATTTCAGGAGATGGACTTGATAATTCTTGTGGGTTCCTTCCAACTCAGGATTATCTACTGTTCTATGATATGCTCTTTTTTCCTAACTTCTCGTCAATATACACATAGAGACTCCTGGGTACACATCCCATGCTTTTATCTGTGCCCAAGCCGAGGAAAAAAAGAGGTCCTACTCACTAAATGGTGTGGAACAATTAGAAATTAAACATGTATTTAAAATGTGGCATTGTTCACACATAAAGGAAAAACGGACTTTCAGGGGAAGATGCAGCTACACCTCGTGTGCTAGGAAAGTGCATTCCACAGTGGTTCCCATGGCAACACTGACGGAGGATGGAGCAGACTGGAGATTCTGTGGCCACGCTCTGTCCTAACACCAGCGGAGGTGTGAACTTGGAGGTACTAGAAACTGACAAGCTGCATAATTGCTACCCTGAGCCAACAGCCTGTCATCTTTTCACAAAGTGCTGTCCTTTGTGCAAACTTTGCGTCATTATAATGCATTTTGATACATTTCAGTACAAAAACACACCTCCATCTCTAATGCTAACTGCCTCCAAAGTGAGATCACCCCTCTTTGGGCATGCTCTTTGAATTCTTTGTGGTGAGAAACAAGAGAATTTTACACCAACAATAACAAAGGTATGCATGACTAGAGTCACTCAAGCTCCACCTTGAAGGTGAAAAATAGTATAAAATGGCCCAACAAAGGGGGATTTCTGGGGGAGGACATCATCGTGGACGAGTTGCGAAAAATTCCATCAGCAGATTACCCTTGACTCCTGGGACTGGTTGACGAGCTGGACCTTTCTTCCTTCCCGACAGGGATGCCTTTGGGTAAGACTTGCACTGTATTAAGCGCTTCCCTGGGAAAATCTGGAATCTCTATACAGAGTTACTTTTAATTTTTTACTTTAATATTTTAAAGCCAGGCTGTGTTATTCATAACTTTATTGCGTGTTTGCGTAACTTCTTATTTGCACGTGCTTTTGCAGACAGTGTATTTATCACTGGTAATCCATAAGAACCTGTATCTGTCGCTTTAATAAATTGCACTGTTTAAGTGGCTAATCATAAGTTTTCTCATTGAACGCAACCAAATCCTTCAGTGTGGCTGTGTTAGTTCATGACCACGATTAGATTGAAGGTGCAGCATGCTACTAGTGCATCCAGAATCGTAATTGTTCAATATATCAAACGTGACCAGACTGATAGTGGTAAATTGGGCATCGCTCAGAATCTAAGCCTAGCTGCACCCACCCCCTCTAACATCTGAGGACTCGCTGGAATGCAAGGGGGCTTATCTTATGCCAAATTGTCTTGCCTTTTAATGTGACAAATGGCTGCATTATAGTCAAGAAAAATTTGGCCTAGAATTATCACATACCAAATTTGCATTGACAAATTATTCAAGCACTTTAGACCCAGGATTGCAGCAGGAGCAACTTTTTATAATAAATAACTTTATTGGCAAAGATAAAAAGCAATCCAGTAATATCTAACAAATTATTACAACTAGCCAGTATATTGGTGACATTCTTCAACAGAAAAAAAAGGAGTATTTGTATCCACCCAAATTTAAGCATGCAAATTCACGCCATGATAGCACAAAGAGCAGTACTGCTTAAGCAGACACAATTTTTCACTTACTAGCATGTCCTCTTTATCCCCTTCAGTCTCTGCTCAGAAGAAATTTAAGTGGCTTCATGGTGAACTTAAGAGAGGAACTGACCGAGATAAAAAACCCCTCAGAAAACATACCTACTTTTCTGGCTGGGAAGAAGCAGCCAGCAGTGGGTTTATTGATTTCTTAAGCAGGCAGTGCTGCTGGAAATACATTCATCAAATCAAGCAAGTAATTAGAGGTTTGGGAAGTGTCACATACACTAGACAGCGAAAAGACTGGTTCAGAGTAGTTATGTTAGGCTACAGTTTTAAGTCACTGGAAGAATCATTTTCTAGTAAGTGCAGTTTACAGATGTTTGGCTCCTTGTGTAAACACGTCATTCATCTGACAAATGTAAACATCTCTAAATAAAATATTTGCATCAGTCTGGTTTTCCAGATTCCCTTTACTCTTACTGAAGAAAAATGGCCATTTCAAGGGATTTAAATCTTCAGATTAACATGTCAAATAGATCAGTTTACTTGACTCTAGAATACTTGTTTCTTTTTTGAGTAGAAAGGGAGTATGGATGTCTAGTTCTGATGCAGATGTTTATTCCAGACATATAAAGTCAGGGTAGAAGAATTCCCCTTTAAAGGCTTAAAGTCAAGAGACATGAACAGTCACCAGAAGTTAATTCTCATTTATGCTAGAGTCACAGGACACTGCATAAACTATGGAAAATTAATTTATAATTAACATATATGCAATTTACCTACATTTTACATCTATTTTGTCACAGCATTACATAATAACCACTCTTTTATATCTTTAACTGATGGAGGAATAACAGAAAGGATTTTGGGTTTTGAAGTAAAAATGTGATGACACATTTGCCTGCACATGCACGTATATTGTATTTGCCTACACTCATGTCTGCTTTCTGTAACAGGAAAATAGCAGTATGACAAACTGAGCACTGACAGCTAGAGAAATAGGCATAATGTTTAAAATTTATTGCAAAGAAGTTAAATACCTTTTCAGTAGATTCAAGTTCTGCTACATAATGTCGAAGAATACAACCAACTGCATGTACTGTTTCTTCTTGAAGGCATGTCAATTTCAGCTCTTGAAACCTGTATTAAAAATGAGTAAGCAGATAATATTTCTAAATCACAAATAATTTCTTTGTTTTGTTTTGGGGTACATAAACATTGAATAACATCAAAACATAAATCTAGGAAATGCTTCTGGATCTGGGAATGTTTGGGTTTTTTTTGCTTTGAGAAAACTTAAGCAAGTTGAAAAGTTCTGCCCTGGTAGGTTTTCTTATTGCTGTTACCGATGTGGCTTTTTTTAGGCTTTTACTTTAGCATCCTCTTGTATATATAAAATAAACTCTAATGAAATTAAGAAACAGGAGAAAATATTGATTCCTATAAGAAAGCTAAAAACCATCTTTTATTATGATTACATGGTGCAGAACACCAATAATAAAAAATTCTTTATTAGGCCCTTTGTTCTAAAATTAGCTGTGTTATTTAAATTGTGCCTATCAATACTTTGAAGTTACTTTAAACTATTTTAAAACATAATTGCCAATACCTTTGAAGTAACTGAAGTGCATGTTGTGAAGACAAAATTCTCCCAAAACAGGTATGCATAAATGTCTGTATCTGCATCTAAAAATATAAAACTTAGTATAGCTTTCCTGGTCATATAATAGTATTTTGATGTTTGATAATTTCTTAGCATAGTATCATCCAAAATTGTGACTGCTTAAAGCACAAAACAGCAGCCTTTACTGGTCTATGCTTAATGTAATCAATAAATAGCTAGTGTCAGTCAAGTGATCTCTTAAAATGCTACACAACTTTAGCAAAGAATCGAATAACATATTGAGAACAGTTGTAGCTTTGTTATGCCCAAAATCTAACCATGTGCCTCTAGGCTTATAAACCACCTCCATATAAATCATTCTGTCAGGTCTCTAATTTTTGACATTTTGGCTGCAGAGTGACGATTTTCAGTGAGGACTGTATATTTTACATCTGACTTCAGAAGGAGAAGAAAGAATGGAAAAAGCTGCTCTCTGGACAAAAAAAAAAAACAAAAAAACAAACACAAACAAAACCAAACCAAAACCAAAACCCAAAATTTAAGCTCTTTGGAAGAAAACCAATGTAACCTATTCAAAGTCCAGTCTCACTAACAGACGGGGAGATACTAAATAAGTTGTGATGACATTCTTCCCTAAATAAGTTATAGGTAGCAGTATTGCTTACCTCTAAACCTTCAACTTTTGTGAGGAAGTCCACAAAATCCACATCAAAGTCTGTTTTTCGTGGATCAAGAATGTCATATTGTTTATTTTGAACACTTTTGTAGATATTTTTGAATCCTACTGCCATAATATCTATCCCTTCAATGGTAGACAGACTCAGTGAATTAAAAGTTTGTACTATAGTTATCATCTCTGTAATCTGAAATATAAGTATTATATTCATATGCAGAATGAATTATTTGCTACTTACTCTATAAACTGCAACCTGAGTAAAATAAAATATATAAGAGCCACTTCTCTAATTACTGCATTCAGAAATGTGTTGCTTCTGAGCTTGTAAGTCAAGCATCTTCAACAGAGCATGGTTAATTCAGTTTTCAACATCAGTTCTCACTACAACCCAATACAAAGTAAAATCATCTTCATTTTTCTTGACAGCGAAAGGTTTCTGTTTTACATTTGACTATTAGATTCAAAAGGGTAACATGAAAAAAGAGTTAAAACATGACATTTGCACACTGATGACACAGATTACAGAGAATAAAAAAAGCCCACATACACAGATTAGTATTTTCACTGCATGATAAAGAAAAACATCATTAACTCACAAAACTCCTATGCTCTGATGACTGTCCCATTATCCTCTTATCCCTGTCTGACCTCATAGTGCACCAAGAAGCACTTACTATCTATTTCACTCTATGAATACTAGATTAAAATCCTTTCATTGGATTAGCAAACTAAATGTCAAGACTACACCAAGCAGCAGAATCATCTGAAGAACTGTCTTTGGCAATAACAGGATTATTAATACCTTTGAACACCATTCAAAAGAGTAAAGTGTGTTATTCTTCACATATTTTAAATCTCCTAAAACAGGGATCTAAGTCTAGATCAGATAGGTTCTTTCTCTCCCTGATAACACAAAGAAATTGCCAATTTCAGAAGGACATTGTGACGTAATTGCCTAAAGTACTAGAATGACTTACTCTGTGGAAGCGCCTAATTTCTCTCAATAAAGACTTACAAACTCCTTCACAGCATTTCACAGCATGATTAAGAGCATGTATGTTGACAGGTATACACCTTGTAAACTGCTGTTGGAGAGGCCTTTCTTTACTGATAATAACAGCACATAATATACTCACTTTTTCTAATCTCCTACAAAAAGCTTCAGATTGTCCAAAAATGTACATTTCTGATACTTCAAATGACTTTTCCCCTAGAGTTTCCAAAATCTCTTGCTTTGTTTCACGAAAGCATTTCTGATATTCTTTCAATAGAAATGTGCAGTCCTAAAAAGTGAGGGAATAAATACCATATTCATTATGCTATGTTTATGGGTAAAAGACTGCAGAACTCAAACCTACTTTCTTTCCAAAGTGGTTAATTATCATTGAATCTGATTTCAGTCAACAGGTGATAAGGACTTACATACAGTGGTTTTCTTTCAGTATGTGTTACAAATATTTGCAACTTATCAACATAGAACAGTACAGTACGGTGATAGACTTAACATTAGGAAGTAAGTCACAAAAAAATAAACAGGAAAATTTTAGTTCTTCTTAAAGAAGAGTTCTTCAAAGGCCAGCAAAGAGCTGTAAAGGAGACATTTAAATATCAAGAAAAGCCATTAGCTTAATTAAGAATGGTCAGACAGACTGTCCCCTGGGTAAGAATGGAATTTGGCATAACAGTGTAGTCAGCTTACAACTCCGAGGGGACTTCAAGGAAATTGGTTTTACAATTTTGTGTATGCTGACAAGAGTTAAAGTGAGATTGAAAAATAATCTTTTTCATTTGATTACTGACTTAAATTACTAAGATTTTATCAGCTGTAAAAATAACAAATGGTAAGAAGTGTAAACTCTAACTCTATAATCACTGGGATACAAAATCTCCTGTCAGCTCTTGGAAAACAGAAAGCAGATTCTACCACAATATACTGGCAGTCATCAGATTGTCTGAATATATAGGTATATGCAACAATTGCTTATGATTATGGGAAATGAAAAAAGGTCCTAATTGAAAGGAATTTTCAGATCTTCAAGAATATATATATATATAATATATATATAAAATATACCAGAACAAAGACTGATCACCGTGATTAGAAACTGGGCTTATATTTCTCTCATAAAATAATGAGGGTTTATTTGCTGTATAACAAGATGACAATAAAATAGACAAATTATCAGAATCATATCATCCTGTAAGGTCAAAGAAGATACATTTAATACCTTTTCTTCTGTACCTCTGGACATAAATATTAAAGGACTGAAATTCTATGCCTTTCTGGATAAGATAGGAAGTCAGTAGCTGAGGTCCAAGAAAGGAAAAGGCGGAAACTGGGTCAGCATTAGCAATCAGTAACCCCACAGCTAGAAATATTTTGCTATGGTGTGTTGCATATGCTTAATTTGTTCTTAATATGTCATCATCAGCTGAAGAAAAGGAAGATTCTCTTTGCACTGAGCTTTCATGGTATACCAAAGAAAACTTGAAAGGAGCTACTACTAAACAAATGGGGGTCTATTCAGATGTCAGGTTCCCCATGGTAGAGGAAGATGGTACTATATCAGATACCATAAAAAGGAAAGAATGTAGATTATGCAGGATAACAGAATTCCTTGGTGACACATATGGTGAAGATGACAATTTCAAGGTCAGTGACAGACCACCCTGATATAGATGAGTCCATTCTAATTTCAACAAATGTCAGTGGGCTAAAAAATGGGAAAACATTCAAAGCATCATGAAATAAAACAGTAAAGAGATGTGAAATACTTGATACATATTGCTATGGGCTTCCTTGTGCATATCGATAGATAATCAATAGGTTTGAGAGGTAAATAATAAAATGCCAAAATACAAACCTTAATTTTTCCAATGACTGTTGATATCTCCTGATCCCAGACACGGGTCAAGCCACTATTTGTAATATGTGCTCTACAAGATGTTACCATTTGATTTGTAACCTAACACAGACAAATGAAAACCAGTAGTCTCACATTTACAAGTAGATATGCCTATTTTGCAAAATCTAACAAAATTCCCACATGCCTGCCTTAGTACTATCAGAATTTGGATAAACTTCAATGATGGCAATAAGAGTGGCTAATATATGTAATATACATGACAAACACCCTAAGGAGAGAACATTCTACTTAACCACAAAAATCCAAAGTTTATAATGGCAGACAGAGAAAGAGAGGAGTGAATGCAGATGTAGAAAACATAATTTGGAGAATAGCTACAGGTAGATAATCTATTTTGGCTACTAAATAATGTGAACAATTCAAAACAATTCTTCTGACACATGATATTATTGTAAGCAGGTCTTAAGAATTCCTAACGGAATAATGACTGAAAACTACTGCACCAAAGGCAGCCTCACACTGTAATACAAGAACTGGTGAAGTTGCAGATAGGACCTCCAGCATCACCTCTCATGATCTTTAAATGGAAGCAAACACTAAGGGGGAACCTCAAGCCACTGGATTAGAATAGAGCTTTTCCTTTGCTATTTCTTTTCTACAGCTTCATGTAAGCAGCTTGTTATTAGCCTCTGTAGTAAAATGCTCAATGCCTTAGACTATTACATAGAGTATAGCATGCTTCAGTATGCAAACATAAAAACAATTATGTAACAGGCAATATAAACATTGCTGCATAATCCATAACTAAGATCTGATGACGGTAAACCAGCCAAAGCCACACATAAATATAGCCTCACAAAAGCACATAAGAAAGTGGTGTAATGAGGGTCTACTATGAACTTCCCCTCTGTGTTTACTGGAGTCTTTTAGTTATGTAGGATTTCTTTGCTCTAAAACCATTACAAAACCAATCTTTTCCTGCAGTGAATACCTGGATTCCACAAAAGACACTGGTATAAATACCTAGATGGTCTTAATTTTCTGTTTAAGGTGGCAAAGGTTTATTATCTGAGATTCAATTAACTATTCAAGTATGACTTGCTTCTGGAAACAGGAACTTTTTGTCTTTCACACCTTTTGGAGTAATAGCCTAGACAGACTGACGGCCCAATTAAAAAAAAAAAAAAAAAAATCACAACATTTTCATAATGAATGCTATAGCTAATATGTTTACCTTTATAAATAGTGATGTCATTCTCTCAGAAGTATTGTAATACCTTGAAACACGGTGAATCATTCGTATAGCATTTACCAAGTTTGGTATTCCATGTGTCATTGACACCTTAAAGTGGAGTTTTTAGAAAAAAATTATTTTCTAATCTTAGCAACTATATTTATACTCTATTGACAACTTCTAAATTACATTTTTCCCTAAATCACATGGACCAATCTTCTAAATGCCATGGAATCTTATCAAAAGGTTTTGTATTAAAAAAAATAATAAATAACCCCAAAACCAGCGGCTAACCACACTCTATATATTTTTAAACTTTTTAAACTAATAAGAACAATAAAACTCATTGATGATTTGGTGAGAAATCAAATATAAAGGGATTGCTACCAATATTTTAATGTTCTATTTTGATGATCAAAGTCAAACTGATTCAAAAAGTACAAGTTGCATTTTTTGTTATAAAAGAATCATTCTTCTCGCAGATGACAGTGGTTGTGATTAACGCTTTTATTTTATTTCAAGAACAGCTGTTAAATATACTCTATGCTATCACATTGTGATAGCAATAACATAAAATGTTTCATTCAAACATTTCACAGAACTCATGAAGTAATTGTCACAATGTTAATTTCACTAGAGTACCTAATTCAGTCAACACATGAAACATCTAAATCTTTCACACAATTCATTAAACAATTGTTCACATTATTAAAATCAAGCTACAGTATTAGAAGTATTGCATAATTCGATCACTTCCAAAGTATTTTGGAAGAGGAACACAGAGTTAAAAATGATAATTCATTACCAGGGACTTATCCGAGTTGCAATTCTCAACATCAAGAAAAAGTAATTTTGATTGTCACCCCTCAGAGAAGCCAAGCTTCTGGAATTAACTTTTGGCTGCATAAAGCACACTAGTACTGTGTACAGATACAGCAGGCATTTGCATCTGGCAGAAGAGTGTGAAAGAAAGGTATAAAAACAACCCTCAGTGTCCATCATCTCACTTCCCAAAATGGAGTCAGGAAGAGTCTGAGTCTACTGATTTTCTTTTTTAATCCTTCACCAAAAAAAACAACCCATCCCAAACTCCTGCATAGTGGACCGGATAGAGATTCAAAGCCCCAGCTTAAACATCCAGACAAAATTTTCATATAGTAACCTACTTCAGCTGCAAATGTGACTATGTGTGATACTTTATTCACTAAATGCTGTATTTATGCACATACTAAATATCATATTAAATCTGCATTCAATCCATTTCCAAACCACTAATATTTGAAATATTTTTCAACATCAGATATTAAATTTAACTTGATCCAAAATGTAGTTCTTTATTAACACAGAATATATTTAACTTGTATATAATTATCTTCAAGTTGAATACCATAGAAAATCCTACCTAAATTATTTTGATCTCGGGAACAATGTTTCAGGAGATGAAACAGAAATACAGATGTGTCAACATTTTCCCCCATTAAATCAAGAACTATAGTTAACTATGCTGTATTAGTAACGTAATGAACTTTTTAATGCATTTCCAAATGTCTGTCTATGCTTAAGATAAGTTTTACCTTCACAACACCTACAATAGCTCATCACTATGGCCTGGTATCTGGCACCCTCTAGTGATACTCTGAAAAGCTGACGGTAAACAGCTTAGTAATACTGCTCCTTTTTCTCCTCTCTTCTACTATTTCATGCAGTGTCAGCTTTATGTCATATAGTATCACAGCCTTTTTGCTTCCCCCCAGTTAAAATTCTGCAGTAGGATCCTAAGCTGCCAGAAATACAGAAGAAACTCAACACTTCCTGACAGAGGACAGGAGGCATACAGGAGAAAACATGGACTACTAAAAACTAAAGCAGAATACGCAACTTTTCCTAGGCTATTTCCTCCTTCCATCCTATTCTGCAACAATCATTAGAAATTTATATTTCTTATAATAATTAATTGTTAATACATATGGGCAACCAATTATTTAATTTCTGACTAGCTGGTTCTTCTGCAAATAGAAGCACCTAACATTGTTTTTGATATCAAAAGATTATTTTACTCATTTTGGACCTCATTAGGTTCATTATTTTCTACATACCTAATGTTTGGTACTTTGGTTACAGCTGGGTGATTATTCATTGACATATGGAATTTTCATTGAAAGACATATTTTGAGACTCTTGCACTATAAAATATGTACCTGTTTTAGCTCGTATTAAAAATAATACTGGCAGCAGGACTGACTTACTAGGAAATCATATGTGTTGACATTTAATACATATTTTAAAGTATCCTACTTTATGTAATGCACAATAAACTAATGTTTTAACATTTAGCTTGACAGGTGTTTGGAAAAAAATCAGAAAAAATAGAAAGCGATATGAGAAAAATTCAAGCAAATACAAACAAGATCTCTTTTGCTCTGAGCATTCTATGCAAATACCTAAACTATGCTTAAAAAATTATGAAAGACATACTTACAAGGTCATAGTTATAAAGGGGCTGACAAACTTTTTCAAGTATGCCTAAGTATTTCACATTATCTTTTGCTTCATTTGCTGCATCTGTGATTCTGGCTTCTAACTCTCGCCACATCTAAAGGGAAAACAGTACTGTAAAAAACCTCAAACATATCTTTAACTTGCACTGATTTGCCAGAAGTAAATCTTGGTAAATTAATTTTTAAAATGCATTGTCAAACCAGGCAATAAAAGTTACTTTCATTTATGATAATTTGGTCTGAATGTCTGTCCTTTCTCACACCAGCATCATACCTAAATTTTCCTCTCAATTCTTCTCAGGAAACCTCTCTAGGATGCAACGAAACAAAATAGATATTGCAAGCTTTGTCCACTACAGCAAAAAACATTAAAAAAAATTACCCGTAGTATTTTAGAATGTCCAACATTCAGCACATTAATGACAGCTTTGCAGTTTGGTCCTTTGATCTGCTCAATAATAGAATTTAATTTAGCAGACATACATTTCCAGTGCTGTAGTTCAGTCAGTAGACCTGAATCATCAGCCTCTCTCCTCATCTGCTTACTCTCAATCAGAACCTACAACCAATTTGGAAAAATAAAAAAAAATCCAAATGTCTACTACAGATAACAGACAAATTATTATAAAGAAGAAATGAAACATTGAGGATGCTAAAAAGGAACATATTTGCAGTTACAGACACATGAAAAAGGATACTTTTTCCAAATTGGAACCAAAGTCTGAATTGCACTTAATTATATTCTAAAACTGAAAAGAAGGAAACTAATATGCATGTTTAACTGATGCCATTAACAGGGTGAATCTCTGCATATACCCGTATTTTTCTTTAATCAGGATATACGGATGAAATGCTGTAAATATAACTTCACATGTAAAAAACTTGAATTATTTTAACAAAAACATTACATATCAAAGTCAAAACCGCATTCATTTGTATGTTGAGAAATACATTATATGTCTTTTACATTTTTATTCTCGCGAGCTAAAAACAGTAAACATAGTATACCTTTATAAATAGAGCATGTCCCAGTCTACACAGACTGTGTACTTTGACAAAGAGTTCTGTGCTTTATCACAGAAGTCTCAGACATGAATTTCTGAGACCTTACCTCACTGGAAGATTTACACAGGATAAATGCCCTACTGGGCCTGGTCAAAGATCTTCTGAAGAGCAGTATTGCATACCATGACTGGCAGCAGAAAATTAACAGGCAATACGTGTAGAGTATACCCAACTGCATACAGTGTGGTCCTCACCAGTGTTGTAACTCCTGTATCCTTCTGTTCTCTTCTTCTTGCTATCTATCAGCTGTTCAGAAACTATTATTCCTGCTAGACTGTAAGTTCGTAGGGCTTATGGACTACTTACTTATGCACAGAAGTGAAGCACTTGTCTTACTCAGGTGGTAATGCAGCTGAAGCCTTCATCTAACTTCAGGCAAGTCTCATATAAATATCTATCTCTATTCATATTGGATTGAAGTGTTAAAATAACAACCCACCTGCTCAATTTGTCTATACCATATCAGTAAGTACTTCCTCTAGCTGGTGAACCTCATCAGGATTATTAGCTGCTGCAGCTACTTTCTCAAAGGACTGGAGTTCAGAAAAATTAACGTAATCTACTATTTCCAACTCAACAGTTCCTTCAATGCTTATCATAGCCCCTGGGGGAAAATAAAAAAGAATAATTAAATAAAAAAGTGACTGCAATGCCAAACCAATAAAGACTTAAAAATTATTTTCTACCTGTGTAAGCAATCAAAATTTGGGAGTATTCTGCAGTCACTGTTATTTCAACATAACAGCCATTTTACTGGACTCATATAAAGCAGAAAATAACTATATATCTAGGTGCTTCCTCCTAAAAGCAATGTATCACTATTTTCTTCAGTAAATAATCTACTCATGTATTTATTATGCAAGTAATTGATCATTTAATTCTTCCTTGCAGAATGTGAAAAGTTCCATACCTATGTGCTATAGCCTTTAAATGGAATTTCTTAAGCAGAATTCCTCTAGTTTGGCTACTTCCTAAATGGAATGCTTACCCTCTAGAAATGAAATGTATCTCTTAATTGTTTCCACGAAGTCCTGTTTGGTTTTTGTATCCTGTTTGCTCTGACTTAAAGCACCCCAATTACTTGTTTTGAGGATGGCAGGGAGAAAAATCTTTTGTATCATATTCTTAACTCCACATAGGAGTCCTTCAGTGGCATCCAAAACACCAAAGAATATATCCTGCATCGTAACCAAATGATTGTTAGTAATGCAGTAATTTGGGATTGAAAAAGTCATATAAAATCTGTGTATTCTTTTTTTATAAAGGCACTCCAACGTGCCAATGAAAACTCGTAACTTAAGGTGACAAAATATTTTCAAAATAGTGATACCTACCACATGACCATAAGATTCTGTTTTCAGTAAAAAAATGCAAGCCAACAATAATTTAATACAGTTATAAAATGCTGTCAGGTTACATTTTCGTCATTTCATTATTATTTCATAATTTTAGTTATTTCCCTATCACACAGAAGTTTGGAAATTTTAAAATAGTACACGACAATTAAAAATATTCTAAATGTCCCCATCTACCATTAGGAACCGAGTAACGAGATATAAGTAGCAAAAATGCTCTGAATGTACATATCTGAAAGTATATTAGAAGCTATTACATAACTGAAGGTATACTGGTATGGATCAGATTAAATTATTGTCTACTCTCCAAAACTAAACTTTACAAGTTGTGACTATATTTAATATTCCAACATTTTAACTGTCCTTCAAGTCAGCAAATCTTAACATGCTTCATATAACAAACTTCCTAAACATATACTCAGCACTTCAGCAATTAATTTAATGGAAGAGTAATATTTATGACCAATATTGAGACTCTTGATAAAGACAGATCTTATCTCTAACTTCTAATAGTGCTTTACTCTCTTCTTAGCTTCCAAAAGGAATAAAATATTTTTAATATAAAATATAAAGTATATAAATAATGGCTTTTCTGTCTGAAGAATTTAAAATTATATTAATTAGAAGATATATACACAGGACTAATTCTAATCAATTTACAATCCCTTCAGCACAAATATTATGATGTGTAGCTATAATTGAGAACAAAGCCCATGTTCATCTAAGAATTTGTTTTGTAAAGCAGAAAAACTCATGCTACATAATCTACATATGATAAATGTGCATTTCACACATTCAAAGACACATAAAATAAAAAGGGACAAGTAAACCTTTCCCCTCCTGGTATTTGCAATAATATTCTTCTCAGTGAGTCCATCTACCTTAAAGATTTTGATCACATCTAAAATGTACTTAGCAGCGTTAAACTCTTCAAAAACAGCAAGGAGAAATTAACCTAAATGCTAACTTCTTTAGCAAGAGCCCTGTAAAACACTGAATTCACAAGATAGCCTGAGTATTTGCTGAAGTAATAAAGCTATTCACTGGCTACCCAAAAAGAAAAGCAAAGAGCATGATAATAGCTTAACATTCAAACAAACACAGTTACCAGAAACTTCAGTTATATGACAGTAGTGAAACAAATAATGAAACAAAATAGCTACCTTTAAAGTATTTAGGTTTAGTAAATGTATGAAAGAATACCTCGTGTATAGTTTTTACATTAATAGCGTTGTCATTCTTGAAACGAAGAAAAAAAAAGCATTTTCCTACGAAGTTGCCTGGTGTAGCATTCACATAAAATCGCATCATTTTACTTCCTTTTGCAAATCCTGGAATTGTACGACCACATTCTGAAAAGCATTTAATACATGTTACTACTTTTAAAAGCAAGGATACTATAAAATTATTAAATCAGCATAGTGAAATAAAATTCAACATAGAAATAATTAATTTTCTTCTTTTCCAAGAGAGTCATTTTCTTCTTTTCCAAGAGAGCCAAAACCAGCAGAATTCATGGCTGTAATCAACCACACATTTAAAAATCTACATCAAACATGTAATGTTTTACAAAGCAAATCTGGTGCACTGTGTGGCACTGAAATGGGAATTTGCTAAGGCCCATCATTCTGGGTTAACTTGCTGGGGGCTGAGGTACTTTGTTTATTCACATGCACCCTATGACACAAGATGTCATTCTTAAGCAAGAAAATAGAATATGAAATGCCTCAGGGCCTCTGGGGATCACTGTATACAATTTAATCATTTTATATAAATAGGTAAGGGAACAGCATGTTAATTGCTCTTATAATCATTAGGGGTTTTAGATATTACATTCTAATTCTCTACTGATCATGGGAAAATGAAAAAATTTCAATTTTTTATTTCAAATATTTCTGTATAATAAATGGAAATTCATACAGGTTTTCTCAAAGTGCTTTCTAATGAATGGGGGCATATCCCTTGTAAGGAAAAGTTACAATAGATTTAAAATTTTAGAAGACCTTTTCACAGTTTTCTTTCCAAGAATGGCTAAAATTGACTGATTTTTTTTTTAAGCAATTTGACTTGAAGAAAACATTTAAAATATGAATTGTCAGTCCTCATTGCAAAAGGCTGCAAAATTACAAACAAGCAAAAACCAGGTTTTATTCTGGGAAACATTAAACAAAATTATATCTGCCTGTGTTAACATCATTAAAAAATTACCTATTCCTGGTGCTTCTCCTTCTTGATAGAAAATTTTTAATGCTTTATTTCCTTTTGCGGCAATAAAAGAACTAAACGCTTCCAACTGTTAAACCAAAAAGTGAATACCTGTTACTCAAAATATTTTTATGTCCCTTTAAGACAAGTGAAAGTAATTTGACTATTCCAATGTTAAAAGTTTTAGTGGCATGCAATGTTTATCCTCAATTATTGTGAGGAGTTACAAAACAACATAATAGTTATTTCAAATATTGCTTTCAAGTAGCGCTCTTGCTCACAAAGGTGGCCTAGCTCCTAATAACTCTAACGTTTATGGTCTTCTCCAGTAGTGCAGAGGCACTGAAGGATATTCTGTCACTCACAGGGATCCGTAAGTCTCAAGTATCAAATGAAAATTAACTAGTCTTAAGAGACATAGAAATACACACAAGAGATTTGCAGGACTTGATATACCCCGCTACTGCTACTCTACCCCTAAATGTAAAAGATGAATTTGTAAAAGAGGAGTAACATCACACTTACGAATTTTAGTGTGGAAACATGAATGGTGTAAGGAAAATGAGCGACACCCAAGTGGGACAGTATTTAAACTTCTCCTTTTGAGAAGACAATGTTATGTGAATATAGAAGGACTAAAAGCAAGCCAGCTATAGAAATGCATGCTGTGATTTCACTTTGGTTAATAGGCAGTAGTGAATAACAGGGTTAAAGCTGAGAAAAGTACAGAAAAAATCCTCCCAAAATAAAGAAAAGAAGAATTGGTAAACTGCTGAAAGGGCAGTGACAAAAATCAGGAAAAGATTCACTAGTACAAAAAGCACTCCAACTTCAGAGGAAGAGAAAGTGAACAGTAACTTTGTACCTTATATGATTTTACACAGGATGCAAGACATGAGCTGTTCCTGTGTCTAGCGCCTCTGCAAATAGCCTTCAGTCCACATGGTACAAACATTCACTGTCTGAATACACAGACAGGCTAATGCTCTAAAGAGTAAAACTTAACTCATGGATGTCAAAGACATGACATGTATTTGGGAATTCACTAAAAGACAATTTGGTAAAGGACAATGTTGACACAGCCTCAGCAGCCTAAACCGATTATGAATAAACTAAAACTGGAAACTGGAAAATTTCCTACCATAAAAAGTTTTCAAGTGGTCCTGGTGACAGGATGGGGGGGGCCGGGGAGGGGGGGAAGACACCTAAACCCGAAACAAACAAACAAACAAAAATGGCCTAAGAACCCAAAGATTCTCAAGTGTTTGAATTACTCAACCTGCACAGAACAGCAATTTCACATGAAGTCAAGGTGATCTAAAACTATATACCATTTAGCAACTATTAAAAAAGGAAATGTTAGTTGATTGCCAACACTTAAAGCATCTCTATGTTGTGTAAGCATACCAACAAACATATAGGACAGACTCACCGAAGGGGCATCCAAAATCATCTCTTCCACAGTTTCTAAGTCTAAACCTAGGCTGATACTGAGAACTTCAAATATGTATTTATAGGAAGCATCAACTTTTGCTTTTCGATTTTCTCTTGCTTCTTTGTATTGAGCCTAAAGCATTAAAAACATCTTTCAAGTTAAAAATACATAAAGTGACCACAAGAGTGACCTGCTACTTAACTTGTAACTAACGCTAAAATCTGTCTTGTAGACTACTTAACTGCCCTGTTCTCAAAAAAATTCTAAATTTTCAGAGATTAATATAAGAATGAATTATTAAGAATTATTATAAAATGTAAAATAAATTCTGAGGGTATGTCAAAGAAAAGCAAACATTAAATATACTACAACTAGATTTTAAGATATTTTCGTGAAATGTTAACTAGTTTTATTTTTCACAATCAATATTTCAATTTATTATACTAAACCAGAAAGGTTGCAACATCAATTCAAAACCAAAGCATCTAGAGTGGGTAAATATTTGCAGGAACTAAGCTGGGTACAGCTTTGCTTCAGGGTAAATTATTCAGTTAATACCTCCTGTTTCCTTTCTCGGTTACTTTAAAATAAAACCTTAAAATACTACAAACACTGGAAACAAAGACTCATTTCCTACCAGAAATCATTTCATAAAAGAACTGAGTATAAACAAAAAAAGAAAGAAAAAAAAAGAAAAAGAAAAAAGAAACAAATACAAAATGAATTTAGTCATCTGACAAAAGAACCAGAAATTTATTTAAAGACCTATGGTTGAATACTAAACCTGTTTTTCTTTCAAACTTTCTTGCAAGGACAGAGATCCACTAGTGCCCCGGCAAAATCTAGACAACTTTCGGCTTGCAGCAGAAAAAGAGTCTAGGGAAGAGGGAAAACTTTCCAGGTTTCGACTAAGGTGAAGAGATCTGGCCGTAGTATCTTCTAGGGTAAAACTCTCTGTGCTGGGAATAGGCCTAGCCCCTTCTTTTTCTTTTCTTTTTCTTCTTTTTTGTGCCCCCTCCATCTTGAAATCTGAAATACAAAATAAAAACAACAAACCAAAACCATTCTTAGTCTTATTATACGTCTAAACTTAAATGTGTTATTCAGTGTGCTCAAATCTACACACGGATTGAGGGACTAGTCTTAAAGCATTGTAATCACTACAGCGATACCTAAAGTCCATACCCAAAGTCCCTACTTCAGGTCTAATTTTTCCTCAAAAAGTAGCTTGTTCAGTTTCACAGGGATGCTATAAGGGAGAAACATTTTATAAAACAAATGTTGAGATATACTATTAAGGTCATACCTAGGATACCAGCTAAAACAAAAGTAGAGAAATCACTATTCTATTCAGAGTACTATTACCATAAGGATTAAAACAACCATCAAGAACTACAAAGTAGTTCTTAAGAAGCCTTAGGGCAGCCTACTACACATGTAACTGTGTTATATACTCTCTTAGACGCTATTGCCTGATTCAGGATATAGAAAATCAGAAGTGAGGTAGACACGAAAGGGCTGCTGGTGTGGCACTATTAGCTCCTTATTCTTGCCCATAATTAGCTAAGTGAGCATGGTTCTCTGAACTCTGGCGTGCAAACACCCGTTACAGAAAATGTTAATCTCTTTCTTAAAGTAAAAAAATAAGGAAAAAAAAAAAAAAACCAACAAACCTTAGCAAAGTCACAAAAAAGGGAAAATTTAAAATTAAATTAATTCATTCCTTTCTTCTCCTTCATGTTTATCTGACTGGCTTAGTCATCTCTAGGGTTGGCAGGGGCACTTTCCACCTCAACATTCAACCTGGAATAGGTCGGGTATTAATCTCCTTGCGTTTTAACTGGTTCTCTTGGCAGCTGACACTTTCTCCTAAAGCCCAAGGTGAGAGTGGTGGGACTACATTGTATACTGGTATCCTCCTTGCCTCTCTAAACACCTGTACTCAAGATGCCTGGTGGCTCAAATGAGGTTTTCACACTTTCCAAAAACCAGCATGCACTCACTCCAGCTGACTCCCTATTCCAGTTATAACAGCAGATGTGCTTCCAGGACCTGGTTTTCAAAAGAAAGTAAGCCTGGTTTCCAGGACAAGTCTTAGAAGGAGGATCAGGAGGGAAAGTGGAAGACTTCTAAGTATGGAGCAGGAGGGATACTGACTTCTGGTTCCCTGAAAAGCCGAGGGGCCTTAACCGGCACTTCTGCTTTGGTAGAGATATACAGGCGGGGAGGAGCACCGACCTGGCTAGAGCTATGCCTCACAACGCGGGAGAGGGGAGCACCCCCCAAGAGCATACCTGCCGCCCGCCCGCTGTCCCTTTAGAGAGCGGGGCAATGCGGTCCAACGCCTGCCGCGGGGGTCTGGCCAGATGAGATGCCGTTAGCGCGGATGCCGTTAACGGGAGCCCGTTAACGGCCACGGCAGAGCTCGCGGCCTCCGCCCCCGGGAGGTGCCGGCGCTGGGCCGGGTGCGCGGCTCGAGGCCTCTTCCCACCGGGCCCGGCCCTGCCAAAGCTCGACCCCCTGGCCGTGCCGGGCAGCGAAGAGCTTACAGCAGCCCGGTACTGTGAATCCGTTCGGCGGGGCTGTTCTTAGATGCGCCTGTGGAAATTACCGAGAAACGCATCCCAGATTCTTCATTGCAGAGGTGGTTTCACCTCAGTTATTAAAGTGTACTTTCATTTATTCCCCCAACCCCGTGTTCGATCCCTTTTTTTCTGGCGGAGTTTTCTGATAGAAAGATTCTTTAGACAGGGAGTAACTGTTTATACCAAGCGCCATCAAAACGAGCGCACAAGGGGGGCTGTATGCGCCGGGCCGAGTTTCCAACCAACACATTCCCAAGTCCTCGCTCCATCGCAGCTGGACCCGGTAGCGGCGCCTGTGCAGACCCTTGGCTCCGCACCCTCAGCCTGCGAGCGGCAGCTGGACAGACCCCTCGTCAAGCCAGCGCGGGCGGACACAGGGTTTCAAGCCACTCTCCGCCTAATCAGTTCCGCAGCTGGGGAAGCTCCCTCCCCTTGACGCTTACGGACGCGAACACGCAGCGGTAGACCTGACAGGACACATCCGCGCCTAGCAGCGATCAAATGCAGGCGGGCGGAGCGAAGCAGAGCACCGCCTTTCCGAGAGAGCCATCTCCTCCTTCTGCTCCATTTCCGACATGGCGGTGCGTGCGGAGCTCGGCGGCCTCAGCGATGAGGCAGCCTACGCAGCCTGCTCGGAGCCGGATGCCAGTACGAAGGTGGGGTGAAGGGGAGGGGGGGAATCAGAGTGCCCCGTGGTTGCCGGCGCCTGGCCTTGCGGTGGTGCCGCCGGTGCCTGTCCTTCCCGTTGCCCTGCTGTTTGCCCGGCGGACGTGCGGTGCATGGGAGGCGGCATGGGGGAGCGAAAGGGGCGGCCGGGGTTGCCTGCCCAACAAAAAACGTACCCCAACATTTGCATTTTTTACTAGGATACCTTGTAATTGCATTTAAGGTGTTCTGCGTCTGTCTTTCTTGTTTGTTTTAGATACATCTCTTTAGCTATGCTACCATTTGCTTTGCATCCACTGAAATTGTTAGCCCTTGGTACATAAAGTTATCCTATGGCTTGAGGAAAATACCCTCACAGAATTGCAGGCAGGTTTTGAGGCCAAGACTGCCGTCAAGCTTGACAGAAATTCAACATCTGTGCAATGAAATAATAAAAATGCTGAGTTCGGGAATTTAGCATTTATTTAAATGCTCTGTCTGCAGTGAGGCCGACTGTCGAATATGCATGTGCCAGCTGTGCTCGCATAAAGTGGTTCATGTGCAGTACAGCTCCATAAAAGAATAATAAAGAATTATACTTTTTTATAACACTGATAATGTATATTGAGTGATATCACTAGTAGTTTTGTTTTAAGCATTATTTTACACAGGCATATCTCTTCAAGACAAATCTATATGCGTAGGGTCAGGACAAAAGGTTTTAGTTAAACCTAATGTGGTACTCGATGTGTTATTTCTAAACCTGCTAGGTTTATATTCATTATTAATCGGCATCTTTGTTAATGCCCATAAATAAATTCTGGTTGATGTATAAATAATAAATATTTTTTTCCCCAGGATTTTTTATTCCAGCAAACAATGTTAAGAGTAAAGGATCCTAAGAAGTCACTAGATTTTTATACAAGAATTCTTGGAATGACGTGAGTAGAAGTTGCATATCACAAGAAGCTTGGGTTTTCCTACTGTTCTTCTGAGAAGCTTTTGTTATTTTGATGTAATTATACTAACTGGTCTAGCTATGTAAACAGTGGTGCCTGTCAGCTGATGCTCAGTTGGACAGTCTGGCAGTCTCTGAGCACAACACAGTGAAATGCCTAAGCTGCAGATGAACTAATATTGGCCTTGACAAGAAATTTCTTAAATAGGTCACTAATTATCAGTGTACAACTTCATTACTTTCTCCTCACTGAACCTGCAGCTAACTGGTAACTTTTATGACAGTTCTTACAATTGCAATCACTGCTATAAATCCTGGAATTAGGTTTTATGCTCATTCTCAGAGGTGGCGTATGATCTCTGGTCATAAGACAGGCAGTGGAAGCTGGAGACAAGGTCCAAACTCAGTCTTTTGAAGAAGGCTGTTGGGAGGCAGATGCCCTGCAGTACCCTAATATGTATCAGCTAGGCTTGTCTTTGCACAGTATTGACATTTGAAATGAGCTATTTCAAATCAAAACTTTAGCATGTTTTTGAGCATTCTGAAGTGAGTCCAGTTTAAAGAATCTGTTTCCACTTTAGTGAAGATGTGAGTGTGAGAAAATAAAAATGAAGCTAAAAAATAAAAAAGATTAATTTTGCATATCTACTTGTTCTGGCTAAATATCCTACATAAAAAATGTTTACAAGTGTTTTTTAGTTGATAAAGTTGCCACATATGAAATGGATTTTATCATTATACCTAGCTGTTGAAATTGTAAAAATAATTAATTTAAAGGTATGTTTGTGTTTTAATCCTGCCATGTTCTTAAACTTTGTCTGATGCCAGTCCATTCCTGAGACTCAATCAGTTTCAAAGTAAATATTTTTATTCCTTGGTAGTATTTTAAAGGGGAAAAACAAAGATCTTCCTGAAGAAATACAGGCAAGTAACAGAGTGGCAATCTCAAGATACGAGTTTTTGTATTGGCTTTGAGATTCAGTTACTGATAGTTTTGCTTTTAAGCATCCAATTTTCTTTTTTTTTTACTTTTTTTTTTTAATAGGTTTATAGTATGTTTTGGATTGTTTCTATTTTATAGTTAAAAATGTAGCTATTTTAAGATGTGGATTACAGGCAGAAAGACAAAAAAAAAGCCATGGCAAAATTGTTCCATGGGGGAAGCAACGTGGTTCATTTGCAAGCTCTCGGATTGCCTTTTTAAGTCAGTATTTAAAAATATTTTTTTGCTATTTAGACTGCTTCAAAAATTTGACTTTCCTACTATGAAGTTCTCACTCTATTTCCTGGGATATGAAGATAAAAATGATATTCCAAAAGACAAAACTGCGAGAACAGCTTGGACCTTCTCTAGAAAAGCTACACTTGAATTGACACAGTAAGTATTAGTATAGTGGGAAATAACAGTTAGCAAACAGTGATTAAACAGAAGGGGATGAGTGTAAATCCTGTTGGAGTGAATAAAAAAAATGTAATCATTACTGTGGAAACATCTTCACTGTTGTATAGCTTTAATGTATGGCTGAGATCTTGGATATTTGGCAAGCTTAATCTTTACTTTTTCAGAGCTCTTTCAAGCTGCTGGGTGAGGAGTGATACATAAATATGAGCTTGCTATGTTTTGAGTATGCATACTATCTGTGTAGGGAAGTCACAGAATTTAACCAAGAAAGGTATTAAGTCAAAACATACACTTCCCATAAAGGGGACAGTTTGGTTAATGTTATTGTAATTGTGTAGGAAAAATCTCCGAAATACTCCATGGCCTTGCTTAACCTCAGGACCACCTGCCCTCACTTTTTGTTCCCCAGCAATGGCTAGATAAACTGACTCATGCAGTGCAACCTTCTGTCTAATCTGAATGAGACAGGAGAGTTTCTGACTCATTCAGGTATAGAACCTGAATATTAGGGCTGTGAACATGATTAGATTAGGACTGGACCCCTAGGACCTGTAGGATGAGAAAGTTGGCTCTGTTGAGCCTGGAGAAGAGAAGGCTGTGTGGAGACCTCATAGCAACCTTCCAGTATCTGAAGGGGGCCTATAGGGATGCTGGGGAGGGACTCTTCATGAGGGACTGTAGTGATAGGACAAGGGGTAATGGGTTCTAACTTAAAGAGGGGAAGTTTAGATTGGATCTGAGGAAGAAATTCTTTACTGTAAGAGTGGTGAGGCAGTGGAATGTGTTGCCCAGGGAAGTTGAGAATGCTCCATTGCTGGCGGTGTTGAAGGCCAGGTTGGACATAGCCTTGGGTGGCATGGTTTAGTGTGAGGTGTCCCTGCCCATGGCAGGGGGTTTGGAACTAGATGATCTTAAGGTCCTTTCCAACCCTAACTATTCTATGATTCTATGACTCGGGAAAATCTTGATAGTTTAATGAATGTAGCTGACAGTTGAAATTCTCTGGTTTCTTAGGAGAAACAACTTTACCTCCTGAGGAAACTGAACATTTAGGATTTGTTAATCTTGATGCTTTTCCTCAGTGTGTAATAATTACTTCTTACAGCAACTGGGGTACTGAAAATGATGAAAATCAGTCTTACCACAATGGAAATTCAGATCCCCGAGGATTCGGTAGGTCTTTAGTTTTGTGTTTGTAGTTTTAAAGCTTTGGTTTATTGTGATTACTTTTTTTTTCTCTTGTGCATTGGAGAAAAATGGAACTTCAAATGATTTTCAGAATTGCATAAATTCTGTGCATGCTGTAGCTATGCTGTAGCTTTTTTTTTTCCTTTTTTTTTCTTTTTTTTTTTTTTTTTAAGAGAACTGTAGAGAAAATATTCTAAACTTGTATGGATGAAAAGACTACTAGTAGGTTACTTTAAAGAAAACATACCAGCACAAAGAAAGAAGGTGACTTGCATCTTATCCTTTATCTCTCTTCTTCCAGCATGTATGCTGTGAAAGATTGTGAAAGTGGATAAATATGTTTCAGAGTTACAGTTACACTTTTATAAAGAATCTAATCCTTTGGCAAGCAAACCATGCTAATAGTAACTACAAAATGAAGAATAGTAATTGCTCTTTTCTTGTCAGAGTATCATGATGTTTAGGCTGATTTACATTTGGATTTCTATTTTATAATCCACTAGTTACCCATTTTAATCTGGAAGGAGAATTCCATTTGCTTGTAGCAGTGAGGATAGTATTTGTATGGCTCAATTTGATATTTTGAGTGTTTGAGAGGTCACTGGCTCGTGAAATAAGTTTGGTACTCCATCTAGCCACTTGACATTTAAAGCTTCTGAATCGATTTGTAAGCTTAGGCCTTGCATAGTGTTAGTCTCTACAAATACAGCATTAAAGATAGACTCCTTGTCCTGTTGAACTAAGCAAATACAACAAAATCCTGTTATGTGGTCATGCTTTGAGAAATGAAATACAGATCAGCCAGTGATCTAGAACCTTGTTTTTTTTCTACTCTAGATAATCTCATATAAACAATATGAGCTACTTGAACTCTAAAGTTCCTATTTCAAAAGGTGTTATCCAAAAGACAACTTTCTGAAGTTGTATAATGTTAATACCCTAAATGCTCCTCTTCCTGGAAGCAGTGTTTGTTTTCTATACCTTATGTGAACTACCGCATGTAAACTTTTTGCAAAAAGTGAAATGGTGAGCAGACTGTTTTCCTGGAACATCCAGCAACACTTACAGTGAACTTCTCTCTTTTTATCTTGTTGCACAGGACACATTGGAATTGCTGTTCCTGATGTCAGTAAAGCTTGTAAGAGGTTTGAAGAACTAGGAGTGAAATTTGTGAAGAAACCAGATGATGGTAAATCTTAATCAGAAATACAAGTAATTTTTTTTCTCCTTTGTTTTTAATATATTATGTCTAGAAGATCTTTCTTGAAAACCGGGTAATATATTTTCAGTTGTTGTCACTCTTCGGTGCTAGAACAAGTTAGTCTGGCACTCTCTTACACACTGGGCAAAACTGACAATAGATCCATCTTGGTAAGAATTGTCATAGGTATAGCTATGTGCCTTCTGCATCTAGTCTGACCTTCAGTAAAATAGTTGATAGTTTATACTTCTGCCTAGAGTTACTACAGAATTTACCATGGACCAGATTCACACATCACATCTGTTTGGTAATTATCATAACGAAAATAAGATGACTCGGAAGATGTAATTACTCCCGCCATTAGAATTGAGTAATTCCTGAGCTTTCTACCTATTTTTATTTAATGCCACTTACTAGCTATTGGCATTTTAACTGTTCTGTCAACTTTCATAGAAATAGCCTCATTAGTCTGTATCATATTTGGCTTGTACAGCTTTTTAGTAAAAAATGCATAATGTTTAGCTCAAATGTCTAGAGAGTACATAAACAAAGAATGTCTATTTCAAAAGCCTAAAATGCAGAAATTAGTAGTGAGAAGTCTTGCATTTTTCAACTTGATTCTCCTTCATGAAGAGACCTTTAGGACTGAGTATTCCAAAATGGACATTTAGTACTTCGCAGCATGCATAAATCTTAAGTACTTCTCTCTGGCTATAGAAACTAGACATTTGCCTGTAGTAAAAGTGGGTTGTGATGAGTTTTGTTTGGCTCTTGTTTGTTTTTGTTTTGCTTATAGATTGAAAGTAGCATTAGTACATGAAGCTTCAGTTCACATGTATTGGAATTGATCTGGATTCCTTGCTAGAGGAATAAGAACGACTAAAGCAATTTTCATCTTATTCACTGTGTTCTCAGCTGAAGCAAATGCTACAAGCACAGATGAAAACTTGAACACAGATTTCTTGATATAAGAATTGAACTTCATATTCCCAGCATTTTAAAATTTCTGAGCCCTTTGTAATTTGTTCAGCACCTGCTGAACCCTGGGAAGTTGACATGAAAGATCCTGGTTTTGATTCTGTATTTCTGCACAGCTCTAAGTACATAGGAGGGGAAGCTTACACTGTGAATGGAATAAATCACAGGAAAGAACTCTTAAGGTAGTCAAGGGAGGGGGGCAAAGCAAAAGCTGTGTTTTAATACTAAGAAATAAAATCAAAACAGCAAATGCTGAGGAGGAAGAAGTTTTGGAATTCACATTCATTGTGGAGCAGGCTAAGAGACCTAATGTTATTTTTTTTCCCCAACATTACTGAACCAAACATCTACTGTTCTCAGAAGTTTTTGTAGTTAGAATATATTGAGAGTTAGGTTGGTTCTATTGCAGTAAATAGCCTAATAGAGCAAGCATAACTAAAAGTGTGTGGTTAACACTTTCAGATAACATCTTAAGCTGTGCTATCCTGATCTACTGTTGAAGAACAATTTTTGGGGACCCTGTTTTAATCTGTGATATTTTTTCCAAACAGTAAAACTTAGAGCATTCCTGTCCTTCATTTCTCTGTTTTATGAAGTGATGCAACTGTGTACTATAAGCCACACCGGTGAGGGAGGGAATAAACAAAAACCAGAAACAGAACTTCAGTGTGGATCAGGGATGGTGGGAGATGAACAGGGCAGAGGAACACAGGATTTTATACTGGCAAAGCCAGTTCAAAAAAATTATGTCAAAACATCCTGGAGAACAAAAATGCTATTTAGAGGACGAATACTTACAAGGGAAATCGATAAAAGAATTTCAGAGTGACTTTAAACTACAGCTTTGTGGATTGACAGTTTAACATAGAAAGATCTATTGCTGATTAAAAACTGATTTCAGACTTAGCTGTCTAAATTTGAACTAATTTTTATGCAAAAGAAAAAAAAAAAGGAAAAAAAAATTTTTCAAAGTAGTCATATTTGACATTAAGAACTAGTCATGTAGTCTTAACTTCCTCTTGTTGCCTTTTTCTTTTCCCCCTAACAGGTAAAATGAAAGGACTTGCATTTGTTCAGGATCCTGATGGCTACTGGATTGAAATTTTGAATCCCAATCACATGGTGACTCTCACTTAGTTCTAATGAAGTATATTATATGAGACTGTCACTTTCAGTCCCCTGGAGAAAATCTGTAGCAATGTTTATGAAATGGAAATGAAACTTAATGGAGCAGAATCAGTTGTGTTCAGAATCTCCTAAAACTATCCCCTGGGACCTTGCTGTACTTGGATTCTTTTCTTCCTGTCCTGTGATGCCACTGCAATTTGTTCCCAAGTACAAATACTCAACCATTTTTTTGGAAGAGCTCTTACACAGATTCTCTTCTTGAGCATTGATTATGTTAATATTTTACCAAGCCCCATCAAAAGATATGTGACCAGAAATTCACTGTCTCTCACACCCTTAAACTAACAGCAAAACAAAAAATGCTTTATTGCTACTGATGAGCTTCAACAAGGAAGAAAAAAAAAATCCACCTTCAGAATATTTTTTTTTTAATTAAGTCAACAGATCCTGATGCACTACATTGTAGAATATAAAATGTAGAAATATAAAATGTCAGCCTAACTTTGACTCGAGTACTAATATGTTTATGAAAGTCCTTATGTTGTATTATGTCAGGCAGAACTCTCTGTGGAGCAGCCTTAAGCAGCCTTGCCTGGAACAAGAAACCCTGTGGAGGCAATAAATCAGTCCAGCAGAAAAAATTAAGTCTTTCAGCTTCTGTCTGCTGATTGACAGCCAAGATAAGAGGTCTCATAGTTGCTAACTTCTTGTCCCTTGCTCCTTTTTGTCTCTTCCAATGCTAGACAGTACTTGCTCATAATTTTTATTTCAATGGAAGTCTGGGGCTATATTTAATTTAAATGCTGTGTGCATTCCTCATTAGGAAATGAAAAAAAAGAGTGTCTGAAAAGCCAGCTTCCTACCAGTAGTGCCCTCTCAAAAGGAATGATGGTTACTGAAATGGTACCTGTAAACAGTAGGAAGACATGTAACATTTACATATGTTGCACAGAATATTTGAATTAATGCTATTCCTCCTGTTATGAACAATGTAGACGATGTCAGGTTTTGAAATCCTGTTCCTTCCTTCAAGGGAAAATAAACTCTTTGCCCTGTCTTACTATGGCTTGAATAGGTTATGGGACTAATTAGTGTAATGGCATTGCAGTTCACTTCCAAATAAAGCATTGGTGAAAACTACAAAATCACTTCAAAGCAGTATGACCTGTTGCTTTGCTAATCATTGGAATCCTAGATAACTGAAAAGTTGTTTGGTTTGTTTTGCGGATTCTTGCTTGAGAAGAAATCTGGTTATAAAAGAATAAATTGGGAGTATGGTAGTGAAAATAACTCTGTGACTTCCTTAGCAGGATGCTTTATTAAGTTAACGGTAATGTGCAGAATTCTTAACAGTCAGTAACTCCCTGGCTTATAAATTAAACCAGAAATGTAGGAAGTACTGCATTTGATTTCTACTATGCTAACATAGATGTTAATGACTTAAATGCTGGCTGTTGCTGTCCTGTCTCATCTGAAAAATCCTTAATTCCGTCTTCCTTGTCTGAACTAGATAGCATATATGAACTCAGTAATTTTAGAGCTCCACATGAAAAATAATTCATAAAAGTTAATCAAAAATGTTTACCCTTAGAAAATGAGTGAAATAGATTATATACTTTATTGGAGCCTTAGGTGTTGGAATTAGGAATGAGAAAAATGCTAAATGAAGTTGTCTAAAATTGGGTTTTATTTCAGTCAGTACCTGTGTCATCTAAAGCTTTGTGACCAAGGGGTTAGCAAGGAAAATCTCAGGTTTTTTTACAAGCATTTAACTTGGTGATTCTTATTTTAGCAACCTAGTGTTCCATTAAGAGTTGTTTCACTATACTTAAAAGCACAGGTGTGACTGGAAAAGCTATTGACCCAATTGTATGGAATCCAATAGTTAAAACTCACCTAGTTTGAAAATCTGATGAGTAAGTCAAAGGGTGTGTGTAGGTAGATCAGTGGATAACAACATGAGGGGAAGCAGGCTATGACAAAGGTTCCCCTTAGTATTAAAATAAAAGCACTCTAAACATGTTTTCGAATCTTGGAATGGTCCCTGGGTTTAAGTGCTTGGCTAAGCATAGCCATTGTGATAGGTAATGAAGCAATAAAAAGGAAACTAGTAAAAAAACAGTCACCTACAAACTAATTACAGCTGTATCATGAAGTCGGCAAGCTATGGGTTTAGGTTGTCTGGTGTTACTTTGTTTTCAAAGTTACTTGCAGCTTAATGTACTGAGACCTAATTAACCCCGGCACTACCAGTTACAAAATCCAACAATGAACTAGTAAAGAAAAACACTTACTGATTATTCTTTCAGCTTGCAGCAGATGTTAAAGATTTTAGCTGTAAAAAGTTTTGAAATTTGTCAACATTTTTACGGAGTACACACAACGCTGTTTTTACTTCTTCCAAGGTAATTTGTCTGCCAAATAAAGTGTGGAATTATATAGCATGTAGTGGTTTGCCACTGGGAGAGCCTAAATTTAGCGATGTGCAGTACAGTAGAAATTAATGTAATGGTCACGCAGAGAGGAGCCCATGTTCTCCTTGCAGCCAATAAGAGGTTCCATTACTCAGGACAGCAGAACACCCAAGGAATGGCAAGAGTCGGGCAAGCACCTCGCTACGCTTAACCAAAGAAAACGTGCGTTTTGAGTGCAGCCGAGCAGGTGGGAACGCGGGGAAGGTCACACATCAGCCGCTGTTTGGGAAGGGCTGGGTACTTTCGCACCGAACAGAGTGCTAAAGCCCCCCGCCAGGCCGGCTGTTGCCGTGGCACAGATGTGGCTCTGACAGCCCCCGGGTTGTCGCGGGCGCACCGCGACTTCACCCCTCGAGCGGAGAGGCTCTGCGGACGTTGGCGCCGCCGCCGCGGTCGCTCTCCCGAGTCACCGGCCGCATCGCCCCTCCCGCCCGGCCGCTGCTGCTCTGCCGCCAGCGCCCCTGCTCTGCGGCCGGAAAGGGAACCCGGCACCGAGCGCTCGGAACGGCGGAGCCCGGGGACGGAACTCACCGCCCCTGAGAGCCGCTCCCGCGGGTGCTGTGGACGTCAGCACGCAGGAGGACGGCTGCTGTTGCTAGGTGACGTCAGCGCGCCGGTTGGCGTGGCGGCGGGGCCGGGGGTGAAGGCCTTGTCGGCGGCCGGGCTGGTGAGTCTCGGGAAGGGTCGTGGGTGTTGTATGGTGGCTCTGCTCCCTCTGCCCTTGTGGAGCGGGTCGTGTGGCTTCCCCGCGGCGGGCCCTGGGGCCTCGGCGGGCCGGCGGTGGGTTCCACCGTGTGAGGGCAGGTTGACCAGGGAGCGGGCCGAGGAAGCGCTGCGGGGAGCAGCTGAGCTCTCCCGGCGGCGAAGGGGCTGCGCCTGAAATGCCTTTCTGTGGAGGCCAGGGAGGGGGCGGCTGGGCGGGGGGGCTGCCTCTCGGCTCGGACGTGGATCTAGGGCCGCGGCGGCCCAGGCCCCGGTTTCCTGGGCGCGACCTTGGGCGGATCGCTCGCTGCCGGCCGCTCTCTGTTCTGTGCCGAGGGGGCGATGTTACTGCTGCACCTCCTCGCCCCCCCCGTTGCCTGCTCGTTCTGGTAGCGTGCTGGGGTTTTGTGGTTTGTTTTTGTTTGGTTGGTTTTATTTTGTTTGGGGTTTTAATAGTCAATATTTTGACGCTTTGGTGGTACACACAGTATTTTCCCAGGGTCTTAGTACTTAACTACTCTTGCAAGTCTCATACTGCTGTGATTCACTGAAATTCCTTTTGACTTTGAAGAAGCTATCATATTATCAGGCTTAAAAAACTCTCAAACAACCGATGTTAACTTGTTAGCAATATGCCTGTAATCTTGCTTGCCCAGCAATATGCTTCGTTTGTGTTATTATTAAAGCTCAGCATACAGACCCCTTCTAAAGCCCGGTGCTGAGACCACTTAATTCTGTATGTGTTTTAAGATTCAGTTTGAGCCTGCTCACAAAGCAGGTGTATTTCACGTGTTTCCTATTACAACTCTAAATCAGGCACTTGAAGTATAGTGTCCTGTTGGGGTCTATTCACTCATGTTTATCAAAAAAACCCCCACCAAAACTCAACCAAAACCACAGGAATTTTAATAAATGGCTTTTGGTTAGATTTTGATAATACAAGTCAATTTGATAATCTACATCGCTTGTAGGAGCAAGTATTTATGTATTATACGTTATTCTCCAAAACAAAGAGCTCTTCTTTGCTGGACTGGGATGTGGTTTCTTTCCAGTCCATGAAACTACCTAAAAATATTATTTCTTCTCCTCCATTGCTCCTTTAAACATATACTTTAAAGAAGGTTAGATTGTCTTTTAGGAGAGAATTCATAGATGAAAGTATCATCTATTTAGTAAATTAAACACAGTTTATTTTTCCTGCTGGCATATATGCTGGGAAGAATAACAATAATTTGCACTTGTTGAGAGAGACTCATTATGTTAGCTGTGTATTTAAACAAAGTCTCTATATTCCTGTATTTCCTCACCCTACAGTTTTGTTTTCTTGTTTGTAAAATTAAAAGCTTGCACAGGAGAAAGATCTGCGACTGCCTTAAATAAAACCCCACAACCAAAACACAGACAAAACCCCTATATCCTTTAGCTAGGCAAGAACATTTAAGAGAACTTTGGATGTGTAGGGAATAAAATGTGTGTGGTGTGCTTTGTATAGACATGGTTTAACTAGGACACCCATGTGGGAAAATGGTGTTCTTGAGAACATTAATGCTGTAGTAAGGAATTTTCAGGATGAAGTTTTTGTGGCTTATAATGAACAAATGAATGGCAGTGCATCACTACCTTCTTTGACGGTTAAAAAATAGAATCGTTATAATTCATAGTATCACAGAATGGCTTGGGTTGGAAAGGACCTTAAGATCATTTAGTTCCCCCCCTCTCCCCCCATGGGCAGGGACACTTCACACTAGACCATGTCACCCAAGGCCAGGTCCAACCTGGCCGTGAACACTGCCCAGGGAAGGAACATTTACCACTTATTTGGGCAACCTGTTCCAGTGCCTCACCACCCCCACAATAAAGAACTTCCTCATTTCTTACCCGAACTTCCCGTGTTTAAGTTTAAACCCATTCCCCCTTGTCTTATTGCTACAGTCCCTGATGACGGGTCAAAAAAAAAAAAAAAAAAGAAAAAAAAAGAAATTCTAGTGCTATCATTTAATGCTATGAGGAGTTTTCCTGTAGAATAGAGGGATTTTTTAAAGAATTTATTTCCTCAAAAATTTTAACTGAGAAATATGCATCTTGCTGACTTTTGCCATAGACTACATGTCCCCAGTTTCTCATGATAATTATTTCGTGCATTGTTTCAGGAAATGATACAGTTGTTGCTGTGCAGCTGGATGTCACCGAAGCATGTTTCTGTGAACTTGCTGTTCAATCTGTCTGTTCAGCATGGCGAAGAACCCTAGTTTTCAGGAAGCTGGCCGTCTGCCTACAGGCTATGTCCACTGCAGATCTTCAGACAGCTTTACTGGTGAGTGGACCAATGCATTTCCTTGAGATTCTGACTTGAGAGTTTGGTAGTATGCCAGTTTAACTGGGTTGTATTGAGTGCCTTAATACCTATTTTATGGATGTGTTAATAAACAAGCTGCAGTTAATATATTGTTCTTTGTACCTAGCAAGACTTATTCCTTCTCTGCTGTCAGAGGGATATATCTCTGTGTGGGATGTGAAACATTAGCACTGCAGCGCTTAAGTAAGGGGAATGTGTTTGAAGGTGAGCAGTGCATAACTTCCTGTATGCTTTAAGTCAAAACATTTTTGGTACTAAATTATTGTTTAGAATGCTGTAATTGAATGGTGTGGTTATTTATCATAAATGAGAGTTAGCGTCTGCTTTTCTTTTAATCCCTTTACAACAGAAGGGTTGGAGACGAGACCAAAAAGTTCTGTGAATTTAATTTACTTGATCTTTCATATTCTGTGTCTATAAATTTGTACTACATTGATAATGTTATTTTTTTTTATTGGATAATAAATGCCAGAACATTTTTTTTTCCCTTTCTGTAACAGTTTTCATTCATAGTCAACTTTGTTATTGTTATTTAGAAGTACAAAAGAGCTTCTGTAGTGAGGGTTCTGACAAAATCAATGTATTTACCTGAGTTATACTCTGTGTATGTTGAAATGTTTACTAAAAATTTCTATTTCTTAATATGCCAGCTTATTGTACTTATGAGCACAACATATTTTTGTATAAAAAGATATGTATGTCCATTACAAACACCCCAAAATCAAAACCCCCATATTATTTGAAACAATGGTAAGTTTGTGCAGTAGCTTTACTGTCACACTTACCATGTTCAAATATACGGTAATAGAAATTATAATTAAAGTAATATTTTGCTGAAATTTATTTGAAGCAAAATATTATATGAAGGAATGAATTGCAAAATAATTGAAATACTACTCAAATCCCCTCCAGTCAACTGAGGACAGATTCCTATTTCTAGGTAAAATAGCCATGTAAGAGAATCTGTATTATCTTGCAAAGTACAAGCTAGATAATGAGGAAATTTAAGTCTTTCAAGAGTATGAAATCATAAAGTTTTTAATTCTAGCAGTCGTCTGTTTACTTACATTTATTTCTAAAGTTTCAATTGGCTTATCAGTTAGGTAAACATTTTTCACTCAGTTTATATGAAAAAAAACCCCAACAAATAAATGAACAATTTCTTTTTTCTGTACCTGGTATAAAACCGACTGTTGCATGTTTCATTGAAACAGCACTGCTTTTCAGAGGAGTCTTTAGTGATAGCCCAGAAGTGGGAAGGGGAGAAGTGACTGAATGCCAGCCTTTATTGCAGGTCTGGTTTGAGAGTTGCTTAGTAAAGATGTCATTGGGGTTTTGCTGTTGTTGCTGCATTTCATGTTTTTATACACTGTAATATGTTACAGATTACTTACTAAAAAGAAATACAGCAATCTAAAAACTGGGGCAGGGGGATGTGTGTTTGTTTTTGAAGCCATGACACATTGTGTAATATTGCATATTACCTTATGTAATAAATACCAGGCTGTCATGGGTTCAGCAGCAGCAGTCATTTTTCTCCTTCTTGGTAGCTGGTGCAGCACTGTGTTTTTGATTTTTGGGCCTTGGAGCTGTGCTGATAACACCAGTGTTTTCAGTTACTGCTTGGTAATGTTTTTTTCTGGCCAAGGACTTTCTGAGTCTCATGCTATGCCAGGGAGGAGGGGAAGCCCCAGGAGGAAGCAGAGACAGGACACCTGACCCAAACTGACCAAAGAGGTTATTCCATACCATAGCACGTCATGTCCAGGATGTGAAATGGGAGAGCAGAGACCTGGAAGGGTGTGGTGGTGCATTGGGGGGTTCGCTGCTGGGGGGTGCACTGTCTGGGTCGGGCTTGGTGAGCAGTTGTATTCTTTTTCCTTGTATTTCTCTTGTATTATTACTGGTGGTAGCAGTAGTGATTTGTGTTATACCTTAGTTACTAAACTGTTCTTATCTCAACCTGTGTGAGTTGCATTTTTTTTTTGATTCTCCTCCCAATCCCCCTGGAACTGGGGGAAGAAAAAGAGGGGAGGGAGTGAGTGAGTAAAACTTCGTGAGTTATATAGGCTTAAAGCACGACACAGGTCATGGTTTTCACATGCTCAGTGTTGAAGATGGCCACCAAGAAGTGTGTCATCCAGTGTTGTCTTAGAAGTGATCTATAGGCCTTCTGACTTAGCAGATGCCTTTTGTGTTTGTTGCAGCTTTAATGGTGCCTCAGACTCACTTAGAAGACTGTTTTATTTCTGTGTCATGGGCAAAGCTGCAGCGGGTGACTCCTGAAGCAGTTAATTAGCTCTGAACATCTCCTGGAAATAGGTTATGGTGCTGGCAAGAAGCTCGTAAACAGCCTGGTCTTTTATTCTGAACATGGTTGAGTGTTCTTTGCCTGGAAGAGTAAACACCTGTATTCTCTGAAAGGTGATGTCCTTTGCTGATAGGAGATGTCTTTTTTATGATAAGTAATAGTTGTGAACTCATAGCAACTTGCCACAGCTAAAGCAGTAAATTACGTTTTCCTTCCTCAAACAAAAACTATGCGGATCACTTCATGGGTTGACTGATTTCATACCATTTATGAATCCAGCCTAGAAAGATCTGAAGTCATGTTAATTTGGTTCTATATTTTGAAGGCGTCGCTGCTCTCACTGGGCTGTGTTGTATGGAAAATCCACAATACAGACAAAACTCGCATTCGAAATGTGTGGTACTGAAAAAGTAAATGGGTTTGAATGCTTCTTCAGTAGTTGCCCACAGTATTACAGTGTAGTAGTATTACAATGCTAGTGTTTCCTACAGAAAGCATGTAACGTACGTACATGGTTTCATTAACTTGCTGGTTTCCAGCACTTCATGTCATTCATGCATTTCAAAAGCTCCTCAGCCAGAGGCTTGTAGCCATCCTGTATTCCCAGTGTTCAGCCTATTTGTGTTTGAAGCTGGCAATTTAGAGTAGTACATTGTACCTGCAATTTGAAGAACATTAGATATTGAAACAAATTTGTCTTGCATCTTAAACACAGGTGTTTCTGAACTTCTACTTTCATTGTTTACTGTCGTTCAAGGTCTTAATGATGTCTGTGTCAGTCAAAAAGGACTGGTGTCATCTACGCACCATGTCACCAGTTCAGGCTTTGCCCTCTCCTGTACACGGATTCTTGTTTAGAGAGGGAGAGGGAAGTGTTCTTTTGATTTTGTTTATTTATTTAACCTGAAATGGAAAAAACTTTCCCTTGAACTTTTCAGCCTATTGGCACATGACAACATCCACAGCTACTGGAAGCAAACCAAGTGTGCAGCTCATATCATTCCTTTATCTTTAGCAGTTAGAGTCTGTCAGTTTTATGTAGACAGTAACTGTTCCTATCTTTTCAAGGTGAGAGTGGATGAAGGAAACAAACACGTAGAATGTAGAAAAAATTGAATTAAAAATAGATTTTAAAGCCAAAATGTGTCTGGACTTTTACAGGTATGAGGTATCATAAATAAACTTCCCTAATTAATAAAAATCAGAACTAGCAGAAGAGAAGTAATACAGAGTTGCTTGATAATCTGCATGTAACTTGCCCGTGGTTGGGTTGCCTCACTATTTTGAATGAAGATCAGCAACAGCAATTACAGATTTGTAAGATACCGAAGTCTGGAAAGAGTATCAGGGGTTCAGATTTGGAGCTGAGTAGCAAATACATCCTTCTTTTGCTCCTTTGGGGCGATAAAAGGTTTTGTATTTTGAGGGCATTTGAATTTTACTATTGTCTATTAAGGCTCAAATAATTATGTTGTGATAAATATTATCGCTAGTATAAATAGGACTGATGTGAGTTAAGTTAATCTTGCTTGTTATGAAGTAGATATTAAGATGTATGTTGCATAAATGTATGCATTGCAGAGTTGTCTTAGCTAATTGTAAATTAACCAGTGAAAATAGAAGAAACAGTCTGTTACTATGAAAACCAATAAAAATTAATGTGCTGTTGTCGTGGTTTCAGCCCGGTTGGCAACTCAGCTGTGCAGCTGCTCACTCACTCCCCCCACCCCCTTCCCCCACCCCCCGCTCCCAGAGGGATGGGTATGAGAATCGAAAGAATCTAACTCTCACGGGTTGAGATAAGAACAGTCCAGTAACTAAGGTATAACACAAACCACTGCTGCTACCACCAGTAATAATAATGATAAGGGAAATAACAAGGGAAGAGAATACAACTGCCCACCACCTGCCGACCGATACCCAGCCCAACCAAGCAGTGATCTAACCCTTCCGGGTAACTCCCCACAGTTTATACAAGAGACATGACGTGCTGTGGTATGGAATACCTCTTTGGTCAGTTTGGGTTAGGTGTCCTGTCTCTGCTTCCTCCCAGCTTCCCCTCCTCCCTGGCAGAGCATGAGACTCAGAAACTCCTTGGTCGGAGTAAACATTACTGAACAGCAACTAAAAACATTGGTGTTATCAGCGCTGTTCCTAGGCTGAAAGTCAAAAACACAGCACTGCACCAGCTACTAAGAAGGACAGAAATTACTGCTACTGCTGAACCCAGGACAGCTGTCATTAGCACATGTATCAGGATAGAAGAATGCCTTTACAGTGTTCTGTGTTCCCGTGGTTAGGCTGCCTCCAGTATCTTGGCCAGTATTGCTTGTCCCACACTATAATGGCTACACAGGCACACAGCTTCTAAGTCAAGGATGGGAGAGAGCCTGAGGAAAGCTGTATTTTTGTTCCCAGTGGTGTTGTGATTTGTATTGCCAATTTAGTAAGCTGTATTTTTCTCAAATCTTATATTCTATTTTTGTCACTTTTTCTACTTTAGTTTAAAGGTCTTCGGGACTGTTTCTATGGTATCTTGATTTTGGGTTGTTTCCAGGTCCTACACAAGTGGAAATAATACTTTCACCCCATGTGCATTTTCTTTTCTTTGATGGATTAGAAATGGCTGGAAACAGATGCATGTTTTTTTATAATACTTTTTAAGTGTGGCTTTAATATGTGTTCATGTCATGAAAGATTGTCATTTGAAAGATTAATCTGTTAACTACATTCAGGGTATGACCTCCTAGTTTTCCTGCTTCTTGTGGTTCACCGTGATTCTTCAGCACTAAGTATGTGCCTGTTTTGGAAAGTGGCTAGTCATTGGGGCTCAGAAGATGTCTCTGAAAGTATGGATGGTCATGACCTGAAACAGGCTCTTTTTATTTAAAAACAAACCAAAGTGTAACAATAGAAACTGAAACTTCCCCGTGGATGCTCTTGCCACTGAGGCTGCAGAAACGCTCTGTTTCTGAAGTAAGACAAGCCCAAGGAAACTAAAACCTCTTGTGAATTAAGAATTAACAAAATAATTCCATGGAAGGTATGACTAACCCATGCATCTATATTGTACGTTAATGGGCAGACTCCTACTTTTATGACTGAGAGGGTATTGGGGAACAAGAAGGTGTCAAAGAAACTGAGTGGAAAGGATAAGAAAACTGAACTGTATATTTCAAAGCTTTGATCTTTGGTTGTTATTTATTAAAAGTTATTCTGATTGTTTATTTTCTCCCAGTTCTGGACAGCTGATTGGAATTCTGCAAAAACACTGATGTTTTTACTGTACTGATTTTAGTAGAGACTTGGGAGTTAAGACTCTACTTAATTGGTCAAATTATTTATTTCTTTATAATTTATGTGCATTTTAATTCAGACAAAATTGCTTTCTAATGGTAACTTCAGTTGTTTAATTTTTAATTCCTTTTATTGGAACATTTTTTAAATAAATGAATTTACGGAACAACTGGGTGATGGAGTTCTCTGATTTTTTTTTTCTGCTGGCTAGAATTGTTTAATGCAAGCAGCATTGAGTCCTGTTGTAAATGAACCTTCATAGAAAGTCTCTTGGATTAATTTTCCTTGTTATATATGGTAACTTGTTCAGTCGCTTTTTTCGTAATCACAGCTTAATCTTAGCAATTTTTTAATATTTGTGCCCTTTAAAATGCGGGTTATTTTCTTTTTCCCTGTAGGCTACCAGTATCACCATCCCTCCAAGATGAGTAACAGCCATCCCCTTCGTCCTTACACAGCTGTGGGTGAGATTGACCACGTTCACATTCTGTCAGAGCATATTGGTGCTCTGATGAATGGGGAAGAATACAGTGACGTTACCTTTATTGTAGAAAAGAAACGTTTTCCAGCACACAGAGTGATCTTGGCTGCTAGGTGCCATTATTTCAGGTGAAGTAAAGCTTTGTGTCAGGCTCACAGGAAATTTTCATGCAGATAAGATAAACATTGTTTCTGTATGAACTTTTCAGAGTGTAATTATCTGTCCATTGAGTGTGACCTTTTCTGTGAGAATGTTTCCCAGCACATCAAATCATTGTGTCCAAATATAAAAAGATAAATACCATGTCACAGTGTTATTCTTTTGACCTTCATTAAATTGGATTTTGAAGGTGTTTTTACAGGTTCAAGAGAAAAAGAACTTCAGAACAGAAAAGTTCTGCTGAAAAATTGTTTTGATTTTTCCCGGAGTATGGATAGTGTGCTTCTGTGGAATATGCTTAATCAGAAAGTTTAATTCTGATGTGTTGGAATTAAATATTAAAAGATGTCTGGCCAATACAGGTTAGAATATATATTTTAAAACTAGGAATAATGCTAATCCACCTTTTTAACAGATGCGCATTTTCCATTCTAAATTTAATTAACAGAACTTTGTGATAATATTCTTCCAGTTACTTTTGTCAGAGGGATAAGCTAATAATTCTGAACGCAAATTGTGTTCAAGTTCTCCATCATAATTTAAAAAATCATTGTGAGTACTTAGATTTTTCTCAAGATTCAGGATTTCATCAGAGTTGCCGTGTGCTAGGTTTGGAGTTAAGGAACAAACGATCAAGGATACTGAGATTTGCTAATCCTCCACTACTGTTATAGTGGCCAACAAATTGTTTCATTTGCTTTGTGAAAAAATTCTTTTTTTTTTTTCTTTCTTGCTGATAGCACCGTATTTTTTTTAAAAAGGCATGAGAATCATATCTCAATTTCTGCTTCGCAGACTATTTTTCAAATTGGAGATGGAACAGTTATGTAGGATGAAAACATGATGCGTTAGAATATTATTCTGCAGCTGCTTTCAGAGCAGAGGTGTACTTCAGATGCCAAATATAAGGGGTTTTATTTTGTAAGTTCTTAAACTGTATTCTCTTTGTATTGCTCTTGCTGTAAACAGTAATTTAATCCTTTCTCTTTCTACTTTTTGCCTAGTTTATATCAGGATATAAATTTCTCAAATTTTATCTTCCTTATAGAGCCTTATTGTATGGTGGAATGAGAGAATCTCAGCCCGAAGCAGAAATTCCTCTTCAGGACACCACTGCAGAAGCATTTACCATGCTGTTGAAATATATTTACACTGGTCGTGCTACACTACGAGATGAGAAAGAGGAGGTTCTCCTTGACTTCCTCAGCCTAGCACATAAATATGGGTTCCCAGAACTGGAGGATTCAACATCTGAGTATCTTTGCACAATACTTAATATTCAGAATGTCTGTATGACATTTGATGTTGCCAGTCTTTATTCCCTTCCCAAATTAACTTGTATGTGCTGTATGTTCATGGATAGAAATGCCCAAGAGGTGCTCTCCAGTGAAGGCTTCTTGTCACTTTCTAAGGTACATCTTTTTGTTTGCACTTTTTTCCCCAGGAATGTACTTTGATATGTGTACCACTTCATGACAAAATGGGGGCACCACAAGTTTATATGTTAGTTAACAGGTCTCATTTTAAACTAGTGAAACTGTGACAGTTAGAAATGTTCAAGCCAAGCTTAACTGAAAACCTGGTGATCCACTCTGAATTTTTTAGGTACTTAATTTTGACCAGTCACTATAGGTAAATGTAGTAAATCTGATGGAGTATTCTACTAGGATGGGAGCAGGCAATCTAATTTTGTCACATGCAGCTTGTTAAATCTGTGTTCTGAGAGCATATTAGCAATGACACCAAGCTGCGTTGTTCGGTTGATATGTTGGAGGGAAGGAATGCCATCCAGAGGGACCTCGACACGCTTGTGAGGTGGGCTGATGCCAATCTGATAAAGTTTAACCATGTTAAGTGCAAGGTCCTACACCTAGGTCAGAGCAATCCCAGGCACAGCTCCAGGTTGGGCAGAGAAGAGATTCAGAGCAGCCCTGCGGAGAAGGACTTGGGGGTGTTGGTCGATGAGAAAATGAGCATGAGCCGGCTTCAGTGTGTGTTTGCAGCCCAGAAAGCCAACTGTATCCTGGGCTGCATGAAAAGGAGCGTGACCAGCAGGTCGAGGGAGGTGATCCTGCCCCTCTACTCTGCTCTCCTGAGACCTCACTTGGAGTATTGTGTGCAGTTCTGGTGTCCTCAACATCAAAAGGACATGGAACTGTTGGAACAAGTGCAGAGGAGGGCCACGAGGATGATGAGGGGACTGGAGCACCTCCCATATGAAGATAGGCTGAGAAGGTTGGGTCTGTTGAGCCTGGAGAAGAGAAGGCTGCGTGGAGACCTCGGTGCAGCCTTCCAGTATCTGAAGGGGGCCTATAGGGATGCTGGGGAGGGACTCTTCATGAGGGACTGTAGTGATAGGACAAGGGGTAATGGGTTCAAACTTAGAGGGGGGAAGTTTAGATTGGATATGGGGAAGAAATTCTTTACTGTAAGGGTGTTGAGGCAGTGGAGTGGGTTGCCCAGGGAAGTTGTGAATGCTCCATCCCTGGTGGTGTTGAAGGTCGGGATGGACAGAGCCTTGGGTGGCATGGTTTAGTGTGAGGCATCCCTGCCCATGGCAGGGGGGTTGGAACTAGATGATCTTAAGGTCCTTCCCAACCCTAACTATTCTATGATTCTATGATAAAGAAATTAGCAGACATTAGTCATCAGGAAGCATACTTTGACATCTTTGGTATAGCCAGTCTTGGTATATATGAGATTTATCCTTTTTTTAGGCAAACTCCTAATTATTCTGCTAGCTAAGTGAAAATGAAGCAGCTGTTCAATTCTTTTTGTTCCCATTTTGCAGTCAGTGGGTTTTCTGTATGAATAAGAGCCACTGAAGTTTTCACCTGGTGATTCTCAGTTGGTACTAAAAGGGAGGTGAATGTTGGGGGGGGAGGGAGGGAATCCCAAGTAGTTAGAGGTGGTTTAAAAAGGTGATTCCAAGCCGCACTTCATTGTTCCCACCATCGTTGTTATACCACTGTAATTTTACAGGAATGCTTTGAACTATACCGTCAAATCTCCAAATCGCTTCTTATATTCCAAAGTATATTTGAAATAGCAACTGGAATTACATTGATTTGAATAGTTTTCAACATTTCAATTCTGACTTCTCATCGTGGTTTTGTAATATTACCTATTATTTACATGATAGATCTGGTTATTCTTGCATACTTAACTAAAGCAAACTACAGTATCTCCATTTGAGATTATTTTTAATAACTACAAGTTAACATACCCATTAATTTTTTTTTCCTATTTTAATTTCCTTTTTTCAAATAAATTTTATTTCTGTTTGGGTTTTTTGTTTTGTTTTTCTTTTCTAGGCTGCTCTTTTAAGTATTGTACTGAGGGACTCATTTGCAGCTCCTGAGAAGGACGTTTTCCAAGCTTTGATGAATTGGTGTAAACATAACCCCAAGGAAAACCATGCTGAAATCATGCAAGCAGTACGTTTGCCACTAATGAGCCTAACAGAACTACTAAATGTTGTAAGACCTTCTGGATTGTTGTCACCTGATGCCATCCTAGATGCCATTAAGATTCGTTCAGAGAGTCGGGACATGGACCTCAACTACAGGGGCATGTTAAGTGAGTGTTAGGGTTTTCGTGTGTTTGGTTGTTTTTTTCTCATTTTGTGGCTGTAGTTCTCTGAAGGATGTGTTTAATTTGTGCTGTGAGGTTTTGTCTATTATTACATGTCTTAAAAGGCGTAATAATAACATAATATCTTGTTATGTACCATTCTTGCCATTTCTATTCCTCAGTATCAGTCAACATGTTCTTCTTCATATTTGTTCAAATAGTATAAACAAGTCTTCCAAAACTGTACTAATGGAAGCCAAAAAAGCGTGAGAAGCCTTTCATCTATGCTCTCCGTTAATTCAACAAGAATATCTTAATACCGAGCTTTAGAAAGATACTGTTAGTTTGTTGTCTGTTGTTTGTTGTGTGGTTTATAAAGCGTGTTTGCCTCACAGCAAAGAATAAAGCTAAATGTTCTTTGAGAGCTTGCACTGTGGCCTCAGTCATGCATGATGAACCCTGAAAATAACTGCTTTCTCAGAACTACATCTCCCCTTTGTTCTGTCTTAGAAGTTACAGATATTAATATTTAAACATGAGTTTAATATTAGGATATTGAAGAAGTTTGGTCATGCCAGACATTCTGTTGACAGTGCAGTAGAAATATTTGACAAAGTTAAATGGTCTTTTCTGTATTCTTTTTCTGCATATTTCTGTCTCAATAATTGTCGTGGTTTAAGCACCAGCTACCAAGAAGGAGAAAAATGACTGCTGCTGCTGAACCCATGACAATAATAATAAGCTTCTGATCTCAAAATTCCTAGCTTTCTCCAAATTCTTGATTTTTAGATAATTTAACTTTTGTGTTGTTTTAGTACTGGTTCAGTCTCTTGTGACTTTTTCTGTTTGTGGAGACATTGATGGCCACTTGAATTTCATAGTTGTGCATTTGACTTTTTTTGTAGTAGTACTACAGTGCAGTTAAAATTGTACTGCTTCAAATTCTGTTCTTCAGCTGTTTAGTTTAACATCCTGTTAAAATTCACATTTCTGTTGCCAAAATGCATGAAGAGTTCATGGGCAGCTTTCAGATCATGTTTACTAGGTTCTCTCCTCAAATGTTAAAAATACGTTAAAAACGTATTTTTAACAGGGTGGTTCATCAATGTATTGTTTTGTAGTTGGAGTTAGAGGTCATTGTCCCCAGGTATCTTGATGGAAGATCTGTTCCTAGGATGTAACATGTTTATTACGGTGAAATGGTGACATAAAAAAGTTGCTTGAGCATGTTGGTTTAAAACCCAAGAAGTCCAAAGTTTCCTATTTTGCACAGGTTCATTTAGCTTTGCAGAGTGCTGGAAGCCCATATAGCTATTAAAGTAGCTTGTATAGCTGTACCTACTCTGCAAATTTCTGATGCATCCAAATCTTGAACTTTTAATGGGGTTTTTATTTTCCCTCGAATTAAAAAAAAATAAAAATAAATTTTAATTAGAAAAAAATAAAAAAGAGACTTAGTAGAGCAAACCTTTAAAACCAGGATGAAAGCGATGATTGAATGAGGAAGGTGCAGTAGAATTCTGTAAAATCATGAGGAGGCCTGAGAACATAGATACAACATATGTGTAAATTATCACTACTTATTTTTATACCATAAAAGACCATCATTACCAAATGAAGTGGAAGAAGGACAAGTTCTAAAATACCTCTCTTTTTGTATATATTCCTTTTTCCCCTTGAGCATGTGTTTATGACCGAGAAAGGATACTGGCAATAATTCTTTGTTCTGACCTAATATGGTTGATGTTCTTATTTGCAGTGTAGGAGTGTAGAAATAAAGCAATGATTTCCTTTTCTTCTTAGTACCAGGGGAGAATATTGCCACAATGAAGTATGGAGCACAAGTTGTAAAAGGGGAGCTGAAGTCTGCTTTGTTAGATGGGGATACTCAGAACTATGATTTGGATCATGGCTTCTCTCGACACCCAATCGATGATGACTGTCGTTCTGGAATTGAAATTAAACTAGGCCAACCATCAATAATCAACCACATACGAATACTCCTGTGGGACAGAGATAGCCGGTAGGTGCCAAGTAGACATGAAAAGGAAAAGTAATGCATTTTGTATTGGTGATAATATTTCACATTGATATATTCATTAAATATTTTATAGAAACAGCATGGTACAGTATTGGACATGACAATGACAAGTTTTATTTTAAAACAACCTATTTTTTAAATGTAGTTTGGTTAATTACATGCCAGGCCATACTTTGTGATACTGAACAACCTCATAATTTCAGTGGATTTTCTGTGTCTTCACAACATAAGTTTATATTACCAATGAAAGCTTACATAACTTAAATTCTTTTAATGGTTTTCTGTTTGCCACTTACTTTTCAATGGCTTTTATTTTAGTTTGAAGAGCAATATTTCAATTCGTAAGCACAAACCAGGTTTTTTGCATATTTACATTCCAGACACTGAAGGAATGTTCAGACTTTTTCAATATATCAAAATTTCTAAGAAATAACACCCTTATAAAAATAATGACAATAGTTTAGAGATGGTAAAATTTATTTAGAATACGAATTACCAAGTAACAGTAGTAGTTATGAGAAGCCACTTCATGGTGAAGCATGAACTATCATGGATGCCTCAGCCAATTTATGTTCATCTACTTGAGATTATTCTGGAATGCATAAAGGCTCAAAGTATGCCTTTTTGAACAGTACAATGACTGCTTAAGTAGAAAAATTGCAGGGCTTGTTTTACCTGACAAATTGAATATATTAATTTTATAACTTGCCATGACAAAAATTTTACAATGTAGTTGACAGCTCATGCAGGTATTCATAAGGAATTTTCTAATAAATACAATAAAACAAGCTACTTTTAACACATTATTGCCTTTCTAATAAAAGATTCATTTTATCTTACTTCCAGACTAACAGTTAAAAATTGCAAATCAATTGCATTTGTTTTCTTAACTGAGCTGTGTTATTTTAGAACAGGATGTACTAATGTTTTATTGGGGTTTTTTTGTAAATTCATTATTTTTATAATATAAATTACAGTTATTAACCATTCAAACCAAACTGCATGATTTTTTAACTATTTGTTTCAACTAAGTTCTCCTGATTCAGTTGAAGTGAAACTTATGCTTCTCTATTCCTTTTAGAAAGATTGCAAAGTAAAACTTTGAAGGTACAAGGAAGTACTTGATACAGTATTATACAACTTATCTCAAGATCAATTTTATAAAATTTGAAAAAGTATTAGATATTAATAATATCTAATTCGTCCTCTAGCAATTTTCAGATAGCTTGTGTCTTGTAAAATGCCCCTCATCTGCAAGGCCTAAATCAGCAGCTGCTGAAACTCAGGAAAAACCCTTCTGCTTGGGACAGCTAACTAAAAAAATTATCTGTTGCTTGGTGTCCTACACCATTCTTTGGAAATTTTTAGAACAAACTGTTGTTTCGGGCAGAATGTCAGACGAGATGGACCTCTAGAGGTTTTTCTTGTCCTCATAGAATACTGAGGGTACAGTGATTTAGGATGTAGTTTCTGTGTCATCTTTTGAATTTTTTTTTTTTGTACGAAAGTTTACTATCGGACTTTCTTTTGCTTCTGTCGTGGTTTAAGTCCAGTCAACCACGCAGTTTTCTCACTCACTCAACCACTCAACCACTCAACCACTCACTCACCTACCTCTCTCTCTTCCCCCAGTCCCCGGGGGATGGGGAGGAGAATCAAAAGAATTCAACTCGCACAGGTTGAGATAAGAACAGTTTAGTAACTAAGGTATAACACAAATCACTGCTGCTACCACCAGTAATAATACAAGAGAAATACAAAGAGAATACAGCTGCTCACCCCCCGATACCAAAAGCCCAACCATGCCGTGCACCCCCACCCTTCCAGGTCTCTGCCCTCTGTTTTTACATCCTGGGCATGACGTGTTGTGGTATGGAATAACCTTTTTGGGCAGTTTGGGTCAGGTGTCCTGTCTCTGCTTCCTCCTGGGGCTTCCCCTCCTCCCTGGCATAGCATGAGACTCAAAGTCCTTGGCCAGGCCAAAACATTGTCAAGCAGTAACTATAAACACTGGTGTTATCAGTGCTGCTCCCAGGCCCAAAATCAAAACCACAGCGCTGCACCAGCTACCAAGGAGAAAAATGACTGCTACTGCTGAACCCATGACAGCTTCTTATCAAGTGTAGTACCTGAAATGTCAAATTTTTTTCCCCAGTATCTTAATTGTCTTAAGAGAAATGGAAAAGGAAGCGTTTGGAGTACTTTGTCCAGTTGTGGGCTCCTCCCTATAAGATACTGACATATTGGGGTGAGTTCAGCAGGACACTGATGATGAGGTCTTGAGCGCACAATGTACAATGAGATGCTGAGAAAAATTCCTGTTTTAAGAGGAGAAAGCTTAGAAAAGGTAGTTATTGCTGTCTTTGCCAGTTCAGCAGATGTGTATAGAGAATACAGGGCCAGACTCCTCGTACGGATGTGTTCTGAGAGGGCAAAGAGCAACAAGTTAAATTCCTGTTAAATATTAGGAAAACAGTTCGTAATGGGGTAGTTGAACTTGGGAAGAGTTTGCCCAGAGACGTTCTGCATTTCAGCCCTTACAGGTGTGCAGAACTTCACCAGCCAATACCTTAAGGAACTTTCTCTAAATTGCCCTCACTTTTGCCAAGAGATCTTTTCCAACATCTATAATCTTTTATTCCAAGAACTGCCTACCACTTACCTGCATCTTTCCTGTGGGATATGTGAATAACATCTCGAAAAGAGATGTTTTAGCAACTGTACAAACACATGGTGGCTTCTTGTTGAACATCTTTTTGAACTGCTAATTAATTTTAACTGATGCTCTGGTCTGTTGGATTCTTCAGAATTTGCATTCTTAATAAAACCAGATCCAAACTAATAGGTGTGGTTTGTACCTCTAGTTTAGTGGTGTTAATTAACATATGAAATTTAGATACAAAAGTGCTAAGGAGTCTAGGTGTCCAACTTTGTGAAAAAGATACTTTTTCTTAAGCAAGATCCTTAAGAAAAATAAAAGGTATAATGTTGTGTATGATAATGGAATTGTATTTCTGAGACAATTTTTCTTTGCTTGGTACCTTCAAAACCAAAAAAAAATAGCATATTTTATATTGGTTACAGATTTACATCAGTCGAGCAATGGTGGTGTGAGAATCCCTAAATTTGTACCACACAGAGGACAGACAGTAACTTTTGCATTAAACTGCTCAAACTGTAAAATGCTGGAGCCTAGCTTGGTCAAATGTGCTTAGGCTAGTAATAATAATGCTGCTAAAACACTGTATTTATATGGGTTGTGAATGTTACACGTCTGGTTGGTGTGAATGTGGGAGCTGATTATGCAGTTGACATCTTAAAGACTGCATTGCCTTTCTAAGTGCACAAATTGGTGTTAACAATGTTAAGAATTTTGAAAAAATACTGCTTCAGACATCTACTCCTCTTAAGTAGTTAGCAGAAAGCTGGAAATACTAATGAAGGCATTAATGTTAAACAAAAAATGTAGATGAAGAACTCTGGAAGAGTAACTCTTAGAAATGAATGTGAAAGGGGGATAAATGCAAACATGGTGCTGTTGAAGTGCCTATGAACTTTGCAGACTAATGCACTGAGAGAAAGAAAATAACTCTGAAACGCATATTCCACGATTTGCTGATCCACAAGTGAAGTTGCCACTTAATTTTAAATAGCACTGTTGTAGGTATAATATGAACATAGCTGTGGCTTTTAAGTTTTAGTTTGAGTTTGTTTTCTCCTAACAGCAAACTATAAGCTAAACATAGTTGATAAGTGAGAGGAAGACACAGATTCCGTTGGTGATTTTTTTTGTTTTTGTTTTAGTTTTTAATGGGGTAATTTTAGGGTGTTTAAGGGTTAACAAAGTATCATAAACAACTGAAAGAGTCAGAAGAGAAGAACAACATCAATGAGCAAATGATCATAAAGTAAACCTTTTTCAAGTGAAGGATTTGAATTTATGTTTTTGATCTGCTAAGTGTTTTCTGGTTTTTCTTTGTTGATATGGCAGTAGCAATAACTGTATCACTGGTGTTCTGGATTTATTCCATGCAGAAGGAATACAAATGATTATTTTTATGACTGAGTTGAAAGTCTTGATTGCATGGTCTCATCTAATTACTGCAGATTGCGAGTGTTAGGATGTTTTAAGTTATTCTGAAAACATCCCTTAACATAAACTGCATGTTAATTTATTTTCAAAGCTATTTTGAAAATAGAGATTTCTTTTAGATATCTTAGGTACTGGTCTGTGGATAGGAACAGATAGCCTTCTTTTCAGCACAGCTGGAAATGCAGAAGAAAGTGTGAAATGTAATACCTAAAATGTGGCTGCTTGCATTCTCACCAGTGTTTTTTGACAATCCATAGGTCTTATTCCTACTACATTGAGGTGTCCATGGATGAGTTAGACTGGATTCGGGTTATTGATCACTCTAAATACCTCTGTCGGTCCTGGCAGAACCTGTATTTTCCTGCCCGTGTCTGCAGGTTAGTTCATCACTCTAATGTTGCATAGCTATCATTAAATAATGTAGATGCAAGAATAAGTTGCTGGATTTTGCTACTGTATTATGTATATCTCAAACTTATGGTGTGCAACTTTCATCAGGTATCTTTAAATAAATGTGTCTATTTTCATGGATGCTTTTTAAATATAAATGTAGGTGACAAATGCAAGCATCCTGTTTCAAAAATGTGGTGCTTCCATGTCTTTACTATGTATCTCTTTCTCCTTTCTTTCCTTTTTTTTTTTTAGTCATGCTCACTTTTCCTATTGCAGCTGATGTGTTTATTTCACTCAGTAGTAAACATAATTACTTGGCTTTCAGAATGTTTAAAATGTGTTTAAATGCTTGCTATAGAACTTGGAAGTGCATTTTAATGTATTTTATGTTTTCTACTGTTGTATCGAAAAAGTGTTTTAGGTAGTTGTGAAAGGGGAGAATTAGGGCTAAAGAGGTTTGAGCAATGCTTTGTGTAAACCAAAGCAGCTAGATGGGTTCAGTCATTATTAAGGTGATGATATCTTTTTACTGTAGCTGCTGGGAGTTCTGGAAAAAGCTTATAATCACATTGAACTTGTCTTACCCAAAAACTGAATGAAGCTTGTTGGTAGAGAGGCCATAATCTGTAGCTTCCAAGATGTTATCATCGTTAGGTTTTGGGTCATAGACCCTAAGAGGAAAAAAAAATGCCCTGTGTTGTGATAATTATCTTCTGTAGAAACAAACTTTTTATTTGGCAGAGCAACACTTGAAATCCCCAAGGAGGGGAAGTGCTTTCCTTTTTCTGAAGAATGGCCTTTGTCTCTGATCTTTACTGCTCTGCAACATGGGCTTGCTGGCAAGCGCTTGCAGTCTATGTGAAAAGTTTGATGGGTCACGTGTGTGTCTGTCCTCAGATAACTATCTCAGCCTTCCTGTCTTTTAGTAAGGTCATACTGAATGTAACTGACTTGAAATTTATTTTTCCTGATACAAACAAATACATTCTCACCTTTTCCACAGAAGTGTTTTGATTCTGATTTTACTCTTTCTGAAATGGTTGGCACTGTACCTTACTTTGTGTGTATATCTGTCAAATTTTGTTGTCTATGATAAATCATCTAGCAATGATGAAATGCCTCATGGAGTTTGTAAGTGTGTTTTACATTTCCTGGAATTATTTTTTGTGTGTATGACCTTAACTTGGTGCAAAGTGGGTGGATTGCTAGTGAGCACAGCTTTTTTTTACTTCCATCATGTTAATAAGTAGATTTGAAGAGGTCTAGGGTGTTATGGTGGGACTTCCTGAATCTTTTTTCAAAAGGGCAGCCGTTCTTTGGCCTCTTCCAAAGACTTGTCCGAAAGTGATTTTTCTACTTCAACGCCAGTTTATCTGTTTGTCATAAACCCTTCAGCTGTCTTCATCTGTGTGCGTGAATCTGCTACATTTTGGGAACATCGTTGTTCTGTATTGGTGACTGCTCTTTGTAGCCTTGCCTGAAAGTGCTCAGAAAGAAGAGTGGCAGGGAGTACATTATTCCAGAGATTTAGGTGGTACCTTATGAATTTTCTGTCACAGAAGGAAATGTTATACATTCTAGCACTCCTGTGATCTCTTAATCCTCTGTAGGTGACTTGCCCTCTATTGGAGGAGCACAGGAGAGAGCTTATTTCATGTGGTGATTTTGTGTACATACCTATGTATTTTCTACTTACACACACGCACAAACACACCTGGAAGCCTTCCCCTTGCAATTTTATTTTAGCAGGTGTTTGAAGTATACAGTTGTCCAGGTAGCTACAGCAGAGGCTTCCTTATCAAATAGTCCTCATGCCTCTGATTTTTCTGGTTCTGCTCAATGATCCCTATTAAGCCTGTTATTTTCTGTAAATTCTGTTCCTTGTTATCATATCCACAGAGTGGTGGGGAATTCCCTGGAGATGTAGTTACTTTAAAAGAGTGGGTGAAGGAGCTAAAGAGAAAGTCATGTAGCAGCTTAAATTGATGAGTTCTTAATAAAGAGCAGTAACCTTAAAGCAATATAAGTTCTCAGTTGTGAGTCAACATGATAATTCAGGGTAGTTTAGATAAGACTGTTCTGTAATCTGTCTTTACATCAGTGAATTGAAGCCTACGATATAGTAAGAGTGCATTTGCTAGTCAGAAGTAAAAGTGCCATGGCTATAATTTACTTTTCTTGCAAATAAGAAGAAAAGGCTATTTTAAATGTAATAAGAAACCTAACATTGCAGACAATTTTTTGAGAAGTTCCATTTCAAGAACTTTGTATTTATTTATTTATATGAATATAAATAGTTACTGTCTAATGAAGGTTGGCGCTGCTTTGATTAGGGGTATGAACCAGGTGACCTCCAGAAGAGAGGCTTTGAGTGCGGGGAGGCTTTGCACACATCCATATTAGTATTTGAGACTTTTATTTATCTGGCTTTAATTAATATTCTGTTTAGAGAGAAATAAACAAGGAGTATAATTTTTTTTTCTGTCTTTAAATTGGGGGGGGGTTGCAATTATGTATTTAAAGTAGTTTTATTTCCTTAAGTGAGTTAAACTAGGTATCTGTAAGGTACTGACCTACTTGAAACAGAAATCCTAAATTACATAGCAGTTTTTGTCATCTAAAAAGAGATGATTTCGTGTTGTGAGTACTGCCATGAGCTAATATGAGATTATGTCAGAATGTATTCTTCTAATATTTAATACTCAGTTTTTACAGATAAGTTATGCATGCTTATCTAAGGGCAGACTGGTTTAAGTGGTTTGTATGCCATTTAGAAAGAAATTATTATCAGATTATCAGTAGATAATTTTAAAAAGACCCTATTTATTTAATTTGAAAATGTGAAGGCCTGCCCTGTTTGTAAAGGAAGACTATAACGTAACTCAGCAGATCACGTACATTTACCAGCACTAGGTTAATCACTACGTTTTTTACATTCAAAGCTAGTTGTTTTCGTGTTACTCAGCACTGCTTCTGTTGTACTCTTGAGTCAGTGGGACAAGTCCTGGGGCCAGAATTTTTCTATTCTTGGGCAACAGTAGAGGGGAGTGTCTTGCAAGCATCATGCTTTGCTCTGTCTTCTTGCGGTTAGTTTTATCATTTATTCCTATTTTGTCTTACTAATGAAGATCATAATCTCTTTGCAAGCAACCACTTCAGGAACCAGGCAGAAATGTTTTCAAGGTTTGCATGCGTTTTCAGCAGAGGATGGTAGACTAAGTATCTTTCTCAATGCAGTTTCTTACTGGTGTAGGTTTTAGACAGGTGATGTTTGGGGGTTTTTATTTCTTGAAAAAAATTATTTTAGCTCAAAGGGCTTTATGGCATCACTGTATAGGATGACATTTTGAGGAGCAACAAGGAATTGGAGACTAGGGCTATTAGCTTTTTTTATTTAGACACCTTTTTTCAAAGCAAGGAGGTAGAATGTACCAGATTCTGTGCACATTGTTGAAGGGCAGCCTTTTTGTATCTGATACAGTAGAGCAATTGTTCATACGTAGATTATAAAGGGAATGTTAGCCCTGTAACATTAGACAAGGTTAGTTACCTTTTTTAGTTACCTTTCACATAAATGTTAGTTATGCAAGGTGAGAGCTGTCAAGGGCTGAACTAATGTGTTCACCTGATTTTTAAGAAGCCGTTCAACCATTTTCATGGACGTAAAAATTGATGGGAATGTATTTTATTTGCATGTATGTAAGTTGGTTTATTTGTTTTTTTGAAAACCTTTCCCTTTTAAATATATCCATTTTCAAATCTATGATCAATGCCTCTTTCACATAATCTGAATGGAAAACATGCAACCTTCTGGAAGTTAGCTGTTAAATAAAAGAAGTAATTTATACCACTATGAATTAAGACCTATTCAGTCCTCTTTAACAAGTCGTTTATTGTATTATATGTCATAGTCTTATGATGAGTTTGGAGTTTTTTTGATATATGGAGCATTGTTGAATATTCACAATAGTGTTAGAGTTAGGGTCATTATTGTGCTTCCCCTGAAAGATAATATGTACTTGGCAAAGCACATGCAAAGCCATCCAAACTAATTAAGCAGAATCAATTAAGTAGTGTGCAAAGATGACTTAAATTTTCTTTACACTCTTCTTCCTGTTACTTACTGGTATGCTCCAGTTTATGTCTCATAGGTTCAGAGTAACTTTTCGGAGCCATAACCTTTTTCTGGATAAGTAGATGGAAAATGGAAGGGCAGCAACCAAAAACTTCTGATATTCTATGATAAATAGGAATAGAGAAAACTATTTCTGCTTTCTCACACACAGAGATAATCTATTTGTTATCTGTAGAATGTAATCCCTGATTTAAATATACAAGCTAATTTGTACAAGGAAGATTATGTCTTAGGCGTTGAATTTCAGCCTAACGGATGACAGGGTAGCAATATTTTGATTTGGGGGTTTGGGTTTTTTTGTTTTCTTTTTGTTTTTGTTTGTTTTTTTTTTGTTTGGTTTTTTTTGTTTGTTTTTTTTTTTTTTTTTTTTTCATTTTATTTTTAATGGATTGTGGGTTTTTTTGGTTGATTGGTTGGTTTTTTGTTTTTTTTTTGGGGGGGGTGTTGTGTGTGTGTGGTTTGGTGTTTGATTTTGCTTGGGTTTCTTTTAGTGAGAGAAAGTGCTAGGTATAATACCTCGGCTTTTTATTGCCATAGTTGTATTTTAGATTTTTATTTTTTGTTTTAAGTGCTTTTAGCAGACATGAGTCGATCACCTTTAAACATTGAACTGCTATATGCTATGCAGAAAAAGCAAGTAAGAGACAATTACAGGGTAATGTTTCTTTTTTAATATGATCTGGTGTGGTTTTTATAGTGTTTCTTTTGGTCCTGGTTTCACTGTTTACATTTACACAGCAATTCTTATGTAGAGATGAAGGCTTTCTTTAGAGAGAAGATAGCAGACAGAAAATAGTTATGTAAGCAGGTCCCTGTGAAAGTTAGAAAGAAGTGCCAGGTTCCTAGTTATACCACCTTCCTTCTTAACAGTGTGGCTATGTGGAAGAGAATGCTTGTGTATTTGTTTTCCTTGTAAGGTTTGTTACTAATTTTTGAAGTGAATATTTTTCTTTCCTATTTCTGAGTATTTTCAATATGTGCCTGTTAAATAAGCCAAAATGAATATAGTCTTCTTGATTATATTAAGAAAGTAGCTCTGTCCTATGTAGCAGATAGTCCATAGTCCTGAAGATTTGGATTGTCATGTGTTTCAACAAATAAGTTATAAAAACCGTAAGAGACCTGCTTATATGGTATTTTTCATAACTAATATGGATAACAGATTTAATATGCAGAAGCAACAATATTTCATGAAAAAAAAAACCAAAACAAAAACACAAAACCAGATTTTCACATTGATATAGCAGTCAGAGTTTTGATTCTAAGCCACAGCACTTTCTGGGTGGATAAAAAAGTGCAAATACATTAAGTGAATGTTAATGCCTTTAAAGACATTTGAATAGGCAAGTGTCGTGGTTTAAGCTCTGCCAACAACTCAGAACCACACAGCTGCTCTCTCACTTCCCCCCATCTTCCTCTTGGTTCTCCCAGAGGGATGGGGAGGAGAATCGAAAGAATGTAACTCCCACAGGTTGAGATAAGAGCAGTCCAGTAACTAAGGTATAACACAAATCACTACTGCTACCACCAGTAATAATAATGATAAGGGAAATAGAAGGGAAGAGAATACAACCACTCACCACCCAACGACCGAGACGTGAACTAACTCTTCCGGGTCCCTGCCCCCACTTTTTACATCCTAGGCATGATGTGCTGTTTTATGGAATACCTCTTTGGTCAGTTTGGGTCAGGTGTCCTGTCTCTGCTTCCTCCCGGCTTCCTCTCCTCCCTTGCCACAGCATGAGACTCAGAAAGTCCTTGGTGAGACTAAACATTTGAGCAGTAACTAAAAACATCAGTCTTACCAGCGTTGTTCCCAGGGCAAAAGTCAAAACCACAGCACTGCACCAGCTACTGAGAAGGAGAAAAATGGCTGCTACTGCTGAACCCAGGACTGTATCCACCCCTTATTCCATGCCATTCACACCATGCTCAGATCCCATGTTTTTCAATATACCATTGCTTTTGTCTCATATATATATATATATATACACACACATATATGTTGTGGTTTAAGCTGTAAATTTCACTTCTCCCTCCCTTCCCCCCCCCACTCCGATGGGGGGGAAATGGGGAGAAGAACTGAAAGAATGTAACTCCCACAGGTTGAGATAATAACAGTCCAGTAACTGAGATATAATACAAATCACTACTGCTACCACCAATAATAATAATAATGACACGGGAAATACAAGGGAAAAGAACACAACTGCTCGCCGCCCGACCGAGCCGAGAGAGAGAGAGAGCCACTTCCGGGTTCCTGCCCCCAGTATTTTACATCCTGGGCATGACGTGCTGTAGCATGGAATAGCTCTTTGGTCAGTTTGGGTCAGGTGTCCTGTCTCTGCTTCCTCCCAGCTTCCCCTCCTCCCTGGCAGAGCATGAGACTCAAAGTCCTTGGCCAGACCAAAACATTGTCAAGCAGTAACTGAAAACACGGGTGTTATCAGCGCTGCTCCCGGGCACGAAATTAAAAACACAGCGCTGCACCAGCTACCAAGAAGGAGAAAAACGACTGCTGCTGCTGAACCCATGACAAAACACATGCACATACACACACAAAGAGAGAGATATCATTCCTTAGTCCACAGACCAATCCCTGTAAAGCTGCTGAGTTCATCTGGTCCATGATGTTGGGCTCCATCTCTTGTAACAGTCTTTCAGGGCAAGAGGGATGGTGTGTAGGGTTAGGCTGCTGCCTGCTGATGACACTGCTGAGCTCCTCTGGCCACTGCTGAGCTCATCCGGTTTTGTCAAAGTTCAGTCTTTGTTGGGGTGATGATCAAAGGGAAGTCAGGGTCAGTGGCTGGTGACCTGAAGACCTCTAGTTGGTGGGCTATAAAAGTGTTATGCAGCAGGCAACAGCATACAATTGAATTCACTGGCTGTTTCCCTGCCCCCAGTTTATATAGTGGGCATGACATGCTGTGGTAGGGAACACTCCTTTGGCTAGTTTGGGTCAGGTGTCCTGGCTCTGCTTCCTCCCTGCTTTTCCCCTATCCCTCTCAAAGCTTGAGGTTGAGAAAGTCCTTGGTTGGAGTAAACATTACTTAGCAACAACCAGAAACATCGGGGTTATCAGCGCTGTTCCCAGGCTGAAAGTCAAAAACACAGCGCTGCACCAGCTACTGGGGAGGAGAAAAATGACTGCTACTGCTGAACCCAGGACAGCAAGGCTGTTTTCTGTTTTATCCGTCTCTCTTTTTTAATAGTTTCATTTTTGTTTTGGGGCTTCATCATTTTACTTTGTCCTAGGCCACCAATTTGAAGAACTTCATTAAACCAATTACAAGAAAATGAAATATTTTGAGATATCAAAGTAAGTCAGGTGTAGCCACAAGGTGTCACTATAGCAAAAGTTTGAAAGACTGAATTTCATCGAGTCGTAGAATAGTTCGGGTTGGAAAGGACCTTAAGATCATCTAGGAATTTCTTTCTGTTCAAAGTCCTTTAGTAAAACTGTTATTCCTAGTGTGTGTTGTACTGGTGTACTAAGCTTCCCAGATTTACAAAATCATTCTCTTTGCTGGTTATGCTATGGAGAGCAGGTACCGAGGTTGTGCATTAAATCAGAAGTAAACTCTCAACTAATTTTCCATATTTTATCTGACATAGGATGATGTGGAATTTTAACTGAGGTTTCTTTTATTATATTAAATATTAAATATTTACCTAACCAGACCAATTTATAGTTTGAAATGTAATGCTATTTTGCCAACAACACCAGAATTTGAAAATTATAATAAGAGGGCAGAGGTAATTTTTTTTTTTAATCTGCATTTGCTACTGTTTTATTTTCTTATCTCCTCTTTAGATATTATAATGTGACTAATCAAAGGGAAATATTAATTAATTATTACTGCATAATTTTTTTGTCCTTAAGCGTGTTTCTATTAAATGAACTGATAGATGTCCATAGGATAATGCTGTAAATGTGGGAAATGTTTTAAACATACACTTTCTCCTGTTTTTTAATTTGTTCTAAATTGAAAAATGTTGAGGTTTTCTAATACTGATAGGTTGTATTAGTAATGGTAAAGTGCTCCATGTTTCCCTTAAAGTATTTGGCTGCTATAGAAAGCATGGTGCAGAAATCACTTTAGAAGGCGTACTTGTGTATTAAATGTATTTATCAGTGCAGAGACAATTTCTTGCCTTTCCTTTTATTAAACATTGATTATATGGGGTGGGGTTTTTTTGTTTCGTGCTTCAGTAGTCTTTGTTACTAATGATTACACCATTTGTAATCCTCTGCCTGAGTGCAAAGAAATTAAGTTGTAGATCTGGTCTCCTGAGTGTTGAAAAACACAAAATGTAAGAAGAGTAAATGTTTCAGGACTAACACAGTTCTAAACTAAGAAATGTTGGTAGCTGTGCGTAATTATTTTTCAGGTAGTGACATGTGAAGAGATGTGATTTTCATATATAGGCTACGCAAAACTTTTTTCTTTAATTCCATTCTTTGTCGGGCAGCCTCAGATACCTGTGCATTGTACTGGTGATGGTGCAATCATCATATTTTCCATGTGTTTTACAGTTTTCCCGTGTTTGATGGAAACTTAATGGATAATAATTTGCCAAAAATCATTCCAGATATGGTTAAATTTATGAAGATGTTAAAACAAGTGAGGAGTTGACTCTTGAGGAAGAAGCAGAAGGAGCATGGTCCCAGTTGAAATAAACTGAAAAGAAAGCAGTGTCTGCAGATCTAAGTTAGCAATGGCTTTTTTAAGCAAGTAGTTCTAGATTCAGTCTCCTCCCCCAGCAGAGAACTGTGGTAATTAGAAAAAGTTCACAGGCATCCTGAAGAAGCTTTTGAGCATTGTTCTGACTTAAAATGCAACCTTTCTATATCACTGACCTAAATGAAAAACACAGAGTTGCTGGCAGGAGCTCTGGTAAGGCTGAAAAGGATTTGAAAAATTTTTCACTGCAAAGTTGTTACTAACGTTGTAAGAGGACTTCTTGATAATGGAACGATTAAACTTGGGCAACTGAAATCATCTTTACCTTAGTAACTGCACATGAGAAATACAAGCGGTTACATAAGCAACACGTTGCTTTGTTGTTATATTTGTACTGTGCTTCAAGAAGCATTGACTGTTGTGTAAATATTTTATTTCTAACAGTGCAGATATGCTGATGTTTCAGGATTAGGAAAAAAACCCAGCACTTTGCTGCACAATACAGATTAGCTTTTCTTCATTAGTCTATCACTGAAATCTTAAAATCTGTTCCAAATCCCAATATTGTATGTAATACAGTGATAACATAATTCCAGAGATAAGTAAAAATTATCTTGGTTTGTATTGGAGAACCATATTATTAAAAGAAAGCAAGTTTGAAATGCCACCCAGACCTTTGAGAGTTTTCACTGACATTATTTTCACAACTCATTTTTCACTGCAGGCCTGCAGGTTTTTTGTTTTCTGGGGGAGTGGGGTGAAGAGCTTGTCACTCTTTCTAAAAGAAGGTGACGACATTGAAGAGTATTTATTGTCATGTTTCCTCTTTAACTTTGTTAAATACAGAAAATTTTCCTGAGGTCTCCGTTTTAGATACTGCTTGATTATCTTTTCATCTCTCCGTGGTTTTTTGTTTTGTTTTGTTTTGTTTTTTCAGTATGTGTTCAATCTGTATTTTTTTTAGTTTTCCTGAGATAAAATGATAGTCTTGCATTTTTCAAGCAACGCAGTTCATCTACATGGGATCAAGAAGGCTATTGCCTTGTCTGAGATGGAGTGTTTATTGATTTAAAAGATCCCTTTCTTCATTTTGTATCATGTATACTTTTGATCTTAAGCTTAACGCTTCTAATTTCAGCTCCAGGTGTGGTCCTAGTAATACAGAAGCTCATTTCACTGCAGGCGTAATCAATAACATTTTTTGCCAAGAACTTTATCAAGGCAGCTTTTTTTGTTCTCTAATTCCTTCTCTGTCTTTGCCATAGCAATTTAAGTTGTCGTAACAAGTTAACTTAACCTAATGTACCCTTCAGGAAAGGGAGAAAAGCTAGTGTGCCTTTACAGTGTGGATGATAACCTGACAGAAAGCTCATCCTCTGAAAATGAGTATTTCTCTCAAGAAGGGTGTGTAGAGGGGTCTGTATGACTGGTATAGAAATACCTAAGTGTGAGAGAGTACCTTCCAGTCTATTTTGTTGGATATGAATCATAAGAAAGTATAGTACAATCTTTTCTTACTTTTTTGTTTATAGTTTAGATGAAAAATTTAACTTTAACAGATCTAGATTACATATTCCTTATGTTTGACATGATCATAAGCATTTTTAGTTTTGTAGTATGGATAGAATTTCTGAGTGTTACGAATTTTGTGTTGATTCTGAGTTTCTTAAAGTGAAAATTGTTTCTAGGCTTGTTTTCAAGTGGTTTCACCTTATAAAAGAGATCTGACATAAATGAAAACTTTCTGTAATTATTCAGCTTGACAGTGATACATAAAGATGCACCTAAACACTAAATTACCAAATTATTCGTAATAATTCTACAGCAAGCTGTATTTAAAGTTAATGTTGCATAAGACAAATCTGTGTTTAAAAGGCATTTTCAGAACTCTTTAAATCCTCTTCTGTGATTTCTGTTGCACTCCAAGTGCTAGAGTTAACTGAAAACTTGCCACATATATTTACAAAGACAGGCTTTTACAAAAAGAAATCTTGTTTTGCCAGATTTGTAAGAATTATGATTTATTTTATTTTGTTGATCATTGTTCAAGGCCAGATTGGACAAAGCCTTGGGTGGCATGGTTTAGTGTGAGGTGTCCCTGCCCATGGCAGGGGGGTTGGAACTAGATGATCCTAAGGTCCTTTCCAACCCTAACTATTCTATGATTCTATGATTGATGGCCGTCTGTTGAAGTTGTTTGATGCCATTGTGTAAATTATTTCTCTTTTTCCCTATTTCTCAGCAGATAATGGGCATGCTTTGTTGATGTTATCTGAAACACTGTACCACACTTACAGTTGCACATGATAAATATTCAAATGGTATACATACAGCCAAGTACTACACTTCCGTGGATTCATTTTTCAATTTCTAAGTTTATAAAGCCATCTGTCAACCAACACTTGGCCAGTCTCAGTTGTGGAATAATTTGGATGACATTAAAAATTTTATAGTAAAGCAGGCTTTTCAGTGGTTAAACTTGATTCTTCATTCACAAACATCAAGTTGTCTTCTGTGTAGCACTTTGTAAAGGTATAAATCAGTGTATGAATGGGGAAGCCTAAAGTAGATTTCTTTATTCAGTGTCCTATTTCTCCTCAAAAGAAGGTAGTGGAACTGGTGTTGAACTTATTGAGCTGATGAATGATTCTTGAGTTTGAACTGTACTTTGCTCCTTCTTGTCTCAGTTTCACTTAGAAGGATTAGGCTAATGGTTCCATTTGGTGCAGCTTTTAAATTGTTTTCTGCTCCACAAAAGGAATATTCACCCCATAATATGGAAGAAGATAAGCACAAACAGTTGAAAATGAAAAATCAAGCTGAAAAGGCCTATAAATAAAAAATAAACAAATTAGGTCCTGTGGCAGATCAAATCTATGGGAAATAAGATATGTGAAAGCATGTGTAAGTATCTTTAACTGACGGAAATGAGTGAGTGAAGGAAAGAAAGCAATGGAAGAGAGATGATGCAAAGGAAATACATGTTTGGGAAAAAAAAATCAGTGCAAGTGAAAAATGTTTTAAAAGGTAGGGTTTTATTTGTTTGTTTTTTTTTTTTTTTATGGTAGGGATAATTATTAGACAACCACATGTGTTTTATCATTTTCAGGCTGCTAGTGGAAGCAGTTACTTTATTATTTGTAATGTATTCTAAATGAGAGAAAGAGGAATCTTTGTAAAGCACCAGATGGTGCATTTAGGTTTTGATTTTCATCACAAAGCAATTTTTGCAGCTTCATACTTTCATGCTTGTTTTTCATTTGTAAGATTGGGGCAAATATTTCTGTACTTCACTGGAGATGTAATAAAGATCTTGGAAATTTTAACTAACATCATTGGTGATCAGTAAACTAGTGCCTTCATTACTCTTCTCCACACCATTTTCTTTGTTGTTTGTATTGGGGGATAATAGCAGTGATGGAAGGTGTATTAAATATTGATTTCTAAGTTGGTATTCTGTTCAATTCAATTATCCTGTCTCCTTTAATGGCAAATTGGAAAGTTGGCTAATCGAGCTGCATTCTCATTAACAACCTAAGTGCACTTTTGAGTCAGATCAGCGGGCACCTTGCCCTATGTCCTGTCTCTGACCCCAAGAGCAGGAAGTGCTGGTCAGGGAGAGCTTGCGTGATGGGCCATCCTGTGTGTTCCATTCCCCCTAGGTTCGTCTGAGCCTGCTTTTATACTCTTATAGATTCCTTGTCCATTCATTTATCTAAGGTACTTCTGTGATTGGGCTGTTACCAGCTGCTTTCCCGGCTTCTAGTGGCAGCGAATAGTTCTGTCTGTTTCTTTTACTAACTTGTGTCTTCCAGTTCCAGTATTGTGGGATCTGATGAATAACAGCACTGTATTCACCTCTTCCGCTCTTATTAAGATTTTGTGAATGTTAGGCATAGCACCCTCAACCATCTCCTCTTTGGATCCATCTACTCTGTTGCTTTTATGATTGTAGGTGTTTTTCTCTGTGCCTCCTCTACCTACTATGTAATCCTTGGGGGAGGGGGACATCATTCCATCCCAACACACCCAGCCAGTTGCCAGCACCTATAACAAATGCTCGGAGCAGTGTAGAGATATTCCAGGTGCCCCAGCCAATGAGCCGGCTTCAATTGGAGCTCAGCTCAGATGCCTCTATACAAATGCCCATAGCATGGGGAACAAACAAAAGGAATTAGAGATGTGTGCATGTCTACGGGGATATGATATCGTAGGCATCACAGAAACATGGTGGGATGGCTCCTATGACTGGTATGTTGGAATGGAAGGTTACAGGCTCTTAGGAAAGACAGGCCTGCTAGGCGGGGAGGGGGAGTTGCTGTTTATGTTAGGGATAGGCTGGAGAGTATGGAACTCTGTCTGGGGACAGGTGAGCAGTTGACAGAGAGTTTATGGGTCAGGGTTAAAGGGAGAACAGCGATGGGAGACATCACTGGGGGGATCTGTTACAGACCCCCTGACCAAGAGGACTCTGTGGACGAAGCAGTCTATAGACAGATAGGACCAGCCTCACGCTCGCAGGCCCTTGTTCTCATGGGGGACTTCAACCACCCTGATATCTGTTGGGGGGATGGTCCGGCCCGGCACAAGCAATCCAGGAGGTTCCTCGATTGTGTGGAAGACAACTTCCTTCTGCAAGTAATAGAGGAGCTAACAAGGAGAGGTGCCATGTTTGACCTCGTCCTCACCAACAGGGAAGGGCTGGTTGGAAATGTGACACTCCAGGGCAGCCTTGATTGCAGTGATCATGAGATTGTTGAATTCGAGATCCTCAGGACAGTGAGAAGAGCGTGCAGCAAGCTCACTGCCCTGCACTTCAAGAGAGCAGACTTTGGCCTCTTCAGGAACCTGCTCAGGAAGGTTCCATGGGATATAGCCCTAGAGGGCAGGGGGGCCCAAGACTGTTGGTTGATATTCAAGGATCACAAGCTCAGGAGTGTTGCATCCCAACTAGAAGGAAGTGCAGCAGGAGGGCCAGGAGACCTCCTTGGATGGATAAGGAGCTGCTGAGGAAAATTTGAAGGAAGAAAGAGGCTTATGAAAGGTGGAAGCAAGGACAGGCAGCCTGGGAAGAATACAGACAGGGATGTTGTCCAGGAAGCTCGGGACCAGGTTAGGAAAGCTAAGGCCCACTTAGAATTAAACTTGGCTAGGGATGTGGAAGATTGACTAGAAATGCAGTCTTTTAAGGTGAGTGAAACAAAAAAAACCCCGCCAGTATTTTCTTTCACATCCTCCTGTGTAGGGTTGGGGCAGGGACATTTTGGTTGTTTTGCAGATTGTATTTTTAAATGGTTTCAATTAAATTGACTTGGAAAAATCCCAAAAAGCTCTTATGAATTTGAAGGACTTGATTTAATTTTTTTCCTGAGAGACTTGATTTTTCAAATGTGTAGGTTCAGGGTTGGGGGAGGGCTTATACTGACTTTCCATGTGACTTGACATTACATGTACATTTTCATATTAACTTACCAGACACCCGTGCCCTTTTTATGCCATCAAACTTTGGATAATAGAATTTGAAAGTAACTATTTAGAAGAGCAAATAACTTGGAGTAATTTGTTGCAGTTTCCGTGAAAGGCTTTTTTGAGTCTAGAAATAAAGAGTTTAAGTGTCACATGTTTGGACATTTGAAAAAATTAGGAGTAAATTAGGAGTACATAGTATTAAGGCATGCAGTCAGTCTTAACTGTGCCTTAGGATGTTTTCATACAGCAGTTAAATTCTTCAGTGTGTATTAATTAGTTCCTTATCTGATAAAATTCTTGCAACTACTGAGCTTGGTTTTTTTGGTTTTTTTTTTTTTATTACAGTTTCAGTAGAAGGGTAATTTTCTGTGTAAATGAGTATTTATGAAGATTTTAATCGATGTCAGACGATTGTAATTATTTTATTTTCTGTTTGAAATAGCACTGATAATGTTTTGCTTGGTGAGGGATATTCTTGCCTTTTTTTTTTCTTTCTTTCTTTGCAGAGTATTCTTGATTTTGCTTTAATAGGTAGGAAAACTAAATCTGAGGAAAACATTGTATATATGTGTATGCATAGACACTCTCCCCATGCAGCTTGTATTTCATCCACCCTTTTTTTTGAAGGGAAAGATTTCATATGTATGTAGATGAAAACTGATTTGAAAACTTCAGTAGATCAAAATAGGGCGAAGGGCTGGAAGACAGCGCTGATGATTCCAGTTTGTAGTAAATTATAAAGCATCTATAACAACTGTAAAGAGAGATGACTTCCTGTGTCATATTTCATCTTGCCTTCATAGATAAGTGTGTAAATGAAAGGGAAACAAATTGTTTCAGTATGGCAAATCTATATTATTTTTTCGGAGTGAAAATGAATGAAATTGAAATAATTCACTCTTGGGTGAAACTAGAAACTGTAAATATGTTTTATCCTCTTGGTGTGGATTGACGTGATGTAGATTAGTAATAAGAGAATGTTCCTTGTATCATTAACAGTAGTCAGACACATTGATGAGCACTGAATTGCAGTCAAGAAAAAGGGGATCACTGTGCGCTCATGTAATTTACACAGAAGAGTGTATAATTCATCATTTTAACAGAAGTTTGCTGTTCCCTGTTAGAAAATGTTTTTCAGACTTCTTAAACCCTTTCTATCCTTTGTGTTATGGAAAATTTTTAGTTACCTGTGCCTCATCTGTGTGGTCTGTGCATCATCTGATTTATGGGAACATGCTGATGTCTGGTACGTGGGCATGTGTTGGCATCATCACATCCAGCATCTAACTGGTCTTCCCCATAGGTGTCTGGAAATAAATCTAATAAGGTTTGATGTTAGCAACATATTTAGGATAATTTGTTTCCATAACTGACCAACAGGCATTTTGTAGAGGATGAGACATTCTTGAAAGGTTCACAGTTCTTTGGGAATTGTTTCTTTTTGGGTGCGTTCATATTATGGAGATATGCATGTGATGGAAGCGATTAATAATAATTTTGGATCAATCTTAATATAAGGACAGGGTGCAGGTATGGCCAGTGCTCAGGAAATTACTACTTGATTTGATTTCTGCAGAAAAAGTACTGCTGGAAGATATTTTCAGAAACAGTACTCTGGGTTTAATTAGATATGCATCACTGAAACTTTTGAGGGGGATAGAAATGGTATAAATGAAGTAGAGAGGATGGAGGTGAGGAGATAGATGACATGGCTTGTCTGCTTGGATAATCTCCTAGCATTTCTATACAACAAACATCAACACTAGATAAGGCAAGTGTGAAAGAAAACATGAGTGCTTTGACAAAAGAGCTATTTAGTAAACTGGGGAGATCATGGGAATTCATCTCTTAAATGCTAATGAGTCTATACTTCTTATTCAAGGGGCAGTGGACAGTCTGTATTCTACTGGCATTTTTTTCTGTATTGTGATTGTATTTGTCATTGCAACAACTAAGGTGACTAAGACCAGGGACTTGAATTTTGGAGAGCATCTGGTTTTTGTGCATTTTTTAGTGGCAAGTTGCTGAATTATGACTTGAGTTTTAATGAAATGTTTGGCCTTGTTGAATTAAAAATTTCTAAGTGGGAATTCTCAAAACATACATTTTAGACACAGTATTAGTTTTTGTCTAGAATTAATCTGAAAAGGCATTTAGCAACTGAAAAGTTGACTGAAGATTTTATTCTATGCTATGAGCTTGTTTAGTGAAACCTCCAAATCATAGGCTAAGGAAGATTGCTTAAAGCAATGCACAGAATGCTAACTGAGTGTCTGCCCAGATTAGCCTGTTTCTTCTATTAGCTTTAGCAATTATTTGACCTCAGTTAAAAATGTGATGCATTTCTCTGCGTGTTTTGGAATGTTGGCATTTAAACACTTTTTATGGCAGGTGCGGAGAGTGCGAAGTATTTTTCTTGACCAGCCTCTTGAGCCTTTGGAGGACTTCATTGGTGTATCTTTTAAAAAATGTTTAAAATATAACTGATTTTAAAATATGTCTTCTTTAACTATTCACTCTGTTTGAATTTAGTTAACACACTTTGTACGGCAGATGACCAGTGTTTGAGCTGTTCAGAAACAAAGCACCGAGTTTATTCAGTGGTTACATTTAAAAATAAAATGAAATGATTGCAGGGGGAAGGAGGCATCTTGGCACTGAATAACATCTGTTATCCCATTTTATTTTAAAGTTAGCTCAGTGGCACATGATTTTAAATTGTCAATTCGGTGAAATTAGTAATCTAATCTTTCTTATGTAGCTTCATGTCTTACATTGTATGCAACTGCTGTGATGCTATTTAAAAAGTTGAATATTTGTTCTTTATTACCTGAAAAGGAAATGTTTCAGTATGGAAATGTTATGGTTGTTATATCAATTTCTTAAGTGCAGATGGGAGGAATTACTATTGATCTAACAGATACAATAGTTTGTATTCAAAATCTATGGAATAGAAGTAATATTTGCAGCTGAGTAACTGCCAAGTGTAATTCTTCAGGCAGAATTCTGAAAGCAGATGTAAAACTGGAAAATTACATTCTTTTCTTTTTCAGGCATAACTGCACTTGAATATCTTTTGTTCATTTTAGATTCTGGTGAATTGTATCTGCATAAGGAGCTGAATTATGTATTTTATTTCATTTGTTCTAATAAGAATTTGTTTTAGGTTAAAATCGGGAGCTGTATGTGGTTACCATGGAAATTACTTGACATAGTTGCAGTACTTAAGTGAAAGCAGAGGTTACCACAGGAGTCACAAACAGTGGAGAGTGCTTTTACACAGGGTGCGTCAGATCAGGCTGATAGGAAGGGACTGAACTTCTTTAGTTCTCTCTGCAGTGTTATTTCTACTTCTAGTGGCCTTTTTAAATGAGAGAAAAGAGGTTTTTTCTGGGGTCTTCTGAGAGTCTTCTGGTTTGCTTCCTCGTACACTTTCCTCCTTCTCCTTCCAGCTTCTGGTTTTCAGAATCAATCAATGCTACTTCCGAGGTTGGCTAGAGGAAGTGATTTGATGGTACTGTGGAGCTTTCCTACCAACCTAGTGTTTTAAGGAGAACTTTCATGTTGACTTTGTAGTTATCTTGATTTATGGGTCAAGAAGGGTTTGGACAGATAGATATGTCAGTTCTTCAGCTATTAGTAAGCTCCAGTGTAGGTAATACAGTGGTTTCATAGAAGCAGGCTAAAACACTCTTGCACTGAGCAAGCAAAAGTTCCATGAAGATGGAGTAGTGTGTCTCATCTTAATGATGCAAGACTTGTTATAAATTAGGAATATGTATAAATTGGCATCACTGTGGGGAAGGACGGAAATTTTTTTTGTGTTTTACATTTTCTTGTTCATGATGTTTCAGGTGTTGTTCGGATGTGGTGGTTTAGAGTGGACTTCTTACATAATAATTATAAATAGATGTTTTTAAAGTTCTACGTAAGAGTTATTAGATGTGGGAGTTAGAGTGGGTAGCTAAAATAAAACAATAAGCATCAATATCAAGAACAAAAATGGGGTATTGTTATCCAGATATTTGGAAATACATTTGTGCTTTTTGCTTTGAGTAGATTTTTTTTTTCTTTTAAGATGTAGGAGGGAAATATGCAAGAAATACTGTGAGCTTCATTGACATCATCTAATCAGAATATGATGGGCCATACTTGGAGATATGAGGGGAGGGTGGTCTTAAACATTGAAAATTTTGAAGTTGAAAATTTTACTCTTTGTAGATTTATGGCCACACATTAGTGTTAGAAGAATTGTCATTTGTAGTTACTTTAACATTGAACCTTTGATGAAGAATAATTTACTCCAGGGTCTGAGTAAATTATTCTCACTAGAGTAATTTTTGCAGCCTGTTTTCTGGAACACAGTTTCTGACAAGTTCCAAAAGTACAAATGGAGCAAGCGCCTGTTATGGCATACTTGATCAACTGCAGCTATAAGGTATTTTTATTTTTTAGTCTGCTTTCCTCTTTGCAATTTCTGTTGAGCAAGTTAACTTTAGCTTTCACTTTCACATTGACAATGTTTTCATCCTCTCATTTCTCCTCTATCTTTTTTGAGATCTTTATAGATAAACTGCTAATTCCTTGTATAAAGCTTTAAATTTCTTTCCAGACCAGGGCTGAATTGTAGGTGATTCATTTTGGTTAATACAGGTGGTTTCTTGGATTAGTGACTAACACACAACTCCCTTATGCTATGGTGTCCCTACATCATCTTCTCTCATAAGGCTTTATTGGGTGTTGATGGGTGGTTTCTGCTGATTGTCCTCTCCTCAAATCTCAGTGTTAGCACTGAGGTGGACCTTTTGAGGCTGAGACTCTCACTTTCCTCTCTTAATCTCTTTTGCTTGGACTGGGAGTTGGTATTCGTGTGTTGTGTATGTGTGCAAGCTGCCAGCTTCTTACTGAAAGAAAAACAATTTGTTGAATTAGATATAGACAGGAGCTCCAAGGATCAAGCTTGAGATTCCCTTTTGCCTTTACCCCTCTTTCTTCACAGCGATAGAAATACATGATGCAGTCATCAAAACTTTGGATTGCTGTTAGGTATCTTCCACTGGCGGTGGATGCTTATCAGCAGAATCATGCCCTGCTTGTGCGTGAAGAGCAGTTCTTGTTCATATGCTTAGTAATTAACTGAGGAGAGCACACTCTTAGACTAAACATGAATACGCCTCTCATCCTCAGCTCAGTCCCTTAGTGACTGTCTACAGGCCAATCGTTGGGCAAGCCGGAAAGTGCTGGTCAGGTCAGTCTGTGGAACAGACTGAGCCCTCATTTTGCTAAGGTGCTGTCTTCTTTCCACATCAGTCTTTTTTCTTCTGTGTTTTTGATGTTAATTCTCTGCTGAGCTAATGCCAGATAGTTACACCTTAAAGCTATCTCGTATTTGTACTTTCCCTTTGTTTTTAGTTTACCTTGCATGGCTTAATTGCTTAACATGCAATTAACATGTAGGCAAAGGTGGTAAAGGCAACCAGAGCTCATTGTTAAGTTCTCTTAGTAAAACTGAAACCGGGTCATACTCAGGAAAGAGGGAGGGAGGAATGAAGAGTAAAATTTCCATACTTGGCCTGGGACAGGCTTAATCCCTCCCTGGAACTGGCTGTTGTTACCCTGGCGGCATATTGCCGTCCTGAGTTGGAAGATGCTTAGAAAAATTTGGACAGCTAGGTGAATTCTGTGTCAGCCATGACACAACAGCTTGTACTGTGTTAACATAAGGTAAAATGGGTCAAATGGTGTCCACAGAATTGGGAAGGAAGTTTTGTTGATGTGAAAATGATGTGATATTTGTGCTAGATAGGATTTGGAAACAGTTTCAGTAATTGAATGACAGCGACGCATGGCAGGCAGTGGAGTATATTTGTAAAGTTGTTTTGGATCTCTTCCATCTTTGGATAATTGGATTAATACAAAAATGCAGGATAATGTAGTTCTCAAGGGTATTATCAGAAAATCAGTCTTGTAATTGCTATTTTTAGAGGGAAACAAATACTACACTATTTTTGCCTTGATCCCAATTTTATGGCTCTTACTTGAAATAACAAAATGGTTATTTCATCCTAGGTAATGGCAGCTTTCTCCAGACTTTTTTTAAAAGCCCATATCCTGGGCTGCATCAAAAGGAGCGTGACCAGCAGGTGGAAGGAGGTGATCCTGCCCCTCTGCTCTGCTCTTGTGAGACCTCACTTGGAGTATTGTGTGCAGTTCTGGTGTCCTCAACATAAAAAGGACATGGAACTGTTGGAACAAGTCCAGAAGTGGGCCGTGGGGATGATGAGGGACTGGAGCACCTCCCGTATGAAGATATGCTGAGAAAGATGGGTCTGTTGAGCCTGGAGAAGAGAAGGCTGTGTGGAGACCTCATAGCAGCCTTCCAGTCTCTGAAGGGGGCCTGTAATGATGCTGGGGAGGGACTCTTCATGAGGGACTGTAGTGATAGGACAAAGGGTGACAGGTTCAAACTTAAACAGGGGAAGTTTAGATTGGATCTGAGGAAGAAATTCTTTACTGTAAGGGTGGTGAGGCAGTGGAGTGGGTTGCCCAGGGAAGTTGTGAATGCTCCATCACTGGCGGTGTTCAAGGTTGGGTTGGACAGAGCCTTGGGTGGCATGGTTTAGTGTGAGGCGTCCCTGCCCATGGTAGGGGGTGTTGGAACTAGATGATCTTAAGGTCCTTTCCAACCCTAACTATTCTATTCCATGATTCTAAATGTACAGTACTAGCCTGACAAGGGAATTAAATAAGATATTAAGAATTGTGTAGCTTGAGAGTCTCAGAACAGATTGGAGTGATTTAGAAAGCCCGGACAGAATAGGGGAATGGGAGGATAAACTTTTTAAGTAAAGAAAGCCTATTAAGCTGAGGTTATTAGCCAAAGGGCAAAGTAATCTGTATAAGGAAGACAGGATTTTGAGCCAACCTGATGGAGTTTAACCATGCCAAGTGCAAGGTCCTACACCTGGGTCAGGAGCAATCCCAGGCACAGCTCCAGGTTGGGCAGAGAAGAGATTCAGAGCAGCCCTGCGCAGAAGGACTTGGGGGTGTTGGTTGATGAGGAAATGAACATGAGCTGGCTGCAGTGTTAAATTGCAGTCCAGAAAGCGAACCGTATCCCAGGCTGCATGAAAAGGAGCGTGACCAGCCGGTCGAGGGAGGTGATGCTGCCCCTCTCCTCTGCTCTCGTGAGACCTCACTTGGAGTACTGTGTGCAGTTCTGGTGTCCTCAAGATCAAAAGGACACGGAACTGTTGGAACAAGTCGAGAGGAGGGCCACGAGGATGATGAGGGGGACCGGAGCACCTTCTCTATGAAGACAGGCTGAGAAAGTTGGGTCTGTTGAGCCTGGAGAAGAGAAGGCTGTGTGGAGACCTCATAGCAGCCTTCCAGTATCTGAAGGGGGCCTATAGGGATGCTGGGGAGGGACTCTTCATGAGGGACTATAGTGATAGGACAAGGGGTAACGGATTCAAACTTAAACAGGGAAGTTTAGAATGGATATAAAGAAGAAATTCTTTACAGTAAGGGTGGTGAGGCAGTGGAATGGGTTGCCCAGGGAAGTTGTGAATGCTCCATTCCTGGTGGTATTGAAGGTCAGGATGGACAAAGCCTTGGGTGGCATGGTTTAGTGTGAGGTGTCCCTGCCCGTGGTAGGGGGGTTGGAACTAGATGATCTTGATGTCCTTTCCAACCCGAACTGTTGTATGATTCTATGATTCTATGTGCAGAATTGTAGAAACACCGCCGTGTGAGGCAAGCCTAAAGAATGCTTAGGAATGCTGAAAAAAGTTAAAGAATTAATAATTCTGCCTAAAAAATGTGTTTGTTTCTATAACTACTGTAAGAAACTTTTGAAACCTTTTCAAGTAGCCTACAACAGCATCTGAAATTTAATGAACTAAATAGTTCCTATGTCCATTCTTTAGTCCTGTAATGAACAGTCACAGTTTGGTCACATCCATCCTATTAAACTCCTTTCAGCTTCCAGAATGGATTGATCATCCTCATTGCCCCCAGGAGGAGTAGCTTCTACCCATGTGCACCCTCCCTGAAGTGTTGCTTGAGAAGGGACTGCTGTTTGGGCTAGACTGGAATCGTTCCAGGGACAGGTCTAAGACGTGTCACAGTGTAGACAGCATGTCTGCTTCCATTTTCAGATGACCTTAAAAACAAACTGTATAGCAGAATAATCTCAAGACTGAATTCTGGAGAGTGTTTCCTGTGCTGTTATGCACAATCACTGCTGTGCAAAACAGGGGAATAACTTAGATGTTGTAGACCTAAGATGGGTTCATTAAAGGCTTGGCCTCAGTTCGCTTGAACACTCTCTAAAACAGAGTGTGAAAACTCTTTGTGTGAGGTTTAACTTGTTAAATGATTGATTTGGAGAGCTTCCGTCGTCATTTTTCTGACATGCCAGAAGTATCTCAGTGTAAGTGGTTCGATGACACAATATGTGGGAGCTGTATAGATATTTTTGTTTGTTATGATACAGAGTGGAGCAGTAAAGGATGTCACTGATAATTTCTTTAGGTTTTGTAGAGTGCATGGATTATATATTTTTTAATATAGGTCGTCTTAAAAAATCCTTTTGCTTGTAGTTATCTTCCTTTTAAAAATGAGAAAAATTAAGTTAAAAGAAATTGGCTAATCTGCATTTGTTTGCAGAACCAACTAGAATTGCAGAGTTTTATTTTTACTGCTTGAATGAAGGTTTGGATGCTGGATGTTAAATAGATGCAATGAATATTAGTTGCTGGATTTTTGATAGGATGTAGAATACGTAAGTGAGTGAAGCAGAACGTATTCAGCAATTGCCAAGTCCAGGATTGCTTTGTTTCTGCAGTGTGTAGGGAATAAAAAGTGCAATGTTAGTTACTCTTGCATAGAAAGTTACTCTCTGGCCCAAGTTGAGATGTAATATTTTGAAATCTTTTGTTTTGGTCTTCGATGACATTTTGATATTCCCACGTTGTTCTTCATCTCTGGCCTGCTTTTGGGATGATGGAACGAGTGATGAACCTGCTGAGATCTAATACCCTTCAGGGGAATGATGGAGCATGAGTGTTACTACCTTTACAGAATGGGAAACCTTGTGGTAGCATATTGCAGTGATAGAGTAAATACTCAAGTTAAATAAGAGTGGAAGAGGAGCAATAGTGCAAGGGAAGGAGTGAGAAATTATGTGATATCTTTTTAGAAGTCTGCCTTACTGCTGCCTGCATTGCTCCTCTGGGATTTTTCTACTGAATGCAAGAAAGACATCAAGCTCTTCTTAAAAAACCCAAGATGAAGTTACTGCCTTTTTTTTTTTTTTTTTTTTTTTTTGTGCTGTAAAACCTTTATTTAGATGGGCAGGGTTTATTACCAGTGTTTTCCCAGCATGGCTAAGTTCAGTTAATTTCAGATGACAAGCACCAGGGTTTTCTTCATCTCCTCCTTCACAGCTCCCACTTCCCACTGCGTGGGAAGTACAATTTGTTATTGGTTGGTCTTGGGCTCTGGAGACCTCATTAAGGGCCCAAAAAGGGGTTTCTGTCTCCACTGTTGAACACTTCTCTGTTTTCTGTTGAACTGAGGCCATTTGCATTTTCATGTGGAAGGAGTGCAAGGGATGGAGGATGAAAACTGTTAGGTTTATATTGCTTGCTTGTTGATAACAATGATTATGCCAGACTGGGAAAATGCAGCTCTTTAGGCTTTAGCGTTACCCTAAAATTTGCAGTGCAGAGGCAGATCAGCTTTAAGATGGGAATCTAAGCAGGAAACCTCAAGTTATTTTTGTTCTGACAGTTTATATGCAGAATGTCAATTTGTTTGATGCTAAGGAAAGATGTCAGCAAAATACTACATTTAGTCACAGTTCCTAGACACCATGCTAACACTTCAAATTCTGTTCCTTTCAAAATCCTGTAAGAGCTGCTCTTGAAAGCCAGAAATTGGACATTTTAGTCTGCACAGTAGTTCCAGACACTATATTGAAGAAGTAAACATATATGAACTGTATTATATGTATGGTGTGTTTTCATAGCATAAGCCAATATGTATGTGAAAACCTATTTATTCCATCCTTACAGTAATTAGAACATTTAATGTGGAAGGTACATAGTCACATCTTTCTTTGAGTAGCAAACAAAACTGATGCATTTAACCCCACATAGGGTACTGAATTCTAATTTCAAGCCTTCTTACTGACGTCAGGTAAATTAGGAGCTGAATAAAACTAATTTTCTTACATAAACAGCCGATTCCCTTACTCTTTTTTTCTGTTGTTGTCTTGTCATAATGTATGGCAAATGTATAATTGGTTGTGCCCTTAGGATTTTGACAGTATTTCACAGCATTTCTGGTGGCAGTATAAAGCACCTACACACACATGCAAACACACATTTATGTATCTATTTATACATGAAGACGCACATATAAATCCATACAGAAGCATTTTCATACTACTCCTGGGAAGATTAAATAAAGGTCCTTTACAAGTGTAATGGATATTTTTTTAAAAATTCATGTTGTATGCTAGTGTAATACTTAGCTTATACATGTAATCCAACACAATTCAGGAAGTTGCTTACAATTAAGGTCAGCCTGGGAATATTGAATGTCTAATTAGCTAGATGCCACATGTAATAATTTTTGAAAACAAATGCTTTCATAATGCAAGACTTAGTAAAATTGTTCTTTCTATCTAGAAGGCTTGTGTTAGCTTTAATGAAAGCCAGCCTGGCCCCTTGCTGCCAGCCGTTGCAGTGCGCTGTTTGTTCCCAGCTGATGGAAATACCGGTGAGCCTGTCCAGGAACATGCCATGCCAAACTAGCAGATCTCTGATTTTCTGTTTGGAGGTTTGGGTATGAGATAGAAAGTAGGCCCAAATATACTTGATGAATTAAGGTGTGTTAAAGCTTGTTTGATTTTGTAAAAGTCATGTTTAGAAAGCATAATTTTGCATGTGATTATACTTTGAATGGACCCTTTAAACACCAACGAATTAGCAAACACGTTAAATTGCTACAGCCCTTAGGCTCTGACTATATTCTAATCTATTCTTAACTAGTCCCTACATCCTGTTTAAAAAAAAAGGAAAAGAAAAAAACCTCTGTCTTCAGGGTTTTAATCTCGATTTGCAGTTTCTTTTGTAACAAAGTATACTGTAAGTCAGTTGCTCATAATATTTATATTTCTAATGATTTTTTTTTTATGTACAATGTAACTTCACTTTTAATTGCTCAGGATTGTTATAAACAGTTATTAACAATCTCTATAATTTTGTCATGAAAATGGATTAGCCAGGTTTATGTGCTTGTTGTGCTTATGTGCTTGATCTATTGCTAGCAGGAAGTTAGTGTTTTACTAATCTGTCAGAAAAAAAAGCTTTTTCCCAGAAAGGAAAGCTAAAATAGGTTTGTGCTAAAGTTCTAGAATACAGTGAAAGTTTATGAACCAGCTTTTCCTGAGTTATTAAATAGTATGGTGTGGTTTGTTTCATTTCAAACAGTTGAGTTTCAGATGAAGTTAAAGAACATGGAAATGAGTTAATCTTGCATTTGAAAAAATATGTAAAGGGTTTATTTTGCTTGTATCACAAATATAATGGGAAATCTGCATTGTTGAGCATAAGGGTGCTATTGAAAAGTTGCTGTTAGAAGAGGAGGTGAGAAGTGAGCTGATAGAATGACCACTAAGTGCCTTTGTGCTTCTTGTAGATACAAACCTTATGTCTTTGTTCCCAGGTGACGGGTAAGTAAATGTGTGTTGACATTTGCAAAACTAGTATTTATCTTAAAATAAAACTACTTACTTTAAAAGGTATATTATCGCTTGTAATTTTTACAACATGTGATTTTTGTGCAGGTTGATGGAAATAGATTATTTGTGTCTCTATATGCATAAGGTACAGTTTATTATATATAAAATGCAACTCGATTACATGTGTGGGTATCCAGATCTGCCTTTGTAATCTGTTTCTCATGAACGTCATGCAAATACACTTCTTCAAGTAATATACATGCAGACTGTAGAAACTGCTCAAGCAGTTTCGAGTCTTTTGTACTTATGAGCTATGCATGAGGTTGGAGAATGTAAATGGAGAGTTATGCAAACACTTCCTATTTTGTTGTTCATGGAATATTCTGCAAAGATATGAATAAAAGGACATAATCTAAAGAAAGCTTGAAAATGTTACTAGATTCAGCTTTGGTAGTCTTCATGAAGATACTTGAAACATTGCTGTGCAACAAGTTGCATGTCAGATAGTAGTTAAAAAGCCACCCAAAACACACAACTAACAAAAAACCACCAGAAACCCGAGCACTTTTCCCAAATAACAATATTTTTTCCTCCAAAGTAGGAAACATAGGTGTATATTGTCACATAAAATTGTTTTATAATTTAAATGGTAAATTCTTTAGTCAGAGTGGCTGCAAAGACTTAGTTGACTTAAGCACCTTTTGCCGCTAGAGAGTGCTGTGTAATAACTAAAATTTTTTCTTGCCCGAAAAAAGTTCTCCAATTGCATCTTTCCTTCTTCACATTAAACAGGTAAATGATTGATACTCTTCAAATGGCAGATTAGTTTACACTTAACGTGCTACTTAACTGTAGAAACTTGTTTGAATGACAGTAATGTACTGTAATGTAATGTGACAGTAATGTAATACTGTAAGTTATTCAAAAATATTTACAATTATTGTAAGTTATTTATAGTAAAGTTCCATGGGATATAGCCCTAGATGGAAGGGGTGGCCAGGACTGTTGGTTGATATTCAAGGATCACCTTCTGCAAGCTCAGGAGCGATACATCCCTACTAGAAGGAAGTGCAGCAGGAGGGCCAGGAGACCTCCTTGGATGGATAAGGAGCTGCTGAGGAAAATTTGAAGGCAAAAAGAAGCTTATAAAAGGTGGAAGCAAGGACAGGCGGCCTGGGAAGAATACAGGGATGTTGTCCAGGAAGCTCGGAACCAGGTTAGGAAAGCTAAGGCCCACTTAGAATTAAACTTGGCTAGGGATGTTAAGGATAACAGGAAAGGATTCTGTAGGTACATTGCAAATAAAAGAGAGGCTAGGGACAATGTGGGCCCTCTCCAAAAGCTATCGGGAGAACTGACTACCCTGGATTTGGAGAAGGCTGATGTTCTTAATGACATCCTTGCCTCAGTCTTCACTGTCAAATGCTCTGACCACACCACCCTAAGTCGTGGAAGGCAGATGCAGGGACTGTGAGAATGAAGACCCTGAGCCCACTGTAGGAAAGGATCTGGTTCAAGACCATCTGAAGAACCTGAACATATATAAGTCCATGGGACCTGATGAAATCCATCTGCGGGTCCTGAAGGAGCTGGCAAATGAAGTTGCTAAGCCACTGTCCATCATATTTGAAAAATCATGGCAGTCGGGTGAAGTTCCCGATGACTGGAAAAAGGTAAATATAACCCCATTTTCAAGAAGGGGAAAATGGATGAGCCAGGGAACTACAGACCAGTCAGCCTCACCTCTGTGCCTGGCAAAATCCTGGAGCGGATTCTCCTGGAAGGCATGCTAAGGTACATGAAAAACAACAAGGTTGTTGGTGACAGCCAGCATGTCTTCACTAAGGGGAATCCTTCCTAATCAATCTGGTGGCCTCCTATGGTGGAGCTACGGAACTGATGGACAGGGGTAGAGCAGTTGATGTCATCTGCCTGGACTTGTGCAAAGCATTCAACACTGTCCCACATGACATCCTTGTCTCTAAATTGGAGAGACATCAATTTGATAGGTGGACCACTTGGTGGATAAAGAACTGGCTGGATGGCCGCACGCACAGAGTAGTGCTTGTCGTGGTTTAAGCCGCACCCAGGCTAATAACTCACGAAGTTTTACTCACTCACTCACTTTCCTCTTTTTCTTCCCCTTGTCCCGGGGGGATGGGAAGGAGAATCAAAAGAATTCAACTTGCGCGGGTTGAGATAAGAACAGTTTAGTAACTAAAGTATAACACAAATCACTACTGCTACCACCAATAATAATAATGACAGGAGAAGTACAAGGAAAGAGAATACAACTGCTCACCAAGCTGGACCCAGACAGTGCACCCCCAACAGCAAACCGCCAATGCAACATCACACCCTTCCGGGTCTCTGCCCTCTGGTTTCACATCCTGGGCGTGACGTCCTATGGTATGGAATAACCTCTTTGGTCAGTTTGGGTCAGGTGCCCTGTCTCTGCTTCCTCCCGGCTTCCCCTCCTCCCTGACAGAGCATGAGGCCCAGAAAGTCCTTGGCCAGACCAAAACATTACCAAGCAGTAACTGAAAACACTGGTGTTATCAGTGCTGTTCCCAGGACCAAAATCAAAAACACAGTGCTGCACCAGCTACCAAGAAGGAGAAAAATGACTGCTGCTGCTGAACCCATGACTGTGCTCAATGGCTCAATGTCCAGCTGGAGACCAGTAATGAGTGGTGTCCCTCAAGGATTGGTGTTGGGACCGGTCTTCTTCAGTATCTTTGTGGGGGACATGGAGAGTGGGATTGAGTGTGTCCTCAGAAAGTTTGCTGATGACACCAAGCTGTGTGGTTCGATTGATATGTTGGAGGGAAGGAATGCCATCCAGAGGGACCTTGACATGCTTGTGAGGTGGGCTGATGCCAACCTGATGAAGTTTAACCATGCCAAGTGCAAGGTCCTCTGCTTGGGTCGAAGCAATCCCAGGCACATCTCCAGGTTGGGCAGAGAAGAGATTCAGAGCAACCCTGCGCAGAAGGACTTGGGGGTGTTGGTCGATGAAAAATGAACATGAGCCAGCTGCAGTGTGTGCTCGCAGCCCAGAAAGCCAACCGTATCCTGGGCTGCATGAAAAGGAGCGTGACCAGCCGGTCGAGGGAAGTGATCCTGCCCCTCTGCTCTGCTCTCGTGAGACCTCACTTGGAGTATTGTGTGCAGTTCTGGTGTCCTCAAGATCAAAAGGGCATGGTAGAGCTGGAACAAGTCGAGAGGAGGGCCACGAGGATGATGAGGGGACTGGAGCACCTCCCGTATGAAGGTAGGCTGAGAAAGTTTGGTCTGTTGAGCCTGGAGAAGAGAAGGCTGCATGGAGACCTCATAGCAGCCTTCCAGTGTCTGAGGGGGGCCTATAGGGATGCTGGGGAGGGACTCTTCATGAGGGACTGTAGTGATAGGACAAGGGGTAATGGGTTCAAACTTAACCTAGGGGAAGTTTAGATTGGATCTGAGGAAGAAATTCTTTACTGTGAGGGTGGTGAGGCACTGGACTGGGTTGCCCAGGGAAGTTGTGAATGCTCCATCGCTGGTGGTGTTCACGGTTAGGTTGGACAGAGCCGTGGGTGGCATGGTGTAGAGTGAAGTGTCCCTGCCCATGGTAGGGAGGTCGGAACTAGATGATCTTAAGGTCCTTCCCAACCCTAACTATTCTATGATTCTATTTAGATTGTGGAGGTGATGTACTCAAATTGATGTAATTCCTTATTTAACTAGATCAAAACAAGATGCTGCTTGACATTTTTAGCATTAATTTAGTTGCATGTGTTTAAAAAAAAAAGAAAAAAGAAAATAGAAAAGCAACAGTCTAAGCCCTTAAAATATGACTTTCTGATTCGTATTTTGTAGTCAAGTTCATGAGAAGTTACTTGGAAGGAAAGTTTGAAGGTAAACATTGCTTTGGAGATAGGGTTTTCTTTTTTAAAATTAGTATTTTCTTACAATGGGTCTGTTCTTTCCTTTCTTCTCTTCAGTTTTATATTTCTTCATAAATCTTCCATTGTTTCTTTTTCTGTGAACTCATAGACAAGATCTGAAGGAACTGCTTATTCAATGTAATGCTATTTCTGCTAAATCTTGATGTTGCAGACCAATTCTAAAGTCTTTTTTAATTCGTATGATTCTTCCATTGAGCCGAAGTGAATGTTGCATTTGCTGAAAAATTGAAATCAGTATGATTGCCAAACAGGGGACTAAAATATTGACTTACCTGGCACAGTGGTAGCACCTGAATTCCTGTCTTGCATTGCTGAAGTTAAAACCTCAACATTCGACCCAGAAATTTCATCAGGGATGATCTTGCTATTTGCTGTAGCTTCAGCTAATGAAGATGTACAGAAGTACTTTATTGTGCAGTTTTTAATGGTTTGTGTTTACTGAAATTAAAGAACTGCTAGAATACTTTAAGAGTCTTGGATGCTTTTCTTACTTGGATTTCAATCTTACATTGTGTGAGTGCTCACAAGTAGTTTGTTACCAGGAGTCCGTAGCTGTAACAATTGGAAGGGAAAAAAAATGCTCCGCAACCTCATTATTGCCAATGAAGGTACAGCCAGAAAAATATTGGTCATTTTATTTTTGGGGGGAGGGGCAGAAATAATTGCATGTTTCATCACTACAGTTTGAGTAGCTTTAGGATGCCTCACCTGAACGTGCCCATGAATAGAAATGAAAACTAGTTATCTGTTTTAGTGAAGTGAAAGTTTGATATGTGTTTTTTAAAGTACAGTATGTTAGCCCAGACTCCCCTTATTCTTCCCACTTTAAGCATTTCCCTCAGTAGTCAAATGGGTGTATGCTACATGTCCTTCTCAGATTTCTAGCCTCTTCAAGCAGATCATGAAACTGATCTTAAGAGTTGTTATCCTGTTTTGTTCTTTCAGAAATGTTGATATAAGCCTTTGCATAGGGTCTGTTGTTTCAGTTTTAATTACTTTTGAAGTTGTGGTCATGAAAATTCTTTCAAATTCTTCTTTATTGAAGCTCCTTTTAGAGTCATCACTATAATCTTTAGTGTAATTAGGAGCAGCTGTGATGGTACAGCCACCTGACTCCATTTTTCAGGTGCTCGAGGCACTGCAACAGTTTTCCTTTTTTTCTTGTCACATACAAGTAAAAGTGAATGTTGCTTATGTCTTCTAATAAACAGGTATATGATACAGCTCAGTACAACTTGTTATATGTATTGAGTTCATTTCTTACTGAATCATGGACTTCCTTAATTTTATAATTATCTCTGACAACTGTGAAGTTATTTTAGGGTGAGTTTTCATGCATCATAATAGATAACATACAGGTTGTTTGATAAGAAATACAGTGTTATCGCAGTTTGACAGATAAGCCGTAAATTGGGGTGTAATAAAATTGTGGTGTCATTTCCTAAAGAGATTTTATATTTTAATCAGACCTGAAATAGCATAGTATGAATAAGAACAGCTGTGCTTAGGGAAAGAACTAATGGATGTTGCTACTAAATTTTTGGCAACAGATAATTTTCTTAGCTAAACATCTCTTTAGTAGTATATTTTAATGCTTTGTATGTTTCATTGCTTCAGATACATTTATGTTGTAATTTTTCTTATATTTTAGCAATTTTGGAAGGAAATGCCTACTTTATTCCCTTTCTAAGGAAAAGGGAAAGGACGTAAAATATATGTGGAAAACAATGTTTGTATTAAGGATTCTGATGTTTATTTGGATTTTACAAAGTCATGTATCATTTTATTAAATTTCATTAATGAGGGTTATGTGGGTTAAACTTCATAGGGATGTGTGGAAATAGCTAGGGTAGCTTAAATATTGGAAGGCATGTAACATGCATGTGATGTTCCATCCAGGACAGCTGTTCTGCAGCTTTGTATGACCTGGTGGCCTAAGTAAGGTGGTTTTGGAAGGACAACTGCCTGGCTTCTGATAGTCCTGTTGTTGCATCTCTGAGGTCTCAGTTGATGACTCTTTGCTTTCATATTCAGTAGGAAGATGCCAAATTACTGTGCTTGAAGTGCTAACAGGGGAGTTTAGTGTCTTGGGTAGAGTTCTCTGCTTTGGGGGCTTGATGTGATTTCAAGTATGTCATTTATCATTCAGATACATTGGTATAGCAGCTTCACTGTATGAATTCTGCTCATTCTCTGCTTCAAAGTGATGCTGTGAGAAGTGCATAAAGTTGGTGAGGTGAATAGTGTCTCCTCATTTAAACTACTGAGATGCTGACTGTTAGAGTAATTCTTCTCAGTAGTGAGGAAATGTTTGTTTCCTGCTACTTTAAAGCTATTTAGGAGACTAATTGGTTCATAAGATAGGTTAGCTGTATGTGCAAGTATAATCTTTAGCTGGATATTGGGAAGGTTGAAAAGGATAGGAGAAGTTTTTCCTCATTCTTGGGTGAACATAGTCACCTCTCCCTGTTGTGCTGGCTCTGGCATGTCTGGCCTTCGCGTGAGCAGCTTCAACTCACTAATCCATGACAGGATAGTTTTCTACTTCTTAATGAGTTGAGTTCATTAAGTGAGTAAGCATGAGAAGTGTTGCAAAGAAAGAGGTGGGACTCCTTGTCTGAAAGTAGAGAAAGTGATAGGAAGCTTAAAATAATAAAATTGGAAATGGAGTAATTTCTCCCCTTTTAGATGGTAGAGAAGTTGTTATTTTGTTTTTAATTGTTTTATTTACAATATGTTTAAAAACAATTTTAATTGTTTTTTAATCAATTGTTTTAATAATTTTATTCTGAGAGTAGCAGATGAGAATTTGTGACCAAGATAATTCAGAGTGTCAGCAGTAGAAAGTTCAGTTACCTGTTCAGGTAACTTCACATACATTTTCTTTCTTCTTTTTCATTACATGATTTGCAAGAACTACACAGGTGTATTGCATACAAGTTTTTAGAAGTTAAATTCACAGTGCACATCGAAGACGTTCTTCTGGGCCCGTTTCATGGGCTTGACTCCACCTAAGATCCTACCATGAGAGCCTTTTTCTTAAGAAAGCAGCTGTTCTGCTGTTTAGCTTCCATGTGAAGTTGTAGATTAAGAAGCCGATGGAGGACTTTTCCTTAACCATACTCTCCTCCTCATTTGTCTGCTTTCTCATTTTGCAGTATAATATGACTTCATAAGAATGGCACTAAGAGAAAAATTTTCTCCAGGAAAAGCTTCTGAGGTGTTCAGAATAAACAAGTCACAGATACTTCCATCCTCCTCATCTGTTTTTACACTTTCTGTGCTGTTTCCAAGTGAAGAGCAACTGCTTTTGCTCCGTGTAGCCAGGGAATATCCTGTCTCTGAGTGATGGGTTGGAAATTAGGTATTGAAAGGTAAAACAAAAATTATAGACTGTACTTAGCTGTGCAATAACCTACTGATAGTTTGGGTTATTTTTTTCCTGTTATCCCTTAGAGGTCAGGATATGCATCGACGTGTGAACAGCAACTTGGGCTTTTGCCTATTCTAATCAGTATTATTTAAAAGGATATTTTATTAAGATTTTTTCAATTTGTTTTACCTTGTATTGATAGTGTGAACAAATTTACTGTATTTCATCTTTAGTTGTCTTAGAATATTTTACTTGTCAACTGTACTGACTTCATCTTTTGTTAATGAGATGAAGATGTACATAACACAGTTGGTCCTGCTGTTTAGTATCATTCACTGTTTCATTTTGGTTCTTAGTAATTCAAAGGCCTAATAACACAATGAGCAGATGTTCCAGAGTTTGAGGATTCCAGGTGAGAGAAAACAAGAGACAAATAGAGAACTCTAAACTAGTTTATTAGTATAGGAAAATAACAGAGATAGTAAAGGATACAGTAAAGGATACTTCTGAATAGTGGATATATTTCCAACCCCAAAGACCCTGTGAAGGCGATCACGAAACCAGCTCTGAGAATCATCATCGCAGTGCGAGGTGACAGGTTGAACCTTAATGGGTGTCCCCATGGAGGCAACGTTGACCTGGGCGGTATAAGGTTCTGCCTCCCTCACATCACATGAGGCTCGGGCTTTTATACTGACAAAAATGCACACTCATTCTGATGCAGGGGGCCAGCCTACGTCAGAAGAAATGGCCAGCAATATCTGGAAAGGTCTTCAGTGGTCGAAACTTTTCCAGGGAGTTTTAAAGCGGAACTTTCCAGGTAGGAGCCAAACCTGGACTTTCCAGGGAGCAACCAAAACAGGACTCTCCAGGGAGGAGCCAAAGCAGACAAACAGTACTTTTTGATCTTTGTATGTTTCACTGCAGACCATTATCTGCTGTGCCCCTGACACAGGAGATGTGAGGAGTTCAGTATGAAGTTCAGATATTTGTATTTCAGGGGTGGTGGTATTTTTTTACCTTTAGTTTGCAGTTTAGAATTAGCAACATGGATAATGTGTATCTTAACTGGTTTAATGGTAAATTTCTTGATGATATCCTCCCAGGCATGTATATTAATTTAAAATACACAAAGAAATATTTCAAAAAGACAAAACTTGAAAAATCAAACTAAAATGATCTCACCTTTCCAAATCTGAAGCATGTATAAGCATAAGTAAATGAAGTAGAAGCAAAATCTTTAATCAAGTAAGGTGCAGGTCTGGAAAAGGCTGGGTAGGAGTAGACCCAAGGTGCATGTGACTGACTTGTTTCCTGTCTCCCTCATCTGGGTGATTTTAAAATAGCAACAAGAATTCTTGAATGTTGGCATCCCTCTTTTGGCAGCAAATGTCTGTGTAACTTGCTGAGTATACCGTTCATTTGTACTGAAGATGAGAAGGAGTATCTGTTGCTTTTCTTCATTGCTCTTAGTTAACCATAGTTAACAAGCCTGCATGATAAATCAGTGTTATGTCATATGATATATGTGATAGACAGATGTATATAACCTTACTTGTGCTCCTTAAATTTGTTTATAATACAGTACTGCATTTACTGTAGTTGCCATTTCATATTCTTCTGTTGATCTCAGTTTACAATTCTGAATGTAAAGTGAAGCCACAGGCTTCAAATAATGGGGAGACCCACTTGATGGGTACTTGAGAAAAGCCTGTTGTATTTGAAGTTTTGGGCATCACATCAGAACGCTGCAGCTTGTGAAGGGAATGTGCCCCGGTCAGCAGTGCAGCATTCAAGTCCCTGAAACAGTCAACTTTCCTCTATTATTTCCTTTACTCTTGTTCGTCTTCTACTCTGTACTTCTGTCTTCAGCAATAATGGAGCAGGTGTCTTGCAGTCAATCTTACACTTCTTTTAATGTACTGGCCTGATTTCTCAGCCTTAACTGTATGCGTACATCATTTGCTGACTTATATTTTGCTTTGAGAAACCAGGGAGTGTACATCACATTTTGACAAATGAATGGTCCTCTTCTTGGGATAAACTTGGGTAACCTAGCAGGCTCAAAATCACACTGCAAGCATCAAATTAGCCCTTCTAGCTAGGGAAAAAAGTCCTGCATTTTGTAGCATTAAATACATTAGAGGCTTAAATCTTTTTTTTAGAGACTCTTTTTTATTTTGAAGATATGTTTGAGGTTAAAGCATAGCTGAGAATATGGTATTTACTGATTTTTGTGTGCATGTGTATGTCTAGTGTTATGAGTCCCCAAAGCTTTATGGAATATCTTCATAAGTGAAATTAATAGTACAGATAAAGAAAATTAGTTGCCATTATTAAGAGGATTCCAAATGAAATACTTCAGGCTTCATTCAGTTAAAAGTACAACTTTAACATTTTGTTAGTACTTTTGCTAGGTATTTTCTTTTATGCAGATGCCATGAAAGTTTCTAAACCCTACAACTGATGTGCAGTTGCCTTTTTATAGGATAAAACGCTCTTGTTAATGTCTCACGATTTTCAGTAGAATATGTAGCTTTTTTCTTTGTTCTTGTTATAAAGCTTCTCTAAAAAAAATACAAACTGTAGATGTGTTTTCCAATTTACTGCCATGTTCATTGCATATTGAAGCAACAGCAATGACTTATGTAACTGAATATGACTTTAATGTCTTTTCACTGTGGATTTCAAATTGTTGCCCACTGACATTTTAGCTGGGTTTCTTGATTTGGAGCTTTTCAGAAGAGCTATAAGTACTTCTAAAAACTTTAATAAAGGAGGAAGAATCATACTGGCACGGTTTGATACTAATATTAGCTTAGCTTTGGCTGTGCTGCTGGAGTTTTTGCAGAGTTTTGAATCACTCATATTTCTATCTTTGGTTTTTCTGTAAAATTCTGTATGCAAGTTAAAACAACGTCCAGTAGCCTATCATCTAGGTGATGGTCTAGAACATTCAGCTTACACATCTGTTGTGGTTTCAGCCCAGCCGGTAACTCAGAATCATGCTGCTGCTTGCTTATTCATCCCTTCTTCTGCTGCCCTGCTCCCGGAGGGATGAGGAGGAAAATCGGCAGAATGTAACTCCCACAGGTTGAGATAAGAACAGTCCAGTAACTCAGGTATAACACAAAACCACTACTACTACCGCCAATAATAATAATGATAAGGGAAATAACAAGGGGAGAGAATACAATTGCTCACCACCCTCTTACTGATACCCAGCCTGACCCAAGCAGCAATCTGGACCTCCCAGGTTACTCCCCGCAGTTTATATACTGAGCATGATGTACTGTGGTATGGAATACCCTTTGGCTAGTTTGGATCAGGTGTCCTGTCTCTGCTCCCTCCTGGCTTCCTGTGCCCCTCCTCACTGGCAGAGCATGAGAAACTGAAAAGTCCTTGATCAGGGTAAGCATTATTTAGCAACAACTAAAACATCAGTTGTGTTATTAGCATTGTTCTCAGACTAAAGCCAAAAACACAGCAATGCACCAGCTACTAAGAAGAAAACTGTTACAACTGAACCCATGACAACATCTAAAAAGGCTAAGTTTCATACATATGTATGGATACGCAGAGTTTCTTGCTGTTTCTGGGGAGGCATAAACATGAATAAATGTATGGGAAAAGATGGGAATGAACTCTGAGCCCTTTAGAGTGCTACTTTACCCTCTTAGTAGAGAAGCATATGGTTGAAGTACAAGCGTCATGTGTCTTAGGAAGAGAGGTATTGAGAAGTGGAAGCCCTTGAGGCTCTGTGGAGGAAGGTAAATGAGTAACCCAATGGGATGGGAGTGGGGAATTTGGGTATACATAACCCCTGGAATGTGGAACACACAGGAATGAGTTTTACGTGAATATGCCAAGATACGTGGGCATCAGATGCACAGGAATCTTTCAGGTAAAGATGAAGGACTTCAAGGATTTTTATGTGCAATGCAGATATTTAACGCTTCTGTTCACCTTTGTTTGCAGGCTAAGGTGGTGCTAAGGACAGCAGAAATTAGTTTTTTGCAACTTTAAACCAGGCCTGTACACAATTTTCACAATAAAGATACTAACTGGTAATTTGTTGTGGCTGAAGCTAACTTTCATATATAGTAGCATCTTGGAAGAGCCCACTGTGAATCTGTTGAGCCAGAAGAAACTGCAAATAAAATGACATAACATTGCTAATATGTCTAGTCTTCATAATTTAAATCTCAACATGAATGACAGCTATGTATAAGCAGTATATTAGAAATAGCATTGGCAATAGCGGGACCCTCTTTTGTGCAAGAGAAGAGGAAAAGAGAGTGTAAGGCGTCTGGAAAATTATCTGAATTTAAGTGACAGGTGGTAGGGTCTGGTATAGTAAAGTAACCTTTATGATAGGTGTAAAAAGCTCCTGCTCATGCTGCACAAACATGGGAATGGCACAGGGGTACTGCATAATGAATCAGTATAAGTGTGAGAGAGTGGTAAATATTAGATAAGAATCTTAAATCACTGTGATGATTCTGTCTTTCAGAAATCAAGTAGCTATCACTCTTGCTTAACCCTAGAAGTAAATTTTAGTGGTTTGGGTCTTTAACAGTTTGCGATTTAAACATACCACCATCACAGGTTTGTAAGCAAATATTTGTTTTCTGCATATTATACTAATTTCCTAACAATATTTTGCTGGTGCAGTTACACCCTTTCTGCAGTTCTTCCCTGGTATAGACATGTTGGTCAGAAGTGTAGTTTGGGTTTGATTTTCTTCTTTTCTGTATGCAGACATACATAAGATATGTTCTGAAGTACTGTTGTGCTGGTCAGGCTAATGTGCCAGCAAACAAAGGATACTCCATTCCCTTTCGGAGGATTATTTTTAATGTTCCTATATTCTTTGTAAATGAAGAACTATACAGTTTAATGGAATTAGTTTTACTTGGAAATTTTTGTTAGCAATGTGAATAATGATGTGTTTTTAATGCATTTTTAAGCTTTACACTTTGAATAGTAAGAGTTTGATTTATTGTATAGTTGACATTGAGAGCAGAAATGTAAATATGTCAAAAGTAATATTAAATGTGGTGAATTCGGGAAATTTTTTTGTGTGTATTGCAGACTATTGCTATGTCTGCTGGAGCATCCAGTTTCTTTAGAAAAAGATAAATCATTTTAACAAAGTCCTACCTTTTTTTCTGACAGATAGGGTAAGGAGGTTTCTTTTGGCTTTCTGATTGGCATTGATACTTTCAGAATCTAATGTATTCTATGAAAAATATTCTTTCCATGTGATATTCCTGGTTCAGTAACCATGTGGTGAATAGAGAATTTAATTGAAAATAGACTTTATATCTTGCCGGAAGCCATCCATTTTAGCTTAAAAATAAAACTGTTTAAATATATTTTCAAAGCTAGACATTGATGCTTAGAGGGCAAACCTCTTAGCCATGTTACTTCTCTGAGTTGGGTAGCAATGCTGGTGTCTTCTTTGCATCTCTGTTTTTAACCTTTATCTTCTTTTTTCGAAAAGCCAATATGTTGGAGTAATTGTCATTCCTGTTAAGTCAGTTGTGTTTGAGGCTGCTAGAACATCATCTTTTACTTTTATGTCATCACCAAAATTGACTCCCAACTGAGGACTGTATGATAAGGAAAGTGATGTATTTGAGGTGATTGCTCTGAATCCTTATCTTTTGGAGATAAAATAAACATATTGAAAGTTGGAATGATAACATTCCATTGAATGAATTTGGAAACCATGTTTTTTGGATCTGGAAATACATTATATGTATCAAGTGTCAAGAGCAGACTTGATTGGAAAAATTTTTTACCGACCTGCTTCTTTTCTACTGTCTCAGAAAAAGTCCAACTAATTGGAAATAGTACTTGTGGAGATAAAGGACTGTGACTGGGAGCTGGAGAACGAGTTTTATTAGCTCTGATTTTATTCTTGCATCTGTCTGATCAGTAAGATAGTATTTTAATGGGCAGAACAGATTAATCTTTGTGATAAGCAAAGGTTGAACTGATTAATTGTTACATGGTCTCTTTATCACATCAAACCCAGCGTCTGTGTTTCAAACAGGAGGGAAGTATTGTAGCTAGCGAAGCAATACTGAATCTGCTGTTGATGTGTTTTCTACTACCCTTTGAAGGTGGTGGATGATGGGAGCAGCAGCAGAGAAGGCCGTAGAAATGTACTCAATGGAGTCGTAAAATAAATATAACTAATTCTCATTTTGTATAAAGCAAATATGCTTCACTTGGTGTAATTTGCATTTTTTGATTGAAATATTAGGAAAAAAGGAGCTAATGCTGACTTTGAAATCAAAGGGTTTTTTTTTTTCTTTAAATTGGACAGTTTTGTTGGATTGCCATCTCTTGTTAATCTCTAAAAAAATTCAGTGAAGTAAAAAAAAAGAAGTTACAGCTGATTTTTCACAGCATTTTTTTATCCTTATTTTTGTAATGCCAGAGGTTTTTGTGTGTCTTTTTTTACTTTCTTTTTTTCTTAATTAAAGTCACAAAAGAAGCTAGAGTCACTGAAGCTTTGATGGTCGGGACCCTTCTGTAATGTCCAGAGTGCACTGAACGTCTCAAAGTTCGACAATAGTCTAGGTAGTCTTTTGTATTTTAACTCTGTTGGCTGGATTGTCAACTGGTAAACTGCAATCAAGGGAAGAGCTCATCTTTATTTCACAGGGAAACAGCATGCTACTTTCAGAAAAATGTATATATATGTACTAAAAATAGAGAATGAACTAGTAGCACGATAGTAAGATAAGTAGATGCGTGTGGCTGATTTGGTTGAATTCATAGCGAAGAGATTTCCTACAAAAGAAAGTGTGATCCCAGGGTGAAAATTATATATGGAAGAGTGTCTTGACTTTCATTTCAGTGTTCTTCTCCATAATGACCTGAAAAATAGATCTCAAAAATTCCTCAGTGGGATATGGCTATTTTCAGTCTTTGAAATTTTAGTACTAAACTTTATTGTCTGTCTAAAATGAAGGAAGATGAAACCTTGAAGCTAGAAAACTGTTACTATAGCTTTACAGTTTGAAGAGCCTGTTGGCAAGGAAAGCTGTTCTAACAATGTGCAGACTTTATTTCTTACAGTGAATTAAAGTACACCAGTACAGAGAAAGAGACAGACATCATTTTTTTCCTTTGAGAGTTCAAATATGCCCTTACCTTGGCTTACAATTACAGTGCAGTTATCAATTAGGAAAATAGGAGGTGCAGTAATATTATGGATAACATTCTTTAGTACCTGGATTTTAGTCTGCTTTTGCTGCAATAGAGATCTTTTTCTGTTTCACTTTTTTATAATATGTTGAGCTTGTTCCAGTGTAATAAAGTTGGGTGGGAAAGGGTTGAGCAGCCCTGCAGAAGTTAGCCTGGATGTCGGCTGAACAGTCTACATGGACTTGAGTTAAATCTGCGTGGAAGTACTGCTCTTCTTCGCACATTGTAGTTTCTCCTGGTCACGATTCCAGAATTGCAATGCCAAGACACTGAGTGCAGAATTGGGTTTGGGACTTTTATTTGAGACTCAGTATCAGGAAGACACAAGTATATGCAAGCTATATAGTAGCTTTTATGTGTTGGGGTACTTGAATTGAACAAACTGTGTTCGATTCAATAAGCAGCACAGAGAAGTGGGTTAGTAGTGTTTAAGTCTGTAGTATGGCTAATCCGCTTGGTGGAAGATGGGGAACAGAGTTACTGAGAGTTGAGTACTACTTTTGATTTTTAATCTTTTTACTTCATTTCTTTTGTTTAAAATCAGAATTGTGTCATTCTTTCATCAATACTGGTTCTTGATCCAGTAGTAATATTGGGGCTTGGGACAGGTTTTGCAAACAGTTGTTCTTTAGCATGAGCTGCAACTCCGCTAGGCCCCAGAATAGCCATTGGCCATTTTCCACTATGGTGGTCTTGTTTTGAGATACAGTAAGTTCCTTTTAATTAGAAACAGCCAATAGCTGCTACAATCAAAATTTTCAGGCAAGGGGTGATTCCCTAAAAAAAAATAAAATGGGAATGAATGTAATAAAAGATACAGATATCCTTGCTTCCTTATCTTTTTTAATGCTGAAAACGATATTAATTGTACAACTACTGGAAGAATTTGCCTTTTCTCTGAAGTAGGGATACTAGAGGTCTTTCAGTAAAGAAACCCATGCTTTCCAAACACTACATTCAATTTGTGCTCCCTAGTTAGAAATGCTTTGGTTCCATGCTTGTTAAAGTTTTGGCTGGGAGTTTTCCTGATGCTTCTTGACCATGTTCACCAAGTTACTGGGAGAGTAATTGAAGAGCAAAATGTTTATGCATAGGTTGGTATTCCATGTAAGTAAATCATAGAATATGTATTTCTTGATTTTATCTAAGCCATGGTTTGCTATAATGCAATTTAATAATAAGAGAAAAAAATCTGTAATGTGTGGTTATATTTTTGATACGTGGGTATTAATAGAAACTATGATGTATGACTGCTGTTGAGAGATCTAATACTAAAAAATTAAGAACTGAAGTGTGCTTCAAGGTTTTTTCTAAGGCTTAGCTTAATACTTGTTCAGTATGATCCACAGTTATCAGTACATAATTTATATAAAATATTTATTAAAATTTGAGATGATGCATTTAATTTGGGTGGAAAAGGAAAGTGTTCCTCTTCCTCTTGTCATCTTTGAAAACTTACACTCTCATTCTGTTACTGTTTCTCTCCTACCATCCTTCCTTATTAGGAGGACTGGAATACATCAAAGAAAAGAATATCCAAGCACTCTCTCTGTGGCAGGCCCATCACTCAGTGCCAAGAGGAGAACGTGAGGTATCTTTGAGGTCGTGAGATCAGAACATAGAAATGTTTTCAGCACAACTCTGACTTCATCTATTTTTGGATTCGGTTTTTTGGGACTGACAATTTTTGAAATAGTACTTTAAAATCATTGTATGCTTTGTTGGTTTCTTTTAAGATTTATGTGTTGCATAGAGGAAAATTAAATGTAAAATAACTGAGCTTTAAAAAAGAAGAGCTGGTAATGTCTCATGTGGACTGCTGCTCATTTTTCTTTTAAGTGATCATGATCATAAAAGTATGATATAATAATTTTAAGAATTTACTTAATAAAGCACTCCACTTTTTTTTCTGAGGTGTATTATTAGATTTTATGTAGCCTCTTGCTATTTGTGAAGCTGTTGTCAGGAAATACATAGTGTGTCTAAAGGAGCAAACATAGTTTCCTTTACTTTACACCTACATACTAAACATGTGTACTTTGTTGTCTCAATCTTGTCTAACTTGCTTGGGGGGGCAATAACTTCAGCTGCCCCAACAGGACTGTAAGTAGCTCTCTACTCATAGTATAAGAATCACAGAATCATAGAATAGTCAGGGTTGGAAAGGACCTTAAGATCATCTAGTTCCAACACCCCTACCATGGGCAGGGACACCTCCCACTAAACCATGCCACCCAAGGCTATGTCCAGCCCAGCCTTGAACACCACCAGCGATGGAGCACTCACAACTTCCCTGGGCAACCCATTCCAGTGCCTCACCACCCTCACAGTAAAGAATTTCTTCCTCAGATCCAATCTAAACTTCCCCTATTTAAGTTTGAACCAGTTACCCCTTGTCCTATCACTGCAGTCCCTAATGAAGAGTCCCTCTCCAGCATCCCTATAGGCCCCCTTCAGACACTGGAAGGCTGCACTGAGGTCTCCACGCAGCCTTCTCTTCTCCAGGCTGAACAGCCCCAACTTTCTCATCCTTTCTTCAAACGGGAGGTGCTCCAGTCCCCTCATCATCCTCGTGGCCCTCCTCTGGACTTGTTCCAACAGTTCCATGTCCTTTTGATGTTGAGGACACCAGAACTGCACACAATACTCCAAGTGAGGTCTCACGAGAATCATACTCCTCACTGTCAAATATCTAAAAAGCCAGGACATGAGTGAAATTAAATCTTACTTCAGAGAGAAGAAAATACCCCATACAAAATTTCCTGAGAGGAAAATGAACACCCAGGTCCTAAATGGCTACAAAAATGGGAAAGAGTCCCAGTGCAAAAGCTGTGCTTATCTCTGTCTTCTCCTGAACAATACCTGTACCTCTAGCCCTTTCCTAGGAAGCGCAGACCCTAGGGAAGACCCTCACCACCTGAAGAGATGTCATGCAATAATACTGCTGACTACTGCATTCAGAAGGAAGCATGGAACAACACCTTTTCTTTGGACACACGAATGACACTGAGGAGCACCCTCAAGAACTATTAGTTCTGAGGGAACTTTCAGGCCTCCTGCAGAAGATGCTCAGCATCTTGTGGAGACTCTTCAGGGCACAAGCCTGCTCTAAAGCATTTTCTTGTTCTATACCCTGTTGCATTAATAATGGCCAAGTGTCCTGCAATTGTCTGAACCATCCTGTGATACAAGCAATGAGATAGATCACAAGTGCTAAATGCGCTCTCTTACCTCAAACGGGAGGTAGATGGGAAAGAGAGGGTCTTTCTTATCCTCAATTGTTGGCATATTGTCAGGATCATGGTGCTTTGGCATGAGCTGATTGGAGTCTATCCCCTTGCTGGCTAAAAGCTGTGCAATGTCAAAGGTGAGATATAGCCATCTCCTCCTGTTTTGAATCGGAATGGGAAATAACCACTTATTGCGCCCAGAAGGGCTCACATGCTGTAAGAAGGGTAAGAATGTCTCACAGATTTGACTTTTGTTCTTCTATCTAAAGATAACTGCATCTAAATAATCTTATGAATGCTAACATGAAATATGCTGATCTGTTACCAGCACCATAGGCTGGTGTTACTGACAGGTAAATAACATTTTAAAACGGGCAACCACTTACTTAAAGTGGGAAGGCAGCTCTCAGTTCTTTGTTGCAAAGCATGTAAGGAGTTGTTACACAGCTGAACTTCTGTTTACTCACGTACCTTGGGCCCTTGAGTTTTGAAACAATTGTATACATAACATGCAGATATTTGCATGAAACAAACACAGTAGATTATCCCTCTTTGCTTCCCATTTAGCCAAGTTACAAAACAGTTATTTCAAAGAAAAACTCCACATCATTTTGCTTCAACGTCATTTTTATATATACAGTGGAAGAACATGACAGAGCTAATTGCCTTCTTTTGGTTTGTTATGCCTTCCCAATTTACATTTAGGGGAAAAAAAAAATCTTTTAAGTAGTTCCCCTCTTAATTATTTTCTTAATTTTATTTTAACTTCCATATACAGTATGCTGAGACAGGCTTTGAAAGACAGTTTCCTGTAGCGCTTAGACAAGATTTTTGGTAGAAAACAATGGGTAATCCTTAGGGACACTTTGTGGATACCAGCAGATCAGATATCACATTTTTAGCAATTTAAGTTATTCAGTTAAAACATAAGGTAGGTTTGCTTTTAAGAAGTATAAAACTTAGGCCATGGTGTGTTGAACAGTAGTTTCCGTGCTTTTCTGGCAAGATGAGCTCTCACCTGCAGAGGATTTTCTCAAGTGGAATCTTCTCAAGAAGTTAGAAAGCTGTGGTATTTCTTCTTGGGGACTTATTGGTTGGTTGTTTTTTTTTTCCCTCCATGGAGTAGGTATCAGGGAGACCTTTATCTCTTGGTTGCGGGGAGGAGGGGAGAGTAATAATAAAGGTATCTTGAGTTCTTTCTGTTGGAAGGCTAGATTAGGATAAGTCAGTGCCTCACTTAAGATTTTCCTCCTTTTCCTTCCAGTGGAGGTCTCTGCAAGGCTCTTGGTGGTGTATCAGTAAGGTCCCTATTGCATCATACTAAATTAGAGATCAGAGCTATTGGCATCTATGGTTTATATTCACCTTTTACCACTAGAGCTGAATATTCTCAACAAATGTCTTTCTTGAAAAATAATTTCTAATTATTTGATAAATAAATAGATAAAAATGTATTCTTGCTGTTTGCCTCTTTTTGTATATGCTCTTGATTTACACGCCTTAGAGAATATTACGTACTAGGGGATAATTTTCCTCTTCTATTTTGAAGTTTGTTTATTTCTATACACAATATCATGACATGCACAATTCCATATTTATTTAACCATGAAACTGTATGGAGCAATGACAGTGTTAGGGGTTGAGAAATATTTGTTCTATCTTTCATAGAAGTTTAGGCAAATTGGGAAATATAACTAATAAGCTAAACTTTAATATTTTTTAATCAGATATTGGCCTTGACAATTTACATCATGTAAGCCCCCAATTTCTAGGCAGTAATAGCTGCAGATAACAATTAGTAATTGCAAAACAAGAAATAAAGTTGTTCTGCTGGAACCTGTAATTTATATTCTAATTCCAGTTTTATTTCTTTATGTAAATATATAACTTGCTTACTAATCCCCAGAAAGCAGCTTTTGAAGTAGCAGTTGTAATTTATACTTATTACCTTGGAAAAAATACTGATTTTGTGCACTCATGGAAAATAGATAATGGGCACCAAATTTTTTCTTTTCGTGTCTTTAAAAAAAGGAACAGAAAGAGGGAGCTGAGGAATTGTGCCACACAGCACAGCTTCAGTTTCCAGAAAAATACTGGAGAGAGTAATTGAACCAAATTGTTTGTAGATACTAGAAGATAAAAAAAAAATTACTGTCAGCTAAACTGGATTTGACCAAAACAGATAGTCAATTTAGCTTCCTTCTGAGGCAGAAAAACAGGGTATGGATAAGAAATAAATCAGGACATGTTATACTTTGTCCTCAGTAAAGCTTTTGACACTAGCATGGTATTTCAGTATGCAAGCAAGGGGAACGTAGTCCAAATGAAAATATAGTAAAGTGGGCATAAAACTGAAGTAGCACCTGTTGTAATCATAGTTATATGGAAATGGAAAATGGAAATATATAAGAAATGGGATTTTATGGGGTCTTTCTTGGGTTCCATGCTACTCAGCACACGTGTAATAGTTTGAATGGTAAAAACCCCACCGTATTTTCTTAAAATTTGAGGATAGCATGAAACTGTGAGAGGAGATGCAGTTATGTGAAAGGGTAAATTCGAGTTAAAAGGGTCTTGACACATTGGAGACACACTCTAAATAAATAGAACATGGTTTCCTAAGAATAAGTGCAAGAATCTATGCATGTGCAGAAAAATAATGATGTAAAGAATGAGAGTGAGGAGCTAATGGCTGAATAGCAGTTCAGCATCAGAAGGATCTGCAATTTTTAGTAGATGCTAAACTGGACATGGGACAGTACTGGCTGTTGCACAAGATAATATTTGAATCTATATACAGGAGGGTAGAATTTAATATGAAACTACGTTATTCATTCAGTTCAGTCATACCTGAATTTTTAATTTTGGACCCTTGAGGAAATTACCTTTCATACTGGAAGAAGCAGTATGGGAAGAGTCTAGAAGGGAGCACCAAGAACCAGCACAGTTAGACCTAGAATAAAAGATAGGCAAACTTGCAACTGACTGGTTTAGAGAGGTCAGAAGGGACACATAAAAAACCTCCAGGTAAAAAACTTGTATAAACAAAAAATTAACATATTCTTCATCTTCGTAAGGAGTAAGACAAGAAGTAGTAGGCATAAATTAGAGCAACAGATTTGGCACGAAGAAACCCTCTCAGCGCTGGCTAAATACAGGTTGTCTGAGAAGGTGTGAAAGCTTCCTCAGTGGAGAATTTTAACAAGGGGTTAGATGTTTGTCTGGAGTGTAGTAAATGTGATTTGATCTTCCTTTGTGACTGTGACAGGAGGGATGGGCTAAATGATGCCTTAAATTCTCTTTTAAGCCTCTTCTATAAGTTCTGGACTCTATTTCTAGATTTTGTGTGGCACCAATTGGTATTGTGAGTAAAAGCAGCATGATGACCAATAGTGCCCATACAGGATTGTTTCTTAAAAGCTGATATTCCTTCTGCATTCTGGTTGTCAGCACATGTATCATGAGTAGGGAGTGATTCATGGGTTGATCTAGCTATATGGAATATAAACTGTAATTTATTGATTACTGTTTGTGGGGATACAGTATGGTGAGGCACATTTCTTTTGTAGTGTACGTGCCTGGTTCCACATAGAAATTAGGTCTATACTGACAGACACCAATTGTAGGAAAGATTTTTTTAATGCCTCCTCTAGAAAAAGGCCTAAGTATTATCGAGACATCATAGGGTCTTCAGAAAAGTGTCAGAGACAGCAAAAAGCTTTAAATATACCCTAGTTTTGGAGAAACCTGATTTGGAGTTTGCATGTGTCAAAACCAATTAAGTCCGTGACACACATCAGTCAAAAAGCAGGTGTGGAGGATTTGCCACTGTCATCTTGTCCAAAGAGTTTGGAAACCCTTAATTTAACTGACTTCTAAACTGCCAAAGGAAAAATGGTCCTGCAGTAGGATGTCAAATTCTTTTTTTTTTTTTTTTTTTTGAAGTAAGACTGCCACAAATCTTCTGCGATGTATTTTTACCACGAGGAGATATTTTCTGGTTATTTATGGGAATGATCAATTAAGTTCCCGTATCATACTGTCACTAAAATAGTTGTTGAACCTGTTCATACTTCTCTCTTGACATCTGTATGACTATGTGTTGCAAGGTAGTTGCAGCAGATGTAGTAATCTAATTTTTTTGTCCAGTGACATGTGTCATGTTTCATGAATGTGTGTGTGTGATTCAGTGACAAAGGATGACCCCGCAAGACCCGAGGAGTTCGAAACATCCTCTGGAGCTCAGGAGAATCTAAATTGCTGACTTAGTGTCCTGTATTGGTAAATCGATTTGCTTCACAGGACAAAACACAGAACACAGATGAAATACCTGATTTTCCTTATGATGTTCAATAGATTCATTCATTTCCATGGACTTGTTCAAAATAATAATCTATACTGTTTAATTTTTGAGGTGAGAGGCATAACTGGAGAGAAATAGCTCTTAATCTGATTTGCAAATAGAAGGATTGCATCTCTCTATTCTGCTGCCCTCTTAAATTTTTCCTCCCATTCTGTGTACCATAAATTGGCATACTGTTTCTCTGCTTTTCTTTTCTTGTTCTTTTAGTAGGGTGTGTGCCTTGTTTTATGCACTATCTTTCACTGGAATTTTCTTTTTCCTAATCAAAGCGGTGCCACTCTCATTTGTTTCTTCACCCAGTTTGTTTGTTGTCTGGTTGTCTGCTGTCTCATCCCTTTGTTAATTTCTTGTTCCCCTATGCTCTGTTTATTTCTGTTCTTGAGGTGTTTTGATTGTGGGTTTTTTTTCTGCCCTTTCTAATGTCTTATTCCCTGCTTATGTATTTATTACAGCATCTCTTTGATTTCTTCTCCTGGATTGCCTTGGTGCCAGTGTTGTGGACTTATAGGAATGTGAAATTACAAACCTGTTTTAGTGAACGAAGCATAATGCTAGGCCTATTCCCTAGATCTAGGAAATCTAATCTAGGGAATCTAATCTAGGCCTATTCCCTAGAGTTTAATATTGGAGAAAGAAAAGAAACAACATGAATAAACTGACTAGAGTGAGCTAATCAGTACAGATAACTTTTGAAGAAGAAGAATTTTTAAGAGTAATTTGAACAGTTATATTACATAGTAATGTTTGGAAAATGAGGTAAAGGGGTTCTCTTGCAATTGTATGGGCAAATGAAGTGTGGCGCTTGATAGGAAAGGGACTTTTAGGAAAATGATATGAAATGGTTGGAAATACAAGCAGTGTTCAAATATTTAAAAAGGTGAAGGTAAAAATGACGGGTAAAGCTTTAGGATGAACATTTGCTGGCATTTTGAATTTGTTTTAACACGATTGAAGTGCAAAGGCGAATTATCTGGAAGCAAGGAGTGGGGCCCACTGCTCTGTTTCTCCCAGCTGTGGTCTTTCTGTCAATCCGTCAAAGTTCTTCACAATGGAGAATGTTTAAAATTAGGTAACCTACACCACAGATTCTTGTCTTGGGCCAATAACTAACTGAGATTTTATTTTGGATTCAAGGTTTAAACTAGAAGTATATAGGAGTGTAACGTTTCAATTTTTCTTTCTCTTGGATGTCAGTTTAAAACCATATGAGCTCTAAAGGCTCTAAAGATAGATACCTCAAATATTCTTTACTTCAGCGACCTGTTAAAACCATTCCATGTCAGAAGTGATGAATAGGTTTTGTGGTTTCTGAGCAGGATCCTGATCTACTGGTTGCTACTTAATGAAGGAGAAGAGGAGCAAGAGAAGCTGAAGTCCAGCTGACTGCAAGAGCACACCTGCCTTTCTGCTTTGCTTCATTTTCTCTGTAATGAAGGAACCAATTGGTTTAAAGCAATCAGTGGTGACCTGTTGGGATCAGGCAGTGTTCTGGCATTGCCAAAGCAGTTAAAATCAGCAGAGTAAGGATTATAAAGGGGATGGGAGGAGAAAGAGCTGAAGACTTTGAACTGAATAAGATCTACATTGATATTTTAAGATTGGAAAAAAAAAACAACCCAGCTCTGTAAGGTTAAAATGTATTAAATCATTATCATGTTCTTTTTTGCATGTGATGGAGAGTGACAAAATTGCTCTAATTTGTCCTTTAAATTGGGTAATTTCTAGTGGTGCTTCTGTGTCTGAGGATTTCTACACAATGTAATGTAGGTATTTGGAAGAGGCAGTTTGCTTTGAAATTTCATGTTGGTACTTAATCTGTCTATTGTATTCTGTGCTGTTAAGCTCATAGGCTGCCTACTTTCATATAACGATTCATTCCAATTGAGGAGGATTAAAAAAAACACAAGCCTGTAGTAAGTAATTGTAATACATAGTTCTTGTCAACTGGTAGGTTTAGAAAGTTTGACATATGCTTGAAGATTTAAAAAAGATGGAGTTTTTATGATTCTGGCAAATCTCTTATTTCCTTGCATATGTGTCCTTAACAGGGAAAGAATTTCTTTATAATAAGAGTTTTGGCGTTATCAAGACCAATATATTTGGCAAGTTGGACTTATCTTGCATGACGTGTTAAGAGAGTTGCCTGCTCCATATTTTAACTTAGAAATTTAATGAATGTGAACATTAACTGGCAATATTATTGATATTTAATTACATGCCAGATGTCCCTTCTACACCTCTCTTCTGCTTGAAACAGGGTAATGCATTGTTCTACAGGATGAACCTATTCTGAGTCAAGATATTTCTGTAAAAAAAATAATAATAATAAAAAAATACACCAAGTGTGATTTATCTTTTTATCTGCTATTCTTAGTTTTACTTTATTGACCCACATTTCTATGGAGGTTAACCTTCCCTTCTTTCCACCTCAAAAACATCAAGGAGCCTGAGTATATATAAAGTTCCTTTAATCATCAATTAAATGTTGTCATTTTAACCTTCTTCTCATGAGCATCCTTTAGCTTATGCTTGCCCTTGAGCAGATGAGGTGCATGATACTATTCTTTCAAGCTTTTAAAGCATTTTTATTGGATATTTGAAATTGAGTGCTATGTTAAACCAACTTATTTTGGAATTTGAAACTCATGAGCTAACATGTGAAGTCCATTCTAGCTGTTAACTAGATCTGTGCTTACCACTTTAGTGATTTTAGGCATAGATGCATACAAGTACAAATACGTGTATATATGCACCATTTAATTTTCTTTAGGGAACCCCATGAATATGATTATGTATCCTGTATTAGGTGGGAGGAGTGGAAGTTTTTATGGTGCCACTTTCTTGGCATTATTGTTTGTTCTCCAGGAATCTCCAGCAGTTAGTTTTCACACGAAGTTGTACAAACTCATTCTACTTAAAAAAAAAAATCAAGTGTGGGGACTTCAAAGGTGGTTGTTGGAATTGTTACATTTCTGCCCTCTCTATAGGGAGCGTCCTAATGATGACTAGTGCTGGTGACTTCTGTCCCAAATATAGCATGGTTTATGATGTATCATCATTTTTATCTTCACTGATACAGAAAGGGGTTTGAGGTTTTCTTGCTAGCTACGTGGTCATACAGTGTGAGACAGGTTTGTTGTTGGGTTTTTTGTTTGTTTTTAAAGCCGAAGAGTATTAGAATCATAGAATCGTAGAACAGTTAGGGTTGGAAAGGACCTTAAGATCATCTAGTTCCAACCCCCCTGCCATGGGCAGGGACGCCTCACACTAAACCATGCCACCCAAGACTCTGTCCAGCCTGGCCTTGAACACCGCCAGCGATGGAGCGTTCACAACTTCCCTGGGCAACCCATTCCAGTGCCTCACCACCCTTACAGGAAAGAACTTCTTCCTTATATCCAATCTAAACTTCCCCCGTTTAAGTTTGAACCCGTTACCCCTTGTCCTATCACTACAGTCCCTCATGAAGAGTCCCTCTAATCCATTAACATTAATCTATTAACAGTAAGGAAAACCAGGCTTTCTTATCTTGATCTGGTGCAGAGCTGAATTGTGATCCTGTGGCACAAAGATTATTTTGTGTATAAATATAGAAAAAAATCTGTAGCAGAATATTTCTAGTAATCTTTCTTATTTAAAAGAAAAAGGGTATGATAGCCACATATGAACTCACTGTCAAAAATGAGTAGTTGAAAGGGTTTTTTTGCAAGGGCATGTACGGATAGCACAAAGGGGAATGAATGGCTTTAAGCTTGAAAGAGGGTAGATTTAGATGAGATACTGGGAAGACTTTCATCCCTGCGGGACCTGGCACAGACTGCCCAGAGAAGCTGTGGCTGCCCCATCCCTGGCAGTGTTCAGGACCAGGTTGGATGGGGCTTTGAGCAACCTGATCTAGTGGAAGGTGTCCCTGCCCAGGGCAGGGGGGTTGGAATGAGATGATCTTTAAGGTCCCTTCCAACTCAAACTTCTGTGTGGTTCTGTGTGTGTGTAAAACTATGTTTCTTGCCAAAACAAGGCTGCTTTTTCCAGGCCAAAGGTTCACCAGGTTTTCAGTCTCAGCCTTTTATTTGAATTAAGTTCAGTCTATAGTCCAAACCTTTTGTTGAATATTTCCTTTGTGGAAAGGGGCATCACAGCACAGAATTTATGTAATACCGCTAAGAATGTATTTTTGATGATGATGATGGTTTAATATTTCAAAAGTCATGAAGTTTTATCTTTTAGTTCTAATTTAAATGTGTCTCAGGCCTTTAGCATTAGTATTTATGAGAATGTGAGTCATTCTGAGGTTGAATTTTTTGGTGTAGCAGAAGCATGTTCATAGAGTTCACGAATGCAAAAAAAACATGGCCATGGTATGAGTGCAGCTACAGCGCTATCCTTTTGCAGTGTAATAAAACATACTTTTGCGCTTTGTTTTTTCATTGTACATATGCTTTTATCTTTTTGCATGTGCAACATTATTGCTTTGAAACAGAGGTGGAAAGCCAAAGCTGTAAGTGTGGAATTAAAAGCATATGCACTTCTAGAATACTGACATTCCACAGCAAAAGTATTATTTATCATAAAAATAGTCTCTGAATTCTTGCAAATTAACATTGGCAATGCACATCTGATGTTTTCAAAATTATGCTGCATTTATGAAGGAGACCAAAGTTTTGTATTGTAAGAAATACAAGAAGTGTAGTAATGCTCCTTTATGCTTTTCATAATGCCTTGGTGGGGCACAGGTAGGTCCCAACCAGGTAAACTCAAACATGAGATTGTTGTGCTAGGGAGATAACTGATTCTGCTGAAAGGTCTTTGGTTTTGGAGGGTTTTTCCCTTCACAGTACATGGTGAATATTTTAAAGTCTGAAGCCAAATATGCTAAAAGATGTCATTTGCTAAGAGATCTCATTTATAGGGGAAAATTTTTTGTGTGTTATTTTTGTTGTATTGTTAAATGCTACTTTAAAGCAAGTTCCTTTGAAAGATCAAGTATGGATAAGATGGAACTGCCTGTTTATTTTCACTGCATTTTCTCTTTTCTTTTTTTCTCACTCTTACTACTATTTCTACTCCTTAGTTATACTCATGCTTTATGTCTTAAATACCTTTCCTGAAACAGAAGTAGATGTCAAGTCTCTAATACTAGTTGATCTTCTCTTAGCAAAACCTATTTTGTTACGTTTGTTTTCCAAGTTGCTTGTTGCGTACAGACATGCATCTTTAAATAGTATCTAATTGTAATGTTTTCACATAGTGGTTAATATATGGATATGATTATTGCATATAGAAAATGGAATCAGGCTTTGGGCAAATGATTTTTAGTATTCTAGCTATATAACATTACTACAGCTGAAATTTGTTCACGTCAAGCCACAGTATTTTTGTTTCATTTACTTGTTTGTTGAAAACCAGCAAGTATAGTAGAATCCCTGAGTACAAGAGATAATTTTAAACGCATTTTGATCACATAGAAATCTTTTTCTATGGTGTGTGCGTGTAGTACAGTTCGCGTGCACATTTTAACTTTAGTCTAGCTACTGTGGATAATAGTAGCAGGTAAGTTGTACTGATGCAGGTTTCAGCTACTGAGATTCTGGAGGTTCTTTGTAAGACTTGTAGGTACTTTAATGCACAATATGTGATGTAAAACCAATGGTACTGTGGCATTAAAGTTACCATGACTTTGTTTCCCTATGCTTCAGGCACTTTTGCAAGCATTTTCCTAGACTCTTTTCCCTGAAACTAATTTAAAAGGTCGTTATAAAACAGTGTTTTACTAACATTTTAGCACCACTTCCTTTTGTCTTATCCATTCTTTTCCTGAGTTGGCATTAAGAATCTGAAAGTGAGATATTGAGAGTCAGCTCTATGTGTTTAGGTAGAAACACTGAGCAGCCTTCTCTGGAGTTATATTAAAAAAAAAGGCAATATAAAATAATATAAAAACAATGATCAGGAAGTTTTGAGTCTGGTGTTGATATAGTTGAGCCATTGGTAGTTGTAGGAAGTCACGAAAGCTCTACAATCATGCATGAAATAGATGGATAGGGTATACACAAAAGTTATACATCACATAAATCAATAACGCAATTATCTGCTTAATACGGAGGCAGTAGGGTTCTTGAACATTTTATGGGGAGAGGTACATGGAGTAGATATTGATTTCAACTAAAATTTGGAGGTGATATTCTAAGTATATAAAGATTCATTCTGAATATATAAAATTCCTCATCTATTTGAGGATACGTGGCCTAGAAGGGTGTTCAGTGAGTGCTCTGCCAGGGTGAAGGAAAGTGGGCATGAGCTGAGAGGAGGAGGTATAATAAAAGAGATGAAAATGAAATGTGAAAATTTGATTTTGGACATAGGTAAGGAAGACCATGGGAGCATGCGACAGAGGAACCTTAGTTCTGAAGTTCAAAGTTCTACTCTGTGAAGGACAAAAATGAGTCACGGTCCTGTATTCCCTGTAAATTTCTAGTTAATGAAAAGACAACAATAAATAATATTGATTGCCTCTATTTCCAAACAGAGATTTATGTCATTGTACTGAGAATAATAATAACATTATGAAGGAAAAGATAGTATTAGCCTGATAATAGCTTCCTGGTCATAACAGACATCAGTTACAGTTAGGAATAATGCACTGAAGTATAACAAAGAGCTGCCTACTGAAACATGTTTTTTACTACATTAGTACATAAGAATAAAATGCATAAACTACTTTTTATCAAAATAATGCAGTACTGAGTTTAAATTATCAAGTTAATAAAGTGAAATAGATGGTTTAAAAGGTAATATAGCACAATCAGATTAATTGAATTGATATGCTAATAAAGGTTATGTCTACAGAATCAAGATTTACATAACTGCATGATATGATTCTATTGAAGGATACTCTTTACCACAGAGCATTCCTGTCACTGCTGAGGCAAGATTCACGTTATTTAGAGAACAAAATCCTCTTGAAGATACAAGCTAATGGCAGTTGTTCCAACGTAATGGTGTAATGATCTAACCGGATTTTGAATATGAGAGAGTTGTGTATGTTCATAGCCACTTTGGGAAGGCTAGGTACAGGATATTAACAATTGAGAGCTGTCTGATATCAGATGGTAGGTATGGTGTAACAAGCACATGAATACACCATTTTAGCTCTTCTTTTTCCAGCACAAATGTGTAACTGCAGGTTTATGATGGGTTGTGAGAGCCAATATCCTAAATCACTGATTGCATTCTCACTATGTCACCTGCTATGCAGGATAGGCACTATTGAAAAGTCTTCTTTTTTTCTTCCCCCCCAAAATTGGAGCCTAATACAATACCTTCATGGGAAATGGAAATATTTCAGTGATGGCATTAAACTGGTATAAGAAGGCTTATCCTTTCTGAGTATTACCTGTCTTCTGGACTGGAAAAGAAAGAGGTTTATGGAAAAGAAATAAGTTTATTATATTCGAGGATCCTAGGTAGATTATTAAAGTTATTAAAGGAGCCTTTATTTTGTCATAACTTGTCTCCAAGCCTATCAGTTTGGAACTTGCAGCAATTTCAGTATAATTTTTATATGCAGTGAGTTTGTTACTCTTCTGAAACAGTTGGTGAAACCTTCTCTGGCACTCCTTAATAAATAGGTAGCTAAAAGGATGATGTCTTAATGCATTCTGTCTCTAAGTAGGTATCCAGACAGAGCTCTCTTTGATTCCCAAATAAAAGATTCTTTGTTCATGGTGATGGAAGTTATTACTCTAGGGTTTTTTCCTGTGGTCATAAAACTTCTTTCACTGCAGAAGTAGTCATCCTGCACCTGTTAGAAATATTTGTGCATGGGCAAGTACTGACTTTTCATGTTCTTTCAATGCTGTGGCATCTGTTGTTAAGTATTTGAATGATATTACAAAGGAAGATACGGGCAGATTTGTTGCTGCTGATACAAATACTCGACCCTCTCTATCAGTGCTCATTACTTTCATAGAATTCTCTCTGTAGATGTGTTCACAGTAATAATGCCCTTCACTGCAAAGCAGTCTGAGTGTATTGTGTTGTTGGTGTTCTGTTACATTAAGCTGTGGTGACCCAAAGGTGTTGTATAAATGAGAAATTGCTTCATTTACCCCAGTGAGAGATACTTATTTCATTGATACAGCTGATAATGGGTGACAATCTGGTTTGATTTTCCTGTAAAAATCCAATAACTGGAAACATTGTTTGAACATAAATACATCCTAACTTCTTAGTTTTTCACTGGAAATGTGTAATATCTTGAGACAAAGCGAAAGGTAATTCCTTCATTCAGCTCTCTTCCCTAGGTACTTCTGGCACCAGCTTGTCTTACATAGCTTGAGCTGCAGACATATTGGCTGAAATAGTGGAAGCCTTGTGATAAATGGTTGAAGGAGTTAACGGTAATATAGAAATGCATGCAAAAGTTTGATTTATTGCACCTTGATTTTATTTCAGGTATTGATAAAGATGTTCAGTTGTCTTTCATTTGAGCCAGAATCATTAGCAAACTATGCCAGTGCAGTAAAGGTGTGGGCCAAAGAGCACACAAAACCAAGCTGATTTCCAGAAGTGTAATAATTTTGATCATTTTATGAAAAGCATTGCAACTCCAGCTGTTAGACGTAGTGTGTTTCAACAGAATGAAACTTCATGGGTGATTTTCAGGTGCTTATTTATTGTGATGGATCAGTATCCCCTGGAAGGAACCTGTCTGCAGCTCAGTGTTGAGCAAATTTTGGGTACTTAAAATAAAAGAAATAAGCTTTGGAAGAAAAGTCTTATTTTATTTTTCTGGTTACCATTTATTCTGTTCTTCTTCCATTGCCTCCAAATTTATTTTAGGGTTTATGACATTAGATTTAAAACAGTTTCTTATTGTTAGATGTTTTACCATGTGAAGGGAATTAAATGACTGGTTATTAAATGCATTCTTCTGTGGTTGAAGAACCAGTTGAAGAGATCTGAATTCAATAGCTCAGTAAATATATTTCTGTCTTCTGCAGGTCTGCTCACCTGCTCACACGTTTTAGTGGCATAGTTCATAGACATGTCAAACATAAATTATGTTCATATTGTAGGAGATCAAGAACTGCGTTTTAACAAAATGATAAAATTTTCTTGGGGCTGTAGCACCCAATGTACTGCCTCAGCCTGATGGTAGTGTTTCAGAGAGCTAATATCCATTGTAATCAGTTGAATTGGTGCAGAGTTTGGAATTAATCAAACAGTTCTCTTGATTGCTTATTAAATCAATCAGCAAGAGAATTGTGGCAAATTGTGTATGATAAATGTGGTTCTACTCTACAGCTAAAACAAATCACAAAAAAAGGAAGTAGAAAAAGAGAAGCAGCAGGAACAAAAAATACATTAGAATAGTTGTCTCTCTTAAATGCTCTGTCTTTAAAATAATCAAAATTCAGCTCTTCTTACAGGAACACGAGTTTCTGGAATCTTTATTATCTGTATACAAATATTGGAAGTCTTGTCTACGGTCTCACTGCTGCTGAGCTTTGTAGGGGTGTTTGTGCAGGCGAAATGTAGACCTACTTGTAATCCAAATTTATGATCTGTTTTCACCATGTTATTTTCCATAAAACAAAATTTAAAATAACTAGACCTGTGAAGCCTACAAGATTGAATCTGTTGCACTGTCCAACTGATGAACAATTCCGTAAATATTTGTTTTCTCCTTTGTTTTATAGCTCAGTTCAAACCTGCAGTACTTAGCAGTTAGGTCTTGAATATGCTGGAAAGTAACAACTGGGGTAGCAACCATATATATGTGTGTAGCATGTGATATTGTCAGTTGATACCATGTCAAATTTTTCTCATAAAATGCAGAACTTAGTGAATTTAGAAATCGGTCTTTCACTGATCAGTCTCACATCAGGCATTTGTTTCACCAATATGAAAAACATAATTTCCAGTGAGGCTTCTCCTCCATTTTGTAGTGTCTGATTGGCATGAGAATCTGAGTCTTCACTGCGTAAGATGCTAAAATGCATCTAACAAGCGATCATGAATAAGAGTTTGGTTAAACTGTATGTTTTCAGGAGCAGAACAGGTGTTGTACACTTTAATTAAGTTAGAAAAAAAACCACCAAAGCCATGAGAACTGACGTTCCGCTAGTTTAGGTAGGGCATTACTTTTGTTCCGTATTTTTAGGGGGTTTTCTCCTACAAACATTGCTCCATTGAATACTGTGTGGATCTTAATAACTGTATGATCATATCTTCAGTTAAGATATCACTTAACAAAGCCATCCTTGACTCAGATATGAAACACTTGAATATTAACAGTAAATGTTTTATCATAAATGTTTTAAATGTCTAAGGCACTCTCAGCTTAGCCCACATTTCAGCATTTCAAAGTTGTTCATACCGCAAATTAAAATTGAGCCATCAATACTTCAGATCGATTTTCTAACCACCTCCAGCTATAGGGGGTTGTTTTCTTAGGTACGACTTTGCAAATCATAAAAATGTTGATGAAAAAGATATATCTGGTCATTTTTACGTTACTATTACATAGCTAGTTCCACTTGGGTATCGCTTAGCACTTTTCTGATACAATTTTAACATAAAAAATGATTGGGTTCCTTGCATATATCCTCAGATGTTTTTCTCAATAAGTAAAAGGTTATACTGGGAGAGGAGGGGGTGTTTGGTGGTTTTGTTGTTGTTCTTGTTTGTTTATTCATTTTAACCTTAGCATTCTTCATGTGCATATGTGACTCTCTTTTTTGAGCCCTGGAGGTCTTCTCTTATTCTCTTCTGCTTATATGCTCAAATACCTAGAGTTGCTGTACTTCTGATTAATAGCGATTCATCCAAACAAACCTTATGTAAAAAGGGTTCTTTCAGTAATTGCCCTCTCTATTTTTTTCTTTATCATTTTCATCCTCTTTGAAAAAATTCACCCTTCTTTAACACTGTGTCAGAAACTGAGGCAGCAAAGCTGAATACAATTTTCTGTATATATCTTCACTACAGTTTTATAGGAAAAAAAAATTAAATTCCTTGTTTTTTAAATCGTAGGTCAAAACACCAGTTATTTCTTTGCTGAGGTACCTTGATGAAGGTTGATATCTTGAGCACACACACTTGCTTCTAGATCGCAGAACAACATTGTTCTAATACTTCTGAAGTGTTTCTTTGTCATATTAGATACAGTCTGATTCCAGTCTAGTTTTACATAGCTGTTACTGAGGTGTCCTTGGACCAAGAAGTAACTATTGCATGTTAAATTCACAGGCTGGTGGAATGTAAGAAACTAGGGGAAATGGAAAGTGTTCTTGGATTTCACTGAACAGAACTTTTCTCTATTTTCTTTTATTCAATATGTTTAAAAATGTGGAGGCTACACTGTATCTATATAATGAATCCTGAGCTAAATTTACCCAGCGCAATGAAACCACGTCAGGGTTTGCTGTGATTCAAAGAAAACAAGTCCCGTTGAAGATTATGTGCGTTTTGAAAAGAATGTGGCTTCGTGTCACACGAGCCTGGAAGGTATGAGAGCAAGCTCATGTCTGCTTTCTACATCCTATGTGCACTTTGTGCTAGAACCAGACTTCCTGAAGAGCAGTACTTTTTTCTCTCTTTTAAAGAACTATTTTTTCTATTTTTTTTAAATTTAATTTATTAGGGTCTGATTTTGTGTATTCAACAGAGGTAGCATAAATATAAATAAAGGTGATATTTAAGTTGGGTTTGGCTGCAAAATAGAATCAGAGAGAGGGTTAGTACAGATTCCATAGCATCAAAATCTTACTATCTTCTTCTACCAGGTATTGAATTTATGTCATGGAAGTCTATTATGAGATCAAGTGAAATTACAGATTCCTGCCCATATTCTGGACTGGTTGGGGTTGAGATCTGACCTGAAACAAAACCTGTAGAGCCCTGTTCAGATTTGAGAAATTGAATGGACCTATAGACACATGATATAAAGATTCAGATTCAAGCAAGTTTTTCTCAAATTTGGGGTTTTCTAGGGGAAAAAAAAAAGGGAGGGAGGGAATAAAAAAGCAGGAATGAAAAGCGTACAGTTTATAAACTCATTCATGCATACGGGGTACAAAATATTTTATCATGTCATACAAATGTTACTTATGTTCCCATGCACATCAGTGTTAATTTGGTTAAATATGTTCAGAAGCATTGATTGCTTGGTTGGTGTGTTGCTTATATACAGTACACAAGCAATTACATGTACTGTGTAATTATTGTATATCAAGAGTTTTAACTTCTTGAATGCTGAAGCATAGAATACCTGGATACACGTTTTAGAAATGACGAAGGTTTTGCTTTCAAACTGCTACGCTGTTTCTTGTATTTGCATGAATTGCAAAGGTGCACAAGATTTGCAGGTGCATGCTTTTCCTGTTAGAGGTCAGTAAGAGTTGGGCTTCCTCAGCCTGGAGGAGAGAAGGCTCCAGGGAGAGCCTTGTAACAGTCTTCCAGTACCTAAAGGGAGCTTACAGGAAATCTGGAGGGAGACTTTCTCCAGGGGCATGTAGTGATAGGACATGGGGGAGTGGCTTTAAACTGAAAGAGAGCAGATTCAGATCAGACATCAGGAAGAAATTGCTCACCATGAGTACAGTGAGGCACTGACGCAGGTTGCCCAGAGAAGCTGCCCCATCCTTGGCAGTGTTAAAACCCAGGTTGGACAGGGCTTTGAGCCACCTGGTCTGGTGGAAGGTGTCCCTGCCTGTGGCAGGGGGATTGGAGCTAGGTGATCTTTAAGATCACTTCCAACCCAAATCAGTCTATGATCTTGTCTTATGTGTTTTGTTTGATTTATCACTGTTTTCTATGTTTGCAGCATGGATTTCCTTTGGTATGAAATAAACTCTATTAAACTTTCTCATCTAAATGCAGGAAAATTTGTCTCCTGTCAAAAGAAATGCTTTCCATGTTTGTTCTGGTTTAATTGTTTAGTATATCTATTTACTTAGGGCCACTGTTTTTCTACATGATTTAATAAATCTGATTTTTTCCCTCCTTTATTTTTTTTTAAATTTTTATTTTTTGTCCTGTTGCCATGCATCTGTTGATTCAGCTGTGTGAGTCTGAAGGATTATATGTTTTACGGAGTTGTCAATAAATGGAGTTTAGATGATGGTGAATAGCAGTGTTTCCTTTTTGACTAAAAGAGAAACAGAACGTCTTCTAATACTCTTGTGTGGGGAGCTGTATCTCATTTATCTCGGTGGCAGTTATCAGAATGTGAATGTTAGCAGTTGCCAAGCAGTTAGAGGAGATACAAGTATGTAGGACAAGCAGTGGTGGATTGTACCAAATGCTCCACAAAGGAACATTAAATGCCAAATTCTTTAGAGCTGAGCTTGCACATACTGGATTTCGTTATTTTAGTTCGCTGTTGCTCTTCTGAGTTGCTTTAATAGTAACTTGGAGTGGATATCAGTATAAAATATCAGTTAATTTCCTGTACGTCTCCTTACTTAGTCTTCTTTCTTAATATCCACCAGGGATTTGAATCTGTGCATAATGTATTCCAGAGTTTGTATCTTTGTGGTGTTATTATAATGAAGGATTAAAATGGATCCCAAAGTATGCATATTTTTATGCATGAGTCATATGTCCTACATACCGTTCTGAGCCAGGCAGCCAAACTTTGGTATTGGTAGTCCTCCAGGTCAGGGTATCCACAGCTGAATTAGTGGTATGCTCAGCAGCAGCTGTTAGCCAAATTAAATATGTCAGCTGTACAAATCTACAGAGAAGTAAAACCTAATGTAGTTGTTTAGAAATCTGTTTGTTGTCAGAGCCAGTGCTCAAGTCATAGTTTCACGCAAAGGTGAAGAATTACTCTGGGGAAAAATAGGGATGGATAAGGGCTGTTGCCACATGGGTGCCTAATTAATCAACCCAGGTAGTTCATTCAGATCTTAGTACTGTAAAATGCATAAGTATATAAATAGAAAGCAAATGTTAAGGCAGCTAAACTTCTAAAGTTGGACTCTGAAAGATACACAGTTACTGAAATTGTTCGCTTCTGCTATCTTAAGATCCATTGATCTCATAATGATGTCTTCTAGTGATTTCATAAAAAGAGGCTTTGGGAGGGGGTAGGTTGTTCAGTCTAAAACTATTTTAACGTATGGGACATGAACTGTGATTCCTGGGTGAAAAAAGAGCTGTTACATACTTTTTTCTGATCCACCCAGTCACCTCACATCTTGTCTGCCATGCATGTCATGGCAACAGAGAATGTTGTGTCATGGTTTAGCCTTGCTCCATGTGCCTGGGACCTTTCCCTAAAGTCCTTCTGAAAAAAAGGAGTTGAATTTCAACCTCTTTCTGATCAAATGCCTTAAAGAACAGATACAAAAAGAGGGATTATCAGCACAGGTATTTACAGCAGTTCTGCCGAAAAGGGTCCCAGCTTTGGACTCCAAGTTGATGAAAGGATAACTGAAATGTTCCAGTGTTATCCACATAGTTTTCAGCACAAATACAAAACAGCACCTTAAAAGGTATTGTGAAGAAATGGAACTGTATCACAGCCAACCACTACAGTGTGTTCTAAAAACTGGAGTGATCACACAGAACATTTCATAGAATAGTTAGGGTTGGAAAGGACCTTAAGATCATCTAGTTCCAACCCTCCTGCCATGGGCAGGGACACCTCACACTAAACCATGTCACCCAAGGCTCTGTCCTACCCGGCCTTCAACACCGCCAGCGATGGAGCATTCACAACTTCCCTGGGCAACCCATTTCAGTGCCTCACTACCCTCACAGTAAAGAATTTCTTCCTCATATTCAATCTAAACTTCCCGTTTAAGTTTGAACCTGTTACCCCTTGTCCTATCACTACAGTCCCTCATGAGGAGTCCCTCCCCAGAATCCCTATAGGCCCCCTTCAGATATTGGAAGGCTGCTATGAGGTCTTCACGCAGCCTTCTCTTCTCCAGGCTGAACAGCCCCAACTTTCTCATCCTATCTCCATACGGAAGGTGCTCCAGTCCCCTGATCATCCTCGTGGCCCTCCTCTGGACTTGTTCCAACAGTTCCATGTCCTTTTTACGCTGAGGACACCAGAACTGCACACAGTACTCCAAGTGAGGTCTCACAAGAGCAGAGCAGTAAGGCAGGATCACCTCCCTCGACATGCTGGTCACATTCCTTTTGATGCAGCCCAGGATATGCTTGGCTCTCTGGGCTGTGGGTGCACACTGAAGCCGGCTCATGTTCATTTTTTCATCGACCAACACCCCCAAGTCCTTCTGCGCAGGGCTGCTCTGAATCTCTTCTCTGCCCAACCTGGAGCTGTGCCTGGGATTGCTCTGACCCAGGTGTAGGACCTTGCACTTGGCATGGTTAAACTTCATCAGGTTGGCATCAGCCCACCTCACAAGCATGTCAAGGTCCCTCTGGATGGCATTCCTTCCCTCCAGCATATCAACCGAACCACACAGCTTGGTGTCATCAGCAAACTTGCTGAGGGCACACTCAATCCCACTCTCCATGTCACCCACAAAGATGTTGAACAAGACCGGTCCCAACACCGATCCCTGAGGGACACCACTCGTTCCTGGTCTCCAGCTGGGCACTGAGCCATTGAGCACAACTCTTTGCGTGCGGCCATCCAGCCAGTTCTTTATCCACCGAGTGGTCCATCTATCAAATTGATGTCTCTCTAGTTTAGAGACAAGGATGTCATGTGAGACAGTGTTGAATGCTTTGCACAAGTCCTGGCAGAGTCCAGGAGAATCTGCTGCAAGATTTTGGCAGGCTCGGAGGTGGGGCTGACTGGTCCGTAGTTCCCCGGCTCATCCATTATCCCCTTCTTGAAAATGGGGGTTATATTTCTCTTTTCCCAGTCATCGGGAACTTCACCTGACTGCCATGATTTCTCAAATATGATGGTCAGTGGCTTAGCAACTTCATTTGCATTCATTTTAAGCATTTATCAAAGTTGTGTGTGCTGAATAACTGTTCATATTAATTTTGTTGCCTGTACTCTTGCGTTCCTGCTAACAAATCACTCAAAAGAAAAGATAATGGTGCACATAGTCCTCATTGCCTGAAGGATATTTTTATTTTTAATCATGACTCAGTTTCATTTCTGTCTGTCTGAAAACTGCTTAGGAAAGTCTGCACATTTTCAAGCATGTCATGAGCTATGACGGGCATTTTAAATTTCTGAAATCTGTATGCTTTGAGTTGAGACTTTGTTGCCCACATTGAAATTCTCCACATTGCAGTTTTTCCTCACAATCTTAATTCTGAGCCAACTCTTTTTTTTCAGCCTGTTCTTTAGTGTTCTCCTGCTTAAGATGTACTACTGCAGTATTTACAATGTCTTCATTTAACTTTTCTGAAACAGGTTATGTACCTTCAGTGTTGGTCTTCATTGGTGATACTCGAAGTTCAGATATAGCTTGTTTACCTCGTGGTAATAGGCATTTCCAATAAATTCTGCCTTATCTCTTCAGTCTCAGGCTATGGAGGCTTTGGTATCTTCCATTAAATGGAATAATAAACTACAATTTTTGTGCAAAATCAGAGCATGAGATTTTAGAAATTAGGGTGTTTAAAGTAATTTTGAAGACTGCATTATTTTTAATTTCCACCAAGTGGAAGAATGAAAGATTCAGACAGGAAATCCTGCTGATCGTTCACCTTGAGAGGGATAAGGAAAGAGTAAAATATATGTATCATACTGGGGAGAAAGGATGAGGTTTGTCATATCATTATGTTCTACCTTGCAATAATATTACATGGAAATACTATACTTCGGAAGATTAATGTGTACATTATTATTTTAATGGGTGGGATTTTGTTTTATATTGCCAGAAAATTTCAGCTTTCCAGCAATGTGAAACATTGTCACCTGTTGTTCAAAATACCTGATAGGTTATTTAGCATACAACAATAAGCTTTGTGCCTTTCTTCTTGTTGGCAGAGAACTTTGCTAACCTGTGAGCGATTGTTATTTAACCTAAGTATGTGGTATGATAAAGACACTTTTTCCCATGTCAAACTATTCCAGTCTTGTCTTTCACCTTCTCAATATATTTCAAATAAACCCAAACTATAAAAGCCAAAAGCAATCAAGAGCTTTTCACCAATTGTTTTACAATTTCATAACACACACACACACACACACACACACACACAAACCCCTAAATATATTAGCCTTTAAAAGTAATTACGAAGCAGTTTCCTGTGTTTGTATTAATATTGCTATTTTCTTTGTTCTCAAAACTCTGTAAAGCAAGGAAGCGTAACTGAAGTATGTCAGAGTATCTCCATTAATAATGCTCTGTTGGTTAGCCTGGAGCAGGTTTTGTCCAAGCGGCACAACTCAGTCAATACCTTTCTTGTCTGAGATAGACGATGGAGTCTCCGTGGCAAGCCAACCTCCACATGCACTTAAAAATGTTTCAGTATTGTTCTTGTGTTTAGTTGAATTCTGTGCTTATAATACTGGATAGAACGAGAACATTTGCTGTTGTTGAATCCTGGTTGTTGCCTGTTTGTTTAGGGCTCCTACTGTACTTGTGAATTGTCAAAAAGAAGATAATCTGAAAAGACTGAATGAAATACATCTGTGCCTGTAACTTTAGGGGGAGGCATACATCGGCTGAAGATGTCTGGTATATCTCCTAAAACTGAAAGGTTCTTTCAAATTTCAGGTTAACTGTCCCTGAGAACAAACTGTTAGTCCCCTGAATAATTTGATTATAAACTTGTCAATGGATTTTCACTGCCAGTTTTGCTAGATGAGCTTTGTGAGCAGAAACCTTGGGGTCTGCTCCTGTGTGTCCACTGTCCTTCTGCGATGGCTGTACCTGGCTGTGTGCCACTTGAAAAGCAGTGCAAAATGACCTCAGCATGCTATGAAGAACTGAGGCTGATAGTTTTGCCTTCATAATGTGAATCCCAAAATGTCACATTTCACATACAGCCTTTTGCAGCAGCTCACACGGGCAGGTCTGGGAAAAAAATGCTGTTCCCCTGACCCTCAGCAAAGATTCCTGCGATGCTCTTTGCAGACACTTTTTGCAGTTACATAGTAAGGGAAAAAAAAGTTCTAGTTTACCCCAAAAATATAGCTCCACCTTCTTTATGAAAAATTAATATTTTCTCCAGTTTTGCCATTTTTAATTTTTCTACATAGAAATTTTTCTACATTCCTACTTGCAGGAAATTTGCTGCTGTGATAGTTAATCTGCGAAATTATATTCAATATGGAATAGCTTATCATTCTTCTTTGTTTCAAGTCATGATAATTAAAATATTTTAACTGGAATTTTGAGCATATGTATTATAAAACAGTTTTATAATTATATATATTTATAATTATATATTATAAAACAGAGTTTTATAATTTCATTTAAAATATCTAATAAGATTGTTTTAAATGAAGCTATTACATAAGCTAAAAAGAGCAGAGGTCAAAAACATTGGCAGTTTTAGTAATGATGTTCAGGTAGCTTAGTTATCTCTTGCAGGCATTTGCATGTAATGGCTTTTTTTCTATGCATGGTAAAGACAAACGAATGTCAGTAATAACAGTCATTGAGGCTTGCTTATAAGAGCTCTTTCATAAGGCACTAAAGTGAAGTATAAGAGGAGGTTGAACATTAGTAAAGAGCTATGAGGTTTTTTATTGCCTTAAAAAAAACCAGGTGAAAGCTGTGCATCTTTTCAACTTGGCATGATGAAGGGGACAAGCCAAAATGATGCTGTTGGTGAATGCCCGTTATGTTGGAACTATAATTATATTACATAACTGAAAGGTTGTTTTATACAGCAGACTGAGGATATTAAGATTCATACATCCTAATACTTCTTAATTGGAACGAATTAATTTAACACAAAGCTTTCTGCATTGTGGGTAGCCCATTTTATGGGGTAGTGATATTTGGTTTAGGTAGCTTTCTGTGTTGCTTGTTCAACATTTATTGAGGTGGTGTACAATATTCCATTTATGATTTTTTAAAATGTATAGTAAGAATTGTTGGATCTCTTCAGAAATTGGGTGAATCAGATTAAATCAGAGGTAGTGGTTGTTTATAGAAAGTGGAGCCTCCAGTGTAATACTGAAGGTGAACAGGTGTTCAAGAGCAACTCTATTTGATTTTCAGGTAGAGTCTAGAAGTGTAAGTATATAACCAGAAATGGAACCCAGAGCCAGCTCTGTTTCATAACACTTGACTGTTCAGAATTATTTTTTTGTTATTGATAAAGGATACACCAGCAAAGACATTGGTACCCTCTACATCCAGTGTTAGAATTAGAAACAGTCATGTTGAAATGGAATTAATCTTTGGTTTCCCAGAGAAGCCTCACTGATTTGTTTGGGTTGTTCTGCCTGTATGAAATCTTTCACTCTTGTGCAGAGTAGTTGATAAAGGGAATTGTTATTTAAAGCTTCCATGAGGACACATTTGCACTAACAGACCATTTCTGAACCAGAAACTCCCTCATTTTGCTTTTCTTGGCAAAGTAATCCAGAAAGATATTTCTGGTAGATATAACAACTCTTTAATTATTTGGGTTTTTTTTCCCTTAAATCATACTGGAGCCAGCATCCTTAATAGATAGAGGTTTGCTGTGAAATTTATATGCTTTTAACTCCTTTTTTTATTTATTTTTTTCAACAGTCACTCAGTTCTTCGAGATCTGCACAATACAGTCCAATTGAATCGTTTGTATTTTAGTGCATGGAAGTTTGTCAGGCTTAACTTATGCTATTTACACTTTTTTTTTTCTTTTCTCTGTAGGTATATTCGAATTGTTGGGACCCACAACACAGTGAACAAAGTTTTCCACATTGTGGCATTTGAATGCATGTTCACAAACAAAACCTTTACTCTTGAGAAAGGTCTGATAGGTAAGAGATAAAACTGTTCTCCTTTTACATGAACTGTTGAAAATGCTTGCCTTTTAAGACTGGTCATCACTGTACTCTTACTCTCCTGCTGTTCCCGCACAGAAATCTCTAACTTGAGTTAAATGATGCTGTAAGCATAGGATTGGTTGGCTAGTTCTTGTGACTTCTTTGAAATTCCAGTTCTGTTGATTAATTAGTGATGCTGCAGGAATGCTAAAGTTCAAATTAAATCAACTACTGCTGACAAAGTCACTGATAATTGAGACACTGTGCTGCTAATCCAATTTTATTTTGCATGTCATTGCTCTTACCTGCCACTAGGCTGGCCTGGGTTCTGTAATGAGGATGAAGAACCAGAGCTGTTTATTACACTGAAGATAGATTTGGGCATTTAGAAACTCCTATACAGCCTAGTTTCAGCTGCTGAAAGTAAACTCTCAGGTGTTGATTTTCCCCCAAGGAGTCATAGACACACTTAACCATGGCAGAACATTATATTGGCTGCCTGTGTTCTCAGAGCACCGTGTTGATGGAGCTTTGTTACCTCTAGAGATCTGAGCAGTTTATATAATACTGTTTAAGTACCACTGCATAGTGCTGCATTACTTAAGGTAGAAATCCCCAACAGACCAACAATCCTGAATGATAAACTATGTCAAAGTAAGGTTTAATATCTTCTCTTTAGTAGTCCAGACAGGGTGATTTCTGTACATTCTTCCATACAAACTCCTGCAAACTGAGATCCTGAAGTTCATTGGGAAGAGTTTTGTGCCCCTTTCAGTAGTTGTTTAGTTGAGGGTTTCCCACAGTTTCTGGCATGAAAGCGAAAATTTCAGCAAAATTCTGAGTTCATGCTGGTTTTAAACATGTATTTTGATTTTAATTTTGCACATATAATAGCTGGAAAAGAAAACAGTTTTCAAAAAAAGAATGAAAGAGAAGATACTAGTAAGACGTTTCTTTTTATTTTCTCTTTTCTCTTTTCTCGTTTCCCTTTCCTTCTTTTCTTCTTTTCTCTTCTCTTCTCTTCTCTTCTCTTCTCTTCTCTTCTCTTCTCTTCTCTTCTCTTCTCTTCTCTTCTCTTCTCTTCTCTTTTCTCTCTTCTCTCTTCTCTCTTCTCTCTTCTCTCTTCTCTCTTCTCTCTTCTCTCTTCTCTCTTCTCTCTTCTCTTCTCTTCTCTTCTCTTCTCTTCTCTTCTCTTCTCTTCTCTTTTCTCTTTCCTTTTTTCTTCTCTTTTCCTTTTCTCTTTTCTCTTTTCTCTTTTCTCTTTTCTCTTTTCTCTTTTCTCTTTTTTCTCTTTTCTCCTTCCCTTTCCCTTTCCCTTTCCCTTTCCCTTTCCCTTTCCCTTTCCCTTCCCTTTCCTTTCCTTTCCTTTCCTTTTTTCTTTCCCTTTCCTTTCCCCTGATAAAACTGTAATATTTAGCTGTGAAAAACTGGGGACCAATTCATTCAACCCATGTCCCCTGTGTTATACAAAGGCATCGTATGGTTACAGCTGCTATCATGAGGTTTGCTGTGTAATTTAATGATTTTTTTTTAATAAAGGATTGAATAAGTAGCCTGACAAGTCACGCTTGACTTTTTTTTATGTTATGTAGTCCCAAAATGTCAAGTTGTCCCATAATGCGAATAGAAAGTTTTCCTTTTCTTTTAGGGAGTTTGCTAGTATTGCAGTTGCTGTTGACAAGAAAATAGAATAAGCATTAAGGAAGAACTGTGTTTAAAGAAAACATCTACCTTAGTAAGCTAATGTCATGGGTTCAGCAGCACCACGACAGCTAACTAGTGCAGAAACAAAATATTCAAGTTTATTCAAACCTTTGAGCTATATTTCATATTTATCAATGCCAGCTATGAATTTTTAAAAACTTTGTACAAAACCACAGTTCCTGTGAGCAAATAAGTGGTGCATAGATCTGTATGTATTTGGTTTAAGATTATCAGTCTTACTTACCAAATACTTAATTTTGGACACAGGTAATATATTTGCTTGTTTGGTCATAACAGTAGGCAAAGGTAGTGAATCTGTGTATGTTCATGAAGTGTACTTGTACCGTAATTGACTTGTGTCTCAGATACTCAATGATATTTTGTGGCTTAGTGAGCATTTTGTTGAGGAAAACTGTTTGATCTGTTTCAGCATTTCATGTGTTTTAAAGATAATCTGGGGATGGACACTTTGTATGGCTTAATTAAAATTTCGGCATTTACAAATTTATTTTTTTTTGGTAGTTATAGAGTCTTGCAGGGGAGTAGGGTTTGGAATACATAATAGTAAGTATCTATTGTTGTTCATGGTGATCAGTGGAATTGTGCTGTCATTCAATATGTGTCAGTCAGGCTGTTGTATCTGAGTCATTTGAAGTGATCTATAGTAAGCAAAGTGAGCCTGTAGGGTTCTACAGCTTTTTATATTGAAGGGATGGTAGCCAATGCAATTAATAGGAAATTAAAAGAGAATTCAGTGAGTAGTTAATTGAAAGAGGGGTGTGGACCAACTTCAAATAGTAAGTAAAGCAGCAACAGTTGGATATATATATATGGCACTGCAGAATTTATGGTGAGAAAGGGGCAAACTGAAAGATCTGGGGGCTAGTTGAGGGCAGTCCAGTTGTGTGATGGTGCAGGGGCACAAGGGATGTTCCACCAGAATTTATGGCCATCAATATTACCTATTCAGAAATATTCTCAGCAGCTCTGATAAAAGCAAGTGACCTCACATCCATGTAGTGCTTTGTTTTAAATAGCTGTGATTGTTACTGTAAGATAGCATGTTGTCTGGCTCCCTTGAACAAGCAGGCTGTCCCAGTGCCACTTCTGCAAAAAAGTCGTAATGACTATCAATGGGGTAGTTGGCACAGATCTGTTTTGTTGCTCTAATGAGGATTTGCAATGTTTGTTTCTATTTCTGTGCTGATCAGATAGGGTAAAGTGAACTGAAAGCACTTAGGAAAGCTCCACAAAATATGTCAAAATGCAGTAATCAGAGTAGGTTGTTTTTAAGCTTAACTGTGTGTAGAAGCTTTCACCCTCAGCTCTTGAAAAACAGTATTTGGGTAAAACTATTAGTTCAGTCTTTGTCCTGGATGGCATCACACGTGGTATTAGATGAGGTTGGAAGAAACACAGCTGCTGTATCTGTAACCTGTTTTATTAAGAAAATGAAATGTTGGTAAGCCCTTGAAGGCCATATGGTCCTTTCAGAAGGACTTTGTGACCCCTAGTTCTGCCAAAGCGACACTGAAGATAACCTGCAAAGAGTTTTTAATTTGAAACCTCATTCCAAAGAAATAAGGCCACAGAGATGTTTAGGGATCCTATGTGGAGATTTAAGGGTAGTTATTTATTTAATTTTTGTGAAACCTTTTCAACTTGGTCAGAAAGCTGTGTATACAAAGAGGGTAATTTATCAGATATATTACTACTGATACGTACTATCTATGTAATGGCTGTCACTGTAAAGTGAAGATTAGAATGCTGGTAAACAAATAATAAAAATGTAGTACAGTTTCCTGATAGCAGCAATTTTATGTTGCTGTGGTTTTGTGTATAAGGTTTTCATGACAAGTTGTTGACATATTACATTTAAAGGTTAATGTAGAAGATGATTTATACAGTTACTTTATACAATATGGCATGCAGTACTGACATGACCCACTGGCAGTTGAGAAGCAGTTTTGAAGTAAACATAGCAGGAAGTGCTCTTTCTAGCACTGTCTGGTGTTCTAGTATTGGTTTAGCCTTGGTTGTCTTGTAAAATGAGGTGACAGAAATTAATTCTGTCCTATGAAATTATTCCCTAACACAGGTGTTGGGGTTGAGATGCCATTTGCCTTTCAGCGTAGTAATATCTCTAAATGTGTAAGTATGTAGCACTAATAATTTACTAGTTTCATGAGACTGATGTAACTGTTATATTTTCCAGGGATGTAAATATTTTTTAAATCCCAAAAGCATAGTGTTTGCTTTTAGTGAACTTCCACTTCTGAAATTTTGAATGGCCTTTCGTCATTAGTATTTAATCTAGAATCCAAAAGAAATGCGGATTTTCACAAGCTAGAGACTTACTCCTGTGGAAGCTGAGGCAGTACCTGGAGAGATGTGCTGTTTTGTAAAAGCATCTAATCTACTCAGTGACAAGAAGCTACAGCAGTGGGTCAGGGACTGCTTCTTTGTAATACCACTTTTGGTTTGGGGAGGGGTTTTGCGGGTGGAAAGGCGTTCGTGATTTTGTTTGGTTTGGTTTTGGTGGTTTTTTTTTTTTCACCTAAATATAGGAACCAGTTCCTGGTTTTCTGCCTCAAAGGGAAAAAATTTATAACCTTGCTTAGTCCTTTAATCAGTACTTTGTGCTGTGGAGCAGTCAAGGACTATGCAGGCATGTCACTTGACCAGCCTGCCGTCCTATTTTGAGCCTGGTTAAGGTCATAGGGAGTGCAGTTTGAAAAGCTTTTATATGCAGTTGTGTTTATCTGTAGTCTGTCTCAGTCTATCAGACTATCTTGTACATTGCACACGAAAGGGAGAGCAGTGAATAATGACTGAAGAGCAGGAGATTGATATAAAACACTGGAATGTCCTTGGTCATCCTCCAGGGAATGCTGTTTAGCAGTTATGAATCATTATGAACCTTCATTTGTGTGCTGTCCAGTGCCTTGGAACTTGTTTTAAAAGGAAAATAAATAAATAAATAATCATTCCCTTGTTTTTTACCTCTGGCAATTATTTAAAAAAAAAATAATAAAATGTATAAGAGAGAAACCAGTCCTATCAGTTTGCTAGTGTGTGATTCAGCTTTGTAAAAAACTGTTCTATGTCTCTCCAAGGAAGCAGTTAGAGATGCTATTTTTTGTGTCTAGTTTAATGTTGATGCCACATAAAGCTATCATAATTTGTTTCTTCTCTTTTTTTAAAGGTTAGCCTCCTTTTGAAACCATGTAGGTTTACCCAGCAATGTAAGTCAGCTCTACTGCAAACATAGCCTTAGGAGATTATGAAAATTTGAAAATGGTCTAAATGCTGCTGGGATTTTTTCTTTTCCTCTTTCTGTGGGAAAGGACAACCACATGGTTGGTTTAGTTACTGCTACCCATTCTTCAACTGAGATCTGTTTATATCGTTCCAGTTACTTACCCCACACCCCACCCCCCCTTTATCTTTTCTTCCCATTTCCAGTGCTGCAATGAGGGCTGCATACTTCCTAGGGCTCTTCTGAAACAACCGCTATTTCTGAGAGCATTCTTCAGGCAGATGTTTAATGGAAGAGCCCTGTAGCTAGCCAATTGGTTGGCAATTAAAAGTATGGCCAATTCTTATGACTTGGATGCCTTTGTTCTAATTTATTGGATCAGAAATCACGAACTCTAGCAGATACCAACTGAAAAGTCAGCCTTCTCTGAAGTTATTCAATTCCAAACTAACAATTGGACATAGACAAATAGGGTTTCTTTTCCAGGTAAATATGGCTTGCAGAAAACTTTTCACAGAAACAGGTGGAAATACTGTCAATATTTGCTTGAATTTGATATTTCTTGAGTTCATGATTGATTTCTTGACTGAAGTTTCAAATAAAATATAGCAATGTCATCAGCAAGTTTCAGCTCAAGAAAATGCAGAGTATGGGGATGAGGAGACAGGACTTTGTGACTGTACTTATAGTTAACTGAAAAGTCTGTAAACTTAGTATTTTCTACCATGTAGCAAATAAACAAGTGCTAATTTGGATATTGATTAAAGATTAGACTTAACAAATCTTTTGGCATGTGAAAAATAAGGAAAGCAGAATGCTCAGCATTCTTTACATTATTTAATAACAATAAAAGCAAACCCTGGGATATGTCTGACTTACTGAAGTCTTTTTGTTGTGGGAAGGGTTTTTTGTGTTTGGGTTTGTTGCCTTTTTTCTCTCTGCTTGCTTTTTTCTAATTGTTACTTTCTAGACAGGAAACTTTTGTCAGCTCAGTAGGTGTTCAGGTAGAGAAGGAATGTGATTTTACCATTAAAAATGGAGCATTTGAAAGCTGAGCATTTAACAGATGTCAGCATGAGAGAAAAATCACTTCTTCATGCTTATTAAACATAGTAAATTAAATAATAAAGAAAATGTATTTCTTTATGGTGGGGATTTCATAAGTGCCTTAAGAGAATTCAGTAAAATGAACAGTTGTTTTGCAGTGATTATATTTGAGCTGAGAACCTTTGACTCACTGTTGCGTAGAGTGCAGTATAAACAGTCCATAATGCTTTAAGTTGCTGCCTTCCTATAAACTAAAACTACTTAGTAGATCTGCTTTTTCTCTCTGTGTTTATTTTAGTAATTGAATTAAGATGCATTAATGCTGGTTTTGTGAGCAGGAACCCACTCCATTTTTTGCCTTTCTGTGTAACCAAGTGTTATTTGAGGATTTTCTGTAATTCCCACCTGCTACCCTTCCATATTAATCAGTTGATTACAGTGAAGTTAAAGGGGATGGGAGGAAACGAAACCTGTCCTGTGCAGACTGGGAGATGAAAGGAAGTATTTTACAGTTAGATATTGAGGCCACCAAGCAGTGGCTGCATTAATTTATTTTTTTTTATGAGTACTTCACGGGAAACAAAGCTCTGTGGAAATCAGGTATGCTAAAATTAAGGAGAAGAAATAAAAAGGAAAAGCTTAATGAGTGATAAATGAATATGACTGAGACTACTGCACACTCCTTGTACATTTTTTTCCAGTGGGATCTCTAAGAACAGTTGAATAACATATCTGTCTTATCTTTAAATGCCACCAATATTGTTGGCCCTTGGGCCATGCCTTGAAAATGACAATCCTTTATAAAAATACTATTCCTAGAATTAAATATACTGCCAAGTTGTTCAGTGCTTCATTGTGTGGTGTAAGACTAGGAGACAGGAAAGAAAGTTTTAATAAATATTTTGATGCTGCTGTCCTGTAACCTCAATCATCTTCTTTTGTTTGCTTGCAGAATGTGTATGTTTTGCTAGTGCACATCTTGTCTGTTCTATAAAAGCAAATCAAATTTATCACAGTAAAACTGCTGTATGTGGTAAAAAGAATTTCTGAATTTGGAATCCCCTCTTTTGTTTTCTCTTACAACATTGGTTACTGTAAAAGCTGGATAGCTGGTGGAATAAAAAAAAAAGGGGGGGGGGAATAAGAACAAGAAAGTTGGTTTTGGAAGTATGTTTTTGTAAACATGTGAACTAAATTGAAGCAGAAATCCTAATGGGAAAAATGAAGGGAACCAGAAGACTTGAAAATACAGAACAGAGCAGAGTTCCTACCAGATGATGTTTTGAATAAATTTATCAATCGGATATGAAAGATGATAATGAACATTCAAAACAGGGAGTGGCAGACCCCCCTTAGAGAGAAGGAACAGTATGGCACCTTCTGCACACTGCAATTAGTTAGAATGACATTCTAATTAAACACTGTAGAGAAGACCACAGAATTATATTAAAAACATACTAATGCAGTTTCTGGGTGGTTGTTAAGGAGTTTGACTAATCAGGGTAACATCTTCTTAGGAGGTCATGAATTAGTGCAGAAATCTAAATGTGAGAAGGAGCAGGATGATGATCAGAGGGCATGCAGGTATGATATTGGATGAACTGAGCTGTACTGTGTTCAGTTAATGCCTCACATAGTTCAGAGACTGTCCAGAACATGCCACAGAGCCTCAGCATGAACATTGATTTTGACACTTCATCTTTTACTTGTTCTTTTGTCCAAGATTTAAGTAGCTTCCTCTTCCTAAACAAAAATGAAAAAAACAAACCAACCAATCAAAAAAAACGCAACAAAAAGCGCCATATATTGAAGATGCTTTACTGCCTGTATAAAATGGATACTCAACGAAGTTCCTGTACCGCCATGGAAGAGGGGAAGAAAAGGAAACCAAGGCAAATTTGATTTTTATGCCAGTTCTCTTAGTTTGTGTTGTTAGTCTTCACTTTAGTCAGAACATTCCAAGTGAAATATCTTAATGTCTACCGCCTGCTCCCCCATAAGAATATGGGAATTTCTGAATGTCTCTTTTTCAGTAATAAGGAATCAAGAGGTTTCTAGAATAATAATTTGTGTCTGTAAATTGTAAATGTAAAATTGTAAATGTAAAAAAATGTCTCTTTAGCAATTTTTTTAATGAGCAAACAGAGATGATGGTATGTTTGATAGTGCAGTAGATTTCTCAGAGACTGTTACTTTTCCACTGACTTTGATTATTTCTTGGCAATGTGCTTGCACTTTTTTCCCTCTTTGTGTTTTATGGTTAGTTGGTTGGTGGTTTACTTAACCACCTGACACCACTAGCACGCTTAAAATTGAAGCCCTTTATGGAAAGATTATCTTCTTTTTGAGTGCTGAAGGCTCTCACAACTAGCTCTGAAATTTCACTTAGCTGTACGTCAGCCATTTTCATATGTTATGCATATTTTACAAGCAACTGTTAAAGTATGTAATTAAGTTATCATTGTGTTGTGGGCTTAAAATGGTACATTTGCACCCGTACTATGCATCATTTGTTTTCTTGTGAAAATTCACAAGGCTGGTTTCTCTGTTTCTAAGGGGTTTGTGCCATTCTTGTTTTGGCTTATTTGTTCTTTTTCTGATTTTCAGGAATGTTTGGTATGAGATACTGTGAATTTGGAAATTAATCACTGTCAGATAATTTTTGATAACTTATTTCTTCTTCTCTCTAAGTTGCAATACCACAGAGGTTGATTGTCCTTTATTAGAGCTTGACGCAAAATCTCAGCTTTTTTTAATGCAGCCTGTGCTGAAAGAATTTTTGTTGTCATATAGATAAAGCCCTCAGTGTTTTTTAACATTCTCTCCCCCCCCAAAAAAAAGGCTCAACAGGCAACCTTGATTTTTACATGTTCAAAGAGCACAATTTTTCAGACTTGTTAATATTAGTTTTTGATGACAATGAAGAGTAAAGAGAGTTTGAAAAGTTGAGGAGGTTAGCTAAAACCTGAGTTTTTTGGGAAAGTGCTGGACGTGACCAGGACATCTTAAATAGCTTTTTTTTCCATGTTAATCTGTCATCTTGCGGAAACATGAAGTTCTGAAAGTTTTGGGTTCTCTCTGAATTACAAACAGGAAGAAAGTACCATATTTGATTACATGCTAACAAAGGGAATTAATAGGTAATTCCAAAAATAACTGTTGAAACACTTGCAAAACAGCGCTGGAAAAATAACTGTATGCACAAGAAAAAAGCACCTCCTTCTTACAGCGTGTTCCCAAAGCAGGTGGTGTCTTGCTCTTTGATAGAATTGCTAAAATTATGTTAAGTTCAAGCTATACCATGAATTCCATTTGATTTGAAGGGAAGAGGGAGACTACTTTAAGGGGAAGGGGGAAGCCTGCCTTTTTTCAAAAGGGTAGGTTCTAAGTAATTTCTTTTCTTTTGTTATCAGGATGTTATAATTTCTTTTTTGCAGCATTCAGTCATATTTTTTTCCTTTCTCTTGCTGAATGAGAATTACTTCTGTGCTTGCTGTTCCATTTGTTTGGCAGACCTATCTGTCTCTCCTTCCCTCCTGTAGACCAATACTTGTATTGAAAGATTTTCTAAGTATTAAAAAGCTTTTTAATTTTCTAAATTCTGGGGTACGGTTTCTGATCACAGTCAGAGGGACTGTCAGAAGTACCAACAGGTATGTGTTAGAATAATCATCTGAGCTCTGAGATTTAAAGCCCTGGTTTCAAAAGACTTTGAGCCCTGACTGCCCACAGTCCAGAACAGTGCTTTTAAACCGTTTTACACTTATTTCTCTAAACTTTATGTTTTTTTCCTTTGGGGGGGGGTTGGGGGCGGGGTTCTTCATCGTGGAAACAGGAAGAAAGTTTTAGAAAATTTTAAAAGTTTTGCTGGACAAGATTGTTTCCCCTCCACCCCATTCCCTCCTGTCCCCCCACCCAGCTGTATTAAAAGGGCGCTTTCATATCACTAAGACAAATGCATCTGTTCATTTACCAAGCTATTCTGGGATCAATGCTATAAAAATTATCCATGCCATTTGATTCTGCTTCATAGTTCATATTAAATTAAGAGTTAAATTTCCTTGTCTGGATCATACTTTCATCCGTTTGGTTTTTTGTTTGTTTGTTTTCCCACTTCTTTGCCAGAAATAAAGACCAGTGTTAGCTTTCCTGTTTTCTGACTATATGTCTGTTGTCTTTGTGGTTTTAATTCACAGTTCCCACTGAAAATGTTGCAACAATTGCAGACTGTGCGAGTGTGATTGAGGGTGTAAGTCGCAGTCGCAACGCCTTACTGAATGGAGACACGAAAAACTATGACTGGGACTCTGGCTACACGTGCCATCAGCTTGGGAGCGGAGCAATTGTAGTACAGCTGGCACAGCCCTACATGATTGGATCAATACGGTAAGTTGGTTTATTTTTCTCTAAATTAAGGGCAGTAGTGAAACTTCTGCTCTGTTACTTTCTTCAGAATATGACGTTTGGAAATAATGGTAATTGGGGAACTAGTTTAGTAGTTGTCTTTTGGCTTCTTTATTCAATGTTATGGGCATGTTAAAAAAATAAATGTGTGAATTATATGTCAAGATGCAGCAGTGCAATTCCAGAAAATGTTACATTCCAGTGGCATAATAATAGTAACAGTCGAATTGTAAGATTAAAGGCATATGCATATATTAAAATAGAAATTTAATTGCAGCCTCACTTGTGGTCAAAGTAGGTGCAGTTTCTTGTATCTGTCTCATTGTGAAAACAGACCTATTTATTGAAGAAAAAGCTATCATCTCATGATAGGTTTACTTTTCACTGTACGATTAGCACCAGTTCTTACTTGAATATGGAGTGTATAATAAAGGCACAGTAATATGAACATTGCTTTACAGTGTTGGATTAATGAATGTGTTTAAATCTGGTTTGAGTTCATTGGGCTGTTTCTCCAGTAAATGTCTGTATGCATATGAAGAACAAACTTCTGGCTAATGTAGAAACCTTGGAAATAGATTAGAGAGCAGAATTGTTCAGACATGAAGACAAAAATGTCCTTGCCAACTTCAGATTATCTGACTGTAAATGTGGGGGTTTTGTTTCTTAAAATCTAAACATACAAAACTTTATCTTAATGACTTCTTGTTCTTTGTAAATTTAGAGTGTGTTGTCAGGGACTTAATTTGTATTCTCTGTGATGATGGGGTAAAAAAAGAAAGGTTTCTGAAGTTCCTGGGTACCAGGAAGCAAAGGCTGAAACCCCCGTAAGTACTGGCTCGCAACGGGAGACCAGGTACATGGGTACATGTTGCTAGGAATGAGCTCAGTGCCATCCACTTGTTAGAATTGTCCCTTCAAACCGACTGATAAGCAAGTGAGACTGGAGAGCTGTTTTATAACTGCCAATTTCTGGCTTGGTGTTTTGATTTTGGCTTGTGGCATTGTTGTAAAACTCTGAAGATAAAGTTTCAAAATCAGACCTAACAAAAGTACTGTTTTGTCTGTATACTAGCTATAGTTATGTATATAGCTATGTCATGTATAGTGCAAGTCCAACATTGTTCTTGTTGGGTGAAACAAATTGAATAAGTGTAGTTGGCACACTTGATGTTTGATGCTTTTGAGTTTGGTGTCTTTAATGTTCAATTAAGTATTGCATCTCAAGTAGAAAACCAGGAAGACATAGTATTCATTTTTCTTGAAAGCGAGAATTGAAAATGCAATTGCCTCATTTTCATGTCACTTTAAACTTAAATTTAAGTAGCAGCAGAAGTTGTTGGCCACAGGAAGGAGCAAGAGGAAAACATGTTAACTAAAATGGATAGTTACTTAGGTCATAGTCTCTGTCTTCCTATCTTACCCTTTTCCGCTGTCTTTCAATCGGTGAGTCATTTTCTGGTCAGTGCAAAAATATTTACTTTCCTATATCAAAAACTATGCTATTGTTTATTCAGAAGATTTTTATTAAGTCTCATTATTAAATAGTGTGTTAGGTGAGCTAAACTTTTAGTTACCAAGTAATGATAATTGCATAATTGGCCACTGTGTAGGGCCAATTAAAAAAAACAACCCAAGTATTATATAATTTTAAGCTAACAGGCATTTAGTGATGTGTGGTATTGCATTGTACTGATATACAGTCAGAATCTCATCTATCTTTGTGAGTTTTCCTGCATGTATAGTACAAACAAGATTAATAGCTTGCCATAAAAACTAGCAATACGAAACATCATCTAGGATATCTTCTGACAGAGGAGACTACCTGCATTGCCTAGAGACAGAAATGCTAACGCTATCTAATCTTTTCCTTCTTGTGTTCTACCTAGAAGAATTAGTGGTTTGAGTTGCAGCCACATCTGTTGCTATATCACAAGCATATCGAAAGCAGCCAAGGGAAAGACGCCCCTTTGAGAGCGGAAGTGAGGTTTCGCTGTGTGGCAGCTACAGCGTTGTCAAGGGTCTAGAAAATGTCCTGTACTGTGCAATGCTAAAAGTGGTGACGCTTTATTTAGCACTAGGAAATCTGTGACCGGAACAGAAATCAAATTATATATAAACATAGATTAGGGCAAAAAGTCTTCAATATTTTATCTTAATGAAAGAAGATTTTTTTTGAACTGAGTGTCTTCCACAACTGATTGAAATGTATTCATTGACTGTTTTCCTGTGGTTTGCTTGCTTTAAAATTCCCTTGATCTCACCAACCTACCTAATAGAAAAAAATTTCTAGGAGCATTTTCTGTAGGCTGGCTGTACACCATGACTGCAGAATGACATAAATTGCTCTATCCCCAGAAACTGAGTCACTTCACCTGTGGGTTTGGATTATAAATCAATAATTAAGAATTAAAGTACATATCTTTTAAGTTCAGAGACATGAGTGTGCCATGGAATATATTTGTAGCAGACAGAGTAAATATACAAGCTTTGGAAAAAAAAGATAGTAGCTGCTTTTAGTCTGTAGAATTCAGAATACTGCTGGGGAAAGCCTCCAAGTCAGAATGTGTTACCATGGCAACTAAATTCCAAGTATAAAAAAGGCAGAAGAACTCTTGGTACTCAAAGATGCATTAGAACTGCATAAAGAACTTACTGTTTCAGGAGTGTATCTTACTGTATGCATGTTTTCTGCAGAAGTCATCCCATTGTCTTAGAATCTTAGAACCATTTAGGTGGGAAGGGATTTAAGGAAGTCCAGCTTGTTCCTCTGAGGAGGGTGAGCTATGAAGAAAGACCATCCTACTGAAGGCTTTATTCACTCAGGTCTTGAAAACCTCCAAGGAAGGAAATTTCTGAACTTCTCCGAGTGTCCTATTCCAGTGTTTACTTATCTTGACAGTGTACTTTTGTTTGTTTTTTTTTTTCTTTTTCATGGTGTTCCTGTTTCCCTCTGCCTCTAGTCCATCTGAAACGTCCTGTTTCAGTTTTTGACCGTTGTGTTTTTCCCATTCTGCACATCAGTAAAGAGCCTGGCTCAGTCTTTTTGATAACCTGCTTTTCAGGTATTGAAAAGAGCTGTTAGGTTCCTCTCCAACCCCAACCCTTCTTAGGCCAAACAAGCCAATTTCCTCAGCCTCTTGTACAGTGCATGTGCTCCAACCTCCTTACCATCTTGATTGTCCTCTGATGGACTTCCTCAGATATATCAATGTTGTATTTGGGTCCAAAATGGGATGCAGTGTACCAGATGTGATGTAACAGGTGTCAAGTAGAGGAGAATAGTCTGTTTCCCTTATTCTGCTGGTTCATTTCCTGTTGCTATACCTCCAGATGCTGCTAGCCTTCATTGCTGAGAAGGTAGACAGGCAACTAATAGCATCTTCTGCTCAGTATGACTCCCATGTCTTAGAATCATAGAACAGTTAGGGTTAGAAAGGACCTTAAGATCATCTAGTTCCAACCCCCCTGCCATAGGCAGGGACACCTCCCACTAAACCACGCCACCCAAGGCTCTGTCCAACCTGGCCTGGAACACCGCCAGCAATGGAGCATAATGTGATGTCCTTTTCAATGTATCCAGTCAGACTGGAGCATTTACTATTACAGTGGATTAGCCTGTATGAGGTATAGGATTTAGCTTTTGATCTTTCTGAATTTGATGAGATTCTTGTTTGCCTGTGCTATTAGTCTTCCCAGAGGCTGATAATCAGTCCTCCTGAATAGCAGCCATGCTCTGGAATTTATCAGTTGCATTCCGCAGTTTGCTGTTGTCTGCAAGCTTTGTGAGGGCCCATTCCATCTCCTTGTCCAGGTCATTGATAAAGATATTAAACAGGATAGATCCCAGAATAGACTCTGGAGGAACTCCTTTTCCATGCAGTATTTGGATGATGTATTGTCGACCATTATCTGCTGAACTAAACACGCAGGCTAATTTTTACCTGTGTTGTTGTCTATGTATCTAAACTGTAAAATCCCCACTTGGATACGGGAATGCTATAGGAGGCCATATTGAAATGTTGTTAATGTCTAATACTTCTTCAGGTATTTGTATATGAATTTGAAGTACTGTCTTCCACACCAGAATTTACGCAGAAATTCTGGAACGGATGTGATGGTAGTCTGTGCTCAGTAGTACTTCCTAATAGAAAAGACATGAAAAACATGACGGTTGGACTAGATGACCTTTAAAGGTCCCATCCAACCCAAACTATTCTGTGATTTTATTTTAAAAGAGGTGTAACTGAATACTGTCTTTTAGACAATTTAGAAATTAAACCATTTTTCTGTTTAAGAGGTTTGTTTTGTTAAAACTCCTACTCGGAACAGTTAACAGAGAAATCATTACTTTAGCTAGTTTTTCCACATTGTTGCCAGTCTGGACAAAAACTGACCTAGATATTTTTCCCCTCTGAAAAGGCCCTTATCAATGACAGAAAACCTATTATATTTAATTAGAAGCAGAAGGAACAGCAATTGGTATAGTTAGCATAGCAAACATAATTTAACTTCTAAATAGCTTAAACTGTAATAATGAAAAGGCTGCCATTTCACTATAGCTGTCTTAACTCACCCTGCATTTATTTGCAATAGAAGTGTAATGCTGTCCTTGACTGATAACTTCACTGGGCTGTTTTTTTCCTATAAATATCAAAAAAAGAAAGGGGAAAAAAACCCCAAACATCCAACCCCAAACAAAAAAAGATAGGACAAGGTTGGTTATAATATATTTGGTGGAGGGAAACAGAATTTTTCTGTACCATAGTTGTTTTCATGTTAGAATAAATAGAAGTGTTTTGCATTTTATAAAAGTAGATTAACCACTTAGCCCATTTCATCTATTTGGAGACTAATATGTATACATGATAGCCAACTGTTTTATTGTTCATATTCAGAGTAATTCTTAAATTACAAATTATATCAATTAGCTTTAATGTGTTTTCTGTTTGCTTATACCATCATCATATACATCTCTTATGCTTTCTAATTTTCCATACCACTTCTGCTTATGAAGTTTTTCTTTGCTGCTCATTTTCTGTGCTTGACAGTGAAATCGTAAGTCAGAATAAAAGATCATATAAGTACATAGTAACTATGCAGGACTTTTGTCTCCTTGTAGTATCTTGAAGAGAGATTGGTTTCCTGCAACTAGCTACTGAAACATAAATATCTGCAGGAAATGAAAGGGGATTATAGACAACTGTCATGGGTTCAGCAGCAGCAGTCATTTTTCTCCTTCTTGGTAGCTGGTGCAGCACTGTGTTTTTGATTTTGGGCCTGGGAACAGCACTGATAACACCAGTGTTTTCAGTTACTGCTTGGTAATGCTTTGGTCTGACCAAGGACTTTCTGGGCCTCATGCTCTGCCAGGGAGGAGGGGAGCCGGGAGGAAGCAGAGACAGGACACCTGACCCAAACTGACCAAAGATGTTATTCCATACCATAGCACGTCATGTCCAGGATGTGAAATGGGAGAGCAGAGACCCGGAAGGGTGTGATGGTGCATTGGAGGGTTCACTGGGGGGGGTGCACTGTCTGGGTCCAGCTTGGTGAGCAGTTGTATTCTCTTTCCTTGTATTTCTCCTGTATTATTACTGGTGGTAGCAGCAGTGATTTGTGTTGTACCTTAGTTACTAAACTGTTCTTATCTCAACCTGTGCGAGTTTAATTCTTTTGGTTCTCCTCCCCATCCCCCCGGGACTGGGGGAAGAAAGAGAGGCAGTGAGTGAGTGAGAAAACTTCGTGGTTGACTTGGCTTAAACCACGACAGCAACCAGGGGCAAAAAAGTAAAGAATTGTCCAAAAAAACCACCTCCTTCCATACAGTTCGGGGTTTTATTTGTTTCCTCACCTTTCCACAAGTTATGCTACTTATGTTTTAATTTCTGTTTTTTTGATTTCTATAAGTATGTAAGTGGATTATGAACACAGTATTATCAAATATTTATACTGTATGTGGTAACTCCTGTCTTGCAGTATTCAGGAAGCAGGTATCATCCTGTCAGGTGTAGGACTGTTACTGTTTTGTATTCTGCTAACACCTTGAGTATACGTAGTTATATAGCAATCTGAACTAAACACTGACAGTCTTTTTTTGCAGAAATCTTTTTTAAACAATAAAAAGCAAGCAGAAACAGCATTAAATACTTTTCTCAATACAGAACAATCAAATCGTTCTCAAAACAATCAACACATGACATTTAGGGAAATACTGTTAAAAAAGTACTGTAGCTTCTTTTGAAGTAACAGCCGATATAATCAGTGTCCCACACCTGTAATATGAAATTCTATTTATATTTGAAAAGCTTTGATTTTATGTAATGAGGTATTGTCAACATGTGATGCAAGTAGCAGTTCCATCTTAAATGATTAACATGCTCAGACTTTATGCAAAGAAGTGGCATGTGAGATACAGACTGGATGTGAGGAAGAAATTCTTTACAATGAGGGTGGTAGAATACTGGCGCAGGTTGCCTAGAGAGGTGGTGGATGCACAATCCCTGGGTATTTTCAAGACCAGGCTGGATGTGGTTCTGAGCAGCCTGATCTAACTAAATATGCCCCTGCTTATTGCAGGGGTGATGGACTAGATGACCTTTGAAGGTCCCTTCTAGCCCAAACTATTTGATGATTCTGAGAAAAATATGTTTAACAAAGTTGCAAGGAATGAGCTGGAAGAAGCTTTGTTCTGCTTCTCCTTCTCAATCCTGAGGGCATGATTTACTAACAAGAGCTAGTTTAGCTTTTTATTCTAATATTGAAAGCCCTAGGAACATGGGTGATTTTGCTATAGACAGATGCATTTCCAATGACTTTAGTTCAGACTTTTAAAGTGGAATATTCTCCGTCCTCTCATTTAGTATCCATCTTAGCAAAGTATTGCTTCTTTACAAAAGTTTAGCCTGGTAGTTTGCCTGGAATGTGTTTCAAAGATTACTCTAGCTGGCATGAAATGTGGCTTTTGTGCTCAGTGTGTACTGGTGAATATGCATGTAATCACCTGAAAGTTTTTCGCTGCTTATCCAGAAAGGCATTTCATGCAGAGTAAATACCAAATAGGTTCTGTCACCAGCCTTCCTCCCCAATCTCTCCTAAGAAAGCTACTGCAGGGAGGTGAAGACAGAACTTTTCGTTTTCTTTCAAAAGCCCCAAAGAAACAAAACCTACGTTTAGCATTCACGTGAAGTCACTTTGGGAAAGACTCTGCCAACTTTAATTCGCTCATTGTTTGGTTCGTAATAATTCTAAGCCATATGTTTTTTTAAAACCTATTTAACTTGGGCTAGGTTGTTTTGGGAGAATGCAATTATTCACATTCTTAAAAGGAACACATATGTCCTGTTAGCCTTCTGCTCTAAAGCCAAGCCAGTTGTGTTTTAATTACAGTATCGTTGGTTGAAATTACAGTCATTAGTGTGCTTCTGATATTCAAACTCTTGATCATAGCTTTGAAAACATGCATCAAGGAAACAACACTGAGCCCCATGATGAAAAGAATCCTATCGAAAAATGTAATTAGTTACATTTTAATAGCCTTTTAAAAATAAAACAGATTTGCGTATGTTTTTCATTTCCTTGTTTTTATCATGTAAAAGATTTTGTTTATATATAGTTATTAAATTAATTTGGGATTTGTTGATTACTAGTACTTAACAAATTCAGGATTTTAATCCATAAACTTTTTTGTATTATTTTTTAACAGAAAATATTACTTCATTTCATCTCTTTAGTATTTAGAGATCTTCGAGCAATAGAAAAGCATAATAGGGCGGATATGATGGAACAGGGGGAGATGAGTTGAAGTTGTGTGGGTTTGTTTTGTGGTGTGGAGTTTTTTCCTTTTTAAGTCTTCCATGACACTATGGGCAATTATTGTTTACTTAGCTCTGAATTTTTTAATTTGCAAATAGACACTATTAGTATGTGCTAAAAGGCTTAAGTGTTTTATTTTTGCTTCTTATAGCTGTTTTTGATAGCGTATTGGTTTTGATAATGAGTTGGGTTCATTTGAGAGCATCAAAGAAATTTATTTTAAATCTGCATGTCCAGTAGATCTGATTCCAAATGCTGGGATTTGAATGCATTTGAAACACTGAATGCATTCAAAGCATTTCCAAATTCCTTGAATGCTGGGATTCCAAAACCTAAAGAAAAAGAGCTGAACCAGATTGTTTTGATAAAAAGGTAGTAGCATTGCTTTTTTAGGGCAAAGATGTAGACGCATATGTTCTTAATAACCAAATTCTGAAGGTGGTCCAGCTGCTGCCTGGGACAGCTGAAAATCCTTCTATCTGTAAGAAGAAGGATTCTGCATCCAGTAACTGGCTAGGTCATTTTTCCCGTGTTGGGTTTTTCTAAAGTTAGAAGTGAGCAATCTTATTTTGCAGTTATATTCCTCCAAGAAGAGGTAGCAGCTGAAAGCAAGAAAGACTTTCTCAAGTAGAAGAAAGGAATTTATAATATAGGACTTAGGTATTCTTCTGTAAGACAATTAAAGAGAGACAGTTTGAAACTCTATGCCAGGGAAATGTCTGTAGTGTGTCTCAGCTATTTTCATTGACAATCAGTGCATGCTTATCTGTTGCACTTTGAAAAATGCAGATCTGTGGTAGTCCTTCCTCACAGCTGGAGAAAGAGCCTAACTTAGCTGTATTACCTGACTATCGCAATTCTGTGTTCATGTGGCTGTAGTTACTCTAATTTAGGTCATCCTTGTGGTTATAGCTGGTTTGGGTTGCTGTGCTTCAGTTATTTAATTGCAGCAGGTTCATTTGCTTCTGTAACAAATAGCCAGACTTGATCAGTGATCTTAGTAAGCGTTAGCTAACTTTCATCAACTGCTCAGGATCAGGCAGTTGGTAACAGACAATATGTTGCAGCGAAATATTTATTTTTCATTGTTGCATTGAGTAAGGGTTCAGAGAATAAGAGTTTTAACAAAACAAAACAAAAAAATCAGCAAACCTTAATTTTCCAGAACAGGCTTGATCTGGATAGTTCAGTTCGAACATTGCAATTCCAAAACTTTGAGGAGGCTGGAGAGAGAGCATTATTTCAGGTAATGGTACATGCAGCATGCTGGGTTTTTTCCTCTTGTCACCTCTAATTTAAATAGAAAATACTTTTCAGATTTTGGGTTTGATATCATATTTGTCATTGAGTTTATATGAAAACAATAAGAACAGCACTTAGGTTTTTCTGGACTGTACTCTGCTGATCAGTGGAGTTACAAGTGGTTTACGTAAAATGTCAGCAAATCCCTGTCGATCAAAATATGGATAACATCTAACTGCTTCTGAAAACCAAATTGCAGAAGTGTGCGACACTGTTCAGGCCAGTTCATTGCCCCTGTAAAAACCCTCTTTTCATTTCTGGGTGCTTTATTGGCAAAACGGATGCTCCATATTGATTTGCAAACATGCTGGATAGAATTTTTTATGGCTTTTGCCAATGAAGGCATTCTGTGCTGGATATCGTTCTTAGGTACACATATCTCAGTCCCACCCACTGAGGGGAAGAGGCAAGGTTCTTGGTTGTGCTTTAATTCCTATCCTTAGAAAGTGTTGTGGTTTAAGCCTCACCCAGGCTAATAACTCACGAAGTTTTAGTCACTCACTCACTCCCCTCTTTCTTCTCCCAGTCCCGGGGGGATGGGGAGGAGAATCAAAAGAATTAAACTCGCACAGGTTGAGATAAGAACAGTTTAGTAACTAAAGTATAACACAAACCACTGCTGCTACCACCAGTAATAATACAAGAGAAATACAAGGAAAGAGAATACAACTGCTCACCAAGCCCGACCCAGCCAGTGCACCCCCCCAGCAGCGAACCCCCCAATACCAAAAAACCTGACCATGCCGTGTACCCCCAGTCCACCACCACACCCTTCCAGGTCTCTGCTCTCCATCTTCACATCCTGGACATGACGTGCTGTGGTATGGAATAACCTCTTTGGTCTGTTCGGGTCAGGTGTCCTGCCTCTGCTTCCTCCCGGCTCCCCCTCCTTCCTGGCATAGCATGAGACTTAGAAAGTCCTTGGCCAGACAGAACATTAATAAGCAGTAACTGAAAACACTGGTGTTATCAGTGCTGTTCCCAGGCCCAAAATCAAAAACACAGTGCTGCACCAGCTACCAAGAAGGAGAAAAATGACTGCTGCTGCTGAACCCATGACAGAAAGAAAATTAAATTGAGGAATAATGTTGAGGTTTCAAGCATCTCTTACATGGTGATTACCTCTTATGATAGATAATCACCATGTAAAGAGAAAAGGAGCAGAAGATACAACATTTGCCAGATGCGCTTTTTTGAGAATTATACACTTAAATCACATCCCTGATGCTTTAGATCTTTCTCTCTGAGAGACAAGTATGAAAATTGAAGACTGTTCAAAATGTCAGTTAGTGCCTTTCCCGAAGAGCTGCGTGTTTGTTAGAATGAGTATGGAATGAGTCCTTGAGGCCTCGTATTTTCTTCCTTTTTCTTCTGTCTTTCTAGCAGTTTGGTCAACAGTTCATTGCCTTTTTCCTCATATTATGATGAACCAGGACTGGGAATTCCAATTTTCCTGCTTGCCATTTTTGTTCAATATTTCTGCTATATTTAAAAAAGAAAAGACAATACAGTTTAAAAGACACTGTAATCTTTTTAGTCATCCAAAACTTTTTTCTTTCCCTGCTTAAGTTGCCCTTTCCAAACAGATCTTTGATTCAGGTTTAAAGCAGGCAATGCCACATGCCAAATAAATTAGTTCATTATTGTCTTTCAAGTAAATGAAAAGTAATTGGATTAATGTAATAGTTTAATGTTACTAAGGTAGTTATTATAAAGCTGAAGTCTATTACTGGCCTTAGGTTAATAAGAATAGAGACACTCAGGTTTGAGATGATAGAAACAGTAAAGACCTTGCTGAGTGTTAGAGGCATATTCAGAAAAGAAACAGCTGAGTTTTGAGAGGAGGAAATAAATAACTGGATAACTTAGGCAGCTTGGTTTAATGCTTATTTTACTTATCACTCAACTTCTTCATATTTAGGTTGCTTCTTTGGGACTGTGATGATCGGAGCTACAGCTACTACATTGAGGTTTCAACAAATCAGCAGCAGTGGACTATGGTGGCCGATCGCACAAAAATTTCCTGCAAGTAAGTTTAATTTTTTCCACTTACTTGCACAAAGCCAGAACTGAAAGTTGTTACTGGGTTTGGATTGCTGGGTTTTTTTATTTATCCTTTTGTTCAGTACTTACATAGGTGACTTATTGACTGTGAAAACTATGATCATTAGGATGACCTCTAGATTGTGAACTTTAGAGCCTTGAATAGAACTTTTAAGAGGTAACAGCTTCTACTGTGGTTGAGTATCGAGGCTTTCAGATCAAAATCAAGTTCTGAAGATCCACATCAGTACTGGATCTTCAAACAATTGGTTTGATTGTTCATTCTCAGAAGCAGTCTGCCTCCCATATCCTTGGTTTTGTGATCACTGGAAGTTAAGCCATGTTTCTCTGAAGTTCACATGTTTATTGTGACCTTGGTGTCAAATCACCCTGCCTTGAGAGACCTGGTAGGAGAGGAAATAGAGTATGCTTGGTAAAAGATTTTCTTGTTCAAATGCCCTTCTCCCTTATCAAAGCACATAAATGTATTGTAGGATATTTGAAGGGATAGGGAGAGTGAGGGTAGGGACCAAATCATAACAGATTAAACGGTTACCTAAGCTTGACCTTGTCTCTGTTCAAAAGCAAAGTACCTGACTTGCATGCACTGACCACTCTATTTTTGAACAGAACCCTTCCTTAGAAAAAATGCTTCTTAAAAAGCAAGTAAAGTGAAAAATCGTTTCATTTCCATTTGAATACTTAAATCAGAAGAAATAATGAGTGAATACTCTTCACATTTATTCTTTCTATTGGCTTTTCTGCAATTATTTGGTGTGCTGATAAAACCTATTCTTGTAGTATGGAAGAATAATTCAGTGTTGATAGTTGTCTTCAACCATTTGATAGTTTAAATTACAAGTAAAGAATTACCCAGATACTTAAATCCCATTCTCATGGGACTGAAAAGATAGTCTGCAAATTTATACATCACATATCCCGAAGACAGGTATGCTCAGAAGTCAGTGAATGTTGATAGGATGTGGTCTCCTGGCTGATCCCCAGGGAAGTCAGACTTATAAAAATCTTATTTCCCTCTTTTTCCTTGAGTCAGTTTTCCATAACATATGCTTTCCTTCCTGGGACAAAACTGAAGTCATCAGCTCATTTGGGGACATCCCTACCCATCCTGTATTTGTGCTAACTGAAAAAAAAACCATTGATTTCACAAATTCAGAGACATAGCTCAGTTTGTCACGTAGAGCAAGAGAGTTATTCAGTCCTTTCTAGTTACACTGCTGGTACTCATTTTTCTAAAGCTGATATTCCATCTCTTAAGAAATAATACAATTCAAAGAGGGGTTACAATGCTGTCTAGACAAGTTGGTGAAGAAGCTGACATGTCCTTTCACTGTCTATAAAGGGCAGGGTATTGATGAGCAGAAAACCTGGGTTCTGCCTGCAGTTCTGGAGAAAGAGTAAAGGAGATTTAATCATTCTCAGAGGCAACTCAGCGTAGTAGATGTATTTCATCTTTTTGTCTGCCTACAGCAGTGGGAGCACTGAAAGGCTGAAGCCACAAAAGAGAGAGACTCAGAATCAGAATCTTTTTGCACATTTTCCTTGTACATTTTGATACTAATAGCCTGTAGCAGTCAAAAGGAGCACTTGCTTACGCATGTACAGTGCAGGCGGAATTGCTGATTATCTTCCCAGTTCAAATATCCACTCACCATGTTCAGACCACATTTTTTTAAAGAAAAGCCTTGGAAAAGTATAGGTGCATCCCTGAAATAAAGATAGATACCTTCTCATAGTATACTTCAGTATTTTGGTTCAAAACAGGTACTCTGGAAGTTCTCTAAGCTGTGGCTTCAAGAACTATTTTCATGTGTATCAGAGAATTGTATTTTGCCTGATTTCTGGCTCTGACAGACATGCATCCAGCTGGCAGAAAGCCAGTCATTTGTCTTGAAGTCTACATATTTACAGTGTCCCAGTGCTGTCTGTAACTGCCTGCTCTAAACAAACACAGAGACCTGGTCCTGAAGCTTACAATTGCAAAAGCTCAGTGGACTCCAGAACAATTCAATTTAATAAGGACTAGAAAAATTTAAAGAAAAAGCAGCAATTTGTGAGAAGTCTTACTCCTCTTTGAAAGTTTTCTGTCCTCTGCAGTTACATTTAAATACTGTCCCATCTGTAACTGAGATAAGTAAAAAAATTTGTGCCGTACCGACCTATCCCCCCTCCCGATTTTCAAGTGATTTCTTTGCATTCAACAGCACTTTTTCATGTTCAATTTAAATCTCTTGCCCTTTGTGATCAGCAGATTGGATGGGGTATTTTTTCAGTCAGACCACCACAAAAAAAGAAAATGTTTTAAATATGTTTAATTTGCAGAAGTGCTGAAATGACTTCAGCCCCAAAATTTCTTGAATTGTAATGGCAGATAGATAACTCTAAATAATAAATAAATAAGTATATGTATCATATAAAAATATATACAATAATATTTAAATGTTAATTATGTAAAGTAGATATATATAAACTACTGTATAACTTCCAAATGTTAGGACTGGTCCGTAAAGTAACAGAGGATCATAATTGCATACCGTCAGAGCTGGACCACTGTTATTTTACGAAAAATACAGAAATGTTGGACCTAAAAAGCCATGCTATTAGTGCTCAAAGCCAGTAGAATGTAGAACGGAGGAGACATCATCATTCAGTGACTCACACACAAAGTGTGAAGACCCTCATTTAAAATTGTTGGGCAAGGTTTCAATATGGTGATGGAGACAACTTAAGAGAAGAAAATTGAACCAGTCACTGGTAGGAATATGTGAAGAGCTGACTTTTTTTATTTAGTTTCTATAATTTTATAAAAATCCCAGCTCAAAGCAAACTAAAAATGTAGGGGTTTGCCACGAAAACAAGTTATTTTTATTTTATCTAATTTTAACATCAACAACAAGCAGAGGAGTTGAAGAGCTGGATTTTAACCAAAATTAAAAGATGCTGTAGTAAGGCAGAGGCAGTGCAGTTTGTCTAATTTGCTGTCATAGTATAATGGTAAAGATACTACCGCCGAATGCTGGGTTCCTGTCTCTGTCCTTCCTCTTACCATGATTACAATGGTATTTTATGCAGACAGCTTCAGCAGAGAGAAATCTGCAAATGAATGCCTTTTAGTCAAGTCATTCAGGCACTCCCCAAAGAAAAGAATCAAACTCATGCACTGTGTCTGTATTTGACTCACTATTAGGTTAAGGCAAACAGTTAAAGCTGTGTTCATCAATTTGCCTTAACCAGACTATAGCATAATGGGGTGGAAGCTGCACTAACCTTTGTTTTCTGTGTACTAAGGAATATTGCAGCCCTCTCTCACCTGGAAGAAACAAACCAGATACTTCGCTAATACGGTTGAAGTTTGCAACTATTTTTTCTCTTGGCCAAATTCTGATTTTTTTGATGAATACTTGGACATTGAAGCCTAAAAGGGTCTAATTCTACAGAGGTATAAAAATTGTCTTAGGTTTGTGTGTCTTTGTTTAAAGAAAATGAGAAGAACACATGTCCTTGCGTGGGACTATGATTGCTGGTTTCATTACCATCAAGTAGCTCTCAGCGGTAGTCAGTTAAGAATCATGATACTTACATTTGTGTCAGTTTAACTCTTTCCAAAACATATACTCCGAATTATGTCTGTTTCTCTTATGAATTTTCAAGATGTGAGTACAGTCTAAGTAGTTGATAAGGTGTTGAAATAGCAGTTTCACCATTTCGGGTATTAGTTCTGTGTTTAATATGCTGCAATAGACTCCAGAAAAATAACTCACTTGCTTTTCTGTGTTTAATATGCTGCAGTAGCAAATGAAAGTGGATTGAGTTTAAATACAGAGAATTTCACTGGGGCCCACATTTGTAAAGGTAGAATACTTGCAATGAGAAAATTTACTTTACCAGTAATATTCTCTGTTCACTTTCCTGTCTTCAAAGACATGTGGGTAAGAGTTGTTTCCTTTGCTGTTTGCTGCCTGGCTTTCTGTCTACCCAGTCTTTCAGTGGAGTTACAGTCCTCCGTGAAAGTCATTTGTGTGCTGTCTCACAAGTGTCCTGTGAGGTCTCCAAATCATTTTGCTGAATCCCTGTCACAAGGGGTAGGATGGACCGTAAAGGTAGCAAACACGAACCTCAACAGACACCTTTAATGATCAGTAAATGGCAAACAAAATGATGAGAAAGAAATTAAATTATGTTTGAATATTGTATATTGGTTTTGACAATCGACTGAAGCATGTACTTCCCCTTTAAACTATCAGTATGCTGCTTTGGGTTGTTTTAATGGTATTTTCAATGTAGTATTTTGTGTAAATTAATAATTCAGTGCTCAAAGACAGGAGCTGACAGGCTACTCCTAACCTCCTCTTCTCCCAGTTTTAAAAGGCTGAAAACAGAAACTGGATGTCTGTTATCTTCACAGGGGAAGTTTGCATACCTTCCCTAAGTGAGAGCCAATTAATGCATGCTGGTTGTGTAATTGTCAATTTTCAAATGCTCTACAGAAGCTATTTTTTTTTCTTTCCACAGTAAGCTCTTTTTCTCTACACAGTATGACAGTAATGAAAAACAGTCATGTTCCCTTCTATTTTTTAAAACGTTTATGATAAGTGGGCTCAAGCATGTTAGCGTTAAACAGTAGAGGCCTGAACTTGTTACAGGAATTTGCTGACATAGAGTGTGAAAGTCAGATGAAAAACAGAAGATACAAAAGGCCAAGGGAATTAGACCTCAAAGTTAATATTAATAACACTTTTGATAAAATAAGCCACGTAAAGACAAATACAAAACTGGCTATCACAACAGTTATCAACTTAGTATCATTCTTTAAAGTTCTCTTGTGTACTTACTGTGAAATGGATCTAAGTCATTGGCAGCAGACACAGCATGTTCAATTCCAGCAGTGAAAAAGGATTTAATACTCTGGTAGACTTTGGGAGAAAATGTATGTTGTTTATTGGTGGGCAGTTTTACAGGGGTTGGTATGAACTTTATAGAACAGTTTTGCGAAGGGCATGATTTAATTTTCAGAAGTTTTATAGCATATTACATTGTGTCTTCTTTTTCTTCCACTGATGGACTCACTGTTTGTTAGTCAGAGTATTCTGCTGACATGATAAATGTTTACAAACTTCCAAACTGAATTTCATGTTTCCACTGCTTATTACCTTTTTGTCATTTCCAAATCCTAAATTCTCAGCTCAGTTCCCCTCAAGTTTTTTTCTATAGTTTTTGTAGGACTGTAATTAGTACTTTCACATGAAACGTCGTGCGGGGTGTGGATGTCTTCTGATTTTTCAAGAACAAATTTCAACTTTGAGGTTTACTGCTCTTGTCCACAGTTTCGTATTTCGATCCTATGATGAACTATGTGCATTTCCAGTTTTAAAGTACTGCTATATTTGCTTTGATAATAAGTCAAGGAATGCCTAAAGAGATCTAGGTCATGCATCTCAAAAGTTCTAGATCACTTTTCAGATGTACAGAAAAGTGTTTCCCATGTTGTACAAGGATTTCAAGTGAGAAAATACTTCTGCTTTAGATCATGCTACTGTAGGCAAACTCAATTTGGAAATTTTTCTTATGCATATCCTTTTGTGAGAACAGGCTAATACCTATCATAATGTGATTATTTCTTTCTTATAGAGATAATATTTGAAGTGTGAATTCCTGTCCTTGTAACTGCACATGGCACACTTCATCCTGTTTTACATGAAGTTAATTTCACAGCAAAACTTTTCTTGTACCTCTTCTGTCAAACAGTGTATTTCAACCATAGTTCATCCTGTTTTACATCAAGCGAATTTCACAGCAACTCTGTGAAATCCAAATGCCTTCTCCAGAGTTGCTGAACTCACTGTATCCACAGTGGTACAACACAAAGATGAAACATGTACGAGCAAGATGTCTGGGAAATTACTACATTGTTAAGCTCAATTTCAGGTCTCGCTTCGCAAAAACAAGCTGAGGGTTTTCATTAATCTGCTCATTATGCTGCTAGTAATGCTTACTGGAGTAAGTCAGACAGATATAAAGGGTCATTTTGTGTGATTATTGAGCTTAAAAGCCCTGAACGATAGAGGCATTGAAGTGCATGTTTTTCCTTGTGTTTATATGCTCCTATTTTGAAAGATTCTAATAATGCAAAGAAGAAAGGGGCTTCAGCTTCACAGGCCTGCCTTATTAAGCACGAAGAATTAAGATTTCACAGGGAGAAACCAGATTTGTATTCCATTTCAAAGTGTTAGGTGCCTCTCAGAAGTGTGGAAACTCTGCATCTAGCATTTCATTTGGTAGCTTTTATTTTAGCTGAGTCTAAATTGATTGAACAGAGATCTAGCTTCTTTTAAGTTATGTTTCTTAATCGTAATTCAGGATAACAAGAAAGTTTTCAAGCTATTAATTTGTCTCTCCCCCCCCCCCCCCCCCCGCTTCTACCTTCAGTTCCTTGTGGTTGCTTTTCAGCCACAAATATGCATGGATCTTTTGAATGAGCCTTAAAGAGAGTAGCAAGGACTTGCAAAGTGCAGTGTCTTAGGCTCCCTTGAATGTTTTGCCATACATTTATTTCCTTTCAGGTCCGTGTGTGCCATATTCACTGAAGTTTTGCTTTGCTTTGTTTTGCTTTGCTCTTTTTGTCGTAGGGCTGAGATGTTCTCAGCCCTTCTTCATGCATGTTACGGTAAGGAGAGTGTACAGAACATCAAAGTAATTTATATCAGTTTGGATGTTAGCTCAGTTCTGCCATAGAGAAAATAAGCAATACAAAATAATACCCATATTATCAGTACCTGTTTCTTCTAGGTATTGGATTTCTCTCACATGCTATTGTAAACTTAAACATCTCTTCGGATGCCAGTGAAAAATGTCAAGCTAATGATATAATTAATGTATGTATTATTACTTGATAATGTATCATCTAGAAAAAATACTTTCATATATTTTTTCAAACCAGTGGTAATTAAGTATGTGAAAAATATCTGCTGCAGACTTCTACTTAAAAATCAAAGCAAACATTTCTTTCATGAATTATTATTCATTATTGTAATTTTTTTTATTATTACATGACAGTTTCAGTAGATGTTACTTTCCAATCATAGAATCATAGATTAGATAGGGTTGGAAAGAACCTAAAGATCATCAAGTTCCATTCCTTGTGCCATGGGCAGGGACACCTCACACTAAACCATGCCACCACTCTGTCCAACCCGGCCTTGAACACCGCCAGGGATGGAGCATTCACATCTTCCTTGAGCAACCCATTCCATTGCTTCATGTGTTGCATTCATTGCTTCAATTGCATTCGTTGCTTCAACCCATTCCAGTGCCTCACCACCCCCACAGTAAAGAATTTCTTCCTCATATCCAATCTAAACTTCCCCTGTTTAAGTTTGAACCCATTACCCCTTGTCCTATCACTACAGTCCCTAATGAAGAGTCCCTCCCCAGCGTTCTTATAGGCCCCCCTTCAGATACTGGAAGGCTGCACTGAGGTCTCCACACAGCCTTCTTTTCTCCAGGCTGAACAGCCCCAACTTTCTCAGCCTATCTTCATACGGGAGGTGCTCCAGTCCCCTCATCATCCTCGTGGCCCTCCTTTGGACTTGTTCCAACAGTTCCATGTCCTTTTTATGTTGAGGACACCAGAACTGCACACAGTACTCCAAGTGAGGTCTCACAAGAGCAGAGCAGAGGGGCAGGATCACCTCCCTCGACCTGCTGGTCACGCTCCTTTTGATGCAGCCCAGGATACAGTTGGCTTTCTGAGCTGCAGTTGCACACTACAGTCGGCTCATATTCAGTTTCTCACTGACCAACACCCCCAAGTCCTTCTCCACAGGGCTGCTCTGAATCTGTTCTCTGCCCAACCTGGAGCTGTGCCTGGGATTGCTCCGACCCAGGTGTAGGACCTTGCACTTGGCATGGTTAAACTTCATCAGGTTGGCATCAGCCCACCTCACAAGCGTGTCAAGGTCCCTCTGGATGTCATTCCATCCCTCCAGCCTATCAACCGAACCACACAGCTTGGTGTCATCGGCAAACTTGCTGAGAGTGCACTCAATCCCACTGTCCTTGTCACTGACAAAGATTTTGAAGAAGACCGGTCCCAACACCGATCCTTGAGTGACACCACTCATTGCTGGTCTCCAGCTGGACACTGAGCCATTGAGCACAACTCTGTGTTCCAGCCAGTTCTTTGTCCACTGAGTGGTCCACCTATCAAATTGATGTCTCTCCAACTCAGAGACAAGGATGTCATGTGGGACAGCATCGAATTCTTTGCCCAAGTCCAGGTAGATGACATCAACTGCTCTACCCCTGTCCATCAGTTCCATAGCCCTATCACAGAAGGCCACCAGATTGGTCAGGCAGGATTTCCCCTTAGTGAAGCCATGCTGGCTGTCACCAACCACCTTGTTGTTTTTCATGTGCCTTAGCATGCCTTCCAGGAGAATCTGCTGCAAGATTTTGGCAGGCTCGGAGGTGAGACTGACTGGTCTGTAGTTCCCTGGCTCATCCATTTTCCCCTTCTTGCAAATGGGGTTATATTACCCTTTTTCCAGTCGTTGGGAACTTCACCTGAATAGTGAATGGCTTTGCCTTTTTGACTCTTGTCAGATGAATTTCTAAAACTTCTGTGGTAAAACAGAAAAATTTCAAGTTGTACTTCTTAGAAGAGATTACATTGATTAAAATTTAAATATAAGCTAGTTCTCACTTTTTATGGATAACCACTGCTTCTACTGTAAGTGCTAGGCACAGGCAGGGGTTTTGGTCAATGTATTTTTATTCTTCTTTGAAGAGTTAAAAGATTACTGCAGGAGGAAGTGGCTTCCTTAATTGTTTCATCAATCCCCAAGTATGCCTGATATTCAGACATTTATTATTTGTGTGTTCATTCATTCTTTTTCTGATTGTCTTACTTCCTGGGTCAAGAGTCATAAAGCATCTTTGGTTTTACCAGGAGGGGATTTTTTTTCCCCCATATTGTGAAAGTATATGGAATATGGTTTGTCTGGTTCCTGGCTGCTGCAATCATTCTTGCATATTCTGCGCTAGCGTTCTTTATCTATGTTTTCATCTCTGCAACTGCTTATAGCAACTGAATCTGAGCAAGACCAGCTGCTGCCAGAATCAGCTATTTTTTACTACCTTGTAAGTTGTGTAAATCACCATGATGATGTGCCATGGTGCTTTCATCCCAAGCTGTTGCTGTCATTTATCTGTTTGAGACGTGGCCTCCCTGTAGATTTCTTATTCCCTGTTTTGATGCCTGTGACTTATAAGAACATACTAATCCAGCATGCAGTTACAGTTGTTTTGTCAAATTTGCATTCATTTACCTCATTTAGTTTAGAAGTTATCAGTGCAAAGTCATGGGTTGAATGATCAGAGGTGTCCTTTGCAATATTTACATGCATATAGTGCTCAGAATTGCCTTCCTCTCTGACACAGAGATTTTTCTCACTCCCTGTCCGCTAAGCAATGGACTAAAGGCCTTCTTGCACACATATTTGAGATTTTGTTTGAGTACCCAGTTTCTAGAGCTTTTCAATAAGACTTTTTATTGTCGTTTCTCTTCTCTTTCTTAAAGTCAATATGAATTTACTTTAAACTATTTTGCCAGTTAATTTACATGCACTTTAATGCTTTAGGCCAAATCTGTCATTCTGAGACATCAACCATTTCGTTGGCTTTTTGTTGCATGTTTCGCACATGTATGGAGTAGATTCAGGTAAACTTCAATGTCCAGTGACTTTCTCAGTCTTTGTTTTTTATTCAGTATGTCAGAAATTGTCAGACCTGTTTTTTGCATTTTCTTATTTTTGAGATCAGTCATAAATCTTTACCCTCTCCTTTTTGTACCCATTCTTTTTGACTTAATCTGTCATCTCTGCTAGGCTAAAAAAAAATAAATGAAAGTAGATGAGATAAACAGTGGGTGGGTTAGTGAACGGTGAAACCTTTTGCCCTTTGAAGAGTTTAAGGGTGCTGAAAAGAATCTGAAAAGGTGATAATTAATTATAAGAAATTCTTGCTGAGATTGTAGAATGTAAGATTTTGAGACCCCGAGATAACTGAGCAGGCCGTTTCTGCAGCAGCATCTTGGGTCTGTAAGTCTTCCTTGTAGTGTAGAGGTACAAGAAATGCATGTATGCCTTGAGAGTTATAGCATGACTGCATTTCTGTATTTTGCTGGATGGTACTATGGCCACTTTTTAATATTAAAGATGATTAGTAAGTTGGGGATTTACACATTGCAAGTTTTATTAGTATATAATTCTACTTTGGAGATGCAGGCTAAAGGTAAAGGTGATAGGAAATAACCACTGTGTCTTTTAAACCTGATAGATAATGCCTTGATAGAATTAAATTTTGCTTTATGAGTAAACATTGATTTTGTCTTGTAAAATAAACAGTAGTCAGAATCTTGGCTGTTTCTCTGTCTTACAGCAAACACCATTGTTTGCAGTGCTCAGCCTCACTTAAATATGCAACTTGTTCTGGCTTCTGTTGTTTGCCATAGAGAAGCTCTTAGATAATGTAAGAAAACTTGCCTTCAATAGGTTCATTCCTCTCTTAACTTTATTCTGTTCTCCATCTTTACCTCAATGTATCTTGTCCCTCTGAGGTATTTGTATATTCTGTTGTCTTCTTTCTGTGATTGATTGCTCATACAGGCTAAGAATACTTAAATATTCCCTCCCATAAACATTTGTGTCCTATTTAGACCTACAACATTAAATAATCCTGGAAAAGCCTGTCATCTTAACAGGTCTTCACTATTTCCAACTGTAACATAAAACCTAATTTTCTTACTAGGAGAAGAATGCTACTCTCTTGCATCCTGTTAAGCAAAGACTTTTTTTCCATTCAGCATAGGAACCAATTTGCAGCTTTTGGTTAAGGACTCAACGGTGAGGATCACTGCTTTTATATTATGGAAAGGTTCTTTGGCAATATGTTGGATTACCCCCACAGAGTCATAATATTCTCTCTCTTGAAAATATCTGTGCATACATGCACATACTCACATGTGTACAGGCACCCACACACATGCACATTCTCAGCATGTTTATAAGTAAATGTTGCTACAGAACAGGTTATCCAAATTCTAGATGTCCCATGGGAAACTGGCCCGTTTATCTGCCTGAGATAAGAAAGGAATGCCAGATACTTGAACTGTTGTTTTGCAGTTATGTTTGTTTGCTTTGAAATTCATTGCTGCATAAGATTATCTAATAACCCAGTGAAAAACAGATGCCCAAATGTACATGAACTAGATGGGAAGTTACTATTCTCTCTTTAGTCCTTTCCTACAGGCAAAGCCATTAAATACAGCGACTGTTGACATCTTCTTGCATAGTCAAGAGATCAATCAGATGTTAATGCATCAAATCTTGAGATTTTGCCTAGCTACATTTTTGGTGTTCAGCATCGAGTTCCATTAAAACTCCGAAAAGAACACATTTGCTTGTTCTGGCCAAAGCAGATACAGTCTTCAGTGTTACAAATATCCTGCATTGAGATAGATGCAGTTTTAAGCCATTAATTTACTCACAGTAATGTTTTCACCAGGACAGATTATATCCCATGCATCACAAAATGGAAGAATTATTATATCTTTAGGTTTGGGGATTTCTGCACTATGTGGTTATGTGGTGTATTTTTTTAGAATAGTGCTCTTGTCGGTTTGTTTCATGTAGTTGAAGGGATGGTGCTTCCATTCTGCTCTTTGCTTTTTTGTCACACTGAGTTCCTACAATAAGAATTTTTTTTCTCAATACCAGTACTGAACATCATATTGCCTAATTTCATTCCATTACTTTTCTTGTATGCTGTATCTTGTAAACCAATTTTTCTGTCTTAATGTCTTTCATACATTTCAGCTACATGTCTAAAAAGTCATTCTGCCTTTTTCCTGGTACATTGGTTGCTATTTAGACAAGTTATGCCTGACTTTATTTTGTGCTTTTTCGTCATGAGTCCAGTTTCCTCTGTTTTTAAGACATTATTTGTGAATTTTAGCCAGCATATTGTCTACAAATATTGAAGATAGTTACAAATTAAATGCTAAAATTTAGTTTACCAGGAGCTATTATGAGGGGAGCTACATCTTTTCTGTTCTATAACACTGTAACAAAAACAAAGTTGTATTTGTTATTTTTGTCTTAGCTCACTTTAGTCTTATGTCTAAAATTACTGCTGTCATGGATGCAGGTTCAGGTTTTTTTCTGGGCGAATTTCAATCTGAGGTCACAAGGCCTTTTTTTGTGACCTTTGAGGTTAATAGATAATTCAGCGTGGTAGCAGAAAGGGTAACAGTTTTCCTCCCTTCCATTAGCAAACCTCTGTATGCTTGTATTGCTGTTATGAGAAGGCACTTGCTGATTTACTTTTTTCACTGTTTTATTCTTCTTAGAGGCTGTGGTTCAATTTACTGCATTCCTTGGAGGTTTGACATGTCAATTAGATGTTATCGACAGTAATAAAGGGCAGTTGCTGTAAATGTGAAGCTTTTACGAGTGGGCCATGAAATCACACCCAAGGGAATGTAAGAGAAAAGTGTGATAAATACAGTGTTAGACTACACGCTACACAGGAACTGATTAATAGGGCGCATGATTCTGTCTCATATCTCTAAAAATATTGTTTATATATTTGCTGTTAACTACTCTCTTTGTAGGAAAAGTTATATAACAAAATCGCTTACAATCTGTTGTAGGATTGGGGGGGGGGAAGTTTTCAAAGTTAAAAGCATCCTACTAAGTTGTATTGCTGGGTATGTCAGTGCATTGGATGGATTTTCCTATCTTTGCTATCTCTGCTGACATCAGGAGCAATAACTATTGGTAATGAGTAAGCATAACAAAAGCAGTTCAACCTCTAGGATTGTGCAGGTTTGTCTTCTGCGTGTTTTCTGTGGTATACACAAAAGCGTGTAACATGAACTCAGAGGTCAAATTACTTAAGTTCACAGCCTTCATCTGCCACCACTGCTGTCCCCAAAGGATGTATGTGGAGATACTACATGTACAGTTCTTGCCGCAGCATAGAAATTTGGCTTATGGCGTTAGCAAGCAAACTGCTAATAATTTCATTTTGTGTAAGATATTTAAATATAAGCTATATTTCTGGAAGCATAAAAGCCCACCTCTTGAACTTGAAAAAGTGTGTGAGCAAGCTGAATTATATGAGCTTATGCAGTATGAAAATGCTTCTCATTGCCTACATTAGGATATGGATGTATTTGAAAATTGGTTACTACATTTAGTTATAAAAATAATTACTGCATTGAGTTTTACCATTACTTAATTCGACTATTTTTTAATATTTTCTTTATGTAGTATTTTCTCTAAAGCGGCAAAAGTGTCAGTACTGAAGCTATGAAGCAGGGGTTACTAAAAGTTGTCTTTTACACTATAAGCTTCATAAAGATGTCAGAAAGTCAGTATAGACTTCATTAAATCTTCTTTATGTCAGAGTTTTTATTCTGATAGGTCTGCTTTATCAAGCCCACATTTGGATTCTACAATAAATCATATGCAATAAAATATTCATAGCAGTTTAGTAAACGTTCTTCCAGAGGACAGGTATTTTGTTTAAATTGGGAGGGGCCAATCATAGGGCAGAAATAACTAATTTTGTTCATCCGCTTTCAGAATTATGTGTTCCCTAAGGGAACTGGTTTTAGGATAGACACTTGAGGGGAGTTTTCCCAGAAGGTGGGAATGCAGATTTTTACTTGTCAATATATAAAGCTGTTATGTAACAAATGTTGTGCCAGGTGATTTTTAGTGTTATTTGTTCTCACATTTATTCTAGATTCTCAGCATATTTCTCTTAACAATTTTTTATTACCTCTGCCATTAGTACTTCAAGTCCTTTTTGGCTTGGTTTTTTTTTCCTAACGAGACTGGATAAAATATATCGCTATCTCATTAATGGACTCTTGCATAAATATAACCAAGATGCATAAATATAACCACAAATTTTACCTCTGTCTCTGAGAGCTGCAAAGAAAAAGCTGTTACTTCTACTTTGCACCTTTCTTGCTTCTTGGGAAGTGCCACATTTGATGGACCACCTTTTTAGAGAGTGCTGTTATGGTGATAGCAAAATTGATGGAAACTCAGTCTTAGGTCTCACATTCGAGTTGAGTAGACTAGGGGTAGGAGAGCATTTAATTTTACTTAATATAGAACCCAAAATATAGATTGATTCTCTGTAATATTTTTCTCCTTATGCTTTATTTTCCCCTCTGGCTTGGGATGGAAAGGCAGTGGAGGCTGAGCCAGCTACCAGGTTTGACTTCTGTGCTTTATGGGTCTGACTGAATTAATTGTTAAATTACAGCTTTAATAGGAGAGGGAGTACTGCTTCACTTCATTGTTTAGTACTGTTATAGTGGAAAACGTTTTTTATACGCAATTTGTAAGGTAGCTGTAGACCTTTTTGGTATTTTTCAAAGAAAAATGCCTGTATAACAATAAATGTTATAGCATTTTTAGTGCACGTTTCTGTGCCATAAACCAAGGGGTGTACCATCATGCACATCATGCAGAACATACTGTGGTACTTCTTAAGTCTCTGTTGGCTTATATATCTGTGCATGCAATTTTTTGTTTGTCAGCATCACTTGCTAGTTACTTGCTCCCTTGTTTACATCAGTACAGTGGTAGACTGATGCATGGAAACACAACACAATTCTTCTTTTCCTGTCATCTGCTTTTACAAGCATCTCCTCACTATTCCATCATAACCATAGAATCATAGAATAGTTAGGGTTGGAAAGGACCTTAAGATCATCTAGTTCCAACCCCCCTGCCATGGGCAGGGACACCTCCCACTAAACCATGTCACCCAAGGCTCTGTCCAAACTGGCCTTGAATACCGCCAGCGATGGAGCATTCACAACTTCCCTGGGCAACCCATTCCAGTGCCTCACCACCCCCACAGTAAAGAACCTCCTCCTCATATCCAATCTAAACTTCCCCTGTTTAAGTTTGAACCCATTATCCCTTGTCCTATCACTGCAGTCCCTAATGAAGAGTCCCTCCCCAGCATCACTGTAGCCCCCCTTCAGATACTGGAAGGCTGCACTGAGGTCTCCACACAGCCTTCTCTTCTCCAGGCTGAACAGCCCCAGCTTTCTCAGCCTATCTTCATACGGGAGGTGCTCCAGTCCCCTCATCATCCTCGTGGCCCTCCTTTGGACTTGTTCCAACAGTTCCATGTCCTTTTTATGTTGAGGACACCAGAACTGCACACAGTACTCCAAGTGAGGTCTCACAAGAGCAGAGCAGAGGGGCAGGATCACCTCCCTCGACCTGCTGGTCACGCTCCTTTTGATGCAGCCCAGGATACAGTTGGCTTTCTGAGCTGCAGTTGCACACTACAGTCGGCTCATATTCAGTTTCTCACTGACCAACACCCCCAAGTCCTTCTCCACAGGGCTGCTCTGAATCTGTTCTCTGCCCAACCTGGAGCTGTGCCTGGGATTGCTCCGACCCAGGTGTAGGACCTTGCACTTGGCATGGTTAAGCTTCATCAGGTTGGCATCAGCCCACCTCACAAGCATGTCAAGGTCCCTCTGGATGGCATTCCTTCCCTCCAGCGTATCAACCGAACCACACAGCCTGGTGTCAATCGGCAAACTTGCTGAGAGTGCACTCAATCCCACTGTCCATGTCACTGACAATCATGTTGAACAAGATCAGTCCCAGCACTGATCCCTGAGGGACACTACTCGTTACTGGTCTCCAGCTGAACACTGAGCCATTGAGCACAACTCTTTGCATGTGGCCATCCAGCCAGTTCTTTGTCCACTGAGTGGTCCACCTATCAAATTGATGTCTCTCCAACTCAGAGACAAGGATGTCATGTGGGACAGCGTCGAATTCTTTGCCCAAGTCCAGGTAGATGACATCAACTGCTCTACCCCTGTCCATCAGTTCCATAGCCCCATCATAGAAGGCCACCAGATTGGTCAGGCAGGATTTCCCCTTACTGAAGCCATGCTGGCTGTCACCAAGCACCTCTTTGTTTTTCATGTGCCTTAGCATGCCTTCCAGGAGAATCTGCTGCAAGATTTTGGCAGGCTCGGAGGTGAGACTGACTGGTCTGTAGTTCCCTGGCTCATCCATTTTCCCCTTCTTGAAAATGGGGGTTATATTTACCTTTTTCCAATCTTTGGGAACTTCACCTGACTGCCATGATTTTTCAAATATGATGGACAGTGGCTTAGCAACTTCATTTGCCAGCTCCTTCAGGACCCGCGGATGGATTTCATCAGGTACCATGGATTGGGTATGTTCAGGTTCCTAAGATGGTCTTGAACCAGATCCTTTCCTACAGTGGGCTCAGGGTCTTCATTCTCACAGTCCCTGCATCTGCCTTCCAAGACTTGGGTGGTGTGGTCAGAGCATTTGCAGGTGAAGACTGAGGGAAAGAAGTCATTAAGAACCTCAGCCTTCTCCGAATCCAGGGTAGCCTGTTCTCCTGATAGCTTCTGGAGAGGGCCCACGTTGTCCCTAGCCTGTCTTTTATTTGCAGTGTACCTATACCTATGTATAGGTATATATATATATACCTATGTGTAGGTATACCTATGTGTAGGCATACCTATGTATAGTATACCTATACCTATGTACCTATACCAGTGTACCCTTCCTGTTACCTTTCACATCCCTAGCCAAGTTTAATAATTCTAAGTGGGCCTTAGTTTTCCTAACCTGGTCCCTAGCTTCCCGGACAACATCCCTGTATTCTTCCCAGGCCACCTGTCCTTGCTTCCACCTTTTATAATCCTCTTTTTTCCTTCGAATTTTCCTCAGCAGCTCCTCATTCATCCAAGGAGGTCTCCTGACCCTCCTGTTGCACTTCCTTCTAGTAGGGATGCAACACTCCTGAGCTTGTAGTTTGTGATCCTTGAATATCAACCAACAGTCTTGGGCCTCCCTGCCCTCTAGGGCTATATCCCATGGAACCTTACTGAGCAGGTTCCTGAAGAGGCCAAAGTCTGCTCTCTTGAAGTCCAGGGCAGAGAGCTTGCTGCACGCTCTTCTCACTGTCCTGAGGATCTCGAATTCAACCATCTCATGATCGCTGCAATCAAGGCTGCCGTGGAGCATCATATTTCCAACCAGCCCTTCCCTGTTGGTGAGGACGAGGTCAAGCATGGCACCTCTCCTTGTCGGCTCCTCTGTTACTTGCAGGAGGAAGTTATCTTCCCCACAATCGAGGAACTTCCTGGATTGCTTGTGCCGGGCCGTACCGTCCCTCCAACAGATATCAGGGTGGTTGACGTCCCCCATGAGAACCTGGGGAGATGCGATCCTGCGAACATGAGAACATGAGAGCTTTGAGCATGAGGCTATTCCTATCTGTCTATAGAGTGCTTCATCCACAGAGTCCTCTTGATCAGGCGGTCTGTAACAGGTCTGCACAATAATGTCTCCCATTGCTGTTCTCCCTTTAACCCTGACCCACAAACTCTCTGTCGACTGTTCACCTGTCCCCAGACAGAGTTCCATACTCTCCAGCCTATCCCTAACATAAATAGCAACTCCCCTCCCCGCCTACTGGGCCTTTCTTTCTTAAAGAGCCTGTAACCTTCCATTCCAACACACCAGTCATAGGAGCCATCCCACCATGTTTCTGTGATGCTTATGATATCATACCCCCAGAGACGTGCACACATCTCTAATTCCTCTTGTTTGTTCCCCACTCTACAGGCGTTTGTATAGGGGCATCTGAGCCGAGCTCAAAATGAAGCCGGCTCATTGGCTGGAGCAGCTGGAATATCTCTACATTGCTCTGAATGTTTACTATAGGTGCTGGCCAGTGATTGGGTGTGTTGGGATGGAATGATGCCCCCCTCCCCCAGCACATCTAGTTTAAAGCATCCTTGATGAGTCTGGCAAGCCTCCTACCAAAATTGCTCTTCCCTTTGTCAGACCAGCTCCACCAGCCCTTAGTAGACCTGGCCTACTAAATTGTGTCCCATGTTCAAGGTACCCAAACCCCTGACTATGGCACCACCCTTCTAACCATTTATTAACCTGGCCAATCCTCCTAGCCTTTTTAAGGCCCTGCCCTGTATCCTGGAGAATTGATGACAGTCTGAGCTGCAGGGCCCCTAACCACCTCTCCCAGAGCTCTGTAGTCCTTCTTTATGTTCTCCAGGCTACTACTATCTATAATAAATGCTGTGTTTCTTTAAAATATGTTATATATGTTTCAAGTTGAAGAAGTTTGTATCCAAATAAGCTAAGAAGTATTTTGTCACTGTAGAGAATGAGGCATATGTGGACAAATGTTAGAAAGTAAATTAGAGGTTATTTGTTGATATTTGGCATTTTTTAGAGTGTGGTGTTCATTTTCACATTTGTTTCCCACTCTGCTTTGCTTTTCTTCTTGGAGTGAGGAACGGAGAATGGAGGTTATATGTCACCTTGGAAAGTGAGGACACACAATGTGCACACATAAGAAATACATGCTTAGTCTGAAGCAATTACAGTTGTTGAATGAACAGTTACAGCTTGTTGAATGTTAGTTACATGTAGTGACTTTCTCTTTTATCTTACATCTGAATTTGGTTTCAGCTATAATCAGTGATGCTGTGGTGATCTCACAGCATGGAACTATTCTGTAGTGCCAGTGGCTCATAAGAAAACCTCAATAAAAGATAAGCTTCCCCTTCTTTCTTAATTTGTTCTTTTTGGAAGATAAGGAAATAACACGGAAGGGTTGCTATTTATAGCCTATTATATGTAATAGATCTTTAGAAAGATAGCAGCTTTTCATAGAACTAACTAGGCAAGGATTCCAAATGCTGAGAAAATCCATTAAATTTTTTAAGAGGTGAATTGCTATTTTGGAGCTATAGAAACTTAAGCAATAGCAAGTTATTGTTACAATTTTCCTGGACATGAGTATTCCTTGCATTCTTCTTGCAATAGCCTTATAAAGAAAAAGGAAGAAACATGAAAGTGGAGGAGTTTCTAATGATTTTTTTCTTCCTCTGAATAGAATATGGTGAAGAGATTGTGGAACGTACAAAGCCATTGAGTTTTCAGTGGCAGCTGATGCTGTTGGAGAGATGAAAGCACTTGGCCCAAGACTGTTTATGTGTTTGAGCAGAGAAAGTGATTTTCATTGCAAGGAGCTCCAAGTGAGACAGGCAGAGTCAGAGAATGAGAGAGCAAAAGATAATTATCTGAATTTTGTTCAGGCTATTATAGAAGACGAATATAGTTAAAATGTAATTAAATATGACAGGCTCACAGGATGCAAGCATGGCTGTGGAATGCTAATCATTCATTACTGCATCTCCTTAGGGGCGTCAAGCAGAACGAGAGAAATCTGGTGGCTGAGGTGAGATGTCAAGTGTTAAATAAAACACCATAGGACTGTAACAAGGGTAATTTCTCTTGGGAAATGGAGCTGTGGTATCAGGAGACCTTTACTAGCCAAACAGGTTGTGCTGCATTTCAGCATGAGGACCCTGGTATAAATCTGAGTAGGCTGGTAGTCCTAAGTCTTTGAGAGATGGAAACCTCAGCTTGAGGTAGTGATTATTTCTTTTGTGAAAGTGATGACCAGGGCTGCTTCAGATTGAGCAGCAAATCTAAATGGAATCGAACAGCAAGACAGGTGTGAAAGCCAAGAAAAAGATCAACACTGCCTGGATATCTAAAAAAGTTAAACCTGAAAAATTTATTTGTTACAGGTTCACTAATAAGGAGTATTTCTTTATCACAGAGATACAGAAAGTCCAAAACCAACAATATCGGTTTATGGGAGAAGTAAGTTTGGGTAGCTTCTTCATGACCATGTCATGGAATCATAGAATCAGCTGGGTTAGAAAAGACCTTTAAGATAATCAAGTCCAACTATTACCCCAGGACTCCCAAGTCCACCGTTAAACCATGTCACTGAGGGCCTCATCTACACAATTTTTGAACACTTCCAGGGATGGTGATTCCACCACTTCCTTGGGCAGCCTGTTCCCATGCCTGATTACCCTCTTGATGAAGAAGTTTTTCATCATAGCCAGTTTAAGCCTGCCCTGGCACAGCTTGAGGCTGTTAACTCCTGTCCTATCACTTGTTACCTGGGAGAGGAGACCAGCCATCTCCCCTCTCCATCCTCCTTTCAGGTAGTTGTAGTGAGCAATAACGTCCGCCATGAACCTCCTTTTCTCCAGACTGAACAACCCCAGCTTCTGTAGGATTTTAAACTCTTTTATTCAGAATAGTTTCAGAATATTTTCCAAATCAATAAGTAGGGAAATCTGATTTTTACATCACCACTCTCCTTGCATAAAGTGCGTGTGTGTAAATGTGAAAGCATATGTATAATACACACTATTGCAATACTTTGAGAAGTAGTGTTGCAGTCATGTGGTGATCCCAGCCACTCACCTTTGGCCATGAAGAGAAACTGCCTGGCTGTAATATTAGTAGGAAACTCAAGGAGAGATTTTCCTATGTTTAAAGCATAGAAGACTTTCAGGTCTTGAGACAGTCAACAAAATAGTTCATTCTTATTTTATATTTTATTTAGAGCTTGAAGAAACAACCTGAAATTTAAAATAAGAAGGACATAGCCACATAAGGGATGTAAATAAAAGATGCTGTTAGGTAGATAACTGCAGATAACTGCTGTACCTCTGAGGCCTGACACAGACGGCACCTTTCTATTACGATGAGTAACACTAATTACATCCATTACTTCATGCAGTAATACCAGTAAACTACTTCAAATTAGGTCTTGATTGGGCTCATAATCTTCTTTAAGCAAAATATAACCTGACAGCAGTGATAAAAGTAATAGTCTGCTAAATTAAACCCAGAAATGCTATGTTTGTGACAGAGGTTTTCCTACTAAGGGAAAATTCAAGTTCTTGAAAAATAGTCAGAAACCAAGCAGTTTGTCCTGCCAGGCTTTGGTGTAGTCTGCTAGTGGCAAGTGTTCTTTTATTCCAGTTTTGCTTTGGTCCCTTATTTCTTACATGAACACTTCCAGAGGTGTTCTGAACACATTTGGGAAAACTATCCCATATTCTTCTTCTGTAATGAGTTAATCAAGTTATCCATTTTATTTCTGAAGCCTTCTGTGACAGTCTAGTTTTGCTAAAAATGTTAAATTATGTACCTTGCTTTCATGTTTAATTAATACAAAATAATTTAAATTCTAATGTTTTCAAGTACTAATCTAGTGTAGTGGAAGACTGACATCAAACTGAAACCTCTAATTCCCACTACTCTTTTTGTTTCCTCTATTTTAATTCTCAGTGTATTCTGTAAAGGTACTACATGAATACCATACACAAAGGTATGGTAAGAATTGCTGTTTTTCTGCAGTGTATTAGGCTGATTGAGGTGATGATCAGAAGAGTATGAATGAGGAAGGAAAATTAAAGTGGTTCCAATCTACTCCTGGTGCTCTCTCTCAATCTAGCCCAAAAAGTTATACTCCAGCTCTGGGGGTTGGTCTGTTCTCCTCACTCTTCTGTGTCAGGATGGGGAAATCCTCTCAGCCTGAACTGCAAAGAATGGTGTATGTCACCTATAATTTACTGGAAGGACCTTGGCCTGCACAAGGGAAGCTTGGCTCCTCTGCCTCGATTGCTCCACTTTAAGTAGAAGGAGTTTATTTGAGGTTTTGGGTGTGGGGGGTTTTCTTTCCCTAGAGCTGTAATTTCTTTAACCAAGCTCTGATGAATTTTCATGAGTAGTTAACGGGTGGATGCATTAACTTCTATTTATCTGATCTTTTGTTTATCTAATGAGTCAGTATTAGTCAAGGATTTTAGACTTTGATTCAGGCTTTTTTTCTTTTACCACTTTTTTACCTATGGGAAATAGTATGGGTATTATTCCTGCATACAAATTTTAGTAGCATACAGTATGTATGAAAACATATAAGCAGAGTCAAAGCACTTTAAAATAAAAAGGAAGAAGGAATGCTGGAAACTTGAGTGATGAAAAGTGTTCCTCTATTTACCCTATTAAGTGATAATAGTATGTAATGTCACTTGAATGGATTTTCTGTATATTTTGCTGCAAACTCTTGTGACTGTATTTAATATTGGTATGTCTTTCTGGAATTTTTTTGAAGATCCTGGCAAACAATCACTTTTGATAAACAGCCTGCATCTTTTATCAGAATAGTCGGAACACACAACACAGCTAATGAGGTAAGGAACTTTTAAGAAAACCTGTATTCTTCATGAATATGCAGTAGCACAGTTTTACATATCTTGCAATGAAATTGATAATGCATTCTAAAATGTACTTGCTTCCTTTTTCTCTGGCAATCTAGCAAAAACAGAATGAATGCCTTTTGTATTGGAGTATTTGTGAACTGTGTTATCGTCTTTCCTACAGATTTGAAGGATTGTTGCTAGTCTGGAGTTTGCAAAGTGTTTCTGGTTTTTCCCTTTCCATAGTGCCATCAAACATTCCTGTTGGGTTTGGTTTTAAATTAATCCTTACTTGATGTATGATGAAAATACCATTTTAGTGCACTAGAGAAAGGTGTATAGTCTCTGATTATTTGTTTCTTTCGCCTTTATATTTTCTTTGTAATGAATAAATCGTGAGAAGCATCTCAGTCTTCATAAGAACATCTTACTTGCACAAGATTCTCTTATATTTAATTTTCATACCTGGTAAATCATTTACCAGTAGTTGCCAAGCCAAAAGACTCTTTTCGATTCATTTTATACAGAAAAAAATATTTTGCCCTAACTGACCGAGTGCAGTATCATCCTTTTGTTGTTTACTTGTGCTTCTGTCATTCGTAATTGTTGTGTATTGTGTCAGATGAAGTCCAGATTTTACAGATTACTTCAGTAAAACAATTTACAGTATGTGAATTTAAGAATATATGTAAGTCTTTGTGAAATTAGGACCTTATATGCTGAGCTTACAAGAGGCACCAAAAGCTGCTGCTTCTGTGTGTATGCATGCATCTCTACATCACATACATGTAGTTCACCACAAATAATTGTATTTTCACATTTTACAATGAACTGTGGATAACACTATTAAATTTATAGTAATTAGAGGTTGTCAACTCTAGGAGTCACAATTTCTGGTCATATTCAGCATTATGGGGTTGCTGATTCTTAAGCATTGGGAGAATTGTCAAATAGCATTGCTAATGTCCAATTTTAGAGCAATTATTGCAAACGTATGCCCCACCAGATGCGAACATTAGTTCTCAGCAGACAGTTGGAAAGAAGCTGACCAATCAACTGAACTGGGAGAGCAGTTCTTTTTTTTCCTAAGCACTGTCTCTTGCAGTGTACACTTCAGTCGTAATCAGTGAGTTCTTAAAACTACAGAATCAGAAGCTGCCTCCAGGGCTGTTGTAGATGCATGAAGGCCTTTTCCATTAGTGATTCATACAGAGTGTCTTGTTTGCTCTCATGCCAGTCTCTGTTAAGTTCTCATCTCTATTAAAAAAGAATGAGGTGCAGTGTTGTCATGGGTTCGGCTTTCCCCAGAGTCTCATGTTACGCCGGGAAGGAGGGGAGAGCTGGGAGGAGGCAGAGACAGGGCGCCTGACCCGGGCTGACCAATGAGGTTATTCCATACCACAGCACGTCATGCCCAGGATGTTGAATACTGGGGGGAAGAACCGGGAAGTGGGGGGTTTTGGCGGGTTCTCACTGGCTCTCCCTGCGCAGTCTCTCGGCTCGGTCGGGTGGCGAAACGGTTGTATACTCTCCCTTTGTATTTACTTTGTCATTATCATTGTTATTGGTGGTGGCAGTAGTGATTTGTATTGTATCTCAGTTACTGGACTGTTCTTATCTCAACCCGTGGGAGTTGCATTTTCTTCTGTTCTTCTCCCCATTTCACCCCCATCGAGGGGGAGGGGGGCGGGGGAGGAGGGAGAAGTGAAATTTACGGCTCAAACCACAACAAGTGTTTGAACTTCGAAAATCAGCCTGTGGGAAACATTACCTCCACTTTTGATTCGCAAAGGTAGCCTTAAGCCCTGAAGAGCAATTGGCTTTTAAACATAATTCTAATTTCAAATTGGTTATTATTTCCAAGGAATATAATATCCTGTGTAGTTATTTATATGGAGCATTGCATAACTGTAGTGAAGATCAGTATGTGCAAGCTGAGGTTACAGCTGTTCATGTAGAGGCTCAGTGGAACTATAAACAGATGCTGCTGTTCTACGTCTTTTGTTCTTTTGTCTTTAAAATCTGCACACAACACTTGTTTTTGTTATTTCTCCTAAAGATTATAGAGGAGGAATATGATCAGCATGTACCTATTACTGATTTACAGAATCACAGAATCAACCTGGTTGGAAAAGACCTGTAAGATCATCAAGTCCGACTGTCACCCCAGCAGTGCCAAGGCCACCACTAAACCATGTTGTGAAGGGCCTTATCTACACAGTTTCTGAACGCTGCCAGGGACAGTGACTCCACCACTGCCCTGGGCAGCCTGTTCTAGTACCTGGCCACCCTCTCTTGTGTTCCTGATATCCAGTCTAAACCTCCTCTGCCACAGCTTGAGGCCATTTCCTCTTGTCCTATCACTTGTAAGAACAATAAATAATCTTGCTGCAGGGGGAAAGTTTAAAATGACCTTTTGTTTTGTAAAGCCACTGCAAATAATAGAGATTAACATTTTTGATTTGTATTAAACAGATGCTCTGTAACATTTTGTCATAAATTTTCATTTTCCAAATCAAGATATTTTTCATACTTCCAATTTGACTAATAGCAGTGTAGCCAAATTCTTGGTTTGTTCTGGAGTCTATAGTCTCAGTAGTCTCTTCAGTGGGAACACAAGCAGTTTCTAGATTTACTTACCTGTGGCTGGCTGTATTTATTTTATGTCAAACCACTCTCATTTTGAGCAGTAGATGCTAATGGCAGCATATTCTCATCAAGGAGTTTTACTGTAATAGGTACAAAAATAATCCCTATTTGTTTTACTAATATATACCTTTGAACTTTGAAGCACAGTCTGTACTTTTCCAAAGGGAAGAGCTGATCTTTGGAATTGAAAACAAATCCCATGAAATTTCTCTATTTTGTGAATGATTTCATCTTTTAAACTTACTGCTTCATATGCCAGGTTTTCCAAGTTTTGAAAGACATGTTGCTCACGGATTTTGGTGGGTTTTTTGGTTTGGGGGGATTTTTTTTAGTTTGGTTTTTTTTTTTTTTTTTTTGACCTGGCTTCCAGCCATCCTGCTTTTATAAAGAAAAGGATTGTTTTTCCTTGGTCCTTGCAATCATTTATTTGTCAGAAAGGTCACCTAATACTTCAACTGTTTAAGTTTTATCTTGTTGTTCCTCTTCAGTATTACTGACCTGGAAAGGACACATAGTTGCTGATGTGAGAGCTTTATCTTACAAATTACTGCACTAGTGTATATATACTTGGCCTTCCTGCTTTGTTTGTTAGACCTTTCTTAAGGTCTCCATGAGACGTATACCATGCCATTGACCACAAGATGATGCTGAACTGTCATCTCTGTCTTTTGAGAGAAACACATGCAGGATTGTTTGTTTTAGTAATATCATTCAGAAATAGGTAATTCTGATACTAGATGAAGCAGATGAGCTTAGCTGTATTTCTGTGCTCTCTGCTTCTTTCACAAGCAGTACTCTCTGCTTATTGAAGTGGCAGAGTAACTGCAAATAGTGCTGTAAATTCACATGCTTGTTAACATACCAAATGTTGAGTCGAGCATTAAGTATTAGAATCATAGAATCACAGAATAGTTAGGGTTGGAAAGGACCTTAAGATCATCTAGTTCCAACCCCCCTGCCATGGGCAGGGACACCTCACACTAAACCATGCCACCCAAGGCTCTGTCCAACCCGGCCTTCAACACCACCAGCGATGGAGCATTCACAACTTCCCTGGGCAACCCATTCCAGTGCCTCACCACCCCCACAGTAAAGAACCTCCTCCTCATATCCAATCTAAACTTCCCCTGTTTAAGTTTGAACCCGTTACCCCTTGTCCCTTCACTGCAGTCCCTAATGAAGAGTCCCTCCCCAGCATCCCTGTAGGCCCCCTTCAGACACTGGAAGGCTGCACTGAGGTCTCCACGCAGCCTTCTCTTCTCCAGGCTGAACAGCCCTAACTTTCTCATCTTACCTTCGTACTACTAAAGAATCAGTAAAAAGAACAGTTACAATTTAAGAATCAGGAACTTCAGACTTTGTAGACTAGTGTTAGCTAAACTGCAGTCATATCCATACTGTATTTAAAAAAGCATTAATTACTTTGTAAAGTGAAGTTTTAAATAAAAAACATTACTGGTGTGGAATACAATAGAAACATAGAATCTTTTGACTTGGAGATCTCCATCACATTCATTAGGCGGTGCTGCCTTTAAAGGACAGCAGTGTCTTACTGAGGTGGCTCTGATGAGGTAATACTGTTTTCTTCACGTCCTCATGCTGATACAAGCAGCTGGAAAAATAGCTGTTACTTTAAAGCTGTTTACTTTACATCCCACTTTACATGGAAGTGGAATGCATATAAAAGGGGCTTCTGAAGAAGTGTAGCTGAATGCAAAAATTGACCTCTCAAAAACTGTAAACAGGTGGAGAGAATTCATGCCACTGCAGAAATAAGTTCAGCTTTAGAAAAAAACTCATCAGAAAAAAGGCAGAGAAAAACCATTTGTGCACGTATGTGTATGTGTGGGTATGGGTGTAGATTTATAATTTCTTCATATATGTATATATAAAGGCATAGCAATACATCTTTATTTGAGCATGTATTTATACATAGAAACATAAACGTGCATTGCTATGTATCTGTATATAAAATATAAAAACCTGCAAGAATTCTTACACTGAGAGGCACAAGACAATATAATGGGGTTAAAAAAAACCCAGTGATTAAGTATTATTTTTCATTCATTTCATTGATGCTGCTAGAATTGGAATTAACTAGCTACCTTCACAGAAAAGACCCTGGGGCTATTGGAGATGTGTTGCTGCAGTCTGTTCACTGTGCACAGGAGTGGAGATGGTCAGAAAGAATAATAGGGGTTTCAACTGTATTGCATGAAGGATAGAAAATATAAAATTCTGTAGTCTTGTATGAATATGTAGTATACCCCTGTCTTGCTTATGGTATTTGATTTTTGCACACATTAATTTGAAAGGGTCTGGGAAAGGGCAGTTAAGATTAAAAGATTACCTTTGTGAGAATAGCTTTGACGACATGATCTACTTGCAGGAAGAATAATAGAAAATGTCTAAAAGCATACAAAATAAAGTTAAAACAATATGTTTAAAATTCAGGATTTAATATTTATTAAGCTTTAGCTATAAAACTACTATGCATGAGAAAATAGCAGATTTTAAATTAGTATAAGAAAACATTTATTTGTTTAGTACATGGCAAAGCTGCGCAATTCATAGCAACAAGAATTCACATGGAAAGAAGTTTTGTAGCAATTTTAAAGTGTTCCTCCCCCTTCTTTTCTCAGGCACTTCAAGAACAAGTAGAAGTAAGTAAAGTAGAAAATAATTTACAAAAAATGCTTAAATATGTGGTCCTTTTACTCTGACAGTCATCTGTACAGTGGTCCCAGGTATTGTTTGAAAAATCAGAAAATGATCACTGTTTGAAATGGAGTATTTCATCTGTTGAAGCAGCAGCCTTCTTGGATGCTCTGAATGCCTTTCTACATACTCCAAGATATGTTTGTAGAGCTACTTTTGCTGTTACAGCAGAGGGCAATCTTGAAATAGAATCATATTCATAAAGATGTAAATTTCATTTCTAGTATGCATGAATATTCAGTCTTTTGAGGAAGCAATTAGATCATAATATATGCTTAAGACAATATAATAGTTGTTGTCATCCGATACCACGTAGTAGATATTTATGCTACTTGGCAAAGAAAAGAAATCATTTACAAATATCTCTGTATGCTTTGTAACCATCTTTCTGAATTTTGGTGCTCTGTGTAAAGGTTGGTATTATTTGAAAGCCTTCTCTTACTCCATTTGTATCTCTTTTAATATGTTTATGGCCCATGAATAGTTGTTTTTGACAGCATGGTGAAACTTTTCAATTTGACTAAGTACTTTGACACTGATCTGGCCTGCATACTTCCATATACACTTCGTCTTACTTTGATCATGCTTTTGCCAGCATTTAATTGTTTTGGCTTATCTTCATTTCTTTGTTCTCTCCAGGTGTTTCACTGTGTGCATTTTGAGTGCCCAGCACAAAATGGTACCCACAAGGATGAGAGTAGCAAGGAAGTGGCAACAACAGAGGTGGGAACTGGTGGACAACAGCTTGTTTCTCGCCCTGTTCGAGCTGCAAGCACTAGTTCCCTACATTCCCCTCCTGGATCCAGCTCGCGTTCACATGCTCACCAACCATAAAGGAGATTGAAAGGGGGTTTTAGCACCCCTGCTGACATTACATAAAATGATACTCAGGAACCTTCTTGTGCTGGCACCTTTTCTTTCTTTCTCTCTTTGAACAAAGGGGACCATGTCTTAAAGCTGGAAATGCTGAAATAGAAAAGGCTTTTCCCAAGGACATGAAGAGTCTGCTTCATTCTCCTCAATTTGTTCAAATCAGGCTGGTCTCCAAGAGGGGAGAAAATAGGTCTTCAATCTTCATCAAGTACCCCATTAACACCCTACCTCTCTAATCTAACCAAGGCAAGGAGAACAGAAGAAAAAAAATAGGGAGAGCTACAGTGGAAATATAAAATGACTCAAGCAGAATGAAAGGTATATGAAATAAGTATTTGTTCCCTGAAGGCTTCCATTAGCAAAGAGAATGTTTTGGAACACATCAGTCCAGAATATATGTTATTTTAAAAAGTTATTCTTAATTCACAGTCTTTGTAACTAGTCATCTGTTTCCTAAATTGTTTTGACTGTATTCCACTATGCCTCTTATTTTTGGCTGTAGCAAATGCTGTGCGGTAAATTAAGGAAGTATCAAACATGTTTACCTGCTGAGATGAAAATGCCCTCATTCATCAGTGGGATGACAAGAAAAGCCTTCATGATATCACCAAACTAATTAATGAATGCTATATTAGTCTTGACCTTAGATGACTTTTCAAAGTACAAAATTGTCATTTATTACACTCAAAAAGGAAATCTGTAAATCAAGCATCCGCCTTGAAGAAAAAATGCATTTTCTGTTCCTGAAGATGATTAGTTAAATTTTACCTGTATTTCTAAGGAAACTTGCAACAGATCATCAAAAAATGGTTTAGAAAAGCGGAACTGCAACTGGTCACTGACAAGCAGTTGTTTGAACATAAAAAGTAGAATTTGCAGATACTTTTTTTTTTCCAAGTAAAAAATGTTGTACAGTCTGCAGCTAAAAATTCAAAGGCTGTGTGTGCATAAACCTTTCACATAATCTCCATAAAATATGATGCTTTACACAGCATTGTAAAAGATCTGGCTTTTACTTTACAATCACAGAATTTGTTATCTATCTATGTCTGTCTGGATTACATTGCCTGCTACTTTGCTTATTCTAAGCATTTCCACATTGATGATCTTACTCTCCAGATCCACATGGCTTTTCGGAAGAGCTCCATTCCGGTCTTTCAGTATGGGATAAAGTGATTTTGTTTTAAGACAAACGCTGATATAATTGGCTAAATTGATTGGGGGGGTTGTTACTCTTCACAAAGTATGTTATATTGGAAATGTCAGCCATCCAGTTTTATGAACTTGGAATTTCTTGTGGTGACAAATAGCCTTGTCAGAAGAAAACAAAGCTAGTGTAGGATAAATATGGTTTTCCTTTGCATAACCATAGTGATAAAGTGAATTATATCAACATAGGAAATAGTATGTTAATTTATCACACTAGTTAATTTGACAGAATTTCCCTGTTGGATACTGGTTGTGCAAAACCAGAAAGAAATATAACAAGTGGTAGCAATGAATCAGTAGAAACTTCAGAGGAGAAAAGCTTCCTTTTTCATGATTCAAATAAAATTGATTAGGCTTTATCAATAATAATGTGCTATTTCTCATTGCCAAATCGCAGTTGAGTTCTAACATTTGCATGCCGTCCCCTCCCCATTGCTGCCTTCCGACTTGTGAACGTCTCTCGGTGAAGATGCATGCCCATTGCATTACAGATAGCTTAGAATATTTGCCACAGCTGCCTCAGGCACTCTGGAGTTCTGAGGCAGGATACTGCTCGTGCCAGCTAGTTCCTAGTCTAGGGCACTGATTACCTTATGGCTTCACAGCCTTTAGTGCATGAAGTAATTGAGACCAGTTACAGGGGACACAACTCTTGTTTAAGTGTAAGTCAAAAAAAATTGGATTTCTTTTCTTTTTTTTCCTTAGAAAAGCTTTCTGGCTTTACTTTTCAGTTCTGGTTGTAATCCATGCTAAAAGTACTAAGAAGCATGGAGCATGTCTTGTCATTGGTAGATAAGTTCGTCCATGTCAGTGGTGGCATTTGTTTGCAGTTTGAGCAAAAGGCATAACTTCCTAGCTCTGAGTCTTTAGTAGTCACCATTATAGACCTGCTTAAAAAAATAAATAAGATTTTAATAAGTTAGTGCCAGCTGTTCTGAGGCCAGGCTTTTGGAGAAAGAACAGGATTTTCAGCTTGTAATCTTTTTGCAGAATTAATATTTATGATAAAAATAAGTCTTGTAGACTATAACCTACTGCACATCTTTTTCATCTTGTCATATGACTCACTGTTGAACTGAAATGTCTATTTCCCATGACATTCACCTTCTGCTTAGAATCTGTGTGAACAGATCTGAGCAATTCCCAAAGCAAAAGCTATCAAGTGCTGCAGACCTTCAGGTCCCCACAGAATCAATCACAACATAAAAACTTTGCATTGTCCCTTCATACAGGTGTATATAAATTTTTAATATTAGACTGATTATGTCACACATGGCCTTTCTTAATGTCTTTATTTTCTTCTGTTCTTCTCAGAATCTGTAACTGGGGTGAGTCCAATGTGATCATAGAGCTCCCAGGGATTTAAGACAAACTTCGTATTTTCTGGTGGGAATCCTTTACCTTCTTATTCAGAGAAATAATGTTGAAATGTTTAAGGGACCTGAACTGTGCTTGGTCTTCTAACACTATCCTCCAGCAAACACCCCTAATATCTGTATTGCCTAATACAGTTCTCTGTCTTAAACATTGTGTCAGCAGCGTTTTACTAGTGGCAAAGGAAGATACCACACAGAACTGATTAGTGGTTTGATGTGAATGTTCTCATTCTTTCTAATTATTGTCTGTATTTACTGACTCCTAATTTCATATTTAGTTCTTGTATATTCTTCTGAAATATTTTTTTTTCTTCAGTGGAAATCGTGCTGTTACAGCTTAATATCAGAGTTTATCAGAGTGATGAAACACTGTAATTATTCAGAACTCTTTATCACTCATGTTTTATTTCAACAAGTGTAGAGCAGAACTGACCAGGTATTCATTGCTTTCTAGTCAGAAACTATAAAGTAGGCCTACTGTTAGATTTCTGTATAATGGAGCTGACTACATTGTCACTATTGAGCCATTATTTCTATTTAATACTTTAGTATCTTTAAATTCCCCTGGCCTCGTTTTCTCAGTTCTTCTTCCATAGGTTAAATTCAGACAGGCTCAACTCATGGAGCTCAGTAAAGCTTTTTCTAAAGTAGCTTTATTTAATTAACTTATTCCAAGTGCATTTAAAAGATTTTTATTCATGGAATTGTACAGCCAAACATATCTGGGAAAATTAATTTCTGAAGTGAGCAAAAACTGTGCAGCCATTGCCAATCAGCTCTAGACCGAATTCAAATGGCATATAAAATAGAGTAACGAGAGAAGTTAATCCATATCTAATGTAAAAGACAATGTAAAAGGAGGAAGCACTAGTTTTTTTAGAGAAGGAACGGTTCTTTGTTGCCATTCTCTTCTTTCAGAGCTTAACAGTTTTTCTTATTTATTATGACAAGCTCAGTGCTTCACAGTATTGCTGAAAAATTCAAATGAATTTAATGCATCTTCAGCTTTACTAATAGATAACATTAAATTAGAGAGTTTTCAGTTTAGTATCTGATTTGATGAGCTGGTTTCCGTGAAAGAAAGTGAGAGATGTCTGTAATAGTCCCACTCTAAGTAAACTAAGTTTTTCAACTAAATGCATACGAGCATCTGTTCATTATTCAGTGATGTATTGTGCATTTAGAAGAGTCAGTATGAGAATTAGAAGAAAAAGTTAATGCCATTCTTGTCTGATTGTTTTGTGTTAGTGGTTCTGGTGATAGTGATGCCCACTCAGAGATGCTCAGTAAAAAACTAGAACTTAGATGTGATTTCACAGAAGATTTCACCTTGCATTTCTCTATGAAAGTATTAATTGGCTTAGATTTTGACAGGTGTGTAAATACACTGTCAAATGGACAAGTGAATGCATTGGTAATTTTACTGTTTGTAGGCAGCAAATAATCAGAGTCAGAAGGAGTTAATGTGTTCAAGAGTAAACATTTTATGCCATGATACCAGTTGCCACAGGACTAAACCATGCTTCAGAAATAATAATTTCTAGATCCCAGAGGATGCTTGAGGCATGGGTCCCATTTCAGTTAATGGTGTATTTAGGTTAGAATCCTTAGTTCTTTTTGAATTGATTGTTGTTGTCAGTTGAACCAGTTAAATCAGACACACATATATATATATATGCGTGTATGTATATATATATATAAGCTCCATAAAGCTTTGCTCAGGATACAGAAAAATGTCCTGTGTTAAGTTTTAGGTATACCTAAATGTTCATATATACCTATGTTAAATTAAGCTAGTAGCTAATTATTTAGCTTGAATTTAGAATAGCTTCTAAGGCTCCAAAACTGAAAAAAAATAATAAAAATAAAAAATTCCATGCAGGCAGGTGTGCAGTGCTGCTGTTGTGGAATGCTGACTCTATTTGATGGTTGCTTAAAAAGTGCAGATGTCTAAACAAGGTATGGGTGAGCAGGTCCAAAGCTGGTTTTGCCCACTCGACCATAAAGAGGTGTATAAAATAGAGCAAGTTAAATGCTCATCTCAAAGAGGTGCAGTCCAAAGAACACACCTGTATTCCTCCTCGCTCCTTTGTATGCTATGGCTTGCAGTGCTTACAAAGTGAGCCTTCAGAGGATTTTTGTTAACTGCTGAAAAAAACCTGCAGACTTTTTTTGGCCCTTCACAAGTTTTCATTGCAAAGCTTTGGCTGAAGTTATGTCAAAGTCCCACCCATATTCCATGATGGAATCTGGGTCTGTGTTTAATTTTGAAAATATTTACTAGAAAAATAGTTTTAAAGTCACCCTGCAACTTTTCTTAAATAAAGCAAGCCCAAATTAAAAACAGTAGAATAATACAAGGAAACCACAAGTATTTACCAATAGAGTGACTTCCAGTACAACTACATACCAGTTTTATAATACTGTGTTTAGTTGCTATGATGTGTACAAATGGTGAAAGTGAAGAATCAGCTTTGCACACACTTGGCATCAGACATTATTACCCAGCCAGACATTAGAGCATTACTTCTTTTCCTTTTCCTTCCAGCCTAATAGAAGAGTTCAGCTCAGTGTTCTGAAAAAAACTGTAATTGATTCGTTACCCAAACGTCATGGAAGTTCAGATCACTTTGGCTAAAATCTGAATGAGTAGCAGCTTCACCCTACAAAGGTGTAAACGTGCCTCTCCAGTGCCTCCACCTACTTCAGGCCCTGGGCTATTGTGGAGGAGAGCTGCACTGTTGGTACACCGTAAATACTTTTCCTCATTAGAACTTTTACTCACATATTTCGTATTTATCATCTTGGCACATCTATTCATGCAGATACTCATCCTTTAGTTAAAAGAAAGTAACCTAGTTTCTCATGATTTTCAGAATTACTCAGTGACTCCTGAAATCTGGCAGATATACATCAACCACCTCAGCCTATATTAAGTAGCCTGAGGAATTTACAAAACTGACCTGTATGGTCTTTTACAGCAAATGCTGTGAATCCAAAAAATATCAGGTGACTCCTGTAATAGTTGGGCAGTATTACTGTTCAGATGGGGTTTTGTGCATCTAAAACTATGTGCCATGTAATCCAAGTGAATAGTTACCACAGCTTCTTTCGGTAGAGGAAGCAGGGAGCTTGCACACCTGCCAGAAACACACAGGAAATCACTTTTGGTCTGTATCACTTTGTCACATCTGTTGTCTCTGTGCTCCTGAGCTATAGTTACCAGGTGGTCTATGGTTAATACCTGTAAAGCGATAAATGTGTTTAACAGTAAACGTTAAGTCTGTACATAAAAATTTTAGATTGTGCTTTTGAAGCATGGTCAGGCCACAGATTTGGGATTTTGGCATTTTCTGTAGCTGTCTGTAAGGGTTTTTTAGTTACTTTCAGCTGCTAAGAGATAGTAGAATTCTTCACAGCAGTTTCTCATGGAGATTTGTCACGCTGAGAAACAGGTTTTGAAACAATCAAGTTGGGTTCATTGCTGGAGAATAAGGGCAGATTTCTGCTTTCTGCAGGTCAGGATCCTGTTTTGGTCATTCTGTAAGTTTGTTTATGCCATTTTTAATAACAAGGGCATTGGAGTTGCATGGTTTGGATCTATTTCAGGAATTATGTTGCTGATTTTGAAAGGCAGATACTTTGAGTGAATGCTTTTATGCAATCATATAATGTTTATGGAACTTAGATGATTAGATTAGAAACGTATCACAGGAAGAGCTGGAGTTGCAAGGAACCATTTGGGTGAAATACTCTATGTGTGCAAAATGTATGTTACCTAAATTGAAGTGACTGTTTGCAGAGGTGTATTTCTACATGCCCTTTTTTTTAATGTAGGAAATTTTGTTAAGAAATCTATCACTCATCTGAATGGGAAGCGCTAGGAAAAAAAAAAAAAGAGGAAGAGAAGTAGGAAGCAAGGCTTTAGTGGTTTTTATAGGAAGAGCAACACAAAGAAATGATTCTTGGGGTCTGAGCTAGTTCTGTTTGTCTCCAGTCTTCACAGCTCTTAGTTTTTGCTACATGCTTCCTCCAATCTTCTTGTTATTTCCTTTCTTTTCCTCTCTACCTAGCATCATAGCACTGTTGCTGTGGTGTTCCCTGGAACTTTCCTCCCTATTATAAGTTATTAAGGATTTGGGTTTAGCTTATTTTTACCTCTGTCATGTGCTGAATAAAATATCCTCATCCCCCTTCATTCACATCAGACTTTAAAGGCAACAACCACTAGACTTGTCAAGTGCTGGTGAGCAAAATTTGAATTTGGCTGTAGGTAGATATGGAAATACTAGCCCTTTTGGAGCCTGTGCTTACGTAATCTCTTTGCAGTCTGTTACCCTGGAGAGAAAAATCAGTAAGAGGGTTTGAATTAAGTAGTTGGTCAGGCTTTGTGCAGGCTTACGTGAGTTAAGTTTGAATATAAATTCAGCACCCATGTCCATTAACCTTCTTCAATGTCTTGTAAATTTTTCTTTCCTTTCTGCTTTGTTCAATTTCATTATTATCATTGGGTTTCTTTCCAAAGTGAATGTTACTGTTGTTCCTTCAGAGGTCATAAATTAAATAGAAGGAGCCAGGTTCAGCATTTAATGAACTTTCTCACTTATTTATCTCAGTGCTCCCCTTTCTTGACAAACAGTAGTTTAAAACTATATAGTTGCATTCCCCTTCTCTGTAGCAATTATCATTGCACCTGGAAAGTTTTGTGCATTACATCCCTTTCCTTCTTTCTCATATTTCTTAAACATAGAGTGGTTCTAAACTACCTCAGACCTTGTTGTGAACAGGTACGAGTTTCAGCTAAAGTTTTCAGACTGTCGTAGTCTTTGAATGTTGTTTAGGTGCATGTGTATGTACCGAAATCAACCTGCCAGACCCTGATTGCATTTTCAGGAATACCGTCTCAGTGACATGTGTAACTGGGATGAATTCACAGCTGTGCCTGTTCAGGCTCATACTGATATCTCTGTCAAGAAAACCTTTTCAGGAGCACAACTTCTGATATGGGAAGTGCTTCAACTTTCTGGTCTCAGCTCCTTGAAGGAACATGATACTGCCTGCACTGGACTACTTTCACCTCTCTTTTGCCATAACAGCCCTCATGAAAATTGCATCGTCAGAACTCTGTTCCTGGTTGTTTGCAGGAGCTGAGCTATTGTATTGGACTGTGCTCTTCATAGGAGAATAAACCCCACGTGGCATGTTCTGATGACCTTGGTAACATTTTATTCAACAACGGATACGCATTGCCAACCATTTGGGCTAATTAGGTTTCAGGTAAAATGATTGTTGCAGGTTCTGCTGCAGTGATCTGATCAGTAACTTTGGGAATTGTCTGTTTTTTTAAGTTATCTACTGAACAACCTGGCAAACCTTGTTAGTACCGATTTCCTGTTCTCTAGCAGACGTGCACATCATCAAACGAGTATTTTGTAACGTAGAGTTTTCTATGAGCATCTAAAAAAAGAAGCATCGCAGTTATAACCTTAGTAACAACGTGTGCATGTGTAATAAAAGTTATAGAATTATTAAACAACTGTATTCTATGCATGCTCTAATATTGTATTAACAGCTGATAAGCAGAGGGTTCTGGAAAGCAAGGAAGGCTGGCTATGGATTTCTTTTTTAAGGGTTTCAAAGAGCAGCAAAACTCGCCAGAGCAGATGCAGGACCAGACAATGCTCAAAGGAAATCATAAAGTGAAACTGTTGTGCTTTGTACTTATTTCTTGGGGGACTTTTCTTTAAAGTATTTAACTTCACAGGAAAATATAGAATATATTTCAAATAGTGACAATTAGAAGTGCACCTTTTCATGAATGAGAGGGGTGTGATGTGAGAAATAAAGTGATCCTTTGTGTGTAACTGTTTGTCTGTAGTTCTCTTAAAATAATGGTAGAGCCTATCTGGTGCTGCTCACATACTGCGTGTGTGAATAGAAGAGTTTTGGCAGAACTGGAGTGTTTTTTCCAGCATGGTGAGGCAAAGAATATCATCATCAATTATATATTAACTCATAATTCTATGGTTTTAATGTCAACATAGAAAACACTGGTGATTTTCACAGTGGCTTTCAGGCTAGTTTGCATCCATGAGGCAATGTGAATGTGGAGAACCAACAGCTGCCAGAGGTTGCTACCAGCATGTGCCACTGTGCTCTCTGGAGAGGCGTTTGAATGAGTATTTCACTTTATTTCAATAAAAAGGGGGCAAATATTTTGAGACTTGGTAATCTATTTTTAAACAAACCAAAAGAAGATTTCTTCTTCAGAGGTGTTTTGCACTTCATTTCCATTGGAGTGCCGTGAAAGGTGGGAGCACTGAGGATTTGATTTGGCAATATTAGGCATTTATCTGCCTGGCTTATCAGCCTCTCATATTGAACAGTATATTTGTAAGCCCTGCCTGGATTTCAGAACTTCATGCCCTAAAGCTGTTCTCCAGTAACAATACATTCGTCTATTATGTAATCTTTTAAGCAGAAGTAGGTATGTCATGCTGTTCCTTTCATGTATGTATATAACCTTTGTTACCTAGAAAGTTGAGAGATCAAACTCAAACAATGGAAGTCGATACCGGGTTGTAAGATGAAGCTGAGGTACCACAACAAACCATACAATGCCATAATATATGTAACGTTAATGCAATTAAATGTAACGTTAGATGTAATTTCTTTTTTTTGTGTTGATTAGCCATACATTAGTTAATAAGTTTGGCAGTTATTAACAGATTTTTAGAGTAAGATGGGATTTTAAAGTGTTGGGTCCTGCTGTTCCATTAAAAAAAATGGATATGTGGATTTTGGAGCACAAGCTGTCACTCACCTCCATTACTAAATTGTGACACTTGAAAGGTGTGGGAATACTGATGCAAGGAAGCCTCACTTTGGAAATATTGTTTGCCTAATACAGTACAGACTGAATGTAAGCCAGAAAACTGTACAATCCAGGCACTGAGAAGTAGCACAAGCTGAAGCCATCTGCATTCCCAGGCCATGTGTCCAAGTTAAAAAAAAGGTGAATGCTTCTTTTGCTCAATCTTGACGAATCGGGGCCTCCTGAGGGTTTTGGGGAATTTACATTGCAGCCCTCAGGCAAAATTTTGATTGTGTTCAAGATAATGCAATTCATAGCAAGTGTTGGTTATCTTTTACTAGAAGAAAAAATACACTTAAAAGCACAGTGAGGAGAATAAAAAGTTGTACAAGAGCAAAGCTAAGAAGAAACACTCTTTCTCCTTGCTGTGGTAAGATTCCAGTTTATCTTTGTGCATAGGCTTGTAAAATCACCAGTTATAGGCAGGGATCATGGAGGGAGTGCAGACTGAAGTGGAAACACAGCTTCCTCTCCGAACAGTAGCAGAGTACAGAGTCAGTTTGAATGGTACAGCCTGAGGATTTATTTCAAAGTCATTTCTAATTCTAAGTGGTGGACTCACTTCTTAAGGAGCAGTGCCAACTGAAGCTTAAAACACCATGACACATTGTTTGAGTATGAGGTGGAAAGGCCAGATATATATCAAATCGCAGTCATTTTACGTTCACTATATGGAGCAAAATGCACATAAACAGGACATTTTTGTTACTTACACATTTTGTAATTTACCCTCTAATAACTGCTACTTAAATATTCTTGTAGGCTGCACTAAGCAAATTAAATCTGGAAAGTAGGCAGTGGTTGCCTTGTTGCTTAAGGCAAAAAAGAACTAATCATGTAGGACTTTATTTGAGTCTCTGTATTTTTGTGCTTTGCCATTATCTTTCCCTTTTCCTCCCCAATAATATGCCAGCCTTCTATAACTGGGTAAGTGTGGGGTTTGTCTCAAATGCATGAGGACTACTAAGGTGTATAGAAAAAAATATATCCCATTTAATAAGAGTGGATGCATCACAAAAATATCCCTTAATGCAGCTGAGTCATTAGGAAGTTGCATGTGCTTGGTCTATGCAGTGACCACTTTAGTCCTGCTTAAGAGTGACACTTTGTTGTCTGCTTTTTAAGGTGTTACTTTTGAATGTTGATGTTTAAATTGTTAAGCTTTTCTCTTGAGGACTGCAGGGCTTGGGAAGAAACCGAGATACAAATCTTCGCTCCCATTGTTATGGGTTCGGTTCCCACCCCCCCGCAGAGTCTCATATTACGCCGGGAAAGAGAGAAAAGCTGGGGGAGGGGAGACAGGGCGCCTGACCCGGGCTGACCAATGAGGTTATTCCATACCACAGCACGTCACTGCCCAGGAGGTAGGGTTCGGGGGCGGGGCTCTCGCACCACGCGGTCCCTGGAGGGGCGCGTGGTCTCTCGGCTGGGTCGGGCGGCGAAACGGTTGTATCCTCTCCCTTTGTATTTACTTTGTCATTATCATTGTTATTGGTGGTGGCAGCAGTGATTTGTATTGTATCTCAGTTACGGGACTGTTCTTATCTCAACCCGTGGGAGTTACATTTTCTTTGGTTCTTCTCCCCCTTTCCCCCCCATCGGAGTGTGGGGGGGGGCGGGGTCAGAAAAGGAGGGAGAAGTGAAATTTACGGATTAAACCACGACAGTTTTGGCACCCAACGTGGGGCACTTAAGGGTTGAGATAAAGACAAAATAGCCACTCGTCACAATGCTGATTTATTGGCTCTCAAAGTTGTTGCTCTGGTTCTCACAGGTTCAGTGTATGATACTTTACTTACAGCCGGTTCTTCTTATCTTAACGTTTTTCAGATCTGGGTTTTGGGTTAAGATTCTTGTTACATTATACTGTATTGCACGAATTGTTAATACAATAGACTCAGTGATCATGAAACTGACCCGGTTTGTGTTTCCAGTGTGGCCACCAACTCTATACTTTGGGAGGTATATAATGGAAGTTCTTAGCAGTTACACGTCTCTTTTCACCCCTTTTCACCCCCTCGGGTGGTCAGCCTGTGAAGGAGACATTCTTTTGTGCTCCCAGCGCCCCCACCAGGCCGTTTACAACACTATTTGAGAATTCTGAAGGTTTTGAATGGCCTTTATATACCCTTGAGATCTGCCTGCTGGTGGTGACGGGAATTATCATGTTGGCACACATACTGAATATGTTGTACTCCCAACTATTTAGTCTGGTCCGGAGAGTTAAGCAGAGTGGGGTGTGGGCCATGTCTGGGGTTAGACCACAATCCAGGATGGCCGAGAGATTTTCCCCAAGGCTGGACAGTCATGAGTGGCAGGGTGTGTGGGATAGTATGGGCAAGTACCTAGGCCAGTGGGCCCCTCCAGTGCTTTGGAACTTCACCAATGAACAAATGCAAAACCCAGAAAAATTAGTAAAACATTTAAAGGAGGTGTGTGATCATTCTGGTCACACCAGAGATGGACAAATCATGGCAACGTGCTGGGGCTTGGCTTATGCTTACACAGCCTTGTTTAACACTGTCCAGCACCTTCAAAAGGAAAAAAATGTCTTTGGATCTGAGAGCAGAGTAATGGACAGCGCAGTTAATCCAGCTCCAAGTACAGCAGCTACATCACCACCAGCGACAGGTACAGCCATGACTCAAACCCCAGTGACAAGTACGGCCACTACCCAAACCACAGTAATAATCACCGCAGCTAAACCAGAGGACCAACTCATACCAATATCGGTTGCCCCTTTGCGCAAGAGAGAAAACAAAGAAGAGGCAGGAAAGATGAAACAAGACGAAGAAACGTCACTACCTGGGACAGCATCTGACCAGGAGTTATTACCACATGATGAAGAAGAAGAAGAAAAGGAAGAGGTGACTTCTCAATCTCGGACCTCAACCGAGCTACGGAATATGTGAAAAGACTTTACCCGTCAGCCAGGGGAGCGCATCATCACCTCGCTGCTCCGATGCTGGGACAATGGGGCCGAAGGTCATGAACTAGAAGGTAGTGAAGCCGAACAGCTGGGATCACTTGCCAGGGAAGGGGGAATTGACAAAGCAATTGCAAGAGAGAAAAAGTCCCACAGCCTTTGGAAGCGGCTCTTGGCAGCTGTGGAAGATAGATAGGTTTCCATACAAGGATGATGTTATGAGTCGTTTGGCCAAGTGGACTACTCTAGAGAAAGGCATCCAGTCTCTGAGAGAATCAGCCATTGTAGAGATGATCTATATTACCAAGCCAAATGTTGGGGATATACCCATAGATCCCGATGAAGTCGAATGTACACGACCCATGTGGCGGAAATTTACATGAAATTCACCCCAATCATATGCCCATTCATTGGCAACAATAACCTGGAGTGACATAAGACCACCAACAGTGGATGAAATGATTTATAAACTCTGAGAGTTTGAAGATAATCTCACCCCTTCCATCATCTCAGCTGTGGAAAAACTGTCCCAGAACCTCCAACAATTGAGAGACGATCTATCCAGCTCCTCACGTGTACCAACACACATCTCAGCTATTAACAGAAGGCGTCCTACTGTTCAAGAGAGAAGATATAGAAGTTATACACCACAGGCCACCCTATGGTTTTACCTGCAGGATCATGGAGAAGATATGATGGAGTGGGATGGAAAGCCTACTTCAGTTTTGGAGGAGCGGGTGCGAGAACTGAAAAGGAGAGCAAAGGTCAAGTCTGATCACCCCATGAAGGCTGCGGCTTCAGGCTCTGGTGAGCAGGTTCCCAGATGGAGTGGAAGAGCAGATTTTACCTCAGCTCCTGTGATGAAGAATAATCCATCTCTACAAGACGTGAGTGACCAATGTGATGACTACTAGAGGGGCCCCGCCTCCAGCCAGGTGGAGGTAGGGGACAGTCGAACTTACTGGACTGTATGGATCAGATGGCCTGGCACATCAGTCCCACAGAAGTATAAGGCTCTAGTAGATACCGGTGCACAGTGTACTCTGATGCCATCAAGCTGTCAAGGGGTGGAACCTATTTCTATTTCTGGAGTGACAGGAGGATCCCAAGAGTTGACTGTACTGGAGGCTGAAATCAGCCTGACTGGAAGGGAATGGCAAAAACACCCCATTGTGACTGGTCCAGAGGCTCCATGTATCCTTGGCATAGGTTACCTCAGAAGAGGGTACTTCAAAGACCCAAAAGGCTTTCGGTATTGCTGCTTTGGAGACAGAGGAAGTGGAGCAGCTGTCCACCTTGCCTGGTCTCTCAGAGGATCCTTCTGCTGTGGGGTTGCTGAAGGTCGAAGAACAACAAGTGCCAGTCGCGACCACAACAGTGCACTGGCGGCAATATCGCACCAACCGAGACTCCCTGATTCCCATCCATAAGCTGATCCGTAGATTAGAGAGTCAAGGAGTGATCAGGAGGACCCACTCACCCTTTAATAGCCCCATATGGCCAGTGCGAAAGTCTAATGGAGAGTGGAGACTAACAGTAGACTATCGTGGCCTGAACGGAGTTACCCCATCCTTGAGTGCTGCCGTACCGGACATGCTAGAGCTTCAGTATGAACTGGAGTCAAAGGCAGCCAAGTGGTATGCCATGATTGACATTGCCAATGCTTTTTTCTCAATTCCTCTGGCAGCAGAGTGCAGGCCACAGTTCGCTTTTACTTGGAGGGGTGTTCAGTACACTTGGAACCGACTGCCCCAGGGGTGGAAACACAGCCCTACCATCTGCCATGGACTGATCCAGACTGCACTGGAACAGGGGCAAGCTCCAGAACACCTGCAATACATTGATGATATTACCATGTGGGTTGATACAGCAGAAGTCTTTGAGAAAGGGAGGAAAATAATCCAAATCCTGCTGACAGCCGGTTTTGCCATAAAACGGAGTAAGGTCAAGGGACCTGCACGGGAGATTCAATTTTGGGGAATAAAATGGCAAGATGGACGTCGCCAGATCCCCACAGATGTGATCAACAAGATAACAGCAATGTCGCCACCAACTAATAAGAAAGAAGCACAAGCTTTCTTGGGTGCTGTGGGGTTCTGGAGGATGCACATCCCGAATTACAGTTTGATTGTAAGCCCTCTCTATTATGTGACCCGGAAGAGGAATGATTTTAAATGGGGCCCTGAGCAACAACAAGCCTTTGAGCAAATTAAACGTGAGATAGTTCGTGCAGTAGCCCTCAGACCAGTCCGGACTGGGCCAGATGTGAAAAATGCTGCTGTACACCGCAGCTGGGGAAAACGGTGCTACCTGGAGCCTCTGGCAGAAAGCTCCAGGGGAAACTCGAGGTCGACCCCTCGGCTTTTGGAGTCGGAGTTACAGAGGATCTGAGGCCAGCTATACCCCAACTGAAAAAGAGACACTGGCAGCCTATGAAGGGGTTCGAGCTGCTTCGGAAGTGATTGGCACTGAAGCATAGCTCCTCCTGGCACCCCGGTTGCCCGTGCTGGGCTGGATGTTCAAAGGCAGGGTCTCCTCTACACATCATGCAACTGATGCTACATGGAGTAAGTGGGCCGCATTAATTACACAACGAGCTCAAATAGGAAATCCCAGTTGTCCGGGAATTCTAGAAGTCATCATGGACTGGTCAGAGGGTAAAGATTCTGGAAGGTCAGCAGAGGAGGAAGGAGTTATGCGTGCTGAAGAGGCCCCACCATATAATGAACTGTCAGAAAGTGAAAAGCAATATGCCTTATTTACTGATGGGTCTTGTCGCATTGTGGGAAAGCATCGTAGATGGAAGGCAGCAGTATGGAGTCCTCAACGACAAGTTGCAGAAGCTGCTGAAGGGGAGGGCAAATCGAGTCAGTTTGCAGAAGTGAAAGCCATCCAGCTGGCCGTGGACATTGCGGAACGAGAAAAGTGGCCAGTACTTTATCTCTATACTGACTCATGGATGGTGGCGAATGCCCTCTGGGGGTGGTTGCAGCAATGGAAGCAAAGCAACTGGCAACGCAGAGGTAAACCCATCTGGGCTGCTGCACTGTGGCAAGACATCGCTGCCCGAGTGCAAAACCTGGTGGTCAAAGTATGCCACGTAGATGCTCATGTACCCAAGAGATGGGCTACTGAGGAACACCAGAACAACCAACAAGTGGATCAAGCTGCTAAAATTGAAGTGGCTCAGATGGACTTAGATTGGCAACATAAGGGTGAATTATTTTTGGCCCGGTGGGCCCACGACACTTCAGGCCATCAGGGCAGAGATGCAACATACAGATGGGCTCGTGATCGAGGGGTGGACTTAACGATGGATACTATTGCCCAGGTTATTCATGACTGTGAAATGTGTGCTGCAATTAAGCAAGCCAAACAGTTAGAGCGTCTTTGGTATGGAGGACGATGGCTGAAGTACAAATATGGGGAGGCTTGGCAGATTGATTATATTACAGTCCCACCAACCCACCAAGGCAAGCGTCATGTGCTTACCATGGTGGAAGCAACCACCGGATGGTTGGAAACATACGCTGTGCCCCACGCCACTGCCTGAAACACTATCCTGGGCCTTGAGAAACAGATTTTGTGGTGACACAGCACACCAGAGAGAATTGAGTCAGACAATGGGACTCATTTCCGGAACAGCCTGATAGATACTTGGGCCAAAGAGCATGGCATTGAATGGGTATATTGCATCCCTTACCATGCACCAGCCTCTGGGAAAATCGAACAGGTACAATGGGCTACTTAAAACCTACACTGAGAGCAAGTGGGTGGTGGAACTTTCAAACATTGGGATACACACTTACCAAAGGCCACCTGGTTGGTCAACACCAGAGGAATCTGCCAACAGGGCTGGTCCAGCCCAGTCAGAACTTCTACATACTGTAGAGGGGGACCACGTTCCTGTGGTGCACATAAAGAATTTGCTGGGGAGACAGTCTGGGTTATTCCTGCTTCAGGTAAAGGCAAACCCACTCGTGGGATTGCTTTTGCTCAAGGGACCCTGATATACTTGGTGGGTAATGCGGGAAGATGGGGAAGTCCTATGTGTACCTCAAGGAGATTTGACTTTAGGAGAGAACAGCCAATGAACTCAATTGCATGCTGTTGCCTGCTATGTAATTTGTTTTTTATAGCCCATCAACTAGATGTCTTCAAGTCATCTGCGACTGACCCTCAGACCATCATCCCAACAAAGAACGAACTTTGATGAAACCAGATGAGTTCTGCAGTAAAGGAACAATCAGCATCAGCAGGCAACGACCCAACACTGCACACAGCCTCCCCTGCTCTGAAAGACTGTTACAAAAGGTGGAGCCTGACATCACGGACTGGATGGACTCAGCAGCTTTTGGGATTGATCCAGGCACTAAGGGATTATATCTCTCCATCTGTGTGTGTATGTGTATATATATACATATATATATGGGATGATATTTTGAAAATGTGGGATCTGAGCATGATGTGAATGGTATGGAATAAGGGGTGGATTGTTATGGGTTCGGCTTCACACACCACCCCGCAGAGTCTCATGTTACGCTGGGAAAGAGAGAAAAGCTGGGGGAGGGGAGACAGGGCGCCTGACCCGGGCTGACCAATGGGGTTATTCCATACCACAGCACGTCACGCCCAGGAGGTGGGATTCGGAGGCAGGGGCTCTCGCGGCACGCGGTCTCTGGAGCGGTGCGTGGTCTCTCGGCTCGGTCGGGCGGCGAAACGGTTGTATCCTCTCCCTTTGTATTTACTTTGTCATTATCATTGTTATTGGTGGTGGCAGCAGTGATTTGTATTGTATCTCAGTTACGGGACTGTTCTTATCTCAACCCGTGGGAGTTACATTTTCTTTGGTTCTTCTCCCCATTTCCCCCCCATCGGAGGGGGAGGGGGGGGGGGGCAGAAAAGGAGGGAGAAGTGAAATTTACGGCTTAAACCACGACACCCCTCAACAGCAAACTGACTGCTGCACAGGTTCCCTATGGCTTGCAGAGAGGATGCAGGGTGGTTGTTTCTGATGTGTCAGTGGAAATGCTCCCTTCTGTAGCTCTGTTTGATCACACATCTCCCTGTGCTTTTTGAATGTGAAGTTTCGCAGCATGTGTGTTAGGGGGAGAGTAGTATTGCTTAGCACTGAAATACCACCATTTCTATGTTAAAATCAAATTGGCAAAAGGAGGTCCTGTTAGAATATGAAAAGTGTATTTGGGTTCTTATTTGAACAGTTATTTCTTTATGAGAGGACATTCTGCATCCTATGACAGCTCAGTTTCTTGGAGCCTTTGCTGAGCAGCAGTCTCCCTGTTCTGGTATCCTGTCTGATGGTAGCTCATAGCAGAGTGAGATCCTGTGAAGAACCTCATCAAAAGCTTCTTGGAAACCTAAATATACAAACTAGATAATTGGCATCCTTGTGCTCAGTGACATTTTCAAGGGCCCAAGTGTATTTGTGAGGTAATTATTTCCTTTACAAAGCCATCCTGAGTTTTCCCATCATTTGTTTCTGGAGGAATAAACAGGTGACCCATGCCTCTGTGCACTGTGGAATAGCTTTTACATTTTCAGATCTGTGAGGTCATACATACACTTTTACCTGCGACTTGCTTGTCTGTCCCCAGTTTCATTCAGTCTTTCATGACTACTTATAGTCTGGTGTTTAGAAGACTGGAGCTGCTGCTTGCCACCTCCATGTGCTGTATGCAGGTAATCCACATGCCCCAGCCAGAGAAGCATAGCTGTGGAATAGCCAAGGGGTTTATTCATCCTTATGGAGAGGTAACTGCTCTCCAGAGCATCCGTCTTCCCTTAGCTACTGCACTGCGCCTTCGTTAGTCTCAAATTGCATGCCTTAGCTGTTGCCTCTGCCTATAGGTCATGCATACTTGCACGTATTTCTGCATAGCTGATGTACACAAATGGGTACAAGCAAATCAGCTGTGTTCATGCACACGCTTTGCTAATGAAAGATCCCTAATTTGATTCAGTGAATTTGTGAGCTTTGAAAATGTGAGCTGTTGTATTATTAGATAGAAAGCTTTGCTGCAGAGTCCAGGATTGCTGCTGGAAACCATATAAGAGATCAAAATTGTCCTAGCAACAATTACTCCTAATTGCTCTTGTCTTGGAGACTGCACGAGACCAACTCTGAGCTCTGTTCTGATGTATTTATTTTTGATGAATAGACATTTTGCAGCCTGACTTCATGGTTTCATTAGGCACAACATGTATGAAGAGATCATACACAAGCAAATATACTTGATGTCAATGAGGGGCATGATAAGAGTATTAGAAATTTGCTTAAGGTGTGCCTGAGGCTTCCTGATGCAGTTCTAGAAGTCTGTTCTGTTTAACAAGGCAATTCACTATTGATCCATCATTGCAGTGTCTCAAACTCACACTGTTCAAAAGGTCTCGTTTTTTAACAAGTCTAATGAAATGAACACTGAAGATGAGTATTTTAAGAAATGAGAATCTGGTACAAATAGATCTATTTTTGACAGGTGTGTTCTTTGTGCTACATGCTCTGTATTAGACCACAATATAAATATCCTTGTTTTAATTCAGACATCACATTATCACCTTCTGTTATCAACTGCTGGGTGAAAAGATATTTTTGTGAAGGTGATGACATAGTGTAGTTTTGTTGCTATTTGCACTTTTCAGACTTCAGCATCAAATAACAGAAGTGACTCTTTTACAGATGCGTTTTTAAGCTAAGAGTTTCAATATTAATGAACTGATAAATGGGGTTTTATTAATGTAAGTGATATTTGTCATTATGCTATTTTAGCCATGTTTTAAGCTATACAGCATCAGTAGAAGCTTGCTGCAAATATATAAGCTTACATTATAGTTATATTTTGATTGCTTATTAATGATAATATCAGATGGAAACAGCTATCCTTGGAAGTTAATGGAAAGACAAAAGGAATTACCTATGCTTTTGATGCTGTCATAGAGTCGTCTAGGTTAAAACCTACCAGGAGGATAAAAAGCACTGCCTTTGCAATTGAGGCTGTTAGAAGAAATGTGCTTTTCAGCAAAAGCACAGGAGATAACAGTAGGAGTATACAAATTTTCCCAGTCAACAGCTTTCCAGTTAATATGTACACTTAACTCATTCCCATGTGTTTAATGGTACTGCTTTCTTGCCCTGGTCCCAGCAGCTTTCATTCTCTTTGTGCTGTTGTAACCCCAGGGTGGAGGGCTTTCTACTGGTGACAGCTCTGTTCTCTGACTCCCAAGTTCAATCTGCTGAAAGGGAAATAAAGCATGTCATTACTACACAAACATTTTCTTTGGCCATGCTCTCATACAGGACTGGTGAAAAGGTTTATTTGAATGGAAGGAAATACAGGTAGCTCTCTTGTCAAAAGCATTGTTCCCACCTGCAGACCTGTAGAAGTATTTGGGAAGAGAACACTGCATGCAGAGTTGGGAATTTTGAAGTCTTAAAAACTAACTGGGGAAATTTTTGTCACCATAATGAATCAGTATTAGTCCGCGATTAGAACAACCAGCAAGCTCCAGTATTCTTTCCACTTTTCTAGAATTGGAAGCAATGGTATAAGCATACATACATTATCCTGCATATTTTATGAGATCTGAATTCATTGAACTGACATTTCTTTATGATTCAAACTAGACTAGGACCCACGGTTTACAGCCAACAAATCCTGTAATCTCCTCGCATTTGCCAGGTTCAGGTTTGACTGATGGTTTGTTTAAGAACTTCTTCTGTCTCTTGCACTTGCACATAATCTGTCTGGGTGATTGGCCAACATTTAGGGTTCCAGTACATGACTAGGGTGATTAAAACACCTGCTCAAAAAGGATGCTGCTATAGCTTTAATGTCCTTGTTAATACTGGCAACCTCAGAAACACAAACTGTAAGTTTATTAATACTCCAGGGCATTTCCTTCCTTGTTTTCCAAGCATTAACTCTGAACAGCTCCCAGTGGTAGCTGTTTAGGGAAATGATTGCCCCAATAACTTAAACACAGTGATTTCTAAGCTTAACTATTACACATTTCAGATATACTTTCAGTGGGAGAAGGAAAGAAGAAAGAGGCAAGAAATATTCATCTTCAGAAAGTGATCCTTTGGCTGGATGCATATATATGAAGGGTCTCATGAAAGGGCCTGGTACTTCACTTTAGGCTATCATGATCCATAATCAAGGAGATGCCACATCAGCCAACTGACCTACAAGGAAGTGTAGTGTCTGTATGAGTTTTTAAGAGCAGAAGATTACAAAATACTTTATATCATCTGCTTTCCAAGGCTGCAAAATCCTAATTCACTATTTAGTCAGAGGGAAGTAGGCTGAACACTGAAGTTGGTAGATATCTGTATTATGTGTATTGAATATGAGCTCTCTTTACTGACTGCTGTAGTGGGAACACCAAACAAACCAAGCTGTTGTGGGCAAGACATAGCAGTAAGCGCAGAAGTTTAAGATGCCATAGAGAATACCCACAGTTCCCTCTAGTAGTCCTACATCAAATTTGGTGGTTGACTTTTATTCAATCGATGTGTTTGTGTAATATCTAAATCCAAATATCAGGATAACTACAGTATAGCCTCCATCACAAATGTCACTTGCAATGACTCCCTGTTCTTAATAAGTATTAAGGGTGACAAAGGATCGCAGTTTCACTAGTGGTCTAACTGAAGACAATATTCTCTGCTAAGTGCTATGCAAAGATGTATTTCAGGTGTAGTTTGGAAGTGTTGGCTGGTTCATTTTATGGTAAGGAAAATACTAACATGTTCTGTTCCCCTGAATTTATTGTACAAACTACTAGGTTACAGCTATTGGTTAGATTTTATTCCTGAGAAAGTGAAGTAGCAAGTTGATTTTCCATTTTCTTGTTAAGTGAAAATAAAAATGCCAGTTGCTATTTGACTGAATTTAATCTTAAGGTTGATGGGCAGATCGCAGTCTTATTTTTCTCAAGATGTATGGTTTTCCTTACCTGTATTTCTCCCCACCATGTTTTTCATTTTCCCTTCTTCTTCAGAGCCAAATTACTAAAATACAGCAGATACCAGCAAAGAGAAACAACCCTTCATGCATTCTATTTGTCATGGAAGTGCTAAAATTTCAGCTTTTTAGCGCACTTAATCATTTTGACAAGATGACAATATGATGTATCATCACCAGACAGATGACACTAGACAGATGACAATACTAATCCTGCAGCAGGTTCTCAAGGGAGATTTTTATTGTGAAAATTGACATATATTGTATCAAGGTGAACATAACACGTTTAGGAAAACAGCAATTTGCTGCTTTGTGCACTTCAGTACATCTCTGGGTCTTTATCTCTGTTGAGTCAGAGTTTCTGCTAATCTGAGCTGCCTCAGAATTTGGGCTCTGGTAAAGCTGACAGGTCCTTCAGGTCAGCTCCCAGTTCTGAAGCTGTTGAGATGCTGATAGATAGGAAGTACACAGATGTTTGCTTAATGGTTATTTCCCCAGGGGCTCCTGTCAAAGCTGTTGGCAGGGAAATAGGGGGAATTACCTCAGAAATTGCTAACTCACTTTGACTAATAGACAAAACAAATAATTTGACCAGTTTGTGAAAGTATGAACTGCTTCCAGAAAGACAGGAAACTTCCTAGCATAGATGTTGTCACCCATGTGTTGCTCTGTCAAATCAGTTGTATTGCTGCAGGCGGGGACTAGTGTCCAATGCTTCAGTTGAATAAAAGTGTTCTCTAAAACGTACACAACTTGTTGAGTGGTGCTGGACAGAAAATAAGAGTCAGGAAGTGATTCTGGGATTAAAGAGGGAATGATTAAAAGCCAACAGTTTAATTTTTGTTCAAAGTACATTTTAAGGAGCCATGGTGATCAGCATGTTATAAAATAAAGGGAAATTCTAATTATTCCTTCATCTGATGACTGATTGCCCTGCAATATGAGATCTGATTGTTTTTTTCTTCATGTGCAAATCCCGGTGGTCAGAAGACCAGGCTGTGGGCTGGGGGAGCTGAGGTGGCTGTGCCCCTGTGGTACATCAGGTGTCAGAAGCGTCAGCTTGCAATATATTATGCTGCTCATTTTGCTCCATGGATTACTTGCTGTGCCCACATGTTGAGATGGTTTTAACTCGTGTGCAGACTTCAATCTTCCATATTTTTTCCTGGCATTAGCATTTTTTCTGTGACCTGTGTAAGAAATGCACAACCCAAGCTGAGAGTGTCTGAGCCTTGCTGATGCCTGCCATATGCTGACTTATCCTTAGATATATTTTTCTTTATTTCTCTGATATATTCAACATCACAATCCCCTTATGGTTACTGCTTCTTTGTGTAGTGCCAGTGGGAGTTTATTTTTTGCTTTTCAAAGGTTTGACACAGAGACTGTCCTTAGTGGAACACTGTTGTGTGCCTGGTTCATCTTATTATTCTCCCTAGTTAGAGATGCATCAGGACTCTGTGTTCAGTTGGGGAAGGCTTTTAAAGTTGAATTTCTGAATACTGAAAGCTGTAGAAACACCGAGGAGTGAACAGAAGGCATCATATATTGAACAGGAGCGTTCAAGGATGGGGGAGCTATTGGAAGCAGGCGGATTTTACTTCCTACTAACTGCAGCTGTCTATACCATGATCTCCATAGCAAAACTCAGGGAATCACAGTAAAGACACCTCCCCTTTCCCTGAAGTGATCAGAAGTAGTTCATAGGCATGCTTAAGGCTCATCTTGCTGCAGGCAACAGGAATCAAAGAAGCCAGAAAGTCACGCTAACAGCAAATCCTAAAAAGGAGTCCAAAGAAACGCAAACTAAGTGGGATGCTTCAGGATAAGAGCAACACTCTGCTCCTATGCAATGGTTTCCACTGCTGAAGAATCATCGAAACATAGAATGGTTTGGGTTGGAAGGGACCTTAAACATCCTCTAGTTCTAACCGTCTGGCCACAGGCACACACCTTCCACTAGACCGGGTTGCTCAAAGCCCCGTCCAACCTGGCCTTGAACATTTCCAGGGATGGGGTATACGCAGTTTCTCAGGACAACCTGTTCTTCCAGTGTTGCACCACCCTCACAGAGAAGAATTTCTTCCTAATATCTAATCTAAATCAACCCTGTCAGTTTAAAACCACACCCCTTGTCCTAAGAACCAGTTCAGACCAGATGAAAAAAGAAACCCCACAAAAAAACCCAAAAGAACCCCAAAATTCACCCCAACAAAAAACCCAAAACAAAACCCAAACAAACATAAAACCAAAACACAGCAAAAATCCCCAAAGTAGATGTTGTTTTAGCCCGTTCCTAGTAGACATGGTGCAGTACAACATAGTATGATTTATTGCATTTGGACATCTATTTGATTTTTCTATTCTTAGCCATAGTAATAAAGGAGTTTCAAATAATGTCTTATTCCAATGGCATCAGATGTTCAAAAGCAACACTGTGAAAACGTCACCATGATTTTGAGAGGCACAGTGTATGCATATCATCAACAAAGATGAATTAAGGGTAACAAACAACGTTAGTGAGAGAAGTTTATTACCTTAACTGCCTTTGGATTATCTTCCATATGGTTTCAAAACAGAAAATGTGTAAACAGCTGTCATGTTCTGCCCCTCAACCCCCCAAATCCACTTTTCTTCCTTTCTCCCTCCTCTTGTTAGTCAAAATCAGGCAGATGGTGGGTTCCCAAAGGCTATAAATCAAGAAAAGGTATAGCCTAAAGTCTGTGGCATATGCAGTATTTATAGATATTGCCTATACGCTATTCGTACTTCACACCTCCAAAGCATCGGATATATGGTAGCATTAAGATAACAAAAATAGGAATAGTAGAGTAATAAAAAAAAAAATACAAAAAAACTCTTCAGAGTTTTTTTCTGAGAATAAGCACCTGGTTGTAGATATTGATTGTACAACTACTACTGTGTAAGTCTAACTTTTCACCTGCTTTTCTGGATATAAAGCCTATGGATATATGAATATATGTACATGGATATATGAAAAAGTGAAGGAGCACACATGAATACTTTCTTCTGTCCAGCTCCCCAAGTCTCTAAGCTAACCTGCAAATGCATACCAAAGCTCTAACAAAGTAGCTAAAACAAGCAAAGACAATGCATTATATATATATCCAGGATTCAAGTCTTCCAATTCTGCCTTGCACAAATCACAGTGTTTGGCAATGTTTTGGTGTAGTGTGAACGGCTGCAAATCCTGGAGTTCTGTAGTGACATTATTCAGTAAGCGCCAGTATATTACATACTAAATCATAGTTTTACCAAAGAACTTGCAGAATCAGCTGCTTTCCTGCATTTTTTATATTTATGGGGAGTGTTCATCAGTGATAGATAAGGTCAGTTTGTGCTGCTGTTGTCACTGCCCAGAGATTGAGAATGCAGTGATTTCTCAGAAATTCTTTCTGCTTCATGCTGGCCTGTGTCACCTGGAAAATGGACTCTGGCTTAAGCAGTCAACAGAGTGGCACAGCCAGCGCAGATTCTAGGCACATTTCAGAGAGACTTTTGATCTCAAACCAGGCACAATTGCCTGGTTTATTTACTCTTCATGGAAACTGTTTTCTGCCTGAGCACTTGGATACCACAGGAAGGAGAACTGCCTGTGCCTAGCTAGGTTAGATTGGCCTAGTGAGTTAAGAGTGTAACATAACAAAGGGATCTTTAAATACTCTCTGCTTATAAGGGTGACAGCCTACTAGCTGACCCATATAAATAAAATATTGTAAAAGTATTATGTTTATAGGATTTCCTAACAGTTCACCCACCTGCAGTCTTTAAGTCAAACCCAGCATCCTTTGTATGAGAAGTAAAACTGGTAGAGATATGCATTAATGAAGGCCCATGAAATTGAGAAGCATTGCCATGTTTTGTTTTCTTCTTTTTTATGTGTTTTTTTAAGTCACCTCAATGTATTCTAAACACCTCTGCAGTGCAAAATACATTATGGGATTCCTGTCTCAAGGAACTTGAAGTCTAATTTCAATGACAAAATAACAGGTAAGATAGCAAAATAACAGACAGATCTGTGGCAAAAAAAAAAACTTAAGTCTGTGCAAGCAAATGAAAAAGAAGTTGATTTTTATATACCAGAGACTGGATTATAAATTTAAAGGATCTTTCCCAAATGTCTGTTACATGCAAATGTAAACCACAGAACAGTAGTCTCTCTTGGTAGAAAACACAGTATCCTCTTTTCATTGCAGTTTTAAATCTAGAGAAAGCTGCTAGTATATTCTATCCTGGGATGGCTTTCCTAAGATTTGGTGTGCTACTGTGTGTCATGAAAGTGGCTATCCCACAATATAACCAGCAAGGATCAATACGGTATCTCAGCTTGGTGACAGATTGACCATGAATTGAGTTGCTTTAACGTGCCCTGTAAACATAGCTGAAAGGCTGTCACATCTGACGGTCCCTAAATTCAGAAGAGCCTTGGTCTTTGTGGGAATCTTTTTGCTTGACAAGTGCACTAATTCATGATTAAAGGAAATGAGGAGGCTCAGCACATGAAGCAGGGTGGGAGGAAACTGCTGGTATGATTAACAGTTGGTAAAAGAATGAACTTGAAATAATTGCGCTGTTCTCCATGTTCATGGCCTCTTTATATTCAAGCTATAGTCTTCTTTTGATGACAGAAAGAGAAGAGGCTAACTAACCCACCACGCAGCCTGAGATCTGTAGGAATTTTGTGTGCTCTGATCAAGAGAAAACACACTCTAATGGTTGTAGCAGGGGAACCTCAATACGAAAAGTTGCTCAGAATCTCAGATTTTGTACCTCAGCCAAAACAAAGAGAAAACGGAGCAGCTGTGGCAAAAAAAAAAAACCAAATTGAGCCAAAAATCCCAAAGTAGCTTATTTTAGGAGAAACTGAAGTGAAACAAAATGTGCATACAAATGTAGTTTCTATTAAATCAGTTTGAAGGAAATCATGCGCATAAATGGGAGAAAAAGGACAGCGAAGGACTTGGGAGTAGAGCTGGAAGTGGAGAAGTAGTAGTCATAATCAGCTAGTTCAAAAAAATTATTTACTGTTATTTCCCTCCAAAGTGGTGTTTTTCCTGAACCTGAAAGGCCCAAGCTATGAAATGTATTACAAAGTACAGTTAATTAATTTAGCACCGCTGCTAGAGAAACCAGTTCATTTTTCTCTGTGTCAGGTGGCCTATCCAGTATACATCCCTGGCAATCTGCCTGGCCATTCTCAAGCCTTTTGGAAATGGAAGACAGGCACTATTCCAGATTGATTCCATCTTATCTGTGTGTAAATAAGTAAAGCATCAGAGACAGAAAATGAGCCAAGAATGAAACTGGGTTTGATAGTCATATCTTAACAGTTTTTCATCTTTAGAATCTCCTGCAAAATGCGTTCAGCTAAGAATGGAAATGTGCACGCTGAGCTGTGGCAGTTGCGCTGCTTGGCAAATTTGCAGATCTCAGCTGCCATATTTGTTCTTCTTCCGATATACATAAATACTACCAGATAAGAGGTGATAGAGAGATCCTATAGTAGAATTTCCCTTATAAAAGGTTTAATGGGGAAACTTGTGAGATGAGAAGCCTATACAAGTACTATTTGATGCACCAGAGAACACAATATGATATACCCAATGTCTGTGTCCAGTGCAGGTCTAAGTTCAGTCAAGCTTATTATCTGGCCATATCAGAGCTAGGTAGGCTCTTGCAGTCACACTAGCATTCTCCAGTCGTCCAGAGAGACAATTCATTAATCCAGCACAGTGTTTGCCCGGATCTAATTAAAATGAATGTGTAACCAGCCACTGAAATCAGCTCCTTTGTCATTCTGAAGACTTTAGGGGAGAGTTGTATTTTCACTACAACAATGTAATAGACTATCCTGATTTTCTAATAGGTAAAGAAAAACTGAATACCAGCATATGCCTCCTCCTCCCCTGCCCAAATGACTTTATTTTTCATCCCTTAGATAGAGAAGGACCCAAAGATTTTAGTGGGTGATGAGTTAAAATAAGTAGCTCTCAGACAAAGCAAACAATCCAAAATATGATCGATTTCCAGCTCTAGATGTTCTTGGGAAAACACAGAAGCTGAAGTTAAAAGGAGAGGTGGGAGGATAGTTCCATAATAAAGGACTAATTACTCTGGTTTCACAGAGCTTGAATGTAGAGTACAATTTTCTTTCCTCATTTGGACTCAATGTGTATGAGCTAGTGCAAAAGACTTTTAGGTGTATAACTTCAGGCATCTCAGTCTGACATTAGAGTTGCAGAAAACAAAAGCGAACCCAGTCTCCTTTTCCAATGCCTGTCCAAACCTGGGAACACAAAAAGCCGCTGGAAGACTTCATTTTACCTGTTCAAGGATATTGAGAATTACAACGCCAGGAGTGGTGAAACAGGAACCAGACACAACAGGTGAAGGGCCCCACGCAGAAGACACCACGGATAAGTACCTAACTCATAAAACCAGCTCTGGGTTCAGCACTGAGCGCTGCAATCATAAATTCATTAAAATGCTGGGGTTCTGACGATGCCTCTAATTTTTTAAAAGATAAAGTTATAGCACTTGTCTAGAAAGGTGGACAGCTGAGCTCTCACTTCTTCATCTAAAGGACCGTCAGTTATCTTCCAGGAGAGTGACACAAGATGACATAAAGAAAGCTGTAGAAAAAAGGCACCCTTCTCTGGCCTGTTAAAGCTTGGCTGCTGAACAGCTAATAACATAAGGTATATGCAGCAATTAAGCAAGAGGGAGACAGTGTTTATAATAAAAGTGATTAGTGTATGGCCTGGGATTATGGGATTTTATGATCCAGGATTTTATACCTTCCTCTGATTTATTTGGTGGTAGCAACTGCTAATGTGTGACCAGCAGTGTTAAGCTAAGCAGGCACACTGTTCTGGAGCAGAGTGAGAACTGGGGGCCGAGCTTTCGTGAGCTAGTCCGCTCTGATGCAGCAATTCCAAGTTTCAAAGATGTCTTCCTAACGCAATACTCCGCAAGTCGTAGCCTTTCACTCTGTCTCAGTTTTCTTATGTTCAAAATGGCTCCAGCCTATCTCACTGGGGTTTCTGAGGCTGATTCAGCAATTATGAACTGTTATCAGATCTCTGGAGACCTGGCAGAGCACAGTATTATAATCAGTTTTCTGCTGTCTTAAATGCTAGGTTTGGGTAACTCGGTGTATATATGTTCTGTTACAATGCTTCAGAGAGACAAAACGGAGAATAGCAAGTCAGGTACAGATTCAGGATTTCTTATTACTATATAATGAAAGGTAAAAAAAGCACATTGATTCTTTTGACACATTCTTCTGGTTCCCACGTGGTAACACAGTTGCGGGTTAGAACTAAGATTTTGTTCCATACCTCTGTGCCAGTACTTCCCTTCCATGAAGAATCAATTGTTTTACTTAACATGAAGCAATAAACAATATGTGCCCAATATTTCACCTTTGTGGATAAGGGCTCAAAATGAGTGTTAATAGAGAAGTCCTGGTTAGAAGTCCCCAGCTTTAGTGGGTACTTACTTGCTGTGCTATGTTTGTAATGACAAAAAGATGATTCAGGAGCTGGTAGAAAAGCGTGAGTCTTCATTAGAGGGTGCAAAAGCCAAGTGTTCTCTGATAGCTGGCAGGAGTGGCCAGAGATACTAGTAGCAAGACTCCTACTGATCAAGTACCTACTTCATCTTGCTGCCATGGCTGCTGGAGGCTTCAGGTTTTCCGCAGAGGTCAGATAAAGAAGTTCCTTTCCTTTCTGGGTGAGGGGGATGGGGGGGGGGGGGGGGGGGGGGGATGGGGCGTCACTAATCATCCCTCCTAGGTAGCCAACTTGCCCTCACGTCAAGGTCGTGTGCACTGGGAGCATAGCCCATGATGGTCAGCATGAAATAGGTTTCAAATCACTGAGATGAGGAAGTACAGTAAGCAATAGGCTAATCACAGTTCTTTAATAGGAAAAGTTCTGTGTTGTACCCAGTTCCATAGCAGTTCTCTCTCCAGCCTCTCTGGAGGGGTAAATCTGACCTTGGCCACCATCTAATGTGACAGCAATGCTGATACAGATATAGATTAGGCTGTCCATCTGCAGCTCCTTGGATTTATACCTATCCTCCCTTTACCCATATCCTCCCCAAGCCCCTTCTTCAGAGTGAAACCAAGTCATATTCCAACCCTCCTGAGCACACAGCCCTCATTGTTGGCCAGCTTATGGTCAGCAATGAGGGCATTCATACATGTCAGTCCCTGACACTGACACTGCTGTGTCTTGTAGCAAATACTTCACATTCCCAAGTCACCCTGGGTTTTAATGAGCCTGATTTAAGCAACTCAATAGCATCAAAACGCTTGCTATTATTTCAGCTGTGTCTCTGAGATAAGGCAGGTGGTAAACAGATCCAGCTGGACAGCAGATTTGCCTGCGAAATGTGTGCTTGTCCTTTTGGAAAATTTAGAGAGTGCTTGCTTGACTTGCCCTTTAGAAAAGCTTTGTTCTATTAGAGCTTCCTATTTCTTGCCCACTGTTTCATGTTGTCTAATGGAAGCAGGCGACAAAAGCATCACAGTCATTTTTTCCATAAAGAAAATGCTTGATGTTCTGCTTGTCCTTTATGTTGATCTGCAGCACCTCCCCTTATAAGTGTTTTTTGGGGGTACAGAGGAGAACAGCAACAATATGCCCAGCCTGACACTGTCAATCTATCCAAGCTATCTGCAGCAAATTATTTACCCACTGAGTTTGAATTTTGTTTCTGAACAGATAACAGTTTTGTAAGTGGATCTCACACCCAGAGCTACTCACTGAGTATTTTGTGTGAAGAAATTTTAGCAGAAGGACTGCATTCATAGCATTCACTGTTTGGCACTGCAATGTTTGCAATCTAAAATTAGACTGATATGAGCTTATTACGTGATGTCATATTGCTGTCGGAAAATAGCTAGTATCTAATATAATCAGCTCTCACAAACTAACCATTAGCAAATAGTATAAGCATGATTTAACTATCCATCCCAAGTGCGGAATGCTCTCTGCTCCTCAGACATATAAGTTAGGTCAAAACAGCAACATTCCCTGTCAGCTGCTATTTGCCAGATGGTTTTGCAATGTGGAATTTTGAAAACAAAGATTTTTTTTCTACACTTCTTTTAAAAAGGCTGTTCTGTACCAAGAGATGAGAGGCACTGATCTAATTCCTCATTAGAAGGTCCACATGGTAGAAAGACCTGTGTGAATGGTTATATCCCAATACCACTCAGCAGAGATTAAGATGTTCATCTTCTGCCAGCTTCTTCATTAATGCCATTGCCATCATGGTGGGAGACTTGAGGTGCTGGCGTTTTCCAAGCTGTTTTTCCTCATGTGAGAGCAATGCCTTAAAAAATACACTTTCCTGTTATGCTTGTAACACTCTCTCTTGCTGGGAAAGGTGAAGAAAGCAGCAGATTTTGTTCTCTGACTCTCTAACTAAAGTGATTTCTTGACAAAGAAAGGCTTCCAACACTGATATTTGGATGGAGATTTCTGAAGGATGGGACTGCCTGTAAATAGTCTCAATTTTTCTGCTCTGGTGAAGTATTCTGAATGGTTTTGGTGCATTTCAAACATTTCCTGTTCTTGTTTTCTATTTAGCACTATCACTCATAACCCTCTGCATAGTATTAATCATATAAAAGGTTTGGGATGGACTCCTCTTCCTTATATACAGCTTAAGCCTAGAAAGCAGGATGACTGAGGAACAGCAGAGCTTACCACTGCAGTGTGATAACTACTACACCTGATCCTGCTGTGGTGTGATGAGCTGCTATTAGGGGCTGGCTTATCACCTGGGGTTTCCACACCTGCTACCAGCTGCTCAGGAGCCAGTAGTATTTTGTTCCTCAGAAACATCTGTATTTGAAAAATGAATGAGTTTTAGATAAAAGGGAGGATGTTACCTCTTCTAAGTAAATTATTTAAACTTGCAACCTGTTTCTATCTTTCCCATATGAAAAATTAATGTACCACAGGCCCTTTTTGCATTTTCGTGGTTAACCAAATCTTTTTATAGGTTTCCACTCTTAAGGAACAGAGAAAAGGGCTTTCCACAACTGGTGTCAGAAAACTTACCTGTCAATCCTCAGGGCCCACCCCCACCTTGCCCCAGAGAGGACAACTTTGTTAATGAACATGAGTATTAACATAATAGAGAAGGCTAATTAATCTCCAGAGCACCATGTGCTACAGAGAGAGTAGTATATGTGAAGAATGAAATGAGGGATTTTTTCCATGCACCACACGGATCTTACACTTGGCCTTAGACTGATGCTTGATAAAAGTCATGGTCAAAATTTCCAACCTGGATGGGTAAACAAGGCTTTTATTTTTAAATCAATGCACTACCTGAATAAAACCACCCTAAATTTCAGCAGTGCTGAACAAATACCCTCTGACTCATTTCACTGGCAGTTAAGAAATCTCAGCACCTCTGAAAATCAAATAATGCTTAAATTTACAGCTCCTCTATTTGAAAATATCTCTCGCAGTCTCCATCTATTTAAATGGAGAAATACAAAGCCAAGGGCACACAGTGATCTGGGCTGTTAATAATGTTTTTGGTGATGTAACAAATCAGTGAAACACTTGGGAATAATGGCATCAACTTGGATTTAACAGTTTTGTGACAGTGGTGCTTTCCAACAAATGGATGTCAGGATTTTCCCCCTGTACTTCTGTATGTATCAGATCTGGCAGGTACCCATCGTTTCCTTCTCTCTATCCCCATCTTCCCCTTAATTCTTATAAACAAGCAAGCAGCCTGGGCATGTACTGCCTATTCTGTAGAGGTTTAGAAATCCTGCACAGCATCTCTGACTTGCCAGACACATGGCATTAGGGAAAGGTGAGTGTTGCCTTTCTCACCTTGAGTGAAGGGAAAGGAAGAAGAGGAGAGAATTACAGATTTCCCTGAACTGGCTTAAGTCATTACTGATAGATATTTTGTGAGCTGAAGCAGCAGACTCACCGTTCTATGCCAGTCGTATGGCGCTTTCCATTGCTATTAAGAACTGATTCTCCTTTCCCTTGTGACCTGCAGTAAGCATCTGTCTATGTCTATGTAAAGCAGTTATATTTCTAGCCTTGTAAGTGCCTGTGCCTGCATTCAGTCTTACTGCATCTACCCCGAGCAGTGGTAGCTTTCCCTTCCACATCCTATGTGCTTGGTGGCTGTCCGGGAGCAAAGCTGTACTGTTCACTCTTCTAGGAGACTGCTCTCTTGGGCATTCCCACATCTTTATGGGCCCATCTTTTAGGGCCTTCTGCTTCCTCTCATTACTTATTTACTGCATTTGGCTGCTTATTTGGCTGACAGTGCACTTCCTGTCCTTGTACACCTTGTCCCCTCCAATGCACCTCATACATTTTAAAGACAATTTTATTACAAAATGAAAGTAGGTGAGTTAAATAACAGTTTGTCTGGCCAAGACCTCAAAGGAAGATTTAACTGACATGCAGTGCGAGCTTCATGCTGTTATGGAATTCGAGGCAATATTTGGTTTTGCTTCTTTCACATAATTTGTTGCAGTTTCCCAAGTAAATGCTGCCAAACTGCTGGGCAAGCACAGAGAGGGGAAAGCATCCTACAAAATGTTAAATGCTTTCTCATCTCCATGCACCCAGCCAGATGGGTGACAGTAACGTATTAGGGCTGACATCATGAAATTAATGCAGTCACCTATATAAGGGTTTACTATTTTATTCTAGATCCTTGGTGAAATGCAGCTGAAAGAACAGATTGGGACTTTTTGGGCACCAGATGAAATTTTATATAAAAAACTGCTGTGGAAAGTCCTTTTCCCTCTGGAGATGGATGACCTACAGTGGCCATCTATTTCTTTTCTTGGTAATAATAATGTGAAGTGTGTATTGAGCATCACTTTGAGACAAACCTTTTGATACCTTTGTTAAACATTGTCCTTTGCTATAGCTTTATCTCCAGCAACAAATCTGGCGTGTTTTGTACAGACAGAATAAATGATAAAAACAACTTATTCCACTGAAGGAGACCATTCAGCTTAAAAACGAGATAACTTCTTACAAGAAAGGTGGTACAAGAAAGGTACCATCCCAGGGAGAGGCGTCTTGCTCTGATCAGATACCACCGTGAAAGGCACACACTGCAGCACCTCTTAGAAGACCTTCACAAAGCGACGGCCGGGCAGAAAAGCGGTTCTTTGGAGGGGAGATCTCCCGACCTTCAGCACGTCCCACAGTGGCGCCGGGGCCCTGCACAGAAACGCCTGGAGAGCCGCTGCCGCCGGAGGGGTACCACCCTCAGCCGCGCCGCTCCCGGCAAGCGCTGACCCTCCCGCGCTCCGGGCCCCAGCTCCAAACGAGGAGTCCAGCCCCCTCTCCCACCGCGTGTCCAAACACACCACAGGCTCCGCACCCCAACCGCTCCCACGTCCCGAGGCCGCCGTCCCCTCCGAGGGGCTCACCGGGGCTCACCCTGCACTTCCCCGCTTCCTCTCCCTCCGCCAACCGGAGCCCTCGGGAGGCTGCTCTTGGCAGCTCCGACTGCCATTTAATGGCCGCCCCAACGGTCACGCCAGTAAATAGGGAGCGCACCGAGGGGCTGCCGCTGCGAAGCCTTGCAGGTGGCGCTTCAGCGGCCATTGCGGCCCTGCCGGAGGGAGCCGGAGGCCCCGAGGCCGAGGTAAGGCGGAGCCGTCGGACTGAGGAGGTAGTGCCGGGTCTCCGTTTTTTGCCTTGTTTTAACTGTAGGTTAAATGAGCGGCTTTCTTGAGGTTTTTGCTTAGCCTAACTGCTCCACCACGGCAGCGGTAGGCAGGCATCGGTCGCTGGCATTTGTCACTGCCTATGCCCGTTGCTTCACGCATCATCCTCGTCAATGCTTTCCCAACAAGGTAATCGCATCCATAGCCAAGGGCTGCACCGCCCTGCAAAGAAACAAAACCTGAAGGTAGCACCCCGTCTGTTACATGGAGTCGCCTCCAGGGTGGCTCATCCCCAGCTCGCTCCTGGGCCTAGCCCTGCTGCTGGAGCCACAGCGGTGGGGTGAGGAGCTGCTTAATATGCTGGAGATGTCCTCTGCCTGCTTCTCGGCTCGTGTTGAATACTCAGGCAGCTTTGCAGCTACACCTTATGGTCTACAATTTATGTAATTTGATTTGACAGTAATTATATCGTCATTATGTCTATTTAGAATAGATTCCCTGTGATTTGTTCAGTTTTATGTGTTGTTTTCCTTACTTTTCCTATCATGGGTTTGTAATTTCCCACCTAATTCTTAAGGACTGCCATGCGTCGTGGCTCCCACGGTATTCACTTGTTTGGGAAGAGGACGGGTCTGAACAGGATCTGCTCACACTTGTATAGGTAAATCTACTGTAGTCTTACCTGAAATATCTTCTTTTATTCTTATATTACAGGTCTTCTGAGTTCCGTAAATTTAGTTTTGCACCATTTTTGTCCCCCACTTTTTTTACAAAAACAAAAAACCCCACCCCAACCCAACAGAACAAACAGACAACTTGCTGCGCTTACCTTCAGATGCTTCTGTCGTGGTTTAAGCTCCCCACCCACGCAGTTTTACTCACTCACTCCCGCTCTTTCTTCCCCCAGTCCCTGGGGATGGGGAGGAGAATCAAAAGAATTCAACTCACACAGGTTGAGATAAGAACAGTTTAGTAACTAAGGTATAACACAAATCACTGCTGCTACCACCAGTAATAATACAAGAGAAATACAAAGAAAGAGAATACAACTGCTCACCAAGCCCGACCCAGCCAGTGCACCCCCCAGCAACGAACCCCCCAATACCAAAAACCTGACCATGCTGTGCACCCCCAGACCATCACCACCCTTCCGGGTCTCTGCCCTCCATCTTCACATCCTGGGCATGACATGCTGTGGTATGGAATAACCTCTTTGATCAGTCTGGGTCAGGTGTCCTGTCTCTGCTTCCTCCTGGGGCTTCCCCTCCTCCCTGGCATAGCATGAGACTCAAAGTCCTTGGCCAGGCCAAAACATTAATAAGCAGTAACTATAAACACTGATGTTGTCAGCGCTGCTCCCAGGCCCAAAAACAAAACCACAGTGCTGTACCAGCTACCAAGAAGGAGAAAAATGACTGCTACTGCTGAACCCATGACAGCTTCTTAATTGTGAGGCAGCAACTAAGTACAGCTTCATTATATCAGTTTCTAAGAGCTAGATACCAAAGCAATTCAGTACCATGAAGTATGGCACTTTAAATTCCATCATGCTTTATTGTTTAATCACTTGTCCCTGGAGTTTAATCTGAAACCTGTATCAGATTCCACTTGCACTCCTTGAATAAGGTATAGGAAAAGCTAGGTACATAAAAATGACTTCCAGAGCAGTGTTTTGAACACAGGACAGCACTAACCTAGGAAAAGGTAGGAAATATGGAGTGGAAGGGTTTATCATCTATCCTGCCTCTCTTCAGAGTTCAAGTGTTTAATTTGGGATATCATCTGTAGCTCTTCAGTGACAGAGATGCCTATAAAAAGAAAATAGCTTTTATTTTTTCCTTAACTGTATCCTCATTGTAGGAGAAGAGATGGAGGTGTCATCAGGGCATATATCACCTTGTCAGAGAAACCATGCAGATAAGTGAGAGATTGTTTTCTTTGCAACCTTATGACTTTCAAAGTCACATCTCTCTACACCCAGGAATGCTTTAAGCCTGTAGCTTACTGGGAGAGAGGCAGAGTACTTGTTACCTGTGTTATCGAAGCTGTGTCATCATGCAGAAAGTGATACATGGGAAAAAGGAAATTTGACTCCCACGTGAAGTATTTGAGTCGCTCTGGGAGCCCCGAGTTCTGATCCCTGCCTCAGGGAATGCATAGTTATTTTACCAATTAATAATGTTCTTTGGAATAATGCTCAAAACTGAATGCTGCCTTCTCACAAGTGTATATTTTTAAGTCCTTCTGGTGTTCTTTAAAGGCAGACCATTGCCCTCAACAGGCAACAGCTGAGTGAAGGCTGTTGATTAATAATTTGGGATCTTGATATGTTAATTATACCTAAGACACAACTAGGTAGCTGTCTTTGTTTTCCTCTCATTAAAAAAATCAAAGCAATAATGATGTGATCCTCCCTTTCAAGATTTCCTGTGAAAATAGGTATTTCTGTATATATCAAAATGGTAAGATTGTTTGTTTCTTTCAGTGACACAAATGGCTGCTTTGGAAGTAAGCACTATCACAAAAAAAGCCATGCTTTAATGTCTAAATCGCAGCAGTATGTATAAACAGTGAAAATTTCAGGATGGAGATTTTACAGCTAATGAAAAAATTCTGTAAGCACACACATCTGCTAGGTATGCAGATAAAAGGTACAGGAAGAACTTCTACAATGGGATTTACATACATTAACTTTGTAATTGTATGCACAACAGGCAATTACACAAGAGTTAATAAAATAATACTAATAACGACTTGTATAAGGTAATTGAAATTTATGAAGCAGTTTTGGTGTCTATTAAAGCTGTGATGTCTTCAAGTAGAGCTAATGAGTATGATAGAAGTGACTAGCATGAATAAACTTAATGTTGCTTTTGTCAAACAAAGAGAGTAAAATATTTTGAAAAGGGGTCTGAATATTAGTCTCATTGTGTAAATGGAAAACTTAAGTAGGCATGTAAGTCACGTTTTGGTTTGCTTTGCAACTTAAGTCAGAAATGGGATACTGCAGTTTAGATAGTTTCATCTAAACCCCTTTTCTCCTACTCAGTGAGATCTTGGCCATTTACAAATACTGTGTAAAGTGCTTGGTGCGCTTTGGCATTACTTTTGTGTAATGGAAAGCCTGCAGCTTTTTCCCCAAGCCACTGTTGTGTTTAGCAATTTGAATCCGTTTCTCATGTTTGCACCATTTTAACTGTTGCTATTGAGTTAAGGTGTGTATCTGTTAGACTGAAGAAGTAAATGACGGCTTCTGGATCAGGGCATCACTGTGCCTTTGAGGTCTGTGAAGAAAGAAATTAGATCTCTGAATGTGAGAATGTTTTTGTTTGAGCATGGCTTACCTTTTAAAGTACTGTTTCTGTGTTTAAAGTTCACACTAAGATTGCTTCCTTTATCTCAGAGTTTTAATTCTGTATTCTTTTTTTCCATACCATGCAATATATTCCCAAGGTGACAGCAAGTGCTTTTTCTGACCAGGAAATTCTGTGTCATTCGCTAATGAGGCAATTACCATCCAGTTAAAATAGGCCTTTCTTTGTGTTTTCTGGGGGTTTCACCTGGACAGAGAATTAAGACCTTTGTTCTGGGAAGGTTTCACTTCCTTTTATGTTCTTGTTATATTGCAATGTCACTCTCCTCGAGAAAGTATGTTTACTGTAGGATACGATGAAACAGTGTGGAATGAGCTCTTTCAGCTCTCTCACTGATCACGTTACTTTCTTTTGATTCGTGAAAGTACTGGATTGTAATAGCACGGATTGTTGGTGAGGAGTGATCTGGGAGAATGCAATTAGGGGGGACATGGGAAAACTCCAGGAATAAGATAGCAGAAATGTCAAGCAAGTCAAATTGTTCTTGAGATGTGGTGTTAGTAATTTAGAGCTCTGCTGTCAGCAGTGAGGACTGCAAGGAGCACAGGGGCTGTAAGTCAAGGTTGACACATAGCGGCAGAACTATGTATCAGTGTTTTTGAGAGCTAGGAATTGGTTTATGGAATTAGGTTCTCCATTTCCCTCTCTTTCCACTCCTTCCTTGCCTCCAGCTGAGCTCTTGAGGGACAGGTTGGGGGAGAGGAATGGGAAGCAGCAGAAGAATGTTTATGCTGCTTGGTAGGAATGTAAACTAAGTAATTAATGATGTGCATTGAATAAATGGGTTTGGGTTTTCTTGTCGTCCTTCTTACTGCAGATTGCTCCACAAAAGCATTTGTAAATTTAACCTGTTCCTAGGAAAATCTTACTGAACTGAGTCTTGGTTTTGAGCATCTTCTATAGGCACCAGAAGTTTCTTGAATGGAGTGTGACATGTCAACTCTCCACCAGCACTTGTCACGTTTAGGACTACAATGCAATGGGGAAATATGGGTCTGGTTGCTAAAGCTCTGGGACAGTTTATACTGGATATTAGGAAAAATTTCTTCACTGAACGGGTAGTTGGAACAGGCTTCACAGGGAAATAGTAGAATTACTATCCCTGGAAGTGTTGAAAAATCATGTAGATGAGGCCCTTAGTGACATGGTTTAGTGGTGGTCTCGGCAATCCTGGGGTAATGGTTGGACTTCCTGGTTTTAAAGCTCTTTTCCAGCCTAGTTCATCCTATTATTCCCTTTTTTGAAGCAAGAAAGTGGGATTTAAAAGCTTACGAGAGCAGATGAAATGGTGGTTCTCCTCTACCATCCTCTTCATTTTTTGGTAAAGTTTGAAATTTCTGTGAGTGCAGGCCTGGCTCATGTTCTTCCACTCCAAATGGGCTCCTCACACAAGAAGTGACCTATAGTAATGTCCCAGAGAGCTTCACACATGCATCTTTTCCTCCCTGCATTGCTGGAGGGAATTTGAGCTGTTATGAAGTCATTGAAGTACAAATGTTCCAAATCCTCCTTTAGCAGAAGGAAGTAAAAGGAGGGGTTCAGTGGTATGCATTACTAGGCATGCTGTATTTGGCAAATGGCAGAAGAAGGAAGCAAAGGGGTGATGGCCTTGGGTGAAAGCAACTCTAATCTAGCCACTGGTGCTGAGGGACCAAGAGTTTTGGACTGATACAAGTAGTAAAAATGAGTGAAGCTACACATCTTGTCAGTTGACCATGGAATTTAACCTGAGTCTTTGCCAGTTTAACCTAGGAATGAAGAAGGAGTGGTTCAGTTCTTTCTGAAAAGTGGAGGAGCCTTCAAAGTTCTTTTCCATACAATATAGGTCACCAGTCTGCTTTGTAAGCGAACATAATGCTTGCTTCAGCAGCTTTAAGTTTAATATAAGATGATGTTGTGACCCAGTCCCAGAGCATATTTTTATAACTGAGTTACCTTACACAGCCTATGGAGTGTCAGGTTCAGATAGCTCTCTGATAGGTAGCTGTTGCAGGTTTGCTTTTATAGAGGATTCTGGAGTTTATGAAGCTCAAGTCTTCCTTGCTTATGTGCATAGGAAACGGAGGCAGTATCTTAAAACTGGGAGCTTTCTGCTGTAAACTTTTTGGCTTCATTCAGTACAGAGACTTGCAAAATACATAACAAAGCCTTGTCTGTGGCCTGCAATTTCTCTCTTCAGCAGGTGATAAAGATGGGTGACTGCTTTAAGGGAGTCACTTAAGTGCTGAAAAAAACTTTACTTGGTTTTTGTTGTTGTTGTTCTTAAAACCCTTCCCTACACTTCTTTGTGTTATCTTATGCACATGCTGACCCTGAGAACTAGGGATTGTCTGCCTAGGTGGTAAATTTGGCTCCTTCCCAAGCCACTCTCATAATCCTCTCTGTCTGTGAGGATCACAGAAGCAGGAAGGTAGGAAGAGAATTATCAGTGAGAAGGTGTGGAAAGACATGTAGTAACAAAGATGCTTTTGCACAAATAGTTGTAATCTCTTCCTGCTGTTTCATTTCTTCATAAACAGCCTGACCCCTGTATATTCTGTGGCCAGCATGTCACTTAATTATTTTTCACTGGATGGAAAAACTGTAATTCCATTAAATTAAAAACAGGGCTGCAAATGGGCTTGGTTTGATCTTTGTGGCATCTGAGGCAGAGGAACAAGATTATTTCCCACAGTTAGATGTTAATTGATATCTTAGCATGTGTATTCCTAGAAACAGCAATCACATATAGCATAACTAGCACCATTAAACCAGCATCATCTACCCTCTGTGCTTGGCGAGTGCAGAACTGGAAGAGGGGGAAACTTATGAGGGACCCGTCTCTAAATGGAGCGGTGGGGATGCGGTGAAATGAGCAGAAACTTGTGATGGGGAAGAGGGAGCAGAGCTTCTTTGAATGTTTATGATCTGGTCGTTTAATGCACAGAGTACTACAGAAGAACTGTGGTTTTGTTTGTTAAACATACATCCGCTTTATTTTCATTTCATTCCTGGTCAAGTCTGCCCGAGATTCACATCATAAAGCAGCTACAAAGGTTTATTATGAACTGAGGAAATATCTAATAAAGAAAAAAAAATTAAAAGAACCCAGAAATTTTCTTTGGCCTTTGGAAAGCTATATACTAACAGTTTTGATTAAATGGAATAAGAGGTCACTAAATCTGGTCTTCTACCTACTGTGTGTAACAGCTTCAGCTACATCCATTTCAATAATGACATTCTGTTTCTGTGATGCCTTTACCTTATATATAAAGCACCATGCACTGTATATATTTCATTTTGTTTCCATTTTACAATACAGTGAAAATCTTTTTCAGCTAGAATAGATGCTAGCCTTTGATACTTAAGTGCTGAATAGAATAATAAATCCTGTGCATCACTAGCTTGACTTTCATCCAAGTGTTTCAAAGAGCTTTATAAACATCAAGTAATCTTTCCAGCATGTCCATCACAACTGGAGAGTATTACCACTGTCCTGCGGCTATTATTATTAATTTGTATCACTGCATCTAAGAGCTCCAATCAGAGTCAAAACTCTGTGTATATAATGAAAAGTTAAGCCCTGTCCCAAAGACCTTTGAACAATTCTAGAAAAATAGGAGAATACAGGATACTGGTGGAACACGGCATAAATGGCATAACTGTAAAAGGGGCAGGGAAATTGCAACTTGGGAATAGACCAGTGTTGGAGCAGCGTGGTCTGTCTAACTGTTGTCATCTATCTTGTGGGCAGTACAGTGAAGATGAAACCCGAAGAATGTTTTTCAGTGGCACTTTGGATTTTACTGTGTGACTGCTTCCATGTTTTAAAGGGCAGCACAGGAAAGGTATGGCTCAGGCACACTTGGCTTGATGAGGGATTAAGTTTGCCTCAATATTAGGAGAAAAATGTGTAGATTGGAGGTAACTGAACTGCAGAGGAGTAAAGAGCATTTTTTATGTGTTGCAGTAACACTAATGGAACCAGTGGGCTGAGGAAAGAAGGTAAAACAGAGTGGCCAGCCCTTTGCCCTAACACAGTTGTCAATGAACTGAATGTGGGTAGTGGGTGTTATGACAGCTCGCTGTACCTGCACCCTGTGATGATCCTAATTTTGTCTTCCTGTTTCCAGACATACCTACAGAGAAATTTTCAGCAGAAGAAGAGAAGCGCTAAGACTGTGTCACCATATGTAAAATATTGTACAGAGTCTGGGCACCCGCAGTCAAACCAATTAAGCTGCAGCAGTTGTGAAGAGATCTTCTGATGATTCAACAACTGCAGAAGCAATATTAGGAAGCAATGTCTGGCATGTTTAGGCTGTGCAGTGATTCTCGAAGTCTTCTGGTACATAACTCAGGCTTACACTTGCATTCTTTGTATAGTCTAGTAGGTGAGGCACTAGACTTTAGAAGAAAGGGAGAACTTGCTTCTGGGATTCCTTCTAGCCCAGTGGCAGTTGACATGTAGGATAGGAGGGAGAGTGCTTAGCTCAGAGCATACCCTATACTGGCAGTTAAAGAGGCAGGGGTGAGCTGCATCTGAGCCATTCATGCTTTGCATGAGTTCTTTATTTGCTTAGCTGATGAATAAGGAGAATGTCTTTCATTTTACAGCTCCTGTACTGCAGAGTTAGACTGCAAACCTAACCAGGGTTATACGTTCTACCTTGAGTCTCTGAAGATGCAGTGTCTGAGGAGCATAACAGCAAAGTTATTCACTTTACTCTGAGATCTGTTCTCCTTCTTCTGAGATGCACATGTTTCTGCCTGGCTGTTATGAAGGGCAGAGATTGCACCTCTAATTGCTCCCAGCTGCTGAGGAGAGAAAACACCTGGAAGAGGAGAGTGCTTGTGATTCCTATGTGCAGCTTCTGTTGTACTAGACCTGTCCTCTAGTTTCACTCAGTGACCCCACCTCTATTTTTCTCACGTTTTCCAGTTATCTGGCTGTTCTTGGTCAAGCTGAAGCGAATTTGGTTCACTGTCCAAGTCTAGAGAGCAGGCTGCTTTTTGAGTAGATTGCCTCCACTATCCAGCTCCTTTCAGCAGTGTAGACAGGCCTGTATGATCTCTGTGTAAGAGAAGAGATGTGCAGAAACCTGCATCATTGAAAATATAGCTGTCTGTAGGCTGTAAGCACCTGTGTTAACAAGAAAATAAAACCCTCAGACCCCACATATTCCTTCTGCCAACCAGACTGGTGGATCCTAGGTGTCTTTAGGTATGCATCATGCTGCTTCTCCCATCCTCCATACTACCCAGGACTTCCACAGTACATCCTTTGTACTTCCTTTGTGCCATGACTATAGCTGTGGCTCCTGCCACTGGAATCCTATAGTTCTGGTTACAGTTGGTTAGCACAAGTTTGTTAGCATTGGCCCCTTTGCCATTCCGCATCATTACTTCTTGTGAAACTTGCTGCTGAGGCCTGCCACAGTGGCTGCTATTCTGCCCAACTATGAGTTGGGCAGAACATCTACCTGATGAAATACGCATGCAGCTCTAGCTCTTCATGCTCTTCCTTAGCATCATGAGTGGGCTTAGGTGGCTGCGGTGTTGGAGAGCTGGGGTTTGCGAATCCTGGGCTGTGATTCTCTGCATGCATCATATAAAATGGCTAAGAAATTCGTCTTGTGAAGTCCATCTTCCTTGTGTTCTGCCATGTTATCCCTAGCTTTAATTTAGAATCCCAGAGACTCTGTAGTCTAGGGAGATGTTTCTTAATCCACGGAGAGTGTACACAATATAAACATGGGGCTGTGCCTTGAATGTAACAAGTCAGGCTGACTTAGAAACACTGGATGTTGGTTTGCTCTCATCCCAACATTGACCTTACTGAAAGCTATTGGATCTTGCTGGGACTTGCAGAGGTGAAGGAAAAGAGGGGTGACACTGTTGATGACTGCCCTTTAACATCAGCAAATGCTGTATTCCTTTTGTGTGTCTTGTTTGTCCATTCCAGTTCACATCTCCCTTTTGGGCTGTGTCTCATTCTGATGTGGTGATATTTCACAGCCATTTCAGTGCTAGTCTGTTCTAGGAATCAGTGCAATACCTTGGAGCTGTTGGCCTCTTTGAAGATGTCATTGGAGCTGAAGTTGCAGCTCAAAGGCAGTCATCCAAGGCTGGAAAAAAAGACGCTTTGCACAGATCAGAGTAGTATTTTATTTGCCATGCTTGCACACTGCCACAGGCTATGATTCTGCTAACTTTGGTGAGGTAATACAGGTTCAAGCTTAGGTGGAAGATTGTGAAGGGGAAATCTTGTGCGGCAAGGTGTGGTGGTGTTTGATGGAGGAGCTGGCATTCCTCTCTCTTCAAGGGCGGACAACACTTCAGTGTGATAACGGGGGATGATGTCCTTCTGCAAGTGCCATCATTCGTGCATGACATGAAAATTGCATCTGATTTATGCTGCAGTTGAAAACTTCCCAGGGCACTGAGTCTTATTCTGCATGGCCTCTTCAAATTTCCATCTAAACAAGTTCAGCGCTGCCCTCCTAAATCTACAGTCATAACATAATAAATGTTTGAGGTACTGTGTGTGAAGGACTATGTTTGCAAGAGGAGGAGAATGTGTGTGGAGTGTTACCGAAGCTCTGGTGATAAATGGTAACTTAGTACAAGAATTTAGCTGAAACCAGGTGGAAGTGGTTTTACTTTGCAGTGAGGTAAGGGCACACATGGCCTTGAGTGCTGTTGCTGAATGGACAAGCTGTAATTTGCTGTGAGCTGTTGTAACTCCATCATTTACAGTTCTGTTCTGGATGGAGACAGCAATTTTATTTGAATGTGATTGGCTTTTTCTATGTCAAAGAAATGTGTAGTGTTGCCAGTGTGCTCAGAGGAATAGTGATCAACCTATGTTAAATCCATGCATTTGGTGAATTTTCTGCATGAAAAGGGTTGGGCTGTGTTTGCTCCAATGTAGATTAGTGGAAGGAAAGCATTTATTGTATTTGAGGTTTACTTCCTCTAAGAGAAAATTCTTTGTCGCTTGGCCCTTTGCAAGTAAGGCTAGATCTAGCAGTAAATTTTCAGTAGTGAACATCCGGATTTTTCTGTGTAAAGGATAATGAGATGTACTGATGCCTTGTATCATCTCTGAAGGGCGTATCTCTGATGCTTGTGGCATTCTAAATGCCATGTGAAGCATTTCAGTTCTCTGTTCTGGAATTGTTGGGCACCTAGGCTTCATGTGGGACTTGTAATACTTTGTTGCATTTAGGCTTTGGTATGACTACAGAGACTCATAGCAAATACTTCCAGTGATACTTCAGCAATTTTTGCTGCCTTTTCAAATCTAAGATGAAAAAGAAAGTAATGAGCCAACTAATCTGTACTGCACTTGCTGTCCCTTCCAAGAGGAACTGCTTATTTAACTCAGGACACTAATTGACTTGATATTGCCTGACTTGATATTCCCTTTATACTACTGAAGGTAAGATGCTGCTATGCTCTTGGAATAAAGAGGGGAAAAAATGGCATATACAAGGTGGGACAGCTGAGCTACAACTGAGAAATATGTACTATTACACTGATTTCTCACCTGCATCTAAAATAACAGAATTGTATTGTAGCCTATTTTGCCTTCTGGGTAATTGTTTACCTGCTGGGTGCCTGTTTTACAAGGTCAGTGAAATGATTCCAAACGAGAGAAAGCCTAACTAAAATACACCATCTCAGATGTCCTATTTGGATGGTGGGGAGATGAGAGAGATAGAGGTGTGCTGCATAACGTAATTAATATTTTTTTTTGCTATTATAAAGGCAATTCTCAGGGTTTCATCTGTGTTGGGTTCGGCATCTGACATTGGCTTGTGCACTTTGATTGCGTGTCTGGTTTTCTGATCTTGGTGGAAATGCATTGGACAAGACAGAAATGGAGCAAATTGGGAACCAAAGCCATCCCCATGCTAACTAATTGAATATATGTATAGAATGAACAACTGTACAATCACTGTTGAAGCTATTACATCAAACAGTCATGAAAATTTTCAAAGCTTGTAGATAAAAAACATGTTGGCAGCTGGGAAAGGGAGCTGTACAAAGGGAGAGCTCTTTGAAAGCGTTGGGATTGCAGGTTCACACATCTCATTTAAAAACAAAACCAAAAAAATAGAGCCGTTGTGCAAACATCTCCCTCCAATTCCTGCAGTGTCGTAAGTACAACCATTTACATTCTGCAGTAAAGGGAAGCCATGCAGAATGAGCCGGCCACTGCACAGTTTTAAGGCCATCTGGCACGTAGTGCTCAACTGTCTATCACTGGAGACCCAATGTTACCTCTGGGCTGTTATCTCAGTTTCTTTATTTGTCATTTGTTGACATCAAGAAGTGGAGATTATGGAAGATGTTATTTATGTGACTAAACCAAATGCTACCTTAATGCCAGCTGCCTTCTGTTTAGCTTTTTATTTGTAAAGTGAAGCAGAATATTGTCTTTGCAGCTGTTCATGGCTTATTTTTAAGTTGTCCATCAAATCTGACAACAAAAGCCAAGGTTTAACACTCTGAATTAAATTTAGCTAGCTCATTTTTCTCAGGTCTTCTGTTCATGCTAAATAACTTTTTAGTTCCCTTGGCCGCAGGAAGCCTTTTAAGTTACCAGCCTGCAGTAAGGCAGATTTTGGGCACATCAGTTGAGCTGTTCTTAGGTTTTGGTTTTTGGTAGATGCAAATGGTATCAGATGGAGGGCTTATACAGCAAAGGGTATAGCTGCTTGGTAAGTTCAGTTTGTTTGAAGTGCTGTGTTGTTGCAGAGTTACTCTTTGTCTGCTGTAGATACTATGAGAGACTGCATCCTCTGCTGTAGAAGAGCTGCCTGTTGTTGCTGCTGCACTCAGGTGAAACACTGTTGGAAGTACTTGGACCTTCTCTCAGAGAAAAAATAGCCATTCTTCTTAATTAAGAAATCATTTTAGGGGAAAAGAAGTGACATGGATAGGGAAACTCCAGCAGAAGAGACAGACTTCCTCTTTCTTTCCATGAGGGCAGAACACATGAGGAAGGGAGGATTTGCTTTGAAACACTTTTATTGACTTCTTTATCAAGCACATCCTAGGTTTTTTTACCTGTTTGAAGAGAAGGCTTATTTTGGAGCCTAATAAAGTAGAACATATTCTAGTTTAGTGATTGGGAGCTTCTTGGTGTCCTTTGTGCTTATCTGGAAAAAAAGGTGGGGAGTAGTTCCACATGAATTCCCTAGCTGATTCAGGATCCTGTAAGAGTCTGGTTTTCTTCTCTCCTTTTCTGTTAATTGGACAAACGGAAAATAATGAGGGGCTCCCTGGATCAATAAAAATGTCAGTTTGGTTGCATCAATATTATACTGCAGACTTAGAAGGCAGAGCTAATGTCATTTGCTAAATAAATGGGGGTGTTTTGTGCAGCATCATGGGTGTCCAGAGTGCTTTAAAAGCAAAGATGATACAGCTCAACAGCTGTAGGCTAGTGTGGCTGGATGGGGCTTTGTAGAGCCTGGTCTAGCGGCAGGTGTTCCTGTCCATGGTAGGGATGTTGGCACTAGATGATCTTTAAGGTCCCTTCCAGCCCAAACTAGTCTATGATTTTAAGTCTTCAATAGGAAATTAACTTTATGCCAAAGCATCAGCTATACTGAAGTTATAGAGTGGGCCATGAGGCTCAGTGGCACAAGGCTAGACATGGTTTAGCTTCCAAAATGCTGTGCATTTAATTTCTTACTACAGAATTGTTAGTAGCAATAGCAAACTATTTTTGAAGAGGGACATTGTGTGTTGTCTGCTGCCTAAACAGATGATAGCCAACTCACTCATTTTCATGGCACTTAGTATTTGTTGGGTTTGGTTTTGTTTTCTTTCAGTTTTCACTGTTAGCCCAGGGATTTACAGAAGTCATGTGCAATTTCTCCGGTGCCGCAGCATTCCCAGAGAGGTTTTCTTTAAATACCAGTGAAAGGGAAAGGAATCTCAATAGTCAAACTGAAGGAGCTGCTAGTTTATACAGGAACAAGTTTCATTTTGGCCAGATACCAGAAGTCTTCATAGTTATTTGATACATCTCTTGCTTCTCAGCTTTACTTCTCAGCTGCTAAATGCTGCAGTTCAATAAACTTTGTCCATTGATCATTAGACAAATACAGATGTGAAATTGGAGCGCTATGAAAGAGGTAGCCATGCGAGATGGAGAATTTCTACTTTTGAGGCTGCTAAAGCCTAAATGAAAGTCCTTTAAACCCTGACCTTTAGCTTCTGTGTTTATTTTGTTCATGTTCTGCTTCAGAAGCCACATACTGGCTTTATTCATATTTAGGAAAATAAATAAGTGTGACCCTCTCTCCTACACGCAAGCAGCTTGCTCTCTGGTCCTTTTTGCTATTCTGAAGTTAATACTGACAGACAGCCTCTTAACAGCCTGTATGTAACACTTTTGTACGAGTATTTCAGTGCTTTACAAATGTGATTACATGCTTTGATCCCTTTCCCAAAGGGCAGATACCTCTTGGAGAAAACAGCCACATTTGCAACATCACAAGCAAAATCAAATATGTTTTTAGTGCAAGAAAGAGAATAGTACTCCAGCTAGCCTTAAGAAATGCAAATGGCTTACAAGCAGTCAGTCTAGTGTAGAGCCCAGTCACCCTGGCTAGTGACCTGTCCTTTCAGTAATCTTCCATGTCTATTTGGTTTTCATTTCTTTGGAAAAAAAAAAGTGCTGAGCCAAAGCATTAGTTCAGCATGGAGTCAGATATGTTATGACACACCTTGGCACTGCACAGTCACTGATGCAGGACTCATCTTGAGCAAACAGAGGATAGACTGTGGCAGAAGGATCTAGTGTTTCTGTTCCAGAGAAAACTTGTTCTTGTTGCACACACAGGTTGGGTCAATAAGTAAAACCAGCTTCTGTATGAAGCACTGTGTCCAAGATGGTAAATGGGTACTGTTAGTTTACTAAATGAACTGCTGAATTCTGCACACAGAATCTACCCGTGGTAGCTAGCCTGGCTACCAAGAGAGGCTGGTTAGAACTCACCCTAAAAAAAGAGTAAAGCAATTCCCTTTGTTGCATGTCAGGACATTCTGCCCAAGTCTTGCAGCCCCCCAACCCTGCCTTGGTGGTTGATGGCCTCCCAGTACCATCAAATACCAAGCTACCACTACAACTTTGGACAAGAGTTAGTAGGATGTAGGAAGGAGACTTGCATGGACCATGCATGTCTCTTCACTGATCTTTGCTTGCCAATTGTTCAGGACCTGGTACAAGACTTGGAGGATGGGGAGAGGGAAAGTTTCATCATGGACTTCAGCAGTCTGAGATGGCATGGAGAATTCTACTCCTTCCCCTTTGCTTCTGTCATTTGCCACAGTGTTGATCTGTCATTTGCCAGTGTTGATCTGTCACTTGTCTGAGGAGAGAGAGTGGATGTATGTTATTGCAGAGGTTTTCCTCTGCTGGAGGAGAGGGTCTGCACCATACAGGCAGTTTGTGGCCAAGTGATGGAGTGGCAGAGCCTGAAACTAATACAGGGGCTTCTTCACTAGCTCCAGTTGCTGCACAAACATGGTACTGTCAGTATCTTGCATATCACTACCCTTTTCTCCTGTCCGTCTACCAAAGATGGTGCAGGAAACCTCAACAGTGACTTCTCTCCACAGTAGCAGGGTTTTTTCCTCTCTTTTCTGCATAGAGGTGGGTGCATAGGTCTCTCAGCCTGGCACAGTGATTCTGTACTTCCTTATACTGCCTATGACTTCAGAGTGATGAGGAACTTGCATGCCAGTCACACTGGGGATGACATTTCTTTTACTGGTTTGGCATCGTCAGCACGGGCTGATACACAGCTAGAACTAGATTCGTGTACATGGGTGTACATGGACTGTAACTCTATCAGAGCTGCCTACCACATCCAGATATATTTGGGATAAGTGGATACTTCTTTATCCTTGCCAAATTACATGAACAAATTCCTGAACTGCCGCAAGTGAACATTGATAGTCTGTTATATCTGATCCGGTAACACCTGTGCCTGAGACCAGCTTGTGAGTGTCCTAGGCCTAGAGTGGCGTGAGGAATAGTAAAACCAGCGCCATATAAACCTTTGTGCAAACTTTTGAAGTTCAGCCACCTTCATTGAGTCTGAGAGGTGGTGCGCAATGCTTTTACTCTTACTTGTCTGGCTATGCTGGCTCAGACAGGGCCCCAGTAGTCATGGACAGCAGACTGAATATTTTGTATGCAACAGCAGCATGGCATGAGGAATGTGCTTCTGGCTGAAGTGAGCAAGTCACTCTATCATCTGGGATTTTTTGAACTGAAGACTTTACCTGGCACCCCTGAATTAACATGCTGATGAATTCAGTGCAGGAAGAGTTTACACAGGTTCCTTGGAAGAATTTAGTAGTTTTGCTTTCTATGTTTTTCCATATTCAGCAGATCAACCCCTTAGCTATATGTTCTAAAATAAAGGATAAAAATTAGGCATTCTAAGACTTAATGCTTACATTCTCATATGCTTTGAAGTAGCGGTTACCTAGGAATGGAATTACACAGTATCCACAAACTGTAGTTAACAGTCAGTTAAGCTCTCAAACAGAAAATTATACCAAGAAATCCACAAACAGGAAGAACAGCAAGGGTCATACTGTCTTACTGTGAAGAATTACACGGTGTGGGAGGCCTATTGCCTTTTGTGCTTTCTGCTTTATATCACAGTGTCATGGTTTAAGCCTCTCATGCAGTTAGTTCACTCACTCCCCCTCTTTCTTCCCCCAGTCCTGGAGTGATGGGGAGGAGAATCGGAAGAATGCAACTTGCACAGGTTGAGATAACAACAGTTTAGTAACTAAGGTATAACACAAATCACTGCTGCTACCACCAGTAATAATACAAGAGAAATACAAGGAAAGAGAATACAACTGCTCACCACCCAATACCAACCTGACCACACAGTGCACCCCCACCCTTCTGGGTCCCTGCCCTCCATTTTTACATCCTGGACATGACGTGCTGTGGTATGGAATACCTCTTTGGTCAGTTTGGGTCAGGTGTCCTGTCTCTGCTTCCTCCCGGCTTCCCCTCCTTCTTGGCAGAGCATGAGGCTCAGAAAGTCCTTGGTCAGACCAAAACACTACCAAGCAGTAACTATAAACACTGGTGTTATCAGCGCTGCTCCCAGGCCCAAAATCAAAACCACAGTGCTGCACCAGCTACCAAGAAGGAGAAAAATGGTGCTGAGAAATCAGACATTTACTGTTGTATTCAAAACACGTGAATTCTATTTCAGTACATTTTACACAAAACTCTGTAATCCTTCTAGTAGATATTTGGCTCTATCTAGTATGTTTTGGTCTTCAGACTGCACTCAAAATAAATGATCCTCCGCGCCTTTACTCTAGAAAGGTGCTGAATGTTGACTAAGGAAAACTGATCTATATTGATGTTAAATGACTGAATCAAGGATGGTGTGAAATAAATGGTTGTGATGGGTTCAGCAGCAGCAGTCATTTTTCTCCCTCTTGGTAGCTGGTGCAGCACTGTGGTTTTGATTTTGGGCCTGGGAGCAGCGCTGATAACACCAGTGTTTTCAGTTACTGCTTGACAATGTTTTGGCCTGGCCAAGGACTTTGAGTCTCATGCTATGCCAGGGAGGAGGGGAAGCCCCAGGAGGAAGCAGAGACAGGACACCTGACCCAGACTGACCAAAGAGGTTATTCCATACCACAGCATGTCATGTCCAGGATGTGAAGACGGAGAGCAGAGACCCGGAAGGGTGTGGTGGTGGGGCCCTGGGGGGGTTCGCTGCTGGGGGGTGCACTGGCTGGGTCGGGCTTGGTGAGCAGTTGTATTCTCTTTCTTTGTATTTCTCTTGTATTATTATCAGTGGTAGCGGCAGTGATTTGTGTTATACCTTAGTTACTAAACTGTTCTTATCTCAACCTGTGGGAGTTGCATTCTTTTGATTCTCCTCCCCATTCCCCCAGGACTGGGGGAAGAAAGAGTGGAGTGAGTGAGTGAGTGAGTGACTTTGTGAGTTATTAGCCTGGGTGAGGCTTAAACCACAACAATGGTTAAAGGCTGCATTAATCTTTCTGCCTTACTAGATGTATGCAAACTGCATAGGGCCTAACACTCTTCAGTTCCTGTGGAGTGATTTAAGTTCCATAGATTGCTGAATTTCCTTCCCTACCTTTCTGCTATCAATCAGCCAAAGGCTGACAAAAGAAGGCCACCCCAAAAAGCACAATTCAGTCACAGATCAGCACTTTCTTGTTTAATATGTTACATCTCTTTATAAACAATTTTATTGTTTTGCACAACAAACATGGTTAGAAAGAGCAGGTACAATATACAACTTGATTGCCTTCATGGACTCATGGATGCTAGGTTCTGTGAATCCTGAGATCTTTCAGGTCTTGGGATAACAGTGCAGCTGCTGAGCCAGTGGACAACTTGCACATGCATGCATCTGAGGCAGTCAATGGCTTTACCTTTATAATCCAGCAAAGGCAAGGAACTGGTTCAGATTTATGCAAGAAATTTTCCATGTCAATCAAATCTGCCTGTTTCAGTAGTTGTAACTGCTGAGAATTATCTTCACGAAGCTTGATGTAAAGAAACCAAAGAAAGAAGCCCACAGTATCAACTACATGCTAAGAACTTTAAATCAGTGTGATTGATAAACATTTAGCTTTACTTGGTAAATGAGCGACAGCTTTATATTTAATCCACAGAATAACAACATTGGGTTAACAATAGAAAGAATTAAGAGGTAGAACAGTTTTTTTAATTCTTGGTCTGGATGGGTATTCAGTACTGCTGCTTGCATCTCTAGTGGCTGTAGTATCAAGTTAGCTTTCAGTTTCCTTTTATGGAGAAGGTCTACAGAGACAGTTAAGAGTGATGAAGAAGGGGTTTAAACTGAAAGTACATGTTGTTTGCTCTACTGTATTAAGACAGGTGTACAAATTTAATATACTAAACAGCAACAGTCTTTTAACACTTATTTTCATTACAGATGGAAACAGCTGCTGGCAATACAAGCCTCAGTACCTTTAGATGTGAGCATCTCTACTGTTACATTGTCAGCACATTCTCTTGTCTTTGAACAGGACAATTTGGGAAGGGAAGCAGTGTAGTTAACGAGGGAGAATTTGTAAAAGGGGTGATGGAGAAACCCCGAAGGGGGTGCTGGAGGACCCTACAGCAATTTTGGCAGAGAAGCCAGGGAGAAATTCAGGTGTGCATGGGTGCCAGAACATAAGCTGACAGAGGTATTGGATAACAAGTTTCAAATAGCTTTTATTTCCCTGCTTCCACTAATTTAGCAGGAATTTCTGCCTCAGACAGAGGCAAAGTATTGCTCTTAAGGTGGCAGCTGGAATATGGTCAGCATAATCTAGCATGCACCCTTCAGAGTTCTATGCCCCTAGGATAGCATGACACATGTAATTAAAAAATATCAGTAATCCAACTGTGGAGCATGCAAACTTCTCAGCTGTTAAGGGTGACTATTTTTAACAGAATTGGAAATGATTATAATGGTGCTTCCAGGGCTAAGTCTAGAGTAGTTGATAATGATTAAACTACAGCTACTATTAAACAGGCAAATTGAGATATTGGGACATGCTACATTTCCCAGAAGACAAGCCAGGCAAGAATTGATTATATGAGGGAGCAGAAAGTGAAAACTGGTTTTAGCCCAGCAGCCTAATTCTGCTTCAGCCACTTGATATCCCAGGAGGTAGGGTTGTGTGTCCAGGTGTTGAAAGATCTATTTGGAACTATTATTTCAGAGACAACCTGAGACCAAATAGTCAAAACCAGAAAGTAAAGAAAAAAAAGGCATGCAGTGTGACTTGAAGATTAGCTATGGACCTTGTAACTAACAGCTACTTACCTGATTAGTACTTTCATCTATATAAACATGGGGGTAATGAGGAGGAAAGTCTGCATGCAGACAGCATAAAGGTGACACCTCTGGCTGCACGTGACGTACTATCCCAAAGGAGCAGGATTCACGCAAAGCTGGTAACGGTAGATCTGTTTAAACCTTTTCAGCAAGCCATTATTTTAACATGAGCTCGCCAACAGTGGTTAACTTAAAATTTAACTTATTCTTGGAGCTCATCATCTCCCTAAACCTGCTGTTAAATGTGGTATGTCAAAAGACAGATTCCAGAAACTGGTCAAACTGAATTTTTCTGGAATCTAAAGCAAACGTAGCATACCTTAAACACTGCAGGAGAAGGAAAGAAAAAAACCAGATGAATTATTGCTGAATGAAGAATACACTCTGAATTTAGCTTAACTAGTAGAGGGCTCAGATTCTCTTCGCCCTCCTGTAAGAGTCTTTCATTTTTATTTATTTGCTCCACTGAAGAGAAATGAAACTAAGCATGTTAACAATGAACCGTTCATTCAGCTTTCTTAATGCAGAAGTACTGATCATGCAGGCTGGCCTTTCGAAGGATGGCACAATGCTATACTTTTCTGTTTTTAAGGATTGCTACTTACTTTACTTCAAAGAGACCCCAAACAATTTAAAAGAAGAAACCCCCACATTTTCAAATGTTCTGAGAACCCTAAAGAGAGGGTGTTGCATTTCTGATCCAGAAAGTCTAAACATCCTGAAGTGTTCAGAACTCTAGTGAGAATGTGGTTCTCCATCCTCCCTGAGCATGCTTGGTAGAGGGAAGTGACTTCTGCAGCTGAAAAAAGAATAAAAGGAACTAACCAACAAGGAAAGAGGGGTGCGAACTTCCGTCCTTCTATGTGAAGGGAGAGCCAACAGACAAGAGTGAGTGTCTATAATTTTATTCTCATTACTTACACAGTCACTGAACCGTGCTACAAGTTATTAACTCACAGCATCCTATTGCATATTATTAGCTTTGCACAAACTTAGCAGAAAGGAACATTCTGCTTATGGTTAAACCATTGCCATTAACACTTGCTACTATCTGAAGAACAAATCCCTGTTGTTAGAGGATGCAGTAATCTTTAAAAACTATATATAAATTTCAGTTATCTTTTCCTACTGCTTCAGATGCATGTGCTAAATTTGAAATAATTTACAGTTAGTCTTATAAAGTTCTGCTTGTTTTTCTTCCAAAGAAAATAGCAGCATATTGCAAAATAGGAAGGTCTTGTAGCAAAATATGTAGTTATTACTAAATAATCCATCAAAAATGGTTTCTAATTAGTCCTGTTTCATTTCTTTGCATATAATTTATGTTGCAGAATTGACTCAAACTCTACACAGGTATATTCACAAAGATAAAGCAAAACAGTTTTCTGTAGTACCGAGTCAAAAAAGTTGGCGCTGTTTGGCAAGTAAATATTTGCGCCTTTCTTTACAATTTTATGATTTGATCTGAGCTGACTTGAAGAGGAAGGTGGATGTGATCACTAAGCACTTGTCAGTTTGCACTCTCTGCCTCCTGCTCTCACACCTTCTTTCCTCCCGACTCAACTTCAGATTGGAAGATAAGGTATGAAGTTTATAGTATGAAGAAGGGAAGGTGTATATGAACAATATAGCAGAACTGAAGTTCAAACAACCCACAGCCGCCTAACATCCAGAACCAGTAAATCGTGTCTGCATGAAGTTTCAGTTAATTGAAGAAACAGCATATCACTATAGTAAAATATACAAGGAGGGTATCACTTCTATAGACCAGTGTCTGTATTTCAATCTGCTTGCAAGAACAAAGTTGATGTTTTGTTTTTTTCTTCCTGTAGTGAGTACTAAAAAGCCAAAAAGAGCAACATCCAAGTGGGACTACTTTCAGATGCCCAGTTGCACATGCTGATTGCCTCAACAGAAAAAGGAAAATGAATCAAGACTAGGAAGAGAAAGAAAAGTATGTCCTTATCACTAATGTATCTGATAACTGTTATTTAAGAGTGACTCTTTCCAGCAGCATTAAAGTTTGTTCTGGAAAAGCTGCTGATAGTGAAAGCCCACTACTGCACAAGCTCACCATGTCAAGTGTCCATCGTGAAAACTTTTTAGCAGTTTTTCCAGTCTGTTCCTTTGTGTAGCAAAGCGTGTACAGTCTCAGCTAAGGATAAGATTATGAACTAGTTACACAGGGCCTGTATACTTATACAGAAGATCCTGCCCCATCAGCTTTTGTGTTGAACCATGGTTTACTACTGCTTACATTACTTTCTGTTCTGTGTGCAGAATTCTAATAAGGTATTTGAGTGATGAAATAAACATCTGCTGCCAGTAAATACAGTTCCTTTTAAATAGTGTTGTCTTAAATATTGCCATTAGTTTTCTAGGTACAGAAGTTCTCAGGAGCATACAAATTTATTTCCAGCATGCATTGCCCACAATCTCACTGTGACATTAAGAGATTACTTTTGATTAGGCCTTCTCTTTGCGGTTGTGCTGATGACTGACAGTTTCAGTAACTAACTACACTACAACAAACAAAATGTTAATTCATTTGTCTGGGTACCTAACTGTGTACACATCAACTGTGAGCATAGGTGCTGTCAATTATTCCACTGGTGCCTTTCTTGAGTATAAAACCTCTATTTTTATGACACTGTTTGTTAGCATCAGTTTTCTTTCCTGGTGAGTCTTTGTACTGAAATAGTTATTGTAAGATTTAAAAGAAGTGCTTTTATCCTTTAGAGATTTATATCTAAGCTATAGCATAGTCACAGAATGAACTGCTGTGACTGTAGAATGAACTAAACACCACAATGAGTACAAAGTTATTATAAACAGGACATTGTGTTCACGAGGACCAGGAGACTACACTTTGTCCAAGAGAAGAAAGTCATGCAAAATTCAAGTTTTGAATGTATTTATCACCTTCCATGGAGTAGATAAAACAGTTTAATATTACTTTCAGACTGCTATAATTGCACCAGCACCCTTCTCAGGGTGTTGCCTCTGTGCTACTGAAGAGGAGTTCATGTTATCAGGTACCTCAGTTTACAGTTACATTGCTTCTCATTGATGACACTAAACTGTTTCAGAACAAACCAATGCAGGTAAGGACAGGCACTGGCATAGCAACCTTCATGGCAGTTCTTGCTCTTTTTTGAAGCCTTGACTCACACCCAGCTATAGGCCTGAAACTTGATGCGAAGGCACAGTTGTTTTATGTAACTTACCTTTACTTAACACAGCCATCTTGTTCAAGAATCACAGTTTTATAACTGAAAATACCACATGGATTTGAGGGGGGGGAAAAAAATGTCGGTATGTATCCCATGAATCAGCCCAATTTCAATACCCAACAATTTCCAAAATTGTTTTTAAAGAATTACTGTGATATTCTCCCTCCCTCTAATGGAGTCCCTTGTTTTAATGAGCCTTGCATTTCTAGCATCTAAATGATTAAGAAACAACAGTTATCCCTCTACTTATCCATTATTAATACAGCCCATTATGATTTGGAATATAACTACTCTAGATGAAGTTGTCAAAATGGATGAAAGAACATTTAAGACATTAAAACTCTGATGCCAATAACATAGTGTACAGTATGCATCAAACAAAAACAGTTCATTTGATTACTGTATCTAACCTCAAAATTAAATTGACCAAATTGGCTACTGTAGATTTAGCCAGATTTGCTTACAAAATAAATGACTAAACTTGAATCCAGCAGAAAGATTACTTTCCCCTTCCAAACTGGCAGAAAATACTGTCCACCTTCATCAGCTGTAAATTCAGTTTGAAGTTAGTGACCTAATGATGGTATTTTCCCCATGTGTATTTCTTAAATAAACCTGCAGGAGAAAAGGTGCAAAACAGCAAGACCTGATGGAATAGGCAGAAAGGAGTTCAAACTTTAATCTGATTGGTTTAATTTTTTTAGCATGAGGAAAAAGAATAAAGTTACAAGATCCTTTTAATATTTTCACAATGTTAAACTAAAACTGAGCTCTAGGCTACATGTGTAAGTAAATCTAGAACACAAAAGGGTTAAATAAGATCTTCTTTTAAGATACAAGAACTTAAGCTTTCTTTTACGTTTAACAAACTTCACAGAACAGATACTGCAAAGGAACAACCCCCTCCCCAACTTTTTGTTTAAAGTGAACATTGTCCATAATTTACATGAACTTTTAAGTAGTGTTCTCTCAAGAGCCATCTTGAAACCATCTGTGCACTTGTCATGAGATTAAAGAGAGTATTAAGGAGGAACAAAATAGCATCTTCAGTATTAATGCAGAAAAGTCTAATGTGTCAATCAGAATGCCCATCAAATACTATGGTAGGATTTTGTAGGAAAAGAAAGTGTGTATCACAGCAGCCTCCAAAAACCATGTTTTCTTAAACTCCTCATGGCAAATGTAAATAATATCCTTGGACAGTCCCTCTCACCAAGACCGCTGCCTGAAAATGCAGCACATTACAGAAGATTTTGCTGCTGGTTTTATTTTCTTGACTAATATCAATAATAAGAAACCAGCTTGCTTCTGGATAGTTTGTATTTTATAATGATATGATGGGGCGCTTCTGATTTGCTCCATGGTTAATTAACAATAATGCAGTCAGATGCTGAGTGTGTGTGGAGATGCAAATATATAATCTTTTTATTCAAATTAGTTGTCTCCTTGTTAAATGCTTCTAGCTGGCTACCAAAGTAACAATCTGATTTGGCCTATAAAACGTTAGTTACCTGTAACAAGTAGAATGGAAGATGACTCATCCAAGCTTACTCCCAAAACTCTGTTTTTTTTCCAAGTGATACATTACTTCACCCCTCTGATGTTTTGTATCTGCCCAGGATTTGAAGATAAGACAAAATCTTTCCCTCCCTCAGGTTTTCTTACAAATTTACCTGATTGGTAACACCTTACTAATAGGCTGAGAAGCTGAATTCATTCAGGATTAAGCAGGGCCACACTGGTACAAATCCTTTTTACCTGCATAAGCCCCGTGTGCAGCAGAAAACATGCCAATTACAATGTTTGCTTTTTTGTTTGCAAACTGACAAGACTGGTGCAATTCAGCTCAGCTCAATGTGACATACTGTAATATAGAACCATAGGTCTAACCAAATCCAAAACGTTCTACTCCATGTAATGCTCTTCACATTTCACTTGCTATACTTGCTTTGCAATAGATGCGGGCAGAGATTTTCATGAGCATGTTCAGCTGCATAGAAAGAGGGCTGATAGAGCCCACTTGATTATCTCATTGACACTCTGGAAGCGAGGAACACAAACAATCTGATAAAGGATGTTTTACTGGTTGTTCCCCAATACTGTTACTGAATTCTGTTTGCTACAAAATGTCCTTTTCCCCCTCCCCCCAGTATATAAGTCTAGCTACAGAAAGTCAGTCTGTAGAATCCAGCCATGGCTACTGTGCTGTGAATTAGCCTTATTTGATCAATTATCAGATACCTGCACTTAGCAAAAGGCAAACAAGAGCCAATCAGGTTTCGGCCAGTGGGAATGGCTGCACTGCTCAAGGTACGTGGAATCTGTTCACACAACTCACATTATCTCTGTGGATGCCATGTAAAACATATGCACCATTTACTGCTCTGGGATGGAGTTGGCTTTATAGTGAGATCATAATTTAACTGAGAAGAAAGAGAAAAAAACCAACAACAACAACAAAAAACGCAACAACAAAAAAAAACCACACACAAAAAAAAATCAAGCCAAACAAAAAAACAAAAACAAACAAACAAAAAAAAACCAAACAAAACCCTGATAGGTTATTTATAGTAAGATATAAAAAATTTTATAAGAATCTCTGTCCCCCTTTCTTTTTGGCTTCCTGGGAAGAACCAGAAAGATGTTTCTACCCCAACAGAATCCCTGATGCTGGTGACACTGCCTAACTCAAAAGCCACATGCAATGAAGGCACGAGTGACCAGTCAGGTCTTCTGGGCTTAAGCAGCTGCAATGGCTGCTCTTAGTAGAATTTCACCTCCTCAGGATTCACTAGCAGTGAAGAGGTGAAAGGCTGCACATTAAACAGTTTGTCCAAAAGCCATGTGCATAGCAAATTTTTACACCAGCTTCTATACAACTATTTGTTTTAACTCTGCAGCTGGAATGTTTCCAGCATAAGGCTTTTAGAGTGACTCCAGCAATAACAGAAGCCTTTGGATTTTTCTTGTTTTGTTTAAATCCACTAGCCATGCTCAAAAATAGTATTTCTTCATGTTTTATTTTTATACGGTGGCTAGCAGGCACCTTAGTAACCAGCCAGAAATCAATTTCAACCACCATCAACCCCTAAACTACAGTACCAGGACAGCTGGCTAATGAAAGGAAACTGATTGGCTGTAGTCTGAAACTTGCCTAGTACAAGGTGTCTGGCTGACTTTGTCCTAAATAAGGCTAACATTAGTGAACTAAGAGAACAGCATTTGGTTGCAGTCTTGCACTCAGGAACATCCTTCGCCAATGCGTTGGCAAGATCTCCCTACTTTCCGATCCAGTTTCACCATTTTCATAATGGCTTCCTCACGCCCTCGTCCCATGTGGTCAAATGTGCAGTCATGTTGTTCAGGCAGGCGATGTAACATACAGAACACATAACCTACCATAGAAAGGGAGAAGAAAAAAAATACAGTTAGGGACTTGGTTAAAGTGGCAGAATCTTACCTGAATCAGAAATGAAGGATTACTTACCAGGGGATTACTCAGTTCTCAGAAATTAATGCCAGCTTAAAGCTTTTACTTCTCTATCTTCCTTACAGGGCATTAATAATCATCTGATTACTTACTGCATTTTCTTGAGTATTTATGAACACAGTACCAAAGCTCAAGTCATACTAGCTTTGGGTTTGGTTTTTTTTCTGTCTCATCTTGAGGAAGTGCCCCAAATCACCTAACGTAGGTATGCCCGCACAGTAACAAAGCTAATTTTGCAAAAAGAAAAAGCTGATCACCACTGAAATCTTTTCTACTTCATGTGCAGTTGGCTGCCATTTCTGAAATTGATACCTATGGTATTGCAGGTTGAGCTCCCAAGCAGGTATTCCAGTCAGACCTGTTAAATGTAAGCACCTTGCTTTCTCCCTGCTGCCAGCACCCGAAGTTGGCAGTGACTGCAGGAGAGTTTATGGCTCCACTACTATGCCAGTTTTCAGAAGCTTCTCTTCATGAACTGTTCTGACACTAACCACAGGGGGTGAGCAGGCATTTGACATAGGGACATGTCCTGCCACATCATCTTGGTCTGTAGCTGAAAAGATGAAGGTTACTGTCTCTTTGTCTAAAGCTAGTCAGTTATTCAGTTTTCCAGGGAGCACATGACTCAGAAACACATGTAAATGCTTCTTCCCACAGGTGAGGAGGGCATCTTCTGTACCCATCCCTTTCTAGTCTACAAAGAAAATAAACCTTTTTCTTATTTGTAATAATATTTTTTTTAACTCTTTATAACAGTAAAGAAACTGCCTCAAATTTCCTGCCTCTAAAGTGAATGTTACATAGCAGTAAGTAGTATTAAGATGATATAGTAGGTGAAAAAGTCACACAGTTACAGGGCTCATGTAGTCCACCGTATATGAAACCAAGTGTGATATTGCCTATGCTGCAATATTTTTCCTGCCTGACGGTGCAAGGAACATGACTGTCTCTCATTGAATGCTTTCATGCTGCTGCTCCTTGAATGCTCAGAAGATATTAAAACCACAAAATGTTGATTTTTGAGATGAAAAAGGATAAAAATCAGTGAGTAATTGAGAGTGTGTTTGTGCCCAGTACACACACACACACATATATATATAAATATCTGTTAAGTATTTTAAGCTCCTGGACTATAAAACATCAATTGTGAGAGACAACAACAGGCTACCTTTGTGTTAGTGTGATTGTTAAGAAAACAGAAAAGGAGAGAGTATCACACATGGAATTATTAAAAAAAAAAAAGGGAAAAAAAAGTGAAGAAAAGATTATTTATCTTTGCTCTGTGTTTCAACAGCACCAGCTGTGAAAAGCCATGTCTATTATCTGTGTCTGGCTTTGAAAGCCAGTACTAGTAACAAAGCAAAACAAAGACAGGTTTTCTGCATTGGTATATGCCTTTCAGAAATATGGATAGAAGGATGCAGTCTGAATTGATAGATATCTCACCCTTGTGATCATTGCTTCCACTTCAATCTCAATCTGGGTCATACCACACACTCCAATGTAATAAATAAATATCTTTCTTGAGGTACCAAAAATTCAAGGTCTCTTTGTTAAAATGAAAACATCCTTGGACTATAGCTTCAATACTGAACGGGCATTTCACTCAATTCTCTCTTACAGAAAGCATGGAGTGAAGACTTCCCTTATTTCTTGAAATAAAACTTCAAATTACTGAACCAATGTCCACCACAGGCACAAGAATACGTAAATACCTGACTAGATCAGCTAAAAAATCAAGTTATTCATCTGATCTGCAATGGATGTGTAAGAACAGACGCAAGAAACCCTGTGGATATGGATTGTGCTGAAGTTGTTTCAGACCACTGTAGGTAAAAACTGGTTTTAAATCCTGATGGTTTTACAGATCCTCTCCACATGGTTAACAAGCGTTATGTATAAATGCAAGTTAATGTTACATAAAAGAGCTCTTTGCATGTGTAGTGTTCTACACAGCTTCAGCAAGACCTTTTCTGACAATTCTGTAAGTCTAGTAAGAAAATAAACAGACAACATGATTCATCGCTTTCAATTGCCCCATCTCCTCACCTTCTACAAAGCTTCCTGCCTTCCCTAGACCAGTATAACTTCACGGCGATCCTTTCCGCTCTGCCACTCCCCATCCTGCATTCCCCCCCCTCCCCCCCCCCATACAGTCTATTCTGTGCTTTGCCATATCTTCATGTCTTTTTTTGAACACATTTTAGTTCTTAAGGAGTACCTGTTTTAATATAGCAAAATCTGTAGCATTTGCTGTATTTATTCCAGATTAAATTTATATTTTTTCTGTTTGTCAGTTATTTACTTATGCATTCTTGAACAGCATTTCAGTAACTGTCCACAAAGAATGCCATATGATTTTCCTTTTCCTAGACAATGGAAAAAGTATTTCTGATTTCAGCAACTAAATAATCTAAAACTGTTATTCATGTATCTCCTAATTAGAACTGATAATACCTAATGGAAGAATACCTAAGCACATTTTGAACAATACTAAAATAGTTTTGCATATATTGGGTGTTCTTATGGAGGGGGCTTATTCTCTTTGCAATGCAGATCTTCTGGAAGTCTCATTTCCAAAACCAGCCTTCAGATCTTTAGTCCCAAAATTGCTCCAAATGCCAAAGTCACTTCAAAGATTGAAACTTGCATTTTTGTAGGTTTTATTTTAAATTTAAAGGACTTGAACATTGCTATATAGTAGCTAATTGAGTAACAGCATTTCTGATTAGTTCAGAGTGGATATATTCAACTAAGTTATTCCTGCTATATTCACTCCTTGCTTCTTCACTGGTCTAGAAATCAGAGTGGACATTCTGTGGTCTGCACCTCCACACACTTGATGTTGTATCCAGACCACCAGTTTTTACAACAGTTGTATTATTAACTTACGTGCACTGGGAGAGTAGGACAATGTATGTACTTCTATTTTGTTCCTTAAAGCCAATGCATATTTAGAGGTTAAACTTTTCTCCTGAGAACTCTGCTTTTATGGTTATAAAGCAAGTTAGATAAATGAACTCTTGCGTGTATTTGCAGTCAACTTCATTATGGGAAGATATCAAATACAGGTTGTCTTCCCTAAAGGATTTTACTGCAGAAATGCTTCTTTTAGCACACTGTATCTAGAAGACAAAAATAAATAACATTATGCCAGGGGAAAGAGCATGGGAAAAGGGAATCCATCTGCCAGCTAAAGTTAGCTTCCCTAGTCATCAACCAAAAATATGCCAGACATCTACTCCAAGCATAGATGATTTCAGTCCAGTAAATGTAATAATACATCTCACACCATTGCAATTGTTGTTTTCTGATGTTAGAAGTAAACTGTGAATCACCTATTCCTCAGGCCTGTAATGCAAACTTCTTGGAAATTTCCATTCTGAAGCATCTCAAAACCTCTGAGCTCCTCTAAGCACCCAAGAAACTACTGCACAATTTATCATCAAAAATTCACTTCCATTTCATCACTAGAACATAAATGGCTAAAGCCATAAAGCACTGTACTATATCTGCTTTACTTGTACCCATAAAGATGAGTCATTCAGAGGAAGTCTAAGATCACACACAAGCAACTGTGAGGTTGCTTTCATCATTCCTGAGGGATCTATTGAGAAAAGGCAATGGGAGAAGACAGAAAACAAAATAATCTTCCATTTTCAAGACCAGAAAATACCACAGACCTACAGTGTGCTGTGTGCAGGTAATGATGAAAAACAACTGCATTTTCCTTATCATTACATTCAAGAGCACTGGATAGATGGGAGTATGGAATGACAATAAGCAAATATTTCACCTAAAGCCTACATTTAATTCTTAACTTTGTCTTAAAATTCTGAAACCAGTAAGCTACTAAAGTACCAATAAAATGGCATATGACGCGTCAGAAACAATTCAACTAAATGGTGTAATAATCCACAACCCAAAAGCGAAATTGTGATTTTGGAGGATCCCTGTTTTTTGAAGAATTTTCTTTTTGCCTCTTTGTTAACAGGAAGTGGTCCATGCGGTTCCACAGCTTTCTGGAACATGGCACAAATGCCCAATAATTGGATTACTGCAAACTGCTGATGAGAAAGCACAGTGGCACTGGTGGGACTGCTCCAGCGGATGTCCTTGGGCAGGCATGGAGTCGAAGACTCCTCTGATGTACTGCCAGAGAACATCACACTGTTACTTAAAATATATAATAAATATAATGATCCCTAGTACGTGAATTGCACTATGATAGAAAGGAAGCTCCCTTTTCTCCCCCCCTGAGATTCTGATCCTGATAGATAAGACATTCAGAAAGCTGCTAAAAGATGACAGATTTGTTTGGTTTGTTTGTGAACATGTTTTGAAAAGTGACTTAAAAAATTTCAGAAGTTTCCCTATTTGAAACATCTTGATGTATCTAAATTGATTTTATCTAAAAAGCAGTTGCATGTTGCCACAATTACCCTGATAGTCAACATATCCATACTTTTGTTTTTTAAGAATAGGGAGCACCTCTGGACTTTGCCATACAGTGAACATGTCATATGGCTTATACAGCAGTTCTGTCTACTGAAGAAGACTGAACCTTGCTTATGCAGAGGTACATTTTTGCATTTCTACAAGCTAAGCCATTCAAATATCATTGTTGAAATGAAAAGACGAAGCCCTTCATTACCAGGTACCATCAATCATGTTAATTATTCAAGCTAGACAATTAGGTTTTCACTGCATGCAAGAACTGCTCTAAAAGTTTAGCTTTATATACTGCAGCGACCTCTCCTGATACATTCAAAGAAGCTCCCATTGGTAGGTAAAAGAAAGTGAAGTCAATATTACCACACAAAATCAGAGCTTCTGACACTTTAGAATCATCTTACCTGCCCACTGGTACTGCTACTTATCATTTTCATTCTGGCAAAATTGCCAGGATTTGCAGCTTCTGCCACTTTCAGATTTTTATTTAATAAACAGTTTGTGTTTGTATAGATCCCCTATACCAAGCCTACTCAAAGTAGCCTTGATAATGACATACACTTGTTCCTGTGCAGAATTTTGTTCTGTGTACTTTCACTTCTTCACGTACTTCATAAGAAATTTTACCTTTCTGACTAATTTGAAATGCTAATCAACAGAGGTTCAAACAGAACTTAACAATACCTTGTAACCTTAAGAGATGAAGGTGCTGCAAAATTTCTCCCCCAAAGGTGTATTACTAAACAAGGCATGTGTGAGTTTATATGCAGATTTCTGTGCAAGAACAGACTTCAACGTATCTTTAAAAGGTGAATATGTCTACAAAACATCATACAACACAGCACCAGCAGGCAGATTAGCCAGCAGAGAAGATCAGCTCATGCCATGATAACGTGCTGCTGCAGCACTCTTCAGAATAATTGGGCATCATTCACCAAAAGTATCTAGCAATCCCCAAAACTACACTTACGCATCTCCCCCATCCCTTCCAACTGTGAAGATAATGTAATGTGTGGTAAATGATACTAACAACAAAGCTATTTAAAAAATGTGGGAGGGAAATATTTTTTCAAGATATGATATAGGAAGATGAACTGTAAAGAGCAGAACAAACAGCTACCAAGATACAAAACAAGATCCTAAAGACTTGTAAATCGAGTACCTCAGAAAATACTTGCTCTCTGGATTTCAATATAATCAATTAGCTTGCTCCCCTGATATTTTGGATATTGTTCAAAAAGAACATCCCTCAATGGAAGGACTATAGTCCAGCCTAGCAAAACTTCCAGTGCAGCTTACATGCACTGCTATTTTGCAGTACAAATATTCTAGCGTGCTGATATCTTGCATCATTCTTCCTCTAGACAGCTCCATTCTTGCATAAACTCTAATTATCTCTTCTCTCTCTGCTGTGGGGAATGCTCTGCATTGGCATTGTCAGCTTTCATAACAGAACTCGGGGAACATTCAGTTTTACTCACATTTTCTATAAAACCAAACCAAATCCCAACAAGCTGAACAACAAGCTTTTGGAAATAAGCGAGCTAAACTATTCTCCTGTTTCCCCTTTTCAGCTTTGCAAAATGTCATCAACTTTGATTAAGTGCTAAGTAGTTTGGAATAACTTGGCTAGAAATCTTGTCATTTATTCCCAAGGGGAGAGAGGAGCAAACCACATTATGGTGAAGCTTTTTAACCAGGTAGATGTATTTATTAAAACTCCAGAAAACATAGCTGAGACAGTCTTTCTATCATTTCCATTCCAAGAAGAGTGGATGGGGAATGTTAACCTCTAAGTGCTCAAACTTAGAAGTCTCTAAATGTTAATGTACAGTATCTTAAAATTTGCCCTCTCAAGGCATTTCAGTTCTGTGTTCCTCCACAAACAGCACAGTTGCAACAGATTCACAAAATACACAGTAGGAAGAAACGTACTTTTCTTATTAACTTATTTTTCTAGTCATTTGCTATGGTCACTGCAACTTGCCCTTCAATATTTTCTTCTTTATATAGATCGTCTAAGCTTACTTAGACTACTAAAATGATCAATAACTGAATCAAAAAGAGGAAAAGAAAAGCAGTGGTATAAGACACATTAGAATGTTTCTTTTAATCTGCTAGGACTGGACGTGCCCTTGGGACTTTTAGCCTGCTCTTAAATCAGTCAGAATCTCAGGTTTTATGCTAGGAACACACAGCTCTGTGACACCTCTGACGCTACATAAAATTTTATGTCTGAGACTCAGGATGCTTCAGAGAGGCTGCAGATCCATTCTGTAATTCTACTATTGCTTAGGAGAAAAGAAGGGAACAATGATATTTTTCTTTTCATGCTCTACTTTGCTGTCTACCATGAACAGTGTAAAGCAGTACGTACGAGCAGGCATTAGAGACAAAAAAGCTATTAGTGAAAAAAACTGCCCAGGAAATGAATGGAAAAAGTTGTATACAAAATAAAGATGATGCCATCTTAATCCTGTAACAGCCACTGAACAGGGATGGTTAAAAGATTCTGCAAGAATTCTTTAGACAGCAAGGCAAAAACTTCATATTTCCAAGTTCAGCCATGTATAATCTGCGTTTCAAAGGGTCTTCTCTCTATTTTCTTGAGGATCATAAGCCTGGGAAGCTGCTTCAGGGAGCACAAAAGAGATGTGGATTTGCACCGTGGAGACTCTGCAAACAAACTATGTTTATCCCTATTTGTGCTATCCCTATTTCACATTCACTTTGCTATTTATCTTACTACTTGCATAGAAAGCTGTCAAACTGTTTTTTCCTGCATTAAATGTGACACAAATTTTGAACAGAGAATTTGTATCACTTGAGGGCAGAGCACATACTGATTTTTTAGGGTTTTTTTTAATCAACAATCCTCAAGGAGGTTCTAAGTAAGACACTACTCTACTCCTTGACTTTAGAACTAAGAAGAACTCAAACGTTTTCCACCTGTTTCTTTGAAGACAGTGTATTTGGAATGGGGAAAAAAATAAGATATGGCAGTGTCCTAGATTCAAGTCCTGTTTTGCTCTAGTAGATACCAACTCCACAAAAGGAGGGAGCCTCTTCAGGAACAGAACTGAGGTTTTCAGGAAATTATTTCTGAATTTCAAAGAGCCCGCGCTGAACAAAGTGATTCAGACAGCAAACTTAATTGCTTTGTAATAGCAATAAAATAAAATAAAATAAAATAAAAGCTGTAGAAGCATTCAAAATTTGCTGTGGGCCAGGCCTTACGAAGTACTGCAGGTCTCAGTCAGGATCAAACCACAGTTCTGCCACGTACCACAAAATAGATGTGGTTAAATCTTCTGGTTTGGACCAAATAATTTTCTTGCTGTACAGAACACATACACATAAGAGTTCATCACAACTTCTTCACCGCACTATAGATCCAGGAGTTAAGGCCAACATCTATCAGAGACAGTCTAATGCAGCAACCCAGGTACATGATTACTCCCACGGACACAGCATGCAATCAATACTCACTTTTAAGCTGCTTTATACCTCAGATGTCACTAACCTACACATTTTGTATGTAGAATCCCCTTCCAACTTTATACACTGTCCTCATAAGTTGCAGCCCACGGCAGTCAGGCAAGAGCAGTAGTTGAGACACTAGAAGCTGACTTACCAGCTAGCACAACTGGCGAAACACCTGTGGAACTGGGCTATGATCCCAGTTCATCTATGCGTATAGATGCACCTTCACAGAAATTAACATTTTAATGTCACACGCTTTCTCAATATAACTCTAACAAAAGTTAATTTAACAAGAGACTAAAAAAAACACAAAAACCCACAACCAAAAAACACTCTTCCAATTTTGTTCCCAACAACTCTTAGCATCAATAGCGGTGCCAGACAGTGAACACCAGTGTACAACTAACTTGAGGGAGAGGAAGAGCTAGGTTCAAAGGGAAAAATTTAGACTTTAGGTAGGTGAAAAGTGTTTGCTTTTTTGAATAATCATGTGATCTTGTAATGTTATATTCAGGAGAAATTAAAATCACCGCTACATTTGTAAAAGAAATGTTCACTGCCACATTTGCTGGGCTGAGAACATACTGAAACAACACTGCATCTCCCATACTGTTCTTAGTTTCACAAGGTTATATCCGGTAGGACGTGAGAGAATGAATCCAAAGCACAGGACATGCTGTAAAAAAAAACAGAATTATGCCAAAAATGTAGTGTCCAAGAATAGACATCTAATAAAGCAGAGATAAACCATAATAGGTAACACTATAAAATTAGGTTCTCCATAGGCTATACCAGCATATAAAGAAGTATGTGTTTCCTACCCAGGGCATTTAGATTTGAGTAGTGTGAAATCTTAGAAAAAGCCTCTTGAGAAAGGGCAAGTAGATGATTTAACAGTATTTTAAAATAGTGTATGGCACTAACTGAAGCCAGGTCCTTTACAGAAAAAATTTACCTGATAGAATAAAATATCAAGTCCAGAGGAGAGCCACGAGGATGATGAGGGGACTGGAGCACCTCCCGTATGAAGACAGGATGAGAAAGTTGGGGCTGTTCAGCCTGGAGAAGAGAAGGCTGTGTGGAGACCTCATAGCAGCCTTCCAGTATCTGAAGAGGGCCTGTAGAGGTGCTGGGGAGGGACTCTTCATGAGGGACTGTAGTGAGAGGACAAGGGGTAATGGGTTCAAACTTAAACAGGAGAAGTTTAGCCTGGATACGAGGAAGAAGTTCTTTACTATGAGGGTGGTGAGGCACTGGAATGGGTTGCCCAGGGGAGTTGTGAAGGCTCCATTGCTGGCGGTGTTCAAGGCCAGGATGGACATAGCCTTGGGTGGCATGGTTTAGTGTGAGGTGTCCCTGCCCATGGCAGGGGGGTTGGAACTAGATGATCTAAGGTCCTTTCCAACCCTGACTATTCTATGAGTCTATGACAGAGCTATCCTAACACCAATGCAGGGCCTTGTGCAGTGTTTGACATTTTTAAAACAGCAAGGTATTAATACTTCTAGAATTCTCTCTACACCAAGGCCATCTGAGCTAATACATTTCTGCCAAAAGCTGAGGATTTAATTAAAAGCCCATGTGTACCCAGTAACTTAATTAAAATAGTAAGCAATACTGAGTGATTCAATAATGTATGTGTATCATTTTGTTTAGTCCAATGAAAATGCATGAAAGATAAAGCTACTAATAAAGAACTGGAATGAATAATGAAAGTCTATACCAACATACTGTATGTGTTGTATTAATTCTGTTCTCCTGAATCCTGCATGTATTTTGACGTCAAATAGCCACATGCTGATTATGACTCCAAGTTTGCCTTTCGGTGTATTTCCTGAATTGTATTATTTATGTCTTGGGTTTAAATAGCTTTCTAGAGGTTGCACTGTATTGATCCACAGTCTGACATCAGCTAGGCTTTCCGGTAAAATCACTGGAGAGAAGCAGCTCTCTTAAACCTAAATGAAATTTATTTTATATCATTATCCCCTATTTACGCTTTACGTCCACGGTCTCTTAGATTACACATTCTGCTCCACACAAGCTTTGTATTCCTGCGACCTCTTGCAATCTATGTCAAGAGTAATTCTTCTAAGCAAAGGGAAACTGAGCTCCATTCAGAGCTCTGTTTATCCCATATTTATACCATAAAGGAAAATAAACACTTATACCTGCACTTCCATCCTTGCCCTTTAGTTTGTGTGTATGTGAACCAGCTGTAGTTCCTGGAAAAAAATCCTGACTTTTTGAAGTAAATTTTGACAATTCCTTTCCCTATCTGTTTTGTCCTCCCAGTTCTGATGCAGCAATTGGTATGATGTTTTTCCTCTAGTTCTTCCTATGAAGAGTTTATATTTTCACCAACAAAATTTACTGGGCATCATTCCACCCTACCTAAGCCTTACTTGATGATCAGTTTACCTAACTCATAATGTTCCTTTGCGATTTGTCAGATTACTATGCCATGTTTTGGGGCCTTCTCTGTTTACTTCAAATATCAAGCATATTAGTAAAATCAGTACATACTTGCAAAGCTATTTGTTAACATATGGACAAATGTGTCTGATTCACTTTGATGGGGAATGCAGTATCTAGGCAGTACCTCTCCTAATGATTCCTAATTATAAGCAGACCATGAACTACATTTACAAAGCTGTGGACAGATTTTCTAAAGCCTAGGCACTTAAGCGTTTTTTCTGGGTCCTACCCTTGAAACCCATGAGTCACCAATTAGTCAACTGCTTTTAATTTCTAGAATTTTCAGAATACATACTGGCAGACCAACACTAGTTAACAGCGCATATTCCCTTATCAAATTATAGTAATGGGATAAAACCCTTATAAAACAGAACAAAAACTCCTTTCAGTTTAAAGTCAACCTTCAATAGTTTTTTAACACTTACAGGACTGACTGTAAGTTTGTAAGCTAAGCTGCAGGCATTACTGGAATGGCTGAATGCCTGAGGCAAAACACCTATTCTGGGAGCAACTATCTTAGGACAACAGTCAACAGAAGACAGATGAATATGGTACATCTTAAGGCCTGGCAGGAAGACTTGCCAGAATTACAGCATGCAACCAGTTGCTAATAGGATTTATTTTTCTTTTAAGACTTCTTCTTGAACTGGTTGACTCAATCTCCAGAAGCAGTGCACGTATTTAATGTGTACATGTGTTACACCAACATACATTATTCATGTCCTGAAGGCATTTTCGTTTGTACCAGAAAAACCTTATCCACCTAGAAAGTGAACTGACCAGCACCATTACAAATTCTTCTCCAGAGGAAAAGGTTCCATGGAAATGGAACCACAATTTAATATTTTACCAAGATTTGAGAGAAACATTAGTGTCAATACATGTTGGACTACTTTGTACAAAGATTGTGCAGTTGTCAAGAGCTTTTATTTTTTCTTCCTTATCTATTCCAAATTCATTTCTTTCTTCCTGTCCTTCTTAAGATACTTTCTAAATTAACTGAGTAAATCAAATCATTCCAAATTTATTTTGGCACAATCCAAACAAATGCCTCATCTCCTGTGTTTATGAACACGCAGCTCTGTTATACAAGTTAAGAATCTGCAGTTGTTTTTCTTCCACTTGTTTTATCACTGTATTACAGTGAGACTTATCTGTCTGCAGTTATCTGTAGAAAAGGTACAGTCTCTTTTGTGGGGCCACATTTTGTTTCTGGTGGCTGCCAAAAATGCTTGATATGAGTCTGTTCTTTTTTCCTCTTACCCCTCTGCTTAGCAGAAGACCAGAAGTGATGGACACTTAAAAAAATCCCAAGAAAAGAATTCTACCAGGTTGCTATAGATTTATACAGAATTAAATTAAAAACAGGAATGTAGAAAAATAAGCAGAGTAACTTCTCAGAAAACTTTTTTATACTACTTGGCTATGCTTATGAGTTCGTGTGTATATATATATATATGCACATATGTAGATGTGAGAAAAGTTTCTGAAGTGGTTTAGAAGGCATATTTGCCAAATATTTCAAAAAAGTTTTGCTCCTGTCCTAATAAAAGTAAAGATTTTTACAACTTGTTGATAATGCTTTCTCACAGTGGCTGGATCTCCTTTATTCATCAGTGTTTTAAAAGTCCTTTCCATTGTTAATTATATAGAGACAGACAATTTGGCAAGCACCAAATAATCTTTAGAATGCATCAGACTTAAGTCAGGAGTTGGCTTAGAATTTGGTAGGGAATTTTGTAAGAGATGTAAAGCCAGTTTGTTATTAATGTTGTTCTAGTGCAAGATACATGTATTCCCCATGGGTTTATTCCCTCATCACCTTAAGGTCAGGTTTCCTTTAAGCTACTTTTTTAAAGTGACCATTTTATCAAGACAATCTTACCCACTTTTATCAATCACATCTTGATGAGGCATTTCACCAAGTTCTAATACAAGTTTACCATGAGATTTATCCAGTTTGCATTAAAGTCATATTCAACACCATCACAGAGACACCCAGCACATTGTATACTGTGAAGACTAAAATCTGTTCTCTTTCTAGAGACGTTTTAGTAGTTAGCTCTAAGTCACAGTGAGCAGTGAACAGCGATCTATGTGCATAAAGTTACATCCACATAAAATTCCTACCTAGATAGGAAGGAAAGTTATGCCCTTATAAAGGAGGAGTCTGTGATGTATCCCAACAGTGTACTGAGCCATCATTCCACACATTCAGCACAGCAAGGCAGCACTCTGGCTAACCAGCAAAGTGAGACTGTCGTTTCCTGACTCAAAGTCTCACTGCTGTAGAAGCCGCTTGTGAACATGTATCCCTTCAAATCCAGAAAGAGACAAACACCAACACCTGCCAACATCTCACAAACAAAAATAGCAAACCAACATGTTTTGCACCCATGCCTGAGGTTAGTATCTACTGCAGAGTCCCCTTCAAGAGCAGCGGTGAACGCAGAACTGTTCAAGTCAGTCTGTATTGTGGGAAATTATAACTTGTTACAACAGAATCTTGGCCAGTAAAACTCCAAGAAAATCTTTCTTGCCCACACAGGCAAGAAGTAGGGCTAACAAGTGTTTGATCAGCTGGCACAACAACTGAGCAGTTAGTGTTTTAAGTCTGATCACACTGGAAGGTTTCAACATCTTCCCATCCTATTAAGCATCTCCTGTGGCCAAAGATCATTAAAATCTTGAGATTCCTATGTGAGAAGCACACAAACAAATCGGAAACATCTTTCTAAGGCACTGCTACTGAAAACTAAGGCTTGACTTACTTCCAGGGCCCACTATCTTGGCCACCCCACTGATTGTCAAGAGTTCTGGATAGATGGAATTCAAGCTACAGACGTGTCCATTAGGATGTTGCCTACAAATGACAAACTATTCTACACAACAGGTACTGAAGAGCTGGCATACTGTACTGATTTTTAATTTCTGACTGGGATTGTATCTAACATGACATGCAAGAAATTCCTTTAATGATCCTCTAGAATATCCTCATACACCTTATGCAATTCCAACAGTATTTAAAGAACACTGCAGACTTCCATGTGTTGTCTTTACAAAGCAAGTGATACCAGAACTACTTGCTGCAAAATACTAAGCCTCTGCCATAAAAAAGCTATCCTTTCTGTGCAAATAATTTCTATGAATTAGAAGTTTAAAGTTCATTGTCTTTCAAAAATGTACAACTTAACAAGATGCATATTGCTATTAAGGACAAGGCCTATGAATTTACCATGTTATTTGCAAATAATCAACCTGTCTTTTTCTGAAACACCCTTCCAGAACTCTATGTTATATAGCTACCGTCACTCATAAATTCACTCTCCCTCGTTTTAAACAAGGCTGTGGTACCACCTGCTTATCCCATCACTGAACTGACAACATAATTTTCACATGAAGGATCATTAGCGATTGATTTTGGACTGCTTGCACTTCCAGCAGAAATATTGTAATAGAATGTAACTTGAAGAATAAGATTCCTGCAAGTTCTTGATTATATAACTGCCTACTAAATCTAATATTAAATAAATACATTATTTCAATACAAGCATTATCCATCAGAAGACACCGAACTGTTGAAAGGCCCACCCAAAAGCAGAGAACATCGCTGCCTGGAAAACATGCCTAGTGTAACTGTCATCTAGAAACGCTTCACAGGAAGACGATTTTGTTCGAGCAGTGTTGATTTAAAGGTTATCCAGTCAGAGGCACAAAATGGGAATTCATTTTAAAATTTCTCTTTCTCACTGAAGCTTGCAAAGTACATCAGCAATTAACAAGTCCTAGCACTTCTCCCAGTTCGCTGTGTGAAAAGGCTCAGAACTCCTCTTACAAATTGCTCTTTTGAAGATCAAAGAGAAGCTGAATTTGTCTGTATGTGCTCTGGATGAGTTTGTAATTTACTGGAACTTTCAGAGGAGGCTTGGCACACGCTTGTTTGACAGCCCCAGGGCACAGGATTCAGGGGAGCTCTGTGACTCTTCTCTTCTGAGTTCCTTCCTTGGCTTTAATTGGCACCTCATTAGAAATTAATGAAAATGACATCCTCTGTTCTTCCTGCTCCAGGCACAGAACGCTGGAAAAAGGCCCATCACAATTCATAACACATTCAATTTATATAGCAATGGCTCTTAAGCATTATTTATGAGATGTGAATTTCTTGTCAGCAGTTAATAACTTGTATGGAGCAGAAGCAGAACGAAAAAAGATCTTGGAGTGTGTGTGTGTATGAAAATAAACACATTTTCTACATCTGAAAAATATTTGTGTTCAAAGCGTTCGAGTTTGAAGAACCCTTGCTGGTTTTTTGTTTTTTTTTTTTTCCATTTCTGGTGAATTGTCTTCCTTCATGACAAAGACCTGCAGCACTGTCAGATCTGTCTAAAATTCCATGTACTGTCAAAGGAACAAGCTCAGCAGCATCACCTCTCTAGGACAGGTCCTACCGGAGACAACAGAGCCAAAACAGGAGTCTCTCCCAAATATCTCTGAATTTGGGATAAAGAAGTAGACTACTCTGTCCCCTTTTAAAAAGGTTGTGCCCTGCTGGACAAGTCCCAGCTATGCTGGAGTAATATTTGCAGGTATATCTACACTAAAACATTGTCCAGCAGGTATATATTTCTCTTTCCACTATGTCTCTCTAAAAATCTCACTGGAAGAGTCACCAGAACAAAAGAAGAAGATTTCCAGTACTTTAAACATTGAGGCAAGATGATGTGTAATAGCAAACAATAAAATTGCTATTATGTGGAGTTAATCTAGATTTTAACAATAGTGTTTCAGACACAGCTTTGGAACAACATAATATTTCTGCAGTTAATCCTTTTTCCTTACATCCAAGCAAAACACACACATTTGTCCTTCTAAAGCTCGTGTCTGCCTTTTTATCGATTCTGACCATCAGCATTTATTTTAATGCTTAAAGTTGAGGGGGGTTTCCACTTTTTTTTCCATTGCTTCAGTTAAGGAATAGGATGCCAAGAATTTAATAGCACTGGTAGAAAGTCCAGATCAAAAAATGTTCTACCTTAGCCATTACTTTTGAAGGATATACAGGCTTGTTTTACACCGGTTGACTGTATTTCCAGCTCTTTCAGTTAAATACACATTGTTACCAGTGCCTCACATTATGACAAAAAGGATAACCTGATCACATATGGATTTAGAAAACATTTTAAATTAACGAGAATTTAACACATTTATTCTGGCCTGTTTTCCTTCACCCCCTCCCTAGGGTTTCTGAGCTGGCTTGTCATTCATGACCTACAGCAACCTAGTTTTACAGGCAGCAGGGCAAAGGTACTGAGAATGGTGTCCAAGGCAGCTCTGTAAAATGACAAAAGCTGATGGGTACTGGTAAAGCAGTTCAGGTGATGTGAAGCTGGGATGACCTGGGGTGCTCAGTGGTAAGGCTTTGTTTACTTATTAACTTTACTACTAAGTAGAGCAGGGTATGCTTACTTTCACATCACAGGAGAGCATTCCATTACAAGGAACACATATGTACTGAATACAGTATTAATTAAAGTTATAGCTGCACAGATAAACCAAAAATCCAGTCTTCTCAGCCCTTCTCTTATAAAATGTGTGGGAGAGAAATGTTTATTGTACATACTTTAAACTACATAGGATGTAATATATAATGTAGGAAAGGAAATTTTCTTCACTTATTGCTGAGGAACTCAGAATTTTTTGTTTCCTATCCATGTTTTATTAACACATTTTATGACTTTTAACAATTATTTCCATAGAGCTGTATATATCCAGTGAAAACAATTTAAAGAGCAAGATCTACAACACTCATATTGCAACAGTGTTGAATTGTGGAACTGCCTCAAGAAAACTTGAGAGGAACCATATTTGTCATCCAATTCAAGAAAAAAGAAGAAAACAAAAAAAGGTCTGACTTTATAATTTGAAAAACATTGCTAATCAATGGAAGGACATTCAAAAAGTTGTTTTTTCAACTTTATTGCTCTTACATAGCTCCAGTTTTGCAGAATGCATGAAAGATTAATGAGAGAACATAATCTCTAAATCAGCTTTTCTTCAATTCTCCCCAAACCTGTAAAACTCTCTTGTTCCCAATATTAGGGAGGATTCTTGTACCTCAGTCAGGTCCCTGTAAGCAGCCTCAAGACTTCTGATATGTGACAACAGAATACCAGGAGCAGAAACTCCTGCCCTACCACGCTGATCAGGAAAGGCCATGCCAAACTATGCCACTGACACTGCTGAATTTGTTTAGTTTGGTAAAAATGTTACTGGATCCTTCAAAGTATCCAGACACAGGATTTCCATAATAAGAATTTCTACGATACAGCTTTTGATTTCATGTTTGGTGGCTTCAGAGATAACGTATGTTAGTTCTACAGCAGTTCCCCAATACCTGAAACAAAGCTTGTCTCATGTCCGAAGGAGCACAACACGAAAGTAATCTCTAAAGGCTGAAGACAGAGAGATACTGAAGAAAAAACAAAGGATAACATGCAATCTTTGCAGCTTTCTCTCGCTTTCTCTTCACTCATTATTTAGAACTCATTCATACACTATATATAAATGAGGCCTGCTTCATTTAACTGGGTCTTTGTAACTAGCTTAGCTAATCCTTTCTCTCCCCACTGATGCTCTGAAAGATATGCCTTCTATCCAGAAAACATTTCAGTACAATATCCTCCAATTCACAGGTGCAATGTGAATTGCACTTATCGTCTATGCAAATCCTTTGGAAATTATCCCCCTGATGAGACACAATGAAGTAACTAAACAAATTTCTCTGCATGTATCAATACAAGTATGGTCAGAAAGCATAAGCATAAGCTTGCAATACATGACTATGTAAAAATAATTAGCAGGTAAAACTACCCTGTGCATTCTCACTGGGTCTGACAAGCACATTTAAACCAGTTAATAAACACAATTGTTCCATGGAGGAGAGAGCATCTCCTCTGGAGTCCAGTCACATTAATTATTGTTTCAGAAATATTATCTGCATGTAATATGAAACCCCAAATTAGCTTTCTGCATGAGATTATCATCCTCAATTCAATTAGCTGAACAGTGTCATCAACTTTGGAAAAGCCAGGGTGGATGACTAAGTATGGACAAGTCTTAAGTCTTCTCCCCCAAGCCCTAACTATGAGAAAGCGTTTTCAGTTAGAGTGGGGGTTTGCTTAAACTTTTTAATAATAACGTAATTATAAAATGCAGAATGTAGATGCTGACCTATGTTTCTTCAAGCTCTGTGAAAACCTTGTCATCTTTGCGTATTTTGACGTGCTTTGTGTTTCTTCTCCTGTCAAGTGGGTATGATGCTCTCCCGCCTTACAGGGACTTCTGAAGCTAAATTCATTAACATCTGAGCTCTCTTGAGGCAGTACATCAAGGCCAAAGTTTTAAAGGGGAAATTAGACAGGAACTAATTATAACTTTCTGCCACCAGTGGAAGTTATGGCTTCTGTTTAAAGTTATCTTTGAAAGATTAAAAAAAAATGCAAGTGTTCTCTGTATTTCTACCTCTGATACGGATCCGAGCACGGCTGCATTAGAAAGCCAGACACTACTGACAAGCAGTACTCACCACAGCGACATGATCCCAGTTCCTGCTGTACTAGCTCCAGTTTTGTTTGGCACTGGAAACATCGGCGTCTACTCTTCTGTTTGGATCGACTGGTTTCTTCAGGCCTGTCATTACTGTCATCCAGTAGCCGTGGCCGTTTCTCAGGAGAGGCCTCACTCTCCGACTGTGAATCTGTTGTGTTCACAACAAATATTTTAGGAAAAATATTAGAACTTCCCTGCTGAGGCATCCCTTTGGGCAGACTGAAGGTATACACCTTGCACCAAGGTCACCACCAAGCAGCAAGATATTTCCCATTCTACTGCATGTACCCATTTGCTTAACAATCAAAAGGAGGATCAAATAAAAGACAAATTATCTTTGTCCGCTCTCACAACCCCTCCTGCTGGCAATACTGAATATAAAATGAACTGATTAGCTTCCTTCCAGCCATAGCTGGGTCATACAGAGATACATGTAGAGTATACACAGCCCTAAACAAATGCAGGCTTCATCTGTCATCTCTTTTAGCTTCTCCCATGTGCCACCTTGGCTCTCCCTGCACAAACTGAGTAGGCTCCTGATGAAACACAAGTGAATGCTGGTTTGACCTGTTTCCTCCCTGGGCAACAGGGAGATTTTTAAGGCACAGTATGTAAATTACATCTCTTATGACTGAAGGTGGTACACGAAAGCACCACACTGTGCTTCCCTCTCTTTCCACATGGGTAACAATTTAAATCTAATTTAGCATACACCAACAATACAAACCCAAACAAAAGAAGCCCAAGCTGTGCATGCATGCTATAAATTCAAAATGCTCAGCTATTTTTAAAGAACTAGTCAGAATACTATCTGCATTAACAACTTCATAAATTTCAACTTGCAATACAGTAAGTGTATGGAAAACCTTAAAAAGTTAAAGTTCAGGACTGTTACTTCAGGTAGTGTAGTGCCTTTTTCTGTTGCCATTGTTTTTCCTTTTTTTCCCCTCTTACAATGGATATATTGACCAGAGGTCTTGAATGGCACAAGATGCATGTTACTGACTGGAACATGGCATACCCACGCCTTATTTTCACGGCATGTCAGAGGCAGTGGATTTCAGCAGATCTGCAGTTCTACAATCTGAGTCAGGGCAGGCTAGAAAAGACATTTTCGCTTCCCCAACCTGTGTATAGCAGAACCAGTTCTGCATTTTGTTTTAATAGAAGCTACAAATACATGTAATGCGAACTGTACTAAAATTGTTGGTAGCAGTGTTGCAAGGAAGCTAACTGCGGAAAGCCAGTCACCAAGAAAAAAAAAGGCTTTAGTTCAGTTAAATCCATTTTGAAAGGACATTAATATATATAACATTAATATAACAAGTAACAACAGAACTATATGTTTTTGCGGAAGAGTAGCCTATTCTTATTGCACATGTTCTTACCTTCAAGTTTCCATTGTGTGGTGTCTTGTGCTTAAGGAAAACATGCCTACTTTCTGTTAGCTGTGCTGGACTAGCCAGGAAAAGGTAACTGCTGTGGCTAAAGCACTGTCCATATCCATGTTACTTCAATGATCCACTGCTTATCACCATCATGACTTTCCTTAAGCAAATATCTAATGAAGTCAGACTAGCAATACCTGCTAGCCTCTCCCTCTGGGGTATGCTCTATGAACTCTCCCTAGTCCCTCATATCAAGTATAAACTAAGCCATTTCTCTTACCTGTGCTTCAGACCTTGTCTCACAGTATTTTCCAGTTGTTGGACTTCAATATTACACCCATGGCAAACAGACAACTTGCCTCACGTGGGTCTACTTTTTTCCTGCCACAAGGTATGCTGAAAATGTGCCTGGCTTTACAATAAGAGCAGTCTCCACATCTTAAATTTCACAGAAAAGTGAACTGCCTTCTGCACAGTATACCAGTGATAAGTTTTTATTAAGCTGCAATAATTTATCGGATGTGTGCCTGAACACAGCCTTCTTTTTGATCAATGTCATAGATTACACAGATTTTGTGGGCTTACATCTCACAAAATATATCTATTAGGTCTAAACTAACATCCAGTACATAACTTAATCCACCTCTGCATGCTCTGCAGGAGCCTTGACAAGGAAAATAAAGCAGTGCATAATGAATTCATACAGCTATGGAGCAACCAGTCCTGTCTTGAATTACATCTCTGCAGAAGAATATCCACAAGACAGATCCTCTGTCTCTACTCAACTCTACCCTCCAACTGGCACCTTATGTACAGCGATCTGGCTGACTCAGGGCTCAGTGTAAATCAGCCCACCTTGCTGCCAAAGACGGGGAATTACATAATTTGTAGTTTATCCATTACTCAGAGAAACAGATACACTGCTGTTTTTAAAGAGCTGCCTCCCACACAGCTTTGCTTCTGGAAACATGAGCCACTCTGGGAATTCTCAAAAGCAAATCTGGCATTCTGAATTAAGCTGATAGAAACCATAGTGGTCTGCTTATAATGAAGTCCAAATAAGGGATCTGTGTGAGACAACCAGTGTCTATCAGTTAATGAACCCATGTGCCTTACCGAGAAAAACAGCTATCCCAAGCAGGCTAGTAGTCCTATAATTAAAAGATTTCACTGTACATTTCCTGCTAATTGGTGATGACTAACTGAATATTACAATAAGTTGGTTAATATGATGGAAATGAAGATTTAGATACCTGATTTTTTAAAATGCATCTCTTTTTGCTATTAAGAGTGACAGCACTATGGTCACCTTAGTCTGACTCTAGGGGCAGTGCCAGCCGCCTGATCACTGCCTGCACAGCACCTCAAACATGAAACCCAAGCCAATACTCATTACAGAACCGACCAACAGTACACACTCTTCCATCCTCTTAGGGTCAAGAACAAAAAGTGAGGAGAAAACATGGATGAGAAATCAGAACTTTCAGATTCAGTCCTGCATGCATTTCTTCCAGATTGTGTTTCTTTCCACAACACTGACACAAGCAATAGAGAACACAAAATTAATCTCTCAGCACCGGGAATCTTGCAACATTAAATTTCAGAGATCTGATAGCAAAAGGAAATTGTCATGCACAGCTTTACTACCTGTGCTGCAGAAAAAAAATCCCCTAGGAAAAGGGTGAAGCGCTGCAACCAGACTCGAGAGTAAATTCTCTGCATATTAAACAATAAAAACAGCTCAAGAGGATTTTTTCAGAGAGTGACTGACAGTGACTTCCCTTAGAAGAATGGTTCATGCAACAAGAATTACTTCTTGCTCTGCTTTTAAGGAACATTTCCCACACTCATCTTGCATTTTAGTATTATACTTAACCCAACAAATACCCAATCTGAGGAAAAAAAAATGCTTTCCTTTTACCTGCAGATGTCAGAAATCATGAAACTCTTCCATAAAAATAAACAATAGAGATGTCCCCAAAATTCTACAAAGAAATTGCTCAGCAGATTCTTCTATATCTGAGGATGGAGATTGTTCTAATTGTGGTGACTCCCACATGACATGAGAGAACGAAATAATTCAGCCAAGCAAGACTGAAACTGGAAGCTTGTCTGGAAACCACAAACAGAGCAGCGTTCTTAAAACCTGTTATCCCTTAGACGTAAACTCACTTTTGTTCTGTCCTGTCACTCTTCTTGTCTTCAGTTCTCATATTCTCCCCTCAAAGTTTTCCAAATGAAGAGCTGAATACCACTCTCTAATTCTCCTGCTATGGAGGGGCTTGCAGGCTGCATGCACATGACTCCACTAACAATCACGATGGCTCTTTCACAGCATTTTGGAGAGAAGGTGGGACACTCTAAGCTCAGCAGAGACATGGGCTGATGTCCTGGGTTCAGCAGCAGCAGTCATTCTTCTCCTTCTTAGTAGCTGGTGCAGTGCTGTGTTTTTGACTTTCAGCCTGGGAACAGCACTGATAACACCGATGTTTTTAGTTGCTGCTCAGTAATGTTTAGTCTGACCAAGGACTTTCTGAGTCTCATGGGAAGAGCCAGGGAGGAGGGGAAGCCAGGAGGAAGCAGAGCCAGGACACCTGACCCAAACTGACCAAAGAGGTATTCCATACCACAGCACGTCATGCCCACTATATAAACTGGGGGCAGTTACCCAGACGTGTTAGATCACTGCTCGGTCAGGCTGGGTATCGGTCGGCGGGTGGTGAGCGGTTATATTCTCTTGCCTTGTTACTTCCCTTATCATTATTATTATTGGTGGTAGCAGCAGTGATTTGTGTTATACCTTAGTTACTGGACTGCTCTTATGTCAACCTGTGGGAGTTACATTCTTTCAATTCTCCTCCCCATCCCTCCTGGAGCAGGTGGAGGAAAGGGAGACAGGAGTGAGCGAGCAGTTGCGTGGTTCCTAGTTACCGGCTGGGCTTAAACCATGACAAGCTGACAAAACATAACAGGGAAGGAGGAAGGGAGAGATGGAAGAGTAGAAAGAGGAGCCCTCTTCAGCTGCTGCTTGTGTCAATAAATAGATGAAATTGTTTAATTTCTGGTTTAGTAACAGCATTTGAGTCACTCAGGGTTTGGTTTTTTTCCTTTCCTAGAGAACCCATCACACTGACAGACTGATACTTAAGATCTCAGCTGCCTGTGCAAACACCAGTAAGAGCAGTAGTTTAATGAATCCTCAAATGTCACTGCCATCTCCTCTGAAACCATTTTAAAAGGAGCTTGAGCTGTTAAAACCTCTGTCCATGAAGAAACTTGCAGTCACAGACAATAACTGCATAACAGGGTTTAACTAAAGTTTGAGCAATATCTTATTCCTGGTTTCTAGTTTTGATTTCCCCCTCCCTTCATTCTTCAATTTTTGAATGAGGGATTACTTAATTCACTGGATGTTGACCACGCATTAGAAATTTCATCTAGAGGAAGCTGCCTTGTTACAAATCTTTCCTATCACATTTACCAGAATGATCATTTAAAATCATCTCCTCTACTTCAAATAAACCTAAAAGCAACACAGCTGTTCCAAAACCCATTTGGCTTGTTGACAATTAAAGAGACAGAAATTAGAAATTAACATCTTATAAGCCAAGTTTAACAACTGTGACACCTCAGTTCCTCCCTGTTGCTGTATAATGCTGCAGAAACAGTTATTTTGAAGCTCTGATATTTACAGTGATAAGAACATCTCATCCTCTCACACAATCATGACTGTATCTCAAAGCTGCATCAGAAACCTAAGCATGCACCTCTTTGGAAGCACTCACACTCATCAGAATTTTATTTCTTTTGTGAATTCATCTCAATTTTTCTTAAAACCATATAGACAATGTCGCAAAGTCTTACATAAGCCATTTGGTAAGATTTAACCACACAATCTCTTTTCTAGTACCATCACAGTAACCTTAGCATCACCGTTTCACTGATTTATTGTTTCCTTTCCACAGAATTTAAAAGCAACTGCACTAAAACTCCCTGTCCCTGTGCAATGCGGAATAGGGAGACCACATAGGAAGAGTCCCTATAGAACTCAAGTCCTGCCTGCCGCATCTTTGCCTAGGATGCTCCCTGTGAAATCACTCTGGAGACAAAGAATAACCCCCAGAAGTTGCATTACAGAAGTCACTATTTCTGAACAATTACCAAAACCATTCCAAATCAGTTGTTTTCAACTCCAACAAGTAAACCCAACCAACCAATTAAAAAAAAACCCCACAACTTTTAGCTTGTTTGAAATACATAATTGTAAGAGTTGCTGCAAGATGTTCTAAATGTGAAATACCACTGATGTGCGCCAAACTCCAAGATGTGAATGCTCCATCCCTGGCAGTGTTCAAGGCCAGGTTGGACAGAGCCTTGGATGACACAGTTTAGTGTGAGGTGTCCCTGCCCATGGCAGGGGTCTTGGAACTAGATGATCTTAAGGTCCTTCCCAACCCTGACTATTCTATGATTCTGTGATTCACCTTCTCCCTTTGCAATAGAAATTAAGAAAAAGGCTTCCATTAGACAGTGACAAAGTGCTGTGATTTTGGGATTTTTTTGGTTTGGGTATTTTATTTTTTTTTTAATAGAACTAAAAACAGTGAAAAAGTTAAATGTGGCTTTGAAATGTTTGAAATATTTGAAATACTGCTTTGAATGTAAGCAGTATTTCCAAGCTCAACAACAGCAAGGCTTAATTTCCCCAAAATGAGAGCTGGCATACATCATGTATGTGTTGCAAGGAAAGAAGAAGAGAATCAAAGGTGTGCAGTACCAAGCAATTCACTGGCATAGTGAGAACAGGCATTTGTAAAACGTAAACACTCCAGAGTTACTGTGGGACAAACTACAGATGCCTTATTGCCTTAGGAAACCAGGCAGCTGCCCCCCCACCCCAAGTAGTTTACGTGCATTAACCTAAGGTGTGTTTCTTTTCACCAAACTTCGAAACTACTCTGTGTTAAAATTTTATATCTATATGTGTGTGTGAATGAGAATTAATGCATAGATTATTGCTGGCATATGATTTCAGAAAAACAGAAAAATGTGGGAGCACAACCACATTAATTTTAGTAACATTCCACTTGCACATAAGAAAACACTTTTTTGCTGTAGGGGAGACCCAAGACTAGCAAGGGTTGCCTGGGGGGGCTGGTAGAGGCTCCATCCTCAAAGGTGCTCAAAGCTGTGCTGGAGACGGTGCCCAGACTGCTCTAGGTTATCCTGCTCTGAGCAAGGAGATTGGTCCATAAGGTCTCTGGAGGTCCCTTCCACCCTCAGACATTCTGTAAGCCTCAGATCCATGGATGGGAAAATGAAACTTAAAAATATTATATGCTAATTCTTTCCTACCTCTCACATTTTTGTTTTCCTCTAAACCTGTCTAGTTGGCACTATTATCCATCAAACAGGAAGTGTACTGTACTGCAGCATAACTTAATAAGGCTATTAACTACTATCTCTAATTAAATGGAAGAGACTAATCTTGTGCCAGCAACTCAGATGAATGAAATGCTCATTGAAAACTGTATAACAAATAGTGAACTACACGGGTTACTGCATGCAGCTTAGCAAAGTTATAATTAGAGAAAGTGTGCAGATGATATTCTCCTTTTTTGTCACTAAATTTTGTAATTGCCAAAGTAAGTGAAAAGATAATTAGTTTTCATCTCATTTTTAGGCTCCTATACTACATCTGTTTCATAGTTAAATTTTTGCATTACTCCCACCATACTCTCTGATGTGAGCATGTCTTCGGTTCACAGAAGCGTTCATTTATTTCTCAAGCATTTTTACTTATATACCCAGTTGATTTAAACAAGTACATATTTAAATGTATCAGGCACCTGTACTGTACAGTTCCTTTGATGGATTCACTTAGGGCATTTCAATTAGTTGAAACATTAAGGCTCTGGGGAGACCTTATAGCAGCCTTCTAATGCCTAAAATGGGCTATGAGGAATCTGAGAGACTTTTCACAAGGGTATGTAGTGTTACGACAAGGGAGGAAGATTTTTAAACTGAAAGAGGGTAGGTTTAGATTAGACAGGAGGAAGAAATTCCTCCCTACGAGGATGGTGAGGCGCTGGCACAGGGTGCCCAGAGAAGCTGCGGCTGCCCCACCCCTGGCAGTGTTCAAGTGTATAAACCTCTGGAGCCCACTACAGATGAGAACAAGTCGGACCATGCTGCTGCACACTATACCTGCTGCTGGCTGCCTATGCCTTGCTACAAGGGTAAAAAGTTGAAGAAGGTATTTAAAAACAGCTGCTGAGAGCAAAACCATACCCAGATGGCAACTGCTAGTGTGTGCAGGCCTGAAACTGAATTCAATACTATTCTAAAGATTCGTTAAGGGAAGCTGGTTTGCATTGTTGGGTTTTTCTAGTAGCTGACATGGAACGTAGGTGTCTCCTCCTCGGTCCTGGCAGCAAGAGCCTCAGGCCCAGGGACTTACAGGGACATGTTACATGTTACATGTTATCTTGCTTACATGTTACTATGTTACATGCTTACATGTTGTCTCCTCTGACCCTTAGGTGGATCTCTGCTCTATGGAGTTCTGATGGCGCAGTGTTATCACATTTTATTACAGAAACAGCCGTATTTTGGTTGTTGCCGTCAATGTGGAGCATGAGATAGAGACCTCTGAGGGTCTCTGTCCTTTACCCAGCAGTTCTGACTCACAGTCTCCACTCTGTGGGCAGGAGAGCCCCAAAACCCCACTCCCCCACCAGGCCACACTGCAGCTTGCCATGGTACAGTGGCACATTTTAGAGGACAGCCACTGGACACTGCATATTAGCCACATGCCCGTAAGAGTAAGAGGGTTTCAGGGATCTTCAGTTCTTTCCAGAGTTGAATGCACAGTTCACTAGTAAACCCATAGGTCTCTCCAATACCCTGAATCCCAGATCATTCCATTGATAGACATTGACCATGCTTCTTTCCCCACTATCCCAACAACTCACAACTCCCCTATTCCCTCAACCCTCTGATTTCTTTATTCCCTCGGAAGTTTGGACCCTCTATTTCAGCAGGAAGTACAGATCCCCCTCCTCCTATGTTTGCATGTCACAAAACCCTCTTGTCCTGTGGAATGACGTCTGGTGTCCCCAGCATAGCTGTTGTCTCAGACTTCCACAGTGTCTCAAACTAGTTTGATGACCCTCTTTGATAAGAGGCTTTGGCATCTAGGTGGGTGCTGTCTCAGTGGTGCTCCAGAAACTGCTTGGGTTGCCATAAGGGTTCCCCCGTGCAATCCTGGGATCACCCCTTGGCTGGGGTTTTCTTAAGGTCTGTTACTGCTTGATTCACATTGAGTATATTCTTCTATCACCTAGGCAGACACCAAGCACTGCTGTTTCACTGAGATGCTGCTAGGAACATCTATGAGCTCTCTCCATGTGTTTGTTTTATTTTCAGACTTTCTTTGTGATTTGAGGGAGTACTAGCTGTTCTGACTTGTTTTTCTGTTTCCTCTTCCAGCAATCAACTATCCCAACCCAACAGGTAAGTAGCAAGGAAGAAATTCTGTACTGTGAGGGTGGTGAGGCACTGGAATGGGTTACCCAGGAAAGCTGTGAATGCTCCATCACTGGCGGTGTTCAAGGCTGGGTTGGACAGAGCCTTGGGTGACATGGTTTAGTGGGAGGTGTCCCTGCCCATGGCAGGGGGGTTGGAACTAGATGATCTTAAGGTCCTTTCCCACCCTAACTATTCTATGATTCTATAAATAGCATCTTAAGCCTTTCATATATCCAGACTACTATAAAGAACAATCCTTGAAAAAGGGAGAAAAAAAATAAAAAGACCACAGTGCTAAACTCATGAGTTTTCAGAAAAATATTTAACGTGTCTATCTGAACTGATTTTCTGATTATGTATTTTAGCAGCACAGGGTTAGGGTTGGGAGAGGGACAAAGGCAGATTCTGGTGACAGTAAAGTTGAAGAACAAATGATGTTGCAAGTGTCCTGACTAATCAGAACAGGATCATTAACTGGAGGAATAATGTACAAAAAGAGACAGCTAAATGGAAGAACCGAAACACAAGAAGGAATAGAAAATCTGGAACAGGATGCACATAATGAAAAAGTTATGAAGGCAAATCATGAACATTCTGGCCATTCCACAGCTCCTGAAGAGACTACTTAACTAGGATTCAAACACATATATTTGCATATATGAATATGCATGTACAAACACATACAAAAAGGCTTACTGCGGTTCTGAAATTCAGAAGCATTCAGCAATATCATAAATTCAGAAGCATTCAGCAATATCATAGTTTTGGTTTTGCTGACTTTAATGAGGGGCCTCTTATGCTTTGTGAAACTCTGTAATGTTAAATTAACAAGAACAGATAATGCTATAAATATGACATCTCTGCTAGTCATCTCAAATGCATAAGTAAGTGGTGCTGCTCTGCTTCAAAATCCTATCAGTATACTCCAGCTCTGTCCTCATCAATCAGATAGTGTACAGTGCTCAGGAAGGTAATTCTTCAAACTAACAGCCTAAACCCAGTTCTATATAGAAACAACTTGCTCTGTTATTTTTCATTCATACGCTGAGTTTTTCTTAGAACACCCTACCCCCTCACTGGTATAATGAAGGCTTTCCAAGGCTAAGACACAGATTCAGAAGAGGAATTGTAGGGAACTCTCGCCTGCTAGCAGTGAAAAAAATATATATTTTCAATATTCATCTTTCAAAAATCTGATTTGTCATTAACTGCAGAACCTCAGTGATGCCATTAGCAACAGAAACCTTTCAATGGCAGACTATAATTCCAAGGACTATAACTGATTAATGGCATGGAAAAGCCCTAAAAGCTCTTGTATTTTGATAAAGATTTCACTGAATGCATTAAGAGCAGGTACTGGAATATACAGCCAATCTAGCTTCAAAATATACTTGGGCCTGAGTCAGGTAATTTAAGTAAAGCTTAAAATTCAGTTTGTATTTTGATTGTTACTTTTTCCAGCAATTTTTTTTTTTTATTTGGGGGGGGAAATAAAAACACCAGCCCTGGCACAGAAGACAATTTTTGTACAGCTCATTGCTGTCTAAAATACATCAGAAGTCAGGCTAGTTTACTGGACAGTTCCTGCTGATTTGAAAGGAGATGCATATTAACCTGAATCAAAAGATCTACACAAAGGGAGAAGTAGAACAGATCAATGAAACTCAGAGGATATAACAGTACACGTACTGCCTGGTATAGAATCATAGAATAGTTAGGTCTGGAGAGGATCTTACATCCACCTTTTTTTCACCCCTCTTTTGCCTCAAGATGTTTATCTCATCAGTTATTCCCTGAAATTTATGTTATGGAAAGTAATTTGGAACGGGAATGGGGAAAAGAGGTAACTCGTTTGCATGACAATTCAGTGAACACAGTTATTTACACACTCCTTATTTTGTAGGAATATACACTTTCCTCTGAGTATGCTTAATAGACTTAAGCATGCTTCCAAGAGACTCTAAAATTACTTCCATATATTTTTAGAGTCCTTATGGAAATGAACATCTAAATACCTAAAACTTGCATTTAAAAGCTGTCTGATGCTCACTGAAATCATTAGTCAGAAGAGAGGCCTTCACCAAGAGTCAGAGGAAACCTCTGAGGCACTGCCCTCACATCAAAAAGTACAGCAGTAACAGGCTCACTATTTGTGCCCTGCATGTTAGGTGTTTTAGTCTAAAATATTAAAAATACCAATATTAAAAAGCAAATAAAAGAGGACGTGTTCTTAAATATTTTTCACGCCAGTTACTTAGTGCTGAACTTGTTAAAAAAAATCTTTCAGTGCAATAAAACAACAAATTTTAAATGATAAAAAGCTGTGTCTCATTTGCAAAATCAAACCAGTAAGAAAGATGTCTGAACTGCACAGATCAGATCGAGGCACTGGCTGCAACACTGAGGTAAAAACAATTCTTCAGGCTGACAGGAGCAGAGCTCCTCACAGATTTTGAAGTTAACCAACTCAACTATTCTTTGCGACACTCTCCATGTTGTCTTGCTAACTGGGCAAGCCCCACTGAAACTAAAGCAAGCCCTGAACTCCCTAGTCCTGTTCCAATGTAGATTTTTATCAAGTTCTAGGAAGGGGCTGCAGGTGGGAAAGGTAACACATCTCACCCTCATTTATTTGTCCTTGAAATTACTCAAGATACAGTTTATTTAAAGTTGTGAGCTGCAGTTTTGTTATTTGGGAATAGCTTCCCAGTACCTCAGTGGGTACATGCTGGTAATAAAACAAGAAATCCATGCCACGTAGGCTTAATAGATGTATATTCTTTAGTATTAGCTATGTACCTATTGCCAAAGATCAGTTAACTGGTCACAGGGATCCTGATAGTTCAGAAAACTAAACATAGCATCAAATTACTTAAAAAAAATACATTAAAAACAAATATACTCTTTTGTTTCAATGGATTTGAGGATGAATAATTCCCTAAGACTTTCATAAAAAGATGTGGTCATAACTAAATTTTAAAAGGTAATTACCTTAAAGATACACAATTTTGTATGTGGCAAGAATTTCACCAGCTAGACTGAAAACATCTTTCAGACCATAGGGAAAATGTGCAGAGCAATCAGTTAAGGGCAGCAGAACATATTTGTTTTTCAAGAGAAGAAAGTATCTTATTTACCAAAGCACACTTGGGTTATTCTGCTCATGGCCATCAACAACCCTGCCACAAGGACTGTTCATTCAGCTCTTTGCTGACAATCCCAACTCTCTCACCTTTCCAAGAGCCTCTCTCATGGCTCTTCTCTGCAATGCTCAAGGCATGAAACACTCGCCTGTACTTCTACAGCCTACCTGCCTCAGCTCTCATCAAGTGCTATGAATGCTATTGAAGTTAGACTAAATACCTTTAATCACTCAAACAGTATCTGTTTTCTGTTGGTGTCATTGAAAAAATTAGGTAGGAAGGGACTTGTGGGGGTCACCTAATCCAGCCTCCTCCTTGATACAGAGTAAACATCGAAGCTGGATTGGTTTGCTGGAGGCCTGGTCCAGCCCCTATTCCAGTGCCAGCTAGAGGGGAAAAAAATCTCTTCTCTTGATCTGCCAGCTACACTCTTCCCAACACAGCTAATCCAGAGACAGGGTCTACTATTCTCCTCTCATCTGGTACTACGTTTAATTTGACATTCAAAATAACCTTCCTAACTGGCTTACAATACAATGTGAACTCCTATCAAGGGATTATCCTGTCCCTTTGACGTAAGCACATTTTCCTCAAAGTTGTTCTACTTCGAATGTGGTCTTTTTCATAATGAGATTTGGGATATGGAAATGAAAACAGATGAAAAATTTGAGTCAGGAGCAGCAAAAAGAGATAAAGACAAATGAAAGCTGAAGAATGGGCTTACATGCAATAAAAAGTCTTGACCAGGTTATCTGGTGAAGTTACAAAAAAATGAAGGTTCAAGAGCATGCCTGAACAGCATAAAGGATAAAAGATGAGTTTGGGTGATTTAAGAGGATAAATAAAAGTAGTAGGAGTAACAGCTTTAAGTACCGGGAGGACATTCTCTATTAGGATGCAGGACTTGAAAACTACTATTGTACTGGGTTGTTTGGTTTTTTCCTTCCTTGCAAGGGAGGAAAAGCTTGTTTCTCATAACCTGTGTACCCCTGTATAACCAAAACCTACTGAAATTTGTACACATTTCTGCCTTTCACACAGGCATACACTGAATCCTGTGTTCTACACAAGGTACTGTTCTAGTTTCAGCTGGGATAGAGTTAGTTTTCTTCCTAGTAGCTGGGAGAGTGCAGTGTTTTGGATTTAGGATGAGAATAATAAACACACTGATGCTTTGGCTGCTGCTAAGCAGTGCTTACAGCAAGTGAAGAATTTATCTTAGTAAAATTTGGGGAATACAATATTATAAAATGGGAAACATTAATAAGCTTGCAAGTTATCATGTTCATTTATTTATCCTATTCCATAAAAGCAATTGTGTTTTATTTCCTGAGGCCAGCAACCCTTCCGCAAATAACTTCAACAGCCTGATTAGAAAAAGGAGTTATCCTTAAGTTGGACTTACTAGCATGGTTTACAAACATCTTCAAAACACCATCTGTCAGTATTTCCAATTCATCTATATAGCATGCGAAACAGGGCTTCCACAGCCACATTACATTTTTTGTCCCTTTGGCCATTTCAGCTGCCTCATTTCATGAACGATGCAAAGGAAAGGAACACCTTAAGATCAGTAAGTATGAAAGTTTATTTCAGAGAAATACCAATAATGAAAAGGATTAGTTTCCATTCATCTCAGAGTACTTTAACACTAGCAGATATAAGTAATTCCTGTCCTAATATCATAGGATGACAGAAAAATTATTTATTTTACCCTGGCTGTACTGAATAGACAAGGATAGAAGTCACTGTTGGCACATGCTCTCATGCTGCTGCACTCCTTTTCACTTCCAAATGTTGTACTTTTTCCACTACCCAGAAGAAAATTCTCTTCAGAAGTAAACAGCAGGAGTGATTAATGTATGAACTATGAAGATGCTTGCAAAACTTCTCTTTAGATTAAAGCAAGGATAGGCTAAATTTCAAGGCATTTTTTTTTCTCTGTGGCTTAGTAAAGAGGTGATTTAGATGTCTAGCACAGTAATGTGCTAGACTGTGATAGACAAAAGATCAAGAAAGTCTTTTTTTGTGAATATTACCAATTATTGTGTGCTAACAAGCTTTTGAAAACCTTCCCAAGAACAGCTTGACTTTTTATAACTCAGAGGCAAGGATCATCACAGCTATAGATGACTTTTAACAAACTTTTTGATATATTGACCTCAAACCCATCTCTGTGGATTCTCCAACCACACTGGTTTTAACACATTCAGTCTAAAACATATGGGAGGCTTCTAGTGTAAAATATAGTTCAGGTGACCATATGCACTATGCACAATAAATGATGGTGATTTTGTAAAGCTGAACTAGGTGATAGGGAAAATAAATCCAAAATCGCAGCAAGTCCTTACATTTGTTTACAGATCAGACTATTATGATCCTTACCATTAGGAGGATTTTATCCACAATAATTGTAAGACTTTGAAAAGGCTTTTAGATAACCAGTACAGGCAACTAATGCAAAGGATATGTACAAAAATAACCAAACTGAGGTATATGTGCTCAAAGCTCCTTTGAGCAGGAAAGGAAGCCAATCCGTTCATCCAGATAGCTATGGAAGCACAAAACAGATAATCCAAGACATCACAGAAACAGGCAAGAAGATGAGATAGTAAAAACCCATCAACATACATCATCTGATCATGGTACAGTGTCATCTCCCAGCCTCTATTAGCTCTTGCTGCATCAGGGCAAGTCCCAGACACTTTATCCTGTTTATAATTGCTGATAAGCAGTAATAAGGCTTCCATGCTCCAGCTCCTGTCCGTTCCACTTCAATGCCCACCTATTAGGTTATAACTTTTATTTACAGCCTTGCTTGCTGTGCTGTTCTATTAGTACAGCTGGAAACTGAGCAGGGGGAGAAAGAAGAAAAAAATAAGAGTGTCCCTAATGGGCACCATTATTGCCAGGGCTGGGTGATTTACTGTGCTGCTCGAAGGCTGTTCTATCATTACTTCCCTATCAGTGAGAGAGCTTGAAGAAGGTTGGATTTCTAACACCGTGCGCTGCAGAAGTCAAATGCTAAAGAACACCTTAAAAGCCCCTTGTAACACCAACGAAAAACAAACCTCGAAGTTGTTTTAATGTTACAAACTTCCTTCACTAATATTTTGTGTATTTTTGGTTAGGAGCTTAACACCTGAAAGCAACTAAAAAAAGTAAAATCTAATTAGTGGTGTACCAGGTTCTTTTGTCCTCTTTCAGCACAAAGACTGATAAAAAATGATCACACAAAAGTAACGATTTCTTGGGTTTGGCTCTGGCTGAGCTTGTGTACTTCTATTTCCACAACCTGCCCTTTCTGAAACTCCTAAAAGGCTGTCCTCTCAACTGTACCGGTTCAGCCTCAAAACATTCAGATTTCTGGCAGTGCTACAACCAAGCACACGCCTTAATGCAAGAACATCAATAAACTCAAAACTTCAAAGAGGACCCCATGCCTGCTTAACTGCTTTGCTCAAGCAGTGCAAGAATTATTTGCATCTTCTAGACTCAAATTTTAAACTAGAAAATGCATAGGGCAAGGAGACAGATACTGCAATCTTGTACAATATAAATACTACCATACCGATCCAGGACAGATAACCTCATTAAATGTGAGCCATCTGCACATATAACTATACAAAATATTTAAGATGCACGTTTCGCATGAACTACTACTGAGAAGTACTTAAAGCCTCACCAACTTTATGGACATAATGTATTAATTGCCTGTATCATTACTGCATTTTATCTGCCCGTTTCTACTACCTTCTTTACTGCACAATAAAAAATTAACCGAGCGCACTCACACGGTTCCACTGATTTTTTTTTTCCAGGTTTCTTTAAGCTGCATGAGGATGTTTTAAAATCTGGCTTAGAGCTGTGTATTAAATCGTCATTAAAGTTGTAGAGCAGAAATAGAAGACTAATATGCCACGTAGTACTGCACTTTCCTGACATGGGCACCCAATATAAATGGGATCTGAATGCCCTACTGACTAGAGTAAGCCTCACAGTACCTGCTATCAACACTACCTGACCATTAACAAACAAAACAAAATGCCAAAGAAGCTTGCACAGGCCACACAGTCCCATCTTTTTTTCTGACAAAATCTTCAGACTGCTGGCTCTCAAAAACCTTTGAGGCATTGTCCAAACTAATGACTGCTGGGCTTTATTAATTCCTTTCATTATAGTCCTTGTCCTGTGGGGACACTTTGGAACAGAAACACTTTTTACCACAGCGATGATTCTGGTGAACAGGAGGAGAAAAAAACGCTGCTACTTGGTGTCATAATACAATTCTTTATCTGAACATCTCTTCCAGCATGCAAGCGGACAAGTGCAGGAGGTAAAAACTATTTTTTGGTATGAGAACTTTTCCTGTGTCCTGACAGATTTATTGTTTTGATCTTTCTTCAATGGTTACATTAATGCTAATGAAATATGAAAGGTTTATGTCTTCCTAATACCCTTCTGATGGGAACCTGCATACAAGAGAAGTAGGTCAAATTTCTAATTTTTTGTCTCAAATGCTGATATATGGTAGACTTCAGGGGGAAAAAAAACTGTGCTTGAAGAGGGAGGCGGCATTACACAGATGAATTCCACCCAAACATTCTGCCTTCAAAGCTCTTCCAAGCAGAAGAAATGTAAAATACTTACAGAAAAGAGGCTTATATGTAATGTGTAGTATTGACAAGTATTGCTTACACAGCTTCCTAGGAAGGGACACTAAGCTGAAGTGAATGTAGTGTGAAAGAACTTGCTGGTTTTGGCTGAATAGTTAATTTTCTTCACGGTAGTTAGTGTGGAGTTATGTTTTATTTGTGGTGAAACTGCAACAAATATTCACCTAAGCAGTCTGCTGCTTGTGCCTGAAGATGTCATATCATTTCTGGGCAATATTTTACAGCCAATGTTTTCTTGTAAATTCCCATATTTATCCAGATTCCCAAATGAAGACTTGGAAAATGTGGTAATTTATTTTAAAAATTAAAGTTTTTATTTTAAAAATTCAAGCTCTGCAGAAAAAAACCGAACTCCTGGTACAGGTTTCTTAGTGTAAGGGACTACGAACAAAATATGCAGATCACTGAGCAAATAACGCAAAAAACATTGGAGGAAATTAAGGTAATTCTTCCCATCTGCATATTCAACACAGCTCAGCTGGTACATAAATATAGGCAAAATTATTTTGGAAGCACAGACTCCTAGAGCATTACCACCACCTAGATGCCTGCTACTACCACTCCACAGGAGATTATGGCTTCTCACAGTGGTGCTGGTGGAAAGGATCATATGAGCTCTCCTTAAACCATGCAGAACAGTCTGAAAAATATCTGAGCCAATGTGGGTAACTTGGCTGCCTGCCTGAATGAGAGCTCACACAATTCTCCATCTGCTGCAGAAGTAGCAACATCAGCCTGACAATGACCTAATATGTCACTACTAACTGTAGCTCTGTGAGAGATTATCCATCTATATCCTCCATGTAGAAACAAAGTTACTGAAAGGACACAAAGCAGGTAAAATGTAGTCTCGATGCAAACATCAGCTGTCTACACTACATCTTCGATCAGTTTTCCACTTAATACTCTGCATTTAAAGGAGGGGTTTCTAGAACACAATCATTAGACTTAAATCAAACCAATTACTCCCTTATGTCTAATGTTTACAAAATTTAACAGAAATCATGTATTTATGGAATTATGTTTAACAGAACTTTGAGACTAACTATGTGCCAAACAAATCCTTTTATAGATACATTTCTGACAGCAAAGTGACAATATTCCTATTTCATTTGGCATTCGCCAGATACAGTTGACTGTTAAACTATAATCAAACAGCTATGCCTCACACAAAATCTAACTCTTTGACCCCACGAAACACGTACCTGAGTTGCAAGATCTTTTGGTTGGTGTGGTTAACGAGGCATGAGCTGTACTTGTGCATGGCCCACCTGGAATCAGAGAAGATCATATGTCTCAAAATACCACCTACATTTAACATTTACAACCACATAAAAATTATACTTGGGAATATAAACCACTGAGGAGCACTTGTCTTTGAAAAGCACATATGGAAGTAGTCTACTATTCTCAGTATTTCCTTCACAGCCAAATCCAAATATGTCTGAAAAACTAGATGATACGTTGGCACAAAAAGACAAGTTACATTATACTTCACAAATGAAAGAGGCAGTTTTAGGAAAACACTGTAATAGCAATTTTTCCAGCCTTGACAAAGTTACTGTTTCTGTCAGGACAAAGGTAGAAATAGAATAGTAGAAAATTACTTTCTTCCTTAATTCTTTTTTCAGCCTCGCGTATCTGGAAAGCAGCACTGGGGCTTTGGCAATCCTGGTTTGGTTCTTTTTTTTCAAGTATTCTGAAGTCTGGCCTATACTGAACTGTTTCTTTTTGCTTCTCTCCAAGATGCTCCCCTTCAAGGTTTGATTCCACTTCTATTTTTTCATTGACTGTCAGGTCTTGGGTAACTGTCTACCCTGTAAAACTCACAGCACTGTAACACTACAAAAAAGGTAAAGAAACTTCAGCAGTTCAGAAGGAAAAATGTGAGGAAATTATTTCAGTGCATTTGATTTCAATGAAATGCTCTTGGGACCAAAGATCTAAGCAAAGGACTGCTAAACTTCCCCAAGTTTTCTGTTGTCCCCCAGAAGTCCCTTTGGGAACATGCATACATCTTCTTCTAAGCTAGAATATAAAAAAAAGGAAAGTATTTTGATCTATGTTAGTAATACTACAGTAAAAGGCTCAAAAATGCCTAAACTATGGTTTAGTGCAATTTGGAGCAAAATCAGTACTGCAACAGAACCCTTACCAAGCACCCTGTTGAAACATTTTTGATATTCAACAATTACACAGCAACTCTGTTAAGTCACTCTCAACTTTCAAAGACTGAGTATATAGTATTTCTATATAGAATTTGAGTAAACAATATACACAACAGAATATATAAAAAAATATACAACAGCGTATGGAAATTCAATGAATTGACTTTAGACTGCAGCTACCTCTTAAGATGCAGCTGCTTTTCTTATAAAATTGTAGTTACTTTCTCTTGGTTTTCACTGACTAGACACTGACAGACATCATCGCTGTGGCCTATCAACACTAATCTTTGCAATTATTGTACAGTAAGTGTTTACACTAGCTGATACTTTCAGCATTCAAGTTTATACAAGACACTTATTTCTCACTCTCTAAAGCACAATAAGTTGGTACATATTCTGCACTTCCCTGTGTCAGTTTTTCTTTAATTTAGTTTTCCTCGTTAGATATTACTTTCATATAGCTTTGATTTGTACAGCACAGCACCAGAGTTTCAACAAAAAATATCTTGGGACTTGCATGCACATACACCAGTGCCTAATAACCAGCGAAGGAAGCATGTCCTTCCTTCTGCTACTGTTTTTGTTCTACCATTAAAAATGTCATGCATAATTCAATAGTAGGTTGCATGGACTTGACTGTGCAATTCTACATGGAAGTCATTACGTTGAATCTTTTGGCATACATAACGGCTAATACACGCATCTCTGTATTATTTAAAACAGGGCAGTATATTTCTCATAGCTTTGAAAAAGAATTCTGTATGAAAAAAAAGGGAAGCCATGTAACAGTAGAACACAAGTCCTTCTTGGCTGTGCGCAAAGGTAGGCTTATAATTTAGCATGGTTCAGGATATATCTGCACCTTCATTCCCCCAAAAAATAAGTGTTCCAAGGGAATTTAACTGTGATACGTAAAACATTTTAGCACACAGTGAAAGGCCATACGTTTCTAGCTTCTAACATAACCCATGGGGCTGTACACTGCTGTTTTTTTCTCAGCACAAACGAGATTAAAATGGAAGAATAAAGATATCTTTCTATTCTATATCCAATTAACATATTAAACAATAGCTTCTGCTATTTTTTTTCACAGTGTAAGGTTTCTGGCATTTGCAACTCCTCTTCCAAACAAAAGCAGCCACTGCCCAGCAATAATGTAATCCCAAGAGAAGATTAAAAACGCAAACCCACTAAAAGCTACTATAAGAATTGCTGAGTTTGCAAATTCATACACAGAATTACTGAAGGCCAAAAAAGATCCTTTAACTAGAACATTATCATATATTAAAACAAAAGGTCTTGCAGCTGCTATGGTTTTGGCTTCTAATATCCTTAGCCTGCTGCGACTTTGTGTTAACTGTACTCTAAATATATAAATTTGGAAAAACAGGTTCAAACCAGTTTCTCTGCTCAATCTCTAAAGTAGTAAAATTTTACATATTACTTATATTTTTATATAATGTTAATATTGTTACTATTATAGGCTATTATAATTTCTCTATGTTTAAATTGACATTTGGAATGCCTTTCTGCATTGTCCACCCTCCCTTCCTGAAAGTCAGCAACAATTAAGAAGTACCACCTGCCCTGTATGACGTATCCTTAGGCAGGGTAACTTTTCATTTCTTTTTCTGAAGTCTTGCTAAGGTAAAGTGACTCGACTCAGTCAGAACTGTGTAGGAAAAAGTGAAATACCAGAGTAAACTCCCCCCTGTCCCTGCTGTTCAAGGAAGTGCCAAGTATGAACTCAGAGCACAGATGTCAGGTGTATTTGAACAGCATTTGGAAGTACTTATTGAGCAGCGGAAGAGATGCAGAATGGAGTGCAACCAAGCCTGTAGATGAGCACAAAGCCTAAGATGACAATAATACTCTAAAACAATTACAGATAGCAAACCCTCTAAGTCAGACAATGAACAAACAGGAAAAAGTGAGGGAGGGAGCCTGAAGCTCAGTGACACTTGATCACAGTAACACAAGCATGCCTGAATACCAGTTTTGAGCTTTTGGTACTGTGATGGTTCCCTCCCAGAAAAAGCACACCAACTCTCTGCATGCAATGGGCCAGAAAAGGGTAGTAAGAAAGAGCTGAATTTCTTTGGACTGCAGCGGCGTAGCCAGGACAGGGAGAATTTCATGGCAATTTCAATGCATGAAGAACCCACCTTTGGAAAACTGTCCAAACCAGTAACCCAATTGTGCATTTCTTGAATAGGTAGAGACATAATCTAATTAATCTACATAATTGAGTTTGAAGACAGTCATTGATTTCAAACACCAATACATAAACAAATGGGAACATAAATCTCTAACTTCAGCCAGCACAGACAGAATATACTTTCATTAAGGAAAAAAAAAGCAAAACAACTTCACAGCACTTGCAAACTGCTTATTTGCTGCAAAATGGGTAAGCTGCATGATAATTTAAGTGATGCCATTACTAAACAGATAAGAGGATTATGTCATATGCAAACACACTTTAAAAATTTCATTTCACAAACCTGCTATTATTTACTTTTGTGAATTTATGTACACATAGCTTTTGCAGAAGGAAGTGAAACCTGGACTGCTTTGCTGCTGCTGAATGGCTGGTAGGTTTAACAACTGTAGCAAAGTAAATGGAAACAGGACTCGGATTCCTCTTTTTTCCCTGCTATTGTCTCACTCTGTCACCTGTTCTTCCTCAATTTCCTCATTTGTAAAACAGAGATGGCACTTTCCTACTTTACAGGTGCAAGGTGAGGTTTAAAAAATGTGCTTTTGAAATTGGCAGTTAAATTATATTTTTATAAATAATTTTTATGTAACCTTGACAGCTGTGCAGCTCTAACCCACACTTTTATTATGTGACTGTGGTTCTGTTTCACGTTCCGTAGGGTCCTTTCACTTTAATAAATGGGACTCCAGGATACGCTGTTCTACTCTGCAGTGTGAAGCGACTATAAATCAGAGGGAACAATTAACAGTGATACCATTCCACTGGTCTTCATTATGTTTCAAAATTATCATGCCACCGACATGGAAAGAGGTGTTCATTTAATACATCTATGCGCAGATCTTTGTCTAAGATGCTGTAAGAGCCAGAAATGTTCTTTAAATGAAAGTGGGGCTGTAGGAATTGGACTGAAATTTACAGAAAGATCCTCATGCCATAAAAGATGATGGTGATAACTCCACTAGGCACTGTTTTGTTCAAATTGCTAACTACCTGTATGCTCTGTACTGGTGCCTAATTCTAGTGTCATTTCTCAAAAGATGACTCAAATAGCCCACAGCCCACAATATGGTTTTATATTCGAAAGTATTCTTGCAAATTGCAAGAGAAAAAGTGTTTGCATCAATACTAAGAAAAATACGTATTTTTGTGACAAATATTCAAGAGAAATCCAGGTTTGATAATAAACCAAACAAAAACCTAACTTGCTGTTAGTATTAAAAAGAGGAACAAAAGGCTATTTGTACATAGCGGCTAATGAAAACAAGACCGAAAGAAATTAAAAATAAATCCCTCAAGTTATAAACCACCTTTTGCTACTATCTAGCTTAATAAAAGAAAAAACCTGAGAAGATAGCTAGTTGTTGTTCTGTGGCACAGGAAAAGAAAAGAAAAGAAAAAGCGCGTACAAAACTGACTCCTACTGCAATAACCAACTGAATTCTCTAGGCCAGGGCATTTAGTGAAGTATACAATGGATAGCATCAAAGAGCAACTATCATTTGAAAGATCAATATCCCTACTTCAAAGCCACAAAACACAATTAAAGATAACACAGTAATAATTCAAAATCTGAAGTCTTTTCAGAGCATACCCAGGGAAGCTGCCATCTGACTCTGCTGACAAATCCAGGCAAAACGCAAAAACTGTGAAGTTATTACATATCAGCACAAAAACTTTGGCATAGTGTCAGAGAGAAGGCCAGTCAACAAAAAAGAAAGAAAAGAAAGGATGCACTTTGCTTATTCATTTTTCGTAAGGTTATGTTAAAAAAAAGTACTTTTTTTATTCCAAAGATAGAAAAAAATATCATTACTTTTCTAATACTATAGGCTTATTTGGCTTTTTACACAGTCATGCTTCAACAAGCCAAGAAATTCAGAGTATAAGCATTCATTAAGTGCAGTAGAAAAAAAATCACTCACCTTTCTTCCAGACACCTTTTACGAAAGCCTGGTACTACAGCTGAGGCAGAGACACACTCTTTATGTACATATAGTAACTTCACCCACAGAACTTCATAACTGGGGGTATTTCAGTGCTTGCAGCACATGCAAATGCTTAATAAAACAAAATATTCCAAAACATTCTTCAAACTTTAGATCCTTGCACATCTAAATGTTTGAAATTGAAAATTGAAACTGATAATGTTTTAAATGCAGCTTGACATGCAACAGTTCAAGTTGTGGAGGGTATACAACAGCTAGCCAAAAGTTACTGAAATTCAGTCCTGAAAATTCATATTTGGGCATTTAAAATTCAGCATGCACAGCCGTTAGGTATGGTCAGTGACCGGGGCTGAAATCTCTAGTGCATTTTTTGACATTTACAGCAGTATCTCAGATTTTTGTGTACCTTCTCATAATAACTTCAATGTGGAAATGCATTTAACCGTTCGGGAAATGCCAGATCCTCAGTTTGTCCTTTTTCAGTAGTGGTTCTTGCTAATTCAAGGAGGCCAGGAAGTGTTAAGCACATAATTAAAATAAAATCTTGTCAACTGAAGCTAAGAACTACTGAAATATCAAATCTGAGCCAGATGCCAGAGTCGGGGTTGCTCACACTGACATTTCGCCTGTCACATAACACCACAGTTAGTTTTAAACCTGTACAGTGTCAGCTTTATGTCTACTTATATAGTGACAGAAAAATAATGTGACAGCCCCAAAGAAAGCAATGAAGGCCTGAAACTAAGCAAAATTATTCTGTATGCAGTGTGACCTTTTCTTTACCAAAATACACAAAACCTTCCTTAATAACTTAATTTTTTATAAGACTGCTGGTGGTTGAAGTTAGGGAAAGGGAGAAGTGAGGGCCACTGTCAAATCCCTTTATCCTGCGTGTTAAAAATCAATAAATACCATGCCCACCCAATAACAAAAGGAGAACTTTGGCAGAACAACCAGCTCATATGCCGACTGACACTGAAATTAACTACCATTAGGACCACATACAGGAAGTGAGGGAACGGAAAAATTAGGATAGAGGAAAATTATCCAAGAACTTGAACAGAGAAACTTATATGCACATAAAGTATCTGAAAAACAAGAGTTAGACAGATTTAACCATCTGTTAAGAAACAGATCATTAAAATCCATGCAAATCTAGACTTTGTAAGGCTATGGCAGTATCAATATACACCTTCCCTACAAAAGTTTATTTCAGAAAACTTACTGCAACTGATGAGACCTGAAGGTTCTGGATAGTAAAAGGCAACTAAGAAGCACATGTGGGGCAGGAAAGAAAAAAAAAAACAAGAGAAAAAATAAATCATAGAACATTCCTCCACCCCCTAACTGCAACAGCCTTTCTTTTTTAATTGATGATAAATAATACTTCATAAAAAGAAAACATATGTGAAGGAGGAAAAAATAAAATAAGTCCATAAGTCCTGAAGCTTGCACTACTGTCTCTGGGCATAAATATTTAACACATTTTTGTTGATTCTAAGACTGAGAATTACCTCCAGCTAGGTAATTCATCTACCAGGAGACGAGATGCTAATAAGTAAGGCAGCCACTGGGGTAGATGACTGCTGATAATTGAGGGTGGCAGGAGATGGAAAGTCACTACAACCTGGTTGTGTATATAAGACATTTGGGAATGCAAATGCAACTGTCTCAGAAAATCAAAACAGTAACAAAACCGGGCAGAAATACTTGAATATTGTTGAACTGAACTCCTGCAAAAGTCAGTCCAAGGAACTTTTCTCCTGTATCATCCATTGTGTGTTAAAAAAGTAAATGGCTACTTAAAAACAAGTACAAAAATCCCCTCACTTTCTTTGACACAGAAGACAAACCTTACCACATAAGATTTCTATGGTTCATAGTTATCATAAAATGAACAGAATTTGTGAATTGCTTAAATGACTTGCTGCAATTCTGTCCGATATGTGCACCCTATGGACACCAGTATTACAGCAAAATCTTTGACATGAGACTCTTCTCAAAAGCTTTAGAGAGAAGAGAGGGAAGTGGAATGCACCATGAGAATCCTTCCTGAGTACTCCATTCTTTCCACACCTTCATAGGGATTACCATAATGATCCCATACATTGATTACTGGTGAATTACCACAGTTCCATTCAGAACAGCACGTAGCTGTACATTATTGCATGGCACTGCAAAATATCAATCTTTGAGGAACACAGCTGCAATAAGAACAGCACATGCTTTATAGAACTTGCTGCATAATAAATAAATATTGCACAGAAAAAGACACCCTCAAATAAAAATCAAAAAGACATTTAAAGTTTGGGTATTCTTCATTACCAGAAAGAACCTTCCAAGCTAAGGCCATTATCCATCAGAAAAGCTCCATCTGTGTATAATTATTTCTGATAAATGATATTACGCTTCATTAAAGAGGTAGTGGGGACATGAGAGAAGACAGAGAGCTCAAGCTGTAAATAAATCTCTTCACTGTATTTTACTTAAAATCACCCCAGCAGGAAGTCATAAAGAGTTTTTTTTAATAGGTAATATTTTCAAATGCTCTGCAGGCTGTGCTGCCTATTATCCATCACCTTCAGCGTATCTTCATGAGCTTGCAACAATTCAGGATGAAGGACACTATTTAATTTCTTTCCCATTCCAGTAATCACCTTCCCACTTATGCCCAAGCCCTTCTTAGCCACAACAGAAACACTCTGTTGGAACATAGCTGAACTTCTAACTGAACAAACTTTCAGAAAACCTGACCCACAGGCACTGGAGAAGTGTAACACCAAAAAGTCAACCCTGGCTAATAAGCCAGCAGAGGTGCTGAAGCCCCCTGCCCCGTGAAGGCCCAAATGTATTCCTAAAGCGTAAGGGTTTGCTGAATTTTCTAGGAAGGTTATTTTAAAGCCTTGTTTTTACAGCAAACTACAAGTTTCCCCTGGAGAAGCACTGGACAGAGGGAAGAGTTGATGGGTGGTCAGCAGCAACTGTGTATGCGAAGGAGAGACAAGAGTTAATGGCAAGTTTACTCCTATTACATGAGCTGGTATCAGAACAGTCACATTTGAACCTTGCCATATTTCTGACAATATTCTCACATGCAGATAGAAAACAGTAACAAAAATATTATTTTCCTTAGTCTAATAAACTACCACAATCCCCCAAATGACAATCTGTGATTTGTCCACAGCCAATCTGCAGGAGTAAAAAAACATATATGCAAATTTACATGCCTGAAAACAGAATAAATACTTCAGCAACTTGGCAAAACCATCTATGCAGATAGCTAACACAAGTACAGTATATCAAAGATTTTTCAGTCCTAGTGTTTTGTCAGCATTGCTATTTCCAGCACTTGCCTCAATACTGAGGAACTGGAGTAGCTCTCTCAAATTTCCTAATAATAATAAAAAAAGCCTGTTTTTCTTGCGATGTGTTCTTTACCAGCCATGCTATAAATTAAACTCGGCTCGAGAGGGACTGTCTCCATAGAGCACCTTCTAAAATAAAGCCACAGTTGGAGGAAAATGAAACTATAAATTACACATTTAAGCTTAAGTTATAAAATGTAGATTTTAAAACTCAATATATTAGACACTGAATGAATTTACACAGAGGCTTAGAATAATCTAAATTACAACTTTATCTCACTGTGTTTTGCTAATCTTTAACATCTCACCTTACCTTCCAGGAGAATTTTGGCTGACAGTTCAATAAAGAAGAAAGATGGGTCATGAAAGAAGAGACGGATTGCCACACAAAACTCAAGTTTTATGCAAACAACCTAACAGCAGTGTGAACAAACCACATTACAGCCAGTGTTCTGTGCAACTGCAATAGTTTAAAAATATAAGGTTTTAAAGTCAAATTTCATAAGATACTGGTGTTTATCCTAGAATATATGTATTTATTTACCAGCAATGTATGAAGAAGTTTCTCAAAATGAGAGTGCCTCAAAATCATAATGAAATTGTATACTGCAGTTCAAACAGCTATAAAGTCAGTTAGAAAATCTCATAACCCCTTTTAATTCGTTCTTTGGCTAAAGCCATGAATATCTAATTTGTGAGTAACATCCAACCTTTCCCCTTGCCCCAGAAGACAGGTCACTGACTTCCAAAGGGAGTCAGTGAAACACAAGCCTGAGAACAAGGCAAAATGTTCACATCTCCTTTGCTGTCATTCAGGAGTCATGCACTTACATTCCTCTTTGCTCGGTGAAGTTACATTCAGTTCTGTCAAAAGTTGCTGGTTGGAGTTAGCGGCCTGCGTGGTTAGAGAGGTATTGCTGTTGTCATTGTTCATTTCTCCAGAGAACAAATCTGACTGGCTGTTGCTTGTGGTGGGAGCAGAGTCATCATCCGGCTGTTTCTTCTGGAAATCTGTCAAAACCAAGATTTCATACATCATCCCACTTGCTCAGTCTCACCATCCAACTTTATTGCAAAAAAACCCCCAGCATAACAAAAATAATCCCAAAACACTGCCAAAAGTATCATCATTCTGATCATTCGTGTATCTCATACAACACAAAGAGCAGTCTTCAAGTTTAAGCAGTCTTCAAATTTAAAATATCTTTAAAAACTCATTTGTTCTTGAAGAACAATAATTGTTTTCAGAACTACACAAAGGTCTTGTTTCCCCAGCCATTCAAGAACATCCAAAGCTTGCCACTTGCATACATCAGTACACAGCACATGGCATCGTTTTAAAAACAGTTCACACAAAATGCGTACATAAAAGAGCAAACACCCAATGAGGAAAGAACTAAGGCATGAAATACACGTATAAGGAAGCGTTATGCTTCTTTTACCACAGTCCTTCTCCCTGCTGTTATTTAAAACCACATCAGTAACAGTTTTGGCACAGCTGCTGCAGACAGCTATGGTTCTGGGTTGGCATGGGGGAGCTGGTGAGGGGTTGCCTTTGCATCACTTGTTCGGTGGGGTTCAGTAGTGGTGCTCCCCCTTCTTCTTTTCGTCACTTACTCCAACATTGGCATTAAAAGCTGTTTACTGATCTATGACCATGGAATTAAACATGGGAAGTAAATCACTACAATACATTAAAGCTATTTACAAATGAACTGGTTTCAAATATTTTTTTTTATTCCCAGCAAGTGCTAACTCACACTAGGTCTCTAAACAGCACCAGTAGTCCAAATTCCACAACCCTGACAGCTGCCATCCTCAGGCTTATCTTGCCTCCAAAGCAGACTCAGGTCTGAGGGGATATACTCTTTTCTTTTTAAATGCAAATCCTCCCTTGAGGGCTTTTTTTCCCAAACACACAGTCCTGATACCTGATTGCTACAGCAGTAGTCTCAGTTCCAACCAGCTACACTACTGATTTCAGCCTGGCACAGCTCTGCCACTGGATCCCCCTGGGAACACCCATCCCAGCCAAGTGGATTTTGGTCTGCTTAACATCCAGTTACCCTCACAATGCAAAGGCACCTCTTCCTTTTAAAAAGACAGATGAAGATGAAAGACATCATCAACCTGTGTTCCTAAACACTTTTTCTACGTCTTTTTTTTTTTTTCCTAAAAGTGGCATACAGAGTCAGAATTTAACCATTACACAAACACATACATAAATGAGTATCTGGTTGCTCATTATTATGTCATGACAGAGAGGAAAACAGAGGAGTCCATAAATATTTACAGTTAATGACATGTTAGAAACATGGGTCACTAATACGACTCACTGAGACTGGAAGCACTGTAGCCAAACAGCCCCTAAAAGTTGATTAAGGACTTAAGTTATTTGCCAGAAAAATTAAGCTGTAACTTTTGCTGTGAAGAGTCAGCCAGAAGTCCAGCTTAGACAGGAACAAGCTCAAAGCCAGGAGCAGAAGGGAGGTGGCAGCAACAGGAAATCATCCAACTCCACAACACAGTGCTGAAGAGCTGGTAGGATGCTTTTTGTCAGGGGTGAGTTACTGGACACAGGAAGATGTCCTGCTCAGGACCCACTAGTTATCAACAAGTTTCAACCAAGCTGGGCTCCTGGATATTATTACTACGTTTGTGCAACCAAGAAAGCTTCAAGCACTTTGGATTCCGCACCAGCCACAGTAAGACAGCTGCAGCAATAATAACTGGAGCCACCACCCCAGAAGATATCCATCATCCAACTCTTCATGCCTGCGTAAGGCCGCAGTCCTGACAGAAGGGGAGCTCACAACTAGAGGCATTTTGGGAAGCACCAGTCTCTACCAGTCTATAAACAACCAGTACAGAATACAAGTTACAAGCGAGCAGGTTGCTTGCTAATATAAGGTGGCTAAAAAGATTTTAAGTGGTTTTACATGAGATTGTACATAAGGCAGTGCAAAGAAGAACAGCTGTGTTGTGTGCACGTATGGGAAGTTGGAGCAACTCCATCTTCAAGGAGCAGAGCAAAAACAATGGTTACACTCAATATTATACACTGTGAGCAATCTATAAAATGCATTAAAAAGAAAGCGTAGAGTTACAGAACAGCAATAGATACTATGAAATCAATTAAAAATCAGCAAAGTTAAAAATTCTCAGCCAGCTGAGATAGCTGCATATACTTTACTCAAGCTGCACTTGCTCACTCCAGTCTCTGTACATGCCAAAGGGCATTCACAGCGAAATGTAAAACATTTTTACAAAATGGCCTATATAATTAAAGTCCCGACAGTCCTTTCACCACACTACGTACCAGTACTACACTGTGTCTCCCAAAGCTGCAAGTTTAAGAGCATGTTGACCAAGGTGGGCTGGGTTTTGGTTTTGTCCTGAAAAGTTATTCGCTTTTGCAACCTAAATAAATTGGTAAATTCTCCAGCTTCAAAGACAGCATGCCAAAAATGGTCACACAGTGACAGCATTTCCCAACATGATTACTAGTGAAACACTTCAGAGCCGTCACACAGCAGCAACATCCACCAAGGCAGTTAAATGCTCTTCGCCTTCATGAATCCAGGACCTCATGGTCAGAACTTGCTTTTACTTAGACTACATATCAATTAACTTTCACAAAAGTCATAGTCTCTAAGTTATGTGGAACCTGAGAGCATCTCCCGGATCTCACTTTTTAACCACTTTTTCACTGCAGACTTAAGCACTTGAGGAAAGTGTTTAGACTGCTGATCTCAAGCACCAGAGACATATTAACCATAACTGAAGTTATACTACTTACTGACACTACAGCAAATTATTAACAGCTGCCTCAGTAATACAGCAATACAGCAACCATTCAGTAACATAGTTTATATAACAAACTTGACCTAAATTATCAACAGATTTCTAAAACATTGCTTCATAATTCATGGTCCAGTATTCATCCAGGACAAATACAGATCCAATGACATACTGGATCAGCTGTATTATATTTCCTCTGCATATCGGTGGATGGCATTTGGCTTCTGTTAACCAGGACTCTAATTAACACAAATAACTTGCAGATCCACTTGATCCCACCCCCCCCCCCAACCCCAGCACAATAAAAGCTGGCAACAATTACAGGAGAGCTGTGGCTTAAGAAATCCAGTTATGCTTTAACTGTTAAATAAAGCAAAATAAAACACACACACACAATACAGGCAGGACCTTCGCAAGTTTCTGAAGGGGTGGCTTTATTCTGATTAAAATCAGAATGCAATTCTGGTGACAGAACAATGACCTCTCCTAATAGTCTCAATGAGGAAAAAACAGAACAAGAGTTGGCCAGATATTAGTCACCATTTCCAGAAGTTTCTATTTATAAGGAAATACATGCAAAACACTTCTTTTAATTATTATTATTTTTATTGAGACTTTCACTATGCTGCTAAAATCTGGGCCGTAACTAACTGCAAGTCCACCAAATCCATGTTCCTCTTTTTTAGTTAATGAAACTCAGCACTGTAACTTTTTACAGGAACTTCAACTGGCACCCATGTCTAGTGGAAACAAACTTTCTCCGTTTGTTGGGAAGTATGTTTTCTTTTTCTTCTCAACACCAGCTCCTTTTCCCCACTGCCTTCAGTTTTGGTGGGTTTTCTGTGGCTGTGATGATTGTTTTTATTTTTAAAGTGCAAGATATTCTGGTGTTAGTTACAAGGCAAAGCCAGCACCAAAATTAGATGTGTAAATTAGCCATTTCCTGCATGGGGGGAATAACAGAAGGAAAGATCTGTCAATAAAATGCAGGAAATACATACAATAAACTATTAGTGCATAGTAGAGAAGCTGCCAGTCTTCTAATCCAAAATCCTTTTGTTTTGTTGAGTTTTGGAGCTGCACCCTGCATCTCAACCAGCTGAGCAGGAGCAGAAAATCTCAAGCATGGCTCTCATGCACTACATGTTAATACTAAGTGTGTTGTTTTTCTTTTATTGTTTAGGATTTCTTTGCAAACTAAACAATGACCATGTGCATGTATAGACATGATACAAACATTTCATATTCTAGGTATACAACAAATTAAAATAGTTTACGCTAAAAGGCAGGCAAGAAGCCAGATTTATTTCCAGGCTTCCAAAGACAAGTTCTTTTGCAAGGCAATCTTCTGTTCATTTTTATTCATAAAATAACATCATAATGAAAGCCACTGCATTTACAGCTTCTGATTCTAACCCATAAAACCAGAGGTGCTACATGAAATCATGTCTTCTGCATAGGACTAGAACTCCCTAGTATATTTCTCTGGTTATTGTTACCAGGTTATGGGAAGCAACCAGAAAGAGCCCACCTACTCAATATGATGGATTTCTCCTATTACCTCAAGATCAAACTAAGAAATATTTAAAACATCCAACCTCCTCCGCCACCAAAAATACTTCCAATTCTGTGACACAAAAAACAACAAACAAACAAACAAACCAACCCCAACCAACCAACCGAAAGAACCCCTAAGAAAACACTGAGTTCTCAGGTTTTTCTTAACTGTAAGGGGTATGTAACTAAAAGCAAGGAACAATCATTCAGCTTCTGGTAACTTCTGTGACTACAGTCAGTTGAAACTTAGGGTAAAAGTGAATGCGAGCAACATTACCATGTCATGAAGCATTTTATTCTGACGACGACAGGCATGTCAGAATATTACAATGAAATGACTCAATAGTAAGCCAGAGCTTTTTCTCATTTGCGTTCATGCTACACTATAAGAAATTACAAAATTAATGAAACTCCCAAAGGGTCTTAACATAAGCTCTCCTTTTGGCTTATTTTAAGGGTCAAGGTTATAAATACTTCCTATTCTCTGGTACACAACATATGTTTTAATTAATAAGAAATGGGTTCATTCAAATAAGTTATGGATGTTCCAAGAAGCATCAGAGTAAACAGCATGTTAAGAGGAGAAAACTAGAGCCTTTAAAGTAATTATTTGGGTTGACAGGCAATATTACACTATTTCTTTATTCTTCAGTCCTATAGCTCCCATAACTCCGCAGTGTGAACTAGCAAAAAAGTTATTTGGAGAGTGTTTGTTCTCGCATGCATTGAATGTGCAATATGCACGGTTTCTATTACCAGAGCACCCTGTTCTTCTACAGAGCATAAATGTATTAGTGTTACATCAAATGTCTACTAGTCCATTAGTATAACAATGTACACAATAGACTTTCACCTTACTCTAGAGTCCGATCAGAAAATATCCATACTTAAGAGAAATTGCATTCTGAAAGTCCTCAATGGAAAGTAACACAAATATGACATTCAAACTGCTAGTGAAATGTTTACATTAAGTGACTGCATCATTTTATTTTTTTTCGTCATGTGCCTGGAAAAACTGATCCTATATGAGCATGGAATAGTTCTGCAAGTCGCAAATATTTTATTTACTTATTTATTGAGAACTCTTCAGTGGACTTTTCTGGTTCATAGCATACTGAAAGCATTTCAAGTGTCATTCATATACAACTACATTTTTGCACAATGAATTACTATGAAATAGATAAAACCTTGCCTTTAAGCAGCTGCCTGAACGCAATCGAAAGCTCCAAAACAGACTGGCAATAAAACGCTACTTAAGAATAGAAGACTTTTTCCCCCCCTTTTCGAATACACAGAAAGATGCACTAGCCCACTTAATAAACACAGATCTCCTGCCCCGAGAGGAATGCACCATAGGATTTGCACAGGCATTTGTATTAGAAGACGAAAACCAAAGTCCTAAAATGGAATCAGAGGTAAGTACTGTACAAAGTAATATTTATAAATAAACAATATATAACATATACACATATATAAAAAGATATATCTTAATACATTCACAATAAAAAGGCCAACAATAGGTGAATGAATCGAAAACAAAATAACTATTGCAGTATATTACTGTATGAGGTATCAGAGCTCATCACTTTCACATTTAAGCACAAAGTACAGGAAGGATTATCAAACCAGCAAAAATATTTAAAAGATGATTTTTCTATATAACTGAAATTTATTTAGAATTGTTAGATCATGAGGTACAAGAAAACTCTCAGGGGGTTTATTCATAAATACAACTTTTTCATTTATTTTTATTTTTTTCCCTGAAGAAAAACTGAAGGGATTTTTAGGCTTATTCTTCATGATTGCTCTATTTTTTACATGGCAACACATTATTAATAAGTTTCAAATAATACTGTATATGTATGTGACATACTGAACTTTCAAATAAGCATAAAAATACTAGAAAAAGGGTAAATGAAATATACAAAATAAAAGGATGGATCTGCAAGGGAGGCAAACAAACAGTGAACACAGCTGCAGTTACACGTATTTATCATTCAGGAATTAGGATCAAGTTATACAATAAGACTGTCATATTTGTAAAATTACTGGGATGTTTTAACATGTTTTAAGTTCAGGGTTTTTCTGGGCAGTGGAGGAGTGGTTTTTTATTTGCTTGTTGGTTTTTTGTTTGCTGGGGTTTGTTCTGGCTTTTTTTTTCCAGGAAGTCTGATGACATTGAGGTTTTCCCTCAAAAATCAGGCGCCTCTTGCTTAAAGGTACAATTCTGCACTAGGTCTTCTTTCTCCTGGTTCTATGAAATGATTCACCCCCACAGTGACACAGGAAGCTCCAGATTTAACTACCAGATTTTGACTATTATTTAGCATGAAAATTCATGAATAATAAATAAACAAAGACTAGCAAGACAATGAGCATAATGTTATTATAGATGACATTCAACTTAAGATCCAGGTCATTAATAAATATATATGCAGAAATCTTTAAAGAAGAGAATTGCAGTTTTGTATAAAAGTGAGAAGAAGAATCTACAGTAACTGTATTAACCAGGTTATAACACTTTACATGACTGCCATAAGGAAAAAAAAAAGCCATTTTTACAGCATGTGATCCCACAACCTCCGGCATAGTTGTAGATGATGAAATTCAGGATTTCACAGAAGCATTCTCCAAAAGCAGCTTCCCCACGGAACACTCCTTGATTTGTCTGGTAATAGCAATTTGTTTGCTGCAACTACTTCAGTAGTGACCAGGAGCAAAGCCAGTGAAAATCCCTGTAAATAACATTTCAAAAACCCTTGTGCCACATTTCCTACTGTTACTTTACAAAGCATGCTTACATTACATCAACTAAAATTTCATTATTCCATAAAACTCACCAACATGAAGAATACTACTGCTTGTCATCACAGGATCCAGAGTTCTGAAACTATGAAGAGTAAACTACTATTTTAACAATTCAGCTTAAATTTCCTGTTATAGAATCCCTGAAGTCTGCACTTAGCATTCTTACTTGAATCCATTACAGACCACGTACTATGAGAAAGCACTATATAAAGGTACTATTACATTGCAAAACCTAAAACCAATGAGGGGCTAGCTATACAGCACCTGCATCTGACAGTGGAACTAGGAAATTAAGACAATTTATTATCCAACTAATTGAGACTGTATGGATCCTGGAATCATTACTAAATGATATTGGCAATAATCCAACCCATGGGGAAAGCATGAACTTTAAACAAGCTGTGGAAAACAAAGCAACCAGTCCTTAATCATGACTGCAAGAAAGATTTTGGTTTTCAATGATACATGGAATGAGATTTTATTAGGAATAACATCTACCAAAACAGACTACTAGCAAAACACCAACCAAGCAGGCAGCTTGCCATGGGCTCTTACATGCTGTCACTGCAAAAGACAGCAGTAACAATAACTTGACCAATTCCAGGGAGAAACAAGAAAAGAAACCCTAGTACCAAGGAAAAGTAAACCAGGAAAAGTAAACTGATGTAGAGTCATGGAATTAGTCTGTAAATCAACTGGCTGCAGTAATTTGAAGGATCCATTTGGCACTTACAGAGAACAATCATTTAATATGACCTGAAGGTAACACAACAGTAGAGACAGAATTATATATAGGAGAGTTTAAAAAAAGGTACCTGGGGAAAACAACCGATGCAGCTGTGATTTACAGAATTTATTTTCTAAAGATGACTTGGAAAACTTGTTGCATGAGCATTTAAAAGCAGACAATATGAAATCCTAGCAAATACTCAAAAATATAAGTTTAAAGTTGACTAAGAGCAGCACACAACCTACAAACACCCCGCAGCTCTATCACTCCCCTAAATTTTGTATCTTTATCTCCAGAGTTCTTTTAGTACTAATACCCCTTTATGAAACCAGAGTAGTACACGTCCCACTTCAAGTTAAATTCACAGACTGGCGATACATCAAAATCTACGTTCCGAAAGGGGAAAAAACATTCATTTTAATAAGAAGAATCTATCAACCCATAAACCAAGCACTTTGCAACAGCAGTGAGTCACATGAAATAAACTAATGAAGAGAACATTGAGGTGCTTTTGTAATAAATGAGAGATCTCCAAAATGGGACTGCAATTGATAGAATTTAATTACCATTCATATTTATTCTGGACACTTCATTCACCAGGCACAAAGGAACTAATATTGCTTTAATAAAAGAAATGTTTCAATTAGCCTTTCTTGCACTGGAGCTATCTTTTAAGTCACCTTATCATGCCCTTTCCAACACCTAGAGAGAACCCTTCAATTTCAAAACACATGTCTATTATTTTTTAATTAATTCCTTCAATCTAATTTATGCAGTTCCAATTAAAGCGAACATTTGCCTCATTTTCTGTCAATAATAGTCACATTTATAGTTGCAGCACTCCCAAATATTTGGCTATACTATAAATTGTCAGGATGTTCACAAGGGATAAAAGGCCTTGATGGTAAATTAAACCTTCCTAGTACTAACCCACAAATCCCTCATCAGTGCCCTTTCCCTCATCCCAGTTAAGCCACGTTAATAACTTAACTTAGCCATTATCAAAACTCTCAGAACATCCCTCGGAATTACTCATTTATCAGATTCTTTTCCCCAGTCTCTTCAGCCCAGGGGCAGAGCTAGAAATCACTCTGGAAAAGAAAGGAGAGGAGACACTCTCATTTCCTGGGTTCACTTCCCCACAGACAACCCACCCTTTGAAACGTGTCTGTGAGGAATATTTAGTATTTTATCACTATTTCAGTTTTACCACCAACACAATGAATGGTGAGGTGAAGTATGTGGGGCGAGCTTCTTCCCACTCTTCTCAACCCTGCTGGAATTTATTCATGTTGTAATAAATATCTGCCTTTCATAAACAGTACATAAAGTGCAGAGAGGAAACTCCAAGTCTGACTGTCCTGCTGTGGGGGGCAAAAAACTTCGTAATGCTTGAGTTTATATAAGCAATTTGTGACTGCAATAATCTATAGTAACATGAAAAGACCCAGGTCATGTTTTAGTCACACAGGCGAAAAAGCTCACTGGAAACACATTTGACACCTTTGTGCCTCAGCTTCAAGCTTCACATTTTACTAACTTCTTAAAGAAGTCCAGGAGCTTAGGGGAGTAGCTGTATGTCATGGGTTCAGCAGCAGCAGTCATTTTTCTCTTTCTTGGTAGCTGGTGCAGCACTGTGTTTTTGATTTCGTGCCTGGGAGCAGTGTTGATAACACCAGTGTTTATAGTTACTGCTTGACAATGTTTTGGTTTGACCAAGGACTTTAAGTCTCATGCTATGCCAGGAAGGAGGGGAAGCCGGGAGGAAGCAGAGACAGGACACCTGACCCAAACTGACCAAAGAGGTTATTCCATACCACAGCATGTCATGCCCAGGATGTGAAATCGGAGGGCAGAGACCCGGAAGGGTGTGGTGGGGGACTCCAGGTGCACGGCACGGTCAGGTTTTTGGTACTGGGGGGTTCACTGCTGGGGGGGTGCACTGGCTGGGTCGGGCTTGGTGAGCAGTTGCATTCTCTTTCTTTGTATTTCTCTTGTATTATTATTGATGGTAGCAGCAGTGATCTGTGCGTTATACCTTAGTTACTAAACTGTTCTTATCTCAACCTGTGTGAGTTGAATTCTTTTGATTCTCCTCCCCATCCCCCCAGGACTGGGGGAAGATAGAGGGGAGTGCGTGAGTGAGTAAAACTCTGTGGGTGGGGGGCTTAAACCACGACACTGTAGTTCCCCACTTACACCATTCCCTCCATCCTATTCTGTAATTGTACTGAAATACAGGAGCAGTGTTCAACCTGACAACAAAAAACTGCAGATATTCAAGGACCAAGGAAAGGAAAGTTGATGCAGATTTATGAACCCAAAAGGTCAAACACTCTCACTAGGTGCAGGTGCTGCAGACCACTGTGTTACATTAAATTCCAACTGCAGAACAACATGGCCAACCCCCACTTAAGCACCCCTTGCTTATTTTCAACAAACCTGCAATATATTTCTTTTCTAGCCTTTTAGGAACAAAACTACGAACACACAGATATCAAAGAACTGCCTACATAAACCAAACATTGTTTAGTCCTCTCTGAGCAACAAACATGCTGCAGTTTTGAGTTAATAAAACCAACTTATTTTACTTCTATTTATTAAAATTGTTTTCTACAAGAAGGTAGTAGAAATGTTGAATTCAAGTCAATGACAACACACATTTTCATTAGTAGCCAATTCATCCCAAAGAAAATAGCTGGAGCACATCTCAAGCTTTAAAATCAGTATAAAATGGCTGCAAAAGTAAGTAATCTAGTGAGTGCATATCTAAAGCTTATTGATTTTCATCTTTATGTTTCCTTCTTACAAATACAATTTCAGTGTTTAGATGCTTCTCTGGTTTCTTTACATTAAATGAAGTTTAGGAAAAAAATAAAAATAAAGAAAAACCTGCTAACCTGTGAATGATACATTCCTGCTCCCCACCTCCCTGGAAAAGACAGGTAAAGGTGCTTCTCAACTCACTTATACCACAAATACACATGAACTGAAAGCATATCTTGTGATGATGAAATGATCCTTCTGCCTGTCAGTGTTGTGGGATCTCTGCTGAAACTGGCTACAACACATACTCATGTTTATGTCTCAACATGGAAATAAAGTGCAATAAACAAAAAAACATGAGAAGAAGGTGATTCTTTTGCATGTTACATCCATGATTTGTGATTTGAAATTATCAGACTTCTTGGCTACCACTGTAAATTATTGGAGATGAAAAAATAAGTCTTTTGCTAGGGCTGTTTCCAGAGCTCTGGACTGCAAATTGTTGTTATTGGGCATAATAGCTCTGCAATCCCTTAAAGAGGAGTTTTCACTAGAAAAGCATAAATCCCCAAATCAAAGCAGCAATATGCCAACCTTAACAATACGTTAATTAAACACTGAAAATGCTGGGATCCTGCACATGAAAACAGATTCTGCGGCCAGTCCTCTATGTTCCAAGTTTTGTTTCTGGGAGTTTAACAGTGTGATGGCCATGGTTTTAGAACTCATACTCATGGAAAGGCCCCAGCTTTTTTTGCTTTTCATCTACAGCCTTGGAGAAGACTTTCAAGGTTTCACAGGTTCTTCTATTAATGACATATGAAAGAAACAAAAACTACTTTGTGTTTCCAACCTGGGCTGTGGGGAGAATAGGATGTTCTCGTTATGCTGTGAAAGAACAACAGGAAAAATAATTCTAAAATGCTTACTCAACAGAAAGGAAAAGAAGGATGAAAAACGTTGTTCTCACACATTCAGCTAGTTTGTTACACTTTCCAAAATGCAAAGGCCATGAAAAGCAAGAAACTAAAATATGCTTTCAAGTGGCGTTTGAAAGCATTTTTTTCAAGCATTCCTTGTTATGCCTTGACAGAGCTAGAAATAACAATTATATAGCCTCTTCAGGGGCTCATGTTCTATAGATTGACAGATGGAACCCATCCCTGAAAAGCTCTGAAAGATAATCTTAGAAATTATCTGTTTCTTTGCATTAATAAACTACAAGATAAACAGCTAACAATAACCTCCCTCCTTCAGTTAGAGCGTCTGTGTTGCAAGTACAAGTAATTACAGACATTTGGAAACTTAACTGAGGATTGGCATGTAAAATTCAGATCAAACAGATAAATATGAATAAACTAAAGGATTAATAAATTTTCAGAAAGAGCCAAATGACTGCTAGAAGCTATTAGCCGTTTCATGCACACAGCTCTGTTTCCCTGCTTAAAGCACAAACATCCATAGAGCCTATCCTTACAGCCCAGAAAAAATAATAAAATGCAGCTTATCCCAGAAGCAAGATGGGAGGCTAGCAGGAAAATTTAATTAACTGACAAACTCAGAATAAACTGGGTCAAGCAGCTGAACCTCCCCCATCATAATCAAACTGCTACAGTGGTAGAAAACCCTGTATGCATTTTAATTCTCTTTAAAAACAGTTCTACTAGTTCTCCAGGAGCAGTTGGAGAGGCATCCCCCACCATGAAGCTTCCACTTCAATGTGTCATGCAGCAAACTAAACTCCGTAATGTCTACCACCAGAGGGAGGTGTTCTATTATATTGCATCTTCCAAAAAACTTTGTTCCCTGCGCATCGATTTCTATTCTATTTAATCATCGTCAATAGGGAACAAGCTTCTTTCTTTACATGTAAAGACACCTTGAAGAGTCTCTTGTTATTTATTTAGACTGATCATTGCTATGGCAAATTTGATTATCTATTTAACAGAAGCAAATTTGTAACTAATCCGTTGTTTCCATCTCAAGCAATCAACAAACCCCCTGCACTTTATCCTCTTTTTCCAACCCATAACAGAACGACAACAGAAATGCTCAGCTTTCATATGAGAGGGGCCATTACAGAATATTCTTCTAAACCAGAAACTACTTCTACATTTTTCAGTAGGGAGAGGGAAAAAAAAAAAAAGGTGAGAAGTGGCACCACCTTCACATGAATCAGTTCAGCAAATCATCAAACTTGAAAGAGGTGTAAATGAAATAGGAGAAAAAGAGAGTTGCAGAAGCAAGACTGATGTCACTTCACCTTTGCTAAATTTTTTCAAGCTGTATAAATTTGTGGGAATAATCAGTAGCACAGTTTCCTAAAAGAGTTGTGCCGACAATGTCTAACTGCAAGCACCTATTTGCGCACAAGTGTGAGAGGACAGAGGCAGACACCTCTGGGAAAAGATTCAGAGTGCCTACATGAAGAGAGAAATTACTGCAATATAAATTGCTTCAATCACTCTCTTGAAATACTTGCCTCTACTGACCACAGTGGGCAACTCAGACATGCATGGAAAAAAAAAACATATCTAGTAACCCAGACACCTTCCTTTACAATGGTTCCACCTATTCCACACAAGTAAGGAATAAAACCAAACCCCTTAGGTTTGAAAAAAGAGAATTATAAGCTTCATCTGGAGCTGAACAGCTAATACATGAAAGATTCAGACCAACAGCAAACAGCAATACAGATGAAAAAAAGAGCATTACATTTTCCTTCAGTCTTCATGTAAAGAAACCTGTCACCCATTGCACTGGCTACTTCTAATTAAAGTCTGCAAGTTTTCCAATATATGCACGTTAAATGGAAGTTTTTATCAGGAGACTCTCCAATGGTAAATCTGATCTTGCTGGAGAAGCAGAAATATATCTAATAAAAAAAATTGCAGTAAAATTTTCCCTATTAAATGGGGTTTGCTTGGAAAGACTGAGAGTAAATCTAAGAGGTAATACTCTGTGGCTGACTTTCCACTGTTCTTCCTCATCTAAAACGTTGTAAGGTAACATTTCAATGCTGCCGAATTGTCTGTACATTAAAGTATCTCTGAGGCAAACTACTTCAGAGGCTGCTCTTCTGAAGGATGGATTTTATTCTCATAATCATATAGTAGAACCATTGCGACAGATAAGACACCAGATACATTTTTATACCTAAAAATAAACTTCAACAAAAGAAGTATCTAGTGCAGGTCAGAATGGAAGGAAAATAATTATTTGGTGTTTTTTTTTTCCATATATGTGAAAGAACCATTACTTTTATTCATACTATGGGTTGGATTATCTCTAGAAACACTACTTACACTCAAAAAAAGATGTTCTACATATGTACTTAAATTAAAAAATGGGCTGCGCTAGATATTCTAAAAGTGAGCTTTAAGGAGCATTTATTTCTCTTACTTGTCCAAGACTTCTGTAAACATTAATACGTTAAGATTCCCAGGAGCAAAATGAAGGTATTCAAGTGATTATATCAATCCACAGCCTAATGTTTGTGCTTTTTTTCCCAGCTGGTGCATGTTTTCTCCAAGATTTTAACTTGGAAATTAATTTGTAGACTTGCATGCTAACTGCACTGATACTCCAAAGAAAATCAACATTTGATTCTTAAATCTTATTTCATAAAGGCAAGCCTTCTGCAATCTTGCGCACTTGATTTCACAAAGACTCAAGAGCGTTCCTGATTATGCCCTATCTTCTCCTTGCCAAATTCAGCAATGACTAAGAACACATTAGCACCACAAACACTCTGATATGAAACTCATGTATTCAATTCCATCAGCATACTCCCTTGCTAATTAATTTGTGACCTCTTCAACACACTCTGGGACTTGGGTCTACAATCTTCTCTGGTACAGAACATAATTCAACCTTGACTGCAACACTGGTCTGGCTTCCTGGCTATTCCTTCATTTCCAAGCTCCCCAGGTTAACATTAGAACATGTCAACTGCATCTGAGGTTAAACACTGTGATTACAGAAGCTCAGCTTTCAATTACAAGATTTTAATACCTCATATTTAATTTTAGGAAGAAGACTCATTTTTTAATATTTTGCAGACATTTACACTAACAACCGTGCTACTTCTGCTTTGCCTACTCTGTCCAGAGTCAAATTCTGCTTTATTAAATCACCACCATACCAAGTTCTCGTTGTGATGCCGCTTTAAATAGTAGATTTAAATTTGCATCCTTGAAATAACATTTAAAAATCAAAGACAAATAAATCAGTTCCCCTTAAGAGACCATGGTGGCAGAGGTGACAGATAAAATCCAAGCCTGTAATATGTTCAACTGGATTATTTCAAGCTGCTTTATTTATTTGCAGATACACTGAGTGTTGTTAGCTACATTTTCATAACCACTTTGTAAGGGTATCCAACTGCCTTTGAGATAGGGAGAAGATGTGTATGAAGAAAATTAAGCCACTTGCCCAATTTTATGTTGGCCATGCATGACAAAGTCAGGAAGCCTACATTCATTTCAGATCTAGGAAGGGTTTTTGGGGGGTATTTTTAGAACTTTTGAGAACAGTTTGCCCTGTTTTCTTAGTTTTGCACTCTTGGCCACTACTGATGGACCGGGTGCTGGCTAGTCATAGCTTTGGCTGGTTCTGTACAGACATTCTTTTATTCAATTTCATTAATTACTTCGGAATTGTTCACTTGTGTGCAGAAAACAGTTTGAAGAAAGCAAGCAATACAAAGCTGTAAACAAAGGGAACTCAGGAAAGAACAGAAATTATCAAAGAAACAATACAGTTAGGAGCATACTGTGTGAAGAAATCAGTGCCAAGAATCAATTAATATGAGTATTCTGATATTAGCCATTTTGCTTGCAAATTGAAGGGTTTGCCATTTACATCTTGCTTAATCAGACTGAATCTTCTAGACAAAACCTGGTTTTTAATATTATTTCTGAAAATGAGCTCAGTCCTCCTGAAATAAAACAGTACTAATAAAATCTTCATAAATATTACACAAGACTAAAGCAGCCTGCTATTCTGCAAACAGCAAAGTGACAAACATAAATTCAAAAGAAGTTGCCATGGCTGACATCAAGAGCTTTTCAGACCCTGCCATTTGCTCTCCTTTTCCAGAGGACCCCGAGATAGCTCATCACGATGCATGAAGAAATGACTGCTTTCTGATTTTAGAGCTTCTTTCTCTTATTCCTGCTCATCAAACCTGAAATCTCTTCCTTTCTCCACACTCCCTCAAAAAAGTAGTTTTAGAAACATAAAACTTCTCTTCTCTGGTAAATTTTAAGATGATTTGCACAGTCGGGATTTCCCATCAAGCTTGCACAATGATATTGATTTGCAATGCCATAAGAATAGCTGCATCAGTCTGAAAATCTGCAGCAGTTCTCCATGTTGGAGACATGGCACTAATCTCAAGAATTTTTAGATTACTTTTCACATCAAAATTAAGTAGCAGAAAAATAACGATTTTTTAAAGAAGTGTTACAGTCACAAAGACTCTAAGGAATAGGCTTGTCTGTCAAATACACTGCAAAGCCAGATTCTCAAGCTTTAATTCATGCTAAAGATTACAGAAGGCATTGGTCAACGGAGAGTGGTAGCTGTATATGCCCATTAATGATGTGTCACCACCTTCTAGATTCAAGATTCATGTTTATGACTTTCTGCATTAGCTGCCTACCAGACTTCTTTCAATACTGTAAAAGGTATTTTATCTTAGCAAAAGGTATTTTATCTTAGCGATAGATGTCTTTTTCATCATCTGTTTTTAGGGAGCAGTATCAGATCTTACACTGATGGACTCTTCCTGCAACTATTTTTTTTTCCTCCTTTTTGTTAATATCCTCAAGATATTCTGCCAATAGGGAGTTAGGACTATTGTTGGCCATATTTGTATTGTCTTCTCACTTGAGCATAATTCTACTTTCTTTTTCCTTAGTCATTCTCTTACTTCTGCTAACAAGCACAAGGAAAAAGAAAACATGTCTAGAAGTGAGTAAGAGCAACTTTATTTTTAACATGCTGTTTTAGCAAAACATACTATTGCTAGGTAAATGCAAAGCAGTCCCTATGCACCTGAATCCTGACAAAAGCAGAGCATACTGACAGTATCACCTTTAGGAAGATGTGGGGGTTCAGTAAAGGTACAGAGCTATCCCTCTGCTATTCTGAACTCATTTTCATAGTTTAGGAAACAAATCTTAGGCTGCTATTCTGATGCTGAGAAAGTAGAATTTCTATTATCTTCATTACCTCTTCAATGACAGTAGACTGAAAGGCTTTCAACAGGTCTCACGTGGTGAAGAACAGAAAGCTGTAGCTTTCCACACGGATGCCTGATTAGTACTAAAATATCTTCAAAAACATCTGCTTTCAAAAATAGAAATTGGAAGCACAGCACTCTACATTAATACAAAATGACTGCCTAATCAAAGTCCAAATGAAACTGATCCCAAACTGCCAAGCTACAACTACTTTGCTGACAAAGTCACAAGTTAGTTTTACTTGACAATTTTTCCACAAGAGAAGATGAATTGTCTATAGCAGATTATTTCAAGGACCTAGCGTGATGCCTAGAAGTTCCTCAGGACTTGTACTTGCTCGGTTTTCCAGAAGGAGCTGGAGCTAGCGAGTCCACAACTGGAAATGTCTGATAGCTTTCAACAGAGGTTACATGCCTTGTTTACACAGAAGACAACACCTCTTCAGTCATCAGCTGCAAATCACAGATTTTTAGAAATACTATCTAAGCTAAAGAACTAGAAGTCACGTCAGAACAGAACACTAAAATATATAAGCACCCACTCGAGAAAAGTTGCTATTTTGTAGAAATCCCCACAGTATATACCACGACCTTATGCAGTTTAAGAAAACCACCATATTCCTCCATAATTCAATTATCCATCTACTAGAAATTTGTAAATGCAAATGGAAAAGCAGCCATATGATAATAACTTCAAGTATTTTTTCCAACTAAAACTGTTAAGTGCAACCTAAATATTGCATTAATTTAAAATTCTGTTCAACAACTACATATAATGAGAGAAGGAATAAATAAGAGAGCTATTAGCTATACTATGAGAGAAAAGATGCTCCTACAGTATCGTGCTCCTGAAAGTAACTTTATTGGAAAACAGAAATCAGAATGGGCCTTGGAATAAGAAATCACAGTAACATGATTTACATGCTGCTTTTATAAAAAAAAAATAAATAAAAAATAAAAGAAGATCAGCTGTCATCTTTAAGAACACACTGAACAGTCCTTGTTTAGTTAAAATTAAAAATGAAAATTATTAGAGAATTACATATATACACAAGCACTCACTGAACTATTCAAAAGCCATTTAGTTTGGTTAGTTCACTTTACAGAAAAAGTTATTAACAAGTCCATGGTCAATTTAATCATGTTTATGCATTTCTACCCCTCTCCTAAAAATTATTTGGCAAGACAAATTTCTGTGAGGAAATCCAGTAGGTCCTTTCTTGTCCCTGTTGTCCCTGCAGAGAGTTTGAGCAGGCTGGGACATGTCTCCTTGTCTAAACACCACCATAGTCCTTTTCAAATGTAAATGGTGCATGAGAGCAGAACTATTTAATTCACCCATTTAATCCTCTTAATATTTTAAATATGCCAGAATTTGGTCACAATGAAGAAAGCTTTTCTCTTGTGGCACAGTATTACCTTTATCTACTGTATTTCAGCATCTATTTTCCATGCTCATTCACCCTAATTAGGGCTTTACTGAGCAAGAAGGTAACAATTACTGTGTTCTCTAGCCGGTATAACATTGTATCAACGTGCTGTAAAAGAAAAAAAAATAAAATTACAAAATCCAGTTATTTTAATCCAGCCCCATGACAGGCACTTATTATCAGAGACAGTGATTCACAGTGTACTGTCAAACCACATTCTATTAGTATATACACTGGCTAGAATTACAAGAGATGTTACTCCACCCTTTTTAAAATCCAAGTCCATACTCAAATGCAAAACTTGAATTTTCTCACAGAACTGAAAAGAAGCCGGAGCACTGAAGTGGCGCAGAAGAGTGGCAACTTACATTTGGCCTCAGGAACTTCTACTACTTCAATTGTTTCTGCTGACTTCATGACATCTTACTGATTAAGAACCTTTTCCCTCTGGTATCCATATAAGTTTTACACTCTCCACTGAGAAGAGCAGTCTTTTGTATAAATATTAATGTTTTATACCTACAAAGGCAGCCAGCTGTGAAGAACATACTTTCTTCAGAACTTTACTTCGATCTTCTGTGGCTCCACCCAATATTGCATAAATTGAGTCAGTAACAGGATTCCACTGGGATTCTTATCTTTTACACATCCATTGATATTTTATATACTTAATCAAAAGGATAACAGAAAATTATGCTTAAAAAAAAAATGCTTTAGGAGATATTGTCTGGTAAAAGATCTCTGCAATAACACTTCAGGATGCTGAGGAACAACATGCCTCCAAAGTGAATTTTTTCTTCCTCTTTATTGCACCTGACTCAAAACAACCAAGTAAATCCTTGGTTGCCACTCATGTTTCACGACTTACACAGTTCATCTGCAGGTTTTCAGAATTTGAGAATTTAACTACTGAGAACAACTTCTGACATTTACATTTAACATAGCCATAACATATTCACAGCATTTGGTGAGTTATGGTCTGATAAAAAAGGAGGAAAGGGGAAGAAACGCAATTTAGAAGACACACATGTACTGTCATTATACTGATAAAATCCTCAGAACCAACAAGCTGCTGAATATGTCTGACATTCAGAGTCAATGCATCAAGACCCGATCGCCAGTTTCCAAGTTCAATCAGTATATACATGGATCTGTGTCAGCAGCCATCAGTTAAACATTTATCAGATTTCTGTTACAAGCACCTAAACAAAGACAGGTTTAACTTGAACTAGTACCTTTCAACTACAGCACAAGTCCTTGTGCTTGTGACGTATCTTGTTTCCCAGAACTAGAGTCTCACAGATCTTTGATTAACAGATCTGTAATCCGATGGTTTGCTATTTCTGCTGTAAATGTTAAAGTCATAACCCTTCTTGCTTAAAGCTTCCAGAGTTCCTAATTTTCCTCAAACTCTAATGACATTCTGAAGAGATGATGTAATCTCCACATGGCTTAATATAACCCAGCCTTCAGTTTACAGGGCCAGGAGTACAGGTTTGGAATACAGGAAAATACTAAAACTATTTTTTTTCCTGCTTGTTGAGATAGTATACTGCCGAGTGTAAGGACCACTTCATTTCTGATTATATGGTGCTCAGACCTGAATTTGTATCTCAGTTATCTGGATGGCACTGATTCCTCATAATATACATTTTACAAATGAAATGTAAGTAGAAAAATTAAATACTGTTGTTCAGGGCAGTAATTTGTGGGAAATTTCAAATTAATCCCAGATATTCAAATCCTCTTCTTTCCCTACTTGCATTTTTTTCATTATACCAAGTTTAACATCACTTTATAGACTTAGGTGCCTAGACAATATTCTAATTAGTGGGTGCACATATCTATGTATCTCCACATTAAAAGTAAAAAACCAATGTATTAAAAAAAATAAGAGACCCTAAATGACTACAAGCTTGGTAGGCCTACCAAACCTGTGTCTTACCCTCTTTAACGTAAAACAATCTAAAAGACACTTCTGAAAATGTGACTTTTCTATTTCTAATGGGCAATTTGATTGCACTTAAAAAGAGATCTGCTTTCACCTCCAAGAGACTTATCAACGGAAACAACAGTTACTATGGCTGCCATTTTCTACTGGCTATAAAAACTTTATTCTCATCTCAGTGGAAAACAGTCCTGATTTTGATCGTGTGTACATTTTCTAGGCATATACTGAAACACAGCTGTGGATACACATAGGCATATCTGCTCAAAGAGAGGGCATTGTGGGATTGAAATTGATCCTTATTCTTCATATAGCTTCCAAAACTGCTGGGATTATATTCAAAATGCCCAGCAATAAAGGTGTTCTGCCAGAGACAGCACTGACATTGTGGCTGACAGATCTCTGCAGCGACAGAACTTTTTTTGTGATAAAAATCACATAGGTGAAATGGAGGGGGCAAATTGCTCAGCAAAATCTGCAATGAACTCCCTCAGGAACAATGAGCCACAAGCAGCTCACTTCGTTCTGCTACATATGCAAAGTATGGGGTTTATCCCTTCTAAAATGTAACATACATATATAAATATGTAAAGCCTTTCACCTGCCCAGTCCCATCCCTTCCCCCAAGCCTTTCAAACAAAATCACAATGCCGGCTTATGATTTTACCCCAGGCAAAAGGACAAGGGAACTGCCAGCATGAAAATACCAAACTCTTCCGGCACTGTTGGAAAATACTCAGAATGACAGTGACACATGGCAAAGAAGCCTGTATAAAACAAAATGTCACACAAACTGCAGCTTAGAGCTGATTCAATTCTAAGGAATGCTGGACAAGATGGAGTAGTAGGCTCCCCAAAGATTTTGAGAGGCAACAAACTATGTAAAAGTTTATATAGCATAAGTTTACAGGTAAATTTGAGGCAGAAAATGGCAAAGTTGAACAACAGCATTTTTCAAGTTTTTGGTGGTGATTTTAAGGGGAGGCGGTTTTATTTTTTTGTTGGGGTTCTTTTAATTGCATGTGAGATGGGAGTAGAGCACAACAGAATTTTTAAGCATGTCCAACAAAATTTCAAAACCTGAGCAGACCCTTTTTGTTACTACCAAAATGTGAGTACATAACATTTGTAAGATTCATTCTTCTGAACTGGTGCATGAAAGATAACATTTTTCTTCATTACTTATCATGTCTCACCCATTAAACCAGGAGCTTCCTTAGAGACTAGAAACAATCACCAGCTATGTTTAATGGGTAAAAGCATCAAGAATAATTATGAAAAACTATAGAAAGCCCAAGAGACCGCATTTATTTTCTGTTAAGAGAGCAAGTCCCACTAGAATGGGAAGAATTGATGGAAAAAGGAGACATCAGATTTTTTTGGGGAGCAAGGTAGGTGTGGGGTTTTTTTTTTCCTCTGTAAAAGTGACTATGCAGTGACTCTGGAAATAAAATGTGTCTTATAACACAGTGAGGGAAACTGTGAATTTTCGTCAAAACTTATTGTGAGCAACAAAGCAATGATAACTAAAAAGCAGAAAGGAGCTCATAATATTTAAGTCATACAATGAACATGTTTTTTTTTCCTGGTATCTTCAGGAGCCCTAGAAACTGTTAAGACTAGAACAAGCCTAATGACAAAGCTGATCTTATTCCTAGACCAAGATTAGTTTTTCTATATCTGCATTTATAAGGATCTTAGAAATGTTGGATAAAAGGAAATACTGCATAGAGCTAAAACACAGAACACGTAAATTACTGTGAGAGAAGGCATTAAAGATCTTAATCATTGCTTATTTCACCAATATGGTGTGACCAGTGGAAGGAGGAAGCTTATCCTCCGCAGGTTTGGCAGGAGACGTAAGTATCTGATCATTCAATAGTACCCTTAGTGGGCTGCTTGAAAAGCAACACTGAACATCCCTCAAAAGACCAATTCAATGATACTCAGAAAGGAGTACAAGGAACAGAGATTTGGAAGAGAACATCACCAGGTGAAAAAATCATGGTACTGCAGAGCAAAAGAAGACAAAACCCAATGAATACAAGAATTTTTATTGCAGACATATTTTGAAGACTGCACCATCTAGCATAGAGGTTATATATTTGTACCAAAGCACTTAGGAGCTACTCTGGATGACGCTGCACAAATCCCTCCGACTAAGTTTCATTCAATTTTTTCCATATGCTGGTCGCACCAAATCAGCTTGAAAATTCATGAGCACAATGATTTGCTCCCACAATTCACCCAGAAAGGATGCTTGGGAAAGTTAACACAAATTAAAATGAATTAGAAGTCTGAAGTCGCCACACACAAAGCTCAGCATAGTAAAGCTGCACTGAAATTCCTCAGATACCGAATCTTTAGATTCAAGTTCATACCTTCAGTTTCCCCATGTCGTTGGCCTTCTACACATTTTCACCAGTATATTTCCAAAATAATATTTTATCAAAAGCCTGGACACACAAAGTTACTGCTTAACTACTTAATTATTTATTATTGCTCTTTCTGCTTCAAGTAGTACAAAGAAATTTTCACCCCCAAAATAATACCTTAAGAACGAGAATCAGAATTTCCTATTCTAAAAAAATACACTACATTAATATACAGGAAACTGGCTGCAGCCCAGAACTTAGCACTCCTCCATTTTTAGTGAGTCTCTTGGGAAGCTTTACACCAATAACCCTACTATATACTGACTTTCACGGCCAAATCATTAATCTTCCTCACACTGCTTATCCCAGCTAGGGTAATGTTTGATCTAATTCTAACAGATTTTCATTCCAGAACCAATTGTAAATCTCAGCATGGGATTATATACAACTTCAATGAATCAGCCTCATGCAAGAATCTGATGACTTGCACTTGTTTAGATTTGCAGTATTTTACTTATGGGGGTGGGAGTTCAAGGAGGAAGATTAGTTGAAAAAGAAAATTTAAAAAGAAGCGATACCTCTTTTCTGCTAATCATATTTATATGACTATATATGAAATCTGTCTTAACTGCTCATGGCGTTTCTATTTACCTTTAGAAATTTCAAAGGCAAACTCTGTGATCTCTCTTTATAGGTGCTTTTCACTGCATCTAGTGAGTTGCAGCAATTAATGCAAAGCAAGAAAGCAGCTCTGTAAACCTGCTGACAGCCATTTAATGGGAGAGGTGGCAAGTGGTAGACATGTCCTGGCAGTATGCTTAATGGATACACAAACACCCACAGTCATCAGCCTAAAGTGATACTGGCAGAAAATTAACTGAGAGATACAAAGCTCATTTAGCAAAAGAGACCCACAGCAATCTGGACAACAGAAGACTGTGTAAAGGTTGGGACAGGGAAAATGAGAAGATGCATTTCTTCAAGGAGATGGCAGTCTTTAATTTCATAAGTCATTTTATTTAGCCTTGTTGCTTCAGTGCACAAACCACCGCCTCTGCTTTGCAAAGTAAAAGCTTTTGTACAGATCTGTAAGCTCCCTGGATAGAGCATGTCACAGACTTGCTCAAGTTAAAAGGAGATTTTCATGTTAATAACACTGCCACCATATCATGTTTTCTTCAGACACTTCAGAACGCGGATGTAATAGAAATTATAGTCTCTCTCACATTATGGCCATTTCAAAATGCAAACCTCAAGCACTGTCAGACCTATTGCAATTCCTAAAAGAAAAGCAAATCAGTATATTGACTTACACCAACTACTGAAATTGGGAAATAAAGAGAAAGACGTACCAACGATTATTAAAAAGAATAAAACTAAAAAAATAAACACCATAAAGCACCACAAAACCTACACGCTTAAATAACAAAAAAAAACCCAATTCTTTATTCCTGCTGCAGTAATAACCAGCAGCCCGAACAGGGCAGGGCTGCTGTTCTACTGTCCGTTGTATAGTGTAAACAGAAGAGAACACAGAGAGACAAGACTGCAGAAAGTATATATGGGATATTAGAGTGTACGTCAAATATTGTAATGAAATCACAAGTTCAAAGTCTTCTGTAACATTTCTGTTATGGACAGGATTCCGTCTTTGTGTTGACTAAGAAAATCAAACTATATATTTTATGATCTAGTGCAGAGTGTAATCATCCTGTAAATTAGTGCTTTTAAGCCACTGTCTATGGCACTGAGAACATGCTTCTTATTGTAGAGTAATGAAATTTCAAGTCCATGAATCCTCCACAATAATTAAAATGAGGAAAATGCCAGGCGGACTGTTTTCTGAGATCTGACATTTCACAACACAGAACACAATCCTGAAGTGACCTGTAAATCCACTACTTGCTCTCTACCTCCAGACCTTCTCTTTGAACTGTATACCAAGAGCTGGACAAAGTCTACAAACCCCCAAATAGCCAACATTTCCTAAAGTTTCAGAACTACACAGCTAAAGGCAAGCCTTGCCATGCTTCCTTCTTGCCACCTTCCCTTCTCATATAATGTTAAGAAAAACATAAATGTTTTACATGCTGTAAAAATAATCATAAAAAGTTTTTACCATTAACAAAAGTTAAGCTCCCCACACTTTTTTAAAGTAATTTTTCAAACACATTTCATCTAATCTCTAATTGAGGACGATTTTATTCCTCAAACTGGAGGGAAAGAAGACCAAAAACCAACACCCTAAACCTATCCCACCCAATTATCTACATGAGTCAAAAGTCTGAAATTTTATTCAATGCAAAACTACCCTGAGCACTTTCCAACCAAAATGTGTCCAGAACAAGATGACTGCATCACTTAAAAATCACATCTTGAAGGGAGAAATGTCACAACACAGAAAACACAGAAAACATTTCCTCTAACAGCTGTGGCGGTTTTAAGCAGCTCCCTGCGTGTTCCTCAGCCAACTGCCTGATCATGGGCCTTCAACGGTGCTGACATTACCGCCTGATGAACCATGCCAGAAAAAAACTGATCTGAATTGGGAAAAAAAATACACCACCTCCTCTCAGCCCAAAGAGCTTCACACACCAGAACAAGCACAATTTTGCTGTCAATTTTGTTCCTTGACTCTGGTCAGCACCATAGTTCCCAGACCAGTTACACAACAGAACTAGGGGCAGGGGGCAACACTGAAGAGGGAACAGGGAGTCCTTGAAATCCTGTAAGTTGCAGAACATACTGGAAACCCTGGGTTTCGTTTCATTTATCTGTAGAGTAAGCAATGACAATTTTTGGAGCAGTCATGTTCTGAGTATTTGAAGCTGTTTGCAAAATCCAGGAACTAAGTTACCTTTGCTTCAGAAGCTTTATGGGAAAGTTTTCATAAATTACACCTTCTTCCCATAGAGGCATACATATTTTAATATCCATGACCAGTGCTATACTTGGAGACAGTGTATGTCAACACCTTTCACCTTCCTCCTTCCATCCAGCTCAATCAACTTCCTAACAGCAAAACTAGCAACACTTACCTGTTGGTGTGAGTCTCAAATAAAGACTTTCAGTACTTTTCATTTAGAAGCAACTCTACAAAACATAAGCAAGTATTACTTGTCTAACACAGTTAAGTATTTGTAACAAACATTCTAAAATCAGCCACACATATTCCACAAATATCCCTTCTTCCATTTTTTAGATAAAGGACAAAATTCCTTTCTTTGTAACCATACATGTCTGCCAGAGGTATCATGGGAGCCAGCATTTCAGTAAGATTTGAAAGAGGCAACATTAACAATGCTTCTATCTAAAAGAATTAATAAATTAGAAATGAAACCCTCCTGCTCCAGAGGGAAATCAGTTGCCAACAATAGTCAAAAGTAAGTCTTCCCTTTGCTATTAGTTATTATACAGTTGTGCTTTTTGTGCTCTAGATATTTTTTTTTGCTCCTTTTCTTAGTAGAAGTCCTGGATACCTCCCACTCCACGCAAGGTTCTGAATGTAATCCAACTCAGTGTAGTAATTTTCACGGCATTCCTGAACTTCTCTGAGCAATAATGAAGGAAATTAATAAATGTATTTTTATCTTCTGGCTTTCACTACTATATTACTTCGGTTGGAAGGCACCTCTAAGCACTGCCCTGTCCAAAACATGTTAGAACACGTCACTGCCATTGATTCCTCTTTTCTAGGATGCAAAGATGACAAAATCAAGACACCTCTAGTTATTCCTAAACTGATTTTCACACAATTTGACAATATATACTTAGTCTGTAATTAGCTTATTAATTTCTACTATCCATCCCTTCTGACACATGCTTTTTGCTCCCTCCCTTGTGGTCTCAAAGGTATTTGCAAGATGGTAAAATATACTGATATACAGAACTCATCCGTATGTTTGCATTTTGATGGGTCATTTTCTTCCCAATTCAGTTTGCTGTGTGGCCAAAACAGCCATACAGCAGAGGGGAAGAGCAACTGAGGCTTTCTAATTCAGTTTACCTATACCAGCTCATATTGCTGGTGGAACTCTATACAGAGTAACTTACATTCTGAGCTGAATTTGAGGTAGCTTGATGTCAATCACCTATAGATAAAAAGCTTAATCATATACAGCTTCAGATGAAACTTCCCAACACTGAGCGTAGAATCAGCTACTGCGAGGGAGAGCAAGGCTGGTCCAAATACAGACAAATTTAACAAAATAAAAACCAGGCTGAGAAACCTAAAGAGCAAACTAGACAACTCAATAGCTTAAGCGCTTTTTTGAGGCATAGTTATTGTTTGGCAGCTAAGAAAAAAGAGCAAGACAAAAGTCTAAACAAAGCAATCTATACCACCATTTGTCTAATTCTACATGACAATGTAACATACAAGACTATGTCCAAAATTAAAACAAAATAAAAAGAATAAGTTTAGAGTGGAAAGATACTAGATAAAAGCAGCTATTTAATCAGTAGACAGTATAGGCCTTTTAAAAGTGTTTTACAGAAGAAGTAGTAGCCTGAAACATAACATTGTGTCTCCAGGGGATGGTTTTGTCTTTGAGAAAAAAAAGGAACACATCATAGTGTCACTTTGCTGTCTGCTGAGAAACCTGTATCCTGTCGTCTGTCCAGCCCAAAGAACAGCACTAGCAGAAATCTGAGCAGTGACCTCCACAGCTTCTGAGAGGTTATGTGATCTTCTGCTCTTTCTTTCAGGCTAGGTGATAGCTACAAAGATGTGGAATTCTGTTTTCCTCCTATTGCTTCTGCATTGTCAAAAGACATTAGAAAAAGCTTTAAGAATAAATATACATTCCAAATTTTATCTTGAATCCCAGTATGCACAAAGTGAAGAGAGGTGGTTAAGTGTTTTCAAAACCAGGAACATTGATACAGTGGAACTAAGCAGATCAAGCTTTCAGACTCTATTTTAAAAGCCCTCAATACATGGCTGGCTGGGCACACTAATAACCAACTTCAAATACCAGATGAAGTAGCTCTATAATGGAAAGACAGCCTAACTAAACATATGCTAGCAGGAAAACCAGCATATTTTTCTATTACTCATATTTGCTTGGCCACAAAACCCAGAACAGAAGTCTCTACTATTTGCTACCTAATTGATCATAGTGAAAACTAAAATGCACAAACTTGTGTAAGTGGAACTTCAGACCTATTTTACATGCAAGGCTAATGATGTGAGTTCTATTTCTCAAAAATACTAAATTGTTTTTGTTGCTTTTAGAAAGTGCTACCCACTGCTTTAGGAAAAAAGTCACAATTGTTGGAACTGTTCCAACTCTGGATAAAACATTTCTTCAACTTTAGGAGCACTATAGTAAACATTTGCTTTTTATTTTCCTTATATCCAGAATGGTGAGAATGACCTCCCTATGTTTTTTATCATGTCCACATGAGGTATAAACTACAGCCTCATTTGCTTTGGTATTCCAGGTTGACAATTATGTTATCACTGGGTATGGTGCAGTACTTCTGTTACTACACTTACGTTTTTACCTGAGCTCAACACACAAGCCTATGTTACATGATGGATGTCAGAATGGAAAGAATCAAGCCACATGTCCATGGTATCAATGCAAATTCTAACAGACATGGTCAACAAAAAACATTTTTATACAGCTGTGGCAGAACAGCAGGAATTAAAGAGATGCGTAGATTACAGTGGAACCCAAGCTACATATCTTGGCTCCTGAACTGAAAAGTCATTTCTGCTGTCAAAAAATCTCCCATACTGTCCAAGCCATGAGAAGACATGAGAAGAAAATTAGCATCTATTAGTGAGACCAACAGGAAAGCCTCTTGAACAGATGCATATTCATTAGCACACTATAAAAAAGTCCAGTGCTGGCTGTCGCACAATTTATTAACTATGTTATCTGGGAGAAAACCTTGGGATAGAAAGTATAAAGGATACATGCTCTTCAGCAGTGATAGGAATTTTAGCATTTGTTATTATTCATAGTTGTTGAAATGTATTGGCAACAACATAATGCAAAATTAAAAACTCATGTAAAGGAAGCAGTGGGACTTACAAGCTTTTGTTAACCATCCAAACATTTATCACATTAGTATTAGGAAGCAGGGTGACAGATGAGAAAGCTGGAACTTCCTAAGTGGAATTAAGAGTTTACAGGACCACAACAGAGGTCTCAAAGCACAGAAACCTGCTTTGGCAGGCTGCCGCAAAACGAACAGATGTGAAATAGAGATTTAGAAACGTTATATTGTTTCACCTGCTATTACAAATTGCAGTGGTTTTGAGTTGCATTTGGTGAGCTGGGGGATAAATACTGTTCTCAATAGATATATGGCTGTGTTTTGGAAAAGATACCGCTCCACAGAGATGGATTGTGAAATACCATCTATAACTAACAAATACTAGTGTGTGCAAGAGAGGACGCTCTAATGGGACACTGCTTCTGTCATTTGCACACTAGTTGTTAGCAAATATTTGGCATTATATGAAGACATTCAAATAAACAGTAAAAACCACCATGCCAACGATGGTTGTTCATTGTTTTGGAAAACACAGATGCAGCTGCTTTCCCCATGTATTCCTGTTAGCATGATATAAATGTACACTAAAGAAAACTTCCAATAACAAGTGTGAAACAATCAATAGCAATTTACTTTAAGGGTTTGATAATCTTTGTTGTAGTAAAATAAGCAATAAGCAATGCTTATACTACTTAATTATTAAACCAATATAGGCAAAAGTATAAGCAATGTTTCATTCTTAAAGGCAGCCTACAGAGCACCTAAATATTGTCTATAAGGGGGGAGTGGGAGGAGCAGACACATCAGAGAGTTTGTTCCTGTGATTTTCCACAGAAATGAAGGATTGACAGATGTTATCTGAGCTTCTCAGTAAGTCCTTATGTTCTTTAAATATTTTCCATCCACTAAATTTAAGATGCCTTTCTACTGTAATTCTGCTCAGTCAGAAGACAAAATAGGCAACTGAACAAATACACCATCAGAGTCCAGCTTAAGAAACAGAGTATGGACTTCCCCACTCATAGAACTTGCCACATGCTTTGAAACCAGCAGAAATCCTTCCTATCCCTCCTTCAGGAAGAAGGAGATTTTATCATGCCTAATACAATCATCAGCTTCTCTGGAAAATGGCCACTGCCATGTCATCTTTCCATTAGAAACAGACAAAGATAATGCTTCACATCACCCACAGTCAGTGGTTATTTAGTGGCACAGCTGCCCTGCACTTCAAGTACCTTCTGGTATGTAATGCACAGTAGCCAGATTTTACTAATTTTAAAGCTACATATCAAGGTAGCAGAAGATGACGTCTGCTACTCATCATGTGGGTAGGCTGCTGGAGTGGAGGGAAGGGACATCAGCAATAAAATGATGTTTCTATATACCCATGGAGTAACTGACATCCTCAAATGAAGGGTACCTCTACTTTGCTCACCAAAACAGGAACATGCTTAAGAAGTATCCCCATCTTGAAATTTCGGTCTTTCTGAACCAAACACTGACAATACTTAATTGATTTAGCAGCAGTTTTGTATGTCATACAGCCAGTTCACTCATTACCTGATCAACTTAACACAAGGCTAAACCAGTTCATAAATATTTAATACTTCAACTAAGAACACTGGCCTTTTTGTTGTTGTTGTTGTTTTCCCCCGCCTCCTAACTTGTTCATATAGAAAAAACAGAAAATGCATGCTTAGTTGCTAAGAAAACAGCATTTTCTCAGTTACACAGCGCTTAAAAGCATGTAGATAGCTTAAAAAATAAACACCCCAAGTCTAGCTTCTGTACATTCCAATCCCTTATATAGTCCACTTGTGGCTGTTTGAACCATTTATAGGTCAGGTGCAACACTGAATAAGATAAACGATGCTCACAGCATATTTATATGGACAGATTTTCATTTAGTTCGAGGTACAGTGAAGAAATGAACACAATTTTGATTATAATACGTTCAAAAGAGACTTTGTAGCTACAACACTGATTTCCCCTCCAATACATTCCAGCTTGAGGGTGCTTTCCAACTAGCGGGTTGACCCCTGAAGCAACTTTGATTTTTAAGAAGTGTGCTTGTATTACAGTTAGCAACCACCTTCTCAAGAGGACTCTCATTTATGGAGCATGACTTCATTCTGGACATTTTTCAAATTAGCTGACATTGAGATGTTACAGCTTCTCATGAGGAAGTGCTATTTATTCCGTTAGCATATGGTACAAGCTTTCCAGGGTCCATTGAGGAATACGAGAGTTACCAAGGGATAGTACCACTTCCTAATTATTTAGTGTCTCTGAAATTAACACCTTCATGACCCTGTTTACGTATGGACAGAATTCTTCTGATTTCCATTTCCTGTTGATTTCTCCCTAAGAATCTCTAGTTAAACCCTGTGGCCTCAATCACAGGTCCAAAAGTCACATTTAAAAGGCAAATTAAAAGGATTTTGAAAAATTGCGCAATTTATTATGTAACTATCCAAAGTAAAACAATCCATAACAAATTATAATCATCTAACCAATGAAAATCAGCCAAGGATTAAGACAGAGGCATGTCAGAAAGCACCTCAAAGGCATTATTTCCAATGAAGTCCTATTTCAACTCAGTTACAGAAGTTGTACACCATCCCTTCAAGGCCTGTCACTAAAGAGGAGTGAAGGTACTTTGGAAATTGCTTCAATTAAATGTCTGGGCTAACATTTAATTTAGAGAGGGTGTTCTCTTAATTGCAAGAGCCTTTTCATGCTTTGAATGAAAAATAAACAATTAGAACTATTTGAAACAAAACAAGTGTGAAATTTCTCCACCATCTCATATGCCTCTGCAGCAAGTGCACAGACATGTAACAGTCAGTTTAACTTACATTCCCAGATATTAAACATTACCTGCAGGTCCATTAAACTCTTTTCTACTGGAAACACTGCATAAATTCCTTAGTAACCACAATGCACAGGATTACCTTGACCGTTCTCCAAGGCATGACACATTCCTGCTCAAAGCCATCAAATACAAACCTAAAATAATAGTAGCTGCTCGTCTAGTGTCAATTTTTACAGTTATACCTTTCAGTAAGCTGCAGAGTGTCAGTCATCTACCTTATTGTTTCTTTATGACAAACACCATGGAATTAATGAGTACTAGAAAAAAGCACAATGACAGATTAAGATACTCTAAAACAGTCTTGTGAACCCAGAAAGTGAAAATCTTGGTCAGTGCGAGGAGGAGAGGAAAAGGCTGTAGTACTGTTTTACACTATTGCTACTGTGGCCGTGCTACACAGTTTACATCACAACTTTTGCCTGTTCTTACAAACATGCTTCAGTATCTCTTGGAAATGACAATACACAATACCAGACCACTGTTTTTAATCCTCATCTTGGAAAAATTACAATACTGAGAACGCAATCAAATACTGATTTTACTCAAAGTAACTGCTTGCCTTATGGAAAGCTACAACTTGTTAATGGTGTATATCACAATAATGGTATGCAAATGAAGACAACTTCTGAAATCCATCATTACAGCTAGCCTAATTGTTTGATTTAATGTATTCAAATGTCTGTAAATAGTACAGAGGATGAAAAGCTGTTCATTGTTCTTAAAACTTCAAGTAAAACTACTGCTTCAAATTACTGCATTTTGGGAGGCATGAAAACAAATTCTCCTGTGTTTCTTATGATGTGACCTTTAACACCTGAACTCTCAAGAAACAACAAACTTTAATGTCAATCAGGAACTACACTTTTGCTTCACTGAGTTCTAAGACACAGAAAGTTAGGTGAAAAGAAATACTGCTATGCATTATAGAAAGAATATTTAGGGATATATTTAGCTAGTATACCATGATGCATTCAGACACATGACTCTGTCAAAGCAAACAGAACTTTTAAAAACTCCACATAATGGTTTCAACAGACAGTCGCCCCAGGAAGCAATAAATATTCCTTGAAGCAACCTGAACAACTAAGACTCCAACTTTATTTTTCCTTCTTCACAAATATTTATTTTGGAATAGCAAGGATACTTATCTTAGACCACCTGCTCATCCTGCTCCTTCCCTGGCAACCGCATTCCTTCAAATATGGGCAATGGGCACAAACTGAAACACAGGAGGCTCCATCTGAGTACCAGAAAACACTTGTCCATTGCGATGGTGACTCAGCACTGGCATAGGTTGCCCAGGTAGGTTGCAAAGTCTCCATCCTTGGAGATACTCAAACGCTGTCTGGACACAGTCCTGGGTGATAAGCCCAGGATGCACCAGATGACCTACAGATGCTCCTTCCAACCTCAACCTTTCTGTGAAATATATAGCAGTGTGACCAATGATGAAGAATCCCTCTCTGTGTAAAGCTGTTCTCATTAATTGCTGACAGAGCTATCTGCCAGCAGTAAGACTATTCCTGATGCTACTGTTTGAGAATAGAAACAAACAAGATTTCAACAGCATATGGATCATCATATCAATCATGGATGATCTCTTACTGTCAGTTTACAGGAGACCATGATCTATATACCAATACCTACACATAAACATGATCTCTAAAAAATCTTGATATTAGGGAAGCTACATTTCTTCTAACACTGATGATCTTGCTCATCTAAATTCAGCTGTGTCATACCCTAGGTGCTCTGCAGCAATGCGGATGTTCCAAACCCTCAGGCAACTATGAGTGCCGAACATAGCAGTCATCATCATAGTGGGAGTAGCAAGTGAAACCTGTCCATATCGCTAAACTGGCTTCTCAGAGTGGAAATTCAGGTGAGACCTCTGACCTTGCTGAAACCCAGTTATCTATCAACATGGCACTAGAAGGCACTTGAAGAGAACCATGCAGTGAACTGCCACACCACAAACTGCCCAAAGCAAAGGTGAAGCTCACCAGCATGCTTCCCCACAGTCAATTCAAGTTTGTGTCATGAATTCCTACAGAAACTAAAACCACTGGAAATGTTATCAGTACCTTCTCTAAAGGCAAGGTGTTCTTATCTGGCTTTCACTAACATAAACATAAAGCAGAGAATAAAATAATGTGTTTAAATGGCCTACAGGATTTACCTTGGGAAAAAAAACAAACCAACCATAACAGATGTTAATCACATTGCTTAATTAGTTCCAGGCATTATGGTAAGGTGAATTATAAATGAAACAAAAGGCCATATGAAGGAGACAAATTCATTAGGAAATGCCCAACACGAACCAACAAAACTAGCACTCCAGGACACTATGAAAACACCATGTTTGAGGCAGAACATAGCCATGGAGGAACACGGTATCCTGCAGAAGATCATGCAATGCCACAGAGAATGAAGACAGCACCTGTGCTCTTGCTGGGTAGAACGTTAATATGAAGGCCTACCAACAGCTTGGAAGTGTTAATCTATAGATATTTAAATACAGATAGACACACTTGAAACACTTCAGGCAGGAGTATTTGCAGTTCTTACAATATTCTGTAATAAAAAAAGACAGTACAAAAAGACAAATCCAAACCATTTAGTACTGAGATTTCATTTTTAACAATGTCGCTGAATTTTTCCTCCACAACACCACATGATATTGTTTAATTTCTCTTATGAATTTTACCTTGTCCCCCCCCCCCCCCTTTTCTTTACACTCTCCTGTTAAAACAGGATTTCACGTACTTTTTTGTTTCACATCCACTGCACTGGAAACTCCCATTTTTTTGCCTTGCAATACTGACAAGCACTAAAAGCATATGGAGTATAAGTGTAAGATTTGAAGACTTTCACCAAAACAAATTATTTGCGGGCTTACACTTCAAGACAAATGGTAATCTATGTACCATACCAAGGTATGGCAACTGATAAATTAAAGCAAATGTATTTGTAAGAATCTCTGGTCTTCAAAATGGGCAAAGGCATTTGTTTTCTTCTCTTCACAGAGAAAATTATATTATTATAGATAATATGAACCACACATTCATTTTGTTTAGCACAGTTAAGGGCACGACTCAACTCCATTATTACTCTTTGGAGCTACCATCTTGCTTTGGGATTTATTGCACCTGTGCTGACAGTGACTGATGCCACCTTTACCATCACTATTCTCTTTTTTACAGCTAATGAAAACTTCACTTTTGGAACAACACTTTATAAACATAATAGTTTCAGTAATTCTTAGCATATTTTGTCAATTCTTATCTTAACAATTTTTGTATTGTTCAATGAATAAAGCAAAGTGCCACGTATGAAATGAAGAAAAAGTGACAGATGATTTAAATGAGAAATTCACAGCGAGTAAAAGGAGGATGCAAAAAGCAAATGGATACTGCATATGAGAGCATTTAAGTACTGTGAAATAAATTTAAATGCTATAAAAGTTGTGTAAGTTTATCTCTTAATCTATTGCTCAAAACCAAAAAGTAAGATGTACAGTTTTCATTATAATATTATCATCATCAATGGGAAAACTGCCCTGAACTATGTCTATTTATGTCTGCAGATAGGAGATTTTCATAAAGGAGAACTTAATATTGTATGCTGAGGTTATCATGCAAAGAGGAATTGTGGGGTTTTTTAATTCTTTTTACTGTTTCACTAAACAATTCTGCAAGGTACATCTACATTCTACATCCGAAATTGTACCTCCCAGAAGAGGAAACCTGTTAGCAGCTAAGGATGCACATTCACACACAGAAGAATAAACGTATGCTAGGGATGGCACCAAACAGAACTCTCTGCAGGAATTTTCAGTTTTATTTCCTAAGGCAACTGAAATAGAGACTTACTTTAAAGAACTCGAACTAAAACTCTGAATAAAGCACTTGATACAAATTCATTTCCTCACACCAACTCAACAAAGGCAAAGGGAAAGATCTATGTTAGGTTAACAAACTGCATTTCCACTAAGAAGCTTCCTAAATTGAGAAAAATCTGGTTAATGGAAACCGCGCAAGAGTCAATAGCTTCTACTTTGGCCCTAACACAGGACAGGGCATCAATGGACCTAATAATCTTTTACAAATGTCTCCAGCATTATGATGCTGTCACCTTCCCTTTTCTGTTTTCACCTCTTCCTCTCCCATTCATTCACTGTCACATCCAGTGTAGTAGATCAATTATTTCACTAGAAGCAAGGCAGGTATTTTCTACTTAGAATTGCCGAAGTAGTAGAGGACACATTTCAGGCCATGCTCAACACCTTATTTTGAACTGTGCCAATGAAAAGAACAATCTGTAAACAAGATAACACCACTGACTGAGCTCTGAAGAAGCATCTCTCCCCTCTCCCCCTTTCAATGTTAAAGAAATCCACTCTGTGCCTCTGAGCCCCAAAAGTAAATATAAGGCAGTTAGTTATGTTCTAAAGCAGACAAGAGCTAGGCAAAAATTTCTTCTATAAATGTTTTTCACTAAAAATGCACATGTAGCTATGATCCGTTAGTCATTTAAATATACTTTTTAAAAAATAAAATATATCAAACACCACCACCACCCCCACACCTTTTAAAATTTATCTCAACATTCACAATGTTATTGTGCATGGTAGTTTTTGCCACTGACAATGAACGTCTAATTTCAAGAAATACAGGATTCTTCCCACTGCAAGAACCCTGGTTGTGTGTTCTTCCTTCCAGCAGCCTCTGCCACCCATTGCCCATCTCCTACCTGTCACATTGAGCTCAGACTGAATCACTTATCTTTGTGCATTACACAGCTCTACTTTCGAATGAAGCACGCAGAAATTACAGAGCCTAAATAGCAGAAAAGCCACACAACAAAATTCCACAAATGCTATTGTCACTGTAAAATGAGACTGAAATTAGCATCCAGTTTCTATCATTGTTTTCACTGAAGATCATCTAGAAGATTTATTATGGTGACTAGAGCACTAAGGAGTAAAGAATTTTTTCAGGCTTGCTAATAAATTTTCATCACCAGTGGTATAAATGGTACCACCAACTCATGCAGACTCAATTATTCTTAAATTTACTAATTACGGAATAGCTTTGATGGGTTCCAAAAGAGTAGTGTAATTTTCTAACCCAGCTGCCAATCATACACGAGTGCAGAACTATTGCCTAGTGCTTTCAAGAAATTTGACAGGAGTAGCATGACATACTGGCACACTGTAAATAAACAACAACTCAGATTTTTAAGGTGTTTAGACCAAATCCTAAGATTCAATAAGAATTCTCCAACTTTAGTCTTTATTTTCCACACTTTTCTGAAACTGAAAACAGATGGAGCCCTGCATATCCAGTTCACTGGGTACTGGCAGAAGAGAAGATACAGCTGTGACTCCCCCAAGCGTAATGGGGAGCCGGACACAAGCTACTGAACAAAAATGAAAATTAAATAATAAACATTTTCAAAAGTGAATGTAGTTTCTCTATTGATTCCCTTCCATTATAATTACTACAACTTTCATGATTTTTCGGTCAGTACCTAGTGACTTAACCTTTCCCTAAATTTTTAATCATGGATGAGGCCAGTATCACACATACACAACATTGCCAGGTTAGAGTTAAGATTAATTTTCAGTTCGTTTGGAAACCTAATGAGCATACATATAGGAAAAAAATATATTTACTCTACTCATAAACAGTACACTTCAAGCATGAACATACCTGAAAGCCTTGATAAGAAACTAAAACAGTTTTGAAACCTCATTATAAGAGTTACAAGAAAAGGCCTAATCAATTTAAACACCAGACAGCACAAATGCAGAAAATACCTTCAAAAATGCAGCTCACGTTTACCTGCATTGAAGAAGATGACAGGGGAAAGGGAGAAGCCTTATCACAAATGACTTATCACTTTAACAAAGTATAAGAACTGTTAATGTTTCACTTATTTTCTCTCAGTAAAAAACACTAGAAGCATGCAGCTTAACATTTCAATGCACATCTGCTTCTTGGAGAAGCTTCGTAATATTGTTTTTTCAATTCTTGAACACTGTGGGTTTGATTTCAAGAATTTACAGAGGTTACCACAGAATGCCTAATTTGTAAGGAACACTTACCCCTGATCATACAAGACAGGCAACTTATCACACCCTAGGGATTAAAACTGCTTCTCAGAAAGCTACCGGAGATACAGATCCTTTCCTTTAACTTCGTTGCATAGCATTCTGTAAGGTATTACCACACTGATGCATGCGTATCTATCACTCATCTTGTGAATCAGAAAAGGAAGAAAAAACTAGGGGGGGGACAAGAACATGAGAAAGAACTCTCCAGCCTAAGGCAACTTTTTCCAGTGGACACCTGTAGACCTGGCAGCACAAACCATTGCTGTTTAGAACACAAGGATGTCAAACTCTTATTTGATGAAGTTTTTTCTGTTCAAAGAGATCCCCACTTTCTTCTGTTCATTTCTGTAGATAAATCTCAGTAATCTGAATTTTCACACGAATCTTAAAAAAAAGAAAAAAGCCATTCTGAGTTGGGACCATTCATGCATATGGACTAAGGCAGAAGCTGCAGTCTATGACACAAGTCCGCAAAAGCCACGTTAGACCAACAGTGCTATAAGAATACTTGGAAAAGAAAGCAGCTCTACAGCAAGGTACACACCTCAGATTCTTTATGTCTATTGGGAGCTAAGCTATACCCAGCATCCAGTAAAGGTCTCACTTCTTAGAAGGAGGAAGTTAAATAAATAAAGATCAAGAAGATCAGTGCTACCCTCACTCATTTTAACCCTAGAAAGCTCACACTTGTGTCTTTCACATTGTTTTGGTAAGCTAACATATGTACCACCCTAATGTTTTTATTTTACAAGCTCTCTAAAAGCCTTTAGGACTAAATACAGCTCAAGTACAAAAATCTCATGGTGTTTGACATGAAAATGAAGGAAAAAATGCCATTTCCTTTCAGAGTAATACTCAGATTTTAAGTATATTTCTATACGTCTTGGTATCTCATTTGGTAAACATCAGGGAAATTATAATATTTCCTTTTAGTAAAGATGAAGCAATTCCATTAACTTATTTGCCTTTCATCCTCAAAGCAATTTCTGTAGCACACATCAAATGCCAGAACTAGATCAGAAGTCCTGTATCATCTGCAGATAAGGTGAGCAAAACTGGTTTTACTTCACTTGTTTATGGCTTTCAACAAACCAAAGCTTGCCTCTTCATAAATGGTATTACAGCAAGAGTCAGTCCCACCAGATGAGACACACAACATGGACTTTTGGCAGTAAAGTTTCCAACTATTCCTTTCATGATCAAAATTTCAGCAACACAGGTTAGAAGAAAGAAGCTAGCTCTAACCTTAACTTTCATATCTCAACTCTCTGGCCAGTGTATAACTACTTTAACCAGCAGTTTGCATCAATTTAAAATGGTTTAGACACAAAACTACTGAATTTTACATTAGTTTTATTATATCTGAGCCAGATGAACATAATTTGAAGACACTAACTTTAAATAAATGTGTTAAAAGAATTTGCCTTCTGTGATTCCGCTGCCACTCTACAGGAAAGCAAGTGAAAGACAAGACACTAGAAAAACTCTGGCAAAAAAACAACTGTCCCAGAGAACAAATTGAAGATAATTTTCTTCTTCCTCAGCTATCATTTCCATCCCAGCAGGAGAAAAAATCAAATAAAAAACTGAACAAACACGAAACGGTAAAAGCAAATCATCACTTCCTTGATGAATGTAAAAGGTTCTGAAACCAACAATTTAAAAATGCTTAGAAAACTGAGGGCTTCTGCCTTAGGCTGTTAATTATAGTGAATATAGTGAGACATCATCCCTCTTGGCAGAAGTCTGTGCTGCACCACTTGTGTCAAACACCAGCTCACCTTATGCTGAAGTTTTGAAGGACTCTATGTCTCCAAGGAGGGTGATGAAATTACCTTATCTTAAAGGCAAAACAAAGAATTTCTTTCCACTTTGGCAATTCCAACCTTACTGGTTCTGCTGAGCACTCCAGCTCTATGTCTACGGACCTACCTTGTTCCTAAAGTTAAAAGCAAATGCTTCATTTGGAGTATTCCAAAATTTTGATAAAAGTATTAAATAAAAACTGGCAAGCATGTCTTCCACAGGTGAACAGAAATTCATGATCAGTAACTTACAGTTGAAACAAGTTGAATCACAGATAAAATCTGTAGTGAAAACATTTGTAAAATGCCAATTCCCAACCTGCCTGCTCCAAACCTGCACCCAGTTTTCCAAAAGGCTCTTTTCAAAGCTAACAAAAACCTCCAACCACCAAAACTAACATTTAATTTTGAACAGCCCTCTCACCTCTCTGTACATCACATGAAATTCACATCATCAAACAGCAGACAGTGTCACAAGGCAGTTATTGAAAAGGTATTAAGGCAGAACACTCTGAATCAGGTTACTATCCCCTTGCACTACTGGCATGGACAGACATGGGTTTCTCTTCTTCTGCAGTTTGCCCTTTCTCACTGTGATTTCAACTACTCTTTCTGCATTCTCCTGATGCTCTGATTGCTCCAAAAAGTACTTTTTCATACATGAAAGCAAATCTAAAGCAGAGACTGCTCTTACATTATAATCTTTCTAGGAGAATTCTACTTCAAGCAAGGTACTGCTTATCAAACAATTCAGTTAATTTTAATATTCCAGCAATAAGATTTTTTCCTTTATGTTCCAATCTGAAGACAAAAACAAATTCAGTAATACAGCGTCAACGTTAATTTAAGAGAAGATGAAAAATTACTTAATAACCCTGCAGCAGGATAACATTCTACAATAGGTCATGGAAGCATAAAATTTTCAACAAATTCGTTCTTGTACCATGGTATATTCCTGTTAATAGACCAGGGCACAACTGAAAGATTGTTAATACCTTGCTGCACAGACTTATATAGCAGAAGAAAAGCCAACTTTTATAATCTCTATTTCCCTAATCAGCAGTAAAACTGGGAAAAGAGGCAGGAAGCCTCCTACTTGCTTTCCCTTGAGTAAAGGGCAGAAAATGAGTTGCAGCAGTTAACCATGAAATTCAACTCCATATTAAGCCTCTATTTAATAAATGAGACTAAATACTACCACAGAAAGGTTTTAGCAAGCAAAGTTGTATGTCGAGAGCCAGAACAGCACAGAACAAAAAAAAGCTATGACAGTAATTTGCTACAAGTTTCACTCAGCCGCTCTCCAACTGCAAGCTATGGTACAGTCAAAAGTCAGGAAACTTTCCCTTCATTAACCCAGATATGCATTTTGTAAAGGTGCCCACATCCTTACTAGGATACAGCCTTTTGCTGTACACAATGCAAGGCACAATACAGAAGAAGAGTTTTCTAATACACGGCATTGCAATAAAAAAGTCAAGGTTTAGGACACAGTAAATGCCATACCACTTGAATTTACACACACACACACACACACACACACACACACACACACACACACACCCCAACACTTAGCCTTTCAGAGAACAGGGAACCAAAGAGGGCAGGAGGTAACCCAAACATATGCCAAGCTGTGTGCTTAAGGGTTTCCACTGAATGTCTAAAAGCCAAAGCTTCCTTTTGGCTAAGCAACAAGGAAAGTTGGGTAGAAACCAGCAAGCATCTCAACCCCTGCACCTAGATGCTTACACAGATTCTAAAGCTACTCAGCCTCAGACTTGGTGAAGAATGCAGAACAGAACATGGGTTTTCTTCACCTGCTCAATAATACAATCTCACACTGGCTTACACTTTTCTTCAATTTTCAGGTCTTGAATTCCTTAGCATTTCACTAGGAAAGGAGAGAAGGAAGAAAAATGGTTCTAGCCTTGCAGCTCTAGAAATCATTTTAAACTTCATAAATGTTACTCTAATCCTGTTTCACAAACAACTCATTTAAACAAAAGTGTTTTCTAACCAAGTTTAAAGACTGCATCTCAATCACTATTCACATTTAAACATGAAATTTAGCACTTTTTGTTAATTAAAAAAATTAAATGATATCTACACACTCTTATAAAATAATTAAGCTTAGTATTTGTCTTGTTTTGTTGGAAACGTCTTTGCTAGCTTACCTGTCTACTCAATCTACAAGTACACCTGAATGCAAACTGGAATTTAATAGAAAGTTCACAAATACAGGAATTTAAAAATGATTACTTGGTTAAATAAAAAGTTACCTCAAATGCTTTGGATTTTTTAAATATTTTTTTTTTTAAGTTTCAGACATGCTTTGTATTTACTTAGAAGGGCTACTACTGCTAGTAAAAATGATTGCTTCAGACTGTCAGGAATATCATGCACGAAAGAATATCCTCAATGATACTCTTTCCCAACACCCCTGTTTATAAGTTAAAGCAAAGAGGTCAAGAAGCTAATCGTCATTCTTCCTGTTTCATAATTACATGTTAATCATTAAAATAATTAAAAGAAAACAAGATTAATGAAACAGTTTCTTTGCACTTCCAGAAGAGATTACTCTAACAAGAGGTAGTTTAGTATTCCTATACATGTGCTTAGCCAGCAACTTTTACAACATCATGCCTCATCTGCTCCTTTGTAGCATCTGGTAGGTAAAAGCTAGTCAATTCGAAGGAACATACACGGGTTTGGCACATCACTGAGATGTTCCAATTTCTGAAGGATTATTTTGATTAGGAATGTGACAAGCTAACATCAAGTTCTTAAAAGTGAAGCAACTTCATAATGGGAAATACTTAACACAAAATAAAAAAGTAAAAAAATCCCTTCAGAGCATTTGCCTAAAATACAGAGCAGATATCCAGAGAGAACATACACACTTGTAAAAAAGCAGAATATATACATACATGTGTATATGTTAATATAAACATACAACAACATTTTGGTTTATTTCCCACTAAATACATATACACAAAAAATATGGTCCAGATTAAGAGAGCTTTATTTTAGTCCTGACTGTCCTGGAGCAACACCAAAGGGAAGAGAAAATGCTAATAAATAAATAAATAAATAAATAGTATTTTTCTACACACTGAAGAATAATATTTAAAACCCTGTGTAGATAAGAGCATTTAATTTGACATTACTCAAGCATCGTCTAAGATGCAAGACTTCTGAATAGTAACACAAACCACAAAATGTCACCTGTATGCACATTTATATGGGTAAATATACTAAAATCCTGCTTCAAATTTTCATACATCTAGAATGGTTTCAAAGTTTTCTTCTTAACCAAACCCTTATCAAAATCCATTAAATGGATTCTGATTAATTTTACTAGAGTGTTGTCCTGGGTTCAGCAGTAGCAGTCGTTTTTCTCCTTCTCAGTAGCTGCTGCAGTGCTGTGGTTGACTTTCAGCCTGGGAACAGCACTGATAACACCAATATTTTCAGTTGCTGCTCAGTAATGTTTAGTCTGACCAAGGACTTTCTGAGTCTCATGGGAAGAGCCAGGGAGGAGGGGAAGCCGGGAGGAAGCAGAGCCAGGACACCTGACCCAAACTAGCCAAACGGGTATTCCATACCACAGCATGTCATGCCCGCTATATAAACTGAGGGCAGTTACCCAGAAGGGTTAGATCACTGCTCGGTCAGGCTGGGTATCGGTCGGTGAGTGGTGAGCGGTTGTATTCCCTTCCCTTGTTATTTCCCTTATCATTATTATTTTTGGGAGTAGCAGCAGTGGTTTGTGTTATACCTTAGTTACTGAAGTGTTCTTATCTCAACCCGTGGGAGTTACATTCCTTCAATTCTCTTCCCCATCCCCCGGGAGCAAGGAGGAAGAAAGAGGGAGCTGTGAGTGAGCAAATTGCATTGAGTTACGGCTGGGCTTAAACCACGACAAGTGTGTTAAGGGTTACAAACTGTTCTTGCTCCTCACAAGCATCTTTAACTTGTATTTATATAAGTAATGTTATCTGCTTAACATTTTGTTTTTATAAAAAGGAGCTGGACTCTCATTTGAGTTCTTTGGTAAGCCTAAAGATAAAACAAGCTGCCGTAACAGTATACAAGGTTTAGTACTTCATTTTCTTAAGCCCCCTAAAGGAGATACACCCTCAAGTCCTACTGACAACATTGTCAGAAGTCAAAAGAGAGTGAGCCGTAAGTTTTACTCCCCTGTAGGTTAAGATGATAAAATTTCTCAGGTTCAAGTGTGTGTATAGAAAGAGTCACAACTGATTACTCATTCTCTCTCGGTAGGGAATTACATATTGCAGCTTGCTGTGTAGAAGAGAAAACTGTTTCAAGTTAAAACCAAAGCTATTCCTTCTGCTCCCCTGCAAATGGACATTGTGCACTTTGCTATGGTACCTACATAAAAGGCCCCAATAAATATCTTAAAATTCCTTTCACCACAAACTAGGGCATGGTCAGCAGAACAGAGCTGCTCACAATGTCACATATTTATGCAGCACTAACTCACAGTAAATATCTTATAAATCAAGAGCAAAATAGCTTTCATTCTGTCAAAACGATCTCAAGTGGGAACAAATACATGAAATCTGACCTTTACATCAAAAAAGCTCTTTTGGTTACCACCAAGAAAAACAGGTTCTGTTACAAAAGACTTCATCACTCTGCATTTCTAAACATGTTTGATGAATATTCCTAAATAGTTTCTCCCAACTGAGGCACAAGAAGATTCTTTCAAAGAAAGAAAGAAAAAAGAAAAAGAGATGGAGCAAAATGTACCTGCCGCTATCTACAGAAGCCAAGATACATTGATTTGGATATTGTCGCCAGCCCTCTTGACTTTGGATTCAGAGACACTTCTTTTCAGTTCAGTTGCTCACAGATTCGAAGGCCCAATTAAGAAAAAACAACCCAAAGTTACTCATAATGGAAAACATCCAGTTACCTCTGACTAGCAGCAGTCATATATCAAAGCTATGACTTTAATGTGCTATTACCAAAACAAGTGACTCCTATTTATATCTTAAATTAAACCCTTACAGTTTCCAGTTATACAATAATTTTAACTCTCTTGAAATAATAATTACAGACACTAACAGAAATGGTGCAGAACAAAGACTACTTGAGGCCTTTTAAAACATTAACTTACCTTTGTCAACTGGGTAGATGTCCACACTCATTATATGCTTCTGCATTTCTAGGATTATTTATACCTATTCACAATTATCTTTATTGCTTATTTAGCCAACTTTCATTGCAAATAAACATAATTTAACTAAAAGCAAGCGAATACCAAGTCCACTTTGAGCAATCCTGAAGTATTCAAGACGCACAAGTTTATTTTTGCATTTTTAATTTTTAATGCTTACAGCTCCCCAAGACATCTACTGGGTGTTCATAATTTCCTCTCCATTTCTATAGGATTTTTCCCACATAGCTGGGCAGAAATGGCCCAATCCCAAAATATAAAAGGTCCTGTTATACAATCATAGTATCATAGAATCACAGAATAGTTAGGGTTGGAAAGGACATCAAGATCATCTAGTTCCAGCCCCTCTGCCATGGGCAGGGACACCTCACACTAAACCATGTCACCCAAGGCTCTGTCCAACCCGGCCTTGAACACCACCAGCAATGGAGCATTCACAACTTCCCTGGGCAACCCATTCCAGTGCCTCACCACCCTTAGAGTAAAGAATTTCTTCCTCATATTTAGGAACTGAGATCAAATTAAGATGCTACAAATTTTACACAACTGCTAATATACATAAATGTACATAAACACAAAGTTTAGAAAGCTTCAAGGTTTCCTCCTTATATACTAAGTTCATTAACCTGTTCACAGTGAAATTTGCGTGTTCACTTATACAAGTAACGGCTATGCTGCGGGCAACATTAGTAGCTAAAATTATATAAACCAGAGCTTCCCTCCAACTTTGTCCCATGAGAAGTCTTAAAGCAAAGGAGGGAGAAATATCTTGCATTATGCTCTGAAGACCATTACTAGAGCTACTCTACTAGACAACTGCTAGATTGCTTGTTGAGACTCAGCACTTCTGATTTCAAGTGAGACAGAGCACCCAACTTGTGGCCTGACTGAAGCCCAACAGCTCAGAATTGACACTCCAGACTCATGGTTCCTAAATGCTTTGGCCCAGTAACAGTCAGAGTTCCAAATAACTGAATTTATTTATACCAGAAGGATTGGAGGTGGCATTATAGGATGGCAAAATCCCACACTAAGCTTCAAAAGTCAAGCAGTCTTAAATTGGAAAGTGTATTAACTAATAACCATTTCTGTACACCTTCTGATCTGACCTCTATTTAAATGATTTTCATAATGCATGCAAACAATCACAGAACTTCTCTTTTAGAGGACCCTTGCTTACTGGATAGAATAAAAGAAGTTCAAAATGTGCGATCAGAATTTTACAGAAAGCAAAGTTCTTTCTGCTAGACTCTTGACTTCATTTTAACCCCCAGGAAAATTCTGAAGAGAAATCAGAAGCACTGTCTCTGCCACAGAATTCCTACGTAACTTTTGTTAGTTCTTCCTACTCATTATTTATTTTCAGGATGTTCAAATAGGTACTCTTGGCTCCCCACTAGCAGAAGCATTCAGTACCCTTGCAGTTCCGTCAGAGTAGGGAGATCTGTACTTCCAATGTTTTAGGCATCATAAAATGATATGCTTTGGGGAAGGGAAGTTAAGGACCGACTACAGTCCCAAGACTACTCAAAGTTGCTAATACCTGTGAATGTTTGACATTTGTGCTTTAGATGCTTATCTATGTATAGTGAACAAGAACATCACCACTTTGACTCACAGGAATGTCAAGATGGTAAATTACATATTTTCTTGAACTACAGGGGGGTTAATTAATTCTGTAAAGAAATTCTGCAAAGAAAATAATTATTCTCTATTCAGGTCAACATGCAAATGCTGTAGTAAGAAGATACAGGTCATGACAATGTCTTATATTACTTCCTAGTCAGTACAATGAATGGAGTACAACTGTGCAGAAACATCCCTGCAGTGTTGCAATTAAAAATATGTACCTATTTCTTACTTAATAGTGAGGGAGGTCATTCATTAGAAATACTAGTGCCCATGGTCCATGCAGAACCCCCATTATCTTCACTTCAGTACAGGGTACCTGTGTAAAGGAGACATTTTCACCTAATGGAGCTTATATCTAGATAATATTTAATGACCTGTGATTTAAACCAGGAGATTAGGCCAGTGCTCTCATGCTTTAATCCTTTAGCATAAAATCTCTTTAATCCTTTTAGCACAATTAAAAGACAGTTATAATGAACACAGATTTGATTAATTATTACAGGACCATAACTGTCTTGTAATTTCTTAAATATTCAGTGCCAGATTCAATTAACTGTCTATGCTTTCTGCAAAGGAAAGGAACAAAGTCTTACATACTCAGTTACTAGAGATGCAGTTATTCTGGACAGCTTTTCAAGAAGGGCCTTATCTACAGTCCTACAGGCTTAGAGATCTCCAGCACAGGATTCCCTAGCCCCCATTTATGGAGATTCATCTACTCATAATTAAGATCCAAGCCAGAGTCTGGCTCTTCACTTTCCAACTAGTTAATGCTACAATGTAAACTCATTCATAGACAAGGTAAAAAAAAACCAACCCAAAACAAACAAAGGAAACCCAAAAAGCAAGTTGTATTGACTAAATCTGCACGAGCAGTTTGACCTCAGGTGACTAACTTCGTGAGAACATACAAGATTTGTAATAGATATAGGAAGACTGGTATGAAAAAAGAATGACTGGAATGTTTGCAGGATCTACTAGAAACAGCATCAATAGTTTAAAAAGAAATGTTATGCATTAGTTGCAACAATGTGACTTCATTCCATTTTAGAAGAGAAATAAGCTGAACTAAAGATATAGTGTCAAGGCAAACAGAACTGCAACTACAGAATTGCCAAATATGAGAAAGAAGAGAACTGAAATTACAGAATTTTGCCTAAAACTCCTGAAGACTAAGACAGAATAAAGAAGCAAAAGGTCCCTCTCAGCATCCATTCTTCAAAGGCATAATAGCCAGGTCCAGAAATTGTCTTATCATAGCAAGGACCCAATAGCCGGAACTCCTTTTTCTGTGTGTCACACAGAGATGATGTTGGCCAAGCTACTTGGACATGCATCTTGAGGCTGAGTATACAGGTGTAAAAGCATAAATAGACAAAGTCAAATTAAATACAGGCTTTCCAAAATAAGATTGCCTTCTTCCTTCATACAATCTGACACTAATCTGTTACACTCATTTCCTGCACTATCACTAATGCTATGTTAGAGTTGGGGGATGGTGGTGTGAATCTGTATTACATACAACCAGAGGAACAAGCTTCTCTCCCAGAGTTTGGGCAATTTACTCAGCATGACAGCTTTGACTGACTTTGAAGACAGCCAATTTGCATTTTAATATAATATGTGCTAATGGCACGCTCATTTCAAGCTGATTTGGAAGAGGAAAATATAGATATTACTCCTCAGAATGACCTTTTTTTTTTTTCCCAAGATAGGGCTCTAGATTTATCTCAGCTCCTTAAATGACCACTGCTACATGTTTATCATTTATCTTTACAAACATTCCAGTGAAGTAGGGAAATACCATCATCACTCAGTAACTGATGAGGAACAGAAGTGGAAGGGGAGAAATAAAAAAATAATAATAAAAATAAATTAAAAAGAGCAACTTGTTTCATATCACAAAGAAATGCTCATTGACTCTGAAAAGGAAATCAGGTCTCAAGCTCCTGGCTAGCTGTCTAGCTGCTGATCACAATTATTTCATATAAAATAGACAGATAATTGAAAGCCATCATTTACATGGGGTTCTATTATCCAGGTCATGTTTGTCCTGTACACCTGCTTACCTAACTGCTTAAATCACCTTAAACAGGTATATTTCCCTTACACCTAGCTGCTGAGCTAAAAGGTTTTCACAAGACAGGTTTTTCTTGGTCTTGCCTTGCTTGTGTATGCAAGGACTACTGAAATGTTGCCCAAGTCAAACACTAAATTCCTTCTCAGTGCCCTTCACTGAAGGTTGTTGGTGGACAGTAACTTCTTCCTTTGAAGTTGTACAACCACATAGAATGTGAAAGTTCGAGTGAAGAGAGACAAAAGGAAATATTGGGGCTGGAACGCAAGAAAGAATTGCAAAGTAAACTTCTAAAACCGTTGTATTTTGCTTGAATTCACCAGGGAGTCTGATTAACATAAAGACCAGTAGAATACTGGATAATTTTTGCAACAATCACAAACATTGATGGTCATAGAGGTACCCTTTCCTGATTACCTGGAAGTGGTAGAACAATGGTCCTTCCTCAAGGCCACGTAGCATATAACCTCAGTACTCTTATTTAGGAAGTGTTACTTCTAGTTTCCTTCTCTTGTAAAATACATTCTGAAGCTAGCTCTGTTACCACTTGGCATTTCTTGCATAGCAGTATAAGGAGAAAGAGAAAGGTCAGCTGTATGATTTTCATGTGGCATTAGCGATTAGAATTCTAGAGCACATGAAGTCAATTCCAAAGACATCCCTGTGCATTCCTAAATATTCCACATGCAGTCCCTGCATAACACATCTCTAATGACAAATTGAATTTTATTTGCAAGATGAAACGCAAATCTGTATCGTACTTCTCGAAAGAAGGAGCTGATTGTTTCTAAAATGTGCTCACTGCTACTGAAGAGAGACTCTCTTCTCAGAGAGAAAGAGTTAAATATCCTCTTTTATTCCCCAAAGGGTGCTCGTCCCACGCAGAGGTGCCATGTTTTATTTAAAACATGCTCGCTCTCAGTAACCACTTGTTCTAATTGGCAAGGCAAGGCTGGGTCCCCAAAGCACACAGCTCGTTACATTCAGTTTGGATTACAAAAACACGATGAAACAAACTGCATCGAAATGTACAAATTAACAGCTCTGGAGTGCACGACATGGACATGGAATTAGATTGTAATATGGAACAAACTCCACAGGGAGGCTAAGGAACAAATCACTAGTGTCTCTATAAACTCCAAACGAGCAAACACACAAACCAGAGCACAGACTTTTCTATAAATCAAGCAAATTGCTAAATGGGAAACAAACACAAACATTCCCTCTCCTATCATATGCACACATTTATGGAGAATAGAGTTACAAGAAAGTTTAATAAATTAAACCTGTGGGTTGCACATTCTAAATAGGTAAGTCCGCTTTCATGCTGGCAATGTGCAAACATCATGGCAATTAAGTCATATTTCTAAACATTTCTCTTTTTTTTCACATCATCAAAGAACCAATACACAAGAGACTAACTTACAGCTGGTGTTTCAACAAGTCATTTGGAAAGGTTATGAGTTAGAAGGCGAACAAGACAGCAATGAAACAGAAAGAAACTGGCTTTACCATAAGGAAGAAAACATACTAGAAAACAGAGCTGCGAAAAACTAAAAATAATGCAAATCTGAGACAAAAAAGGGCCAAGCCCTTTTCTTTGCTTGCAGCTAAATCCATAGAATGGGACTTGCAATGCCCTATGAAAAAGAAAACATATGGAAAATATCAGCAATGTCTTGTCCAGAGAGAGGAAAAAAATAAATTAAGACTATCCAGGAGTCTTTCTAGGGAGCCAGAGCTGAGAAACAGTCATGTTTTTAAGTGTAATTTATATTTTTAACAAATGAACTCCAGACTACTAGACTGTGAATTTAGCAAGACGCAGTCCAATGAAATGGCCACTAATGTCCTACAGGGTAGGTTGCTGACAGGATTGATTGACTGTTAAATGTTAAAGTTCTTAATTAAAAGGCATTCCATTTTCCTAGACTGTGTTGGTAAAAAGATAGTTCCAAATCTGACTGGAAGAAGCCCTACTAATTTGAAGTCAGTAGTAGCCATAAAGAAGAGAAAAATTAAAAACCTGTCCTACCTCAATACACAACATTTAAGTGCCAGTTGACAGTGATAGAAATTCTCTTTCTTCCATTAACAATTGTATAGAAATAAAAATACTTTATGAGCCTGTCCTCCATCAGTGCTTGCCCTTTCCCACTATTTTATATAGATGAAGATGGGAGGAGGAGGAATATAATTAAGAAAACTGAACTAGCAGCTGAACCACTGGTCCTATTGACACCCTGTGCTGCACTGCTGCGCACACACCACCTGCATACAGCCAGGTCCTGGGCAGATGAGGGTTGCATCTTCCATATGATACAGATGATACACATATTCCTTTAATGCCTTTCTACATATTGCATAGCAAAATCATGTCAGTATTGCCACCAAAGCAACATAGGAGCCCTGTACTCACAACTTCAATGCCATTATACTATAGATGAAGAAAAAAGTAGGCTCCCACAAGAAATACTACACTAACTTCACTCAAAATGTGATCTCTATTTAAGTCTTAAAACTCCAGCAAGCCTAGAAAGCTTCAGGTATCACTGTCTTCCAAACTTCTGATTTCCCTGTATATATTGACTATGAGGAACACACAGTAAAATAACAATGACAAATTGGTTGATGGTACTGGTTTTGACAGAAGGAAAAAAAAAATTAGTCGTAAGCTTAGATAACGCACTTATACTTGAATAAATTCATTCCTCCATTACTTTGTATTTTCCCTTCAAAACTTTAAGATACATTAGGGGAAAAGGAGTCAACTAAAAAACATGAATCCTTTCCCAATCTTTTCACAAAATACTGCCCTGTTCTAACAATGTAAACAGAGTTATTACTCAGAACTTTTAAGCTGCAGAATAACTATGTATACTAACAGAGTAAAAAGAAACTTTGGGGTCAGCAGCGCAAATCAAGCTTATAAAAAAAATAAAGTAAGCCCAACTAAAGTAAGTAATTTATTCAATTCCTTCTCTTAATTCTGTTCCATGTTGATTGTCTCTCAAGTTGAGCACACATCTCACCTTTTCAAGTTTACTAACCATGCTAAATATCTTTTCCCTACCAGCCTTCCCTGTTCAAAAATTCTCTGGCCATAGAGTAAAAGTAATTAAGTGCATGCCAAGCAATATCTGTATCTGGAATGTTATAGACCATTATTAGCAAGTACTGTAGAAATTAGAAATATCTTTGTTGCCACTATGACCAGCTATACGATTTTCCAAAGAATTACTTAGCTGCAAGCCTGACTGTGTAACAGAAGTTTAAGATGAAACTTGACTACTTTCAAGCGCTAGCCAGTAAGCACTGGGTTTTGTAGTCAGTACTCCATGTACTTCAAAATACAAAGACAGACATGAATACAGCAACAAATTCAAGACTAATGAAGTAAGAAATTGAGGTACCAGTTTCCATGAGGAGCCAACAAAGGGAATTCTATACTGAAAAAGAAACATTTTGTGTACAGATAAAGAAAGCAAGTAACTCAGCGCTGGTTTCATACTTCTGAAAACATTTGCTGCTTTTCTAGCAAAGTACTAAAACATGTGGATTCACATGAGAAATTACAAGGATATGGAAAATGCAAACCTAAAAGATTTTGATCATGCATTTAGGAATGAAAGCTTTACGAAGAGCATATTTTACCATTTATCATACAAAGACAACATACATACAGCAAAGACAACATACATACAGCAAAGACAACATACATACAGCAAAGACAACATACATACAGCAAAGACAACATACATACAGCAAAGACAAACATACATACAGCAAAGACAACATACATACAGCAAAGACAACATACATACAGCAAAGACAACATACATACAGCAAAGACAACATACATACAGCAAAGACAACAAAATCTCAATGAGCAACATGCAAGATGCACTTGTCAAAAAGGTTTCCAGTAAGCAAAGTAAAAGCTTGACTAAGGATTAAGTTAGCAATTGATTAAAAGCAAAATCTATTTAGGCAGAAATGCTGATTTTTGCAGTAGGTATTATTACTGCCAGAGAAAGCAGCATTCTAAATACCTCCCAGGATTTACAATGACTGAGAGAAGAGGAAATTGCGTTATTCAAGTGACTCTGAGTCACAATCCCCCCAAATTTGTAAGCTCCAAAAACTGCGCATGTGACTTAGGCCATGACAAAATAAAGGTCTGCTCAACAAAGCAGAAGGGTTAAGATGCACAAAACCATGAAATAACTACAGTCAAGACAGTTCAGTAAATAGAAACAGCAGCGAATAATCTGATATGCCTAGAACCTGATGATACACAGAAGTTAATTGTCAGGGGTTTTTTTCTCTCTTCTCTCCCCCCCCATCAAATCTTTCAAATTCAGGAGAATAAAAGATCCTATTGACATTACAAAATTTAATAATCTGGCATAGAGCTAAGCATATGTATTGAAAATACATATGTAGTTCAACCAATACTGATTTCCTACTTCAAAACTGGAGATGAAGTCTATCATTTTTACTCATTAAGATACCAGTGTTTAAAAATACCTGTATGAGTTCAAACTAAAAATAAAACTAAACTAAGAGCTGAGGTCTCTAAAACTCAGAAAATTCTTGGATTATAGAGTTGAAGTATTTTCTGAAATTTAGTGATGTTGATCTTGCGCTTCAGAGAACATAAATGCTGCATAGCTGGGTTAAGAAGAGAGATGGACACCCATCTCTGGAAGTTTTAATTACACCTTCAGACAGAGGGCCTATGAAACAGATTCACAAATTCATGAATACTCTAATCATCATCTCATCTTCTTGCAGTTTCCCGAGTGCATCTCTCCACCAAACCACCCAGTACTACACTTAACCTACAGCTTCATACACTACTAATTAAGCTGAAATCTCCTTCCTGCACCACTCTTTCCAAAGCTGATAGTTTCAACACAAATTAAACTTTCTAGACTCACAATCTTAAAAAGCAGATTGCATTTTGGGGGTGATTTAAGTAGAATGATTAGCTTTAACATTTTCTGTATTTAAATATTTGTTTTTAGTCTGTTAGAGTTTGTTCTGTGACTGTTCCCAGAGGTTCCAATTAAAATTGAGTTCTTCAGGTACCAGGTGTTGCTTCCATGAATGTTTCTAGAATTCCTGCCTGAAAGAGCCTACTTTATAAAAGTGGCTTTTCAAAAGTACTCAAACAATGTCCCTACCTTAAGCTGAGATTAAAACTTCCATAAACCTAATGGGAGCAAAGATGGATTAATAAAGAGTACTTCTGAAAAATTTCACTCAATCACTGTCCTGTATTTTAATCACGCAAATTTCACAGTTGACCATATTGACAGAAGAGAGGTTGCAGTATTAGGGAACGATGTGGTATTACCAAGGGAGATACTCTAGCAGAATTTGCATTTTTTCACTCACCAGCCTATATTTTCATTTAAGAAAAACAAAACAAAACCCCCATACTATTTCATTTGTATTCTGAATGTGTCCCAAGTCTGAAGCAGCTATGCCTTAACCATCTGAAGAGCAAATTTATTTGAACCAATTTAATATGTAGGATTGCACTTGTACTGTACCTAGAGATTTTGAGGCATTGATAGCACATGGTCAGCACTGAACTGGAGACAGCTGTTGCAAAGTACTTTGCAGAAGTACAATTAACTTGAAATTATTTCAGAGAGGCTCTTGAACATTTCAGAGTCTGATGCTTCTATAGAGCTTAAATAAAACAAGTCTGGTATTCCTTCTTGGAACAGGCAGCTGGGGTGAAGAGAAGGCAGAGGGCTTAAGAGGAGGGCCAAGTTCAAGCTCCACTCCAGTATTTATCAACCTTTATGTGCAAGCCAAGAATTAGCCTGTGGCAAATAAACAGCAAATTTGTGGTTGTACAGAAGAGCTCAGTCAAAATGTTGGGCTCTTCTAGGCAAAGGGATGCACATACGCATGCAGTATCCAGCTCACTCTTGTCACAGAAAGCTGAACAATGTAAGCTCAACAATAACCTGTGAAATGTACTTCTGTGTTTAATACAAGAAAATGTATTACCCGAAACAAGGAATTCCAGTCTCTTTGCTACATAATCTGGTTGCTTTTGCTGTTTGTTTCATCTTTGGACAAGCAGGAGTGAAAATGCACTGAATTCATATTGATAATAAATTTAGAAATCACAAGCGTTTGGTCAAACAAGAAGGCAAACTCTCAGCCCTGACTATTGCCCTTTCCGTACTAATGAACATCACAGACACAGAACTATGACCATTTTTCCCCAGGGAATGGGGAAGAGAGGAAGGGCAGAAGCAAAGAAAGAGCTCATGACCATGTAATTACAAACTTTCACATAGTTCAGAAAGTCTAGAAAATAAGATAGGAATGTCCCACATAATAACTCATATTGCAATGTAAACCCAGCAATGTTTTCACCTCTTGCTGACCTGCTGCCCTTCTCCCTGATCTATATAAAAAGGCAATGCTTACACAAATGTAAGGGCCTTTGCTCTGTGTGCGCCTGAAATTAATTCTTTAATAAATAGGAAAACTGGATTCTACCCTTTCCCTCTTTAAAAAAAAACCAAACCCATACATAATTTAACAAAGTTACTAACCTTTTTCGTTGTGTGGATTTCTTTTTTCTAAAATAAAAGAGAAAGGAAACAACAATCAAGAGAAATAATAATTCCCAATTTTCCCTTGCATACAAATCTACTTCAATATATTTGAATGACTAAGTTGTCATATTAAAAGCGAAACAAGAGAAACTTTTTCCCATATCATATCTTTGGAGTACCTGGACTGCTGAAAAACATCTTTCAACAGCTTACTTGCCGACAATCTTGCTATTTGTAGGGGTTACATTTACAGAAACAGAAGTATACATCTTTCTATTTCTATATTGTGGCTGGAAATCCATTATAAAAAGAAATGCTAAAAATACTTTATTAACATTAAAAAATGATGACATTGAGAAGTTTTGAGTTACTACTCAAACAGAACTGGTTATTTCAATGAATAGATAGAACCACAGATAAGAACTAAAAGACTGAGTATATTTGCCTTTTCCCACAATACTTGCTTTCGTTTCAACATGCGGTAGCTTCTTAAGTTACTCAAACACTTTAAAAGTCTTAAAATAAAAATCTAAGTGAAGGCTTGTCATGGGTTCAGCAGCAGCAGTCATTTTTCTCCTTCTTGGTAGCTGGTGCAGTGCTGTGTTTTTAATTTCATGCCTGGGAACAGCGCTGATAACACCAGTGTTTTCAGTTACTGCTTGGCAATGTTTTGGTTTGACCAAGGACTTTCTGAGCCTCATGGTATGCCAGGGAGGAGGGGAAGCCGGGAGGAAGCAGAGACAGGACACCTGACCCAAACTGACCAAAGAGGTTATTCCATACCACAGCACCTCATGTCCAGGATGTGAAATCAGAGGGCAGAGACCCGGAAGGGTGTGGTGGTGGTGGACTGGGGGTGCACAGCATGGTCAGGTTTTTTGGTACTGGGGGGTTCGCTGCTGGGGGGTGCACTGGCTGGGTCGGGCTTGGTGAGCAGTTGTATTCTCTTTCCTTGTATTTCTCTTGTATTATTATTGATGGTAGCAGCAGTGATCTGTGCGTTATCCCTTAGTTACTAACCTGTTCTTATCTCAACCTATGGGAGTTGCATTCTTTTGATTCTCCTCCCCATCCCCCCGGGACTGGGGGAAGAAAGAGGGGGGTGAGTGAGTGAGTAAAACTGCGTGGGTGGGGGGCTTAAACCACGACAGTTCTTTTTGGCGCCCAACGTGGGGCCAATAAATCAGCATTGCGACGAGTGGCTATTCTGTCTTTATCTCAACCCTTCGAGCCCCAAAAAAACCTGACCATGCTGTGCACCCCCAGTCCACCACCACCACACCCTTCCGGGTCTCTGCCCTCCGATTTCACATCCTGGACATGAGGTGCTGTGGTATGGAATAACCTCTTTGGTCAGTTTGGGTCAGGTGTCCTGTCTCTGCTTCCTCCCGGCTCCCCTCCTCCCTGGCATAGCACGAGGCTCAGAAAAGTCCTTGGTCAAACCAAAACATTGCCAAGCAGTAACTGAAAACACTGGTGTTATCAGCACAGTTCCCAGGCACGAAATTAAAAACACAGTGCTGCACCAGCTACCAAGAAGGAGAAAAATGACTGCTGCTGCTGAACCCATGACAAGCCTTCAAAACTTTTTAAAAGTAAACTACCCCCCACTGCAAATCACACAAATACTTTGGTATCATTTTGTATTCTTACAACAGGAAAAATGATGATCAGAGGTAATGGACTCCAGGAGAATTACAGAATAGAAGCCAAGAACTTTTCTTGTTAAAAACAACCAACAACAACAAAACAGTAAAACCAAAATAGAAGATGCTTTGCTTCATGCCTGGTCTGCTGGCTGTGAAGTTTTGGGTATTCTATTTACCTCAGAATATGAAGGGAGGGCTATTTTGATATCTCATTGTTAGAAAATCCACATTTCTGAGGAACACGAACGTAAGTTGCTTATAGTGCTAACATGAACAGAACAGTTTTACTGAGTCAAATCAAAGACCTAGTAGCTTGTTTCTGACTGTGGCCAGTAGGGAAAGAGTACAAGGGCAGACTTGCACTTTCTTCAGTATACCCTTTCCGGTGATCTATGGCTTTGGAAAACAGCCAGAGAAATACATGCATAATTTTTCTGAACAGCCTTTCACAATCTTTATTTCCCATGTGTTTGTTTAATGAAGCAATACTGAACACAAGGTCCAGAAACTACAAGTTTAAATTTATTTTTGGTTTAAAAAAAAAAAATAAATCTGAAAAAGCTTTAAAGTTTAAAAGAAAAAAAATAAATCTGAACTTTTTAATATTGCATCTGTTCCCCCAAGAGAAATTAAAAATCATGAACTATGACTGTAATTCAATTACAATTAAAAATTATTTTATAATACTAAATTAAAAAAAAATAGAAAGGTGTCGTTAGAGGATGAAAACAGGAAAAGATCAATAACAATTCCTAACGTTTTATAGAGTAGCATTGACCTTGCAATAAGAAAACTATATGCAACAATTAGAATTAGTTTACTGATGATTTACTATTCAAAGACTGGAAGTTAAAAAGAAATAGAACGTGTTCTATAACAACTTCTAATTTTTTAGCCATTTTTCATTTTTAACCGTATTTCAGAGATTATCAAAATAAATCCTACAAAATTCCAAAATACAATTCAGACTTATGCATTTTGAAAGCCACATCATCCATACAGGAGCTGTGCTGACAACAGAGTTGTAGTTCAAAGGTGCTCCAGAACTCCATAAGCCTCAAGAACAACGTTTGATTGGTACATTTACACAAAAGGTTCTTGATTAGCAAATAAAAGAAGCACCAAAGTGAGGAAAATCTGATTACACATGCACACTGAAGGAAGAAAAACCCATGTGCAAATCCCAAAGGAGATGCCAACAATGTGGTTTCAATAATCTAACAAAAACACAAAAACCTTTTACTGCACTTACCAGCAAAGCATTTGGAACAGAGATTCATAGTCTTGCTGGACCTGGGGCAAAAATAAAAAAAAAAAAAAAGAGCTAAAAAATTCATTATAATTCTAATCAATACAGGGAAGATTTGGGGGGAATGAAGCAAGAATATATAGGGTATGAACTTAAATCTCACTAGGAATCGAACACAAGTGGCTAAAAGTGGCTGGACTAGGAACAGGGTCAGGGGAAGAGACCTCATATGGCAATTTCTTCACAGTTCAAAGAGCTCTCATAACATAACTTCCACACATTTACTCATATTTTTAAATAAGCTTACTTTACCATTCAATGTGTATGTTAAACACTCATCATTTGAACCTTTCTACTGCAATATGATAATAATGATAGACAGGAAGAGCCAGTACATTCCACTTGAATATTAAACTCCGCTTGGCAACAGCTCTGCAGTCCTGACAAATCTTGAATACAGTACAGCAATGGAGAGATTAAATTCTTGCACTTATAAGGACACAGACAGATGTGCTCTTGGAATTCTAACTGGAATGGTTTTAAGAAGTTATTACCTCAAGCTGTTCATTACTACCCTCAGCTGCATCCAGAAGTAATTTGCAATAACCTGGCTGACTCTGCACTGACATGGACTACTATAGTTCATATGATCCATCAGTGAGCTTTGAGGGCAGCAGCCTTCAGTTGAGAGAAAAACAGCTGGAGAATGACAGCTGGAGAATGACAGCAATCTCTTAAGCCTCCCAGATGTCTCCAAAGTGTTTGCTCAATTATGTCACAAGTGATCACCCTCATAAAGTCAGTCAGCTCACAAGAAGAAAAATCTTAAAAAAGTAAAGCTACAGAGCTCTCTAGGGCTACCATGAAGCTATCCGAAGCAATACAATGGGGGAGAACAAGTTTCTCCCAGTTTACAAAGAGTTCTAACATCACAGCATCTCCTTTACAAAGAGAACTGAAGAATATTCTCAAGAGCTCTCTAAGTGTGGAAATGTCTTTAGGTAAGAGCAACCCAGCTTCTGTGCACGCTGCCCAGTATTTGATTTGTTCAGCATTCCTGAATCAGATCTGCCATGGCATATAAGCATTAACATCATTCTGAGCAGGTCTGAAAGTACATATTGACAGGCAAGGTTGAACCGAAACTGGGTCTATACCTCCTCAGGGCAACCTGTAGCTGGAACATATTATTTAGCTTAATTAATTGCATCTTTATCTTTACAAATATGCATACACAGAACCAATCAAAACTACCAGAACAGTTGTTTTCAATGCCCAGGCAAACATAGCAGAATTTTGAGAGCTGCATCTTACAATATACAGATTATAAAAAACAAACTGCTTACTACCTCAAGACAAAAAAAATTGTCAATTTTTTCAAAGCAATTTTAGCAGAAATAAACACAACTGTCAGAATTATAGAATTCACACACACATACACACACCCTGAGTTTGCAAATGGATTTTGAATGACTTTTCAGTAGACAAGTAAATCCAGACCTGGTCAATCATATCTTATTTTTACTCACATCAAGACATTACAGATGATTTTCAATTTATGCACATTTGAAAGCTGCTTTACATCAGGCTCAAAAATTCTAGAAGAACACAGTTCACTGCAGATATGAGACATAAGCACTTGTCAGCTATAGCAAGAGCCATAGACACATGAAAGCTAGTTTTAAATGCAAACAGTATGTGCACAGGAGAAAAGTTAATTCCCAGGAAAAGCAGAACAGCATTTGTAGCCACACAAATACATCATCAAATTGGTATATACCCAAAGATTCAATATCTATGTTGACAGTCTGCACAGATTATCTACCTTCAGAAGAACTGCAATTAAAAACAGCATGGTGAGTCAACACCTACAGCATTAGTGTGCTGCAGTTCAGTACTCACTGCTTATGGGTTAGACCTTCTGGAGCAGCTCAATATGCCAGGCAGGAGCTTCTCTGCAAAGCCATTAAACCCCAGGGGCAGCAAAGAAAAAGAAAGGCAGAGTTCAGGTGGTTCATATTGATGACACTGGAACGGGCAATGACAAATGTTTTCACTGGCATAATCAACCATCTCAGCTGTTAAACATCAATCCAAAGCCTCATATAATATTTACTTATCAGCACACCAACAATGGAAAATACACACAACATACAGATATGTGGGGGGGGGAAAGACAAAAAATTAAAAAAAGACTGCCATTTACTCAAAACACCAAAAAAACCCAGATTTTCTGAAAGGACAGATGTTGGACAAATGATCTGGTGAGCTAGTAACTTCAGTTCACTGTTCCTTTCTTTCAAGGTAACTCAGGTCAGTCTGAGACTGCTACTTAAGATGAGAATCCAAACTTTGAGTGGTTTTTTCCCTGTCTTTTACACTCACATATGTCACGGCAGATCTATCAACATTACACTAGAACTAAGAAAACAGCATTTTTTATTAGAGACAGTAACACTGTGGATCAACAATCAGCCCCCTTTTGAAAGTTCAATATTTAAGTAGAGCAAAAGCCTTGCAAGGAAAATGCATTAAGCAGTTTATATACATCAAACTTACTAGGTATTACCTGAGAGTCATGTCAATATCTGCCAAGTAAAATACATGTTTTACAGCCTTTGTTACACTGCGAATCCTTCCTCTCATCACCAAGATTTCCTCTTTGCAGCAAGGAAGGGCTCTCTCATCAGTTAAAACTGAGGAAACCTGCATATTGCTGATTTCTCTGTGAAGTAAATCTTGTTAACCACATCACTGTTTTACATTAACTATTTCCTAGTGACCCCAGCATTCACCAGAAGCTTGTTCTGCCAGGCGGAACAGTTAAAAAACATGGACATGTTACGGTAATTCCAAGATTTCCCTCACAAAAGTCAGCTTTATGCTTAACAGTACCTAACCCAGAATTACCACACTATACACTTTATATGTACAATATCCCTAGAAAGCCAGCTTTATACTGATAATTTACAATCTCCACTTGTACATAATTTAAGCTGGTATTCAGGAAGACATTCATATTTACGGATAAATCAAGTCAAATAGAATGGTATTATCTCCTAGACAGAATATAAAGTCAAACCCTATTTGAAGGTACTTCTATCTGTCAAAAAGAAACCATTTAACTAAAGGGTGACACAAAACTATTACGGAGATTGGAAATTACAAGGTGAAGCAAGCTTGGAAGGTCAAGTGGCAGAGCAAGTTAGAGGCAAAAGATAGTTTAAGCCAGCTGGAAAACCCCAGAGGCTACAGAACGATTGCATGCAACAGTTCCACAGAGCTCGGTGTCTGAAACAAGCGTAGGTGTTAAATATACTTCCAGTGCCACAGAAAGAAAAAACAAAACACCAAAACAACCACAAACAACAAAACAAACACTCCTTTAACAACACAGCCATGAAAGTAGCAGCAATGACATTGCAATTTTGAAAGAGGACAAAGTTTACAGAATTGGGAAATCCTGTAAGTTCTAACATTTATACTTTAAGCAATATATAAATCACATGTAATGATAAAAATAAAAAACACATTTGAGGCTATTCGAACCATCTTCCCTTACTTACACTGTGGTCTCTACAAACCTCCATAGCAAAAGAAGCTATTTGAGCCTTCAGACAGATGCACACACACCAGTGTCAGGTCCTAACTTTAGTGAGATCAACATCTGCATATCCAGTTAAAGGTGAATAATGTAAAGTGACAGCCAGAAAGAGGCATTAAACATCAAAAATAACATACTTATAAATACATAGGATTTGAAGTAACTACTTAATAAAACTGAAGAGACTACTTTCCCAATTTCACTTTCATATAGTACTTCCAGTACATTCTTACTAATCGTGCCTTATCTACTCCACTAAAAACACTCAAAGCTATTTACTCAAATTTATGCCCTACACTACTAATTACTTCTTTTCTTGCCATTTGGCAGTATACCATTGTGAGGTACCATCCAAATCAATGCACATTTCACTCCGTCTTCACTGGAAGTTTTTTTTTTACTTCTCCCTCTCCCAGTAAATGATTTTATCAATACAAAAGAACGTCTAGAGCATGAAGTTTAAATTCTAGCTATAAACGTCAAAGACAAGATTGTTAGATGTTCAGCAGTTTATCAGAATGGCCAGAATATAATAAAACCACCACCAAACCAAAAAACAAGACAATCTCAATCTGAAGGTTCAAGAACAAACTCCATGTGGAAATTTTGCATGTTTAAAGAAAGTTAAAAAGAAATACACAGGAATTTGTCTGATCTCAGGACTCTCAGCACTCAGTCTCCCTAACACACACAATTTTCTGCTGAGAAACTTAAGATAGGCACACCTAATATATGCTGAAGGTTTTGTAAAAAAATCCATTTTTCGAAACATTCTCCAGCAGACTCTCAGGCACTTCCTAGCTTCCTCATCCCACACTTAAGGGGAAAGAAAAGAAAACAGCAAACCAGAAACACTAGAAACTAATGCTAGCTTAACTCCACACAACTGCAAAAGGCCAATACAAATGCTCAATTTCATCTCTACTAGGATTGTATTTGTATGTTTCCTACACTTTTTAATAGTGAACTAATATTACTAATGTAGATGATCACCAAGAATTGTGCAACTGCACCAGACAAAAAACTAAGTAAAGATTCATACAGGTACGTATCTTCAGTGCTTGAAAAACAACACCAGAATAACAGTTATTCTTTAACACAATTTTTGTTCCGTTGTCTTTTGAGGATAGAAGAAGTTTGAGAAAAAAGTGCTTTCCTATAGCATGCATGTATTAAATATTTAAAGATATTTAAGCCACAGATGCTAATTAAGTATGACTGAAAAATCCCAGCGTCTGCATTTATATTGGGAACAAGGTTTTCCAGCATATCTAGCAATAATTCTTTACAATTCAGAAGTTCCCATGACTTGGTAGCAGGAAAATGAACCTGCTTCAGTGGCACTATAATTGCATTGGTGATTAAACACACTACATGAAATGCTTCTTGGTCCCCTTCCAGTAGAGCAATTACAGTGGGATCACAGTGTCACCACAGTACAAATAGATCTTCACCCCCTGATGGTACCTGTCCAATATTGTCAGGGGTCGAATGTTTGAGAAACATTAACTTAATGACATGATTCTTATTAATTAGTAAAAACTACAAAGAAGCTTCCTCTCTATATATTCAGCACATACTGTTTCATGTATCTGGCAACTCAGAACAACTATACATATGTGAAATCAATGCATTTCTAGCACTGTAGTTAATGGCCTGTCACCATTTCCATTATAAAGCAATTTTCAAAGGCTTATAACTCTGCTAGAAAATTCACTCGGTGCTGAATCCTGGCACACAGTAAAAGCAAAACCGTAGCTCACATTGGTTTACTTTCATCTAACCAGACTAGGAGGATTACAGAATCATAGAATCAACTAGGTTGGAAAAGACCTTTAAGATCATCAAGTCCAACTTATTAAAAGAAAATTGACCCAATTCTGTATTTCACTTTTCATCATTCTCTTAGAGCATATAACACTTCACCTAGTACAGGAAGGAGGTTAATTAGACTATGTTAATAAGACCTTCAACTGTCCTTTGAAAGTTGTGTATACTGTACAATAGTTACTGACGAAAGCTATTTCACTTCTCTAGACCAGACGTCACCTCACTGGTTTCATATATGCTGCACATTTAATATTTACAGTTCCTCCTTAATTTATTGTCTTGCTGTGGGGACATCAGCAAGTGTTTTTTAGACATTTTAAACAATTATTTGCATATTTATGACTAAGGCACCTCAATTATTTTTCAAGAATGATGTATGCCAAGGTCTTTTCAAATAAAAGAACAAAGTGGAGCACATCAAAAACAGGTAGACTTGTAGAGAACTTGACAACCAGCAAGAGATTTTTAAGCAAACTAAAATATGAAATTAAATATCCCATAAATGCAGTCAATTACTCTACTTCATCAGCTGTTCTATACCCACAAGCTCAGTGATAAGAATTCTAGTTTAATTAGAGAAGTGATATCAGTAAGATTTTATAATTATTACTATTACTGAAGGGCACTTATTTTTTGCTTGGAAAATACATTAATATTCTGGTTTTGGACTCCTCATTTTCGACCACAATTTAAGTGCTGCTATCATTTCAAGATTATTGGTAAGCTGCTGAAAATGATGCTCCAGTTAGTGAGTCACATGCTCATAAGGACCTCAACATCCTGACCTCAATATGAAATTAAATAGAGGGTAAACTTTATGCACAGCAGAGCGCACTAGTGCAAAGCCCTTCTGGCAGCTTTCTACACTCAAAAGATATGCTGATGCATCCCAATGAAGTAGCTGTATCCTGATTTATTATATTTTATCAGTACCTGCACTCAGCATTTTTTTAAAACCCTATGCACTTTTCATGCTTTAAATACACAGACACTGAAGTGCTTTGTTGACAATAAGGCCAAAGAGCACAAATATACAAGATTAAGAGGGGAAAATGGGGAAAATACACAGTAAAAAAGTAGCTCCTTATTCTTACAAAACATATCATGGGCTCTGACACAAAAGCATTGGTAAGAGTTTCAATTCAAAGCCTCCTCCAACAATTCATATTATAAACTGCAAAGAATCCAATGCATCTAAACTAGGTAAGACAGTTTGTAAGAACGCAGATCTGACTCAACTGGGTTGCTAGCTGAGCTTACGAAGTTGGTACCCTCCAGTCAAAACTAAATGCTTCATATTCCCATGAATACATCTCTACATTTTCTTAAAAAAAAAAAAAAAACAACTCATTGGCAAAATCCTATACCCAGCATTCCTCTGCAAGCCTTCCAAAATCTTCTTCACAAATATGTGCTGCCTACTATCTGAAGGACAATAAAAACTGAAATACTAAGTATTAACAGAGTCCAAGAGGCCTTTAGTAAAGTAGAAATAAAATCTGAAAGTTCTGATCGACCCACCTTTCATCAATTCCTCAAGGATATTATTATTTATGTGCCCTGTAAGTAATAACTAACATTGCCCTATGACAACACAATCATCATCTTCAGATTTACAATGTGAAATTACATTAACTTGATCTTTTCCTTCTGATCAGACACTCCAATGCTCCATAGATAAGTAGCAGTCAAAAACCCATTCTATTTGTGTTATTCCTTTTACCAGCAGGTAACAGATACTAAAGAGTAAAACATTCTTAGAAAAAACAGAAGCTGGAAGAAACAAATACAATAGGAGTAGGAGTACTGAAGTTTTTTAAGTAAAAAAAGCACCTCAGATACTCCATCCCAATTTTTTGGGGGGAGAAGGAGGGGGAAAGGGGAAAGTTACTTGCAAAATACAGATTTAAAATGTGCCCATTTCTGATCTGATAACAATATTGTCTGCTGCCAATATTATTATTATTATATATTCAATCTTCTCATTAACTACAGTGAGCTTATAGGTCTTACCTACTTGTATTTCTGTAACAATAAAATTTGGTTCAAATACGGAACAACTGAAGAGTAATAAAGCTGCTTCAAAAACAGGATGAAGAACTTCCATTCTTTTAGTAGACAGTATTCTGGTCTTTGTCATTTTCTTTGATCACATGTTAATCAAAAATAACATGCACCTGACTCACTGAATAAAACTGTCTTCATTGATTTCTTCCACAGAGAAAACAAACTCCTGAAAACAAACACTTGATAAAACAATAACTTTATGTAATGGGGAAGTTGACTTTGTGTATGTCTGCATATTTAACTTTCCATGTACATGCTGTGGTTTAAGTAAATAATGAAAACAAAAGTATTTTGAGTCATAATATGTAAGCTTTGTTAATAACTATACAGATGCCTTTTATTTTCTCTTCTATACAGAAAATCTTTCCCTTCTCTTTCACAGCTATATGGCCACTACCACAGTCACTGCACTGAACAAGAAGTCAGCATCATGAGGTATATCCTATAGGCACTGAAATAGAATGAGCGTGGTATACAAAAAAACAACACAAACCAACCACATAAGTGTTACATTTGATCTTACAGAAAACAGTTTGTTTGTTATGGAGCAGCACTGGCATTTTTTTACACTACATTACTCTGAGTTTATCTTATTTTCTTCCACCTTTCATCTCTCTATACCTCTTCAAAACATATATAAACCCTGTGTTTCTTCAAATTCCAAAAGGAAAGCAGCAATTCATTCCCAAATAGTCAAGATTGGGTAGCAAATATATCTAGCTATCTTAGTTAAAACATCCAAAGTGCTGGGAACCTTGTCAGAGGCCTCAATTGTTTTGTTTCGGACTGTGAACAAGAACTGTTCTGTCTTCTGCAAGTTTAACTGCAGCATGCCTGAAAATTGATCCCTTGCATTCCAGAATGAGCATTTGTAGCCACGGAAGAGCAGAAATCAGGGTAAAAGAACAGATCCACAGATACCTTTCAGGAATCTTTGCCCATACAACCTGCCTTTTGCATAGCAGTTTAAAAAATAAAAAAGAAATTAAAACATAATCAGGGAAGTTCTCCTCCTCCACTATTATTGACTCATTACTCCCACCCTCCCAAATCTCTTTATCAGAGACCAGGATAAACAAAGCAAAACACTAAACTGGATACAGAAGAAAAACAATAGCAAACAATAACCTAACCTAGTCAACCAATTACTAAAATAAATTATACTGAAGGGATTAAAAGAAAATAAGTATCTTAAAAGCCAAAACTGAAACACAGATCATTACAGGTAAACACCCTTATTTTGCTTTTAGCACCCTCATCACAACTATTGGAAGAATGACCTCAGTCTAAACTTGACTACCTTATTAAAGGGTAATTACTCTGACACATGAAACAGTTCATAGAAGTGCCCTCACCTATATAACCTGCCTGCTGTTATGTATGTAAACTGAGGAAAGGGAAACTCCATTCTGCCAGCTGAAGCACAAGGGACTGAAAAATAAGCATCACAAGACTACACCCTCTGCTACCATGTCAGACTGCATAGTTCTCATACTATTTACTAATAGAGGAGATCATACAAACTGAAGCTTGTATTAAGTCATGAATAACACTGCAGTATGCTTTTTTGCTTTCAAATTTTAGGTGTTATTTTCTAAACAGAGAATAAGAAAGCAAAGTTATAAAGCATGGACATCCAAAACTACAAGATTGAAGATCTGACATTTTAGCATACTTACCTCATAGGCTTAAAGGACTCACTACTTGAGAATTTTTTTAACTTACACTCATCACTGTAAAAGTTTCTATACTGCTACTATTATCCCTGACACGGAACAAAACACTGCACATAATTCCTTATGCTGTCAATCAGTACTGCTCCCAGTCTAATACAAACATATACAAACCATCTCCAGGCATACTTCCAGCTACCACCTATCAAACCTGGAGACCCCCAGACTTTGCTAAATTAGAACTGTAAGCATGAACATGAAACCCTATTGCTTATTTACTTATCAGCTGAAAAAGGCAGTCAGATCTACAACAGTATTCTCTAATCAGAACTCAAATCTGTATTTTCTTCAAGGTATTAGGGTGATTGAGTGAGAAAAAAATACTGCAACTTAAAAAATCTCTTTTAAAAATAACTATTAAGCATTCTTAAAATCACTTATTTTCCCAAGAAAAGTTCTTGTATGAGCTAGGCATGGGTTAAGCTGAGTTTCCAAGAAAGATCAGCTGTGTCCCAAAGTGTTCCCCACTAACACAGGGGGTTATTTAATAGGAAATATTCCACCCGTCTTCTCTTGAGCACAGCCTATGAAGAACTGGCAAACTGGTCCAGTGCCTAATTGACCTACTCAGAGAAAGCCACCTGGACTCCCAATCACAGTTAGCTCTTGGCTTAAAAAGTCTACAGAGCTGTTAAAATCAGACATGGCAACACAAAAATGGCATAGGAAGTTGGAGAGACAGATTGCTCATCTTACATTAGATGGTGCTTCCTTCCCCTTGGCCCTCACACATAGCCAGAGTTGGAAAATTATACTGACTGTTTATTCAGTAAAAACTCTGGTGACCCTATATACTTAAAAATATACCACAGGTATAACCACCTAATGGGTTGTACCTTGACCCCTAAAATGACAAGGCATCACAGGAAAGTACCCACATAGGACAGAAGTTAGCACAGTGCCTTTCTGCTGTTTTACAAAATCTGCACACTGGTTCTCTGCCAGTTTGCACTGAACATTTATAACTCGTTAGGTACTCAAACATCTGCAAAACATTTTATAACTCAAGCTATCAGCACACAAGGGTTCCTGTTGTTGTAAACACTGAATCAGCTGAACCACTAGTAACACTAATGAGAATTTACTGTATAAAGAGAACATATTACAGAAACCAGGCACCACACTGCAGCACCAATGGATGAGTCACAGTAGGGCTTACACCAAGTTCAGAAGATCATTCCTCAGCTCTGCAAAATCCAATATAATCACAGTCTACTTACATTTACATTGCAAGGCTGCAGTGAATTGAATGCTATTTGCAGTGGGCATTACTATAGGATAATCCAGACTGCAATGTCTGCAAAGAAGTCTATAGGGAACAAACACCACTTACAAAAATCAGTTTCTGTTAGTAAGAGCCTATCAGTAGTACATAGCAACTAAATACATAATGGATGAGGTGGTCTTGTAGGTTATTCATAGAAGGCAAAATGCTGATTAAGAAAAACAAGATAAATCTTGTAACTTATTAGAGGGTTCAGTATCACATATGCAAAACAACCCAGAAAACTTCCCCAGTAAATAAAGTCTGAGTAATCTACATAAAAATGTAATTTGATTGCCTCCTTTTCACACTACATGACAAGTGTTCTGGGCTTTTTCCTGCTTCTCTTTTCAGCGTAAGAATTAGCAAATCAGAAGACTCAAGAATGAACACATTGGGATTCTCACAAAAAAACCCCAAAAACACAACCAACCACACCAACCCAACACAAAAAAAAAAAAAAAAACAAACAAAAATCCAAAACCACACAAAAAAAACCCAAAAGACCACCACCAAAAAAAAAAACCCACATGAAATCAAACATGAATATTTAATCCACTTAAACCGAATAAGAGAGGTATTCACAAAATGCTGGAGCAATGCTGAAATGAACAATACTGTGTATTTCAACTCACTTCCTGCTCCCTCAGTAAGTGTTTGTGAGAGCTGCCACTTCTGCTCTTCAGACTTTATTAAATTCAACACAAGCAAAGAAGTGGTTTGACAGTCTCAACAGTTCTACTGATAAATTTCAAAGCCTTTAACTGTCTCTATAAGGTTAAAACAACAACGGAAAAGACCCAAAAGAGACAGTTATAAAGTCCCTTTTTAAAAATGTAAATAGCTCAGGCTTTTCAACTGGACAAATCTTCAGGCTTAAGAATTAAATCTTCCTCAAAAATTAATCAGTGGGTCACCTGAGAATTAAAATTATCAGAATAGCTAAATACCAATAAAACTTTTAATTTCTTACGTATCACACAAGAAATGACCAAATTTTGTTTTCCTATATCCTGAAGTTTATAAAAAGATAGCACAGCTTATTTGCAAAAGTCAACTATGCAGATTAAATTTTGGAGTTCATAAGAAAGTACTAAGGCATGGCTCCAAAGTAAGTAATATATTGATGTGGTGGTCTTGTTATACATTAATTATAAAATTATACATTTATGTAATGACTGATCAAGTTGGGAATGTCCCTGCTCATGGCAGGGTAGTGATGAGCTTTAAATGCTCTTTCCCACTCAAACTATTCGGTGAACACAAACATACGAATAATATCATTAATTTATGGCTTGTAAAACTTGCTGTCTGGAAGCCCTAAATTGACTAGAAGTGGTAAAGGAGGCAAAATACACTGCAGCGGTCAAGAGAACACAGTCAAGTATTGGGTTAAGTAACATAAGAGTACAAAACAACATGAAAACACATAGCTTAATAATCATTTTATCTGAAAATGTATACTCAAGAACTACGTGGTTCTTTAAACACCAACATTTGAAATAAAATGCCTTAACAGTATAAAACAAGTTCTTCCCTGTTACAGTACTCATTTTCAGGGGAATAAAATGTAGCTATGAAACAAACCAAACACAAGTCCTCTCATCTCCCCAACAATCTCATACTTTTTTTGCTACTGAAAAGAAATTTTCTTACTAGTTACAAATCAGCATCCGACACTTTCCTCAAGCTTCAAGTTGCAAACACAATTCTAATTTGCATTTAACTAATTCACCTGTCATAGTTTACCCATAAGCTACAGCACAACCATTGCTGCATTAGCAGTTTCAGAGGAACAAAATCTATACTTACTTTTGCATTTGTGCTATCGTGCAAGAGAACCATAACTAAATAAGTTTTAATTTTTTCTTTATAACACACACACTAAAATCAGCCACAGAATGCCGGCAAGGTTTGCTTCTGTAATACACTGTGAACGTTTCATCACAGAGCATCCAATGAGGTCCAAAAGCCTCCTCTCTAATAGTGACAGAATGGTCCAAAGGAAAAACAAAGAGTTTTTGAACAAACTGCCTCTTCCCTCTCAGCTGCCAGTGGGACAGACTGTCATATCCGGTTTTGTTTGCAGTACTTTTTGTACATCGAAGGTTGAGCATTTTGAGTCATCATTTTTCACTGGAACAAAAGTATTATATTAAAAAAAAAAAAAAAAACAATAAAAACAGTCAGTGAAATGGACAGAGCAGATGAATATTCTGCTTGGTCTCCACTCCGGAGTGAAGTATCTCTGATGTGCAAAGCAATGCCTCTTATATATCAGGCCCAAAGGTTCTGAAAATGTTTATCTTACCATAGCTGAAGGCCAGTGACTAGCTCTCCTTCTGACATACATAATACGAGAAAAAACTGTATGATTTTATCAAAGTGTCTCAAATAATTCCAAGGTTGGTAAGGGGAAAGCACAACACCTAAAAACATTAGCCCCTTCCATAAAGCTATGTTGTATTAAAGCTTCACATTCTATTGATATTGCATATAGTTATGAAAGCAGAATTCGTTGGAAGAATAATGCATTTTTTTCATTACTGACTCACCTTCCAAGTTACTGAGGCTTTTGAAACTGCACTGTATCAAACATAACAGCCTGGAATGTTAGGCCTTGCAGCTTGTCTGGACTCAGGGACTATTTCTTACCCAGTACAGGCATCCACATCTCACTGGAACTAAACAGAGCTTTTTGGGTGCATGTATCAACTATTTCTTATGGGAAAGACTGGTGGTAAAAGTAAAATATTCCAAACTGCTTTTAAGTTCATAGCATTGAATGTTAAACATCCATAATAATGACAGCTATTGCCCTTCCCTCTCTGCCCTGCCACCTCCCCTCTGAATTTAGCAGAGGGTATCTGAATTTGAGAACCGGACCATTCAAGGATACCTGAACTCAGGTTGTATTTTAAACACCTTTTTTCCATTACCATCATCTAAATTGTCCTCCCTGAACTTGTCAATGTGTCCAGTAATCCTGCCTCATTCCTTACTTCAAAAAATTTACTCAATTGCCCTATTCAGGAAAAATCCATCTAACAGGGCTCCCCCCACCAGTCACAGCACACAGTCTAAGGCACAAGGAAAGGGGTTTAGGATAGGAGAAAGAAAGTTTCCATGAGATATCTCAACATATTGCACAATGAGGCTGCTGAGAAACTTGTAGAGGAGCTAAAATGCAGGAGAACAGACCTACTAAATTTAGGATTTACAATTTTTTCCCTGAAACTTGTACACTGTTTTCTGGGCTCTCAATGTCCTCCTGCAACAAATGTACAGAGAAAAATTACTACAGTTTTTTTAAATGAAATACCTGAAGTAATTTCCAACTCAAAACTGTTTGGAAATATGTCAAATGAGAAAATATTAGATATACTGCTACATATTCTGCCAAAGAAATAGTCATAAATAGAACGTGAACACAACGCTGAGAACATATTTTTCCCAAAACAGTTTGAGAGCAGAAACAATAATAAATTACTGTGAGTGATGCATCTTACTAATGGGGAAAATACATGTTTTTTTAAATGCACAAGATGATTTCTGCAGGTAATTAAACACACAAAAGAGCAACCAGTGAGAAGTCCAAAAAATAATACCTTATGAAATTAAATTATTATTGTACACCAACAATGAAAATAATTACATTTCTGTCCACAGCCATAGAAAAATACTTTTGACTGATATTTAAAATAGTATTAAGTCACCACATACTTATGAGTCATTTTCACGTGTGCAAACTACAGACAGAAGTATGGTTAGTTATCCTCTTTTATAGCATTCCATCATCTGAATGTTCTGAAATTTTACTGCAAGACTGAATGCAAACTACAGACTAAATATAACACAGGTTTTGCTCTGTTATCTTGCCAGCTGGGGAAAATATTAGAATATAAAACTATACTATTTATTCAACACCTAACTCATTTCAAAGTTGTTAAAAGCTGATGCAACAGTAAATGTGCACATGCTTTAAAAAAGGACTACACAAGTACATTTTTAATGCACTTAAGTCATACACAAGCCTATCAAATACTCAATCTGCTACTGAACAAAATCTCCCCACTAAGATATTCACCACATTTTTGCCTTTAGACTCAGCCCTGCAAACCTACAACCCCTGTCTGATCACATTACATGAGTATGGATGGTAACATAACATTTTCAAAGGTTCACTAGTGTCAGTGGAATTTGGCACACAAGCCATTTAAATGCTTTGAAATCATTTATTATATTTGAACTTTCAGTGAAGGACGCTCAGTTACAAGAACTATGTTTGCCTTGTTACCTATGACAGATAAAAGAATTTTCTTTTAACCCGATCATGTTACTTTCAGGGCTTCTCTTACTATGTCCTCCCAGTAAATAAACCAAAACAAGCAAATTAAACCCTCTGTATTACATTTATCAGAATTCAGGTGGGTTTATTTCAGTCTGAAGTTTTTCAATATTTGAAAGCGTACAAAAAGGCAAAACAATCTCAGTGACATAAACCCAGAAAAGTGAGATGGTGGCTAAACAATCTCAGTGAGATAAACCCAGCAAAGTGAGATGGTAATACTCTATGCTGAGAATGTCCATTAATTCAGGATCTCTACCAATGTAACTTAGCTTTTTTCATTTTCATGCTCCAAGGTGTAGAAACAAGTTTTAGCTATTTTTGTCACAAATCTCTTTCAGCTTTATGCATTCCAGTATCATCCTCACTCCTCCTAATGAGAGGTAAAATATAAATTCTTTCCTACTATTCGTCCCCTGAAGCTGGAGTTTGATAGTACCCATTCACTACAACAAAAAGCTGCTCTTTCTTCCCCGGAATTTCGCTCAAAATGTTTACCCACAGCTTGTACAGCACACAAGCAAATCTGCTCTCACCCAGGCACCATTCAAATTTTGCTCCTGTAAGTAGCAAGTGAGATAGCCAGTGGAGAGCATTCAGCATTCCACATACACACTTGCCACTCATAAATCTCCCTTTATGTTTGCATCGAGATAACAAATAACTCTGCTTTCAATCTCCCATGCATTTTCCCCAACTTTGTAAGTACACTTCTGTAGAACTCATTTGTACCTCTACTAGCCTCAGGTATTTCCTGGCCTACACTGTATCACACTTCTCTTTCACTCAATTACTTTGGGAAGCAATTCCATTTTAGGGTTTCAAACTATTCTAATGCAGAACACGCAGATTTATTAACAGTTGACAATTTCTCATAGTGTCAACTTGATAAATTCTTTTTCCAGTTTAGGGAGCTCTCTGTGTCTCTAAAGTACAAATAAATATTTTCATATGATTGCTGTTCCAAATTTGGGTTTCGTAAAATCAAAGTTTTAATGAAAAATGGATTTATATTGCAGTCTCTCTGTGGCAGCTCTGCAAAGCAGGGTGTACATGGCTAGCACTTACAAATAATAACAAATCATGTAAAGCTCAAACAACAAGCAGAAGATTTTTTTTAAAGCAGCATTTCTTATTAATTTCGTAATTTTAGCAGTGCAGCAGTACAAGAAAGCGTTATACAATAATCTGCCAAAACATAAATAAAACCTGCTGATCTCATCTCCTCTCAGTATCTAACTAATGAGAACTGCAACTAAGTAAACACTGTTCATGCTAAATCACAGGGGGGCTAGTTAAGTGTTTAGCTTAATAATCAAACGTGCTATCAACAGCAGTAAGTCTTGTTCGGAAACAACTTTGACATAACCAATCTGTTGAGCTGACCAGCGACCCACAAATCTAAACTCCCAAATTTAACTAGCTTGACCTACATCAGACTGCTTTTGCATTTTAAACATGCAAGTTCTGCTAATTAATACAATTCAAGACAAGCACTAGCTTACTCTTCTGCATAAAGTCCATTAGCAGCCTCTTTTAAGTAAATTATCAGGATCTCTCAAACATCTTAAACATCACCCTCCGACTTGCTATTCCCTCAACATCTAAAATAAAATTGCAGAAAGTACTGGTATTTACCATTCCATAATATGTACCTTGCTTTGTCATAATACGATTGCGCATAAGCAGAGTTTAAAGCAGTATATGGAGAAGTCTCAGATGTCTACATTATTAACAAGATAGATCAAATTTTGCGCCTAGGCACTTGACATTTTCCTTATAAATTATAACTAAAGCTTTTATGCAAGTACTGCAGATCTAAAATTTAGTGGCTGGAGGACAAAGAGAAGAACAAGGTCACCCAAAACTGTTAAGTTTTGTTCTCTGACAAAAATAAAAATATTTAAGATTTTCTTTTCTACTTGCGAGGACATAAGAGAAAAAGGTAACAAAGAAACTAAGGGAATAATCAAAATATGAACATGCTTTGCTCTCTCCTCTTCCCACCCTCCTTCAAAGTTTTGCCACAGTCTAATTCCCAAGCATAAGCAATTGTGATAGCCCTTCTCATGTTGTGCCTTGGAAGCTCAGCCAGGAGCTCTTATTCCACTGCTGTCGGCAAAAGACCCCTAAGTAAGACTGCAGAGGACAGTGTGGACTAGCTTTACAGGTAGCTCACTTTTCTCCACTAAGCTGGTACTGCTCGCGTGGCCACGAGAAATGAATTGGTGCATGTGCTGTTCAGTGGGTGACGGGCAGAGAAGAGCACTTTCCAAAAAGTTAGCTGTGAAGTTGGGATGAGACCCTCAAGTGAACAAACCGGGCCTTTCTCCCGTTCCACACAGTACACTTCCCAGGTCTCAGGTAATTGCATTTTGATTACCAGGCTAGAAAGAATACAAAACATACATTTTGCTTTGAAGTTCAAGGGTTTTAAACACTTAGTGAAAAAACAGTCAGTCATCCCACATCCTTTATCCCATGATGCAAGAAGGAAAACTTTAAGCAGCCTGGTGTTTTGGCTTTTCGACCTTTGGAGATCCAGATTAATGCAAACACAAACTGTAATCTTCACAGTTGTCATTTTCACAAGGTAGCTTTTACTAATTTGTAAGTGTTTAAAGTAGACCTACTATATTTATTTAGATGAACAGAATCACAGGCATGGCGGCACTCACATAAACCATTACATTATCCTTGTCATTTTCCTATTTTGAAATGACATGGAGAAAGTGTACAAACAAGCCTCAACTTATTTCCTTCTACGAAGACTGAAGGGATAAATCACAATCACTGCACTTACTTCATCTAAGTCAGACTGCAGGAAATCAGGGCCAAGTTAAACATTTTGTTTGCATGCATGAGGCACAAACAGCAAAGGCTCTTTCGTTATATCAGCTTTTTATGCATTTTTAAAGGTAATCTTGGGCAAAAGAACAGCAACCAAGCACAGAGTGATCATTAACAGTAGGTAATAAAAATGAGCCCCATAACATTACCTCATCCTGAACTCTTCTCCAACTATGTGTAACCTCCTCAGTACACAAGGAGAAGCAGTTTTTTTTTAACTACCCAATCACTGTGACAGGCTGCAGCTGCAAACTGCAACTCTACTGCTTCATTAACTGTGTCAAATTAATGCTGAACACTAAATAGAAGCAGGAGTTTTAACTCCTTAAATTTAAAAACTAAGCAAGCAAGCAAGCAGCAGGATCAGCCCATAACGTCAGTCATTTTTGGTCTCCAAAAAAAATAAAGGAAGAAAAATTAATGTTTCTATGATTCTGCTTGACTTTAAGCTTTTAATCATGTATCTGTGCACCTACCTCAACTGTACCCTTTACTCATGGAAGGCCCCTTCAGAAAGGAGACCACAGAATCTTTGCTCACTCTCCACTTTCACCAAAGCACAACAGCAGTCTAGGAACTTCAGTAGGTAGGTGAAATTTTGGGATTTTTAGCTCTCTAAGCATCACTTTTTCTCAAGTCAGTTTCTGTAGATGTTTTTATTCTGTTATGGGAAGATAAAATGCTATGTACAGCCTTTCAAAGAAAATGTTTACACTTAACTAATTCAAGCAGAATCAAAGTGAATTAAACACATTTGTAGCTATATTTAGATGGTACAAATTAAACTGGCAGCTTATATCTTTTGTGGTAAGGATAATGCCACATTCAGTGTTTGCTACATACATGCTACATGATTTTAGCAGAAACAGTAGTTTCTGAACAATATCTACAAGTAAACAGCTGAAAACAGAAACATAACTCAAGCCATCTGTCCAGCCAGCTGGTAAAGACATTTGTCTTTCATGGCCTACTAGTAGTTTCATTGCAGCTATGATGACCTAAGGGTGTAAGTTAGATTGATTTTGGAGACTGAGTTAATATCTACATGTATACTTAGAAAAAGTAGATCAGCTTCCCCATATACTGAAGAAAAGCCTGTGCCTCCAAAAGCCAGTCTACTGTTTCTAAATTAGGTGCTACTAAAAATAAAACATTTACCTTCAAAATGTGTCCTGCATAGATGATGAGGAACAAGAAAGCTAAGCAAAAGAAGACAGCACTGTTGATTAACCAGCTAATAAGAAGTCCCAAGATAATCATATACACCATTTCCCTTACTCTTTTCTCTACCTGCTTTCACAGACACCTAAAGAATACAAGTTTTTGGAGCTCCCATTTACTTTACCTACTTACTACATAACTTTAAAAAGACTACAAATCCATTTGAGCCATAAATTGACTAAAGTATTTACTGGCTGAGTGGCCTTAAGTAGTCCTCAAAAAAATCAAGATTATCTCTAATTTTATTTTTGTGACATTCATACCAGGAAGAATACTACTGGAACAGCTACTCAAATTTGTGTTCCAATAGAAAATGTTGAGTTTTTTTTACAGCTGTTTTCACCTTGAAAATTGATAAATACATATTAGCATTCTTCTGTGCTACAGTAAGTCATTAGCTACGCAATCCATCTACGTTTCAGTTTTTATAATCGGGTATCAAAATTTGTGAAGACATTAAAGTTGCGTGTGCATGTATTTGTTTATAAATAAAAATCTCCATATGGCATTTCCAACCACAACATAAAGACTACTTGAATACACTTCCATATTCAAGTTTGCAACATGTATGTTGCTAGTGTAAGTCAGAAACCCACGACTAAATGAGCAAACTGAAATAACGTGGAGAGAAAAAATGCTAGTAAGAAAGCAGCTAAATCGCTTTCCATCTCAATGGCATATAGGAGAATGGTGGAAACCGGATCTGACGGGTGGAGAAAGAAGAATGATAAATGACAACAAAAAGAGAAACCAAAAATTATAGCAATCTCTGAATTATGCAGGCTTAATTTTTTCAAAGTCCTTGTCTACTTTAGTTTGGGTTTCCACTACACCAGTTTAAAAACCTGACAGTTATTTCAGTTATTTGAATTCTGGATGCACTTCAGAAGCCATGTCAACTTAGACAACTGAATTCTAACCTGTAGTGCTGGAGTTTTCATCATGCCAGTAAGTGAGGGAATTTCCAGTATTTCAGTTACTTTGAGAGACTAATAAAACACATCAGTTCAGTTTACTATATAATAATATGTATCACTGTTTTTCTTTTACCTTTTGAATCTGTCTTTACGAGCCACTTGAACAGGACAGGAAGTGTTAATTATTCACCAGAAGGATTTCTGGTCTTTCCTGAATTAGTCACACAAGAACATTAGTAGTCAAAGGAGAGACTGCATCACAGAATAATGGATAATAATGGGGTCCTATCTTCATCAAGAGAGAGCTGCAAAACTACCTGAGACTTGCAGATGTGTAATGCAGGCGGTTCTTGCTCTTCTAATTGCATAGCAACCCTTCTGATTGAAAGAGACTTCCACCCACCACAAACACTTCCTTCTACATGAACATCCCTGGAACAACAAGGGTCAATACTGTCCTACAGCAAGTTTTGATTTAAAACAACACTTCTCCCTAAAAGAGCTACAGGAGCTGTAAACGCTCCCTGCTACCTCGTCTTTCATTCAAGACTCACAGAGCACTGTGGAATTAAATAAAGAGTGATGTAAGATTCACTAACAAAGGGAAACATCCAAAGGGAAAAGCATGGACCAACTGTCACACAGTGCATCAGCAGCAGAAATAGTAACAAATCCTTTCCAAACTTAAATGCCAAGAAGAGGACTTTTATTGGGGAAAAAAAAAAAAAAAAAAAAAAAAAGGAACATTCTCCTACCCTCAGCTTTCTGGGTTTATAGGCTCGAAGCTCTTGTCATAAATGTAAGATGGTTTAAAAAAAAAAAAAACAACCCAAGAATAAAAAAAGTAAGCATTAGAGCACAGGATCTGTACATTTGGAATCAAAGTATCCAAGAGCAAGTTAAAACAGGAACATGCCCAGTGTCCAAAATAAGACCTCTGCTAACAAACTACACACAAAATACTAAAAGAATACACATCATTCAACACTAAATAGAAACATTCTAACATCTAACTGATTCTGGAAAAGAAATATACTATAAAATAGGTATGTTAAAAGTATCACAAACACTCTATGTATTTGACAACACCATGAGTTGCAAGCAGCAGTTAGTCCACTTTCTTAAATAAGGAGTCACTTGCTACATCCTAAGTATTATTTCCAAGGCATGTTTAATTTCAGCTACTTTGCCATGAAGTACTAATCACAAAGCTCCAATGCCAAGAAAAAGATATTTGAAGCGCTCAAGTATTATTGTCAATTGTTTTCTTTTGAAAGCTCGAAAATGAGTTAACCTGGGGAAGTTACTGAGTACAAATGGATTAATCCTAAAAGCCGTCTATCACTTTATAGCACAGCTGACGGCTCATCCACACATATACGTAAAAATTAAAAACCAAGATTTTGGCTGCCTCAAAGAATATCTGTATTTTAAATATTCTAGAATTCTCATAATTTTATAAAATTAAATCATGATGCTGTTTTCCATATATTTTTTTCCTGTTAAAAACTGATTCATTAGACTAACATTCAAATTAAAATTGGAAAGAACCTTTATTATGGAAACATACTATGTTAAAAATGCTTTCACTCCTTCAAAAGAAGTACACAGAAGTTGACTTTAAAATCAGAAATTATTAGATTTTAAATTGATTAACATGCTAACAATTCAGGGGAACACTTAAAACCTATCTGCCTTAATAAGCAAGCTTTTGTTAACATGGACAATTTTAGAAATCGCTGTTGTCTATTAGTTCACTGAAAGAGATCACTAAAAAAAGACAACACTAGGACATTAAACAATGAACTTCTCTAAAACTGATGTCAGCAATACCTGAAATAAGATTCACCTTTCTCCAGCTAAAAATGCATTTCATTGAGTAATACTGGATACTTGCTAAAAAAAGTTTTAGAGACAATTAATTAATTGATCAAAACCCCAGACTCCTTAATACTAACATTATCTTAGACCAAAAGAGCATCTAATCAACAGTTAGAAGAATACAATTTCCAGTACTGAGAAACTCTTGCTAAATGACAGCATTTTGCCTACTTTATAAATGCAACTTCCTCTGAGACACCTCTAACAACATATAATTAGAGATCAAAATGCTGCTGTTATGGCGACAGGGCTGATCTCAATATCAGTCATGTTGTGAAGGCCGGCTGTGTTTTAGCAATTAAGTCAATGAGGACATACCTGGGGATTCTGCTTTTCTAGGTGCGCGATTAGGTTATCATGGAACCAACCTGCCTTTTTAGTTTTTTTGTTTGTTGTTTCATTGGTTGTGCGATTTTCTTTGTGATTTGTTTTTAGGTTTTTGTGCGTTTAGGTTTTTTTTTTTTCATAGAATAATAGAGTGGGTAGGGTTGGAAAGGACCTTAAGATTATCTAGTTCCAATCCCCTGCTGTGGTCAGGGATGCCTCACCCTAGACCATGTACCCCAAGGCTGTGTCCAGCCTGGCCTTGAACACTGCCAGGGATTTTGTTTTGGTTTGTTTGTTTTTAAAGAAAAGCACTGTCACAATTTTTCATTACTTTCAGTTGGTTTCTTTAATTTACACCAAGTGAACATCGGAAATCCAACACAAGCCAAAGTACATTTATTAAAGGACATAATGCAAATACAAGTAAATTTAAAATATATTCTCTAAAACCACTAAAAAAATTACTATAACATTTAGAAACTTAAATTTATGTTTCTCCCATTGACCAACATTGTTTAAATTCAGAGCATGAATATGGTGGCCAGATTAAACAGAAAGAATTGAACAGGATACCTACAATTCTTTCATAAATATAACATAGAGCAGGGAAGATCCCAGAGGACAGATTAAATGTAAAAATACATCAACGATTTCCTAATACTTCTCTGTACAGGAAAGTACTGCAAGTACTTGCAAGTACTGCAAGTACTGAAAGTACCACAATGCTACTGCTCTGTTGCTATTAACAGAGAAATTGAACACACAACTGCAAATGCCTTTCTTCTTCAACTCATGGAATACCGTAACTCTTCAATTAATACACTCTCCTGAGTACAAGTAAAGAATAATCTAGAGTGACTGGAGCTACATATTGCAATACATGGACTTCCAAATTGCAAGATTTCAAAGAATGTGTTAAAAAAGAAAGCAAAAATCCCCAACTCCTTAAGCACATAGAATTCTCACCAATTCATATGGAAGATCCACCCTTGTCATAAAAAAAAAAAAAACCAAGAAAAAAAAAATTAAAAGCAGTGTCACATCAAAATCTTGAGTTAGAAAATAACGGTTCACCATTTTAACAGAGCCTAAAAATACCAACCCACTTCTGCTGTATGCTAGCAGCATCTCCATAGTCTGAAACCATCTGAAACCATTGATTTTGGTCACCCACACAAAAGTTTCCTTTTCAGAAAGTCTTTTTCAGAACCATTTTGCATTAGCTGCATATTGTGTCCTCAAAAGTATTTTCTTATGCAGCCTTTTCAGTGTCCTGAGGAAATACATAATATCTGCAACCTAAGTTCCTTCACAAATCTGATGTCTGGAAAAGCCAATTCATGATGCAGCTATTGCCTGACTTTTGATTCTTCTTCCAAAACAAGAGAAGGGATCCCACGCTGGTGAACCCTGCCTGTAACTGAAGATACAAGAATTTTTGCCATTTGAGCGAAAGAGAGAAAAAAAGGAAGAACCGATAAATGTAATTTACCTTTCTGAACTGAATATGAAGTTTATCTCTGAGATCCATATTAAGAGTTTCAACATAATCAAAATCAAATATGGCCCCAAAACATTCAAGACGTTTGCGATAACACTTTGAGATCCAAGGTTAGTCAGTCAAGGTTGCATATTTGAGGAGATACAGGAGCACAGCGCCATTTTAAACCTCAAAGAACATAAGCAATAATTTGCTGAAAAATATCACATACATCATTCCTACCAAATGTCTCTAAAGAAGCCTGCATCCATTTATATGTACAACCTTCTAATTTGAAATAAATTTAAAATCCAATAACTGGCATAGCATGTTAGTAAAAATATTCAAGACAGAATCAAACATATCCAATGAATATACCCATAAAGGATCATTCTCTCAAGTTAATGCTTTGCATTACTGATTGCAACACCTTAAAAGAAACAATGTGCCATGATGCTCCCATCAATTTGTATCACAGAATCACAAAATGGTTTGGGCTGGAAGGGGCCTTAAAGATCATGTATTTCCAACTCACCTGCAAGCACAGCCCAGAAATTGACACTTCAACAGTTCTCCAAGCCCAACATGCAGCAACAACATTACCACATTTGTGGAAGTTTGATTTCAAAGTGGTTAAAATAAATGCAATTAAAAACAGCAGCAGTATTTCCTTAAAACCGATGCTTATATTATAATCCTCTAACAGACTGGACTTACCATTAGAAACTTGAAAACCCAAAGCATGATCAATAAAATGAAGCAATATATGAAACACAATATACCTATGCTACGATACAGCAGCTGAACTTCTTACTAGCATTAAGACAGATATTTCACAGCATTAATCACAGAACAATCATTAGCACTGCCCAAATCACAATACCTTTGACTAATGGAAGTTTACAAAAAACATGAAGAAGGTACTGACTGACTGAAAGGAAGACAGAATGAAGCCTGGGAGGTGGCCTAGCCACAGTAACTTAACTCCTCCAGGCTTCTAAAAGCAGCTCACAATCTACTTCTTTCTTGTTCATTCCACTTGTAGGAGCAGCAGCTATGACACTTAATTTCATTCTGAATGATGAGAAAGTTACAGTTAGATTAAAAGGTGCTGAATACGTGTGTCTAAAATTAGCACTGCATCTATCTATAATTAGAAATTATTTCTAAAATGTTTTCTATAGAAATTATTAATAAATTTACGGTATAAGCAAGTGTTTGTTTGCTCAAATTCTGGCTTCACTGAAGAAGTGAAGACTCTTAATCAAGCAGGCCTATCTTTGGATTTTCTTGAAAAAACACCCTCGTACACCAGCTGTTTGAATTTAGTCACTCCTTAGAATTATCACACAGCAAGATTGAAGGAAACAAAATCAACACACCCCCCACCCCCAAAGAGAATGGTAAAATTATGGAACTACTTCCTGCAGGATGCTGTGAGGGTCAAGAGTACATATAGATCACCAAGTCATTATGTAAGTTCATAAAAAAATAGGTAAGACCTACTAAGCCATAAATCTATAAACCAGAGGACAAACATGCCAGACTGCCAGAAGTGAAGGAGGTATACCAAGATAAGCATCACTGCATGCTTGCTCTGTCCTTATGTTTATTCCCTCATCATCACTCATCACTCAAATCAGAAACAGGGCTGGATGCATCTTTGGTCTGAACCAGAACAGCTGTTTTTCATTAAAAAACAAAATCTCCTGTTTCGTCTATTCTATTAAGTACTGAAAAAGAAAGCATTGTTTTCACATTCCTAGAAGACAGCTTTTTACAGTAAAGTATTAAATCCAGTTTATCTGCTTTTACTTTGAGCGCCAATAACGCCTATTCCTAAAGGTAAGCTTCTGCAACAAAGAGATCCAAAATGTGGTACCTTGCAACTGCAGTTGCAAGAGGCAACTGCTTACTGTACAAAAAAGGGAAAGAAAAAGACAAAAAAGATCTTTTGACTTAAGCTGTAATGCTCTTCTAATTGTATTATGACCAAAGGAAATCACAAAAACCTCACAATTTACCATTATTTATTCTGCATGCTCTTATTCAAGCAAGGAACATAGAATCATAGAACAGTTAGGGTTGGAAAGGACCTTAAGATCATCTCGTTCCAACCCCCCTGCCATAGGCAGCGATACCTCTCACTAAACCATGCCACCCAAGGCTCTGTCCAACCCGGCCTTGAACACCGCCAGCGATGGAGCATTCACAGCTTCCCTGGGCAACCCATTCCAGGGCCTCACCACCCTTACAGTAAAGAATTTATTCCTCATATCCAATCTAAACTTCTCCTGTTTAAGTTTGAACCTGTTACCCCTTGTACTATCACTGCAGTTCCTCATGAAGAGTCCCTCCCCAGCATCCCTATAGGCCCCCTTCAGATACTGGAAGGATGATATGAGGTCTCCATGCAGCCTTCTCTTCTCCAGGCTCAACAGCCCCAACTTTCTCAGCCTAGCTTCATACAGGAGGTGCTCCAGTCCCCTCATCATCCTCATGGCCCTCCTCTGGACTTGTTCCAACAGTTCCATGTCCTTTTGATGTTGAGGACACCAGAACTGCACACAATACTCATGGCCCTCCTCTGGACTTGTTCCAACAGTTCCATGTCCTTTTGATGTTGAGGACACCAGAACTGCACACAATACTCCAAGTGAGGTCTCACAAGAGCAGAGTAGAGGGGCAGGATCACCTCCCTCAACCTGCTGGTCACGCTCCTTTGGATGTAGCCCAGGATACCGTTGGCTTTCTGGGCTGTGAGCATGTGCTGCCGGCTCACGTTCATTTTCTCATTGACCAACACCCCCAAGTCCTTCTGTGCAGGGCTGCTCTGAATCTCTTCTCTGCCCAACCTGGAGCTGTGCATGGGATTGCTCCGACCCAAGCAGAGGACCTTGCACTTGGCATGGTTAAACTTCATCAGGTTGGCATCAGCACACCTCACAAGTGTGTCAAGGTCCCTCTGGATGCCATTCCTTCCCTCCAATGTATCAACTGAACCACACAGCTTGGTGTCATTGGCAAACTTGCTGAGGACACACTCAATCCCACTGTCCATGTCACCGACAAAGATGTTGAACAAGACCGGTCCCAATACCAATCCCTGAGGGACACCACTCGTTACTGGTCCCCAGCGGGACACTGAGCCGTTGAGCACAACTCTTTGTGTGTGGCCATCCAGCCAGTTCTTTATCCACCGAATGGTCCACCTATCAAATTGATGTCTCTCCAATTTAGAGGCCAAGTTCAGTTCCCCACCACCAATCTCTCCTCAGACAGAAGCTTCTGTATGCCTCGTAATTCTCAGTTTCTTCCAAAATTAAGATCCAAACAAAGAATTTCAGCGTCTCTACAATGCCTCTTACCCTCTGCAGCACTTCCTAGGAAAACTTGTAAATAAATCAATTCCTCATTGGTCTCCGTTTCTGCCACTGAAATAATTTGTCACTTCTGTGTGCAGACCAGTAGATGTGTTACAGCAGTTAATGATCACTTTAAGTACAAACTGCTTCCAGTTCTTTTACCCAAGGACATGACAGAGTAAGATTAAAAAAAAAAAATACAATATTCAAGTAGTTTTAGTCTCAACCTAAGACCAAAACAGAGTACAAGGACTACAGCAGGCAAATTACTTGATTCCAACCAACCACAGTTCCCAGTGATAGATGGCCCATAAATACTTGCAATAAACAGAAGCAAACAAGCTTTTCTCTTACCAAAAAAAATTGTTTAGGCCTTGTACAAGTTTCAAGAATTAACCTTCCTAAGACATAAGAATCATGAATTTATTTATTTAAATCAGCTTATCACTTTAGAGGGAAGAACTGACATTTCTGATCATTAATAATTGCAGAGAAATCCTGCCCCTCAGACAGCACTACCCACACACAGCTATCCCAAAGCACCTTATTTCACCCTCACTGCTCACTCTTTGCTCAAAGATTACAGTTAATACCGAGGTCTAATAAACAATAACCTATTTGGTAGTGCTGTACTGTCTTGCATGAACTGACAAGTTCATTACTTATTCTAGCATCTGAGCCAAAGCTCCAGTACATGAAAGCCTGCCTAAGGAGCCGCATAATACAAGCACAGTGAAAAAGAATTCTCAGCAGGAAAGGTGCATATTTCAACAGTTTACTCAAGCCTCATTTAGGAACACCTATGTGAAGTTACAGCAAAATTAAGCTTATGAAAGCATTATGCATACATGGTGACCTACACAACCTATGAGATTAGGAAGTATGCATTGAAAGGACAGTCACTGAGAGTTCATATGGAACGAACAGCTGTAATTGCCAAAAAAAAAGAAGGAAAAGACAAGGCAGAAAAGAGGCTTCTAATAGCATATATATAATCATCATTTGTTTAGAAGCTAAAAGCAAGCTTTGGTGATATACAGTCACAAATTAATCATGCTTATGTTAAATGATTCACCATTTGATCAAATGTTTAATTTTAGTATACAAAATTGAGAAAAGAGCCAGATTGGCATAGCAGGGACCTGATGATACATAAGTAACTGGAAAATCCAGACTAAGAAATAAACTCTGGATTGGGCCTGCACAGAATGCTTGGGGCACAATGTCTCATCACACATATGATGCACACAGTGTCAGAGAAAGGCAGAACAAATGGTAACATCCTGCAAAACCCCTGCTGGCATATTCTCAAACAATACTGCCATCAGTTTTAGGTGACTACAATACCTTATAGTTGCCAGAAATAAGATGAAACAAAACTAATCATACTGTGTTTTCAATCAACTTCCAGCTGGCTGCTACCATTTCAAGAATGGAATTCATTTGTTTTACATCCATTAACATATTTCCTTCTTTACTGGTTCTGAGGCACTCATTTCAATAGTAAAGGGTATCAGTCTGGACCATAAGAAAAATAAGCAGCAGTCACTACAGTACATATAGAATTGTAAATGTATTACCCTCTCTGACATACTCCTTCACAGTATATGCTTCTACCAGCCAAGGAGCATTTTAGCTTAAAAGTCTCATGTACACATATAACCGTTTAATAGCAAAATCCTCGGCCCTTTGATGAGCTATACACACGCAAAACCTTCGTGGAGTCCTTTAAAAGCCAGAGAGGAATTGCCAACGTGCAGTTCATTAAAGGATCATGCCTCATCTCTAATAAGCAAAATGGCTTAACTGGAATATATACATATAGTAATATCTTCATGTATTTATTACCTGAGAGTTGAAGATTATATATATGCTATAAAGTGAAGCAGGTTTTTGAAATCCACTAGTCTAAAAAAAAAAAAAAAAAAAAAAACAAACCAACATTACGAGGTCTGTTAATCAGGAAAAGAAGAAAGAATTTTTCCAGACCACAAGAAAGAGAAATTAAGCACAGCATAAACTCTAGATAAAGTAATTTAAAATAACAATTCACATACTGCACCCTTTCCAATCCTTGTACACTAAGACTATTCCAATAAAAAGCAAAACAGCTGCAACTGACTGAAGATACAAAAATAGGAAGGCAGCAAAATATTTCCGAATAGTAAGTTGTGTGAATATAAAAATACAAAGATAATTTCAGTGCTCCATTCAAACTTTACTTGAGCAGAAATGACAGGCTGGATATCCTAAAAAGAAGAGCAAGCCTGCACAAGATTTAAGGATGGATTCCATGATCTTCAACCAAAGGTAAGCAAACATTTACTAGTGACCTTAGGTAGATGTTTCAGAAGTTCTGAACAGTCTCACTCACACCTCTCCTTTCAGCTGTTCCTTTTTCAGTCTCTTAGATCTCAAAACATCAAGAGTTTTGTAGTTTTCTAGTCACTAGAGATTCTTAGAACCTACAGGACCTGAATTTCTGATATAAAGCAGGCATTTTAAAAGAAGAACCCCTCCAACTTTAATGCAGCAGTACATACTAGTCTTCTCCTGTAATCTCTTTGTACTCCATCACTATATTCATGCATCTCAGGAGCTACTTCTATCACTGTTCACCAACAAGCAAGCTTTAGCCCAGAAACCCCACGACTTACTTCAATTCTAATGCTTCTTTCTGTATTTTCCTTACTGTTTCCTATCTTTGTGGATTACTGCAGGAGTAAGAATCCTACTGCATACAATCCTGGCTAAGTATTATATTAAAAAAAAAATAATAATCACCTTTAACACTTGGCAAAATCTAAACATTATTATTTGATCTCCTGAAACCTGCTACCAATATGGTTCAGGCTCTCAAGAACAACTTTCAGAACTTCTCATAGTCCTAAATGTCCTGCATATAAAAAGTAAATACAGCCCTATTATTCCAAAATGTGACTTTACAGACATATAAAGGTGACATGAAAATCACAGATAAGACTCTGTCTTAGGACATGCTGCTGGTAATAGCCCTGGCTGTCATTGCAGAATTCCAACTTCAGCTGCATATAAGGCTTTTTGCTATCAGGATTTACTTTCTTCAGAAAGGTGGTATAAAACTACGACCCCTTAAGTATTCCTGCCAACGCAACTGCACTAGAACGGCATGTCTGTACTGATTTACCAGTTTTTCAAGTACTAGCAAGGACTAAGTAAATAAGGACAAGAAGACTCCTTCTTCAGCACTGAGAGTACCATCAAACTCCAAAAGCTGACAGCACAATTTGGTTTTTTTGCAGGGTTTTGTTCGGGTTCAAGTGGAAAAAGAGAATCATAGAATAGTTAGGGTTGGAAAGGACCATAAGATAATCTAGTTGCTGTGTATTGAAGTCAACCTGGAAGACATTTAATTGAAAAGCAGATTAATTTATTCACTGTATTAGTGGAGAAAGTGTTTTTCCAGCGTTGTCTTTCAAAAGCATTTTACAAGAAACACTAACGTTTCTTGTAACCAGGGGGCAGGAGGAGGCAAAAAAAAAAACAACTGTTTGGTAGATGCTCGTTCAAGGGAAATATATGCTTAAAAAAATGTAAGTAGCAGCCTTAAAGGCAATGGGTTTTCTTGAGAGCCTCCTGACACCATTAAGCCGATCCTTGAACACAAAGCACCAGGTTTCCTTCTCATTATCGCAACACAGTGAACAAGCCCAAAGAAAAGTTCACTTTCAACTTTCAGCAGCTCTCCCTTCACATCAGTACCACGTTACAGGAGTCAGTACACTACGTAAGATACAGCAGAAACTTGCTTTCCACTACATTACAGAAAACGTCAGGCCCAAATATGGAAGCCTAACAAAACAGAAACAAACAAAATAATTTATTGTATAATCTGTCTTGCAAGATCACTCCCAGCAGTGCAATGGCATTTACTGCAGTTCAGGCTCCTGTCATAACCCAAAAATGGGATTTCATTCAAAACCTTGCCACACCAATAAACCAACCAAATGTACAGTGACGTTTCTAAATCACTCTTATTGCATCTCTTTTCTCTCAACCTCCACTTCCCCAGAGTACCTTAAAATGTATCACATAAATCCCAAGAAGGCACAATCACAGACAAATGTAAATCTCAGATGGGCCCTCAAAAGTCTATTTAGTCACATATTCATTGAACTTCCCATAAATAAGAACATTAGGGACTAATGCTCCTGATATACATTAAAGACACTTTATGATCATGTGTATCTGCCAGTATACATTCTAACATGCTACACCTAATCTAAAAAAAAAAAAAAAAAATCAATAATAGAAAGATTTTCAGACATATGACCCTAGAGGTGACAGCAGTTGAGCAAGGAACAGGCTTACTTTTTTTCACCTTTAAGAAACAGGAATGACCCTACTTCCGTCTTCCTAAAAGGAGATCAGCCGACAGCTAACTGAGGACCTTATCTATTACAAACCTCCCTGCCTTCATAAGGTGGAAACACAAGTGTATTTTTCTCCTTTGCGTTTCTCCTTCATTAGCTATGCTGCCCTGCGCTGACCTGCGTTGAGAGCTTCCCGTTCCCGGGCGTAGGGCAAGAATGCCTGGCGCCCTCCTCCAGGACCCCGACTCGAGCACCCAGGGGTCCACATTACCCACTCCTCGCCTCTGAGGAGCTACAGGCCAGCCTCGCAGCACAGCCTGCAGCCGTCTGCCCCCCCTCAGAGCAAAAGGAGGGGCTGCCGCTCCAGGAAACCTGCGTGGCTAGGGAAGCGAGCAGGCCTTCCCCTAGCGAGCCGCCGGGAAGGCCGCCGCCGAGGGGCACGGGCGGCGGGGTAGGCTGCGGGGCCGCCGCTCAGGGCCGGGCCGGACCAGGCCCCCCCGCGCCCAGGGGCAACGTAGCCACCTTTCCGCCTCCCCCCTCCCTGGGTGACCCACTGCCTCCAAGCAGGAGTCGCCGCCGCACCCACCCGGGCCCTGGACGCGGCACACCCGGAGGAAGGGGGACACCCCTTTGCCCCAGCGGGCACCCCGTGCGGCCTGCCCGGCGGGGACCAAAGGCCGCCCCGCCCCAGGGCGAGCTGCGGGCTAGGCCCCCGTGACAGGCCCGAGCCCAGGGCTACGACCTGGCCCGGTGTCCCAGCCGGCCTCCCCGCCAGGCTAGGCCTGGCCAGGCCCACACCCAGGCCCTGCCCCCGCCCCCGCCCGGCCGCGGCCCCCCGCCGCCTCGCCCCTGGCCGCGAAGGCCCCCTCCCTCCCCGCACCGGCCCAGCTCCAGCCCAGCCCCCTTCTCGCCCCTGGGCGTTGCTCACCCCCAGAAGCCGCAGGGGCAGCGCGGTGGCAGGCTGGGCGCCTTGCTGCGCTCGCTGCCGGCGTCTCCCATGGTGGGGCCGGTGAGCGAGGCGGCGGCGGCAGGCAGCGGCAGGCGGGGGGGCGCGGGGCTCCCAGCCGGGATTCCAGGCCGGTCAGCTGGAGCCGGGAGACACCACTGGGGAGGTGGTGGAGGGGCGGCCGCGGGAGGGGGGCGGCCGCGCCCTACCGCTCGGGCCCGCTGGGGAGGGGAGACACCGCGCGGAGATCTCCGCGGAGGACCCTCCCGCCCGCCGGCTTCTGTGACGACCCCGCTGTCGCAGCGGGGTGCGCCCGCCTTCCCCCGCCACTCGGCCCCTGACTCAACAATGTGTGTGTGTGTGTGTCCCGGAGCCCTGCCTCCCCCTGTCCTTGAGCGGGATGGTTTCGCCAAGGCACCGGATCAGCTGGGAGTGGCATATACCATAGACTCTCCCCGGGGGAGAGCCGGGTTAGATCGCGGACGGTAACTAGAGAAGACGCAAGTTGGGAAAGCGTCCATAGATTTGAGAAGGGAACGGGCTTCTCTGAGGAGGCTCAGCTGGGGCTGAGTCCTGCAGAGCTGCCCGGGGCCACTGCCCTCTTTTGGCTCTACCCACACGTTAGGGACATAATGGTACAGCCAGGGAAGACCGGCGCGGTGGGGGTGCCGGCGCTGGCCGCGCAGGCGTGGATTGCGTGCGACGCGGAAGTTGGTCGGTGCGAGCGGGTCCGGGGTGTTCGTACCGGGGGGCGGTGCGTGCGCGGGCCGCCGTTGCGCGGAGCTCGGCGCGGGCTCTCGGCCGGGAGCTGCCTCAGCGAGTATGGACTGGCTGATGCCAGCCCGGTGTGCCGGGCGGCCTGTGAACACCCGGTGTCTCTCCCTGCCCGGTGGCCGCCTCTGACGAACCCAGTGCTGAGGTGTGAGGGGCGGACGACGGGCACACACGACACACCGGAGGACGGGACGCTCTTCCCCGTGGGCTCCGTTCTCTTCCGTGCCAGGCCTCTCTGCTGCGAGCTGGGAGGGAGGCCGGGAAGGGCCCAGAAGGGCTCCATCTGCTCGATCCTGTTTACTCTGTAGATGTTCATTCTCGTTTTCCCTAAGATAAAACCTGTCAGGAGTCTGTCGTACTCGGGAGGGGGTTCTTTGCCTTTGATAAACGACACTCTCTGCCCGAGGACACTTAAGCTGAATGCTGGCTGAAGCTTTGGCCCTGGTGTTTTGGTCCCAGGGAAAGAGGTGAGGCATGGCAAGCAGGGAAGAGGAGTACAGCGGGCATGGTGCAATGCCTGCGCCCTTTGATGGGTAGGAACGGTGAAGGGAATTTCCAACAGATGGACATTAAGGCTGTAGTGGCTTGAAGGGACTGTGCTTCTAATACCAGTTTAGCAAATGGCCATAAGTTACAATTTTGCACTTGCAGTACCTTGGTTTTATCTGTGAAGTGAAAATACTGCTGACCCCTTGCTAAAATTGCCTTTTTGATCGAAGTGAAAAATGCTACGTGGAAAAATGCTGGTGTGGCAATAATAAAGGTGGGATTTTGATACATTCCTGAGGTGCTCTTCTGTATCTTATACTTTGATTTTGGCTTTACATAAACCAAGGTTATTTAGCATTGGAAATAATAAGTATGCTTAATAAAGTCCAGAGTGTGTAGGTTTTTGTGAATAACTAATTCTGCCAGTGACCTTTTGAATAGTAACCTTTTTTAAGGATTTTATATCAAATTAATTCATAACAGAGAAAAAAGTAATGGGATACTTATACATACATGCTTGACTTTTTAATAAAAAGCTCGAATATAATTGAAATCATGTGAACAGACTTCTTTTGAAGAGGCTGGTTTGTGACAGAATTTACTAGGAAGGGTTGTTCTAGATAACTAACTATTAAGTCTGGGGTTACCTGACTCTACTGATGCATCACATGGGCCATTAATGCTCCAGTAGCTCAACCAGTCACTGCTCTTCCTCGTCAGCAACTTTGAAAGCAGTAACATTATTGAGTGTGAGACAGATAACGTTGCAATGGAGACAGGATGTGTATTGAAAGTTTTCATTCACACACTGAGTGGTCCAACTGTCAACCCTCTTTAAAATGCCCTGGATGCTTTCTCAACTATTGTATAAGCATCCCTCTGGATAAACAAATGGATAAACAGCACTTAGGAAGTGTATGCAGGTATATGCAGCATATTAGTTGGATAAGGCTGTGAATATTCATACGCAGGAAGACATCATCTGGCCCAGGTATAGCAAAGCATGTTTCAACCTTGGGAAGCAAATATTCATTGTAAACATGCATGGGGGAGGGAACCTACTTAGTGATAGGAAAGTACCTTGAAGAACAGTGATGCCAGAAGAGGAGTAGTGGGCAACCACATGACAAGAGAAACAGACAATGTAATTTTAGTTCTGCACACCTGAATGAACGAAAAAGATGGGGAAGGTGGTAATCCTTAATGAGACTCTAGTAGCCCTTTGGCTCTTTACCTGCTGTCCATTTGAAGACAAATCAGAGAGAATGCACTGAAGAGGAACCAAAATACAACCTGCAGACACTGAAATACTTGAAAAATCTAATGTTAACTGTTTGGCCAGGGAACAGTTGCATATAGGGAAAGATTACAACCATACATTCTTATTCAAAATTCTAAACGAAAAAAATGAAGATGATTTGCCAGCAGGAAACACAGTGTAATAGAAGATATGAAAGAGATGTCTCTAAGGGGAGAAATGCTTAGGACATATACAAAAAATGTTCTCATAGTGAAGTATGATTTTTACCTTTCACTTTGATTCATTCTCAATGGGGCCCTGTTGCAGGATTAGATGAGGTAACAGACCTCACAGTTTCAGGAGGCAAAACTCCACCAGATTTAGAAGCAACAACTAAATACCATTGTTTCTCAAGTGCTTTTGTTTTTTTTCCCCTCAGATATACTAGAAAAGGTTGTATATGTGTATAGTCAGAACATTTGGGAGTTGTTTAGTATAAACATGATTGCCCAATTGAGATACATGTGCACAACCATAAAGTGGAGCAGGTGGAGAATGTCACAAGCATTGTACATCTTCTTTCTCATCTAAATTACCATAAAATGGTAAAAGTGACTCGTGATGCCAATCTGTTAGACAGACTCGTGAACTGATTGAAATAATCACCACTTTTTACTCCTCTCCTCTCTAGACAGATAGTGAAACCTTTTCTTTTGGAAGATCATTCTTGTTAAACCCTGTATTAAGGCTGAAAATAAAATGAGCATGTGGGAAAGGGCAGTTGAGAGGACATGTCTGAGCTATAGTCGTAGGTAATGATAAAAAGTGAACAATTATGATGATTCGCTAGAGCCCAGGACATAGGCTACAGACCATGAAGACATTAACCTGCAGCAAGTCAGCAACACAGATGTGACCCCAGAAAAGGTGACTGAACCATGCCATTGACTGCCTGAATCAGAGCCAAGGCTGCCAGGTTTTCAAATGCCTACTGTTCCATGAATAGTTCATCTCATTTTCTGCATTTGAAAAGCATATCTTGGTTTTTGTATGCACCTGGCACAGCAGGGTATGATCCAGCTGAGTGCCTGAAGATTTGCTTATTCATTAAGTATAATTTAATTTAGGTGTCAGTACAAGCAGTCTGAAGAGACAAGTGCCAGCACCTTAGCCTCTGGCTCGGGCCATGAGTGAATCTGACTCTGGTTTGCTTTGCTGCTTGAAGGAAATCTCCAGTTTGAAGAAGGCAAGCTTAGTTCATCTTGGCTTTCAACATTGGTTGTGTTGACAAAGCAAAAACTGCAAAAAACAATTTAACCAGCCGTGAATTATCAACTTACGAGTCATGTAGATTAGAAGGTTTTTGTAGCTGTGTCTTTTTAAAGCACAAAACATAAGTTTGAAAATGAAAGGACAAGTTTAAATAATTGCAGCGCAGAATTTGGAGTTAGGACTTTGACATTCTTCTGGTTATTTTAAGTCTCCGCCTCAGTTTCGTTTTCTGAAATGGAAACTAATGATCTCATAGGCAGTCTGATAAATGCATCTTTATTGGATGGCATTTTTAGAAATTAGGAATTGTTGTTATTATTACTGTGACTAGGAGAATGCATTATTTGCAATTAATGACTGGATGAAGGGTCCAAGGTGAAAGAGAAGACTCTTAACACAGCCAGTTCCAATTTGCATGGATATGACTAACCCAGAGGCAATTATTATTAATAATACTTTCATTTAATTCACACATGTATTACTTCCCCTTCTTGCCCCTTATTTAATGCAGGTCACTTTGAGAAAAGCACAAATGCAAAAAATGGAGTGCAGTTTAACAAACATTCTAGGTTAGTCTAAAAAATGCCATATATATATATATTAATCAAAACATTAGGCATAATTTAATAAAAGGAGAGAGGATGCCTAGAAAACAAAAGTGGATGGTGACTCCACACGGATGTGACATTGACTAATACTGAAATCACTCACAGAAATATAAACCTGCAGATGTTAAAAGATGTGTAGATGTGGCACTTAGTGACATGGTTTAGTGGTGGTCTCAGCAGTATTGGCTTTGTGGTTGGACTCAATGATCTTAAAGGTTTCTTCAAACCTAAATGATTCTATGTTCTGTATAAGCCAAGACTTCTAGTCTTATTATTGCCATAAACCACGAGATTTATGTGAATGTATAATGACAATCACATTGTGCTAGGCATTTCCTGATGCTGGATACCAGACTCAGCAAAGACCATTCTTAGCCTTTGAAAGCTCTTTTTAGCAAATGATCTCCAGTACTTCTTTTTTTTTTTTTAAAAAAAAAGGCAAGCATTGTTACAGCAATTTTACCAGAAGGAAAGCAGCCTTGGAAAGCAAAACAAGCTGTTTCGGGCCGTAGAGGGAAGCACCTGCAGGTCTCGTAATACTATTTGCATTGCTCAACTCTCAGTATAGCAACCAGTGCTGAGTCTGTGCCCCGTTGAAAAGCTCATGCTTTGGGTGCTCTTTTAGCAACCCCAATATCTGCCTCTTCTGCCCCAAGGTCCAGGTTCACTTAACAGTGGTGTCCCAAATCACCTTTGCTGTCGCTACTTGATTTATAAATTAAATGGATAAAAATAAATAAATAAAGCACTATGCATGTCCTTCCATTTGAAAAAGAAGCTTAGGCTAATAAATAGTGAAATGGAAAGGTGAAAGACTAATGATATTTATCTATTTCCTGTTTTCTTTACCTGTTTTCCCTTCAGTATTTTCATAATGCCCAGCACAAAGGGACCTTGTGTGCACCTAGGTCTTCTGGGTCCTGCTGCAGCACAAATAAACAAGCATAATAAAAATCTCGTATAAATATAAAACAGGCCAGCCTTTCTTAAACTGGAAGATGTCTGCCCCTAGCAATCTGTTTGAATATAAGCTATTTCTGCTCTCTCCAACACTGCTCTGAAGTTAGACCGGGGACTTGGCAGCTGAACATATTTCCAGGCACCTCAATAGGTTTCTCAATTCTCTATCTTCTGACCTGGTGTTTCTGAGCATGGCTGAGATGAGCAGTAATTCCCTCATAAATGCTACAGTGGTAGGGAGGCGTAATTGCTCAGTGGCATGAGAAACTGTTTGGTAGTTCAATAACAAAAGGTCTTGGAGAATGTGAAATGGGAGCTGACAGTTCTCCCTTGCTGCCCCTGCCTGCTCCCCTCCATAATGTATCTGACATTTAGCTTTTTTAGGGCTGTGGCACCAACATTAGCAGAGTAAACCCTTATATTGCTGTTTATGGTGTCCATGTGATCACAGCAAGATCAGAAGTTAGAAACTATAAGGGCAGCTTGGGTAACTTTGTAAACAGCAGCAGCACCAATTTCTTTTATAGCAAGTCAAAAAACAACAACAAAAAAGACATTGCTGCTGGAAATGGAGAGCATGCAGAGCAGCTGTTTGAAATTTATCTGACACTGTTATAAAACAAGTTTAAAGTGTTAACAGTTGTACCCATGGCACAGTTTCCCCTGCTGTTTTCCCCTGACAGCTTTGCTTTATGCTGAATGACTGAGCTACCACGGTTGTGCTCAATGCCCTTGCCTTTCAGATCAACATCTCTGAGAAGCATTTCCCCAGCTGTTGGCTGCAAATGGCTGGACAGGCTCCGGGTGAACTTGCAGACTTGAGGCAAGGATGCTGTGCAGTCAACCACAACTGTCACGCCACATGGGAGCATCTGCTGGGCTGACTAATGCTTGTGGTGGTCCTCCAACCTTCTGGCCCACTCAGCTAAATCTGTGCATTCTTCTGACCCAAGGCTGGGAATCACACCTCCAGCTTGCTGAAGAGCCTGTGTTTCCCACTTGCCTGTTGCATCCAGGTGATAGCAGAATACAAGCAAGAAAGACTAGAGAAGGAGGTAGTGGCCCAGAGCAACTTGATCCTTCCTAGACCAGGGCAGCCACTGCCCTTCAACAGAGGCTGATGAGGGAGACAGGAGGCAGGTTGATGAGGAATTCCTGTGCAGTCTCCTGCCGTAACACACACACTGCAGCATGCGCTGCTCTCCTCTCCAGCTGGAAATGTTGAGATCTGATGGAATATCTCACCCTGAGGGGAGAGCTGCAACTCCATTTTGGAGGAGCTGGGGTACTTGCCAGAAGGTGTGGAGATGGTGCTCAGTGAAGATGAGTGAAGAGAATTATGAGGTTTTGAATTTTCCTTAGAAACACAGCAGGGTATTTCTGTACCTCCCTCTGTCAAGCTGCAAAGTACTTCACTTTAACAGGTTAGTGCTGAAGCCAGGATACTTCATTTTGTTTCAGAGTGAGGCAAGAAACTTCAGGAGAACCTAGAATGCAAAGCAGTAGATAGGAAACCAGAGCAGCAAGCTGTGACAGAATGATTTCCAGAGAACTGGGAGAGGGAGGACTGGGAATCTCTAAGTGAAGCAAGGGCTGGGGAGGTGTTTCTGATAAGATACCATGGGGAAACACCTTGGCTCAGCTGTAAGAGAAAAAAATTGAGCTGTGCAACAGCGTTGTAGTTGTAGATGAGACAGGAAGCGGAGAGACTGGATGAGAGCAGCTGCAGTGGCTGAGCTGCATGACCATAGCCCCCAGTGTGAGCAGCAGCTCTGAGACTTCAGGTGCAGATCCTTGCTTTGTTCCTGCATGGCTCTGTTGATGCTACCAGTGGTGCAGAAAGAGCAATGAGCTGTACAGTGTGGGGCCACTGCTGGAGAGATGGAAATGGTATGTCCCCATAGCACAAGGGGCAGCTTTGCTTTTCCTTCCCACAGCAGCAACATAGGCATAGCAAGCCTTGTCTCAGAGCCTTTGGGACTGTCCATCCCAGATTGTGTAGCATCTAACACACACCATGAGTGGTCCCGGAGTCACAGACAACTGCTGTGAGAGGGAGGACTTCTTATGAGCAGATGGGAACAAAAGCAGCTATCAGTGTTTGTGTATGGAGGGAGGGGGGAGATCTAATGTTCTGGAGTGAGGAGGGGAGATGGAAACAAACTTATCGCAGCTTCCTAACTTTCTGAAGGCGCACTCTCACCTCCAGCTTCCCAAGCCAATCTTTGACTTCAGCAGAGAGTATGGCCTGTATGGGCTGCAAATGTGTGGATTCATAGGACAAATGAGAATGTAAGTGTAGTAAAAGTCTGACTGTAAAACCAGTGTGAATACCCACACAGGTTTGTAGCTGAGTGCTGACACACAGGAACGATTATGTATGCTTAACCACTCCTACCCCATGTAGGGAAGAGAGGATGAGTCACTATTTGGGTTTGCAAATGGATTTCAGGAGTATTAGTACATTTTACAGACAACTTTTCAACTGAAGGACTGGTTACAGCATACATCTTGAATGCTGCTGACAAGAGGAGACAGGAGGAGGTGGAACATGGGAACAGGTCAATGGTTAACAAACTGAAAACAGTCCAGTGAAATACCACAGGCAGAAACCATAGTGATGGGAAAAAGAGTAACGGGAGGATAGAAAAAGGGAAGGGACCAGCAAGCTCTTGGGAAGCAATATAAAAACTGAGAGACTTCTGAGCAGGGATTCTGAAGTCCTTACTGTCACAATTAGCCTCCTGAAGCCTGTCAATGTTGCTGAGAGTGTCACTTGAACTGCCTGCTGAGTTTTCTTGTTCCTTTATTAATCCCCCCAGTATTGGTTAACAGGGATATGAGAGTTTTAAGGAGGCCAAGGGAAAAGCTGGCACGATGGCTTTGTCTGTAATAGCATATATGTCTGAAGTGATGTGAGTTTCACACCTCAAAATGGGATCTGGAACAAACTGCTTTGTTTTCCTATTCTGTTCTTCAGAGTCAAGGCTGGGTTAAGACCATGTCAGTGTAGGCCTGTTTCTAGTCAGTTCTCCAGGAAAGAAAGCTTTCTGCTTTCCTTGTTTCAAATAAAAGCTTGTGTCGTGGTTTAAGTCCAGTCAACCACGCAGTTTTCTCACTCACTCACCCGTCTCTCTTTCTTCCCCCAGTCCCTGGGAGATGGGGAGGAGAATCGAAAAAATGCAACTCGCACAGGTTGAGATAAGAACAGTTTAGTAACTAAGGTACAGCACAAACCACTACTGCTACCACCAGTAATAATACAAGAGAAATACAAGGAAAGAGAATACAACTGCTCACCAAGCCCGACCCAGCCGGTGCACCCCCCAACAGTGAACCCCCACCGTGCACCCCCCAGCAGTGAACCCCCCAGTGCACCACCACACCCTTCTGGGTCTCTGCTCTCCGCTTTCACATCCTGGGCATGACGTGCTGTGGTATGGAATAACCTCTTTGGTCAGTTTGGGTCGGGTGCCCTGTCTCTGCTTCCTCCCGGCTTCCCCTCCTCCCTGGCAGAGCATGAGACTCAGAAAGTCCTTGGCCAGACCAAAACATTGCCAAGCAGTAACTGAAAACACTGGTGTTATCAGCACTGTTCCCAGGCCCAAAATCAAAAACGCAGCGCTGCACCAGCTACCAAGAAAGAGAAAAATGACTGCTGCTGCTGAACCCATGACAGCTTGAAAAACCCAGTCCAGGAATTTCTACCAGTTTTGGAAGGCAACTTACAGACAACAACTCCAAGATGTGAGCTGTCTGTGCTTATTAGTAAAATACTGGGTCCCCTTAACTTAATGTGAGCTTGTTCATGTGTGTGATCAGAAGATGACACAAGCTTTCCAGACAGCATGATTGGGAGTACGTGTCAATAGCCATTACTTATTCTCAGTGGTGCCTGACTGCATTTCTTGGATGGGCACATCACCCCCCGTCTTTGGGCCCAGAGAAAAGGCCACGCACTGTTAATCTTTTGCTCCTGCCCCAGCACTTTTTGGCCATGTTGGCTTATTGCACAGAGGGAGATAGCTGTTCTCACACCCAGGATCTTTAACTTGGCCCTTGGCTGTGCAGGGAAAAAGGGCTACAGCAAACTGGCAAGAGACCCTGCACTGCATAGACTGCAAGCCAAGTATACCTTCTTGAAAAAAAGCAGACTGTACTGCTCTCGTTCAAGAAGGTAAAGGCTGGATGTGGTTCTGGGCAACTTGATCTAGTTGAAGATGTCCCTGCTTATTGCAGGAGATTTGGACTAGATGAACTTTGAAAGTCCCTTCCAACCCAAACTATCTATTCTATGATTCCATGATCGGGAGAGTTCTCCATCAAGAGGTTCAAATACTTGTTAGCTTTCACACATGCATGGGCAGCCAGCGAAAGCACTCACCCACATTGTGGGTTTACTGAAGTGTCAAAGGGGTGACCTGCATCCTCCTGACCAACATCCTAGGGTGGCCTCTGTGATGGGGGGATGCGATGCTGTATGCCACAGTCAAGAGGAGGGGGAGACATTACCCTTCTTTTTTATACTTATAAAATTTTGATGTTTCATTACAAGCTTTGTATGTATCTTCCTTATTTTTGCTTCTTTCTCCAGCAAAAATGAACAGATCTACTGTATAATATAACCAATTTATGTAGACATAGCAGTCTTTTAAGCTAACAAATGTGATAGTGAAAATCTTAACAGCTGCCAGTAAGCAATATGCGTATCCAAGAATGAAGCAGAGAAATGCATCTGGTGTGAAAGAACCCATGACACCAAGTGGTGTTTCACTGGGGCTGAAGGATGCCTCATCTGCTCTGTGGTGACAGAGGGTTACAGGGCAGTGAGTATGGACTATTGCCTGTTTGCGGGAGACTCATCACCAGGATCACACACCCTTAGGCACTTTACAGGATGTTCTTGGTTGATACAGTGGGAGGTGGTACTGTCACGAGTGCTGTGGCTGGGATTTTCACTTGATGGTCATTTAAATGATGAGCCACTCAAGCTCCTGTTTGCTGATGTTTGTCCCGTTCCCTCTATGCACACCCTGTGTACCTCTCTGTCCCTATTTCTCCGTTCTCCTCTCTCCCTCTCCCTCTCACCCTCCGGGTACTCAGGCGTGTGTACAAAAGCACTGGACTTTCCTTGCACCTCATTTCCCCTGAGTTTGTTTGTGTCCCTCTTCCTGTGTCACAAATCTTTTGCTGAAAGGTCATAACACCTGCCTTAGCCAGACTGAGGTGGCAAATCCTATCAGAGCAGTGTAAAGACATGTTAGGTTTTGTGCAGACAAAGAAAGAAAATCCTATTTTTAGTCCCACAATTAGTATTTTTTGCTTACGAGGTATGCCTGTGTTAATTGCTTAGCCTGTTCAAAAGATATTAGCAGCCTGGTCACCAGCAGCAGCCACACTAATGTTGTCATGGTTTCATTAAACAAATCTAGGAATAAAAAAGGCAAGAGGAATGGCTTGAGATGTTAAGGCAATCAAATATAGGGCCCACTGCCACAGCTGTTCTACTGCTTCTGCAGCCTAGGGAAACCCTACATTTTCCTGTAAACCCCTAAACAAGAGAGTGGGTAGCTTTGGCTTTTTGATAGAAAACCGTCTACTTATTCAGAGGGACCTGCTGACTGATCATCGTCTGAATGAATAGAGAGAGCTACCTGGCAGCTCTTATCCTGCTTCTGACATTTATCCTACTTATGAATATCACAGCTTGCAGCAAGTCTTTTCTCTGTAAAAAATGTGACGCTTCCAGTCAGGAATAAGGAATAACTGGTGTGAATGTCCAGATGGTGCTGAACTGAGGTACCAGAAGATGGCAAAAAAGTTATCTCATCTCCAGCTTCCTGCATTATGCCAAACAGCAGGCTGTGAACAAATAACCTTTGGAGACTAGTATTCTTGTCAACAGTTCCTTTTAGTGTAGCTCTGGGACTTAAAACAGCCTGTGGGGGACAATGTTACACCACTAGTATTGGCACATCTGTCTAACAGTGCACTGGCCTGCTAAAAAGAAATTTACCCATGTGGACCATAGACCTCCATTTCCTTCTCCATGCTAACAAATGCAGCGATAGCTATCTGTGTAGCTACAGATCCAGCCCTGCTGCCACATCTATTCTGAGCCCATTCCCCAGGAGATCTTTAAAACACAATTATCTCCAGCTCCACCTAATCACACAATCTGTCCCAAGGTCTGTTCTTTCTTTTTTGTTGTTGTGGTCCTCCTGTTGCCAAGGTCTGTCCCAAGGACTCTGATCTCTCTTCTCTTTGATCCTGTAACCACCTTACTCTGGGGTAACCTCATGTCTGCTCTTGCTGTTGCAGTACTTTGCCTTGTAAAGCAGATGGTGAGATGGTCCAGTTGTATTTAATCTGCCCTGATGCAGGACATCCATCTGTCCAAGCCTTTTGTTTTGACAGCCTCCCATGGCTGTTTTCATGCAGGTGTCAGTGTGTTTCCCCAAACCATGTTCTTTCCCCTTCTCTCACTAACGAGCATCCAGGGCTGAGCACTCAGCCCAGTGACCAGCCCATTCAGGCAGTATCTTTTCAGGCTGTTGAAGAATCCTAAAAGGTGAAGGAATTGAGCATATTGTGATATTTTGAGTTTCAGCTTTGCTAGAAACAGGCAGGTAGCTTCTGGGAAGCTGGAGGAAAAGGAGGGGCAATAGGGAAGCTGGAAAGCACAGGCTTAGGAGATGTGGTGGCATTGAAAGACTACTACATTTAAACTCTACTGTCTAGGTTTCAGCTGTGTCCAGTTTTGGTTCAGCTTACACTGGAAACTAGGCTCTAATTTATACCCCTGCAAGAGGTCCGTGGCTAGCTTTTTTTTCAGGAGGGTAAAGATAAAGTTTGAAGTCAAGTGCATGAAGACTGCAACCATAGGTGAAGTGATACAAAAATGGATGAGAGACAAGCTATTGGGACTTAACTGTAGCTTAATCCATAACTATTTATTGCAGAATCTTTTACACCCATATTTGTCTCATGTAGTCTATTTCTGGAGACAGGCTGTTAGACATCAGTTAAGCAGGTGGTTTGCCAATGTCTCCCACATTATATATTGATCTGTTCTGCTCTCCCTGTTCCTGGCTGGTAACTTTATCAAGACAGAACTGCCTAGGTGGTTTATGTTTTGACAGTGCCCAGCAGTACTAGGCTCATGAATGAAACACATAAAATCCCCTACATGTATAAAGCCAGTAAATAAACTTGCCTAAAGTACGCATTTATTAAACTCCCTCTCCCCTCTCTAGCTCTCAAATGCTGTGCCAAACCTGGATGAAACCTAACATAAAACTCAGCATTTTCCCAGGGAATCTGTGAGCATCTGTTCTCCTCCCTCAAGCTGCAAGGTGCTAAAGCTGCTTCTCAGCTCCCCACCAAACCCCCTGTCTGCATGGCAGCATCTCTCAGGAAGGGACAGCCAATTAAACATGACAGCCCCATAAAACCTACAAGACCTTATCTTTGTCCCTTCTGCTGTCTGATCCTTTTGGCTCTCCGTGACCGATCCTAGACTGATTTCCTCCTTTACCTAGTACCAGCATCAGCTTCTTCTCGATAACTATTTGCCCAGGCTTTGGAGGTGATGACAGAAATTATATCCTGCAGCTTTTTGTATTGCCTGTTTCCTGGCTTGTGCAGGCTGATGCATATCCAAGGGAAGCTCTGCCATTCACCATGCCTCGTGTTTTATGCTGTGCTTAGGCATTAGAATAACACATCTCTTCATCATTTTCCCATCTGAGTGCTGTAAGGAATTAGGGCTAGTACTTCATATTTTGGGTCTGTTTAACCCATGGAAATACCTTCTTCATTGGATAGCACTGACAGTGGTCCTATATTTTCTTAAAGCGACAGAACTGAGCTTTTGAAGTCTGTTATCTGATTTACCCAGCTGGATTCTCCTGACACAAAGAAACTGTAGGAGAGCCCAAGGGCACCAATTCAGCACTTTGTTTTCTAGAGTCAGATGATTTATCCATAGGTGAAGAGAAGTCATGCTGCAAATTTGTGGATTAGGTGCAGGGCACTAATTGGTTCCTAGCCCAACAGAGTTCTGTTAGATCTATGTCCCTCCTCACACCTTCAAAAGTCACTCAAAAAAAAGGATTGTAAATGGGCTTCTTTGGAGGCAGAAGGTGAGAATGACCTTGGGGAAGGGCGGAGTTGATATACTGGATGATAAGAATAGTTTGAATCCCCAGACCAGGGTTTTTTTCTATGGCTTGAATTGGTTGTAAACTTTCTCTTTCAGAGAAAAGCTCTTTTTTGCCTTTTTTTTTTGTCCACACTTTTTGCTCAGTCATACCCTTTCCTTCCAACAGCTTATTTTACATGCCACCTTACGCCTGGTAGCAAAATGTCGGAGAATGGTTTGAAAATCACGGAGGGCAATCTTACAGCAGAGAAATAAAAATGCCTTATTTCCAAGCTGAGTTCTGCATAGTACCTATAAGCTGCAGTTACTTATGCTGTCTGAATCAAAATAATTTATTGCCATTATTAAAAATATATTTTAGGAGTTTCAAATGGAAGCTCGTAGCTTGATGCACTGATTGGTGCTTGCAGATTTATTAGACATGTGATAAGTAATTTGAGAATAAGAAGATAGCTGTAATCATTTGAAGATGCATTTAACTTTTAAAGATATGGAACCAAAAACTATATATAGGTTGTAATGTTCAGAAAGCATGTGCCTTATTTCCTACTAGAAGGTGTGACCTGTCTTGAACTTTGCAGCCACAATTCAGAAGCAGCTTTCATCAGCTTGTGCAGATAAATAAGAAATAGGTTTTTTATTCCATTGAAAAGAGGTAAAATCTCTTACCAGTATCTGTCCAACTGTGTTTATAAATGTTCTAAACATTTCAGCATCTCCTTGTATTCTTGTTTCAGGTGGTCTCCAGGATGTTTCCAACTTGTTTCATTTATTGCTGAAAGACTGGGCAGCTCAGGAATGCAAGGTTTGGTTCTTCTCCTTCTTCCTTGGCTTTAAAAGCATGAAATCCTATTGATGAAAGCAAATTATTCCTGCTTTATACCAGTCAAAAACTATGATTATTAACATTACAGTTGCCTTAATAGCGCATATATAACTGTTCTTACGTTATGTAAGTGAAAGAGAAGTCACGCCTGTGACATGTTTGCCTCTTGGAGCTTCAGAAAGCTTCATTGTCTATGGGGCTCATGAGGAACCTGAGAACCAGAGCTCCTGGGTTCCTGCTATTAGTACTACTATGAATTCATTTGCACAGATCATTTGACTTTTATGTGTCTTTGTTTGCAATAGCTATAATTCTTTTTTTTACCATGGAAGTGTAACCTGTTAATAGTTATAGAATGCTGTGAAGCTGTGTATAGAAGGTACTGCATGAAAGCTTAAAATTACATACAGCAAGCCTGACTTCAGGCTTCCTGTTGCTTTTCTGAATGACTTGTTTTAATTACAGTGGGCTAAGCAGCTGTGAACCTGCAATTGTTGTATGTTGAATAAAGGTTTTAGTTCCTAGGTTCCCATCCAGGTGTGTGCTTATAAGTTGATCATTCCTGTACTCCCCTGGCAATACATTCCAGCAGTGATGAATTCACCTCTTGATATTAATAATGTCAAGCTCATCAATATTTTAAAACCCAAACTTAATTTTGCTCTCTTGAGCCTTGCCTTTGGCTCATGAAAGCAGAAGCTTTAAACTCTATTATTTGGGAAGTCTACTGGGATGCCTTGATGTGGCAGATGCTATATAAGTTTAGTGCTGCATTGCTGTTAAAGTCCATTAAGAAGGATCTTCCTGGGGCTGTCCGCACACTGCAGATTAAAACCAGAAAAATAAAGGCACACTCAATAAATGCTGCTGTACTGGTTCAGATAGCTGCAGAGAGAGGACTCATCTTTGGCTTGTGATCAGTTTACTTCTGGATTCAATGGAAAGGTTGTTTAGCTTCCTGTGTAAGCTCTGAGAAAAACAAAGAAAAAAAGAAAATCAATGTGGAGAATCTTGGATGAGAGCCAGAGAAAATGGTGTACTGAATCCAGAATATAGAAATCCTTCGCAATTCGTATATTCTGCTCCATACATGCTCTTTATATTCTATCAAGAGCTAAGCTTTACTATCATGACTCCAGTACCATTGCAGTGTTGTATACGATGTGAACAAATTGTCAGTTTTTATTCAGTCATTTAAAAACACTTATCAAGCCCCCCTACCAACATATTGTTAAAAAGGCAACATGGATAAAAGGTGAGAGAAGCCATCAAATGCTTGCAGAGGGGCTGGAAATAATACACAGAAATAAGTGATCAGCTTTTAAGCTGATGAAGTTTGTCAGCAAGATGCCTCCTAATCCCTGCTATGGCCAGTGTTCAACTGTTTGGAAAAGGGAGGGGAAAGTCAGGAGTTAGAATATGACACTGCCACGGAGCCTTTTCACATCTAGAGGGGAAGGAGCCATGGCAGAGGTAACCCACGGAAGCAGGCTGGGGCAGCGGGCCCATTCTCCTGCTGGCAGACACGGGGCAGTGCGTCCAGGAGGGGTGAGGGAGAGCACCCAGGCACCTTGCGGGGCTTTACTTGAGCTGTAATGCCTCAGGAAGGGAACTGGGGTGCTGCAAGGGAGAGCAGAGCAGAATCTCTCACTCAAGGCGTAACGAGGTGATCAAATATGCAAATGATGTTAGTCTAACTAGAGTATGGAGCAAACCAGGCTGCAATCATGGTAATGCCCTTTGTTAAGTCAGTGGCATAACCTTCTTGCCCTGCTCTGGTTTTCTGTTTTGGATACTGAATAAAGCTCTTGGATAGAAGTGTCAGAAATTACAAACCGACTTGAATATGGTGTTCAAATGAGGAAGGTCTGGGAACACTGCAAGTACATCAGAGGGGAGGTCCCTGGCTGCAATGTGGAAAATGTGGTGGTAGAAGGAAGGGAAAATAGATGCTTCTGTTCATCCTCCCAGAACACAAGGACGAGAGGACATTCTTGGGAATAAAAGGCAGCATATATAAAACTGTTAAAAGGAAATACGTTTTATACGATGCTTAATTAGCTCATTCCCATAAGATAACATCCCATAAGAGATTAGTAGGATTTTAAAAAAGGATTAAACATTTATATGGATAATGTAATTGGGGATGTGCTCATTAAATCAAATGTGTATTTTCTTCTGTTATGAAACGATATAAACGCTCTTGCTTCAGGGTTTAGGCTAACTGCTAACTGATAAGAATTACAAAGAAACTTCCCCTGTTGGCAAGTCATTCTCTGCTTGTCTTCTGGTAGGTTCCCTGTTCTTAATCTGAAGCATTTCACCAGGCAGTGTCATAGGAGGATTATTCAACTCTATGTCCATTTGTTGCAGCATGGCAATTCCATTTCTTCGTAATCAGGTTGTGTCTCAAGCTGTGGCAGATCACAGAAATCCCAGCAGTCTGAAACAGAATCCCTTTAACTTCTGCTTGCTCCATAAAGGGGTTGACCTGGAGTGCCCATCTATTAGGCATACAAAACTGCCATTCATAAATCTCACTTACCTGTCCTAAAAGTGACACCTTCAAACTCTTCTTCAGGGTTTACACAAGATCAGTCGGAGAGGTGACAGGACACTAAAGACCTCACAACATATGGCTTTTGAGAGCATTTCCTTCTCCCGTATGGAGAGAAGGTATGGAGATTCACAGGTATCTGTGAATGGGATCGTCTCATGGATGCTGCAGACTGTAGCGTGTTGGAACTAGACACATTCAGGTGAAAATGAATTATAATCAGAAAGAAAAAATGCCCCAGAACTCTTCCTTGCGCTTCCAGGCAAAATAGGAAAGATGCTGGTGGTAGCCTAGCCTTCCCATTTAAAAGCATCAGAAGGCCTTATCTAACCTAGCTGAAATTCAATTGTCTTGCATTTGATTACTGAAGCACCCTTCTCTTGGTCTTGCCAAGTATGTTTTCAGTCTGTGCACATCCCTGCAAAATACTGCTGTAAAGATCATCCTCCTGATCCATCAGTTTGAGGATTTTACACATTCTTTGCTCCTCTCTACTCCATTCCACTCCTTTACTCCATCAAACACAAGCTGTTTATCTTTCCTGTCAAGGCCCTTCCCACCCTGCCAAAGAGCTCTCCTTTGCTATGACAATGTCTTTTCCCTTCTCATCATTCTGTCAGTCTCTATTTCTCACTTGTTAACATTTTTATAGAAACACTTCTGTGCTTTTTTCCTTGCTGTTATTGGGAAGAATCCAACAGATAAGGAGACCCTCTTTATCTTCCCAAATCTTTGTTGAAAACCCTCCTTTACTATGCTGCCTATGAAGAGCTTAACAGTGGTTTGGCCACTCCCCATTGTACTGACAAACAGGAGTCCATTCATCCTACCCACTGCCCTGTCTGCCCGGATACATCCACTGCTTTTTCACATCTGGGAGGTGGAGATAGTCTTTTGTTTCTGCGAAGTGTCTTTGCAACAGCTTCTCCATCACTGACTAGGATTTCTAAGCGCCACTGCAAAACAAAATCAGTATTACTCATTCTTTTTCTGTCAAGGTTCACTTTTGAACAGTTTACCTGAGTGCTGATGCTTTTGTGCTAGCAAAACACCTGCTAGTGAGACACCCAAATTAGCAACTGCTTTCTGTAGGAGCTATACTTGGAAGGTCATCGTGCTCTGCAGCCAAGGTCTTTTCTGAAGATGCATGCAGTGAAAAGTGGGCTCCAGAGCAGCAGCATTCAGTTTAGCTCTGTTCTTGGCAATGTTGCTTTTTTCCTCATCTGCTAATGACTCCTGCAAATCCTCCAGTCCAAGAGGGTGTCTTTTGTTACTAAATGCTGCCATTATTTATAAAGCACTCCTGTTGAATTGCTTAAAGTCAGTCCTGCAGGACAATTTCAATCAAATTGTGTTCAATTTATTCCAGCTGAATAACTCTGGAATGTAAATAAAATTAAACTAATGGTGCTATATTTGTATCCTGTTACAAATGTAATAAGCTTGAAGTAATGCTGACTGTAAAATCAGGTATAGACTTTAGAGTTAAAATCAACCTCTAAAAAACAGCACGAAATTTGGTATCTGGCTTGCAAGAGCAACCTGGAGTACATTTAATCCAGAGCGTCTTTTTAATCATATTTGTTCATTCTGCTGCTCTGCTTCATTCTAATAAAAGGCAACAAAACTTGGTCTCCTGTGGTGGCTATGTTTGGTTTAACAAACATGCAGGATACCTTGTATCTGTTCCTAGCTCACCATCTGGGGATTTTCAGTGATATTGTTATTAATAATAATCTTAAATTTATAGGACATCTTTAACCCCAAAGCACATTATAAATTAGAGTTGAGGCCTGAAGTTACTACTTAGCAATGTCAAAAAATTTCTCAATTCTTCCAGTTATTAAGTAAGAGACACCAGAAATGGTCCTAGAAATTGTAAATATTGATATATACATGGCAGAATATCTTATCTATTGAATACCTCCCCAGGATATTTAGCCTCTAGGAGGTCTAGGATTCCTGTCAGTTAGATATTTAGATCATTCCTGGAGCAAACTTTACCCCAAACCATTGGGGAAAACTCAAAAATGCTACAAAATATATTGCAGGCATCCTAACCAGGCGCAGCTTCAGGATTTGAAGGTCTTTATCAGAGTGTTAGAGACAGGAAGATAGACTGCAGTGAAGCAACTGGCAACAGGTAGCTGAATTGGCCCTGCTGGGACTCCAGCCTCTGGCTCCAGGGGACCTTGTTCAGCTACAAGCTGCTCTGCTTCCAGCTGCTGGCCCAGGGAGTAGTTAGGAGCCCATCCAATCTCTCACATACTTGTTCTGTGCATTCTACAGGAGCATCAAAGGCTTCATGGTGTACAGGCAGGTGGTTCAACAAACTCAGGGAAAGAATGCAAAAGTATCTGGTGCACCACAGGCAGAAGGAAGACGAAAGTGGGACTGAGCTGCACTGAGGAGTGCTGATAGACATCCTCAGAGCCTTTGTTTCCCCCCACCCCCTTTGATTTGTTTCTAAAGGCCCTAAAACTCAGTGCAGTAGAGTTGTTCCCACAGTTAACAATGCTCCAAACATTGGTGTATCTCAGGTCTTCACCAGTTATAGAAATAGCCATCTCTATGTCTGAAACAATTCTCTTTGGTAAGGTAATTGATACCAGCTTGTCACAGACAAAGTGAGGTTGCCAGTGGACAAGAAACTTTTCTGAACTGTTAACAACATTCAGATCTTAAGGACATCTGGTTTCTAAGACCTTTGTGACCTCAAAGTGCTTGGACATCCTCCTCTGAAAGTCCTGTCAGATCAGCTATGAATCCTGGTGTTTGAAGTGATATGGAAAATATTAACTCAGGGTCAGTATTGATAGGTTTTTAGAAAACGGTAGCTTAATATTCCCCTACTTCAGAACCTTGCCTAGAAAGCTTTCCAAGTTCGTTCAGACTGGAGTAAAATTAACGAAGCTGCAATCATACCTTTCTTTCTATTTCATTTCTATTTCATACATTTCTTTCATAACTGCCAAGCACAATTATGTGGCCTCAAGAACAGAAGCAAAGTCAGCACTGTGGTAATGGGGCGTGTCTTAATGGAAGGCGCTGGGATAATGTGAAGACCACATGCAGTCCAAAGGGTACCAGCCCAAAGGGCGTGAATTGAGGTATCCTCATTATATCATCCAAGAACCATGGAGGCCTTTCAGTAATCTTTTGTTTTGAATTAAACAAACAAGTGTTCAGTTGGTTAAATAAATTCTTAAGAGGAAGAAGCTCTAACATTCCTTCTGATCCTTCTTTCTTTTGTGGCTCTCTCATATTTGCTGCTCACACGCTTTCCTCAGTTATTCGCAGCCACACGACAAATGCTACCTAATGGCCAGCTTATTATATTTATGCTTTTGTACTACCCTCTTCTTACAAACCTGAAACACTTTGAATTCACACAGTGAATTACAGCAAGTCAATGTTCACTTTTGATAGACAGGATTCATTTAAAAAATGGCTTATGCGAAAATCTTTGGATGAGCTGCAGTCTGTTAAGTTTTGTGTGGACACATCTGTACTTTGAACTTTTCTGCCTGGCCTCTTGCTGATGTCCCGTATGATATTGCTTCATGCCAGGGTTGATTCATCTGCTTACCTGTAGGCTCTCACTTAATCAAGGGTCAAGTTAATGGGATTCAGCTAACGATGTGTGTACCCAAAAGTAGCCTGTGAATATATACTCTCAAAATCTCTTGTACTATCTCATGCCTTGCAGCCTCCTTACCCAACATACATGCGGGGTCATCCAGAAGTTGAATGTCATCGTATGTCCAGGGAAATCAGGCTGTTCAGACTTCCCTGAAGTGACATAGATATAGGCGTATATACTAAAATGAATGAGTGGAGAAGGATCTATTTAGGATGTAGCTTATTGTGACAAAGGAGGAATGAAACTCTGGCAAAAATAGGGAAAAACCCGCAAGGCTGTAAACAAGGTCTCTGGCAATTTTCCACGTAACTATTTCATCTCCAAGGCTTTGGGTCTGGTATTTGGTGCAGGAGGCAGTGGCCTGGCCTGTGCTGCCGGCAAACAGGAGACTTGTCTTAACTTAGCCAGTGCTATGACGATGGAAAATTTCTATGAATTCAGGATCTTTTCCCTGTGCAAAAAGCCAGGGAAGATCCAGACAAAGATGCTCCCTAAACACAGGAAAAACTTGCTGTACCGCTGCAAGTAAGAAGGTTCTCAAGATGATGATAGTAGCTCTTATGTTCAGGTGTATCTTAAGGTTATAGAGAGAAGGGCAAGGGAAGGTACACAAATGTGTTCTGCAAGCTCTGCAGCTGATGTTACTTTAGGACAGCAAAAGTTAAGCAGTTTCTCCAACCTGTTTGGCTTGAAACTGCCATTTTTATGCTGTTTGCTGAAAGCAGCATCCATACCAGGGAAGTTTTGTTTGGTGATGATGGTTCCCCTAAAATTTGCATAGTAATTGCACACCATCACTTACTCACAATCACCATTCTCTCCATCTTTTGCATTTTCATGCTATCCACCCCAATCATATGCCTCCAACCCAATTACACTAATGACAGCTCAGCACTTTCAGATAGGTCGAGGGAGGCATCCCAGTCTACTGATACTTCAACTAGGGAGAGTTTGGACAATATACCAGACACTTTGCTATTTGATGGACACTACCAGCTTTCAGCTCCTTTGGAATTTTATGAGGCACATTTTTCAAACCAAGATGTGTGGAAATGGAAGAAGATTAAATACCCCTTGGCTGGTCACAGTCAGTCATGCTCTTGGCATCATCATAGCTTAGGTCTAGTAAAGTTATTGCAGGACTCTGCTTGGCATTGTGCTTTGAACACGTCCCCTGGTGAATTAAGGGAGAACAGAAAGCAAAGGTAGGGCTGCAGCTTCTCACCGAGAGTGCAAGACCAAGCAGGCTCAGAAAGGTTGTTGGTGGAGTGATGCTACGCCTGTGAGAGGACTGTTCTGCCACATGAAGTGACCACATTTTCCTTATCTGTCCTCTGCTTTTCAAACAGCTCCTTTCTCTGCCCTTCATGGCCTTATTCACATAAGGGTAAACTCCTCCAACATCAGGACAGCCTGCCTCAACACACAAGCAAGACTGTATTCCCTTCTGATCTCTACTCTTCTTCCAGCTCTTTCCAACATGGATTTCTCCTACCTAACCTCCCTATGTCTCTCATCTCCACCACTTTTCCTTTCCCTGCAAAGGGAAAGCCTTCCCTTGCCTGGGGAAAGACTTGGGCATTCCAGAATCATTGTTTAGGAAACTTTGTCATGGCTCCTACCGATATCCCAGCTGACACAGTAGCATCAGTTCCTCAGCCTATCTTGCTCCCACATCACAGTCTCTGAGAAGGGGGAGAATATCAATTACAGAGTGCCACACCAACCTCCAAAGTAAGAAAGAAAAGGGAAGAAACCAAGTGTTTGACATCGTCTTGATGATATTGTGGAGGATGAAAAAAGGAAAAAAAGAAGAGGAGCAGAGGGGAGCTCTCTGAGCAGAAATATAAGGCGGTTTTTTTAGGTGAAATGAGAGGGAAGACAGAAATGAACAATAGAAAATGAAAAGCAACAACACCAACAAAGAAAAAAACCTGCAGAAAGGGTTTCTGGAGTGGAGACAGAAGCAGAGAGCTGGTTTGTTCCTTTGCAGTATGTCAACCCTAGCCAATTCTGCTCTAGAGCCCAGAGGGACAAGTGCTTATTATGAAGAGCAGTACACTTGTTGAAACACAAGCCAGAAGCTCTTTCATTCCTACTGCAAAAGCTAGGGCAACAAAGCCAGTGGATGCCTGAAATTCCCACACTTGTAGTCAGGCAAGGACAGAATTGCCACATCTGTACCTACCTGGGAGCATTGCAGCCCTACTGTGTGTACCCAGCAGCTATTCCACTGCTTTACAGTGCAGGTTTCATTGGCAGTATATCACAGATTGTTCTGTGGATGAGTCTGTGCCTTGCTTGATGGAAAATTTTGCCTTGATTTGCCTGGTGGGAGGTTTTACTACTTGCATTATTTGATTTTCAATAAAGTCTATTTTTGACAAAAAATTTAAAGTTTCATAAATTCAAATGCTATCTCATAAACACCATAAAATGCCATTTTGACAAATATAATAAACATAACAAAATGCCCTTTCAATAAAATTGCTGAAATCTTGCCAGACTGCTTAATAAAGTTGCATTTCAGCATGGTTAGCACCTAGGTTTAAAGAAGAAATGCAAAACCTGCTTTAAACCCTCACATTTGAGCCATGATTTGTTGCAGTTTGCTGACCGTAACACATTCAAAGTCTCTGCACTTCACCTTCCTACCTGCCAGTGGGGCTAAGGGCCAGGTTTAGCTATGGGGCAAAAAATACAGTTAAGTTCACATTTCGCAGGAGCAGCTATTGCTCAGCAGCCTCCAGCTTTGTCATGCCTCCATCAGCTTTCCAAATATTGCATATTTCATATGCATTCCACGTTTGCTTTCGGTAAAATGGAGCAAGTCTTATTACAAATGCCCTGGAAAAAGTTTCATGAGATGGGCAAGCTGATGGGCAGATTTTTTCTTAGAATAGAAAAAAACCACAACACCATTGCTGTCCAAGTAGTTGAAGTGAAAAGAGCTACATTTCCCTGTGTGTGTGACCCAATAGTAGGTTTTTACCAGCGGGTAGTAGCTGGGAGAGGTGAACTTGCAGTGTAATGATGTAGTGACAATTGTGGCCAAGAGCAGAGAAGAAATAAACCCTCCAGGGTACATAGCCAGAATTATGGAGCTCCTAGTTTGCAATAACTGCTACTGCCTTGCAGTGCTATGGGGGCACTGAGGAGAAAGCTGGTTGAGTGGACAATGTGTGCTTGGAGAGTTACACTGGCAAGAAAGAGTTGGGAGCAAACAATAAGGTGTGAAAAAAATTCCCAGCAAAGCTACTTTACTAAACCAGAACTATGTGGCTGCAGGACATCAAAGTGGACTCCTTTATCCTAATCTCAACATCTGCTCCTTTGTAAATAAAGCCAAACCCTTTTCTGAGAGGACCCACTTACCCAGTTTAGCAAAAACCGGGGCAAACCTCTTAGATATACTGACACCCTGCTCAGCATTGCTGGGCTCCATGTGCAAAACAGACCCACATGCCAGGAATAAACCCACTCCAGGAGAGGACCCAAGCTGGGCCAGCACTCTGCTTGTCTCCCTGCTCTCATCTCTACCGCCCAACGCCTAGTATCAACACTCAGAGCAGCTGGCTAGGGCCACAGTACGGCATCCCAAGTGAAGACAGCTGCCCTGCTGCTGTGCCTGACGTAGAGCAGGTTGCAGTGCTATGCTGTGGGGAAAGCTGCTGAGGGAGTGCTATGCCATGGGGAAAGCTGCCAGGAGCTTCTGCCTGATGGCTTCAGGAGAAAAGCCTCTCAGTCACACCATTCCTTAGATACATTGCTTACATGCATACCTTTCCTGAGACTCCGTCTATGCATGCCTTTCCTTGTTCCTTTGCCTCTCCACTGGAAGTGGACTGCAAGACATCTGTATTTACCTCAGTTTCTGCCACCTGCTTGTGAATCAGTCATCCTTTTTTTCCCAATTCACTATCATCTCATTCTCCCTTTTATCCAAGAAGTGGAGGAAGGTGATGGAGAGATATGAAAATGGGGAGAAAGGAACATCTCTGGATACATAAGGCAGTGGGAGAACAGTCAAAAGAGGCAGAGGCAGTGCTTGAGTGAGTGCTACCACATTTCCCCACTTAGTTCATGTGTGAAACTTATGGCTTTAGTCTTATCATGGAGCACCTTCAGCAAATTCCAGAGCTTCTGAGAGAAACAGAAAGCTGTCACTCAGACACCACTACAGAGGCAGGATCCTATGGAGGCTGAAGGATGTCTTTTTAACTTCTCTGCGTGATGCAAGCACTTGTCTGGGTCCTATCTCTCCCTACAGATGCTCTGCCTGCCACAACATGGTTAAGAGAGGTTTGGCAGCGGCACCTCAGAGCCATGGGATGATGTTAGTAGTACCATGCTGTTCAGTGCAAGGGAGTGTTATTTCCATTTTCTTCAACTGGCCTGATGAACTTGGTGTAGCAAATCAATGGTAAGATGAGTGTCACCTCTGAGCTTGCTGAACTGTGCTCTTGCTAATGAAACCAGTGAGTCCTCCATAACTTGTGTCTTCCCAAAGTATTGTCCTCTTGGTGTTAGCCTCCTTCCACAAATACTTGGAGAATGGTCATGGAAATAATTTGGAGTTATCTCTTGGTCTGACAGGTGAACTACCAAGTGTGAAATGTCTCTCCAATGGTGGTGTTTATTAAGGTCCTTCTGGAAATGACATGCATCTTCCAATGGGCTCTAGGTTGGCAGCTGAATGCTGAACATAAATGGGAACTCCTGCTTGCAGGGTAAAAGATAAACAGCAGGAAACAACAAATTACATCTCTGTCCCATGAATGAAGTGACATTCTTCAGCATTCTCTGCTGTTTTCTCCAATTTCATGGAATGTATTTAATTACTTCTCATTATAAATGAGACAATTTAGACAATTTAAGAAATTCTGTGGTTAGGAATCTTCCCTTCACTGCACAGCTATATTAATTTTATGATGTCACAAATGTCAGAATAAAACATTTATATTCTTCTCTTTATTGACTAAAATTTGCCTGTGGTTATAAATCCATGGAACTCAGTTAGATTGCACCAGATAGCAATTTGATCCTGTTTGTCTAGGTTCTGAGGTTCAAAGAGTTACTACTGGCTCTAATTCTCTTTTTTCCAGGGTTAGTTATCAAATTCACTTATATGATAAATCTGCCTTCAGTGTCATGAGAGCTGTTACCAAGAGCAGAAGCAGAGGAGAGTCAGATCCTATACAGAAGGTTTTCATCTCCATGTTAGATAGGTGTAATCTGAGAATGTAACTTGACAAAAATGCACAGCTTTTGCCTGGCCTCCATCTGACCTAGATTCTCTTTTAGGCTGGATCTCTGTGTATGCTCCTTCCAATTTTGTATTCAATAGGTCAGGCCATTTATCCGCTGTTTTGTGAGTCTTGACCCATGTTATACTTCACAGCATAGTGCAAGCACTGAGGTTTGTCTGATTTTTACCTGCAAAGCATCATTCTTCTCTAACAACTTTTCACATTCATTCACAGCTTCAGTCGAAGGTGTTTGCTGGGTGGTCAGTGGGTGATGTTGTTGTACAGAGCTTCAGACTGAGCTGTGTAGGCAACTTTACTAAGGATTTCTTTTTCCTTTACGAAGGGTTTCACAGCAGTGGCAAGCAGGACAAAACTGCAAGTGCCCATTTTGGAAAGATCTTTAATTAACAAACTTCTCTGTAGCAAAGGAGTGTCAAAGCATTCCACAGAAACCTTTAAACTGGATCCCTTGCTGGGTCCTTTGGGGGAAAAGGTACTTCAAAAATGTAATGTTAATGCAAATGACTGTATTGATATGGCTCAGTACCATGTGGGTAGGCATTGTTTAGAACGACAGTACAGATTTACTTAACCTACTCTGGTAAAGCTGTGCCTGTTCTGGAGCTTTTACAGGGAGTATGGGGAGGTGATGAGTAATGCTGACTCTTCTCTGTAGTTTCCTCTCTCAAAATGGACACAAGAGATACCAGTATATCAATATAAGTTTGCAGTACTACAACTGAATATCTGAAAACAGTCTATGCCACTGTAAATCTGCCAAAGTTTCAATGAATTCAGGGGATTTATACCAGATTTACTGTCACTAGGACCAGAATCTGTCCTAATTGTTTTTCACTGAATGCTCCATCGCTGGCAGTGTTCACGGCCGGGTTGGACAGAGCCTTGGGTGGCATGGTTTAGTGTGAGGTGTCCCTGCCCATGGCAGGGGGGTTGGAACTAGATGATCTTAAGGTCCTTTCCAACCCTGACTATTCTATGATTCTATGATTTTATGACTAGTAGGTTCAAAGGTCCCCTTTGTGGGAGTCTGCATTTGTAGGTATAGCGATGCTACTAAACTGGCTATAGAGGTGCTAACACTGTATCACTGGTATACCTGTGAGAGATGAGCATCATTAAGCCAGAGTGCTCCGAAACACTGGTTCTGGAAGATGTCATTATAATATACTGCGTCCCTCGGTCAATTATGTCTCTTTTGACCTAGATCTCACAGGTCCATAATACCACTTCTTTTGAGTTCAGCTTGGATCTGCTTTCCCTGCAGCCAGGTTTTAATTGAGCAAAGTTCTCTGAGATCATTTCAACAAATATTGAGTGGATATGTCAGTGAGTTCCTTTCTGAGCCCTCAGAGATCTCATTTGCTCTGGCATCTCTAGTCTCCATGAGTTTTACTTTGTCTAGCCTGGAATAGATTTGTACCCATCCTTTCACCTGTTTGTACGTAAATGGGGGTAGTGGCTGACAAATGAACCAAATTCCAGGAGAAACATTTTATACTCTGTTTCCTATTTACATGCTCCTTATTTAATCATGATTCAGCTTTTTCTTCAGAAGGAGACTGAGTTACAACCTTATAAAATTGGGCAGCACTAAATGTTTTGATTGTTCCTTTACATGTAACACTGGTGTATAGAAAAAGTGCTGACACCAAGGAAAAATAAAGCGAGAAGCTGACACAGAAAGATTGGAGCAATGTGGCAGTCAGATTCTGCAGTGACTTCCAACACTGTTATGAACTCCAGACAGTCCCAGAAGAGCATCTCCTTTATTAGTTTCTAGCTATCTGTCATTTTCTGTTATTTGTGTTACTGCTGATTATTATTGTTAAGATATTTTCAGGGAAAATGGAGGTGAAAAAGGAGAGTAAAAGAACAGGAAGTCAGAAGTGTTCACAGTGAAACACAAGCAGTCCCTCAGCATCTTCAAACCTCTTCCTAGAATAGCCAGCTTTTCCAGGCTTCTCTCTCAGGCTGCGCATTTTCTATACTCCTGCACGCCCAAACACCCAAGGGAAGTGTTTCACATAAGAAAGGAGTTTCTCAAAATGGGCAAGGAAGCCCCAGGAAGTTGTTTAGTTCAAATACCCAAAAGCATAAATGTGCCCTAAAAGAACAAAGCAAACTTTGAAAGTTCCTGAGCCCTCTCAGTCGCTTTCTCACCAGGTGCCCTGGACTGGGAAAGACTCTTTCTTCCATGCATCCTTTTTCCTTCCATCTGAAGAAGAAACCTACAGGAGACATCATCTGCCTGCAAAACGCTCAGATCGCTAACTAGATGGACCGGTGCGGTTTCATCCTGGAACAGCTTGCTGCTTTGCTGCTTCTTTGCTTCTTTGCTTCTTGTTCATAGGGTGATGTCAAAAATGTCATACTTTATGAAAGCTAGGAGGGAAGGACAATGTCAGTATGTGATGTGCGAGGACTGTGACAAGGAGAGAGGCCATAGATATAGGTCGAATGTCACTAATAATACATGAGGCAGCATAATGGGAGGTCTTTGGAGAGAAAGGCAGCGCTTAAGGGATTCTGGACAGGTGGAATTCAGTCCTCCTTTGAGAGTTAATTACACCAATTGGCCTGATATATCCCAATGTTTTACACTCTTTGATATATTAGATCATTTCAAACATTTAACCTTGAAATGACAGAGTTGCTGTAGCTGCTCTTGCAGTGGTCCTGCCAAATAAACTGGGACTAGGGTGGGTCAGCTTGGAGTCTGAGTCTGTGTCTGACTCTTTCAGGGATGCTGTTTTTATTGCCACAGGAATTTCTCCAGCTAAGGCACAGACTGGAGAAGATCAGTAATGACTTTGATAGTATAAATTTTAAGCTATTCTGGTTCTTGATTCAATATTACCTTAAGCTCTCACTCTCTCAGCCACCGATGACTTCATTGGGAGTACTGATTCTGAACACTGTACCTGAGATATACAGCACCCTGCATTTTCATGTAACAATCAGACATTTGGAGGTAGGATGATTGTGCAAGAGAAGAAATCCCAGTATGACTCCTGACAGCCAGACCCACTTCCTACCTATCACAGAGGGACAATTGCTGGAGGGAGCACAAAGATGGCAGAACAGCATCTTTTGTCTTCTTCTTTTGAGGGCATATTCTATGAGCCCAAAACAGTCATTGCCTAAGCACTGTACAAATATTGGTAACTAATTTGTATTCTATGCTTTTCTGATAAAGCAAACAACTAATTTTGTTTATACATTGAAGGCTTTTTCCCTACCTGGTTTTATTAAATTAAAGTTTGAACCAAGATCATCTGATTTTCTTTAAATCAGAATGAAATTATGGATGTCACATTCATGATCGAAATTGCACATGAAATTCGTGATTGTGTTTATGTCAGTGGGATTATATTAAAGTATTGGGTTTATTTTTAAATAAACTACATCAGCTGTCACATGCTTTGTGACTGATGCACGGTTGTCAAGACAGCCAGACAGGTTGCTGTGGGGTTATTTGCTGCAATGGCACTGGGGCTCCTGCAGAGCAGCCACCACCATCCAAGGCCTCCTATTACCTCCCCAAGCAGTCTGATCCTGAAGGACTCTGTTCCAGTGCAGTGTTGGTGCTTTCCTGGTTACTGCTTTTTCTCCTCTCCAATACTTCCCCCCCCCCCCCCCCCCCAGTATCTCTAATTCACTGTGCCCAACACCACCAGGGCTCAACCCTGACCCCAAGCTCCTTCTTAGAAAGCTTCCTGGCATTTCTCCTTGAATACTCCCAGAGTCTGTTTAGGAGTGAAAAATGCATATTGCATAGAGTTGAAAAGGCAGAGGACAGTGTCAGCCTTTCTCTTGCTACAACAAACTGTGCTCCACCATACACGACTTTGCTAGAAGTCCTTCATTTTGTTCAGTGAGAACCAAACTCCAAACACCAAATTGCATCCTATTGAAATCACTGTCAGGCACTCAAGGGCAGCTCTAACATTTGGCATTGGAGCATAAACACCCCAATTTACATGGGGGAGGCACCAGGCAGTATGCAGCTTAGAGCTCTGCTCAACAAATAAACGTCGGTTTATTTAGCTTTTAGTAACCTTGGAGCTAGATGCTTATCACCAGATGTAGCTCTGTTTATGTAACACTAGCCTTGGAGAAGAGTCTCAACAAACCATGAGGCTCTTGTCTGCAAGGCTCTTGTAGGGCTCCTGCTGCCTTTGTATCTCCATGCTGTGCAGAGGCATTGCATAGGCGGAATAACATCTCCGTCATCATTCAGTGGGGTCCCCTCAACAGCTGAGTGGGCAAGCTGGGGAGCTGGTGCTGCCAGTGAGCTGACCTGTGTTCCTCTGAGTAAATCTATGGGAAGGTAAGGGCCAAGAGTAATAAAAGCGGAGGTTGAGGATGCCTATTTTGTACCTGAGATAGGCCACAGGTACAAAACACAGGTTTTGCTGTTTGTTGGACAACACTCACCTTTGGGGTCACAGGTATCATCCCCCATCCCTGCACATGCCTCCCACATCGGTGAGGTCACTTCCTCAATCCCCACTTGTAGGTGAAAACAGCACCAATTAAATTTCACATGCCCAACGTTCAGCACAACTGCTACCTCATCTGGGGCAGAGTAGCTGTTACACACTGATACTGCTGTCTGAAAGCCCTTTATGGTACTGATCCTTGCAATACCCCAGGCTTGCTTACTTCAAGCTTTATTTGTCTGGGTGTCAGCACCAGACACAGCTCAGCTTTTAAAGTGAGCCTTTGTCAGAGAGAGCTCCAGTTCTAGGAACTCATCCCGCTGCTGCCTCCCTGCTAAATCCATCTAACCCACATGTTCTCACAATGTGCTTTGAAACAAAAGCATTGTAACCACATATTTATTCCTTTCTGATATTTCCATTGCTCTGCCTCTCAGGAACTCAGCATATTTTGTTTGAATTGTAAGACAATTTTAATACTGTGCTTGTTTTGTGTTCTGAAATGCTTCTAGTGTTCTGCAGTGCCCCAAGTGTCCTGACTGCAAAGTGCTCGAAGTACAACTGGATTATTACCTTGCTTAGGTAAACACCAGAAAACAGGTTTCCTAGTGTTGCCAAATGCACCAAAGCAAGTCCTGAATATGATTATAAGCACACATGAGCCAGAGCTCACATAAATAACCAGCGGGTACGTGCACACCCATACGTACACCACAAAATGTTATTCATGCACCTGAACCTCCAGCAGATGTCAAGAAAATGTGCTGAAAAGATCACCTCAAATTTCTCTGAGGATCTGAGGTTAAGTTTGAATGCAAATCTGAGCTCATTCATTGCATCTCCTGATTTCTGGAAAACCTTCTCTTGCTCTTGTGCATCTGCCTCAAATCAAGAAAAGGTTTCTCACTGCTGGCTTACACAGCCTGCACCCACAGCAACAGGCGTGGGGGAAATCTTGTTAAACCAAGTATATTTTCTGTCCTTGTGAGACAAAGTCTTGGGAGAAATGCTCATTAGCTTCTGGCAGCAATAATTCAGAAGGCAAACCAAATTGTGCTGTGAGGCACCTTGGGCACTTTCTCATTGTCATGGGTTCAGCAGCAGCAGTCATTTTTCTCCCTCTTGGTAGCTGGTGCAGCGCTGTGTTTTCGATTTTGGGCCTGGGAGCAGTGCTGATAACACCAGTGTTTTCAGTTACTGCTTGGTAATGTTTTGGTTTGATCAAGGACTTTCTGAGCCTCATGCTATGCCAGGAAGGAGGGGAGCTGTGAGGAAGCAGAGACAGGACACCTGACCCAAACTGACCAAAAAGGTTATTCCATACCACAGCACGTCATGCCCAGGATGTGAAACTGGAGGGCAGAGACCTGGAAGGGTGTGGTGGTGGACTGGGGGTCCACGGCATGGTCAGGTTTTTGGTACTGGGGGGTTCACTGCTGGGGGGTGCACTGGCTGGGTCGGGCTTGGTGAGCAGTTGTATTCTCTTTCTTTGTATTTCTCTTGTATTACTACTGGTGGTAGCAGCAGTGATTTGTGTTATACCTTAGTTACTAAACTGTTCTTATCTCAACCTGTGCAAGTTGACTTCTTTTGATTCTCCTCCCCATCCCCCCGGGACTGGGGGAAGAAAGAGGGGGAGTGAGTGAGTGAGTAAAACTGCGTGGGTGAGGGGCTTAAACCACGACACTCATTTACTTTCTTCCTCCTGAATATCTATCCCCATGAGGCCCAAAAACCAAGTAATGGCCAACTTGCAGTGGGTTGTGCATGTGGATGTGCAAGAAAGACACTGAAAGTATGCTGGCACAGGAAAAGGAAGGCGCCTGAAGCTTTTGCCTTTCCACAAGCAGATGATGATAGACGCTTGTTAGCTCAGTGGGGGAAGTGGAAGAGGGGCAAGGGGGGGGGGGGGGGGGGAGAAAAGCCAGACTTTAATTCCACTTCATTTCTTTGCTCCTAGCCCATGCCTTTTCAGATAGATTATGGGTTTTTTTCAGGTGTACAGCATTTGCCCTGTTTTCTCAGAAATCCTTGAGTTGCTTCTCTCTCCAATGTTCTGATCAGATTTGACTAGAAACAAAAGCACGGAGCTGAGGTGATCAATAGCAAAAGGAGCAGAGTTTATCTTAGGTTGCTAGGCCTTGCTCTTTGCTTTTATTTTGTCTTGATTATTGTTATAAATAGCTGTGCCTGCAGAAATTCAATAGGAATTAAAGATAGCTTCCAAGGAGCTCAGCATTGTCCTTTACGGAATTTTCTTGGACCCCAAACAGCAGGAAAGGAGAAAATCCTGTGCTGTCCCTTGCTCCTTATCTCTAGCGTAAAATGTCAGCCCAACCAAGCAGACACACTGTTTTGCAACCGTACAGCCCTGGATGTGGCATTTTTAGTGCAGTGTCACCTATAATTGTTTTTTTGAGGGCTAAATGATGTGATAACATGAGAGGCAGCACTGCTGCTCTGCCTGCCCTTCCACTTGCTGGAGTTGCACAAGTGGCAGCAGTGAAGGATGGTTTTAACAGAATAAAGATCAGTGAAGCTCTATAAATATATTGGTCTGTATGGACACCTGCTTATGAAAGACAGAGTTTTTGTTTATATTTGCAGTTGTTCGAAGCAACAATGTACCTTGAGCTTTCTCTAAGTAGGAGAGGCTCACAAGCTTGTTCTCCTGCTTAAAAGCTAAATTTATCATTAGCTCTCTTGGCAAGCTAAATTTAAATGAAACTTTAAGCTATAACGTAAATCTACTTATTGACCAAGGAAACAGACACTCTGCATCAGATCAAAGGTCCATTCATACAGTCATACAGTCATACAGTCATACATTCCAGCAGTCATATTAAATGGCAGTGGTGGATGCTTCAGTGTAAACGTAAGAACAGAATACTTACACCCTGCCTGGTACACCTCCCCAGTCTCCAGCAATCAGCATTTGAAAAGCTTCCCATTTTGCTAATATAGGATTCCTTTTTAAGACTGAACCTTTCAGAAAAAGTTCCAGGATAAGAAAGTTTTTTCAGGAATGTATGAAGGTGTGACAGCAAGAGAAAACAGGAGCATTGCTTTGTTCATGTCAGACAGTGTAGGCAGTCTGCCTGCTGTTACACTATGTGTATGACTGTCCTTGGGCCCTTCATTTCCTCTGCATCAGAAAATCAGCTCTTCCAGGCCCCTAGATCCAGGAGATTTCCAGACCCATTTGCGTAGGTTATTGATCTCCTTAACTGATTTGTTTTGGGATATCCATTTACCTTCATGACAAGTACAAAAAAACATGGTGGTGGGGAAAGACCTGAGGGTTTATTTCTAGGGTGGAAAAGCAGAAAAAGTTTGAAGGTGATCTGCCAGTATTGAAATATTCCTGTGGCTCCAAGCAGAAAGTTGCAAACATCCCTGTTTGTACTGGTATTCTTGGCACATACTCCTGAACCTTTTCCTATTGTGGTCAATGAGCCAGCTGTTTTCACCAACAACTCATAACAAATATGCCAGAAATCAGGAGCAAAGACTGGGTAATGGGCAATAAATAATAAGATTTCATTCTTCTTGTGTCTTGACTGAGGGTCTCTTGCTTACCAAATTATTAAAATCGAACTGAAAGAAGTGTTGACTATCTTAATTGCTATAAGTGGAAAATGAAGTTGTATTATTGTCATTTCCTCACAAGAAACAGATCACCTCCATCTTTTGGGTCTCTTTGAGAAGTGCCTTCAGAAACCTCTTAATTCCCTCACATCTGCAATACCCTGTGTCCTGCTTAAGTTGATGCAATTGTTTTCCATTCACAGGATCCAGCCCTGCTCAGGAGCACTTGGATGTGTAAGTCCAGCACCAATCTTTGTGTTTGTAAATATCTGGAATGCTTCATCCCACAGCAGAGAATTTTCTTCAGTCCCCATTAAGCAGTGTGTACAACTTACCTAAGCTGGTTAATCATGGAGCTTGTGTCTTAATGCTCTTCTCATAGCCTTGTTTTAGTCACACTTGGCCACATGGTGAGATCTCCAAAGGCTGGGAAACGTGCTCTATTGCTCAGCAACACTCCACCTGGGGAGATAAAAAGGGATGAGGTCTGGCTCCCCAGGAAAGCTCTTGTCCAGATTTTGGCTGCTGAAATGGCTTCAACTTTGGATGTCAGCAATGGCAGAAGTTAAGTGAATCAGCATCCCAAATTTTTCAACATAAAAGCCCTAGAGGCAGCAGCCCAAATCCATTCCAAATTATTATTTTCTTTCTTATTTTCTTTGCACATTTTTAGCTTTCATTTTCCTCACTAGAAGCATCTCTTGAGTCACATCTCTTTGTCTTTTAACAACATTTATGTCCATGGCATACAAGCAGCCCTTTGTAGCTCAGCACCTGTGGGCTGGAGCTGAGGATTCATCAGTGTATACGTGGTAGAGCTACAAATGATCCCAAAGAAGATCTGAACCACAGCTCTCAAAGCTTTCAGATCACGGTGCTTTAATTAGCTAACAGACAGGTAAACATCCTGGGCTCTTGCAACAGAACCATGCAGCTACGTCTTACGCTAGCAGAAACTTGGGAGGTTGTCATCTCTTATCTCTCTTGCAAACATTGCTATGGGTTATGAATATGACATTTGGTAATGTAGCAACTGTAAAGCATTCAATAAAATAAAACAAGCAAACAAAAAATAAAGGAAGAAATAAAAGCCCCTCTCAGAATCCGGAGAAGAAGAGCTCCTGCCATTTCCCTTTTGTATCCACTGTCAAGGTATTTGAAAAGAGCAGGAGATAAGTAGCCCTATGACTACTATAGATTAACAGGCTCTGAGGTTCCAAACGCAGATTGCTGCTGCTGGGTGCATGATGGCTATTGAAATTCACATCTGTACAGACATTTCCATGGTGGCACTGCAAAGAGCAGGGTGTATAAAAGGCTACAGATCATAAACACTGAGGCCACGCAAAATAAGGCAAAGAGCAAACCCTCTGTCACTGGGAAGCAGCAGAGCACTGACCAGTTCCTGCTGTGTGGGAGACCCTTTCTGACTACAGATTATGGATGTTCCACAGAGACAAAGGATATACCAGAACTTGGAAAATTCCTGTGTGTGGCTTTCTACAGGGGAGGGAACACGAGTCCTTGACCTGCAACACTGAATGCAACTGGCATGAGGTGTCTGCTGTCCTTCCAGGCTCCCCAAGGAGGATCCTAGGCACTGAGGGACCTCTGCCAGGTGAGCCAGGGAAGCTCTGGAGAGCAACAGTGCATGGAGTTTTGGGTTTGCTTGCATACTTTGGTTTTGCTTATGGGTTGTTTTGCAGAGCTCATTGAACAGGAATGGAGCTTCAAACAAGAGGTGCTATGGCTTGTTACCATCACTGAGGCATGTTGTGAGGTTGTCTTTGATGCATGGGCTACAATGTGCCATGTCGTCATTTTCCAAGGTGTGTGTCAGAAAGTGCGCAGTTTGCCCAAGGCTGGTTAAAGCAAGAATGGCTTTTGCTTCCCTTGCTTTAGCATTAGAATATGAGAGGCTCAAAATCAGCTGCACTGGGGTTGTACCAGGACAATGACACTGTTAATTCTCACCCATGATCTGTGATGCAAATTGTGAAGTGATGACATGCACATGAGTGAATTCAGCTGTCCCGATCTCCTAAGCTGTAAGGTCAGTAGTGCTGTTCCCATGCTATGGCCGGGGAAATGGATATACTGAGAAGAAAAGTGCTTTTTCCAGTGTCACCTAGAAGACCAAGGACAGACTTGGGAAAAAGTACAGCTATCCTTTCTCCAAGTGTCCTGGTATAACTTCTACACATGGAATTTCCCAATGAAAATATGGGTCAGTTCTTTTTGCATGTCCTCGTAGTGTGCAGCATATATACCCACAGCCTCTGACAGCCTTCCAAGCATTTGCAGTGTCATCCTTCCAGCATCCCTGTGAAGGAAATACTATAGTGCCTCTTTTGCACCTAAGGAATAACAATGCAGGGGGTCTAAGACATATCTCATGCCTTTGATCTGAAGAGATCTGAGAAAGCTGAACTGGTAATAAGTAATGGCTGTGTAAGTGCTGCAAGAAAGCACTGTAATAACCTGGGGTTTGATACTTAGTTGCAGAAACCTTAATACTTCCTCTGCCAGGGGAGGGGAGGACAAACTGTCAACCGAACTTTCATGTTGGCACCTCTCTGGAGGGTAGAACTTGCACATAATTGGTAGATCTCAGTTATATCCACACATTTCTCTCCAGCTGCTGCTGTTACTCAGCAGAAGGGTGGAATGTTTATTTTCATCTCTTACGTGCTGTTGATTAACTGATCCCCAGGGAAAAAAAGGGATTAAAAACCGCATCTGCAGGCTCCCAAGGATATGTCCTGGACAGACCTGTTCCCCTCCCTTTCTCCCTCCTCCCTCCTTCCTTCCTTCTCTCCTGTCCTGCAGCTTTCTGTCCTCTAAGTGCAGGGAGGCTTCAGAGCAAAGGCAAGGGCAAATGCAAATAATTTCAACTTGCGTGATGGTTTTTATACTTATCCCATCAAAAAAAGTGTTGTGCATGTTGTGTGGGGTGCTCTTTGCTATGATAGTAGGGGTGTAGGTCATGACTGAGCAGCATTGGTGGAGATGCGTGATGGTGGCACTGGAATACCAATGTGACCTGGAGTCCAAAAGTGAAGAAGCTGGTAGATTTTGCTGAGTGACAGATTTTGGTCTGTGACAGATTTTAATACAAAATACCTCTGTTGAAGAGATATGTCCTTACTCCATTGGAGCCATCAACATTCAGGGCAAACTCATGTCAGGAGCCAGTTTCTTCTAGAATTGCTAAAATCCAGTATAAAATAATTAAAGGTTAAAAATAGCTCCATGGCTGTGTCTACTCCTCTATCTAAGTAAATGCTTACTTTCTTTGTTTCTCTGTTATTGGCACTGGCCAAGTCAGCGCTCAGATGCAGCAGAACTGAATGAGTTACTACTTTAGCCTCCAGGGTCATGCACAGCACATGGACATGATGCAAGAAACATATAACTTATTTTTACTGGATGGAGAATGTGGAAATGATCCCCAGATCTACAAATGGAAGGAGCTGTTCCCATAATAGTTAAGGCACTGGGCTGTCTTATTAAGGTCAGATCCAGTGTGTCATGTTGAACATAATTATTGCACTGCTTATAATTTCAGTACATTTGATTCTGAATATAAAATGAGGCAATTTTCTTTCTGGGGATAAGAGAAATGTGTGCCTTTGCAGAAGCACAATCACTTTTAGACTGGCCAGCTTTATTTTTTCCTGATGAGGCTTTGACTCCCCAGGGAATAAGCTGAAAACTGTGTTTTTAACAGAGAAGGCAAAATACAAAAAGAAAGTTTTTCTTCCGCTCTCAGGGGTGTTGTGCTTGGATGGTGGCCTGTTGCTAAGTGGCCCCATGGGAACGATTCCCAAAAGGATCATAGTTCGCAGTCCGTGGATTTCATTCCCTTTAGACCTCTTTTTCATCTCTTCATTCAAATCTTAATGCTGAGATTGACCCTGTAAGCTATTAGTTGCCCTCAGCTACCATTCTTCCTCTTCCAAAAGCAAGGCTGATAGGAACATTTAAAAAACCAGACTTTTCAGACCTGGCAAATTTCATCATTAGGTAAGTGTAAAATGCTCTCCACCCCCACTCTCTCTCCCCCCCCCTCCGTTTTCTTTCTGAAGTGAGTGGGATTGGATTCTTTGTTGCCTTGCACTTTACGCTGAAATGTATGCTTGTGCCAAATGTTTATAACATGCTGCGAAATCCAAGGGGTAGCATTTTGTATGTTCTTTATTCAGGCATGAATGCATGTGCAAGGTGCAAAGCCAGAGTAGCTCAGATGCTACAATAGTTCCAATCACAGAATGTTACTAGCAAATGCTAAAACATGGTAACACATTTCCTTAGTTCCCCTGCCTCGTGTCTGGAAACAGGACGCTGAGGCTGAGCGCAATCCTTACCCTACATAACTGGCATACATTTAGAAAGCTCTTAGGTATAAACCACCACTTCCCATGGCCTTGCTCACTCGCAACCTGCAAATAAATTCTAATTTTTCAAAATCTAAGCGTGTATAGGAATTATAACTTGGCCAGTTTGTACCCTCAATAATTTTCAGGTGTCCTACAACGACATATAACTGCAGCATTGAACGGATGGCTAAGGATTCTGTATGCACTCACAAGGAAAACACCTGCTATCTCGGATCCATTTCATACCTCAAATGGAATGAAAGGTTTTTTATTATACAGTGGTCCTGCTCATTTGCGTTTTGTTTAGTCCTTTGGGTTTTTTTCCCCAAATGGTTTATAGTCCTGTAAAATGGTCTGGGTGATGGCAGTGCTGATAGCATTGTGCCCTCCTTTGAGGATTACTTTCAAAGCGAGTGCTCTTTTTCATAGCAGCATAGGGGCTGAGGCTCAGGTTATTAAGAAAAGAGATATTCTTGGGGGATAAGAGGAGGTAATAGTTGTGGAAGAACCTCTTAAGTGAGTGTATTTCCTGCATCCGCAAGAGAGGTTATCTCCCTCTGGTGTCCTCAATAGAACACGTATATACTCTGCCAGTCCAAATCTTGATGGCACAGTTCTTGAATTGTTTGGTGTTGTGGGCTATTATCCTTAGGAAAATTAGTGTGATCTACGGGATCACAGCACTTAGAAAGAAAAGGCCTGTAAAAAGACATGGCTGGTGCTAAGAGAGTCCAGTGCTTTTTCTGGATGACCCCTCGCCAGCTGTGGTTACCCCAGGCAGTTCTGGACATGACTATTAAGGAGGTTGCACACTGATGTTTCCAGATCTCCTTTCAGCTCCTCACAGCAGAGACAGACAAAAACTTGGTTTTTGGGAAGGAGGAACAAAAGGAGGTATATTCTGCTCCTTCTTGAAAAACAGAAGCTTTATAATTGAGTTTGTCTACACAGCAGCAAAGCCTGAATTTGACATTTGCTTCTTAAGCTCCTGACTTGAAAGAGTCCCCACCTTTAGCTCTAAGCTCCTGTGTTAACTTCAGGGCCACTTCGTCACCCAGTACACTGTGGAGGCAGGTTCTAACTTGGCACTGAGAAATGGAAAAGCTGGAGTGTGGCAGCTTGAAGCCCAGTCTCAGGGTATAGAGAAGCTCCCTCAGCAAAAATCACTGGGCTGAGATCCTGTGATTTGTGTGAAAATGTGGTGTCGAATGACCACAAAACACATGAGTAAGTAGCAATGGGATTCATGAAAGCATCAGTATCTACCACAGGAGCTTGCTGTACTTGCAGGAGGCTCAATCTGTAGCTTCCCTGGAGGTCAGCTGGCATTTAATTTTGATCACTGCAGAAAAGGGAGGCTGAGCTTGAAACAGTGACTGACTTAGCTGATGTGTGTGAAAATGTTATTAAAATACGAAAAGGTCTCTCCAGATGGATTTTTCTCTGCCATTTAAAAATCCCATGTAAATGGTGCACAAAGGATTTGGGGTGGGGAAACTATCAGAGATAATAATAAGCTATTAATGCAAACTAGTCAAGTTTCACTCAATGGTATTAAGACACAGTCATGTCTCATTTAGGAGTGTAGTATTAAGCTATCCTTCAGATATGACAAGGTTTATGTTTTCCCTGAGTTCTTTTCAAATCAGGAGGGGTATCTCAATTCATTTAAAGTTTTGCCTGTTGTCAGTCCTGCCTCCATGGGTTTGGGATTCCAATCTGATGCCATAACCTACAGCAGCAGTGATGGATGTAGTTGTATTGGTAACAAGGGAGTAATAAGTACCAAAAAGAGATGCCAAGCATGGGAAGGGTTGTCTGAGTCAGGAATATGTTGCCCCATTCTCTGGGAGTCAAAAATGTTGCCACAGAAAAGGAATTTGAAATGGTAGATTATTTTACCCTCAGGAAGGCAGAAGTTTGATATGGGGTTTTTTTTCTAACACTGGCTGCTAGAAAATCATAGCTGTATGTAGAAAAGACCAGCTCAGCATCCCTGTAGCTGCCTCTGTGCAGCGCAGCTATCAAATTAAATGTCTGTGTCTAAAAAATGTGGTTCCTACCCCTTCTCTTGCAATTCTGTGCCTTGGCTTGGCAGATCCCATTATTACAAGCTCTTTTTTTCATGATAACTTCATGTTAGATATCCTCTGTAGGGTTTTAGTACTTTATTTTTACAGCCCATTGTTTATGGAAATGAAACCCATTCATTTACAGTTGAATCAGGGAACTCACCTGTAATGTAGTTAAAACATACGGCATGCATGAGTCCTCACCGTGTCGCAGCTGGATTCACTGTCTTACTCAGCTTAGCACAATACAGACATGTTGTAAAAAGGAAGAATTTCCTTGCTTACAGCTTACTGGGCATTTTAGCTGGTATGTGATTCTTTTTCCAGACAGTGAATTTGGAATTTGTAATAGAAACTGCCTTCAAAAAACAGTACTAGCAATTAATGAAGGACAGCAGTTAGGGATAGAGAAGCATATTAACTCACCTAGGAACCTAGACAAAGCCAGAGCTATTTCAGTATGAATTTTTGCAACAAACAGCTTGTGAATGAACTGTAGGTCTGTAGGTCCTTTGACCCAATTATCAGGCTTCCAGATACAAATTCAAATGATGAATTGATTTCAGAAAAAACCTCAAATCAGTGAACAGACACTTTGTAAGAAGTAGACTATAAGATAAATTTCTTTCAGAAAGTTATTTATATTAAGTAATTTGCTCAACTCTAGCGTGGTTTAGCAGTTCACCCTTTTGATTCTAATCCCATGCTCTCTTTCTCTCTCTTTCTCACTTACCCTGGATGATTTAGCCTTGCAACAACTTGTCATTAGCCATAATCATTAGTGCCACAGTAATTTGGCTGTTCCAGTTCCTCCTCTCTCACCTTTCTTGGCTCTGCTTGTGCACTACAGTGATTCCTCTCTGTCTTGCAGAATTGCTTTTAAACATGGAGATTTACGTGCTTCAGTCTTTAGATGGCACCAGAACTGAATGCACTAATTAGGGAAGCTTTTTGGTTTCTATTATTTTCCAGTCACAGATAGGCCTGGGTTTTTAGAGCTTGGGAAGGCTCATGAGTTCTGATTTGTGAAGGTTTTCTATGAGTTCTACATATATGCTGTCTGTAATGCTAGATCTTGTGTTGATAAAGGGCACCACCTAAATAGAAACAAACCCACTAGCAGCTTTGAAATGATCCGTATGTTGGTAAAAAGTGTATTGAATTGAATTGCAAGAGTTTGATAACAAAACATGCCCCGCCTCTTGAAATACAAAATTAAATGGTGAGCTTGTCTGATGTTGGTAGTGGTCCTTTCAATTCCTTCCTATTCAAGTGTATAAAGCAGTCAAATATTTTCTTTTAATCTCAGGGCATTATTATCTTTAAGGAGTTTGTGTACCGACTTCAAGCTGTCTAGGTGGTATTGACTGAAACAAAGCAATGCATGCAATTGCATTTCTAAAGACCCAGTGCAAAATGGTATGAAATTAAAATGGATGGGTACATTAAGTGCTCCCCAAGGGCAATAACATGGTATTTAATGGTCAGAGATGTACAAAAGACAAAAACAGGAGTTATTTATTACATAAATGCTTACAAACAGACTTCTGGTAACTGCTGCTGTAGTGGAGGAGGATCTGAAATTGTTGCTTTCTCTCAGTGCTCATGCTGTGGTGGTCATGGTCCCCCCAGATGGATCCATTCCTGGTCCCCAACCCATCCCATATCTTCGTGCCTCTCACTAACCTGATTGATTATTTCTTTAGTAGCAGCTGTTAAAGCACAGTCAGAAGACCACAGTCCTGGAGAGCTGAATGACTTCAAAAAAACCTCTTCAGGTTAATTTTTCTTGAATTGAAATTGAATTACATACATTACCTTTTATTTATTTATATTGCACTTCCAAGCAGAGCACTTTTGTTGCTGATGAGCAAGTGACCTAGAAGATCTGAATTTCAATGAGAGTGAACTTGACTGCTAAATGTAGAAATCTTAGGCTTGGTTGGTGCTAGAACTACTCAAAGAGAAATTCCAGTGTGTGCAAACATGCCGTACTGCCTGTTCGCGCTGTCTGGATCAACTCATTGTTTCACCTAACTCAAAGGAATGACTTACATTTAGGTTTTTAAGTATTTTAAATGCACATTTAGTAACAACCAACATGTAGAACAGAGGCAACCCAACCAGTCTGCTGTAGTATTGGCCTAAGCCAAGAGCTAAAGTTTTGTTTCATTACAGAAGCAACAAGCTTTTTGTTATCTCAGGCGTTACTAATCTGACAAATAAACTACACATGTATTGCAACTTCTTAGAAACATCTCAGCTTTTCCTAGGCATTCAAAGGTCTCCTGCAGCCTGTGCCTCTCTCCTTTCCTTCAGTGGAGATGGTCTGAGGACCATAGTCACAAGAGCCAGCAAACTGGAGATGAGATGTATGAATTGAGAGGCTCACTGGGGAGATATGAGGAACCTCTGACCTCTGTTAACTACACTCAAACTAGCAGGTGGTAACATGCTTTCTAGAAAGAGATGTTTCTCAAAGGGTTCAGTCCCTCTCCAGTGCCTGACTGCTCACATAGACACCAGCACTTGTTCCAGTGAGATCTCTTCCAATAGTGGCTCAGCACCTAGGCCATAGTATTAGTGCATTGACATTGGCACTGAATCTGGCATAACTTGATCTGTTGCCTTCTGACTTGGATTGCTGACTGGTCCCTTGGCTGTACTGTGGACCTGGACCGCTTTGTAAGGTCTTGAAAAGGTAATGGGTGAGATGCTAGGAAATCTGCTGTGGCCATGTTACCTAGCAAAGCAAGTGTGTGTAACACTGTAAGACTAATAAAAACATTGGTAGCATGATGGGTGATAAAGGCGTCTGTAAATCCTCTTGGTTTTGAAGTGCAGTTTGGCCAGTTCCCTAAGGAAGGATACTCTGAGAAACGCTGGACTCACAACAGTGGTTCTTCAAGGAAAATTGTGTTACAGCTTTTTGTCTCCACACTGCCCACCAAATGGCTGTACAGGCTGACTTACGCTTCCATGGGAGCTAGCATCTTTCATGCATTTTGTAGTTGAACAAAGGTTTGAAACACCAATTGACCAGCTCCTCTCATGGGCCTTAAAGTTTTCTTGCACAGATGCTGAGCCCCAAGGAAATACTGGCCACACCTGGCCTTGATTTACATATTTTGCCTTGAAAGGATAGTTCAAGGCAGATACCAGCCATAAAGTCCTTTATTAAGTTGCTGTATTAGCCTGCAAATTCAGTGGTCAAGCACTGGAACAAATCTCCAGACTGGGGCATTGCCATCCTTGGAGATTTTCAGAACTTCTGGACAAGTCCCTCAGGAACTTGATCTACTTCTGTTTGGATGAGACAGACCCTTGAAATCCCTTGTAAATGGAATTATTCTAGATCTTAGAACTCCTTTGTGTTGGTTGTTTTGACTCAGCAGCTCCTTTCATTGCTTCTCTGTTTGGTCTCCCTTACAAAGTGTACCCTCTTAAATAGTATCTTTTCTGTCCTGAAAAAAATATGTGTTTTTTCAGAAAAACACAGACAATCCAAGCAGAAATTTTAGTGGCACCCTTACATCAGAGGAGGGCTTTAATTAGTAGCCCTGAAGTAGAGATAATCAATTCTGCCTGTATCTGTTACAGACAGGAGAGGGATGCTAAAGAGATGGAGACCATCATTTGCTAAAGTGAAAGGTGTCTTTTTTAACCTTGCAAAGATCTCTATTCCAATCTTTGTTTCCTTCTTGAACAGGTCTACCAGGGCAATAGCTGTGGAGGGAAGAAAGAAAAGAAGGATTCAGAGAAGTAGAACTTGAGGAAGTCAGAAACCAGCACACCTAAAATGTGAGGTTTAACTTTTATTTTGCTTATGGGTTCTTTCTCAGGAACTGCATAGATTTACCTTGGCCTGTAAGGAAGAAATTGATTCCTTGTGGATTCACCCAGGAAGAAAGACACTGTTCCTTGCTCTTCTGCAGAAAGTTTGGGCAGAGGAGCAAGGGGGCAGGGCTGCAGATATACTTCTCATGGGAAAGATGATTCCTTTCCATCAATGCTATATGGTCACAGGGGCTGCACAATGTGACTCTGGATCTGTGTTGCCTGAGAGGAAGCTCCCACACAGAGATGTGGGTGCCACAAGAGTAGGGCTTCACCTGTCCTCACTGACACCAGCCTCTTTGCAACAAACATGAAAAGGAAACCGGCCAGCCCAGGTGCTCCCTTGTTCACAGATGCTGATTGCAGGGGGAAGCAGCCTGAAGAATGAGCAGGAATTCCTGTATCTGGTCTAAGAAATCCAAACTGCGACCAGTAGGGAAAAGGTAATTTGGAACAACATGGTAGGATTCCCACTTTAAACTATCTTTGATTATCAGGTATTTAAGAGCTTCTGTTTCTTGAATAGTCCTTGCTGTTGGATCTCTTGGAGAATGGGAGGAGCCTCAAAGACAAGAAAAAAATGACAATGTGGTAAGGAGAAAATGAGAGAGAAAGGTAACAACTGTAAGAGAGAAAGAATCCAATTTTTCTTTTTTTTTTTTTAAGTCTAAGGGACTTAAGGGATAAGCCTCTGGTAAGTTTAGGTCACTTGAGGCACTTCTGATAACTTACCCAGTTTACTAGGAAAAAACAAGTTATAAAACCTTGGCACTAGTTATACTGGAGGCAAAACAACTCTCACTCACAAGGATACATTCTGTATATCCAAAACAGGGTCCTGCATCCGCAGGGAATTTCCCCTCAAACACGTCCTTAGCAAACAGAGAGCAACTAATGTGCAGGAGTGCCTGGAAGGAGTAGCAAGGCACTGGTTTTGAGTGACAGCATATAAACCATACATTCTCCAGTACAAAGACGTCTGCTGGTGTTTCAGTTCTCTGATTGGGATTCTGTTTCCCCTGTAGTCTGGCCTCTCCTTGTCTGTTTTGTTATCATTTGTATGGAGATCATCAGATCCAAGTACATTTGACATATGGAGCTAACACTCAGGAAAGAAACAACATATGGCGGACAATTCATATCCATCAAGATCTGTCATAAAACCATTTTTAGCAATAGAAAAGAAGAGTAGAAAAAGACAGCAGGTTTGAATTTAAAATAAGCATGCTGCTTTAACACACAGGAGGCCTGGGGCTTGCTCTGCCAAATGAGACCAATGGTTCACTGCCTTGAGGTACTTCTGGGCTAATCCAGCTGTTCAGCCCAGAATTACAGGCAGGAGGAAGAAAGGGAACATAGTGCTGTACAGGTGCTACAGGGTAAGGGTACCTGGAGACCCCAGTGTGCGACACGAGGCCCTGCTGTCCTCATGTATCTTGTTTGCCCTGTAGCAACATCACATTTTATTGGAAATATGGGATGGTCCAAGTCCTTCTTAACACTGCCTGCTGGAAAGGTGGGCAGGACCGAATTCAGGCTGAATTCAAATTATCTACAAGGGTAATTTGGATGCATAGCCCTGGGTCTCGGGAGTACCCAAGTGCCCTGGCTGGGACAGCACAACTCAGATAAGGTGTGGATGTACACCAGAAACATGGCATTTGATTAATAAAAAAAAATGTGGTCCTTCAGTTTAGCTTAACTGAACTTTTGGCTGAAGAGGAGTGTTTTGATGGGCTGTATGTAGTTCAGACATGGCTGTATTTGGACTATTTAGATATATTGATTGGGAAGTTTTAACAGAATGAGGATGCTTTCCAGGATAGAAAAATACTGTGTATGTCACTAATCTATGTAGCTTATTTATCACTAATAAATGTGATGTCTTCTGCAATCTACAACCGTTTCACCCTAGGGAGACCTGGCCTTTTAACAAAGGAAGTGGTCTTTTACTTTTAGTGGGTTTCTTTTTTATAACCCTGTGGAAGAGTCATGCAGGATTAAGAGGCTGTTTTAAGGATGAGAAAATGTCTGTGAAGGAGTGTTCACATTGCCCAGCCCAACAGAGGTCTCGCAGGTGCAGGCATGGTATCCCTGATGTGCCAAGAGAAAGGAGCAGCCTCTCCTGTTTTCTGATGAAACAAAAGCTGAATAACAGAGGAGAAATAGCCAGTGTGAGGAGATATACTTTCAGGGAGTATCTTCTCCCAGTCTTTTTTCCTGATGTTTTTCCACACAACTTCTAGTGACTGATCTTCTTCCTACTCTGCCAATGGGCTTCCCATCTGTTCTTTCCTCTGCTCCAGGAGCGGTAATGATGGGGTTTGCTGTTATTACATCTTTAGAAGTGAAAAGATAGCAAATTTTGTTGGAGGAAGAAAAAAACACTCTCTGAGATGGATAAAGCCTATTTGATGATCCACGGCATCTTACTAGGAATGGAATAAGTTGACTTCATCTATGGATTAAACATGCTGAGCTGAACAGGTTACACGAGAAAGGAGTTTGGACAAGTGTATCTCCTACTCCTGTCTGAGTGAGCAGGAAGGGTGAAGCCTTTGTTTGGTCCTATAGGGTGTCGAAGCCCAGCCCTGCCCAGAGCCTTGCCACAGTGTCAGAATCAGGAGGTATTGTTGTTGAGCATAGCAATACTTTATGCTGTTGAGCATATGCATCCTTTACAAGTGCCAACTCAGAAGGTTTAAAATGTAAAATGGCATTTCAATGTTTAAGAATAGCAAGTAAGTTGAAGGCTGTAATAGAAAAATTCCAATCCTTTAGCTATGTGTTCCAGAGCTGCATAACACTGCTAATAAAATTGCCTTTGGATTCCTTGTCTAATATTCCAGCATTTCTCTCTCTCAGCAAAACACAATAGCTTGCAGTAAGCCTCCCTGGGAGGGCAGCTAACAGCGCATTTTCTAGACACTTCAAACATTTGATCATATTTCTCCTGAGTGTATTTAACATCTGTTAACGTCAGCAGCCCCAACCGGATCGAAATACCTGCATTGCTGGGAAAAATGTTTAATATAAAAGATGACACAGGTAAGCAATTACTTACTGGTGTCTTTTGGAAATGGAGAGGTGACTACTAGGCTCCCCTATCCCCCTTCATCTGCCTACCCCCCTCCCCAGCCCTACTCCGTTACCACCCTGCTGCTGTGTGCTGCTCTGAATGCATTAGAGTGGTTATTCTGAGTATGCAGGAGATGCCAGAAATAGTTTCAGGTTTCCTGCCTCATCAAACCAAATTCAGTCCATAAAAAATTAATACACCCAGAAGGAACAGTTAAAAGCATCTCCAATCAATTAATGTTAAAACGGGGGCTAGGAGGCTGATTTGTTAAAGGAAATCCAATCCAGCTCAGAGATCAAGAGGCTACTGAGACAAGTGAAGCTGGAGTGTTTCAAAGGAGGGTAGCAGATAAGGTATAGGTCAAAGCAATAAAGGCATCACTCTCAGCAGTTCATTGCTTCAGGCTTGGGGACCCCAAAGACACATCCTGTCTTGGGCATGCCAAGAAGTTTCAGCAGAGCAAGTCTTTCCAGACTTCCACAAGGCAGCAGATGGCACAAGCCTGGCTGTTTGCACTGGCTATTTCAATCTTCCGTCTTTTCTCCCACTAGCAGCTGGAGTGAGAAATAAAGGATGCAGGCTTGAGGGATCTGCATACTTTTAATGGTCCCATGTCTACTGCACTGCTCACTCTAGCGGTTCAGAAGACAAGTTGGTACACCATCCTTATGAGTTTGCCTTTGAATATCGGAAGTCAAAAAGAGACAGAAGAAGGTGGTTTTTTTCTTGATAGAGGAACATTTTTGATGTTCAGCATTATCTTCACAATCGTAAGTCAGGGCTCAGTTTCATTGGTGATGGAACCTGAGACTCTCATATCCTTTCTTGACTTGAGGGCCTGGAGCTTCAAGCTGCAGTTTGAAAAGCATATGGATAAGTTTCAAGAACTGGCAGCAAACATACTTATGGTGAAATTAAACAGAAATTGCAGTAATTTACACAGAAGGGGGTTCAATCTGCAACTCTTGACTGTCTCTTGTCTGGAGTGCCAGTCCTCATAAAGGTGAATTCTTTTTTTTCCCCTTCAAATGCTATCTGATTGTTTCCAAAGTGAGAAAACTTCCAAATCATGTCAGAAGCCATATTTGACTGAAACCTTTCCAAGCATGTTTTCTGGTGTCTTAAAAATAATAGTTACACAACCAGCTGAAGCCTATTGTCACTGTTTCACCTCAGATTAATGTAGGTTACACTTTTCTTCCTTTCAACTATTAAGTATTTAGAACCATTTATACTTTAATGCCTTGTCTTTTTCCTGGTCCTTTGTTTCTGTGTTACGTCCTCACAGTTAGAGAACACTGAGATAAGTGGAAAAAAAATGGGGAGAGGGAGTTAAGGCAGTAATCCAGCTTTGAAATAAAAAATTGGCTTAAGGTCAGTGCTTGAATCTAAAGAGCCTGCTGAAGGCAGGAGGAGGAAAAGAAAGGGGTGGCAGGAGAAACTGAGTTGATAGAAGCTGAGACAATGGTAGTACTTATCAGGATGGTGTACTTGAATGCAGCCCTGGTTAACATAAGGTTAATGAAACTGCATGTCCCTGAGTGTTGACTGGCCCTGGGCGAAGAGTGAAGGAGATTTGCTGAAGGCAATGATAGGGTTGCTAGGATGTATTTAAGAAAGGACTCAGCTGGTGCTGGATCTATGCTGCTTGGTGGGCTGCTGTGTTCAGGGGGGGTTTCACATGGTCATGAGGAGGAATCAGAGTGAGCCATAGCTACTGAGGTGGGAAGGGTTCATACAGAGCTTCCCACCTTCCCCTATATTCCTCTGTCTAGGTAGAGGAGCACTGCACCCAAGAAATAAGTTCACTTTGTTCACAAATATTTGCCTGTGAGATTTAGAGTGTGTTCTGGGTTTGATCTTTTCTGAAAACTCTATTTCCTTTGGAGGTGGGAAGGAAATTTTTAGACACGAGCAACAACACTGTTCACAATGAGGAAGCACGTCTGCCTGTTAATTGTCTATCGCATTTTCTATTTTCTTCTTTACCTTAGATTGTAGCAGCAACCTTCCCTCTGGTTAAATTGGAAGAAAGTGGTGGGAGAGAGCTCAGGTAAAACCAGTTGAGATTCTCTTGTATTCACTAAAAGAAGGTTATACAGGAATACAATTATTGGTCTCCTCTGTCAATAACTGGGTACACTGACTCCATAATGCCCTAGGTTACACTTCTATTTCTTTGCTGTTTGAAATCCAAAATCAATTTTTCTATGAAATTAAAAAAATATATATATATTTAAGGAGACCTTTTGGACCCCATGTACTCTGTGTCACAACAGATATCCAGGTCTGGGCAAAAGGAATGATATTTCTGCAGTCAGGTATAGAAGGCCGCATGGCTCAGCTGTACCCTGCACTAAGATACAATAACACACAGTATGGTGCAGCTTTAATTCAAAATAAATATGTCCATAGCCTACAAAATTCCTCTAATACACTTATCTGGGAGAACACAAAGATTAAAAAAATCCTGCTAATTCCTTTATCTTTCAGATACAGAGCTGAAAACAAAGACATCCAAACCTTGAGCGATTTAAAAGAGGAAGATGCCAAACTCTATGCCAGAGGTTTGACTGCTGGGTTTACTCATGGCTTCAGGTAAGCTTCTTTCCCTGGGCTGTTTAGCATTTCAGAGGCCCTGTGTGTTCCTCGAGGAGAGCTGTGGATTACAGACATAAAACCTTGCATAACTTGCAGCCAAGGCAGAGCAGAGGAAGTAAAGACAAGCTAATCCAGGGTGCCTTCTTGTCCAGCATCCTGCCTCTGACCCTAGCCAGCACGACATGCTTCAGAGGAAGATATAACAACCTCACAGCAGGCAGATGCAGGATAATCAATTCTTTCAACCTTGTTCTCAAGCCCCATTAGATCTCATCCTGATCCCTAAATAGTTAGAGGCTAGATTAAGCCCTGAAGAATGCCATTTAATATACTCTAAAAAATGTTGTTATCATTAACTCCCATGACTCTGGAATTTAATGTTATCAACAGACAAATACATTTTCAATTTGAATCATCCAGTGTCCTTGGTCTACTACAGCAAAGAATACATAGGCTGAAAAACCTGTTTGCAAAAGTATTTAATATTTCTTTCTATCTGTGGTTATTTCCCTGTAATTTTTTTTTACTGCATGTCTCATTTCCTGATGTTATGAAGTAAAGAGCAGGGATAAAGTGAGTATTCTATAAAGATTACATGTTTCTTCATCACATCATTGTACAAAATGCATCAGAGGATGAATTCTTTCAGCAGCTGAAGCACTGGTTTGGCAGCCTTCTTCCAGCCCCACTCAAAAATAGGGAGATAGGCTTTGCACTTCTCCCAACACAAACCACAATCCACACCAGCCCAAATTGCTGACCCTGGTTGACTTTTGTCCAAGCTTTACCAGTACTGACTAGGATGAGCGAGCTCCCATAGGAGAGCTATTCTTGCAGACAATCTATCTTTTGGCAGCCCCTTTCCTACCCTACTCCAACAGGAGCAGTAGTTTTTGTCTCTCTCCTGACACTAACCCTAAGCCTTTCACTTGCTCTTTTTGTCTGCAGAGCCTTACCCAAGATCCTCAGGCATCCTGGAGCTGGAAGAGCTGTCAGTGCAGAATACATTTGCAGCACCCTGTTCCTTTGGCATACCTTTTCCTCCCCACTCCATCTGTAGCTTTTTTATTGTTGTACTTTTTAACCCTAACCCTAGCCTTGTCTTCTGTTCTTCCCTTAGGATGTCTTCTTAATATCTTGCTTTAACAGGAATTCTTATTGGGTTTTTTTTTTAATCTCTGTTGCATCTCATAACCGTGTTTAACTTGTGCAGCATCTCTGAGGGAGCTTTTAGAGCCTGTGAAGAGATATTATGTGTAGGATTTCAACTGGACCTATAGCTCTTATGTAGAATTGCTTGAACATTTTTGAGTGTTTCATTTCTAAATAATTCTGGCTCCCTGCTATCTTTTGTGCACATACTGAATCTGCAAGAATATATCGACAGCAATGACTTGGACTACTTATTTGTGTCACCTCTACCACCTGCAGCGCAGCATCCTCTCCCTAGCCCCATCTCTTGACCATTTTTCCTCCCTGCTCTGTCTCTGTCCTTTCTTCTCCTCCTCCTTATAACATCCTTATAACATCACAGCCTCTTTCTCTTTCCTGTTGCATCCTCTGTCCTCTGCTCTCCTGCTCCTCACTGAGGCAGAGACCAAGGAAGACCTGAGAGATTTACGTATGTATTTGCATGCAGTGGTCAGGAGAAGGCAGAGGAGGACTGGCTGCCTATATGAACTAGCAGAGCCCCATGCTGAGAGCCAGTGGGGGTGTTGCCCTGCTTTGGGGCACAGCCTGTCCCAGGGTGGGACCAGGGCAATTGCTGCTCAGACCCATGGTGTTATTCTGTGCCAGAGGCGCTGGACATATGCCTGCTGTAGGGATGCACTGTGCAGCAATGAGGGACCTTAGCAGCATTTCCCCCCCCACCTTTTCCAATGCTTGATTACTTAGACCAGTCATCTGTTTGCCTAAGATCTTCTTGAACGTCATCCGAATCATTCATACTACTGACCCACCTCAAAATTTGTGGCTGGTGTATTGTTTGCTGTTTCAGTTCCATCCCTTTCTAGATAATTCATAAACACAAATGAATTAAAGACAGTGCAGAAGCCAGGGTGGAGCCTTGAGGGACATGGTGTTTGCCAGGGTGCAAATAGGCCATTTAATTCTTCACTTCTTTTCCGTTCGTTAAAGTTCCATCCAAACAATGATTTGCACACACATATCCCCCTCCTGCCTCTGCTATCTTAATTCCTGTAGCTTCTCTTTTTTGTGATACTTGCTCAAAAGTGTCTTGGCAGTCTGAGTAAGTCACAGCTTTTCCTTTGGCATGGCCAGAGAATTGTGAGAGATTAGTGAAACAGTTCTGTTTTTTCTGGGTATCATTTTAAACACCCTGTTACTATTTTCTTCCCATTCTTAATGCTACTTTCAAGGAAGAATGGCTAAAACTTTCCAGCCACAGATAGCTCTGCAGACTCCAAAACCCTGTTTCTATTACTGTGCTGATCACACCACCCTTCAACACTACCAGGCTTTTAAATGAGAGCAGTAGTAATTGGAAGAACATGAGAAAGGACAGTTTTCAAGAGTTTATGTCTTGATTTTCCAGACAGATCAGTACTCATACCTGGGACTTGAGTTTCACAGGCCTAACACAGTGGGAACTGAACTGTTCTGGAAACTTGACATGGGGTTGTGCCTTGGTACCTTTTAAAGAGCTGGTGAGGTTTCATGGCACATTGAAGCTCTGTTTATGTAACATCTCAGCTTCCAGAAATCCTGTAAGCCTTTCAGTGCTCAACAAATTTGCTCTGTTATAGAGCAAAACAGATTCAGAGCTCCGGTTTAGGAGATAGTTAGCAGAGAATTAACTTCATGGTCTTTGCAGTGTGCACAGTCACATGAAGCAGACTGGTTTATGCTTTGTTCCCCCACTGCTGTTTGGAAGCGCATAGAAAGTGCTTTGGGGAGTGTATAGCCTCACCCCAAAAGTCCGACAATGAGGAGCCTTCTTTCTATGACCACTTCCATGTGGGATGAACCCAAAGCCTATGGAGGCTCTTCCCTTGTCATCCACAGGAGATACTTGAGGAAGCATGGATACCATTGCCTCAGGCACTCATCAAAATCCCACTCTGACCTGCAGAGCTTCCTCAGGACTACAGGACCTCTAAGATCGGCTGTTCATTCTACTTTTGCCAGTGAAATGTGGCTTGTCCAGTGGGACGTGTTCTATTGCAACTGGTTCTTCAGGCTGTTATGACTAATAAAGTAGCCCTCGATTGGCTGCACACATGGATCCCCAGTATTCTGCTATTGCCTGACTCTGTTGAGAAGGAATGGATGCTGCTGGTGATCCAGCCTACTCAATGGATGTAATTCCTTGATGAAAAAACCAAAATGAAACAAAACCAAAAAACCCAAAACCAAACAAAACCCAAACACCTGGGAAATGTCGCCTATATATTCGCAAATGTCTTGTCCTGCTGCTAAGAGGAGCCATGCATCTGTTGCAGAGATATGCAGGAAAGCAGTGTTATTAGAGGCATCAGGTATTTGTTCAGGAGGCTGTGGGATGCAGCCATTCCTTGGGCACCACAGATATATTTACAGTATTAAAAGGTCAAACAATCTTTCTATTTCACTGTTTGCTTCAGAGAGTTTTGTTGAACATTCTCATTATTCGTTGCAGTATTTCTTTGATTTGAGAGGATTTCTCTCCACCACCATAGTTATTAAAACGCAGTGTGTGCGCAGTGAATGTGTTACTACTATAACAAGCTTCTCCCTGTAGTCTGAGTGCAAAGCTTTTAGTTCAGTTGTGTGTGGGGTAGTAAAGACAACATGGGCCAGGTAATTTGGAAAAAAAATGTAATGGATGGGAAAAAGAGACAAAATGAATAGTTTATAGCCATGACTTCTGTCCCTATCTTTGGGCTCTGTGCCAACGATTAACTTACTTTCCTGATCTTTTTTTAGATGAAGAGAAGCCCTGTACAACAGCATGGAGATCCTGAGGATGGGAGATTATTTTTCTCCTTATGCATTTTCTCCCTCTTTGCAGGTAGGGGTTTTGTCCTTTTAACCTGTATGTGAGTTGCAGAAAGCCTTTGAATCCCTAGTCAGTTGTTGGGAAGCCTGCCTGATTCTCCTCCAGGACTTGCTTGCTGTTCCTCATCCACAAAACACCTTCGGTGTTGGAGAGAGGAAAGGAAGAGCAGAAAAGAGGTTGTTGGAGCAGGGGATAACTAAACACACCATGTAAATCCTCCAGATTAGTGAGAAGAGGAAAAGACAATGAGGACTTTCTGTAGGTTTGGGAACAGTAGGAATGTTGGCATTATCAGGCAGAGGTAATTAAAGATAACAAAACTGGGGAGTTGAAGACATTGTCATGATTCCCATTCTGTGTTTTAAAAACCGCATCACACAGGCTTAGATAAGGGTGATTACTTCCAAGAAGTAACCAAAGAGTCTACTAAACATCATCTATTAGGATAACATATACCCAAGAGTCTTGAGAGGGCTGGCTCAGGAAACATCTGGTTTTAATGAATCTGGGAGTGCTGGCAATATTACAGATGACTGCAAACTTCCTGGGTTTTGCAAGTACTTCAGAGGGGTATGAGGAACAATTAAGGTAATTATAAACTGACCACCTTGAAGTCAGTATCTGGAAAAATAGTGCATAGGGAAAGACGAGATTCAGTTGCTAAAAATATAATTAATACATATCTTTCAAGGAGGTAGCCTGAGCTAAATGGAAGGACTGTTCAGCTCGCATTTTGTATGAGATTACAAATTCAGCTGTCTACAGTGACCGCAGAGAGATAATATGCTTTTGCTATGTGTTCAGCATGGCCCAGTGCAGCATTTTGACTCGAGTCAAAAGATGTAGCGGATGCTGACTGATGGGAGAGAGGTTTTTATAAAATAATCTGTGTCCACTGTTGTTTAAATTTCTGTATCAGTGGTCTGGAAATAAACATTAAATGGCTGCTGATAAAATCTGAGGATGACACACAAACTGATTGAGTAACCGGTAATGATGGGGACAGAGTGGTTACACAGAGAGATAGGATGGAGCAGTCTGCAGTGCCTGTTGCAATGAAATGGGTTTTAATGCTGCCAAATGCCAAGACATTCACCTGATTGCAGGAACAACTCTTCCAATCTGGTCGACTCTTATTCGTGGCAGCCCTAACACAGGATTTTTTTTCTTTTTCCTTTTTTTTTTTTTTCTCTTGAAATATCTGCTACATGAGGTTAATACATTTGGATCTCATCACTGACTGTTTTGCCAATGGCTTTTGCCAGCACAGACTGTTTTCAGCTTGTTACGTATGTCAGTGTTAGTCTCTTACAGGTGAGGGTGACAGTGTTGTACCAGCAGTAAGTGAATCAGACTTGGTGGGTGTGTAGGTGACTGTTGAGACCTACTCTACGCTCAGCACTTGTCACTCTGCTAGTCATGATACGTTTCTCCTTGTGTGCTTTTCCTGCCCAGGGGCAAGATGATTAAAGTGGCTTATATCTTCCCTGAGCTTGATGCTATGCGTGTGACTAAAGATTCATGCATTGGCTGATAAATTACACCCAGTCAAATATGCATTTAAAGTTACTTGAAGAACTTCCTTGGACAACTGCCCTTCCCAGTTCATTATCTGGGTATTCTTGTGCCATCTGTCCAAACCACAAGCCCAGCTTCCTGCAGATGGGTCTTCATTAATGGACTCTCAAGAGTCAGTCTTCATGCTGGGAGGATTGAAAGGTGATTAGCATCTCATACTGTCTTGGTCAGGGTAGGGGGGGAAAGGCATAACAGCAGAATTTCTCCAGCTCATGTTTGCTCTACAGCATGAAAGACTCGTATATCTATAGAATGATGAAAAGACAATAGAAGGGGAATCTATTTCCATTTAAATATTAGGAATATCTTGATTTCATTCAGGATCTCAAGTAAGAGGCAAAAAATTTCAGGAAGAAGTTGCACATATGAACATGGATCCATTGACAGATAGATGCTCTAAGTAGCATTTTTCCCCCTTAAAATCAAACGTCACTTACCCTAACATAAATCCACAAAATTTTGCAAAATCTTTTACGGTCAAGGATTTTGAGTATGTTGTCTCCACATTTCTTTTTACAGATGGATACACCAAGCAAATGTCAGCCAGGGTGCTGGGCTAAAGTCTTGACTTGCAGGATTAGGCAGCTCTCCTCTATCACTTCATGGTACTTCTCTACATGCTTATGGACTTCCACTGAACACATTAACAAACCTCCTGCCACTAAGCTTGTGGGAGTTGATGAAATCACAGCCTAGGAAAAGTTAACTTTATTAAGATAGGGACTTGAGAATTGAACCTACTTATCAGATTTGTTTCTCTTGTCATTAACCCTGACAGATCAATGGGTTTAAATCTCTTTTTCTTATATATAACTTCTGAGGCTTTAATAAACCCCAAACATATATGTGAACTATTATCTCTTTCTCTCTAGGAGACTGTTGTATGATATGTACTGAATTTTAAATATCATAGTGGTCACTAGAAAATTTTTTTCCCCTGTGATGGCCTCATATTGAAAGGAATGAGATACTCTTAATTGTACTAATTATGCTTCTTTTGGAACTTATTTGGTGGATTATGTATGGCCTCCAACTTCTGAATAATCGATGATAGGGTATGGATTTTTTTTAACCACCTAACTCTTCAGCCTTAGAAAGACTAAGAGGATCCTCCCTTTGCAGGGAAGGCTTTGCTACGAGTGAACGAAGGACTCATATTCCCTCCTATATTTCTACAGAGAGAACAATGACTCAGAACTGTATGGCAGAGATCCTGCCTAAGCTTCTTCAGACCTGGACCTAAACTGCTGTCCTGAGGTTATGGGTTCTCTGCTCTGCTGCTGCCTTCACCATCCTGTGAGAAAGCAGCAGGTACAAATCTCCTTTAGGAAGAAGGACCTTGCAGGGGAGAAGTCTTTGCAGGCTCTCACTTCTCCTTCCAGTTGTCTGTAGCAGATGTCAAACAAACCACATCTGATGGTCAGCAAAGAGCCTGGGGGACTTTCCACACTCTGCCCCTTCCCTCTAAAGCTGAACATCTTGTGGATGACTCTTTCTGTCTTCTGGCCTTGGGGTAAAACTGCCTCACCAGCTGCCTGGGGCTCCTTTGAGTGGCCTCCTGAGCTTGGTTTGTCCAAACTGATGACCTTCAGCAAACAGCAGTGGAGTGTAAGTCACTAGATCATTTCATCTTGTGCAGACTGAGCGGGTTCCACCATCTGTGCTTCAGGCAAGGGTATAGAATAGGGGTCAGGAAAGTCCATGGCAGGGGAACGTGAGGTTCGGTTGCCAGCTGGGGTAAGGAGTAATCTTCAAATTCACTGTAGCCCCTTCTCTGATCCTGGATTGGGACTCACATTGCCTGCGAACTTCCTGCACTGCTCCAGCACCTGAAACCCAGCCTGGGCACGTGCTGCCTCTACACCCCAGAGGACCGCATACCTCTACACCCCAGACCTGGGGAGGATGGGAAATAGAGGATAGATTTGGCTTACACTTGCAGTGTTGGCTTTTAGGCTTCCTCTCTGTGCCAGTGAAATCTCAGCGTCCAGAAATATTTCTGTCCCCCAGAGAAGGTACTGCCCGTTTTGCATTATCTGTGAAAAATCCTTGCTCCAGAACCTTATTTGTGGCTCCATTAACCTAAAGAATTCATCTGAACGCTCCATTTGCCTTTTAGATAAAGAATAAGTGATTGTTGAGGACTTGCTTCCCTATCATTTTGTGTTGCTTTCCTCATTATGAGAGGAACATAAGGGTCTCCAATCATTATTTTTGACTCTGTCATTAGCAAAGGTCTGGAAAGTGTGTTTTGACTCCATTAGCCTTCAGAAATAAAAGGAATGATTGCGTAAGTTGAGAATAATTATTTCAACCAGCATTCTTCAGTGTTTTGCTGTGGATCAGTCTGGGGCCTAAACAAAGGCTTACAAATTAATTTCTATTATTTGTATTTTCTAGAAAAACCACTAGGTTCATGACTGATTTAGCAAAACAAATGGCTTTATTTGTAGTTTTATGCACTTCTCTGGTCACTTACAACAAACATCAGGAAGCTGATAGTTTCTGTCATGATGCCTGCCAAGATTCTTGTGATTTGCTCCTGGAGGAGTGTGTAAAACAGAGATTCCTAAATCTATCATCATTCCTTTTGTTTCTCAGAGGTGTGTGGATACCTCTGTTAACCAGGATCTCTTTCTTTAATGATACCCTCCTGTAATGATATTGAAGTTCATGGTTTTATGGCTTCATGATGGCATGTGAGTCAGGGGCTGGTCCAGATGATAGGAATAGGGCCCTTTCCATCTTCAGAGCTGTAAAGAAAGGATGAAATGACCCTACAATTTTTCATGTTAGAAGACCAAAATGCAGCTCTTCTGGTTACAGCAGATTCTTGCTAGACCTCTGGTGAGATCTGGAATTACTTAGTGGGACATGCTTGCCACAAAATAGGGCTAATGTCACACGGTCTCTTTCATGGTGTCTTCAGATGAGACAGCATGAGTGTGTAGAAATGGGATGCGAGTCAGGGCCAGCAAGATGGAGTCTGTGTGTCCCACCATTGGTTTTTTTCAGTAGAGATAAACTGCTCCACAGCTCCTCGAGTCAGCTCTTCCAACAGCAGAAGGAAGGCAATAGGCAGTAGGATGACATGATAATTCAGGGATATTAAGAGTCTTAGATGGAAAGTACTATAGAAGGAGTGTTATTTTATTTTGACTGAAGATGCTTTTCATTGCTGGAGATAGTAAAAGCAATTACAATACAGCTGAGAGCTTGGAGTGAAACTGGGTTGAATTAGACTATTTAGTCCCCTTTTCCAACTGAAATAGACTTTTAAACCCTTACTTTAAAATGACTGATGAGCAGACTGGCATGAAGGAGAGTGTCCCCTATAGATCTATGCAGGTCTTTACACCGTAAGTTGCTCATCTGGAGGTTTCAGAGGTAAGAAAGATCACATTCTCCTTGCTAGTGAAAAGTTGTGAGCTTCGTTTTTATGAGTTAGATGTGGATTACAGCTTGGAAACATGCATATTCTGTGCACAGAAGGCTTTCAATAAGCGATAGAGGTGATGAGCACAGAAAAGAAAACCCAGGTGATGCTGTGGATCATGATACTGTGCCAGAATTTAATGTTAATTGCACACCTTGTTTTCCTCACCTCTGAGAGTGATAGTTCCTAGGAGAGGAAAGAGTTCAAAAGCTTTATTCCCGCAAACAGAAACAGAAAGCCTGCAGTCATTCACATCTAACTGTTAGGCCAAATCATAAGCTGAAAGACAAAGAAAGATGTCCTCTATCTGACAGTGTTGTAAAACCACTCCCTATCTCCTTCCGCACAATCTTCATGGAAACCTGGCAAGAGCATCTAAGATAAAAGAGGCTTCTGACCAACAGAGTCAAAAGGACAGCATCAATCCTGAGACAAAGGGATTCATCTTAGCCTTGAGACTGACCTGAACTTTAAAGGATCTGAGCCCAGTTGTGCGACAAATAAGAATTGGTCGATGTCATAGTAACTTATAAAAGCAGGCACTGTAGAAGCTGACATGACCGTCACTTTTACTGGAGAATTCATGGTAGAGGCAAAGGCCTCATCAAAATAGCCAAGAGAAGCTATTGGGTATGCTGAGGGATCTGTGAGATATGTCCCTAACCTTCAAACCTACATGAAACAGGACCTCAGCCTGCTCCAAAACTGTATCACTGACAGATCAGCTGGATCAGGTGTTTTGAGGGATTTGGATGATAAGTCCCTGGAGCTTCTGATAGACATCAAGGCTAGATATATCACAAAATAAAAGAGGTGCAAGATGCGATCAGGAACATCATGTTAAGGGCTTCCACAAGGTCAGGCTGCAGTATTTAGTGGCCTGGATTCTTCATGTCTGTGTAGGATAGGGCAGGCTTCCATCCTCTGATTTGTTCTGCTCCAACAAAATGTTGCAAGCTAAATTTGGGGATAATTTGTGACAGTAGTTCACCTACAAGATCCAGAACCACGAGGAGATCCTTTGGGCTGTGACATGGATTCTCACGTTCTCATTTTCAGGTGTCCATATGAACTTCTTCTGCTGGGAGATTCACATCCTAGGTTGCTGAAACAGCCTTGCTGAAATGTGGCTGCATGGCAATTAATAAATATACTAATGGGGTCTTTATTGCATTATTAGGACATTTTAAAATTTACTCTGAGAAACCTTTCAACTCCATTAAATCCACCTTTGTCGCAAGATGAAGTACTCTTCATAATAGTCTCATTAACATTCAGACTGCGGTTCAGCCCTTTCTATTAACAGCTGGCAGGCAGGAGTTTTCAAAAAGACCCCGAGAAGCATTTTCCTTGACCAGGAGCTGGCTTCCTCAACATGCCTGTTAGTTGGATGTTTCATGACAGGGAGCCTTTCTGCTAACTTCCCTGTGCCATTTAAATGTACTGCCAAGACTAGCTGTAATCACTTAGGGGTCTGGAAAAATCTGCCTGGAATTCCTACCCTGCTGCTGGGGTCTATAGTTGACTCAAAAGCTGCCATGAGCAGAAGGTGCCCTATGCAACAGCCATGGTCATTTTCCTCCTCTCTCCTGCTTGGCTGACTTTTATTTAGATCACAAGTGAGAACTGCTCTAATTAAGTGCATTAGACCCAGGTGTGATGATTAACAGTGGATGATAGCAATGACATTTCAGTGATGGCTAATAGGCTTCCAAACTCAACCTCTCATGCTTTCACCAATAAAGAATAGATAATTCTTCAAGTGGCAATGATTACACAATAAAGTTTGTATTTGCTCTATTTCGATGAACTATAAAGCTTGGTTTCGCCCAGCGGCTCTTCAGAGTCCCCAGGGTTGGGGTGTTGCCAGCTCAGGATTTTGCTGTATCTCTGATGCCTTGCAGGTCTGTCTCCTGGAGCTGGGTAATTGCAAGGAATTAATGCCTTTGTTCTTTCCTTTTTTCAGAAAAACCCAAATCTCCAGCCAGCTACCCATAGGGAAATACAAAGGGAAATTGAAATCGTCCTTAAGTAATCTACTCAAGTGTACAACTTTTGGACAAAACTCAGGACTTTGGGATGCCATTTATTGCTTTGAGTACTGATAATTATCAGTTCTGGGTCTGACATATCTGGAGCAGGGGAGAGAGCTATAAAATTGTCAGTGGGCTATGAAGCTCAGCGGAGAAGCTAGACTGGGCTGTAAGGATGACTTTCTAAGCACTGAGAGCAGCTTTTGCTGAATGAGATAAATGAGAAGCTTGACCTGGAGATCTGAGGCTTCTAGGTGTCACATTTTAGAAGTCCTAATGCCAGGATGCCAGGATTTACCAGTCCACCCAAGCACAGATTCAGTGAGTAGCCAAGCATCGGTAAAACATGCATTAGTGTTCACTGGAAAGGATCTATGTACCAAAGCAGACAAGAAAGAGCAAAGCTCCTGCTGAAATTATAAATGGAACATGGTCAGGCTGCTTTGTTTCAGGACAGTGCCTGCCATGAGAGGAACCCTCATTCCCTCAGACCTGTCTAACATCCCATGGTGCAGATAGTGGTAAAACCTGTGGGGAAGGCACTTTTGTGACTGGAATCAATGTGTGTCCACAGCTTTGCATTTCAGGAGTTAACCCTTTACAGTTTATATACTAAGCACAATGTCATATGGTGTGGAATATCCCTTTGGGCAGTTGGGGTCAGCTATCCTGGCTGTGTCCCCTCCCAACCTCTTGCGCCTCTCAGTCTCCTTGTTAGTGGGGCATGAGTATCTGAAAAGTCCTTGACTTAGAGTGAGCACTACTTAGGAACAACTAAAATCATCAATGTATTTATTGTTCCCATCCTAAATCCAAAACACAGCACTGTACCAGCTGCTAGGAAGAAAATTAACTCTACCCCAGCTGAAACCGGGACAACATCCCACTGATAGAACATAATGTGATTTAGTGGACAAACAGCAAGACATTATAGTTAGGTTTTACAGCTTTTAAGTGTGTTAGTCCTTAAACAAACATCTAATGGGGTTTTAAGCCTTGGTTCTTCTGAAACAACAGGCTTCAGAGGAGAGCTATTTTCTTACCACATCTAGCATTGTGTCTTCAGGCTGCGGGATATTCTCAAGAAAAAAAGGCCAAGCAGTGTTTATCCCTGATGTATTAAGCCTCATTTAGTTTGGGCTTTTGCATTTTCTCTTGCACAGAGTTCCTGCTCCTTTCCACTCTGCCCCTCGTGTCCCAGCTGTTCACATTTCCTTGGCTCAGGCTTTGTGAAAAGGAAGCCAAGAGGCAGATTTCAGTGAAACCAAGAGAATTTGCAATTAGCACCACCTTTTTCAGAGAAAATATGTCTGTGTCACAAAGTATGCTTTATGTAGTAGCGTGGCAAAGTAGCAGCATGGCACAGTTCCTGTAATCACGTTTTACCAGTTTGCTGAGCCCATATCTCTATACGAACTGTATCCCTACAGGTCTCCTACAGAGGAAACAGAAGATGCTCATTATATTCACAGCTGGGCTATCCTGAACCTCTCTTTGAAAATCAAAGCAGTTCAATTACACTTTTTATTCTCATTTTTACTCATTTATGCATTGCTGGTTGTCTCTGGAGTGCAAGATGGTCACCCAAAGTTGGGATTTACTCGAGGTCTTACAGAACATTGAAATATTTCACCAGGCTTTGGCATCCTGCTGTTTCACTTTGAAGAAAGATTTATTATTTCTTCCAGCTGCATCTGTCCTCTTCTTACCTTTTGTGTGTGTCATATGCTGAGTGGCTTTAATTCACCGAGATAGCAGAAAACCACCCCCAAAAATAGGTTCCTAACCTGCCAGGCTCATGATTCATGTAGTTCACTGGAGGGTTCATATGCAACAAGAATTGGCTCAAGGGAGAAGATAGGTCCACAGGGCCCAGAGAAGGAGGGGGAGGAAGTGGGTTAAAGAAAGACAAAGGGATAAGGAAGAAGGTCCTTGCCTTTCAGAAAAAACAACTGTGTTGCCTCAGCCGACCATGTACCAAGAGTTGGTTTCACCCATGGTGGAGCAAGTTCAGCAAACCCTTATGAATACGTGTTCATTTTTATAAGTGGAAAAGCTATTTTCTTTATTTCTGGCCTGCCACTAAAGACAGTGGTCCTCCCTGCAGGCTCTTCCTCTCTCATTCACCCTACTTCCCTTTGCAACAGTCACAGGCTGTTCTGCTCACAGGAGGTATCTAAGAGAGGCTCTGAGGTCTGCGCTCAGAGCTGGGTTAGCACATGCCACTGGACAGACTTTCCTTCATCCTAATCGACTGCAATTCTTTTCTGTACAGCTGGGGAGGCAAAACCCCTCCCCTTCAATAAAACTCTGCTTCCCCCACTGTCCTCCAGGGTTTAAATTTATCATGTGTACTTCGTTTCTGCTCAGGCTTCTCCTCAACACTCCATGTTGTCTATTACTGTGTATAAAAATGATCTGTGTTGACACAGGACTGAGCGGGCACTTCGTATTAGCAGCTCCAGCATTTGCCTGTGTCCTTTATTTCATGCAACAGAAGCGTATTTCACAGCAAGGTGATTTCTTGAAAGATTTTCTACTGACAATTCATCCAAAAAGAAATGCTGCTAGGGAAGGCAGAAAGCTGGGTTTCTTCGACCCATTCAGCAAAGTTACTGGGGAAATTGCTTAAGGCTTTGAGGTTGCTGCTCTGGATGTAGGGGCTCCTGGTCCTGCTGGTTAATGGAATGGGGAATGACCCCTCTTTCAGGGCTTGCTGGGTGATTTTTACAGCATGAGTGCCTCTGGGAGTTGGGGCGGCAATGCTTTGTCTGAGCTCCCTGAAACCACCGCTACCAGCCCTGCCCTCCCTGCAGCCTACTCTTGCACACCAGACACCTTGCAGGTCCTCACCAGCTCACATTTGCCTGTCATAAGCAGGGGTGTGCTTACTGTTCACTGTTTTCTGTGGCAGCAGGCTCTCCCCACTGCTGCTGGCTGAACTGGTTTCAATTATTCTCTTTGGACTTTTGTGCACAATAGCGAACAGTTAACTGCAAGCAATCAGACAAATTGGTGTTCTGGGGAAGGACAGAAGGACAGAGAGCAGGGACTAAAGCAGGAGCTGACTCCAGTGATGGGCACAGCTGATGACAAGCAGCTGTTTGGAGTAGAGGGGGCTGGATGGGACAGGGTCTGCCAGGAAAGCCAAGGCATCTGTTTTCTCTGTCTGTAAAGAATCTTGACTTTGCAACTCGCTTTTGGAGCACCACCTCTGTGGTAAGGCAGTACAGCTTGGTCTTGCAGGCAGTACTGTTAGATCCCACTAGTCTGTGGGGAAAATATCTCACTGGAAAAATTGAAGGCTTAAGAAGTAATGGCAATGCTGCTGCTTTTCCTGAAGCTGCCTGGGTATTCCCAGGGGTCCTGGAAAAGACCCATCAGGCTGGAGCTAAGCTCCAGGGAGGTGAAGGCCTCATGGAGGTGGCCCTGGGCTCATGGCATGACCCCAGCTGCAGCGAGGTCCCTCAAGGAGGATCAGACAGGTGCAGAGAAGAATTAATGAACCAATGGATGATGTTCTCCTTGTCCGGGTTTTGTCTGTAGCCCATTGATTTGCTGTTTGATGCTGCAGTTGGCAATGAAAGGGAGTTAAGGTGTTGATAACTGTTGATGATTTCCTGGTTGCCATATTCTCGGGCATGCTTATTTGGTTTTGTTTTAATAAGCGAAAGTGCCATCTTCTTTCTGAAGTCCCTATTACTTAACGACGCTTGCTCAGGACCTTGAAGGCTCGTTGGAAAGGCGGAACTGTTGTTCTACCTCCCCACTACCATCCAGCCCCCACCTCATGTGGCCGTGGAGGGGGGGAATTGCCGGCGGCGGGGGGATGCCGGCCGCTGCCCCTGGACGGCAGCGGCGGGGCCTGGGGTCCAGCGGCGGGCACGGGGCGCTGGAGGCGGCACCTGCCGCCGCCGCGCCGGGCCGGGCCGGCAGGGGGCAGCGCTGCCCCGGACAGCCCTGTGCCGAGCCGAGCCCCGGGGCTCATCCCCGCGCATCGCCAGGGTCCGATTTTCCAGGCTGCTCCCCAGGAACTCTGTAAATGCTACCCCTGCCACGTGCCCTTGAGAAGGTCTGAAATATTAATTAATGGGGAGGAAAGAAAAAGCCCTTTTCCAACGCACCGCTATATTAAACCTGCAACGGTATAAATCGGCACCGTAAAATCGTAACTCAAGGGCCAGGTGTTAGACAAACCTGAAGCGCTGCTGGGGAACGGCGGACTCTTAACAAACTGTATCATATACGAGTTCTGCAATGTACATAAAACTTCCTATTTTGCACCCCTATTAGTTGGGTTTTACGGTATTTTGAGGGGGGGAAAATGGCAAGCAATACAAACAAGGAAATCAATTCTGGAAAATAAAAGTTGGCGTGAGCTTGCATCTGAGAAGTGAGTGATGGTTCAGGCTCTTTTATTTGTTTGTTTGTTAGTTGAGGTGGTTTGAGGAAGCTGGGTTAATTTAAAAGTATTTTCTTTCCAGTTTCTTTCATTCCTTTGCTTCCAGCCTGCAGGTCAGGGCGGACACTGCTGTGTAATGAAAGCATGGTAAAATTGGTTATTCTCTAATATATTTACAATCTGAGCTCCAGATTTTCTACCCCTCAAATGGAACAACAGAGTTCCTCTCTTTTGTTCCATATTGCTTTTTTTTCTATTTGCAGATGATCTCAAGGGGCTTATTCTACCTATCTTTCCTCCCCCCACAGTGGAAAAAATACTCTCTTGTGTTGTCCATTTTGTTTTGACCTTCAAATTCTTAACTCCTGCCTTTCTCCTCCTCACTAGGGGGAACCCTGGCAAGAACTTTTGCATCCATAAATAGTCTTGTCATTATAAAGCAAGAACAGAGGGGCTGTAGCTCTCCTTCCCTGGGAGAGGAGGGCAAGGGTAGGCAGCTTGTTAGTCTCCTTTTCCATATGCGGGAAGGAAGAGCTGCACTTCATTTTGAAGTTTCATGCAACATCACAAATCAGGGCCTCTGGCAAAGAGGGGAAGCAAACATCAAATGTGCTGAAGTGAGTAACTACCCATAGTGAAGAAAATCCTTTAATGTGAGCGAGGTGTAGGTAATGCAGTATTTATTTACCACAAAGAAACTGCAAAGAGCACAACATTGATTTCTTGGGTTTTATTTTTCAGGTCTGTTTCTCAGGGCTTGGCCTGTTGGGAGGATTTTCTGAGAAGCATTTGGATAGATGATAGCTGGATAGCTCGAGCCCTGACCCCCAGACCCGAGCAAGGCTTGCCACTCACAGTATTCCTGGAATGACACAGGGGCCCTGGCTGGAATCAGGCCAGGACATTATATGAAACTGCTATTGTGGCACTTCTGCCTTTGATGGCCAGAGGACAGACTTTCTGCTGTATCTTTCTGTAGCGTTTGACTCTGTTGACCATGAAACCTTTCTGGTCATGCTGAGGAGGGGGGTTGCAATCTGGTGCGAATGGTTTGGTGGGCCTTACCCAGCTAGTAGAGAGGTGGGCGTACACCACTACTGCTAATGCCTGGATGTGGTGCTGTCCCACAAGGACCTATGCTTTTTCCTTTTTTGCCAACCCAATTGATCACAAAGTCACGAGGGTGTGTAACACTGCCATAGCCCAGAACTCTTCTAGAAATCTAGCTAGTTGTGCCATCCCCTCTCTCAGTTTTTAAGAGAATACATAGTCAAGTTCAATGTCTCTGTCTTTGAAAGCCTTAGTAGCCGGGATCAAAGTATATAAGAAAGTCACCTTATGACCACCATCTGAGTTACACAAGCCTCATGCCGTTTCCCAATGCGACAAAAAGTGAGATGATCAAGAGATGTCTCTCTGATATCGTCCTCCAGGTGTTGTAAGCATTGGTCAGTGTCTCTCAAAAGTGAGGAAAAAAATCTCCTTATCTGGGATGGTGCCCATCCCACACATTGGCTTCAAAGTGATGGCAGGACAGCATGGTTACTGGTGCAGTGCATAATCTCTCTCCCCCAGTCTTTTTGTGCACACACACACATCTCCCACATACGTAATGCTTGAATTTGATTTTGTGTACACTTTCTAAAGAGGGGGAAAATTGTCAAGTGAATTCAGAATAAAGAGGTAAAAATAAGCATCCTGAGATAGTCACAGGGCTGGTAGTACTAACAAGGGAGCCAGTTCCTGGTTTTCTTTGGTACAGAAGTTAATTGCAGACATCTAGGATTTAAAGACCTTGTGTTATTGGTGGAGGTGTGTTAGCAACAGGAAGCATTGACTCTAATATTTAACTGGAATTTAGCATGTACAGTGGGTTTTCAGGAGAAAGAAATAAGAACAAAGGAGACTGTTATTATCTTTTCTTATTATCTTTTAATTCTCCCCCTGTTTTCTTTCTCCATGCTCTCTCTCTCTCAGTCCTCTCTGTTTCAATAATTGCAATAATCAACTTACAATGATAACAGAAATAATCTCCTGCAAGATAGCTAAACAAACCACATGTTATCTGTACTGAACTGTGCTCACTTACAGTAGGTATATCACTTATGGAAAAGCCAATAAAATTTTAATTAAAAAAACATGTAGGTTGTCAGTTAAGATGCAAAAAGGCTATGCAAACACACACAAAGTGGTCCATAAATTGCTTGGCATTTGATAGAGCCAGTAGGAGGGCAAACCCACCCCAAACAAAACCAAACCAAACTAAACCCCTCCAGGTTTGAGGAGCTCTATTTATGTTGCTCTTTACAGAGCACTAATTGCCTGGGAATTCAAAAGCAGGGGGAGGGCAAATTCTCCCTTGAGCGACAATCACATCCACCCACCTCCACCAGTGCTGGGAGCGAGCGCGCAAAAGTTAATTAAAGATTTTGTGTTTCCCCACTGCAGCGCTGCGTTCATAGCTCTGGATCCCGAGATAAACTAAAGCTCTCCCACACTCTATAGCTAATACGCCTTCAACCTTGCCCTGGAGGCACCACCTCTAGGGATCAGATGTTTGGTTTCTCTGGTGCATTTGAGGTTTGGCCTCTCTTCTAGGACTGAAAACAAGAGGACGGATGAACGCCAGCTGATAGGTAGGTTCTTGTCTCACAGGAGCAAGGCTGTAGGCAATTACTTAGTCACTAGTCACAATGGCTTGAGGAGATTCTACGTTTTCTGCGTTGTTTGCTCTAAACGTATGAGTATACCACATAACGACTATTTGGCATAGAAACAACAAAAAGAAAGGATTTCTGCATAGGTACTGTGAATGTGAAGCAGCTCTTCAGCTGACCAAAGCAGAGGGTGTGCTGAAGAGAATTGTGATATGAAGAAAGTCCTTGACACCACCTAATGCCCTGTGTTTTCCTCACTCCTTCTAGTCTTTCTCTCTTGTAGTTCTGGGGTTAATCTTGGCATGGTGTCATGGTCTTCGTGCTCCTGGCAGGCCAAGGATGGTGGCTTCAGCTATCCCTTTGAAAGCAGAAGTGCATAGCCTTCACCCAGACTTTTCTCCAGGCTCTGTTGCTGCAGGGCATCACTAGGAGGAAATTTCAGCATGGGTCAGTGGTTGTGTTTTGCAACATTATCCCTTCCCTCAGTGAGTGAGCAACCTAGGACTGTATTCTAGAGCAGAGAAGACCTTTTTGATAACAGCATGATAAATGCCTTTGTGATGTGAGAACATCTCAAGACAGTGTTTGTAATTCCTTCCTCTTGGTTCAACCTTCAGCTTCATCTGTCATGGGTGATATCCCCTGTGAGGCATGTGGAGTGAGGCCATGAGGTGGAAGGACCCATTTCCTCAGCAAGGATGTTGCTAGGGTACACCCGCTATCGTAGGACAGTGAGTTTTGAGGCTATTATAGATAGATAATGCTTACATATTGCTCTTTACATTTACAGAGGTCTACAGGCTGTACCAAATTACAGACCCACAGCAGCTTGGCAAGGTAGAGCAGTTAGGATAAGCCTCCTTTTAGACAAGAAATTGAGGCAAGGGTATTAAAATGCTTGACCAGGGTTAGAGATGTAGAGTCAATGAGAAAGCCAAAGTTAAACCACCAGACTTACATATTCCCAGTTCTTGTGCTTAACATATGTCTTAGTCAAAGAAATGGATATTAATGTTGTACTATTCCCTTTCATCTGAAGATCTCAAAACGTTTTATGTCCTGATTTGCTTTCTATATGTGTAGAGAAAGCAAATCAGCTCTGCGTAGGCTGATGGTCTTTAAAAGCGGAAAGTGCAGGTTGCTCTGTGTTGTATGTGTTTGTATTGCTTCCCCACTGAGAGGACATAGTTGGGGTTAGTCATTCAACAAGGAAGGAGCTGGGTGATTGTGCTACCGGAATAGCAGATGCCATCAAGGAAAGGTGTAGGAAGAAGGCTGGGTATGGGATGAGAGGATTTAGTGTAACAGCAGTTCATGTGATGGTAGAGTTGAACTTGGGTTAAAGGATACCAGGATGCAAGGGGTATCAGGAAACCCTGCAATGGAATCAATGTAGGGAGAGGACAGCAGGTAGACAGGACTTCTTGTGGGAGAGTTGGACAGGGAAGGTGGCCAAGAAGAAAACCAGAGCTCTTCCATGTTGGTTTCCTTCAGAAAGAACAGTTTTGCCATCATAGCTCTGCACCAGGCAATAAAGGAGGGGCAGCTGCTGGCCCTGGCCAGGCAGGCTGAGGGCAGCCTGAGGTCCCATGGGGCATGCCAGAAGAGGTCTGTGGGCTGGTGGGCCACATAGCATGGTAGCCAGGTGTGAGCCTGGCTGAGCACTCCAGCACTGGGAATGGGCAAGGGTCTGGAGAGACCTGACAAAAGCATAGAGTTTTTAACTTTCTTAAATCTCTTGTTCTGGGACTTGAGTATCCTGGGGGAGCTAGACCCTTGCAGAGATTGAGGGAGAGGATTAAAAATGACTCATGAACTTTAACTACTGTGGCTTCCCAAAGCCTGTAGGAGAAACTGAGTCACAGTGACTAGTGCCCTAATGATCCACAAACATGGGCCAGGGGAACTTTGTCTCGTTAGCACTTCCTCTGACGATGAAACGTGGCACCCTCCGTCATCCAGAAAGTCATGACCATCAGCCATGGTTAGACAGCTGTAAGCTGCTCAGAACAATTTCCCAAAATGAAAACATAGAGGCATTTAGGAGACTGAAGCAATTCCTGCCTGGGAAAGCAGAGAGGAGCATGGCACTGCCAGCTAACTGCCGTGGGCTTGCTCCAGGTTGCATACACAGGATCTCACTTTGTCCCTCTCAGAGAAACCTCTGCATCCTGCTGCAACCTTTGTGCGAACCTCTTGCACGGGGTCCCTGTGTGAAGTGGGGGCAGTTTCCCCTGCAGCAGCCAGTGACTGGCAGATCTAGCTTTTTTTTCCCTCCTGTTTTGATTACAGAACTGCTCTGTTATTCCAGCAAGTCTGAAATTAGATACAGGTGCAAATTAACTAAGTCACAAGTGCATTACATTTGGTAATTTTTCTGTCAAGAGTCATGCTGAAGGGTTGCAGAGAATAACAAGAGCAGCTGAGAGCCAACCGGCTGGTCCCCATGTGCCTGGTCGCTGAGCATGCCTCCCTGGCAGTGACAAGAGGCAGCAGCATCTATTTTCACATTGCATTCTGCAAAGCCACCCCCTTCCTGATGATTTTCTACCTCTGATTTTTGTCTGCCATGCCTCATGGCTGGCTGTGATTGTCTTTTAGTACTCACTTCTCTGACTGCAGGGTGGTAGTTGTCATGGTTATGTCGTGGTCCTGGTATTTTGCAGAGGTAGCAGAGGAAAAGCCTGGATCCTCCTCCTCCTTTAGTGGTGTAGACCCTGTGTTTATTCCAGCTGAAGGGAGAAGGGCTGCTAGCTGTCAGTCTGCCCAGCTATGACAGGTAGATGAAGGATTCCAGCTCCCTCTGCCACCAAGCAGGTACATAGGGATCTTCTGCCCCTCCTCAACCCAGCTGCTGCCTCTTTCTGTAACTTGCAAGAGACCAGTGACTGCGGGGGCAGCTTCCAAGCAGTCAAGATAATCCAATCAGTTGAGCTGTCATAATGCAACCGTCAGATGTCTTGTCTGTCTTCCTCGTCTCTAAGGAAGTGTGAGCATCATGTGTACAGTATAAATAGCTTAAGTAAGGTAGGTGGCATAGGACAATAAGACAGTGGGAGAACTTTTGAAAGTGTTATTCTGCTGCAGCTGCTCACAGCTGCGCAGTATCCATTTTGTAGAGGGGCCATTTCTGGCTCCCTGTGACAACTCACTTGTCACTTCAGTTCCAAGGATGCTGAGATTCAAATGTGGGAACTGTGGTGAGTCTCAGTGTCAGCTGTTTGCTGTGAAAACTTTCTTCCCTGATGTGCACTAATTGGCCCAAGAGAGAGATTATGAGGTGCCTGAGACAGGGATCTGAGCTTCCTCAAACTCCTCAGGTGAAGTTGTACACTTACCTGTCAAATCAAGGTTTCAGTGTGCTGGCAGGTCAGCGTGTGGATAAAGCTTGTCCTGCTGCTGTCTCACAGATAAATGGAGGGCTTAATTCACCAAGTAGTTAATCCAGAGTGCTTTCACCAGTGCTAAATCCATACTATTTGTTTGAAAATTAGATTAATGGTTCTATGTAAATTTGCAAATTAGTTAATGACATAAGTGCATCAAATGACAGGTATGGTGCTGCACAAAGCTGGGCAAGGAAGCCACTTCAGGCCTGGGCTTCCTCATGCTGTGACATTCAGACAGCTCCACATTCAAGAGGAGCTGAGCTCTTTGCCTTTGCTGAGCTCTTTGCCTTTGCTGTGGTGTACATGGGACTGAGATAGGGCTTAATCCCCCTCTCTCTCACCTGAGAACGGCTGCATTACAAGAATATTGCTTCCAGACATGCAGGGCATGCTGGACATGCCTTCACTGTTTGGCTCCTTGTTTTGAGATAGGGAAAATCGGCATCAGTTGGCCACATTTTGCTCAAAAATCATGTGTTCCATAACCACAAAAATAGGTCAGCAGTGGCAGACCTGATTTCAGCAATATTTTTGTGTGCCAAAGTGTCAAAGGTAAACACACTTTTAGAGCACAGCCTCTGTGAACTGCTCATAGTGTGTCATCCTGAACTGAGATCTTCCTTTTCCAGCAACCAGAGCTGCCTTCCAGGAACGCAGAATGTGACCATCCAAACAGCTCCTCTGGGTGAGACCCAAGAGCCACTTTGCCAAGGATCCAGTATCTGGCAGCAGCTGTTGCCTGGAGAAGAGCACCAGAAATAAGCCATTAGTCGACAATGCTTCCTTGGTGTGCTTTTGGATGCCTGTAGCCTCTAGCCATGGGACTTCCTGAGCCAGAGGTGGCATGGTGGGACAGTGACAAACTGGCTCTCATGCACATGCTATGCTGTGCCCTGAGTGTCTTTCAAAATAGTTTTATCTTCCCCCTTTGTCATTCCTGAAACTTTCCTAATCCCAGTAGATTTTAGTTGACTTATGGAATATTCCAGCTTCTTTCTTCTTGGGGTTAGATCTCTCCCTAAAAGATTTTAATCATAGCATATGTACAACATGGAAAACTCTTGAGTATTAGATGAGAACATTATAGGCGGTAGCCAGGCACCATCAATGTTGAGATCAACCCATATCTTCTAGATGCAAGAAGGAGTCAAAATTCTCTTGTATGTTTTAGAAATTGGAGTGGAAGCAATCATCTTTCAGGAGCAGAAGGGGTGCGGGTCACAGACACAAGGAAACACAAGAAGTCTGGTAAACAATCACGGAAGTTGTTTAGTCCTCATGGCTTCATGGTTAGTGTTCGGATCTCCTGGGTGCTACAACTGCAGAGGTTTCTTCCCCACCTTTGCTTGGAAAAGTGGTTGCTTATATCAGTATGAAGTGAGAAGGGACAAGTGATAGGGAGAGACTGGTAAAAGTGTGGAATAAGAAAAGAATAGTTCAACCTTTTTGCCAGTACTTCTCCCACCAGCGCTTGCTTTCTGGCTCAGATTTATCGGACATTCATGCTCCCCGCCAAGTCCCATGGCCCCTGCTTATTAGCACAGGAACACCTCTGAGCAAACTAACTTCATTCTCCAGCCAATGTCCTGGTGTCTGTTTTCAAAGCTGCAGAATTTCTAATCTGTTTTCACTTCTGTGATTCTGCAGTGCCTCCTGGCTAATCACACAAACTGTTCTGTAACCTTGTCAGCACTGTCCATGCTGATAGCATTGCAGCCCTCACTTACTCGTAGCCACTTCTGTAATGCTGAAGTCTGTGTTAGAGCCCTGGTCTCCAAAACTGAAAGGTTAATCCTCCAAACCCTCCAGCATTCACATCTCCTCTTGAGAAACACCTTTTCAGGCCATTCTCCACTGTACTATCACAGTGCTGAGAAGAATGTAGAGAGATGCCCTTTAAAGATAATGACATTAAACCTTATGTCTAAATTCACTTTACATGACACAGATTTTGTTACAGCTCCAGCAGAATGTTCCTATTTATTTCTCTGGAGCATCTCAAGGTATCCTCACTTCTTCGGCTTACAAAAAGATTTCTTAATGGGGAAGAGTGGAAAGCTTTCTTGACCTTTCTGACCATTGCTCTCCTCTGAGCATGCTCTCCCCAGGTAACTAGTCACCAGGACAAACTCATCTGGATAAATGGTCATTTAAATTGTATATACCATCCATACCCTTCCAAATGATTATGTTCTACTTGGGAACATCATCTGCTGGAGGAGGAGGTTGTAGGTTAGGTCACTGGCCTTTGTTGCAAATTGACAGTCTCAGTGGTCTTGTTTCCAAGAAAGAATGTCTTGGTGCTAAAGAAAATGGATTGTAATCCTGTGACAGTACAATTACACATATTTTAAACTACCTCTTATTCTGGAAAGACGAGCATTAACTACCTATCCAGCCCCTTTTCGTCAGAATAGTTTCACAATTTTAATACAGCACTGATTAAATAGAACTGTTCCTTGGATGCAGGCCAATAACAAACTGTGCATATGCATTGAAGAGAATTAAAATACTCAAACCATGCCTGTCTCAGATCCATATAGCACAACATCTTTTCTCCGTCAGGAGCCAAAAACTGGACCTCTCTGGAAAAATGTAAGATTAATAAAGAAGCCAGTGGTACTTCCCCACATCTTCAGCCTCCAACTTGCTGTTGCTCAACCTTTCAGTTCCAGATGTGGTAGTGTTGGCATACTGCAATAAATAGTGCTGCCATTTCAAAAAGAGCCCTAAGACATTTCATAAGGAAATTAATTTCTTCTTTTGGGACTTTCAGTGTCCCTTCCTCAACTGTCTAGAGTGTCTTGTTGGCCAGTGGTAGAGAATATTATTTATCTTCTATAAGCAGATGGAGGGCAGAAAAGACAGTGCTGGGATTTGAACGTGCGGCTGTGGGTAGTGTTGATGCTCAGCTGACTAGGTCACCTCCTTGACAGAGAATTTAAAAAGCTGTCCTGGAAATTAGCTATTCATCTTCGCTGTTAAGAGACTCGTGTTCATCTGTGCAGTGCAAGGATATCTGGCAGAATCTTTAGAGGTCACATACAAAGTAAATCTAGGATTGACTTTTTCCATTTCTGAAGGTGTTACAGGACAGAAACCAGAGGTCTGAAGGGGATGAAAGCACTGAGTGTATTAAACTTGTCCTCTGAAAAGAAAAACCCAGCAAGTGCTTTTCTTCCTAGACATACCCTACCTTTCTGTTCTCTTGCTTTTGGGAATATAGCTTGAGCATCAAATGGATTAAAGGAATGACCCACTATCCTGCAAAGCTGAATATCTGTGCATATGTGACCAAAAGCATTTTGAGAATACGTATTTTCCTTTGAAATGTGAGTATGCCCTAGAGTACTGGGCCATGAGTCTGTTCCGGTACAGCAATTTCCGTGTTTCCCTTCCTACTGTTTGCCCATGGTCATGTTCTTTTGGATCTTCACCTGGACCAAAGCAAGCTGCCTTTAAAGTCTCTGTAGTTAGTAGATCTCCCCAGCATCACAAATTAAACTCTATACGCGATGGATGTAGGTTTCCTCTTCAAGCAGGATAAAGCTGCTGCGTCCTTAATCTCATGTTTCACAGATGTCCACATCAAAATAAAGACATGTTTCCCTCTATTCCTCCTCTTTCAGCTTGCAGCAGAGGGGCCATCCACAAGGTTAGATCTCAGGGAACTTTAAACCCCACCATTTCCCTGAAGAAGTTTCTTGGATTTACAAACTCCAGGAATCACAGAGTGACTGTTTAATTTCTAAGCTGTTAACTGAAATTTACTACAAATGCAATTTTATGCCAACACATTTTTTGTTGTTGTTGTTACTAAGGCAGCTATTCCATAGTTGCTATTTTGGTTCCCATGACGACTGCATTGCTACCCGAGTTGGAGACGATAAAATTGCTATGTTGACAGATTCTGATTGACTGTTGATACCGGTTGGCAGAAGAAAAGAAGCCTTTCTGATAGGTTAACGTATATATATATTCAGGAAGAAAATAAAAAGGCACAAATTATTTTTTTGGTACAGTTAAATTTTGGTAGCAGCAGAAATTAAAGCTCATATTAAAAGAACCAGCAGCCTTGAGGCTGCTGGGGAGAAAAGGAGGAAAAAAAGGAGGGAGGAGAGGATGAGATCAGATCTGGATTTCTAGGGGCCTCTATACCTTATTGCCTGCTATCCATTTTAGAGAAAGGTGGAAGAATGAATTGAGCTGGATTGTTCAGGAAACCCCAGCAGTTTGAAGGATGATCTGCTAGCAGCCTGCTGGGACCCTGTTGAATACCAGGTTTTGTACATTAAGAAGCCACATCCAGAGTACAAGAGGGAGCTGAATATTGGCTGGTAGCCAGAGCAGCGGTTGGAGCAAGAGACCTTGGAAATACCAAGAGAAGGGAAACAGATCTTAGGTAGGAGACTGGAGAGAAGCCACAGTGGGATGGTAACGCTTGCCACATGTCCTCTTTTTGGCCACATTGATACTATGGACCAAGTTGGTCCTCTTTGCACTGGTCTGTTGAAGCAATGCAGACACTGTACAAGTGTGCTGAGGGAGTCTTTTGTGCATGGCAGCTGTGGAGAGAAGATTCCTGGCAGGTTTTTCATGCACATAATTTTTCTGGGAGTCCTGAGAAGTTTTGCGGTGGGACAGCTGCAATCCCCAGAGAGTTAGGGACAGTCCTGCAGTGGATACTGCTCTCTGGCATTCTCCAAAAGGCTCTTCAGGCACAATTTTGTCACACAGCTTAGACAATGCATGTGACTGTTTATTTACTGTTCTGTAGTTTGGGGGTTGCCTGGATTGTGGCATTCTACCCTTTTTCTCCTTTCAAATGTGATTATGGAAATGGACTTATTCTCAACATCAGAGTGGCCAAACAGATGGGAGGCATTTGGGCTCTGAGTGTAGCCAGAAAAAAGAAGGCAAACTGTGCTCTGTGACATGTGACTTGGCCAGGGAACTTGTCACCCATTTTATGCTTGAAATTACCTGGTCATCACCAGGACTGGGAGCATGCATCTGAAACGCCTGCCTCTGAGCTGTGGTGCACCCAGTGCACTAGCAAACATTTGGGCTATGAAGGAGCACAGGTGCTTGCAGCAACACTAGTGATGGGGCTAGCAACAAGGTCAGTGCCATCATATTAACAGTGAGATGGGAAGAGGATGGAAGGATGGTGAGAAGAAAGTGAAGGGGAAGGGAAGGTGGAAAGGGTTGTTGTCTGCCTAAAGAAAATCTTCCCATGTGTACAGAGCCTTGTGGAGCACTCCTGGGTTCTACCACATTTAAAAAGAGTCAGGGAAAGGGTAGTCCCTCTATGGCTGTTCCTCATGCTTCCTGGGTATGGTAACACTCAGTACTGCTGGCCTGTTGCTCAGATTCTTGCCCAGTGTTGATCCCACTATTTACCAGCACCTGTCAGTTTGGAAATGACCATGTTCCAATATGCATTCAGCACCTGGCCGCCTTGCTCCTTACAAGGGAGAGTTTTGATTATTGTTCTATTTTCTTTCTTTTGTAAATGCTATAGTACTTTGCTGCCTGCAGCTTCAATCTCCTCCTAACCTCCCTGCAATCTCCTTGGCAGTGACTGTAATTTACTGTGAATTAACCTAGTCCCCAGGAAGCTCCTAATGGCCGTTCTGCAGGTTCTCAGATTATCTTAAGCAACTGATATTTAGTGCAGAAAGAAGGAAAACTTCTAAAAGATTTAGTAAATGTCATGAAAAGTCTATTACAGAGCTTGGGGCTTTGTGGGTTTTTCTCATTTTTTTATATTTTATTTTATTTTATTTTATTTATTTTTCCCCAGTCCTTCTTGACTTTCCCCACTCCAGGGAGAGGCCAGCCTAGGCACATACCGAATCCTTGTAGAGAAAGGGTGGTGGAGAGAAAGTAGAGGGAAATGAACATGCCAGAGCGGAGGAAAGATGCCAGATCCTCTCTCAGTGTGGCAGCACAAGGAGGAGGTATATGTTACCTGCTGAGGCTCCCCCTGCACAAAGATGTCTTGTTGTTCTTTATCATGCTCATGTTACTTAACAGCAGGGCTGGTTTGTGCTAACCCAGATTAGAGCAGATAAGGAAATGAAGCTCTGAATTATTCAGCAGAGGAGGGAAAACGTGGCTGGGGTTACTGGATAAAGCTGTGGCCTCCAATGGAGCTGCCTGTCCCTTGGGGTTTATATCTAAATCTATTTTCACTGCTTAAGCCTGCTTTCTGGTTGTGGATGAACTAGGACAATGATTTATTTTATTTACAAAGAGACCCCTTTCATAGCAGCTGCAGAAAATGGGACTAAAAAGGACCTCATGAGATCTGCTGGTTCATCCTCCTCCACAAGCAGGGTTAGTTAGAGATGGGTCTCTCCCAGCGACACATACCCACACCAGCAACACCCCAGGTAAGGCAAGCTGTACCAATGTGCCTCTCTGGTGTTTCCCCTTCTGAGGCTCATGGTCCTGAGCCCCCTGTCAAAGACCTCATAAATCCTTTTCTGTTGGACCTCCCAGGCCTCCCAAATCCAATTTTAGAAGCTGCTCTTGTTCAGGGAGAACACTTGCTGCTCACCCCTTGTTTTAGTCATATTGGAGACTATTTGTTCAGTATATATCAGAGTTAGGTTTGGCTGGGCAGCAGGAAAGACTGGAGGTTTGGGCACCACTTGCCCGAGAAAGGGCTTTTGCATCTCTTCTTGTATGTCTGTGCTGGTGCTTTGTAAAGAGAGGCAGCGATGCAGAATAGACTGGGGGGTGTACCCCTTTTTGCTTTGATGCTCTTTTCTCCCCTCTCAGTCAGTGTGGGATAATTACTGTTGTGGTGCTGAACCAAAATGCTATCTGCAATAGCTAGTTACCAGCACTGCTGCCTTCTCTGAGGGCTGCTGCTCAATGAGCCCTCCCAATGACTAAGCAGGACTTCTTCCATCTCCACACTAAGTTAGGCAATACGGTGATCATCTGTGTCCTGATCTGCTAGATAAGTCTTACCTGTTTCTAGGGCTGGGAACATCTACAAGCCCCGTAGAACCACAGCAGACAAAGCTTTTAACTGTTGTTCTCTCTGCTCTTATTTTACGTGGGGTAGGTCGGATTGCCTGGATTACTTTTACTATAACTGCACCCACCTAGGGAGGAACAGAAATCCAGAGACAACAGACTTGCTGGTGCTGCGCTTGCTGTCAGGGTGTAATTACATCATAAGTTTCCTTTGCTCACAGAGCTGACAAGAAATTCCTGCTCTCATACCGTATTTTGCAGCCCCCTCAGTTGCCCTGATACCAGTGATTGCAGCTCTGTGCTGTGCATTGATGAGAAGGTTAGCTTCTCCAGCCCTTTTCTGGAAGGTTTATCTTTAACCTGCGTCTCTTTGTTGCCGAACACACCATAATGTGCAACCACCCCCTTCAATGGCAAGAGAGTCAATGCTGCTCCTGTTCAGGTGAAGGGGTGTTCAGTGCTTTGATGCTCCTTAGAATGCTAAATGCTGGGCTAGCACCCCTGTTCAGAAATGAGAGAATCGTGATCACCCATTCCTCAGCTATGCTTTCCCCCACTCGTGCAAGAAGCTCATTGCCCGTCTCGGGCTATGACCTTGCCTGATCTCCCCAGCTGCAGAATGACTGACCTAGCAGAGACCTGACCAAGAAACCTGCTTACAGAAATTTGAGGCTTTTGGCAAGAAACCCCCGTGCTCATGCCATTTGGGATGTACTCTTAGGGGCATGGTTCATGAGCCTGATTTCATTGCTTTTGGGCTCTCAGTGCTTCCTTTAAATGGAAGGATCAGTCCCAGCTTCCTGGCATGGAGTGCTGTCTGACACCACTATGACTGTTGTCCTCCAGGAGCAGCTGTCCTTCCCTTTTCAGCACAGTGACTGATGCCTTTACCCAGGTTTGTTGAAGACTGTGTAGAATCAAACAGTTGCAATGTCTGAAACTCTTGTTATTACAGAGGCAGCCCTCAGTGGAGCCTGATGTTCCTTGTACACCCTCCAGTTCAAAGTTTACTGTAGGCCTGCAAACTCCTGTGCGAGCAAACTGCTCTCAGTACCATCATCTATCTCCTTTTTGACATTGGAAGTCTGGCCAGGGCTTAATGGATTGAAACACAATTCCTGCTCTCCAGCATCAGCTCTTCAGGCCCCGTTAAAGCCCTCAATCCACACATTGGAAAAGCATTGGCTTTCACTGCTTTTTTTCTTCCTCATCAGACATAAATTAATGACCTTCAAGCAGTGCAGTGATACCACCTTGAGCCATTTACTCTGCTGTGGCACTTTGCTCTCAGGTGCACAGCGCATTGGATACAAACATTTTTGACGTTCCTGGGTATATCATGTTTGCCAGGAGCTGGGCTCCAAGCTCTCCCTCCACACCCCTGCTGAATTACCCCATCGATTAATAGTACAACTTGCAGTCCCCTCGCTCCTTGCAAATAGGAGCTCAGTCCTCCACCATGTAACAGGGGTATGGGATATACAAAAAGCTGAAATGTCAGCACATCACTGTGGCCATTAATCACAAAGCTGCTGAAGAAAAACTAAAAAAGAAAACAAGTAAAAGGAATAATCATAAATATCAAGAAGCAAATGTAATTGAGGCAAATACATGTGTGGCGGCTGCTTTTTAACTTTTCCTACGTCTCAATTAGACAGAGTTGGAGTTCTTTTTGTTTCTGCTTTTGAAAAGTCTAAAACTCTGCAGGTTTGATCAGTGGTGAGGGATAGAGAGGAAATGAGCAGGAGAGGAAAGGGCCGAGTTTCCCTAGAAACCGCCATGGTAATTTATAGCCCTGGCTGATAAAACTTTTAACTAGTCAAATATGAGCTAGGAAATAGGGAAAGCAAAGTGAGCCTTGGAGGAATGATCCCAAGAGAAGCCTTCTGGAAAGCACAGCCTGGCATGAGCAGCTCCTTGCCTGGGAGCTTGGGAAGAATCACTCTTGCCTCCTGCTCATCCCTTAGCTTGCTGTGGACACATCTTGCTCTGGAAGAGACAAGTGCTGTGATTTTTCTTTTTCTTTTTCTTTTGGCCAGGTCTACTTTGGCTGGCAACAGCAATCTCTGCACGGGATGTGGTGGCCAAGGTAGCTGGAGGGAGATATGACAAATCTCAGCAAAAGGAAGCTATAGGAAGAAGACAAGCACACCACGTCACACCGAGCTCTGCTTCTGACCTGTACTACAAAGGAAGAAGCACCAATCTGAGTCAGCACCCCACTATAGGAAATAGCTCTGGGTATTTTGGTGTGTCTGTATTTTTGGGGAACAGCCACTCCCTGCCCTTTGAATCCACGCTCAACAAAAGAGACAGCAAGACCTGGAGGAACTATGCAGCTAGTAAGAACTTTAATCACTGGCAAATGCCACAACTTTTCTCTAGGACAGAGTACCACTACCCTGGACCAATTCTAACCCACTCACATAATTCAACTGTTTTCACATTTTCTGGCTGGAAAATGTGCAGCACTGAAATAGCCGCTGAACTGTGTCTGACCTCTCCATTTGAAGAGAACTGTGTGATGGTGAGGAGCAACAGATATTTGCAGAATGAGAAGATGGCCAGCTGGACATCAGGAGGATGCTTTCTGTAGGGGAGCCTGAAGACAACTGTCAATTTGTTTTGCAGCAGAAATACTTGAGAGGAGAGGCTTAATGGGGTTTCCTGCTCTGTTACCCACACCATTGACATTCACATGGTTCTGTCTTTCACCTGAAATGTTGTATCACCCAGTGGCAGGAGCTTGTGGTGAGAGGGCATTAGTGCAAAGCATTGGCTGGCCATTGTGTTTGCACTTCATTGCCTAATACACCAGAGACTTCAGACAAAGCTTCCTTTTTGGCTGGAGGCTGCTTCCTACAGAAATCATGTCCTTTCACACTTGTTTTGTGTGTCCTTTCACACTTGCTGGCTTGGGAAACTCTCCTTTTCCCTCCTTCCTCTTTCAACATCCCAGAAACGCATTCCTGACTTCTTCACAATGCTCCAAGGGACAGGCAACCAGGTGAAAGCTGATTCCCCTTTGCCCACTTAATGGTTTTCCCAGCAGTTTGAGTTCCACAGGGAACTAGAAGGGCAGGAAGTACTACAGCCAGAGCCAAGGCACAAGGGTCTGAGAGGCTGTCCCTCCTCCAGTCCTCAAAGCACTTCCATGTAGGGCTTTGGTACATGACCACATTCGGCCACTGGCCTGCTGCAAGACCCAGGGTTTCATTCAGCACAATTTCTTCAAGCTGGAAAGTCTGAAGTCTGGAGCTCATTTTGGGTCCAAAGGATGAGGCAATGCTACCCTCCTCTCTCTATACCAGTTTCTTTGGAGGACAAAAGCATAGAGACACTTGGAAGCCTTGGGGGATCTTGGTCGTACACCCAAAATGCCTCCTAGTTAGAAACATATAATCATAGAATAGTTAGGGTTGGAAAGGACCTTAAGATCATCCAGTTCCAACCCCCCTGCCATGGGCAGGGACACCTCCCACTAAACCATGCCACCCAAGGCTATGTCCAACCCGGCCTTCAACACCACCAGCAATGGAGCATTCACAACTTCCCTGGGTAATCCATTCCAGGGCCTCACCACCCTCACAGTAAAGAACTTCCTTATATACAATCTAAACTGCCCCTGTTTAAGTTTGAACCTGTTACCCCTTGTCCTATCACTACAGTCCCTAATGAAGAGTCCCTCCCCAGCACCCCTGTAGCCTCCCTTCAGATACTGGAAGGCTGCTCTGAGGTCTCCACGCAGCCTTCTCTTCTCCAGGCTCAACAGCCCCAACTTTCTCAGCCTGTCTCCATACGGGAGGTGCTCCAGTCCCCTCATCATCCTCGTGGCCCTCCTCTGCACTTGTTCCAACACTTCCATGTCCTTTTGATGTTGAGGACACCAGAACTGCACACAATACTCCAAGTGAGGTCTGAGGAGAGCAGAGTAGAGGGGCAGGATCACCTCCCTTAACCTGCTGGTCACGCTCCTTTTGATGCAGCCCAGGATACAGTTGGCTTTCTGGGCTGCGAGCACGCACTGCAGCCGGCTCATGTGCATTTTCACATCGACCAACACCCCCGAGTCCTTCTGCGCAGGGCTGCTCTGAATCTCTTCTCTGCCCAACCTGGAGCTGTGCCTGGGATTGCTCCAACCCAGGTGTAGGACCTAGTTGTGCTGGTCCACCCATCAGCAGTGAGAGGAGAGGCTACGTGGGCACTCTGACAGAAAAAGGTGGGTTTTCTGTGGAGCTGACAGCTGTTAGGGAAATCTGTTGCTGAGCAGTTGCTGTTCTCTGACTCTTGGCAGCTGCACTGTCTCCTTCTCTAAGCCCAGGAGCCGTAACTACCCCTTTACACCCATAGGTGTAGCAGAGGAGCTCAGAGGGGAGCACTGCGCATGGAGATGGCTAACTCAGTGTATGCTGGTATACAGTACAACCACAGTCATCTTCCCAGTTTTAACAGAGGAGCTGATCAGTCTAGCTACTGGTAGCATTTGCCAGGGGTTAAGAAAGTAAACTATACCATTTCTCACAGTCCTGTTCCTATTCCAGCACGTTTTCTTTTCAGTTGGAAAAACACTGGCCTCCTTCCCCAAATTATCCAAAATTTGATCCAACATTTGATCCAACACAGTTAATACATAAATCCTAGCATGACTGGCAGCTACAGATGGGTGAACCAAGAAATTGCTTGACATATTTGCTTACATTGCACATAAAACTGGTTATCTTGTACAGGAAGGATAACTCTAAATTATCAGTAATCCACTGGATCTTGGCAGCGCTTAAAACAAATTTGACAAGATTTGCCAAAACTCAGGGATACCCACATGTATATCCATATACGATGATACATAAACATATATACGGTGTCACTGGAGGTATTACCTGCATGGTGCCTATTTCTCTCACGAGCCTAGACCCGCATTAATTCACTCATGTGTGACCTCTATGAGCATTCACATCCCTGAGAGATACCCACAGCCATGAGCTGGTACAGGGTTATTTCTCAAACACGCCTATCAGGGTCCTGCTTCCTTCCCTGCCCTCTTATTTCCCTCCTTCCTAGTCCAACGGATTCCTCCTTCTCTCTCCCTTCCCCTGTGCCTTGCTCAAAGCCTTGGAGGGGCCAGAGCTGTTCTGTGCTGTAAGGAACATTTTGGACCTGATTCTCATTTATACTACAACAGATTTTGCAGCACTTTGGCAGTGGAAAGAAACCATGAGATGAATATAGATCACTCCAATTTAAAGCTCCTTTATATTATATAAGGGAACACCATGAAAATGGAAATTGGGTCCCCTATTTTTAAAGCCTGTCAGCAGGTGTCTATAAAACTAAGAAAGATACTTTTATTGCCTGGGCAATGGGAAATTACGTCCTTCTTTGCATTCTTCTTGGTTGTCCTGTGGGCCAGCTAAGGAGCAAAGTGCCCCAAAAGAGACCTCTGAGTGGCTAATTGAAGGGCAAGTTCAGATAGTACCTACTTCTCGGAGGATGGGATCCATGTGTAGGGGGACATTAGTGGGCTCAGTCCAAATGGGGAAAGCAGGCACAGTAGTAATGATTTGCACGCAGTGTTGGCCAGCTGTTCCATGTGGGCAAGGATGGGCCAAGGGCAGGGGAAGAGCTGATTCACTGCTGGTCACATCTTAGCTTCTCTGATTGGCTCCACCCCCACTTCCCATCCCTGCTGACTACCCTGCAGCATGTGGTGCCAGCAGCCATGGCTGCCCAGAAGTGAAGCGTCTCCACCAAGCATCCTGCTCACTGGCAGCAGTCCCCAGGGACTAGCACACTGATGCTCTGCAGTGTGGTGGTGGCAGGATATGGAGTCAGCTCTGCAGGACAAACCCTGCATTTTGTCTCATCCTCTCTCTCCCTCTGAAGCTATTTCTGCTGTCCCTGCTTTTTCAGTGGCCTTTGCTGACTGTCCTCTGGATTTTATCAACTGAAGCAAACCTGGGAAAGCTGCACAGTAGTGGGGGCTGACTGTCTTATTGTTCTCTGCAGGAACCTGAATGTCACCTGCAAATATTGCTCCCTTCCTGGGGGGTGATTTATTTTGTTCTTCATGTCTCTGGTAGTGGGAAGTCTGGGTTTGGAGACTGATTTCCTGTAGCTCCTCAGTGGAGAGTTTAGGGCAAACTGAAGGCAAAGAGGTCTCCATCAATCTCCATCCAGCACTGCTCCCAGTGGCTGGAATGGGGGGGGGGGGGTGTGCGGCTGACTAAGGAACTGGAGGGCAATTTGTTCAGCCCGTAAAACAAGAGACAACTGATAGATAATGTGACTGGTGGACGGAGATTTAAAGGATGGGAAACTGCTAACCAAAACAAAGCCAATTATCTGTTTACCAAGGATGTGGGTACCATCATGTGCGAGGAGCAGGGGTTGATAGTTTAAACCGTTCAACTACATTGCTGTGACTTCACTGAAGAGGAGAGAAAAAAGCAAGCTTTCTCGTGCAGAGAGCTTCAAGAAACCCCTCAAACATGTGGGAAGGTGATGAAGCAAAGCAAAGAACAGCTGGAAATGTGATAGGAGATCAACTATGAGGCTGTGCCATGATATTGCTAGATGGCTTACTTTTACCAGCAACACTGTACCCAGCCCTGGAGATCTGTCCAGAAAAGGTGTAGGAGAAATAAAGGGAACTAAGAATCAGACAAAAAAAACAAAAAAAAAACAAAAGACAAAACTTGTGAAGGAGGTGAAAAACACTGAATCTTTTTATTAAGCAGAGGAAATGATAGATAACAAGGGACATGCTAGACAAGTAAAACAATAGATGGGTTAGTGTAGGTACACTGGATGCTCCCAATTACTTTCTTTCTCAGAGATGTGTCACTGCGTCAAAAAACTGCACATAAAAATCTAGAAAATTATTTTTGCGTAATGCACAGCACCAGGTCTGTGGAACTTGTTCCTGTTGGAAATTCATGTGTCCAAAAAACAGAATGGGAAGAAACCAAAAAAATTAGGCATGAATATGGATTATGGAAATACCCTTAACTTTGTAAGATGGGCTATCAATCCCCATGCCTCATGGCAGAAGCCAGTTTCTGTGAGATGTCCGTCTCATGGAGGAAGTTTCCCCAAGGGATACACGCTTATATAAATTAATGTTGCAGAGTGTTTTTCATTGTCCTCTGGAAATCTCAGTAAGGACATGACCCAGAGCCAGTTCAAGGTCCTGCTCATCTCCATGTTCAGAATGGGAGGGTGCAAGTCTGAGAGTCTCCAGAGCCCATGGTGAAAGATCCAGAGAATGATGGCTTTTCCTTCCTATGGATTTCCTCTTTCGCAGCTGGACAGGGAACTCTGCACACACTGGCTGTGCAAGAAGAAGATATGTCCCAGTCATGATGATGAATAGCCATGGGTGCAATCACTTTGGCAGCTTCAAGATCATTGTTGTACCATTAGCAAGGTAGCATCACCTAGGACATGACTGGTGGGCAGCACAAAGCATGATTTTGGCCTCAGTAACATAACATTCATTCCACAGGCTTTGAACTTGTGCAGCCCTTGTGGGGGCTTCCACAGGGGCGTGCAGTGCCCTTTCTGGTATGCTGACTCTGTCAAGAACCCACTCAAGCGATGTAGTCAAGTTTATTGGAAAATCAGTGGAGGAAATCAGGTTGTGGGTCATCTTTAAAGGCAGATGAGCCTCATTTCCCTTCTCCCTCTTCTGCTGTTGGAAACTGGCAGTACTGAGGGCTGAGGCAAGGTCCATTTCCCAGTCCTGCTGCTGACTCACAAGCAAGCCTGTGCTCCTGACCTCCCCTCAGGCTCCCTGTCTGTGGAGCAGAGACTTACTTGCCAGTGAGCACAGTTTGCCAAACAGAGGAAGCCATTGAACCACGATGCTCACACCCCTGTCTCTGGGTGAGCAGGCAGGTAGCAGCTGGCCAGTAAACTTGCAGAGACCATTTGGAATATCCCAGCTCAGAAGTCTGATGCTGCAGGCTCAAGTCTTCGCAGCTTGCAGCTGGAGATTACAGGAGCTGAATTACTGTAAAAGCCAGGACCAGTGCCTAGCACAGTGCCTCCAAAGCCTCCATGGCTTGATCTGGGAAAAGCTGCATGGGCAGACTTGCTGGGTGCCCTACAAAGCTGTGGATGGTGCAGCAGTTGTCACTGGGGTCCACATCCAGCCCTGAGCTAGGGAGAGACCTCCCCAGCTGAAGGCAGTGGCTGTGGTTCTCCCCTCCTCCTGCAGTAGCATAGCATCACTGCTCAGATGGAGTCACTCTTGATGGGTGCGTGTCCCAGCACTGAAGGGGTGAATGGGGCTACTGGGCAGCTGCTCTCAATGGAGCGGGGCCAAGGTGAGTGGCAAGTGGACATATAATGTGTGTGCCGTGCCTGGCCTGTCTGGGGTTATTGCAGAGCTGTGGGCAGTTATTGTTCTGTCACCTGTGTGGCTTCAGCTTGGTGGCTCATTAGCAGGTAGGAGATATTAGTAACTGTCAAACAATTGGAGAGCTACCTTGTTGGGTGAATAGATGAAAACATATTAACACCCACAAAAGTGGGAGAGGTGGTGATTAGCTGGTGAGATGATAATATGAAATGTCAGAGGCACAGACAGTAAGCACAACTGTTCATTACTATATTAACAGCTTTAATTTTCTGCTTTTAACCACCAGTTTCCTGTCAGTTCAATTAGATTGTATGTGTGTGTTTAACTTAGATCAATATACTGCTGTGTCTGGAGTTTGCCTCACATACTGTCTGCAAGGCAAGAAATGAGCCAGCAAGCAGCAGCGTCTTTTGTTACTGTCCTTGAGGTGAAATGCAGGTTGTGAAGAGGGTATTTAGGTGATACATGTCCCGTTAGGCTAGTGTAACCAGCAGTGATTTGTGAAATTCCTGTAGAGTGGGATGGGGAAGAGGTGGCAGCACAGGAAGGTCTCAAAGAGGCAGCCAGAGTAAACAGCACATGGTAATATTTTTAGAGAATTATCTTATAGACTGCAGAAAACGAAGGAAGGAAGAGGAGGAGGAAAACAGTCTCATGCCAGGAATGACTGAAGGCTGATAATGATCGTGGTGACACCACTCTAAGTCTGAAGTTGCTCAGATGATGTTAATGTTTCCTTGATGCCTATACAGGTGATATCAGAATTTGGGCTGGATGCTCAGTACCACAGAACAGTACATTTAGGAATGGGATTTCCCTGGTTTCTCCTGTATGAGGAAGTAACAGCATATTGACCTGCTAGGCAGGAGGAAGGGAAGTCCAAGAGACCACAGGGCTTCCTGCACTGTTTTCAACCTGGATTTGTTCAATGTCAAGGGATTTTCACCTTGTCTGGTGCCAAGTCACTGCATCTCTCTCCTGCTCATCCTTACAGCTCTGCAGACACAAGGGTGCACTTTCTCCTTTCTGGGTTGGGTGATACACAGCTTTCACTGGTACTTGAATGTTGTTGAGTCAATTCATAACATGACAACACTGATAGGAGACTCGTGTGCACTTTCTCTCTCTTTCAGCTTTGGCCCAGGATTTTTGCACCTATTTGTTCTGTACGTTACCAAAGGTATTTTTCCTCCTGCTTAAGTCAATGGACTAATACAGTATGACTCAAGAAGGTTTTTTGGGTAGCTAGTCATGTTCTTTTGCTCTATTCCCCTTTATAGCTCTGATCTCTGTGAAATCTTCCTTCATCCTGCTGATACTTCTGGATCATAGAGTTCCCTGTGAGCTCAAATGTTTTACGTTGGTTTCTCGTTCACTTTTGTCCAGCCCCTAGGAGCTCTGATACTCCATCCTCATCTCCTGGACGGGGAGGAAGCTTCCTGCTGCGGAGGGACTCTGACCTCCATGTCCTCTATCTCTATCTGTTGTCCCCACCCTGGAGAGAGGGATGAGCCTCTGAGGAGAGGTTCCTTTCGCCTTCCTGACTGTGTTAGAAAAGGCTTCCAGCCATAGGATGGCATGGTGTTCTGTCTGCCATGCATCTCCAAGAAGTCCAGTGTGAGAATAACTGAACAAGGGATCCAAGACCAGGGCAGGTAGGAGAGGGTGACTCACTAACCTTGACAGAGAACATGAGCAACACTGCTGTGGTACAATCCCCAGCACACAGCACATTCTGAGGCAATGCCAGAAAGACACTGTCTGCCATGGAGGTGTGCAGAAATGGCAGTACTGGGGCTGGCACTCGCTCAGCAGCTCCCAGCAAATGGGGCAAGGAGGTCAAGCAGGAGCCCCAGCGCTTGAGGCTGGGGTCCAAAACCTGGGTGTTGGACCTGAGATGAAAGCACGGGTTCCCTAGAATGTAATAGCCATCATGCATTATGGAGCACAGGGACTGTCATGTTTGATTAAACAAATGGTTTGTCTAGCTCAGAGCTACTCCCTGGCAGTGGTCAGTGGCACAAATTCAGCCTGCAGAAATGGCCAAAACAAAGTGTTGGGCTAGGATCCAGAGCTGGGCAGTGACCTGACTTTAAGTTTCTGAATATTTGGTCTATATTCTGATGTCATATATCATCTGAAAAGCTCTTCCTTATTCCCATCTCTAGGACTTATCACTCTTCCTCCATTTCTCAGAGATAGCAGTGATTATAAGGAAATATCAGTGCCTGAAGGCTGCATCAGAGGGAAGAGCCAAGTGGCTGATTACACTCTGCTCAGGGAGTGGTATTTGGTGCCAGATTTTACCTGACTCGTAATGGAACTGACTTCCCTTACTGTCCAGTTTAGGAAATTTAGATGGGGGTTTAATCTCCAACTCTTCTCCCTATAACAGAAGAGTGTAGGTAAAATATCACCCTCAAAGTATAGGTGTCCCTCCTGCCCTGCCCTGAAACTCTGGCTGGACAGTAATTCCTACAGCCAGGTGCCCTCCACATTTCTTTACTGATAGGCTTCTCCCTCCCTTTCAAAGTTAACAAAGCACCTGAGCCTGCATGTCTGTTAACTTCCCATCCGGAGCATGACCCTTTCTGATTTCCAGGCTGGAGCATAAACATTACAAATGAAATTGCCAATGGGTAAAGAATGAACAATCACTTTCTTAATTTTTTTTTAAAGGCACTTTAGTGCTTTTATCAGCAAAGCAGTGTGTCCATTAAGAAACAAATTAAGTCATCCTGCAAGCAAGCTAAGTGCTGTTCCCATGCCAGAATTAATACTGCCTCTTTCCACCGGGGATATTTAAGGTTCCCTCCCCATACCCTGGGATTACAGCTACTTTTAGTTTGTAGAGGGAGGATTAATCAGTGGAGCTCCTTTGCAGAGCTCCTGAAATAGAAATCACAAATCAGGGAGACTGGGAAGGAGCCTGGGAAGTGACAAATGTGAAATTATGTTGCACTTTGTTTGGTGTCTGTGCAGGGAAAATGACTGCGGTGACTTAGAGGTTCTTGCCTGATGTGGGGTGCAGCTAGTTCCTTTGGAATCAGACCTGGAATTCAGGGTGAGGGAAAGGCAGGGCAGGGAGGGTGGAGGGATGGCTGCGCACGTCAGCACCCGGATGAGGAGTTGTGAGATTTGATGGGTCTGTGTGCGGGAGGAGATAGTCAGAGGCAATATTGAAACCACCACATTGTTCTTTGCCATCAGGAGTGGAGATCTCAATGGTGGTGTGAGACCAGAGATTTCCACTTTAGGGGCTTTCTTGACACAGTGCCCCAAATCAGTTTTTTCTAGATACCTTTTCCTCAAACCCATAGATGCTGATTCTCAATCTGACCCACTAAATACAAGACCAGAGGGTAAGATGCTCTGCCTTGTTAGTATTACCCGTTGTGCTCGGTTTGGCTGAGCTAGAGTAAATTTCCTTCATAGTAGCTTGTGTGGGGTTATGTTTTAGATTTGTGCTGGAAACAGTGTTGATGGTACAGGGATGTTTTAATTACTGTTGAGAAGTGCTTACACAGTATCAAGGCCTTTTCCACCTCTCATACCACCCCACCAGCAATGGAGCCCTGCTTTCCTGGAGATGGCTGCACCCCTGCCTGACCGTGGTTAAGTGGTGACTGAATTCTTTGTTTTGCTTGGCTTGTGCACAGCTTTTGCTTTTCTTATTAAACTGTCTTTATCTCAACCCACGAGTTTTCTCACTTTTATCCGCTTGACTCTTTCCCCTGTTTCAACATGGTAGGAGTGAGCCAAGTGGCTATGTGGTGCTTAGGTGCTGTCTGGGGCTAAAACACAACACCTGCCTGCACTTGGACCCATTTAACCTTGTTAGAAAGGTGTTGGTATTTCATCCCCAGTCCATTCCCTGGTGCTGTTGCAGCTGTCCAGGTGTAATACAGGTGTGCAGCAAAGGAAGAATTAATGCAGTTAATTTTCACGTAAGCAGTATCATTATAAGTCTCTTTATACCAGTTAAAGTGTGACTATGGAGGAGGAGGGAATACTACTTTAATTACATTGGCCTTGAAGCTAATATAGTTAAGTCAGTATGAAAAACTGTGTGCAGACTATCCCTAAGGGTCTAAATTGAAACAATTCCTATTGAAGAAAAAGTCTAACAGAGAAAACCATTGACAAGATGGTGTAAAAAAGGATAAACTTTCTTCCAGTTTCCCACTCAGTACATTTTGCACAGCTAAAACTGTTGCACAAAGCTATACTGCAGGGCTGAAGGAAAGAGACAGAGCCTATCCTGGAGCTTTATTACAGTTCCCCTGGGGTATTAGAGCAGGATAAGCTGATATCCTGACCCCAAAAGAAAAGGTGCACCACTGTTTTACAAAGACACCTGAGGTTGCTAATTGAGACTCATAAAACTGTCAAGAAAATCAAACAATTGCTGCTTGTGATCTTTATCTGACCACACATGGGACCCCAGTATTTGCCCTGTTTGAGCATCAGAAGAGTTTTGCATTAGCTGTTGGTTTTCTCCACAAACTTACAAAATTGACTCAGAAAATCAGACCCAAAAAATATCCCCAAATGATTCTAAATCATTGTTTTTTTCAATGCAAAGTAGAAAAAAAAATATCGTGGGAATTAACCTTAATTTCTAACTGTTTCAACTGCTTATATCACTGGATGCATTCATTCAATCCCATTATCCAGAGCAAGAAGGTGTGATTGAAACAATTCTCTTCCCCCAAGGATGGTTTATGCACAGATCCAGAACACCCCCAGGAGTGTGTCGGTGACCAGGCCCAATTCCATCCTAGGTCTAAGTACAGGCGAGAGCAGATGCTCTGCCTAGCTTTGGTTGTCAGGGGCCTGCAAATATCCTGATGTGCTCTCACACCTCATCTGCCCATGCTGGATTGGCATGGAAAGCTGCGACAGTCCCTGTCACTTCACCTTGACATGGAGTCTAGCTAGCAAAATCTTCAGTTTTACATGGGGAAAGATGGTACCTTTCTGCTCCCCTGTACCTCAACTATTTACAGCAGGTACTGAGTCATGAGCACACGTGTCCCACATATAGACTCCTTAGCACAAAAGCTCATGGCACAAACACAGAAGCTTCAGTATTTTCTTTACACTGTCTCCCATTTAGGCAGCTCAGGTTTTTCAAACTGTGCATATTCAGGCTGGTACCTTCTGCACATCACTTCATATCATGGAATCCTAGAATAGTTAGGGCTGGAAAGGACCTTCACAGAGTGCAGCATGCCTCAGAGCTGCCCTGCTTTTGACCATTTTTCCCTTGTGGCTCTTCTCTGAGCTGCTTTAGATAATGCTTCCCCCAGTCTCTGAGGCAGCCAAATATGGGGACAGGAGAAGGGGGGCATTTTTTTCCTGTCTGCATGTGAAGTTATTAATCAGGGGGCTGGTCACCTGCTGCCAGGCCCACATGACCGTCCTGTCACACTTCTTTTCAATCTGCTAGACAGCTGTCATCCCACTCAGACCCCAAGTACCCATCTTACTCTCGAGGTGTCATCCTTGAAACAGCCTGTCACGCTGCCTTAGGCACTAGGGAAAACGACCCCACATCACAAGCCACACACCATATTCTCCCACCCTGGCAAGACAGCACCAGCATTTGACCTTTGAAGATGTGCTGCCTTTCTGCTTTACAGCTGGGGACTTGAAGAAAAGGGTGAGAAGGGAAATGGGGCAGAGGTGCTGGATCTCAGCTTAACCAGCTGCTCTGTGGTGCTGCTTTGATTTAGGAGCCCTGAAGTATGGTTATCACTACATCCTATTCTTACTGTTGGGGCAAAATCCACCTGCCTTTGTAAGTATCTGGAGCAACAGTAAATATCTATTTTTTTCCTGTCTGATAATATTAAAAAAAAAATAGGTTTAACATTTTCTTCCTAAAATGGTGGTATTGGGGGATGGCCCTTGTGATAGACAAACATGGAAAATATGAATTTCCACAGAGGAATCAGCTCAAACATCAGATAGTACAGATAGGAGGAAAGACTGGTAACTTATATGACAAGGAAGAGGGATAGAGGGGGGGAAAGGAGGTGAATGTAATCTCACGGTATGTTGTGCAGTTAAGGATTATGAGCAGACAGATCTCCACTTGAGCATCTTAGGATGCTGTGTGTAAAAAATGAAATGACCATGCAGAGAGGAGAAGGGAGCACCTCTGAAACAGCCCCATCTGAGTGTGGGCTGTGTGCATCCTAATGGCCGGCACAGCCCAGAGGTGAATAGCCATAGAGCATATTGTTCTCTTACTTCAGCCCCCAATTTGGGGGCTATCCAGCTCTTTCCAGAGCACTGTCCAAACCTTATCACAGAAATACAGCCTCCAAACCAGCCTGATCATTTTGAATATCGCATTGCAGGTGAGGGCTTAGAAACACTTCCCATTTCTGGCTCTGACTCCTGACAAATTTATGTTGCCTCTTCTTTCTCCTCCACTCCTTCCCTACATTCCCCTTTGCAGTACTGTGGGGAGCTGCTGTGGGTGGAGAGCTTTTGAAAGCTCCTGGGCATTGCAATTCCAACCTACCAGGGAAGAGAGGAAAATCCCAGCAGAGAAACATTGCTGAGGCCATTGGAAACAGCACCTCCTTGTCAGCTCCCTACACTTAGCAGTGGTGCATGCCTGCGAGAATGAGACATGTTTATTACCCACTATACACACAATCTGGGACATTTGTTTGTGCCACAGCAAATAGTAGGGTCAGGCCCAAGAGAATGGGAGCTGTGATCTATGGCTCCGTGCCCAGCTGCCGAGATTTAGAGGTGCCTTGTCCTCAGCAACTTGAAGCAGAGGGTTCAAAAGCAGAGGCACATGAGCCACTAAAGCAGCCACTCTCCAGAGCAACTGGCTTCAGTTTGGCTGCCCCTGCAGAGAGTTTAAGGAGTCTCCTATCCAAATGAGCTAGGACAAAGGACCTAGGTTGGCTTAACCCTTGAGTAGAGAGGACTGGCTGTAGTAAAAACAGAAGACTGTGCTTCATAAGTAGTATCAGTGATCTTTAAGGGAGCGTTTGTTTGAAGATCAGCTGTACTTCAAATGAAAGTTAAAGAAAGCAGCTGCAGGCTTGTGAAAGCAGTGTAGGCAAATACAGCTTTAAGAGAGGCTCGTAGACCTGAGTTCTGGCCTGCTGGTGACAGTGGCCCCACTGAAGGTTTGAGTAGCCCAGGCACCCGGATCAGCCCCCATAGTTTTACACAGCCTTGGCAAAGAAAGGGACCTTGTCAGCTCATTATGCTAGTATCCTGCTTGTTCCCATTACAAGATTACCAATGGCAGCTAAATAATATGATCCCCTGGTACTAAACCTTATAGTATCTCACTAATGGTGTTTTACCATAATAAAAATTGGCCATTTATACCCCTTGATTTTCTTTTGCTTTGAAGCCTTGTTCTAGTTTCTGGTGTTGCTTTGACTCTGGCTACTTAATTTATGCAATTCTCTCTTAAGAAAGACTTCACCTGTAGCAACCAATTCTCCATTGCCTTTTCATCCAAAGAAGTCCAATTGACCAATGAAACACAATTTTCCTGTGTTGAGAATTTCCTTGTTAGACCTGAAAGGATCTCAATCAGTGGCGCTGTAATTATGTTTAAATTTTCATTACAAAACTTGTTTATCAGAGTATTTCCTGTATGAGTAACCCTCGTGTTTCTGAAAATGGTAGACCCGATGTTTGCTATCTTCCAGCTAATTTTACAGAGGCATTATGTATTTTCCATCAAAACTTCCTTCTTAAGCACCTTCAGAATCTTTTAACCATCAGAGACCAGTGATTTACAACCCCTTAAAGTAATGCATTTATTCTAGCTTTTTTCTTTTGACACATCAATTCCTAACAGTGTCTCATCTTTATGTGCAGGTTGTTAGCCTCACATATAATTAAGATTGTCCAGCATTTCCCATCATAAGATGTTATTTTTAGTTATGCAAAACCTTTTCTGGGCAGAGATTTTTCATGGTGACTCAGCCTTCCTTTTAGGGGTACATATATTTGTGACGGTTTCATCCAAAATGGTGTAGCAGTTTTCAAGAACGAAGCCGGAAAAAAATATGCCTTTGTCCATGTTAAAAAATAAAAGTGACCTTTTTCTTTAAATGTTCTGTATCCAGCATGCTGTGGAAATAGGACTTGAAATTGAGTGCTTGGGTTGACTCTGAGGTGGGAATACACCCTTTGTCTTTTTGTGAACCTGCCCCAAATCTGGCTTCCAAAACCTGCTCTTTGCATGTGCCTAATGGAAATTACTTGGATTGTTGAAGCAATGTCCCCACAAGCATCCAGTCTTTCCTGGCCATGTTTGATGCCCTAGGCTTCAGAATTTGCTATACAAGGGCTGTAGCCATGTGGAAACAGGTTTCAGTGGCTGCTGGCAGAGTAGATTTGCACAGGAGCCTGATGAGGTTTGAAGCTTCACCTGGGAGCTGGTAAGAGCAAGACAGAGAGAGAAACGGGACTGGGATCTGGAGAAGCATGAAAGACTGAGACATGATGAGCACAGAGTCCAGGCTTGGGAAATTGTCTGGCTGAGGAAAGTGGATCAGGCAGTCAGGCTGGGATTGGGATTGTGGAGATGGAGACTATGTCTAGGTGATGGTGTGAATTCCCCCTCCTGGCCACCAGCGTGGCATTCGTCTTGCAAAGCTTTGTACTCTCTATTTCTGTTTACTGTCACTGGCACTCATAGGGAGCAATTCATCTGACCTGTATTGTCTGTTAAGGATGAATCATGCCCCAGGACTGCTGTGTTTTTACTGCCTTGATTAAAAAAGTCTCCTCAGATGATTAGCTCAGATGAACATCTCTGCATTTGATCAGATGGGGCCTGGGCTCACAGCCTGTGGAAGAACATCAGCTGCCCAGTCCCCTGGGTGTCTTAAGCCTTTGGAGGCTGATGACAACTGTGAATCTGCCTGTATTGCAGAGCCCTTCTCCCAAGCTGGCATGCAAACGCTCTGCAGGGCATGTCTGTATGTCCAACCCCCACAGCCCCTTCATGAAGCACTGGCCCTTCCATCCATCTCTTCACCTGGGGTTGACAGGGGCTTGCTGGATGAGTGTCTCGTGGGAGGCCAGTCTTAAGTGGCTGAAGTTGGGTCAGGGCAGAGATAATGGTGGGACTTTGTATGAGTACAGGCAGCCCTGGCATATGGGTTGAGGAGGATGTGGTGGAGCTGAGACTAAAAGGACAGAGTGCCTTGAAGCCACTGATGAGAAGGGGCAGCAAGATTTGGAGTTGAGTGTGAGGAGGGGATCTGGCATGGGGCACAAGGAAGGGAATGGATTATAGCTGGGAGCAAGAAAGGGGAGAAGGGCACAAATGATGAGGAACCCAACCATGCAAGCAGCAGGGCAAACAACAAGGAGAAAGGAAATACTGAAATGCTATTTGTGTCATTAGCGCTGCCTACCTTATGCAGCAAATAAAATAGGGCCCTGCAGGGAAAATAATGTGTAGCCACATAGTTTATGCATAAGGAACAAACTAATGGTTGCCTGAAGATTCTTGCCTTTTCCTAATTTTTCAGTGCATGACTTTGTACTGTCATTTTAATAAGTTTTGTTATGTTTCAGATGTACATACACTGCTATAATGTTTCTGCAATGAGTGATGTGCATCCTCATTTTCACCCTGTTGCATCTCACAATGTTTCTGTGCTTTAATGCTTGGTCCAAAAAGCAATTTATCCCTCCAGCCCTTTGCTGCTGTCCCACCAGCAGGTATGAGCTTGAAGGAATATCCAAACCTCTGACCCTCCTGCCTAGAGGCAGGAACATTGCCCACTGAATTGCACGGTCTCTTAATGCCTTATGCTGGATGCAAATGCTCATGTGGTTTACAGAACATGAACTAGAGCATTGAAACACATGCAAGGATATCAAAGATGTATTTCTGCTCTGTTTTCGTATTACCAGTTGTGTTTAATGCAGTGCACTTAAAATGTCTCTCGAATACATTAGAGTGTTTTTGATGGTAAATTTAACTGCCAAACTACTGCCTGCCTGCCTGTGATCCCTTCTCATCTTCGCATCTTATGCTCCTTGTCTCACTTCACCCCTAATGGGAGAAGGTTGAAATGTGCCGCCAGCCTAGCTAGAGCAAATCCTGAGGAGTTTGGAGTCGTTCCTGGATTGTTCAATATCACTCAGGAGACAAGGCTTTTGCCTGTGCAGTGAACATTGCTGGGTTAAGGCAGAAAGACCAACAGTAACCTACTATATTCTTCCTTTGGCAGACCTCTCTGAATCACACGGTGCTGAGATCTGGATTCATCTGGTGATTTGAGAACTAGCTGCCCTGATACTGAGCAAGAAATAGAGATACTGGCCAGAAATAGAGATAAGAGGCTGTCAATACCTGTTCTTCCCTTCATGCACACAGGAAGCCTCTGATGAATGTTTTAGATTCATATAACTATTGCCCAGGGGCCACCATTTTAAGGGAAGTGCCAAAGCTAGGGCTTAACCTCCTGTACAGCTTTTGCTGGAAATAAACCTACCCAAAAAATACCACAGACCAATAAAAATATTGTACAGCAATTCACTGAAAAAAAAAAAATCCCATGAAAGAAACATTCTTTAAAACAAGGAAAAATCCCCTTTGGGGGCTTGCAACACCAATGTTACTCAAGTGCACAAAATTCAGGGTAAACCTGACTAGAAACTGAAGTGAAAGCCAGGCGTCTGTTTTCATTGTCCATCAGAGAGTAATGCCAAGGAAAAAGCAAACAGCAGAAAGTGAAAAGCAAATTGGATTTTGAAAAGCCTTACAAGGATAAGTGTTAGAGGTATCCTCTGTAAATCAGAGTACTCAATGTGTAGCACGTCATCATCCATTCAAGTTAATTAGACAAAGGCCTGTGCCACCGGCTCTGTGAATAATCAAAACCTGCAACAGATGAGTGAATGGTACCCACAACATCACAGGATAAAAATACAAATATGGATGCAATGGGACTAGTAGGATTTGCACCTGCACATGTGATAAAGATGACAACTACATGCACTGATCAGTTGATTGCTGAGGAAGTGTTTCTCACCTGCACAGCACTCCTGAGAGTCCCAGAGACTCCAGCCAACTTCTCCTGCATAAACAAGCTCCAGGATCTACTGGGCACTTTTAGTTTGTGCTACCTATCATTACTGGTGCATTAGGAATTGCAAAGAAAAACTGTTCTACCTACCTGGTTTAAAACAGATCTATGAGTGGCAGAGCAGGTCTGTCTGTGGTAGTGCTGAGAGGACAGCATAATTCAATGCCTCTCTGAGATCCAGAGAGAGCTGAGCTGTGTTGGGGGTGGATACCAGGTCTTGAGCATAGTGACTGTGCTGGGCTGTATGGAGATCTGAGGTTGCAGGCTGGGTCTACCACAAGAGAGAAGCATGTTACATGAAAGTCACTTAACCTAAGATCTTCAGGAGCAATTCTCTTACAAGCTAGCAGTGAGGAAAGGAATAAAACTTAAAGCAGAAAGTGTCTTCTTGCAGTAAATAGAGTTTTAATCATCGTGGAAGTGAGGCAGACAAAAGGACTAGATAGCTCAAGGAAATGGTCTGAGCTGAGTCAAGCTCAGCAGTGATTAAAAGCTGCTACTGCTTCATGGCAGTTCAGGGGATATTTGAGACGAGCTGATAGATCTCAGACCACAGGCATCAACATCTTTGTAGCACTATCTAATTGGCTCCCATGTTGGCAGTCTCAGCAGCGATGCCATGATTTAAATGGGTTATGGGGTGTAAATCCACTGCTCTGGGTGGGGAACAACCTGGAGTGCTCTGGCAGAGCAGGGGATGGAGATGTAGGCAAGCTTGTCGCGCTAGTGGCTTTATTTTTCTTGCTCGGAGGAGAAAGAAGTGCTCCCAGCAATTCTAGCCATCAGCCCAGTGCTGCCCGGAGAACTGAGACCTTTCCAATAAAAAGAGCCAACAGCAAGGCAAGAATCTGTAGCCCTGCTCCTCTGATTGCAAGTCTCTTCCCCAGCCCCATTAATTTCCTATGAAACTGGGAAATTCAGTCAGCATTAAATCTGGGACTGTTGCCTTCCATTGGGGCTCTCTGTTATGTAGCAGACAGGCTTACATTTCTGCAGTGACAAATATTTTATTGACATTGATACAATGCGTACATTGCAAAAAGAGCATTCAGGATAAAGTATTTCTCTATTTCACTGGGAAGACATGTTTGCTATACAGACGGCTGAAGTAAATCTGGCCTCACAATTAAAATCTGTTTAGAGTTTGTAGCAAAGTGACTGATGGATTAGACTCAGTGCTCCATCAATCCCCCCTCCCCATGCCTCTCTGTAGAACAACACTGATGGCAGGTCATAAATAGCCATTTGTACAAAGTGCAGAAACTCTTTAAGTATCATTTTATAGCTAGTATATATATTCCAAGTGGCTGGCAAAATGCAAAGTGCTTGGGGTCTTTAAGTAGCAAGGGCAATAGACCATGGGTGGCAAGCAATACTTTTCTATTTGTACCAAGGATGCGCTGTCATATAGGAATGGAGATATTGTTAACATTCTGGTAAATGCCTTATTTACTGCACATACAAAATTCTGGTCCTTTCCTAAAGAGAGTGGAGCACTAAACAGGGTTTCCTGGCCACATTCCTGCTTGGTTAATTACAGTCCTGCTCTTTAAATCTCCCTAACACTACAGATTGGTGCAGGGTTTCACTTTGCCTTTTGCCCAAGAGTTTGCCTAATTTTAGTGGACACCACTAAAGAGCCACTTCATTCTTCTCCACAAGTCATTAATTTCAAGGCTGGAGGAAAATTGCATGTTACATAAAGACAGGAGGGCTTTATCAATTCTTAATTATTTCACTAGTGCTTACCACCGTGCTGGAAGGGCCCCATTGCTCATCAAACAATGCTAAAACTAAAAGCAAATAGAAATGTAAAATATTAAGGTAAAACCACTACATTAACAGTAGCCACATGCCATAGACTGGGAGGGCTGGCAGAAGTGTGGAGTAGAATCTTGATGTCAGACCCTTGCCTCACCAAGCAGAGAATCATCCCGAGCAGCCCTGAGCAGGGAAAGATGACCCGGGCACCTCCCTTGCTGCAGCAGAACTGCTATGTGTCCCCATGGGACCCCCTCTAACTTAGCCTGTCCCTAAAGGCAATCTTATCCAAGAAGGCACCTTTGCAGTGCCTCTGTAGTGTAGTGAGCTCAGGTACATGACTGCAGGCTACTGCAGAGGTGTGTGCCAGCAGGGCATGCGACTCTGTTGGTGGGACACAAGCCAAGTTCCCGAGTTGCCCTGCTGATCTGCTCTTCTGATCTTCTGTACAGAGACCATGGAGAGTATCCTCAGCTGCCAGAGAGAAGCAGCCTACAACAGAGAAGGTTGAGCCCTGAGGAAACCTCTCCTTTCAGAGCACACTATGTAGAAGCAGTGCTCCCATTGCTAGGAAATGTCTGTGTTGTCTCCTGAGTGCTAAAGACAAGAGTAAACTTCCCAGTAATTAGAAACTGAATTACAAGATAAAGAGCTTTTCAAAAGTACCTACAAAGGAAAAGAGCACATGTGAGTATCAGCAACTCCTGTTGCCTCCTACTGGGGTGGTATGGGAAGAAAAGCTTCAGATGAGGTTATGGTTCAGACCCCATAGCTTTAGTGAGGCAGTGATGTTCTGCTGAACCCTTTTGGGTATTTCTGCATGGACATGTATGTATGGTGAGTTCAGCTCACAAACTCAGTGCTTCCAGGAATGTTGTCCCTGGATTTGCCCTTAAATCCAAGCATGACCTCTACAGCTTCCCCATGGGATACCCTCTTGGTGTCTGAGGTGAGAGAAAGCTACAGTGAAATTCTGCATCTTATCCTTTCTGTGATTTCTTGCTTCAAGATTTCCACTGTTTTAAAAAGTAGTAGTGATATTCTGACCCTTTGTTTTTAAGAGACAGAGATTACTAAGCACTAGTGTAAATTGCAAAGACAAGCACAAGTCCTTTTCCCACTCTGGAGTCCTGCTATTTATTAATTTTCTGCAATAGTGAGTCATAATTTTATTGAGGCACATAGAACAACTCTCCTCCCTGACCTGTTATGGCCTGAAAGCAGCAGCAAAGCTTAACTGACGAATAAACAAGGAATTATTATTTGTTCTTGGCTCAATTAATTGCTGGCTCAGAAATTCAGTGCAGAAATCAGGCTGTTTTCACATGTTCATTGCAGTAAAACGGTATCAGGCTGAGCCATGCCTGGCAGTACCTGATGCCTGAGAATTAGGAGGGAACCATTATATTTGGAAATAGGATCTTTTTAGGGCAATGGAAAATACATTCTCCCCACAACAGGATGCAGTAGACTCCAACAGCCAAGAACCCAGGAAACCCAATGCCAGGAAACCCCATCTGCTTTCCTGGGATGCCAGTCCAAAGTGTAAACATGGTTGGTGTTAGAAACCTCTCTGCAGAAAAACATGGAAACTGAGTTTTAGCCCTTATCACTTTATACTATCCAAGCTCGACTTCTCAGGAGCACCCTAGAATCCATCTCTAACAAATGCATCTCTGGAGGTAGTAATACACCAGCTCACTAAGTTTGTTTAGAAAGGATCACTCCTTCTGTTAGATAAACAATTCGAACACAGGCCTGGCTAAGCACCTCCTGCAGAGGTGACACTCAGGTACCTGCAAATGCTGCTGGCATATCTCTGTCTTGCATGGGTGAGGATGGGGAGGAAAAGCCTCCAGAGCTTCAGTCACAGGCAGTTTTGCAAAACTCATCCATACTTATTGCTATTACTTGATGTGAGAATGAAAATAATCAGCTTGCTGTGTTTGATTTGTATTCCTACCAGAGTCAGCTACATTCTGAGAAAAGGCAGAAGTAAGAAAGAAGGAGGCAGGTCATGAAAGGATTTCCTGTGAAAAAGGACTTGTAGAAGACCAGACTGAGAGGTCTTCCAATCGAAAGCTCACATGAGTAAGATGCTGCGAATTCATCTACTGGTTTGGTTAATAGGCAGAAAGCAGTTAGACAGTCAGATGCTGATCACCCTTAATGCTGCTCCAAAACCATACAGCAAAGAAAAGGCTATGAAACACTGATCTGTGGGATCCCAGCTATTGTAGAGAGCAGAGTCAATGGGACCTGGAAAACAAATGGTCTCAAACACAACAAGCGGCTTTGTAAGTTCCCTATAACACACAAATATCCCATACAGCCCCTTAGGTCCAGCTTTGCTAAAAGCTACAGTAATAGTGCTGGCAACTGTCTGGATGAGCCTTCTCATTTTCCATTGCTACCACTGAGGGAGCCAAAGCAGTCTTAGTAACAGTGGGAAATTTGGGCCAAAAAAGCCCTTGGTCTGTATTTGACATCAGGTATGTTGGTTCATTTTTTTCCAGTTGATTGACTCTAAAGGGACCGGAGCGAGCTCACAATGGCATGTTGCTGCTGCTGCTGCTGTTCATTTTAAGCTATTAGCATGAACAGAAACAGTCTTTCTGTGCTGATGCCGCAAGATTTTCAGCCATGTGTAGCATTTAAACCCTTCTCAGTCCACTACAAAAAATAACTCTGGGAAGATAGGTAGGGGAACAAATCCTTTGTCTCCTCTTAGCATCTAGGAGAAGATGATAAGGCTTGAAAGGACACATTACAGATGATCTGCTCTCCTGTAATGCTTCACTTCTGTGAACCCAGTGTGGCAGAAATCCAACTGAAAACCCCTATTATATTTGTAGTAGCTAGTAAAAAGGTAATCTTCCTACCTTACCCATGCCCAGGAGACGAAAGTCCAAGGGACAAAAGACTCTCTATCCCATCTACTCAGGTAGAGGAGGAAATTACTCTATTTCCAATTGTAAGTATTCCCTACCCACAGTTCTCTGTGTGACAGGGCAATAAACCACTCTAACCTTGGATGTCAGATATAAGAGTCAAAATAATTTTTTTTTAATTGCAGAAAGCATTAATGTTTGAGGGTAACAGTTACTTACCTTTCCACTCATCTGGATGCAGGTAAAGAGGCCGAACCAATTCTAACTTGAAGCATCTTGAGTTAACTCATGTCTTGCTACTCACCTGTGGATACCAAATATTTGATTTCATTGACCTCGGTCCTTGCTTTGCTAGCTTGCTTTCATCCTGTAAGTATTAGCTGCAGAATATATATAAATCAAGGAATTCAGAGAGTCAACATCTACTGACAGCTTGATAATGACAGCTGTTACAGAAGACTGCTGAAAGATGATGGTCTGGGCATTACTAGAGCAGAAACACCTCTGGTAAATCCCCCCAGTATGGATATTAATTGAGGTGAATAATTATCTAGATTAAAAGGGTGAAGGCAATTGATTCTGTGGGGATTAGAGGAAGATCTACAAAGGAATACTTGAGCTGACATGCCCAGCCATGAGTGGAGTCTAGTAGATCAGTGTCCAGAAGCTATTCCCTATAGTACATCCTCATCATTGAGTGAGAAAGGAATGTGATGAGTTTACACTGTCATCAGGGATCCTAGGAAACTGGGGATTTAACTCTTTGCTGTCACTAGCATTCTGTTTTTATCTCAGACTATATATGTGTTCTTCCCCTGCATAAGTTTTCTGACCTTGTACAGCTAATGCCAAGGGCCAGTACATTTAGCTTTATGATCACCAGGATTGCAGTGAAAACTGGTTTCTCTTGGAGGTGCAGATTCGCCACCAGCAGGAGGAGGAGGGCCTGGTGCCAGGCAAGCACTGGCCCACATCAATGGTTCCCCCTTCATAGGGAAAGGTCCCAGACGGCGTGACATGAGGTGGTTTTGTCTGGCCTCCAGGCCTGAAATTCTGCACAGTCTCTCAACATTTGATATTTCAGGTGGTCAGAAAACATTATTGAAAATGTAGGAAATCTTGCTTTTTATTACCCTACCGTTTTCAGTAATGACTGTGCAGCAGCCGTGGACAGAGACATATGTTTTATGGTAAAATATCCATCTCCATAGATTTCTTTTCCATGTTTATCATATTTGTCCTTCTTTAGCAGCACAACCATCAGTTATACACAATGTAAAGCAGAAGGTAATAAAGCACCAAGTGCTGTGCTCTTGTCTTGCCAGCATCAGGACTGGTAATGGGACCAACCATCTGGCTCCAAAGCCCTGTTTATTGCAATGGACACAATTACCCCACACCTCAGTGTGAAGGGTAAAACCACCCATAATGGACGATTGTGACACAGCAGGCCCATACGGGGCAGGATGGCAGCATTCCTACCCCAAACTACTCCTGGCTCACACATGTAATATTACAGAAGGAGTTACAGATCTGTTTTCCCTTCTGCTCCTCAGAGATTTCAACAAAGCATCTCTTAAGATTGGTATCTACTACATTGCTGGTAGTGTATCATTCAGAAACACTACAAACTCAGTGGGGCAGCACGCTGCATGTAGCCCTTAGAAATCCCTAGGCAAGCTATCACAAAACCAGCTTGGTTTTTCCATCTTCTACTACTTGTCAAGTGATTTTTCCAACCCACTTGTTAAAAGGCCACTCAGCCCTCCTGTTTCTTCTCAAACAGTGTTCAATTCTTGTTTCATGGAGGAGCTATTTTCCACTTTTTCCACACTGTGCTGGTCAACAGACAAGCTTCACCGCTCCTCAGCCCTGTCTCCATGACTGATCAAGGTTACAGGCAAACATCTCATAGCTCTTTGAGTCCTCCAGGAAATCAACAGCATTTCTGAGAACCTCCTTTTTATAGGAAAGATGAGGAGGAGAGAGGGAGCATCTCAGCATCTGTGTGACAGAGAAAGGCTAGCAGCATTTATACCTCTGCAGTGACATCTCTCAGGGCCAATAAAAACAAACAAAAAAGTTGTAATCCCTGGTTTAGTTTGTTCTTTATTTTTCTACTCTTTTTTTCTGGGTTTCTTGAGAAACTACCTGTAGGTATGCCATGATTCTGGTGGCCTCCGCGTTTTGGTGCCATCAGCATCTGTTCTTATAGCTCTTCTTCTGCTGCTTTTTCTTGCGTAGCCATACCCCATCCTTTGGATTCATCCTTCCTTCAGACCAATCTTTCTACTTCCATCACAGTTCTCTACACTACAACCACTACACAGCTGTCCCTTCAACTCCACCAGGTACCTGTCCTGTTATCCATGTCCTGGGCAACCACAGTCAGTGGTACAGCACCTCCTTCTACTCCAGTCTCTGATCTCCCAGCTTTTCTGCTGCTAGATCCCTGATACTGACTGTCTCATATGTCTGCTGTTCAGCTCTGAATCTTTCCAAAGCAGAGCTTGCCATCATGATGGTATTCTGGTGTCCAGTATCAGTGGTCAAGGCGAGACCTGGCTCTAGCCAGGATCCATATATGCAGAGGTTGAAAGGCATTAATCTCTCCTGGCCAGGTGCTGGCTCTCATTTCAGGCTTGGTTAGAGTTGCTTCTCCATCAGTGGGTGGACGTTCGGATTGCTTCCCAGAGAGAAACAGCCAACAGGCTTTCTCCTTCCCCCCAGCTGCAATCTGCTGCTTATTTGGAAGGACAGAAGGAACAAGTAAACTGTATGAGAAGAGGCAAAAATCCAAAACATGATACGGCCTGCCTGAAAGTGAAGTTCTGGCTGGTTAAACTGAAGTCTGAGAGAAACACTGGGTCACAAGATGGAAAAGAGCAAAATCTATTGCCAAGGAAGGCAGAAAACTACAGGAGATATTTAGATAATGGTGGGGGGAAATATCAATCCTGGAAGCTGGAGAGAAAGGGAGAGAGACCACAGCCTCTTTGATTCTGAAGATACTTCTGAAGACAAGGCTTGCTTTTGCTGTGCATGTAAGGTCACTTCCCAGCTTTCTTTCTAAGCATTCAGTTTTTCCCATTGGTGTTCCTCTGTGGACCGTCAGTTGCAAGATCAAGGGGAACATTTGGGCATAGTCCTGATCTTGTTTATGCAAGCAATATCTCCACCAAATCTGGGAGAATTACTCTGGCTTTACATCCATATAAGAGAAAAATCTTACAGATGGAGACTTCATATAACAAATGGTTCCATCTGTGAGTCAGATGCTAAGCAGGAGGCAGGTGTGACATACATCTGAGCAATGGCAGACATCCAGTCTTTAGGGGAAGAGAGTTTATCTGCAGCAAAACCAAGAGCCCAGTGGAAGAAAAGAGCAGAGTTCATTTTAGAGGGCTGAAAGATTTCTCGGAATGAGAATGGGATGGGCTAAGCCCTGAAACGGAGTCTGAGAAAGAGAAAGAAGAGAAAAAAGTCCACCTAGGAAAGCTGGGTGAGAGAGTAATGAGGGAAACTTGAGCTTAGAAAATAATAATTTTATGATGTTTTATTTACCTGTAATTCACACCCCCAAAATCCATTGGGAAACACTTTGTTATTAGTTGGTGGAACAATTTGTCTAGTTAATTCTGACAGTAAACTATCCTATGATTCTATGTCATCTCTTTCACAGTCTCGTAAGAATGATCTTGGTCTTTACTTTCCAAATGTGGCTGAATCATACCTAGGTCTAGACTTGCACCAAGCTGAAGGATATTCAGCTGATAGTGTCCAATTTAGCTTGAGATGGAGATAGGGGAGGGAGATACCACTGTAGCTCTTGCCTGGCAATGGAGGAATGAGAGAAGTCCCACAGGCCTGGCTGCTAACAGAACTGTGCCTTTTTTTGTATAGAGAAAACTTTATTAGACAGCATTGGTGGGAGGAAACCAGTCTTAACTAGAAAGTGGCTTTCCTTCAGGGTAGTAATGTGCATTGTTCCTTAGCTAAAATTTCTGTTTTCCTCCACCTGAGAACCTGCTCTCCTCCATGCAATGCTAGTTTGGGAGGAAGCTGTTTTGTCATTTAAAAGAAAGAAACAGATGGAATATGTGGCAGTGTTAAAAAGCTCCAGCTTGTTGCCACAGTAACTGGGGGCGATATATTTTTTAATTATTATTTTAAATTCTTCATTGTCTTCATGAAAGGTAACAACGATAGCGGAGAATAAATGAAGTGATGACCTGCTGTGCAAATCAATCCCTCAATAAATAAAATTAAAGGAGTGCTCTGCATTGCAAGTGCTGATACAGTCACTAGAAGGGTGGAAGGACTGCAGGTTATCTGAAGATGATGAATTATGCATGCTGACACATTAAGGACATGACAGGGTACTTCTTCCCTATAACTTCTGCTGGGTGAGTTTGGATGAATCTGCTGGAGCACTGCACAAAGACACAGCCCATTTGTATCAGGGAATTGTCTGATCAGCCTTACGGGTCAGGAAGGAATCCTCCCAAATATTCATCACATGGAGCACTGACTAAGCAAGTAGGTGCAGTAGCTGTTCAATCCTTGTGAGTCATTAAACAGTGGCACTCTGGGACAGAGGATATCTGACATCCTGAACCGATTGCCTGAGGAGTTACGCCTGGGTAAATGATGAGTAAGTGTCTTCCACCCAGTGTATCTAACAAACTTCACCAACTTACTGCACCTCATACATATTGCGGTAACACTCTGCCCAGCAATGAAATTCAGTTAGCATTCCTGAGAACTATAGAAGTCAATTTTCGGTTCATAGCTACACATCAGTTTAAGAATATGAAGGGAGGAGGTACCCATGGCAAACTGAAACAATAAGATATATCCAGGGTGGACTGTAACTCTTCTGGCTTGGAATTTGGTCTGGGCACAGAAATAACAAGAACACCAGTAGCATACAGACTCAACTGTGGGTTTTGTGGGGCATCTCATGTTAAAGAAAATGTCTCCAGCTGCTTTGACCTTACTTGTTGACTCAACCAGAGTTAGGCAGGTATGGTTAGTCATTGACAGACTGAAGAAGTAGGTACCAGGGGAAAGTGCTTAGGTGGCTGACTGAAGAACAGGCCACCTTTGGAAAGAAAAGCTTTTCTCTTGATGAGGCCAAGGTCAGTGAAGAGAATGTCTGAACACAGCTCTAATTTGATCGAGAAATTACATTTCATGATAGCATGTTCATACACAGCAAAATCCGTTATTACTTCTTCTGACTGTGTTTGTTATTGCTGATGGAACAGATTAAAAATACATCCAAGCCTGGGAAGAGCCTCCCTGGGGATGAGAGTGGGTACAGGTCCTCCAGCTTTCCAGCCTTTGCCCCCAGCCCTAGTCCTTTCCCAGACTTTCTGCACAACCAAGCATCCAAGCGTGAGGTAGAGACAGCTCAGATGTGGGATCTGGGGCATAGGCAGCTGCTCCCTCTTCCCTCAGACAGCAGAAAAGAATGTGGTCTAAATTTAACATCACTTCTGCTCTCTGCATCTCCAGTGAATTCTGAGTCTCCAGGGGCTGTGGAGCTGTCGCCAGCAGTGACGGACAGCATCCCTAGCCCTCCCTGGTCTGGGAGCTCTGGATTTGCTGGACAGTCCCCAGCACGAATTCCCTTAAACAAATGGACAAGGGAGTCCATGACCCAATGTCTTTGGTGCATAACCACTGAGGTGAGAGTGAACAAACTTCATTGACCAGGTCAATTATTAAGGCAGAAATGGTCTTTGGAAGATGAGAGCTATGTCTGAAAACATGTAAGCAAGAATAAATCTCATATACTGGCTTTACTTGTAGGCGACCTGGCTCTTCCAAGTACAAGAATGAGACAGAGTTGACCATGGGTCCCCTTCAGTCACTTTCTGGGTCCTGCTTTATTCACCCCTTTAGGTGGCCACTGCACATTAAGCAGACAGAAAGCAGCTGTAACAGATCTCCTTTCTATAGAGCTAGAAATGAGGTGGTATCTGCCTGCTCAGTTTCTCGTGACTACAAATGCACAGGCCAGTCAGACCCTATCATTCCAGGAGTCTTCCTGACACAAGGGGAATAGTATTATCCATTTTGATAGCTGTTCACATGTCATTTAATACTGACTCTTTTAGTAGGTCTAAGTATAGTATTAAGCGTATAAGAAAGTAGGAAATACTATACAATAATCATTAGAGAGAGAATACGATAGGAGTATAGGTAGCAGTTTCACACAGATCAGTACCCATTACCAAGACAGCTTTTGTCAGCTCAGCATTAGGTAGGTTAAGTGGAAATTAAATGTCCAGGAAATACTGGAGGTGTGAGACAAATTAGTTGAGGCTTTGCACAGGCAGAAGATCAGAAGAAATGGCTTAATTGCCAAGAAACCAGTAGATATAATTTTTTTGGCATAAGTTATAACATAACTGATGACACAGTTTAGATATAGATAAGATAGTCTGGTTGTAACTGTGTTGCATTGTTCCTGATTTACTTGTGATACCATATTGTAGGATTGCTAAATATATTTCTTTGAACATATTACAGGAAATCCTAGTCTCATAGCAGAGGTTCCTTCAACACTTTCTTGCTAATGTCTGTGGGGTCACACAGTGCAGCTGAGTCCAGGTCTTCTGAATGATGTAGTGTCAGTCATCACACAAATCTGCCACTTCTCTCTTCTCCTTTAATCTAAAAATCCCTTTGATTTCCACCCGATACACATCAGCACTCTGGTTTTCTGAGAACTGGCTCAAGGAGGGGATTTAGCTTGTATCTGGGAAAGGATGCTTGGGTAGTTCTCTATTTTAACCTGTTAAACTCATCCTTGCAGTGATAGCCCCAGTTACAGAAGGTGCATTTTCTCCACCTGCTGTAAGTATCTTTTCACTCGTCTAGCAAAAGTGGCGGCAGGTCATGATCTCTTTACCTAGCCACTGGTAACAAGCACAGCAAGGATCACTGGTCTCCCATGGCTGTTGTTGATAACTTACTTACAGTAGCTAATAAAAACCCAATAGTATTATATCAAATAAGCAGAAATTCAAGGTGTCCCAGGTGGAGCTGTCAGGAAATGATATCCCATCCTCCCAGCATCTTCAGGATTTCAGAAATACCCCTGCTTCACAGTGGGAGAAAAAACGGAAAACTTTTTGTCTTTCCTGCTTTCTGGTGAAAAATGACAGCCTGGGAGCTGACACTCAGAATAGCTCATGTGCAGCAGGCTACAGCATTGACCAGGGATGAATAAAACTAGGGTCTAGGTTTTTAAACTTAACTGCAGAGGCAATGGTTTTGAAAGTTGGGTCTTTTCCACTAAACACCACCTCATCTTAAGCATTCTGAGCATTGCAAATAATCACTTGTACTCTTTGTCACATTTAGCTTGGAAACACCACCCAGGAGTGAAGGAGACTATTGAGGCTGGGATGCTCTTCTGGAGAGATTTATTTTTTCAGAATTGATGGTTTGTTACAAAAAATTTTGGGAGATGAAAAATTCCCACCTAGGCATGGTTATAGGGATCCCCAGTGAACACTATTCATCCTTCCAAAGCAAGGCTGACTTTGAACTTTGATACCTCCTTAGGAATTGGCATTACTCCTGAAGGAAGGAGGAGATCACATCCTTTTCTTTCTATTAAGTTAGTTTTAATGTTTTTCTTGCACATGCATGTTTTATATGAATAAAATATGTATTATATATGAAAATATATTATGTATGTTATATATTGATATGTATATATGTGAATTATACATATGTGCATAAACACACATAGGCCACGCTGAGCTTGCCCTTCCCTGACATCAGAATGTGGTTCCTTTGTTTCAGCTTTCCCCTAGAGCAATGAAATAAGCTCCAGGGACAGAGATAGATTAGTCTTTGCATAAATGTTCTCCCTGGTCCTCATTTCCAGGAAGGCCCATCCTGTGCCTCCATCTGCCTTGTAAGCTTGAAATTTTCCATGTGGACTCATTTTCCATGTCCTTCCACGATGGTACTTACAGGGAAGTGCAAATGAGTGAGCTGGGAGAAAAGAATGCATTTTTGATCTCTCTTTTCCCCTGACCAACTTCAGTGAAGGAGCAGTTTTTGGAGGGTGGAGCATCTGTCCTGTCTAATTTTATCTGTAAGGATGCAGAGCTATCTTTTCAAAGCTGTTTTCAAAGTGACTCTGATAACAGGATTGCCTACAGATAGGGCTGCAATGATTATTCAAAACATTAATCAGGGAAAAAATTATGCCAGTTACTGATTAACTAATTACTGCAATCAAATATTCACTCCTGTCTTTGGAAAGATGGGCACGGCACTGGGAATAGGCGACAACAACGAAACCCCTCAACACAAAAAATAGTACTTCAATCTTTCGTGATTGAAGAAAGGGGGAAGGGTCAAGCTGCAGGAGGCTGAAGGGGCTGAGGTAGGGCAGAGGGCTCCATCTGGGGCTCCACTTCCCGTGTTTTCACTCCAGTACACCTTTGCCTGCTCCAGCTTGTGATTTAACGAAACATCAAGAAGGAACAGCCAGTGCATCATTAAGGGAGAACCATTTGAAAGTGACCTCTGCTTAAGGCCATGAATTAGAGATTCAGCAACGCCACCCAGCTCCCTGCTTCTGCCTTCTGAAATACACAGCAGATGGAAGTCCCTGCAGCAGCAGAGGAAAATCCTGTACTTACAGAGAACATATTTTCCAGGAAACTTTCTCCATCCAGATCCCCTACTGTGGCTGGCAAACACTAACTCAGACTCGTAGAATCATGGAATTGTTTGGGTTGGAAAGGACCTTAAGAACATCCAGTTCCAGCCCCACTGCCATAGACAGGGATACCTTCCACTAGACCAGGTTGTTCAAGGTCCTGTCCAGCCTGCCCTTGAACACTGCCAGGGATGGGGCATTCACAGCTTCCTTGGGCAACCTGTTCCAGCGCCTCACCAGGAATACAGAGAGAAGAACAATGGGAGCCTTTGTGTCACACACATGGCACATACTACAGCTTGCTTCAGAGGAGGTTTGAAAAGTATACATAGAGGCAATATAAAACAGGGACAGGGAGGCAAAGTAACAGCAAAGTGCATTATTCAGTCTAAAGACAAATCTTGACTGAGCATCTATCTGGCTGTGGAATAGTCTCCCAGGGAAAGGAGTGGAATATCCTTTTGTAGTTTTCTTAAAACAGGCAGCAGAAGGTCTCAATCTATTAAACCAAGGTTAACACTGGAATATTTTGTCTACTCAGAATTTTTCATACCTCCAGCTGCTGCACTCAAGTTGTGTATCTATGCATCACTGCAATAGTTTTCAGTGAGTGCTGCAGATTCCTCAGAGCCTGGAAGCTGCTCCTACAGGACTTGCAGATGATAACAAGGAAGCATAAATGTAGTCAGTTGTCTTACATTTTTTTTCTGTAGGAAATAAATAACATTGACACTGGAATTTTTTTAGGGAGCTCCTAAACTGTAAAAAATGGTTTCATACGTTACATCCTACTGACTGGAGACATTAGGGGAAGGAGATGGGTCAGAAAGGGTTTCCCAGTGAAAGGAAATGATACTATCTGAGAATTAGATTTGTTTTCTTTAATAACTACATTTTCATTGTTTCCAGTGTTGTGTCTTTTACAGCACCAACACAGGCCTTGAGTGTGACCTGAAGCTCCTGCTCTCCATCCTTCATCTCCACACTGCATTTTCACAAGTTCCAGTAGCGATGGGGTCTTCCCACATCTGATGCTTCAGAACAATTTGGAGACTCAGCATATGCACTTGTATCGCTGTCAGTGAATTGCAGGAACTGGAGTTTCTCAAATGTCACTGACAGTATAATACTGTCTGCAAAACTTTGTTATGGACCTTACTGTACAAGCAAGGGAAAAAAGGCTTTCACTTGGCAGTGCGGCACTAGAACAAGAAGCTGAAATACAAAACAGCTACAAAGCCAGTATGATATTTGCAGACATTCTGCACTGCAATGACTGACAACCCAAGACTGATCCATGCATATCAGTCCAGGAAGACACAGCAAAATCTCAAAGTTGGACAACATGCTTTGCATTAGTTTTTTGCCATTAGTGGTGATGTAGGGGTCTTGACGCTCTCTTCAGAGGTATTTGAATTTTAGAATGGCTGAAGTTTGCCTGATAGCCAGAAGAAAGGAAAAAAAAAAAAACAGCAAAAAGAAATAGAAAAGCCTTAGATGTTAATTGCTATTTATTCAAAATGTAATAACTGCAGAGCTTGAGATTCATACCAGATTCAGAAATGAGATCACGCTTCATAATAATTGCTATTTCATACTGTTAGCTCCTTAATGTTTTTTATTTTAAAAATCACCAAGAATTCCTTTCTAGTGCCACTGACACCCACTCAGCCACCTACTCATATCCCACATGCGTACACACAATTTGCCCTTAAATGTTACTGAACATTGAAAAATCTCTTCCATCTTGGTAATTTTCAAACACTAATTACTTCAAGTGTTTCATTTTTTGTATAATAAGACATTTTGCCTGGCAGTCACCAGCAAGCTCTCCCTTTTCTGACATGTATGCAATGCGTAGCACAGAACTGCAGAGGACACATAGAATCACAGAATAGTTAGGGTTGGAAAGGACCTTAAGATCATCTCGTTCCAACCCCCCTGCCATGGGCAGGGACACCTCTCACTAAACTATGCCAACCAAGGCTCTGTCCAACCCAGCCTTGAACACCGCCGGCGATGGAGCATTCACAACTTCCCTGGGCAACCCAGTCCAGTGCCTCACCACCCTCACAGTAAAGAATTTCTTCCTTATATCCAATCTAAACTGCCTCTGTTTAAGTTTGACCCCGTTACCCCTTGTCCTCTCACTACAGTCCCTAATGAAGAGTCCCTCCCCAGCATCACTGTAGCCCCCCTTCAGATACTGGAAGGCTGCTCTGAGGTCTCCACGCAGCCTTCTCTTCTCCAGGCTGAACAGCCCCAACTTTCTCAGCCTATCTTCATACAGGAGGTGCTCCAGTCCCCTGATCATCCTTGTGGCCCTCCTCTGGACTTGTTCCAACAGTTCCATGTCATTTTGATATTGAGGACCCACAATGTGGATTTATTAGGGGCAGATCTTGAAAACTGAGATGACCATCAAACTGAGGGAGTGATTGCTCCCCTCTGTTTGCCACTCATGAAGACATATCTGGTGTCCAGTGTCCAGACTGGGATTTCTCAGAAGAAAGAGCTTGGCAAACTGTAGGGAGTCCAATGCAGGACCACCAGGATGGTCAGGAGCTGCAGCACAAAGTGCAGAGAGAGCCCCAGGGAACTTGATTTGTTTAGTCTTAAGTGAGGAAGGCAAATGGGAGATCTAATTGCCGTTTTCTATTCCCTGAAAGAATTGATAGCAAAGATGCTCTTCCCTGAGATGAAAAGGTACAAGGCAGTCATCACAAATTGCAGCACGGGAAATCCCTGTTGGGCATTAGAAAGAAATTTTTCACCATGAGGGTGATCATCAGACAGATGCCCAGAGAGGTTGTAGAATCCCCATCCTTGAAGATATTCAAAACACATCTGCACAAGGTCTTGAGTAACCCAACTCAACTTTTAAGCTAGCATCCTATGAGTTGGAAGGTCACTTCCAACCTGGATTATTCATCAATTGCTTATTTTGCTCCTTTCTCCTCCCAAGGTTGCCGCTGCACAGTGTTGAACTCAGAGTCACATGGAAACCACTGAAAGAAAATGCCTTTCTGAGATGCCAGCCTGTCTTCCTCTTGGAATGCAGGACCTGAAACTAGTGGAAAAACACCTTAAGAACACCTTACAAAGTGGGTGCCTTCTCCATGGGCACTTTTGATTTTGCTGAAAATTGAAAAGGGCTATATAATCCAAAGAATTTGTAATGGGAATGTGGCAGATCACCTCCTTTGCTCAAGTCTCTGGAAGATAACGCATCAGTTGATAAAAATTTCAGGTCACAGAGTGAGATTTTTATCTGGATCCATCCTTTGATGTTGGGATTTCTTTTCACTCATACAATCTCAGAAACAGGGATGCAACCTGTTGGTAGCAGTTCTCCCTTCTCCCTCTGGTTGCTTGCAGTTAGCCCTAGACTACTAAGAAGAAAACTAGAGCAAATTTGCACTTAGAGAGGGAAGAAGGCTGTAGATACCTTGCAGGTGGCCCATTTCCTATTATATGTATGTCTCCTTTTGTGCACAGGTATTACCTGCCCAGCATGAGCATGGCTTGTTAATTTTGGCTTATAATCGTGATTGATAATCAGTCAAGTGGAAAATAGTTTAAAATGCAGAATGTTGAAATCCTCTCCTTTCTCCACGCACACAGACATAATACTGCCACCAGCACATGCCCCAGACACGGGCTCCTGCATCCTCCAACATGCACACACAGCCTCTCTGCCTGTCCTTCTCTCTCTCCCTGGTCAGTCCAGCCCACTGGCAATCTGTCCCTTCCCACTGTCCTCAATTCCCCTTCACACAGCCTGGTCACCAGTATTTGTCAAACTGGCATTGGTCTGTACTGGGAATTCCTGTGTGGAGTCTGACACCTGAAAGTGCCTAGGGAAGAGGTGAGCAGAGAAACTGTCCGGGGGATGCAGAGTTTTTGCAGGAGAGCTATAATCAGTGCACCCTCCCTCCACATGAAGAACACTTTCTTCTGCCCCTTGCTATACTTGCTGAGCCCCCAGACAAAGGGGAGTGTGGACTGTGTTGCAGAAAGTGTGAATTGGTTTCATTTAATTTTAAACAAAGTATCACTATATTACAAATCCATAATCTCCTCATGATCCTGCCTGTAAAGTCAAGGGGAGTAAGAATAGGAACTATAGCGACAGCTACTGCTTATATCCTTCCAACAGAGCTCCATGGAATTACAGGTATGGCTGTTGCTGAAAGGACTCCCTTGTGCCTTGGGTATAGCTGCACACTCACAGTCCCGCTAGGGGAAAAGGGGAATCTTTGCCTGTTGGAGCCACATTTTGCATCTGCCCTTTATGCACTGCTCCCTTCTGAAAGACACTTTAGAAATGTTAGGGATTTTTAGAGAGGATGACAGAGTATTAAACGTTTAGTCCCTTGTATTCTTCATTGGGATTATATGAAAATCCTTTCCTTAATTGTCTTGTTCTGCTTCCAAAGTAGGGCTGTGCAGCTGACTGCAGCTCCCACTCTTCATTGTTATTCTTACTTATCTCTCCTGTAGAGCAAGACCCTGGTCAGAACTGGGGCAGATTGCATATGGGGCACTGTAGATACAAATAAGCAGACATGGTCCTTTTGCTGCTGCAAAGTCACAGACTATAAAAACAAACAGACGGAGCATGGCAAAAGGGGTCACAATGTACAATCTAAGTGATTGGGGCTGCTGCTGGCAGCCATGGGAGCAGCATAATTATAGACTCTTTTTTCCCTAAAGATACATTTCACTTGCCCACCATTTGGAAGGTTTGTCTGTGATAGTCAGAGATGAAAAAAGATGCGCAGGGGCACTTGGAAGGACAACAGCAGAGAGAGAAGATTGCAAGAGGAGAGAGCAATGGTCAGGATCAGATAACCAATAGCCCAGACAGTGCCAAGAAGGAGAAATAAGGCCATGCTCAAACTGCTGAAATGAGTAAGGAAGATGAGGGGATGGTGTTGCTGGGCCTGCAAAAGGCTGAGGAAGGCTGCTGGACTCAATCCCTCTCATTTTGATGGACTGCAAGGCCCTGGAGCCTCTGTTTTACGGTTCTAAGTTCCTGTTGGCCAGAAATGATCACCAATGTACAAGGTTTCTCTAGGGCAGAGACCTGCATGCACCTTCCTCCTTGACTCCCAGCCCTCACCATGCATGGTGAGGAAAGACCCCAATATGATGGGCTGCCTCTGACTGCCTTTGCAGAAGCACCTGGGTCTTCAAGGATAGTCCTGTGCTTGGGGCTAATGTGGCCTGAGGGGATGAAACAGAAGGGAGTAAGAAAGAGTGCTGGAGGAATAAACTGGAAATAAACTCATGTGAAAGGGAATGTCAAGGGAGGAGGTGAAAGGATATTGGGACACATCACACTGGGGTAAAACGAGAAGGCCCTGCTCCCTCATCCCAGCGGGGAAAGGCTGTTAAGGACTGGTGGCAGGGCAAACGGAGGAGGCAGTGAGTGGGGAGCATGGAAAGAGCTGAAGAAGCTGAGGCTTACTGTTGTAACAAGAAGGAAAATGACAGATAAAAAATAAAGCCCTAGAGAAGGATGAAACAAGTTCTTTAACTAATCAGCTCATCCAGCTGAGTGGGAGGGTTAATCCAGCTACAACAGAGCAAAAACACTAAACACATGGGGCAGGGCCAGCCTGGCTGGAGGGGCACCACCTATTTCCCCTCCAAGGATGAAGATAATGAGGAAGGCAGGGCTGGCGCAGGCCTCTGAACAGCTCAAACACGCAGATGCTGGGGGGGCTTCCCCTGTTCTCTGAGGAGCATGTGGCTGCACAGACTCTATGTGGCTATCCCCCTCCCTGCCTGAGCTGGAAGATGCGCAGAGCTTTCCTTCACAGCTGGGAGAAGACGGTCTTCAGTGCTCACTTGTAGCTAGCTTTCTGGGCTTGTTCTTGGGAAAAACAGAAGTAATGCCTCATAAAATCCACCTCAGGCATTACAGTGTAAGTGCTGAATTTGTTCAAGGTATCTGGGCAGGGCAGCTGGCAGAGATCTTGACTGTCTGTAATAGCTGGAGGTAATCTCAAGGGGGCTGCCCGTGTGCTAGGGTATAGCCCTGGCTGCTCCTACAGACATAGCATGTGCTTGGGTAACTCCCGCTGATCTCAGTTTGGGGTAGATGCTCATTTCAAGGTGCATTTGTGCTCCTAGGACACATAACCAAGTAGACTGGGGAAATGAGGTGTAGGTTAGTGTAGTTCACAGCAGATTTAATAATTATTGTTCTCGAAATTTATAATGGGTTTGGTTATCATCTTTTGCATGTTCTACTTCAGTTCCCCAGAGTACCTTCAAGCTAAGGAGGTTCTATTCCCCCATCCAGTAGTGATATCACTTCAGACAGACTGGGCCACACAGGGAATTGGCTGCTTCTGCCAAGCAGGGCAAAAAAAGAGGGTGAGGGCACGGGAAGGAGCAATCTCCCAAGACAGAAAGGAAACGGAAAAGAGTGCTGTCTTTGGAGGGCCTGTTGCCAAAGAAGAAATGTTGGTCAGTCAGTCTGCTATTTCTCCGGCTCTGCAACAGCCAAAGGGCAGGAATCCTCTAGCAGGGAATAGGGGCATGAATGGTTAACTTTTTGTTGTGTATTTGTTAAGTTTTTCTCTGATACCTATTATCAGCTGTGTTGAAAAGGCAAAATTTACAATGCTGACAGGATACGGGACTACATCCAGGTCCCTAACTATGCCTAATGCAGGAGGGTAAGGTGTAGGACACAAAGTTACTTGTATTATGGTTTGGGGTTTTTTTCTTTTTTTTGCATTCGCTGCAGGAGATGTGCCTGAGAGCAAGAAGGACATATTCTGCTTTCACCCACCCTGGAGTAGCAATCACCAGCAAGAATACTGTTCAGTCAGCAGCACTGCTGCAAGCAGAAGTAGCCCTCCAATACGCGGTGTTATGGCAGGAGTGTGGTGGGCAGCATGATGCAGTGATGGATCTGCAGCAGCTTGAAACCAAGTGCCAGGTCTAGTAAACACAGGCTGCACTACCCAGTGTGCAGAGGGGACAGGGCCCCCCCAGGTGACTTCTAACACGCGAGTCACTCACCAGTAGGTAATGCACAATTTTCCAATAATGGAGCCAGCATCGGTGCACTGGAAATGTTTCTGAGCACAATGGCGTGCTTCTGTAGTTGCAGCCCGGGAGGCATGAAGCAGTGAATTAGGATGAGAGCCTCAGCAAGAAATTCTTGCTCTGGGAGGCAGGCTGCAAGACAGACGGCTCCTCTTATTGCTGTTATTACTGCTTCTGAAAGGTTACCAGACTTTCTCTAGCCTGTTGTCCTGCCAGCAGCAATGGGTACCTCGCTGCTGAGGAGTTCCTCATACTCAGGTCTCATCATCCACAGGCCCTCCCTGGCACTGAGCATATGAAGGATATACGAAAAGTGGGGAATCACTGTGTTTTCATTTCAGGTGGGTAACCCCTTGGGGACTACCTAAGCTTAAGCTTACCATTTGGTGATTGCCAGGATTTCTCTTCTCCACCCCAGGACCGCAACCAGTGAAAAACCGGTCAGTGCATTACTCTGCTTTAGCCGCTTCCTTCACTGTCTTATTTGTCAGCGCACATCTGCAAATCTGGGTCAATGTATTATCTGTCCTTCCTCCAAATGTTCTGCAGAGATATATAAGCAATGTCTCCTTTTCTTACAAAGGGAAAACCAAAGGGCACAGACTCTGTGTTTGCCTGATGTCAGTTGGTAAGTTGGTGACAGGGCTAGGAAGCAAATTTTGCAGTCTGGATACAACTTCACCATCCTTATGACATGGTCCTTGCACTTTAATTAGAAGTGGCAGACAGCAAGTAGGAGGAATGAAAGCCACAGGGATTTAAAAGAAAGAGCTCCCTGTCTTTGTGTTCAGTCTTCAAGATTTTTGTGACAGTGAAGAACAATACTAAAGCAAAAATGCCTGGACACACCAGTGGGGCTGTGCAGCCAGTGGATCGCTGTCAGCTTCATAGGTATGGAGCTCTGCATTTTTGGTTGAAAGTCCAGCTACTTTATGTAAAAAGTTCCAGAAAGAGCTTGGGCAAACCTATAGCCCTGTAATGCAATATTGCCATTGCTAATAACAGGTCACAGCTCTGTCTGAGCTCTTCTAGACCTGCATACAGATTTGTTTTACTTGGTTTAGCTGTAATAATAGCTTTGCTAACTGACCAGGAAGCTACAACCAGTTAATTTTGCTTTTGTTCATTTTTCCACGGTATAACCATATTTCTGACCCTAACATCATGCTGCAGCACAGGGAATGTAAGTCTGGTTTGGCAACAGGTCTTGGGAAGTGGGGACACGGGATGCAGTTTAGAAAAGCACAAATATGGGGGGATAGCAAGAGATGGAGCACACAGGCTGGCATTGGAAGCTGCATGTCTACAAACAGTGCTGCAACAGACAGTTAAAGAAATGCAGCTGGATAAATGTCCTGGAGCTGGACAACCAGTTATTCTGGAGAATAAAGAGAACAAGGAACAAGTATCTAGCATATGTAAATTGCATCATACATAATAAATTCTGATGTAATCTGGAGTTACGGACTGATGAAGGAAGACAAAGGTGTAAAAGAAGGCGTATAAAAAACATGCCAACAAGACCCTAGAGTGAGGAAGAAGAAAGCATCAATGTCAACATCGTATTCTTCCCAGTGAAGGACTCCAGATGCTGATGACACACCACGACAACACCCATCCCCTCCTGTCAGGGAGAAACCATCACCATCAAGACCCAGAAGAGCAGTGCAAGGGTGGACATAACCCCAGGAAAAGCCATGTAAACTGAGAAGTTTCAAAATGCATTATTACTGCTATTGAGGGGTTGTTTTTTTTTCTGCACAGAAGTGTGCTTCCTTTGTCTGTTATAGGCAAATCTGGAGTATTACTCTTGGATTACACTGTTAAGATCTTGATTATACTAAGAACAAATTCTTGGCTTCAGATGTATGTGTGTGTGTTTCCACTGTGCCCAATAAACACAAACTTCAACATAATATTTGATTTCGACTTCCTGCAGATGGAAGACTGTTCTGGAATTTAAATGTAGTCCTTTTGCTATAGAATAACTAATGTATTTAGCCCACAGGAAAATCCAAAGAGGTAAAAGAAAACTGGAAAGGGTTTAAAAGATGCACTTGAACTGCTCTTTCTTTTTTTTTTTTCTGGAAGAGAATTGTGTAGGAAGACTGTTTCAGAAAGTGACCCCTGCACTTTCTCTGAAAAGACATGGTTATATCTAGGTGAACAGGAGCAAAAATCATCTACATAAGCGCTTAAATAGAATAGTCCTCAGCCTCATGCAACTGAAACATATGTCATCTAGCCGAGATAAATTCCCTAATACTCCTTAGCTATTTTGACACTTAAATCCTCTATCACATGCTTCTGTGAGTCCTTCTGTCTGGTGCTGGAAAGAGCCCAAGTTCATTTGAGCAGGATATGCCAGGCTCTGCAGTGGGCTTTCCAGGATAGGAGTAACCTGTAAAGAATTTCCCCTGTTGCACTTTAGCGAATGAGTAAGGGAGTATTTTTGAACGAAGGAGGCAGAACCACAAACACATCTAACCACCAGTTGTTCACTTAAGATTGTTATTCCAAACTACCTCAGCAGCAGCGTATCCTTACTGTCTTGTAGGAGGCTATTCCATAGCCCTAGCAGCTCTCATCACAAAACTGTGTTGTTTGTGAAGTCTGGTGGGATTTCAGAGCCATGTAAGCTGGCTGCAGTGAAGGCAGGGAGATGGAGCTGGTGCATTTTTTTTCCTTGAGCTGACTGCTGAGGAGGCAAGGGGCTGGGGGGGGGGGGGTGTCACTAGATTAGTTTGCCACCCATCCTCTGCTCGGGTCCTCCTTGCTCTTACCCTGGTACTGCCAGACATGCTGGGATGCTGTGCCTGGTGGGCTGCCTCTGTGTGAGCAGGGCCCTGGCAGTTGCTGTATGTGCTGGGCACTTGCTCTGCTGCTTCCCGCTCCCTCCCGAAAGCAGTGAGCAAGATAGCTGAGCTTCTCCCACCTCGTGCACAGCCACCAGAGCATTCTAATGTGCACCCCATCACTGTAGCTGTGTATGGAAGTGGGGAAAAGGCAGGAAACATGAGGTTTGAGCTTATCAGAGAAACTCCTCCAGATAGCAGGTGAAATGGGCAACACTTATGCACAGAATGAGCACACGTGCTACACCATATGCATTAACCATGAGGCAGGAAGCAGGGGGTTCCCAGTTGCTGCTAAATCTCAGCTCACTCATCTGAAGACCTGTTCCGGCTCGTCTATTTGAGGTATGTGATGGAAAGCTGTGGCTCCAGCCTGGCTGCTCAGCACAGCCAGGCATCAGTTGAGAGAGCTAGTCCCTGCTGCTGAATTGCTAGGTGACTTTGCATATACCTGGTCAAGAGCATCCGTTAATCATCTGGCTGCATCATTTTTTGAGGGCTGGCTATGTAGGACCCTGATGCTCACTGGGTGTCCTTTCTTTGGTACTGGACAACCTCTGCAGCAGAACCTGAGCTTTGGAAAGAATCCTTTCTCCTTGTGCCACAACATACCACTTGTCAACCAGCCTGAGAGGGAACAAGCGCTTATCAGCACGCAGTGTCTTCCTGGCAGCTTGAGTGTGTGTGCAAATGTGCCTGAGAAGTGCTGTTAGAGGGTAGCTCACACTTCTCAAAAAAGAAGTGCTACCTCAGACAGGTCTCCTTAAATCTCTAGGTAAATAAAGACTAAATGTCTGTTATCTGACTTCACAGCATTTCAGTTTCATTAAGTTAATAGCCTACATCAAAGGGCCAGCCCAGATGCTTGCAGTTGATTTAAAACCTGTGAATTCATCAATCTTAAATTGCACTTCAAGCAAAGTCAGCGTACCGCACCCCTGGGACATATGGAAACCCTAATGCTCAGTGCTGGACTTTGATGCCAGCACGACACAGACCACATAACCAGGGTCCTTTGTGCAGCCCTTATCTGGGCTTGTTCAGCTGAGAACTCCCTTTGTCGTGATCCTCAGCCACGTTTCCCTGGTTAACAAAGGGATGATTTGTCTTTGCAGGCAACATGCTAAGCAGACCGTCATAGGGGGTTGCTCTTGCAGCCAACTACTTAGGGATGCATGAGCAGAGGTGGACAGGTCTGGAAGATGGGTTCCTGAGGCAGCTAAGCATTTTCTGTCTCATCTTCTTAGCTTAAGAATTGTCTTGTCCAGATCTTTCCACATTTTGTAGAAGTTCTTCAGTCTAGACTGACTGCATGGATTCAGAGGTGCAGTCTGGGTTTCCGGGTGCACTGCAGAAACAGTCAAACTGAAGACAGAGAAGACACTCTGGAGTGACTTCAGTCTTGGGTCCCTTTTGGTGTTGCATCTTTCCAAGCAAATCTTTAAAGGAATAAAGAAACTAAAACTAAATCAGAAGAACTGGGGGGAGTGGGGGTGGGGTGGGTGTAAGACACAAGAGGCAGCCCACTCCTTATCTAGCCGTGTGAAAAACTCCTTATGTGAGCTCCAGACTGTTTCTGAAATTGTCCAGGCAGAGAAGGAAGAGTGAGATGAGCCTGTGTTTTTATCCCAGCTTTTTCTAATTTGTAGTTTGTAATGATGCTTTATTTTTTATACTTGGATGCTTTTCCTCCTTGCTGAGTCCTTGCTGCTTCTTGCATTTCATACATAGCAAGGTCCTCATCACATCAAGAATTCATAATCATCCAAAAATATTCAATAGGAATATAAAATATTTACACGTAAAAGACTGTCAGACAGAATGAATCACTTGTGTTACTCTGTTGGAAATTGTTCACTTAGAGAGGGCATGAACTGTGCCAGGGCACAAGACTGTGATCCTGATGAGCGCAGTGGGTACGATGCGGATGAGGCCCCAAGGTGGTCCTCGCAGCTTCTGTCCTTGGCAGCTCTGTAGTGTGTGAGGATGGCTAGGAGCCAGGTATATCTCTTCCAGGATGGGGCAGGCTCCAGGTGTTTTTGCACAGCAATCCAGCCTTTGGGTTGAGCGCAGAGTAACCACATCAGACAGAAGGAGGCCAGGTGGCCAGGCTTGCTCTGGACGCCTGACACTGCCAATATTTACATCCCAAATCCTTACCTTCTTTTAAGTGCCTTGATGATTCTTTTTCAGCATAGGGGCACTTCCATTATACTCTATTTTTTTTTCAGAATCTGGCCTACACACACACCTTTCTTCTGCACAGCAAAATCTCCATAGAGCCTGTCTGCCACCTCAGATTCCTTTCTAAGCTTTGCTTATGCCCTGACTTTCTTGAACCAGCCTTTCTGTACAGGCTCCTCAAGATCGTCAGTTGCATCCTCCTGTGATCCTCTTTTTCAATAGCCACAGCTGGATGCTGCACAGTTGCCTTGCCGTGAGCTGGGACGAGCAAAATGACTTTAGCAAATGACCAGAGGGCATGTCCACACACGGCAGAGTGCACTGTTGTGCTGGAGGTCTGAGTAAGCCCAACAGCAGGGTGCTGCATGAAAACATCAGCTCAGGTCACGAATGCGGCATAGCAATGCCAGCAGACTGCTCCCAGCAGGACAAATTCTCTGGAGCCAGCACCAAGCTGTGCAGCTCCTCTGCCTTCAAAACTACAGCTAAGTCATGTGCAAGCATGGAAGTTTCTGCATGAGCTGCACTGCATGATGGACTTATGCTCTCTAGCGCAGTTGAGAGTAGGAGATGCTCTGTGATTTTGAGCATGCAGTCTAGGATCCATCTGTGTGCATTATCACAGCAATGAATAAGTCAGTTGTAACTCCCTTACTGAGCACGCCTGGTTACTCTTTGGCACTAGTCAGCTAAGGCTCTTTTATAAACCCAATGTATAAAATTAAATGGCAGGAACCCAGATGCTGATTAAACTGGATCGTGTCTGGGACAGTAGTTGCGGCCATTTGGTATGCTGATAAAGTGCTACTTTGTAGGTAAGGGTTTTTAGTGTGTCTCGCTGAAGAAAGTTGCCTCATCCAAGCCTGTCTAGTACAGGAATTGGTAGCAGGACAGAACTCTAAGAAGAAATGGTGTCTGTTAATTGCTGCTGGTTGTTGGAATGTTTTGTAAATACAAGATTTCAGAACAGAGATGTATCTCTGTAATCTGGTCATCCCTAGTGTAGTTTCTGTTCCCATTTCCATTCATGTACTAAAACTAACAGCTGTCAGAGCTCCTCATGAGGTTCAGCAGGCTCCAATTTTCATCTGCTTGTTGGTTTAACTTTGACACACAGGAAGGACCTATTCTGGAAGAAATACCATCATGTAACAATACTTGGGCAATAAATCCTGTGCTCTGGCAATACGCAAGGGGAGAAGGAGCTAAGAGGAGACTGGAATTCCCAGAAATCTATGCAATGCAGGATTTGAAGGGCTCCTCTTCTTCTACTGCATTGGTGTGGGACTCCTACCCTGTCATGGACAAAGGTTCATTGGTAGTTGAGTTTCACTGAACTAGTCTTCAGAGAGTCCTTAAGGGATTGGACCAGGAGGTAGAGAGGAATCTAGAGGTGTTTCACCCACCGAGAGCTTCAGAAAGTCATTTAACCCCTCTGTGCTTCAATTCTCATTCTTTAACCAAAGGCAATGTTGACACAATGAGTTCTCTGGATAATCTGCTGCTAAAAAGATGATAGTCATCCAGACAGTAGCAATAGTGTATGAGCAGTAGAGCAAGGAAAAGAACATTGTAGTCTCCTTTCAGGAGGCATGTAGGGGCAAAAAGATTGGCCCACAGAAACTGCCGTCTGACATTTTCTCAGCATCTTCCTTGCATATTCCAAATTTTCTTGTTGCCCCTTCTCTGATGAACTCTGGGAGCCTGAAGGATGCCCATGCATGTCTTTTCATTCACACACATGTTGGGTTTTCTTTTCTACAACATCAGTATATAAGAGGCTGTGAGGATCAGAACTGTGCAGCAAAATGGAAAAGACCTGGGGATTTGTATTTGGTAGGAATGGGAAAAAGGGGATAATCCTTCATAAATGTATTATAGAGAACAATCTTGTGTTGACAGAGGAATGAACTAGGTGACCAAATAAAAACTGTTGTTACAGATTTTTTCACTTCTGTCACATAATAGAAGACTTCAGTCTCCAGAGCTGTCAGTCCAACACCTTTCACTGGCGGTATTCACTCAAAAATAATCTCGGAAAAAGGAGAGAACCTCAGTTAACTGCTTGCCTGGGGCAGAGAGAATACAGCCAGGAGGCTTGTTTGGCAAGTAATTATAAATGCACTTTTCCTGCCCAGGTGCAGGAAGCACAGCTTAAGCTTTTATTCATTAACATCATTAAAATTTCCATTTCAGCTGTCGCTCTGGCATTGACAATGCTTGCAAAATTGCAACCAGGTCAAGTCAAAATTGGCAGTGAGCCTGATGCTGGACACCATGAGTTCAATTGCTTAAAAGAGCAAATTGATATCTTAAAAGAGCACTGATAGAAATGTTAAATGATTCAGTGGTACCTTCATGCACTTCAGCTGACAAGAAGGGGAGCCTTGAGGACAGAAAGAAACAGAGGAGATGTTTGAAGAACACGGGAAATGCCATGCCTGATCAGCCAATTATCCATTTGTTTAGTATTTTATCTTTGATATTGGTGAGTACCAGCATGTACAAAGAAAGGTTCCCAGGCTCTCATGCTGGACAGTTAAGGATAACCACTGCTTAGGGAAATAATCTCCCTAGCACCTTCATAGTGGTTGGCATACATGCTATAATATGAAGCTTTTATATTCGTCACTTGTATCTTTATTTCTTCTATTGTAAATCTGGAAAATTTCAAAATCCACAAATATCTCCTTATTTGAATCCTTCCACACCCTGAACCTCAGAGTAATTTTGTAGCAGAAATTTCCACAGGTGAATGAGGATGCCTCAGGAAAAGTATTCCCTTTGATAAAATGCTTTCCCTAGCTCTCAGTTTAATGAGATGTGCCTTTGGTGCTGGAGTGTGAAAGACAAGGTAAATAGAAACATTGAATTTGCTTTTCTACATAATTTATTCTAATTTTCAATGCCTATTTTATTCATATAATTTCAAAATAAATACACCTGCCATTTAATTTGCTTCCTACATGGAAGTAGTGCTTATGCCTTGAAACAATTGTGTTGGCTATTTCTAGACTCTTTTGATTCCTGCTATAATTTTCTTTGAATACGAAACTGAACTGAGCACAACATTCCAGGCATAGCGCACTTCCATACTGCTCTCACACCATTTTTAGTAAGAAACCCCACCCTATTCCCTATGCATACCTCAACAAATGGAAAGCATATGACTGCAGAGGAGCACAATGCTAAAAGGATACAGACCAGGCCTACAAGGCCATCAGTGTTTATTACTTTGAGCTTAGGAACACATACAGATACTTCAAATGAATCCACGCAATGTGCATTTTTTTTACCAAGAAACATTGCATAATTCCATGGTTGATTTCTCCCATCTTTCTCTGGGTTTGACAAACCATATTTACCATTTGCAAGTATTGCCACCTTATTGACAATTCACCTCCACCATTAATCTACAAACCAACACAGATTTTTCTAGGAGCTAGGTGCATGCTGATACTAATATTTTGCCCTGCTGGAAATGGCAAACTTGATGCTCAATTACATATTTATTTTTTCAGATGCTTAGCCAGCTTGTTTGATTGCCGTGGCATGATGCTCTCATTAATAGAGTACCTGATCAGCCTACCCTCTTGTTTGGGTCCTGTTGAGAATGTTGTGAAAACCCAGGTGAAACCAGGCAGACAATTTTCATTTGTCCCATATTTGCTGATGTGCTCAAAGAGTGCTAATAGACTGAAGCGGGTTTTGCAAATGCCCTCTCAAAGTCCCTCGTAGGTCTGCAACTTGCAGATATTTTGTCATTCCAGTCTTGTTTTTTGTCGCAGGTAACCAACACTCCCTGCTCTGCTTTCCCAAACACCTATTTCAATGCTGTTGCAACATCTGCCGCCCCTGATTCTCCTTAGAGCTGATATCAGCCAAGCTGAATACTTTCTATTGCAACTTAGCAGTTTTATTCTTAAATTCATTCAGATCACCAAATGTACTGTGTGACTTTTGTCAAATTGCTTTACTATTCTGTCTTGCTGTTTCTCCCCCTCTTCTTTGTATAAGGTAAAAGTAGTTATCTCCCTCAGTGGGCTGGAGAAGCTTACTTCATTCATTTGTGTAAAGTCCTTTAAGTCCTTCAGAAGGAAGTTGCTATAGAAGTGCGAAGTACTATTCAAGGACTTGTGCAGTGTTCCCAAATGCATACATATATTTTGAAAAATTTGAGTCCACCTTTAAAAACAAGAGTTCCATGTGAAATGCTTCCATGATCGTTCCTGTTTCTTATGTTTCACATAAAAAAAGAATTGCCTTTATTTGAATGGGTGCTCTAGAGTAATTGCTTGACCATATCATTTTCCTACAAACATCCCTGACATGTTAATATGTAATAACGAAAGGATTATGATAGCAAGACCACTGCAACCTCTGGTTTCAATTTTTATTTCCACCTCCACCATTTATTTATTTATTCTTTTTAGAAAGGCCATTTGTAATGTCTTTCTTTTCCTCTTTTTTTCTTTTCTGCTTCCTTAGTAGATGATGCAGTTTCCCCGAATTTCCAATAAAGCTGAAACAAGGATATGATTTTTGGCCTTTGCTTATGCCTACATTATCACAGCAGCATCCATAACAGTGTTCCAGCTCAGGGAACAGGGCTTACCTTGCTGCTGCACACACTGGCTCTTGGAAGTTACTCTAGACCCAATCAACTCCCTCCCCCAGCATCTTCTCCTCACATTTTATTTCTGTTCCTCTGCTCCTAACTGCACATTCCAATAATCTGTCCTTTGTACTTACGGTTTTGTCGTGGTTTAAGCCTCCAAGCCACGCAGTTTTCTCACTCACTCACTCACTCCTCTCTCCTTCTTCCCCTAGTCCCAGGGGGATGGGGAGGAGAATCGAAAAAATGCAACTTCCACAGGTTGAGATAAGAACAGTTTAGTAACTAAGGGATAACACAAATCACTGCTGCTACCACCAGTAATAATACAAGAGAAATACAAGGAAAGAGAATACAACTGCTCACCAAGCCCGACCCAGCCAGTGCACCCCCCAGCAACGAACCCCCCACTGCACCACCACACCCTTCTGGGTCTCTGCTCTCCGCTTTCACATCCTGGACATGAAGTGCTGTGGTATGGAATAACCTCTTTGGTCAGTTTGGGTCAGGTGTCTGTCTCTGATTCCTCCCGGCTCCCCTCCTCCCTGGCATAGGATGAGACTCAAAAAGTCCTTGGTCAGACCAAAACACTGCCAAGCAGTAACTGAAAACACTGGTGTTATCAGCACAGCTCCAAGTCCCAAAAATCAAAAACACAGTGCTGCACCAGCTACCAAGGAGGAGAAAAATGACTGCTGCTGCTGAACCCATGACAGTTTTGCCAAACAGCTACCTTTTCACCCCAGAAGTCATTTAGTTTATGTTGTCATCTCAATCTCTGATAACTGCTGTGGCAACTTTTTTCTGAGTCACCTTCTTGCTATGTGGTGGCGATACTGGTGACTCTCAAGTCAGATCCCTGAAAACATATTGCTCATTAAGCAGATGAATGTGCCTCTTGCCATTCTCTGAGCCCCAGACAGATGCCCAGTTAGGACAGATAATTTTTGATCTAGCTGCACCCTTCTCTGGGGCTTCTTCCAGGGGCCATTTCTCAGGTGATGGCTCTTAAAACCGGAGAATCATAGGCTTGTTTGCCCTGAAGTCCATCCACTCTGTCTGGGCTATCCCCCTGCAAGACATCTGGCTATCAGTACAATTTAAATATGTCTAGCTGCCATTAACAAAGTGTATTAGTATTGCCCAAGACCAGACTGCATTTTAAAAAGCTTGTTCCACTCTTAGTGCTTACCCTGGCCCTTGTTTCACAATAGTTCACCTTCCTCCAGTGCTCGCCAGCAGTTTCCCATGAATATCAGGCCATGTGTTATTTCATATCACTTCCCCTTGCTTGAGAGGGGTAAGCACATCTTCTGTGATGTACTCATGTACATATTCTACAATGTACAATCAAGGGTTTATCAATATTCTTAGATGCCCTGGCTAGGGAGGTTGGGGACATGGCTGCAGGAGAATCATTTGCTCCTGAGCTGCCTCTGCCACATGCTCACACCCAGCCAAGACACACAATCCTCCGGGGCTGGCCAGCATTAGCTCAGCAGTTGCTTTTTATAACTTCCTGTGGTAACTCAGTAATCGATATCATCATCCAAGCTGCATGAATAGACGTTTTCTGATCCATCTATCCCTCTTGCAAGAGGGATAGAGGGGAGCAGGAAAAGCCAGGTGTCTGTGGCACCGAGAGGCAATTTGTAAACTGTATTTTGTCTGTTTACTTGAAAGCACAAAATTTGTCACTTGTGTGAGTAATTTGCTGCTAATTATGAGCTTACAGTCTACAGATAGGGAAATCAGAGCCAATGTGCATTTTCAGAGGAAAAGGAAAATTATTCCAAGTACTATATAATTATGTACTTAGCTGGGACTTGCTCCTGAGCCTTTCTAGAACATTGTTTTTCAACTTGAGTAAGTTTACATACAGTTTCATTAGCATGAATGTGGGAAGGGAAGACAGTGTATGCCAGATAGAGGGGAGAAACGGACTAATGGCAAAAAGAACAGGAGGATAACACCCAAGGTGCTAAGCAGTTAAAATTTCCTTCTCAAAACCCAGAAGACGAGTAACTCTTGGCCAAGACTGTGCAGTATTTACACATCACTGCTGTACATCCTGCAACCCTTACCTTTTTCTATTCCAGCCCTGAACTCCTCATGCACAGCTCTTCTCCCTTCTCTGGCCCCCACCATACCCTGCTTCTTCACATCCTAAGCTCACAAACGCACCCTGCTAAACTCAGCCCCATATCTCATATCTAGCAAGTGAACACAAACAATGGAAAGGAAAAACCTCAGTTTCATTTGTGTCTTGATGCAGCATTGGACTAGGGTCACCAGAACTGCCAGGCCAGTGGAGCAATCTCTTGCAGAGTACTAGGCATCCAGAGGGTTCAAACTGCGCTTTGCTAGTGCAGTATGCTCAGGCTTCATTTTGTGTCTCCTCTGAGACAAAGTGAAACCCCAAAATATTTCTGTGGACTAAATCACACAGTTACTGAGTTAATAGTCTTAAGGGCAAAGAAATGGGAGCCAGAGAGGGAAGAGATGTTGCCAGTTGAGATTTGAAATGGGAGGAAGAGTCAGTGAAGCAGGGAGCTACAGGAAGGAAAATGTTAAATACTTAATTGAATTTGCATAAGTGATTCCTTAATGATAAACTAAGGATAGGTGAAGCAGAGAAATTAGAGATGGAAAAGAATTATTAGGTCATCTAGCCCATAAAGCAGTTCAGATAAAATAACAGTCTTGCCTGCTCACACATACCCCTGCTCTCAATCATTCTTGCTCTTTCTCCCTTTTGCATACACATATGAACTCCCTAGATTTCACTTGCATCTCAAACCTACAGCAAATATTTTCAGAAGTTTTTATTATTTCTGATGTTTCTTTCACTTAAGATAATAAGGTGCAGAATTAATTAGCATCATTGGAGATGGATGTTCTTTGCCTGTTCCTACTGCAGAACAGAACAGAGGCAGTGTGTGTCAGTGTTTGCCTTGCTGGCTGTCCCTTTTGCTGCAAAACAGCCTTCTCTAGATGTGGAGACTGAGCCCACCTCTGAGGCTGCATGCTGAGATCCCTAGCTTGGCAGGCACCCCAGTGCCAAACAAGGCTTCTGTTTTCACTAGGTGAACATTTATCTACCTGGAAATGGGCAGGCACCCCAGACAAAAATCATTAGGCATAGGCCTCCAAGAGCTGTAAAATGATCAGGATTAAGGCTTTCTGCTGTGTCAGTCACAGAGGCGGTTTCTGAGCACCAGAGCTCTGCTCTTGCACATGGATCTGCCTCCCAAGACCAGGGCTGAGCTCTCACCAGCAGCTCCCATTGCTTGGAAAAATCTGCTTAACTCTTGCAGCTGTTTTTCTCTGGAGTCCTGTGGGAACGGCTGTGTCAGTTCTCCTGGGCATCTTTCGTGAGCCAGAGTGTGTGTGGGAGCCTCTGGGGCTGAGAAGAGCACATATGTTTGAGCACTTAGCAGAATCTACACGGATTTTTATGTTTTGCCCATGACAATAAACAGCCCCTGGATAAAGTGTCATCTGTGAGGTTTCACCACAGAAACACGAATGACTTAGCAGTTCTCCTTCCCGCCCATCAGAAGGATAGTTAGGATCAATGCCAGCTTTACTGGGCACAAGCTAACACAATAAACTAATTTTTAATTAATAATGGTCTGAAATCTTTTACGAATCTTCTTCATTCATGCTTACTCCAGTTTTGCCCTTTACACGCAGGACAAGCAGGGTGAGCTGGCACGTCTGCTCAGGGAAGCAGAAACTTTAAGCAACTATTGCAGGAGAATGAGGAGATGTTAAATTTCGATTCATAGCAAAAAGTACTTCAGGAGCTGGTCTAAGATGAGAAACCCACAGGGAGATGACCTCCCATTCCAAAACTGTTTCTGTTTCGTGCAGTGACACCTTGCAAGAAACTGGGCACTCAAGGGGAACCACGAACCAGATTTATTTCAGTAACTTCAAACTGTAAGTGCATTTGCAAAAAGAACAATCTGCCCATTAATGGCCTGAAAGAAAGAAATTAATCAAACGAATGATTGAATATGAATTATTCTCCCAGTCCTTCAAATCTCCAAATGCAGTGCAAGTCCTTTCCAACCCAATCTCCTCATTGAATCTTCTCCCCTTTAAAAAGCTGTTGTATTATTTGCCTAAATTATTCATGTACTGATATAAACGTGTTGGTTATGGAGTGGTCCCATCTCCCTTTCCTTCTGCTGAAAATATTATTTAACTTAAATCTGGCAGTTATGTAATTTAATCCTTGCCTTCCATTATTAATGAATTTTAACATGAAATATGTAGGCATTTTCCCTATTCTGCCTTATGCAGCACTGCCCATAATTATGTCAGAAGAGTTTTTTTCTCTTTTTTTGAAGAAGTATTTATTAGAAACTGTCCTCCATGGTGCTGACAGAAGAAGTTTAAAGGGAAGAATAATTTCTGTCTCCTTATTTTTAGCCTTCTTGTAAGCTATTTTCAAAACCAGACCTTTCCAGTGCCTTACAGCTTACTGACTTGAGTCCTATGTCACTTTCTGGGGTGATGGATCTCTGCCCCTGCAAGCAATTCTGATAAAATCAACAGATATGATAGTGAAGGTGAGCTTGGCTAGACCCTTTCCTGAGTTTACTTGCGGGTTTTCTCACTTGGGAGATGGCTATAATTCCTGGTTGGCTTATCTGGAAATGGAGTGCTGGGAAATGATATGCCCATTTAAAATGTGATTGCTGGCAATAGCACCTAGTTTTTCATTGCCAGCCCTCCCTCTTCTCATGAGACCATCCTTCTTTCCACAGCTGCCAGCTCCCAAAAGACCTGGAGCTGCCCTCACTGGTTGTCCCTTCCAGCTCTACATGCCAAGAGAGCCCCTGAGCTGTCACTGTCTTTCCTCATGCTTTCTGGTGTGATTATTCTCACTCCTGTTTGCACACACAGATGGAGCTCAATGGATCCCTAATAGCATCATTTACTTAATTAACATGCAATTAGCTTAATGAATATTTTACCCTCATTATGTAGTTACTCATCTTTATCTGTTGTGGGTAAGTTTAGTGCCCAGCTCTGACCTGTTATAAAGACAAGCCAAATTAGTCTGGTTCTTCAATTATGTTCAAGGGGCCTGTTTATACAGTTCTTTATCCCTCCTTTTATTTGTCACATCCATGATGGAAGGGTTGGAGTTTATGAAGGCAAAACATGTCTTTTTCTTCTTCTTCCCCTGAAGGATTAGACACTTCCTTAGAGTTGAGACAGAGGCAGGGGTTGGTGATATTAAATTCTTGTGGGTGGGTGGTGTATTCTGCAGAAGTGGTCAGGAGGAACCCTATTGCTCTACCCATGGAACAGACTTCCTTGTCAGTGAAATCTTCCAGTTGTGGGTCCTTCCCATTTTCAGCCCGCTATATGGTGTGGTGATTATGTTACAGTGTGTCAAATGCTTTCTCTATCACCTTCTTCACACTCAGGATTTGTGCCACAGCAGAAGCAATATCTATGCCTTGAAGGCATGGGATGGCTGTTCAATTAGTTTGAAAATGCAGATGGGGCAGAGGGAAGCAAGTGTGCATAGGAGAAGAAAGTTTGCTTGAGTCAAGAGTGACCTCTTGAGCTGACTGCAAAGCAATTTGAAACAGACTTGTTCGATCTTACTAGACGGGCAGAGTGGTGACCTAACAGATCACACCTTGGCTCTAAGTGGGACACGTGTGAGGGAACATTTAGCTCTCACCTTCCTCTGGGAAGAAAACTGAAAACACCCCTGTGTTGACTTGCTTACTGCTGGCATCTCAGCGGCACTCTTACCGACGGTCTTCTTGTTATGACCTGGGGAAGGCAGTCATGCCTCCTACCCCATGCCTGGGGAAGCAGGCTGATAAGAGCCATTTGGTCTCAATGAGAATCCACACAGAAAGAGAGAAATGGACTTCAAAGATTTTAACAAAAAGAAAATATCTCTGGTAAAATACCATTAGAAAGTTAAGAAAGCAGTGAGCATCATTTCCTTCAGGCTATGCTTTTTGTTGTTTTGAGTCAGCAAGGTTAACCAGAGAAATAGAGCAGAAAGCTGAGATTATCGGGAACGGCTACAGTTGGGCTTTCAAAGCCTTCCCACATACTTCAAAGGAAAACAACAAACTTCATTTACACAATGCATACTCCTGCCTTCTTAACCTGGAACTGGCTGTGCAGAGGAGAGAAAAGTGAAATACTGAGAGGGTGTGAGCAAAGAGTAAGTGCAGAAATAATGAGAGATATCTTCCTTAATGATAGGAAAACTATGCCCCCTCCTCCACAAAGCTAAAGGTCCAATCCAGCAGGGCTGCCACACGTCTTGCTTGATCCTGCATTTTGCTGACAGGGTCTCCCTCCCTGCCAGGCCAGGCCCAGTGCTCTCCTAGTCAGGCTATTTCCAGTTCTGACTTAGCATGTAGCACTCAAAATCTGTTGAAGTATCACCCAGCTCCTGTACTTGCAGAGGAGCAGCCACATTCGATGAGGTAACGAGCTGAGATTTGTGGGTGTGCATATTGCAGCAGGGTCAGCCCATGCAGTCCATGTAAAGAGCACTGAGTCTGCATTATTTGTCTTAATCTGGCACTCTTACAGAAACAGCTGTTACGGGGCCTGAATACTTTATTGACAGGACAAACACAGCTAGAACAGCCATCCATCCCAAAGTCAAGTGGACAGGCTCATAGTGCTCAGTGTTGTGACTGCTGAAGCCTAAGGATCAGGATTAACATCCATTTGTCCTCATCCTTTGACTTGACTGAAGTAGGCTTGTGGTGCAGGGTAGGTTGGTAGGTCAGTCACAGTTTCATCCTGTAGCTATTGTGAATAGCTCCCTGTGCTCATCCAGCACTAGGAAGGGCCCTGTGCCCCCACTCAATATGAAATAATAGAATCTTTCCAGAGGTAGGGGAGGTAACTGGTAAGATCCATGTGTAGCAGAACTTGAAGACCATGACCTCCGCTTATCACTGATTTCTACACAGGGCTTCCCAAAAAGTTTATGCCAATGTGGTGTAACTGAGCCAAAATGTCAGCCAGAGTAAACAGTCAAGCCATTGACTCCAGCAGACTAGAGCCACTTTAACCCCAGACAAATCTCTTTGCCTTGTGACACAAGGCAAGACACGCTACTACAGTCAGGAAAAGGACTCACATGTTCCTGCTGCTGGACACACAGGGCTATATCCAGCTGGCAATATCTGTATGTGTGCCAGAGGAAGCAAAAGCCTGCTCTCCTCTGGATCAAGAGGGTGAAGGCTTTCATTTTGGGTGTGATCTCTGTCTGTGTTATCAGAGCCAGTTAGGTACTGGACCCCTTTGTAGGTGTAGCACAAATGTGAACCCGACCCAACATACTAGCTGTTACTTTTTAAAGCATTTTGGGTTGTCTTCATAGAAAGTTCAGACGGAATCCACATTCACAGCCCCACTCTGCATCAGCTGGCAGGCTCAGAGAGGCCAAGGCCTCACTATTGACCCTGGCTAGGGAATAATCATAGAATCAGCTAGGACGTAAAAGACCTTTAAGATCACCAAGTAATGGCAGAGCCTGGTGTGGGTAGCTGTTCTTCTCCCATCACCTTGTTAGAGGGATCACTTCATTCACCAGGGCTGTCAATCGAACACCTTTCAGCATCAAGAATTCTGCTTAGAATAAGACAATAGACCCAAGGGTGAGAATCAGATGCAAATTATGTATCAGTATGCAGAAGACAAAGATGAGATTTGCATAAAATGTTTGCATGACAGTGGCTAAGTTTCCTTTATTTTTTCCCAGAAGTATCAAAGCACAGAAAGCAATAACTCTGCACCAGCTCACCTCTTTGACCACAGCCCTCACCCTCCAGTCCTGTATTTGAGGGCAGAGTAGTTCACCAGAGGTGCCCCTTCCCCTCCCACATGCCAGGGGAGCAGCATGCTGTGTGGAGGCTCAGGTCAGGCATTATGGCACAGACAGCAGTGTTTGTTTCTTTCCTCAGGAATCTCTTTTCCAGAAAGGGAAGCCATTAGCTAAGAAGGTGAAATGGATTTTCTGCTGCTCTCCTGTATTAACAGAGCTTGTACAACAACTGCTCTCTGTAGAACTTAAAATAGCCTTTTGAGGATAGGAAACTGCTCACCAGCTTCAAACCAACAGATAAGTCTTGTGAAAAAAGAGCAACCCAGGGTGCCGTTGCTGGCACAGTTTCTCTTTTCCAAGCAGCCAGGAGTTCCTGGTGTGGTGGGATACACTGGATATGTGCTTTGGCCAGTCTGTAGCTCAAAAGTGCTCTTCTGCTTCCACTGTCTGTTGGGGTTGGGCCAGTGTTGATCAGGGGTGGTGGTGCCTCCCAGAGCAAATGGGGCTATTCATTAGTGCTAATGGGTAACCTATAGGTTCCAGTGGGCTTGCCAAACCCAGCAGGTCTTCCTAAGGAGTGCAAATGAGGTGGCTTCAATGTGTTTCCCCAATAGCTGCTGCTCCTCAGCCTCTTTGGTGCAACACTCAAGAGGATGCTAATGGCACTCTTGCTTGGAGACTGTAGGGATTCCTCCTGTATGATGCCACCCAGCCATGCTGGGATCATCGGGGCTGGCCACAGCTCAGTCACTGGAAAAGTTGCAGTGAGAGGGAAAAGGCTGCTTGTAGGATGTAGAGGCTGCATGACTCATTTCAAACCCTGAAGTATCATGACACAAATGAAAGGGAAAAACTGGGGTTCTCCAGAGATGCCTGTACAACACAAATGATTCTGACTCATCTGTGGCTGCCCAGAGGCCCTTCTGTCAGACGGAAAAGAGCTGAGCTGTGGCAGTTACAGCAGTGGCTACAACAGCAGTGCCCTGTTCTCGTAAGTCACTGCCATCTGCTTTCCCCAGCCAATACCCCCCCTCCCCAACAGTTAAAAACATGCCCTGATTTTTGTCTTCCATGCGGCATTTCATTTCTGATAGTTATGAACCAATCTCAGCTGCATTTTACCAAGAAAACTGCAGAGCAGACCCACCTTTCTCTAACTCCAGCTCCATGTATTAGCTCTTTTCTTCCAACAGTCATTGATAAAATGCGGATGTGGCCTCTCTTTCTATACCCCACCCTTGTGCCTCCCCCTTCTTTTTCTCTATCTCTCTCTCCCACTCCCAATGGATGTTGTATATATGTGAACCAGGGCAATAAACAAAAATCTGATGCTCAGAACATATTAGTTTGCATTACACAGCTGACAGGCTTTCTTAGAGAAGGCTAGGTACTGGGAATTCAGCATTTCCCCTTCATCAGTGATTGACTGTCTCTGTCTTGGGGGATTGGAATTCTGTATTTTGAGTCACTCTTGGTAAGTCCAAAAGTAACAAAAATGCACCTGTAACATTAAATCAGGCCTAAGAAAACTTATCCTTTCCTCCCTTGGCTTCGCAAATGTGATGTTTTCATCTGCATTTCTGGCTACTTAAAGACATACAGGGATTGTGGCCTTTGTCATCCCAAAACACTTGATAAAGTACTTTAATAGAGGTAAATACAGTGCTTACCCAGGCTGGATAGGTGAACACAGAGTAACTTCTGAACTCATGTGCCCAGCACTATAACCTTCTCTTCCAACAACTCTGCTGATAATGTTTTTCTGTTCTTTCTGCCATACAAAATATTTTTAGATTGGTATTAAACTCACTGTGCTTATGTGGGTGGATGCATGTGTGTGTGTGTATATTATTATCCTTAGTATTAACAATTGCAGAATGTACCTGCTTATAAACAGCAGAAATTACTGAGTATCAATGAGCCCCATGCCAAACACAGGATAGGCTGTGTACCTATGAGGAATGAAGAATCACAGCTAGGATGAATATGTAATCTTGCATTCATACTATTACTTTTAAAACGTAAGAATAAGGTTACAATCTATTTCTGTTTTAAAGGCCCGTTTTGGTTCCTCTACAAATTTGTCTTGTGAAGTGTGTTTGGCTTGAAAAAGACCAGACTGACTCTGAAAGCAGGGGAAAGTATTTGCGAAACAGTTGAAGAAGAGCTCATCAAATGATATTGGAGCAGCAGTTTATTAAAGATTTAACCCCTTTGACATTTTTCTGTTTGTTTACTGTTTGTTCACATCCCTCTAGCTCACAAATATACTGTTTATTGTCCTTCAGATTTTCCATTTCATTAATTCTGGCTGAAAGCTCCAGCAACAGCTATATTTGAAGAAACTAGATTATAATTGAGAGGAATTATTAATGATTTTGCGAATGCCCTCTACCTTTCTTATTGATTTCAGTGGAAAACATCAGCTTGATGGTATTCCCATGGAGCTGAAATTGGAAGGGGCATATATGTGAATGTCACCATCCCCCGAAGTTTAGCTGTGAGTGCTAAGGGCACATGAGAAATCTGCTCCTGCTTGGGGTGAATAAGTCAGCTCCGTTCCCAACACCCCCCTTTCCAGCCTGGCACAGTGAGATTGCATCATTTGTACTGGGTACAGTTTATAGGGCAGAAGAATTTGTTTCATACAGGGTAACTCAATTATCTGCATCCTTTCATTTAAATGGGAGGCTGTGTTTGCAGCTGTAAGATAAAGATTCCAGGCTCGGCTTTGCAGATGCGAGTTTCTCTACCTTATTACAGACAGGGCTGTTTTCATGCCCAGGCAAAGGTGGGAGCCTGCCAGGGGCAGCCAGCAGCCTAGTTTGCCTGGGCTGGAAAAGATGGGGATGGCATAGCTGCAGTAGGCACCAGCCGACTGTCCAACTTTCCCCCTGCAAGCTGTGAAGTATCAATGGGGTAGAAAAGGAGAAACACCATCCCAGAAGGGACTCTGCTGCTGCCATGCAGCTGAATTTTGCCTGCCTAAGGGTGAAGAGAAAATCCTTGGGCTGCAAAATTAAATTTTACCTACCCTGTTGGTAAGCCTTGGGCCAGTTCTTATTATAGAGGTATCTTCACCTCCTCCTATTTTGACTACAAAAAGAGGCTTATTGAAAGGTTGATTTTGATCCCTGTTAAGAGAAAAATAAAGAAAGAGAAAGGCAATAAAATTCCTCTTGCTTCAAGGTTTTAGATGCAAGTCTTACTGACAATACAATATTTTCTCAAAGTGTTAAGTTACTGAAGGAAGAATATTTCAAATGTAAAATCATTTGCATTACCTTCATTTCAATACATTTGCTGCATCTGCCACTTTTTTGTGAGCATCTCTGGGTCCCACAGACACATTATCCTGCCAAGTCTTAAATAAAGGTAGGTTAGACACTGCTTCTGCAAGAGGCAATTTACTAAATCAGGGATGATAAATGTAGAACTGTGGTTTGAAAATGAAATGTGATTCCACCAAGACAAGTAAGGAAAAAAAAAAAAGGTGCTAATATGAGAAATCTCTATTAGTAATTTCTTGATCAGCCAATTCTCATTTTGCAGAGACAAACACCTTTTGGTTCCTGTAAAATATTCTTTCTCACCCATCTTCCATCAAAATGTCTGCTGTTTTCAGGGGTTCAGAGGTACTTTTTCCAGACATGGTGAAGGAAGAAGAGTACTTAACACACCTCACACAGGTGATGCACCTCCTGCGCCCAAACAAGATGTTTGGAGCAGAGATGAGCTCACTCCCTGTCAGCTGAGGTGGTTAAACTCCATGTTATGTCCAAGACCAGGTATGCCCAGGGCAGCACCTTAGGCACAGGGAGGCATATTTCACCCTCTTCTTTACCTTCTGAGCAGCTCCTCCAACCCCTCCAGCTCCCTTAAGGGAATTCTAGCGGGGTGTAAAGCAAGTGAGGGGTTGCCAAAAGCTGGGAGAAAGAAAAGTAAGGGCTGAATGGGCAGAAAGAAGGGGCAGAGCTGCCAGATCCTGGAGATCCTGCCCAGACTCATCTCCCAAACCTGCCCCCACCCTGCCCATGGCCCAGAACCACATTCCAGCACAGCCTGGGACTATCAGTCCCTGCCCCAGTGATGCTGCAGCAGTGCCACCTTACACACTGACTTTCTCCAAGTTTGGGTTGTTCACTTGCCCCCACCATCTTTCCAGCATTCCTTGCTTCTCTTCGCATGCTTCAGGACAGCCCAGTGTTCCACTTTCACCCCCTCTACTGGCCATTTCCCTCTCGATCCTTTCTCTGCCCACCCACATTAATTCCTGACTCAGTCCTGCCCTGGCTTCCCACCAGCTTCTCTCTATCTCTTGGATCTTGCTGGTTCCCCCAGTCCCTCCTGAAGTTGGGTGAAGACATGGCTCCTGTCTTCCTCGGTCCTGATGCCAGAGACCAGGAAAAATCAGAGGGGGGAAATCAGAGGTATTTATTCTTCAGTGGCAGTGTCACATGCCAATGAAGCCTTCCAGCAAGTCAGATATTGTAGTCTACCTGCAAACCTGAAGGCTACTGAACAGCTGTAAATCCAATCCCAAATGCGTATTGTTCCTTCAGAATACTGGTTTGTGCATCCTGATGGAATACGGCACTGCTCTGTGTGAAATACAAATGAATGGTTTATTATTGGCTTCTCAGAAATCAAGGTTGAAGGTTGTTCCTTACAATGTGCTCTGATTAGAACAGGGGGTCAGACCAGAAGTATTTCTTTCTGTCTCTGTTATCTAGGAATGATTTAGTCTGTATAAAAATTATACTATTTTCACTAATTTTCCTGCTTGACTTTGCTAATAAGGAAGTCTGCTGCTGTTATTCAAAAAACTCACCTGGTTTTCCTGGAGAAGTTTGAATGCAGGGGCTGATTTGGCAAGAAGAATCGCTTCACCCTTCACGAAAACATGGCCACCTGGGAAGCTGCATGGAGAAACTCCTCTGGAAACCCATTACATTTTCAAGCTTTAAAAAGTACCACCTCTACAGTAGGTAAGCCAAGCCTTATCTTGACTCCAGCGGCCTTGTAATTTGCTTTACGTCAGGTTGACATGCTGTGTTATATTCCTTCCCCTCTATGAGGTACTGAGCAATGGTGTGTGGTAGAGCTGGTTGCTCCCAGTATCCTCATGGCTCAGTGCTCATCAGGCACATGTGCCCAGCATATCACTCTGAAAGCAGTAATAGCCATGGCCATCAGAGTGCCTGGCTCTAGTATCAGGCTAGCATGATTAGCTCTTTTTCTCTTTCTTCTGCAGACTAGATGTAACTGAGAAATCAATCAAACTTCAACCTCTGCCAGCCTAAAAAGGGTGGAGGAGGCGGAGATTCCCAGCAGGTTGTATGATCTGTTGTTTTTCCTCTGGTCTGAAAGACACGGAGAGGAGAAATGTCTTTGCTCTGCATTCCTGCTAACTTTCTTGGCATGATGAGGTAGCCAGCTAATAAGCAAGTAATTATACATTGGAATATACAGTTCAGTGGTAACACCGTCTGTCTGCAGCAGCTCTGAGAAATGAGGGAAGAAAGTATTGTTCCAGCTCTGCGCATATTCCTGCCTTGCTGTCTGACTTTGGGTGACTCACACCTCGACTTTGTGTTTCATCCCCATCTCCTTACCCAACGATTCTCAATTGTGATCAGAGGTTCAATTCATGACTGAGACAGCTATACCAGCAAAACCCGTCTGTGAGTGTACATTTGTTCATTGCTTTGCTTGGTTGGGAGCAGTGGTAACCCTGGCAAGAATAGCCCTTATGGTGAGCTGTGCCTCTCTGCCAGTGGTACTTCAGTGCTGCACAGCAGCTGCACACCTGGATCATGTCCCTCGGTAGCCCCATCCCAAGCTCTAAAATTAGAGCAGCACAGACAAAAAAACACGCTTGTAAATGTGGTTTGTATTTCTGTAATTTCCTCCCAATAGGGCTTTTCTGTTAATTCCTTGCATGTGCCAGCTCATATTACTTAGTTTTACAATAATGGCTCTTCCAACTCTGGTCTGCTAGAGAATTGTGTTATAAATAGCCATGGTAAGTTTAAACAGAGTATTTCACCATGGGTTTTCTAAAATAGATCAAGGGAAAGACAAGGATGCCACTGTGCCTTGAGGATGTGAGTATATTTAAGCGCGGAGGAAACCAGGAATTTTGTTTTGGACCCACCCCAAAGATAAGGAGGGAGAAGTAACCCTTGTGGGGAGCGGTGTTTTAAAGCATCCATTCAGCAGGCACAATTCCAAATGTTTTCTCTTCTTTGCACATCTAGATTTGTGTGAGAATTGTTCAGATACTTTGACTTGAACAGATGGTTTGTTAAAAATGTAGCTGTAGTGTCACTGGACAGGAGGGGAGAGGATCTCTGTGCGTGTGTGTTTACACACAAGTTCACACAAAGACAAAAATCACTGGATTCTTGAGTAGAGTGTTCCAGCAGTGGCCAACACCACCTGCAAATGAAGAGGCAAAAGTAACTTGTAGGGGTAGCTCATAGATTATATATACCATCCAACAAGGAAACTACTTTTGCACCAGTTAATTGTACAGGCTTCATTCTCAAACTCACTTGAGGAGCCAGGCCTTGTGGGCAAGTTTTGCTAGCTAGACTTGGGTCATCAGAAGATGATGGATTTTGGATTAAGTTAGGAAGTTCAACTATCCTTGGTTTTTTTTCTCTCCTTAATCCTGGAAACCCTGTGATGGATTCATCTGCCACCCAGGCTGCAGGTACAAGCAGAGTAAGGTTTGACAGTGAAACAGGCCATAAAAGTTACTTTGAACTAAACCACAAGTGTCCACATCCAGCTTTGAGTAGCTCTGGAGGATATCAGTACACTGGGGCCACTATACTTCCAGCAGGAGCTCTAGCCCCAGGATTTCCAAAACTCAGGTTGAAGCTGTGCTATTTATAATGCTTCTGGAAGGAGTCTGGGGAGAAGGGAAGACGGGTCAAGCCAGGAGAGGGGATTTATGGTACTGAAAGGAAACAGTGATCAGTTGGGGAGCTGCTAAGAGAGCAGGAGGAAGCCTCCACTGGAGAGCTGGGCTGACTCAGATCTCTCCAGCCAAAACTGCCATCAATGCCCAGGTGAGCCAGGACTGCAAGCTCATTCTCTTGGGCAAAACAAGCCCATATCAGTAAAGTCCTGACTGCCCAAGCTGTTTGGACAGTGGCAGTGCACATAGGCCCCTGATAGCTTTGGATTTCTAAGTTTTTCATTGCCATGTTGCAGCAAGAGGCTGATGGGGAGCTGCACCACTGATGAACAGTGTATGGTTCCCTAGAGAGCAGTGGGGCTGCTTCAGGCTTTGAATTGCATGCTCTTTTCTGCAGCCTTCCTAGCACACTGTTCAATCTTCCTGTAACCATCTCTCCCAGCTCTTGTGGTCAGGATCAGCAGCAAGCGGAGAGTATGGCAGAAAACCAGTTTTCTCTGCAGCCTCCTTTTTACATCCAAAACACAGATGTTCACCTTTCTGAAGTGAGGGAGACAACAGGGACTGAGGAATTTCTTGTGTGTAATTTTAAGTCAATGTGTTGATAATAAGTCATCTTTCCAAAACCAGGTGTGGGCACTGGGCAACTGAAGTGAGGAGGTACCAGCTGGAGGTTTTCTCACCAACAAGAGGTCTTGAGACACACGAGCCCACAGCCTTACCTAAGTGCTCCCACAAAAGTGACTCAGCAGGGTTGCTTCCTCCTCATGTCAGGCTAGGTGAGATGTGCTCTGTGTGCATGTCTCCACCAAGGTCTAAACAGCAAGGCCGCATCTGAGAGTTGTCCTATGTAGATTTTACTTTTGACTCATGTCAATCAATCATCCCCGTGCTGTGAGCTGTGTTTAAAACCTCTCAAGGGAAATACAAGTAGCACGGCCTCCTGAGAGTACTGGCAACTGCTTCAAACATAACCCTCTGGCTGAAGGTATCTGCTTCAGGAGTAACAACTTTACCTTCCTCAGCACCACCGCCTCCACCACAGGGCAGAGATCACACATTTCAGATCATCTGCCTGGCACTGACAAAATCTGCAGTTGATGCACCATTTCTGGCAGTGGCAAAGAGCAAGAACAGGGAAGGATCATGCCCAAAGCCTTTGTACCCGACCTCTGTGAAAAATCATCCCTCTCCAGTGCACTCTGTGAGACATGCCCAGAGAGGGGGGCTGAAGCAATGAAAGGAAGTGGAAGAAAGGGAGAGCAAGTTCCTTTGACCAGCACCGGCTTGTCCAGTTTTTTTAAACTCACTTTTTACACATGAAAGGGGGGGGGTGGGAAAGCAGAAGAAAGCATGAATGCAGGAGGAGAAGGAGGCAGAGAGGGAAAAAAGATCAAAGAAAGGGTGAAACACAAAAAAGATGTTCCCAGTGATGCTGAGACACTTGTCTGTGCCCCTATACCAGCCCAAATCTGTCCTAAAGCAAAATAACAGCAGGATCTCTGGCAAACCAGATCTATAAGCTAAAAAACATAGGGATTGGTAGAAAATGTTGAGTTATAAGCCTACAGACTTAGTGCACAAGAGGTGAGATGTTGTGTGTGTATGTATGAACACTCGAGCTGAGGAAAGACAAGTGGCCACATGTTGAGATCTCAGGGGTGAGAGATTGCAATGGTTTTCTCATAAGCCTTAACCAGTAAACAGATGTTTTTCAAAGTATAATTGCATAAAGGCAGGAATAGCAAAACCTCATACAATAGCAACCAGCTGCCAGAAACCCCAGCATGGCACTGAAACTGGCTGGGAAGTGCAGGAAGGAAGGGTGGTAAAGCTGAGACAGGATGAGTACCTTGGGTGAAAAATAGAGATGGACTCCTTCTTCATCACTCCTTTCAGTACCAAACACCCTCTGTGATAAGGAGAGCTAATCAAAAAAGCAGATGAGCTCTCTGCACAAGAGGCTCACAGGTACTACCAGTGTTGTAAAATGCATCTGAGAAGAAATCAAGCACAGCATAGGTGTATTCCCTAGAGTGGAGATGAGGAGAACTGAGGACAGCAAAGCAGAGCCTTTGGGATTTATAGCCCTATCTTGGCATGCTTCATACTGCAAGCAGGAGATGCCCAGGAGGATTTGGGACAGTAGTAGCACCAGTCTAGTATTAAGGATGGTGGGAAGCACTGCTCTAGGACTTTTTTCCCCAAAGAGATGCTGATTCCAGCACTTCGTAATGACAGTTTAACTGCATCCTGTCACTGTAGCTTCACCCATTCTTGCCTATCTTCCTGTAGCTTGCGCTTTGCAGAGTACTTGGTGCTGTTGAGCCTACTTTATTTACAGCAGTGAGAGATGACTCCCCCCCACACACACTCTCTGCTTTCCCTTGCCTTTCCCAGTTCCCTCTCTGGCTCTCTTGCTGCCCTACCTCAGTGCCCCAGGCCAGACACTTGCCCCTGTGCTGTGCTGTTGCAGAGCCTGTCCCAGCTTAGCCTGTCCCAGCAGCATTGCAGGAGCCACCCTGCATGCTCAGCTCTTCAATACAGACCTGCAGTTAAGAGTTTCCTTGTTTTCCCATCTCCTTGCTAACATGTCTGTTGCAGAGATAGAGAGTCCTCTGGCTTTCCCCTTCTGAACTCTCACCTCTCTTGCAGCATTTGTAGTCAGCCTGGCTTGCCCATTGCCTTTAAGGTTCCCCATTGTGCTCCTTTTCCCTCCTTACTTTCTATTTCTACTCCCTTTTACTAAGCTATAGGAAGGGAAATGCTGCTGCAAAGCTTCCACTTCCAGATGTGTGTGTAAGAAGGAGAGGGAGGAAGAGATAGAACTTCAGGGATCCCAGAGACATTCTTGGATGTGGTGCTGAGAAGAAAATGAACAGGAATGAGGTGACAGAAATGTCAGGCCACAAGCTCAAGATATCACTGGGACCCAGAGATAGCTGCATCATCCCAGGAAAGAAATAAATGACAGACTACACCAGACTATAGCATGAAAACATCTACACAAAGAGAATTAATGTTCTGGCAACTGGACCTTGGCCTCCCACAGCTCTTCAACTGTCTCTTGCCTGGTGACATTGTGCTATATATGATTTGCTCTCTTTGAACAACAAATCCGTCCCAGCGACTGTCTACCTCTTAACATAGCTGTGAAAGATAGGTGATGTAGTACGTATAAATATTTCAAAGAGACAGGACTCATCTGACAAGTGGGGTCTTGAGAAGCAACCAGAGACACTGATTCCCAGCTGGAAAGACAGGACAAATATGTTCTGTGGAAACAGACTAGGGAAGGAAAAACATGCTTCATGTTTGCTTTTTGACAAGTAGAATCACTGCAGAGCACGGTTTCCTTATGACAAGTATCTACTTGCTTAGCAAGCGTGCATAGGAATGCTGGCTTGCTGTCACCCACTGGAAACACCACAGTTATGAATGTTAGGATTTATTAGGCCTCAACCAATAATTAATTACCTTACCTAGCAAATGCAGTTACGTACTTGTGTTTTGGCAATATTTTTTTCCACTCAGAATATACTTTGACAGTTTACTTTGAAATTCATTTTTCACAAGCATTTGTGCCAGTGAAACGTGATCCTGTGCATTGAATCTTAACACAAAAAGGGGTGTAAAGAGCGTATTTTGGGGATTTTTTTTTAAACTCATTATACAGATATGTAACACACAAGTCATTCAAACTTTGAGGCACTATTCCACAATCTAATGAGAATCCCTGAAAAAAAAAACAACAAAAGAAGGCAAGGCTACAGAATGCCCCATAAATATCCTTACTTCAGAATTATGAGGAGAAAAGACGGGATTCATATCTCCATGCTTTTTTTTGCTTTTTTTTTTTAAATCACTCTGAAGTTTCCTGGATCTGCACACATCTCTTCACCTCATTTCCTTGTCTTGCTTTCGGCTTGCTCCATGCAGATGTGGACAATTTTAATTTTTCTCATCATCAGCAGGAGCTTCTGCTTCTCCCCATGCCCTAGCAATGGGGCTGCCCTGCTTGTCCTCCCAGTGCTGGTCACCTCCTTCTACCTCTACACCCTTTATTAATGTTGCCACCACCACTGTATGAAGGATTCAATCCTTCTCAGGTGAAGATTTGTTGTATTAAAAATAAACATGCTCACATCAAGTGCTTTCATAAGTGCCCTGCTCCATGCCATCATCTTGGGAAAGGACACCTTAGAGTGCCATAGTTTCTTGGCAAATGTTCTTTTAGCTTGGTTGGGGGGGGGTGGGGTGGGGGGGGTGAAGCAGGGGACTAAATTTAAATGGAATAAAGCCCAAACAATCTAACAAAGCAGTTCTATACTGGCGACATCCTGATAAGTGAGGGAATAGGGTCCAGTATGAGACCTGCCTGCCTTGCCTCCCGCATGAGAGGATGCCGGTCACTGGGGGAAGCTGCTCTGTCCGTAAAGCCGCTCTCCCCCTGGTGCATGCTATTGCTTTCCTCTCCCGCTGAGCACCGCTTGCAGTAGGAATAACCGCTTACTAATTAGCGGCTATACCTATTAATTGCTTGGTTTTTAGAGCATGACTGAGCAACCAGCCGCTCCCTGGCTGATTTCAATATTATATATTATTATATCTTTCAATATTGTTATTATTATGGTTTTAATTACATTTTATCCAGGGAGTGACTTGTTCACACGGCGACCCAGTGCCTCTTCCCGTCCGCTTTCCCTTTCGGGTAGAGCTCCAGCCGGTAGCCTCAGTGGCGAGCGGCTATCCATGCAGAGCCGCGGGGCACCGCGCTACGGAGCAGCTTCATGAAAGGCGCAGGATCACCGATCCCACGCGTGGCCGAAGCGGCATTTTACCTATCCCCCCGCAAAGCAGACGGAGGTAAGGATGGCGAACCAGGTCTCCGCATCGGCGCTCCCAGTGCCGGTGGTGATGACAGGGGGGGTCGGGCAGCATCTCCTTCCACAGATCTCCTCCAGGCCGGAGTTCTCCTCCCCGGGCCCTGAGCCGGGGCTGGGGGAAGCGCAGCTCCCCCGCTCCGAGCTTTATGGACGAGCATCAGCACAGCCTCACGGGTACCGCCGATTCCCGCAGCCATGCACCGGGCTGGGGTCCCGCACAGCGCCCAGGCAGCACTTAGCCCCCCGATCCGCCGCTCCCGAGCAGCATTCACAAGGCAGCCCCACCAACCTGCAACCTACTGGGGGAGAGGACAAAAACCTTTGCTAGCACCAGCCATCGCCGGCACAGGAGACACCCCCCACCCCCTCCGGCAATCTGCGCCCCTTTCCTCCCCTCCCCGACTCACTGCCTGTACAAGCTCCAAGAGGTGCCCCCAGTCCCCTCCGCCCCTGGGCTTTCCACATCTCAAGTCCCACCCTGGAGAAGCCGACCTTTCCGCGAGTGTCCTGAGGCTGGAGGGACTCCGAACTGACGGCTGATCTCTCCGCCCGAAGCAAGTCCCTTTTTCTCCCCAGCCCTGCGGTGCTGTCTCTAATTGGGCCGGGGCGAGGGGAGGCTCGCAGAATTGGGCAGGAGGCAGGGCTCTGCAGAGCACGGCTGCTTTAATTGGCTCCCTTTTATTTTTTTTTAACTGAAGAGGAATGAAATGGTGAAGAGGGGAGGAGAAAACCTGGATAGCCAAAGGGGAGGAAATCAGGGTGCGCCCAGCAGACCGATAGGCAGGGAGGGTGAGGCTGCCCCGGGCAAGCCCGGCCGGTGGGGCTATAGCGGAGCCGTGTGGTGCTCCCCGGCCGCCCCGTCGGGGACCGGAGGAGCAAAGCGCCCCGGGGCTGGTCGGGGAGCGGTAACGCCCCCGGCAACTTTCACAGGAGGCTTTGGCGCTTCGGGAAGAAGCGGTGGGGCAGGGACCCGCCAAGCGGCTTCCAGCCGGCGTCTGGCGGGAGTAACCTAACTTTCTGCAGCTTCTTGGCACTCCTCGGCGGCTCCTCCCAGCTGCAGCCTCTGTCGGTTCCCACCGGGAGCTCCGGCAGCCGAGTCGAGGGAGAGCGACGCGGACCCCTCCAGAGCCGCAAATCATCTGCGAGACGGGCGGAGCAGGCAAGCAGCGGAGGCAAAGCACCCACCCGAGGCCGGCACACCGCATAAGAGAAAGTTCTGAAGGAAGAAGGACCTGTCAGGCTGGGGTGGGGGCGAAAAAAGCCTGGCTGAGCCGCAGGCGGGGCGAGGGTGCGTGCTCTGGCTGCTCCTCGCTTGCTTCTCCCTTCAGGCTGGCTGGCGCGATGCAGTGCAGCTGGGGAAGCTCTTGGGAGCCGCTCTAAAAGAAAAAAATCCCTCCTGGATTTGATTAATTACAACAATCCCCTCCCCAGAAGATCAGGAAAATAGGAGAGAGCATTACCTACCTCTCCCTCCGCCTTTCAGCAACTGGCTCCTACCCCCACCGTTCCTTCCCCCCTTTATTATCCACCTCCCTCTCCCCCTTTGCTCTTGGGGCTGCGGCCAGAACCTTGTCTGAGGAGGAAGAGTAAGGACTCTCCCAAGTTGGCCCCAGTTGGCAGCACTTCGGGCAGCGCTCGGCGGCTCCCACCGAACAAAGAACCCCCTTTTCCCTCAGGGGTCAGGGGCAGCCGAGCCCCGCTCCTGCCCGGTGCCCTGGGCTGGCTTCTCCGAGCACCCCGAGGGCGGGAGCGGCTGCCCGTTTTCCTGGAGACCCTCGAGCAACCTGGCGAGGGGAAGCGGGAAGCAGCGCCCCACTTTCCTGCCCTCCTCTCCGCCTCCTCCCCTCGCTCCCTCCCTTTCTTTTTTTTTTTTTTTTTCCCTTCTTTTTTTTTTTTTTTTTTCTTTTTTTAATTCCATCCTCGGGCGGCCCCGGTGGGAGAGTTCGGGGGGGTCCTCCCCGTCCCTCCCTCTGCCCGAGGGGCGCCGCTGCCCGGCGCGGAGCCGGGCGCATGGGGCGGCGTTCCGGGAGGCTTTCGTCTGCTTCTCGCTTCCCCGCCGGATGCTGCCTGGGCTGTTTTGGCTGCTTTTCTTCGCCGGCGATGAAGGCTCTGCCTTGAAGATGGAGATGATCTGGGTTTTTCTCCTGTCTCTGGTGCCGGTGTACAGCAGGGGACAAGGGGTTTACGGTAAGAGACGCTGCCGCGGTCGCTGTTTGGGGAGGTGAGGGCGCAGACAACGGCGGTGGGATCAAAGTTAAAAAGCACCTGCAGGAGGAAGTAAACGATATCGGCGAAGCTCGTCGCAGCCGGAGCGGAGAGATTTATGCAGCAGTAAGGCTTCCAGCGCCTCTAGCCACTTCGTAATTCCTCTGTAACCCCTGGCACCGCCGGTGTAGGAGCCCGACCAGCCGTCGCGCTGGGGGCCGGGCGTGAGAGAGCTGCCGCGGGCGGGAACGACCCCCGGGCCCGGCCCTGTCCCCTGGGGACGCCTCGGTGATGCCGCGCGAAACGCGGCGGCGCGGCGCTGGGAGCGCTCCGAGTTGCAGTTTCTTTGGGGGGGGGTGGGGGTGCTGAGTATCCCCTCTCCGCGCAGCCCTTGTGGGCTTTCTTCCTTGCTGGAGCGCCGCACGGGGAAGCACAGCGAAAGGCGGCCGCTGCTGCCTCGCCAGGGCTTGGTGCCTGGGGTCTCCTTTGCTGCCGGGGCAGCCCGCTCACCACGCTGCCAGGGTCTCCCCGGCTCGGCGGGGCTGGCTCGGCTCCTCCCGCCCGCCTCACGGCGACCCCCGCCGGGCTCCCTTCCCTCCCGGGGTGCGAGGGCTGAGGCTGCTTTTGCACCCTGTTGAACTTCGCTACCGATTTTCTTCTTCAGATTGTGTGTGTTGGGGGTGTTGGTCTGTGCCAGAGCTGATGTCGAACTGCTTGGCTTTTTTGTTTTCATCATCATCGTCATTATTATCGCAGTAATGCTTATTTCCTCTCCTTGCTTGCAGGCAGGGTGGCAAATAGCAACCTCGAAGGTCGTCCCCCCTCCTGCCATGAGAGGTTGGCTCCCACAGCCCCTCAGGGGCAGCAGAGGCTGGGGACGGCACCCTGTCCCCCGCTGAGCACAAACCCTGGGTGGAGAGAACAGCCGGGATTCACTTTAGCCAGCCGCACAGCCCCCCCCCTTCCCTCTGCCAGCCCTCTCTTGATTCTTGCTTTACAAGATCTGCATTTCCAATACACTGGGAAAAAATAAATAAAAGAAACCCACAAGACTTGCCTCTTATAACAAGCCGGCTTTATCTTGGCTTACAACTCAGTTGCGCGTTGCTGTAAAGTCCTTCTGGAAGGCATGCCTCTGCCTCTAACGAGCCAAGCTCTCTGGGCTCTAAAGAGAGACCCCAGTGAGAGAATCCAGCCCCCCCGCTCCCCCTTTTCTAACAGCACGCAGCCAGTCTCTTGTGTTAGCTCTGGCAAAGATCAGTTCAGTCTCCCTGACTATGGGTAAGTCTTTGTAGGTCACTTTTTAATGATGTATTTCTTTAATGGAAACAATTCCTTCTTTCTCCTTGAGGGCTGGGATGTTAGTTTGATTTTGGGTCCGTTTTGTAAAATAACCATTTTAAATAGAGGGAGTTTAGCTTTTTTTGTTGTTTCTTCCTCCCAGTATATGGATTTTTTCCTAGTCTGCATGTCCAGAGGAAAATTTTAGGACCCTCTGAAGGCTGGAAAGATGAGAAGTAGAATGAGTTTGTTGTTAAAGAAGCCTGGTCAGGGCAGGTTATTTAATCCTTTAAAACAGGTAATCTGCTTGTAGCTGAACTTCTGCTCTTGTGTTTTGGTGTACTCACTGCTGAGTAGCTGTCACTTGCTGTAGAATGGTCTCTCTGCTCAGCATAGCAGCCAGAGGGACGGAGCTTAAACTTGGTTTTGCTTAAATGCGCTTTAGAAGGTTGCCTGTTGTGTTTTTTTCATCCGCTTCAGTGAACTTGCATTTGATAGAGTCGCTGCTAAATTAGATCTTCAGAATAACTTACTAATGTTTTTGTCTTTTTCTCTCAGAGATTGGAGAAGCTGTATACAAAAGAAAGCACAGATATAGACATGCTTTAAGAGGAAAGCATCCTTTTAAGCCAAAATGGTGCACTACTTCTGTCTATTCTCCTATTAAACTACACAAAGGAGAAACCTAGTCCCTTCCTTCCTCCCTTCTCCCTTCCCTTACCTATTCAAACTATCAAGACCGTCAGAAGCCTTCACAAGCAACTGTGACTGAGCACAGCCCAGAGCAGTGTCTTGTAGAATCAGCACACTGCAACTTCTGTGGTGACTAATAGTTTTCATATTGTCTTCCCCAATCCTGCCTTCAGTCCACTGCTCTGCGCTTATTTCATGCCTTGTGCAGCCAGTGCCCTTTGCTTGGGTGCAAGATCGCTGTTATTGATGGCACAAGCAGAGCCAGATTGATGCTATTTTATTTGCAAGGATAAATAAAGCAGGATTAGAAACTAGTCCTTCTACCCCCCTCCACTTTGGTTTGTCCTAAATGTTAGTCTCTCACCACAGCTTTAAGCTCTACTAGAGCCTTCAGTGTTGTGAATGTTGGTATCAGGTGGCACTTAATGTAGAAATGATGGGAACTTGAGTATCATATTTCAGATCTGTTCTGCTTTTGAATATTTATTTATGGAGATGGGGAGAGGCATCTATATGGGTCTATAAATATATTTAGTAAATCTGATGAGATTAAATCAGATTAAAAAAGATAAACTATCCATTTGATGTACCCTTTAAATAATACACCCACATGGATGCGTGCTAAAAACCTTTGTCTAGGACAGTGGAGCTGTTGGAGAGGTTTATTGAGATCAATGTTATAAATAAAATGTGGGTAAGGGAGTTTCTGGGAAAGGAGTATTTGCAATGGAGGTGCAATTTAATTAGGAGTCAAGGTGCTTTTTGCCTGCTACCTGGAGAGGCTTGTTAGATAAATAGGCATTTGTTGTAATGACTGAAGTGTGTCTGAAACCCTCTTCTCATAGCTGATGCCATCCTTTCAGCCTCGTTTGTTGCAGCAAGACAAGGCTGGCCTGATAGGGAAGGCAGTTCTGCAGACTGCCAAGAAGCGGTTTTTATTGGCCTTTTGTGATACACTATTTCCCAAACTGTGTGTGCCTTCCAGTCCTGGTGTGTTAATGCTGCTGGTCAGTATGAGGGGCAAGCTGGAATAGATCTTTAGGAAATGTCAGAATTTGGGGGGAGGGAAGAAGAGATAAGGAGAAAGGGGACTTGCCCTTTCAGTCTTGGAGTTAAAGACTATAAAAACTATAAATTAGACTGAAACAGGAGAGTGGAAGGGTGGTGTCCAAAGGAAAGAGTATGCCTAGTCGGCCTTGCAGGTTTCAGGGTATGCGTAGCTCTGTCACAGAGCCGTTGCTTTACTTACTCCATGTGCAGATTATAATTAACATTTCTGGGTTGTCTTGCAACTAGCACAGTCCAGCTGCTCAGCAGTGGCCTTTCAGGCTAAATACGCCTGGGATGTTTTGTCCCTGCCTCTCGTAATTCACTTGTGAAAAAGGCATTTTGGGAATGGTCAACACAATGTGTGATGAGGGGCTACAGCAACGTGATGGAATAAAAGGAGGTTTGGGCTGAGCAGCAGGGAAAGATTCCTGGCACGGTGATCAGAGGGGCTGGATGGGCTGCATTGCTTCGGGCGCTGGGAACTGGTGGGGGAGAAGCATTCACAATACGGAGTGATCTTGCCCTAACCTCTGAGGTGGGGAATAAATAACCCAGTAAAGCTCTTTCTTTAAAGAGACACTATCACACTGAATCACCCCTGAAGAACCATTACAGGCAGCCAAAAGATCTAGTGAAAGAATGTTTTCTTGTGTCTGCGATGGAGGAGTGTCATGGTAAAACATAACCTGGGTTTAGGCCATAAACATCTGCACTTTTTCACTTAGAGTACATGTGACACGATTTGTTTCCCACTCCTTTTACTTGTAAAATAAACCTCTTTTCCTAGAGTTTTCAATGCAGCATGCCTCACACTCTCCTCTTGCAACCTGTGTGCTTGCCTGTCTTGCTGCCAGTTTCTGGGAGCACAGACACACTCTGATGTTAACCTTGAGCTGGTGACCTGGATCAGTCCCTCTCCCCTGCTGCTGCCTCTAGCTGTTTTGCCAATTGGAACAGGAGTCCAGACACAGAGCTCTTCAGTTCTTTTGTGTTATCCCAGTGTACCTCCTGTACCTTCAGAAATGGGTGAGCAGATTGCTGGCTAAGCTCATGGTGGAGCTGGTTCCTGTGAGCTGCTTCTTGGCTGATTCTGTTTGAAAAATGTGATGCATGAGCACAGTGGTCCTCCAAACTATATATATACATGCGCGCGTGTGTATATATATATATGTATATATCCTTTGTGCGCAGCTGTTTCCTCTTGTTGTCCAGCCCTTAAATCTGTGGTAGCTTAGTCTGTAGCTTTTTGGTTACAGGAATACAGTTTTGTAACTGGAGGGCTAGAGAAAGTCTCACCAAAGGATTGGGTCAGTTCATGATTTGCGTAGCCCTTCAGCAGCTCTTGAAGGTCAAGGCATTAAATCTGTGCAGTCTTGTGCTTCAGAATGCTTTGCTGTTCTCCAGCTCTAGTGTATCAGATTCACCCTCCTGTGACACTCAAGCCTCTGTTTTTAGGTCAGGTCAGTAGCTTCACACACCAGATAAGCCCTCAATTGGCTTTAATATGCAGTTCTAGAGAACTGACATTATCCTCTTGACAGGTTGTTTGCAACTTGTTGGTAGAAGTCAAAATATTTCACTATAGGTGTCATCAGAAACCACCATCCTATGCTAATTTTTGTGGGAACATGAAGACAGATGCTGAATAATTTGACATGAGCAGCATGGCTTTTAAAATTATCACCGTGTCAGGCATGCACTGGATTTTTTGAAATATATATATGTATTTCAGATGAGTTTGAGAGAGGGAAGGGAGATCTGGCAAGTGGCTCCCAGTAAGTGGAAGACACAGCAGAAGATGGCCTTGGAGGTTCAGTAGTCAGACAGCAATTCAGCAGTGGCAGTAAGGGATGCTGTGCTGCTGAGGCTGCTGTTCTTATTTTTAAGTAACAAGACAAAGAGACTTCCATGCTGGTAACTCGGAGATCTTGTGACACTTTACTTCAACCAGAAGCCCCACTGTTTTGCCCGTGTTTTTATTGGAGTTGCTGTTATTCTGGTTGCTTGAATAGTGCAATTGCAGACTTCCAGTCCCTCCCTGCACACCATGTTTTCTTGGTTCATTAAGCACAGTCTATGGCTAAGAGTCTTGCCTGCATGGCTAGGGCTTATTATGTGGAGGGCAGAGTTGGGGCATAGGGAAAAATTGTGTTTGCCCAATGTCAATGTGCTGACAAAAGCAATATAGAGAGAAATGAAGAGCCAAATCATACAATGTCAGGTTGGAAGAGAGACCTCAAGGATCACCTGGTCAAACCTGTCTAAGCAAAGCGTGACCTAAAGTAGATGTCCCAGCACCTTTTCCAGCCAAATCTTAAAAGTGTCTGGTTTTGGGGAATCCACTACTTCCCTGGGGAGATTATTCCAGTAGCTGATTGTTGTCACCATGAAAAAGTTTCTTCTTGTGTCCAGTTGAAATCTCACCAGGAATTACCTGTGCCTGTTATCCCTTGTCTTTTCCATGTCATTCCCTGTAAAAAGCAAGTCTCCATTTCCATTCACCCTTTAAATACCAGTACATGGTGATGAGGTGTCCCCTGAGCCTTCTTTTTTGAGACTGCTCTGGTTGGAGGGTGTTTCTTTGTTTATGGAAATGTCCTGAACCTCACCTGCAACAGTTGTCTTTAGTCAGCATAACCCAAATCCCATGGTCAACTGGTTCTCTGGAGAGCCAGTTCTCTGGTGAAGATCTCATGAGGGTATGTGAGACATTAATATTTTTTGGGCATGGGGGTTGCTGCATTGTGTCCTCAGAGGGGGCTACATTTTGCTGTGGAGATGAACCTTCCAGGCAATAGACAGTGGTGACTGTTGGTTTGTTCTCAGAGATGCTGTGGGTACCTGCATCTGGTAATACAATGTGGATTTCTTCAGGCTACGAACCCAGGTCTTACGTAGTCTCAGACAATTAAGACTTTGAGATAATTTCTGCTCTCAAGCAGTCAAGGTAAATGTATCAAGTATCCATGTCCCAGCCACCTTTTGCCAATTGTCATCTGTTGGTGTTGCACAGGTTGAAATTCAGAAGGGGAAAATGTGCCAATGTCCCCTCAACTTGTGGGGGAATCAAAGGGATGAGGCATGGATTCTGCACAGCAGACTGCAGATCTGGCAGGATCTCCAGCATCCACCAGAGAGGTAGGAGAGAGGAATGCGTGTGTTTCATGTCTCTGTGCCCATGTTTAATGGGTGAGATCTCTACTCTGTTAGGATCCAAAGTACTTGCTTTGGAAAGAAGAATGCTTTACTCTGTTCCTTAGTTAGGGAAAAGAGGTTGAAGGAGCAACAGAAGTTTGGGTTTTATAGCCAAGCATTTGCTTAGTGTTTAAAAGAAGGAATTAAACGTCTGATAAGCCATGGAGCCGACAAAAAAAAAAACCCTGCTTTAAAGAGGTAGGAAAGAGCTTGAGAGGTGGAGCCAGGAAAGAGAGCTCCCTGGCACCAACTTGTCTCAACAAAAGTTAAGTCAGAGGAGGGCTGTTGCCAATGGGTTAGCAGGGACCAGGCTTGCTGCGAGGCAGAGATTTTCCACGTGCTGTGTCGGGAAGGCCGGCTTGACTCCCAGCTTCTTCCCTTGACTTCTGCCCAGGCTCAGCGCGCCGGCTGAAGGCGGCTCATGCCTTCCCTCCCACCCAAGGGAAAGGCCAGCGAAGCCGCCCGTCCTCCGCTGCCCCGCTTACGGGCTCCCCTCCAGCTGCGGCTGTGCGGGGCACATCTGGGCGGAGGGGCCGTGCCTTGCCTCTGCCGCTGCCCGGCAGAGGGAGGCGTTGCACCGACCTGTCCCAGGGGCGGAGGGTGTCCGCCGTGGGGCGGCGGCTCTGGTCAGCGGCACGCGTCCTCCGTGGGCAGCGCCTCCTGTCCGGTGCCCCCTTGGTGGGCTTCGGGGAGCGCGCGTGTCCGTGGTTCCGGTGCCTTCCCCGGGGTGGAGCGGGGGTGAGCGCCCGGGGGCGAGCTGCTGCTTCTCCCTGGGTTTTGGTACTGGCTGCTTGCGTGCTGCTCTGCATCTCCCACTGACTTGCTTTATGGTCCGAAGCTCTGTCGTGCTGTACCTAAGCAGTGCAGGTTCTTTTTACATTCTCATTTATTTATCCTTTTGGTTCTCCTTTCTCCCCTTTGTAATACTCTTGTGCAGTTGGGACAGTGCTGTCCTTTCCAAGCTGTTTGTTGTCTGTTTTCCATAAAAGACCGTACAATAAATTGAGTGCAGGTCTCTTCAATCCTCAGTTAGCTTTTACCTGTGGTCTGCATTTCTGTTTTACTTCTCATACCTGTGTGGTGGTTGGTTTGGGATTCTTTTGTTTGGGTATTTTTGTTTGGTTGGTTTTGGGTCTCAAAAAGAAAAAGTGGGTTTAAAGGTGCTACAGAATCTGAACAGATATGAGGGAAGAGGGACCCTTACTCATGGCTTTGCTCTCGCAAGAGCAGAAAAGAAGATGGCAAGGTGGCTGGCTATCAGGGTCTTTAGAGTGCTCAGGTGAGGGCATTAGCACTGTGGTAGATACTCCTGGCTCTGTGAGGCAGCCAAGCTGAGTGTGCCACAACAGAGGTATTTGATGCTGGTGCTTTGGCTCTAGAAAACCATGACTTGAGGGCCCCAGCTCACTGCAGCATTGTCTTCTGAGCATTGTGGCTGCCTATAAGTAGCTCTTTGCGCCAGCATATTGACCTGTCCCAGGTCAGCTTCTGACTATTAATATCTTTAGTTTTAATGCCCAGATACTCTTGTCCATGGCTGGCAAAGGGAGATGCCTGAAGTTAACCAGGGAACTAGAGAGAGACAGCTGTTTCTAAATCATTAGTTCTTTACATTTTTTTACTTGTTCTTCTAGACTAGACAGTATGCTTACACTAGTATGTGACCGTATTCCAAAAATCTTCATGTCTACTAATGTTGAAACTCCTGTGAGAATGATGCTCCCTTTGTACACTTCTGTAAAGCACTCTGTGTTCTTAGTATCATGCTAGTAATGAGCAGCAGTGTAGATGTAGTTGTGTATTTCAGTGGTTGCAAATAAGGCAGGACTACTGGGGACAACTGTGGTGCTGGAGTGACCCCTGGAGTTGGGCTGCTTTGTGAGCAGGTCACAGCCCTGTGCTGGGCTGCAGACCTCCGGAGTGAGCGTGCAGCCAGGTGGTGAGCAAGGATCTCAAGCAGCTTTTATCAATCTGGCCAGTCTCTTGCTTTCTTATTGTTCCTTTTATTCACGCTGCAAATCACTCGTGGACATGGTATTGGCTCTTACTCCTTTGCTTTAGCTTCATAGGGGAGATATCATTGATGTGACTAAAAAATCTGGCTGTGGTGTGCTGGCTTGTGGTTTCTCTCCTGTGCAAGTGGTAGCATAGTATGAATGGCATGCAGGTACTTTTGCTGTGTTTGTGTAAATGGAAATGATGGCAGGGTGAGGATAGCAATTGACCAAGGTGCAGTAAGAACAGCAGTTTCTAAAGACAAATTAGCAAGTCCTGCTTAAAGAAGAACTGACATAACATTGAAGGCTAAAGTCAAGCTGTGAGAAAGGCTTTAGGATGTCTGCAGGTGAACATTTATACAAGAGTAGCTAGCTGCTTGTCATTGCTGCTTCTGTTTCAGAAGGAAATGGTCCTTCACTAACTGGCTTAAATTGTTTTAAAATAAATGTGGATGGGAATCTTGTGCATCTCTTGTGTGCCTTTGTGATGAAATAAAAAGGAAAAGATGTGATTCAGGCTGATGTTTGAGAAATGTGGCAAAATGGCTTTTGCTTGCAAATGGTGTTTCATGTTCTGGTGCTTGTTTTGTGTCTTGCGCAGTGGAAAAAGGCATTTGTAGAGTGAAGAGCGACAGCCTCTTGCTAAGCTTAACACTCAGATTATTCTGATTTACAGCATCCCTCAAAATAGTGGAAATGTGAGGAATGAAGGGCTCATAAAAGTAACCTGAGCAGCAAGAGCCAGTTTGGGTATGAGAGACTGAACTGTCCTGCCAGTCAAGTGAATCCAGTTGTGGTGTTAAGAAAACTGGTCTGGGGCATTTCCATTGCAGTTGTAAGACCCTGAAAATCCCTCTTGGAGTGCATAAGTAGGATTTGTTGTGGGTTTATGTGATTCCCATCTCTGCAATATCTATGTGCCTTTACAATGCCTCTGTTGCCTACAGTTACTCCACTCTGCATGTGGGGAAATGAGATGGCGATTAAGTGATTTGCTTGTGGCAGAATGGAGAATTGAACATCAGCAAAATGTTAACCATCCTTTTCCCTCTGGTGAAGTGCAGTTGGGGTGAAGTGCAATCCCTGTTGCGACAGATCCAAGGTAAATACATCCTCAGGAAGAAGCAATAAGCCATTGAAAAGAGGTTCGGATCCAGTTATCTCAGAATCAAGCTATTTTAATAAGAAAGCAAGACCGTATTTTATCTTTCGCTACTAATTTAGCTGATCTTTGCTCACAGGTTAGGATTTATTTCAGGTCATAAAATAAATGGAGGTCTTCTAGAAGTTGAGCCTTACTGTACAACATTGGGAGAGAAAGAGAAATCTTTCAGTCATGGGTACATACATGGATTTTCTGTGTGAATCTGCAGGTGCCTTGAAAAGCTGTTCTGGGGGAGGTGTTGGACCAGGTGAGTGCCTGAACCAGGTGACTCATTCTACAACAGTTTAAATAATTTTGCTCTTGATCAAAGAAGCTGTATTTCTTACTATGAAAAGCTGTTGTCAGGAATGGAAATGACTGTTGCTGATACCCAAGGAAAGAACAAAAACTCTGTGTTTGCCCTGAAGAAGCAGAGATTTGGGATGGGGCAAAGGAGAAGCAGGGAAGCGTATCATAGGTACATGTTGAGGGAAAGTGTCTGGGATGGGGGAAGTTATGGTCACAAGGGTGGAGCTATGGCTCTAAAATAAGGCTGGATATCAGAGCAGAACACTTCTTTTGAAGAAGCAAAAGAAAACTCTGAATATTCCAACACGTTTTGTTATTTTAAGTATGTGCTAAACCATATTCCTGTTTTTCTTACAAGTCTGAAGATAGGAAGAGATCTCTAGTGTTTGTTTCCCAAATGCTAATGAAGGCTGAAAGGCATTGATGTCAGTGATTATTTTTTAATTATTTTTGAAAGAGAGAGGTTTCTTTTGTATTTAGAGCATCTAAAATTCTCAAACACACTTTTGTGAAGGGGATTATCTTGATCAGGCATCAAAATAATTGCTAAGATGACCACCTCATCTCTGGAAGTGGTCTTGGAACCGGGCTGCGCTGTTAGATGCAGGTTGTGAAGATTCCTGTTTTAAGGTATAGTGAAAGATGGCGTCTTGTTATTCCCTGTACTGCTACAAACAAGGAATACTTGGGAACTGGATAACAATACAGGAGCTTTCCAATGCAATGAGACAGTGGGATTAGGGGAACATTTTTGCAAATAAATTGACTAAGGTGCATGTACGCTTTGCCTACGCAAAAGTAGAACTGTAACTGTGGGTGCACTATTGAGCTAGCTTTAAATTAGCTGTTCTGATTGCAGCACAGCTGGAACAGCGTGAAGCTCAGCCTGACCTGTGCTCCAACCAATTTATGTAACATCCCAAGCGACCTTTGTGTGCTTATTCCCCTGCACCTGGGGTCACCTGGCAGCAACATCCTGCCCTCAACTCCTTGAGAAGTGGTGAGGCACCAACACCATGTTCGTTATTGCTTTTGGATTGCAACGCAAACCAATATACTCAACCCCGACTGTGCAACTGGGTAGTGAACCTAAAAAATCCAGCTGGTGGCTTATTGTGGGGCAGAGTTTTGAAGTTTGAGAGCTGCAGCAACTTAGCTACTGCAAGCCAGTAGTTGTGAACTGTAGCAAGACATATGCTGGGGTTGCTCTTGCTCTGTGGCATCCTTCAGGCAAGCATAACTTGCAATGCAGGAATGCAAGCTGGCTTAATGCAGCTTACTGTGGTGAAAGATTGCCTCTATACAGCAGGTTTAGAATGATCTTTAATTTTAAATTTTGAAAGGCTTCTCCTGAATAACTCCTTGCATAGACAAGCCCTGCATGTAGCTGTGATGAAGTTTTTAGATTGTTTTTCAAAATGGGATAGTTGAGCTCCTGAATCATGTTAGCTGCATCTGAAGATGTTACCCATAGAAGCTAAGTTCCAGCCTTGGTTAAAATAGCACAATAATAGTTTGTTTTCTGGCTGGTCAAATAATAAGCAGCTCAAGACTTTTATCCTTATTCCAGTAGAAAAATGCAGTCGACAGTAGAGAGTGACATTCACTATGATATGCATGATTAATGCCATAAATCTTTCATGTTGGGATGTTGGGTGAAAGGCATAAATATCACCACAACAAATTGAAAGGAGCAGTTTGTTACATATTCGTGCCTGGCAGTCACACTTAAAACTCCATGTAAAAGGAGGAATTAACCGAAGTGAATGTTAGTTATCGAAACTAGAAACCACTTTGGCACTTACTAAGCCTTGGCAGAGATGCCATGCTGATTTTTGCAGATCACAATGAACATATGTACCTACTTGTGGCTGATGGTTATTCCAAGTGGCCAGCAGTAGTGTGTGTGCTATTTGACAAACAGTTCTGCTTCTCAGATTATTATGGAGACATTTCAAAGTATGCTTGCAGCATATGGCTTGCTTAAGGAGATGGTTTTAGATAAGAGACATAAGTAAAACTCAGTAGATCAGCTGCTTATCACTCAGATTCAGATAGGTCAGCAGGGCATTTTGTACAGACACTTAAAAGAACAGTACAGAAAAATGAGGGGCAAACCCTGTATCACAGCATTGCAAACTTTCTTTTCTTGCACAGAACAGTGTGCAGAAAAGCTCCAGCAGAGCTAATTCTTAATAAAGGATTTTAATTTAAGAATTGCATTTGATTGTCTTGAAGCAAGTCTAGAGGAAGTAGTAAGTGAGGAGGGTGGGGGGAGGAAAACACTATATGAGCTTCTTGCTTGTAACGCCTAAATGAAAGCTTTGCAGAAGGAGGAAGCGGGGGGAAGGTGCTAAAAAGTACTAGGATCTGTGATATGCTTGGCGAGGTAGACAGGGAAATGAGAGAAATGTGTCTAGCTATTGCTAGATTTAAAAAAAGAAAAAGAGAAAAGAAATGGATGCTGTTGATGGTGTGTAAATTCTAGGAGTGAGAATATTTCTCTCTTTCATCGGCCTCATGATAATACCCATGACATTGTTGCTGCTGAAAATGAGGGATTGAAAGAGCAAGTGAGAACAGCCATCTGCACCAGGCGCAGAAGCCTTGCCTGAACAGGATTGCACATCTCCGAGGGTGATGGCTGTAATTCCAGGGTCACGTAAAAGGGGGATAGTCTTAGCACCCCTGTTGGAAGAAACAGGAGGATTTGCATATGTACTCCTATACACTCTTTTTAACGTCCTGGGTGCTCTGTGAGCATTGCTGTTGTCTGTGGGGAAACAGCTGTAGGTAATACCAAGGCTGGAGCCCACACCCTGGGGTGGTGTGAAAAGGGTGATAGCTCATAATTAAGGGGCTCATTTCCCAAACTAACTCTTCTGCTTTTTTCTTTATATTATTTCTCCCTTTTTGTCTGATCCAGTTATTCGCTGTAATTGGTTTTTGAGGCATATTGGGCTGATTGGATTTTTGTTGATATAAATTCTTATTCCTTGCATGTGCCTTGTCACACCTGTTTGCCTTGCTGAGACAAGATGACTCTTTACTTGCCAGCCCAGAAGGAAGCAACGCACCTAGAGTGCTGTGAGCAGGCAGCTGTTATACCTGTGATCCACCAGTAAAAGCTGCTGGCCAGAGTCTGACTCCAGCCTCTGCTGCTCTCTGGCAGGAAGGAATGGTTGTGCTCTTCCAGATCCTCCAGGAAAACAAGTTAGAAGCAGGTTGTGGGGAAAATCTTAGAGGATTCACTTTCCTGGCTACAATTTTTGGCTCTGCTGCGCTACTCATGTAGATAGCATTTTAATTCTAAGGCCAAGGGAGTCAAATCCAGTTGAGCTGTTTCTCTGGTAAAAATGCTGGCCTGAAATGCTGCTTATAATGGCTTGGATCCTGTTGCTGTCAGTCTTCCTTTATGACTTTTTTTTAAAGGCTTCAGTGTAAGACGAGTGTGTTTGGTTGTGTTTATTGTGGGTTTTTGGTTTTTAAAGCCTTGAAACTGCAGAAAAAGGCCAGTTTCTCCTGGCCGCCTGCTTGTGCAAATAGAAGGTGGTGCCATTTATCTGCCTCAAACAGATGTTCTGAAGGTGAAGCTGGCAATTTCAGGAGGTGTTTGCATCTGGATATGAAAAGGAAGGGCATAGACAGGCAATCTCGGTTTTCCTGTTGTGTCCTGTCTTGGCAGTTTACAGGGATTCACGGTCACCTGAATCCCCCCGCCCCGCTCCATTAAATTTTGACTTGAGACATTTTTAGCTCTGTGGCAGTTTCTACTTCAGTGCATTGATGAGCATCTTCTCATTGATGGCTGGTTGCTGTGGTCACTGAGCTGCTGCCACTGTCTCAGGCAGCCCCTGAGCTGCCTTTGGCGTACTGCTGTTGGAGAACCTGACAGCAGATCTGTCATCAAAGCACAGAAAATCCTTGAGTGTGAGGCCTCTTCATAAAGCATGCTTGTTTTATACAGCCAGAGTGCAGTGCCTTGAGACTTGGGCTAGCTGGATAATGTGTTGCTAGAGAGGCCAAGCTCTGTAGTCACTGGATTTTTGTATCTGCTCTCTGAGATGGTGGGTTCCTTGTTTCTTCGGCTTGAAAATGGTCTGGGCACTTTGGTTTCAAAGCCCATCATTCTGGAGGATTCAGATTATGCTTGCGATTATTCCAGAATGGGATAATTTTTATTATACTTGAGCTTTAGCCTAGGTCTCTGCAAGTTATGCCTCCCCATAAGTCTGAACTAATGTGGAAACGTTTTTCCTATCCCAAAAGTTTTTGGCTCTTTTCTCTGGTATGTGACCCTACTTGAATATCCTTTCCTAGAGATTGCAGGCTTGTCACTCTTGTGACTTGCTGTCTTGAAGTGGAGGTAGCTGGCAAGAGTTGTTTGTGTTTCCTTCCCTGCTCCTCATCCTGTGCTTTCCTGCAGGATTGTGCTGGGATAAGATGTGTTTTCCCTTTTTGTTCTTAAATGCATTACGTGGGTTGAAATCTTTTCTCCTCACCTTTGTCACCTACATTTATTCCCCAACTTTTCTGGTGGCCATAAAAAGTATAGCTAGAAGGAAAGGGCGTAAATAGAGCTGGTGTTCAGCATCTGACTTGGCTCTGGAGATAAGGGCGTCCTGGTGGGGAGCCGTTGTTCCATTGTCCCAGCCATCTCCCCTCTGCCTCCCCTCTTTCCTCAGTTCCTGTTGTTTCACTTCAGAATCCTTCCTGAATTTGCTTTGCTTAAAATAATATTTGTTTGAACAATAAAAGCTGTATTAAAGGGATACATTATCACTTAATTTAGATACACGTACTGGCTCTGTGAGACAGGGCTTTGCAAAGGAAGTCTGTATGCTTTTGCACATAAAATGAGTGTGTCAACAAAATCCTAAAAGAGGTCTGCAACTGAAGTAAAGCCCTTCTCCCCTGCTTCCCTGCATGCAAATATCCAAATACAATGTCAATTCCTACCGCTGAAGCAGCAGCAAGGGATAACCAACCAGCATTGAAATGCTGCCAGCGATACCTTTATACTGAGCTATAGCAAAAGGCAGCTGGAACCTTGGTTTGATCTTTTTGTATGAATAAGATTAAGTAGCAGGCATGGTGCTGGCAAAGGGTATTTTCCTGACCCTCTTCCACAAAGCTTTTGAAAGCTTCTGGAGAAGCACGGAGAATCTTTATCACCTGCTGAAGGAATGGTGATTGGAATGCTCAGCACAGCGCAGTGCTCTGCCTGTGTCCCTTTCCCTTGCTGGAGCCATCTGTCTGCCTCAAGGTGTTTGTGTGTGTGGCTTGACCAGCTGTGCTTGTAACTGATCCGTCTGTGAGAGGGTTGGTATTTTCAGTTTAACTCTCCTGATTGTAACCTGAATGGATGACTTCTAACGAGTTAGGAGCAGACTGGTGGCACAGGGCAGCTGAGTGAGGAATAGAAGCTTCCCTTACAGCGGTGGGGTAGTGGCTGGCGTGACAGCTTTCTGTCTTTCCCCGCCTCCTGTGTTCATGGCTAGTTTGTGGTGGTTGTCTTTGTGTGGAAGATGTAAGGGTCTGAGCAGTGCTGTAGGTCCTTGCCCTGCCTTTGCTGCTTTGAATTTTATTTTCCAACTACCTTGTATGGGGTGAAGCTGTGTGGGTCTGTATGAGCCTCCAAAGTTGCTGTGAATCTAGGCTCTTAATGTCAAATGTAGCCAGATTGTTACTATTGGAGAAATATGTGAGAAAGACCTAGGCATAATGAGTTCAGATTACCCTTGCTGACCGGAGCAGATGGGCTTTTCTGCTGTGTTGGTGTCCCTCCTTTCCTGTCAATATTTTACAATTCATACAGATTTGACATTAAATGTATCGCCTCACTTGGGTGAGAACCTAGCCTGGTGGTCACTGGGGACCTGGGAGTTTGGGTTCAAGGGTCAGCTCCTGGGTCCCTTGAGGCTGATGTGTGAGGCAGGACTGCTTCCATAGCCATGCTAACAGTCTGCTCCTGCACTTACTCTGCTGGTGTGAACTGTCATCACTGCTTCCATTTTAGAGAAAGAGTGAGAAAGCAAGCTTACTTTAATCTGATTTGTTTTTCCTGTCAAGTAGCTTTTCAGGTTCCTTCAGTCTGCTTTCCTTCCTAGAGGTATCTTGCCAGCGTCACCCTCTCAGGCCAACCAGGTGTGCAGGACATCATGGACATCAGTCCATGATATTCCTAACACAGGAATTATTGCTGTCTTTGCCTTCATTTTTTTTTATTTATAGCCTCCATCTTGGGCAGATACCCAGATTACTTGTTGTTCTCTCATCACCCTTCAGGAAGCAATACAGGCTCTAGGTCTCAGAATTATAGAACGGTTTGGGTTGGAAGGGGTATTGAAGATTGACTAGTTCTAACCCCTCTGCCATGGAAAGGGACACCTTCCACTAGACCAGGTTGCTCCAAGCCCTGTCCAGCCTGACCTTGAACAATGCCAGGGATGGGGCAGCCACAGATTTTCTGGGCAACCTGTGCCAGTGCCTCAGCACCCTCATAGAGAAAAATTTCTTCCATATATCTGATCTAAATATCTACCCTCTTTCAGTTTGAAGACATTATCCCTTGTTCTGTCACTATGCTCCCTTGTGAAAAGTCCCTCTCCAGGTTTCTTGTAAGTCCTCATTAGGTATTGGAAGACTGTTATAAGGTCTCCCCGGAGCTTTCTGTTCTCCAGGCATAGCAAGCCCAGCTCTCAGCCTGTCTTCATAGAAGAGCGGCTCCAGACCTCTGATCATCTTTGTGGGCCTTCTCTGGACTCTCTCTAACAGGTCCACATCCTTCTTGTGTTGGGGTTCCCAGAACTAGAGTACTCTGAAGAGCTGGCAATACTCCAGGTGGGGTCCCACAAGAGTGGAGTCTGTCAGTGCTTGAGTGCTTCTGGAGTTTGTGTGTCTCCTGGAGCACTGCCCTTCCTGACTGGGGGGTCAGCTGGGCCAGGGTACCCATCAGCCCAGTGCTGGTACTGAAATAAAGCCAAAACTCAACTCCACCATGTTCCAGGACAGAGCAACCTCCAGACACTAAACTTCCCAGGGTGAAGAAAGATAAAGCTGTCTCCTTGTGATACTTGTGTGCTCATAATGTATGTTGCTGCTGGATCAGTTTTTTGTTGTTTCTCAGGTAACTTGTGAGTAGTAGGTCTAAATCTTATGTTATTCTGCAGCATCTGCAAGTGGTTAGGTTGAATAGAGATAAGTGCAGTCCTTTTTACTAAAGAAAGAATTACATGAAGTGTACTTAAATTGTACAGTGACCTTTCTTTTTTCCTTCCAGTATCTCAGGAGTGTGACTCTTCCCCTTTCATAGCTGGTCTATTTATTCTCTCCAGTGTCTGGTGGCTCTCCCCCAGGAGCATGCATGCCCACAGACAGCAGCAGTGAGGTGCCTTAGGTGAGTAGTATGGTTGTAGGCACTACAGCAAAGGCATTTTCCATCCGTTTGGGGAAAACTGCTTTTGTCTCTCTGATAATCTAGTAGAATCCCCTGGAATCCGTGTGTGGGGAAAGCTGTGACATTTTGCATTGTTTTGGGAGCTTTGTGGCCACCTTCCCAGAAACTCTTTCTGGATTTTATGATCCTCAAGGGGGAAAAAGTACAGTAACTTCATAATGGTGAAAATCAACACTGTATACAGAGGGGAGAGGGAAACCCATATTTGGTTTTAGAGGAAAAAAGAAAGCCTACAGTTCCATTTCCTTGGGATTGAACTTGTATCGAGTCTGTGGCATCTTTTCATTCTTCTCATCCTTGACAGCAAAGCTCAGATTTACACTTGCACCAAAGTAATTGTAATTGAGGATTCAGTCTGAATGCCAGTGAAAAGACTGACAGAAATTCCTCCTGCCTGAACTGCTACCCGGTTCAGAGGCCCTAAACCATAAAACCCCTTGTTAATCTCTGTCAACATCTGCAATAATGGAACAAATCTTAGAAACAAAACAAACCAAAACAAACCCACCCCACCCAACAACAGCAAACCCACAAATAAGTGAAAGTAAACTACATTATTAATGTCTGATGTCCATGAGAGTCCTCCTTGGTGGTTTTAATATTTTACCTTGCTTCTACATCTCCAAGTTGAAATCTGTAAGTTTAAGTGTATTTTTAAGGTGGTATGGCCTCTCTTCCCCACTGGAGGGGGCAAGGGCACAGAGCAAACCCTGTCGGCTAGGTGGTACCAATCTGGCACTTTCTTGCTTTGGTTACTTCGTGGAATAGCTGGGTTTGGATGGGATCTCTGGAAGTCACCTAGTCCAGCCCTCTTCTCAAAACAGGGCTTGCCTGACATCAGGGCCAACTTTGAAGCTAAGGCAGGCTGTTAAGGACCTCACCCACTTAAACGCTGAGCATCTACAAGGATAGAAGGTCCATAAGATCTCTGGGCCCCTCTACTGATGTTTGACCACCTTCATTGTGACATAGTTTTCATCTTTATGGCCAATGGGAGTTTCCTGTGTTGCATGTGGTGGCTTTTGCCCTTCCTTTCACCATGCGCCTCTGAGGAGAGTTTGATTCCATGTCCGTCTTTCTCTCTCCCCCACATCCCAATTAGTAATAGTGGTAAGATTTCCCTTGTCTCTGTTTGTTTTTTAAGGCTTGAGGAACAAACAAACAAACAGAACAACCAACAAAAAAACACAACCAAACTTTTCTCTGCTTTTCTTCATACACCACATGCTCCACCTGCCTGACCATTTTGGTGATTCCTCACTGGACTTGATCCAGTATGTAAGTGATGCTTCAGAAAGTAAAATATCTTTTTGGGTTTCTTCCAGTGAGATGGTCCTTGCTGCATGGTGTTTATGGAAAAGAATGCTTTATGGCCTATCCTCATCTTTAAAGTTCTTTGATTAACATGCTGTAATTAGCACATTCCTGGCACAGTCTGCTGCAGGCAAGCAGGGAAACTGAAGATGCTCTGGTAGACAGTAGTACATTTTCCATTACGTGCAGATAGTTTCTGGTAATAGTTATATTTAGTATTCTTTTGTGAGTGTAACATAAAGATTGAAAGAACATGCCATCGGAGATAGTGGGAAAGGGCAATAAGCCCATTGACCACATACCACAGGGAGTAGTGTATGTATATACATGTGTATGCATCTGTGTGCATATATATTATATATATTTATTAGACACAAAAGTGCATTTTGGAGGGTCTCTCTTGGATACCCAGTTAGTTGCTTGATTAGAAAGCAGGGAGTGTCCATCAGATACCCATGTTGAGGACAGAGTCCTGTCCTTGGTGCGTAGCAGTAAATGGCTGGGTAGGAAGACAGAGGTGCAGTTTCTCAGGGGAGCTTTTTAAAGGGGATGTCGGGTCTCGCTCAGACTGTTTAGTTCAAAGCTGCTCACAGCGTGCTAATGTGACAAGGGGACTTCGTCTCACATTGCATGCTCTGGGGTTTCTTTATATTTTGAGTTCTCCATAGGTGCCCGGTTGGTGGCTTTGCTGCACAGCATGATGTGCTGGAGCAGGAAGCTGAAGATTGAGTTTTGCTTTCTCTCTCCATTTGACACAGTTGTAGGTGACATGGAGAGGGGGATGCTGCGGTAGGAAGGAGAAGGATTTATTTTACTCCCACTGCATTTTATCTGGGCAGCATGCCCTGTCTGAACAGTTGGTTTGGTAGCTTCTTTTTCTTAATTCTTTTTTCCTTCATGTTATTGGTATGTGTTCTTTTTCTCCTCCCCCTGTAAGGCCATTTCCAGATTAAAATGAAATAGCATCTAAACTAGCAAGAAGGGATTGGGAAATTGGGAAGGTCCATGCATTCAGCTGCCAGAAACACAGCACTGAATCCCTGTGAAAGACATCAACTTTGTTTATTCCGTTCCTGGTAAAGCCTTTCAAAGAACGGGATAACTTCGAATGTCTGTCCGTCTGAATGTCTGTCCGTCTGAATCTAGGGCAGGAGCAGCTACACATCTCCATTGATACCAACACCGAATCATATGAATGAAAGGACTGAGCTGCTTTTCTTTTTTATTAGTTTATTTTCTAATTCCCAATGTTGAAAGCTGGCTGCTGACCTCTTGGGTTTTGTGAGAGGGAACGTGCAGCGGGTCCCCACTCCTGCTCTGCAGGCTGGTGTTTGCATACAGCTGTTCTTGAGGAAGGTGTGTGAAAACCTTGCTCCCGAGCCAATTCCTCTGAGGCAGTGGCAGTGCTGCAGTTTCACTAGGAAATATTAATGCATGTAAACATTTTTCAAAAGGCATTACATCTTCCTGCACGTACTTTATTATATTCCCACCAATCTGACTAGATTTGATAGATAGGTAACCGGGGAGCAAGGACGGGGAAAGTGTGCTGGAGAGGGAAGGAGGGGAAAGGGAGTGAGATAAACACAAACCTGCAGTAATTCAAAACAAGGCAAAATCAGATTGTACGCTTTGGCTAATTTTCTTACTCAGATATTGATCCAATGGCTGCTCCAGAGTCTATTAGCAGTCAGCCAGTGAAAATATTTCCCATCGGGGGCTCTGACCTGAGACGGGGGTGAATCTATAGCAATTTGTTCAAACAGAGGAAAGCTTTTTCCTCTGATTTGTATTCCAATTTGCACAGTGTTCAGAGGAGGGCCCTGTTGTGGGGCTTTGCGGGGTGGTGCTTCTCAAGTGAGAATCAAGCTTGAGCCAGGTAACTGGCTGAAAAACCTCCCGATTAAATTCTGAGCCAGGCACCTTCCATCTGTCTCTTTGGGCTATCTAGGCACTGCAGCAGGCTTGCCTGCCAAGGGGGGGAGCAAAGCAGCCCTTTGAATCTCCTTGTTGGGGAGGATGTGCAGACCTGCCATGTTCAAAGCTGCCCCAGAGAAGAGAAATCCTCCCTTCCTGGAGCCTTTTAAAGAGATGGGGAGAGAGAGCAGAAGTGTTCCCTGTGTACACCTTCCCTGTGTGTTGCCAGTACTGGCTGAGGAACAGGTTTCCTTTGAGGCTGGCTCTTTTCATCAGTGGGTTCCAGCCTGGTCCAGGTGGGCTCACAACTGGTTTGACCCCATTTGCTCCTGCTGGAGATGGCCAGTGTGGGTGCTGCTTCTCAAGTTCCATGTTTGCTACAGGAGTTACTGGATCCTGATGCTTTCTTGGGGTCTGCCAAAAGTTGCTTGATAACAACAGGCTTCGAGCCCCAGTTTCCACCCAAAGCTGTGCTGCGGGTGACATAGGGTCATGGAGCTCCCTTTTCTACCCCTTGCTGTTGGCTGCCAGTTATGTTACTGCTTCAGGAGTAACCCAGATGAGAAAACAGTCTCAGCATCCCTTAAACCCATTTCCTGCAGCTATCAAGAGCCACCAGAAAACTCAACAGTGAAAAACCTGACAAGGTTAGCAAGGCTTACTGTTTCCAGTGTTTGGGTCACCAGCAGGTCAGAAGCCAACTGCTTCCTTCCCGGCCATGTGCCAGCCTTGAGACTTCCAGGTTTGGGGTTTAGCCTGCCTGTCTTGGTAATGAGGCAGTTGTGAAGTGATGGTTTGAGAGATTGGGAAGTGATTTGGACAGTCCTTGTTTATGCATAGGAGCATGCACTCTGCCTCTCACACCACCCCACCAGAGAAGCCCAGAAAAGTTATTGTTGTGTCTTGAAATAGAATCATAGAATCATAGAATAGTTAGGGTTGGAAAGGACCTGAAGATCATCTAGTTCCAACCCCCCTGCCAGGGGCAGGGACACCTCCCACTAAACCATGCCACCCAAGGCTCTGTCCATCCCGACCTTCAACACCACCAACAATGGAGCATTCCCAACTTCCCTGGGCAACCCATTCCAGTGCCTCACCACCCTCACAGTAAATAATTTCTTCCTTATATCCGATCTAAACTTCCCCTGTTTAAGTTTGATCCTGTTACCCCTTGTACTATCACTGCAGTCCCTCATGAAGAGTCCCTCCCCAGCATCCCTATAGGCCCCCTTCAGATATTGGAAGGCTGCTATGAGGTCCCCACGTGTGGGAGATTCCAGGACAACGAACTCTGACCAATATGATCAAGCGTTGACAATTTATTAAAGGCAAGCAGTGTCTTTTATAGAAAAAGCCTCAGAAGACTAGAACATTCAATAACATCTGATTGGTTACATTCTTTCGCCAAGTGTTAGCAACGGTTTTACGATTGGTTGTTACAATAGTAAGTGATTCCCAGGCTGCGGCCACAACAGCAGATGGTTTCAAGGACACAGCTATCAGTTCCTTTGTACGCATCCCTCTTAACAATCGTCTGTGCCAACGTTCTCAAAGCATTCGGCATGTACACGACCTATAGTAACCTCCACACATTCTTTAGTAACTTCCAAGCAGGGCCTCACAGCCTTTGGTTCACTACTTTACAAATGTCAAGCAGTTGTCTGGATTGCTCACAGTCCGTTTTCAGCAAGAAACGCTGCAACACCCATGCAGCCTTCTCTTCTCCAGGCTCAACAGCCCCAACTTTCTCAGACTATCTATCTTCATACGGGAGGTGCTCCAGTCCCCTCATCATCCTCGTGGCCCTCCTCTGCACTTGTTCCAACACTTCCATGTCCTTTTGATGTTGAGGACACCAGAACTGCACACAATACTCCAAGTGAGGTCTCACAAGAGCAGAGGAGAGGGGCAGGATCACCTCCCTTGACCTGCTGGTCACGCTCCTTTTGATGCAGCCCAGGATACCGTTGGCTTTCTGGGCTGCGAGCGCACACTGGAGCCGGCTCATGTTCATTTTCTCATCGACCAACACCCCCGAGTCCTTCTGCGCAGGGCTGCTCTGAATCTCTTCTCTGCCCAACCTGGAGCTGTGCCTGGGTTTGCTCTGACCCAGGTGTAGGACATTGCACTTGGCATGGTTAAACTTCATCAGGTTGGCATCAGCCCACCTCACAAGCGTGTCAAGGCCCCTCTGGATGGCATTCCTTACATCATCTTGAAATATGTAAGAACTGGAGAAGACCTCTAAACTTAGCTGACCAAGCTCCTGATCTTTATATTGGGCTTCCACATTAACCAGTGATGCCCCGCTGCCTGTTTTCCACTACTAGCCCAAATATGAGAGCCTACGGTGGAAAAACCCTTATAGTAAAGAGAGAAAGAGAAGAAAATCTTCCTTTGTATAAAAGCTAAAGGGTAAGAATGGGGGGGAGATAGGATGGGTTCATTTTCCTTATGCTGTTTTATAGCTTTTAAAATTGGCTGGAATTCTCCTCAGCCTTGTTATACTTGCTTTAATTTAGCGATGACCACAGAAACACTTTGAGAGAGGGAGGAGTAGGAAGGCAGAAATAAATAAGTACTTCAGATCTTAAATCTGTGTCATTTTTAAACCACGCATTTATTTTTGACTTGGCTGTAATTTTCAGGAAACAGCCTGGGTGCCGGGGAAAGCAGTAATTCCAGCTCTGGGAAAGAGGGGGAAAGTTTGAGATTCTTAAAGCAGGCAAGCAGAGGTCCCTGCAATTGATGGAATGAGGGGAGTGTGCCTGGAGAAAACAGCAGCAGCGTTTTGCAATACTTTGGAGAGTATTTAACAGCATTGGGGCTGTAGAGTGTGTAGAGTCAGTAGAAGGCTTGTTGGGGTACTGGAGAGAGGGCTAACAGGAGGCAGGTTCCTCTGCCCTGGCTGCTGTAGGAGTGTTGCCGACCACATTCCCAAGGGAAGGAGAGGCTCGTTCTTCCAAATTGTAGTATGGCTTTCTGGACAACAGGCAGAGCAAGTGGTGTGCCAGGCTTTCCGAGCAATGTGGGCTAGAGCAGGACAATTAAAATCCAAGGTGCCACTTGCTTGACAGCACTGGTGATTGGCTCCCATTAGGTGTAGGATTTTAAGCTTTTCATGCTGGCTAATTGGTCCGATCCCTGCTCCAGGCGTGACCAGTTCCCAAGGCTTTAGCAGAAAAAAGAATGGCTCATGAAACAGAGCTGTGCTGCAGGTCCTTGGTGTTGCTTTGTATGTGTTGCCCTTTCATTACACCGTCTCCCTCCTCCAGGGTACAGGCTGTAAGAGGGGGAACTGAACACTTTAATAGTTTGCCTATCCTCTGCAGTGTTGGTTCCTGCAGCAAAGAAAGCTGTGCTTTGCTGCTGTGCTGAAGAGATGGAGCTAAGCTGGTATGGAGTTGTGTGCTTGCTTCCACGGGGGATGCTGCACACAGCACCAAGCAGCAACCTGTAGGAGGAGACTGCTGAGGTAGGACGATGCAGGAAGGTGATTGGGGGCTGCTTTGCCTTGGTTGTAGGGAGAAAATGCTGTGATTGACCCTCCTCTGCTGAGGGAAGGGGGGATAAGGAGGGATGCATAGTACTCACACTTTACAAGGACTGAGGCAAGCTGTTTCCTCTAGTTAATGTTTAAAGTTTTGTAGCATATATTGTGAAATATACCTTGGAGATGGCTACTGGGAAAGCATATGAGATGTATATAGAAGCCTAGTGTGTCACTGGGATGAACAATAGAGTCTGTGGCAGGTCCCCAGAATAACAGCCTCTTGATGTCCCTGCTGTTGTACAGAGCCAAATCATCATGTTTCTCCTAGAAAGAGCATTAGGCTCTGTCTGTTTCATGACTGTGGTAAACAGCACCTGCTTCCCTCCACCATCTCTGTAGACATGTATTCTTGTGTTCTTTTTAACGTCTTGCATGGTGTATTTTTTCCATGAGGTAACACCACTGTCAGGGTTAGTTCCCCTGAAATGCTGGAGGAAGCCTTCCCTGGAGGCTTCACTCACTCCTATTTACGTGCTTGCCTGCCCACGCTGCTGGGGCTTGGTGTGACTTGCAGGGATGGCACTGCTCCACTTGAAGTTTCTTCCAGCTCTCAATCTGATGCTGCACAAGCCTGTGTGCACAGGCAGGCTCCAGGGGCTTCATCTCCTCCTCTTCTGGGACTGGCTCCATGACACCAAAGGGATCAGCTCCCTCCACTGGCCCTCCCTCTTGACCCTGTGTAGCAGTTTAACTCCAGGCAGCAACTAAACACCATGAGGCTGCTCACTTGTTTGCTTGCTCCCCCCATGTCAGGATGGAGGAGGGAATTGTTAAAGTGAGAAAACTCATAAGTTGAGATAATGACAGTGTAAGTAAAGCAAAAGCCACACACACAAGCAAAAGCAGAACAGGAAATTCATTCACTACTTCCCATCAGCAGGCAGGGGTTCAGCCATCTCCAGGAGAGCAGGGCTCCATCATGTGTAATGGTTACTTAAGACAAAACACCATCACTCCAAATGTTCTTCTTCCTTCTTCCCACAGCTTTATATGCTCAGCATGGTGCCAAATGATATGGAATATCCCTTGGGTCAGTTGGGGTCAGCTTTCCCTGCTGCATCCCCTCTCAAGTTCTTGTGCCACCCTCAGCTTCCTCACTTGGGTGATGTGAAAGTTAGAAAAGGTCTTGATGCTGCATAAGAACTGCTCACCGGTAACAAAAACATCCCTGAATTATCAACACTGTTTCCAGCACAAATCCAAAGCATAGCCCCATGCCAGCTCCTACAAATAAAATTAACTCTACCCCAGAGCAGCACATTCTCCGCTGCTTATTCCATACCTCAGGTTTCATGCTATCTAATACATCCTCATTACCTGCCACCACCCTTCCCATCCTTTAGTACGCAGATGTCATTCCCTTAGCATATGGACCACCACTGTGACATGTCTATAATACATCCACAGAATGCCCATTGAGTTCATTTAGTCCATCACTTTGGGCTCCATTTATTATGGTGGTCGCTCAGGACAGGAGAGGTGGTGTGCTGCATGGAGTTACTGGGCACCAAAGGTAGCCTGGGTTAAGTCACTGCTGCACTTGTACTGCTTCTTGTAAGGTATGCAATAAAAGGTATGTTTCCAGACATCTGGTGGTTACTTCCACCATTGTGAGCATGCAGTGTTTGCCTTGTTGGGTTTGTGGGAGTGTGGTATAATCAATCAGTCAGGCCTCCCTATATTTATATTTCAGCTATTGTCCTACATACCGGAGAGGCTTTAACCATATGGCTTGGGTGACTGCAGGCATGTTTCACAGGCATAGGTAATCTGTGCAATAGTGTCTATGGTCAAGTCTACCCCTCAATTGTGAGTCCATCTATATGTTGTATCTCTTCCTTGGTGGTCTGAGCTGTCGTGGGCCCATCGGGCTATATATACTTTTCCTTATGTTGCCAGTCCATGATTACTTCCAAAATTCCTGGGTGACTAGGGTTTCCTGTTTGAGCCTGTTGTGTGATCAGTGTGACCCACTTACTCTAGCATCAGTTGTGTGATGTGTAGAGAGGATCTTCCCTTTGAACATCCAGCTCCATACTACCTCTTATGAAGAAAATTAACTCTACCCAAGCCAAAACCAGCACACCCTGGCAGCTCTCATTGGCACGAGCAGCAGTTTACATCTCAGATCACAGATCAAGTGTAGCTGTAAATTGGAGTCAGTGTGGGGAGCACTCTGTGTTATGGTCGTCTGTGCAGCTTGGACTGTGGCTGAAACACTGGCTTTCCACGAGCCAGGAAAGGGCAGTGATGGGAACTCTTCCATTCTCTCATGTTCATTAAGGGCAGGTTTGTGTGGGAAATGAAGGGGACCAAATGGAGAGTTTTGCCAGGCAGATGTGATCTAGCCCATATAGCTGCAGTGGATTTAAAGCTGTCTCCCTGCCCCCTGTGCATTGCAGGGAGCTGAAGCTTTCAGGCTCCTAGCTTGGATGCTTTCCTGCTTTTTCACCATCCTTGTATCTGCAGAAAAGGCATGATTCAATTATGGAAGGGATTTGGGGGGTGGAGGGAAGAAAAAGTTTGAGAAACGCAATCCAAGGAAAAGCCAGACAATTATCACACTACAGGATGAAACTTGTTCCTTATGCCACCTCCATTTCTGTCTTAGATACAGAGCACAGAACTGAGTTTTAATTGCTCTTGGGTCTTTGAACAAAATACCGTCTCTCCTGTGAGCAGAGGCTTGCTTTTCCCCCGGCAGGTCTGATGCTGCTCCCTAATGTTTCCTCTCCAAGAGAAACCTTAATTCTCTCCAAACAGTTGGAAAGGCTGTTCCTTTTTTTCCTGCTCCCTACCTTCATTTGTCTGTTTCATTTGGGCTTGGCAGCCAGCAGCATTAGACAGGAAGGTGTTGGAGGAAGGAAAGCAGCATGTATGCCTCCAGTCTGATGAGCCTGGAGTTTCTTCTTGTCACGGTGCCCTGGGAAAGCCCTTTATAGACCTGGCTGGTTCTGGTGGCCTCCCAAGGCACCCATGAGGGTGCTTAGCCCCTTAACAGCTACTGAAAAGCTGCCTTCCCTGGGTCTCTAACTCATGCCTTTTATGTGGGAACTGGTGCAACAGTGTCTGTCCAGCAGCACTGTTGTCCTCAGAGAGTACACAAGGGCACTCTGAGCCCTTTCCATTAGCTGCTACTTTGATCTTTTGCTATGTCTTTCTTCAGCTGCATGAAGTAGAGCTGTGAGCATCTTTACTCAGTGACATGGGGCAAAACCGCAGGATACAGGAGGAAATCTCTGGTTTGGGAACTGATGGAATCATCTTTGAGTACTTTGGTAGCATCAAAGAGAGGTGAATGGCAAAATGCTGTCTTTCTCAGTGTGCTGGTGTGAATATCCAGTGTTGCACTTGTCTTTTGACTTGCCTGGTTCTTAAAGAAAAGCAACCACGGGTTTATATTCTGTTCTGGGCTATTTTATTTTTCTTTCTTTTAATGACTGCAGAAGGAGTTTAATGCCTGATGAGAGGTCATATTTAACATTCCTCTATCTCTTGCCCTACTCAAGTTGTGTTTGGTACTGCAACACACCATTAAACTGCTGCTGGGCTCTGCTCCCATGTGCATTCATTTCACTGGCAAGGGGACTGATTTGGGTGAGACAGACCATAAAACAGCCTACATGTGTTTCATGAGGAAGGAGGGAGCATGCAAAGGGAGAAGTGGGCAATGCTAAAGTGCAAGGATCAAGATCCACTTTGAGGAATCTGGCTCAAGTGATGAATAGGAGTCTACTGCAGGTTGCATGTTTAGTAGCCTGAAACTTTCTGTTAAAGAACTTATGTGGGAGACCTTATGCCTTCCCTGTTGAAAGATCCAGCCAGTAATGTGCATTATTCGGTTAACAGGAAGGCAGTTGCTGCATTGTCCTGCATCTCCAGCTGCCCCTTCCTCTTGTTTGCTTCCTCCCTGTACCTTGGTGTTTCAGACAGTGCAAACCTGCAGCCACTCCTGGCAGGCATGACAGTCTGCAGAGCTGTGGTGTGCAAGACAGGGCTTTAGGCTGCTGAGGGTCTCCATGTTTTGGGGCAGTTTGGAAGTGAAAGACCTGCAGCTGAGGAAGCGACTGACAAGGATGTGCTTGCAGCCTCCTCTGGGGACAAGGCATTTGCACTGTGCATCTCAAAGGGATGCTGGTGTTGCTTCAGGAGTGTTGGCTTCTGCCTCAAGGCACTATTTTACAGCATAAATGCCACCACTGCCAAAGAGGGAACTAGCAGATGCTATTTTAATGAATACAAAGGTGGCTTTCTGTCTCCTTCTGCCTGCTAATCATTTCCATCCCTTGTGTTATTCTTCAGGGGCTGTATCTCTCCAGCAGTGAATCAGGTTGCTTGTGAGTTGAGTAAATCTCTCCATCTTGCAGCACCTCTTTTTCTAGGCTGTTGGGGTGTTGTGTGGTAGGAGCAGTTGTAGTGAGCAGTTAACGTATAGTGGGGATGTACCAAGCAGCCCACACTAACATGTATGTGCTGGATATCTTACAGAAAAGAGGCCCTGATGGCCGTGGTGTTTTCTGTACTGTGATTCCCTTAGTGGGAGGCAGGTAGACACTTGACTGGGCTGTTGCAAATTGCAAGGATGAGCGCCAAAGAGGCTGTTCCTCATCGTACATTGCTGAGCAATGCTTCAGCTATGGAAGCAAATGTGTACAGTGGCTTCCTGTACTGAACTTCTGATTCCTTGAGCACCCTGGTCAGAATCCTTATCTCTCTGTGCCTGGTTCCCTTACCTGTGCAGCTGCTGACCAGTCTGCAGGGGTCATGAACTTCCGCCTCTTTGCAAATGAGAAGCCTGTATAAGGCTGTAAGGAAGGGCAGCGAACCACGTCCCTCCAGCCTAACTGCATGGCCTCCAGAGAAGAGATTATGTGTCCATTTCCCTTTTCTTTCGCCTCCCTTTCTCCAGGCATGGCATAGGCTCCCACAGAATGCCACAGCACCTCTTTCTGCTCTCTGCCTTTGGAGACCCACAGCAGAGCATCAGCAGGGACTACTCCCTGGAAGCTGTCTGTGCTCTCCATCTTAGTGGACCACCATCGCTATGGCCAAGAGCCAACTCACTGACGCAGTTTGTAGCCAGTGTGCCTGCTAAACAATGTAATTTCTGTGTAGTGGGAACAATGAATCACCCAGGACCGCAGGGTCCACTGGCATTGAGTTACTGTTAATGGAGAAGGGGTGCTGAATTGAATGCAGCAATGCTTGTTGAGTGCTCCCAAGGGAGGAAGAGAGCAGAGGCTGCATCCTGAGAGGGGAACACGGATTACAAGCGAAAATCTTGCTTGAACACTCTTAATCCATTTTTAGGACTCTAGGGCAGCCTTTAGGTCTGGAGCAGGCATTTCTCTGGGATGGCAATGTGCGGTGACCCCTGCTGAGCTCCCAGCCTGTTGCTCAGCATGGCTCTGGTTTCTCCTCCCCACTGCTGCGGGGTTGGGAACAGTGCCTTGTGCTCTTCCAACATGGTGAAGCTTCCTGCGTTGCAGAAACAGTTGAATGTACTGGGGGAAAAGCTGTAAATGCTCATCCTCATGCCTCAGGTCTTTGTCATGCCCTCTCAAACTCCCCAGCTGCCAGGAACCCGCTGGCTCCAGCAGCAGCCTCTTGCCCTCGAGTTGTGCTCAGAAGCTCAGCGAGGAGAGCACAAAGGGGAACAAAGCTGAGGAGTCTTCCCGTTTCCCAAGGGGCCTTAGTTCAAGGTGCTAAGACCCACTGGTGAAATGTGTATCTGTAACCTTTGTTGCTCCTGTCAGGGACTTCACAGTCCTCACTGTGACACCAACTAAGTTGCAAACCTGCATTTCAGCCGGTGACAGCTATTCCTGCTGTCTTTCTCACTTTGTCTGGTGACAGGATCTCCTTAAACACATAGTTGCATTTGCACTGTGACAAGCAAAGCTTGCAGAGTAAAGTCAAACAACTGATGTGAAGCTTAGGCTCAACTCTGCGTACACATAATCTTTGCATTTTGCCCAAGAGCAATGGAGTAGCGATAAAAATATCCCTTAGGTAAGTGATGCTCATGACATTAGTCCCTAGCCTGTCTGTAAATGTCCTGATCTGCAACGTTTCTGGCCCAAGGTAATTTAGCAGAAGCCTGTGACTGTGTTTAGCTCCAGCCACCTCTGAGCTTTGCTCAGTGAGGCAGTGTTTGTAGAATTTCAAAGACTTCATTATCTTGAGGTTTGCTGCTGGATTTTTATCTAAAGTTACGTGGGCTGGAAATCTTGCAGGCCCAGACACCTGAGATCGCAAAATCAATTCTGCCGTCTATTAAATAGGTGTAATTCCCATCGACTGCAGTGAAAGTTACAGTTTTGCAGCGGAAGGTGGAATTGGATCCATATGTATTAGAGACAGAAAACCCATCATTGGCTTCCTCTGGACCTTTTTCCAAGGTCAGTGCAAGACAGTCTCCAAGTGTTTGTGACCAGTGCTTCACCCAGTCTGCAGTGGACTGGAGATGCCAGCATCTCCCACCAGCCTGCTTCACCAATAAGAACTGAAGTGTGATCGAGTGGAGAGCTAATGGTTTCCTTTTTTTTGTACATGGTTTTAAGTATTTTAATTTGCGACATTTTTCATTCTGTGAAGGCTTGGATTTTTTTTTTTTTTGATTATATTAAGCACTAAAAATGTTGAAATTAATTCCTCCTGGCAGACCTTCCTATCCCTCGAAAGCTACCTTCAGTCCCCCCTCTTCCATCTTCTACTTCAGAAAAGAACAGCAATGTCAAAGCTATGTGACAGCAGAGATGGTTTTGCCCTGTCTGCTCTCCTGTAGCCCTTCTGGTATAGCACTAACACCGAGTGTAACTTAAATATATTTGCTTTACTTCCACGAGCTTAAGCACCTGTACCGGGTTGTCTGTGTGGACACATTTGCTGAAGCAAAGCATGGGGATCAATGTCAGTACAATTGGATCAGCACAAATGCTGCCCAGCATTAGTTCTGGCCTTGCTATTTTTGTGGAGCAAGGCTGGCCATAAGGTGCATGGGAAGCAGGCACTTGGCTAGGACCTGTAGGGATGATGGGGACTGTGGCCTTGGTTCCCACCTTTGTGGAATACTCTTTTGTGTCTGTCAAAGCTCTCACAGTTAGGGCTGGTAATGACTGCTGTGGGGTAAACCCGCTTCCCAGGGGAGCAGGAGAAGTGGTGTTGCTCTCTAGAGTCTTCTATGCTCTTCAACTTGTTGCTGCCATATCTGTGAAGGAATAGCCAAGGCGCAGACCTTGTCAGAGCTGGGTTTTTTCCTCTGCTTCTGAGTAAGCTGGAGCAGAAGGGCACTAGCCTTGTCTTTACTTGTTCACAGACGCTTGCAAGGCTGGAGGTGGGAAAGGGCCAGTCTGGCATTGCTGACAGCTTTTTACAAGGGGTGTTTTAACCATGGCCTGTCTCACATATGGATTTCATGTGAGCTGCAGGCAGCTGTGTATTCATTCAGTCCTAAGTGGGAGTCTGGCTGTCCTTTAAAACAGACCAGATTTGGCTTGACTGCTTCTCACAGCTTGTAAAATACCAGGGAAGCTTCAAAGTAAAGGCATGCCAGAGTTAATGAGATTGAAGGCTTTCCTGCCTTGATAATGCATGCTTTTCTGATCTCTTCTCACTGTGACACCAGGTCTGCTAAGAGATGTACCAGCGCATGCTTTGGGAATGCAGTGTTTGGCCAGGCCCTTTGCTACCAAGGTCTTCTGCTGGGGCAGAAGCCCAGGGTAGTGCCACTGTCCTACTGCATGGAAACAGTGCTGTGCAGCTGGCCATGGAAAACCTGCTGTTTTTTCATGGGTATTTGATGGCAAGTCTTGGGGTGTCAGATAGGGAGTATTCTGAAACGCCATTGGCTGCAGTTGGTTGTTGGCCTGTACTTACTTTATTGAAGATTTGTTGGATGATTTTAAAAATTGTGAAATTCAAGGACCGGAAGTCTTCATATTCCCAAATTTGAGGTCACCTGAGTGATGAGAGACACTTTGGCCTCTCTAGTGTGGTGTCACGGTGTAATCAACAGCTGTGTTGCTGTAAATCCAGCATCTTTCTTTACCTCAAAGCTGCTTCTGAAGGAGCAATAATAGTGTGAATGAGATCAAATGCATGCCTGTACCACTCTGGAAAGCAATGGAAAACCAAGTTGCTGATGGTTTGTGGTCATTAAAGACCAGAATCACTTTTTTTCCTTGCCACGAGTTCTGGCCAAATGCCAACTTAGGTAATTATATTCTGCTTCCCTAATTCCCTCTGAAGCTTCAAATCAGTTTAGATTGCTTTTCCCTTTCTAGCCTGAGCAATTAGATAATGTTCCTGAGCCCTGTTAACCAGCTATGTTCCACCCCAGTGGAAGCTGCATTCTATTGGAAGCAGCCCCTTTTCCCCACCTGTGTACTTATAAAGTCTTTTTGCTATGACAAATGATGGCAAAATGTGAGATAAAGTGACTTCTCGTAGCTGGGGCATCTGGCATCTCCATGTTGCTAAGGGCAAGATGCAGAAGGTGCTGAATTCTTTACTCATTCTGCAGCATGCACCACCTGCCCCGGATGGTTTTGAGGAGAGTAACACGCTTTACAGGAGTGCAGATGGGAAAGGGGTGTTGCTTGTCATCATGGGTGTTTCAGCAGTGGAAATGGCACTTGGAGTAACAGGCAGCAGAGGAGACAAGAAATAGAGGCTGTTTTGAAGGGGGGGACTGCAGTGGACATGACATGGGGAATTATGAACTGCAGTATGGGGAGGGGAGGCACTTCTTCCTAATGGCTCTACACTGCATATATGCATCCAATTTTCCATGTTGCACTTGCTAGCAGAGCAGGTGGCGATGCTAATCCTTTGCCCTTATCAGTCATGTATAGCAAGGATTAGCAGAGCATCCTCCAGTGAAGCACACCCTCTCCAGGTTCTCCCCTGTAAAACTGAAGATGGTGAGCAGATGTTTGGCTTTATCATTTGCACCGGGCAGCAAGAGAAGGGATGTTACGCTGCCATGTACTGCCACAGATATTTTGTATTCCTTTTGAGTCTCAAGAGATGAGTCAGTGTAGAGGGGAAGTGGTTTTTGAAAGTAAGAATTGAGTGGAGCCCCTTATGTGAAGAAGGGTGGTTTTTAGCCTTTCTTGCTCCCAACACATGGACTCTTCAAGTGACTGTTGTCTTTCTTGCGGTAGTGTAGTCTATTTCCCATCATCACTTGAAGCCCTCTGATGATAAAGGATGTGTTTTCCTTGCTGTGGTGGTGTATCAGGCCCTACCAAGCTTGTTGATAGTCCCACCTGTTACTGTAATATCTGCTGTGAGCACAGATCTCCTTGCTGTGTGCCTTCAAGTGATAAACAAAAAGATGACAAGCGTGCAACAGGGCAGGTGCTTTAGGTGCTGGTTTTCCACCCTGTCTTAAACCTCTGCCTGTGAGGACAACTTGGCCTGAATGTCAGAGTAAGTTCCTCAATGCTAACATGAAAGTAGCTGTGGAGATGCTTCTTGGGGGACTTTTTAAAGCTTGATTAGGCTCATAACTTTGGAGCATGCTGTAGGGAAGGCTTGCAGATGACCTGGCAAGTACCACGTCTGAAACGTGTGGTTCCTTGAGCTCTTTCAGCAGCTCATCTGAGTTTTGCTGTTGGTCCATTTGCCTATGGGAAGTGTTGACGTGTCTGTGTGCTTGTATGCAGGGAAAAAACTGTATCACTTTTATCACTTTGGTGGTAGCCAAAGAGAATTGGCACCAGAAGAAACCATGTGGGCAAATGCAGTAAATAAGAGTGAAGCCTAATTAACAGTTGCACAAAATATCTGCAGGGCTTAGGCATCTTGTTGTTTTTGGAGTCTGCCAATTTCCGGAGCTATTTTGCAACCTGTGTGCGGAACGTCAGGATAGCCCATACCACTACTCCCCAGTACAAGAGCACACGTGGTGGAAACTCAGTCAGATGCAGTATCTGGGGGACTGTTAAATGCATGTATTGGGAGAGGGTTACTGTGTCTGCATCTGTTTTGCTGGGGAGAAAGCTGGTACTCAAACAGCTAAAACAATTGCCAGCAATTTCCTTCTCTGGTGGTAATTGTTCTCCAAGAAACTCTCCAAAGGCTTCCCCATCTTTGTTGCACTTGAAAGTAGCTGTACTTTTGCAACCACGTTTCCCATACTGAAGAAATATAAAGCTGTTGGTATGTATTTTTGCAGAGCTGCTGAGCTTGATGCAGTGTGGCTTTTGGTGCATAGGACTGGTAGCTGCCTGTGCTCTGGGAGGGCTTGAATCCTGCACAGCCAAAGAAGTAGTATGTCTTTACTCTTTCAGGCTAGTGCCTGGAGACCAGGACTTGGGGTGTATGGGAGTGGGGCCCTGTGGATGAGTTTCCAGCTTTTTTCCAGCTGCTTTCTAAGTGCATGTGGCACACTTGCACCTCTTTGCTCCCTGCTCACCCAGTGTCCCTGGCAGCAGTTGCTGTGTAAAGGGTTATGGGTCACAGCTGTGCTACTTCAGCCATGTTTAGTTTTCCTCACATTCTTGCTGGGGTGCTCCAAGTGGCTGCCCAAAATCAGCTTTAAATTTAATCCATGATTACCACCAGGAGCAAGAAAATACTTGGCACTGTCTTGCAGACTGACGGTGTTGGGCTTAATTAATGGAGAGCAGTCTGTCCCTACATGCATCCGGCCCTGCCTCCTTGTCCTTCCTATCAGTATCAGCTTAGGTCTGGCTTTAATTATTTTTGTGTTGCGCAGAACAGTAAAACCCACAACAGATTACTGAGGATATTAATCCTTCACACTTCCCTAGCACATTTCATCCGATGACTGAGGTTTGTTTCACAAACATTAATTACGAAGCTTCATAAACCCCCCCGCGAGGAAGGTAATAACCACAATAATACTTAGCACTTATATGGTGTTTTGCATCTTCAGAAAGCTGTACAAACAATGAGCTTTAAAAGTACCCTGCATGACATGGAAGTGCAATTATTCAAATGACACACAGGGATGCAAAGACACACTGAAGGGAGAGCACGGTTGCCCAAGGTCATGCATCAGATCAGTTCCTGACTCATGCTCACTGAAGATTATTCTCAGTTTCGGGATTTCTTTCCCACTCTCTGCCTTCCTTGGTGTTATATGTTCCTTGGAGCAGTGATCTATGAGACCAGTGGAGGGCAAAGGCCGTGAAATGAAGACCGCTAGGTCTGTGTAACTGAGCAAAAACACGGGATGCCATGTTTCCTGGGTGGAGCTGGGGTAGTTTGGCTGGAAAGCTGTGGTTAACAGCGTCCTGAAAGAGCTATTTGCTGTCAGAGCTTGATGGTGGCTTGTGGTTTGGAACATTTCTGTTGCTGCAAGCGAAATCCTTTGGTGTTCCCCCCTGCTACCTCAGTTGGCTCAGTGCCCTGCTCCTTTGGCAGGCAGCAACAGAGAAAACACAGGGCTGATCACTGAACTTTTTCATTCCCTGCCTGTTTTAGGATGTGATCAAATAGGGAGAGAAGTTTGAAGGCATGGTGGCTGTAACATGTGACAGAGCGGCTCATTTTGTAGTGTTCAGCAGTAAACATGCTTGTTGCCTGGGGAAAGAGGAGCAGACCTGGCTGCACCCATTGCTGGAGCAAGGAGTGACTTCAGAAGCCAATTTAGGAAGTTTGTCCTGGCCAGCTTGGGTCCCTCCAGATGAGGATTAGCAGAACTGTTTTGCAAGACTCAAATGGTTCTTGATGGTCTCCCCAGTGTAATTTATAACAGAAGCAATCTTTTATCACATGGGACTTTGAAATGCCCCAAGATTGGTGTGCTGCCCGTCTCTGTGAAACAAACTGGTGGTGCTTTGGTAACCGGAGGACAAACACTGGGGGATAATTCCACAGCCCCAGTCAGCCATCAGTCTGTGGGCTACTGGAGAGCTATGCTCCTTTGGATTCTTTCTCCTTTGTGCAAAATTGGAGCATGTTGAAACAGGGTGCAAAACCAGTTTTGATAAGGTAAACCAGTTCCTTGCCTGGTGGGCAGAACAAGGGACTTGCTCATCTAGGGGCTGGCATTTCAAGTTTGCACACTATGGAGGTTCAGGTAAGTGCATGTTTTCAGAAATGGTGCCTCTTTCCTCTTCAGTATTTTCCTTCAGATGAGAAGCCCACAGTCTAGTTTTGTGTTAATTTGTCCAAAGGCTGTGCAGCAGGCTGGGTTCATTGGGGTCTTTAAGAGAGGAGGCTGGTTTGGGACTTTGCTTTCCTTGGGAGTTTGCTTTCCTCCTTCCCCTTCAGAGACCAAGGGTCTGTTTCATTCTCCATGGGATGGGCTGCTCTGTGTCATTCCACAAGCAGCTGAAGGCCAAGGGGTGTTTTAAGTGAAATGAGATTTCTTCCTAAAATCAAGAGAACATCAAATGGGGCTGAGGGCGAGTGATTTTAAAACATGCTGAGGTCTCAGCCTGCCCTTGGCCTTGACTAAGTAAGCCAAAACTATTTTCTGTTGCAGAAGAGAGTCTGAGAAAAAAAGTCTTTAAAGAGCTTTCCTCTTCAGACGCACTCAGCTTTGAGGCTGGTGCCTGTCAGCATTTCAGTCTCTCTGAGCTTTATTTCCTTAGTGTCAGAGATCAACTTGCTTCCTTTGTGAGGCTGTCAGCTAGACCCTGGCTGCTTTGATACGGCTGGGTTAGTTCCCAAATCCGCTGTTGAACAAGCTGCTCAACAATGTTTGCACAAATGCATGATCTCGGGTAGAGAATTAATCTCTGTCCCTACCCCCTGTGCAGTCAGCCAGCTGAGAAATTATTTTAAACACCATCCCATGTGCTTTAGTGCTTCCCCAATTTCCTCTGCCAGTCTCTGGTGTTTCAGATGATCTTTTGACTCCTCACGGATGCAGACTAATAAATTCATAACCTTGCTTTGTGGAACTTTAGCTCCCAAGTTCATTGCTATCAGTCTCCCACCAGGGAGCAGCCAAGCCAGCACCAGCCTGCCTTGCTTCTTCTTGCCCGTGTTTCAGTTGTAATCAGTTACTTCTTTTTTTACCCCAAACTCTTTAATTGTCCATTTTCCTTTTTTCTTCTTCCCCCAAACAGATTGACTATTTGAGCTGCTGCAGTTGTTTGTCAGAATGAACTCCATCAACAAGGCAATCCTGGAGCTAGTCTTGTTTTGCAGGGGTTGGGGGATACTCCTCAGACCCATACCTGGCATTTGTGGTTGAGGAGAGCTCTTTCTAATAGTGGCTCAAAGCCCATCCCATTTGCAGGAGCAGTCTTGTAGTAGTACTGTGTTAGTACATCTAGAGAGTGGCCCTTCTAACTGAGAATAGCTGCAGGGCAAAGGGACACTACAGAAGGCTGAAGCTTGTACCTCGATGCTGAAGAGGCTGGAATCAGGCTTGTGGTTTATTGCCTCTGAAAAATCCCAAAGATGCAACTTGTCCTCTGGGCATTGCCTCCCCTATCACCTCCTCAGTCTCCTGAACAACAATACGCACAATATTGGGCTGAGGAGTGCCTGCCAGAGGCAGTGTGGCCAGATGTGCTGCACAGCTGGAGAGGAGTAGGATAGATAATCTATTAAAGGGAAACAATGCAAACTGTTTGTTATGGTGTCAAGAATATTTCACTGCATGAGCAGCATGTGGCAGATGCAGAGTGACAGAAAATGCTCCCTGTGTGCAGAGCCTCACGGAGGCAAGGAGGGGTTCCCCATGTTCTGCCAAAGCAACCGGCAGGGGGTACCCCAAGCCTAAGAGGGTTGTGGAAGTGTCTCCTCTATCATTTTCATGCAAAGGGAGATAAAATGGCAGATCCTGCATCCAAATTTCCTCACCATAAAATGAGTCATAAAAGTGTAATAGGCTGACTCTGATATGTGCACCACTGCCCTCTCCTGTGTGCAGAGGGGATGCCAGCTGTGAACAAGGCTCTGTTGCACACCCCTGCCACTTCTGTGCAGAAGAACCGTGTACTCTGCCCTCTCCCATGATCCTGGAGTCCTTTGGTGCCACTGCACATGGGGATACCCTTTGCTATGATGTCCTACCTGGCAGCTTCAGAGCAGTGACTTCAGTTTTGTGGAAATACACCTGGCGCCTCTGCTGTTGAGGTTGAACTTAACTTTGCATGTAAATGGGGAATTTCATCTCTTTTTTTGTGTGTGTGAAAAATCCAGCTTATCCTCTACAGATTTACAGTGCTTAGTTCTCACTGGAAGAGTGAATTTGCAGAGAATTTGCAAGTCAATCTATTAATTGGCTTGAATTAAGATTAATTTTTTTTTTAGTGCCCTCTGTAAGGAATTTAGTGTTTGCCAGTCTTCTTTGTCTGGAATTAATAATGTAGTAGCACAGGCTCTTCAAACATGGCATGTAATTAGAATTCATTGAAATCTTATGTCTAGGCTAAATTTGAAGAAAATAGGTTGTAATTAAACTACGCTATTAACAGTTGCTGTGTCTAATTATTGTGACTATGCGTGTCTGCTCTGGGTCAGGTGGGAGATCATTAGCCCAAACTCAAACCAGTCCAGGACTTAAAAATGAGCACTAATTAAGGGAGGAGATATGGACAGTTAAAGCACCCCAAATAATACCAACTCTTTGCAGTTATGATGCCATATGCCAGCAACATTATGACTAAGATGTATTACTGGCATTGGCTCCAGCTGGGATGAAACTGAGGTTTAAAAATACTATGTATTTTTCCTCTTTCTCAACCCTTGGCATAATGAGCAGAAGAGAAATTAATGTGTGTTCCCTGACCCTACTACATCTGGATTTTTTTTTTCCCAGTATAATCTTGAATTAATTACCTCTATTGGTTATTCTTGTTCCAGGGAATAATGACAAGATTTCTGTGCTGTTTATAACTCCTCAATTAGCTGTGAGTACTTCCTCCTTTTAGCTCTGTTTCCACCTGGTTGCAGGTCTTGCAATGACACATCAGAAGGCTCCTGCATCCTGCATCTGTACTGTGTTAGGTGGGTGCTGGCCACCAGTGGTGGCACTTCTTATGGGGAAGAATTTGTCTGTTGCTCTCACCCTTCCTTCCCCTCCTCTCTGTCTTTACTAGGAGAAAACCAGAAGGGAGCAAAAACAAAGAGCTGACAGAGATGAATATGCTCTATGAATCAAAGCCTCTGGAAATGCTTCTATGGGTTAGTTACTTTTCCCAGTGAGAGTGGGAGACTTGGACAAAATTCCTTTTGAACTGTTCTTTCCCATCCCTAGAAAAATGCCAAGTAACTTGGATAAGAGCATTTTATATGGCATCTATCTAGCACTCCTTTGTTGCCTATTTTGCTACAGCCAGTCAAAAGAGAAAAGCCTTTTAATACTTAAGCACCATTAACTCGGCTGAATTATTAAATGTCAAGTTTGCATTATGTGCATAAAAGGATCAATAAATAAAGAGAATAAAACAGTGGAGGTGGCTGGGGTTAGAGAGATGTCTGCTCCTCTTATCAGAACCCGGGGGAATTGCTCACTTGTCTGCCAGGTTGTGGTTATTAATTGCTGGTACTTGAGAGGGAAAGAACTGGGGACTTTCTAGACTTCTGCAGACCAAAGGCTCTGCAGGGATGTAAAAGATGCTGTCAAGATAAAATGTTCCTTGGCTTGATTTCCGTGGGTGTCTCGCACCCCCCATTGTCTCAGCTTTGCTGACAATTTGCTAGTGTTTCCTTTTGGTGCTCCCTCTCTTTCTTTGGGGTGAAATTGAACTGTCCTATTTGCCTTTCCCTCTCCAGGTTGCTTTGCTTGCAGGCACTAGATTTCAGGCTTGAGTTCCTTGTGCTTGTGAAAAGGGATGTGGGAGAAAATCCAAAGGAAAACATTTTTTCTTGGGTAAACCCTTCTGTGTTGCACAAGAAGCTTTCTTCCTCTGCTCCCTGTGAATGTCAATTTTTAGTGCTGTATTAGGCAGCCTTGGAGTTTAAAGTTTGGCCTTTGCATTGTAAGGCACTAACTGGAATTAGGTGCTGTTTGATCCCTGGCTGCGCTTCAGGCTTCCTGCCCAACGATGGACAAGTCTTTCATTTCTTTATCTTCCCCAGTTGGCAGCTCTCAATAGCAGCATTTCCCCACCTAACAGCATTGCCTGGGGAGATAAAAGCATCAGTGTTTTGTGAGGGTCTGTATGGGAGCCCATTTGAGGACAAAGGCTTCTTTCCACTGAGGGGCTGTATCACCAGCAGCACCCCCCCCCCCCCCCCCCCCGCCCTCCCCGTTCCATCAGAAGCACCTCTGCCTCTAATCCTGCTCTCGCTGAGAGCAGGAAAGCAGCCAGCAGAGGGGTGTCAAATCTCTGCTGTCCCCTGTGCCCTTGGCATCTCTAGTAGACTGGCCAGAGGGGGATTGTGCTGCGGTTTGTCCCATGTTTGCCTGTCTTCCATGTCTTCCACCAAGTGGCTTGGGGCTGAGAGCTGACCTCTTGTAGCCACCATGCCTTCATCCCCTAGGAGGTGACTTTGCTGCAGAGGACCTGGTGTGCCAGTGGGATGAGTATCACTGTTCATAAAGCTTTGGACAGAGACAAGTCTCTGGTGCCCACCATTTTTCAGTAGCAAAAATTGATTTTAGATACTTGAATTTCTAACTACAGTGAGGACAGAACAGGCTTTCAGTGAAATTTTATTTCAGTCTCTTTCTTGCAGCTCTTATCACCCTCTCCTGCACTGATTCTCCCCAACTCCCTTCCATTTTTCAATTGAAATAGCTTCTTGTTTTCTGGGAAGCTTGGTATGGCAGCTGGTAATCATGGCCATTTATTGAATCATCCTTCTCCCGCGTGGAGGGAATGTTTACACTAATGCCATGGCATGATTGCAATGACATCCTAGCTCCCTCCGAGCTGGCTGGCTGGGGCCCTGGAAGCAGCAGAGCCGTGACAGGTGAGAATTTAGCACAGATTTGGTGCCTGAGCGTTAACCCAGCTTCTCGGATGGGCTTTGTGGTCTGCACAAAGCTCTGTGCCTCTGCAGAAGTTCTTCTGACAATAGTGGAGCTGCTTTGCTCACATGGACAGGGAGGTCTGCAGGAGAGCTGGGACACCAGCTGGTCACATCCCCACTTGCTTTGTTTTGCTAACCCCACAGCTATGCACCCACCCTCTGGGGCTGGCATCACTGAGCATATGACATTCCCTTTGGCTCTCCACATAAAGAGAAGTCCTCTCCTCTGACAGTTCCGCCAATCCTTCTTCTACTCACCAGCCCTCAGTTTCCACCTTGGCTTTGAAGAATTTGAGACTTAGGGTTTAACATGTTGAGCAGCACCAGCTGGAGTTTCATGGAAGTACTCCTATTCTTACCCGGTTTGTGTTAGTCTACTCTGTTCTGGGGTTTGTTCTTTTTAAGTGTACTTGGGGCGGCTTGAATCCGTCTCTCTTCCTGTGTTTCCAGTGTGGGTTTTAGCACATGTGTGTCTTTGGTGGAATGCTCATCAGCAAAGTCTGAGGCATTCCCTGTGTGTCCTGCCAGCTGGGAAACCCAGTTTGAAACCACTACCTCTGCTTTTCCGTATTTTTCATTATTCAGAAGCCACAGCTGTTGCCTGATGGTTTTTTTTTCCCCTTTTGATATGAAAAGGAGCCTGTAGTTAGTCATTGATTAGAGTTCATGGACTTCTGCTGCTAATCTAGTCGACAGATGATTAGCAAATTGACATTTTTTTCCTCCCTTCTGAAGGGATGAAGTGTCTGTGTTGTGCTCTCTTTTCATCTCCTGTGTTAAATGCTCCAGCAATGACACAACAGCTGAGTTTCAAAGAACTGCTGTTTTATAGATCTTGTGCATGGACCTCCTTGCTGAAGAGTCACAGTTGTACCAAAGTGGCTTGAAGTATGAAAAAGGAAAGGAAGTGGCACAAGCAGCACCAACAGTGACTTTAGGAATGAGTGGATCTTGAAATCAGGTCAAAAAGGAGAGAGGTAAAACCCTTGGGACCATTTGAGCAAAGCCCATTTGCCTGCAAAAGTTACTAATGGCATCTGCACCTGGGCCAGCCTTGGCTTTCCTGTGAGCTGACTGCTTGGAGGCTCCTGGTGATGGGCAACACTGAAAGCTGAGAGCATGAGTGCTTACAGAGGCTGGAAGGTCAGCAGGCTTTCTGAATATCTGTAACTGGTCATGCACCTTCAGAAGGTGGTGGGTGCATGGAGCAGCTGGGGATTGACAGGGAATGGGAGACCTGGTTGGAGCTTCCATAAGGAGGCAAGGGATCAAACCTGCCAAGGAGCCTGGTGTTGGCCTGTCCTCCAAAGACTGTTCCTGCAGTGCATGGACAGATTGAGTATCTGTGCTACTGTTGCCCAGTTCTCTTTGTAGCCCTCTTCTCTAACTGGACTGTTTCATTTTCGGATATTTTACTGGCTGACAAACAAGTCAGTCTGTCAGTGTTCTCTAGAATAGAGGATGCCTGATTTCTCCCCCAAGCTACTTGCCTCATTTGTGTTTTCCCCTAAAATGCTTAGGAAGTTTAAGGAGCAGCCAGACAAGAAATGGGTTTTTAAGTGCAACACTTTGAGCACGCATCTTAGCAGGATCACCTCGCTTGAGTGTGGCTTTGTGGCTCATTGTGTTTTGCAGCAAGATTTAGAGATACAGCTCAGGCTCTGAAGCTGGCACAGTGGGAAACGGGTTGGGAAATAAAATCTTTTTTATGCCCACTATGAGACAAACAAGCTTTTTTCATTTCCTAACCAAAGCTGCAAGCGTCCAGGATGGTGTTGCTGAGGTGGAGGCTCTGACTGCCAGTGTATCAGTCACACCTGAAGATTTGAAGGCAACCTACTTCATGTTGCTGACATTGAGTCATCTTTACAAATTCCACTCAGGCACATGAGCTAGGCAGCGATGCAGAGCTTATGACACCTTAATGTTGTGTGTGTAACATCTGTCACTTGCTTCCTATGAAACAAAGCTGATGATCGATTTTGCTCTAGTGCTTGATACTCTGCAGTTAGGTGGACCTGTGTAAGAACATTTTGGGAGCACTTAGGAAAACCAGTGAGCTGCAGGCACTCCTTTTTGTTGGGGGCTGTGGGAGGGGTGGTCAGTGATGATCTGGCAACTGATACTTTAATAAAGCACATAGTACTTCATTAGTTTTGAGTTGACCGAAGGTGATGGGAGCAGGTATTGCAGTCACAGGGGTGTACCTGCTATTCGTGACATCTCACATGATTCTGTAGGGCTTTTTTTCTAAAAGAAACAAAATTACAGAAATGCTTCAAGGAAGTGACATTGATTAAGCAAAAAGTTATTTTAAGGCCATGCAAATCATCTGGCTGAGCTTTGCAGAAGGAACTGTGTTTCTGGAGATGCAATCAGCCAGAGGTGCAGAGACATATTCTTGGTCTCTTCCAAGTTAATAAGATAAAAATCCCATACTATTTTAAGTGGCCAAGTTTTGTGCTCTGTGATTACTTTCCACAACTCTGTCATTTCTCTGTGCCCTTTCCATTGAAAATTATATTCTTCTCTTCTTGCTCAGGAGTGTTATGGAGTATTGAATGGGGTTAGACGTGCTTGTTTTATGTATCAGAAATGGTTGTGTTTCTTTTGTGGGTGGATTGATGTTTGTGTTTTAATTATGATCAGTGCAGAAACACCACAGGAGTCAGAGACATTTTGCTGCTGAAATACGACAAGTTCCCTCCTGTACATTTAGGCCAGGAGTCCAGTAAACAGATTTTTTTATTTATTTTTTGGGGTTGTCTGTGGTTTGGGTTGTGATGAAAACAGGGATGCACGTGGGCAAAAGAGCCTTCTTAGAGATCTGTCTTGTCTGGGGTTGTAACCCTTAGTGTCAGCTTGCAGGGAGGGCTTCCTAAGGGCTTTTGCTTTAGGACAGCCTTGTGGTAGCAGTTACCCAGGTAGTGCACCGTGTTGGAAGAGTTAACAGGAGGAACTCAAGAAAGTACAGGGAGAGGGAGGAGACCCGGGATGATGGATGCAATCTGCTCCTCAACTATCCCTTGGGGTCTTTTGCATTATGTCCCTCTCTGCTGTGGGACTGCCCTGACCTTGTGTTAAAAGCTTATCAGGCTAAGCTGTACAGGCAGTTTCAGATGGGGAAGTTCACTGCAGGGGCTGAGCTCCCTTTGCTGCTGTGCTCCCTTTGCTGCTGTGCTGGACAAAGATGCTTTGAGGGGTGGAGGTGTGCAGGAGGAGGCCTCCGAGCAAGCAGCCAGGGGACGTATTCAGAAAGCAGTGGTGACAGGGCATCTTAGGCAGGCTGAGCAAAGACATCCATCCAGTGCCTGAGCTCAACTACACCCACTCACTGCCATCTCCTCTCCCTCTGCTATTGTACTGGTCTTAACCGCTGATAGATATGGGCAGCCTTTCTTCAGACATTAATACACTATTGATCCACAGCCCTGCTGAGAGTGTTAATGGACACTGATTGCGTATTATTATTTCCATAATCGTCCCCAAGCTGGACTGAATTTTCCTTTTCAAATGGCCTATCGACACCGCGCCCTGCATTGTGGGTTGGAGGTGGCCTGGTTAATTTGTTTTTGCCAAAAGTTTCAGCAAAGCCTGTGGTCTTCATCCACAGTGGAGCCATCAATGAGACACAGCTGAACAGTGATGGAGCACACAACAAGGCAGCTGCCACCCCCTCCCAGAGTAGGCATGACCATCAGGATGCTGCTCTTGCAGACCTTTCCCATCCTACTAGACCTTCCTCACTCCTACCAAGCGTTGGTAGCATGTCTCTTGCCTTTACTTGTGTGCTGGCTTCTCTTTGTGCTCTACTAAGACGACATGACCCCTTTCTCAAAGGTCTTGTGTTTGTATGCCCCTGCTCTTCAAGTAGAGCTGTGTATTGTATGAACAAAGGTGGGATAAAATGCTAAAGCAGTGACTTCAATGCCTGAGAAGCTCCCTGGGTGCTTTGCCATGCAGGGCCTGTAACAAACAGTGCTGCAGGGCAATTCCACCAATGGACCTGCAGTTACTAAGAGTGGCTGTTCAGCAAGGAATGCCACATGTGGATTTCCTTAATGAAATGCTCATTCAACCCCACTTACTTCATAAACACTGTCCATTTTTCCTCTTGGACTCCCTTCAAGATGCAACCCTTTCATTTCACTTGCTCAGGATGAGAAGGGTGAAGGGAAGGAGGCAGGCAGGTTCTTGAGGGAATGAGAACAGAAAGCAGCAGATTAGGAGCAAATGCCCCCCTGCTCTTGCTCCTATGTAAGCCAGCAGTGTGAGTCCAGGGAGCCTAGGAACAGGAATGGGGAAGGATCCTGGCTTCTTTGCCTAGCTTATGTGCAGAAGAGGCTGAATTATAATTATGCCAGGTGTTTTGGCAGGGCATCACTTGCCTTGCAAGTGAGGATGGTAGATAAAGGCTGAGGAAGAGGGAAAGCTCCAGATGCAGCTTCCCTCTCTTCCCACCCTGCAGGAAGGTGGTAGTGGAGATGGGTAGGTTCACTGTCCTTCTTGTGTGTAGCGTGTAGCTGCAGGTATTGGGCCAGCAGCTTTGGAGGTGAGTGCTCTCCATCCTTGAGGCTGGCTGCAGAACATGTGAAGGTGACAAAGGTGATGCTGAGTCTAACAGTGATGGCTAGTGTTAGCCTGCTGAGAAGGCAGTAGTAAAGTGAGTTGATGCTGTGCTGCAAAAGGAGTAGCAGCCTGCCCTTGCCGTTGCTGAGTGTGACTGAGGGAGTGTCAATGCGGTAATTGTCACTCACCACCCTCTCTGTGAAGGAGCATTCCTCATTGCCATTGTAGCAGTGGGATCTCAGGCTCAGAAATATGAATGACTAGACCTGTGAACCAAATGCAGATTACTCAGTCCTCTCCAAAAGACCATTTCTCTCTCCTTTCCTGAATTTTAATGATATTAGCAACCTCTAAGCACCAAGAGTCTCATAAACTTTCCAGATTATGGTAATAATAACATTGTACACTACACTGCACTGGGAATAAAGTTATTTTATCCACTCCAATTTCTTTTTGTTTTAATGTATTAATATGTCAAGTGAAAGCATTGTAGGAAATCTCAGTGCAGAGGCCAAATACATTGCAAGCCAGCCCTTTCTTCTAATGCTGCCTGATGGTTTTTTTCCCCCTCCCCATTGCAAAGTGTCTGGCACTCAATATTTGGCTGGTCTAGTTTCTCTGGAGGACTTAGTATTAGAAGCCCTCCCTAAATTGATCTCTTACCTGGAAGTGGAATGGAAGTGATGAAGCACCTGTCACTCAAAATGTTGGGAAAAAAGGGTGGGGAACAGTCCATCCTTCCCCCATATTGGTCATTGGAGGTCTTCCTGGCCAGCCTGAGGAGGGGGATTCTGCCCCAGCAGGACTTACCAGGGCAGGTTGTATCTGTGCAAGGGTTGTTCTTGTGGAGCACTGCAGAGACTGGCTGAGATTACTGCCTTATTTCTAGCACCTGGCCTCATGCTCCAGCCTTTCTTTGCCCTCCTAAGGATCTTCTGTGGAAGTGTTTACTCTGACAGGCATGGTCTTGCCATCCTGTTGTGCTGGCAATGCACAGACCGTCTGTGCTCTGAAATCCTCCAGGAGACCTGGGATGATGTCAAACAATAATGTATTCTTTCTGTTCAAGCACATTAAAAGTGCAATTAATCCTCACAATCTCTCTGCCCATCTGTAATGCAGCATGAGGTGACTTTCCTAACCATTGCGTGCTGTGGCAGGCTGAGCTTGGACCAGAGACCTTCCCAAGTGTCATCTTGTGTTTTAATGAATTCCGTAAGATCTGAGTTGGTTCATTCATTGCTCAGCTCCCACTATTTTACTAATGTCAGATTGTAACGCGAGATTGTAACCAGTTGCAAGAGAGATGTTATAGCTCAAGCAACGGAGATTCACTTAAAGTGGTGTCCTTTTCCAGTGAATGTATCTGAAAGGTATCGGTAGTGGTAATACAAGCAAGTGAAGACGCCTATGAACAAAGCTGGGTGTGCACAACCTTGCTAGTAAGCTTCATTGCAGCTCAGTAGATTGAAGGAGAATTTGGGAGAAGAGGACAAAATTATGACACAGGGCTTATCCCTAGGGTTATTGTTTTGCCAGGTATGTGTTTTGTATTGCCAAATAAGAAGTAATTTATATAATATTTCTATCAAACTCAGAGAGACACCAGAAAATTAACACAAGGTATTTGGGCACCAGAATAGTTGCACAAAACCCCTCTAATCCTGTACCATTGTGCCTAATGAATTTGCTGTGGAAATTCCCCAGATGACAGGAAAGGGTTGCACAAGACTGGTGAAGTTGTGGAAGTGAGATGGCCGAAGGGAAAAGAATGTAAGTTGAAAGACTTACCGTGTGGGATACAGCAAAGCATCTGAAGGAAACATTTAACTGGGAGCTATAGCTGCAGATAAATATTCTGATTCTCCGTGGGGTGGCTGGAAATTAGTTTTTGTATCAAGGTCATGTTTGAAAAGGGAGAATAGAGCCACCATCTGGCAAATGCAGCTCAGACTATGAGGAGAGGTTAGGAGAGCTTTGCTGCTGCAGGGTGCCAAGATCCCATTGAAAAGCAGGCAACCCAGGTTGAGGATGGGGGGATATATTGTACAGGATGAGAAGGGACAGGGTTTCTCTTTTAATCATAGAGCAGGTATTCTTCAGCATCACAGCCTGGATCTTGGCACCGGGAACGATGCTCTGCAGTGCACGTGGGGTTAAAGGTGTGATGGCAAGTCTGCGGAGGACTGAGCCAAGGGCTAAAACAGTACAAGAGACTGTCATTTGGATTAAGGTGTGTTGGCAAAGGTTATATATACATGTTTGAATTACTCTTCTGCCTCTGTTCACTTGGCAAGCATTCATGATGTCTTTTCCTGATAAGTCACTATTTTACTTAATGTATTTACATACCTGCATGCATATCCATCCATGTATGGTCATAAACACACAGATGTGTACAAGCACAAATATAGGTTTCTCCTTTCTCCTTCTGCAATCTAGGCAAGGCAAGGTCATTTGTCTACTCAGTTGTATTCAGTGCAGCTTTGACAGTCGCTTTCAGCATTCCATGATGCTCAAGCAATAGCAGGCATGTTCCCAGGAGCCCTGCGGAAGGGGAAGATGAGAGAAGCTGAGGGATTTGTCCGTGTTTGTGCCGTCATATCATCCAAATCCACATGTTGCTTCTTCTAGTCAACACTTTGGACAGTAATGATGATCTTAGCAAAGTGTCACCACTCTGGAAAGACAAAAGAGATACAAAAAGAGGGAGTAGCTCGCTGCATGTGCCATGCTGCTCCCTGAGTGCTGTGTGTCCATGGCAGGCTGTGCAGCCCCAGCAGCAAGAGCAGCTTGCTGCTCACAAGCCCTGTGTCCACTCCTGTGTCACTGCTGCTTGGTCAGTGCATTGTGGTGAAACCAGTTCATGAAGGCTGACCTCAAAGGCTGAACTTTTCCACTGCCCGAGCCCAGACTGCCCTAGGTCTGTGCTCCTGATTGATTTATGCTAGTTAAGCCAGCATAAATCTGATAAATCTGAGCACTTTTCTTGATTGTCTTTAGAGCATTTTGGTCATGCTAAAAAAAAGAAGAAAATCAAACAAACAAACAGAAGTAGTCTTTGAAGCTCAGCTAATCTTGAGGAAAAAGTGGGTGTTCAGTTCAGCTCTAACAGGTTGTGCAAAATCTGTACGTGTTTCAGAAGGCTGACTGCTCTAAACCCTTTGATCATGTCCTCAGTGGTTGGTTTGTTTGTGGTGTATTTCACTGATGGGAGCTAAAGCTGCAACTCCAGAGTCACCTGGAAGCACAGTAGTAAGCCAGGGAAGGATCCCAGGGGACCCTCACTGAGGAGCCAGTTCCTAGACATGTTTGTGAGTTTCTCTGTTCCTTGAAGTGAGACTGGAGTTTTCCCCTTGAACAAATACAGGTGTCCTGTTGGGCTGTGCAGTCACCTTCAATACATGTCAGCTGCTTCACTGATCACACAAGCGCATTTGGAGTCAAGGGCTGTTTGCACAGGATTCTGGAGCAGAGTTTTCTTTCTGTGTATTTTCCACTTCACTCCTTTTCCTGGCCAGACTGGCAGTAGCTGGTCTCCACTTGAAGCCCTAGCTGGTGAGGTCCCTAGTTTATGGGTCCCGTGATCCCACAGAGACTGTTTCCTCTGGCTCAGGGCTTCGATTTCAGTGTAATTTGGGAAAGACTTGTTTTCCTTCAGCTTGTGCTATGCCCATTCTAGGGATGTTGCTAAAAGCTCTACAGAGCTTCAGGACCCTTTCTCACTCTGCTTGGTAGTTATCCCAGCCCCCTGCAAAGTAAATCATAGTAATCCGGCCTGTTGTAGACAGTTGTAGAGCAGTTGTGATTTGACCAGTTCCCTGCTTTAACCGCTCGCACATGCTCCTCTCTGGAAGAGATGAGAGCAGGGAATTCTTGGTTCTCAGCCTGTGGAGAAGGGTCCCCCCGAAAAGCTCCATGTTTTGCTTTTCAGAGCCTGAAACTGCTCATCCCGACAGGACCAAAGGTTTTAAAATAGCAGTTGATACCAGCTGCCCAGGAGATGGGGAAAATCACTGGTTTCTATCTCCTGAGACCTTTGTGTCTCATACCCAGCACTGTCTGGCTGTTCCCCTCTGTGTCTCAAGAGATGGTTCTTCCACCCTGCCGTTGGAGCAGCTACCCTGGGCAGTGGGCAGAGGGGGCTGGGGTGCTGCTTGCTTCCCTCTTTACCTCTTCTTTCCTCTCTGCAGCTCCTGCTCAGGCCCAAATCATCCATGCTGGGCAGGCATGTGTGGTGAAGGAAGACAACATTAGTGAACGTGTTTACACAATTCGGGAGGGGGACACACTGGTCCTGCAGTGTCTGGTCACAGGACACCCCCGGCCACAGGTAAGCTGTCGGTCTTGCCTGACACCCCTCTCCCCATGGCAACTCCATGTAGTCTCCACATAGAGGAGAATTGTGGGCAGCAGGGTGCCCAGCTTTCTCCTACACGTTGGAGTCAAGTAGGGACGCCTTGTAGTGCAAGCACTAGCCTGTTAAGCTATTAAGCAGCTAGGCTTGCTTTTATGGAAAACAGTCCACAGAGCTTTGCAGGAGCATACGCAGAGTTTCTAGTGATCATCAGTATGTGAAGACCCCCACAAAACTGAAAGCTCAAACTGAATCCATTATACAAACCACCCTCAAATCTTTAACCCTCTTACTGCAAAGCAGGAACAGCGTGAGCAGGTTAGAGGAGGCTTCCTGCATGTGTTAGTCATAGGAATTGTTCCTTTATGATCCTGCAGTCTTTTAGCTTCTCTGGATGTACAGCCAAGAGGAACCTGCTTGGGGGAGGTCGGGAGGTTGTTCCTACAGAGCCCTGTGTAGACCCTGCTGGTCATTGCTTTATGGCCATTGAGCAGAGGCAGATTCAGGCTTGCAGTGTTGCATATGTCCATGCTGTGGTCAAAGTCACAGCTCAGTGCAGAGCTGTGCTTAGGTAACTGCTGCAGTTCTTCCCCAGGGTCCTTAGAGGGATGCGTAGCCTCAAGCCCCATTCAGGCGCCTCTCCACCCTTCAGATGCTCAAGCAGGTAGGTTCAGTAATAGTGTGGACATATCTATAGAGATACTGAACCAGGGGCATGGGTCCGCCTGCTCTGGGACAGAGTGTGGTAGGAATGGCAGCTAGTGGGTACTACAAGGCTGGATGTGACCGAATACGCTCAAGGGAGCCAGGTATGGTATGTATGCCTTCTTGTCCTCCTTCCCAAATCTTGCCACAGATATTTGTGCTGAGAATTCATGTATCTTCATACACCAGTCAATGCCACTGTGGACTTGCTTTTGGGTAGCTACTTGACTAAGAGGCAATGACAAAAGAGAGGGCGAGAAACTCAGCCAGCAGAATTTGAAATGGTTTATCCATCAAAGCATATCCTGGAAACAATAAAAAGGAAATAATCTGAGCTAAGACAACAAAAATGACCAGCCTAGGCTTGTGATAGTGATGGGCAGATGATAACTGCGTATGTCAGAAACTAAGATGATGGGCTAGCCTTGCCTAAGGATGTTGAATGTGTGGGAAGATGGTGGCAGGTTGCTGGGGCTTGATCAGCCAGAGAGGTTGCTGGAGCAGAGCCTGATGCAGACAGCACACTAGCCGGCAACACTGTGGCTTGCCTTTCCCTGGACATGCACAGGGGACACCAGACCCACGAGGCATGACCAGGGAGGCATAACCCACACACATAAAACATGGCATGCATCCTATGTCAGCCCTCTCTCCTCAGAGATACCAGCTAAGCTCGTATCTTAACATTTGTTTAATCTTTTATTTTTCCTTCTATCAGCCAGTCATTAAAACACGAAAATGTGGCCAAAATACTTTAAGGAGATGAAAATTGAAAAGATTAAAGAGCTGTCTGAAGTGTCCTTGCAAACAGGAGACTCTGAGAGTCTTGGGGCCCTTAGACAATTTCATAATAAGTCTACAAATGCTAAATAAATCCATAGTAATTAGCTTCAAAAATCTGCTCAACCTAGTGCTCTGGGGATGGGATGTGCACACCCCTGCTCTTTTTAAAGCATCAGCATAAATCAGGTGGTGGCAGTGAGTTTCAAGCAAAGTCTGGCAGAATGATCAAGGTGTGTGGTCCATTTTATCTGTGGTCAATGTTGAATGAAAGCCTCCTTTCTATGTGCTGATCTTGCCAGATCTCAGTCCCAGAGTCTGTATGGGCACCAGTGTGGGAGACCACCCATCACCAGCCTTTAGAAAGGAGGTTGCAGATACAGGAAACCAGTGGTCTGAGAAAAGCTATCTCTCCCTTTCTTTGTCTTCTCTCTTTCATTGTCTGGACTGCAGAAAACAAGGGGGAAGCTTATACTGCTACTGTTAGGACTGTACCTCACTGCAGACATAAGAATAACCATTCAGTCTTTAAGAGTTCTGTCCTCTTACCGCCATTCACCATGAATTATCATGCAGATCAGTTACCCTCGCAAGCCAAGATCTTAAGACATGTAACATAAGGACAAAAAATGCAAGATAGCTTGGAATCTGAAGGGATTTTTCTTTTCTTTTTCTATATCTTTAAAATCAAGGTAAAAGCTTGTGCACTGCAAAAGGATGGCTTATAAAAATAACACACACAGGGGTTCCCTATGGGAAAGGGGCAAGAGCCAGATAGCAGCTGCATTTTCTCACTCTTTCTTGGAAAAGCAAAAAGCAGAAATAGCCTTGCTGTCCAGAGAAAGGTGAATGTTGACTGTAATAAAAGCTCTGTAGCTGTGAACTCATGTTTACTGTAGCTTTGTGGCCTACCAGCCGCATGGGTTCCCAAGGTTTAAAGCTCAGACTCCTGTGTTGTGCAGATAGTGGTGTAAAATTAAACAAGCTGCTGGGTTTACAACACCAGGGCAGAAGTGGTAAATACACAGTGCAGTGTTTGAGCGAACTGAGGGGTTATCCTGGACTCTCAGATGTGGGGATTAGTGATGGATGAGAATCAGCAGCTGGTCTACCAAGACATACTGAGATCAGTAGTTGAACTTTGGTAGGGTCTGGTGGTGCTGTAGGGCCCATTTTTGAGAATGGCTGGGGAGGAGGGGAAGAGGAGTAAAGGAAGTGCTGCTGTCACTTGGGTTATCTAGTTTGTGTCACTGTTTGATTTCCTCTCCTTCTCGTGCAGGTGAGATGGACCAAAACTGCCGGCAGCGCGTCGGACAAATTCCAAGAGACGTCAGTGCTTAACGAGACCCTTCGGATTGAGAAGATACAAAGGCTACAGGGGGGCCGCTATTACTGTAAAGCAGAAAATGGGGTTGGGGTCCCTGCCATCAAGTCCATTCGAGTAGATGTGCAGTGTAAGTTGTTTAGCGGCAACCCAGACTTTCCCACAGTTCTACTGCATGTCTCTGCCTTGCTGCGGGGCCAGCAAGGAGCTGCATTGCCCTAGGACTACATGCACCTGGTTCAGGAGCAAAGGGAATGATGCAGTGCCCCCAGGGTCCATGCTCCCTAGAAGATTAGATCCATCCACAAAACAGATAGCTCTTCCTGTCCTTGTGAGTCATTCCTACCCAGGAGCCATGTCAGTAGCAGCCAGTGGTCCCTGGAGCTTGCTTGGTATGTAGCATTGTAGGCGCTTTCTGCTTTCTTTGTCTTTGTTTTTAAGCTGGCGATGCTTGAAGCAAAACAATGCTTCTTGAAATTGGTAATGCCTCTGATACTTGTGACGTTCCTGATACCAGTGCCCTGCTCCCAGAATTGCTACTTCTCTAGCATGGTAGAAACAGAGTAAAAGACTCTTGGACTCACCTGAGGAGGCTGAGCTTCCAAGGGATGAACGTGAAGGAATCTCTGAGCACCCCTTTACTTCAGTGACTCAACATTTCTTGGGCTGGTTGCAGTGGCCATTCTTCTTGTGTCCTGGAGATGCTGTTAGTAGTTCTTCACATTGGGACCCAAATTTGGAAGTTTCTCATGCTGGCTTATTTTTGGGCTGTTGTGGCCAAAAGGAAGGAAAATTAACCTTATCCATAATCCCAATATGGGAGGAATCCAAGATTTAAGGTCTAGGCAACTTTAAAGGAGATTTACTCTCTTGGGGAAAATTACCAATGAGTTTATTGTCCTTGGCTATCAACTATTCCAGTTTTCTCCAACCCAAGTAACACCAAATCTCTCTTCTCACTCATATCTTCTGAGAAGGCCTAGCCAGCAAGAGATTGATGCTAAAAAGATGTGAAGTGTGATAAAGCAGCTGGAACCCTCCCTGAACCCATCACCACCTGTTCCCACACTCCTTCTAGCTAGACTTGAACATCTTTAAGCTTTTGGCAGGTTCATGATCTGCAGCTGTATTCTGTTGCTTGGAGCAGCTCCCCTCTCAGTTCTTTCCTTGCCCTGCCCTGTATTGGAGTAGCATAGTGTGAGCAGCAGCCTCTTTGGATAGGATGAGCATTTCTTCATTGTCACTTCATAGCTTCAGAGTTCTGACACCCAGCTAGGCTTGCTTGGAGTCTCTGCCTATTTCTTCTCCTATGTGTGGTGGAAGTGTATGGTAACTGTCCCTTGCAAGAGGGACTTGTCTATCTCAAGCCTTACCATGACACCTTGCCAGGGCCTGCGTCTCTAGGAGCAGGACTGTGGCATGAATCTTTTTATGCCTTGAGGGCACTCCCTTTACTTCTGTGGTGCAGGCTGGAGCTAGAGTAATGTAGTGTCCCAAGGTCCCTCATGCAGCTCTGACCTGTAGAACTATGGGGCTAATGGGATAGCCAAGGGCTTTCTCATACTAACATCTACTCTGCAGATGGACTTGGTAATGCACCTCTGTTCTGCTTACTCTGGGTTTTGTGGAGGAGAGACTATTTTCTGCGAGCATTTGCAGTATGTACAAGGGAACACATAGGAAAAGCCACACTTTTTGTTGAACGCTCACCTAGGCAACCTTCAGCTGAATGAACCAGAATTTGAAAACAAAACCCTTCTTTCCCTACATCCCAATTTGTAGTTAGAGGTAAGTAATCACCCTCATGTGAACCTTGGTGTCCTTTACAGCTAGTGCTAGTCCTCACTCATACTTTTAGTGTTAGACCAGCAAGGCTATACAGAGAGGACCATTGGTGCCAAGAGGGTATTAAACTGGAAACACTAACCTGTGTAACAAGTTATTCTTTTGCCCCAAGTGGGCATCAAATGAGGCTTTAAAGCACTGGTTTGATACTGGCAGAGAGGCAGCTGCTGTTTGGATTATTTCCATGGGGGAGAGAGAGAAAGTAAAGAAAAAGAATGAATGGATGTTTACAAGCTTGTAGTGCACATGAAACATCCCATATGACCATCTGCATGAGCAGCCGTGGGCCAAATTTATCATTTGTGCAGCTCACTGACATCAGTGCCGTTACTTGTACATTAAAGACATACATATCGTTGTAGATCTTATTTTAGCTTTTCTCAGGAGGGCTAGACATGGAGTTGACTGCTATGAAAAAGCCTGAAAGATTCAAGGGAAGAAATGTTTAGCAACCAAAAGGAAGATGGTGTTTTCTGTGTGGGGAGTAGCTGGGAGACGGGAGACCTGAATGGTGAGTATCTTCTTTGATCAGTAAGGGAAGTGTTTTGCCATGCATCCTGATGAGAAATGGAGCCTCAGAAGGATGGTAGCTACTGAGTTACTCTTGTGAAGTGTGAGCAAATAAAAGAGGGCTAAGGACAAAGGAGGAAAGAGGAGAGGCTGTGCTCATGGTCCTGGTCCAAAAGAATTTGGTATAAAATTCAGTCACCCTAGGCACATGAAAAGAGCACTGCATGGAGAGGAGCTGTGGTTGGTTTTTTTTTTTCTACCCGTGTATGTTTTTCTTCAGCCTTGGGTTCTGTTTTGTTCTGGCGCTTTGGGGTTTTTTTTGGTGCCTTGTCCTTGTTCTGCTAATGGCTCTACTCATATCTCTGAGCTATGATGTGGTCAAGCAGGTCTCCTTACAATTGCTGTCTACCAAGCACAGAGCTCATTAAAATATGCAAATCCACAAGTTGATGCCTGTGATTCAGAAGACAACATATGCCATTTAGATAACAAGTTAGAAGAAACTCAGCCTTGCTTCCCTCTTCCTTTCTGGGAGTCAGATCTCCAAACTTACAAATCTCTGAAACACAGAGAAAGTTAGGTTTCATAGCAGAGCAGCAGGTGATGAGCACGTGTCCTCTTCCTCTCTGCTAACATGTGCAGAAGACAGCACTGGCAGCAGTAGAGGATACTGGGTGCGTGTGCCTCAGTTTGTTTGCAGTTGAAGATGGGGTCATAAGGCTCCTGAAAGTGTAGAATTGTTTCAGCTGAGCTCAATGGATGGCTTTTAAGACATGTTTAAGGGCACAGGGACAGATTTTAGTTTAGGGGACCAGTTGGTCCCATCTTGTTAAATGGGATCTTTACACTTAACCCCAGTCTCTGGGAGGAGAAAAATCTGAAGTTTTGCCTATGCTTCCTTGATGTTCAAACACTGATGTCTGGTGCAAAACCCAAGAAAATGATCCATTTTTAGCAGGAGGGCAACCTTGGGGAGCAGCATGTTCTGAATGGATGGAGGAAGTATGCTCCCTACAGGGCTAATGTTTGTGTCCTTGCAAGTTAAAGGACTGATACCTATTGATTTGTGATGGCTATATGTCCAGTGCAAATATGTTAAGGGAATTGGAAGGAGCATTTTCTGTAAACAGAGAAAGCAAAAGAATCTGATGAGTTTAGGGGTGGGTGACAGATAGGGATGCAGTGAATAGAAGCTGCTGCAGAGAGAGAGTCAGTACAGATCCTGAAAAGAAGAAAATGCACAGAGGATATTTTAGTAGGAAGAGAGAGAAATTGTGCATACCTGTCACAGTGTTTTATATCTCATGTTCCCATGGCTCCCCACGAGACTTGCTCCTGACTAGAAGATAACTCTCCACCTCAGGTCCTTGATCTTGTCCTGATTTTTACTTTCACCCCTTGAGCTGAAGGTTTGTCATGTCATTTGTGTGGGCATCTCACAACCATGGGCTTAGCTTCATGATTTCAGGGGGAATTTGGGAAGTGGAAAGTGGGAGCAGAAGAAATTATGATGGAGCAGTTTTCTGGGAACCTTCTGAACTCTCACTGATGTAGAGAGCCGTGATTTTGAGCGTGGGATGCCATTGGGGAAGGTGAGGCAGCCCACTGCTCTGAGAAGCATGTGGCAGGTAGGTGATTTGCTTAAGGACTACATGGGGATCTGCATATCAGAGGGTGCTTTCTATTCTCTGGAGCTTGTGTGGTGAGAGGGAGAATTTTGGCTTCTCCTGTGTGTTCCCTTTAGATACTGTTTGTGTTACCTGCCCTCAGATAAGCTCTTAATTCATCAGCTGCCATCAGCCAAATGTGCGGGAGCTTCCCCTCCCCTTTGTGTTGCCTAGAGCATCATCTGCTCTGCAGGCTGTTTATGCATACCAAGCTTCACTAACAAGCTGCTGCGGCCCTCCTTACCTTCCTTTCAGATCTAGATGAACCTGTTCTCACCATTCACCAGACCATCAGTGATGTCCGTGGCAGCTTCTACCAGGAGAAGACTGTCTTCCTCCGCTGCACTGTTAACTCCAACCCACCAGCCCGTTTCATCTGGAAACGGGGAGCTGAGACACTTTCCCACAGTCAGGACAATGGTGTGGACATCTATGAACCCCTCTACACACAGGTGAAAAAAAGCAAACTTTCACCAGCTTGTGTTGAGTGTCATGGTGACACAGTGCACTGCAGTAGGGGGTGTTTCCTTCCCTGTATGGATTACGATGTTGGGCAGAGGGTGGGGGCCGCTGCAAGGAGCACTGTCTCCAAAAGAGCTGGTAGAGCCTACTTCTGTCTGTGAGTGCCCAGGGTACAAGAGGAGTAGAGCAGCAGAAGGGCATGTGACATCCTTGAAGTACTTTCGCCTTTCTGGCTCTGTCCCTTAGTGCAGGCCACGGCTTCCCTAATGAGGTGACATAGCTGTTGGATGGCAGAGACTAAAATCCAAGCAAACAATCCCAAGATCAGGTCTCCTGTATCTGCCATTACTATTTTCTTGAATTAATTGAGTGCCCGAGCTCCATACAGGGGGGAAGTGCTTCCTGTTCAACAGTGTGAGTGAATGGCAGGCGTTAGCATGGGATCCATGAAGCAAATGACGAAGAGCTTTTCCTTATGGCCACAAGTAACAGGGAGTAAATGGGCAGCCAAATGGAAACACTCAGAGGGATGAGGAGAGAGGAGAGAGCTGCAGGTTAGTGGCAGATCTGCCACTAAAATGCTGTAGGTCTGTGCTGCTCTTTGGCCTCAAAGAGAGCTTTGTCTAGTCCAGTGCTACACGGCATCCAACTAGGACATGCCTGGCCTTAGAGAAAGCCACAGTGGGCTCTTCCAGCTTTCACTAGCTCAGTGTAATTAACAGGAGACATTGCTTAGTGAGAGGATGTCTTAGGACTTGAGGTATTTTATTCAGCTAAATAAGGCATCTGGCAGGAATTCACCATGTTGAATGTGTAAATGACCCAGCATCCTGCAGCTTCTGTCAGGACCCATCCCAACATGATGAGTCGTTCCCAGCTCTGAGAGAGAGTGTTAGAACTGCTGTGCTCACACAGGCATGCCCTATGGTCCTCTCCTTAGTACCAGCATAAATCTGTAAATTTGGATTGATAAGAGTTGAAGTTAACAGAAACACACCTCTGCAACACTATTGGGAGGGAAAAATGTTGCTGGAGCTCAAATGCACTACTTTTAACAAATCACACTTTGCAGGGGGTTGTAATATTGTGTTAGAGATGAATTGGTGTCAGTGTCAGGTTTGGGTAGGCTTTTACATTCAAAAGGAGGTGAAGACTTTACCATTTAATCTTTCTAAAACTTACCTACACGAAAGATTTATGCACATTTACCCAACAATTACTAGCCAATAAACAGGGCCCTGTGAGTAAGTAGTTGATATACACATTGTAAATGCCATCATTTGTGTGGCATAGCAACAAACCTCGAGGGGCAGGACTTTCATTGGGTTACTGGTCTCCTAGGTATTTATCTTTCTCATTTATCTCACATCATTGTTCTCTACATATTAGCATGCCTGAGCTCATTGTCCAGTCCCTTCAGGTTGTCCTCAAGAGGGTTTGTCGTGCTGACACCTTCGCACATTTGCAGGCAATTAGGGAATGATTTCTTCAGAAGAGATTCAGACAAACACAAGGAGAGCAACTGCAACAAGCTGTCATGGGAAGACATATGAGTTGCAGGGTTCGCAAACCACAGGATGCATCTTAGAGCTTTCCACATTGCATAAATATAAATCTACAGAACACATCTGCTGTTAATTTAACAACTTAGTAATTCTGTTTCTTAACAAGCTAGTAACTAATGTAGTAGTGCTAGTAACTAATGTAGTAGTACTAGTAACCAGGTAGTGATTTTGTTTGTTTGCTTGTTATCTTAGTATAAGAAATGGCTGCCATAATCCGTGTAGTTACTCTAAATTTACACCAGCATAAATGAGATTAGAATCTGGAGAAGAGGGATCAGAAAGTTTTGGGGAGTTCTTTGAGTAGTTCTCTAATTTATCTTTTTCCCCTTGTAATGGAATTTTTCACAGCATATCTGTTAAACTTGTCATATTTAGGCCAGCATTAATGCCTGAATCCACTCTGGTTTACTTTGGGTTTGCAATGTTGAGACCCCAACAACATCCCTTGGTTTCCTATCGACATCTTGGTGTGAGATCTCAAGGTCTGTTCAGGGATGTTTAAGGTTTTTCAGATTCTGAAAGATGATTCTGACTGCATTTGACAAGAAGTTATGACTAGACCTGTTCAGCAGTGCTTTCAGGTTAAATGTCAGTTGGTTGCTGGCAGTTTTGAGAAATCCTGGAGATGGAGTTACCACCACAAATATTTGGTGTCTCCTTTCTGTATAGCTCGAGGAGCTTGAAGTCTGCACAATTCCCTGAGGTTTTGATGGGTGCTGCTGGTAATCTGTAAACTTTGGAACAGGTTATGGACTTGCAGTGATGAGCTGTGCTCTGTGCTTTGCACACCTATGTCTTTTCCCCTCCACTTTTTTCCCCAACTCCCAGGGCGAAACCAAAGTCCTGAAGCTGAAGAACCTGCGGCCCCAGGATTATGCCAGCTACACGTGCCAGGTGTCCGTCCGCAACGTCTGCAGCATTCCTGACAAATCCATCACTTTCCAGCTCACAAACACCACAGGTAAGAGGGGACGAAGAGGTCCCTGCATCCCTCCGGCCCTCTGCCTGCTCAACAGCCATTAACCCTTTAGGCAGGTAGCACAGCACCCTGTCCAGGGCCTGCAGCACCTCACATTCATATGCGTGGCTGCTAGGATTAAAAATCCTTCATGTAGAAGTCTTATGGCCAGGGATGCTCTAATTTCTTGTGGCTATGCGTACACCCAGTGCCTTGGCCAGGCCTGCTGTGAGATTGTTAAAGCAGACTACATGTAGGTGTTGAGCCACTGTGTAGTTTTTAATCCAAACTCTGGTTTATTTATTTATAATTCTAAGTGACTTTAAAAATAGATTTGATTCAGTCCAGAGTGGGGCAGATGCTGCAGGAGTTCTTACGAATAATTCATTCATGTGTGACTCTGGCCTGGTTTGCCAGACTGCGCTCTCAGCATCTCCTAGCTAACAGGCTCCATTGGTGCCGATGTCTGTGGAAAGCAAATATCTCCGGTGCCTTCCCAATAAATAAATTTTACACTGATATTCATACTGTCAGTGCCTGAGTGTACCTCCAGTTGCAAACAGAATTACTTTGGTGCATCTTGCTTGACCTGCAATAACTGACTGATAACGAAGCATAGGTACCAAATACTTGCAAGGACCTGATTGCAACCTGTCCCTTGAAAACAAGCCACAACAAAAGCACACCCAAAAAGCCCCCACGTGTTGAATATTTGCAAACAGTAAGTAAATGTTTGGAAATCACTTCCAGCCCTGGGGTGTTCCATGATCAGAAGGAAAGGCATTGTAGTTATTTGAATTATTCACCTCTCTAATGTAACACAAAGTAGTTCGTATCCCTTGCGTCATCTTTGTGCAGTGGAAACAGAACTTTTTTGATGTTGCCAACTGTTGACAGGATATTGTTGATACTTTAAATTACATTTATTTATCTGACTTGGCTCCAAGGTGCTGAACAATTGTTGCATTATTTCGTGTAGAAAGAAGAAAAAAAATGAGTTTAAAAAGGTGAAAAAAATATTTTTTTTGTAGTAAGATCTCTGAATATGTCTCAAGCAACTCACACCACTGCCTGAATTTCTCTCAGGATGAGACTGTAGCAGATGCTGGAATATTCCCTTTAAAAACTTATCTTGTGCTAATGATGAAGCTCTTCTTCCCTGTTGTGCTCTTACCTTTGAAGAGTTAGAAAATCAAATTTCTCTTCATGTCCACTCCCCCCTGCCAGTCCAAGCACAGGAAGTCTACCCTTCCTTTCATTTCAGGAGAATTAAGCAGCCCCTTAGTGTATGGGAATAATGTATTTTCAGATTGTAACTAGCTCAGGAGACAGCGATATAGCTGAACTTACACCAGTATTTTAAGTTCTTAACTAATCTCTGAACTTGGATCACATAGCACATAAATCTGGTTCTTTTTTCTTGTTGTTTAGTTATATATGCATAGTTATACATAGTTACAGTGGAGCCTGACACTACAAGCTCAAAGGGGCCATGGGAAGTGTGTTCCTAGCAAATTGTATTAAAAGCTGGCGGTGAAAATGAAGCTGGCGTTGCGGTGTGAGCAAGGTTTGTGTTCAGTAGCAGAAGTATATTTAACATGAAATATTATCTGGCTTACTTGCCCTGTAGGTAGTATTGTGCATAGATGAGAAAATATTTAAAGAAAAATCTTTAATTCTCTCCTTGTATGCATGGTTCTTTTCTTTCCCTCTTGCACTTGTGCTTTAGCAATCTCTGGAGCCTCGGCTGTGCCCAGAATTCTGAGCAGCTTTGCTCAGGATGCCTTCACCTTTGCAACTGAGGAGGGCCCAAAATGCACAGAGATGCATGGAAATCAATCTCTTTAATATTTATAGACCCAAGTACTACAGACGTTGAGGGTCAGGTCATGTTAGGCCTAAAGAGTCTTCTCTTCCAAGTTCGTTTGCTGTTCCTCAGCTGGCTTGCTTTGTCAACTCTGGCAATGGCCTTTGGCAGATCATAGTTTCCCGACAGGGATATGCTTTTCCCAGGCTCTTGTGTCAGGGAAGCTTGGGAAAAGCAGCAAGGAATGGGTTCTTGGTCTGCAACCTTAACAGGAAGGTGGTTTTATCTGCTCCTTCTCTGTCCTGTGGATGTTGTGTGGCTCTAGAGCAGCAGGTTGTGTCTGCAGAGCCACAGGACCAGCTCAGCCCTGGGCCATGTCACCTGCTCCAGCACAGTCAGGCTGATGTTTTCCTTTTCCTCAATTTCTGCAAAATTAAGCAGCCCAGCTGGTTAATTCTCCTGAAGCTTTACTGCAGCAAATTGGACTTCAAAGGGAATTGAAAGCGACTCTTTGTTTTTAATGGTCCCCTTGCTGCTCAGCATACTCCACCAGCAGGTTTTCTGAGCCAAGAACAAAAGGAATTGCCACAGGTTACAAATAAATGAGATTCATCTCCTGCATAACAATGTCTGCAGACTGTTAACCTCTGTCTGCTGGCAGGAGTGAGAGTGGAAGCCCACGAAGGCTGCTGCAGCTAGGGCTCCATTTTGGGACACTTCATGGGAGCTTGCTGCTTGGAGCTGTGCGGGTGGCAGCATTGCAGCTCCCCTGCCTCCCTCTTGCATGCACATACAACCTGCCCCGAGGCACTGCTTGCACCAGCATGTCACTTCTGTTCCATGTTGCCTTGCCCAGAGCTAGGCAAGATGAATGTTGATCAGATGTGTGCACGTCAAACATGGCAAGAGTCCTAAATCTTAACCAGCACCTGCAAGACCTCTGGTTTGTGCTCTCCAACTCTGGACACAGGCTGGTCTCAGCCTCTCTCTGTCTCTGACAGGGATGGATTGAGATTCCCAGGCAAGATGCTGCATCTGTCAGTTTGGTTGTGCCCTGTGAACCTGCCTAATGTTAGAGGGCAGGAATGGCTATTTGGTGTCAGCTACACACAGCTGACAGCCTGTTGGTGACATGAATGCATCCTGCCTGACCACTGTGAGTTGGGCTGTTGCATTCCTGGGCTTCATACCATCTCGTAAAACTACTTGGAGCTTGGAGAATATGTACAAATCCTTTCTTTGCCAATTAGCATGTATTAACCCTTGCATACTGTTTCCAAGACTCCAGCAAAGAGACCTGTCAAAGGCTTTGGGTGCAGGCTGCAGCCTCCCAAAATTCAAAGACGCTGGCCTCAAAATGGCCAGTGCAGGTGGCAGAGGAGCCAACCTTTTCCTTAGGCACAGCTGGACACCTCTGGCACAAATAGCATGTGCTGTGGCTGGGAAGAGGACATTTGATTCAGTGCACCAAAGCAATATACCAGCGTGGCAGTGGTTGCGCTGCTAAATTATGGTGCTGGTTCTGAAGAGAGAGCATTGCTCCTTGCCTTGTTTGTATGGGCTGTAATTCACAGATCCAACACAAATCCAGCACAGCTCATTAACGCAGGGTCCAGGGAGAGAAGAGGCAGAAATAATGATGCAGTTAAATCAGGCTTCATGAATATGGAACAATGTCTTATTTTGCATTATTATGGCTGTTACTTAAAACATACTCCCTGCCTTTGTGCTGGGGATTGCTACTTTCTCAGTTCTGTCTGGATGGAGCCAGTGATGGTGCTGACAAGGGCTTTAAAAGGCTTTTCATGGGAAGTTTTTTGGATCAGTTCCTGGAGGGAGGTGTAGTGAGAAGGATGCAGAAATAAAATAAACCAAAACTGGTTACTAGGGTATTCAAAGGAGAGGTTGTCTGGACATTCTCTAGATTAGTCTCAGTTCAGTTATGCATGCAAGGCAATCCCTGTGACCTGGTCTGTAGTCCCCAGTCTATAGAAAAATGTATTCGATGCTTATGGAAGTGAAGGAGCTTAAGAGTGCATGCAGAGCTGCAGTTCATGGTCCTGTGTCTGCTCAGGGCTGCGCGGGCCAGCAAAGGCTTTGTCTCTCAAAGATGTGTAGTTGGGTGTAAGAGATGGAGAGGCATATCACGGGATGGCCGAGGTCCTTCTTAATGGTAGACCTTCCCTAAAACTCCTTCTTGGGATAGCAACACTTTACGGGAGGAGTGGCTTAATCCCGACTGCCCTTGAACACAAACATCTGTTGGCTTTAAGCAAGCTGCTCCGGGACAAACCTTTCTCTTTCAGCTCTCTATAGGGCTGAGCTCTGGTGGTCCGGCAGAAGGAGCAGGCTGTGACTGAGCATGCACTTGGTGCTCTGCCTGACCTTCCCTTCGGATTGTGAGAACTGTCCAGCAAACACTGAGATCCCAGTGAGCTTCCCAGCATGCTTTGGATTGGGTCCTGAGAGGTGAAGCTCAATCCATGGCTGCGGGTTCCCATGCCTTGTGACAATGAGTCTTTTGTTCTCCTGTCCCCCTTTTTTTGTCACTTTTTTTTTTCTTCTTTCCTAGGGCTCAGTCCGTTGTGCCGTTTCTTGTCCAGGGCACAAGCAGACTGGCTGTGATTCATACAGTAGTGTAGCAGCAAAGGAGGGACAGGTATTCTAGTAGGAGCTACCAGTTGAGCCTTTTCACCAGCGCTGCTTCTGCAGGGCCTGCCTAGAGTCAGGGGAGTTAAATACAGTCAGAGCAGAAGTCATGGTGGCATCTGCAGAGGTGGCTGGGTGCAGTGGAGGTTAAATGCTGCAGAGCCGCAGTGGCTTTCCATTGCCCTTCTGCCTTGCTGCAGTTGTTTCCATCAGGAGTCACAAAGCTTCTAGCCTTGGGTTTTCCACTGCCAGATTTTGTCTGCTTGCCACTCCTACCTGTGCAAAGGGGCTCATCAGGCTTTTTTTCTGACCTGAGTCCTAAGCCATAGTCCTAAGCCATAAGCAACTAGCTTATGCCCCAGTTCTAAGCACTAGTGGTGGAGTGGTTCAGGTATCACCTCCATTCTGGAGCAGTGTCAGGTCCTGTCTGCACTGTTTCCTAACCACAACAGAGTGCTCTAACTCAAAGACATGGTAATGATCATGCTTTAGGTTCACAAACACCTTCTACTTGCAATGAATGCATGGATCCTTCCAGCTCTCCCTACTCAAATGAGCCATTTTCAAGAATAAATCCTAGAAAGCATGGAGCTGCACACAGGCAATTGGATGGGACTTTTTAAGCTCAGAAGTGTGCCTCTTTGTACTTTTCCAGCTCCACCTGCTCTGAAGCTGTCTGTCAACGAGACACTGGTGGTCAACCCTGGTGACAACATCACTATGCAGTGCTCTCTGACGGGTGGTGACCCACAGCCAGAGGTGGTTTGGTCTCACTCTCCTGGTCCAATGCCTCCCAATAGCCTTGTGCAAGGAGGCAATCTCGCCATCTGGAGGATCCGTGTGGAGGACTCTGGCTACTACAATTGCACAGCCATCAACAACGTTGGGAACCCAGCAAAGAAGATGGTGAATCTGCTGGTGCGGTGTAAGTGGCTCTTTGTCTCAGAGCATGGGGTTTTCAAGGTAGAGGGTCTAGATTTGCATTTTCCTGGCTTGTACGTCTGAGGGTGAATGTGGAACTTAGCAGCAATTAGTATTCTGCAGAAGTGATTGAGAAAGCTTCTCTGCTCCCAGACCAAAAGCTGTGCTAGCACTGCTTGCAGCCTCATCCCTGGTTGTAGCACTATCCTGGACTGGAGAATGGTCCTAGACTGCCAGATGGGAGGCCTGGGGGATATTCTGTAGGAATGTAACTGGGAGAGGTCTTCAGACAGATTTTGTGTGGAGGTGTTGCCTTCCTGAGGAGCAAAAAGCTGTTGTCCTGTCCTGTGCAAGACTTTTTGCTGTTCCTAACCATTATTGCACTTGTGTTCATCACAGCCATGAAGAATGCCACATTTCAAATCACCCCTGATGTGATCAAAGAGAGTGAGACCATCCAGTTAGGGCAGGACTTGAAGCTCTCATGCCACGTAGATGCTGTCCCCCAGGAGAAAGTTGTCTATTCTTGGTACAAGAATGGGAAACCAGCCAGATTCTCAGACCGGTTGCTCATCACCCGGAATGATCCCGAGCTCCCACCTGTGACCTGCAGCTTGGAGATTATTGACCTGAGATTCAGTGACTACGGCACCTACATGTGCGTGGCTACCTTCCAGGGAGCACCCATTCCTGACCTCAGTGTGGAAGTGAACATCTCCTCAGAGACAGGTGAGCCTCTCTGCCAGCAGAGGACCTCAGAGGAGTGGTTGACATTACGAACTGCCACCGCCCCAATGCCTCTGGCTTTCTTGAAGGACATGTCTTGAATCCCAGCCTCTCATCCTCAGGCAAGCATTTAGCTGAGCCTGGAGATGTGTTGTGCAACAAGCAGATACTCTTTTTATGTTTTCTCCCTATGAAAAGTTCAATCAAAGCTGCAAGACAGGTTTACAATGTGGTTGTTCAAGAAAGCCTCCAAATTGTGGTGGAAGAAAGAGCAGGTGGTATTTCACCAAACTTCAAATATCCCTTTGCTTAGAAGGAAGTAAAGAGAAAGAAAGCTGCTCTTTCCCCTCTTTGGCATTGCTTGTGAGGATTGTCCCTTTTTTTAGAGTTGTGGACAGGAGATCGGTATCATCTGTCATAACAAATTCTCTGAAGGGCTTTAGTGTTTGCTGGATTGCAATTACAATCTGTCTCGGGCACTCGCTGTAGGAGTCCAAGTGTTACAAATGCCCTTCCCCTCCCTGTTTAAAATCAGGGTCAAAACTTCACCCCATGGATTGGTGAGGAGAGGACTAATGTTTAAGTGTGCTGGTCAGTTGCCTCAGGGATTGACATACAGAATCTCAGGGCTGCCTTTTTGTTTCTGGGGAAGTAGTGAATCCATCTCTGCTCTCCGTTCCATCCATGTCATCTTGCTGCCTTCCCAAGACCTAGAGGGTACAGCACAAAGCAGTATTGGGCCAGTAATCTGGTGAGGACTCATGAAGGGAGCCAGCTGCCCACAGATTTTGTCCTGAAACTTCAGTGAAAGTTTCTTCGCCATCCCTGGTTGTGCTGGATCCTTGGACTGGCTGGTCCCAGTCTTGACTTTGGACATTGCTCACTTCAACTCCCTCACCCCCGCAGAAAGTGCTGCAACTGATTTTGATGCTTTAGGAAGCTCCTGTCTCACAGAAATGCTGGGGCCAGCCTGCCCCCAACAGGACTGCGCCTAGTGAGGAGGCATCTAAGAGAACAAGCCCTGACTATGCCATGGACCCACTAAAAGCCAAAGGGTGCTGCCTCCCTTCATGAAAGGTAGGGCCCTCTCCATGCCAGCAGTCACCAAGCCTGTTGTACCAGCAGGGAATAAAAGCAGGAGAACCCCCAGTTCCCCTGGGACACCCCCCAGTCCTGGTCAAAGCTGGCACTCCCAGCCTTGTGAGCAGTCTTTTTTTGCCCAAGATCACTAGGTGACAGAGTACAGTTGTATTTAAGCCTGCAAGGGTAGGAGGCTGCAGAGGTTTGGCAGACCCTGGACAATCCCACCAAAAGGCTGAACAGTACCTGTTGGTGCAGGTGTTGGCCCAAGCATCAGCTGGTTGTTGCCTTCAAGGCAGTGGCAGGTTGCCTGTCTGGTGTAGGCTAAGCACTACATGCTCTTATGGATGCTGCTGATGGAGAAGGGCAATCTGGAGGGTGTTGAAGCCTCTCTTTGGCAGCCTGGTCCAGTAGAACCACTTTGCGACCCAGGGAGTGAAGACCGCCATCCCTGCCAGAGCAGCCCTCTGTGCATCAGCCAAGAGATCCCCATGATCAGCCACCTCTAACATGTGGATCCTACACAAAAACCCAGTGGGTTTTCCCAAGCCACAGGGTCGGGGCAGGAGGGTGGCAGCAGTGGCTCCATGTTTCCCCACTGGACAAAGCCTGAGATCCCCAAGGTGGCTGCCTTCACTGAGCGGCTCCAAGGAGATGGCTTTAATTAAAAAAACATCTTCAAATGCAATTTACAGCTTTTCCCCGTGGAGAAAATTGCCTCTTCAGGTGAGCAGCTGCTGGCAATGTCCGGCACTGAGAGTGCTCTTGTCCCTTCGCGCTGTGCAGGGTAGGGTGTGATGAGGTTCCCCAGCCCACAGGAGACCTGTGAATTGAAAATGTGGCCTCCCTCTTGCATAGGGAGACTGGGCTGGAGCCATCCTAAATCTGCTTATAAAGCAGCTGTGGGATGTAATGTGTACAATTACTGTTCACACTGTCTCCTTTGCTGGAATGGAATTGAGCTAACATTGGTCAGACCGGCTTGCTACAGCCTCTGTAGTTCTAAACTTTGATTTAAATGGAAACGAAATACATGGCATTTGCAGTTACAGAAGTGTCAGTCCAAGTGTTGCTGCTGTCAGCAGAAAGTGCTCAAAAAGGAACTTTCAGAAATTGGTCGTGGCCATATTTACCCCAGCTGAACTGTTAACTCTGAAGCCTAATACAAATAAAATGGCAATATTACATGGGTTTTAGTACAAACATTCCCTTCCTGGGTTCTTGGTGGAGTGGGCATGTGAACAGCAAACCTCTCCCCACCAGCACCTTTTAGCTGGAGTCACTGGGTTTCCTTCAAGCTTTATCAAGTTTATCAGCAAAGCTTTGTCATCAGTTGATAGCTGGATGTTTCTTGAGTGTTACTGTGCCTCCAGCTATAGCCCTAGCTGGACAGCGCTGTTGCTGGGTGAGCTCTTCGCAGCCTGGGGGAGATTCCAGAAGTGATATTTGCTGGGACCCACTCTCATGCACTTGAGCCAGAGATAACCAGTATGCTCTGAATCTAAACATAAAGTAAGCAGCGGCACTTAACCGAGCTGGCTCCTTGCTGTAGTTCAGGAGCAAACAGGGATCTTGGATGTCTGGTGAGGCTGGAGATGTGATTGACAAGCACTAATCCTATAAGTTTTGTGTTTGGTCTGATCTGGGTCAGACCTTGGCAGATACAACTTTAATTTCTTGGTCAAAAGACTGCAGTTCCACTTGAGAAATTCGTTAACAACCAAAAATTGAGAAATGGATCAAAGAGGCTTTTGCCTTTTGGTTTTTTGGAGCTAGTCCTCCTGGGCAGCATTTTGCAAACAGAGGGATAGGAGCTGGGGGAATGGCCCAATACCGCTGGCACTTGCCATTTGTATTGGGATACATTTTTGGAGAAGCTGGGATTTTCCTTGGTACCCAGCAGCTCCAGACCATGTAGGATGACTTAAATGGGCAGAGGTTGCACTGTGTCAAGTGAAAACCTTTGGAGTTAGGGCTTTTGGTGTGACTCAAACACAAGCATCTCAAGAATGCTCCTTGCTCCCTGGAAACTCGGTGTAAGATGATACCCTTCTTGTCTCCCTTTTAGTGCCACCAACCATCAGTGTCCCTAAGGGTCAGTCCACCATCACCGTCCGGGAGGGCTCCAGGGCTGAGCTGCAGTGTGAGGTTCGAGGGAAGCCCAAGCCACCCATCATCTGGTCCCGGGTAGATAAGGAAACTTCCATGCCTTCAGGGACAATGACGGTGGAGACATATGATGGGAAGCTACGCCTGGAGAGTGTGAGCCGAGAAATGAGTGGGACCTATAAGTGTCAGACAGCCAGGTACAATGGCTTTAACATCAGACCCCGGGAAGCCATGGTGCAGCTCAACGTGCAGTGTGAGTATCACCATACAGTAGTGCCTGTCTGAATGCCTGTGTATATTAAAGCCTATGGGCTAAACAGGGCTGACACACCCAGTGCTGCTTTTAGGCATAGCTGACCTTTCTTACTGGGCTGAGCAGACACATTACCCTTGTCTAGGGACCTTTGAACAGTTTGTTTAATTGGTCAGGCTATACAAGGTTCTCCACAGGGTACTGTATTGCCAGTGTTTTGGGAGTGAAAGGGAGATGTCTGGTGAATGTTGCTATACTGTGCTTTCTATTTCCCTCCCAGTGGATGAGTGCAGAACAGCAGCTTTACCAGGTGTGTGTTTGTGTGCATCGTGTATGGGTAAAATACCTTCAGGGTACGCAGGTAAGTTTGTAAAGTCAAGCATTCAAAAGGTACCAAGTGAGTGTTAATGAAACCATTTCCACCCCACAATCCTTTCTTCAACTTAGTTACCCCAGCTGTCACTTCCGCGCATTCCTGGAAAGCAGAGCTAGGCAGATTCTCACAGAAACTGCATACTCCCAAAGGCTTCCATGCAATAAAGCTGTAACAGAAAACTGATTTTTGGCATGTGGTGTATTGAGTGATTCCAGCAATGGGTGGTGCTCCCAGCCCTGCTTGAAGGCAATACCTGTGCACAAAGGTGAATGTGGAGGTAGGGATGCTGCTGGTGTCCCTGTTGGGTGACTGTCTCCATCCTTTACTTGCAGTGTTTTCTGTCTTTACAGAAGTGAGTGCATGCTAAGCTGCCATACTGTTGAGGCCTTTTGACATGCAGGGGTCTGGGCTCTGTCCCTCAAGACTTTGAGTCAGGCAGGGGGAAGGCAGCTGGGTAAAATGCCTTGGTCTGAAAGGAGCTGTGACTGTAGGAATAGCCCTCCCTCCACACCTCCCTGCATCCCATAAAGATAATCTGATCACTGAGATCTGGCAGAGTCCTCTGAGCAGCGTGGATTTAGCAGGTGTGGGATGTATAGGAAGCAGGTTAATTTGCACTCAGGCGCACTGCCTCTGGGCTGTGAGTGCCGGGCCTGCATGCACAGCACAGCAGTGCTCATTAGACATGCTGCCACACTCCTCCCAGGCTCGCTCTTCAGGAAGAGACGTGAGACCAGAGTGGATAACCTGGCTGAAGCCAACCAGACACACTACTCAGAGATGTGAGCTACTGAGAGCACAGCAGTAACAGAGGCATGTGAAATCCTGCAGGCACTTCGAGTATTCAGAGATGCCCTTTTAAAATTATCTGTGTCCATTCAGAGGCATGGCAGGAATTAAATTACAGGATGCAAACTGTGAAATGTGTGCAGGTTTCCATGCAGGTGTGGATGTGTGGGGAAGCTTCCCTTAACTAGGTTAGAAATATGCATCTTGGTTTAAGCTGTTTTGGAAAGCAAGCTGGGTAAGGTGTATGGACATGGCAGGGAGGGTGACTTTTGGTCACCCAGGAACTGATGGGAGATGCAACAAAAATCTCTGGAGCAAAGAACTGTCAGACCTGCTGGTGTTCCCGGTTTGGCACTGGTGTTTGAAAGTTGTGCAGTCCTCGCGGCCCTGCGTTGCCCCTGCAGAGAGAGCAGCAGTGCTGAGCCTGGGATGAATTCAGGGTTACACGCAGTCTGGAAAGGGATCGCATCACTGAATCTTGAGCCGGGGGGGGGGGAGTGGGTGAGGATACAAAAGATGGTAGCTACAAGCCAGAAGCTGTTCTGGAGCCTTTGATGTGACCCCAAAGAAGTCAAAGATGTGATGAACTTATTTGTAAAGAGCAACTCAGCATTTTCTGTAGCTCTTCTCAAGGCCAAGCAATGCTTTATTGTGATCTTGCCAGAGTAATGGTGGCATAGTCCAGGTGGCAGCCCACCCAAATGGCCCTTTTCCCTTCTCCATCAGTTCTGTGTACCCTTAGTTGGAGCTGTGTGTGTACTGAGTACCTGAGCTGTCTCCTCCTTCCTGGAAACTATGGAAGAACCTTACAGTGGCACTGCCTGTTCTGCTCTAGAATAGCAGCTTTGGTTTCCAGGCTGCCAATTAGCTCCTTCCATCAGCATGAAAAACAAACTGCAGACGAAGAAAGTAGGGCAAGAATTGCCCTTGTCTCCTTTATAGGCTCTCACCTTTCCTCCCACACAAAACAAAACCTCATCAAACAGCGCAGTCCCAGCAGTTTATCCCTCTCCTCCTTGTTCATGCAGCTATAAGGAGGTAGGTACCATGGCAGGAGCCACTGCTGTTAATTGAAACGCTACTCTCCAGCACGGGTAGCTCATTAGTCTGGTGGCTTGCTCTGGAATTCTCATCTAGTTGGAAATGGGGATCGTGTGGCTCCTGCAGCCCCTGTGATGAGCTCTTCCCCCTCCTCCCCCAGCCCATGCATCCCACAAGAGAGCCACTTTGGTGTGGTGTGCATCCACACAGGCAAGTGCATGTGTGTGACTGCATGCAGGTGTGCCTGTGTTGGTGTGAGCTCCTTTTGAACTGGCTCACTCAAGGGAAGAGCAAATTCTGGATGATAATGTGGTTGTTTCTCTGATTTGCTCTAAAGCTGAAGTTGCAAAATCAATATCACAGATCTGATCAGATGTCAGAACCTGTTTCTGTTTCTCTTTTTCTCCCCTCACCCTGATGCATATAATGCTGTATTGTAACAAACGAGCCCAGAAACAGGCTTTTTCAACTGCACTGCAGTAATGAAAAGAGAATAAAAAGGCAAAAAGACCAAGTCAGCTGTCAGGAAAAAAAAAGTGTTTGGTTTTTTTATTATTTTTTTATTTTGCAAGCAGAAAAAGCATCTCTCCTTTTGCCTTATGAGCTGTAATTATCTGTCATCAGCTCTGAGAGGCTGACATCTTGGTCTGAACTGTAGTTTTGGAAGATTAATAAGTTCATGAAAGTCCTTGCAGCCTTATAGCTCTGTGGTTAAGGATGAAGAAATGTTGTATCCTGGTCAGACACTGGGCTTGTCATACCTCCTGGGAATCCTGCTACCACTTGGAGTGGCAGTGTCTTGTCATGTTTTTCCCATATCTTCAAAACAAGTATAAAACTGACTCATCTCTTCAAGGATTTGTGGGGCATCATAAACATAGCACTTTGAAATCTTAAAATAAAAATAGTAATGGAAGAGCAGAGTGTTGCTGTTAATAATATCAGTGCTATTGCTGATGCTGTTGTCAAGGCTTTTTTCAGGACCAAGTACTCGCTCAGAAAAATCCCAGTGGAAAAATGAATCTCTTGCAGAGGTGGGTTTAAAATAAGGGCTGGGTCACTCTGTGTAGCTAAGATAGAAGAAAGCTGTAAAACACACAGTGAGCTTGAAAATGTGCAGCACTCTGCATTTTGGAATACAATGTGTCATCTGAGCCAATATACATGAAAGGAGGAAACAAGAAAGAGTATATGTGTGAATCAGTGAAAACAATGCTACCTACGTATAAATTTAGGAAATGCATAATAACAAATTGGAAAAAAAAATTACTCTATTAGCCATGTATCCTAAAAGCCTGGTCAAAATAGCATTTTCATGAATTTCAAAGATTAGTAGTGACCCCAAACTCTAGCTGTTGCTACAACTGGCCTTTGAGATGACTGTCATATCATGGTGAATTTTACTCTGTTAGAGTCACATATAACAGTATGGTGTAAATTGCAATCCTAGTACATTATCCTGCTGGAATGATGTTGTGTTAGCTCTAATGCTTTGTCAGTTCTGAATAGCATGTCATAAGCTACTGGGCAGCTCAGTGAAGGTCCAGCTCAGCCCTGCACTGATTATAGCTGGTCCTTGATGTATCTACCCCAGTATTTTCCCACACATAGATAGGTTTATTCTTCCTCACAGCACTCACTACTTGCTGTCTCAAACCCTTGCTCAATCACCTGAATGGGTTCTCCCTCTTTGGATAGCTACCAAAGCCTGGTAACAGAGTACTCATCACCTCTATTAAGAGATGTTAACTAGTTCACCAAATTCTGATGATTGGATAAGCAGACTTTTGCTGGTGCCCTTTTTGTCTTTGGCAGAAATGTTGCTGTCTCTAAGTGCCAAGAGAAAGAAGGAAAAAAGGAAGAGGTGATATTTACATAGGGTTGACCTTATTTTGGATAGTCAGGTCTGAAAGATGATCCTGTTTCTCATCTTTGGATCACACAGCAGGTGAGATCTTGGCAGCAAGAAAGACTAGAAAGGGAATTAACCTGGGTGTCTCCTCCCCTGGAAGAACATGGCCTGTGAATTTGTCCCTTTCTGGATCCAAAATAATAGTCCACAGTCATCTGAGATTGGTCTCCAAATGATTATGCTTATTGCCCTTAGGTAGATTTTTGCCACATTAAGCAACAGATGGATCATTGTGCTTTATCTTCAAAGCATAGTGAATATTAGGTGTAATCAGGAAAATAGACTGTCATTCTCTTTAGAGTGGCAGTTACCATGGTTAAAAGGACTTCAGGAGCCATTGCGTAGTCCTAGCTACAGGACTGGTAACCAGCAGATCTGGCTCTGCCCTGACCTGGGAGGCAGCCAGAATACGTCCTGCAGGGGCATCTGTTGCCCTTGTCACTTAAACTAATGTTCAGGTGGGCACAGATATGTTTTCCCATTCAGGCTCACACACTGGCAAACGTTATTCCTGGTCACACGCTGTTGACTCATTTCTCTTTAAAATCCTGCTGAACCCATTGGCAATGCTATACATCAGGAAGGCAATAGTCAGCATCAATTTCCCCTGTTATCTATGTAGCAAACAGTAGAGCACAGATAAGAGGAGGGGGAGATACTGTAAATAAGTAGGAAGCATTGCTGGATCCAAGCAACTGGAAATGGAAATGCATTAAACTGTTTCGATCAACTGTTGAAGCCATAGCTCAATGTCAGTGCTCTTTGCTGGTGCACTGCCCCCTCTGAAACATAAGCCTTGATATTAACTGCTCCTTTAAAAGTGCTCTTGAGACATGCTTTTGGCATGGAGATGTTTCTGCAGAGTGGCTAGGACTGGGCTTTTGGCTCCTGAGAGCTCCCTGCAGCTCTCCCTGCCGATATGAAGGAAGTCTAAGAGAAATGAGCCTGTCTGTGGCCAGCGTTGACCCATATCTGTGACTGAGCTGGCTTATCTGTCTTGCGACTTGGCCATGTGAGCTGGAGTATGGAGCCATCTGCTAAGAATTTTAGACTTAGCTGGTTTCATTTCTGATCATATTTATGAATAGTGACTTCCAATTTTTTTCATTATTTTCATCAGCGAGTCCATCCTGGTACCCTCCTTCAGGCTGAGGACTTGAGTTCAGGAGCTAACTTGGGGGCAAGAGGTGATGTTTCTACCCTTGCAGTGGCTGAGGCTTTCCTACCCTTCCATTCATACTTCAGTATTACAGTTCTACACGGTACAGGTCTGCTCCCAAGAGAGGGAAACCTTGGTCTCTCCTATCAACCAAACCTCTGGGGTATTCTGGTTTGGCTTAGACCATGAGAGGCTTAAGAATGGACAGATGTTCTGGGGAAGATGTGTCTGTATTCAAAGCCATGTGAAAACTGGGCCTTCTGCAAGTTCAGTGTTTGCAAACCTCAAGACCTTCAGTAGTGAAAAGAAGAAAATCATTTGTAGTCATGGGCATGACCTCAAGCCACCAGTCTGAACAAAGCCTGACCTGGTTGTTAGGTTCCACTTTGATGAAAATCCTCTCTGCTTATTCCCTAATTTGTTGTACAGAGGTTTGTGTGACTGAGCTGAAAGTCTCCATATTATTTATGTGTTTCTATCAATACACAGAACCCTCGTGCTCCCCCATTAGGAGAAGAGAGTTCTGTTCCTGATTGTCAACATGCTTTCTGCCCACAGTATTGTGTCTGGGATTAAGCTGCTTAGAGCTTGTGTTTGTGCACGTAGCCCTGTCTTTGGTGATATGGCGGTAGGATTGCTCACTCTACTTCCCAGTGCCTGGGCTACTAACAACTAATTAGAGTTGTCAGTATAAGGACAGGCTGAAGGAGGAGCCAGTTTTACTCCGTCATGTCTGTAAATCCAGATGGCCGCAGATCAGAGCACAGTAACAACACAGAGGCTTAGCTGGCCTTGGATTTGTTTTAACAATTAACCATCCCATGGTCCTGGGGCCCGGCAGACAGGGGCTGTGACAGCATTTATACCACTTTCAGATTGGGTCGTAAGATGAGGTTGTACCAAATGTACCTGAGAAGAGGATGGCTCCTATTTGATAAGGACTTGTTGGCCCTCTTCTCCTGCTACCATAAGGAAACTTAGCTAAAACCTTTTTCTTCTTTGTGACTACCTTTCTGTTTGTGGAACAAAGACCCGGGAGTCCCAGAGCTGCTTTTTCATGGTGTTTGGTGTACGCAGCTTTGAAGGAAAACATCTTTTACATACTAAAGCAGTTGTACGGATTTTGACTGGCTGCAAGTTTTCTCCTTAGTACATAGCAGTTAGGACTTGCTCTGCAGGACCCTGGTCTCTTCTCCGCTTGCTGTCTTGTGAGGAAGGTTCCCGTGTGCTGTCTCTCAACAAGATTTTCTTGGGAAGTCTCCCTTGTGCCCCTAGCACTTCTCCAGTTTTCCTCTTTGATTGAAATTGTTCTGACAGAGCTTGTCTGCAGGCTGTGGTGGCCAGTAGATACAGGAGCCTTGAGACATAAAGCAAAAGGCCCAGATGGCAGGGAGAATTCACCGGAGCAGGTTTTGCAAAGCTGGCAAGTTCAGCCTGTGGCACTACACATTGAATGCAAAGTACAAGGAGGCTTCCTCGTTATTGACCTGGGTAAATGACTGTGAAAGAAGAGAGGATGATACCCAGACACATGTGTCAGGAAGGTGGGAGCCCTCTTTAAAGAAGGGACCTAGGTCTGCTCTGTAAGACTGAAGCCTGCCTGCACTGCCATTGAGCCTTTGTGCAGCTCTTTGCTCAGCTCTAAACACCTCTGCGGTTGTAATGTTAGGCTGAGGAAGAGCTTGTGGAGAGCTCCTCACCTAGAGAGAGGAATTTGTTCAGAAGAGAACTCGTTTAAATCAGTTAATCCATCTCTCGGATATTATTGGGAGAAACAAATACGCTTTCCATAAGCTGCCATTATCCTGGGTTTTGGCCAGATTGTTTGAGAAAAGCAACTTAATTTTGTCAAAAGAGAGAGACATCCAAGCTACACAGTTCTGTCAGGAAAGAAGACACAAGAGCTGTATAGACACAATGGATAGCACACAGTCTTGGTCATGTCTCTGTGGACAATTTCTCACCCACCCTGGCCCTTTCAGGGCTGAGCACCACATCTCGTACTGCTGTAATTCAGACACTCCTTTTAAGGTTTTCCTGCCACGGCAGCTATTTTCCCTGTAGGATGTAGCTATACATCAATCTGTGGGGATATAAACCAACTCCAGAATCCTCTCAAATACTTTGTGCTGGGAATCCTGCAAGGCTATGCGTGTTTGGGTCTTGCCCAAGTGTGTCCTTATCTTAAAGCCACTGGAGCATACTGCTGCCAAACTACTGTCAGACACTTTCCCAGTGCTTCCCATCTTGCTGTTCTGAAGAAATCACTTTGGTTTTGAGCCCTTTTTTGTTGTTTGGGTTTAGGCCTTGGGTGAAACCACCTGTATCAAAGATCTCTGAACTGCTATACAGGTGGTAGTACCCAGACTGCGTCGAGGCAGCCTGGCTGAGGTTGTCCTGGCTCTGCTTCTTTTTTCATGTGGATATAACATGGACTCCTCTCTAGCATGGACAGTGAGTACTTCTACCACATGCTTACCTCCAGTCACCAGGTCAGAAACGGTGAGTTTGGCATGGCAGCTGTTGCCAAGCTTTCACTCTTGGTCTGCACAGCGCCAATACATGTGCAGGGGATATGGGAACTGGGCAGAGAAAAGCCATGGATCCTGGAACAAGATATGGCAGGATATCCCCTGGACAGGGCTGAGATCTGAGTTTATGTGGCATGCATTAGGGAGAGGAAATAATGGTACCTGTTTGCATGGGTTGGATGTAGTGGGTATATTTGAAGGAGAAAAGCCAGTAGAAAAGACTGGGAATAGGAGAGCTGAAAGAATGGCAAGATTGGTATATATGCTCTAGCAAAAGCGAGAGCTGCTGCTGACACCTGAGCAAAGTAGATTTGGGAAGGCATGCACTATATGTGGTAACACTGGCCTCAGGAAACATGGGACAAGGGAGGTGGTTAGATGGAGGGAGTTAGAAAACTGCTGTCAGGTCTCATTTTAAGGCTGGCATCACAGGACAGGAAAGAAGGGGATGCCCTGTCCATGTCAAATACTGCCTCTTGATGACCAGGACATGAATGTGCTCTCCCCATCTGTGGGGGAGGGATGCCACAGACCACAACTAACTAGGGGAACCAGGAAGACACTAAGAAGGCAAAAATAGCAATTCATTTTCTCATGATAACTTTCAGCCTCTGCACAAGAGCCTGAGGCATAGAGAAGGTAAAACAGCTGTCCACATCTGTAGGGAATCATAGGGCATCAAACCTGACGCAGGACCCATGCCAAGGGAGCAGAGGCTCTTTTCCCCTCAGATTCTTTCCCAGAGAGACCTGTGCAGTGCCGTGGCATTGTGCCTGTGCCTTTGCTTTTCTCCCGTGATTTTGGGGCCACAACCTGTGTCAGGCAGCGCCTCTGAAGGTGTTAGGAGCAGGCTCCCATGCTATTCCTCACCTCCTCCCTTCACCCCGGCGCTAGAGCAGAGCTGTTTCCTCCAGCCCTGCTAGAAAGCTGTGGCAGGCATGTGGAGGCAATGCACAGAATAGTGATGCTGCTTTTGGGGAGGGGGCTTGTGCAGGAAAACTCTGAGTGAGTCCTAAGTGAACAGAAACCCTACTTGGAAACTGAGTATACTGGGGCTGGGAGCAGGGGGGGGCATTATTAGCTGTGACCTTCCTGAAACCAAACTCTGAAACAGCACCAATCATGTTCACTCCCTACCAGGAAACTGTTCTAATGTGAATTATATTTCAGAGGTGCTCAAGCTTCACTACATCCCAGCAGATCTTCCTGCTGCCACGTCTGTTCTGGGACACTATACTGGGAGGCCAAGTTTTTAGGAAGGTCATAGAGGCCTTTTGGAGCTTTCTGTGGGGAAACAACTGTTCAGTTACTAGTTTATGCTTTTCTGCTTGGGCTCTGGGAAAGAAACCGGTTTTTCTTCGAAGCCAGGAAACAGTGTTTTCTCAATGAGCAGAGATCACATTTCCAGCATGCACCCCTCTCACCCAATTTCACTTCATACAGTTCCTAATTTCCATTCCTCTTTGCCTCTCTGCTGCAAAACCAAACAAGCACGTGTGTGCGCACCCTCCTACCTTATCTCAGCTTTTGCTTCTGATTCAAATTTAATTGGCCTTCAGGACTTGAGCTAAAACAGTTGGTTTTCTTTTATGAACCTGCAAAACTATCATTGGTCCCAGGAATTGACAGATATGCTTCAATTTCCTAGTTGTATGCAGGCCTGTTGCATTTTGTATGATTTTGGGGTCCTTGTTTCTAGGGTCTTGTCTGATCGCAGGAAACCATGGAAATTTTTCATTACTGTTGACTGGGAGGAAGCTGACTTCTGAGACTGTTTGCTTATTTGCCAAGCTACAAAGGGATGATGAATGGGATATAGAAGAGGCTGAAAGTTGTTCAGTTTCTGTGGTGAAGAAGAATCTGGGATAAGCCCTTGCTGGCTAAAGAAAGAATGGCAACTGAAGGCCATTCCAGCCCCCCCTTTGTATGAGAGCAGATCTTTTGTGACCTGCTCTCACATCTGATGAAATAAGTGCTGTAAATCTCATCTATCTCAAATATACTACAGCTCTGGACCCAACTCAGCCAAACTGTTCTCTCTACAACTACCTGAAAGGAGGTTGTAGTAAGGGGGGGGTTCGTCTCTTCTCCCAGGTAACAAGTGACAGGACGAAAGGAAACAGTCTCAAGGTGCATCAGGGAAGGTTTAGACTGGGTATTAGAAAAAGGTTCTTCAACGAAAGGCTCATCAGGCATTGGAACAGGCTGCCCAGGGAAGTGGTGGAGCCACCGTCCCTAGAAGTGTTCAGAAAATGTGTAGACAAGGCCCTTAGTGACATGGTTTAGTGGTGGACTCTGCAGTCCTGGGGTAATGGTTGGTCCTGATGATCTTGAAGGTCTTTTCCAAGCTAGTTGATTCCATAATTCAATGATCCAAAGCATCTGATGTGAGGAATTGGCTGGAATTGCAAAAATAACAGAGATTCCCGATAGTGTCTGTGATTGAGGTCAAGAGGATGATAAATAACAGTGGCATTTGCACTGAACAGGGATTTTCCTTACCAAGTGCTGATTTGCAAAGAGGTATTTTACTGTCCTAATTATAAGCTAGAATACAGTAGCTAATAGCAAGTTAATGCAATATAGATGGACTTAATAGTGCTAGGTCTGCTAGGATTTTCTGAGCGGTTCATAGCTTATGCATAATACAGGCCCTTTAGCCACCATCCTGGTGTGTTGTAAAATTGGGAACTGGGGCTTAAGGGAAAGGGAGCAGCCATACATCTATGGTGATTTGCTGGAAAGAGCATAATGGGTCTAAAGGGATGAGAAGATGGTGGTGGTTGGCTGGGTTAAAGGAAAACTGAGCAACACGCAGAGTAAGGGTTTGTGGTTTGGGGATTTTTCTCTTCCTCTTGGGCTGCTTGTAATGAGGTCTTGCAAAAATCCAGGTTCATGCACAGAAATAGACAAGTTTCCATTCTGATTAGCTTTATAGGAATAAACTCACATGTATCAATGAAAAGATGCAAATGAAACTGTCTATGGATTTTAAAGTGAGGAGGAAAAATGGTTGGGTATTGTAGCGTGTTTGTTTTTTAAACCATCTGGGGAAGCTTATATACTCCAATTGACCTACCCAAAATGCTGGGACTCCAGCTTCCTGATCATTGCAAGTAAGCAAAGGCTCTTTGAATCTCTTTCTAGTAATTTTATGCTGTTTGTCCAGACAGGATACTTAGTTATGTGCCAAGCTAGTGTCTTTCACTAGCGGAGCTGAGGAATAAGGTGAGTTTACCTTTGTGGATCTAAATGAACATTTTCAGCGCAGCACCTACTCAGAGACTGAAGTGACAAAGAATTCAGTGTGTGCCTCAATAAGCTATTCCAATGCTTTTTTATTCTCATAGTTCAGTTGTCATGACTTAATCTAAGCCTGTCTCATTTCAGTTTCTAACTACAAGCTCTGTTTATGCTTTTGTCCTCTTACGTTGCTGTTTGTTATCAGCAGTCCCTTCCTTGTGTAGTCTCAGGCACCAGAACGAATAATCTCTTAGCCTTATTTCAGTATGCAATCCAGAAAGCCTCTTTAGCCATTCACCACAAGGCATGTTTTCCAGCCCTCGAGTAATTTTTATAGTCCTGTTCTCAGGTGGCTTTTGGTTTGGTTTTTTTCCCAACATCATTCTGGTAGCATGGTCACCTGTATTAAAAAGTTTTTCAAAAATGATCTCACCAGTTGCAGATGCAGAGGTTATGTCCATCTCACAGTGAATTTAGTAAGCTTTGGCTTAATCACCCAAAGATTTAGACATCTTCGGTCTATGGAATTAAGCTGAAAGCTGATGTTTGCTGGGTTACATCAACCCAGGCTCCTCTTGGAATCATCGGTTTTTTTTCCTAGTAAGGCAAATTCTTTCCTCAACAGTTTTCTTTTCAGACCTTTACATTATGACCTTTGAAAGTCCCATCCAACCCAAACTGTTCTGCAGTTATCAAAGATAAATTGAATGCAGTTACCATAAGCCCATTCCATCAAACAAACCAAATTGTCCCCCTTGAGGTATCTCTCTAGTATGTTGTTTACTGCTGCATATTTTGTGTCTCTTACAGATGTTGGTATTTTATCCTGACATAGGCACTTAAGGATAGTGATTGTCAGTTATTGCACATTAAAGCACTGCCTTTGTGTATGAGGGAAGAAAGCAAAGCACAAGCCACATCCCAGCGCTGTGCCAAAGTCTGCACCTAGTCACCCCAGCTGCAAATGGATGTAAGGTCATTCAGACATAAAAGGTGGTTATGTGTGATGTCGACTACACAGCCTGAACGGGGACCTTTATCATCGATAGGCTGGCTGGATCTTTGACCTTGACGAAGACGTGAAATAGCATCATATTAAGAGATTCATATGGGATCTTACTAGAGACGTCTTCCTGGAGAAAGTCTTCCCTCTCACTAGAGAGATCTCAGTGCACCCTTTCAAAATTTCTTTTTGAACTCTTTCGGTTAATGTGTTTTTAATCTGCTCAATGTGGGCTGCATTTGAATAGTATTACATCTTCAATTAGTCTGTTGTGTGGAAGTAAGCCAGGATCCTTCCAATGCCTGAGGATGTTATGACAGGATAGTTACTTTTCTTGTTGCTTTCTCAAACACTACCCAGTTTGTCTGCCAAGGATCCATAAAAACTATATTAATCATCATTCATTTTTTTTTAACTTGTAAAGTTGCATCCCACATTCCTCCTCCATGATATTTTTTTCTCCCCTGGAATCAGTGAGGGATAAAAAGGTTTATTACTGTTTGTTCTGTTGCTTACATTGACCCAATTGGTTTGTGTTTGTACTCCCGTAGGCAATACATGTAAGGAGGGAACAGAATAATATCATCTTCTCTGGTGTTTACAGGATGCAAACTTCCCCTCAAAGGCCTGGCTACATGGAGTTTTCCCCCATCTTTTACTACATTCTGTGGCATTTTTGTGATCTGCTAGTCTTTCATTCTGCCATTTTTGCACTGTTGAATTCAGATCAGGGTGCACAGCTCCAGCTAGTTTTACAGACAGGACGCAGAGAAGCCTGTTCTTCAGTCCCCTCTGGCTTTTACTCCATATTTATCCACAGATATTCCTAGATTTAAGTCCATACAAATTCTTTCCAGAGCTATACACAGAATTATATCTACTCTCTGCTCACCACAGTGGGATGGCTCAGCAAAAGTTGCTGAAACTTCTTTAAAATGTCCTTTTCACCTGGGGTGTCTGATTCTGGGAGGTGCTGTTATCTATCACAGAGAGGCTGGAAGGATCAGGATATCCCACATTACAGTGTGTGCTGCCGCAGACCCTCAAGCTCATAGTTGCTGACAGATTGACGCAGGCCAGGATCCACTTTCAGATCTTGATGGGAACAAGGAAGGTAATGGCCTTAGTTTTTGTGTCCCAGAAGAGTCAGGAATGTGAACAACAGAAACTTTATGGAACCAGCTTTGGGCATTTATCTATCAGACCAAAATCCAGGCATCAAGATGTGCTTCCCACTTGTCCTATGTGTTGCTTTTGCTGCAGCCTAAGTCCTCCTCATTCAACACGGAAAAGGCATGTGATAGGCATGTGCCCACATTACAGGCATGCTGCTCCTCCAAATGGTTCCTGTAGTGCTGGCCCAGCCTGAGGGCAGACACAGAAGAAGCCGGTAAGATTGAATGTCAGAGAAGATTTATCCAGTAAGAGGGACTGATAATAAATTTCCTTCTTCTGGTTCAAGTCCAGAGGAGATGGAACAGAGCTGATAGCCAGATGGGGAGGTCGTGGGAGCAAGCTGCTGTCCTTGAGTGATTGCCAGTTATGTCATTGGCCCCCTTTCTGTGTCCTCTGCTGCAGAGGAGACCCAGAGAGTGATTTCTGGGAGCCCACACCACCTGCAGCTGTCAGAATTGACAGCACTCTTCCTAATGCTGGGAAAGACAAGAGCTGCAGGGCTGCATCTGCTTCAGCAGTGAGGCTGCTGTGCCTCTGCTTCTCTGGAAACACAGTGGCGATGTAGAGAGGAGACGTAAGTTTTCCAGTGGGGAAGTGAGTCTTTCATAGCTCATGTCCATGCCCTTCTCTGACACAAGTGGTATCACCCATGCCTGAAGAAATGGGACTGCCAAATCCTCTGTTGTCTCTGTAGGTGATTAGCAGTTTTGAGAATAAGGTGTAGGGAGATGGTTGTCTGTAACCATCAATCCGCCAAAGATACATTTATGAAGTTGACAGTTACTGATATAACAGACTCTCCTGATTTCAGCTGGAATGAGGTTAACTTTCTTCCTAGTAGCTGGTACAGTGCTGTGGTTTTGGATTTAGGATGAGAACAATGCTGATAGCACACCGATGTTTTAGTTGTTGCTAAGTAGCACTTTACCCTGACAAAGGACTTTTCAGTTTCTCATGCTCTTCCAGTGAAGAGGGGCACAAGAAGATGGCAGGGAGCAGCGACAGGATGCCTGATCCAAACTAGCCAAAAGGATATTCCATACAGCAGAACGTCACGCTCAGTGTATAAACTGGGGGGGGGGGGGAGGTGACTGGAAAGGGCTGATTATTAAGGATGGGCTCAGGGTGAGCAATTCTGTTGTGCATCACTTGCATTTCTTGAGGTTTATTCCTCTCTCTCATTATGTCCCTTTCCACTTTTTACTATTATTTTACTATTATAATATTCTACTTCAGTTATTAAACTGTCTTATCTCAACCCATTGGTTTTATCTTTTAGTAATTCTCTTCCCCATCCAACCAGCTGTAGGGGGAAATGAGTGAGTGGCTATGTGGTACTCAGTTACTGGCTGGCGTTAAACCACAAATAGGTTAAACCATAACACAGTTAAGGGGCTTTTTTTCCCCCTGTAATTAGTTAAGAGAGGAGGAGTTGCACACATTCACTTATGAAATTCAAACATTTTAAATGAGTGCAGGTGACACTGTGCAGGATGGAGGTGGAAGACGGGACTTTCAGATGACAGAATTGCACAGCTCCAGGTTGGGCAGGGAGGAGATTCAGAGTAGCCCTGTGGAGAAGGACTCGGGGTTGTTGGTCGATGAGAAAATGAACATGAGCCGGCTGCAGTGTGCGCTTGCAGCCCAGAAAGCCAACCGTATCCTGGGCTGCATCAAAAGGAGCGTGACCAACAGGTCGAGGGAGGTGATCCTGCCCCTCTACTCTGCTCTTGTGAGCCCTCACTTGGAGTATTGTGTGCAGTTCTGGTGTCCTCAACATCAAAAGGACATGGAACTCTTGGAACAAGTGCAGAGGAGGGCCACGAGGATGACCAGGGGACTGGAGCACCTCCCGTATGAAGATAGGCTGAGAAAGTTGGGTCTGTTGAACCTGGAGAAGAGAAGGCTGCGTGGAGACCTCATAGCAGCCTTCCAGTATCTGAAGGGGGCCTATAGGGATGCTGGGGAGGGACTCTTCATTAGGGACTGTAGTGATAGGACAAGGGGTAACGGGTTCAAACTTAAACAGGGGAAATTTAGATTGGATATGAGGAAGAAATTCTTTACTGTAAGGGTGGTGAGGCAGTGGAATGGGTTGCCCAGGGAAGTTGTGAATGCTCCGTTGCTGGTGGTGTTGAAGGCCGGGTTGGACATAGCCTTGGGTGGCATGGTTTAGTGGGAGGTGTCCCTGCCCATGGCAGGGGGGTTGGAACTAGATGATGAGCTGCTGTGTGCCACATAGATGGTCCTTTCCAACCCTAACTATTCCATGATTCCATGGTGGCTATTTCGCAGCTAGCTTTTTGAAGCTGGTCACTATTCTGAAAGACCTCAGGCATTCCATCTGAATAGACCACCCGAACCTATCTTCATTTTTCCATCCTTCACCCATGATTGATTTGATGTACCATGATTCATCTCAAGTTGATGATGACAGTGATGAAGAGGTAGCCATCCAGAGAGTGACAGCAAAAATGCTTACAGTAAAAAATGTTCTTACCTCTCCTTTCTCTATGCTATATATACTGATCATGTGGCTTTAAATTGCATAAATTCCTTAAGTTCCTGTATGCACCACCCCCCTTGTTACATTAATAATTATGTGAAAAATTGCTTTGATACCTGTTGACCTCAGCTGCTTCATCTATGAAACTGAATGTTTGCCATAAATCTTGTAGTTTGAGCACCCCTCCAGCCTCGTTCTGAACAGTTACATTTTCATTGTCGTCATCTTCCTCAGATTATTCAAGTTCAAGCAAGAGTGAAGGATGGAAAAATGGAGTAATGATGACAGCAGTACACAATATTAAATAATTGGCAGCAGAACTGTGGGGTAGTGGAAAGAGAAGTAGTGGAAAACTGAGTGTTGCTGCTCTATGCCAGGTTCTTCCTTCTTGGTCCAAATTCCCTGCTAGACCTGAAGGAGAAGCTGAAGAAGAGCGTGGTTGGTATGGGGAAGCTTGTCTTCCTTCCTCACTGTAGATAAGTGAAGAACCACTGTATTAACTCTTCCTGGTCTAGCTTTGCCCCATGTGTCCTTTTTGCTTACTAGTACAAACAAAAAATTCAAAGTAAACATATTAAAGAATGCTGGTTAATATTTGATTATCCTAATTGCCTTGGATCCACCCTCCTTTCCCTACCAGGGCTCTTCCTGGGCTGAATCTCTCCCCTTTCCAGCTCTGATCCCACCACCCTTTCATTAAAGCAGGTCTGACTTTTTAATCAACATTTATGCTTTTGGCTGTGCTGCCTTTTGCTTTGCCTGCCTATTTGGAAAGCAGCTGTGGGGGGATTAACCATCTAGTGCTCCCACTGTAGCTTTCAAACTGAAAACAGAAGGTGAGGAAATGCTGTAGCCCAGCTGTGAGCAGAAGACTCTGACCACCTGTGTCCCCAGAAATCATTGCACTTCTAAAGCAGGGACTCTTTTCCATTTTGACAAGGCTGCAGTTCTCAGGAGCTCTTTTTCCTGCATCCCCCCTGTTCTTAGCTTTCAGTTCTTTTATTAAATGGGTCTAAATGTATGGAGGTGACTGAATTGCTCTGGAAGCTGGTGATGGAATAGGAGCCTGTTGATATTAGATTACCACTTGGAGTCAGGAGTCACCTCTGCCTTGTAGCTCCTCTGGTTGTGGGTGTGATCCTCCATAGGAAACCTGGGGAAATTGAGTCAATTCCTTGTAGGTGGCAGCTGCATGCTCTGGACATGAGCCCTAGCAGTGGCACTAATTGGATGCTGACTGGAGTCCAAAGATTTATCACTGTATTTGCTATGGAAAACATGCAGGCTGGTGTCTGGTTTCCTTTCCATGGTAGCTTCATTGCAGCACACAGCAGCTCAATAGATACACAGCAGGTATCTCCTGTCCAAGAGCAGGGAGTGCTGCCCAAGCTTGAGATGAGTGTTACAACTCAGCTTACTGATGAACTCATTAAACCAGGCACTGAGAGCTCACAGAGGGGTTAGTATGGGGAATGGCACTGGCCACTTTGTGCTGGTGTCACACAAGCATTCAATTTGGTCTGTGTTCGCCCACCTAGCAGAGATGTGAGGGCTCGACTGCCTTAGGCTCCCTGTGCAGGCACACCATGGAGGGAGGTAATGCCAGCTATAAATACTATCTGAACTGTGCTCTGGAGATGTTGGTCTCAGTGGCTTTGAAGAGAGGTCGCATTCTTAACTTGGGTGCCTCAATGCAGAGGTTAGAGGGGATAGATCAGGCTTTAAATTTTTACCATATTCCAGCTAGCTCCGGGTTTGCTGCCAAACCTGGCGGGATGATCAATTCTTTCTCAGTTCTTCCAAATCCTCAGGAATGTGGAGGGCCTATGCTAGGACAATGAACATCACAGATTGGCTGTTTTCCCTCCATTTTCCCTTTACGCTGTGAATGGGAGCATAGGGAATGCATTCTGTTGTGATGGGCCAAGCAGCTCCCCTTCTGCTCACAAGGTTACAAATGGTGCCTGTTGGTCTCTGCCTCTGTGCCCTGCTTGTCTCTGCCAGGACATGAGGAAAGTGGGAGCTGTAGATCCAGGTTTCTCTTTTTCCAAGCTTTTTACATGTGATTCCTCTGGTATTTAGAACTCTAGGACAGTGTCTCTGCCTTGAGAAAACAAAACTGAAATAGGAACTAAACCTGTGCTTCTGCCACCTGAAGAGCAGGAGAGAAAGGGGAATTGTAAAGATACGTATACAAGTATACATACACATATATATAAAACATCAACGTCGTCTTGTCAAGGACTTTGGGAGAGGACAAGAGGGCTAAGAATTCTCTCCTAGTGATTTTTGATGCTGATACTGGGGATTGGACAGTTGATCGCTAGGACATAAAAACACCTATAGGGAGGAGTCGCAGTAAGCTTAAGCAGCAGCAATGAAATTGGGTTAGATGGTAAGAAAAACTAGTGATAAACTCTGAAGGAAGAGGAAAGATGTGTATTCTGTTTTGGAAGAAGAATTTCATTTGGTTCTTTTTTTGTGGGTTGATTTTATGTATTTCTTTTCCTTAGTTTGCACTTGCAATGAGTTGCTTTATTCCCAGAACTACCCGGCTGAGTAGTTCACCTATGAATTATTGAGTAGTGAGATAACTGGTTCTCTGCCAAAAGTTAATGCATGTAGGATGCTTTTGGGGAAAGGGTATCATTGGCTGACTGTTAGTGGATGTTTGGATCTAAACTATTTATATGCTATTGGGAGAGGCATGTCACTGCCAACTCAATTTGTTAAACGGAAACATGTAATAACAGATGCATGGGTATGAGCTGACATCTCGTTATCTTCTAGAAGACAGAGGCAGAACATGAGCAGCGAATTGGTGATCTGACTAGGCTACGCATGGGAGAGCTCCCTCTTGAGGGTATGTCAGTGGGCAGGAGAATCCAAGATCCACCCTAGCCATCACCCTGTTTCACCAGCCTATAACTAGCAAAATTGGCTGTGAGTGAGAGGCAATATTTTCATGTTAGTCCATGACAAAAAAAACCAAAACAAACACACACAATAAAAATGTAGATTTGGGTTATGCCATTATTCTAGCAGTAATGGAAGGGGTTACCTCTGAAATGCCCACTCTTTTGCGCTCTTTATTTCTCTTGTGCGTAAGTTCGTTAATTGGGTGGTATGTGGGTGGGGGGAGGATTATCAGCCTGCATTTCACATACAAATGTGTTTTTGTCTTCTGTACCCATCTTTTCCCACTTATCTTTTTCAATTATGAGAGCATACTGGTTTGAAACTAGGCACTTGAAAGTAAGTGGGGCATGAGAATAGGGTGGCTTCACACTGCAGGAGAATACTTATCTTTGTACTGCCTTGCTAGCATGAATTAATTGGGCAGTGAGTCTGAGTGGTGTTCCAGTATGTCTGGGGCAGATCTTTTTTGAGGAGGCATATCTGTGAGGCAGAAGGTCTGGATATTCCCACGTGGGATGGACATTCTTTAAAGTGCTCTGTAAAGTTAGCGAGCGGTCTCAGGTACTAATCAGCACAGCTCATCATGCATAAGAGGAAATCCTTTAGTAAATCCCTCTTTATTAAAACAAGGTGAAGACTGGTTGAGCTAATTGGCTTGGGAAGTTCAGAGAAGAGGAAAGCAGAAAAGCTGGTAGTGAATACATTTCATTTGCTCCTCTTTTGAAAGCAGTTAACTAGCCCAGAACTAAGCCTTCTCTGCTTTGAGCCCTGCTTCTCTCCAGACCCTGCACTTGCTTGTCTAGCAGGAAAGGGATGCAAACAAATTTGTTTTGTTTGAAATAACAATACTTGTGTCTTGGCTTTCAAGCACTTTGCAAAAAGTACACATTTTATCTCTTTATACACAGGGAGACTGAAATGCAAAGGCAAAAGGCATAGAAGATGAAAGAGAGATTCTGGGTTTTAGCTAAAATAGGTTGAAAAAGCTTCCTCCATCTCTTCTCCTGTCCTCTAACTACTCAATTATACGATCTCTCAGAAACAAGCAGATGAGACTGGGCTTGTAAATATTACTTGGTTATTTGTCTCCACATGGAAAACTGTTGGTGCCTAATGTGCCTTCTTGGGGTGTGGGTGCTGTTGCAAGGAATAGAGTTGCTTGGCTCTGATTTCACAGCCTTGTGACAGTAAAAGAGCATCCCAGTTGTTTGGGTAGAGAGCTCTGGTCTCTCCTAGATCTGAAACTATGCAGTTTTCTACCTGCTGTGAAAGCAGGGGTGCAGTATCTTTGATGCCTGTGACATCTTTATTACCCCAGATATACTAGATGGCGAATGAGGAAGGCACAGTTTGCTTGGATTGCTTTGGTTGTCTAGAGAAGATTAGGGAAGACTGTATCCAGTATGGCTGCAGAAGGGTACCTATCAGAATTTAAATGGATGCTGCTTGGGGTTATACAGGTCTCATAAGACCCTAATAGCAGCCTGCGCTTATTTGCTTTCCAGCAAATTACAGCCTGGTGTTGTTAGCCATTTTGGTTAATGAAATACTCCTAATAATTATAATTAACCATGAAGTACTGTCTTTCATACCAGGTTATTTGTGTGTCCTTTGCAATGTTAATCCAGCAAGTGAGTGGTCAATTAGCTGTCAACATGGGCTAAGGTGAAGACTACAAGCAGGAGTCCCACTGGGTCTGTGATTGCATGGCTAAATTTGGAGGCAGTCATTCAGCAGAGTGAGATTGGACCTGCTGAAAATAAAGCTGTGTTCTAATCTAGCAAGGCTTGCTATTTTCATCACTTGTGTTACGTGTTGCACTTTGTGGATTTAAATAAAAATGTAAATGTGACTGGATCTGGAGGGTAGAGTAGAGGGTGTTTTTCACAGGGGAGGAAGCCTGGGCTGAGAACTGAAGGTCAGGATACAGGACTCTTGCTGCTTCTGCCTGCTGCTCCTGGTTCATGTGACCTCATCCAGGCTGTCTTCCTGCTTCTCTTTCTCCACCTGGATATTGCTGCCCTGTGGTGCTCTTTGCAGCAGAAGAAGCATTGTGGAAAGTATAAGCCCCTACAGAAAAATGAATGTGCAGCTGCCATGGGCATGGTGCAGCACAGGCAGCTGACGACCTGCAGAGATGCCTGTTGTCAGCCACTGGTCAGGGTGCTACAGGGGGGTGAAGGGCTATCTGTGAGTCAGAAAGCAGGTTATGAGTGTGCTCCTCAGTTCTGACAGCCCTTTTAAAACAAGCCAGCAGTGGGAATTGACCAGGATATGCTATTCATAGCCCTCACACTATGGTGGGAAAGCAGACTTTGCATGTGTCTTGCATCATAGTGTTGTTCTGTGGTGTTTAGGAGTTTTGACCTTCTCAGTTCTTGCCTGGGCTCTTAATGTGAGGTCTGTTCACTCAGTATTCCCATATTCTATGGATGCTGGTTTGTGTTTAAGCTTATCACTGATCCTTGTGCATCAGTCCGCTCCAATATGAGCCTTTCTTGCCTTTCATCCATATTAGATTGAGCAACTTCATGACAACATTCACTTTTTTTAAAGTGGAAAAAAACATTCACTTCAAATTTTCTTCCTGTACTTACCCAGCAAGTGAAAAAAATTCCACAGTGCATCACTGCCATCCTGGGATGCTCTGACTTCATTGCTGGTGAGAGAAGCCTCTCTGCCTTCTGGAGGCATGTGGATTTGATGAGAACCTGCAGCAATCAGGCAGCATTGCAGGGACCACGGAGTACCCTTTCTTGAGCTGTGCCCACACAGGACAGCACAGTAACAGTGCAAGAAGACTGGTCTCTCCTCCAGCACTTTGGCTTTTGTAAGGGAGGACACCTGTCCCTTCCTCAAGGCTAAATAAAAACAGACTTACTTACGCACAGGCTTCACCACAGCTCAACAGGCAGTGCACTTCTTGCTTATCCAGCAGGATGAGCATTTCAGTCCTGGTTATTTCCAGTGAAACCAAGAAAATAAGAGGTTATTGGGGAACAAAGCAACACCCCTGGACACTTGACATTTCTCTGTTGTGTGCCCCTTGCTCTTGCCCTTCATCATTATGACCACTGTGCTAGCTTAGCAACCCTTTGGTGCAGAGCATCTGCTCTGGCTCACAGCAAGGGAGCTGCCTGCAGCCCGGATTTGCCTTGGGGTGCCTGGCATGCTGGAGTAGGTTGCCTGTATTCCACTGAATTGATTTGCTCCCAGCGAGCTTTTCCTGCTGCAAAGGCAGGCTGCCACAGCTTAACAAGGCTGCTGGAGGAGCCTCACTCCTTCAGTGTTGCCTAAAACGGTAATGCACTGCCCTCTTCACCCCTTTCATCACTCCTCCTCTCAGCTAGCTCTTCTAGAGTTAAGTTGCATGCCAAGAGAAAACAGTAATCATCTATATTTACTGTGTTTCTTAACAGGGGATCCCGAAGCCCTGTATATGCAGAGAGTTTTTTTAATCTCCTCCTTGAAAGGTTGCAACCTGCTGCTTGCAACGTGGCTGCTTCAGCTGCATGCACAGGAGTTCAGGGGAGATACAGAAAAGCATTTGAGGAGCCTCTGGACAAGGACCTGCCTTTGGAACTGTGCTAAAAGCTGGGGTTTTTATCCAAGCTCCCAAAGAATACCATGGCAGCTTAATGAGACAGAGCAGAACTGCTCCCTTGCAGCCAGCAGGGATGTTGCTTTCCTGTGGATATGAGAGGCACCTGAAAAATCATTATAATTTCCTGCAGCTCCCTAAAGGTGTCCATGCAGGGGGCATGTTGGAGGTCTCTGCTCTGAGACGGTCGCCATCTCAGATGTCCTGGCGCTGTTTGGTTCCCAGTTCTGGGGAATTAAAGCAACAGTTCATTTAAACAAGCTTTCTTTTGCGTTTAAGACAGAAATGGGAAAAGGCTGTGTTGTTATCTGCTAGGATTTGCAGACTGATTCTAGCCATGATATCGGGTCTCCCTTTTGTGTATAACCTACTTGAAGAAATATGGACTCCCCAGTAGGCATTGGAGGCCAGAACTGATGTCTAGCTCTATAATTGCTGTTGACCTTTCTTTGCTTTCGTATCTACTGGCAGCTTTCGGGAATAGCGGCTCTTTGGCATAGGACTGCATCCTTTGCAGTGGTGGGATGACCTGCTTCAGCTCTCTCTCCAGAAACCCCAGGGGCTCCAGGGCTACCTGCAGAGTTGATTCTCACTGGGTGTTTCCTAGTGCTAGAGACAAGAGGAGAAAATGCAATCAGTTTTTATTTTACAGGCACTTTCAGGCATTCCCTTTGCAAGGTGATAACATAGGCCCAGAGCCTGTCCCAGTGTAAATCAAGTAAATCTCATTTCCCAGCTGAAGAAGATTAAATATCTTCTGCATCCTTGGCTGCCCTGCTGCTTCTGTGACCTAAGGAAGCATCTGGAATGTCCCAGCCCTGCTCCTCTGTGGCCCTTTACCAGCCCCAGACAGTCCCTCGGTGAGGTGCAGGAGGCCACTTTCCTTGCAGCATGTGTCCTTGCAGAGGGCACTTTGTCCAGTTTCAGATCTTTCTCTTCCCTGTCCCAGCTCTGTATACAGATGCAGTGGGGGAAGCTGCTCTCCCACCCTTCTCTGTCCTCCTCATCGGATAGATTGCTTTGCATACATCTGGAGCTGCTGTGCCATTTTTTAAGCCTTCCTTTCTCTTTCTCTCCCTTTTTTCTACTTTTTTTTTCTTCCTTCCCCCCCCCCCCCCCCCCCCATCACCAGCTAGCCTTGGTTATAATGTGAGGCCCCACCAGCTTCAATTAAGGAACAGATGTGACCCAAGAAATGGGATAGCAGCTAGGGATGGAGATAACACATTCATGGCACTAGGTCTAATCAAACAACTTCTCACATTATTCTCACTGTGAGGTGGGAGACGTGTAAGCCAAAGGCAAGTCAGCACTTGGAGCACCCGCAGAGACACATCAGTAGCAAAGCCACCTGTAATGAGCTGACCATGCCACTCAGCACAGCAACATGAGCTCAGTCAAGGGCTGGTTTTAATCCACTTAAGTGCAGCCAAGGGCCTGGAGGCTGACAGTTGGGAACAGGTACCTAGAAAACAATCAGCCACTGCCAAACAAGGGCTATCAGATGGACGGGATGCTTGCACACTGTGTACCCCCAGATGCAGGCCTTGGGAGAGGGAACACTGTGCATGCAGACCAGTGGGGGGGGTGCATGAACCACCTTCATCTGTGGTGAAGATGGAGATGGAGCTGTAGATGGGTCTTGATAGGTCAGGCCATGGGAGGGGAGTGAGTGGCATACTGGAGCTCTCTGGGCACACTTTTGTTCAAGGGCGGCAGGGATGCTGTGTAACCAATTGCTCCTGGTGAATCTGTGTCTGTGGCATTGCAGATGCTGTGTGTTGCAGCTCTTTGAGCCTGTCTGTGCTTGGCAGCTCTGTGGACCTTTAGAGGAGGCAGGTGCTTTGCAGATATGTGGTGCATAGAATTTTTTGTGGAAGAGAGATGCTTTGAACCTGGTGAATGTGATCTGTGATTGTGCTGGAGGTGCTATAAATGATTACATTCAGGCCAACAGCTGTCTTGTGTTCAGGAAGTTCTTCTCATTTTGGAGGGAGAGCTTCTGGTTGTTCCTGTGCTGTAGTGTTTTAATTGTATACTGCAAATGAAACACGTCCATCAGATGGTTGTGAAGATTAAAGTCCTCTGCCATTGCATCAAATAAGGGTAACACAAGCAATACCAATCCAGAGCAGTCGTCTTGCTCTGACCCAACAATGCCCAAATTCATAGAATCATAGAATAGTTAGGGTTGGAAAGGACCTTAAGATCATCTAGTTCCAACCCCCCTGCCATGGGCAGGGACACCTCCCACTAAACCATGCCACCCAAGGCTCTGTCCAACCCGGCCTTCAACACTACCAGCAACGGAGCATTCACAACTTCCCTGGGCAACCCATTCCACTGCCTCACCACCCTTACAGTAAAGAATTTCTTCCTCATATCCAGTCTGAGCTTCCTCCCTGGTTAAGTTTGAACCCATTACCCCTTGTACTATCACTACAGTCCCTCATGAAGAGTCCCTCCCCAGCATCCCTATAGGCCCTTTCAGATACTGGAAGGCTGCACTGAGGTCTCCACGCAGCCTTCTCTTCTCCAGGCTCAACAGCCCCAACTTTCTCAGCCTATCTTCATACAGGAGGTGCTCCAGTCCCCTGGTCATCCTCGTGGCCCTCCTCTGCACTTGTTCCAACAGTTCCATGTCCTTTTGGTGATGAGGACACCAGAACTGCACACAATACTCCAAGTGAGGTCTCACGAGAGCAGAGCAGAGGGGCAGGATCACCTCCCTCGACCTGTTGGTCACGCTCCTTTTGATGCAGCCCAGGATACGGTTGGCTTTCTGGGCTGTGAGCGCACACTGCAGCCGGCTCATGTGCATTTTCTCATCGAGGTTCCTGTGAATTTTTACAAGTGCTAAAGAACAAGACTTAGTAGCCTTCCTTCACATAGGAGGTGGCAACACAGTTCTCACCGCTGGCAGAGAAGCTGACATGGAGACACATGGCTCACCTCCCAGTTTAAGGGAATTGTTGCCAGAGGTAAAAATAGATCCAGAATTCCTGTAGCCAGTCCCTAATGTGTTGTGTTGATGTATTTGAGAGAGGCCTTCTAGCACCCCTTGAGGTTTGTGCTCTGCGGGGACAGTAAGTGCATATCCCTTCATCTGAAGATAACCAGAAGAACGTGAATGTAACTGCTTGGGAGCATATCTGCCCGCTCAGGGAGTGCAGTTTATACCGAGTACAAGGACTGTGGTTATACTGATTAATATTTGAGGATTGACTGCAAGCTGTGGCACTTCTCATGTGAAAGATCAGAGCTTGGTAGCTCCTCTGAGTCGCATCTCACTGTGGGATCAGTACCTGCTAAAGGCCGCTGCTACCTTGTAAATAGGAGGGATGTGAGAGGTGGCCCCAGCCCAGTCAGAAGGGGATGTCAGATGATTATTGCTGCTTTAGGCTTTATGAAGCCTGACTCCTGCTACAAAATAAATACCCTATTGGAAATCCTAGGTATCTCTCCCCTCAGAGGCACCCCTGGGGTGGCTGTGCTTAACTAGGTATCTGTTACCTGGTGGCATCCCTGTCTGTTGCTCTGTTCTGTCTGCAGTCCCCCCCGTGGTGGAGCCAGCCTTCCAGGACATGCGTCAGGGTATGGGGCGCAGTGTCACCCTGCGCTGCACCATGCTGAAGGGCAGCCCCATGAAGGTGGCCACCTCCGTCTGGCGCTTCAACGGGTCCCTTCTGGCGCAGCCGCTGGCCGAGGAGCAGGACTACTCGGAGCTGAAGGTGGACAGCGTCAGCCGGGAGACCAGTGGCAGCTATGAGTGCAGCATTTCCAACGACGTGGGGGTCTCCACCTGCCTCTTCCAGGTGTCTGGTAAGTCAGAGTGCGTATCAGGGTGAGCTGTTGGATGGGATCATGGAGGTGGGAAGCTTGCTCCCATAAACTAGTGCCGGTACAGGCAACCCCTACTGTATCCTCTGAACACAGTGCTGTGCTCAGAATAGATGAATTTCCAAAAGCAAACAGGGAGATCTGCCTCGATCATTCAGGCAGTTCTTCTAAACCTGGGATGGACCTGGGGCAGTTAGTGCCAGCCACTGGTACATTGTAGCAGTGTTTGACCACTTGCCTGGAAGATACCCAAGGCTACCGCCAGCTTTCAAGCTTGGACAATCATCTCTGTTGTAGGCAGGTATTGATCAAGGGGACTGAAAAGCTCTCTACATCCTTCCAGCAGGCTTCTATCTAATTTTCCCTTAAAAAACAAACAAACAAACAAAAACTGTCTTATGTATTCCTGAATGTTCTTTATGTCTGCTACCTGCCTGTGTTTCACGGTGTCTGCTGGAAGAAACATGAGCTGGGAGTGAGTACTATGCTCAGTGGATTTGCTAATCACAGTGTTCTGTGAATCCAGAAGGCACCACAACAGGACTCCTCTCCAGCACCTGCAAAGGGGGATGGCAGAGTAGTAGCATCTAAAACCACACATCTGACCTAGCCTCTCCAGCTATCATTAAATCTGCGTTTTCCATGACCCCAGAATTGATTTGATCATCAGTTTCTGGAAGAGTTCTCCAGTGAAGTTGCTTTAATCAGCCATAAATTCAGCCAAAATGCTGGGTGTTCAGTCTAGGGCCAGTTGATAATACTTTTTGAGTCAGGGCTGAGCAAAGGAGAATAAACAACATTCAGAGAGGCCTGGTTTTGAAGCAGATCTTCCCAAGGGTTTGGAAAAGTTCAGGTATGCTGTAACTCTGTGATACTCAGAAATGGGGAAGTCCAAACCACTTATACTGTTTAGGTCCGTTTTCAGGACCTTGCTCTCTTGCCTTGAGATCTGCTGGAATTTGTTTGGCAGTGGATTTTGCTTGGGAACTTTGGCCCTCCCTACCCCTTCTTCATATGCTTGCAACTCTCATATCACTAAGTGATGCAAACCATATCCTGCTTTCAGCCACCACAGCAAACTGTGTCCCTAGCAAGCTTTGGAATGCTCCCAGGACCTGAATTTCTTACTGAGAGTAGTAACAAATACATTACCACCTGGTGTGCCATGCTGTGCCCCACAAGATACGATCCCCTCAGCGGAAAGCAGCATTCATCCCTAGAAAGCACTCATCAGGAAAGCAGCAAGCATTTATTTTCCTGCTTCCCTTCTTCGTTTCCACAGCATTGGTATCTGATGGTACCTTTTTAACCTCCAGACATCTCTGCCTGTGTCTTGAAGAGTTGGAAGTCAGTTAAACCTTCTGAGCTTGCAGAACAACCTGAAAAATAATCAAGTAGCTAGACTGCTGCACTTGGGCTGCCAGTTGTAATTCTCATCAGCCACAGCCTTCCAGTGTGAGCAGAAAGGATGGCATAGTCTCTTTTCATTTCTTCTCTATGAAAGAAGTATCCTAAACCTTCCTATCTGACAGGGAGGCAGTGACTCATTTGTGACTGTGAGGTGTTCAGGTATACTGGAAACAGTACATAAATCTGCCCAGGGTGGGATTAGTTTCTTCTGTGGTTGGGAGAGTAACTTTCTGAGATGTTTTGGAAGGACAGCGAGACATCCAATCCCCTCCTCTTGAGCAAGTTGTCAGGGCAGTCCATACTGATCACCACTTGCACTCTCACTAGCCACAAGCACAGGAAACCCCTGAAAGATGGAGTGAAAACCTTTAGCTCTTCCCATCAGCTGTAAGCAGAAGAGAAAACTTTCCATCAATGATAAGTTCCTGGAAAGGAAATTCCAAAAGTATTTTGATGTGCTTTATTTCTGTTTGAATGCTGGGTTTTGGCTTCTGTTTCTATCTTGAAGTCAATTAATAAGGAAACAATATCATGCAAGAGAATGATTATCGTCAGTTCTGATATTATTTTAGAATCTATTATGAAGCTTGACTGTGGAAGACAGTCAATACAAGTTGAATAAGCAGCAATTAGTCTTTGAGGTGGTTCTGAACTTCTTGCTTATGCAAAAATCCAAGTCAATAAAAATAAGAAGAAAAAAAGGACTTGGAAATAAACATCAATATTATCCATCTGAGTTAATAAAAAATAAACACTGAATCTTGTCGAGACTAATTATAACCACACAGAATGGCAGATCCTGTGATTCAAGTGGAAAGGTGCAGCCAGCTACCTGGGGAGATGATGTTTATGCCTGTTCTGCTCTCCAGCATCCCTTGCTGTCCAGGCATCTTTCTGGTCTGTGCAGGTCCAGATTGGACCTGAATCCAGATAGGAGAGTTTTGGTTCATGTCCAACTCCTGCCAGGACAGGATTTGCCAAAAATTGAAGTTTACAGGGTGAAATGAAGGTAATTACAGATAGGGCAAAACCATTTGTAGGCAAGATTTTGAGTTGCTTCTGGGCTGTGTGCATTAGTCCGTCAGCCACTGGGCTTCATGGCAGCAGCCTTTGAATTCTGTTTGGTAGAGATTCAGGACAGCAGCGGCTGGCAAAATTACAGGAAATCCCTCCTTTGAATTATCCAGTTTCTCTCTGGTACAAAATTTCTCCTGTGTTTCCCTTCCTCCTGCTGCCCTCTGTTTTTATGGGGAGATGTAGGTTTAGAAAAGACATCTCTGTCCCTGCAAAAGCTCCTGCTGGTTTTGCCCAGGCTGAGGTCAGCATCCTCTTTGCTGCAGAGTTGACTGTCATGTTAGAGGCTAGAGCACTGTGTTGCCAAGGCAGGGGACATGCAGAAGGAGCAAGGTCTCCTTTTCAATGCCGTGGTCCCTGTGTGATAAATAACACTTTTCCTACGACCTACTGGCCAAATGATCTTTCCTCACGGTTTGTTAACAGGAGACTCTGTAAAGCAGCAGATGAAACAGAAGAAATGCCTGTTTAAAGCTGTTACCTCAATCTAAACTACAGAGTAAGACAGAAAATATTAGAGCTGGTTCCAGCTGGAGAACTGAAGTTATTTCCACCTTCTCTCGCATCGGTCAAGCGCTGCTGGTATTGCAGGGCTGCTAACCTTCCCAGTAGTTTAGGCTCTAAAAGCAGTCATGATTCACAGAAAATGATGGTGCATCAGTGCAATACCAGCTGCAATAGTAAAGGTGTTCATCATGTCAAAGGCAAGTGGATGAGCTGGGCAAATGGAGCTGTTCCACTCTCACTGTGTCTCTCTGTAATTTGTTGCCCTTTATCCCACACTTTTACTTTCCTCCACCCCTTTCTTTTTTTCTCCTCCAGCAAAGGCTTACAGCCCAGAGTTTTACTATGACACTCCCAACCCCACCTTGAGCCAGAAGCAATCCAAGAATTACTCATACGTCTTGCAGTGGACACAGAAGGAGCCTGACGCTGTGGATCCCATCCTCAAGTACCGCCTGGAAGTCCGGCAGGTAAGATCTGCTCTTCTGGAGTCCTCAACACATGCCTTTGGGAAGAGGACCTCTCAGGATGCAGTTGCATCAATGTCTCCTTGTCAATTAGGAGCTGAAGGTGATGAAATTGCCAGATCCTCTTGGTCTTGCACCTTCCCCATTCAGGGGAAGAGACAGGCCAAGTGCACAGCTTTGCATTTGCTTTTACACCTGGTGCTGGGTACCATCAAAGGCTTTCAAGGTCGTGCTGCCTCCCATCAGACTGTTCATGCTCAGTGTTTTGAATGGGGTTTTAATGTGAACAAAACCTCACGGTCATTAGTAGGTATTGTAGATTCTATATGCCAAAGACTCAAGCAAGTGGAATTCCATACTCCTCACTTGTTTGAAATAAAGAGAATAAGCTGAAGAGCTCTTCAGGCAGGAACTGCAGGAAAAAGTCATCAGCTGTTTGTGCTGGAGAAAGGCTTTCATACTGTCACAGTAATGAAGCTATTTAGACTATATAAACTCAGCAGGGGAAGAAAAGTAGGTTTCAAGGTTTCTGAGTATGAAGAGAAATCATATGGCAGGATGAGGAGGGAAAACTGAGAGGAATCTGAAGAGAAGACTGGTTGAAGAAGGTTAGGAAAAAAGAGTCTGGTGTTTTTAAAGGGGACATTAACCTAGCAGGATTACAAGGTAGTGTTCAACATTTTTAAAAATGGGGACATATAAAATTGGTGGTTCTTGTCATTCAGTGGTAGCTTGGAAGCAAACGCTTTTTGTGAGGAAAAATTTGTGACTGTAGATAAAAACCAGAATAATTAAAAAGATCCAAGTGTCTCTTTCCTCTAGTTCTGCACAGTAGGCTGCAGTTTTATGTCTGTGTTTGGTTGTGAGCTCTCTGGGGTGGGACAGCCTTTGTTTGTTACTCAAACTGTGTAGAGCACATTGGAAGTGCTTAATAATAATACAGGACGCAGGGGAGCCTCTAATAATGAAGGCAGTTTGTCATAGTACCCCTTCCCTCTGGGCCAAGTTTTGCTATTATCAGCACTGCAACTCCATGAACTAATTTGTGATTTTTATCCTTCTCCAGTGATGTTGAGGGGGTTGTGGTTTTTTCTCCTTTTGCAAGGTTCCTAGAGGTAATCTTGTATCTGCTCTGCATTGAGCTTCTACTGAAACGGATCAAGAGAAAGGAAAATCTCCTTTCTGCTTTAAGTTATGACATGAAGTAAGCTGAGTACCCATGCAAATTTAACCCCCCCGGTTTTGTTCATACTCCATCAGTTATTACTGCTAATGGTTTATATTGCAGCATCACCACATAGTTATGAGCATTGAGCAGTGTGTTTTAGAGGACTGTTATACCATGGCCCTGCGGTAGCCCAGTCTCATGTATGGGCAGGCTCTTAGCAATGGCTACAGGTGCCATCATGGTGGCCTTGGTCTGATAAGGAAGGGCAAAGAGGAGGAAGAGGGGGAGATTTGTTCCCGCTTTTATCAAGCACAAGTAGGAAACACTCTGGAAAAGGCTTTCACGATATTGCTTCTTCGTTGCCTCCCTCCAGTGAAGACACTTACATTTCACGGTGAGGTCTCTATCTCCAGACCTCCTCTATCTCTGAGGTCTCACTGAGCCCTTTTCATTTCCATGAAATGGAAATATGGATCACATCCCCTCTCATCTCCAGCCTGCTGCTTTCCAGCATTGCCTCTGTGCTCCTTGTCCTGCCTTTCTGGTGTTTTGCCCATGATGTCTCACTTGGGCTCCAAGCAGCCTTGTGGCATCTGACCTTTCACTGTTTTCCTTGGGCCATCACCTTCTTCCCTATCTCACAGGCTTATTTGCCTTGTTGCATCTCCTCCATGCTGGGCCACCTGGGCTGAGCTTTGTATCCTGCTGTTCTACCACTGGACTGCAGAACGTCGTGACTTTACTGAATATAACTGTGAAAAGCTCAAAATCTTAAAAGTGCTGCTGACTGGAGAGCTCTTAAGGAAGGGGATTTGTCTGCCTGAGTGAGGAGCTGCTGTTTGCCTGTGTGCCCTCCTCTCTGGATACACTGCCTTCTAGGCACCGGCTGGAGGGGTACAAAAATCCCCCTAGAGAGCTAGAATTGAAGTGGAATGTTCTCCTCAGATAAAACAGGCCTTACATGAAGCCAGGCACTACTGATTTATTACCAGCATCAAGCTAATGAAAGCTTACCCAGCCAGCTAGCCTACCTTCTTCTCCAGCCCTGGGAGCTCCCCAGCCTCAGTGATCCTGGCAAGTGCTCTTCAGCAACTGAAGGATGAACAAATGTGGTGGCAGCAGCCTGCAGTCTCAGAGTGGTGCGGGGCTTAACTCTTGCTGAGCTCAGATGCACACTGGTTGTAAAACAGTTTGCTGGTTTTCATTTCACTTTCCCTGGTTTGCACAAAGAGCTCTTGGCATATGTAATGTGAAGATCCCCAAGTAGCAGGATGCTTTGCAAGGCACCTGGGAGTCCTTCAATTAAATTTGCGTGCTGCAGCTGCTGAAAATGGGGCTGGGTAAGAGGAAAAGTGCTGCTTATTAATTGGCTGGTGCTGTGGCTCCTGCAGCTCTTCCTGTTCAACAGCTTCTGAGGGCTGGTTCGGCTTGGGCATTCCTGGGAGGACTGCAAACAGTCTGGGGGAATTTGGTTTCCTAAGCGATGCATGGGGGCTCCCAGTGAGACAGTCGGACGCGATTCCACAGGAGCTGATTGTTCTTGCCACTGTGGAGCAGGCTGAGCAGTGCAGCAGACGTACCAGTTCCAGTAGAATAAGAAATAACTTCTGATTAAAACCAAATAAACAGCCTGACAGCTTGGAGCCACTGACCCAAGCAAAACACATACGATAGCAATGAGGAGCAAGCTCATTGTAAAGCCTGAGATGTATGTCTTGGTAAAAAGGCTCTTAACTCCCAGTGTTCATCAGTCCGGTGTGCTTAGGCAGTGGCATTGTGTTGAGGAGCAGATTCAATTCAGGAGGCAATTGAGAGAGGAGTAGATCCCCTCTGAGGAGTGGCAGAGGTCTCAGACATCTGTCCTGACAGCCTGGGAGGTTTTTCCTTTCTTGCTCCAAGGCAACTAATCAAAATGCCAGCCACCTTGCTTCCCCTTAGCCAGTGAACCTAAGGAGTTCACAGCCTTGGGTGGTTTAGTTGCGGGCAGACGCCATGAGGCTTTTTGGCTATTTGTTTGGTAATCTTTTTTAGTTACATGTATTCTCATAGCATAGAAAGGCATTGGGGCACTGCACTCCAGCTGAAAATACTTTTCATTGCTTGGGGACTCAAAGCAGCCTCCCCAAACTGGGTCTTTGCTTAAAAATAAAAAGCCTTTAAGTTGCTTGTTTCTCTCTGTGTGCATTACCCCCTCCCAGGGCTCTGCTTTAACATTAAAGAGAAATGAAAAGCCATCTAATATTGCAAGCAGGTTGCATCATGGAGGAAAGATCTGAGTTGGGCTGGTGGTTACAGTTACAGGGAATAGTGGCAGAATTACTGTGCACTTAATGAGCTGGAACCCATCCGTGACCTGAGGCTGCAGGAGAAAGAAGGAGAAGGTATTGGTGTAATAGAGAAGTTTAATCTCCATTGTGCCCCTCAAGGAGACCTGAGGCTGCTGTCTCCTCCATAACTTCTGATACACAGGCTCGGGCCAGAATGGGGCCAATTTAACACATTCCTTCCTTTTGCCTTCTCGGAGCAGGTTCAGCTGTACCTGCTGGAGCAACCCCTGAAATTTGCACAGGGCCAAGCCCCAGACCCATTTGCTAAATTAGCTCACTGCCTTGTCACTTCAGATTAATTCCTGTCACGGAGACCATCTTTAATGAGCCTGGCCCTGCACGATGCCTGAGTAATTGTATGGTCTCTCTTTGTTTGTACTTTCATCCCCTCCATGTTGGATAAACATCCCCTGCTGTCTACAAAACTCATCTGGGCTCTGGAGCCGGCTGCCACTTGCCTCATCAGCCAGCCAGAGCAGCATTAATGAGAGCTGCGGCAGCGGGGAGCTGGGCTCACCATGTGGGGAGGTGACAGTTAACAGAGCTGTTTGGACAGACACAGGACAGGGGCGTTAGCAGGAATTTAATGATTGTGATGAGAGCGGAAGGTTAACTCCACTGATGGCCATCACAACGCAGCAGGAGAAGGTTTATGCTGAGGCCCATGGGCTGCAGATCTGTATCTCTTCATTTCTGCCTCTGAGTTGTTCTTTTGCTCTCCTCTGAGCCCACTTCAGCAGCATCTGTCAGCTGCTGTCTCTCTTTGGCTTCATTAGCTCATGGAGCTGGTCACCCCTCCCAGGGCACAAAGAGCAGGGCAGGGACATGTCTCACTCTCTTCATGCACAAAGCAGGGGTGCTATCACTCCAAAGGAAGTGCACCAGCCCATAGTCTTTTGTGTTAATGCTTGGTTGGGAACACTGTTGGCTCACATCTCTGATCTTCCCCCATTCGTGCACCACTGTGGCTTGGTGAACTCATATGTGAGGCCCTTGGCCCATGAGGAGCCAGCCTAGTAAAGCTGCATGCATTTTACAATACTTGTAAGAAACCCTGTGGCAAAATAAACAGCGAGTTTCAGCAGCTAGAGTAGAACAAACTCCTAGAATAAGCTAATCCACCCAGCCCTGTACTCATGAAGAATGAGAACATCCAATCCAGTAGCTTGTCTCCTCCTATCATCAGCAGTAGCCAGTGTCTGGAGAAGAGTATAAAACCGAGACAGAGGCATGCATTATTGCTTTGTCTGCCTCAGTATCATAACAAGTCCAGAAGAGGCCATGAGAATGATAAGGGGAATGGAGCACCTCCCATATGCACGCAGGCTGAGAAAGTTGGGGCTGTTCAGCCTGGAGAAGAGAAGGCTGCGTGGAGACCTCATAGCATTCCAGTGTCTGAAGGGGGCTTACAAGGATGCTGGAGAGGGACTTTTCATCAGGGACAGTAACGATAAGACAAGGGGTAATGGGTTCAAACTTAAACAGGAGAGATCCAAGTTACATATAAGGAAGAAGTTCTTTATTGTGAGGGTGGTTGAGGAACAGATTGCCCAAAGAATTGGTGAATGCTCCATCCCCGAAAGTGTTCAGCTTGGACAGAGCATTGGGCAACATGGTGTAGTGGGAGGTGTCCCTGTCCATGGCGGGGGGGTTGGAACTAGATGACCTTAAGGTCCTTTCCAGCACAAATCATCCTATGATTCTATAAACCCATTTGTTTATTGGATCCCAGGTTAGGAAAGGCTATGAACGCAGCAAAGCGATGTACTAAAGTGGGTGGTGGCCCTTGCGGTAGCCCAACCCTGTGCTTTGAGAAGTGAACAAAATCCCTTTTCTTCTGCAGATGCAACTGTGGCTTCAGGCAAAGATTCTTGGGAAATGGAGTGCCAGTGCCTTGGGGATGTGCCTGAGGGCTGCACTTGGGGCTGGGGGGATGCTGAGGGCAAGGGAAGCAGGCAGCTCTGCACAAGGCAGGCAGGGGTGGCAGAACTGGCTTTACGAACAAGAAGACTAACATTCTGCTGGCTTCAGGGGATTACATGCTGTCTGGGCAACGCTGCCATCACCAAGGTAACCGCCTTAGGAGGGCTGTGACAGGCTTGGGTCCATAGCCTTCATCCTGAGGCTCCCTGGTGCACGGGGACTCCAGTGGCCTCATCCTGTGTGTTCCCTCACTAGTGCTGCAGTTGGGTTTTCAGCTGGGGCACACTGCAGGAGCTAAAAAGCAGTCAGGGCTGTCCTCCCAAGTCCTTTTTGTACTCAAAGATGAAAGCTTAAAGGATAAAGTTGTGGCTTGTAAAGTAAGGAGGGACCCATACAGCTCCAGATAAAATGTGACCTGTGGTGCAGTGGCCTGGTGTTACCTGGAAAAAGGTGGTGCCACAGCCACAGCCCAGTTTGATGTCCCAGTGGGGGGTACAGACAGGCCACATGGAGCAGGGATGGGCAAGTCCCTTTCCCTTTCCACCTTCTTGTTAGAATATCATAATCCTGGCAGTTTGCAGCGAGGAAAGGACTGTGACTTCCCATGAAGCAGCAGATGGTGGCCCTGGCTGCATGTAAGATGTTGCATGGATAAAACCACTTGCAGGGTGGGACAAATGGCACATCCCTTTATTATCCATCATTTCACTTGATACAGGCTGCACTGTTCCTGTCTCACAGGTGTCAGGTCTGGGGACTGCAGTGACTTGGCCTCTCACTGTTTGCCCAGATCTGAATCTCAAAGTACACCTTCTCTTGTAAGATGGCTTATAAGCCACATCTGTCAGAAAGCTGCTTTAGTCCTGTCTTCATTTTTGCTTACCTTGGCTGCCAGTTTGATGTCTGATCACAGGCTGCTGTCGTGTGGGACAGTGTCAAATCAATGCAATCCCACCTACCTGCTGAGCTGTCCTCGGTAGTAGGAAAAGGTGTTTTCTTCAGGTCTAACTCTCCCATCTCCTCCACTGATGCCTTTTTCTTTTTCTTCTTTTCTTTATTTCAACATTTGTTCAGGCAGTGAAAATAGGCAGATTACATTTGTGCTCTCATGTCAATTGCCTTCAGTTGTGCTAGTGGTGTGTGTGATGCTGTGCAGAACTCAGCCCTGAGGGAGGTAGAAAAGGATGCAGAGAGAAGCCAGTGTGTCAGCAGGAGGTGTGCTTGGTGGGTGGTTTGAACAGCCATCATGATGCAAAGCCAGGGAAAGCCCGAGAAGGGAGAGGTGAGACTGCCTTTTTAGGCTGCAAGAGGAAGAGAAATTTGGAGCTTGTGGTGGGATTGGGTGGCACACACTGGTGGAAGGAGAGATGGTTGATCAATAGTATTTGATGGACAAGCTGTGCTTGAAGCTTAATGGGATTGCTGTGCAGGACCTGGGGGTAAAGCAGCAACTTTGCCACAGATATTTGGGAGTGGAGAGGGCAGGATCCTGCCTCAGATGGGCTCTGCTGCCTGACAATGGAACAAGAACATCAGTCACTGCCGCTGACAGCATGTTGAGCCATCTCTCTTTTCGCCCTTAGCAATCTGTCGTGGGGGAGGATGTGTCAATGAGACCAGCTGCTGGAACAAGGTCCTCTTTACCTGTCCTGTAAGGGAAGACTCCAGGACATCTGGATGTTTGGTGGGGTGGGAGACAAGGAGCTTTTTCCACATTTTGTGTATGTATTCTGTGCTGGCTAAGTCAGCACCAGCAGGGCCTCCACCCAGAGCAAAGGAAGGGAGTTTCCTCCTGGCCATTGCTCACGACAGGCAGAGGTGTCTGCCCAGCCATGGTGGTTAGCCCTGATCTGAGTGATTTCTACAAGGCTGGCCAGGGAAACTTGACACAGGCCTGACCAACAGTGACGGGTCTGGTGAGTTCAGCGGAAATGGCTGGGAGCCATGGAATGAGGTGTCCTCCTTAAGGTCTGCCTAACATCTCCAATGTCCATATTGAGACTTCCCTTTGCCAATGAAAGCTTAGCAAATGATGCCTAACTAATGAATTAGTCTGACTAATTCTGATGTTTTGTATTCGTAAATTGCTTTTCAGTGTGATTCATGTTTATTCTTGAGCTGGTTATCCCTGGCCCACAGATCATTTGTTATCAGTTAGTTGGGAGAATTGGTAATATGAGCAGTGACAGGTTAGTTATGCCTTGGTCTCAGGGTACCATTTCTCATCTCTGATTATCCAAAGTAAGGTGTGTGGGGTTGACCCTGTCTGGACGCCAGATGCCCACTAAGCTGCTCTATCACTCTCCTCTCCAGCAGGATGGGGTGTGGAGAAAATAAGATGGAGAAAAACTCCTGTGGATCAAGATAAAGGCAGTTTAATAAAGCAAAAGCAAAGACCATACACAGAAGCAAAGGAAAACAAAATACTTATTCTCTACTTTCCATGTCCAGCTACCTCCCATGAATTAGACTTCAGTACACATAGCAGTTGCTCCAGAAGACAAATATTGTAATAACAAATGTCGTACCCCTCCACAACCCACCTTTCTCATAGCTTTTATTGTTGAACAGGCATCATATGGTATGGAATATCCCTTTTGTCAGTTTGGGACAGCTGTCCTGGCTGTGTCCCCTCCCAGGATCTTGCTCACCCCCAGCCTACTGGTGGGGAGGGAATGCTGGAGAGAGCCTTGATGCTGTGCGAGCACTGCTCAGCAGTAGCCAAAACATTGGTGTGTTATTAACACCTATGGAGCTACAAAGCGCAGCACTATGAGGGCTGCTATGGTGAAAATTAACTCCATCTCAGCCAGATCCAACACATAAGGTAGCCTGCCCAAAACAGGACAGCTGAAAGTTCTACAAGGTAGCTTGCTATTCATAAGGCGCCTTGCAGCAATGATTTTGTCTTAACATTCACTTCTTGTAAGTACTGCTCCTCGTGCAACTCAAGTACTTGACTGTGGAAGAGAGAAAGCAAGATTATTTTTTATGTTGCCTAGTACAAGGGAATAATTATGAACAGTTTTCACACTCCTAGCTCTTTTAGACTCTGTTTAGAACAGTTACAGTGCCTGAGAAGAACAGTACAAATTCTATCACTGGAAAGGCTCATATGATCTTAAAACACATCTAGTAGCAAAATCTCATCTATCTCTAGCTCCTAACACCATTGTTCAGGGTAAGGAGAATGTGAGGGAAGAGATAATCACATTCCCCCAACCAATATACCCCTCGTATCAGCCTTGCAGGCCTGAGATGTTGATTTCACACCATTGTGCTTGTTCGTATCCAGCAGGCTGCTGGCTTGTGTTTTACAAAGCTGAGTACAGGATGAAAAATGCTTGCCAGGCATCAAAGATAAAAGTAAGTCCTTCTTCTGCATCTCTTATCCACCCTCCTTCACTGGCTTCAAGGGATATGTGCTAGTTATTGAGTTTTTCTGAGAGTCACTATCGATAGGCTCTGATGCAGTTTCCTCCTGTTTACTCTGCTCATCTGTTGTTTCAGGAGTCAGCCCATGTTCCTCCTACTGCTTCAGAGTCTTTCCTTTTTACACCTTCTTCCCCTTCCCTGATCCCCCTCCTATTTTCCACCTCTTCTTTCTTTGGTTTCTGTTTCCTTTATGGCTTTTGTTCTTGGTTTTGTGTTTTTTTTCCCCTGGCTCTCACTTCCTAGAACATGTTAGAGATAAGAGGAAAGAGTGTGAGGGGGGAAGGGTTTGGAAGAGATGTAGTCTCTCCTGTAGCTAGTGACAAACAAACAGGAGTGGGCACTAAATAGATGTTTTGACTGTGTTTCATAAAGAAATGAAATGTGCGCAGTCATGCTGCCTGCACTAGCAGGCACATGCATGTGTTGCTTCATGAAGCAACATGAAGGGCTTTATGGCTCTCCCTGTATATGCTGTGCTGCCTGCCTCTTCTTTACTAGAGGCAGAACTGCAAGTGTGATTCAGTTAGTGGTGGCCTATGGGCTCTGGAATGATACTAACTATATACTTTCAGTGCACTTACCAGGCTGGGAAGTCCGGAGTCCCACACAAAGGCTATTTCTGCTCTAGTAAGCAACAGCCTACCCTTTATTACTTGTTTTTAAGAGTAAAGTTGCCCTAACAGAGGACTCTGCTGGTGTCTGTAGAAAACCCAAGAAAAGAAGCCCGGGAGATGGCAACTCCTGTTGGTTGTTGGAGCATTTCTCCCTTGGTAAGTTACAACCATATTATAGACAAAATGGCTCAGAGCTCAATGTAACTGCAGCTGGACAAACTTGGGCCAGATTGTTCTTTCTTCTTCCTAGAGCCAGAAGTGCTGAGAGTGTGTGCATAGACATGTACTAGTCATGTCCCGTGCAAGGAAATGAATGGAAGAGGAGGCTGCTCACTGAGATTAGGGATAGGTATAAAGTTGGATCCAGTAAGACACCAAGCAGTGCCGATTTTCACGTATAAGGATCAAAAGAGACTGTTGCTTTTTGCAGGAGGGGGCTGTGGAGCAACATGGGGGATATTGTCCCTTATTCAGTTTATGCCCATGCTGCAGACAGAGAGATGACTTCAGGCTTTGCAGGGCATAGTCAAGAACAGGGAAGATCTTGCAGCAGCAATACAGAGCTTCCAGTCTGAACAGAAGGACCACGTGTGCCTTCAGGATCGAAGGTATGGCTGTGAGACAGTAGGAGATAACAATTATAGCTAGACATACACGTAACCTGTCTAGCTCAGTACCAACCACAGTGATAGCAACGTAGGCTCCTTGCACAACCTGGGGGAGTGTGTGGCTCTCCCTCCCTTCTCACCCATCACCAAATTCAGAAGCTAGAAGTTAGAGAAGCTTTTTCTTCTCTAAGGGCCAGGCTCCACCTTGTCAGGATGTACAGCCTTGCAGTGCCCCAGTAAGCCCATGGCTTGTGAAATTGACAGTCATACTGTGCCTCAGTTAAGGTTTTTACATGACTGTATCCCTGACAAAGTGAAGATTAGTTCTGTTCTTAGAGCAGGAAACGTATGCTAATAAAATACATATTGCCTTCTGATCAGCCCCTAGTGAAAGACATTATTGAGGAGTGTGGAGCAAGCACTTACAGTAATTCATGACAGCACCAATTTGGCTTCTCTGGGAAGCTGTAAACTGCTGCTCTTGGCACCTAATGAGGATGGGCAGCTGATTACATGTGCGAAAGAAAGAGACTGTCTCCTGGCTTAGATGGCTCCAGCTGTCCACAGTAGCTACTGAAGGTCACAGTCGCTTTTCTCTTTGGAGCTGGGGATGTTTCAACCCGGAAAGGGAGGCTCCTGATAAGGACAGTTGAGGACAAACAGCTTCCAGAGCTCCTCATTTAGACTGAATAATGGATTTGCTTTGGCTGTCCCTGCTTGCTTAACCCCAGGATCTGAACCTGTGTGCTTGACTGATGAACAACATAGGCATGAATTGCAGTTCACTAGTGTGCTTGTCTAGCAAATTCTAACTTTATATTTGCAATGTGATTATCTGCTCTGGAAGCGCTTAATGAGTAATGGTTATCAAGGAAGGAAAATGAAATAAATCCAAGTTTAAACTTACCCTAGTCCTTTAATAAATGCTGTAAATGCTAAACATCATTTCCATTTAAGGTACTGATGAAGTACTAACCTAGGAAAGTGTTTTAGTCCAATCTGACAGGCACAGGAAGTTTGATGAGAGATTAGAACGAAACATCACAGTGACTGTCTTCATATTCAGACCAAATTTCTCCACGACCCAAAAATTACCTAAGTAGCTTTTCCACAGTGGGCAGGCATCTTCCCCGTGGCTGGTACCAGCCAGTTAAATCAGAATCCACTGTCAGGATTGTGCTGCTGCAATTTTGTGAAGCTAACTCCAGGTTGGGTGGCAATGCTACCTCAGTGAAGGACCAGGATGTCGTAAGGAAGATCTGAAAGATGGAAAACTACTTGAGTGGTAGAGATGGGATGAAACGTGGTGGTACAAATGCAAGGTCATATGTGTGGAGAGTGCTATCAGAGGAATCTGCTGCAGACTGATTGCTCATCAGTGGGAGATGACTGAAGTGGAGGATGAGTGAGTTGACTTCAAGGAGCTGCTGGTAAAATGCAGGTGTGAGAATGGGCAAATGTACTCCTAGGTGAAACCTGAGGTGCTTCCAAGCAAGGTGGAGAAATGCTACCACATTGTATGTGCAGGTCTGGGATACTGAACTCCAGCAAGTGGGATCATGCAGACAAGCATGTAAAGCAGATCAGGGAAAGTGAGAGTTTGTGTTGCAAGAGGAGGTACAGAGTGCTCAGCTTGCTTAGCCTATCGAAGCAAAGGCTGAGAGGTGGTGTGATTGCTGGCTATAAAAACATCAGGAGTTCAAGCAGCAGAGAGGAAAAAGAGCCATTTAAGCTAAAGGACAATATTGGCACTAGATCAACTGGATGCAAGCTGTTTGTGGGTAAATTCAGGCTGAAAATGAGAACATTAGGGTGGTCAGGCTCTGGAACAGCTGTCCAGCAGGATGAGCAGGCCCAATAGGAACAGCTTTAAAGATGGGAAGTGGTATTTTCATAAAATGAGTAAGTAGAGGTAGCCCCTGTGGTGACAGGGGACTGGGCTCTGTCAGGATTGTATTTTCCCTGCTGTGTCCCTGATCATGGCCATGCTTTTTCTTCTCTGAACCCCTGGAGGTTAGGAGGGGGCTGACAGTGCAGAGGGGGTTTATCCCTTTGCCAAAATACAGACAGCAAGAATCAAATCTGTGGTGTTCAGCTGCAATGTCAAAGACAAACCATCTTCCTCTGCTCCGCCCTGTGGTGCCAAGGTGACATCAAGGACCAGAATCATAATCCATTGTTAAGTGTCAGAAAGTGAATGGGAAGAAGTGGAAATGAATGGCTAGATTAATGGCACATTTTTATATAATTGTGGAATCCAGCCCCTAGGATGGGGTCACCTAGGATGTGAGTACCTTTCATTGCTGTCATCAGTTTAAGGCCACAGACCCTGCCAGTCCCATCATGTTGAGGACAACAGTTTGTTCCCTCACTTTGGAAGGGAACAACTGTGTTTTAGCTGGACTTTTTGAGGAGAGTTCATGGCAGTCGCAGCCACAGGGGAAATCTGATGTGAGATGATACCTGTAGCACTCTAGAGCAGAACAATATAATGTGTCTAAGACTCAGCAAACAGGCTGAACTGATAAAAATGGAAAGCTCTTTCACACCCTGAGTGATATTGTCTGCCAGAGGAAAAGTGCCTTCCTGTTGTTGTCACCTTCTCCTGGTCCCTGGGCCATGCTAAACAGGCATATCTATGCCTGATGAGAAACTGGGTACTTGGCTGAGACTTGACTCTTCTCCTGGGCAGATGAGAGAGATGGACGCCCTTGCACTGACAGAGCACTGAGCCTTGAAGCCCTCCTTGATTGCTGGCTGCTTGAAGATTGCAGCCCGCCAGCTGCATGGTCAGTTGAGGATTGTTTTGTCAACATTATTGTCCCATGCTTCTTTCAGACCTTTTCGAGAAACCAGGGTTTCACTCACCACCAGGTTCTCCATGGCTTCTGGTCCCATGCACAACTGCTCTCCTGGCAGCTTGAGTGTCCTGACTCTCCTGAGTGTCCTGACACTCACAGATGAGAGAGGAGGAGGAGCAGGGACATGCACACAACTCAGCCTCATGCCCTACTTGTCCATGTGCTGGAGACAATCTTTGTCCGCTGTGCTCCTCTGCGGAGCTGTAGAAGGAGCAAGGAAGAACTTATCAGAAGGAGGAAGTCTGCGTGGAAGGCTGTGTCACATCAGCCTGCCTTTGTCTGCCATCTCATCTTCCTTTGGAGTGGCCAGCATGGCTGGGGATGGAGCTGGGAGCTTTCCCAGCTGCCCATGTCTGCAGTTAGCTGGTGAGGATGGAGGGGGTGTGCAGCCACCCCTATCTCATTTGTGCTGCAGGGAGGAGCAGCCAGGGGAATTTGAATGAGGCTGAGAAAAGAGGGAAAGTGAGTGTGTGTGTGTGTGTGTGTGTGTGTGTAAAGGATTGGAGGGGAGATAGTGGAAAGCAAAGCTAGCAGTCATGCCCTTAGCTGAGAAGTTGCTGAAGAAGTGGGACAAGTAATGGTAGCAATAGCGAATAGCAGTGCTGCAAAGCTGAATGCCTGCAGAGCAGTTCCTTTGTTCCAATCAGCTTGTTGGAGAATTGGCATGATTTTAATATACAGTTCCCTGGGGCTTCATGATTAAACAGGTTTTCCTTCTATTTTCTTCCTCAAACAAGCATGCACAGATGTTTAATGCACAGCTACTTGTGAGACCACACATGTAGCTACGCAAGTCACACCAAGTCCCAGGACAGGTAGGTTATTGTGGCCTTGTGAACCCATGTTCTGTTTGTTGAGCAGGACTGCAACATTAACTATGGACAGATGTGTTTATTAATATCCTTTGGCTTTATTATATCTAATATGTGACTGGCCTGAACATTATTCCGTCTGGACACAACATCCTTTTTTCCTTTAATAGCCTACATAAACAGAAAATGCAGATGTGTCATACTTTGGACCCCTTTGCTGTGACAACATCCCAATTGGGATGGAAGCAGAGGGCATCCTGCTTTTCCCTCTGGGGCTCTTGGTGTGTGTTCCTGGATGATGAGCAGACTCAGCCAGCCACAGTGGGACAAGCATTCCCTATGTATCACGAGCCAGCTCAAATGGTAAGGCAAGGAACTGGGCAGACAGTACCTACCAACGGAATGTGACAGTCAAGAACAAGAAAGGACTCATCTAGTTTGCAGGTCCTGGAGTACATATCAGCGTGAGTGTGCTCTCCCTTGATTGCTAATACTGCTTACAAGTGACAGGGGAAAGAGTTTCCAACTGTGCATTTGAATGCATACATCTTATGCCCTTTGTAAGGTGTTTTTAGTGACGCTGTTCTGCAAAAACATTCTTCCCTCTGCAACCTGTGTGATATTCACAGCCAGCTGGTGGTAACAGTGGTTTCGGTTTATTTTTCCCTTTCCGTCCCCTTCTGATTATTGGAAATGAAGGGAGGTGAAGGCAGAGCTGAGGCTGTGCATTGTGCAGTGACCCATTGGCAGCATCCTGAGTCTGATGATGAATGAGCTTGTTGTGTAAGATCCTCCACTGTGGCTTCAGCGTCTCTAGTAAGGTGGCCAGCATTTCACTGTCCTCTGCGCCTGCCTCTGCCTTATTAACTGCACTTCAGCAATATTAAGCTGGAGCACTGGGCCAGCATGATCAGAAGGAAAGAGGCTGAGAAGGATTTGGAGGGAAGAAGACACCAGGATAGCATGGGAGAAGAGGACACACAGAGCAGGAGAATGAGAGCACTGTTTGCTATTAAGGCAGAGGATTAAAACATGGATACCTGCTGGAGTGATGTGTGCAGGTCTGCACAGAGCTGCTACTGGCAGTCAGGGAGGCAAAGGATGTTTAGGGAAGAGGGGGAAGAGCCAAACCTTGGTCTTAATGTCTCTGTCTGCTGGACCTATGCTGGTGACCGCAAGCTGGCACCTGCTCCACGTTCACACAGCAGCTGGCTGGAGCTGTACCCTTTTTCTCCCTTGTGCTGATTTCATGCCCTTTAAACTGTGTTGGCAGGGCAGCTGTCGCTTTCTCCTGAGCACTGCAGCTAGCCCTGGGGTGCCGTTTGGCCCATGCTGCTTTTCACTCAGAAAAGCCAGTCTTTTCAAAGCTGTCCTGGGCCAACTCTGTCGGGATGCCAGGACTGTAGTAAGCATGTGCAGAAGGCAGCAAGTTGCCATGTCTGTCTAAGTTGCAGGTTGAATAGAGAGGACACAGGCTGAGAGAAGAGGTGAGTTCAAAGTATTTGGTGGAAGGAAAGGGTCCTTGCAAAACTTTTCCCCTATAGTCCCAAGAGGAGATATATGCCAGGGCCCAGCCCCCAGCTTCTGTTAGTGATCCAGGTCTCTCCTGGGAAGCAGGGCAGTTGTGACCCATTGGGGGTGTACATGTGCCTTTACAATTTCCTTTTTTCACAGCCAAGCCTGTGAGGCAGTCAGGTATTTATTTGGTTAAACCCGCGTGCCCCTTAGGATAGACTCAATTAGGGGATCTAGAGCTTTGCAGTCCAGACAGGAGGCTGATTTATTGGTTTGTCCTGGATTAGGTGATGTGGGAGAGTAAGTGGTTTGACATAGCTCCCAGAGGCTTTAGATACCCAAATTCTATCTAACTCCCAGCTGAGGTGGAATTTGCACTGTCTGAATCCCACCCTCAGGCTTCTCTCTGACAACCCGTTTTGTTTCTCTTCTAAAGGTTATGTCTAGATGAGGGAAATAGCTCCTGACCTCCTCCTGTTTGCTGGCTGCCTTCTCCGACACCTCAGCGCATGGTAGCCTGTGGGCAGGAGCTGCTGACAGCCCCCAGTCATGCTCCACTCCCCAAAATGCCCCATGCCAGGAGCTGTGCTGCTCCAGCCTCCTGCTTCGGGCTTGTGACCCTTCCTTTCCTCCCACATAACTGGGGATCCGGTGCCATTGATCCCAGCTGAGGTTGCTGCTGCTGGGGCCAGCTCTGCTGTCACTTGGCAGAGCAGCGGTGCAGAGGGCTGGCAGATGGGAGGGTTGAGCAGTAGGCATGCCAACTGGATCAGCACCCAGCTTGCATGCGTGCAGATGGGGCGTTGATACGAATGGATTCTGGCAGCATCCCCATCACAAGTTCATGCTTGGTTCCCAGAGGCACTTTCCTTGTCCTGGCTGCTGGGGCTGCTCCCAGATGCCTTGTGGGAAGGCACTGAGCTAGGGGAAGGCACCAAAACAGTTCCCAGCGCTTAGACCTGTCTTGCTGGAGGGAGGAGGATGACAAGGAGAGTGGAGAAAGCAGTTCCTCAAGCAACATGCACCCTGATCTGTTCAGGTGCAAAGGTCTCTTTTAGGTACAGTCTAAGGCAGGTACAAAGGTTTGGTTCACTGTGAGAACCACATGCAGCAACACATTCCCAAGGGCCACTCCCCTGCCCAACACAGTACCATGGCAGCATCTGGTCCCTTCACTCAGGAGTACTGTCCAAACTGTGGGCAGATCAACCCAGGTGAGGAGGTGGGCTGTTGGGTCTTGGCCATGTCGGAAGTAAACAGCTTCTTCACAGGAAGCTCTCTGTTGACAGCCATTTCTTCTGAGTCTGAGCTTAGCTATGTATGCTAAGGCTGGAGGCAGGCAGAGGAGGAATTGCATGTGCTTGTTTTTGCCAAGCGCCACATCTGTGTTGTTCCTCTGCCCTACCTTGCTGATGGTCTTTGCTGTGCCCTTGCTCCATCTGCTTGCCCCACACTCTCCACGCTGACATATTTGTTGTAAACCTTCCTTCCTGTTTCTCTGTTCCAATAGTCCTGCAACTTCAGAGTTAATGATGAACACTGAGCCTGCCTGTCAGGAGAATTGCCTTTGCAATGAAACCTGTCAGCCTAGAGGATATATTGGAGGCAGGGGAACACCAAGTTCAAGTTCAGTGGGACAGTGAACACTGGGCCATGGAAAGCCCTGCTGAAGGTCTTTTATCAGGACCAGCATCCCCAGTAAAATATCTTGCCACAAGGATCCAGACACTGCACACACAGGAAATTGTATCTTCACAATGCAGTCCTTATTCTTGTCCTTCCCCCTCCAAGCAAGCATGACTGTGGCAGGGAAGTTTCACTGACGCGTAATTCATCATTTTTAGTGGTGGTGGTTTTGACAACAATATTTTCCCCATTGTTTTCTTGAAACTGCCACGCTGCCTTAGCAAACTGAACAATGTTCAGCTATCAAGGTTCAGCTCCTTCCAGCTGGCAACAGAGAAGGAGGGAGCCTGTGAATGACTCACTGACTTGAACTAGACCCCTTGCCCTGGTCTCTGAAGGGTGCTGAGGAAGCGTGGCAGTAGACAGGTCCCAGTGAGGCACCACATTAAATGTCATAGCGGCCAGGCAGCTAATGAATGAATTCTGCAGCAGTGATTGTGAACTGAAGGGTATCTTGGCAAAATGTCATGCTGTGTGTGCGCAGGACTTCAGTGCACTAATAGAGGTGAGCTGGGTTCATTCGTCCCCTCTTGGAGATTTTGGTTCCAACCCACAGTTGCTCTAGGACTTGCAGTTCAAGTTGTCCCCCAGTCAGAGAGACCCCAGGTCTTCGTTCAAGAAGAGCTCAGGCTCCTGATCACTGTTTTGTACCATGGGTGAGAATTTTCAAACCAGTTCTGCATTAATACCTCATTAATAAACCAGGTGTACTTGTCTGTATAGGAAGAGGAGGAATAGTGTGTTAGATAGTTGATAGGATCCCTCAAGTTTCCAGTTTCAGGTTTTCATGACATGGGTTCTTTTCCTATGCAGCTGGCTCAGAGAAACACCATCCAAACCTTCATTCCTGTGCAGAAAATGGAGAAGGGCCTGTTGCTGGAGCATGTCTTGCCCAACCTGAAAGTGCCTCAGAGCTATGAAGTTCGTCTGACACCCATCACAAGCTTTGGGCCTGGAGATATGGCTACCCGCATCATCCGGTACATGGAACGTAGGTGTCTCCTCCTCAGTCCTGGCAGCAAGAACAGGTCTGAGCCTCAGGCCCAGGGACATGGGCATGCTTACATGTTGTCTCCTCTGACCCCTAGGTGGATCTCTGCTCTATGGAGTTCTGATGGCGCAGTGCTATCACATTTTATTACAGAAACAGCCGTATTTTGTTTGTTGCCGTCAATGTGGAGCATGAGATAGAGACCTCTGAGGGTCTCTGTCCTTCACGCCGCAGTTCTGACTCACACTCTCCACTCTGTGGGCAGGAGAGCCCCAAAACCCCACTCCCCCACCAGGCCACGCTGCAGCTTGCCATGGTACAGTGGCACATTTTAGAGGACAGCCACTGGACACTGCATATTAGCCACATGCCCGTAAGAGTAAGAGGGTTTCAGGGATCTTCAGTTCTTTCCAGAGTTGAATGCACAGTTCACTAGTAAACCCATAGGTCTCTCCAATACCCTGAATCCCAGATCATCCCATTGATAGACATTGACCATGCTTCTTTCCCCACTATCCCAACAACTCACAACTCCCCTATTCCCTCAACCCTCTGATTTCTTTATTCCCTCGGAAGTTTGGACCCTCTATTTCAGCAGGAAGTACAGATCCCCCTCCTCCTATGTTTGCATGTCACAAAACCCTCTTGTCCTGTGGAATGACGTCTGGTGTCCCCAGCATAGCTGTTGTCTCAGACTTCCACAGTGTCTCAAACTAGTTTGATGACCCTCTTTGATAAGAGGCTTTAGCATCTAGGTGGGTGCTGTCTCAGTGGTGCTCCAGAAACTGCTTGGGTTGCCATAAGGGTTCCCCCGTGCAATCCTGGGATCACCCCTTGGCTGGGGTTTTCTTAAGGTCTGTTACTGCTTGATTCACATTGAGTATATTCTTCTATCACCTAGGCAGACACCAAGCACTGCTGTTTCACTGAGATGCTGCTAGGAACATCTATGAGCTCTCTCCATGTGTTTGTTTTATTTTCAGACTTTGTTTGTGATTTGAGGGAGTACTAGCTGTTCTGACTTGTTTTTCTGTTTCCTCTTCCAGCAATCAACTATCCCAACCCAACAGGTAAGTAGCAAGACCTCCGTTGTATTTATGTTTGGAATGTAATGCATGCGAGTCCTAAGTGCTCCAGCAGATCAGGAATACACAGCTGGCTTTGCCAAACCTTTTTCCCCAAAAGAGGATGAAATTGCGTACATGAATACTTCCAGTATATAATGCCATTTTTTGTACTTGGAGTTATTGCCAAGAGATGTACACCAGAGATATGCCTCCCACTGACACCTGATACGTTTTTGACTGTGTGATCTTATAGAATCGTAGAATCATAGAATAGTTAGGGTTGGAAAGGACCTTAAGATCATCTAGTTCCAACCCCCCTGCCGTGGGCAGGGACACCTCCCACTAAACTGTGCCACCCAAGTCTATGTCCAACCCGTCTATGTCCAACCCGGCCTTGAACACCACCAGCGATGGAGCATTCACAACTTCCCTGGGCAGCCCATTCCACTGCCTCACCACCCTTACAGTAAAGAATTTCTTCCTCATATCTAATCTAAACTTCCCCTGTTTAAGTTTGACCCTGTTACTCCTTTTCCTATCTCTACAGTCCCTCATGAAGAGTCCCTCCCCAGCATCCCTATAGGCCCCCTTCAGATACTGGAAGGCTGCTCTGAGGTCTCCACGCAGCCTTCTCTTCTCCAGGCTGAACAGCCCCAACTTTCTCCCTTTAACATTAGCAATCTGCATCCAGCAAGCATTTAAAGTTATTAAATGTTGCCCAAAATATCTGTGTTTAAGGAATGGTTATCTCCCATCCTCTTCTGACCAGGAATGATACCACTGGACATCTCCGCAGGCTAGTATGGAACAGTCTCCAGCTCAGATGTGATTCCTTTTGCAGACTCCTTGAGCACAGTCCCTTCCTTCTTCCCTTCAAGTGTCATCACTGTTTACTTGCTTGTTTACCTTCTGGTCATTCCTGCCAAAATGCAAGCCCATCTTTATTGATCACTGAGAGTTCCGCAGATTTTAAAAGTCAAATACACATCTCAGAATCATGGTCTTTAACAAGAGTATGATGGTGCCCACTGAGCATAAAAGAGGATTTCTGGCATGCTTTAAGTAGTGATGGAGTGATCTTCAGGGGAAGAAACAAAGCCCCTTTGCTTTGACTGCCAGATATAAGCCCAGGCAAAGCTCTTGAGCAGAGATAGGCAGACTACTTGCTTTTGGTCCATGGTGAGCAGATGATTCCATGTAGCTGATTCTTTCTCCTGTTTCCAGCTACTGAGTCAGCATTCAGACTTTTTGTCTATTACTCTCTACAGGCAAGTGCTACTGCTTCACTGCAGAGTAGCAGTGAGGAGAAGCCAGGGTTAGGCAATGGCAGCCAGGAATCAGGGGATGGTGTTATCTTGTTAAGACAGCCATGAGGCTTTCAGTCTTGCAAGTTCACACCCTGAGGGTAGTTTCATGATCCGTACTCTGCCTGAGAGCAGGTGCTTCTTATACAGTCAAAAGGATTTTGTGGCTCTGATTCCTGATTTCCTTTGCTTTGGTTTTCCCCACTTTCAGATCCTCTTTAAATACTCTCCATAATTCCCAGTGAGAAGACTCACTGGGAAACCCTGAGCCTATTGCCAGGCACACGCTTCAGAACATGTTCCTTGGTACTTGCTGGAGGAGGCAAACATCCCAGCCCACACGTGGAAGTGACAAAATCTGGCCTTTTGCCACTTGCTTTTACGCTGCATAAATCACTGTTAAAGCCAGAGCAACTTCAGTCCTAATTGTGTCAGTCTCTTGGGGTCTTTGTAAACTAAGCCTTCAGTCTGCTCACCTAGGATTGCTATGGCAGCTTGATTGAAACCAGAACAACTGCATGAAATTTGCCTGTGGTGGAGCATAACTTAGCCATGCTTGTACTTTCATGCCGTAAATCCAACACTTCGAGTTTCTGTTTGATGCAAGTTACCCAGCCTGTGGTAGATATTAGGACATGGTTTCATGCCTTGAGATTGACTGCATAAAGACTTGTTTTCAGAGATGCCCCTTCCTTTTCATCTACTGCCAGTGAAATGTGAGCCCAAAGGCCTCTGGGCCACAGCTCAGTTCCCAGATTCTCATCCTAATACATGGAAATCCATGCTACTACCTCCTATTTTCCCACTTCCCCTGCTATCACTGCCTCCAGGGAAAAGGCTTGGCACAGTGTTGTAAAAGTATCTTCATGCTAGGCTGCCCAGCCAAATTCTGGGAGCAAACATTGAGAGCTCTCAAGTGAAAGGCAAAGATTAGATGATTAATGCCTCTGGCAGCCTGATCCAAGGGCATGCACAATGGTGATTAATTTACAAACTCTGAGAGTCACTTAATGCAATTATTTCTTCATGCATTTTCTTTCTCAGCCTAATAAGATGTTAATGACATTGGGGCAGGCATGCATGTAGCATGGTTACAGAGCCAGGTAATGGGGTTATTAAGCAATAACAAAGTAAAAGCAGAGGAAGTGAACAAAAGACATTGAGGATTTCAAACATTTAGAGGTTAGTGGCAAGACTGACCGGAAGTCTTAAAAATCAGTTAATCAGGTTCTAAAAAATGCCAGAATTTATCTTTAGAAAAACTGTCTTAGAATTATCTTAATTCTACAGTATTACCTTAAAGATCTCTTTGAATAACTGATCATTTTAATGCCATGACCAAATTCCAGTGCTGGGCAATTTCCATTGTCCTTCTTACTTCTCCCATGCAATTTCCTTTGGCTATAGCCTTCACTTTCTAACCCAAACCTTGCAGTGCTGCCTAACAAGCTATTCCAGCTCATCAGCAGTGGATGGTTTGGTTTCCCTGGCTCTAGCAAGAAGTAGCCTTGCAACCTTGATGATGAAGGCATCAAGAAGCATGCGGGTTTGCTGGTTTTTCTTCTTTTTGGCCAGTGTGTCTTGCCCTTCCAGAGCAGCAGCACTATTTCTCACGTGCCTGCAGTCTGGCTGTGTGTGGTGCTAAAATGTTTTGGATCATGGAAAAGTACAGTGAGTGGTGATAAGTACCAGATACTGGTTGTTGTAGATTAGCCAAGGCTCCTTGCTTACTCTCTGATGCTTGTGTGTCCCATCTCTGATAATGCCTCATGGTCCAGAGGAATCTGAGTTTGTTACCCCATGAGCATGCGAGAATGAGATGTGAACCTGGTGTCCAGAGTTGGATTCCTCAAACCTGTGCCCATTCCTCAGGAATGCATATAAGAGGAAGACTAAAAAAAGGTGACTGCCACCAATTACCGTATCCTGGTGGCAAAGAGGAATGTATGGGCCATATTATCCCTTGTTGCAGATGAAGGTATTAAAGCAAATGGCAGTCCAGTATGACCCAACCTGTTACGGTTATTGTGAAGCTTTCTTCCACTACTGGTTAAAAATGCTTTAGAAACTTACCACAGTAGATGCTTTTTCTTAGATCTCAGCGTGCATTGAGGTTGCAATACAGTTTTCATTGTCTTCATCATCTAGATGAGGAAACTGATCTCCAGAGGGAAAATGATAGCCTGTCGGTCACACAGCAAGTCTGCAACAGAGCTGAGGCTCAAAACATGGTCCCTTATACTCCAAGCCAGTTTCAGTCATCAGATCACAGCTAAGCGACAAAGGCAATTTTATTCAAGTGCATTCCATCTGCTATTCACCCATGGTCTGCAGGTGGAACAGGATTATTATTATTTGCATTCATCTGGCAGACAGTATTTCAGGCCCAGGGATGGCTTCTCCCTAAGGACTTGAAATGAAAACCTCCATTGTGTTTCTCAAGAAGGCAAAGTAACAAGAAATGCTAATAGCCTCAGCAAAGGGTCTCTCCACAGGGGATGCAGGGAGGTGTCTGTAACCAGGAGCAAACATCTCTGCACTTTGAGCTGCTGCCACTGCAAAGCCTGCCAAGGAAATCCGTTTGGTGAAGACAGCACTAACTCCAACCTTTGAGGAACCAGCTCCCCTGCCACCTTCACCTCGCCTCTGACAATCCAGAGAACAACTTCTGTGTCCAATATTTAAGTCCACTGTTTAATTTTTAAACAGGAAGCTTCCTTTGCACCACAGTGCTGAGCCAGGATCCCTGGCAGATGGTGTGAATCTGCTGGAAGGTTTGCTTCACACAGCCGAGGGCAACAGTTAGATCACCGCTGTGGCCTCTGAGACATGCAGCAGGTCATTTAAAGGTTTTCTTTGCAGCTGTATCTGCCAGGTTTCCCCTTGTGACCCTTACTGATAACAGTCCAGAGCTGATGCGCTGGCAGTGTCCCAAACCACACCAAACATTCTTAGTTATTCTGGGCACCTTCACTTCTAGCTCGGCAAAATGCCAGAGCTTTGCCTTCCTGTGGCTTGTTTTAAACCGAAGGACCAGGAGTCAGAGCACTTGGATTCTGTTTCCAGTTTTGGCATTGCCTTCTGTGACCTTAAATGTACTTCTCTATACTTTTGTACATCTGTTTCCCTGTGTGTAATGCAGGAGATATATAGAAAGAGGCACTACTACCTCATAGAGATGTTAAGAAGCCTTGTTCATTAGTTGTTGCAAAGTGCCTTGAGATCCCAAGTTAAGCAGAGGCAACGTGCTGTAGTTGCACACTCCTGCACACCAAGTGGTGCTGCACATAAGCTTGATCACATTGTGGTATCTGTGGGATATCTAGGACCCTTTTCTACTTTATGATCTCTACCTCCTGTAAGTAGCTGCACCTGAATGAGAGGAGAGGATGGAGTCAGCATTTTGTTTTGGCATTAGAAGAGCTCTCTTCAAGCTTTTAAGTCTTCTTCTATGAGCAATCTTCTCCCATGTAGGGGGGTGTAGGGGATTTCTTGCAGAAGAAGCAGCTGACACAGCCATGCCTCGGCAGTAGGCTGGGAATACTGTCCTCAGTCTTCTTGTCTCGCACAGCTCTCTGATCTCCACCAGAGCCTGGGCTTTCTTTTGGTTTCTGTGCCTTGTCCTTCAAGGGTTTGCTCCTTCTCAATCAGTTGCCTGGCTGGCCTCTGTGTTAGAACTTTATTCCCTGTTATGGGAATTTTGTGCTGGAGAAAGTTGTCTCCTTTCTCCTCTGAAGGTCAGAGGTGCAAACCATCACAGTCCCTTTGATTAAAAGAGGACATTCATGGTGGATCCTGCTGTGTGGGATAGTGCCATCATAAGAGAAAACATGTGTCTTTTAACTGCAGCTGGCAGCCTGTGAGCTGGAGCTGCACAAATGTTTGTTTTGATGGAAAGAAGTCAGGCGCATCAGAGCAACACAAATAACAGAAAGCTTTTGGGCTCCAAACCATCCTCTGAGGACCAGTGGGTATCTGATCCAGCCACAAACTCCCTTCTCTCAGCCATGAGAGCTGGGGAAGGACACTTAGAAGCTGATTTCTCACTCTTTTCCCCGCCATCCCATGTCGTTGCACCACCTCAGATCCTGTCAACATCTGTCCTGTCATCTGCTTACCACTCCTCCCTCCTCCTTCATCTCCAGCTGCTGTGTGCCCCTCTGTGCTCAGCGCTGCAGAGCAGTGGCTAATTTGGATTAGGAAGCTAATTAGAAATGAGCGGATTGTACAGAAAGCATTTAGCCAGGGTTAATCAGCAGTTAAGTGGCCGGCCCAGCCGAGCTCCCGATGTCTGTCCTCAGCTCTCAAGCAGAATTTCCCCCTGAGCTTACAGAAAACCCAGCTGCCCTGGTCCATGAACCAAGCCCTTGGCTTGCAGCACAGTGCCCAACCTATGGTGGCAAAGACCTTTTTCTGAGCCGTAGCAGGAGGCTGCCTCCACTTTTCGCACAGCGTTGGTGGGATGCTGGACAAAGACAGGCAGGAAGGGGAACCCACTTCCCTACCACAGGGGTGTGCAAGCTGTTGATTTGTTTGGATGATGGTCCTTTTCATTTCCAAATGGGAGGGGATGCAGAGGGCCTTAGCTGCAGAGTAGGAACCAGGAGGTGTAGCATCTCAGAGTCAAGATGCTGTTCATTCATGGGTGGTCTTTCCTCTCTGGTACAAGATGTCAGATTTTGGTGTGCATGGGTGGGTGCGTGCAATTCCTACATCACAGTTCCATGTCGGAAGCTTTTGGCCCTGGCATTGCAGAAAGCCCATCCCAGCCTTGACACTCAGCCCGTCGGTTGCTGACGCTGCTCTGCTCTACATGTTTTGCCTGTCACCCATGCTAGGACAGAGAGCTTCCTGCCCAGGAACCAGAGCAAACCATCAGTGAGGATGCAGGAATGTAGGAGCTCAAGTAGACATTTGGGCTTCCCTTCATCTGGGCATGATAGCAGGAACAGTGAGGGGGGTAAACCCTAAAAAGTTGAATCTTGCACCAGCATGCCATGGATGAGGTTTCCAGCACTTCCCAAGCCTTTAGCAAGAGCCTTGATTTCCTCTCTGTATGTGTTCTTCCAGGGGTTTTGAGTACTTTATCTTTCAGTTTCAGAGCACGTCCTTGCTCTTACATAAAGGCAGAAGGTAGAGATCTGTACTTACTGTGTCTGCACCACTCGTGAGGTCTGAGAACCCACTCTTAGCCCGCTATCCAGCTCTATTTTTTGCCCAGGGACCTTTCAGAACACAAAGCACTTTTCACGTCAGGTCTTGGACCGATTTTCTCGTCTGCCTGTTTCCTCCATTTCTCTCCTCCTGTGTCTGAAGTGTAAACCTGGTTCTTGGCCTTTTTTTCTGTGGTTTGGGAGCTACTTTTTTTGTTGCAGAGGTTACCATCTTCAGTCTGGTCAAGTCCAATTCATTCCAATCTCTGCAAGACTGGTATTGGGTTACGACTATGCACAAGATTTTTCACCTGTCTCACAATATTGCTGTAGGGTATAACTGTCTTTTGGTAGTAATAAAAGCAAGCCCTGCTGCACACGTGTTTGATCCTACATAGAAATCTTTTGCCTACATGACTTATTTTGTTAGGGGAAGCAGCATAATTTGCAATATCAAATGTGCCTTTTAGCTGGTATAAATTGGATATACTCTAGCTAAATGACACATTCATAGCACTGAGTGACCTCTCCTCCACAGCTGAATTTTTTTCATGTGTGCCATAGTTTAGTTAAATATATAGCCCAAAGGGGGGTCATCTGCTGGAGCTTTTTCCTCTCTCCTGGGGAAATTATTCTACCATCAAGTTGTTCTGGTTGAAAAGCCTCTGTGGCCTGTTTGCCTTCAATGTTGGGTTTTTTTTACCCTCCTCTACGTTTGCCCCTTCAGACCTCCCAGCAGAATCTCTCTATTTAGCCTTCTTCTATTTTGTCAGACCAACACATCCATCAACCTAGATTAAGCCTTCCATAACCATACTAATCACGGATATATTCCTTTTCAGCCTTGTCCTGCAGTTGGGGGCTGCCTATCTGTCTCCAGCTTGATGCAGAACCTCAGTGGTGATGTAGCAGTGCTGTGAGACATGCTGCAGGCACCCAGGCACCCGTGGGGAGGAGGTTTGAGAAGCGGCAGCTGACCACCCCATTCTGTTCCCCACAGATAACACTTGCCGCTTTGAGGATGAGAAGATCTGCGGCTTCATGCAGGACAAGATGGACAACTTTGACTGGACCCGGCAGAATGCCCTGACACAGAACCCCAAGCGCACCGTCAACACGGGGCCCCCCACGGACATCAGCGGTACGCCGGAGGGTAAGCACACATCTGGGCTTCTTTTGGCTTGGCTGTGGAGGTGAGATGTATGCCGTTGCTAGTCAGGAGTCCTACAGCTCTGGGAGCTGGTGGAGCACTGATCTGCTTTCCACACAACACTCTCCTCCTCTACACGGGGTGCAGGGAGCAGGCAGTTAATTTGCATGTTAGTGATTGGCATTAAACACACAATTAAAACACCCATGACTTTGTTTAAGGGAATAGTGTGAGCATTAGTTCTTGTTACCAGCTAATTGCCTGCTGCCTAATGCCCTTGTCCCATCTGATGCTTAGTTTGAAGTCAAAAAAGGATAAGCAAGTAGAACATCTCTAACAACTAGAAACCACTCTGCTGGTTTTAGACAGCTGTTTCTTAAAGAAGGTCTTGTGGAGGCAGGCAGATCTCCTTAGTACCAAGCAGGAGCATGAGAGGCCAGGCAAGAGCTGCCTGTGGGGTGGCAGCAAGTGCCTCACCTCTAGGTGGAAGAGGCTGCTGTCATGTATTGCTCACGCTAGCTGTGCACAGAGTACATGCCCCCATTTTAGCTGGGCATTACTTTCCCCTTTCTGTAATGAGGAAAGTAAATTTGTATGCGAGCACAAATCTTTGAACTCAGGGAAAATGAGAAACATCCAATGGCCGGGTAAGAAAATGGCTCTTCCCATTAGTGTTCAGTAGACCCGCCTGATTGAGCATTGAAAACTATGCCAACAAATCAAATAGCTAATCCGTTCTTCTCCGAGTTGTTAACAACTACCTTGGTATCGTTCTCTTTAGAGAACAATATTGTTTAGGCCAGATATACTGAATACTCACTCCGTCAGCATGAGGCAGAGAAATAAGGCTGCAGTGTTTTCTCCTTTGTTTTTCTGGTTTTCTCCTTACACAGTGCAGTCAGTTCTGGGGCTCCTCATACTGCAGGAGAAAGGCTCGTTTTGCATCCAGACAGATGTGTGTGCACATGTTCAAGCACTCATCTGCTGCATGCTCTCACAGAGTGTCTGCTGGTGTCCATTCTAAATCCTGCTCTCCTAAATACTGCAGAGGGGAGGCACTGCAGGACATCCTGCAAGTGTCTATGGCTGGTACCACAGTGGGTGCAGAGCTGATGACGAGAGCAAGGCCATGTCTCTGAGAGGAGGAGTGGTGTCCCAGCCTCCGGCATCCCATCACTGTGCAGGAAGGGAGAAGCAGTGCCTTTCCCCACCTTTCTCTCTTGCTCTGCAGGTTATTACATGTTCATCGAGGCATCCCGGCCCCGGGTAACAGGAGACAAAGCCCGACTCATCAGCCCCCTCTACAACATTACTGCCAAGTATTACTGTGTCTCCTTCTACTACCACATGTACGGGAAGCACATTGGTGAGTACCCTCTAGGGAAGGCGGTGCAGGCTGTTGGGGGAGACCTCCAAGCTCTGGCTCTGCAAGCTGTGCCTGCATCGAGCAATTCAGGAGGGTGGGAGTCCTACTCCAGTGCTCGAAGAACCAGGGTAGGATGCTGCTGTCAGATACTTGTCCTTTACCCACACACTAGCAATGTCAGGGTTGCGAGGCTGTTGCAGCCCGTTCTCAGGGCAGTATATTGCAGTCAGCCATCACCTCTTCCCCTCTGGCTTGATCTTCCTCTAGTATAAGGCTCCCTACTCTCCATAGAAAAGAGCATTGTACCCATGTGTGTACATCTTCCCTGCTCACGGCCACAGCCACCTTGCTCCAGGCAGCAGAATACCAGGTGAACAGTCCATCCGTTGGAAGAGAGACAGAAGTGGAGCGGCTGTGTGGGAGCAGAGGGCTGTCTGGTGGCCGCAGCTATTTCGGGGTGGGCAGGATTCATGTTCCTTCAGCTGTGCCAAGGGTCTCTCTGCTCTGCCTGACTCCCTCCTCTCTAACTGTAAGCCTGTGAGTGCAGCAAGCACCCCAGAAGTGCCTGGCACACTAATGAGTTTCCATATCCAGTCAAGGAGCAGTTGCTAATTCGTCACCTCTTGATTATAATTTCATTAATTTGAATAATAGATGCACTCTTCCCACAGCACACTGGGTTATTAATCACCTGCTGGACTGCAGCCTGACTGAAAAATCAGGGCCCAGGCAGGAATGTGTCCGCCCTTCAATAAACGGGGTTAATTAACAGTTCTCTGCTCAGTGCCATTGATGTCACTGGGAGGGAGCATGCTCCCAAGTCTGGCCATCACATCTCTGCGTGCGTGTGGCACGGCAGAGGAGGTTAAGCTGCAAAATCTGGGATCTCCTTCTCTCAGCGGGGTTGAGGCTGAAACCCTGATGCCGCGGGTGCCAGGGGTAAGGGATGGGCAGTGGGTCACTGAGCAGGTCTGCATCTCTGTGTTTGCTTCTAGGGCTGGGTTCATATTTGGTGTCTGCACTCAGAGTCTGGCTAAGTCAGAGATGTTCGCATCACCTGTATTCCCCCTACAGCCAGGCTGCTCCGTGCTGTCTTCATGTGGTGGCAGATTGCTCAGGCAGAGCGCTGGCAGCATAGGTGCACGCTGGGTTTTCCTGATCTTGCTCAGCTGACAGAATCCACTTGTTAGTGCTGCCTGGCAAACTCCCTTGCTCCCTGCCATTGCCCACCATGGTCATCCAATTGCTGCCCGATTCCTGCATGTCTTCTCCTGAAGGCTTTGCAAAGGATCTCATCTTTGTGATTGCAATGAAAGGTGGCCCAGACCAGTAGGAGACTGGCAAGGAAATAAGATGTGGAAGGAGGAGGCTTCTTTTGCTTTGTTTCTGTTAGGAATACAGCTATGTGTCATATTTCCAAGTTCATGAGGAAAGTAAAAGCTTTTGCTTCCTTTTGGAAGAGAGCTCTGTTTTACAGCTCTGATGTGATGGTCTGTCTGTAGATGGGGTGGACTGAACATGACAGGGAATTAATTCATTACACGTTTTTGGCTTTTAGTGTTTTAACTCTTTATTCATTTGCTCCACCTACAAATTGCCCAGAGCAAAAGGTACAGTGATTCCAAGACCTAAGAAAGCCATGGAGTGCAATCTTCTATTCCTCAGCTTCAGGCACCTTTTATATCTGTTGATTGTCCCTTCATGCTCCATGTTGCTGCTCCTGCCTGCTCCTCGTTATTCCCCTTGTTGCACGAGGGGACTGATGAATTTGTAGAAGGTGGATAGACTCTTTAATGCCGTACAATGATTTCCAGGGTGGATGCTGCCGAGCTGAGAGCAAATAAATTATTTAAAAATTAGACTGACTAGATAGAGTCAGGGAATGAAAGAGAAAGAAATGAGAAAAACTTATTTTCCTCTTGGCCTGTGGAACATGTGTCTTGGTCTAGCGAACCCGCAATATATCTGCCTGCAAATTGAACTTCACTACCTTGTATCAGCTCTCTACTCAGGAGAGAGTATATCTTTCAGGCCAGTCATGATATTCTATAATTGTTTTGGCTTCTGTTCTACATATCAGGGCACCAGGGTGAAACTGAGACCTCTCCACAAAAATTCAGAAGGCCTGGTAATCCTAAAAATGCCTGGATTTTATCATTCCCACTATGTTATTTACTAAATCTTATGCTACTTTGTCGTTTTCCTTACTGCCACGCTGGCAGCACTCTGGCGTAGTTGTCCTCATCCCTGCACATGCATGAACAAACCTGCATTTGGGACACGCTCTGTTTCACCAGCCGATCTAATGGCTCATCTACATTTCTAATGCACTTTGGTTATTCCCTGGCTGGTTTTGCTTGTGTGGAGGTTGTGAAACCCTGCCAGAAATCTTCAGTTTGTTCAGATGGTGCCAGGCTCTATCTATGCCCTTGGTGGCTGAAGGCCTCTCAGGGTCCCCTGGGGAAGTGGCAGCCTGCCTAAGGGCAAAGCAAGTTTCTTCAGGTCATCTTCTTTAGCCCTGGGTTGGAAGATAGTGACCCTGTCAGATACAGGGCTCCTCGCTAGGACTTCTCTGTGAGATGAGGAGACAGATCCTGACCTTCTACCTGTATCATATAAGCAACCATATGAAGGTAAAGATGGGGGACTACAGCCCCGGGACATTTCCTGCTCCCCACATAGCCAGCTGTATCTGATGCCTTCAGACACAGCTCCAACCGCTGTCTCACCCAGTGCCAGCCCAGTGCTATCAAGCCAGATGCCATCCCTGCTGAGCCACCCATAGCACTTAGCAAGAGCCTCCTAGATTGCTCCTCTTGGCAACAGGACATCTTCCAGACCGAGCCTCTCCTAGCAGCTCCAGCACCACTGTGGAGCAAACCAAAGCTTTGTCACTATGAAAAGAAGCTGTATAAAATCCCGACATTTATTTATTTTTTTAATAACCTTTTTATTACCTTTTTTCCCCCTCTACAGAACTTGAAAGCTGGCTTACTCTCACAATTTGACTATAAAATATCCATAGCCATCCAGGCAAATCTTCCCTGGGAGAGTTCCCAGACACTACTCGTTTATAATAGATGTGATGAAAGAGAGAAACAGAATACAAATGGAGCGTTTGTAGCTATGGCATAAGATATTCAGTGAGTAGCAGAGCAGGGTGATGCTGAATATGAGAGAGCAGGGTGAAGGGGAGCTCCCTGGAGGAAATTCCCATTTTTCTGGAATTACCTGGCCATTGGTTTTCCTTCCTCTAGCATCCTCCAGAGCAAGCATTCACATTGCCCTACAATCCTGCCAGCCCAAACACAAAAATCAGGGGGAGGGGAAGGAAAGAAATCCTGTTTCCATGAGGTATTCAAAACCAAGGGTGTCTTACTTGCAGAAGTCACAGATATGTCAAATGAGGAATTGCTTGCTTCCTTCAGGAGAGGGAGTTAGCCAAAGCAGGCAGTGACCAGTCACCCAGTTCCAAAAGCCTGTTTTTCAAATCAGCTTGGTGAGTGAGCACTGCAGCTGAGAGCAGATCCTCAAGTCCTTGCTTCAGCCATGAGACTCCTCTTCCTCTCTTTCCAGGGGCTGCCTGCGCAGGGTTTGCTTTGATGGGACAGTGTTGTCAATGGGCTGTTCCCACTGCAGTCCTGTGCTACCTCTCTCATGTTTTGTAGCTCAGTGGTAGCCAAGTTATTATCTGCACAGCCTCCCGCCTGCTGCTAGATGCTCTTGCAGACCCTGCAGCAATAGAGGCCTGCAAGGAAGGTTACTCAGAGGGAAGAGGAAATTTCAGGGGATTTGGCTTTTTGTGTAGCCAACACTATAGTAGCTCCCTATCTCATGAGCCAGTGACTGTGCTTGTGGGGAGAACACTTGAGTCAATGAGTTTACTTGCTCTCAGGAGTACCTACATAAAAGCAATGATGTCAGATGTACCAAAGCAGCATTTTTTTAGATTACTTCTAATTTGCAAGCTTACTGGTAGACCCTTTTCAAACTATGTTTTCTGTGTTTTTAGTAGGAGTAGTCACTACATACAGGCTTATGACGAGGTATAGTCTCAGAGAGATGAAAAAGCAAAGACAGCTCCTTGTCCTGGGGTACTTCCCAAAACAGGACTGTTCGGCTGCTGCCTGTAGTGAAAGTGTCAAGTCCCGAGCTTCAAGAGCTGAGCCTGACTAAATGCAACGTCTGAAGACCCTGCTCTTGGCTTGCAATTTTTGTACGTTAAGCCTCCTTTCTGCACGAGCAGTATCATGGTCTTGGCCAGTTCCTCTCCCAGCAATCAGGGAATGGGCTCATTTTCTGCATGTACCCAGTGCCTGTAAAGCTGTTAAAGGTGCTGTTAAAGGTGCTCTCGTTCCAGCTTAGTGCTGACACAGACCTTATCTGACCACTCCAGCTAAGTGAAACCTATATATAATCAGAATTGGAAGCTTCCAGTGAAGTTGTAAACTACTTACTTGCTCTCTACAGCTTCATGAGGAGGGGAGGTGGAGAGAGAGGTGTTGATCTCTTCCTGGTATCCTGTGACAGGATGCATGGGAATGGTTCAGAACTGCATCAGGGGAGGATCTGACTAGATGTTAGGAGATGTTTCTTTACTGAGAGGGAGGTCAGACACTGGAACAGGCTTCCTAGGGATGTGATTGAAGTAGTCAGGCAGTTGGACTAAATGATGATTGTCAGTCCCTTCCAACTGAAGTATTCTTTTCCTGTTTGTATTCTATTCCATTCCATACTATTTTATTCTGTTCTATTCTAGGATAATGTGAGGAACAGGGATTTTGGTTCTCGGTCAGTAGCAACAATGAGATCACTAACCACATCATCCAAGTTCAAGAAAGCCATAGGTATCTCAGAGGTCATGGTGGATGAGCATACATAGGAACTAGTGTTAGCACAGATGCCATGTGGCTGCATCTTGTTTCTGACAAATGACAGTAGTCAGAGTTGACAGGACACACAGATTGATAGGTACCAGCTATGTCAACATAAAGGCAATTTGAATCATGAAGATCCTTTTTGCAAGATTCAACACTGTAGCTCCCTCATTCCTACCCAATCCTTGTTTATGAACACAGCACCCTGCTACGGCTTGCAGTTGCACAGGTGGCACCCTGGAGTTAGCTGCATTCTGTTGGATATATAAAGTTTGTGTTATATACAAATGCATCCTTCATGAAAGCCATGCCATTATCTCCAGTGCAGTAACTCTGCACGGTAGAGATGACATCACTGGATTGGTTGAGGGGAGCCTGATTTTCATAATGAGTAGGATTCACTTCCCTCTAGGCTTTTAAAAACAACTTGCAGTTAGAGTTAAGTGAACAGTTTGAAATGAAAAAATGTATTCCATGTTTTTAATATTCTTCATTTTCCACTTATTCAGTGGGGTTCTTGGCTTTACTCATTTCTACATCAATAAATGTGCATTTGACTAATGTTTTGTGCAGACATTGGGCGGCTTCCTGTGGGCTATGATATGGACCCTTTGGATAGATTGAGGTCTCTTCTGGTACTGTTTGGTTTTTTGGGCGAAGTTAGACAAATACTATGATCCATGAGCAAGGATTATAGGTACCTGGCAAGATAACCGCATATTTGTAAAATGTTATTCAAGCTCTGTAGGTTCAATACAGTGGCTCTGAAGCAAAGAGTGAAGAAGCCATTGTTTTTCTAAAGACTTAAGTGAACTTCGGATTAGAACCATAGATTTAAAGATTACTAAGACCAGGTGGGACCAATACATCACCTAATCAAACTTTCTGCATAACCAAGGGCAGAGAACTCCTTCAGTTACTCTTGCTGGAACCCAGTAAATACTATGTGTTTACACCCTCACTGGATGTTTACTTACAAAGAGCATCAATGCAATGCTTGCTACAGCTTGTAGAGGTGGGACTGAATCGTCCCTAAGCCAAAGAGCTTGTCAGGTGAAGCTGAAGAAGACAGAGAGAGGAAGGAAAGGTATTCAGATGTGGATTGGCTATATGTTATTTTTATTCCACAAATAACATCTTCATGTTGATGCAGGCATTCTGCCTAGTACCTTGACCACATCCCTGCTGCAGAATTTGTTGGGAAGGTTGTCAGGGGCACAGATTGTTGGCACCAGTTCACTTGCAGATTGCCCTGAATCCCTGCAGATCTTCTTTACCCTTGCTCACCTGATGTGAGTCACTGTTACTTGTCGGGTGAGAAGCTGCTGTGATCCCCTCTTCCTCCCTCCAGGCTCTATGTGAAGCGTCTTTCCATTCAGACTTGGCTCCCAGAAGCAGCCTTCTTGTGCAGAGCTGGGTAGCTGTAAAGATCAGCTTCAACCTGATCATCTCCCGAGACATCAGGTGTAGCATCAATTATTCAGATCCTGAAATTGCTAGACACAAAACTTAACAGATACTTAAGAGGAAACAGGAGCTTTCAGTGCCTATCCAGCTACTCCTTTAGTACTCCCTGGTTGCTCTTCTGTTCTCTCCATGGACCATTAACTATTTCACCAGTGCCATTGGAAACTGAAGTTGGTCATTCCAGGTGCACGCCTGCAGACACCTTGGATGCTCTGACAGGAGAAAGGCTGAGGGGGCAGAATGCACAAGAATCTTGCACTATTTGTGCAGCCATCCCAATCTTGAACTTTAACAAGACATAATTTTGTAACATGTGTTGAAATGCTTGCCAGAAAATCAAAAAATGCTCAACAAGTGTCAGTTGTCACCATTACTGCCAGGAGTGACTGCCTCTCCCAAAGAGAGTTCTTCAGGAATGACAGGCACCCCAGCACTTGAATTGAAGGAGTTTGCAGATCCAGGTTGAGAGTCTCACTGCATCAGCCAGTCCCATGGAAATTCTCTGATGAAAGTACAGCCAGGCATAAAATGGGAAGGGAGTCTCTTGCTATAATGCATCCTGCCCCAAAGCTGGGAACAACCCACTCTAACAACCTTCCTGCAGCACACCGCTCCCCAGGCCTGAAACATTCACCTCACTGCTCTTTGAGTGAGACAGAGGAGGCCAGAGAACAGATTTTGAGTGCTGTCTTCAGTTCAGCAGGAAGAATATGTGATCTCAGCTGCTCATTCCTGCTGTCTTGCTGGCTTCAGCATCACACTAAAACAGCCCATCTGCTCCAAGCCCTGCAGCCGTGCAGCTGCCCTGTGTTTGGCTTCTGGGACTATGAGACCACAGACTAGGTGATGATGGGGAAAGAAGTTGTTAATGGGGATATAGAAGAGACAGGCAAAGGCTTCCACAGCATAACTACACTGCTTCTGCAGGATTTTTGTCAGGAACACTCCCACACACAGAACTTGTATCTGGAGGCTCTGGGAGGCTCCCTCCTCTCTGTCTGAGGTCTTTGCAAAGCTTGCCCACAGAAGGGAGGCAGGCAGACTCCACTCGTCTGGCTGTTATGCTCTTTTAAACCTGGCAGTGTCTATGAAGCAGATTTCTGTTTCAGTTCATCTGAGAGTGCTGAGCACAGTGCGTGCTCTTCGGTCTGAGAGCTGAGCACATGCATTGCACAGAGGACCCAGCTGTCTCTGGTGGCAAAGATGAAAGGGTCCCTTATCAAAGCTGGGAGAAGAGAGAGCAATTGCCTGGAGGCATCTGAGCATGCTGCAAATCAGATCGTGAACAAGGAGCAAGCAGACCCCACAGCAGCCATAGTTCACACCAATGGCTTCTTGAGTCTGCAAAATTGGTGACAAAAGTTGCCTAAACATGGTCTTCTTCTTGCTACATTCCTCCAGGATGGCCTTTCCTCCCTAAGTTAGTACCCAGCACTTCTGGGGTCCATCAAGTACACTAAGAGGGAAGGAGCTGCCTGGCTGCCTTCAAGCTGCTTGGTTCCAGAAAACATTAGAGAGGAGGAAAGATGGGCTGCTGCAGCTCACTAACCTGAGGCACAGAACAAGTACAATGATCCTGTTCATCTGACCAGCACTGCTGCCTGTGGAGGCTCTTCACGGCTGCTTTATCAGAGTGGGACTCAAGCCCTGCCTTAGATTTGGTCTCTGTAATGAGAAATCATGGTTTGCATCTGCCCTCTGTAGCAGTTTAGGACCATAATCCAGACAGTCCATTCTGGGGGTTGAGGTTAATTTAGATGCTCCAATCTACAGTGCTCAGCTTTAGGAGAGCAGTGAGTCATGGAGGCTGAGAAAAGTTGGTATGTCTGACAAAGACCAGCACTGGCTGTCTTCCAACTTAGAACAAGCTGGAGTCTGACCCAACAGAATAACCCCCTGGACCTCTTTTGGAGTCCTCTCTGGACGTACCAAGCCCCTGTGCCTGTGGTTTTGCTGGCAGCTGAAGCTGGGGCCAGTCCCTTTAGCCATTACATGCCCAGTAAAGGCAAACTCCCATGCCTTCTTTCCACCTGCCCCATGCACCCACCAGAAATGGTGCAGAAATAGTTGCTCATTAAATTAAGGGAGAGATGGTGCCATGTTTGGGAGGATTAGGGTCACGGTAAAGGCAGCAGGGCTGGGCTGTTTTCCTGCATGCAGATGCTGCCCACATTGTGCTGAGCAAGAGCCAGGGCTCTGTAGGTGCATCCCCGTTGGCAAATCCCAACCTGCTTGCCAGGAGCTGCAGAAATGAAGGCAGCAGCATCCATGTCAGCAGTGAGGACCCAGAGCCCAGAGACAGTGCTGGGCTCTTACTCAGCTGTGGCCCTGACAAGAGACCAACTCAGAACTTCCCCCTGAAATACCCTTTCTTTCTCCTTGCTCTGCTAACATCATGTTTACTTCTGCTACTACAGCCAGGTTTCCCTGGTCAGACAGTGTGTACCTTTAATACATCTTCCCTCCCAACAGAATTTTACTGATGAGTGGTTTTTTCTTGTTAAACAGACAAAACCAAAGATTTGATCCAGCTGCCTGGTTTACCTATTCAAGCTCAGCAAGGAATGCAACACTGCTGTCTGGGAAGGATCTACTTCTGCCTGCTGTGCCTTTACGTAGATCATATCATTGCAGGCTTGCTTGGAGAGCTCCCAGAAGGCAAAGACAAGCTCTTGGCTACATAGGTAGAAGCAGTGGCTATGGAAAGGTCATAACTCCTTTTTTTTTAGGGCTGAATGCATAGAAGAGTAGTTGCACAACTGCACTGAGATCAGGATATATCTCATCCTGCTCCATACCTTCAGGCCAGCTGCATTTCTGTGTGCTTATTTGTATGGAGGATCCGTGCTAGGAACCAAAGGCCAACCCCTAGAAAAAAAGAGGTACCCCTTAGGGTAAAGGGTTGTTCTCAATTTTTACAGATGGAGTTCTGTTCGAGATGTCCAGGAGGACTTCTTTCCACAGTTACATCCTCTCCTTCTTAGATGGGGAAGTCTCTAAGGGTGCACATCCTCAGCTTTTACAATGACTCTGGATAAAAACAAGCTGTTGAGGCAAGTTCGGAGTATAAAATATCAGGAGACAATTCTAACAAATATATGGGCTTTCTTGTAGCGCAGATTCCCCCTTCTGGCACTGGTGGTATTTCCTGAAGAGTGAGAAATCTCATGAGAAAGAATCTCTGTGTAAGAGAGGTGTGTGGACAGATAGATGTTGTAACCACATAGTGGTTATGGAGGGAGCCATGCAAGGAGCTGGAGTGTTAGCATGAATTACTATGGCACAGAGGACACAGAGCAAATGGGAGCTTCCTTGCATCCAGACAGTACCTTATCACAGCATGCTGCATATGCCAGCATGGAGGGGTCTGTAGCAAGGCAGGATGAAACACGGGGAATCTCCATCTCATGATGGAGCATCACTGTGTAGGAAGGGGGCTTGGCAGCACATTTGGTGCTGGTAGGGGGCAGAGAGACCAGCAAGGCAGCTCAAGCACCATCCTGCTCCGTAAGCAAGCAGGGGACACACAACAAAGACCTTCCCGTCCTTGTCTGTGAGATTACTAGGTGCTTCCCACTCCCATGGATATGGGTCAGTGACCGCCTCTCTGGGGGACCATTTGTGTCCCCTGAGCTGGGCTGGGAAGAGCAAGCTCTGGAGTAGCTGCGTGCACATTCTCCATGCCAGGCTTGACAACAAAGGGGGATGTGTGCTGGAGGGCTGTTGGTTGGAGACTCACTAAGCTCACAGTGCCATTTGCTTTCTGCTTCTCTGTGCTGTAAATAAGCACACATCCAGCTGAGACAGTGGTAGGCACCATCCTGCCTGCTAGCCTCCCTTTATCTACAGAGGGCAGGAGGTCTCCAAGAGTTGTGGGGAAACTGGAGGACGTGGTCACTTTTAGTCTGAGTGTCTGGACTGAAAGCAAGTGGGACCATAGCTCGGCAGATGATAGGCAGAGGGATCTTGCTTCTAGCCCGATGAAATTCCATAACTCCTGTGCTCACCATGGGCGGGCGCTGTGCAGCACAGCAGCATGGTCTGCTGGCACATGGGAACAGAGCCGCTGCCTGCGGCTGCATTCAGGGGCTGTGAAAACACAGCTGGGCTTGGGAGTGGGAGCCAGACACCCCATCTGTCCTGTAGGGAAGGACACAGTCTGGGATGTGATTAAGCAAGATGGCATAATGAATCAGACGTGAAGTTGGCAAAAAGCCCAAGGACTCCCAAGTCTTGTCTTTTAATTGCCAGATTCTGTACTCTCCTTCTACTCTGCTCTGGCTGCATATTGGGTGGGCCTTTATTCTTCTGGGGTAGCGTAAATTTAGTGCTATGGAGCGTGGAGATTTTTTTCCTCCCTTTTTTCAGTTCCTTAAACCACATCCTGTTGTGCGCACAGAAGGCCTGTTACTGGTCACAAACAGCCTATGAGGGAATTTGCCATGAAAAGGGGTGGCAGAATTTAGTTCTGTACAAACAGCATCAAAGATGGAAGTCTTGTATCATTCGTCTTTCTATGCCAACACTTTCTCTAATTAGACCATGGTTCAAATGAGCAAAAGAGCTCGAGCATAGCTCCATTGCAAGTCTGCTCCTACCATATCACCATCTGCTCTCTATGTACACAGACAGGTGGGGATATGCTGGAGAGAAGGAGCTGTAGCTGTAGTTGGCCTGCCTTCCTCCCATTAGCACTTGTCACGAGGCAGACTGACCATACCATTGTATTTACTCCACTGCCTGCATGCCCCAGGTCCCACTGCCCAGCATGTCTCCCCTGGGGTCCAGCTGCATGTCCACTTTGCCTCTTTACAGTGCAGTGTTGTTGCTTCTCTGCTGGTCCATTCCCTCCATCCCAAAATTCATATGCATGCCAGAGAGGTCAGATGTATAGTGACGGATCATAGGTCAATGTGTGCAATTGGCTTTACCATGTCAGGGGATATTGCTTCAAACCCATCCTCTTTTGATGGTGGTTTAGGAGGTCAGGGGTGGAAATGTGTGTGGTTCTTTGATTTTTTTAAATCCACTGTAAAATCCAAAGAAAATTCCCTGTAGCCAGATACAAGTAATTTTCACAGGTTTGCTGTAGGGGATGCATTGCCAATCAAAACTTACCATATTGCTGTTCATATCCCCAGAAAGTCCCATCCACAGCAGGGGACATGGAGGCTTTGATTCCCTTGATCCCTTGATGCCTCTCCACCGTAACGAAGCAAAAAGAGTGTCCCATAGCAATTAGACAGCCTGCAGTACGGCACTGAACATGCTCAGTGCCTCTCTAAAGCCAGTGGGGATGAGTAGAGGTGAGCCAGTGGTGCCTTCCAGACTTCTGGCCAAGACTTCTTTTTCTCACTATTGATAAGCTGTCTGAACCCTGGTTGCTTTGAAATTACTGAAGTGGTGACTGCAGGAAGGGGTCTGTGTAGTGGCCCTGTGCCTGGAACCTGCACACCAAGCTGAGGTCAGTTAAAGACATGTAAAGATAAAGTTCTCTCTAATCAGGAGTGGAAAGCAGCCAAGAGGCTTTAATTGTCTTACTCCACATATGTAATGTATGAAGCATCCTTAGAGACTGTGAAAGAGTAAATACATCCTATCATGGCACAAAGACAGCTTTCATTCCTAGAAATTATCAGTCAGTACAAGCTCCATCTCCATCTGTGCTACAATTGTTTTTCCACCCTCTGCTTTCTATCTCTCAGAGCAGTAGCTTTCCCCTACAGTACCTTAACTGAGACCAGCCTGACATTGACTGCGATTCATTAACATCAGTTTAAATGAGATAGGGAAAGGGACCTGTGTTTGTTGCAGAGATTATGAACAGTAATAGATTATTTCTGGGGACTGTCAGTCACTCCTGAGATTTGCCTGCCCTAAGCTTTGGGCTTTAAGTTTGTGATCAGTGGTGGTAACACTAAACCCCACTTAAGGAAATGCTCAGAGTCTGTGTTAGAAAGGTAAGAGAGATTTTTTTCTCCCTGGCTTGGTTTTAGCCCTCGTGCTGGGTCTGCAAGTGAGTCTGCCAGGCTGTACAGGGTCTGAGTCCTCTCCACAGTGTATTATCTCTTTCCATCCACTGGACATCTCTTGCCATTGATCAGTTTTTTCTTATCTCGGTCTGTCTTGCCAGCACTTGAAATGCCATGGGAATTTCCACAGGGGCTTTCAGCCCTGTGTTCCTACTTGGATGCCAAACCTAAATCAAGGCTGCAGACAGGACTACTCATGGATAGCTGGTTTCCTGAGATCCCCTGGAGCAGGGATCCTGCTGGACCACAGCAGGGAGTCACAGTGAGACCAGGCTGTGTGCAAGCCTGCAGCCAGCCCAGCTCCCAGCTGTGGATCCCGACAGCCTTCCCTACCACCTCATGGAGCTATGCTGCACTTGGCACAGCACCCCATCTCTCAGCATGCAGTGTCTAATTCTCTTCGCTTCCTAGCCCTCTGGCTGCGTGCTTTCCATCATTGCTGCATATACTGAGCTATGCCACAGCCTTTCCCCATCCCATCACCCAGCATTAATCCCCAAAAGCTGCCTCAAGGAGAGTTCTTGAGGAAACCTCTATCTTCCCTGCCATCCCACACAGACTGTGCCTATGGCCCTGCCTTTATAGACCCTGTAAAGGCCTCCCTCCCAGTCCTGCCTGCACTGGCTCTTCTGGATCTACACCATTGTTCAATGCAACAGTGAAGTCCCCATCCCCTGGAAACTGAGAGATGAACTTTTCTTGTTGTGAGAAGGTAACATTTAAAGGCATCCCTTGGGCTACTCTGTCTGGCAGCCCAGCTGGTGCTCTTTTGTGTGCGTGCCACTCTTTTGAAATGCCAGCTCTGGTCTTAAAGGCAGCCAACAGAAGGTACAGCTCACTCTCCCTGTAATTGATTCCTCATCACTCTTCACTGGCCTTTATTCTACCTTTAGATTTGGAAGAAGGAATAATACAGATTACAAGACAAATGCAAAGATTGCCTTGTATGGGGACAGGTTACAACAGGGTTGCTGGTGGCCTGGGATTTCGCTTGTGTTTGTCAGTCTCTGATCAGTGGGAGAGATTTAGCAGCAGATAGATGGCCTGCCTTTGTGCATGCCTCACCAGCAGGGGCCCTTAGGAAATGCCAGATGGGGGAGATGGGGAAGGGGTGACAATGACAGGAATACATAACAAAACTGGCCAGCTGGATTTGGACTCTGATACAGGAAGCTAGGTATGATTTTAGCATAAAATCAGGCAAAACAGGTGGCTGCAAGAGCTGGTGCTGGAAGACATCCCGGATCAGCCTTTTACAGCTCTACTGGTGGAGGCATGGGGGTTGGTGAGCAGGTCCCACTTTGGTTCTTCTTTAGTTTGTGGCCATTGGAAAGGTAGGTGAGCTCAGGCACTTCTGTTCTCTAGTGTCTTCTCACTCAGGTCTCATAAAATGTTTGCTATGTTCATGAGTTCCCTGAGTGTTACTGCCCTTGATTATCATCATCGTATTGTGTCAGCAGATACAAGTAGGTAAAAGCAGTTTACTAAGGTTCATGTGCAAGTCAGTTCAGAGCTGTGAATGAGTTTCTCACAATCCCACACATGCATGGACCGTGCATTGGCCACCTCCTGCAAAGTGGGATTTTGAAACATAGTCTGTGCTCTAGGAGGGGCAGCTCACAAGCATCAGGTGGCTAGTTTGGGTCTGAACTTGTGTGACATGCTGGAAGCTACATGGGAAGTAAACATGGTTAATAAGGCATGAGATAGGTATTGCTAGATTGCACAGAGGTAAGTGTGGGCAGGTGTGAATTCACCAGAGATCAGGAGCTGCGGATGTCAATATTTACATAGTCTTCACTTCCCTTTTTAGCCTGGGACTTAATCCATGGATTTTCATGACTGTAAGTGGGATCCTGGAACAACATTTGATTTTAAGGCAGCGATCTGAACCCAGAGTTTTCCCTTGGAAAATACAGAGCTCTGCAGCACTCGTTCCATCACACAATTGGCTTTTGGAGCAAGAGTGGAAAATGGAGATAAAGAAGCTCTGAGCACCTGGAAAGGTGACTTGGAGATTTCTGAAGTCCTGGACTAAAATGTTTCATGGATCTGCCTGGAGCTCAGGCCTGAAGGTTCATTTCCAGGTACCCCAATTGCAGGCTACATGTCCTTAAACTTGGCTGGTAGCTTGTGGCAGACTGACACAAGGTAGAAGGGAATAGATTAGAAGATCTGCTTATTCTTTAACATCTACAACTCTGTGGACACAGCTCAGATGGGATAGAGGCTTCATCCCTGTTTAATTCCAGCTCTTGGAGTCTCTGCCATGCCTTCCAGAAGCGCATTCCCAGGGACAGCATTGCTGGGAAAGGAAGGTATTGTGGTTCTTTCCCAGCCTCAGGGAAGCTCTGTAATTTATCAGGGATTGCAGGTATGGCTCTGAGATCTGACTCCCCTTCACAACTCTGATTTGCAAGACAGTCAGGGACATGCTGTTCATCTGTTCTGACCTTCAGTTTTCCATGTGTAGACAGGGGCATGGTGAGATGCTGCATGCTGTGGGTAACTAAGTAAGGGAGCTTCTTTTCCAACTGCAAACCATTTGAAGAATGTCTGCTAATATTCAGTATTGTTCTATTAGGGAATTCAGGGGCCAAAATGTTGAAATATTTTTCCTGATGCTGCAAGGACATGTAGCCGTCAGCCAGGATACACTCAGGCTTGGTTTGGGTTTAGGCCAGGCATTCACAGCCAGTGCTTTGGGGGTACTAATTTGCATTCTAGATGCTTCCCTGGGTCTCTATCTCACCCTGACTTTTTTCCCGTGCATCAAAGTTCGTTTGCTGCCTGATTTGTCCCAGTGCTACCCAGGCTTTTGAGTGGCAGACCCTGTCTGCAACTCCCCACATGAGGGTTGAATAGGCAACAGTTAGTTTTAATGCTTACTTGCTAGCAGCTTCATAATAATTCTTCATTCACCCTCAATTCCCTATCCTCACCAGCTCTGGTGTCTGTAATTAGCTTCCCTGCATTGATAATGATCAATAGGGTTATGTAGTTCCTGCATGGACCATGAGTTTGGCCAAGGGCCTCCGTGAGGACTAGGTATCCTTCTTAGACAGACTTTTGCTTGTAGGAAGCTCCTAAAGGGCAGGGCAAACACTAAGAAACCAACAGCTCAAAGCTGGTTTCACTGGAGGCTCCCATAGTGACTTCTCATCCTTGGCACTCTGTTTCAAGGAGGGAGATCCCACCCATTTATTTCTGTCTCCCCAGGGTTGTGCAGTGCCAGCTGGTCTCAGAAGAGAGAGAAACAAATTACTTCACTCCTTTGTCTTGGGTTGTGGTGTGCATCCCAAAATGTGTGCCACTGGGGAAGGGAATTGGATAAACTCTCCGTGTCCCGTCAGGCCTTCATCTAGTTTTCTCAGCTTGACTTGTTGCTAACACTTGTGAATATTTCCAGGCACAACATGCCAGTCTTTCATCAGTTCACTAAATTACACGCATATTTCATTCATTTAACCTTTTCCTGTAAGTCAGCCATTCAGAATCGAAACATTTCATCATCTTTATTATGCACCTCTGAACTGCCTGTGATGTATCTCTCTGACAGCCAGGTACTTGACAGGGACACTTCCATGTCCCTGTTCTTCACACAGTGATGTGCCAAGAATGAAGAATTTCAGGGGATCATGTAAAAGGAAGGTTATATGGAAAGTCGCTTTCCCTGCCTCTTCTCCTGACCTCTCACTTCTGCCTCTCAGTAGGGCATACCTGGGCAGAATGCAGCATCCCAGGTGCAGACAGACTATGGACATATAAGTGAGGGTTATTATTGCCTCTCTGCTCTCAGATGTAATATGTCTGTCTATGGAGACCAGAAACACTGATGAGTGACTGCATGACTAGAATTGTGATTGATTGATTGATTGTTGATTGATTGATTGATTTTCTGGTTCACCAGCTGAATTGGGAAAAAAAAAAAAAAAAGAGAAAAAAAAGTGCTTTAACCCTGAGTGATTAAAAATGGTTTTTCACTGAAAGAAAAATAAGTAAATAAAAAGCCAGCTAAGAAGATGCTACAGGAAGACAAACTGAGATCGTTTCATTTGTGGCTGGGAGGTAGGGGGCTGTGACACTTTTTTCAAAGTGAGAACTGGAAATGCTTTGAGATTTATTGGTTTTGGTTTTGGTTCAATGGCAAACAAAACCTTTTGGGAGTTGATTTGTTTGAAAGAACTTGGAAATTAGTGTTGATTCAGAGGGTCATGTCCCTCTGAAAACGTGAGGCTGGGATGTTACAGGTAGTGTGGTACAGGCAATGCCCCCCAGCATTGATTTCTTCAGGAGATTTCAAGATGTGACCAGGCAAAGCCATGATATGCTCTTGTAGAGCTGGAGACGGCTTCAAGCAGGTGGTTGGATGGGATGCCTCTGGAGGTCCCTCACAGCTAACATTTCTGCCACCCCCTTCTTGTGCCAACCCAGCCATGCTACTGACTGCTTCTTCCTCATCCTGTCTTCTCTGTGTTCATCTGGGTCTTTGTCCTCCCTTGGATAGCCCAGATAGATGAAACATTGCCAGTGGCTCTTTCCCATTAACCCAGGAGAAAGCTGGCTCCCTGCAGAGGTTACTGCTGGGGCTCTCTGCAGGCTGTTTCTGAGCGTACAGCTGTGGTTCAGGGCTAAGCCCCAGAGCTGTGCCAGCCCAGTAGGCAGGATTGCGCACACCAGCGCCTGGTTCCTCTCTTACAGGCTCCTTGAACCTGCTGGTTCGTGTGCGGAACAAGCGAGCCATCGACACCCAGGTCTGGTCACTCAGTGGGAACAGAGGGAACATGTGGCAGCAAGCACACGTGCCCATCAACCCACCCGGGCCCTTCCAGGTAAGTCAGGTCCACAGCCAAGGAGCCATCCGCTGCCTGTCCTGTCCATGTGCCATGGGCTGTAGGAAACTTCCCAGCAGAGATCTGCCTCATGGCACAGAGGCTGGTTGGGCACTGGGAGCTCTCCACCCCCAGAGTCACTGGGGCAATGTAAAAGCCTTGGTGGATGCACATAAATCAAATCCACATCTCACTGAAGCCACTCAACGTTGTTATGTGCAAGCATCAGTTTGGCACTATAAATTTTATGATTATTGCTGGTCTGGAAACTGCCTGTCAAAGAGCTCCTTCTGGCACCAGGTCTATGTGACAGCTCTGTTGGTGCTGGCCTGTTGGTGTAAAGTGACTTTGAGCATTAGAAGTTTCTTCTTCTATATGCTGCAAGAGCACATCCCCATTATCACCCTGGTTTTAGGACTGTAAGACACCTTGTGAATATGAATGTGGCAGTCTGTTATCTGCTCATCAAGTGCCTTATGTGTACTCAGGAAGTGGGCTGCTTCATTACTGGATGTTTTATTGCTGATGTTTTTGCCCAACATGCTACTTTGCTGTTGTAGGGTTGTTCGTGAGAGCTGGGCTTGTGCAAGCTGGTAAGTTGTAGCACTATGGCAAAATGCCCAGCATGCTTTTGAGTACTTTAAAATAATACTAATAATCTAGTTACTCTTGCAAGCGCTGTTCAGTACAGGTTGGTTAGTTAGTGCAGCACTCTTAATATAGCACAGCTCTACGTGCTCATTTATTACTCCATACTCAGCACACAGAGGTTGTTCCTGTAAGCAGTGGGGTCCATCTCTTCAGATCCTATGAGTACTGGAGAAACAGGAAAGAATCGTAAACCTGGGGACCTGGTGAGATCTGGTCTGTGCCCTGCTCACCTCTGCAGAGCCCCACAGCACGAGAAAGGTCCTCCACAACAGCAGCCTCACACTGGGTCTGTCCCATGCTCTGCTTGCAGATCATCTTCGAAGGTGTCCGGGGCACAAGCTATGAGGGGGACATTGCCATTGATGACGTCACTCTGAAAAAGGGGGACTGCCCAAGGAAGCCAATTGGACCGAATAAGGGTGAGAGTGTACATGCCTCAGAGGAACCGAGTTGGTGGGAGTGCACACATGAATGCATGTGCTGGGAATGCACAGCTACTTCCAGAGCACATTGATGTATTGGTGGGACTCAAAAAGAATGTTGACTTCATCAGCAGAAGTCAGCAGAGGGGTGTCAGACCCTTAAACTTGTTCTTTACAGTTGCGAATTAGGAAGAGCTGAGAGAAACAGCCAGAGCTTGTAGGGACTGTGCTGCCAGACACCAGCGTGCTGAAGTCTGCACCCATTCATCAGGTTGGGGGTGTCATCCCCAACCCAACACCAGCTGAAGGTTTCTGTAGTGTCTCATTTCTTGGAAACCCTAGGAATGGGAGCTTGCGAAAGGGAAAGACCTTCTACAGGCTCTACTGGCCTTGAGTCAGTCCTTTTCCAGGAAAAAAACCTACCTTTCGGGGCCTGGAGCTGGGGAGGGCCAGACTTCTTCCCATTGCTCTCCGAGCAGGGAGACACAGCCAGACAGGTTATTGCCCATGAAAGATGGGAGCAAGCTACCCAAGCTGTTTATCACCTCCTTTCCAATCCTGACAGTGAGTGTGCCATGGTTTAGACCCAGCCAGTAACGAGCACTGTGCAGCCACTTGCTCACATCCCCTTCTCTCCTCCTGAGAGGAGGAGGAGGAGAATCAGAAAAATGTAAAGCCAGCAGGTTGAGATACAAACAGTTTAATAACTAAAGTACAATATAATTCTACTGCTAAGAATAATAATAAGGGCAACAACGAGGTGAGAGAATATGAAATTAAAGGGAAAAGGAAAAAAAAACAATAAACAGCAATGATGCACAATATAATTGCACATCACCCACTGACCAATGCCCAGCCCAACCTGAGCAGTGATCAGTCCCTACTGGGCATGATGTGCTGTGGTATGGAATACCCCTCTGGATAGTTTGGGTCAGGTGTCCTGGCTGTGCTCCCTCCTGGCTTCTCATGCCCTCCTCACTGGCAGAGCATGAGACTGAAACATCCTTGATCAGGGTAAGTGCTACTTAGCAACAACTAAAACATCAGTGTGTTATCAGCATTGTTCTTAGACTAGAGCCAAAACACAACACTGCACCAGCTACTAGGAAGAAAATTAACTGTATCCTATCCAAAACCAGGACAAATGCTTAAGCTAAATCCCACCTGCCCCTTTCCAGTCCATCCACATCATCCTGGTGCATTGCAGGACCAGAGATAATCCCACCCTCACTGAGGTGCACCATAGGTTGAAGCCACAGCAAGGTACATAGCAGTATCTAGGCATTAGTCCTTTGGCAGAAATCACCAGTGTGCCTCATACCTTGATCGTGCCTGTGCCCTCAATAACATGCCTCAGGTGGGCAGGACACCAGATGTTCAGAGTATGAAAACCAGAGCCAGACAGGCACTTCTGAGCAAGGTTCAATTTGTCCTATTTATTTTTGAAGGAAAAGAGCCTTGTGGAGAAATTTTTATCAACTTTCTTAACTCCAAAGACGAAGGGGAAAACAAAACATTAAAAAAATCAGAATTTTGAAATTTCAGGCTCAGGTAAAGGTCTGTTTCAGCCTAGGATGGCCACGCTGTAACCAAAACACAAGCAGAACCTTTTGTTTGACTCAGGTTGAATCTTCTGGGAAAGAAAGGAGGGTTGGGTTGCAGAAGTAACCAAGACTCAATGTTTTCTCCCAAGCTGGAAGAGAAATAGTTTCGGGAAGCCTTGAGAATGTCCAGGGAAGGCCAGAAAGATCTTTCAATGTATCTGTGAGGTGCTTTGTGGTTCGGGGTGGGAGGAGGGGCAGGCACTGCTGTGTGCTGACTTGTTTGATGAGCTTTGGATCCATCCCGTCACTAATTCTTTTTCTCTCTTCTCGACTGGCAGCGGTTGCTCTTCCAGGAAGTGGTGTCCCGGCCCTGCACAGCTCTTGTCTTTGTGGCCCATTGACTTTCTTCCTTTATGTGCTGCTCAGATGATGGCAAGAGAGCGCTCCTGTCTTCGGACCAAGACATTCCTGCTCCTTTCCTACTCAGCCACCTCTGCTCCTCTTCCTCCCCTCCTCACTGGCACACCAAAGTGTCCATATGTTACCAAAGACTTGACAGGCATGACCACGCAAAGGGATCTGGGTCAGAGCTGGAGCACTCCGTGAGAAAGTCATAATGTCTAGAACAAAATAGAGAAATAAAGACGAACGTTTTTTAAAAGCACGTGCGCGAGAGTGAGAGAGAAGGAAAGAAACAGAAACACAGAAAAGAAGGAAAGACAAAAAATAGGAATGAAGAAATGCGAAGAGCAAATGAAGGAGGAAAACAAACACCCCCATGTTTCCTTGGGAATGTCGGACAGGGCTTCCTCAGGGAAGAGGGAACTTGTTTTAAACAAACAAACAAAAATATATTAAAGCACAAATTTCTACCAGAACAGTTACCTTCTTTACTGCAGAGCCCACAGCTTAGTGGATGATACACCGCAGTACTCCCCTTGTCTCCCCATGCTTTCCCACTGGCTTGGGCTGCCCCGCTGCCGATCCTGACTGTGGGGCAGCGGCCGCCCCCGGTGCCAGTGGCCAGAGCATCCTGCCTCGCACCGCATGTGCTTCCATGTCTCCATCCATCCACATCTACCAGGCTCTCATGTGTTTAATTGCCCCCTGTATGGTTTGCTTTGGCCTTTCCCCACCACTCCGTGCTTCTCACCCACCAGCCTGAAGAAGACGGAGGAGGAAGGGACTCATCACACGGACCATGTTGAGTGGTGGAGAAGTTCCGGCTGGATCCGGCTGCAGTGATGGCCTCTAAGCGTCTTTTACTCTCTCTCAGCATTCTTGCTGGGTGGAGAAACTATGAGAGCAGATCTGAGCTGCAGACAGAAATGTGTCTCTGTTGGGCTGAGGGATGGGCCAGCCTGGGGTGGGAAGAGGGGAGCATTCCCCATTGGCTTCCCCTTGTGAATGTTGGGATGACAGTCACCTCAGCCCTAAGCCCAGGATTGCTTCTCTGCCCGTCTTCTGTTACCTACTTATTTTGGTCTCTTATTCCATTGTTTAACTTCCTCCATCTCGAGTTTTTTGCATTATGGGAAGAGTCAGGCATTTAAGCCTTCAGCCAGACAGCAGGTCCTATGCCCGTGCCCTAGCCCCATGGCCATCAGTGCAGGCAGCTCCAATTCTGCCCTCTCACCTTCTGAGGCCTTTTTGCACACACAGTGCATTAGCTGCAGGGTAGGCAAGGTGTGGCAACAGCATTGCTGCTCAGGGAAAAGGTGGCTGGATTTTGTCAGCACATGCAGCCTCGCAGGCACTCAGCTTCTATTGCCAAACCAGTGGGCAGAGGAGCTGAAAGCTGGAGGCAGAAAGGATGGAGGCAGGAAGCTTGACCCAAAAGAGAGGCTTGTTGCTGAACTGAGAAACAGGGGAACAGGGATGAGGGAAAATCAACTTTTTCCTGTTGGCATCATGAAAGGTTAAAGCTGGTGTCTCTGCTGCAGACTTGGAGCAGGTCTGGTTTGACCTCCTCAGGTCCAGATGAACTCCCCAGGAGAAGGGGAGGCCCTGCACCAGCCATGTGGGAGCTGTGATAGCCTTGTTGCAACTGAGAGGAGCTCTGGGCATGAATTACATCCCTGCACAGGGCAGAGTTAGCCCCACAGGACTGTGAATTGGGGTTTACTAGCCACTCTGGCAGCTCAATAAGTGGGACTCTTCCCCCTAAGGGACAGCCCATCCAACCTCCATACCTGGGGAACCACCGATATATGATGAGCTAGCTCTTCACACACCAGAGCCCCTAGTACACATGGCTCCTTACCCATTTCTGATTAATGCATCAGCCTCTCTGAGCCAACTCTATCTAAAATCACCTGAATGTGTTAGCTGTCCCCTGCAATGCTCAGCTTCCAGCAACAGCTGTTGCCCCATTTCTTCTACTGATGTGGGAGGAAATCTCTTATTTAATTCACAAGAGATCCAGTTTGAAGTCTTGAAACCCATCACTCTCCAGCTCCCGGGAGGGCATTCATCTGCACTGGATGGATCTCCCCAGACACCTCCCCAGACATCACTGAAGAGAGAAAGGGCATCAGCTCTGAGTGAAAAGGGGACCTCCTTCACAGGAAGCCTCACAAGACAGAGAGAGGGGGTGATATAGGCCTCCCTTGCTCCTATTGCTTTTCTCCACTTCTAGGAATAAGGACTGTCTTTTTTGTCTCCACTCCTCCCTCCAGAACCCAGACCTCAATCACACTGCATATTTGACCAGGAGACCTGTAGCTGTGTCCCAGGGCCAGGCAGTGTTGTGGGATGCTGTGTCAGCAACAGTTCTGCTTCTTGCCATCTGTCTGTTGCCATTTTCATGGGCAGCCAGTGCCATCATCATTTCTAGCTGAGTTCTTTCAGTTCTGTCCTTTTCTCCATGTTTGTTGTAGGCCAGAAATCATCACCCCACTCCTGAAGGGTCTACTTTCACTCCTAGGAGAGATGGTGCTTTCCATGAGACCTTGGATGCTTCATGATTGCTCCTGATCTGTCAGTGGCAAAACATTTGTGCTATGTTGCTGATTCTAGGGCAGAAGGCGGAGACAGGAACGTTTCCCCATCAATAAGAGCTAGCCCAGGGCAACCATTTCAGCTTCTAGGCTCTGAGGCAGAGACCCTTGTGGCTTTCCTTCTACTGGCTGCTTAGCCAGGGTTGCATAAGCATGTTTTGTTGAGGTTTAGTGGGCAGCAGAGGGGCTGTGGGGCTGGGGAGGTGCAGCCTGAAGGTTCAGGATCACAGACTAAACATTATCTGTGGGGCAAGCATCAGCCAAGGGCCACCACATTTTCAGAAAGGGATACCTGCAGGGAGGGTGTCCATGCCCTGCTGCCAGCTCCCGCAAGGAAGGATGTAAGTGCCTCACTAAGCCAACCCATGGCACAGGGGCAGTTGGGTCCAGGGCAGAGCAAGCAGATGGCCCCAGCCAGAGGTGAAGCCCTTTCCTGCTGCCAGGCATGGGCCCATCAGCTTCAGTAAACTCTCAGGGAGCCCTTTCCTGCTTAGACCTCTGCTCCTTTATCTCTGGCCAGAAAGCAGCTGGTGGTAAGTCTGGGGGAAAGTCATTAACCCAACTGCCTTCAGCTTCTCAGAAGCGCTGAGGACAAAAGGAAGGACCTCATTTCCCTGACAGATGTGCTAAGAGAGTGTAGCAGAGGAAAGAGGCACTTGAGCAGCAAGGATGAGAAGCTGTGCAATGACGGGGGGAGAGACAGTGTCCCTCCTCTCTGAGGACAGTGGCATTTGTGGTTTGCTACCCCATGCTTGATGGGGCAACTCTCCTTGCAGTGGTAATGAATCCCAGGTGAGATATAAAGCCATGCTCCTTATCCCTTGTAATTAAAGATCCCCTCACCCTTTTCACAATGTTTGGCTAAATTACAATCCTTGAACTTAATTACATACCGTCTTCTTAAATATCTGTTGCAGTTCCAACATTATATTTCTCTTCCTGATGTCTTCTGTTGTTCTGTGCCTGTCAAATTGCTGCTTTATTCTACTCCAGAAGTGACCGCATTTCAGTGATGGTAGAGATTATTCCTGTACATAGTATGAAAGTCGCTGCAGAAGGAAAGTGCAATATAAATTTCAGAGACTGCTTTTATTTACAAGGAGACTTCTGCGTGGTAGTTGTAGAAATATAAGAATGTTGTAGAAGAATGCTCTGTGGGTGTTAGCCAATGTATACTCGATTCTTTATTCTTTTTTTCAGGGTATAAACCAGAAATTATGTGAGTGTGCAGGCTCCTGGGTATAGGTAGTAGATATTAGAAGCAGTGAATGCTACTGTGTAGTTACAAGTTGGGCTCTTTTTGTAGTTCATTGTACTCTGAAATATATACTATTTTAATTATAATTTTCCACAGTTCAATGCAAGTCCAAATAACAGGTCATCAGCAGGACTTTAATCCATGGCTTTTAACCATGTGAGCATCAATTCCTCACCCTTGCTCTGAAAAGCAGCTCCTGCCTGGTACCAGTAATAGACTGCTTTTCTTCCACATAGATCAGCCACTGGAAAGCAACGGAGCTAATATGTTTCATTTGATCTGGAGTTAAGTAATTTGGAACGCCCGAGTGCAACTCTTCCCAGCCGTATGGGAGTGAAAAAGTATTTCATCTGTATGAAAAACCTCATGTAGTGCACAAATGGTTTGGAAACTCCTAAAGTTACGTGTTGTGAATTAGCATGCATGCAGAGCTGCCCCAGCAGAGCTGCCTGAAAAGCAGCTGTGGCAGCAGTGATATGGAGCCCTTCTTCTGGAAGTAGCTTTCTTCTGGAAAGAAATAGAGTGGTAATCAGGGAAAGGAAAGGGGGGAGAGTCAGATGTTTAGGCTGGTAAATTTCTTGCAGAAACAATTTATAGATGTATGAATGAGCATAGTAAATATGGCACAAATTGTATTTTATTCCCTATTGCCATTCAAAGTACGGAAATTTAATTTCTATATGAAATCCTGTGAGTGCATTATCCAGAACGACATGAAAATACTTTAATATCAAAGGGAGAGCAGTGGATTCCTCCTCCTCAGCCCATCCCTATCACTCTGTGTCAGGAAAAGCACACTGCTTTTCGGTTGGTGCCTTGTGCTTCTCAGCCTGGGAGGGACAGTCCCTGGGAGCAGCAAGCAGCACGGGTGGGAGAAGCATCCCTCCATCACGCCATCACTTTCCACAGCCCTGTCTCCAGTGTGAAGGAAGAACCGCGCAAGGCGCTGCAAGGAGCAAACCCTGCTCCTTCCTAGCTCTCAGTGAGGATGAGGCAGGGAGTTTCACCTGCAGGAAAAGCCAGGGGGTCCTTCACTCTGCCCTGAAGGACCGCACCTGCCCCATGCAGTGGCAAAGGAATGAGGCAACTTGCCCTCCTAGGTGGGTTAAATGGTGTCACCTCACTGAAAGAGACAAACTTTTTCCTCAAAGCAGAGAGTTCATGGAGTTGCTGCTTCAGGGTGTTGCTTCGGTCCCCTTTGTTTGTGGGAGGCATGCGTATATCCATCTTTCCCTGGAAATGCGGCAGCACCCCTTTGCCTTCTGGGTGCCTTTGGACAGCCTTGCAACAGCATGGAGGGACACATCACTGTGGGCTCTGTGCTTTGAGCTGGGTGCAGTGGGACACAGTAGCACAGTAACACCCAGCTCTCACACCCAGGGGGCAGGACCCTGGTTGTAGTGAGGATGAGAAGCTGCATTCTATCTCCTGTGCAAAAGAGAAGCCATTTCACACTCTGGGCTTTGGCAGAGATCAGCTTTGGTCTCTCTTCTCTTTTTCCATTGAACTGCCCTGACACCTTGTCTTTTCCAGGATGCACTCAGTGTGGGTGCAGCCCTGTTTGTAGAGACAACAGGCATATAGCAGCAGGACGCTGTACAGGCTGCGGGAGAAGCCAGGTGTTGCCACACTGATAACTGCTCCTCCTGCTAAGCCTGGGAAGGTATTTAATGCAGACAAAAGATATTTGCAGAAAAGTAAGTGCTGGAGAGCTCTGGAAATTGCATTTTAACAGGACCCAATTTACACTCCATGTTAATAACTGGCAGCTGGTGGTTTCCAGCAGGGAGCCGAATGGCCCCGGTACACTCAGCATCCCAAATCGTAGATGTGTTATATGGTTTTCAGTACCCCCCTTGGGAGTAAGACATGCCAGTTTGTCTCATTGCCACCACCTAGCTCACCACAGGGGTTTTCTGGGGTCTTCCAATGGCTACTGACAGCCTGGTATGGTCACATCAAACCAGACGGCCACTTGTGCCCTGGAGGCCTTAAATATCCTTAGGAGTACTGCAAGACAGCCCAGAGACACCTTCATCCCATCTGCCTTTCCAGAGGGTGGGAATGCACCTGGCAGGGAGCTGTCCAGGACCCATGGAAGGGCAGTGCCACTCTCTTTAATTTTGGCTGAGGTTTGTGCCTGACACCTCGACCCTACATTGAGTACAAGGTACATGCTCAGTTGCTTTGCCATCAAGCATCCTTCCTCAAAAGGAGAGAGATCTGGAGACCAACAGCATGTTAGCCAGGCTAAGCCCAAACCAGCTAAAAGTGAGTGCAGCCCCATTTCCTTCCTGCATTGCAGCCTCAGTGGGCAGGGGCCAACTGGTTTTCTTTTGGTGACTGTGACATACACTGCGGCATTGAGATGAAACTAGTCTCCAGGTGATGCTTGCACTGTGTAGGTCCAGCCCTGGGAAGGTGTTCATCTTAACAGCTTGTAAAGGGATCAGAAAACTAAGGTGGCTGTGTCTGTTACAGCTGCCAGCAATGCAGCAGGGAGGAGACAGCACTTGAAAGCACCTTTTGGAGGCAACAGCATCTCCAACCAGTCCAAGCATTTGCCTCTTCCCACTGTCCACACTCCAACCCGGAACGAGGTGGGGGATTTGATGTATCTTGTCTCACTGGGCCTTGTTCTCCTGAACCAACTGTGGCTATAAATAAAGAGAGCATAAACAGCCAGGAGAGGCTGTAGCAGCATGGTCAGCTCAGGCAGCACCTGAATTGTGGTGAGAGGAGAAAATTGATTTCATTTTCTCTTTGAAATTCCACAAGCATTGACTGGGAGCCATATTTAGGACTTTTGTATAGGCAGCAGCATCCACCACACTGGTATTTACAGACTGGGAGCAAAGGAGCTTTCCTGTGCATTTATTTGGTCGTTTCCTGGAGGCCCTCATATGTAACATCCTGGGACAAAAAGACTCCCTCAGAGTTTGCTGGAGAACTTTTCTTCTCATCAAACCTTGATGTTTGTCCTTCTGTGCTGTCCATCCCCAGCTTTTTGGTGCATTGATGTAACTGGTAGCATTATCACTGGGTAGAGTTGCTTAGTGTCAGTGCTTTCAAATAGATGAGCTTGGCCTGATTTCCCAGTTGTTGGGATCTTCTAGATTTACCATCTCAGAGGGCTCCAGAGCATGCATTGATCTCTCAGGACATACCCCAAAAGCTGTGGATGCTACAGATACGTGGCTGTGCTTTGTGGTTTTGGTCACAGCCCTTGCCTGACAGCATGGAGACAATCTCTAATGTCTAGATGAGATGGAAAATCTGGTGTCAGTGTGGTTTTGCTTGGGTCTTTTCTCCTAGGCAGAACCATCCTGCCTCTACTGCAGGTGCACATAGTGGAGGAAGGGGACTATCACCCAAGATCTACCTGTCTCATGGGGAAACAGCTCTGGCACCTCCTGCCCTTGGCCAGAAGTGAGGGTCAGTGTTTCGCACACTCTCCCTCACTCCATCCTCCAGCTCTGTACTTAACCTCACCAAGTGTTTAATTTCCAGACTTGAGAGATCAGCAGCAGACTTTATCCCTGGATCCCATAGAAGAGGATCACACCAAAATCCCATCCTCAGCTTGTGAGGGGCAGGGAGAACCAGCTCAGGCTCAGTGGTGGGCCACTTCAGTGGGATCCAGTGCCAGTGGGACTATGTCACCCTCATGCTTCTCCAGGTCACCAAGGCCAGTAGAAAGTACACATTGACCTGACAGAAGTGTTTAGAAACACCCCCCGAAAAGAGCCACAAACAGACTTTGTGTATTTGGGGATACTGTGGAGAATGGGGGGGGGGGGGGGGGGTGTCCTCTGGTGTTTCTTTTTCCATTGGTATCCTGGGTGGAGACCCTGGCATAGAGCCCCATTCCCCACCATATCCTCATCCCCACTCCACATCTCATAGGGTGCCATCACCATCACCAAGTAGAGCTGGAACCCTCTCGCCGCCACACCACCAAGCTGTCCACAACGTTAAAAGCACAAAACACAAAGGGACTGAACTGAACCTTTTAAACAGGGTGAGATGTTTTATAAGCATTGCCTCATCCACCCCACTCCCCACCCCTGACGCACCCTCCATGTACCCTGTAGACTCTCAGCGTGGATTGTTTCATTGAAATAAAGCTGCAGTACTCCAGTGGGTGAGCCTGCGTGTCCCTCTGTGTCGGGTCGGGGTGACAAGGTGCAGCCGGCAGCTTGTGCTCACAGTGGCTGGGGCAGGGAGAAGCTCGTTTTGATGCATGACACCAGGGTACATGCCAGTGCTTGAGCTTTGGGTCTCCCCAAAGTGTCTGGTTAAATTCCCATGGAAGACTTCTTACTTTTGCTCGGACCTCACCACAGAGGCTGAACATAGGACATGGCATGTGAGGGTTTGGGGCATCTAGTGCGGGGGGAGCCTTGTGAAGGGAGAAGGGGGTGGGTGGCATAGAGCCCTCCCCTGAATGTTCCCTTACCCAGCACTATTATCACCTTTCCCAAACCTCTCCTTACCACCGAAGCTATTGAGGTTGCTGGCTCCTGCTGCCACTAAGCAAAGTTGGTCCTCTTCTGTCCCTTGATCCTGACCTCTTCCTCAAGGATACGGCGACAGCTCCAAAACTAGTAGGTATGAAAGAAACCAAGCAGCTGTGGGCTGTCAGCATGGTGTCAGGCCCCCTTGTCCTAGTACTCCGCTCCACCCTGGGGTCTGCAGCATTGGTTGAGCTACTCCACAGACCCGTCAGGGAACAGGCAATGCCCCCACAGCCCTTGTGATACCTAAGACGTTCTTGGGTGAAGGTGTCTTCTCTGTGCCATGAGATCTGCAGGGCTGCTTAGCTAAAGCCCAAGTAAAAATGTGAGTGTCAAAAATAGTTTCATGTTTACATGCCACATGCTGCAACTGTTGGCTGAAGCTCCACAGATGCTAAAACACTAAACAGCACTCAGGTACCTGCTCTGACTGTGGCCTAGTAGATCACACAAACCACAGCCATACCTCCACTTTGGCTGGCTTTAACAATGCTGAGTCAGTGGCATCTTGGGCTGCCTGCAGAAAGTTTGGGATAGGGCTCAAAGTAATGCAGAAGCGTCCTGTAAGTCAATCCAGCATTTCCTATGCCTCCCTCGCAGTGAGCAGTCGTGAAACCCGCTGGCAAAGTTGATAGCTGGTTCTACACATCTATGAAAGTAACCTTTATTCTATATATATAACTATATATTAAATGCTTCCTTTATTCTCTGTTACAATGAAAACTGACTGCTCCAGGTGGGAGTCTGGAGGAAGACAGATACTGCAATTACTGTGGAGATTCAGGTCTTAAAAATTGAAAGTATTAAACACATATACATGTATACACATACATATACGCATATATATGCATGCACATGGCATTCATCTTTGTCACTCGTGCGCAGGCTTCAGCTCACCCTGTCATGCACATGTTGTAACACAGAGTCCCAGCTCTGCCATGACTTCTCCTCAGAGCCCCACTCTATTAGCACACAGGCCAGAACAGGATGGGCTGGGCAGGAAAGCAGGCTACAGTTTGCAGGAGCCTGGCTTTGTTCTTGCACAGGCTGGGGGGTAAAAGAGGCATAAAGAACACCCAGAGAAGGATTAAACATGTAAAGTTAGTAAGTATCACCCAGAGAGTTGGAGTCTGCTCCAGCCGCTGATGTTTTGTCCTGTTACTGTTTGCTTTTGTCATTAATTGTTAATGCCACCTGATCTGGATGCCCCAACACTAGGGTCTGCTTTGCACTCACATCTTTCAATGTTTTGTCAGCTATAATATGATACATACTCCAAAAGCAGGGCACCACCATTGAAAATTACCTCTGATAAACCATACTTTACTCTTCAGTTTGTGTCTATGCTTTACACCCCATCTTGCAGTCATTCTCACAACTTACAAATACATTCCTGAACTTTAAGTTGTAATTCTTCCCCGAAGGAGAAGAGGATGTGCCAGGAGATGAGAAACTAGACTGAGGTCCAGGCTGCCCCTGGAAGGTGCTCTGCACTGTTGATTGTATGGCAGCTACAGCTCGGCCCCTCCTGCCTGCACTGTGGGCAGCAGTATCATCTCTAAAGGTAGAAACAATGCTACTTTTGTTGAAGCTGGATCGCTGGGAATGCCCACCAAAAAGGCCACAAGGGAGAGAGCCATTTTTGTCTTTGGCTCGGTGATTTGATGCTGTGCAATAAATAAAGCCTGGAGCCAGACAGTGAGTGATGAAGATCAAAAGGAGTATTGACTGCATGCTCAAGTGAGTACAGCCCTTCACTTGAAACCTGCAGGAACACTAGTTGTACGGTCATTAAGGAGAGGATTGTAATGCGGATGTACAAGGATGCTTCCCTGCACTTCTGCAGGCTCCAGGCTGGCTAGGCGCAGGAGTGCTGGCTTTGCACCATCTCACATGACCTGTTGGTAGGTTCATGAAGCCGTGCAGGGCTGCCCTGGTACCTGGTGCTTAGCAGAGGCTATTTCCCACTGCACCAACACACGAACCCAACTCTCACAGAGTCTCTTCCCCTCCCTGGGGTGGCAGGAGAGGGAATGCTGCTGAGGGGACCCAGCAGCATCTTGCAGAAAAGGGTGAGCAGCAGAGCTGGCTAAAGATGTGGCTGAGAAGGCACTCATGGCTCTGTGGAGGGTGGAGTACCAAGCTGGGATGGTAGGAACCAGGTTTGGGTGAACATCTCTGCTTGGCAAGGAGGTGTAGAGGAGCCACTTGTGTGGTTCCCTACCAGGAATTTGGGGGTCAAGGATGGAGGGGGGAGATGCAGCTCTGATCTGTGCAAGGTTATGCCTCAGCAAAGGCAGGAGCAGGGTGCCAGCAAGGCAGTAGGTGTGTGAGTGCAGGGAAGGCAAGGCTGAGGTGCACCAGGTGTGCTACACACAATGCATGGGAGTGTGCACATGGGGGGGGGGGGGGCTATATGATTGGCAGATCATTTCAGCACATCCTTTGTGTGCATTTCAGCACATCATTTCAACACAACCTTTTTCCTCATTTCAGTTCCCCTTCAAGTTCAGAGACCCTGTCTGGCCATGAGTCAGTTTCCCAGAGAGGAAGAGAATACTTATGAGCCAAAACTGCAGAAAATGCAACAATCTGGATTTTAAACATTCTGACCCTGTTATTTTAACAAGACCAGAGAAAAAAAATAAATGGTGCTGACTGTAGAGGAAGATTTATTGCTTGTACAACAAGGCCAGGATTTATAAGCAGCACAAAGTGACCTAAAAAGCAGAGAAGATTTAGAGATAGAGGCTGTAACTACAGCCCACCACAGCAGCATCCATGTGCCAGCCCATGTGAACCTCAGAGCAGAGCTAGGTCATGAGTCTGGCTGGGAAAGCATTGTCCACCAGCTTGGGGTGCAGGGGACGGGGACGATGTGTTGGATTAGATTATGCTTAGGTATCTGTTGATGGACCTCCAGCTACCTTTCCCCACACATGCTGTCACATTGTTCCATCATATGGTCCCTTATACCCCATCACACCTCCACCCCCGTGAGGGCTCTGACTGTCCTTGTCTCCCTCCCTGAGCCCTTTTCTACCAGCAATAGCCCTGCGCTGATGCTACCTACAGACCTGCTCCTGGTTTTTTGCTCCTTTTGGATCTCTGATCTCTGGAAAACCCTCCTCCCTCCATGACCTGCCGCCAGCACTGTCCCACCTTGCATGGGACAACCAGCTTGACCCCCTTCAGCTTCTCACAGCTGAGTCTTGATCCTCTTTGCTGCCCTAGGGACTCTTGATTGGAGAGGACAGTCTGGAAGCCCTGGGCTCACTGCCCCGTCCTCTCCTGCAGCAAGGGCGCAGGGTGCTGAAGTCCTCCACACTAGCTCTACGACCTCATCATCCACAAGCGTAAGGCAAAATCACTGCCTGCTCCCACACCTCGGGTTTGGCACAGAGCTGGTACTCCTCCCTGCATGGAGAGGGAAGAGGGATTAATTAGCTAATGACTTTACATCGCCTTGGGAAGCGACAGGCCCAGAGCTGTCAGTACTTGAACTCTGCCTAAAGCTTGCTGTATGTCTTCTGTGCAGCTCCAGCTGTGCCTGATGCTCTGGGTGAGAGCCAGAGCCAAGCCAGAGCCAGGCAGCTGTCCTGAGCCCAGCAGCACCTCTCCCTGAGCCAAGTGCAGGTACACTGACTGCACAGCTCGAAGTGACTGTTTACTTCTCCTTGACCTAGATGTTTCAGAGAGACCCAGCATCAAAACAGAAAGGGATGAAGGCTCATAAGATAAGAAGACGCAGGAGGCTTGGACAGCTGCAAAAGGGCAAGGGTCTGCCTGTTACACACTCCATATATTCAAGCATCACACCTACAGCACAGCACAGAGATACCAGAGCTGACTATAAACCACAGAGCTTGGGTAGTAGACAGCAGAGGAGCCAGCAGCACTGTGGTCTGCCCAAGGTGAAGGGCTGCAGCTCACCTGGCTTTGCACAGCCTCACTCCCGGCTACCCCAAACAGCTCCATGTTTCACGGCAGGCAGTGCTACAGATTCGTTTTCCCTCTTCATCAAAAAATGCCTCCTGCTCTTGACAGTGAAATCATTGCCATCCCTAATCCTGGCCGTTCACTGCCCCAGACATGGGCTCCTCCTTCTGAAACACCCTCCTCCTCCTGCTGTGTTTCAGTTCCACACCAAAACCCCGTCCCTGCCTCTTGCTCTTGCCCTGCGGCCCTTGCCAGTGCTGTTTCACCCTGCTCCCCATTTGCTCCTCTTAATCAGGAACAACATGGAATTCATGCCTGGGCCTTCAGGATATCAGGGAACCTGAAATCGTTTGGTCCCTTCTTCTGAGAACACTGACAGCATCGCCATAAAAATGAAGAATTCGTAAAATAATGCAATGTGGAGAAGCCATGTGCCTCCCATGCGCAGCACTTCTTCCTCCTGGCAGTCCTGGCTGCACGCACCCGCCTCATCAGACTTCCCCATGACTGCCTCCATGATTTATGGTCTTAATAACTGAGCCTGAATCCTGCTGCCCCCACTCCCCGGGCTCATAACCAACTGCCATTCAACCTCATCGTGCAGTGTTTTCTGGTGCAGTTCACAGCATCTCTTCAGAGCAGCCCTGTCCCTTACTCCTCTCCACTGGAGGAGACACCTTTTCTGAAGGAAACCTCTGGACAACCCTGCCCCTTCCTTTGTCATAGGACACCTTCTGTTACCTTTTGATGGAAGTCACCATCAGCCCCCTGCAGCAGTGGGGGTAAGGAGTGCTTTTCCATGTGGATATATCTGTTCCTCCTCTGCAGCACACTGTCAAAACACCAGCTCCCCCCACATCCATAAGTGCCTCCCCACACAAGTTCCCACTAGAGGAGAAGGTACAGAATAAGCAGATGATCCCTTACAGGCTTCTTTCAGCTAGTTGGAGAGAGTGACAAGGTCTCCCCTGAGCCTTCTCTTCCCCAAACTAACCCCCACCAGGTCCCTCAGCCATTCCTCATCACACTTGTGCTCCAGATCCTTCAGCAGCTTCTTTGCCCTTCTCTGGACTCGCTCCAGCACCTCAATGGCCCTCTTGTAGTGAGGGGCCCAGAACCAAACACAGGATTCAAGATGCAGCCTCACCAACGCTGAGTACAGGGGAATGATCACTGCCCTGGCCCTGCTGGCCACACGATTGCTGATACAGGCCAGGATGCCATTGGCTGCCTTGGCTGCCTGAGCACAAGCTGCTCATGTTCAGCTCCATCAGTCAGCACCCTCTGGTCCTTTTCCATGAGCAGCTTTCCAGCCACTCTGCCCCAAGTCTGTAGCGTTGCATGGAGTTGCTGTAGCCCAGATGCAGGACCTGGCTCTTTGCCTTGTTGAACCTCATATCACTGTCCACAGCCCATTGACCCAGCCTGTCCGGATCCCTCTGCAGAACCTTCCTATCCTCCAGCAGATCAACACTCCCACCCAACTTGGTGTCATCTACAGACTTACTGAGAGTGCACTCGATCCTCTCATCCACTTCATTGTGAAGACATTAAACAGAGCTGGCCCCAGCGCCAAGCCCTGGGGAACACCACTTGTGACCCGTTGCGAAGTGGATTTAACTCCACTCACCAATACCTGTTGGTTTCACCATCCAGCCAGTATTTTACCCAGTGAACAGTGCACCCATCCAAGCCATGAGCAGACAGGCTCTCCGGGAGAACTTTGTGGGAAACAGTGTCAAAGGCTTTACTAAAGGCTAGGTAGACAACATCCACAGCCATTCCCTCATCCACTAACTGGGTCATCTTGTCATAGAAGATCAGGTTAGTTAAGCAGGACCTGCCTTTCTTAAACCCATGCTGACTGAGCCATGTCCCAGCTCTGTTTTTCTATTATCCTTTGGGCTCCAGAGCATGGAGGCCCTGCTTACTTATGGTCTCTGGCAAACTAAGCACCTACTCACCTGTTTGCACTCCAGAGCACATCACTCAGAAGCAGCTAAAAGGAGGTGAAAGACCCCAATTAGTCTCCAAAGAGTCTGCTTGTGGTTTTGAGAGCTGCTCTGAGGTCTCCTGGTTCCTTGGAGGCAAGGCTAACCTCTTGCACTGATTGACAGCGAGGGAGAGGCTCCACAGAGTTCCTCCATCTCTGATCCAAGCTGCGTTCCTGCTTGTGCCTGAAACACCACACTTCAGCAGCTGGTGCCCCTCCTGCCCTCCCTTCTCCAGATTAATGACTCTTTAATTCTTCGTTATCTAGTTCTGACAAAGGTGGGGTCCTTTGCTTGTCACAGGGGAGAGCGAGCAGAGGAAAGGCACAGGGACATCCCCAGAGCAGCAGGAGCTGATGAGACATAACGAGACAAAGCATTTGCTTTACTTGTAATATCTGGCAATAGTACTGCCCTGGAGGCTGGCTTAGGAGGACTGGGCACAGAAAGCTGCAAGAGCTTTTGATTTTGGGCAAGTATCACTTTCACAGAAGCCGACTGGCCACCCACATGAGCATGAATGAATGAACGCTTTGTTGAGCAATAGAAACAAAAAAAGCCCCTGCCACAGCAATGAGGGGATGTGATAGGTACAGCTGGGAATCAACCCCTGAGGTAAGAGGTGGATGCATGTCAGCCTGTGGTGCAGACGATGAGCACTCCTGCAGGCAGGGAATGTTCTGGGGGGAGTCTGCCTGTCTTCCTTGAAGAAAACAGCAGGTACAAAGGTGTAAAAATCCTCTCACCAGTGCTGGCCATGGAGGGTGAAAGAGGAGCACTGCCCCTACAAATGGATGCTCTGTGTTCCCCAAACATTGAGTCATGGTGGGGCTCTCCTGTCCTCCTTACCATTCCTTGCTCGGGGGGCTGAGTTCTCCCACAGACCACCACACACACTGTCCCCCCACGGATGCAGTGGGTCCTGGGCTCCCAGGGGAGCAAGCCCTGGCTGCAGTGAGGAGGCGTCCATCCAGCTCAACACAGTTAACAGCTCTCCTCAGCCACCAGATCATGATGGATGAGCCCTGCCCCATGGAAATGTCACTGTCTGAACGGGGCGTGAGCTCATTCCTTCCGCCTCTGATCTCAGCCCACAGCCAGCCTGGACAAACAGCCCCTGTCCTTGCTGAGCAGGCAGTCTGGCTTGAACTCCCACCTTTTCATTATGATGTTCAGGCATGAGAGGCAAAAGGAGATGTGAGTTTTCAGGGTGCAACCGCATTCACCCCAAGACTTGCTAATTAATAGAAGAGGCACTCCCCTCCTCTGCCCGGGAGAAGAGGAAATGTAAATAGACAGGAGATGGTATGTTCAAGCATTCAGCCTTGTTATCTAATTTGAAAAATGGGCAGATGAGGTAATTATGGTGAGATATCGATTCATAGCAACATGCTGCGTGAATGCCATAGCAATAACTCTCAGTGCTGCCACAGAGCTCTGTCAGCCCCTCCTCAGCTGCAGAAGGCAAGCTCAGGCTTTTCACTTTACCCGGTGCATGTTTGAGAGATGGAGCCAGGCAGTGTAGGCAGGAACAGGGCCATCTTCTGCCGCCAGGATGGGCTGAGACTGCTGCTCCCACTGGTGAGACATCTTCATGAGCTTGGCTCTTATGCTCTGCGTTTCTGGTGTCTGTTTTCAGTCAGGTCTAGTAAAGGCAGCAAGTGGGGAAGAGCGAGTCTTGTTGATGGAAAGAGTCAGGAGGCAAGAGAGAGGCACCACTCCACTACCAAAGGCTTCTTCAGTAGCTTTGGCCAAGACACTTAACTGTATCCTGTCCAAGTAGGGACTGGGCCCTTTCCCATGGCAACATGAATATTTTAAGATTTTGTTCTGCATCTGGAGACAACCATCTCCACAGCTGTGCATAGGTGCCTTTTAGGAAGCTGTCTTCTACGTTGGGAGTGCCCAGGTAAGTTCCTAGTAGGCTTCTTAAAGATGTAAGTGGAGATAGGTCTCTCTATCAAATTTCCATGTAAATCTGTCTGTATTCCAAACATTACAGCATATAGTCTGCACTCTGACCCATGGCTGTGCGGACCTGTGCCATAACCGTTCAGTCTTTGTTCTGTTGGCAGAAGAGCCAACATGAACAACAGTTATAGTCAGATGGAGGCAGCAGACCCCAAATATTCTCCACACTCCCAGGTGAGAACAACCACCCTTGTGTGGCTCATTAATTGCCCACAGGCAAGAAACCAGCCTGTGTGCCTGGGAGTGAGGGGAGAGAGCTGAGGCTCACCAGTGTACATCTTCAGGTCTGCAGCCGAATGCCACAGGAGCCAGAGCACAAGGCTGAGCCAGCTTGGGTCTGCCTTCAGGGTGCCTGAGTGTCTGTCTTCTCCACACCATAGTCATATCAGGAAGATGCGACAAGTACCCACCCCACATCCCTAAAATGCCAGAGGCTTTTCCTGGCAGCTGCTGCAGGTTTTTCCTTCCCAGCCAATGACTTGGCAAATTGATACTGTCAGAGAACAGTCACAGCTCTATTCACAGCTCAGCCACTTACCCTCTGTTTCACCTCGTGTAAAGCCAGTGATCATTATAATCCCCTCCCTCTCTGGGAACATAAAGAGTCAATTAATAAGTCATAAAAAGGTGTGCTTTGAGGTCCTTGAGTAGACAGTATTCCAGGGCTGTTATTGTTACTAGTAATGGCACATACTTATCCCACTTACTGGTACTTCAAGCTACATTAAAGTAATTCCCGAGATGCAGGAAACTTCTCAAAAAATATATGGCCTTCTCTTCCAAAAACAGAGGCACCTGCCAGTTGTACTGAGGCAAGTACTACCATTTTCCTTTCTCCATGCTCCTTGTGTCCCCATTTTTTAGCAACACATTGGCTTCATCCTGCCCTTTCAAAGGGTCCTAGCCCCATTTCCCCGGCCAAATCTGAAAGCCCTTATGTCTTCTCCATCCTTCCAGTTTTCTTTATTGCATCAAATCCTCTGTTACACTCTCTTTCTCCTGAGAGTGTTTCCCCAGCCTTTGCCCTGTGCATGTTCCTCCTGCCCTCTCTGCGTGCTTCCTCAGCAGCTCATTTAATGTATATCCCATACCCTACCCTCCTGCCCCTTCTTCTGAAGAGAATGTCAAATCTCTGACTCATTTCATGACTCAGTTCCCCCACTCACTTTGTCCTGCTACCACATTTTAATCTGAGATGGCCTCCAAGGTGCTCCGTATGGATGGAGAAAGAGAGGAATCTTGGTCAGGAGGTTGACATCACCTTTCTTAAACACCTATCTGGGAGGCAATAAACCCCCTTTTCCTCCACTGACTACAGCAGGATTGCAAGGAGCTGATCTAGTTTCTGGATGGCTGCTGCAACGGGGAAGGAGCCCACACTCAGCACCCAGCAGGACAGAAGTCCACCCCACAGCCTAGCAAACGTCGTGCAAATACAGCCTGCAGAGTGAATCCCCCCCCAGCGGAATTAAACTACCAAAGGGAAAAGACTGAGAAATGGGTCCTTCAACATGTTTATATGAGGGTGAGAAGAATGGTTACCAGGTTATGCTCAAATGTCTCCTCAAGCTCTTTAGACCCTGTTTGATGCCTGCTATCTGAAATTTTAAACCTCCAAACACTGATTACAAGCTACCCAACAACAAAGAAAATATTTGTTAGTTTACTCCAAGTTTATTAGATGTTAGACCTAATTAAGAGTTCCAATGCATGGTAAATGCTTCTTTAATTACAGTGAGACAGGAACATTAGAGTTGTGGGTTTGTAGAGAAAGTACATCTAATTAGGCTGGTATATTTATGGCATTATTTCTATCTAGTTGAAATACATTACACTACATGCTGCTTATTTCAGTCAGAGCTTTACGGAAATGTGTTCCAATCAAAAACCCACTTTTTTTTTAATTTCCTCCTACATTTTTTTTTAGTGTTTAATTTATTCTTAATGAAAGAAACTAGACTGAGGGTCCCTGGGGAATGAATTCCCTTGTTTATGCACAGAACAGATAACAGGCACTGCATGGATCAGTACTGGGATCTTTGTTAGGAGCAGTTGGGAAGCTATATGTCCATCATTCAGACCTTCATCTTGGCGTGTGCGTCACCAACAGTGAAAGCAAATTTTTAGGATGTGAACAGTTATTCTGTGACACTGAGATGATCTTACTCAATTTATCCAGTTAAACACATTTCTACATGGCTGTATTGCCTGAGGCACAAGCCTGCCCTTCTCCCCGCTCTCCCAAGTGCCTTTTCTGACTTCCAGAGTATCCAAGCTCAAAAATCCTTCACTGGCTCCACAAGCTAATAGACCATTTAATCTCAGCTTCATGAGACCTGAACTTTGCTTCATACTCTTTGCACAGAACCAACCTTCACTCTCCTGGCACCCCTGTCCCACAGCAAGCCCTGGAGAGTAGTGGTGTATTGCTGGCTAATGGAGCTCTTGAGCTGTGGATCCATACTGTGTGGGCAGTGGAATTACCCTAGTTCCAAGATGTTATTGAGGGCGGGAGATATAATATGCTTGAAGGGGAGAACACTTCGGGGGGGCAGTTTTAATCATGTAAGGAACACCTCCTGAATTTGTGGTCTGCATTAACTGTAGGCTGTCTCTTGCAAGTAGGGGTGCTGAAATCTAGTGTGCTTCAATACTTCAATAACTTGTGTCAGCTTTGCTTCATTTATTATTTTTTCCAGCCTGGGAAAAACTTTCTGAGTAGTTTTGGGGCTTTTCTGTTTTGGAAGTAGTTTTGGAGCCAGTTGCTCCAAACCAAGTACCAGAAAACACAAAGCTCTCATGAGCCAAACCACGACCCACTAGCAGTGCAGGGAGGGATACTACCTGCTGCCTTCACCTTGCACATACAAAAGCAGAGTGCTGAGCTGCTCAGAAAAGAGCAGTGATTACCCATGGAGAGCTGGGATCTTGCTGAGGTATTGCTTTGTCTCTTGCATGAGCGCTGTTGCACATGATGACACTGAAGCAGCTGATGGAGCACGAGATGGAAAAAAAGCCACCTCCTCTGGGGCTGCAGCAGCGCACGGATGGACAGACCTCACCACGCCATGCCCTCACCGCATGTGTCCCAGCCGAGGTCCATCTCTAAAGATGTGCCATGTGGGGTACAGCCGCAGCGTGACATGAGGAGGCATCCAGAGGGCTGCCAGCAGCTGAGCAGCCCAGCACTCACCCCGCTGGGGCACCTCCAGTGAGTGGGCACAGCAAGGCCAGTGGGCTGCAACCACTGCCTGGGCACTGTAGTGCTGTGAACCCGAACACATTAAACAGGCCAGTGGGGCTGTGATCCACGGTCCACACATTTACAGCAGGGCATAAAGGTGCAGCAATGAACTGGTGCAGCGTGTTCACCAAAATCAGTTCTTTGAGGAAGGGCATGGGGGGACAGAACAAAACCACTTCTGCTTACCAGGCATGTAAAAAATCACCAAAAGGCACTTGGAAACTGCTGGCACTTGCGCACACGCAAGTGCATGTGCGTGTGTGCATGCAAGGGGGACAGCAGGCCCTAAAACAGAGCCCCACACCCCTCAGTGTGTTCAGGGTCTCTATTGGAGGAACTAAATGAGCCGTGAGCCACGAGGTCCCCCGTGGTTTATGCTGCCACTTCCCACGCAGCATTGAGGAGAGGGAAGGTCTTTCCCAGGACAGTCCCAGGCTCACATCTAATCAGATCCATGGGGTCTTTGCCCAGAAAAATGATCAGGTCAAAGCTTTGCTGCCTCTATTATTGTAGATGACCATGTAAGCTGCTGAGAAATCTTCCTGAAGAGCATGCTGTGCAGAGCCCAGAGCAACTTCAATTTACAGCCAAATACAAAGTTCTTCTTTCAAAATTCCTTCATTCCCTTTTAATTTTCTCCTGTTATTTGATTTCCCTGTGCTTTGAGTATGAACAGATAGTGAGGGTTTTCCACAAAAAGTCTATGTACAATAGCTCTGTAGATTACATTCTGGTGTCTCACAGACCCTTGTCTTATGGCCTGACAAAGATCTTTCAGGATAACACTGCACTCCATCTACTTGCTCAGCATTTGTCAGCAAATACTAGATGCTTGTCATCTGCTCCTGGGATCCTTCCTCAGATTTATTTCCCCTGTTCATCAGTCCTGCTGCACACAGAATGAAGGTAGCGGGCTCAAGGTCTAGGGCACCTGCAAATGCTGGTATAGACCCTCCGGTTGGGCCATGTAGCATTGCTGGAACTTCCATGACTATCCATGGCACTAGTATGTGGATCACTTGTTTATTCTTCACACTCCTGCTAACCCATCCTCCAGGAATGATCTCTCTCAGAGGAAAAGAGTGGTGATACACTGCTCCAGCTGCCTACACACACTTGAAAGCAGAGGCTTCAAACTGTGAGATAAGAATGAAGCCCTCAGTTCACGGCAATTCAGCTTAGCTGGAAAGAGTATTTTCCATCCCCACCTTAGCTATGCTTCTCTGCAGGAGCACAGGGGTTAGGGAAATAGCTCATGGGTCTACGCTTGCCAGAAGCATTGTGGAGCCCATAAGACACATACATAGAAAAGAGCAAGTAGGGACAGAACTAGCTGGGCTAGCAGGTTATATGAGTGAAAGTCCTTCTGGATGCAACGTTATCCAGAACAAAACTGACAAGAGCTCTCAGTCTTCTATTTCCATGTGTAGGCTGAAATGGGCCCTGGCAGGAAGAGCCCTCATGGGGATACTATCATACTGATGCCCAGATGTGTTATGAAGGTTGTTTCTGCAGCTTCCTCTGGGGCATCTGATATCAGCCACTGTCAGGTTTGAGCAAAGGGCCTAGAGGGACATTCACCTTGTCCAGTGAGGCCCCTCCTGTGCTGACAACACAACCGCTTGTTCTCCTTTCCTCACACCTTTTGTTTACCTCTTGGCTTCACAGCTCATGTTTTCCCAGGCAGCAATTGTCCCCATGCACACCTCAGTAAGGCTGGCACACAGTGGGCATTCCTGCACTGTAAATGCCAGTCACTGCTCTGTGTACCTCCTTCAGATGAAACCCTGCTCCCTCCCACTGCTGACGCCCTCCACCAGGGCTCACAGCCCCACAGCTCCCTGCAGACCTGTGCAAGCTTTCTTCTACCCCCATGTTCACCTGTACCCACGTCTTTAAACACCTACACCTGCTTTGTATCGACAACATCCTCATCCCCGAGTTAATTCCCTGACAATACATCTCCCTCTCCATGCCCATGCTGCTTTCCCTTCCATGCCAGTGCCTGGGGCATCACATTCCCCACCCTGCACAGTCCTTTTTTATTTCCCCTTTCCTCCCCCAGCCACTGGTACTGACTCAGGCTTTACTTACCTCTGCAGTTTAAAAGAAGTCAGCGAACCCTTTCTTCTGGGAAGAGTGTTGTGTTTGAAATTCTCCAGTTTAATGCAAGAAAATATCTTGGCTGGGAAATTTGCTTTGGATGATGCCATGATCTGGAGAGATACCTGGGTTCTGTGAGCTGATTTCCCATCTCTGCTGCCCTTCATGTGAGAGTGCTCAGCCTTCTTGGAATAGTTTCTCTTCCTGTATCAGACATACAACCCCTTTCCTTCACCTGGCAGCAGCTCATCCTCGAAGAGTTACCATTTATTTTGAAGGCAAGGCTCTAAATGGATAATGCCCAGCTTTGATAGTGGGCTCAGTGCTTGAATGCAATATAAAACATTCAGCAAACTCAATAGCTGCCTTTCTGTTCAGCTGCATAACAACCTCCCACAGCTCAGGCATGCTCTGCCCTAACCCATCTCTCCCAGCTCTCCAGAGGTCAGGATGGCTCAGCAGACAACATGTCAACCCAGAGCAGAGAGCTCAGAGGGATGCTGGACCTGCGGTGAGCAGTGTAACCCCCCTCATCCCCTCTGCCCAGAGACCAGGGTTTGAGGGATTTCAGGAAATCCTTTCCTCCTGCTTCACTTGCTTCTGCCTGGGAGACCACTTGGCCATCCCAATGTTTCCATCTTACGACACAGGAGTGAAGGCATTTTGTGTCCAGCCTCTTGTTACTGTACAGTGCTGTAACTCATAGGTTCCACCATCTGCATGAGTAAGATGCTGAAGGCTATGCATCTCACCCGCACAGCCTGCTTTCTCCATCCATCTCCTGCTCATATCCCCATGCCTCCATTCAGTGAACTGACTGCAAGCTTCAGAAAGCAGGAGGAGGAGAATAAGAGCTGACCAGGAGTAGGACCAAGCTGACAGAGGAAACGTAAGATGAAAGCAATGGGTCAGAAGGCAGGGAGCTGGGAGTTGGTAAGAGGGCTCAGAAGCTTTTCTGGAGTTATGATGCTTGGCTGAGCAGGTCCTCATCAGCCAGACTGCAAAATCTAAAGAGGTTAAAAACTTTCCCCTGGCTAGAGATGTGCAGGCTCACAGAACATCCCCTGGTGTGAGCCAGGCAGCACCCAGCCATCAGAAGGAGACCTAGGCATGGAGACGGAGTTAAAAAGGACATGTAATGCCTCACCTGCTTAGCGTGCAGCCACCTTTCTCTTCAAAGATGCTCCTAGCTGAGGCAAAAGCCTGCACAGAGCCCACTAGGTTGTCATTTTTCCAACATGCAAGCAACCTGCGGGCAGGTTTAGAGTGTTTGAGTCATGGCAATAACTGGGGTCCAAGCCAAGATGAGAGTGCTGGCCCATGCCATACAAACCCACAGGAATCAGCAGAGCTTCTGATGTCACTTTGCAAGACAGAGAAGGTGGGGGGAGGCCTGGGTAGCATCACACAAGGTGATGGCACAACTCCTCCACATGTACAGGTGCACAAAACCATCCTTTGGCAAAGCTGCTGTTAGAGACCAACCCTCAGGACTTAGAGCCATTTCTTCCCCATCCATTTTTGTGGTCCAGCTCTATCCTGTTCCTGCGCTGCTGGTGAATGAGGAGACCCATGAGACCCATGAGACCCATGCATCCAGCACAGGGAACTACATGATGCCAGCGCAGGGCTGTGAGTAATCCACTTGGGCAGAGGGATAGAGAAGAAGGATGAAACATGTCCAGTGCTCTGGGCAATACAGACTTTTCCACTGGCTTGGGAGAACACTGTTCTGCCTATGCTGTGAGAGTGAACAATGTGTAACACCTGAAGAAAAGGCAATTTACTGATCATAGTAGGGGCTAAAATGTATAATCTGCTGCACAGACCAGCAGTGTCTATTAAATCTGCAGACAAAGCATTTACTGAGATTGAGGAAAATCTACAAAACCTATCCTCAGAGTCACTGGCAATGATAGAGCATTTCTGTTTTTATACAGAGAATCTGAAAGAAAATTAACATTTCTTGGAAACGTGGCTGGAATAGTGAAATGGCCAGAGCCTTGCTAGGGTGTAGGGAATATAAATGATGCATGAAGGAACTGGATACTCTGTGTTCAGGGAAATAAAACAACCCCCAGCAAGTGATTACAGAGTGAGGCTGATTTGACCCCAAACCTGCTCAAGAAATCGGAATATCACTGGAAACAAGTACTAACGATACCAATGATCTGTGACAGCATCAGATGATCTGCACAATGCATTAATCAAGAGTTGTGCAAAAAGCATAGTGTGGACAACTGTCAAAGCAAAGTGCTTTCGCTGCAAGAAATGACGCCACTTTGAAAGTGGTGTCAGTTCTTGCAGGATTGCTGGGGACTGTGTCCAGGTGAGTGCTGAAAGCATCAGGTGACAGAAGCAATTGGCTCTGGTTGCAGATCCCCAAGCTCCACTTCCAAGTTTCATCCCAGGCGAAAGAAGGCTCACAATGGCAACAGCCTGACTATACAGATGGGAAATATTCCTGGTTTCTCACTGCTTTAGTCCTAAGCCTGAAGGTACTGTTGGGAGAAAACAGGTTGTTTCTGGTGTTGGCTGCAGACAGTAGCAGTTAAGTGCCATGAAGAGGAGTCAGGCAGTCAAGCCATCCTCTTATGCAACGTTGAGGAGGTGCCATGAGAAATGCTGAGAAAGCTGGAGTGGGTACTGCTAGGATGGATGAGATCATGTCTGTGCACTAATGGCTGCTTTTGTCTTTCTTTGTTTCAAAACAACAGTAAAGTGTTCGTCAAGGCTGCCTAATGCACAGCGCCAGAGCACATCACTCTGTAATGCTCCAGTGCTGTGTGTCTGGGGAAAGATTACAGACAGGGCTTTTGTGTGCCAGCCAGAGAATGGAAGAGCATCCTGCTGGAGTCTGGTTACCCCTCAAAGACCCCAGACAGCCTGCCCTGCCCTCTGTTCCTAGCCCAGGTCCATACCAGCTCAACTGGCCCCCTCCAGGACACATGTGCCCCTCGCAGCTCCTGGTTGGTACGCAGCTGCCTCTGCTTCAGCTACTTCAGCACAGCATGGGAAGCGCTGAGGGCCTCCAGGGACAGGAATTTCTTAGCAGGCTCTAAGTGACAAAGGTACAGGTCCCATCTCTTACCAGGTGACACTGACAGTATCAGGGAGAGGACAGGTCCAGTAGGATGTTTTATAGCTGGGTCAGTACGGAAAACAACCTCACAGCCCCACCAGGGTTGCACAAATAAGACTCATGACCTTGTTCAAGTGGCAGTAACAGAGTACACATTTGCCCCTGTAGCTATACTGGGGGAAGGAGGGTCTCTTCCACACATTGGTGCCATGCCTCTAAGATGTTACTGAGAGCGACACTGTACATCTCCCTGACCGCTTTAGCTTACTGCACATTTTCAACACCTTGCATCCCCTTCTGTGCCTCAGCATCCTCCTGCCCTTGGGACCCCATGAGCACAGTGCTGCTGTAAGCACAGATTGGGCTGCTAATATGGCAGGTGATGATCACCCCTGATAGCAGGGGAGCTATAGAACCGTGGATGAGTCAAATACTGCTTAGCATGTGCCTTCAGCCCCTGGTTTACTACAGAGAGCAACAGACACACAAGGTAGTGTTGTTATCACAGAAAAGCACCCTGTCTGCCCAGGCCAGGGCAGAGCTGCTCTGTCCCTTGGGGGGCTCATTTTAGTACACCCACAGCTAGCGCCAGTCTGAGGAAGGACTGTCTGATGTGAGATAGAACACAAAGGGCTTTCTGGCCTAGGAAAAAGATATTACAGAGAAACTAAAGAGCAGGAAGAGCCTGGACCAGTCCAGCACAACACATTCCTCAAGTCAAGCCTAGCTATGATGACTGGGGAGGGATGCATGCAAGGAGAAAAGCCCCATGGATAAAGAAAAATTGCTTTGTCCATCCTTTCCTGGGATGGCTATGGAGGTGCAGGATCTCCATCCACAGCCAGCTTGGCCTCAATGCTCTGGAGCAGTGACAGGAAGCATTAGAAGACCAGAAGTACTGGACTAGGACAAGATACTCTTTCTCCTTATTTAGAGGCCAGGGCCTGCTCTCTGGTGTGGAAAGCAAACAGCATTGGTTTTGACATTCATGCAGCTAAACTCTCTTCTGAAGCAGGATGGTCTGGCTGGCAACAGCCCTGTGGCCATATGCTGTTCCTTGAACTGAGCACAGAAGTGTTTTAACCCTGTGAGCCCTGCCAATGAAAAATGCAGAAGAGACAATATCTGAGAGATGTTTGGACTTAAGAAGCTAAAAGTCAAAAGAGAGAAGGAAAGAAGTGCCTAGAGCTGACATTGCTTTCGGAGGGCAACCAGCATTGGGAGCTTCATTCAGTTAAAGATGGTTTTATCGAATATAATGCATTTGAACTCGGGCTTCATACAGAAGCAGACATATGGCAGAGATGGAGAGCAGATGAACCCTCCCTCGTGCCACCATCAAGGTACTGCTATAGCACCTTTCATCTCATGGGACTCCCACAGGTAACAGGGTCCCTTAGTGCTGCAGTGCGGCCGTCCCTGTGGTGGACTAAAAGGCAGCACCTGCAGAAATTGGTCAAGGAATGAAGGGTATCAGCCCCAGTGGGAAGCTTGGTGCACAAAGCAGTGGCGCAAACAGTGGTACAGTCACAAAAGCAGGGCTAAAACTCGTCAAGGCATTGAGAAGTCTGCATTTCAGAATTCAGCCACAAGACTGCTCATTCTGCGGCAAAATTTCCCTTTGTGTCAGACCACACCGCTGATGCAGAAAGCCACAGCTGTCTGCTTTAGCACTTTGCATGTGCTTTGCGGGCTTCCCATGGGAATATTGATCATGCAAAATCCTGCTTATTTTAGGAGATCTGATGAGATTTTGACTATGGGGAGACCTTCTGGAGACTTAAAATGGCTTAAAAGACCTAGTTAGGCCCCCCAGAACTAATGAAGGGAGCAAGCAGAAGTAGGTTCCACATCTACTGTGTTAGTCTGAGATACAGTCTCTGTAAACTGCTGTGAAGCTGGTGCTCATCACACAGAGAGGAGATGCCTTGATGAGGTCGGATGGGCAACAAGACATACACATAAATTCAGAGCAGTGATTCATCTGGTTTCCTCAGAGGTGAGGGTGCCAGGGAAGGAAGAGGCTGTGCTGTAGCACCTTCTGTGCTCATGGGCAGCACTGGATGAGATATTCCCCTGGCTTTCTCACCTGCACCAAGTGGGCTACTGCACACTGGTGTTCCTCAAATGAATAAAGCCATTGAGGAGCTCTTGGGAGATGCTTTAGAGCTACCTTTGCTTCCAGTAGAAGCTGGGGGGTCCCCAGTCTGAATGCCGATCAGAAACTCACTGGTTGGGTCTGTTATGGAAAATATCTCTTTGGTCCCTGCAGCCAAGGTATTCCTCCACAAAGCCTTATGAGGGAGCAAGGAGAATAATTGGGTGATGGCTCTCATCCTTTGTGATTTTCTTCTGTAACCACGGGCAAAATCTGCCCCCTCCTGCACACCCTTTACGTGTCTGCTATGCGAATGCCTCCATGTGAAATAATCACCCCAGGCTCCTCTTACAGAAGAAGAGCCATTTTACAGCCCAGAGAAATCCCGTCAATTCCAGATCAGAGAGCAGATGAAGTGCCCTTGCACAGTCTGTTACTGAGACCTTAATCCTTGGCTTTGTTAGGCATTTATTTTCTCTTTATTTTTTTTTCCTGCTGCTGAGTGAGTCTCAGGCAACCATGAGAGGCCCAAACCACATTGCTCCTTCAGAGGGAGGGAGCCCAAAGGAAGTTTGAAGAGCAGATTCATGTTCTCAAGGAGGCTGCAGGAGATGATCTGAGGGGATATCCTGATGCTCCTTCTGGACCACAAAGTCTTGTTTTAAGTGGCTGTTGTTCCAGCTTGAAGGGAGCTCAGCTAATGAAAAAGTCTGCAAGAAACTCACACCGTTGGGAACATGCTCCAATATTGTGGAATAATATGGTGAATAATGAAACTTCCCTTTTTGTCATTGCTTGGGTTTTGTGATTAAGAACCATACCCTTATTTAGCAAATGTAACTTAGGTAATTAATAAGTCAGCACACAGGTGTCCAGAGAGACATGCAGCTAACAGCAAGTGCATGTCAATAAAGAAGCACAGGCTGAGAGTTTTCGATTCATCTGACCCACAGGAAGAAAGGAAGCAAACAAAAAGGCAGACCTGCCCTGGCAAGGGGGGCTGCTAATAGGCACAGAAATTGTCTGGGAAACAATGTTGAGTATCCGAATCCTACATGAAAGCGTTAGTTAAATCTGGGCTGGTCTCTTCAGTCTAAAAGGGGATTTGTAGCTCAGCTCCTACATAGAATGGGTAGTTGTGATTGTTGTATATCCACTCTAGAAGGAAAGGGTTTCCAGCTCTGGCCACAGATCATAAAGAGGTCAGTACACAGCAGGCATGTATTAACTTGCTCTACTATTGTTTGCTAGCTTCTGAGCTCCACCAACACTATATTTATGGCTTTACAACATGATGTGAAATTTGCTGGTGTTGCTCACGCACCCTTTATTCCACAGCTATCTCAAGGCAACCTCTACTCCCTACTTCATCTCCTGATCTTAAGGCTCTTAAAACCTTAATGTAACACCAGAAAGAAGTTTTCTCTATAATTCCCTTGTCTGCTGTGGTATGTACTTCCCCTTGCTCTCTGCTGCCCTTGAAAAATGATTCAGGCCCATTGTGGACTCCCAGGCTCCTGAGCAGACTTTCCAAGTCCCTTTCAGTGTGCCTATTTAAAAACAAAAGCAAAACTAACAGACAAAAGTCCACAAAAGCTCTGTGTGTACCTTGCTACCTAGAAAGCAATTTGACCCATTATATTTTCTCCAGGAGTTTTAATGTGCAGTGTCTTAGGGGTTAGTGCGATGAACGTTAGTCATAAGCTAATAGGAAACAGAGGTGCTTAAATAATTCATAGTCTGCCTTTCTTCCCAAAGAACCTCAGTACACATCCCTGTCATACCATCAGTGCAGTGCTAGCTAAAGGCAGCTCACTTTACAGAGGGTGTCAGTCAACTCTGAGACGACAGAGGCAGTATCTGTGAAAAGCCACGCTCCACAGGAGGTGGAGTGACCCGGTAATTCCTGCACATCTTTCTCCCAGAGGAGCTAGGGGAGGGCGCTGCTGTACCTCCACTCCTCCAGGCACTCAAGTAGCTTTCTGAAACACAAAACCAGAGCAATAATGTTTGGGTAAGGAGCAAGATTAGGGCCATCCCCAGGCACAGACCTCTGCAGGGATTCCCTACACCTTGGGAACTGTGAAGAGAAAAAGGAGGTTACTCCCACAGGCAGCACTCAGATGGCACGACCCAGGTCTGTCCATGCATGGATCCAGGTCTGGAAGTACAGCCATACAGCAGTGCCAGCCAAGGAAGGGAGACCCCCCTGCTGCCCAGTGCAGGGCTGGAGCTGGAACTCTCAGCCATTGCTGGGCAGAGCCACAGGTACATGCTCACAACACACATGTGCAGGTGAGGTTTCCAGTGCCAGCCTAGCCTAATGACCCTGAATCACTGCATCCCCATTGCCTGGTAAAGGGTGTTTTGTTCTGAAGAGGCCAGCTTGTATGATAGCAAAATATCTGCCCATGACAAGACAGGGACACTTCTGACTTTGTGGGAAGAGTCGCTGTAAGAAAAAGTGATGCTAAAGTTAGAGGCTAGGTCCAAAAGGAGTGAGGCTGCCTGTGATTTGCAAAGAGGGGTAATCTAATATTAATGGGTTTTCCCAGGACTGTGTCAAGGGAGGGAGACCAATGCAACCTCTGGAAGTAGTACCTAATAAGGAGAGGTCACAGAGAAGGCAAGGACAGAAGGCAGAATGGTACCAAAGATGTGACAAGGACTCAAATGATGTGCAGTGGAGGGGAAGGAAAAGACAAGAGCCCAGCCCACACCAGGGAACACTGCCTTGAATTTAGTGTGCAACTCTAGTGACAGGGATATGAAAGAAGCAGCCAAGCAGGCTGGAAAGAGCCTCCGTTTGCTCCTAGTTTGTGGACAGTGTCTGACAAATGCAAAGTTTAGGATGAGGGAGCTTGGATGTAGACATGTCGTGGTTTAAGCACAGCCAATAACTCAGAAACCACTCTGCCGCTCGCTCACTCCTCCCCCTTCCTCCCCCCACTCCCAGAGGGATGGGGAGGAGAATCGAAAGAACGTAACTCCCATGGGTTGAGATAAGAGCAGTCCAGTAACTGAGGTATAACACAAACCACTGCTGCTGCCACCAGTAATAATAATGATAAGGGAAGTAACAAGGGAAGAGAATACAACCGCTCACCACCCACTGGCCGATACCCAGCCTGACCGAGCAGTGATCTAACCCTTACGGGTAACTGCCCCCAGTTTATATAGTGGGCATGAGGTGCTGTCGTATAGAATACCTCTTTGGTCGGTTTGGGTCAGGTGTCCTGTCTCTGCTTCCTCCCAGCTTCCCCTCCTCCCTGGCAGAGCAGTGAGACTCAGAAAGTCCTTGGTCAGAGTAAACATTACTGAGCAACAACTAAAAACATCAGTGTTACCTGCATTGTTCCCAGGCTGAAAGTCAAAACCACAGCACTGCACCAGCTACTGAGAAGGAGAAAAATGACTGCTGCTGCTGAACCCATGACAAGAGAGAAAAAGACAAGGAGAGCCTCCCAGCAGAAAAGCAGGGCATGGTCTTGACTGTCAGGACTGAAGAAGGTCACAAATTCTCCCAGACAACAGCTAGGCTGGTTAAAGGGCTTGAACTATAAGATAGTGTTGTTGGATTTACTGACAGCTCTGGGAAGGAAAAAAAAAGTGCACAGATTCCTGTTAGCTATATTTACACAAGCCCATGTCTCTGACACAGGATACATCAACAAACCAGCATCCCACAGATTAAAAACATCAGTCACTTGTCTCCCTTCCTCTGCTAAAAATACAGGTACAAACAGAAGCATGCCTACAGTAAAGACGTTTTTGTGCAGTAGGCTGAAAAAAGAAGCTGAGAAAGCCCTCCAGACCTAGCAGCTTGAAAAGGAACTTCTTATGCCATGATCACATTACTACATGTGCTGGTTTGCTAGCTACATGTGTCTTAAATCTTTGTTAAGTTATTCTCACCATTAGCAGGATGATTTCTTACGTCAGGGAGTTCCACATCTTAGCACATACTATGTGTATCAGCATAGCTTGATCTGTAGCATTGCTTTGACTAAAGGAGCTGAACTTATTCTTATTTGCAGAGTGAATTCTCCTTGCCCTCAACATGCTGAGAATAAAGGTGTGTGAGACACCAATTAGCCCACAAACCTTGCTGGGCATCACTGTTTAATCCCCTTAGCCCTGCCTTCTTCCCAGCACTTGCACAGCAAAGCCAGCAAGGGGTTTCTGTAGGCCTGCAGATTCGTCTGTTGTTACCCGAAGGTGCTATGTGCAGTTAGATAAAAGCCTTCACACTAGATATGGCATTCCCAGCCTGCTGAGCCCACCAGCAAAGCAGGCCTGTGCCTGCTCATTACAGCACCCTCTTGGGAGTCCAGCTTCCTCTCCACCTCATGTCAGAGCCCGATTCATATTTCAACATCCACATGACCTATAATGGACCTTGGTAAAATCAATCAATATGCTTTCCCTCATTTCCCCACGCCTGTCTGCTTAATGGAGGAAATAGCTGCTGCCCAAGACCTTGAAACTCAATGGGGCTTTTTTCCCCCACACAAATGTACTTGACCATGAGTTTAAAAAAAGAGAGAAAAAGCAGAGCCTCACAATGATGATCTTTTTCTTTCTGTTTTTTAAAAGGAGAATGGAGTGGCCTAAGTGGTTGGTAGAACATGAGTTTACCTGCACTGTGGTAAATCCAGCAGGACTGCACAAGGATTTTCCCTGCCAGCAAGCCATCAACCAGCAATTCCTCGAACTTCAGGATCCCTGAAAAGTACTGGGAGCTCAGCAGTTCCGAGGGGATCAGTTTGCCTCATCTGTTGTCGCCTATCTCACAAGGGTAAGTGGAGAGAGGTTCTTCCCTTCTGTTTCTATAGCATAGGAGAAACGTGCATATAGGGCTGGAGAAGAAGATAGACTCATAGCCCTGTGACCTATTCTCCACAATTTAATTACTAGGACCATGATAGAGATCCCTTTCCTCCTTTGTAGAGACACAGCTTGGTGCAAAACCACTGGCACAAAACAAACCACAGGCTATGGACATTATTCATCATACCGTGCTTTGTTGGGAAAGCCTTACACTGAAAGGGGGATCTGGGATAGGATAGGATAGGATAGGATAGGATAGGATAGGATAGGATAGGATAGGATAGGATAGGATAGGATAGGATAGGATAGGATAGGAGCAAGCTGTCAGATCAGGTGAAGCAAGAGAGCTAAGTTCCCAAACACTTGGAAAATTCAAGGTCAATCCATGGAGGGCAAATGCCTAGCCAACATACTTGGCAGCTCTGGACCTCATACGTACATTGTCTGCCATACAGCAGACAATACAGAAACAGCAAAAGGAAAAGGCTGAAGTGAGGTTAAAACAGTGGCTGGTCAGGCAGGCGAAGCAGAGAGGAACCCTGTCAGGACAAGGTGGAGTGCTGTTGCAGGGGTGACCAGATGATGGGGCCATTCATGTCAGCTAGGCCAGTTGCCTGTTGAGGCTACAAGTACAGCTACTGCAGCAGGACTGTGCAGGTGCTGCGCACTGCAGCCAGTGTCCCAGAGTGCTATTTGCACAGCACCTGTACCTTCTGTGCCTTTTCATCTCCACCCACAAGGTGACATCTCTCACCATCCCCTTTCTAGGCCAAGAAATGCTTTATCTATCCAGGGCTTTTTGATGCATCTATCCACATAAATTCAGCTTCCCTTTATTCTCTTGCACTTCTCCAGATTCCTATTAGCACAGGTTTGAAGCAGAACATGAGCTCTTATAGCTCTTTACCAGGTTGTTTACTGCAGCATCCCTCTGAAGTCACAGAAACTGCAGCCCTGGTGCCAAATTCTATTTTAACTACACAATCAGTTATCAGCCCATTACCATAATAAGGAGATTAAAAGCACTGAGAAATGCACACTTTAATCCTGGCTGGAGACTCTGCTGCTGTCTTCCTGGGTCCCACCAGTTCCACTTCGCCTGTCACTTTCATCCAGGATCCCTGTGGAGGGAGTCAGTGGCTGGAGGTGATGGGCAATACCTTGTATGAGCTGGGGCAGATGATTCCTCATGCCCAGAGCCTCTCAGAGGAACTAAATCAGGCCAGGTCACCTTCCTTGGGCCTTTAAATATCTCCTTTTTTCTTTAAGGGTGTAACATTTCTCCACTGGCAAGGTTATTTTTAGAGTCGGTTCCCCCTGCACTCATTCTTCTAGGACCAGCCTGGGAATAATTTCAACCATCTAGAGCAATCCTAGCTGGATCCAACCCTATTTCTACCTCCCATTTGCAGTGGGCAGAAGATAGGGTTTCAACAGCGTATACTAATTCCCATGTATTTCTGTTTCAAAAAGGCTCAAAGGGTATTTCTGAAGTAACAGATGTGCTTCAGCACAACAGGGGGAAGGCAAGCAGGGACAAAGGTGCTGATGAATATCTCCTGCGACCACTTCTCAGGAGTCAGCAAGTCAGACTTGCCTCCGGACTGCAGCAGCTGAGTGCAAGCACAGACCAGAGCATTGGTTACAATTGTGAGTTTACAATTGCAAACATCTCACTGAGAGGAAAGCAGTACCTGCACAGGCTCCAGATTCATTCATGTACCATCTCGAGGAAACCTTCATTACAACTGCTACGTTGAAAACCAAGCATTTTACAAAAGCAATTGTCTACCTACCAGGTTGCTGCTATTTAATGTCAGATCAGTGAAAGCCAGATTTACTTCCTATCCCCAGACTCTTTGGTTTTATTTTCTGATAAGCTGTTGCCTTTCATTCCCACCTCCCAGACCTATTGCCAACAGCTTCAGCTTCCCACTCCAGGGGGCAGGGAGCCCTCACTTCAGGGCTGGGAGGCTGAGTCAGGGCAGGAAGAACAAACTATTTACCCTCTTTGAGCACTAGTAAAGCTACTCAACTCCCTGACACAAGCAAGGCAGGCATGCTGGCAGCAAAGGCTCCATGAGCCTCTGCCCTTGAGGTGTCTGACCTGGGGAATAAATGCTGGAGATGTGGGGGGCTAGGGAAGGCAAGGGCACACACCAAGCAAACACCTGCACAGCTGTAAATAAAGAAATGGGAAGGGTACTGGGAGCATAGAAGGGCATAGCCTCTCAATATTTACTTCGTGTGTTGTATTTCCTGTTGCCTGCAGACCCAAAATATATTTGCTAGTACAGCATGAGAAAGGACACCATCATCTCAAGATCCAGATCCCAAGCCATACGTTAAACTGCATCGACAGAAGGAAGTATTCTATACAGGTTTGTCCTGGGTTCAGCAGCAGCAGTGATTTTTCCTCCTTTTGAGTAGCTGGTGCAGTGCTGTGGTTTTGACTTTCAGCCTAGGAACAGCACTGATAACACCAATTGTTTTAGTTGCTGCTCAGTAATGCTTACTCTGACCAAGGACTTTCTCAGTCTCACGCTCTGCCAGGGAGGAGGAGAAGCCGGGAGAAAGCAGAGGACGAAGGGTGGGGAGTCAGCGAATGGCTGCATGGTTCGGATTTGCCAACTGGGCATAAACCACAACAAGGTTATTCACTGAAAGTGTTGTAATACTGCTATACTGCAGAGGAGGCACAAAACTCCAACTGTAGTTGACCATTAAGTACTCCTCCCTGAAGCACAGGATCAGACTCTACAACCCAAGGAGAGTTATACAGCAGGTATGTTTATTACGGCGTAGGGTGCAAGGGGGATCACTCCTCCTAACTTGCACACTGAGGGGTTAAGCAAGCAGATATTTATTACACACAAACATGCATATTCATTAGGTTCACGGGGGGGGGGGGGGGGGTATATTACAATTAGTTTAGATACTCATTATCATAAGTCTCCTCCCTTTTGGAGCTTGCGCAATGCCCTCCAATGGTCATGGGCAGGGGTCTTCAAGATGAAGTAAGCAGTCTTCCTCAGGGTGCACTTTTCACCTTTGGCACAGTTGGATGCCCCAGTAATCACAATTAGCTGAATCCAGCCGTATCTGTAATTTTCTGATAGCTGGCAAAGATTTAGAGCAGTGTGACCTTTGTACAAAATGTATAGCAAGCAGGACAGGATGGGCAAACAAGGAGTATCCTAAGCTAGCAGATGTTCAGGAGTCACTGTCCCCAAACTAACTGATAATTAGAAGGATGGTAATAAATAATTCACTCATTAGAAGGATGGAAAGAAATAATTCACTCTTGTTAGTAAGACTACTAAATTCTGTTATCACACCACAGACTAACAACACAAACGTTTTTCTCTATCTTAGACCTAAGGTAAGTTAAAACTATTTTAACCCTATGTTTTCCAGACACTTGCTTTCCTTATATCATCCCCAGTTCTACAGTATTTCATTTCACTATCAGCTCTAACACCTCCTCCCTCGTCCTATCCTATCCTTCCAACCAGCTCCAGGCTGAGGTCAGCTGGATTTCAAGAGGTAGATTAGCAATCCATAAAAACACATGCACCAAATCACTTGCGCCGACGCAGAAACTTCTAGCTTTACTTGCTGGCTGAGTTTGAACCTGCCAGCATTAGTCCTACAATGCATTTCTATCACTCCCAAAGCTAGTAGTAGTAGCAGACTCCTACACTAACGTAAGGAACGGTCAAGGAACTAGATACAACCCAGGGGGGTTGCACTAAACAACAAAGCTGCATTCAGCAAGGGAGTCGAGATGCAAGTAACTTGCAGTGTCACCCTAGCAGGGGGCTTCACCAGCCTGGACTACATTTTCCTTAGACACACACATCAAATTTTGACTCTACACCTTCCCTGAGCAATGCTTGTCTTTCACTACCAGTCTGAATGTAGAGTTTCTTCCCCAGAATATCCTGCTGTAGTCTGGGGGTTGAAGCATGCCTATGAGTCTGCAAATACCATTTGAAGGGAATGGAATAGGGCATTGCCCTCCGTGAGAAGACTCGCTGAGCAAAAGACACTTGCAGGAACAAGCACTGCCTAAGATGTTTATGGCTGTGCATGTAATTGAGATAAGAGAGCAACAAGTCAGAAGGAGGTGAAAAGCTTTCCAGAGTCCCTGAAGAACATGGCATCTGCTGCACGTCTCCTTCTGTCTGGATTAACCGCTGCTTGGTCCCAGCAAAGTCTCAGAGCTGGAGTAGGGGGTGTGAGAGTTGGTGTTCCCTGGGGACATTTCCTCGTATACCTCTCTAGTTAAGATATCAGAAGTGAGATTTGTCACTTAACCATCTGGAACAGGCAATCACAAGAGGCTGCTGCTCCTCAGTCTGTCACACTTTTAAACTGTGCTAATGTCATTCAGCTGTTTCACAAAGCAGCCCCGACAAGCAGGCATGAAATTAAGATGTTTGTGGAGCTGGCCAAGTGAGAAATAACACTGGGGACCAGGGAAGAGCAGAGGAGGGGGACACATTCAGAGGCAGGAGGCTGTGCTGGGGGCTATTTACTTCCTCTCTCTCTCCCATGGGTGTGCTACAGCTTGGACCAGCTCAAACAGGAGGGCTGATGCAGTAGCATCTCCACTCCAGGAAAGCTAGGAAGCATCTCCCCTGCTTGCCCTTTGCTGCTCTCAGGTTGTCCAGCTTCAAGACTGAACCAGTGACAGCCCCCTCACGTCCTCACTGAACTGGGATTTACATCGAGGGGGATTTCTTTGCCAGGGAAGTGTACACATCCCATGGGACAGCCCTGTTTGGAAATGGGCTGAGGGAAGGTGGGGTAGACATAGGCAAAGGTCACCCTTGAACCCCACATGCTGCAGCCCTGTGGGGTTTCTCTGCAGGCAGAGGACTGGGCATCCTGCAGTTCTGCCTGAGCCCGAGCAGTGCTGCTGGGGCAGCTGGTTCTCATTTCATTCTGCAAGGCAGTTTTTTACCAGCAGGGAGTTGACATGGGGCTTTAAAACACTTTCTAATTAAGGAGCAAGCCAGCCTGGAGAGCAATTAGGTTTGATGCATCCCATCTTTGAGAGAGTCTGCATTGCAAGTTCGGGAAAACATCCTGAGCTCCAGCAACTAAATCTTCTTCCCATTTCCCCAGGCCTCTTCACCTGCAGAAACGTCCTTGGGCACAGCCCACACCCTGTGTGCCCACTGACGTGGGCAGCTGGAGTGGGCAAGGTGCAAACATACTGTGTGTAGCGGGGAAAGGGCACAGTGCAGCTTAGACTGGAAAGAGGCAATTGTCTGTAAGGCAACCAGGCACGGCTGCTAAGGTCAATCCAGCCCCTCTTCCCATTCCCCCATCCTCAAGGGAAGCAAAACCGACTTCCACTCTGCCCCCTGTGTTTTGCAGCACTGCTAAGATGGGAGGGATTCACGGGCAGTAGGGACAGCATTCAGGTATGGCACTGCCTGCAAGGCAGGATCGATGCCTCGCTCTCCTCTAGACTCACAGCTTGCATTTAAGCTCCATTTGAGCTGCCTGTGCCTCAGTTCCCCTGCTGCAAGATAGCAGTGGAATAGCTACAGTGCAGATATTTCCCTTTGTCTGTGCAGAATGCCCGCAGAATTCATCGAAACTGTCTTTTTTTCTTTGTTTTTTTTTTTCTTTTGCTCTGTAACCACAACAAAAAATCACTTTCTTCAAAATAATCCATGAAAATATTTCACTTTTTCAGGCATGTCAGTTCTGTTGAGCTTTCTCTCTCTTTCCCGTGTGCAAAAAGGAAAGACAGTACATATTTGTTATACCTATTTGTTATTTTCTTGAATCTACCAAACATAATGTTTGACAGAAACAACAATCTGCTACCTAAAAAAATATTTTAAAAAGTATCTAGAAAAGGGTTGCTTTTTTTACTGGAAAATATTTCCAAGGAAAACAAGCTAACCGCCTCCAATTAGGAGTTCCTGAGAGTAGAGCCTGCCATGCTGAGCTCACCCTGCAGCTGCTTGGCTCCTTCCCCTACTCTCTAAGTGGCTCTCCACTTCCCTCCATCAGAAAGGGGGAAGCAGGAGATGGAGAAGGGCTTAGGAGTCTAAAAGAAGGGAGAAACAGAGATTGAGAGAGAAGGAAAGAAGGGCACAAGGAAGGGAAAGAAAGAAAAAGGAAGGAATAGAAAGAAAATTTCTAAAAAGATGGAGGAAAAAAAAAGAAAAAAAAAAGGAAGGGTAAAGAAAATAAAAATGTTTCAGGTTAAAGATCTGCCTGATGCTGCTTGAGCCAGAGGAGGGAGATGGCTGCAGAGGGGAAACTGGGGTGAGAATGACTGGGGAAGTGGTACAAAGAGTGGAGTGCAAGGGAAGGAAAAGAGGTGGAAAAAGCAGGTTGCTGCAATGACCCGGTACAGCCCACCCCAGGAAGGCAGCTTGCAGTGCTCTGGATCCTTGGTTTTGGTAAGCACCAGGTCTTCTTTTCTCATCCTCTTACGTAGCGGCATCATTCCTCCATCACACCTCCTAACTCTTTCACCAACACTCCTTTCTGTCTCCTCTCCCTTTCTCTTTTTTTTTTCCTTCCAGATACTTTCACCATGTTTTCATTCTGTGTCATCCACATCTCCCTTCACTCCCTGCTTGCCTCCTCACTCCCCTCCTCTCCTTCTGTCTCTCCCTCCCTTTGCTCACTCTATCTCCCCTCCAGCTCTCTGAGGAGAGCTCTAATGACTGAAATGAAACACCAGCCTTCTTTATCTTCAATAGCCCTCCTTGCTGGATCCCCAGGAGGACCCAACCATGCACAGCAATTAGGAAACCAGTGACTGGGGCTGCTGGATTTGCGCTGTCAGCATGGAGATCCTTTCTGGCCTCTCCAAGAAGAGGCAGGAGGTCTTGGTAAAGTAGGAAGCATCACCAGCACAGGGACAGAGGTTACAGCAGAGCCTCAGAAAGGCTTCTCTAAGCCAGCCAGGTCCCAAGCCCCAGCATGGGGCTTTTCATGTTCCTCATGGTACCGACAGCCCTTCAGAGTGCAGCCTCAGAGCTGACTCCAGGGCTGCAAATACACAGCAGCCCCCGCAGTGCAGGGTCTGGGTGGGAAACTGTCTCTGGGGACACCAAACCAAGTTTCAACCTTCAGACAGAGCCGGATTCGACATTGTCGGGCAACAGGGAGGGTCACAGCCCCTACTGTGTCTGCTCAGAGCCTCTCCTCATTTACAGATTCAGCAAGCTCACCCCAGCCTCTCTTCCCAGCTCCCATTTTGCTGTCCTCCCAGTGTCCCAAAGTGCACATGCTGGGATCTGAAGTCTCTGGTTTCACATGGGGTGGAAGGGATGAGTAGGACAAAGCTTTCTGTCAGCCCTTAGAGATGTGGGGTGGCTCAAATAGGTGCCCCTAGGGCCTTTCCCGACCTACTCAAGGTTACTTCCCAAAGTCCCTGATTCCCTTACTCCTCCCCTTTCCAACCAACTGATCAAAGTCACTGATTGTGCCAATGGTGCTGAGGGTGTCTGAGCGTCACTTCTGAATTTCCAGTCAACTCTGCTGCAGTATGACTCTTTCAAATGCTGCTCTGTCCAAAATCATGGCTCTTCATGCCCTCGTTCCTCTTGATAAAGCATCCCAGACAGACAAACCCAGGCAAAGCCAATGCCTCCCTGTGTACTGATGAAAAACCTCTTTTGAAATGCCTCTTGGGAAGTGCTTCCCACTACAGTTGATTCTGTTGTTCTTTAATACTATCTGCCTCTCTCCTCTGCTTTGTCTTGGTTAGCTTCTATTTGTAGGAGAACAAGATCTCAGGATAGGAATCGTTTCACTGTCCTTTTTTATCTGAGCAAGCCACTCTGCGGTCTCTGCTTCATCAGTGAAGAAAACAGACTTTTCTATGACGTAGTTTGTCTCATACTGAAGCCAATGTCTAAACTAAGTCAGAAAAATGGGGTCCTAAAGGCACCTTGTCCTCTCCCCTAGGGAGAAGGGGAGCAAGGATCTCATTTGGGCAGAGACAGGCAGACTGGAGGCGTCTGAAGCAGCAGTGAAGCCCCACTGGGTCTCCTATGGACCTGTCCCAGGGGCCATCCTCCATCTGCCCCATCCCTGGGAGCTCATGGATGCTTCTTTGGAGGATGAATGTTCAAGGAAAGGGCCAAGCTGAGACAGAGCAGCAGAGATCACTGGAGTATAGTCTTAATTCTCAGGAGGAGAAAATGAGTCACTCGTGTCTTCTAGCCTCGGGTTCCCAGCAGCGCCAGTCCCTGGCTCAATAAAAGCCTGTGCAGGGCAGGAGAAGGCAGCCTTGGTTTTGCTCTAACAACAAGGGGAGAAAAGCTTTCACAAGGTGCCAGCAGGTTCTTCTGTTTTGTCCTGACACTGATGGGTTATTTCTGATGAATGTAAGACTTGTAAGTCCTCTTTTAAACAGGGTTTTATCTCACTCACACCCTGGTGTACAGAGGCAGCAGGCTCACTGCATGCCAGCACTCCCCAAGCAGCCCAGGGATGAGCAATTAAGCAGCTGCACACCAGATCAGGATTAACTGCTCTCCTGGTTGTCTTAAGATCCTTCTAATTTCTCCTCCCTATGCCTCTCTCTCATCTTCCCATATCTCAGCCCTTCCTGTCTCCTCACTCTTCTCACCCATGTCAAGTGCCCAGGCTCTTGGATGAGGAATTGAGGAGCACAAGTGAAACCCCAGTGCCTGCTTCCCAAAAACCTGTGATGGAGGTGCTTCTGATGACAGGTGTCACTCACCCATTCCCAGCTCAGCAAAGTGAGGGATTCTGAGGCTGGCTTTGGCACACAGGAGCTCAGGTGTTCACCAGGAGAAACATAAAATAAGAGTGGGGAGGATGGAAACCAGCCAGTGCTGGCTTTAGCTGGAGAAGGGCAGAGGCGGGGGGATGAAATCCTAATTTCAGAAGCTCATTGTAGGGTAATTATCGAACAGCAACAGTAGGCTGGGTTGCTTGCTAATTAGGTCACATACTTTATGACTAGTTATTCTAAGATGTCACTTGACAGACTTGGGAGGGGGGAAGGATGTGCACATAAAGTAGTTTTTAATTACATTTGGTATGCTAATTTCTGATATAAAATAAATATTTACCAGAAGCAATATTCTTCATTTCACGCTGGCTGCACCGTGGCATTTATCGAGGGTTACAAACAGTTTGCTATTGCCCAGCCCTCCCTGCCAGCATGTCTTCTCCTCTCTCCTCCCCTCACCCTGAGAGAAGAGGGATGGATCCAGCTGTAACTCGGGAGGGGAAAGCAGCTGGCAAAGGAAGCCGTGGCATCTTTCCCTTTGCCCAGTGGCAACGTGTCCTTTTCCTGCCAAATAGCCCAGTGGAAGGAAGATTCCCAGGAGAAGCCCTTGCCCAGCAGCTGGCTCCTGTTCCAGGGCGGAGAGCCTGCTCTGGCACTTGGCACTCCTTGGAGTAGATGTGACATATTGCCTGGCTCTTGTGCAGTGAGCATGACTCTCCAACAGCTTCAAGGCTACAGACCTTTAGTCATGCAGCCTCAACAGCCTTTAGAGCTTTAGTGGCTTCTGTTTTTTTATTCCTTCTTCTTCTATGCATGAATTAAACAAGATCCCAAGATGGAAAATCGCTGCAAACTGAAAGACCCAAATATTTCACAACGGTTTTGACAATCTGGGAACTTTTCTTTCCCTACAAATGCATACTGTTGCACATATTTATTTTCCCCATTCACTGAAGTCAGCTCTTGTTGTTACACGCTCTGGGTTTCAATAAATTGGAGCCTCCCAGTGGAAAAACCCCATTGCTGTGGCACTTTCTTGATCAAATATTAAACAGCTCAGGTTATTGCAAAGCATACTCCTCTCCCAAGCAGGGAACTTTTCACCTGGTGCAAAGTAGTAGCTCACTGCTTGACCTCACCTAGGCTGTCCACCAAGAGCTAACACAGTCAAGAGACACTTGCGGATCCATGTCCTGATGTTCCTGGTGATATATTGTGGAAGAAGTCGGAATCACCTGGGTTCAGACACTTAGAACACCTGAGGATGTGTATAGCCTCCATCAATGCTCCAAATGGATTATTCCCATCACTTAGATCACTTTAATTACTTTTTGATAGTAATGGATTTCTGTGGGATAGAGGAAGCTCATATTACCATTGCTGTGGCCTATGAATTATGCCAGATGCTTTGAATTGCCCAGGAGCTGGGGAACCACCCCATTGTAACCAAACCACCCTGTTCTTTTTTGCATATGTTAGCCACCTCTCAGAAAACTCCTACCCTTTCCCAGTGCCAGTATTTGGAATGAAGTCATTCAGTGACTTACCATCTCAGGCATTAAGGGAAAAGGCAGAGTGCTGAGGGTTGAGAGACTGTCTCTGTGGAGATCAGAAACAGAGGGAGGGTGCCCATCTGAGGAGCAGAGCTCTGGGGATGATTTTGTCTTGCACTGTGTTCACAAGCGTATAATCCACTCTGTCGATGTGAACTACCATTTGGCAGATAACCCACTGATTAGCAGTTCACTCAGTTTTTACACCCAAACGGGAATGTCTTAAAAGTGCTTAATGGTTATATGCTACTGAATATTTAATACCTGCTCTTCCTTCCCTCGCAGGCTGGTCTCATTTGGGTGGATAGCACAAGCAGACTGCTCTCAGCTTAACACCTCGGTGTGTGGTGGGTAAGGAGCAGGAGCCATGGAGGCCAGAAGCATGGTGGTGGGTGACTTAAGCTGATATTGTCCTGCCTTGCAGCTTGGCACACAGAGCAGAGCCAGAGCTCAGTGGAGTTCTTTTTTTTAGTACCACATTCCCTGCAGGAGGGTGGTTTGTCCCTTGCATTCAGCCCTGTGCTCCTGTCTAGGAGGGAATTGCAGGATGGGATGTTGTGATGGAGATGACCCATCTGGTCCATTCCTGAATACCAGGACATGGTTGTTCCTCATCATCATAGAATCATAGAATAGTTAGGGTTGGAAAGGACCTTAAGATCATCTAGTTCCAACCCCCCTGCCAGGGGCAGGGACACCTCACACTAAACCATGCCACCCAAGGCTCTTAAAGTGGAGAATTTCTTCCTCATATCCAATCTAAACTTCCCCAGGTTAAGTTTGAATCCATTACCCCTTGTCCTCTCACTACAGTCCCTCATGAAGAGTCCATCTCCAGCATCCCTATAGGCCCCCTTCAGATATTGGAAGGATGCTCTGAGGTCTCCACGCAGCCTTCTCTTCTCCAGGCTCAACAGCCCCAACTTTCTCAGCCTGTCTCCATACAGGAGGTGCTCCAGTCCCCTCATCATCCTCGTGGCCCTCCTCTGGACTTGTTCCAACAGTTCCATGTCCTTTTGATGTTGAGGACACCAGAACTGCACACAATACTCCAAGTGAGGTCTCACAAGAGCAGAGTAGAGGGGCAGGATCACCTCCCTCGACCTGCTGGTCACGCTCCTTTTGATGCAGCCCAGGATACCGTTGGCTTTCTGGGCTGCGAGCACACACTGCAGCCGGCTCATGTCCATTTTCTCATCGACCAACACCCCCGAGTCCTTCTGCGCAGGGCTGCTCTCAATCTCTTCTCTGCCTAACCTGGAGCTGTGCCTGGGATTGCTCCAACCCAGGTGTAGGACCCTGTCCTTCCAGTCCTGTCACCAAACACCCCAAGACGAGTACCCCCATGCCTTCTCTCCTCAGAGGGACCAGGGAGTTTTCCAGACTGAGGGACCACAATGACAGGTAGCCTTTTCCCTCTGATCACACTGACTCCAACAATTCCAATCCCCCCAGTTTTGCCTCAGCCTTTCTCTCTGGGGTTCACTTTCAGCCTTCAGCAGGGAAAAAGCCCTTCCCCAAAGCCTTTCCTAAGCTCTGCTCATGACAGCATTTGAGTGCCACAGGTATTAATGAATTATTCATTTTCACTTTCTCTGTTGACTCAGGGGTTTTATTATTTTCATACCTGATGAACTGAGGGATGGAAACAAAGCCAAATTCATTCAAAAATATCATTAACTTGGGATGCTAGATTTGCAAAGATCTTAAAGTATGATTTTGTCAGGGTTTACATGGGATTTTATGTGTTTGAAGCAGGAATCCATCTGCTTATAATGGACAGCACAAGTCAGGCTTATTAGTCCGAAAAGGAGGAATAAGTTGCTTCCAATGAACATCCTCACCTTATGCAACCTTTCCCTGACAGCAAGGAGCTCAGCAGCAGGAAGAAAGCAAATCAGTCCCTTGGGTTGGGCAGCATGAGATCCTGCTTCTGCTCTCTGCATTTCCCTGATTTAGTCTTTCCCCAGGTGCGCAGCAGCTCTTGGAGAGGGAGCTGCCTCCTGCTCCCTCAGGGGAGACTCCTCCTGAGCACAGAGAGGTGGGGAGGCATTGCTGTAGGGTGCTTTGTGGACTGAAAACTTTACCATGAGACAACAGCATAACAGCCGCACCAAATTAAAACTCATACAGGTGTTCTCCAATGAGGAAAGGCTGTAACTTGTAGTGCTTCAGCCTGGAAAAGAGAAGGCTCTGGGGATACCTTATTGTGGTCTTTCAGTACTTAAAAGGGGCCAATAAGAAAGATGGGGAGAGACTTTGTAGCAGAGCCTGTTGCAAGAGGACAAGGGGTGATGGTTTTAAACTAAAAGAGGGGAAATTCAGGCTGGATATAAGGAAGAAATTTTTTAGAGAGGATGGTGAAACACTGGCAAAGGCTGACGAGAGAGGTGGTGGATGCACCATCCCTGTAGACATTCAAAGGCAGGCTGGATGTGGTTCTGGGCAACCTCATCTAGTTGAAGATGTCCCTGCTCATTTCAGGAGGGTTGGACTAGATGACTTTGGAAGGTCCCCTCCAACACAAACTACCCTACAATTCTATGATTCTTTGTTGGAAGTGCTGTCAAACTATACCTCAGGAGACACGAGGAGGTGGAGCAAGCTCAGCATACGCAGGAGCCTCAGAAGACAGAACAGTCCAGCTCTAACCAGTGTCTACAGCAAATACACAAGCTGGGCAGTTTTCCAAGATGCATACCTTTTCACTGGGACAGCTCTAGTTAGGCTGAATAGTATTTTACAAACATCGATTCCTGCCTCCAACATATAAGTTTGCACTTTCAAACCACCCATCTGTCTGAATTCTGTTCAGTGTGGTCTAAGCAGTGGTGTTTGTTTTTCCCCTAATCTTCTCCTCAGAAATGAATGACCCACTTTAGATGAAACATTAAACCAGCCCAAGGCGTATTTCTAGCTTTGAAAACTCCAGCTTGCTCGGTTAACATATGGATAAACTTTGGAGAAGGCACAGAGGAATAAAGATTTTGAAACTAGTGGCTCTACTGTAACAATCATCTGGGGTTTAATGCAATGATAGCAGAGTCAGGCTAGTGGTCAAGCTACAAGATTTCTAGCTTTTCTACTTGTCAGTAATGCAGTACAAGACCTGTACTGCACCAAAAGGCTTCGCTGGCAGAGCCCAGAGATTCCCAAACACTATTCCCTTTCTCCCTCTCCCGAGGCTGAAGCAGGCTCCAGCTCTCTTGTGCTTGAGTTCCAGACTAATTTTTATTTCTTTCCTCTGAGAAGACTCCAACATGTAGGAGAGACCTTACCATACAGATTCCCATGCTCATCGCCATCTTCAAATTTCATCCTTTACTCCCTATAATCAGCACGTAATCTGACTCGGAAAACAAGCCTTTATCAGAAAGCACCCACTTTCTCTTTCAGCAGGCTCGCCAGAAAGCCCCTAACACATCAGCCCTGGTTCTAGCAGACTTAACACTTTGACCACTGACCTACTGATTTCTGGACACCCGACAGCCCTGGCTACCAGTCAGACAACACTGAGACAGAAATCTCTGTCTTGTGCCTGCCAATGATGCTGTCCCCTCAGCAGATGGCTTGTCCTCATCCCTTGCAGTCCTCACATGAGAGCAGCACAACCCTGGGTCAGCAGCAGGGGACCAGGATGCAAGATGGACTGCCCAGCTTTCTGGGCTTGCTAGGGTGAAGCATCCACAGGCACGACTGAGGCAAGGTGAGGTATCAGCTCAACAGGGTGAAGGTCCCTCCTCTTGAGCTGACAGATCCAGATTCCTCGGATTTATAAATTCCTACTAAACAATGTATGCTAGGAAGGGGGTGATCTTGTCCATTTTTTTACTTTCTTCACCGTGCGAAATCACTGATGATGCTGGACACAGACAGGAAGTTCTCTGTCCCCCATATTCTTCTTCCCTTCAGTCTCTGCCAAGTCTCACTCCATTTGAATTAATTTTAAAGGCACTCTTTAAAGCCTCTCATAAAGCGTTTCATTACATGTTCCAACAGGAACCATTGCAGGAAAAAAAAAAATCCCTCCCTTTATTATCCCAGCTGGAGAATGCTCTGCTTTTGTGCTCTATAAAACAGTTGTGTATCATGCCCAGAGGGTCTTTGCTCCACATTAAATCCCAGGGTGGGTGAAATGTCAGCTTACAGTTCAGCCAAGATGTGTTCCCTTAGGCTTTGAAATGCAGTCCGTGCCTCCCTTAATGTCACCCTGTCCTCCTAATGGGTATAAAAAGGACATGGGGGGCACCAAATGATGAGAAATTAACAGCAAAGGCTGTGTTCAGCCTTCCACAGCCTGGAATGTCGTCGCTTCTAAAGTACTACAAACTGGCAGATAAGTCAGACACAGAGGGCAGCTCTGTTAGGAGAAGCCTGATAGCTCCTGGAGAGGACATGTATCATTGCCCCATGGCTGCTAGAGGCTAATTTCTTTGGAGATCTCATAGAATTTTACAGGTACCAGCTGGTTAAATGGAAAGGTTGATAACTGGAATCAACCCCCCTGCAACTCTTCTGTTCATAGGCCTTAGCTTCTCTTCCTCCTGAAGAAAGGTGACTGCTCTGTAACAGTCAAAAGGCAGGGAAGAAAATCCAGGACTGATGAGAGCTGAGTTCCTGTCCTCAGCACTAGACTGTGGCCTGGTTGGAGCCCAGGAGCTCACTCCCTGGAGTCTAGCTTTGACATTGTCCTGTCTGAAGAAGTGCCCAGTGCATTGCCTTGGACATGTGCCTGGCTAATGGGATGACAGGAGACAGACATGAGGAATGATCCTCACATGGCTAATCCTCTACCTTTCAAGTGAACAAAAAGCTCTGTCAACAGCGCTCAAACAAAAGGAAAAAATAAAAGGATGGTTTATATTTAGCTGATGCCGTGGAACCTGCAGGCTGCATGCTAATTAGCTGTGAAATGTAATGAGCTCAACTTGAAGCATGGGGAAGAAGAGAGGGTCTAAAACCAAAGATTTTATCCTAAGTGTTGATACTACAGAAAATCGTTTCTGATGGGTTGCTTGTTTCCTTGGGTTTATAGGAAAAAAATCATAAGGGGCTTCAATTGATAATGACAGTCTGGTAAATCCCTCGTCTCCAAAGACCTGTTCTGTTTAACACTTACTGTTCCTGTTCAGGACTGCTGTTTGATACCTTATTGTGTGGCAAGCATCAAGGCCATGCATCAGTGCTGATGACTGGTCATACAGCGTAGACATATAGATTCCTAACCTCTCCATTTAGATCAGGACTGTGTGTCACCTCCAGGTAGGAAAAAATAAGGTTAGCAACTGGCATCAACCACAGCAGAGAAGTCACAGACAGAGCTGTGATACCGATGGGTACCATTTCCTGTTTTGTTTCCAGAGATTCCTAAGGCAGTAAATAATAGATAAGGATGAGTCTCTCCCTTCATTTGGCTTTTACCACAAAAAGAAAATTGGTCCCCCATGAAATGCTGTGGCATTGTGGAAAGCGCTCCAAGCAGCTAACTCACCTTAGGGGAGCTCAGCACCTGAGCAGAAGTCCCACTGCCTAATGAAAACAGAGCAGGGCTCCTCCTGGAGTCAGTGGAAACAGGAAAGAAAATCTTTTTATTCCCATCCCCAAAGGCCTTTCTATTCCCCTTCACTCAAATATTAATTCAAATACATCTGGTCTGGTGTGCCAGAGTCAAGATAGGTCTTTGGTTTGGTCTGGCTGAAGCTGGTGTGATGGAGTCTATTTGAAACTGGTCTGGTTTGACCCTAGCATGGCTTTTTCTGATTTCATGGAGTTTGGCTTAGTTTTAGTTGCTTCAACATCCCTCAGCAACTCACGACCAAAGGGTTTTTGTCAGGTCCTTTCATGTGAAGCCCCAATGAATGCAAAATGAGGAAGAAGTTGTTTTCTGAGCAGGATCAAAACCACAGTGAAAGAAAATGAAAACCACCACTTTAAAAAAGAAAACAACACAAACAAAAAACAACCCCAAAAACCCCTTAGGATAAATGCAGATCATTGCAACTGGCCAAGCTAACAATGTACTCAGCAGAAACTTTGGAAAATTCAGAGCTGATCCGTTATGAATGTTAGGAATGACAATAAGATCAGCTGCCACTTTAATCAACAGATTGAACACAGCGTGGGGGCTCTTCCAATTTGCTTTAAGCTAACAGCTTCCAGAGCACTTTCTCCAGGGCACATTGAAACCCTCTATTCCCTGCCAGGATGAGGAAGTTGGGCATCCCCTGGGGGTGCCAGCGTGGAACTGTCCACAGCTCAAGGAGAGGATAAACCTCACCCCAAGGGCTGGGTATGACCATGGAGGACACCACAAAGTTGTGAAAAACACGGTCTGAATTGACCATATACCGGACCACATCAGTGTGGAGCAGGAAAGAAGACCACCATGTACCTGTGAGCCACCCCACACTCAGTCTCAAATCTCCCAACCACATTTAGCAGGTTCCTGCCTTACCTCACATCTTCACTGTTCAGTGCTTTCCTGTGCACACTTCTCCTGGTCCTTCCATGGAAGGAGTCTCTCCTCTGGACATCACTGAGGAAATAAATTATACCATAATAATGATAATAAAACTAAACCTTCTTCCTCCATCTGCCAAAGAAATGATGCAGCATGTGAGTGCTTGAATGCATCAGCTTAAGGACTTGGACAGCTTTGAAGTTTTCAGAACTACCTTTTGCACTGTGTGAATGTGGGTCACTTCATATGTACAAAAGCTTAAATGCTCCTTGGATTGCAGCAACCTTGGTGCCTGTGAGACAAGAGTCCCAGTTCAATTTGAAATATTCTGGCACTTTGTACACTGGACCAAGGCAAAGGCAATTGCAGCCTAACAAGATGCCAGTCCCAACTGGGATGTTGCTCAAGAAGTGAGCAGGCAAAGGAAGCTCTGACAGTAAACGGTAGAGAAATGAATAGGAAGAACAAGCAAGGCAAAGTGACAGAGGCCTGTTTCCTCCACAGAAAACAAGAGGGCTAGGAGTTGAAATAAGGAATGGAAGGCAAAGGGATAACACAATAAGAGTTAATGTAGATGGGATGCTGCCTTGAACAGACAGTACAGTTAAAACCAGGTGAGCAGCTCTAGAAATCTCCATGACTGCTGGAATGAGAGGCACTGTGGTGCGGGAGAGGCTGGTGGGAACCCCGGGTCATGGACTAGAACACAAGAGCCACTGTATGTGGGAGCCGTAGTGCTGACCACACTGTGTACCTGGGTTACACTCCTGCTGGGGGTGATGGATTGCGCCGGATCACAGCCTCTGCCAGTGCTCTGCCACTGCTCAGGGGAGCTCAGAGCAGACACTGATGGGTAAAGGGGCCCACAGGGGTGTGACCAGCAAATCCCCTGTGCGAGTGCACTGAACCCAGAGGCATCCTGCGTTCCTCCTGCAGCACAGCAAGGGCTGAGGCAGAGCCATTACGCAGGGGCTGCAGTAATAGTCAGGACAGAGAGGAACTGGTGCGGAGGCCACAACATCTGCACAAAGATCAGAGGTTTGGCAACAGAGGCATGGGTGAGGCAAGGGGAAAACCCAACTGGGACAAGGACAGCACTCACTGAGCATGGGATCCACTCCCTGCTTTCAGCTCTGGGTCCCTCACTCCCGAAGTCTGCTGCCCCAGGAATCCTGAGAGGGTCCAGAGGGGGTTTCACACAGCAGCGCTTGTCACTGACCTTGGGGAGCCACATCTGGTCCTTGGCTCTCCCTCTAACCTTCCTCCTCTACCCCCACGCCAGCCCCTCCAGTCCTGCACTTGCTGCCTGGCTCCTTTCCTGCACAAATCGTTTTCTTGAGCAAACACAATTTGCAGGGATGGCGGGGGGGAGGGCTGCACAAGGGAAGGCTATTACCGTTCTCTCTGGGTAAAGTGGGCCTCATTATGAGCTCTCTCCATGGCTGGTCAATACCGCTTCCCCGGAGGCTGAGGGACATTTCATTATTCTTCACGTTACCTTGTTCATCTCCTCCACGTTTCAGGGGGTATTTATTGAACGCTTTGCATAAGCGGCTCTGGGGCATAACAGAACGCAGAAAGCATGGACAGAAAATACTCTTGACTAACGTGCAGTAAGCATGGGGGGTATCCCTGCATTGTCCCCCCAGCCAGCAGCCACCACCTCCTGCTGTGGGTGGTGGCACCACCCTTCTCCCGCAGAAAAACCAGGTTCCTCCTCCCACTCTGCCCTGGCACTGCATATGGAGACAGAAGTGTCAGTGAGCATGAGGGAGCAGAGTCTGCTTCTGGCTTCAGTCCCAAGACACAGAAAAAAGTCCTTTGTCTGCATCATAGACAGCACACCACAAGCCCTGGGATGAGGCTGAACACAAGCTCAATAAAGTAACTTCTGTTCATATTACAATAAAGTACGTTAAACTGCTGTTCACCATGATTATTTTCCAATTACATTTCAGTTTAGCTCAATTATTTTCCCATTGCTGCTCAGTAAATCCTCTCCATTTTACCTTTAAATAGCTGCTCCGTGGTTTCCTCACCTTCTAAGGTCAGTTCTGCCATCTGATCCCTTATTGGGCAGCAGAGACCAGGTCCTAAGCAGCATATGGGTCTTCAGCTAGGTACTTGCTTCCAGGGGGGCTGGGGTCCACCTCTCTAGGGGAGGGAACTTCCTTTATTCACCCTTACTTAGGTCTTGGGAGCTTCCCCTTTTGCCATTCCCAATCGCAGGTCCTTCCTTTCTCTGGCACTGGATCCAGCACCCTTGGTATGGAACAGCCACTGTGGAGGCTCCCAGGCCCAGAGAGCCCTTCCCCTTGCAAGGCAACAGCATTGCTCAGGGGACATAAATCCTTCTTTCCTTTTGTTTAATAACCCTCATTTCTCTCCGTGCCTTTGCACAGGCCTGGATGACATAGGGATCTTCTTTGTTTTGGATGCATCCCTATTTAGGAGGTTAATTACAAAAACTGTAATTCTGTGGGCCTCCTAATGTTAAATGGAACAAAGGTTAATTGATGTGATTATGGCTCATGAGCCGAACTGCAGCCTTTAGTGGGATGGATGATTTCAGGCATATGGGCTGCAATTATTTCTGTCTCTTGGCTCATCGGAGTTTTGCTAAACCCATAGTAGGGACCTAATGATACTTAACAGCATGAAGATAAAGCAGTTAATAGTCACGTAACTCTCTAAAGTTTAGAGCTCTTATAGCTGAGCTGACTGCCATGGGGGGTTTTTTCAAGCAATGCACATGAAAGTGCCAGTAATGATCCTACCAGGTAAGACCACAGTCCTGTCCCACTCAGCAGCCTGTCTCCAGCCGGATGAGGGCCATGGGATTCCCCCAGATTACTCTCCCAGCCACCTTTGGCTTCAAAATGTCCTGGGTCACACATGGCATTCCCATGTTTAATACTTCATGACAGATTTTTCCTCCACAGGGCTGTCCAGTGCCATTTGGGATGCTCCGGATGCTCCAGATGCTCACTGCCCAGTGCTCAGTGGTGCTCCACCACAGAGCCATCTTTTCTGCTCTCTTCTGAAACTGTCACCTGCCACTTCCCTCTGACCCCAGTCCTGATGCTGGGATGGACCAATTGTTCCTTTTTCTCCTTCTCCATAGTACTCACAATTTCATAAATCCTTACCTGTCTCTTCCAGGCAGGGGGGTCCTAGACAGGTAATAATTTTTCACACTCAAATCATTCCCCAGCTTTGGTCATCCCTGCTGCTGCCCTGCTCTGAGCCTTTTTTAGCTGTATTATATAAAACACAGTTGAGCTTGAGAAGTCAGAGTTATATACTGCACGCAGCACATGGGCAATGGCATAACTATGTTCTCTGGTTTGCTTTATTTTCCTTCCTACAGCTGGGCTAGCAGGAGCTTCCTTCACCTCTGAGCCATCTCACTGAACTGCCATGCAATAGGCTCAAAAGGATCACATCGGGTTTGCAGCAGATATATGACCCACTGTGGCGTGAGGCATGGATGAAGAGCTTCAAGGAACATAACAGACCCTACTAGCACTCAGATATAAAAAGAAACTCTGTGCTCAGGACTTCCAAATCAATTAATAGCGTCCGCACAAGCAGCTCATTTATTGCTGTCAGTTCTCCATAAGAGCTATAAACCAGCTTGAATTAGAGCAAAACATGCCTGACTGGTGCTGAGTTATGCCCGGATATGATTCTTGTAATGTACATAAAACACAGTTATAGAAAAGCCTATAACTTTTCCTTGGTACTTTCCTCTTTACTTTAAAATCCTCTCTGGGTAGAGAACAAGCACAGAGATTATAAGCCTCAAAGGAATCTGTATGTGAGGAGTAAGAAAAACTGAGAAACTGCACAGAAATCCAAGCACATTCCAGCATTACAATTACAGTCACAGATCCTTCTATTATAAGAACACCAGTAGTCATTCTGAATATACAAATATTGAAATTCCACACAGTATTTCCATGGGTTGCTGGAAAGACCATTTCCCCCAGCTGTGCACTAGGATTTCAGATGTGTCCTCTGGATTTCAGCGGTGACGATGCAGATGAACAAAATATTGCACATTTTTGATGGCACATTTGGCTAGAATGGTGTTATGGGTTCGGCTTCCCCATTTCCCCCCCATCGGAGGGGGGAGGGGGGGGCGGAAAAGGAGGGAGAAGTGAAATCTACAGCTTAAACCACAACAGTTTTGGCACCCAACGTGGGGCACTTACGGGTTGAGATAAAGACAAAATAGCCACTCGTCACAATGCTGATTTATTGGCTCTCAAAGCTGTTGCTCTGGTTCTCACAGGTTCAGTGTATGATACTTTACTTACAGCTGGTTCTTCTTATCTTAACGTTTTTCAGATCTGGGTTTTGGGTTAAGATTCTTGTTACATTATACTGTATTGCATGGATTGTTAATACAATAGACTCAGTGATCATGAAACTGACCCGGTTTGTGTTTCCAGTGTGGCCACCAACTCTATACTTTGGGAGGTATATAATGGAAGTTTTTAGCAATTACAAGTCTCTTTTCACCCCCTCGGGTGGTCAGCCTGTGAAGGAGACATTCTTTTGTGCTCCCAGCCCCCACCAGACCATTTACAACACTATTTGAGAATTCTGAAGGTTTTGAATGGCCTTTAGATATCCTTGAGATCTGCCTGCTGGTGGTGACGGGAATTATCCTGTTGGCACACATACTGAATATGTTGTACTCCCAACTATTTAGTCTGGTCCGGAGAGTTAAGCAGAGTGGGGTGTGGGCCATGTCTGGGGTTAGACCACAATCCAGGATGGCCGAGAGATTTTCCCCAAGGCTGGACAGTCATGAGTGGCAGGGTGTGTGGGAGAGTATGGGCAAGTATCTAGGCCACTGGGCTCCTCCAGTGCTTTGGAACTTCACCAATGAACAAATGCAAAACCCAGAAAAAAATAGTAAAACATTTAAAGGAGGTGTGTGATCATTCTGGTCACACCAGAGATGGACAAACCATGGCAACGTGCTGGGGCTTGGCTTATGCTTACAGAGCCTTGTTTAACACTGTCCAGCATCTTCAAAAGGAAAAAAACATCTCTGGATCTGAGGGTGGAGTAATGGACAGCGCAGTTAATCCAGCTCCAAGTACAGCAGCTACATCACCACCAGCGACAGGTACAGCCACGACTCAAACCCCAGTGACAAGTACGGCCGCTACCCAAACCCCAGTAATAATCACCGCAGCTAAACCAGAGGACCAACTCATACCAATATCGGTTGCCCCTGTACGCAAGAGGAAAAACAAAGAAGAGGCAGGAAAGATGAAACAAGATGAAGAAACGTCACCACCTGGGACAGCATCTGACCAGGAGTTATTACCACATGATGAAGAAGAAGAAGAAAAGGAAGAGGTGACTTCTCGATCTCGGTCCTCAACCGAGCTGCGGAATATGCGAAAAGACTTTACCCGTCAGCCAGGGGAGCACATCATCACCTGGCTGCTCCGATGCTGGGACAATGGGGCCGACGGTCATGAACTAGAAGGTAGTGAAGCCAAACAGCTGGGATCGCTTGCCAGGGAAGGGGGAATTGACAAAGCAATTGCAAGAGAGAAAAAGTCCCGCAGCCTTTGGAAGCGGCTCTTGGCAGCTGTGGAAGATAGATAGGTTTCCATACAAGGATGATGTTATGAGTCGTTCGGCCAAGTGGACTACTCTAGAGGAAGGCATCCAGTCTCTGAGAGAATCAGCCATTGTAGAGATGATCTATATTACCAAGCCGAATGTTGGGGATATACCCATAGATCCAGATGAAGTCGAATGTACACGACCCATGTGGCAGAAATTTACATGAAATTCACCCCAATCATATGCCCATTCATTGGCAACAATAACCTGGAGTGACATAAGACCACCAACAGTGGATGAAATGATTTATAAACTCCAAGAGTTTGAAGATAATCTCACCCCTTCCATCATCTCAGCTGTGGAAAAACTGTCCCAGAACCTCCAACAATTGAGAGACGATCTATCCAGCTCCTCACGTGTACCAACACACGTCTCAGCTCTTAACAGAAGGCATCCCACTGTTCGAGAGAGAAGATATAGAAGTTATACACCACAGGCCACCCTATGGTTTTACCTGCAGGATCATGGAGAAGATATGATGGAGTGGGATGGAAAGCCTACTTCAGTTTTGGAGGAGCGGGTGCGAGAACTGAAAAGGAGAGCAAAGGTCAAGTCTGATCACCCCATGAAGGCTGCGGCTTCAGGCTCTGGTGAGCAGGTTCCCAGATGGAGTGAAAGAGCCGATTTTACCTCAGCTCCTGTGATGAAGAAGAATAATCCATCTCTACAAGACGTGAGTGACCAATGTGATGACTACTAGAGGGGCCCCGCCTCCAGCCAGGTGGAGGTAGGGGACAGTCGAACTTACTGGACTGTATGGATCAGATGGCCTGGCACATCAGTCCCACAGAAGTATAAGGCTCTAGTAGATACCGGTGCACAGTGTACTCTGATGCCATCAAGCTGTCAAGGGGTGGAACCTATTTCTATTTCTGGAGTGACAGGAGGATCCCAAGAGTTGACTGTACTGGAGGCTGAAATCAGCCTGACTGGGAGGGAATGGCAAAAACACCCCATTGTGACTGGTCCAGAGGCTCCATGTATCCTTGGCATAGGTTACCTCAGAAGAGGGTACTTCAAAGATCCAAAAGGGTACCGATGGGCTTTCGGTATTGCTGCTTTGGAGACAGAGGAAGTGGAGCAGCTGTCCACCTTGCCTGGTCTCTCAGAGGATCCTTCTGCTGTGGGGTTGCTGAAGGTCGAAGAACAACAAGTGCCAGTCGCGACCACAACAGTGCACCGGCGGCAATATCGCACCAACCGAGACTCCCTGATTCCCATCCGTAAGCTGATCCGTAGACTGGAGAGTCAAGGAGTGATCAGTAGGACCCACTCACCCTTTAATAGCCCCATATGGCCAGTGCGAAAGTCTAATGGAGAGTGGAGACTAACAGTAGACTATCGTGGCCTGAACGAAGTTACCCCATCCTTGAGTGCTGCCGTACCGGACATGCTAGAGCTTCAGTATGAACTGGAGTCAAAGGCAGCCAAGTGGTATGCCACGATTGACATTGTCAATGCTTTTTTCTCAATTCCCCTGGCAGCAGAGTGCAGGCCACAGTTCGTTTTTACTTGGAGGGGCGTCCAGTACACTTGGAACCGACTGCCCCAGGGGTGGAAACACAGCCCTACCATCTGCCATGGACTGATCCAGACTGCACTGGAACAGGGGCAAGCTCCAGAACACCTGCAATACATTGATGATATTACCGTGTGGGGTGATACAGCAGAAGAAGTCTTTGAGAAAGGGAGGAAAATAATCCAAATCCTGCTGACAGCCGGTTTTACCATATAACGGAGTAAGGTCAAGGCACCTGCACAGGAGATTCAATTTTGGGGAATAAAATGGCAAGATGGACGCCGCCAGATCCCCACAGATGTGATCAACAAGATAACAGCAATGTCGCCACCAACTAATAAGAAAGAAGCACAAGCTTTCTTGGGTGCTGTGGGGTTCTGGAGGATGCACATCCCGAATTACAGTTTGATTGTAAGCCCTCTCTCTTATGTGACCCGGAAGAGGAATGATTTTAAATGGGGCCCTGAGCAACAACAAGCCTTTGAGCAAATTAAAGGTGAGATAGTTCGTGAAGTAGCCCTCGGACCAGTCCGGACTGGGCCAGATGTGAAAAATGTGCTGTACACCGCAGCTGGGGAGAACGGTGCTACCTGGAGCCTCTGGCAGAAAGCTCCAGGGGAAACTCGAGGTCGACCCCTTGGCTTTTGGAGTCGGGGATACAAAGGATCTGAGGCCAGCTACACCCCAACTGAAAAAGAGACACTGGCAGCCTATGAAGGGGTTCGAGCTGCTTCGGAAGTGATTGGCACTGAAGCACAGCTCCTCCTGGCACCCCGGTTGCCTGTGCTGGGCTGAATGTTCAAAGGCAGGGTCTCCTCTACACATCATGCAACTGATGCTACATGGAGTAAGTGGGCCGCATTAATTACACAACGAGCTCAAATAGGAAATCCCAGTCGTCCGGGAATTCTAGAAGTCATCATGGACTGGCCAGAGGGTAAAGATTCTGGAAGGTCACCAGAGGAGGAAGGAGTGATGTGTGCTGAAGAGGCCCCACCATACAATGAACTGTCAGAAAGTGAAAAGCAATATGCCTTATTTCACGATGGGTCTTGTCACATTGCGGGAAAGCACCGTAGATGGAAGGCAGCAGTATGGAGTCCTCAACGACAAGTTGCAGAAACTGCTGAAGGGGAGGGTGAATCGAGTCAGTTTGCAGAAGTGAAAGCCATCCAGCTGGCCTTGGACATTGCTGAAGGAGGAAAGTGGCCAGTACTTTATCTGACTCACGGATGGTGGCGAATGCCCTCTGGGGGTGGTTACAGCAATGGAAGCAGAGCAACTGGCAACGCAGAGGTAAACCCATCTGGGCTGCTGCACTGTGGCAAAACATCGCTGCCCGAGTGCAAAACCTGGTGGTCAAAGTATGCCACGTAGATGCTCATGTACCCAAGAGTCGGGCTACTGAGGAACACCAGAACAACCAACAAGTGGATCAAGCTGCTGAAATTGAAGTGGCTCAGATGGACTTAGATTGGCAACATAAGGGTGAATTATTTTTGGCCCGGTGGGCCCACGACGCTTCAGGCCATCAGGGCAGAGATGCAACATACAGATGGGCTCGTGATGGAGGGGTGGACTTAACAATGGATACTATTGCCCAGGTTATTCATGACTGTGAACCATGTGCTGCAATTAAGCAGGCTAAATGGTTAAAGCCTCTTTGGTATGGAGGACAATGGCTGAAGTACAAATATGGGGAGGCTTGGCAGATTGATTATATTACACTCCCACCAACCCGCCAAGGCAAGCGTCATGTGCTTACCATGGTGGAAGCAACCACCGGCTGGTTGGAAACATACGCTGTGCCCCACGCCACTGCCTGAAACACTATCCTGGGCCTTGAGAAACAGATTTTGTGGTGACACAGCACACCAGAGAGAATTGAGTCAGACAATGGGACTCATTTCCGGAACAGCCTGATAGATACTTGGGCCAAAGAGCATGGCATTGAATGGGTATATTGCATCCCTTACCATGCACCAGCCTCTGGGAAAATCGAACAGCACAATGGGCTATTAAAACCTACACTGAGAGCAATGGGTGGTGGAACTTTCAAACATTGGGATACACACTTACCAAAGGCCACCTGGTTGGTCAACACCAGAGGATCTGCCAACAGGGCTGGTCCAGCCCAGTCAGAACTTCTACATACTGTAGAGGGGGACAACGTTCCTGTGGTGCACATAAAGAATTTGCTGGGGGAGACAGTCTGGGTTATTCCTGCTTCAGGTAAAGGCAAACCCCCTCGTGGGATTGCTTTTGCTCAGGGACCCAGGTATACTTGGTGGGTAATGCGGGAAGATGGGGAAGTCCGATGTGTACCTCAAGGAGATTTGACTTTAGGAGAGAACAGCCAATGAACTCAATTGCATGCTGTTGCCTGCTATGTAATTTGTTTTTTATAGCCCATCAACTAGATGTCTTCAAGTCATCCGCGACTGCCCCTCAGACCATCATCCCAACAAAGAACGAACTTTGATGAAACCAGATGAGTTCTGCAGTAAAGGAACAATCAGCATCAGCAGGCAGCGACCCAACACTGCGCACAGCCTCCCCTGCTCTGAAAGACTGTTACAAAAGGTGGAGCCTGACATCACGGACTGGATGGACTCAGCAGCTTTATAGGGATTGGTCCAGGCACTACGGGATTATATCTCTCCATCTGTGTGTGTATGTGTGTATATATATATATATATATATGGGATGATATTTTGAAAATGTGGGATCTGAGCATGATGTGAATGGTATGGAATAAGGGGTGGATTGTTATGGGTTCGGCTTCACACACCCCACCCCCCCACCCCCCCGCAGAGTCTCATATTACGCCGGGAAAGAGAGAAAAGCTGGGGGAGGGGAGACAGGGCACCTGACCCGGGCTGACCAATGAGGTTATTCCATACCACAGCAGTCATGCCCAGGAGGTACGATTCGGGGGCGGGGCTCTCGCGCCACGCGGTCTCTGGAGCGGCGCACGGTCTCTCGGCTCTGTCGGGCGGCGAGACGGTTGTATCCTCTCCCTTTGTATTTACTTTGTCATTATCATTGTTATTGGTGGTGGCAGCAGTGATTTGTATTGTATCTCAGTTACGGGACTGTTCTTATCTCAACCCGTGGGAGTTACATTTTCTTTGGTTCTTCTCCCCATTTCCCCCCCATCGGAGTTGGGGGGGGGGGGGGCGGAAAAGGAGGGAGAAGTGAAATTTATGGCTTAAACCACTACAAATGGCATTAAATTTACAAGAATAAATTCAATTAGCAGAACTTTATTCCCAGCATTTAACTTATTTACACTGAATAAACACATCAGACAAGCCCTTCTGTAGGTATTATGCACAAACGCTTGGCAATGGGAAAGTAGTCCTTGGTGCATGTGAGTATAATAGAAGGAAATGAATATTTTTTTCAAAGAATAATTATTTTGCATTTATATCAAATGTTATAGTCAAAGATCTCAAAGCACGTAACAGGCGAAGAATAACAGGATGCTGCTTTTTTTAAGCTTGAGCACTTGCTTATATGGACTTGTATCATCACATTATCACACACTCCAGCCATCCTGTGGGCACCCTCTCTCTGCCCAAGCAAAGACTCCCTGTAACCGTGTATGCCACAGGGAGAGCAAGCAGACCTGGGAGCACACACTGGCTCCTTTCTGGGGCAGAACTTCGTACAGGGAAACTGCTCGGGTGGTGCTGGGAAAGGATCCAGGCTGTGCTGCTGCTGAAGGAAGAGTGATATTGGCCAGGAGAATCTGCCAAACTGTCCCAGCAGAAGTTGTCTCCAAATCCAGGCACCACTTTCACTGTGAAGGGCTTTGGCACAGAGAGGCAGGGGGTCGAATCCAATCTTGTTTTCTGTTCTTGCATGCAGACCTTTTTTCTTCATTTGTAGCAGTGACCAAGAGGTAAGGTAGCCTCACACTCAGCCCCTGCTATGTCAACAAGGCAATGTTAACAGTACACTCTTTCTCACTTATTTCCTAATAGCTTGAAAGAGCCAGGAGCTCTCCAAACTCTGCTGTCACCTTTAGATGTCTCTCAGGTCCCTTCTTCTCATGCTCACACCCCCTCTTCTGTCCTCACTCTCAGCTCCCAGAGCAACAGAAACCCCAGAAGATGCTCGTGCTTCCCAGATTGGTGCTGAGGGGAGGCGGGGGGGCAGTGTGGCTGGGCCCCTGCTCTTCATTAGGGAATGCAAATGAGACTGCTTGAATTCATTCTACTAATGAGTAATGACTTTGTAGCTGACCGACACACAGCAAGGGGGTCGCTGAACCTGGCAGCAGAGTAGAGCTATATAATACAGGCCAGCTCTTCCTTCCCTGCTCTCCACCACTGTGCCTTACGTTTTCAGCATCACAGGCCTCCGCTTGGCTTTCAACTAATGGTTCCTGTGGCAGGTTGCTGTCAATAGGCTGCTTGAAAAGCTCAGCTCGGATGCAGAGCGAGGATGAGATAAAATAGGAGAGACGGGAGGGAGGCTGTGGAAGGCAGGCGGAGATCAGCAATGAGGTGGGAAGGAGAGATGGAGGGATGAGAAAACAGGATGCAGAAGGCAGTGAGGGAGAGACAGAAAGAGGGATGAAAGGATCATTTTCAAGATGTTAAGAGCATGGTCCTGAGCACACTTCGCTAAGCATGCCCACAGACACCAGGGACTTAGAGCATGGGCAGAGAAAAAAGCAAAGATGGCGGCAGGTGAACAAGCTGCAGTCCCAGCAGCTAGACAAAGGATGACCCCCAAAGAGATGCTGTTCTTATTCCTGCAAGCAAGATGCTGATCACCCAGTGCTCTGGTCTCCCAAATGAAGACTCCCTTCCCCCAGTCATAAGCTGGTCCTGTTCCTGCCCCCCCAAGCAAGAAGGGTGCTGAGGGGACCCCACTCCTTTGGGTGCCGCAGTGTTTGGAGGGAGGACGGCCAAAGCAGAGCAAAGCCTTTTCTGCTCTCTGTCTGTAGGTTCATTTGCTTCACCAAGCCCTGGTCATGGCTCAGCAGAGATGCCAAGGGTCGCTTTATCTTGCCTGTTTGTTTGAGCAGCCAGTCAAGGAGCGAGTAGCAGAAACAACAGGATTTTCTCTTTCATGTGTATGGGCAAAATTAAACGTGATTTGAACTCGCTGCTGGAGCTGCACCAAATGAGCCCTCCAGGGCATGAGCTGTCAGGCAGCGGAGGGAAGCTGCCCTTCCCAGCACAGGGAGAGCTTTCCCCTGTCACAGCAGCACAGGCAACGTGTCCAGGAGATCACCCTGGCTCTTTCACATCACTTGCTACCAGGAGGCTGCCTGTGCTTCCTGACACAGAAGAGGCTAGTGGCCTCTGTCCCATGTCCTCCTCCACCTGTGGCGAGAGCAAGAGCACACCTGTGTGTGCTCAGGGATGCACCTCCAGCACACACACACGCCATCCCTCTCCCCAGCCTCCCAAGGGAACTCAGGTGTCCCCCACAGCACTCACTGGGATCGGGCCCATCTCATGACTTCTGCTTTGGGGCAGCTCCGGGACCACGGGGGCCTTCCTGGTCAGCTCCAGGAGGAATACTCAGCGTTGTTCAAACACAACGTCCACCTTGCAAAGAGGCCACTGGTGGCTTCCAGGGGCCCAAGGCTCCCTCCTCTTGGCTGGCTGCCCTGGGAAATCCCGTCCCTCACTGCCTCAGCACAAACTGATGCTGTGCTACGCTGCGCCCCAAAGTCTGCAGTGAAGGAGTGGTACTAAATATGGATCTGCTCTGCAGACATGACTCACACTCTGTCAGGGTCATCCTGCTCTGTATGTGCTCGAGACTTGCTGTTCTCAGCCCACTGTTTTCCCCTGCTGCTGTCCTTCCTATCCACCCACCCTCCTGCCAGGGCTGCCTAATATGACAATGAAGGTAATTGAATCTGTTCCAGTTGTTAAAATCACTGCTTGTGTGCAGATTTCCCGTTCAAACCCTCCAGCAGGTGCCACCTCCTGCCCTTTCCCAGCCAGGCTTGGTGCAGCAGGCAATCGCTCCTTACCCTCCTCCTGCCCACTTGGCTGGCTCCAGACAAGGTGCAGAGTCCCAGCACTAATGCCCGCAGTGCCAGTCTCCCCATGTGCAGGCGAGGAGTGAAGGCAGGAGAACCTCCCTACAATTAGGGCTGCTCCCCGAATTTTCAGCTGGAGTAGCTGAGGGTCGAGCAATAGTCCACATGGGCTGCGGCTATTTCTCATGAAGATGCTTGTTCCTTAACTACAGCCTCATCCATGAGGTTGCTCTGTGGAGCAGCTGGCTGGGAGCAGTCTTCCCTTCCAGCCTCCTGTGCTGCCTGCTTGGCAGGGAAAGGAGGTGCTTTGCCAGCTTCGTTGCCTAGAGAAGCAGCCCCTTCTCCCCCAGGAGAAGAAGGAGAGGAAGGTGGAGGTTGAACCCTCCCTTGCCTGCCGCCCCACCTTATAGCACAGTGCCATGGTGGCCATGAGGCTAAGAAAAAAGGCCAGGGCTGTTTTATTCAAGCAGACACCACATTTCCGGGGCAGGATGGTTGCAAGCCTCTTAGGAACGGGGTTCAAATGGCAAAGCCCCCCCCAGGACTCCCTGTGTAAGGGGCCCTAAGCATGGCGAGTTTGGACTTCAAGGACCCTTTGTTCTGGCCAGGGGCATTAACAGGAGAATTCTTGTTGGAGGGAGCAGCACCTTACAGAGAGAGAGAGGCAGCGAGAGAACTTGTTAGGGGGGGAAATCAAAGCAGTGTGCATGGTGATAGGAGGGTGAGGTGAGGAAAGGCAGCATCCTAGGCAGGCAGGAGGGTCCCCTTCCTCCCACTCCCTCTGGGGTTCATTATAGGCTGGTATTTTTGAAGCGGCATAGCCATACGATCCGGTGTCACTCCTCGCCACCCCGCATATTAACAAATCCCTTCCCATGGGAGCCCAGCTAATTTGCTTCCCATCTATTGATCCCTGTGGCAAGTCACCATTAGCAGCAGCTCTGCCTGCCTCCTCCTCCTCATCTGGCTCCACTGGGGAGGAAGGGGAGCAGAGAGCTCATTACTGGAGAGAGGTTTTTAGGGGCAACCAGAGATGAAAGGTGCTGAATTGCTCCCTGGGCCCACTCCCATAACAGAGACCCTCCTTATTTATAAGGCCAGCAGCATCCCCCTGATTAGTGAATGCTTTCAGGCTCCCCCTCCCCTGCTGTCAGCATATTGATTAGCCTTTGTTCACTGCTTTATGAACCCGTTCGTTAATGGGCTGGGAGCTTGTAAATGCACATTGGATTTCCTTTTAAATCTGCCTGAATGAAGGAACTGCGGAGTGTTTACAAGGGGGAGAGTTACAGCCCTGCTGCCACCACCAGCAAACCTGGCTGATGCTGAGAGCAAGGTACCTCCTTCCCCACATCACACCCCTATCCTGCTCCACCTTGGCAACTCTTAGCCGGGACATGCTTTGCTGAGGGCAAAGAGGGGATGGACTGAGGAGGCTTGGGTGGCTCCTGCCCTTTGTGCCTCACCCCACACCATGGTCCCTCACACACTGCACCGCTGGTCCCTTGCGCACTGGGGCTGTGGAAGGGACCAGGACACACCACAGCTTTCTCCCCTTTCTGTTGGTCCCTAGCTGCTCTTGCTCTGTTGACTCTGCCCATTGGTGTCGGCAATGTGATGTCACCCATGGGATGTTCCTCCACCTCTTGCTGACATTTCCCGACGGCTCTCTCTGGTACCTGCAGCATCCTCACCCAATCGCTGAAACTGGAGGGAAGGAGAAGGCACCAGTCCCCAGGGAGATGCATGGGGAGAGCTCCTGGACAGGTTACTTATGGCAGGCAAGCACCTAAGCAGCTGACAGGAGTGTCTGGGGTAAGGATGGCCCCTTCCAGTGCCACATGCCACGCTCCCCTGAGCACGGCAGGAGGTGTTCTGAGGATAATGCCAGAGCCTTGGTGCAAGCCATGGCATGTCAGGCTCTTGCGTTTGATCTTTCTGGTGTCACTTATAAAAAATATGTTTTTCTCCCTGCTCTGCAAATATACTCCAATTATTTTGAATGCTAACAGGATTCAGTGAGATGGCAGATGGCTTGCTTCCCCTCAGGAGGAAAAGAGGCTGAGTTCCCTCGTATGTACTGCACATTCAATCCTGTTTGCTCTGCTGTAGATCTGCCTGTGTGGACTTTACTAGGCCATCCATCCTCTTACTATCAGACACAGCCAGGACACCATCACTTACTCCTAGAAGTTTGATAATGCTGACTTCAGAACATTACAGCCCAAGGAGCAACTTCCATTGGCTAAACCCTCCAGTTTCAGGCTTCGCAAGCTCCACTTTCTTTCCTCACTGCAGTTTGATTTATGAAGCTGTATGGTTTCTTTTCAATGTCACCAAAGTGGATATTTCAGGGTCATTTTGACTGCAGATTTTCTGCTTTGGAAGTGTTCCTCACAGAGCCCACAGCAGCTTCTGCTATGAGGGAACCTCTCTTACCCAGAGATACATCTCTGTTCTTCGAGCTAAGAGTCACTCATTCAGCAGAAAGTCAGTAGAAAGCTATTAGAGCTGCTTGAGCTGGCTATTGCAGGGAAACATTATCACTTGTACTAAGCTAATGTATTGCTTTTTCTTGCAATACTCCAATATATTGCCTTTTGCTTGCAGTTCACTGGGTCTTTCTGGGGAGCCACAAGCCTAAACTAATGTCGCAGGTGCATTTGCCAGGTACACCGCACTGTTACCCACTTTCCTCAGTCAGAAACTAGGAATGTAAATGTAATAGGCTTAATGCAGAGTTGTTGGCACAGTGAAGCAATAATAAAACCAGGACTCTCCAGCCTCCATGTTGCTAGGAAAGTGCAAATCTGGTTTATCCTATTTCAAATGGGCAAGGTTCAGGATTTTTAGCACTTTCAAATATGTTTTGGAGCTCTTGTCTGTGACCAGGGAAGCATTTCTGGGATGTGTCAGACAGGGGAACAGTATCCCTGTCAGCCAGTGGAGTCCCACCTCCTTATCTGGGGCCTCTTCTAGTTCAACAAGCCCCAATTTGGCTGTCTCCTGTTTGATTCAAGCATTCACTGGAAACCTTGTGCCTTCCAGGAACCACAGACCTTCACCCTCGTGCATCTTGCTCAAATGCTGCAGGACACAACATACGGCAAGCAGCAGAAGTCCCACCCAGAGGGACAGGAATATCCACAGTCATGACACTCTCTTCCCACCAGTTGCCATTTACCCAGCACACACCAAAAGCAAAGCCATTTTATCTGGTCATTTCTTTCCAGGTTGCACCCACCTTCATTGCTGTGGCAAAACACAACTCTCAAAGAGTTTCACAGAGCAGGGAGAATCATCTGTCTTTGCTGTCTTATCAACTGGAAGTAGCTGGAGATGTTGGAATTTTTCTCCAGGGCAGCATCTACGTGCTGTACTCACTGAAGAGGAAGCTTGCCCTGTCCCCTGGACTATATGTACATACTGAGGTGATGTTCACATCCTCGACCCGAGTCCTCAGTTGACTCTAGGACAGGAAACCTGCCAGGAGAACCCAGCAGCCACAAGAGGTAGGCTGTGGAATCAGTTACAGGTACTCCTAGTCTGCTGTGAGGTTCCCTTCTGGATCACAGCCCTGACTTGTGCATCCCAGATCAGCTTTAGAGAGAACCATCTTTTGCACCATTGTGGAGTTATAGCACTGGTGGTTGATAAACATCCAGGAACTCCTGGTGCTTTCTGGAAGAAGGGCTTCAGTGCTCTCATCAAGCTACAGGTGAGTTGTTGACCTCATGAAGCCCTGAGGATTGCCACAAAAGGTGCAATGTTTGCTGTGCTGGGACTCTCCTCAAATTGATGGCTGAATATTCATGCATGGGAAACAGGATATCACTTACATCACTACAAGAGCAAACACAAGCCAATGCAGAAATCATGCTGTAGCTAAGGCAGATTATGAGAAGTTACTCATCAGATGACATAGTTGCTCAGGACTTACAGATGATGCCCAAACCCTGTTAAGACTCCCAATTTACCCTGAAACCCAAGGAGAAAATCTGAGTGGAAGAAGTTTTGTTGATGAGCAGAAAATAAAGTTTCCTGAAGGCTTTCTGCTACATCAGCAATGACCAAGAAGACCTCATGAAGTCTGATTCTCCAGAGACAGAAATATGGAGCTGGAGGCTTCATCTGGGTACTTTTCATTTTCCCATCTGGAAACATAACAGAGTAGAGATCCTCAATGGCAATTAATTTGAAGGCTGGGACAGAAATTGCCCACCATCTGTAGCAAAACCAGAGAAACCTCATCCAGAGACTTGCACTAGGAAACCAGAGAATGCACTTGTGGCTTTCTCCAATGAAGTTTCCCTGTGGTTTTCTATCTCTCAAAAAACACAGAAGCCATAAAAACAGCTGCCACCTTAATTTTCCTTTCCAGTGCATAAGACATGAGGAAGGGGTATGTTTGTGCATACAATCCACAGATAACCCAAAGCCCAGAGCATACCAAGATGCTCTTTAGAGGGGTCCTGACTGGAAGCCAATTGCATTTTTATGGAAGGTTTTACCTCCTGAGACTTTAAAATCCCACTGCATTCCCTCAAGGGTAACCCCCTTCGTAGAAGCTGCAGCAGGGTCTCTGGAATCAACTACCCAAAGAAATGCTGTAATTTGTCAGTGCCTTCGCTTCTGTCCTGCTGCAGCATCCCCATCCATCCACCCACCCATGTATCTAGTCACACTGAGGCAGCAAAGAGATTACACAAGTTCAGGGGATCTTTGGAGCTGACTTTCTGAGAAAATGAGTTTGCTCTTCCTATCCATTTCTTTTCTATTTGCAAACAAGACACACAGAGGTACTTCTTGCCACTGCCCTTTCTGCAGCGCTCCCTGCCTCCGAGCAGCAGCTGACAGCAGGGTGTCTCACCGGGAGCCTGTGACTTTGTCCTTCGTAAGAATGCTTCAGCTATCATCACTGGGTGAGCCAAAGATCAAAAATAGGCAGAGTGGGGACAGAGAAGCAGCTCAGCTCGTATAAGGTGGGGAAAGCAGAAAAATACCTTTTCTTCACCAGAAATGACCTTGTTTCCCCAGCAGTGTTCAAGGCCAGGTTGAACAAGGCTTTGAGCAACCTGGTTTAGTGGAAGGTGTCCCCGCCTGTGCCAAGGGGTTGGAACTGGATGAGCTTTAAAGGCCCCTTCCAACCCAAACCATTGTATGAGTCTATGATTTCCAGCAGTCCCATCTAAGAGCACCCTGGCAGCCAGTTCAGGTGCTCCGGACCTTGCCAGTGCTCTGCGCATACCATCACCTGAAGGTGGAGAGGCTCAATTAGCTCAGTTCTCTGAGTTGAATCCTGGGAGACAATGTCCCTTCCTGGTCAGCCCTGAGCCAATATTAGGAATTGCTGGTCCTGGAGTAAAGAGCACATAGCACAGAGACTGCCCTTGTTTTGCCTTGTAGTTGTCACACAAACACCGCTAGTCCTTTGGGAGCAGTTTTCCACCTGGTACATCCCATGAGTGATGGAAACACAGGAGGACACAGATCCAGGAATATCTGACGAGATAAGGGATAACAAAGGGGGTGATGAATAGTGTAAGATTAGAGCATAAATTGTACTGCAGTGACACGGACATATCCTGACTGCTCTAAAATGCCATAGATGGGGAGGCAGCCACATACAGTGTAGTGGCAGTGTAAAAATCAAAGTCTGGCACTAATGGCTGTGATCTTTTTTAATCTATTGATTAAAGTAGTGATCCTTTCCAGCCCTAAACACTACTAATCTGTTGCCCTGGGAATAAACTTAGAGCTGGGAATGAATAAGTTGCCCTCTCAGGAGCATTTTTCGAGGTTTTAGTGTTCTTATCATGCTGAAATAGGCTTTTGAGCTTTCTCATAAAGAAAAAGAAAAAAGAAGAAAAAAATAATGGAAAAGGTGACACTCCTCTAATAACCAGGGAATCAGAGTACATGGAGCACAGCCCAAGTTTAGTTAGTACCTTAACTGCAGGTTAGAACACACAGACTGAGCCCTCACTGTCTCTTCAAGTGGAGATGTCCCACATGGTAGCAAGTAATTGGGAGAGACCTAAGTCATGTAGCATATAAACAGAGACAGATACAGACTTATATTTTTGGGGCAACTTCGAGGTGCCACCTCTTATCGCATGTAGAGCTGTCATTTTCAGGTGGCAGCTGGGAGGTTTGCTATTTAATGTATTACAGCAGCACTTCAGAGCCACATCCAGTCTGTGTGCAAGTGGTGCCCACCCTCACTGTGGCACCTACTCCTTTATACTCTATGTGGAAGGAGACTCAGACAGCACAGGACCGGAGTCAGGCTGAACTGCTAATATCGCCCAGGCAGGGCAGTCATAACATCCACAAGAGCAGAGACATCCTGAGAATGATGACAAGGAATGAGACTGGACTGGAGACAACCAGGAGCAGAGCTGGGACTTCTTTCACTGGAATGAAATCCCATCCATGTGGATGCCAGCATTGCTAGGCACTTCCCAATGACACACATGCAGATGTTGTCCAGCATAAGTAGTCCATTTTTGTCTCCTCCTTATGCCCTCTGAATCATCCCCTGCAAATAAAGATTTCTCTCTGCCTCCTTCCTCTTGCTCTCATTGAAGTCTAGAATAGCCCCAGCCCTAGCTCCCTCCCTTCCCCCACACCTGGGCCAATTTAAAGTGTTAATTAGTGATGAATTAGCAGCACAAATCCCATTTGAAGTCCCAGACCCACTATGATGAATTCCTATGAGAGACCTGACAAATCTGATATTAACATCTTCCTTTTCTTCATCAAGCAATTACTTCTCACTTCATTTGTCTGCAAAGGCTGAGCCCACACCCTCAGCTCTGGTGCTGGCATGTGCAGTTCGACTTTGTCAATTAATTATTGAATGGCTTATTTCATGCTGTTAGACTATTAAAAAAAAAACCCACATGTGAAAGCACCTCCTTAATTATTAACTTTCTACATGTTGGACATTAAAGCTTTTAGAAGGAATGCTGACACCAGTCCTTCCCCTCCTAAAACTTCCTGCCATCACCACAGCAGTTGGGTCCCTGCCTGGCTGTTTTAATAGCAGCGGCGCTTCACCTTGCCATGCGGAGATCGTGATGAGACTGACCCTGATCCAAGGACTGATGAAGTCAAGGAAAAGATTTACATGGTCTTCAGAGGGACTTGAGTCCTTCCCAAAGACTGATGTGTTCTTACCCATGGGTGCTTTGGGAATCTATCACCCTTCTGATAAAAAACAGTAGGAGATTAACTAGGGTAGTTGAAACTAAAAATCCTCCTACACCAGGGCGATTTGCAGAGGTTCAGGGCAGGGGAAACAATTATTATCTCTGCCCATCCTAATAGCATGGTTTGTTGAACTGCACTCTGCAATCCTTGAGTTAAATGCATGGTGTCCAGGCTTTTCTTGTTGATCAAAGAGCTGAGACACAACCTTAGCACTACTAATTATCCATACCCAAAAGGAAACTGATTCTTTCTTCTCTGCCCAAGCTACCAAAGGGCAGGATTCATAGAATCACAGAATCATAGAATGGTTTGGGTTGGAAGGGACTGGAAAGATCCAGTTCCAACCCCCTGCCACGTGCAGAGACACCTTCCACTAGACCAGGTTGCTCAAAGCCCCTGTGTCCAACCTGGCCTTCAACACTGCCAGGGATGGGGCAGCCACAGCTTCTCTGGGCACCCTGTGCCAGCCTCAGCACCCTCACAGTAAACTCAGAAAATTCAGTGAATGCAGTCCCGAACATCCTCCTGCGCCCAAATGAGGGACCCCAGCTCCTGGCTCCTCTCCCCTGGGGACCTCTTTTCCAAGAGGAGAGCTCTTGGCTGATGACTTGTTCTGCTTGCAAAGAACAAGGGTTTGAATCAGATGTTTCACTTTTGCCTGTCAGCTCTGCTCAGCATCCTGCTGAGGAGCTGTGGACAGAGTCCTAAGTCACTGCATCAGCACTGAAACAGCTCCCATCCCAGCTGCTGGGACTACCACACTGCATCCATTCTTCATGGGGAACCAGACCCTACAGGCTGTTAGGAGGCCTGCCTGGCCCAGCTAAACCCCAGCAAAGGCAGCTCTCAGGCTGAGAGGAAGGGATTAACATCAGGAGAGAGCTGTGGGGATACCTCCATCCTGATCCTGCTACTTTTTCCCATGCAGTCACCTGCAGTGAAGCCAGCAGCTGAGCACAGGGTCTGCAGCACAGCAGCACCCACAGCCCAGCCCCACACTGCACATCAGAGCACTGGAAACAGCTACAGGAGCAGAGGGTGAGAAAAGCAGCAGGACTGTGTGTGCCAGCAAGCGGATGAAAAGGAGCAAAGGCAGCCTGATTCAGAAAAGACTCCCTCCCTCTTTCCCCCAGCGGATTCAAGACTCCAGAGCTGTCTGCCCACCAGCAGGCAAGGAGCATCCATCACAGGCATCAGAGACTGCAGGGCCTGCTTGGGCTGAGACTTGCAGAGCCTTTTCTTTCACTGGCTTCCAGTCTGGAGCAATAAAAATGCCCCTCTGTTCCCTGCAGCTGACTTGCAAACCACAGCCCTGCACATCAGAGAGAAGTGAGCAATTAAAGAGACAAAGTGCTGAAAAATAGATAACAAAAGCCCTGCAAATGGGTACTGGGAGCCTGGAGAACAAAAGCAATGCATGTTAATGATGAACATGATTTGGTTAATTTTTAATAGTCCATAACAGAAGCGATGGATGGAAGAAGCAAGCGGGTGTCAGGCAGGAAACTCTTCCTTTCTTCTCAGTGCTCTCCTCATCAGAGATAACAGCCTGCCCCCTCCCTTCCCACCGGAGGCTGTCTTCATGTCCCTGACCCAAGAAGCTTTCAAGGGCTGCAGTGCAAATGGGGTTCTAAGTATGAGCTCCCTGCACCCAAAAAAGCAACCCAAGAGTCCTGAGGAAGTCTACCAGGGAGCAGGAGGATCTCAGCTTGTGATGCTTTCAGGAAGTTTAAGCTCAAAGACATTGCTGCTTGGCTAGAGATAAAGGCATGTGTGCCATGGAGCTTGCTTGCATCCCTTGCCCTGCTGCCTTACAGCAGGAGAGGTACCGTAGCCATGTGTATGCAGATGTCAGAGCAGGCATGTGCATGCTGGCTCCTAGCTGCGCATGCATATGCATATCTCTGAGTTTGAATCAGTTAATTCTAGGTATCCCCCAGTCTTTCTTCCCCCTGCCCTCTGTGATCATAGGATGATCAAAAATACTGTCTCACCCTACACAGAAACACGGGATGAAGGAGAGCAAACAGAGTATCCTGGGTTCAGCAGTAGCAGTCATTTTTCTCCTTCTTAATAGCTGGTGCAGTGCTGTGTTTTTGACTTTCAGCCCCGGAACAGCACTGATGACACCGATGGTTTTAGTTGTTGCTCAGTAATGTTTACTCTGAATGAGGACTTTCTGAGTCTCATGCTCTGCCAGGGAGGAGGGGAAGCCAGGAGGAAGCAGAGACAGGACACCTGACCCAAACTGACCAAAGAGGTTATTCCATACCACAGCACCTCATGCCCACTATATAAACTGGGGGCAGGGACCCGGAAACACAGCCCTACCATCTGCCATGGACTGATCCAGACTGCACTGGAACAGGGGCAAGCTCCAGAACACCTGCAATACATTGATGACATCATTGTGTGGGGTGATACAGCGGAAGAAGTCTCTGAGAAAAGGAAGAAAATAATCCAAATCCTGCTGACAGCCGGTTTTGCCATAAAACGGAGTAAGGTCAAGGGACCTGCACAGGAGATTCAATTTTGGGGAATAAAATGGCAAGATGGACGTCGCCAGATCCCCACAGATGTGATCAACAAGATAACAGCAATGTCGCCACCAACTAATAAGAAAGAAGCACAAGCTTTCTTGGGTGCTGTGGGGTTCTGGAGGATGCACATCCCGAATTACAGTTTGATTGTAAGCCCTCTCTCTTATGTGACCCAGAAGAGGAATGATTTTAAATGGGGCCCTGAGCAACAACAAGCCTTTGAGCAAATTAAACGTGAGATAGTTCTTGCAGTAGCCCTCGGACCAGTCCGGACTGGGCCAGATGTGAAAAATGTGCTGTACACCGCAGCTGGGGAGAATGGTGCTACCTGGAGCCTCTGGCAGAAAGCTCCAGGGGAAACTCGAGGTCGACCCCTCGGCTTTTGGAGTCGGAGTTACAGAGGATCTGAGGCCAATTGAACAAGAGATACTGGCAGCCTATGAAGGGGTTCGATCTGCTTCAGAAGTGATTGGCACTGATGTACCTCAAGGGGATTTGATTTTAGGGGAAAACAGCCAATGAACTCAATTGTATGCTGTTGCTGCTATGTAGCACTTTCATATCCCACCAACTAGAGGTCTTCAGGTCACCAGCAACTGGCCTTGACTTCCCTCTGACCATCACCCCAACAAAGAATGAACTTTGATGAAACCAGACAAGTTCTGCGGCATCATCAGCAGGCAACATTCCAGCATTGCACACCCTCTCTCCTGCTCTGAAATACTGTTACAAGAGATGGAGCCCGACACCATGGACCGGATGAACTCAGCAGCTTTATAGGGATTGGTCCATGCACTAAGGAATGATCTCTCTCTCTCTCTCTCTGTGGATGGATATATATATATATATATATATATATATATATATATATATATATATAAAAGAGTGATGGTATATTGAAAATGTGGGATCTGAGCATGATGTGAATGGTATGGAATAAGGGGTGGATACTGTCCTGGGTTCAGCAGTAGCAGTCATTTTTCTCCTTCTCAGTAGCTGGTGCAGTGCTGTGTTTTTGACTTTCAGCCTGGGAACAGCACTGATAACACCGATGGTTTTAGTTGCTACTCAGTAATGTTTACTCTGACCAAGGACTTTCTGAGTCTCATGCTCTGCCAGGGAGGAGGGGAAGCTGGGAGGAACCAGAGACAGGACACCTGACCCAAACTGACCAAAGAGGTTATTCCATACCACAGCACCTCATGCCCACTATATAAACTGGGGGCAGTTACCCGGAAGGGTTAGATCACTGCTCGGTCAGGCTGGGTATCGGTCAGCGGGTGATGAGCGGTTGTATTCTCTTCCCTTGTTACTTCCCTTATCATTATTACTACTGGTGGCAGCAGCAGTGGTTTGTGTTATGCCTCAGTTACTGGACTGCTCTTATCTCAACCCATGGGAGTTACATACTTTTGATTCTCCTCCCCATCCCTCTGGGAGTGGGGGGAGGAAGGGGGGGAGTGAGAGAGAGACTGCATGGTTTCTGGGTTGCCAGCTGGGCTTAAACCACGACACAGGAAAACAAGGCCAAAAGGGCAGGGAAAAGGACATGGTGTCACTCTGTGATGGAAAGGCTCTGTTTGCGGGTAGTGAAATGCCAGCAAGATCAGCCCTAACAGTGCAAGGGGGCTGCAGCGGGGGCAGGAGCAGGGCAGGATGTGTCCTCTCAGGAGCTGCAGCCTGGTGAGATGCTGCGGGAAGGACTGTGAAATACTAATTTAACAATGCAGCGCTCTGCTGGGCTCCGTGTCTCAACATGTTGCTCAACAGCAATACAGCCACCCCCCGCCTGCTGCCGAGGCACTGACGCTTCCTTAATAAAAACAGGTAGAGGAGCTTCAGGCGCTTTATTAAGTGAGCAGCAAGGGTGCCGGCACCCCTGTCTCTGCCCCTCATGCTCCCTATTAGTGTAATGAGAGCTTGCAGGGCACAGGAGCCAGTGAAGCCCCTTCCCCGGCTCCAGCTGGATGCTCATGACCTGATTTCCCAGAGCACATGGTTGGCTTCCTTGAGAAATCATATCTTCAGCTGGTGCCCAGGGGTGGGCCCTGCCTCGGTGAAAGGCACTTCAGCAAACCCCATCTGCCAGCAAGGTTTTAGAATTATTAGAATTTCTAATTTTTTTTTTTTTTTTGGTCCTTTTTTTTTCTTTGTGTTTTTTTTTTTTCAGTGTCCCCAGGCCATGTTGTGATGCAGAAGCTGCTGCTGCCATGGTTACGGTCCCAGCCAGCTGATACCAGGGCTCTCAGCTACAGCCTCCGGAGGGTGCTGAGCCCCTTCCCGGGGTCAGGGCTGCCTGGCATCATCCCCAGCTGACAGCTTCTCTGGACACCTCTGCTTCAGATTCTGTATCCACAGACTTTATGTCTTTGAGCCCAAAACAGCCCTGTTGCACTGAGGCACTCAGTACATCGTGGTCTAGATTGGGTCTAGCTGATGCTGGGGCTGACCATTGTAACACAAGTCCCAAGCCAGCATGCTGCTCCTTACTCTTTGAGAAGAAAAGTCAGTCTGTGGCTAAGAAGGTGGCACTGCACGTCAGCTGATGTGACCCAAAGGTCTTTTGTTGCTGGCAAAAAAGTTACTGTCCTTTCTCCATAGTCATCCAGCAGCACAATTCAGGTTTCCAGCTGGCTTTCCTGGGGATCAGGCTCATAGTGAGCACAGGTAAAGGGTGCTCTGTGCCGTTCCACTGATGGCCCAAAGCATAACATTAGCTTGGCTGTTTTCTTTGGCACCAGGGACCCCAAAAGCAGGGAGACAATCTGCATAATCAAAATGGGTGAAGAGTTTATGGGATCCTCCATGTACATTTCCAGTGGCCTTAAAGAGATCTAAGCTCAATTCCCCAATTGGACTAGGAGATGCCAGTTAGCCTGGAAATCCTGACCTGATCCCAAACAAGGAATCTCCAGGGAAGCTCTCTTTTCCCTTCAGCTTCCCAGGCCCACATCTACACCACAAGCAGCCCAGTTAAGTCAGCAGCCAACCTCTGGATGCTCTTTGCACTCTCACAGCTTTGCCCATCCCTTAGCAACACACCACACATACACACACACACACACACACACCCCGTCCTGTGTGCGTGACTGCACCCCACCACCCTCAAAGCTGCTATCTTTAGGGTGCCAGGGACATTTTCTTTGCTCAGGTCAGCTCAAATAAGGGGTTAAGCCCAGGGCAGAGTGATGCCCCCCCCAGTTGCCTCCCACTGCCTGGACTCTGAGGGATGCCTCACCTTGGCACAAAGAGTGCCAAGCAGTGGGCAGCTGCCTGAGCCTCCCTTCTTGCAGGGATGGGGAGTAACTATGGTAACTGTCTCCAGCTGCATCCCAGCTCCATGTTTGCCTCTCCTCAATACCACTTGTGTTTATCTTCGATGCTCCTTTTGCAGCTTACTCCTTCTTTCTCCCAACAAACAGCAGCAAGAGTGGCCTTGCAACAGCTTCCAGCCTCCCCTCAGACAGTATTAACCACAGACGAGCTGTCTCTGCAGGTAAAGCATTACCTTGCACAACCTTCCCTCCCCATCACCTGAGAGCCCCCATGGGTTCACAGCAGGGCTGGTTAATCACCAAAGCACAAAATGAGTGGCAGAGGCCTGGCAGGAGCCTGGAGGTGCCAGCAGGCATCAGCAAGCACCACCCAAGAGGCAGACTGTGAGGAATGGTGGGGTGGCATGCTTGCAGCTAGCCTGTGGACACACACCAGCCTGGGTTGTTTCCGGAATGATCCTGAACCCCTGCAGCCTTCATCCCCTGGCTGCAGAAAAGGGTGGCTGAGCTTCCTCCTGCACCTTCAGTCACGGTCATCGGAGGCTCCGGGGCATGGCCGCTGCTGCAGAGTCTGGCACTGAAATCTATGCTCCCATCTCAGCTGTGACTGTTCAGGTAAAACTGTTCAGTGGCATCTAAATGACCCAAAAGTTGACACTGGATATGGGAGGCGCTCCTGAGAACAGATCTTGGGCTCATGACACTTCTGACATGTTCCCCACAATAATTTAAGAATGTCTAAACTACCAATTAGTGCTTAACTAACAATAGTAAATAGGAGCCCTGTGTTCTGCCATTATCTCTCTTGCTGTTTCAGCTATTAATGACAACTACACCACAAGCTGCCAGGGGAAACATTTAATATGGGAAGCCACGGGTTTTTTTCCTTTTGTGCTTTAAAAAGAAGATGATGACATTTCTTGTTCCTTCTTTCTCTCACTCTCTTTTCCTCTTTGCTTTGTCATGCCAAGCAGCACGTCTGACACCAGCAGAAAACATCTGGAATGGTTCTGATAGGAGCCGAGCCAGCTGCCTTTTCATATTTCTCTGGGACTGAGAGATATTTATCAGATGTGAGTGTCTCCTCTCTAATAATATGTTATCAGAATAAATAACTGGTGGTGGCTCAGACCATGCTGAAGCATTTGCTCTCTGCCTCCTTTCACAGGATGTGATTTACAATGTCTTCTCTTGCTTCACACTGATTCTTATTTTACTCTTTATATTCAATCATTTCTTTTCTTCTGCTTCCCCTCCCCTCCCTTCCCCTCCCTAGCATTCAATCACAGCTGACTGCGAGGGGGGCTGCTACCCAGCTCCTCACCTGCTTGCATTGTAAGCAGAGGAAACCTGGGAAGCAACAGTGGAAATATTCTCTCACCAGTCCCTTGCCAGATCCCTCCTGAGGAGCAGGGCTCCTATGGGAGGCATGGCTTGGACATGAGCCTGCCAGCATGGGGGGATGCAGGGTGAGATCTGGCTATGCCTGGGCACACAGAGGTGACAGGGAGATGCAGTGTGGTTATCCATGGGCATTAGTGGTGCCAGCACTGCAGTCCCTATGGGACTTGATTTCCTCTGTCCTTTACATCAAGGGTGCTGCTGCCCATGATAGGAACCCTCTTTGGTGCCACAGGGGACACCAGACCCAGTGCCAAACTCCAAAGGAGTCCCTGTCTTGCCTGCTGCAGCAGAAGCACAGCTGCCACCCCTCCTCGTGAGCAGAGCAGAGCTATTAGCAGGACTCTGCACTGCACGAACACATATTGGTCCCAAGGCGTTCCCACATGTCCCTGTGCCACCAGCACAGCTCCCTTCTATCTCCCATCAGAGCTCTCTGGTCACCTCCATGTGGATGTCCGCACCAGGCTCACATCACCCGTTTGTCCCACAGTGAAAGTCAGACATCTCCAGCTGCCAGAAGCAGAGGGCTGTGATGAATCCCTCCTCTTGAAGCATCCAGGGCTCTGCTAAACTACAGAGCCCCTGACTCCAATGTGCCATCCCTGGCTGGGTGCCGGCAAGGGGAGAGCAAACCTTGGAATGCCAAGGACATTACTGGCAGCAGGAGTGGTTTCAGGCAAAGAGGAAAGCGATTTATGTGACAATGATGAAATGTGAAACCACTGCTTTTAAGGCCTTTCATCCATCATCCTGGAGAGCCTGTAACAGTGACAACAAGGGGGAGGGTGTGACAAAGGGAGAACTGAGGAAGAAGCATGGCAAAGGGAGTTGGCTCTGAAGGCTTGGCATAGATTAAAAATAAATAGCTCCCCCCACTTGCCTCTGCACCTTAGCATCCATTCCTGCCTATGCCAATAACCTACCTGAGAGTGACCCTTCCACTGTCAGGGACCTGAATGGGTCGGTTCCAGTAGGGAACTGGCTCTAACAGACCATTTACCAAGTCACCGCACAGGCTCAGATCCCCCCAGAACTTCCCCACAGGGAGTCTCTTCCACTGCAGACATCGCACCAGGCCTCAGCCCCACTGGGCAGACCCCCACCATAGCAAAATAAACCCCACCACAACATTCACTGAGAAGCAGAGCCTTTACTAAGTGTCGGCTGGGAGCTCCAAGGGTCATGGCAGCTCATGTTGCTCCTCATCCCCACCAGGACTTCTGGAAGGTATGGCTAGGTGCACTAGCAATGCCATTTTGGAAAAGGAGCTTGTTCCTGAGGATCAGAGCACCAAGGACATCCCAGCCACACCATGAGGAGAAAACCAGCATGGCAAACACCGCGCAGCAGGCATGGGCACTGGGGCAGCTGGTGATGCTCGTGAGCCACTGGCTGAGACCCTGTTTGGTGCCCCTCAAAAGGTTTTGCTGGAAAAACTGGATAATTGAGTGTGGAAGTGTTTTGCACCACCTGCGGGAGGACAGTGAAAAGCAAGGCAAAGGGGTAGCATTCTCCACCCTAAGCAAAAGGCTCCGGATGTAAAGCGCCAGCAGAGTCGTCATGCCACAGTTTGTTTGCATTAGTTTGGGCTCAGATGTTTGCAAATGCAGCCTGTTCTAAATGGAGATCTCTTTTTTCCAGACACCATGTGATAAGTGTGTTAATTCTGCATTCAGCTCTGGGAGGCAAGAGGGGGGTGAGAGGAAGCACAGCTCAGAGAAGGGACTCTTCCTGCTCACCTGGAGCCTGGTTCATTGAGCTCCCAGATCCCTGCGACCATGGGGGTGTTCGCAAGTGACTAATCACCACTTTGCCCTCCCCAGAGCTTTCCCTGCCAACAGTGCTGTGCTCCTCATGGTTACTAATGAATTCAGCCCCAGGGACACAGGTGACCCTCCCCACTCTCACTAGCAGGAGATGGAGCTGAGACACAGATGGAGGAAATTGCTTTCCCAAGGACACACGATCCATCTGCAGCAGAGCATGCAAAATGTCACTGCTCTGGCTCATCTCCCCGTGCCTGTTGAGCAGGGCCCACTTTCACCCTGCCAGGGGCTCAAGCTAGCTGTGTCCGTGCCACTGGCATGCAGGCTTCAAGTGAAAGGCTCCTCAGGACTCACAGTGAAGGTATCCTGGGAGTCTGAGTTGATGTCCACAGTTAAGCCCTGAGCTACCATGACAGCACAGACATACCCAAGGCTTTCACCTGCGCTTGAAATGTACCGCTGTTGAGTGACCCTCCAAATTCATAGCACCCTAAAGCTCCATATCATCATAGCCACCTAGCACTTCAAGATCAGAAACAAATGCTCAGCATCCATGCTGTCCGCTCTCAAGGCAGCTGAGCCTTGAGATATCCTGGAGATATCCTGTGGGTCTCCATGACCACCACGGGATCCTAGGACCTCCAGCCAGCTGTGGCACGCACCATAATGCCTCCTAAACAACACACGCTTCCACGAGGCTTTTCCAACCCTTGCTGTTCCTGCTTTTTGCAGTGCCACTTCCCGTGCCAGGCAGCAAGGGCCACGGCAAGCGCTGCCACCTAGAAACTTCAGAAGCAAAATGAGAGAGACTCTTGATGAGAACAAGGCTGAAATGAGGCAGGCAGCCCAGTGACACCTTGTTTGTCTCAGAAGACCTTCACCAGGGAAGCAGTGTCTCCGGGGTGTTCTGAGAAGCTGATTAGTGGCAAGGACACAGTGCTGCTGCAGCAATTGAAACTCAGCGTGGCAGGAGCTGGAGTACATTTCAGGGGTGATCCTGAGCAGGAGAAGGAGGCAATTTTCAGGGTCACTGTTTCTCACTGAAAGATCTATTTTTGGGTTAACCAAGGCACGTCATGGATCACTGCAAAAACTGGCAAATTATTGCAGCTGAGGGGAATGAAACCAAGAAGTTCAAAGGCTTTGTTTCAGCATTTGCTGAATTAGCTGCTGCAGGTTTTCGTGTTGAAATAACCATTTATTTGTACAGACTTCTAATAGCCCATTAGACCTATTTTATTAGATTCCCTAAGCAGAATGCTTGCTTTCAAACTGAGTCATTTACTAACCCGAGATAATTTTTCTGGCTTCCATTTTAGCGGGAAGCTGAAAAATAATGAATTTCACAATGACCCCCAGTTGCGGATTTGCTGTGGTTTGGGGTTGGCGGGGTTTTAATGCTGCTATTCCTGTAGCAAACTGGAGCAGCGCTTATTTGCACAGCTATAGACAAATGTCACTTTCCTCATAAATGTCTGCTGACCAGGTAAGAGCAAGGAAGTGCGCAGCTGCCTGGGAAGGCAAAGTGGCATGCTCTCCTAAGAAACACAGAAACCCAGGCTGCTCCTTGTCTAGCTAATTGAGAGAAGATGGGCAGTAGGTCCTTTTCTAGTTGTTTTGCAATGAGGTGAGTTTTACAGAGAGGAAGATGCTATTCCCTGCATAAGAACATGCGTGCGGGTTCCCACAGGATCCTAGGCTCCTGTCCCTGACAGTGGACACAGCAGAGCAGGGAAGGCGTATACAAAACTTGCTCTTAATCCCTTTCCTCACTGCTCGTTTTCAACACGGAGATTTCCTGTCACAGAGGCAGTTTCTTCATGCTTAGTAACTAGCCATGGGTTTTCCTCTTTTGGACTGAATGGAAAGTTTAGCATAACATTCTGCAGCAAAGAGCAAGGCTGAATAATTACATCTTTTGGGAAGAGATGCCTTTTTTTGCTTCTTTAAAGCCCAGCTCCTACTGGCTTTATTTGATGCTGCTCGCTCTTGAATTGGAAGATAGAGAGAACAAGCTGAAGTCTAGTGGCAGAGTCATTCTCCCAGAGATTTGGGGAACTCTGCAACCAATCAAGCCAAGCTCCTTCTGAGACCCCTGGCTGGACTTAGGGAGGTCTTACCTGCAAGGGAGCGAAGTGGAGCCTGCATTTGGGAGACCAAAATCTAGGCAGGGGATGTCTGGGTCGCTGTGAAGGAAGAAACACCTTCCTTGACTACTTATGTTTTGTGTAAGGATGGCAGGGACCAAAAGGTGCAGCTTGAGGAGCAAGCTCTGGAGATCAAGAGAGGGACTCTTACGAGAAGAGCTGTCTATTAAATGTTGCCTCCAATAAGCAGCAGTCAAGACAGCTATAAGAATGCAGAGAAGCCACTGAGTCCAGCCTCCCGTGAATACCTCCATGATGGAGACCCCCACAGGCTCTCCAGGAATCTGTTACAGTGCTTGACCTCTCTCATGGGGATGACCTTTTTTCCTTTATGTGCGATCAGAATTTCCCCTGCAGCAATTTAAGCCGCTTGTCCTTCCCTGTGCAGCTCCGAGAACAATTTGGCTCCATCCTATTTGTAATGGCTCTTCTGTTTGCTGGAGATAACAAACAGCTCCCTGCTTCTCCAGGCTCGTCTCACATGGAGGGTGCTCCAGCCACCAGCCATCTGATTCCAGTTGGCTCATTCTAGTCTGTTGGAACCTGTTCCCAGGAATTCCCAAACTGGACACAGTACTCCAGATGTGATCTCATAAGTGCCAAGAGAGGACTGCTGACTGAAGATAGCGCTTTTCCCTGGGTTTGCAAATCCTATCCTTGCTCTTACACGAGGTTTTCACCATGATTACTGCAGGTATCAATGCAGACTCTGCCTGCCAGCTTTGCCTGCCCATCTTCTGAGCCCTGCACCAGGCAACATGGATGCAGAAGCCACGTAGCCAGGTTATCAAGCTGTGACACTGAAATTCCTATGCCTTGCTGAAGAGATCAAGGGCAGGGCAGTTGCAGCTCAATGCCCGGCAAGCAGCAGTTAACACTAATGGAGAGCTGGCTTACCCGTAAACAGGAGGGGAGAACTGAAAGTCTATGCTCACATCCATCGCAAGGCTTTCACAAATGCCTCTGTCCTCTGGATGTGCCTTGGGATAAAGATTATATCCTGCCTTACATGGGATGTCTCACCCACTCAGTGCTGGAGATCAGAACATAATGCGAGAGTGGAGTTTCTGACAGAGAAAGTGGGTGTTTTAATGAATCACTTGAGATGCAGAGCCATGAATGTCCAGAGATTCTTGGAGATGTTTTAATAAATAACAATGAAGATAACAATTTAAACACTGTGAGCAGGAAATGCATTATTGAACATGCATAACACAGTACAAACCTGGAGCCCTTTCAAAGCTTTCAAAGAAGAGCCAGGCAAAATTCAAACGAATGGAAGCAGACAGGCACATTTGTGCTTTAAAGGCTGTCTGTGGCTTCCAGAAAAGGAGCATGGTAACATTGACCTGCATCAGCTTTATGTATTGGTTGCACCTACCTGCTCTCTCCACTCCTCTTCAGGAATGTACTTGGCTTTCAGTTGGGCAGAGAAGCAGGAGACACGTACACACATTGGTTTTGTGTGCCTGCAAACTGTGCATCAGCCCAGCCCACCCCTTGGCTAGAAAGACCGGTGTCAAGGCTAAGGAGGAGTACAAATGCCCATTGGGAGCTGCCTCTGGGTCCAGTCTCTTTATGGACCCATATAAAATCTGGCAGCTTAACATCCCCTGGCAAGCAATTCCTCAGCTTCAAAGTCCCACAGATCTTCACTGCATTGGGTCCACTTAGAGAAAAACAGATATTTTCACATTCCTTCTGAATCTGTAGGATCTCTGGGCCTCTGCTGGATGATAAATGCCACAGGGGGATCATTCCTGAGGCATTTTCAAAGGGAAGGAAGGGTTGATACCAAAAATTCAGGTGGATAAGAAGGTTACTAATTACATGCATACATCTGCAGGGCATGCTGACTTTGAAGAATGTCACTTTGATTGCAGGGACTCCTAGGATAGGGAGAGATCCAGTGGATGGTGTTCAAAACAGCCACAGAGAGCTCTGCTGCCCCTACAGCCAGTGCAGGATTAGGAGGAGAATTCAAGGTTTGCAAAAAGTGCCGAGGGGGCTATATTACTATGCAACAGTGATGCCAAATTAGAGCATGATCCGTAGCTTAAGATCTCAGTTTTAATGTCCTAAGATCAGTGCAGAGTGAGATAATTAGATTTTTGCAGTAACACAGAGGAGGGGAATTCCAAAAAACGGCCAACAGCCTCTCTCTTTTCTTTGTTTTGTTTTAATGTTTGTTTTAATGACTATAAAACATGACCCCCGTTAGACCAACACCAGCCGAAAGCTAAAACCCCAATGAAACTGAGCCAGGCACACGATCTCTGTAGATTTTCTTGTCAGTGCCTGCTACTCGCAGTAGTCACCTTTCTTTCCAGCCTTCTATTTTAATCACATCATGCAGCTCCCTCCCTAAAGGATGTGGAAGAGAGGGGGGACTGTGTTGCCTAGAAGAAGGAGGAGCAATGGATGCTGAAGTGTGGAGGTAAGGTACAAGCCAAGTGAGCTCAAGCACTGTCTGTTAGCAGGGCTAGCGGAAGGAGGTGAGGTGGAAGCCTGTACACTACTGGGCAGGACCACAGCAGCAGTGTTAGACACCCTCAGTGCAGGGACAGCATTTACCTTGATGGGTAAACACCTCCAATGCTACACCTTTGTATTAGCACAGGTCTAGTCTGACTTATGTCTCCTAGCGGTGGATCTCTGAGAGTGGGTTTAAGATTTTAGATGAGCAAGATTGTAGGATTAGTTTCTAAAAGGTCATTGTCCTATTTAATAATGGCAGGGCTGCCAGGGGTGGTAACCCAAGGCAGCAGGTGAGCATTAGGCTTCTCCAGAAAAGAAACAGCATGGACAAGATATAGTAGCCAGTAGTGGCTGGAACTAGATGGGTTTCCAATCACTTCTTTTCCCAGTGGGCAATGAAGCCAGACTTCCAAAGGACAGAGGCACAAGGTGAAATACTGGGAATATCTCATGCCGCTGAGCTGGATTTCTAGCAGGTAACAGCTGAGAGGCCCCCACACTGACTGTAATCTAAGCAAACATTTCCCAGACCCTTGGACCCTAACTACCAGGGTCTCACAGCTAAACACATTGCTTTGGACACATCAGGCAGGAAACAACTCAAGCCCTTGCAGATTTCAGGTGCTGAAATGCCACTAGAAGCTGTTTCAAAGCAACATGTTTGATTCACTCATGATACTGGTTCTTTTGAAGTAATTCCTCCTCCGCTGGAAGGGTCAGAGCTGCCTGTTTTCAAATGTCATTGTGTACTCAAACCGGTCTCAGAATCCTCGGTTTCTCATCAGAGCTGCTTGGTCTCACCGAGCCCTCCCCTGAGAGGTCAGCAGATTCCCGCGGAGGCTGTCCTGGTTATTTGAAGCCCAGCCTTGCTATAGCCTTGCTTTCCACTGAATAGCTGAGGAAGGTTTTATTTGAATGTGGCTTCTATTGCTGACAGCCCTGCTGTCTGGGTTGACAGAGAATATTCCTCAAGTACCTACTGAAGCAGCAATCTCCGACATGCTCCCAAGACCTTATCTTTGCCAATTCTTTTTAGATGGGGCTTGATTTTCCTCTTGCTTACACCTGCTTCACAGCAGGGTAACTCCACTAAAAAGACTCCTCATTTACACCTGCAGTAGGAAGAGAAGAATTGAGGCCATCCCCTGCAGGAAGAACACACATAAAATAAGGGCTGCACAATATGCTATAAAAAAACCAACAATCCCCTGACTGCTCCCACTGTCTCAGCACAGAAACTCCTCTCTCCAATGTTGTTTTTAATAAAAACCTTACGGGGAGGAAACTGCCTTCCTGAGCCATCCTGCACAGACTCAGGAGAACCGTTGGGTTGGATCGTGACAGTATAAACTGGTTTATTGCCAGAACAAGCAACAGATGCCAGCAGTGTGACACGGAGTGAGGATTTGGCAGTTTGTTCAAACACTCTGACAGCAGAAGGCATTTTAGACTCTGACAGATAAGAAATTGGCCAGCAAAATGCATTGATGGAGTATGTGGGCTGTGGAGTCTGCCCTGCCGCCTCCTGAAATAATGCAGGACTGAGTCCAGTGGGAACGTGCAGCTTTTGCAGGGTAGCAGGACTGCTGGATCCCACACAGCAAATAACTTAGTTTCTGCAAGAAACCATTGTTTAGAGAGATGGCATCTGCTCTATGTTTGTCTGGAGGTTTTCAAAGCTAGAAAATGGTTCATTGCCATATTTCACTGGTATAGAGCACTTTCTGAGCCTTTTCTTGTGTAGGCAGGTGATGCCTTGATACTGTGATGATTGCCCCTACAGAAACATTATTCAGAGATGGAGATGCTGCCATCAAACAGTGTAACAGGGCGTTTATCTGTTAGAGAGAGATGGATGGATTAGTGTAACTGTAGAAGATGGGAGGTTAGAGTGAAAAACAGGTAGGTAGTAGGTAGGTAGATGATAGATAGATAGATAGATAGATAGATAGATAGATAGATAGATAGATAGATAGATAGATAGATAGATAGTGTTTCACTATCTATCTTCCTCTTATTTATCATGCTGGCTGGCAAGCATCACCTTGACAGGATCTATCCTCTACTCAGAGCCAGGAGATGAAGTGTATCTGGTTCATTGGATCTTTCTGGCTTGAACCCATGAACCCTGTGGGTTCATAGTTCAGACTTCAGATTCTCCTTGAGAAACTGAGTCCTTTCTGCTTGGTTTGGGCTGCATCTCCTGCAATGAAATGAGTTGAGCCTCCATAGGTTACAGGATCTCTTAGGAGGTACAACGGTTGGGGTACATCTAGCTGGATCATTATAGGAGAACAAGGACAGCAGATTCTTAAACTACAGCTCAAAGGCACAATTAGGCTGTGTGGGAAAGTGCAGTGTCCTACTGAACAGAATTGTACAGCATGTCCAGATATTTGTCCTTCAACAAAAAATGCCAGAGTAGTTCAAAAGCATTTCTGCTCCCCTCAAACCTCCTCAGTTTCTATGTTTCACCTCCAGCTGGGGATGTAAGCAAGTGCTGAAATGTCAGAAGTCCCTGCAGATAGTGGAGCCAGGTTTTGCTCAGTGCCATGCTCTGCCACTGCTGGCAGAGGCTCTGCAGCCCTGTAGCACATTTACAAGAGAAATCAGCCTCTTCCTGCTGCTGGGAACAGCATCTGAAGCAGGACTACTCTGAATCCAAGCCTGCAGCCCTGCCTTTGGTACCAGACCACCACTTTCCAGCTCTATCTGCTCTTCCTAGAAAAGTCTGCCAGCAGCTCTCTGCAGCAAAACTGCTCCCAAGATCCCTTCCCCTTTCACACTGGCTGCAGACAGCTCCGGCTCGTAGCGGGGACTTTATTTTTCCCCCAGCACTGCAAGATGTAGAGCAGGAGCACCCAGGATAGCCCTGCCCAGCGTGTGCAGCCACTGCCCCATCACTACCTGTGGCCTCCGTGGCACACGTGAGGAACTTCCATCCTCTGTGCAAGCAGGCTCCTCATCCCATTCTCAGGCTTTGCCGAGAGCGGGTGGCATAGCCTGACAAAACAGCAATGACGGCCAATTACCGGCTTAAAAACTGCCCCCAGATGAGTGGGCTGCCCAGCTCCTGTCAGAATGATCTCAGGTTAGGCTGGGAATTGTCAGCTGGCTGACAGAGCCCACAGCTCATCTCCACCGCCTGGGAAGGATGTGCCAGAGCTCCCCACATTGCGCTCTGCTCCATGGTTATTCCCATGCCCTGTGTTTAGGAGGAGGTTTTGGAGGGGATCAGAGGGGAAATGCATGATGCTGAGCCAGCTGTGCTGGGGATAGCAATTGGGCAAGGAGAGAAACCTCCCCTCTACCTGCAGCCAGAGTCAGTCAGTGCTGGGAGAGTGTTGAGGAGCCCGGAAGCAGAACAAAGGGCCAGCAAGAGGAAGATGCAGCTGGAAGGTGGTACAGGCAGAAACAGCACAGCATGCTGTAGCCATGGGCAAGCAGAGGGAAAGGATGGGGAGCAGCATGGGCAAGACTGTGGCAGCCACACAACCAGAGCTCCCCAGTAGCCAGATCCAAGGAGCAGGGCACAGGGGTGCATTTGCACAAAGCCCAGCAGAAGCACTGAAATGCAGGTGGCAGAAGTGCCATTGGCCACTGCGTGAAACAGAGCAGCAGGAGTGCTTCACCAGCATGGGAAACCACAGACATGGGCAGATGACCCTTGTGGGGCAGGGTTTGGGTCACCAAAGAAATTTGTGATGGAGATGCTGAGGGGTAAGAGCCATGAGCCAAGCCTGTTAATCCTCGGGTCTTAGAGTGCAGCAGCAGCCATGGAGGGAGCCTGTGCATGGACAGGGCAGCCCCACCAGCGTCACTCACCTCTGTCCCGTGTCAGCACGCCCTCCACCCTGCGTGTCCCTTGCCCCAGCGGCAGCCACATGGCACATTTGCTGTGTGGAGGTTTCCATTTCAGACACTGCGATTCAACTTTTCTCCCCAGATAAAGTTATTAAGGCAAATTTGATCAGAATGACACATGGATTACAGTATGTGTTTCAGACTCTAATTCTGTTTACTGTTCTGGGGGAGTGGGCAATTATTACAAAAGCTGGGACAGAGTGTTTTTAATAACATTTCTTGTTAAGATTTAATTACAGGAAATTGTGTTTTCTTAATCACTGAAAACTCCACTGCCTGGGAATTTTTTTTGATACAATTTTGTTTGCAGTTTATTAAATCCTTAGGTTATTCCTTTTCTGAGCTTTGTTTTAGTCAATTGCTAAGTGCTTCTTAACATGTGTAGGAGCAGATTGCTCTGAAGCACAAAGAAACTGAAGGGAGCATACCCTGGGAGGCAGGGTCAGCCTCTGACAAAGCAGATTTCTCAGCAGGATTTTGAAGTGCTAAAGTATTCTTTAAAAATAAACAAATAACTAAATAAATATCTATTACTTTTCCCCCAAAACCTGCCTACGTTCTGCAGCCTGACTGATGCTGGCGCCTGGAAGGTACTCATGCCTGCCAGGGCTGCTCGCCACCTCCTTCACTCCCCTGTGTACCCATCTTATACAAGGGTGATCTGGGGGGCTACCCAAAATAAGGACCCACTTCTTCAACCGAGCCCTGCTTCAAGCTCTGCCTGCAGAGCAAGGACCTCCTGAGCAGCTTGTGTCTTGACTCTGGCCTCGCACTTCATGAGAACAGATGTATCTGCTGAGATCTCCCTCTATTTGCTGTAGGGTGACATCCAAGTCCACATAACTTGTAAATCCTAAAAGAGATGGGCAATCCACAGCCTTCAAGCTGAATGTAGCCTAAGCCTACCCTTAGACTTTCCAGGATCTAGACTGGACTGTGCAGAGTTCAGTGTATTATTTGCCAAAGGCAAAGATATCTGCGGTCTCTCCTGATACCTGAACTAGCTGGGGAAGCATCAAATGACTGTAGGAAGTACCTGATCCAAAACAATCAAGAAATGGTGGTTCTACATGCAACGCTTTGTTAAGCTGTGGGACTTCTTACCACAGGGTTTTGGGATGGTAACCATCAATATGGATTCAAAAGATGGTGGACCAAAATCAAGGAAGACAAACCTATTGACAGCTTAACCAAGCAGCTCTTGCTTAGACCTGTGGTCAGAGGGTCCTTCAGCTGCAGGCTGCTGGGAGCTGGAAGAGTATTTTGGAGAAGCTGCACTGCACACTTGTCCTCTTCTCACACTCTTCCCAAGCACGCACCACCAGCCACCGAGTTGCTGAGTTGGATGTGCATTTGGCTGGATCCCATACACCTGCATGGGATGTGAGCCCGTACGCCTGCAGGGCGTGAATGCCCTGTTGTGCCTCCTCCGCAACGGCTGCACACCATCCGCTCTGCTCTGCTGAGCACTTCAGTCTCCACAGGAGCCACATATCCCCACAGGCCTGGGGTAGGCAGGACAAACAACAGTCCCTCAGCTCTAGGATTTGAGCTGAGGCAAAAGTGTGTCCTGGTTTTGGCTGGCATAGAATTAATCTTCCTACTAGCTAGGGCTGTGTTTTGGATTTAGGATGAGAATTCTGATAACACACTGATGTTTGAGTTGTTGTTAAGCACTGTTAACCCTAAGTCAAGGACTTTTCAGCTTCTCACACCACACCACCAGTAAGTAGGCTGAGGTGCACGAGAAGCTGGGAGGAGACACAGCCAGAACTGCTGACCCAAACTGGTCAAAGGGATATTCCATACCATTTAACAGTCGGTGGGTGGTGAGCAATTGCATTGTGCATCACTTGTTTTGTATATTCTAATTAATTATTATTGTTATTATTGTGATTGTTATTATCCCTTCCTTTTCTGTCCTATTAAGCTATCTTTATGTCAACCCACAAGTTTCACTTTTGTTTCCAGTTCTCTGCCCATGCCCCTGGGAGGGGAGTGAGAGAGGGGCTGTGTGGTGTTTACCTGCCTGCTGTGTTAAACCATGACAAGTGGCAAGTTTATCAAACTGCCAGGTTCTCCTCTTGCTCAGCCCAGAATGAGCGCCCCATGATCCCTGCTGTACTCTTCAGGACATCCATGACTTTTGCCACAGGCAGGGAGCAGAGAACTGAGGTAACTGCATGGAGGAGGGCAGAGGAGTACATTTCTTCCATGCTCTGCTTGCTGCCAGTGGCACAAATGACTCTGTAGCTATTTGCACTCCCTTCAACATATCAATACTCCCCTTTCAGCAGTCAGGCTTGGCTGCTTTGACACGTAGAGGGCTAACCCCTCCATCCTGAACTTTGTCAGATACATCACTTAGTGCAAAGACCTTTGGCAATCATCATTTTAGGAGAGGGACATAGTTTCATAACGGCATCTCCCTTGCACCTGCCTCTGATTATTCTGAGCATCATCAGCCTCAGTTCATGGCTCACAGCTCTGTGCCTGCTCCATGACAGTGACAATCAATGACAGCTTTCTCAAAATACCATACCCTTCATTTCGGGACATAAGCATTGAAAAGAAACATTACCTACAAACAAACATGCCAAACACTTGTGCCACACCTGTCACGTAGTGAAGATCAGACCCAGATCTGACCCCTACCCTTGGTCAGGCCTGACATGAATATGTCAGTCCCCTGTTCCAGCACTGACTGTGTGGTTTTCAATCAGGGCTGTTTCTTTAAACCAATCATCATCTTTGTCTTGTTTCTCAAACCACAGTAATTTCTCCCATAATAAATTTCTCCTGTGTCTGCAGATTAAGACCTGTGTAAATTAAACAGGGTGGACTTGGGAGGGGCACAGAGAAATGGGAAGACAGAGCCCCGCCATCTCCATTACCCTGTGCAGCCTGCTGCCACACTCCCTTCTTCCTCCCCCCCTGACACCTCTGTCCATCCTATGGGGCTGAGTAGCCCAATGATGCATGGCACTGAGAGCACTGATGCAGGAGTCTCTCAGTCACTCTGTTTGTGCCTGGCACAGATCACATATCAGGGTAATTGTTTCTGAAGGCTCCTTGCTTCTACAGTCTTGCATCTGTCACAAAGGAGTATTCCCCATCTGCTGGGATTTACTCCAGGTTCCTGGGACCCAGCTGATCCCTGCTTACCAGCTCTCAATCAAGAGCAGTCACATCAATCTGTAACCTGGCTTCAGCTAATATCCCCAGGGCAGGACCTGTCTCAGGGAGTGTGTGGGCTTGCACACCATGAGTTTCAGCTGGTAACTCTGCAGATTACTTTGCAGAGACCACGTCAGTCTAAAGTTATAAAAGGCATCCTCTATACCCCCAGGCCTCATGCTTGGGCTCCTGAGTACACGCAATGCTGAGGAAGGCGAGGCTCAGACTTGTGTGAGTGCTCTGGGACACACTGGGGAGAGCAATAACTGCAAACCTTTTGATTCCCCAAGAAAGAAGGATGCCATTTGAAACAGCCATGTTTTCAGATCCAGCACCACCCACCAAGTGTGGGGCCAGTGCCGAGGAACCCAGTGGCACACACAATGCCCACAAGGTTAGCAATGATTTTCAGCAAACTTTTAACTCATCAGGTTTAGCCAACGGTGACCTTGTAGCACCCATTCCAATCCATTCTAGCTAGTGGGTTCCTCAAGATTTACTGTCAGACAGCAAAGATCAGCCTCTACACCTGTATCTTCACCTTCTGCAGACATGGAGGGACAGAGAAGCCCTTCTGAAAGTGCAGCTTCCTCCAGATGCTCTGAACTTGTGGACTTCCCTCTGTGAAAAGCCTTGCTGGGAGACTGCAGGCATGCAGCAACATCTACAGAAATTCAGGGTGTACTGCAGGCTCTAAGGAGAGAAGCAGAGCCAGCAATAGGGAGCCAAATCGGCTCTCTTTTAATATATATCAGCTTTCCACATCACCACCTTCCCATGGCAGCCAGAAATGTGAGAGACATATCTCAAGCACTGAGCAGTAATTAGAAAAGGCAAAACTTGGGTTTGTTTCCGTATTTTGAGTATCAAAGCTCTGAAGCGAGGGAGGCTTTGGTGCAATGAGTCTTGAAATATTCTCTACAGCCTCCTGAGATTTAAAAAGCAGCAGCTCAGCCTGCTTCCACTAAAAGGAGGAACCCATGGGTTCAGGGTGACCAGTCCTTGGCACTGGACTGTGCTGGATTCTTCCAAGGGAGACAGAAAGAAACCTGAAGGTATACTTATCTGTGGGGAAGTGTCTCCCACCTCAGTCAGCCTTTTTTACATGCTGCAAGAAAAGCAAGAAGAGGTTTGTGAGGGCCATGAGCCCTTAGGGCTCTGTGATCCACATGGTTTTGCCCACAGCACTGGTGGTAGTTCAGGCTTAAAACACTTGCAATGTCTGTAGGAGGTACCAAGCGTGGGACATCCCTTGTACTCAGGCTTGACTCAGTCTGGGTTCAATTTATTCAGCATATAAGAACAGCCTGTTGTCTATGCTGGGGCGCTCTCTCAGCCCAGGCTGGAGTTAATAGTGCAGATAGTGGGCAACCATGCTGTGGCTTTGGGCTAAATGAGGGCATAGACAGCTCCAGATCTTGTCTGTAGAAACAGGATTCACCTCTACATGAGAAGCTCAGGCACTGATGTTGGTGCTGCTCTAATGGGCACATGGGTTCACATGAGCCTCAGGGCACATGGGTTCTGCAGTTAAGTCCCTCTGGGCTAAGCTAGGAGATGCAGCAGCATCCTGGGTTGATCCCATAGTCTTTCCCACCTGGAAAGCTTTTGTGTACTCCTAGGCAGCCAAGGATTCAGGAAGCTTGCAGAGAAGTCCTGAGTACATGGCCAGGACCCTGCTGTGCATCCATCTTCTGAAGAGGCAGCAGGAGCACCCTGACAGAGTAATACCCCCACACACACCTCCATGCTGTGTGTCATGCTGCCTTCACAGACTTCTTGGGCCAGGGCTGTCCAAGTTACAGCCCACAAAGGAGCAATATTCTACAGAATACTGGATAGATCTGCTGGGTGATCCTCTACTCGTCCTCGTCACTTGCTTGCATTAGGGTAGCACTTCAAACAAGTCAGCCAGCAACACAACCAGGAGTGAATTCTGCAAATTGGAAACTAGTGGGAAGAAACAAGACGTAAATAAAGTGTTTGCTAGTGGATTCAGTATCCCCTTTTCACTAACTGGATGTCTGGCACAACAAATGTGGTTGTCGGGCCTTATTCAAGGAGAAGAAGTTAGCCCAGGAACATAAGACCTCAAAAGCTTGTCCAGCCTCTATGGGAGAGCAGACACTGCCAGGCCTGTGGATTGCTCCCTCTCCGCTCTTGTGGTGCACAGGGAAGGCTGGTAGCTCTGACCCCATCTGCTTCAGCTTCCAGCTCCAATGGGGGTCCCAGAGCAAGGCAAGGACGGAGAAGGCTCTGAGCACCAGCTGCAAGGGGTCGCTGGCGCTGCACCTCTCACCCAGTGTGAGCCTGGCTGGGTGGGACTCTGGCCATAGCCGCACATGCCATTAGTCAGGAGTGATGCAAACAGGATCCTGTCTCAACTTTCAGATTATTGGTGTTCCCATCAGCACTAGAAAGCTGAACCAAAATCTAACAAACAGCCTCTGTAAGCTGCCTTGCCAGCTGGTCAGACCACTTACATCAGCTGGGAAAGCTGAATGCACACAGCATATTCACAGAAAGAAGAATATTTCTGAGTAATACTCACGAGTGCAATGACACCATTATTTAGAGCTGCAGCATCTGGGCTGCTGCTGTGGTGGTGTTTTTGTTTGGCTGAGGAGATGCAGCGTAACATTGCTGTTTTCTATGACGCAAAGATCAGAGTAGCACAGATCCCCGGCGTGTCATGGATTATTGTGTCCTAGCACAAACCTCTTTCTGCTGCTCTTTTACAGCTAAAGCTGTCAGTAAAATACACACCTCCATACCAAAGGAAAAAAAGACAAATTATCCTTCTCAGCTGACAGATACATCAGTATTTTGTTGTTCCCTTTGGCTTGTGGTTAAGTCTATGCTACAGCTCCTCCATTAGACCAAAATAAGATGTAACATTGACCAGTACCCCAGTGCAGAGCAGGACACGAGGATGTACTGATCACAGCCTTGCACGGATGAAGGTACCTGAATTTACTCTCTCTCTCCTGTGTTTAGAAACTCCTAGCAATGAGTTTAGCTGCAGTGGCTGGCCAAGGGCTCACAGCAGAGGCTGGGGTGGGTATGTATGGCCAGACCTGCTTGGAATCAGCTGTTCTCCTGGAAACCTCAGCTCCATAATGCTCCGAGTCCTGTTGCAAGCTAGATAGCGCTCAGGATGCTCTGCACTGCAAGGCACACACTGAGGTCCATGCCAGGCATATACAGATGCACAGCAAGCAGAGGCAGGAGTAGCAATGGAGCTGCACCTGGGAGCTCACAGAGATGTCCCTGACCCTCCTTTCCCTCCAGCTCTTGTCACTTCCAAGTGTCATAGGACCTGCACAACTCTACCTTTCTCCTTCCAGCCTCCCCCACAGGCAGGCTAGTGACAAGTCCAGGAGAAGCAGAGTGACCCAAGAAACATGTGAGCCTCCATGGCTGAGCAGGAAAATTCAGAGGGGGAATACAAATACTTCCTGGTGCAATGTGCAGAATGAGAAGTTTCAGCTCACAGCTCATGCCATCAGCGCTTGATCTTTTAGCAAGTTGACCAGAGGTGTGAAACTGCTGAAAGAAGTAATTTTCCCAGAGAGCACTGTTAAAAGGTATTTGGTACATTATGGGGAAAGATAACCTCCCAACAACAGGAAATGCTGCACAAATCTCTGGCAGGGGGCAGCAGGGAGGCAACTCAGGCCGATTATAGTGACACGTTTGATTTCCCAAAACCTAGACTTACAGAAACCTAGGGAAGAGGAGAAGACTGTATTGTAATTCTGCGATGTCTGTCCTTTTTCCCAATTTAGCAAGCCATCAGGAAGAGCTGAACTTTCAGCAAGGGCTTAAAAATGATGATCTAGAGGACGAAGGAATATAAAACATAACACTGGCCTGCTGATGCCAAGGGACCCTCTCCGAAAGCTTCAGGTTTGGAGAAATACCTAAAAGGAGGATTTGTCCTTCTTGGCAGTTTAAAAATACAGGTTTACAAATGAAATTTCTCAGCCTAATCCCCTGCTCCCTCTGGCAAGCAAATGACCATATTTCTTTCACATGTTGACAAACTCCTTCTTAAACCCCACTGGAGCTTTTTTCTGTCCATTACATCTGCTAAGAAACTATTGCAGAGTGTCACTCCTTTCTGATGCTTCCGAAGCATTTTTCCAGCCTATTTTTATTTGTAAAGAGCCCTTCTGATGGCAGTAATAATTCCCACTCTTTGCAGGAAATATCTTATGTGAGAGGACCGGCATTTGCCTTTCTCCTCTCTGTATTGTTCTCACACAGAATCAGAGTGGTTGAGATTGGAAGGAACCTCTGAAGGTCATCTTGTCCAATCCCCCTGCTTCTGATATCTCCAAGGATGGAGACTCCACCACCTGTCTGAACAACCTTTGTCACTGCTTGGTCACCCTCACAGTGAAAAAGTATTTCCTGATGTTCAAGAACGTCCCATGTTTCAGTTTGAGCTTTGTTGCCTCTTGTCCTGCTGAAGCACCACCGAAAAGAGCCTGGCTCTGCCTTCTTTGCACCCTTGCTTCATGTATTTGTACACACTGATGAGAAACAATTTTAGCTAGCCAATATGATGCAATAGCAACCCTGGGATCTCTATCTTCCTGACCGTTTCAAAGACATGGACTCCCAGCTACAGCTGAGCTTTTCACAAGCAGCTTCTCATACTTTCTGGCACTGCATTTTGTAGTATCAGACCTTATTACCTCTCTATTATTCTAGTCTTCAAAGTGCCTCAATTTCTGCTCTATTACATTCCGATCCTCTTCTGTCTTGCTGATGTCTCCCACCTTTGTGTGAATATCTAATTCTGCCAAAGGACACCTATACTTCCATCAATGAAAACATCAGATCAGTCATAACATTCATCCTTATGAAACAATGCTAGACACTTAAGCCTGGTCAGTACACTCTTGTGAAACACGCTCTACTGTCATCTCCTCTTGAGCCATTTTTTTACCCTAATTGTCAGCTCTACTGATCCCCAGATACCTCAGCTCTATGGATTTCTCAGTGGCATCATATAAAAATGTATTTGAAGCATAAAGAGATCTGCCACATCTCTTTTGTTTAGAAAATCAGCTGCCTTCTCAAACAAAGATACCAGAATGCTCTGCCATCATCTGTCCAGGGCAAAACACTTGTTTCATTGTATGACCTTTTCCATTTACCTCTGCTAATTTGTCCATCCTTCACAAGTTGCTCAAAAGCTTTAAATACTGCTGAGGTCAGGCATGGCCATGGACATGCCCAGAGCCCATTTATCACTCTTATTAACTAGAGATACTACCTTTGCTAATCTCTAATCAAGTGTTATTCAGTTTGAGGGATGTATCAAAGCCCCACGCCAGATGCTTTTCATCTGCATGCAAGTCTTTTGGAGTTTAGAAGTGCAAATTACCCATGCTTCCCAAACTGACCACATTTGAAGTCTGCTTCCATCTTGGTGTGATAGCTACACTATCTGGTACCTAGACTGATGCTCTCAGCTGGCCATCAAAAAAGAGAGAGCGTGCTGATAGAGTAATACAGCTGCCTCTAGCCAAAAAATCAAATTGAGATGGTCCAGAGCAGGAGTAAGGAGGCAGTGTCAGGTGGGTAAAGGATACTCAGAGACACTCCCAGGCGGCACCAGCACTGGTTTTCCTACAGGCTTCACTTCCAGGTTTGGTCTAGGGCTTTTGGGAACTCCAGCACAGGAAATGTTTTATTTTATTCCCTGAATTAAGAAAGTCTGTTCAGCTGGCAGATGGGTAACTGTCGTGGCAAAATGTTGTGCTAGAAATAAAGTAGGCTAGGAGTAGCAGATCAAATTAAGAGAAAAACATGCTAGTAGCTTGGCTGAGGAACAAATGAGGACAGCATGTAGCATCAACTTTAGAATTAAACACACTGTCCTCATTTGTACCTTAGCCACCCAGGCAGATTTCTTACATGTTGCTGCCAGATTATTTTCTATGCAGACACAGAAATAAAGTCCAGAAAGCATCTGTGCAATAATCCAACTCTCCAGAAGCTGTGTCATCAGTATATGTCCTCAGGACACTGACAGTGTGCAGGCATCAGGTGGATGAATAGAAATGAGGTATCTGGCAATCTGTTGGGGATATCAGAACATGCCTCTATTTTATGGGGGTTTTACCCCTCTCTGAACTAAAAATCCTGCTGAGCAAAGCAGCAGATCTTGACGCTTGTTCAGTGCCCACAAAAAGGGGCATTTCTAGTGGCATTCATAAGGTCTCTTGGTTTAAATTTTGACAGCTCTCTACAATTTTTTTTAATCTCTTCCTCTCCAAATCCAAACCAATTTGACATCATGCAGCAGGGTGAAGATGTTCAAATGCCATTGTCTGAGTTCATATCCTGACATAATATTAATGCCTTCTGTCTTACATCAATAACTATGACCACTTAATACTTGATGTTAATAATCCTTTTCCCACCTCAAAATCAGGCTGAACCCAGCATAGAAGTTCAAGGTAACATGTTTCCCACATAGTTAACACATTCACCATTCTAGTATAATAGCTCTGCAGACTCCCATTCTCCCTGGGCTCCATCAGTGGCTAAGGGTCCAGTGAGAGCATCCTGGATGCCCCAAGGTGTCTCAAACAGCATGAGGCACCAGTATTTTGGCAACTAAATTCCACCTCTGCCAAGGTAGCCTGCAGACCTCATAGCTCTGTATAGCTCATAGACCTGTGTAGCATTTAACTCTGAGGAGCTGCTTTGGCCTTCAGACTGTGCTGGCTGCCTTTACTCCATTTCCACTGGCTAAAGTGGTAACGCTGAGTCCCTGCTTGGCACCAAACATTCAGTGCCTTCTCCATCCTACCCCCAACCATTAGACAATCTAAGCTGAATGAGCTGGTTGCCTCCTGTGGAGCACAGCAGGTGATAGCATTAAACCATGTCTGCCCATCTCCAGACAGATTTGGAAACAGATGTAGGTAGATACGACACTGCTGATGATCACAGTGGGATTTAGATGTGTTATTAGCCATCACTGCTCATCTTGTGCCAGCAAGACAGAGTATATATTTAAATGTCATACTAAAAAGTCTCAGACACATCTATTAAAGTCCTTTGGTGTGACATTGCCAGGACAAGGTAGAAGAAAATTCAGCTGAGGATCATCTGAGTCATTGTTTAGAAACCATCACCAGATTTCTGATACAGCAGCCTACAGGAATGGAGAAGGCTGTTGAAAGGCAGATGCACACACATACAAAATCAGTATATTAAGAGGCAAAAGACTCATTTGACAGATAGCGAGCATGAGAAAATGAAAAGCAAATGGGATGCTAAAATGTTTTACACTACATACTCATCATAGAGAAGGGAAGTTGTGTTTTTAATGAGCAAAGATGTATCATTTCACTTACTGAGCCTTCCAGCTGATGATAAAGAGACTTGCTTTAGAGCAGTGGGATTAAACAAGGTGCAGATATGGATTATAAATTGCTATGTACCAAATGTGAACAGATTGCCCTTAAATGTCATTCTTATGTAGATAAATCAATCCTAGTTGAAAAGAGCAGTTCAGCATGGGAGGAGGTGAAGGAAAACGCAATATACTTGCTTCCACTTACGCCTCATAAAGGATCCAGTTTTACTAAAAGGTCTATCCCAGGCTTTATTCACCTGTAAGGTCATTTGTAAAGCCCTCAGCACAGGTGTCACCATCTTTCTGGTGCTGAGGGAAGCTGAACTCTTGCACTAGCCCCTGACATAGCCCTTGTAAAGCTTGTTCAGCCTCCTGCACCTGGGCTTGTAGGTCCCATGGACTACCTTGAGCCTCCAGCAGGAAAGACTTCTGTCTTACCCCCCCTCAGTGTTCACAGCACAGTCTTTCACCTGGCTCAGACCCCCAGAAAGCCCTTCAGGCCTCAACCAAGCACTAAACTCTGCAGTCTTCAAATCCTGAAGACCTTTTTTCTCTGGGGCTTCTTCCCTCATCTCATGAGAGGTGATGCAAAGAGGCATAAGGAGTGTACGCTGTCCACCTGAGACCTTACATCTGCTGGGTACTGGTCTGTACCACCACCGGGGGACCACAGCTGTTGTTCCATGGATCAAAACTGCTGGGAAATCTCTGTTCAAGCCATTACCAGGAGCAGGAAACATTGACAAGAGTTAACTGCAAGGGACTGAAAGAGACTGCTTGAGTAAGGAAAGACACTGCAGGGAAATAAGGTGATCTTTCCTCAGCATCCCTCTCAGCACACATTTGGGGGACAGGCTGGTAAGAGGATGAGGCTAATCCAGGATCATGCTTTTCATGCAAAATGGAAAAGGGACTGCAAAGAACTGAGAGGCTGAGAGAGTAGGTGCAGGAAGAACATAATGCATCCACAGATCAGGAAGGCACAGAGCCTCAGTCGCTTATCCAGGTCTTCTAATGCTTATGATATTTCATTAAAATAAGCTACTGTATTGAAGGAGGCTTAGAGGGCAGTAAAAGCATATCTATCTTTAAAATTGGCATTAGTGGTGATCCTGGGAATTACAGACCAATGAGCCTTACTCTGAACTAGGCAAATTAGCTGAAAAGATAATTAAAGTGCAAAGAATAAAACATCTAGATGACAGTGGTGATATAACAGGAACAAACCAACACTGCTTCAGCAAAAGTATTCATGCCTCACACAGCTACCAGGATGTTTTGTGCATATCAGCAAAACAGCAGATAAAGGAAAAGTGAGGTGGTTTATTTGGGCTTTCAAAAAGCCTTCACCCACACTCCTCACACTGACTGGCACCATTTGAAAGCAAAGCAGTCAAAAGCAAGATGTAAGCAGCTATTGAAGATCAAAAATAAGCTCAAAGAACTGCTAAAACACAATCAGTGGTCAATCTGGTGAGAGATTTCAAATGCAGCAGCACCTACACGGGTAATAGAATTAACAAATGATCACAGCTGCAAGACTTTAGCAATCTCCTCTCTAAGCAGCTCTATTGTAAGAGTACCCCTGCTACCTCTTCAGATCACACAGGAGTGTCTGTGTTCATCAGTCCTGGAGGAAACCATGGAAAGCCAGTTGAGCTTGTGATATCAGTCTTCACCTCTCTTCAGTAAGTCCTACACTATCTAGTGGATAGGAAAAGGGGGAGTCTCAAATCCTCATTTCCTGAAGGCGTGCCATTTCCTGAGCATCTCAGCTTGCTTTCTCCCTATAGATTTTCAAAACACATGATTACAGAAAAGGAAGCTGGAAGCTGCATTTGCTAGGCATTTAGAAAACACAAATAAAAGGAAGCTAAATAAAATAAAATATAAAATCTCAGTGGGATTGAAGCCTGGGACACACAAGGGTGCATCCCATCTTCTGAATGTGACTATGGCAGCTCTGCCTCCAAAATGACGCAGTAGGAACAGACTGCACAGCAAGAGCAATTAGAGGCCAGTAGAGTTTCTGAATGGGGAGAGACAGGGAAACTGAGGTAGGGTAAGAAGGGTATAGAAAGAAGATGAACACAAGGGATAGAAAAAATGGGTACAAAATAAGATCTGGATGGGCAGAAGTAAATCATTCCCTTACACAGACTGCCCAATAATACCAGAAGAGAGGACATGTAATTTAGACTGAAATTTTGAACTGATAAAAGGAGAGACTGTTTTTACACAATGAATAATTAACCTCTGAAGTTCACTGTCACAGGATTTTACCGAGGATAGAGGCTTAGCAGCATTCAGAACAGGAAAAGCCATCGATATGAATAATGAAAATATCCACTGTTACACTTGACAGAATAAAATCTCTCTGTAAGGGGTTTTAACTCCTCCAGGCCCAGTGTCGGACCTCTGCTACTTGACTAGGAGGGGAGAGAGGCCATGCCTCCTGGGCATGCGCTCTGTTCTAGCTTATGGATGACCACCACAGTAGCTGCCACCTCCTTCTCTGCAACTCTTGGTGCTGGGAAGAGAAGGAGGACAGGTATGAGGCTGAGGGATGGCAGAGCCACTCTTGTATTATAATTCCAGCATTCTGATAGAAGGGATTTTAATTTCTTTTCATTTCCATCTCTGCATTGTTCAGCCATCTGCCAGTTCCCAAGGCCACAGAAGCTTGATGTCTCCAGAGGAAAGGAGAATTCAGCCTGCCTTCTGCCAGATGATGCTGTTGCTTTATATCTTACAAACCTGATCAAAGTATCCCCCTTGACAGAAGAGCTGGCCAGTTTTCAATGAGTCATCATGATGTCACCCATACCTTTAGCATTTCCATTGGAAAACCAAAGTTATACAATAACTTCAGTAGTCTGAAGCTGAAGAGTAAACACCTAGGTGCTAAAGACCCTTTAGTGGATTTACAGAGAAGACTGGACTTGTCTCTGTGCCATTTTACATTCAATATTTACCCTCTCTCAGAAAAACTCAGCCTCATTTACCACTGCCCACTGGGATCAGCATTGATGGTTCCTTGTGGGATGGGTTACATTACCCTTTCTTTCCAGAAGGAGTGAATTTGGCAGAGAAACATGGTTTGCCATCTATCCCAAAGAGAAAAGTTGCAACATACCTCCTAGGCCTTCATGCTAAGGCCACCTTTCCCTGCCTTGGGCTGATCACACATCACCTCTTGCCTCTGTGGACCATCCTTCATCCCAAGAAGGCAAAACATTTCATTAAGGGTACCTAGGCAGCCCAACACAGCAAGGAAACAGGTGGGCCATCTCTATTTGGAACTGAACAATTAACATGTGAGTTAAGCAGCATATGTGAGTACAAAATGCAGATCCTTAAAACATCCCTGCAGAGCCTATAAGCTACAATTATTGCTCCATGAGCAGCTAAAAGCATTGCAATACATCAACCAGGAAACCCTCCACCTGCTTTGTTCCCCCTGCTAGGTCTTTTCAGAGCGTGCTGCCAGAGCCAGCCACTGTGAGAAGCACAGCCCCAGGGAAAGAGTGCTGCTGCCTTCCCTGCAACACTATAGCTCAGGAGGGAGCAGGCACAGCCAAGGCATGGTAAGCACAAGTGTGGCTTCTACCTACCTCTTCTACCTCTGCCCCCAGAGAAGGACTGTGGAATGATCAATTGCCACCAGCTCTGGTGTTCAGCTTGGTGGCTTCTGAGAGATTTGGGCTTGAACCCCAAGAGCATTACTGGTAGCTGAGCCTGTTTTCCCCATGAGGTCAGGAGTGTAAGAAACACCCTGAGGCTGACTCACTCATGCCAAAACCCATCTATCCAAATACCTTGGTTTCTGTGTATTTAGAACACTGATTTGATTCTTTCTCCATGAACCTATCTGACTTCCCCTTTAACATACATAAAGTTTAAGCACACGCAACACCCCATAGCAAGGACTGCTTAGCTACATGACGTATGACAAACAGATGTTTCCCCTTTTGAACCTGCTAGCCGTCAGCATGGCTTGATGAGCTCCTGGTTCCTGCATTGGACAGGAGAGAAGTTGAAAGGCAGTGTGAGGAGAGGCTGTGTTTCAGGAATTGTTTCCTGCTCTCAGGGGGAGGATTGCAGAGGCTGAAGTGGATGCCTGAGTCCCAGAGGAGTCTGGGTTAGCTGTGACCTTCTCTCTCACTGTCAGAAAGCCAAGGTGCCTAAGCTGGGGCTCTGTGGAGCCAGACACATCTAAGGTGAGGTACCAAACAACTCATCTTTGCAGGCTGAGGCAAGTGGCAGATGCTTGCTTGCTCTCTTGCTCCAAGCACAACTGAACACAGTAGCCCTTGCTCCCACATGTTGTTGAGGGATACACCAAGTCACATCACAGGGCCACCCACAGGGAACAAATCAAACCTATGTGATACTAAAGGGAAAAAATAAAATACGAAGGAACCAAGAGCAGAATGCAAAGCAAATAAAACCCAACTGTATCTGATGGAGTGCTATTAAACTATTGGATAATGCTGAACTTAGTAATGAATATGAACAGTACAGAGTATAACAGGCATGGGGAATAGTCCAGCACCCATGGGGGTTGTGATAAACTCAGGAAATTACTAATCTGTCTAAAGAAAAAAAGGAAGAAAGAGATAAAATTGTTCTTCCTACAGAGGATAAAGTGGATTTTTTATATAACACAAAAAGAAAGTTATCAAGACCATTCTTGTGGATTACTGTAGGTGATTATATACACAGCTAAGAAGGATGAAGTCAGAAGTGGCTTGACTGTCTTCTGGGAAGACATGAATTAACAGGGTTTTAGAAGATGTATAAAGAACTCCAGATAAGGCTGTAATGGATCAGAGGATACAGCAGCCATGCTCTTGCTACATTAGGGTAAGAGCCTACCTGGGGGGAGGCTTTTCAGCAGCAATTAACCCTTAGTCAGTAAACCTTTCTGAACAGCTAGCAAAGGCATGGTGTTGTTTCACTGCCTATAAATTGAGCCTGACAGAGCTTGGAATGCCTCTTCTTGGGCTCTCTTGTATAGCCCCAAAGGCAGGCAGCTGAAACCTCCAGAAACATTGTGATTTGTCTCAAGACAAGCTGAATTAAAACACTGCCTGCTCCCCTCCCTCTGCCATGCCTGGCAGTGGATCTGGACCTCAGTTCTTAAGGCCTCAGATCCCAAAGCCTGCTGGATTTTTCACTGACCACAGCCAGGAGAGACAAGCTCCTGTTTCTGACAACTACACCTACAGCCTAGATGTGAAATGAGCTTGCCAAACTCATTTCACACAGAAGCTGCCATGCATTCACCCGGCCTTAATAACATTAGCTGACAAAGATTTTTCTAAATAGAAAATAGACTCTTCCAAGAGAATTTCTTCTCACCTGAATAAAGCAGAGGACAATTAGCCTTTTCCTTGCATGAAAGATCTCCTTTACTGAACTTAGATAAGACAGGGGAAAGGTAAATAACTTCCCGTCTCCCTCCTGCATCCAAAACCCCACTGTCCTTCACGGCAGGGCTTATGCTAGGTCTCAGGGTGACTACCCAAGCAGAGCCCGTGGAGAACATGTCCTGTGGAAGCATTGCTCAGGGAAAATGCAGGTGAGAAACAGAGCCTGTCACTGCAGAGGTGAGGAAGCCAGGAATCAAATGCCAGAAACATTTCCTCAGGAGAGACAAATCCTCCCAGCTGGCAGCGAGGAACAGAGCTTGCTGGAAAGGAGTGGAGGGAGCAGTCTTCGATGGATAATGTGTGTCACTGCTCCTGCAGTTCAGCCCAATACAAGGGACCAGCATAAAGTTCTATAGTCTGTTTTATGCAGGTGGGATGAGCTACTGGTTTGTCTGGCCTATGAATCAATGGCTGTACCTGTAAAGCTCTGAAAGAGCAATCTCCAGAGTGGCCACAAAAGAGACACTGCCTACCTCTCACCCACATGTCCCTCTCACTCCCAGGCTGAAGCACAGGCAGGGCATCAAACCCACCTTAGACACACCGAGCCTCACCTAAGGACCAGTCAACAGCTCCCAGCACTTTGCCAATTAAAAGCACTCCATTTGGTGTCTTCACTGGGTAGGATGGGAGAATTTGTCTCTTGCTTATCTACTGCTGAACGTGCTGCGTTTGCAGCCCACCAAGTGGAGACATGTTGTCAAGTCCTGAGCTTGCAGTGAGAAGAGAAAAGCTCGCACAAAGTAATTCTAGAGAAGCACCAGCCACCCACTGACAGGGAGACTTCTTCTCTTCCTCACTCCTCTTTCCTACTTTGACCCTCAGCAGAGGAGCCTTCAAAGCATTCTGGCAGGTACTCAGTTCAGCCTATCTTTCAACAGACAAAACAGTTCTACTCATCTCTGCTTGCTTCCAGCTTTCTGCCAGAAAAGGGCAGCCAGAACTACTGCAGTTCAAGATGAGAGGCATGCAGCAAGGGTCAGGATTTCCTACAGACCTGCAAGCTGCTCATGCAAACTCAGGGCCTGTTGTCTCAGGGAATGGCTACAGATCCCTCTATGCTGCATGTGTTCCCACACTGGCCTGCTCTGAGCAAACAGGCCTGGTTGCTTTCCCTCCCAGATCCTCCAACCTATTCACCCGCTGCTTTGTGTTCTGCTGGCATCATGTACAAAATGCACTGTCCTTGTGCCTCAGTTTCCCCAGGTATAAAAGACCGATTATTTGTTTTCTGTTTCCCAAGGAATTGCAACCCATTGCTAATTAGTGCCTGCAAAATGCTTTCAAGCTCCTCAAAGGGAAGGTGCAAAAGAAGGATTAAATATCATTAACAGCCAGCTTTATTTTACACACAGCAGAAAATTAATGAGGTGTTGGCTCCTTGTGAACTGCAACTACCATCCTGATGAGTAAATTTTGCTTTCATAGCAGGTATTGCCCACATCTGTGTTCCTGGAGCGCTACCTTTGGGATGTTATCTTCCAAACCAAACTGCTACCACCTCCTGGTGTCTACTTTCTTGCTAAGGCCCATGGATCTGCCATGCACAGCTCTTCCATTCATTTTCCTGGAGGTGCCTGGGGTGCTGGTGACAGGGGATGGAGACAGGGAGAAGAAAGCCAGGAGACATTTCAAAGGGGTGAGGTGTCTGCTTTCAGTTTCCTAATAATAAATAGTAAGGGAAGGCAGAAATTAGCTAGTTGTCAGTCTCTGAATTGAATGGCTCTGAGGGCTTCTCCAAGCAGTGCATCCTGAGTGTTTCTGTTGCCGGTCCCCCATTGTCAGGGCTTTCAAATGGCAGCTTTGGGTCCCTGCTGCTTGCAGGGCTGGCAGCTAGTCAGGGACTGCAAGAGAAGTTGTAAAAAAATCCTTCTTGCCAATTTAAAAGTCAGGTCTCTCATTGAGCACATTGGAGGAAGTGTTGCCTCAATCCAGACAGTTCACAGAGTGGGTCTCACCTCACCTGGTGTACCTGCTGCCTTCACATGCCAAACATATGACTGGTGGGGAAAAAGCATTTCCTTCAGCAGAGACAAGGACAGGGAAGGTCCCAGCCATGCCCCACTCTCCTCCAGGGCTGGGTGGCGGGGACATCTCCTGCAGACAGGCTCTGTAGCACTGTCTGCTCTCAGAGCCCCTCTGAACCCCCGCAGCGGGGAAGCACCAAGCCAAAGAGTTTGCAGCCACTGCTCCCCATGCTCTGCTGTTTCACCCTGACATCAGTTCACCCACATGCTCCGCTACTCCCCACAGTCCCTCAGGACTGCCAGGGAAAAGCAGGTAGGCTGAACACAGAGTCAGGGCTGCCTCAAGCTGGATTCTCCATAACACCATCTATTTCTTACCACACGCTGGGCACTACTGGATGCAGAGTGCTTAGACAAAGCTGTCAGCTGCCAGGGCTGCCTAAAGTCAGGACAGCCTGCATAGGGAAGTCCTGCCTTTGGTGCACTCCCATGGATCTGCATATAGGAAATCCCAGGAGAACAGGGAACCTTTCCTGGGCTCTTTGTCTATAATCCACTGCAGATTCTGCTGCTGGCAGAGACCTCCAGAGTTCAAAGCAGGGAATCAGCATCTTCTTTTCAGGGAAGGAACCAAATAGCCTCCATCTGTAAATTTCCCTGCAGGAGAAGGAATCCACCTCACAGGAGCAGAGTGGCAGAAGTGCTCTGGGACCTAACACTTTCACAGTATTTCAATGTCTCCACTCCCAGCCTTCACCCTCCTTCTTTAAAGGAATTTACAACAACCTTAATACAGCAGAGAGTTGTGCTCCAGGTGAAGGTCTCAACATGTTCCAGTAAGATACTGGTCAGGTTATCCATAAAGCCCTCAAAAGAGCATCTGCTAGTGTGTGTGAGATCAGTAAGGCATGGTGCTCACTGGGTTGCATGTCAACCAAGACAAAGCACTTCTCTCTGAGATGAACTGCAGAGATGAGTATGTGTGGAAAACACTCTGGTATGCTCCACCTGAGAGCAAAATATGGCTAAGCCATGTTTGTCAGTCTTAGCAGCTGGTACACAAAATGGCTCTATTTGTTTCCCCTACAGACGTCTTACACTGTTTCATGGCATTTCTCCAGCCTCTTCCTAGCCCTGAGAGCATCTCTGAAGCAATCAGCTTGATGTCATTTCAAGGACTGGCCATTGGAAGTTGGAGCTAAGTAGTCTGGCTAACTCCCTTCTCTCTCCAGGTTGTGAAATCTGGGAAAACAGTGGAGTCCTCTTGCAAAGTCATCAAAAAGCATTCAAATCCCACCTGCATGTGCCACACACAGTTAAAATCCCAAATTAGAAAAGAAAATGCATGCCTTGTGCTGCAGCCTCTTTCCCCTACCGCTTTCTTCTATGCCCTGGTCTCTGTACTGCTTGCCAATGCCGTGCTCACAGCCAAGGCAATGGCTGTGAGACACAGCCCAGAGCAGCGCAGCCAGCTGTATCTGGCCTCATGTTGGAGATGTGCAAGCCGCCCCAGGTTCAGAGCCATCAGTAGAGCATGGAGTGGTCACATTCTTCCTGGAAGAGGAATGAGCTTAATCAGGGCAGCTACTTTATCCCTAATACATAAGGCAGGAGAATCATTTTTCCAGCTGCTCTAGTGGAAAAGACGGATGATCTTTTGGACATTTAAACATTTTCTCAGGTACGCGACAGAAGTAGAGAACATCAGGTGAAGGATAAAATAGAGAAAATGATGCTGACGTTTAACTTCTTAACATTAATCAGCCAGACAATCTGAGAGAAAAAGTAATAAAGCTATTAGCCTGCTTCACACAGCCACAGCCTCTGCTGCCCACAGACAGAAAACCTTCCAGCAAAGGGAACTCACCTTCCAAACCAGCATCCTGATGATTGAGGCGCTACCCTCAAAAGCAGGCAGGAGCATATTAAACTGTGCCAGAACCACTCCCAGCTGAGCTAAAAAGTCTCTCAAGGATGTATCCACATTGCTCTGTCAGAGCAGCCTCCAGAACCAGATACAAAAAGGATGCTCCTGCATTCCTCCCCAGTACAGCTTGTACCATCCAGACTTTAGACCATGTTTAAGGTGTATGCCCAGGTTCACCCAACCCCTTAGAGGATCCCGTATTTGAATACAGTTTGACTGGGCTGAAAAATACACTGTCAATCTTGAGGCAATGCTGAGAGGCTGACTGAGCTCTCAACAAGGGCAGAGACTCTGTAAGCATCTCATCCAAGTGTGGGTTCAGTTCCTAATCCCACAGTCAGGACTGCTCTGGCCCAAGGAAGGGCAACATTACCCTGCACAGCACACAGCAGGTGGCCTGAGACCAGCTCCCCAAAAGAGACAGGAAGACAGTTGATGTCTTTGGGGTTCGCACGGAGCTTGTTCACATCAGCAGGAAAGAGGAAGTACTCAGTTCTCAGCACTGATTTCAGGAAGGTGCCTCTCTAATGAGGCACAGCCCACAGTCATGCTTGTTGAGGGGAGAGGTTTGGGGGCAGTCCTCCATGGGCTGCTCTGACGGTCGCACTTCAGGGGCCAAGCATCTCTGAAATGGGGACAGTGTCGCATCACCATGAAAGGAAGGAAGTGGGAGCCTGAGCCTTGTGGAAACACAGCCCTCTCTTGCTAGCAATTTCACAAAAGTGTCTTCATGCTGTGTTGAACGAATCCCAGTAGCAATTGACAGAGAGGATTTCAATCAGAAATCCATCTCCTGTAAGGACTGCTTTGGGGGCCAAACGGAGAAAGCAACCTGCAATCTGCTTTGTATTGCTGTGCAATAATGGGGCCAGCTCAGATGGAAAGAGGATGAACAGAATGTAAGGCCCCCAATCACTGGGGAGAGTGGAAACAATCAGAGCACCGGCTGCCACAATACAGGCCAATGCCACTTTACCCAGCTCTGCAATAATCAGAGCCCCAGCTCTCTCTTCCCTCTACATTTGCCTCATGACATTCAGGCAGCGAGCAAACATTTTCCTGACCACAGACCAGATTTAAAACCACTTTAGCTGCAGCTTATCTCAACAAATAAAAGACTGGGAGCTGGTCTGAGTGCGTGACTCTGCCCAGCTCTGCCTACAGGCAGATTGTGCACAGCTGTTTTTGCTCTCCCTGCAGGATTCGCACCCAGCATACTCACAACCTGGCAGGTAAGAGGCTGTGTGTTCTGCGTAGTACCTAAACCAGAGCCACAGTAAGGTGATCTGGCTTTGCTGCCACTGATGAGGGGGAGGTGAAGAGAGTATCTGCAGGGCATGTGGGAAGTAAAGCAACAATTTGGTCACCGGAGCATCCCACCTCCTCTCACCAGGCAGAAACAGCAAGCCTGCTTTGTACAGGCTCTCCTTCTCTGGGCTGGCCTTGGCTCTGCCATTCGATCCTGTCCTCCTGCCAGGATTCATCCAGCTCTGCCCTGGCACCTCCACCAGCTGTCTACATTGCAGAGAAGCCTGGACCTGCCCCTCAGCAGTCAATCGCAGATAGCATCACCCAGCCAGCTCTGCCTTGGCACGCTCCAAAAGCTGCCTTGCAGTCAAACCCTTGCCCTGGAAGGAAGCCCAAAGGACTCAGCAGTCAGTGCAGGGCAGCAAAGCCCAGCTACTGCCTGCCTTCCTCAGGCTGCCAAAATAGATGGCTATGATCTTTTTTGATCATCTCTGCACTGAATGTAAATCTTCTGGAATTGTTTTTATTCCCTAAATCCTTGCCCCAGTAGGTTCAAAGGACAACCTGGAAGGAACACAAACCATGGTTAGGTTGGAGAAAGGCTGGAATACATCAACTGAATTTACACAGGAATAGCTTCTTGGTGCCCAGAAGGATTTCTGGCCAAAACAGAAGGAACACAGATCAGTTTAAGGCTCTGGAGTACCTCATGAAGAAAGGAGCAGCATCCTGCTCTGCTCACCTTGCACCTTTCATTCTCCTTGCCCAGCAGGCACAGGGCTTGCCACGGGGTCCTCATGAAGCCAGAGCACTGGCCAGAATGGATTCCCCATCTGCCCTCAGTACTTCTCTTGTTCCTGAAGAGCTCTGGGAGACCACAGGCACACCCCTGTGTAGGGTGGCAAAAGGGACTGCAAAATCTCAAGGAAGTTTTATATAACCACAAAGCCATTTCCCAGGAAGCTGTATTTGTGTCATCTTTTTATATTTCAAGCCTGTTCTAGTTCTCTTATCTTTTTTTCTTCCCTTTTTTTTTCCCCAGCACTAGCAGCAGCAGTGTACTTAGCCTGGTAAATAATGCATACCACTCTCACTGCTATGCAGACAGACAAAGGCAGGCAGTGTATCAAAGAATAAAATTGTACAGTGAATTGCAGTGTAATAGCTGTAATTTAGTGCCCCGTGGGTGATCAGAGATTCAGAAAGTATCAGAGACCCATGCTCTGTGCTGACTGGCAAGGTGACTGGAGATACAGCAAAGTGTTTGACCCTTGGATTGTTTCCAACCTAAGCACAGCCATAAAAAATTCAGAAGACCATGCTGTCTCCAAGCAAAATGGTTTGTGGGGTGGATAAATAGATGGATTTGGTGTGTACGCACACATGGTGTATTTATGTGGGCGCATAGAGATAATCAAAGAAACACTGATCAAGACCCAGACTACTTATATAATAGAAATGGCTGGGGAGGCTGGGGGTGTATCTGGGTTGGGTGTTATTGTCTGCTTGCAGGAATGAAGGGAAGTCTTTGTTTGGGTGCCAGCTGGATCCCAGCACAGGAAATCTCAATTCATTTCATGCAGGCTAGCAGCTAATGATGTGTGTGTCTGTCTGATTTCAGTTCTCTGGCCCTCTCAGACTTGGGGGCATTCAGATTCCTTGTCAGGTTCCCACTTCTGGGGCATTTGTCTTCACCAATCACCCAGGAAGTAATTTGAGAAAGCAGAAATGATAACAGGAGAAATAATGCTATTTTCAGACTCCCCAGTAGCCCTTTGATGAGAGGCAGCAAGTTACACATCCCCTTGAAGCTCAGCAGAGACTTGGAAAGATACAAACACTCTCTTTCTACCTAAACAACATAGGAGAATGCAGGGATGCAGAGCACTGTCACCTCCCATTTGCAGACATCTCAGTGTAGGAGCAAATTCCTTCCCCTCGCTGCCCAGGGAGCCACGAACATGCCCTGTCCTCACAAGCCTCTCTCCCATTGCCCAGGGGAAAGGAGAAGCAAAGGGTCCACCACATCCCCTAGAAGCACAGGGGCCTACCCACAAGTAGCAAGCACTAAGTTAAACAAGAGGGGACTTGAAGCAGGATGGTGACTGGAAAGGACAGTGCTTAGCTAAAAGCACTTTCTTTTCAAAGTGCATCCCACCATCCAAAAAAACACAGGAGAGGGCAAGCAAGAGGGCAGATATAAGAAGGCAAGCCCTTCACTGTTTCTGCAGACAGGGACAGATTCAGTGTAGCATAACAGCAAGGTGTCTGAGCCAGAGAACATATTTACATGGCTGTCCTCTCTCATAACATATAGAAATATCATAGGAAGTATCATAGGAAAATGGATGAGCCGGGGAACTACAGACCAGTCAGCCTCACCTCTGTGCCTGGCAAAATCTTGAAGCAGATTCTCCTGGAAGGCATGCTGAGGCACAGGAAAAACAAAGAGGTGGTTGGTGGCAGCCAGCATGGCTTCACTAAGGGGAAATCCTGCCTGACCAATCTGGTGGCCTTCTGTGATGGAGCTACAGAACTGATGGACGGGGTAGAGCAGTTGATGTCATCTACCTGGACTTAGGCAAAGTGTTCGACACTGTCCCACATGACATCCTTGTCTCTAAGTTGGAGAGACATCAATTTGATAGGTGGACCACTCAGTGGATAAAGAACTGGCTGGATGGCCGCATGCAAAGAGTTGTGCTCAATGGCTCAGTGTCCAGCTGGAGACCAATAATGAGTGGTGTCCCTCAGGGATCGGTGTTGGGACCGGTCTTGTTCAACGTCTTTGTCGGTGACATGGACAGTGGGATTGAGTGCACCCTCAGCAAGTTTGCCAATGACACCAAGCTGTGTGGTTTGGTTGACACACTGGAGGGAAGGAATGCCACCCAGAGGGACCTTGACACGCTTGTGAGGTGTGCTGATGCCACCCTGATGAAGTTTAACCATGCCAAGTGCAAGGTCCTACACCTGGGCCAGAGCAATCCCAGGCACAGCTCCAGGTTGGGCAGAGAAGAGATTCAGAGCAGCCCTGCACAGAAGGACTTGGGGGTGTTGGTCGATGAGAAAATGAACATGAGCCGGTTGCAGTGTGCGCTCGCAGCCCAGGAAGCCAACTGTATCCTGGGCTGCATCAAAAGGAGCATGACCAGCAGGTTAAGGGAGGTGATCCTGCCCCTCTACTCTGCTCTCATGAGACCTCACTTGGAGTATTGTGTGCAGTTCTGGTGTCCTCAATATAAAAAAGACATGGAACTGTTGGAACAAGTGTGGAGGAGGTCCACAAGGATGATCAGGGGACTGGAGCACCTCCTGTATGAAGATAGGCTGAGAAAGTTGGGGCTGTTCAGCCTGGAGGAGAGAAGGCTGCGTGGAGATCTCAGAGCATCCTTCCAATATCTGAAGGGGGCCTATAGGGATGCTGGGGAGGGACTCTTCATGAGGGACTGTAGTGATAGGACAAGGGGTAATGGGTTCAAACTTAGAGGGGGGAAGTTCAGATTGGATATGAGGAAGAAATTCTCTGCTGTAAGGGTGGTGAGGCACTGGAATGGGTTGCCCAGGGAAGCTGTGAATGCTCCATCGCTGGCAGTGTTCAAGGCCAGGCTGGACAGAGCCTTGGGTGACAAGGTCCTTTCCAACCCTAACTATTCTGTGATTCCATGATTCTATAACAAGTGACAGCTCTGACTGGATCAGCCACAGCACTCAGCAGCCTGTCCACCACATGACAAGACATGCAGAAGAGATGATGTAGGAAGAAGCACACACTTGGCTTCTCCCACCTCTGTCAGCAAGGCTGCGAAACTCTTGAGCACTTCACTCACAGCACCTGGAACCTTGCAGGACAAGTTCCCCATGGGATCCAGATAGAGAATATGGCGCTTTTGACAAACAGCAGATGTGGTTCAACTTCCTCATGCCTTTCACAGCACCACCAAGCAAAACTGGGGATCTTAATGCCCCTGGGACAAGGACATGAGGGAATACCACACATCATTTGAGTGGGAAAGTCAAGATGGAAACAGAAGAGAACTGGGCATTGGCTCATTAACTCCTAATGACGGCCAAGCAGAGGGGGGTAGAAGCAGGTGAAAATGGGGTTGAGGCAGGAACAGAGACAATGGTCACCACATGACTGAGCTAGAAACCATTTGCCCTGCACAGGACCAGAAACACAGTTGCTGCCTCTGATGCCAGCACGGATGTGTGCGAAATCTCTACAGCCCATTTGCCAAATAAGTATCTCTGGAGCCTATTCAAGGGAATAAACCTCTAGGAATGGGCTTAGGCTCTTCTGAATGTAGCTGAGGGACCATAAGTTAAAAATAAAGCCAGTCACCCAATTCTGAAGTGGCACAGAAGCCCAGGGGGTGTCCTCATGAGACTCTTCAAGATCCCACACGCAGGTCAGAAGCAAATTTGTCCTGGGGTACTGCAACAGCTATGCTTTCCCTCCTCTGATGTACAAACGTTGCCAAACGTTACAAACGGGGCACGCTTTTCCACTCAGTCATGCCCTGATTCAGAAATACACAGATCTCTGTGACTTCCCAGGCAACCTCGGGACCCTGTATTGCCTCTGCACCGCAGCACCCGTCTCTGTGATGAATGCACCTCTGCTAACTGCAGAATAAACTCAGCCACAGGGTTGTGGCCCCAATAACACACCACTTCATAAAGCTGCTTGGGTCTCTTACTCTGTTCTCAGATATTTATAAAGGACCCATCCCCGCAGTATATCTGAGCACTTCACACCCAATCAGATATTTATTCTTGTAACTGTGCTCTTACCCTTGTTCAATAGATAGGACCTATGCCCACACTGTAAGTGGCTGGGACAGGCACCAAAAAATACCTCCAAACTGGAACCTGCCGTAAAAAAACTTGGGCTGACACATCCTGGGTGAATGGGCAGAGACTACATCAGAGGGGAATCTCTGGTTCCCAGTAATTCATTTGGGAATATCTGTACCCCTGTTCCCAGGTTTTCAGAGCGGGTCACACTCACTGGACCCATGGATCCCTGTTAGATTCTATCTCTAAAAGCCGTTGCTCCAGTTCTCCTGTGTCCTCCACACTATCACAGCACGATTTGGAGTTCAGCTTCATTCAGCTTCAGAATGAGATCAACAATTACATGCTGTGTCTGGCTCTGTGAAAAGCAGGACTCCATCTGTTCTCACTGCAATTACTGCACTGCATGGACAGTCATGATCATGCATGAGGCACACAACTCATCAGATCCCCTCATGTTTGACCAAGGCATGCAGGACACAGGACTTCATCCAAACAGAATCCACTGATGAGGGCAGACATCAGCCCTGGCTACAGAAGCCCTTCTTGGCCCAACTCTGCATTTCACCAATGCCAGTTTCGTCTCCAGGTAAGTTGTTTTGATTAATTTCATGTAACTAATTCTATTATCGCAAGCTGTTCCCAGAATCTGTGTGGAGCCCATCAAGGTGAGAGCAGGGAACTGAAGATGCAGTCCCTTGGCTTCTCTACATTTATCTTCCCAGAGGAAAAAAACACCACACCCTACAGGAGCATTCTCCAGCCTACAGAAAGCTGTCAGCATTTTCTGTTGCTGTTCTGTTCCCTGGGAGCATTTAATTCCGCAGATGTCCCTGCTAGGGGTAGACATATCTGCACTGGAATTTGTGTTCCCTGGTCATCATCACAAAGATCCAACATCATCCCCGCTTATAGGTCTTCGGGAGAAGGACAGAATTCATGTATTGGTCCTGTAGGAAGGAAGTGGGGGAAAACCAAAGCTCCATAGCTCAGTTGTAGCTAAAAGCATCTCTCAGCTTGTTGTCTGCCTCCCTTGCACTCAATTTCTTCTTCCTCAAGGAGGTCAACCCCTGCCTCTGGTGACATTTCCTGCGTTTTCCCTCGTGCTGGGAGTCATCCTGTACCAGGGATCACCCATCTTTGGCTGCATCCTTTGATGCCTCAGCAGCAAGATGTTTTCCTCCATCTCTTCACGGGTGAAAGCATACAGAGGATGACTCACCCTGCCTGCACTCATCCCAGCCTTCCCCTGCAGACAGGACAGGCTTCTGCTTTGACACAGGGCAGTGACTTCCTTTCTTCTATGATCACGATGACCAGCTGCATTTGGTGCAGCAGGGCTGGGAGTGGAGAGGAGGGCTGGCACTGGAGCTGTACACCCACTGTGGTGGGGAAACATGCTCTCAGAAGGTCCCTAGAAGGCCCTCTCCTGTCTCATGGTTCATGAGGCATTGCCTGACAAGCTGGGGAAGGCCACGCTTGGGGTACGAATGACCATTCCCCATGGTATAGCCAAGGATAAGAGGTCAGACCCCCGGATTCAGTGCTAACCCAGCTACTTACTGGCTGAGGAGATTAGGTCAGATAGTGCCTCACTCTTCGCATCTATAAAGTGAGATGTCTGGCCTCAGCTTCCCCTCAGACTTGTCATGCGGCTGATTCATTTGTGCTTACAAAGCACAGTGAATCTTGTAGATGGAGAAGGCAAAAAGAGGTAAGAAGGCAAAAAGAGGTAGGAAGGCAGTAAATCAGGAGTGCCCAGAAACACTCTCCTAGACACATACCGCAAACCAGCACCAAATGGCTCGCATCCATATTATTAAACTCTCTTCACCTCTGAAACACAGTGACTTCACACAAAAGCCTACTGGGAATGGCCCTCCGTCAATGATAACTCCCAAATCATGCCTGGGACAGTCCCAGTGGGACCAAGCCAACCCATGCCAGGTTTGCTGGCACTTAATTCTGATGACTGAGTTTGTATTCTGGGAACATTTCCTGATGTTGTTTAATTTACTAGTAAAAACTTAATTACTAGTTAAAACTTAATGTCTGTTCTATTAAATTACCCTCAAAGTCAGCACTGCTCTGATAAAAATCAGCAAGTGACCCTAAACTTTCCTGAAAATGTTAATTCCTCAGCCCTCAGTTATTGCCCCTCCATCTACTCAAGGAATGTGGAACATATTATTAAATAATCGATTTATTATCACCTAAAGATAATCGCATTGTAAGAAAAAGCCAACAGAGGTAAAGCCAAGAACAAACCACATCAAACTGGTTAACTTTCTTTGCCACAGTAACTGGAATAGTGGAGAGAGTGGGTCCAGGAATGCAGGCTATCCTGAAGTGTACTATGGCTTTTTGAAACCATCTTGTACGATATTTGTCATCGTTATATTCTCTGAAACTAGTTATCAGTAGTTTGCTGTCAGACCAGGAGCACTTACAGAGATCAGTCCCAGGGGTGCCTGGTCAGATCTGTCAACTGGTTTTCTCAATTACTTAGATGATGAAATAAAGCATGTTTAGGAAAAAATACAAAGCTGGCCCCAAAGCTGGAAGAGCTTGTGAGAATTAAGTCACACTAGGAGACAAATTAGAATCAGAATCACAGAACAGTTTGGGTTGGAAGGGACCTTAAAGATCATCCAGTTCCAACCCCCTGCCATGGGCAGGCACACCTTCCACTAGATCACGTTGCCGCAAGCCCCGTTCAACCTGGCCTTGAACACTGCCAAGGATGGGGCAGCCACAACTTCTCTGGGAAACGTGTACCAGTGACTCAACATCCTCACAGGGAAGAAGTTATTCCTAATGTCTAATCTAAATCTTCTCTCTCCCTGTTTAAAACTGTTCCCCCTTTCCCTGTCACTTTATGCCCTTGTAAAAAGTCCCTCTCCAGATTTCTCGTAGGTATTGGAAGCCTGTTATAGGGTCTCCCCACACCTTTGTCTTCTTCAGGCTGAACAAGCCTAACTCTCTCTGTCTGTCCCCAAGGAGAGGTGCTCCAGCCCTTGGAGCATCTTCTCCTCTGGACTCGCTCGAGCAGTTCCAAGTCCCTCTTGGTGTTGGGGGCCCAAGAAATAATACCGATAATAAAATAAATGCACCAGCAAAGAAATGGGGAACAGCTGGCTAGACCACAGCACTGAGGGAACAGACTGAGTTACAAGACCATGAACTGAATAGGAATTGCCACTGTGAAAGTATTGCATAAAAGGTCAAATTTCATCCTTGACTGTATCACTAAGGCATACTGCCTGCAAGACAAAGGAGGCAATTTTTTTTTTCTCAATACCCCAAGTTAGAGAGGCTCAGCCTAAGTTTGGACTGAAGGAAGGTAACATCAGTATAAGAAGTGCAAAATGCATAGTGTTGAAGAAAGAGGACTGAGTCCAGCAGGGGGAAAACAGAAGAAGAGATGATACTAAACCTCAAATATATAAGGTTGTAAGAAAGATGCTGACCAATTGTTCCCCATGTCTCTTTAGACCAGGTCAAGATGCAACAAGCTCAATTAGGTTATAAAGAGGAGGGAAACCTTCCCAGCTGTCGGTCAGTGGGCAGTGTGACACGTCCTGAGGAGGTCATGCCTGGCATGTATTAAGGGCAGCTAAAGGCAAACACCTGCTAGGGTGGCATCAGGGTATCTGATCCTGCCTCTAGGCACAGAGATGGAATGACCTGTGAATGCTCCTCTTGAAGTCTGAAGACTCACACTCGTGTGATTTTTAGTTTCTAATGCCACGTCACTCGCTTTGGCTGCAGGGATGTGACCCCCAACACAGTAGTGACAGGCTAATCAGAGACCCTGAGCAGGGTCTCACCAGGGCCTTATGCAGTCTCATTACTGGACATATTATTTGGTGTTCACCCACGTCATCACATCCTGTGCCTTCCTCTTACAGGCTTTGTGTTGGACCATCCCATTCCAGAACTTACTGAAAACTATTTAATTCCTTTCACCCCTCTGGCAGGAGGTGTGTTCCATAATTTGATTGCTGTCACAGAGAGAAACTTCTGATTTCCATCTTAAATAAGCTTGTGGCCAGTCAGCAGCCACTTGATGTGGAGTCATTCAAATTCATACTCATGCCTGCGGCTATTCTAAAATACAAAAGCTGATGTCATTGCATGTCAAAAACTTCTAGATCTGTCGTTCAGGTTCAAAAAAGGAAAGTATTATAAATTTGCTGAAGAAGAGGATAGGGTGGGATTTTTTTTCTTGTGTCAGCATGTAGGTGCCATAGATGATATTACAAAGGAAATTAAGCTATAACACAGGAAAGGCTAAAGAGAGGGTACCAGCTGAGAGTAGACCCAAGATGTGGTGATGGGCATAATAAGGTTATCAGAGGATGGATTCAGGAGAGCCAGGAGTAACACGTGAATTGAAAACAGCTGCTTGCAGACGTGGGAATGATGGCCTGCTTTGTGAGGGAAGAACCAGTCCCCCTTTTCTGCCTTCCAAAAGATGTGACAGCAAAAGTCATACTTGCCATAGAATGGTATCTGTATGTCTGTCTGTCTGTGGAGAAGCACATATCTGAGCATTGACAGTCCTCCTCTGAATCAATACTCTCCTTTGTAAAGCAGAAAACGCCTTCTGCTGAACTGATGGCTATTTCATCCCATTGCAAACCATAACAGATGGGTTTTCTTCAAACCTCTATGCATTTTAAGATTGTATTTATAATCACTAAGCAAGTCTTGTCTAACAGGGGAACGAACAATGTTCTCCCACTTCTTCATTTTCTCCCTGCCCCTGGTGCTGTGCTTTCCCCAGGGCTGCTGGCTGAGTCCTACTCAGCTTCTTTACAGCCTTCTGACTGAGCTGCTTCTGCCTGGAACGCCATTATCTGTGCCTCACCTTGGAGGTGGGAGTTCTGATTCCTCTGGGTTCAGCTCTGGAGGCTCCGTAACACAGAGGCAGGTACAAATTGGGAAGCAAAGCAAAGTACAGCTATCCCTCGTTTTCTGCAGAGAGAAAATGAGACTGATAATGTTACCAACAGGCACCACTTCCTGTAGTAAAACATGTAGGGGATTTTTGAAAGAAAGGTGAAACACACTTATTAGGCATTATCACTCCTTCTGTGATAGGCATCTGCATTGTTGCCACTAGCAAGATTTCAGTCAGCAGAAGAGTATTTAGCCAAAATGAAATTCAGTCTGCATCTCTAATAAATGCCACTGCTGCCCAGCCTTCCATTTTTTTGGTCAGCAAATAGCTCTGCTGTTTCCTGTCATGTAGCAGTCGTGTCCTACCCTGAAGACAGACACATTTCTGTGGTGTTTTGTGCCTTTTTTTTTTTTTTTTTTTTTTTTTTTTAATACAAGATAGCAGTGTTTCATAAAAAGCTTTCCTGAGCCAGGACAAAAGCTGCCATGTGCATATGTAACACCGCGATTAGCATCTTGCAATAAACTGGCTGGCGTGCACAAAGCACTGTCTCCTGGTAGATCAAACCACTGCCCTCTCCTGCAGCTGCTTTAGCATGAAGCTACTGTTTGGGACGGGAGCCCCAAGGACACCCTGAAGTTCTCAGTCACTGTAACATTCAGCAAAGCAGCGGCCCTGGTGATGCCTTGTTTTTCTGAGATATTGCCTCCCTCCCTGCTAAGCCCTGGACCCCATCAATGCAAGAGCTGAGCAGGAGTGACCTGAGCAGCACAGGAGCTCAAAGCAGGATGATGCTGGTTCCCTCTGGGGAAAAAAAACAACTCGTTATTGAATCATAAAATCGTTTAGGTTGGAAGAAAACCTTTAAAATCATCAAGTCCAGCCATTAACCCAGGACTGCCAAGTCCACCACTAAACCATGTCACTAAGGGCCTCATCTAATGGTTTCTGAACACTTCCAGAGATTGTGGTGATTCCACCACTTCCCTGGGCTGCCTGTTCCAATGCCTGATCGCCCTTTTGGTGAAGAAATTTTTCACAATATCCAGTCTAAACCTCTCCTGGAACAGTTTGAGGCCATTACCTCTTAGCCTATTACTTGTTACTTGGGAGAAGAGAGCAACCACCTTCTCTCCCAGTCTGGCTTTGCCTTCTGACAAGCCCAGAGGGGGTGCCTGGCCACACGGCACACTGGATACTCCCACCCCGGGGGAGCAGGGGTCTCTGAGGGGTGGAGAAGCAAGGTGAGACAGCTCTGAGAAGATCCACATCAGCTTTCTGGCCTGCCAGTCCTTCTCCAACTATACCTCAGCCGCCCCTGCCGGAGCAGGTGGAGCTGGCTTGGTACAGCACCGGCACAGAGCAGCAGGACACGTCTGACTGCCGCGGCTAGCTAACCGCGGCTAGCCAACCACGACACACCAGGCTCACACGGCCACGGCCGCCGCCGCCACTGGGCGGTCCCGCTGCAGGGGGCCGGGCATAAGCGCCCTCCCCAAGATGGCGCCCGCCCCACAGCGCAGCCCCCCACCAAGATGGCGGCAGCCCTGCGGACGTGGCCTCGCTCGGGAGGTGGATCGAAGCGGAAACCTGCGCATGCGCCGCCCGACCCGGGCCCGGGACCATGGGCCGGAGGCGAGGAGGGTTGAGCGTGGCTCGGGAGGTGAGGGGTGGCGCGGCCGGGCTTGGCAGGGGCGAGGTGGTGTTGTTGCCGCCGCTGAAGGCAATGTTTCCGTGGAGGGCGGAGGGTATCGTTGAGGGCTGGGGCAGTGGGGGCTCAGGGGAGCTGCTCCAACCAGCCTGCGCTGTGCTGGGGCCGGGCCCTGCCGCCATTTTAATGTGCGATGGTAGAGGAGGCTGAGGTGAGTCAGGCTGTGCTGAGCCCTCCCGTGAGCGGAATGCTGACTGCCGCCTCCTCTGCCCAGGGCCTTTGGGCTAACGATGGTGTTTGGCACCCTTTCTCCCAGTGAGCCAGTGCAGGGAGAGGTGGGGTGTGTGTGCCTATGGAGAGTGCTGCGGCAAGCTCTTGCCTCTAGCTAGCACATAGTGTGCACAGCCCGGCGGGTGTGTGTAGTGGTGGAAGGCAGCACCCTGCTGCGCGCAGGCAGCTGGTTTGGAGGAGCCCGGTGATAAACCAGCACAATGAGCTGCCTGTAAATCACTGCAGGAGAAGGCGAAGGGACTGTTTTTTCAGAACAGCATTTTGTTCTCAAGCTGCCTTTTTATTGTTAGGTGTTTCATAATCTCCTGAGTGGCAGGAGGACTGCTGCTAAGCTTTGTTTAAACTTCGTATTTGCAGTCACAAACTGAGGCATGTCAGTTAAGGTCTCTCTGAAGCTTGCTTCATTCCAGCTGCTGCACTCAACAGTGCTATCCTGACTGACTTGGAGAAGGCAGTGGAAAGCCCGTAGCTCGAGTCTGTGGGTTTTGGATACTTTGGGGACAGCAACTTTGGGTTCAGCAAACCCTCAAACTTCCTGACAAATGGCTGAAAGGGGCCATTTGAATCCACTGGTCCACTGGATTCTCCAGTGAATCTCATTGGTCACCTCTGTCCTGAAGTTGAGTATATGTTCAACAGACCAAGATAGCCAGGGTGGAAAGGACTTGGAGATTGTCGTATATGTGTTTCATCAGCCAGTAGTGTAAAGCTGAGTGTCCTTCTGTATCATGAGTGGGAGTTCAGTTCATAGTAGTTTTTCTGGTCTCTCTCATCTAGTTAGGCTTTTGTCGGAGAAGCAGACATTTCTGGGCACTCCAACGCAAATATAACCACAAAAGAGAATCCAGAAGGGAGTGTGCTGACTGTCCAAGCTTCCCTTTAGTGAGCCTAGCAGGGAGAGTGAAAACAATGGATTTTTGGTTGGTTTTTTTGAGATGTGGCAGACAAGGAGAGTTGAGGTGGTAGAGTCTGCCTTACAGAAAGAGAAGTGGTAAAAAGGGTGAGCCTGTCAGGGACCTGCTGGTCACAGAGTGAAAAGGGACTGATTTTAGCTGCTACAGAATATTCTTGCAAAGTGTTTGGAGACTTGTAGCTTTAGATTTTTTTTACTTTTTTTTTTTTTTACTTTTTATAAGTTGTCATGATGGAACATGTTATTTTTGAAAGGATTCTGGAACTGTTCTTTCGAGTGTTATAGGTGAAAACTTAACCTTTCAATGCAAAGGTACTACTGAAAGATAAAAGCCTTCCCCCTTGCAGTGATGAGAAAGGTACTGAATAGAAATTAGGGAGGAAGAAAACATAATTCCTTTAAGGCAGAGGATGTGAGGGCTGTTTTTCAGGTGTCAGAATGTGTGACAGACAAGATACTGATTTCGCAATTTAAACATTTTATTTGGCTCAGTATTCCTTTCTGAGCTGTTATGATTGTAAAGAAAACTTTCCAAATGAGTCCTAATATGACATGATGCATGGGTAGCTATGAAAGGCCTAATTTAGGCAGAGTCATGCTTGTTTAACTGAAGTCATGATGCTAAATGGATGCAATTTTCTATATGGACACTTATCAGATTAGCTTGCACTTACAAATTGCAGGTGTAATTGATATGTCCTGCTTTAAATTGATACAAATGTGTCTCCCTAATGTTGTGATGGTTTAAACTCTTGCCACTTCTCCTTTTCTATAGCTCTGTAGCCTTTTGACAGGCAGCTCTATCTATGGACAGTGCTGAGCTGCACAGAACTTTTGTGACAAGACTTGTCAGGAAAGTGAAACTGGGAGGACTGGTCTGTTATGTAGCAAAACAGTGCGAATGGAATGAGCTTAAGAGAGTCCCAAGGATGATCAGAGGTCTGGAAAGCTTCTATGCAAGAAACAGCTAAGCATACCAGGTCCTTTTAAGCTTGAAAACATGACTGCAGAGCTAGACTATCTAGGTCCATATCCTCTGCATGCTATTTGTAATTTTAAACAAAGAATGGCCATTCGCTGACAATACAAACTTAGGGCTGCCACATGAAACAAGCAGCTGACAAGCTCAGAACAAACAGGAGGGGATGGTTCCTCCCACAACCTGTGGCTGTTCCATGGCCAGATGATGTTGTAGCCCTTAAACAGTTGTGCCTCAGACAACAATTGAAAAAAAATCGTGGAAGCAAAAAAGCTGTGCTATAAACTGCAAAGAGAGCTCCCTGTGCTTAGACAGTGCCTGCAGGCAGTAGAATCCAGCCCTTTCTCCATTACCAACACAGACAGTTGATCTGTAGGATTTATCTTAGACTTTTTCTGGTGTATAGTGGCTTGTCTGGTGAATATTTCCATGCATGCTATGGGCACAGCATCTGCAAAATGATTTGCCAGCATGCAAAATGAGTCCAAGAGTGTGGTGAAAATGGAAGTGTGTCCATGACCTGCAAGTTAGTGTTTGAATTCAAACAAAACTCGACTCTGCTGGACTGATTTTAATTATCCAGCTGAATCTGTGGATGCAGGAGCTATTAGTTCTTCTGTGAAAAGAATGGCTCAAGTGTGTTGGCAGGTGACAAAGCATGAGAAGGCTGCTCAGGGAAGGGTTTTGGGTTTTTTTATTTGCCCTCACCTCTTTAGTTGGCTTTGATCTGTTTTATGAGGGTCAGAAGATGAAAACCTCATTACCTAATGCTGTTGGATGTCGACATATGTGTGTTATGGCTCTATGCCAGGATCTTAATTAAGGAACTCATAAAAGTGGAGGGTGGATGCCAGTTCTTGAAAAGCACTTTTAGCCCTTCTGCTGGAAAGAAAGCTTTTATTAATTCATTACAGAATGTATTAAAAGGGATCCAGCTCAACTCTGTAAGCAAAGCTGCTGCTTTTTCTCTTCTCTGTCTCTGCCTTTAATGTGAGCCATTTCGGGCTCCCTGCCCAAGATGGTTCCAATAAATGAGATTTGTAATAAGCGTGTAAGACAGTTTGGATTGGAATCCACTTCAGATCTCTCCAGTTTAAAAAGGTCTCTAGATTGCAAGCGGGTATTGCCAGAATTCAGCAAAAATGGCTCAATGCCTTGTCGTAGCTTGTGAAACAAGGAACGCATCTGGTCTTAGACCCCTGTGTTCATCCAAATCTGCTGGGACTTGACTTTCTGGAGTGGCTCTTGAGCAGCAGAAGGGCAGTTCTGCATGCTGTTGCCTGGATGTGAAGCGCCCATTTCATTTGCCCCTTTAACTGATACTACTTGAAGATGTTGCTGAGAGTGAAGTCCTGTGTCCCTGCTACAGGCCATGTGAAGCTGAGGGGTTGTTATATGAGCTTTCTGCATACTGCCCTTCAGCTCTGTTCCAGAGGATCCTCTTCATGGAGAGGAGAGCTAGAAGGAGCAAGGGTTCAGATTTGCAATTCATAAGCCACTGTGCTGAGATTCCCACTAAAAGGTAAGCCAGTGTGAAGTGCAGTGATAGCTAAGTGAGCTTGGCACTTTGTTTTCATGCTGGTTTCCAGTAGGCTTAGGTACGTATCCCAGCTAACTTTCTGATGTATTAATTAGTAGGAGGGAAAGCTTTCCATCCACAATGAGCTCAGGTATGCACCTGCTTCTAGGATTGCTCTCCTGGAGAGCTGCTGCAGGGCATTATGCCAAAGCTCTGCAGATTTTCTTACGCTACAACTTTTCAGGCTATGGCCCTCCTGGGAGTTTGCTCAGCAGCCCAGGGAGTAATCAGTAACTCCCAGGCATTACTCTGATTCCTCCCTGTGCTCATTTTATGTTTGCTTTGCCCTGCAGTGAAGAGTGTCTTACATGGCTGAGCTGCTGAGAGACTCCTAGGTTGCGAGAACACATCCCAAATCCCAAGTGAGACAGTGGCGCTGACATACCAAGATAGGGCTCTGCCTGTAGTTGGTCAGTGTCTGAGGCTCCTTTTGTAAATGAGCCACCTCCAGAAGGCAGATAGTATTGTCCAAATTTATAAGGAGGGAAACTGAGGCACAGTGAATGGGTTAACATCTGAGGCTCCTCAGTCTTGGCCTTCCTTACAAGCCCTACCTAATGCCCCAGACTAGCCTGAAGAAAGAAAACAGATTCTGGAGGAAATAAGTACTTGGTCCTTCAGCTATGCTTTATTTATATTATTATTTTCTGTCCCTTGCGCCCACAGCTCAGCAAAGCTGATGGTGCAGTTCTGGGGCATGTGGTTTATTAATAAAATTATTGCTCTCCATCAGGGGACCCAAACTTTGGGTTTTATTTAAGAGCTGTAAAACCAGTGGAAAGTTTTAAAGTATTATGCGGCATCTGGAGATTTTTAGTCAGCAGAAAGTAGGTGGAATATCCTCTTGTTATGTCTTATGAAATGACGGGCAGAGAATGTACTAGTGAAAGCAACTGCAAACTGAGAAGGAGCAGCAGTTCTGGAGGAGAGGGTAAGATGTTCTGTGACACAGATAATTTAGCGGTGGCACTGGCAGCAGCCAAAGCTCTCATTAAATTGTATTATTTAACATGATTTTTAAACATGCTTGCAGAGAAGGCATGGTGCATTGTGTTAAGTTTGCTGGCTAAGGAGTAGGCAGGTAACACATGCTGAATTACCTCCTGTTGTGTATGTGAGGGTTTCCAGCAGATAAGGGAGCAGAGACACAGTCATCTGCACATGGTAGGAACTGGCGAGGGAGATGGTTATTCTTAAATTGTAGTGGAGAGACACCCCACCTCCACTCCACTGCACTCTGCCATTACATCAACTTGCTGATAAACATGGTCAGAGCTGGCTTGGATGAAGGCCTAGATTGGCCCTGAAGCAGACTGGGGCAGTGCATCTTGATCACTGAGCTATAGTGGATGAGAGATGGTGATTAGCAGCTGGAATTAACATTCTTAACTGGCACATCTGGGTGTGGAGGAGAACAACTCTCTGCCTTGACCGAATGCATTTTCAGCTAACATGCTTCAAAACTACCCATGTCCCCATCCAAGCAAACCAAACCACCATTCTCTGTGCTCTGGGATAAGGTGATGTGCCTTGGTGCTTCCTTTGAGCTCAGGGGAAGCTGTGCTGATGGCATTTCAACAGCCCTGGCAGAGTTGCCTAATAACAAAGGACTCTGAAATTTCTGTCTGGTAAGACGCAAAGATGAATTTGAGCCTTGTTACATGTGGCCCCTCCCCAGCAGTACTGTGCTCCTTGCAGTGAGACTGTTCAGCTGACTGGATAAATTCCTTTTCCCAGTGCTTTGTTCTCTCCCCTTTACATCAAGCCTCTTCTCCCATCCTGCTTATTTATAACACTTGCCTGCCTTTCCTGAGAAGAAGGTGTGAGATTGCTAATGAACTCAAGACAGATCTCGTCCCCAAAGCAGCAATAATTAGGGATCACTATCTTTGATTTTATTTCCCCTGTCACTGTTTGTGGGAGTATTTGTGCCCTGGGTCACCTCTGAGGCTGATGTCCTGGCAGCTGGTGTTTCATTCACCTCAGTACTTTACCCAGGACCATGCTGCCTCTTAGCTTCTGGTGGGTGATGGCTCCCCACCACAGAGAGCCCATGCTGCCAGCCACCAGTTGGCCTTGGCCTTGCTTGGAGAACCAGGCGCAGCAGGAGTGTTATGCTAAGTAGCTAAAAAGAGAGGTCATGCCACCTCAGGGCACTGAGGCCATTTTCTTTGAGGCTAGTATGTTGTGTTCATCTTATCTGATCAATCCCACTATTCCCCTGCTGGAAGCAAGCCTGAAAGACAAATGTTTTCCTAAAGATGTCTACTGTCTGGTTGCCAGGCAGAAGAGAGGAATGTTTCCCTGGAGAACTGTTGTCCATGGTAGGATTCCCTCCTGGGCAATCCATTTGCACACGAGTGGATCAATCTTCTCATTATCCACAGTTACTTCACTCCACAGGAAGACATAGGGGCAGGGTGGCTGTTAGGAAACCTGATGAGGAGACAAGGAGATGACCAGTGTTTTTCTGCATGGGAACATGTTGCTGCCAAACTTGGTGCAGGTCAAATGGGCTGGTGGGGAATGCTTTCTTGAGCATGCTGTGCAGACTGCTGTTGTACAATTAGTTGGTAGGTGTCAGTGTTTCCTCTTTGTCCCCTCTTCACCCAGACAGACAGCTCAGGTTGTTTTGTAGTCATGTCCTGTGAATTTCTGCATCCATTCACAACACTAAATAAAAACCTTGCACCTCAGGCTTTGGCCGAGGCCGGTTCCTTTCATTTTATCCTCTTTTAATTCCATAAAGATGCTTTACATCCCATCTTTCTTTGTGCAGCCAGATGCAAAGAAGCTGGAACAGGATTAGGCCTTAGTAAAAGGTGCTGGCCACACAAGTGAGAGTGTTGGAGATGGCTTTACTGACTGGGATTACAACGTCACAGTAGCCTGGGGTATAATAAAGGCTGATTGTCGGAGCAATCCCAGGCACAGCTCCAGGTTGGGCAGAGAAGAGATTCAGAGCAGCCCTGCACAGAAGGACTCGAGGGTGTTGGTCGATGAGAAAATGAACATGAGCCGGCTGCAGTGTGCGCTCGCAGCCCAGAAAGCCAACGGTATCCTGAGCTGCATCAAAAGGAGCATGACCAGCAGGTCAAGGGAGGCGATCCTGCCCCTCTACTCTGCTCTCCTGAGACCTCACTTGGAGTATTGTGTGCAGTTCTGGTGTCCTCAACATCGAAAGGACATGGAACTGTTGGAACAAGTGCAGAGGAGGGCCACGAGGATGATGAGGGGACTGGAGCACCTCCCGTATGAAGATAGGCTGAGAAAGTTGGGGCTGTTGAGCCTGGAGAAGGCTGCGTGGAGACCTCAGAGCATCCTTCCAATATCTGAAAGGGCCTATAGGGATGCTGGGGAGGGATTCTTCATGAGGGACTGTTACAAGGGGTAACGGGTTCAAATTTAACCAGGGGAAGTTTAGATTGGATATGAGGATTAGATTGGATATGATCTTTACTGTAAGGGTGGTGAGGCACCGGAATGGGTTGCCCAGGGAAGTTGTGACTGCTCCATCACTGGCGGTGTTGAAGGCCAGGTTGGACAGAGCCTTGGGTGGCATGGCTTAGTGTGAGGTGTCCCTGCCCATGGCAGGGGGGTTGGAACTAGATGATCTTAACATCCTTTCCAACCCTAAGTATTCTGTGATCTGAGAGGCAGTGGGCTTTGTGTGCTGTGATCCTTACACATGGCTGAGGCAGTTCCTCCCTTGATTTGGGGAGGAAGGAGGTGGAGTGGCTGAGCTGCCACCCTTCTCATGTGAGTGAGCATGGATCTGTGTTAGCTGGGAGAGGAGATGACAGGGACCGTTGTGGTGTTTTACAGATCGATGGGCTGGAGGAGAAGCTGGCACGTTGCAGACAGACCATAGAGGAGGTGGATCTTAAACTGCACGGGGAGAAGCTCAGCCCTGAAGGAAGGTATCGGTGACTGTCTTCTTTCACAGCTGTGGCTGTGCACTTCACCTGCTGTAGTACTGAACATGGGCTCTTGAAGGGGTGGGAATGTGTGCTTCCCCATGACAAGACCCTCTTGCCTCAACTTGGAGCTTACTTGGGGAACTTGCCAAGGTGAGAAGGTTAGTGAGTTATGGAGAGAGCTTTATCTTACCAACAGCCTGACTCCAACCTGCACCACAACCAGCTAAGCAGCACCCAAAACTTGCCAGTTCATTTGCAGAGCTGGCTCCTGGCCTGCTGGGAAACAGCTCTGAGAGTCTGACAAAGGTTCACTGCATGCTGCTACTCAAGCCTAGCCAAAGCTGCCTAAATTCAGTTGGGGAGATGTGCAGCAACTAATACTGAAGGCCAAACCAGACTGAGGGAAATTGCTGTATCTGGGCCTGTGTTGCAAATGTGTTGGGATGTATGGATACATTGACACACACCATCTTTCCTTGGGAAAGGGAATAGGGACAATTCCCCTGGAATCTGTCACTGACATAAAAAAGGCAACTGTAGGCTTCTAGAGCTGCGACTCAAGCGGGAACTTGACCTGCATTTGTAGCAGAGGCAGAACCTGCTATTTCTCTAGACTGTGAAGCAAGAGATCCTAAATCTCCCAGCTGATTTTCAGATCTCTCTCTGCTTGAGGACATTCTTCCAGTCACCAACATCCTGCTGCTCTGTTCCTAGCAAAAAAAAAGGCTGGGAAGCTCAATCGTAGGCCCAGGGAGCTGTCCTGTTGGTCCTGGTGTCTGCTTTACAGTACTGTCCTATAGAACCCAGCTAGAAATTATCCCAGCAGTGGTGACATCTCCACACCCCAATACTTATCAGCCTCAGCTTAACTTCTTTGTTCCCCCTTTCCATTCTCTTTCTCACCCCACTACCCTGTGAGCCGGGGTTTTATATCCCCTTCCATATTTGTGCAGGGTCCTGTCTTGTCCTGTCTCTTGTTTCTAGCTTCTCATCTCAATAGTTTTTTCTTAGGCCTAAATTCTTATGTTTACAGTGTGCATTCTGTATCTGGTTCTTAGGTGGCCAGCAACCAGACCTACAGCTGTGGTGACTTGACAGGATGGAAGATATCTGTATGATTTCTCTCTCAAATACAGGGCCTAGAGCAAAGAATTAGGAATAGGGATTCCTGGGGCCCTTTATGGATGTTGCACCTTGTATGGAGATGGAATCAGAAATTCTGTTGCCCAATGCAGATCATTAAAAAAACCCTGGAGAAAGGTACCGTGATAAAAAATGATTGAGTAGCACACAAAGGAGAGCTGTGGTTTCCCATTTTGAAGTTCAGTTGTCATGGTTTCTACATGTCTCATTCCCAAAGCCTCTTCCCTTGACTCTCTTCACAAGGCAATTTCTTAAGTAGCAGCTCAGTCGTGTTGGTAAATCTTCTTTCTCACTCCTTCCTGGCTGCACTCCATGCTGCCTTTCTCCAGTTGCCTTGAAGAGCCCTTTCCTCTCCTGCTGCTCCAGCATAGCTTGCTTTCTTGCCATCCCTTATTTAACTAGCTGTACATATAGATTTGGGTCTCTTTCCTCTTACAGGTTCTTGCTGTGCCCCAGGGGGACCAACAAACTCGGTTACACTTACTGCTTTTTCTGTCAGCTCTGAAGCAGGAGATAATTTGTTAGAGCATGTTTATTTACATGCATAGAGTCTGACTGACTGCATCCTCACTGCTGTAGTGGAAATGCTGCTGCTTTCAGGCAGTTTGTTCTTGTATTTAAACTGTATATTGATTAATAATCTTGTGCACTTTAAGACAAGGGCTCTGTTGCCCTTAGTCTTTACTGGTATTATCCGGAGTCTTCTGTTTATTAACAGGTTGTTACTGGGCTTGGATTCAGCTTGTTGCCTTGAGTTGACCAATTTGTGTAAATAGGATACCTCTGACAAAGGGACACTAGCTTCAGTTGGTGAGAATTGGTGTTCCAGATGTGCTGGAAGGGCAGGATCCTGCCCCATCCCATAGCTGTGGCAGAACTTTGACCTCAGATGGGGGAACAGAATAGGGGGCTGTCTGACACACACAGAGCCCCCTTTCTAGCATGCTTGCATACACTGACTGTCCTGAAAGGAGGGATAGAATCATAAAATAGTTAGGGTTGGAAAGGATCTTAAGATCATCTAGTTCCATCCCCCTGCCATGGGCAGGGACACCTCCCACTAAACCATGCCACCCAAGGCTCTGTCCAACCCAGCCTTGAACACTGCCAGTGATGGAGCATTCCCAACTTCCCTGGGCAACCCATTCCAGTGCCTCACCGCCCTCACAGTAACGAATTTCTTCCTCATATCCAATCTAAACTTCCCCTGTTTAAGTTCGAATCCATTACTCCTTGTCCTCTGGAGAAAATAATCTAAAACTGTTGTATCTCTTGCACAGCTGGGGGGGTTCTAAACTGTCACCCCTACAGTGAAGGGTGAGGGGCTCATTCTGTGAGCAAATATCCCTGGCAGTGGGACAGTCTCTCTTCCATCATATAAGCAAAGAAATAAGACTGTGTTTGCCTTGCAGGTAATGAACTTGTCTTCTCATTACAGAAAGTCACTGGAGAGAGAGAGAAGCTTACTAATGACCAAAGCTGACAACTATGGTAAGAGCTTCATTAAAAATGGTCCCTCTGGGCTGGATGGGATCAGTGCTGCAGCTTAGCTTCATCTTCCAGCTCCTGCCACCTCTGACTTCTGCCTTTGAATTTAGGTTCAACCAAAGAGAATAAGACTGAGGGAAATTTAGTCAGCATATTATAATAGAAGACTAGATCCTCCTGCTTGAGCTATGCTGTCAGAGAGAAAAAAAAAACCTAGCATCACCTGGTGAGGGGGGGAAAGATGTCCCTTTCACTTACCCCAAGTTCGCAGTTTTTAGACTGACTTGAGTAGCTTTATTAACATCCCCCCTCTATTTCCCTGCTTTTTAATCAAGGGCTGCTAAGCAAGCTGGCAAGTGCTCTCTGGAGTGTAGCAAAGTCTGCCCTCCCTGGGGAAGGTTCTCACTGCATCAGTTTCTGGGGCCATTCAGCACACAAGCATAGGGATTCACACTGAGGTGCAGCCTCCAATTCCAGGGAGCCAGGGTCTGTCCTTGCTGCAAGTGCTGCTGTAGACAGAGTTAAAATGAAAGTCCCTCAGAGCTACCGCAGGTTTGACAGCATTTCCATTCCACTAGGGATGCTGCTTTGAATGTCTTCAGGCTGCTGCCTGCTTGACAGTACTCTGAAGCAGTGCAAGCACCAGAGCTCACCCAGAGGAAGGAAGCACAAGTGTCTTTTTAGGTCTGGAAAGTTAAAAACTGGGGCATGGTCAGCAAATTTGTAATTTTAGCTCATGTTAAAGGACTTTTTCCAGAAGATCCATCCTTGGCAGTGTTCAAGGCCAGGTTGGACAGAGCCTTGGGTGGCATGGTTTAGTGAGTGGTGCCCCTGCCCATGGCAGGGGGGTTGGAACTAGATGATCTTAAGGTCCTTTCCAACCCTAACTATTCTATGATTCTATGACTAAGTTATTTAAAACAGATTCAAAGCTGTTCCCTAAGGATCTACCACTAGAAATGGCAGAAGACCCTGCATATCCCCGCCACCCTTTTATCAGCAGTCAGCCATCACCACTAGCACGTGAACAGAGCAATGTGGCAGGCTGCTCAGGCAGCAGCAACAGCCTCACCTAATGGTGATGGCTACTCCTCTTGGAACAGAACAGACAGTGCATGTGCGCACCATCTGTTTAATCACTGCTATGGCCTCTGATTAAATCTCTGCTTATTCCAGCTGACACACATTAGGCCACAAACAGCAATTGCTGACAACAGCATTGCGCCTTCTGTTTAAGCTGCCTGGGGGGTTATGTGACTGCTTGCCCTTAGCACCCTCTCTGTGACAGATTCAAGCAGTTTGCTCTGTGGTTGCATGAGAAGGCTTGTCCTGTGGGAAGAACAGGGGCAGAAAGGACAGCTAAAAGCCTCTTTTGATGCCAGCACCAGTTTGGAAACCTGCAGCACCAGGGTATTCCCGCTGGAGGCTGCTAGCAGAAAGTATACAGGCAGTAACCCATGTAGCTCCTGCAGCAGCAAACAGTCTGGAGTCTGCATCCAGCCTTGCCTCACACAGTAGTTACAGCTGTTAGGCCATGCAGCATGTAATGCTATAAACCTCACTTCTTGCCTGTACCACCAAGCAAAGTCTTGTGGAACAGTGCTAGCAAGAATCGGACTCTGACCTTTGGGAAAGCAAATGGAACAGAAGCAGAGATCAGTAGAGCTCCTACTTTTGGTAGCCGCTTCCTTCATCTTTGCAGCTGCGTTTCTCCTTTTGTAAACCAGGGCCAGGGAAAGCTGCAGCCCCCCACAGTTAAGGGTCCAGACTCAGAGCTGTTCAACACTTGTGGGACAAGAGGAAACCCAGATTCTGCAACATTCAGTGGTGGCTACAGTGTATTTACCAGACTGCTACATCTAAAAGAGAACAGAAGTAGCTCTCTATTTGTCTTCCACATTCTTTTAAGAGATCAAGCAATTATTCTAATGACCCATTCTGTCCTAAGTAGGCTCTTAGAACAAGGTCATTTGCAAACAGGAGCTGGTCTGGCACTGAAGTACTCCCAAGTACAGCTACTGAGGTTGACAGGGTAAGAGCAAATGAAAGGGTTCCTGCTAGCTTACTTCCTGTTCAGCACATCTTTTAATTGCCAGCTTTGCATACTGATCCTGAAAGAGTTGCCCATGGCCAAGGTAACATTGTGCTGTTAAGACATTTTTGAAAGGAGATGCAGATGCAACACAGAACGCTCACAGGCAAGGCTTTTGTTTGTTTCCCAGAGAAAGAACTGAGTGTGCTTCATAAGGAGAACCGCAAGAATGCTGCCCTTGCTGTGGCTGTGGGACTGCTGATTGCTCTTATTTATGCCTGCTGGACAATGTGATTGCACTCAAGAGTTCTCCCTGCTGACCAAATGACTCTCTTGCAAGGCAGTCTTCCTCCTGTCACCACTGTGCCTCCGCCAAGGGTAAGCATCAGCATTTCAGATTGCTGTTATTGCTCATCCTGTCCAAGCCTCATTGCAAGGAAGCTTTTTCTCTGAGAGTTGCGAGGGACAGGAGACAAACCAGAAATCAAGCACACTTGTGGCTGGAAACTTGGTCAAGCAGAGCTGAAGGTGGTGCTATCTTACTCAAAATGCAGTGCAGACCATCCAGCCTGATGCAGGAAGGCAGTACATTCTCCATTTTGAAGAGGACCTCTGTGGCTTCAGTCAAGTGCTCTCTGCCCAGCCCTGCCAGAATACATGCCACCTTTGTTCCTGTGATGCAGCCGTAAGCTGAAGGGACACTAAACTCTCAAAGGGTAACTTTGGTATTGTGACCAAAAGACTCCCAAGTGCTCCCAGAGCTGATCTAAATAAGTATGGTATTACTCCAGTAATCAGTATGGTATACTGATATCAGTATCAGTATGAAATCCATATCCATATTTTTCCATATTTCATATGGATATCATATGAAATATTTCCATATTTCATATGGAATTTCATATCCATACTGATATCAGTAAATCAGTATGGTATGCTCCACACTGACTTGAAGGACCAGAGGAATCCTACCTCCACAAAACCAGATGGGAGGTAGGTATTTCTCTGTAAGCAGGCAACATCCAGCTTGAGATGTGGGTACTTGGGCTTTGAGAAGATCTGCCTACCTCTCCAGTGCATCACAGCTTGGTAGCTATTCTGTGCCTTTGAGAACCAGCACTTGAAGAAGAAATTGAACTATCAAGTCCCAGGGATGGAAGTGCCTCTGGCAAGGGCTTTAAATAAAATAATTTAACCTTGTAACTTCCTGGTTTCCTTTCTTTCCTGTTTTGTAACATCTCTCAGCCACTGTTTTTTTCTCATCCTACAGTCTCCCTGCTGACATACACTGCACCATAGTGAGCCTAGAAGGGGTTAGGCATTCAGCATACCTGGTCAGCAAGATCTCAGCCATGGGTTATTGGTCTGTTGTGGCATGGAATCTACTCAGGTGTTTGCATTGAGTGAAAAAGCAGCCTCATATGCTGCATAGGAGTGCTGGGAACTGACACCTGTAGTCCACTCTCTGGTGAAGCAAGTATACCTCAGGTAGCCTTCAGTGTGCTCTGACATGTCAGGAAAGCCATTAAAAGGGGACTGCCTTGAAAATTCAACAGTGCAAGGCATTTCTGTCTTCACACTAACATGATGCCAGACAGAATTCTGCAGGAAGCAAAGCAGACAAGCACTGTTGTGAACTAAAAGGGCTGTATTGGAAACAAAGAAAGCAGGAGTCAATACAAAATGATACACAGCCTAATAACAATACATTGTATAATTAATGTACATCAACATTCCCTTCAGCAAGACCTTCCTCACCTCCCCTTCCCAACATAGCCCCTCCATATTTACCCTGCAGCAGGGAAGCAAGTAGCATAGTGGCTCATGCTTGCCTTCTTGAAAGGGGATTCAGAATCACGGTTCAGTGCATCAAAAATTAAACTAAAAAGCAAATTCAAATGAGGGGCTGGAGGCAACTCCATACACAGGAAGTATTTGTTCATAAGAGCTGGCCTGCAGGCTAATGGGGGGTTTTGTACCTCAGAGACCTACACTCACCGTGGTGTACTTCCTGGTCACCCTCCTGTCTGCCAGCCCACAGGAGACCAAAGCCCTGAGTGGAGGACACAACGCCTGGGAAAGGAGCCTGGCAAAAGGAGCAGCGTGCTTTTCTGGTATTGGAACAGCCTCAGGGCACGCGGAAGTGTCCAAACTCTAATTACTGGTTGGTTTAAAAAGCCAACTGCACACAGGCCTAGAAAGCACAGCTGGAGGTTCCTTACTGCCCACTGGCACAGATTCTTCTGCTTCCCTCGTGTAATTGCCTTGCCTTACCAAAGAAAAATCTGCCTGCGACAGGCCTCTTGTTCTTTGGGGTAAGGGCCACCGTTTCTCTCGTACATGTTTTACCAACACTCAGGAGCTGCATTAACAGCATGCAGTCCCTCAGCAGCTTTGGTAGACCTGTGTCTGGGCACTAGTAATAACCAGCATGAAGAGCTCTGACCCATTTCACTTCAGCCAGAGCTTGAGAAGGAATAGAACAGCTCTGCTGCACAGTATTCAGGGCTACCTGTTTGTAAGCTAACCTCCCAAGCTTTGCCTCCTCCAGCTTCCATTGACTTCCAGGCTATGCCAGCTTCTGTGCTGCTCCTTCAGCCAGGGGCACAGTTCTGCAATGTTCAAACCTGCAGATCATTTTCTCTGGTGTTGCAGCTGTTCATTTCACTTATACTAAACGGTAGAGAATTATTACATGGTTATATGAAGACAATTTGCTTGGGAAGATATGGAAGTGTCCAAGCTCAGAGAGCACAACCTACTTGTAGGATAACAAGGAAGGAAGGAAGAACTGCATGCTGAGAATAAGCACAAAACCTTTAGCACATGATGCTGAGCATTAGAGGGTGGAGGTAGGACTTCAACATACCATCCTTGTGCTGGCTTCTCTGGGTGGGGTGCAGGGCACCCATGGACCTACAAGTGAAAATTTCCATGTCTTGATACATAAAGCTTGTTCAAATCATACATACGGGTGTGGAGAGAAAGAAACGAGTCTAAACAAGTGCTATAGATTACAGAACTATAGCTTTCTTTAAGGCACAGTTCAACCCCTAAATCAGTTTCCTCCCTACTGTCAATCTGTGTTTAAAAACAAGCCAAGAACAAAAAAAACCACCAAAAGTGGGGAGGGAGGGCAAGTTTGCTGCTTGGCCAAAAGCAGTCAACTGTGTGTTATCTCCTGATTTATGTGGAAGACTTGGCAACAGTGCCATGGAAGCCAGAAGGGAAGGTAAAACATGCAGCAGACGACAACTTTGAACCCAGTTAAGAAGTACACGTGGAGCACTGTTGACACACAAATACCATGCTGACAGTTTCACAGCTCTGTGCCTTCACCCCAGATGCTGTTCCAGGGCCAAATGAGACATGGAGAGTTTCAAAGCCCTCTTTGACATTTAAAAAGGAAAGCCAGGTAACCCTTCAGTGGGCACAGTCAGGGGCCAGGATTTCTTCTGGTTGACCAACACAGTTGAAGTCGAGATCTCTTTTCACAGAAGCCCTGGGTTGTTCAGTTTTAACTAAGTCAGACATTGCCATCACTCCCTCTAAATACCTCCAGCATTGCAACCTTCCTTTGTCTTCCTCCTGCATCCACTTTCTTCCCTGAAGATGTGGGTGACTAGTGTAGAGTACCAAGAACTAAAGCACCTTGGTCTTGGAAGTATGAGGCATAGACATGTTCACAAATTAACCCCAGGCTACTGGCTCAGGATCACTCACTGATCTGGAGAGGGGAAATCCTCATGACAGCAGCTTCTAGAGGTCTGAAAAAACCTTGGCACGGAGCACATCAAATCTGTGCCAGGAACTCTACTCATCACCGTGCGCTGGCCTTTGTCCAACAGGATACCATTACATAGGAATTGCCAAGTGGGCAGCCAAGTGCCTTGATAAGCAGAAATGTTGGAGACACCAGCAAGAATACATACTTGCATCCCAAAGCCAGCATTCACCAATGAGTTAACGTGCTCCACTGGGTAGTGTAGGTCTTTGATGGGCCAAGGAGACAGACAGCTGCCAGGAATGATGCAGGGCCCCTTCAGTCTGCTGCTGCCCAGCTCTGCCACCAAGACATCTCTGCTCCTTCCCACACTGCCAGGGAAGCATGAGCCTAGAGAGTTCTGGCACACACACAGCGCTCCACAAACCTCACTGAATGTTTGAACAGGAGCAAACAAAACTGCCAGGCCCTTGGCCTCACGCATGCAGTAGGTCAGGACAAAAGGGCTTTTGGCGATGGCTCCAGGAGTCACCATGGGTACTCCAGCAGCAGACGCAACCTGGGCCATACTCACATACACTGTCAGGGTAGAGCCTTGTCCTGTGCCTTCTGCATACAACCTGTTGGTTTGATCACCTCCAGGAAATCGGCTCTGGAGAAGACCAGGGTAGAAGATGTGGAACGTCCCTAGTCTCATCAGTCTCTGAAGAATCAAAGCTGGGCTCAGCCCCCCCTGCACCCCTCAAGAGAGCAGAGTTAGGGGAAGTGCGCTTGGATGAAAGACAGGACGTCCTCCTTGGATAGCTTCTCTGGATCTTGCCTTTTCTGAGAGTCGTGCACTTTGACACCTTCCCCCCACTCCCAAAAGAGGCGACTGTAATGGCAGACACTGTGGGCAGAGAGGAGAGCAACATTAGTTTGGCAGGGGAGAGGAGGGAAAACACTGTATTATGGCCGCAAAGTGCACTAGAGAGACAACTGTCCTAGCAATGGGAGGCACGCAGAGATATTCTGCCTAAGGGTTGCCTTAGAAAAAGACCAGTGCATTCATTCACCTTACAAACTCTATGGTCCTTAAGGCAACTTCCAAGCCTAAGAGGTTTCCATGGAAACAAACATGTTAATTCTAGCTTCAGTCAAGATTTAGTTCAGTATTTGCTGGAAGGAGACATGTCATTAGCGAAGAACCTTCCTCCTCCCCTAGCTCCAAGTTTTTGAGAGGAAACCATCATTGCAGGCAATGGAGAGGCTTTAATGAACAATTCAGAAAGTCTGCCAGCAGCAGCAATCCAATCACTCACCACAAACCTAGTAGAATCGGTAACAGCTGTCCTGTGGAGCTTTGCAAAGGAATAGCAGTTCACACTGTACAAAACCAGCTAGGATCATCCCCTTCTTCCCGTGTGAAATAACCAGCTCCACTTGGCTGCTGACAGTTCTGGTCCTACAATGCCATCTCTCATGCCATCCATTGCATACATCCCTCCCTCACTGCATCAGCACATTCCCAGATGTAATGAAAACAGAGCTGCTGATTACTGACAACAGAGCAGCCTACAGTTTTGTACAGCTACTGACACTCAATATTCATAGCTTATTTAGTGCCACTGTTCTAACAAAGCAGTACTAGCACAGAGACAAAAGCACATGTCAGTGGCTAATTAGAGACACATTAGTACTCACTAACCACAACACCAAACATCTGTTCCAGAGTCCCCCACAAGCACTCCCACAACCTCCTCAGCTGTTTATGCTGACCTATTTCAGAGTGCACAGGCAGAACACTAAGTCCATCCTGACAAGTGGATAGAAAAAGCATCCTGTGCCTCTTGCTTTTTAAGCCTGTTCTTTAATTTAGCTGGTTAAGGAAAACTTAAGGATTCTTAAGAGCACTGCTGTAGGGTAAGTAAAGAGATTCAAAGTCAGAAGGTCAGGAACCTCGATTCCTATCAAGCTCAGAGGCACAGTGCTGGGTCCTGGTAGTGGAGGGCATCTCTTGAGACCACCCGAGCATGAGGGGTGCAGAACATCTCCACCCAAGAGCCCTGAAATATCACAAACTCAGAATTTGCTGTACTTAACGACATGGGCTTAGCCTAGTACTCAACAGATACGGATGGGGTTCAGCAGCCACAGTGTTAATGGCTGTCCACTGACAAGCCACTCCATCTTTTCCCAAGGAGCTACTGCTTTTCTCTCCCACACTCTCTTTAAACAGCTCCCATGCTGTCTACAGCTTATTGCACAGCCTGGGCTAAATGAAGTGGGATTTGCTCGTATATTATCAACTTCCAACCAAGCATCTTAAAATACAGACATGCAGCAAATTACAGTTACTGGGCTCAATTTCCATTTCCCTGTGTGCAGGGAGGTTCAGTAACTTGCACTCTGCTGCAGACAGGGGAGCAAAGTTGAGATGTGTGTTATTCATAGCAATTAATTGCAAACCTTACGAATCCAGATCAAGAATCATCTAAAAGTCTGAGAAGGTGCCAACTCCTGCAGCACACCCTGCTGGTGTCTAAGCTGCGCCTGCACTGCAAATGACTACAAGAACAGAGCAGAACTCCCTTCCAAATACCCAGACACACACACACATCTGTTCTTCCATAGCCGCAGCTCTGGCTTGTACTCACTGAAAGGGCGCAATGGATTCAGAAGGGAGGCTGTATGTTGTGTCCTTGGTTATCTTGTTGAAGAAGAATTTCTTCTTGGAGTTTTTGCTGTATGCCATTGTCCAGGGATCTTGCAGAAGAGTCACAGGGATCAGATAGAAAATGGCAAGATGGGAGGGAAGCACAGTATCAATACACATACAGTGCAAGCAGGGAGGACGAATCTGTAAGAATAACTGTGATTCTTTTCTTACTCCTTTCTCCTTCCCTCCCCCAAGAAGACCTGCTTTCCAAGCTGTTCTCTATTCACTAAGAAAACTCCCTTCTCCCTGCATGTAAAGTTGACATTCTAAATAGGATATTTCCACATAGTACTACTCTGGAAAATATCTCCTTGATGAAAAATTATGGTCTCATTAAAAAAGAAAGTCAGTCATGTAAAGAAATGAAATCACCCAAACTAGCTATTATCACCCAAATTAGCTATTAGCTAATTGACATGCAACAGAAAAACCTATCATATAAATACCTGAAACTTTATCATAGAATCATAGAGTGGCTTGGGTTGGAAGGGACCTTAAAAGCTCATCCAGTTCCAACCCCCTGCTATGGGCAGGGACACCTTCCACTAGACCAGGTTGCTCCAAGCCCTGTTCAACCTGGCCTTGGACACTGCCAGGGACAGGGCAGCCACAGCTTCTTATTCAAATCCAAGCTACCCTCATTACATGCAGTTAATCTCCAGTCATTGGAATACTCCCATTAATTTTTTACCCAGTTACACCAGGAGCAAGCCTGGTCAATACTTTTTACTTGAAGATACAAAGAAAAGTTAAATAAGAGCAGAGACACTCTCTTCCTACCATTCACGGTCCGTACGATGTAGAGCCCTGTGGGCACAAAGTGCCGGTCATCTCGGCCAGTGTAGGACAGCCGGGGTATTCCCCTTGAACTCTTGATGACTTTCATCTCTAACCTAAACGTTGAGATATGGCAGTGATAGAGATTCCCTGTTTCTTCCTTTACTATCCTCTTGCACCCAACATGCCACCTGCATGCCCTCTCCAGAGTGTCACAGTGAAAACTGGCAGCACTGTACCTAACAGGGCAAAATCACCACATCCTGGAGAATTCGGTTTCTTGCCTCCCCTGACATGGCTAGAGAAGCAGCCAGAGCTGTCTAGATCATATACCAAATCAAGTGCTGCAATGAAGGATCTCTGACCATCTACCACACTCAGTCGAAAAGGCATTCCCATTTCAGGTATGAACTCTTCATCTTTCAAGCCATGGATACTCCCGCACACAAACTCAAGTGCCATTCATACTCCTGTTGTAAAGCTATTGGCCACGTTTACAGCATTAGAACTCAGGAGGATGATGCTCTGAGCCACCGGCTGCATGAGTTTGAACAGCTCTTTCTCCAGGACTCCTCAAGCACAGATCAACACATCCCTCACATTCCTGTGCACTGGTGGCTGATAACCTCAATGGGCCCTAAAGCGTCTCACTTGTGCTGCTCACTTACCTCACAAAAATCTTCTCTATTTCCTCCAATCTGTAAACTTCCTTCACTCTGAGGAGAAAAGACAAATAATGTGATTTAAAAATACTGCAGCTGTCCTCTTTTTCTGTCCCAGATACAGGGAGCTGCAGAGCAGTTCAGTTTGTACAGCAGAGGCGGTCAGGCACGACTGAGGTCCACACTTCTCATCAACCCAGTGCCTTACTTCTCCTGCTTGAGAAAACCTGGCATGTGCATGCAGCACATGCTCGTAAGCAGCATACGAGCCTCCTCACTGCATTTTTACCTCAGGCTGGGTATACAGAAGAGGAATGACAACAGAAGTCAGGTGCTTTTGTTTTCCCACAAGGCAAATTCACCAAGGTCAACCCCAGGCAGGTTCTGGCCTCAGCATGCTACCCTTGCAGTAAAACTGAACTGCCTGACCCTCACCACGGACGTCCTCAGGGATGCCACAAACTTGGGTTTTACCCTGAGGTAAAACCAGCTTTTCATAAAGCAGAAAAAATCAGTAAAGATTATTTGGAGTCACCACTCTTACTAGGTCAAACTGCTTTTGGTTTTGTTGTTCCGAGACACAGAGACAATCGAAAAGCTTCAAAAAGCACTGCCTTTGATCTGACACCCCAACCGCCTATTTCCTACGTGCTGCTACAAGCATCGGGCTTCAAAAAGTACAGTTTGAGCAGGAAAGGACCCCTCTACAACCCATTTCTACTGCTCTCCTCCTTACTTCACCTTCAGCCCTTACCAATGTTTTGAGCTTCTCCTGTTGCTGCAACTGTCTGTCTTGAGTTTCACTGAGATCCCACTCATTATCATTCATTAAGCCACCAAGGAGAACATCCTCTTTCCCTTCCTCCAGCGTCTCTCACAGTATCACAGCATTTCTAGCTTCTGAAACAGAAGCTGTTTTATTCACAGTAACTATCTGATACCCAGCACAATGATGCTCTTATGCTCCACTGTAGAATTAATGAAATGGAAGGTCAGGAAGCTCTTTGTCAGGAACTTTCATGGGGTTGCAAGGAAAGCCTTCTCCTCAGGCTAAGCATTTGGAGATTGTAAATACTGGTCAGCACTTCATTTATCTACTAGCAGTCAGTACTTCTGTACTGCTGCTGACCCTTCAGGGCAGACAAGGACATAGAAGTCTTTGCAATGCTGAAGCTAACTGGGTGATAGACCTACTACAGCACATATTTGAAATCAGCACCAGCCAATCCACCTATGATGAAAACAAGACTATCCGATATGTGAAAGGAGGGCACAACTTCTCCACTGTCAACCTTTATCTTAGATATTTTAAGTGCTTTCATCCTCTTTCCACTGAACATAACAGAACTGTGAATTTCAGCTTGAAATTTAACTCTCCTTCAGTTCCTTATCTTCATCCTCCAACACACCAAAACCAAAGCACACCAGGCTGAGGAAAGGAGTCCTCAACTCACCGGATGGGGTTCATATCTGGCCGGCTAGGTTTAGACACAGCTTTGACAAACTTCTCTGCCAGCTGAATCCTGAATGAAAACAGAAGGAGAATCCAGAAATCTAGCAAGATCTTTGGCACAGCAGCTAGCAAGCAGCTTCAGCAGAATAACTGACTAGACACTTCAGTACATGCTCCACTCCTAGCCTAATGGGTACTGAGCAACTTCTTTCCCCCATGCACTCCCAGCTCAGTGCTGATACTGGCTATTATCCATTTGGAATGGGTCTCCATAGCTCCCTCTGCAAGCCCACATGCTGGTGAACACATTGGTGTATCAGCAGGAAAGTAGGACTAGTAGAGACAGCATGTCCCCAAGGAAAGGAACAGGCTTGTTCCTTCTCCCTCAGCCAGCTGTCAGCTACGGCTCGTTCATATGCCCAGGATGATCAGTTTACCCAGACTGAGCCTGACTCACCCCAGACTAAGAAAGGAGCGAGACCTACCCTCATACACAGAGCAAGTACAGCTGGAAAAGGCTATAAATACTTCAACTTCAGAGCGGGTTCATTCACAGTTCATCTGTACAGCAGTGTTTCAGCTGAATGCACTTGCCTCTCTGTACTCAGCATTCTTCTTCTACTGTGAAGAGTAGTTTTTCAGTGACTCCTATTCACATACAAGAAAGAAGCTTCTCCCAGATCCTACGTACCTCTGGTTGAAATGCTGCTTTCGAACATCGCTGCCATTCAACACCAAGACATCAAGGATGTGGATGGCACTGATTTTTCTCTGGGCTTTCCCCTGTGGAGGGCAATACAGAAATTTACTGATCAGACTTCTGCTATTTTAGCTTGGATTTATAGCCTATTTTTTGACAGGACATCATTCTCTTCTAGCAAGAAAATACCTTTCCTCAATACTAGAAGCACGCAATTCCTTGCTACTCATTGTATAGTAACACACCATCCTCCAAGAAGTGCTGTAACCCAACTACACAGTTCTGTCTCAGAGGAGGAAGAGAGGGCAGGACCACAGATGCCATCACCAGCTCCCTGTTCCTTATCAGGTACCACAGCAAGTGTGCACTGCAGCATCCTCATCTGAGATGCCAGAGGACAGGCAAACTCCCAGGCAGCAATGACCTATGCTGTGAATGCAGCATAAGAATCTTTTCCCCAAGGCAAAGACTGCAACCACTACTGAGCAATTACGTACTCAAAGAGCCATAAACACATTATGTCATGTTGGCAATGTCATCTGCTGCTGCGTGTACAACAACAGTAACATGTCAGGTCCAAAATGTTGAGTTCATATCTCTAGCACCGGACAGAAAGAAGGAACTTAATCCAAAGGAGTTTCTCTAAAGATCATATACAAAAAACCTTGCCCCTGGCACAGATGGAACATTTCTTCTGTGGTATGTTACAGATAATGGGTGAAACTGCTCACTCTGTTTGCAGCCATTCAGGTAAGGGAGAGAATAGCCTCCTACCTCTCCTTTCAGCTCGTGAACAATCTCCACAGAGAGAAGGGTATCTCGTGGCAGCTCTGTTTTCAAATCCAGCTTTGTCCAACGATCTGACTGGCGACCATCCCAAGTGTAGATCTGTGATTTCTGTGTGTAGAAGGCAAAGTCAGATTCAGCCAAAGCTTCATGAGGGCAGGGGTGAAGGAGAGATCTCTGACTAACTGCAGAGCAGCCCTCAGAGAATCTTTTTGTCCTAGGCTGTCATAAGCCATTTCCTTGTCAGAATTTTCAAGGGAGAACCTTAATCTCTACGGCAAAGGAACAAAAACACTCATTCTAATCTGCCAGTGACTTTTCATACCCACAGAAAAAATCAGAAGTAGAACACCTTCAAAAGGACAGTGAAGATAATTAGAGACACTAGAAAGTGTACAGGTCTCTGTGTAGCCTGCAATTACAAAACCAGGGTTAATTAGTGTGAAAATGAGCGGAGCCACAAAAAAGAAGCATAAAATAACTAGTCTGAGGGACTGCTGATGGGGATCCTATTCTGGCCTTTAAGGACAGGAAAGGATGGGCTTGAAACTGCAAGGCAGAAGAGCAACCCTGAAATGAACCAGCAAAACTCCCAGACTGTTCTCAGCACTTACCCCTAGCCCCAGAAGGAACTTCTGCTCACTTCCAGACACCATACACCGGTAATCTAACACTTGGCGAATTTTCTCCAGTGTACTGGAATTCAGAGGTGTTGGTTTGTAGCTGAAGGTATCGATGTCCATCCCCTAAAAAGCAAAGCATGGAAAAGGCAGATTAGACACAATACATCAACAAGTAGGTAAATGCAGCTTGTACATAGAACAACGATCCAGGACTAGCTTCTTCATCTGTTCATTCCTATGGGGAAAGTTCTGTTTGTATGAAAGGACTTGGAACAAGCTTCCAGGTAAAGTCTCACCTGAATCAGCTCAAAGAACTTGGACTTTGGATCTGAAGATGAAGGCGCAACACGAGCCTGATCAGGAATCTGAAAACAAATCCAAATAATTGATAAGTATTGGGGTTTTGACACATTCATAAGAACCCTTCTGGTTCCAATACATGAGAGAACATCCTGCCCCTGAATCCCTTTTCGTGGAATTCCAGTTGCTAAGGAGGTAATCTGTCAAATAAAAGGTCTCACTTTGTTTTGCGAATTTAATGTAGGCGTAACAGATCCCTTGGGAAACAACAGGCAAATTCAGGAAGTTTCAGACTAGATCTTTGATTTTATGCATGTTTTGGTGAAATACTGTTTCACTGAAGTCACACTGATTAGCCTGTGAAACTGACTGCCGTATCTACGGCCCCACTGCAGTCAAAAGCTCAGGAAACTCCAGACTCCTAAACAAGACCTTCTGGAGAGCTCTGCTGCTTGGGAACTAGCTGCTGAGTTGACTGTGTGTGATGAAATATTCTGAACAGCAGCAAAGAAGCCTCCTCAGTTAAGCCATACACATAATGAATCAGAAAGATCCTGTTTGCTTACATAAACAGCTTGAAATGGTCTCTGACTTTCCCACAAGACAACATATTAAACCTCTGGCTATAAAGTCCTATCTGTACTGCAGCTCCATTCTTGTTTCACCACAGCAAAACACCTTCACAACCTCCCTGCTTGGCAGCTTGCTTACCCCCCATAGCTGGAGACACTCCTTTCGGATTTCAGCCTGCCGTGGCTCCATCAACGTCCTAGAGAAAGGCAGCAGACTGTTAAGATGGTGAAACTTCCCTGCTCTTGCAGCATTACATATCCCAGCCCTATATGACATGCATCTTTCAGTGTTTGACTTGGAAATGACAAACATGCACTGTTCCTCAACCAGTTACACTAAAGAGGATGCCGTCTTCTTTTCCCACCCTTCACCCGCCTCCAATCCCCATGTTCAGCTTTGTTTCATGGCTTGCACTACTGATCAGCAGCTATCACTCCATCTGATGGAAGTACCACTGGGCATCAAGATTTTCACAAGTTACTCATTAGTATGAACTTGTTGTAATCTCACAAAGCTGGGTACATAGCACAACTCACAAATAGTAATGAAGGCCTGCTGAAAGCCACGGAAATAAACCAGTTTCAATGTTAGGATTGACTCCTGGCTACCAGACTCACTCAACTTTCTACTACACGTTCTCTCTAAATGACACCTGAACAGGAAAGTCATGCCAGGGAAACAGCTATGCATTGCAATGGCTTCAGTTTTAAGCAAGGAATTCCCATCATCAGTTTTAGGTAATTCTAGGTATGTAACTTAGATGCTTTGAATTGCCCCTGGAAAATGAAGAGCTACGAAACGCACCCCGATGGTTATTGTAGAATTAAACATACCAGCTGGAATGTCTCTGCTTACATTCCTGCTGAGAAGCAGACCCACTTATGGTAATTAGAAAATCATGCAATGCTTGGAAGCCTTCTCAACAAAGGTGATAATACACCATCAACTTTCAGAACTACTCCAGCCACCCACGTTTCTGCAAATAACACAAACTGAGCTACCCAAAAGCACTCTTCACTTCCCTGGCTCCAAAGGCCAAGTCAAGTACCAGTTGAAATCAAGAACACATTAAAGAAGGGCAAAGCACTTCATTTATAGCAGGTTAATTCAGTCTTCACCAAAAGCCAGAGGAATATACTCACGTGTCTTGAACAAAGGCACGAATTTTGGCTAATGCCTTTATCTGAAGTTTGCAGTGGCTGAAAGAGAGAACAAGTTTCAATCAGGAAGCAAGTTAATTGCCACCAAGATTGTTCTACTGTTCAAAACAAGGATGAGTCTTGGGACAACAGAAGGAAACCAGTCTGATCCTTACAACAGTGATGGATCATTGCCAACATGATTCAAAATGTCAGGAAGGCCACTGGGAAGAACTAGGCAGTAGCCTCTTTTCTTTGCTAGACAGTACTCAGGGGCCAGTCACTATCAGTATATAGCATTTTTCTCTGCATGAGGTACCTCTGCTCTGCTAAGCCTCCTAGGAGGCAAAAGCAGAGCAATGTAGCATCATCAACAAGTACTTCCTTGAGTGCAACAAGCTACATCTGAAATCCGTATTGATTAACCTGCCTACAGGCAGCAGCTCTCATTGCCCACAGGCACTCACTTTTCATTGGACTGGACAACGTAATCATAGAAATCCTGGTCGCCTTTGATCACATTCAATGGGACAACAAGGTTCACATCTACATCCGAGTTACGCAGCTGGTTGAGTCTAATGTTCACCATGAAGAGATAGTCCCGCACGTCATCAATTCCCAGCTTTAAGCCTTTGCATATCATGTACCTGTAGAGCAAGGCAGAGAGATCACATGGGTTCACATCTTCCACACAACCAACTTTCTAGCCACACTCCCATTATCAGGACAGTTTCCCAAATCACAGGAATTTTTTCCTCCTGGGTACCCCTAGGAAAGTGTAATCTTACCTATCACAAAGTCATTATACATTTCCTATGCTCTGGAAAGACTGGGAAACTCAACCCTACTGAAAAGCCCCACAGATCTCCCTCAAGTAGTAAATCAATTCTGCTAAACTTGACAGGTACAATGATAACACATACACTGTGTGCTAGCTTAACTGGAACCACAGTTGTTTCATGCAAAACAGTTCAACTGCTTTCTCCCCACAGAAAGGTAATTTGGCCAGTATCTTCTTTACCTTGTCAAACATCATAATTTGCTAGCCATCTGAAATGTTTTCTCCTCCAAGACAGCTGCCAACTGAGGCAGCTCACAGAGCTTCCACTAGACTTACCCAAATCCATCTATCACTGTATTTAGAGGACAGGGTTTCTTTAATAGTCCCTCATGCTCAAGAGCCTCACCTCTCCGAGTTGGCAGGGCGGCTTGTCACAGGTTTAAAGATGCATACTCGCTCAAAGCAGCAATAGAGCAGATAAATAAGTCCCACACTGAATGGAGTGAAGAGGTCAAAGGTTTTGCAGACAAAATGTCCTCCTGGGAAAAAAAACAAAACCAAAACAAAACAGAAGCAGCACACCAATACCAGCAGATAATAAGGGAACAAGGAGATAGCAGGCACCTCAATAAGCTTGTCTTCTGCAGAACTGGTAAATGTTTTTGTACAACTAAACAGCAACTAAACCATACTCCTGAAGTGGGCCAATGGGGCTCCATGAACCATCTTCCCCATATTTCTGCAGCAAAGCTAAAAGCATTTCCTTAACCAGAATCAGATCAGTATGCATGCTCTCTCATGAGCAAATCTTCTCTCCATGCCCCCCTCTTCTCCTTCCAGGCCCAAACTATACCCTATAGCATGGCAGCGTGCTATGCAAAAGTCTCAATGGAACCTGAGCTCCAATACGTGCAACAAGAAACCTCAGGCTGGAGAAGAAAACTAACAGATGGTTTCTAAACAGAATAACTCACCATCTAGAAAGAAAAGAGTCTATGTTGCCCCTTGCCTTCAAACAAGATTCACAATTTCCCCAAGGAAAAAGCAGTCTTATGGAGCTATTATCAACCCAGACAGGAAACACTTAAAGAAGGTTGCTCCTTTTCGCACATCACATTTGAGATTCCTGCTAAGTAGATCATTGCCTTAGGTACTTCTAAACATAGGGCACAAGATAAATGATAACTTAATGAGCGTTTTTATCTTCTGTACCAGTGCCAAAGGCTAATAACTAAATTCAGCAGAAGGGAATCATCGAAACCAGATGGAGCTGTCATGTCCATCATTTGGCAACAATAAGGTATAGCTAAGACAATGTGAGGCATCATCTTGTTCTGATCACAGAGATGGCATATTTAAAGGAGAAAACCCCCAAGTTAGAGGCAAGGATGAACTGGATAAACACTACTCTCTGTTCCAACCAGAGAGCACTGCTAGAGTACTCAGGAAGCAGTTGGTCCAGCTAGTGCCATAAACCTCAGATATACTGTCCACCAGTGACCTTAGCCCAAGTCTTCTACATAACATATTGCAAGAGCTTTAAACTAATGCATTTCACCTCATGCTTGTAATTAAAGCAAGAAGGACAGAGATATATGTCCCAATTCTCTTCACTCTGTGACAACCATTTCAGGATGTATATGTACACATTCAATTCTGTGCAACTAAGCCTCATTACAGAGCAGACTTCATAGCATGTTAGTATCCTCCCAAGATTCCATGTACACCTTTGAGAAGGAGGAAGAAGATGAATTCATAAAACATACCTGTCCTGACAATGGACAGTGCTGTAAGGAACTGGCAAAGCATGAGCTGTTTGCTCAGAATTTCTTGCAGATTCTCCTGACCCTCCACTGAGAAACCCTGCAAAGCACATAGCATGTGGTTAGCGTACCCATACATCTGTCAGTCAAGCGAAGGATTCTGTGCAGCTAAATCACAGAATCATGATCATTTCTGTTTCTTTAAGACAAAAACCACTGCCACTGGGAATTTTAATGACATGCCTTGAAGAATTTCACATTGTAACTATGGACACACATCAAATATCCTACTATATGCAGACTGAGGTAACATTTTTGGTCATTAGAGCAAGAAGATGGACCAACCCCATCAGCCATTAAGAAATGCACTCCCTTTTGATCAGTATTGTCCAAAACAAAATTCCGGAAAGCCGTAATGTTCTCTGGGCGAGTGATGTCTCCATCTCCATCAATCCCTCCCTCTCCTAAGGGAAAAAGAGGAGACAATTACTAACAGGTTCGCAAGTTCTGACAAAAGATCAGTATGCGCAGGTGAACTATTGTATTCAATTAACATTTAGTCAGCAATTACACAGACCTTGAGAGGCAAATAAGCATTAATACATTCCCTTGTTCACCACTGAAGATGCCAGTTAATTTTGGAAATTATCCAGACTGTGTGGTCAGGGCTCAACAAGGCCATGTAACAGCCGTGCTGAACTGACGAGTTATACATCAGCCTCAGCAAAAGACAAATCATTTGCTGCCCTTCCCCAAGATGAGAACTGATGACACAACAATGTAATATTCACATCCAAGTAGGAATGACACATAACTGAACCTACTAAAAAAATATAAGGTCCAACCTCACTGCACAGCTCACCTGTTAACAGCAAGTTTTTACAGACAAGGCAAATTACTTACATTATGTATTAGCAACCTTCTGCTAAGTATTCAAATCATTCCAAAGAAACACAATACTCTATTTCCAAACACAATGTAATCCCGAATTTAAAAAAGCAATGCCAAAATAACCCTCTGAACAAGTTTATAAAAGGAAATAAGGTTTGCGCATGAGCGTTTGTGCAGTTTTCCCATACGGCTCTTTCTAAAAAGAGATATATTGTCCTCCAGCTTGGTGTTTTAGAATGCTAGTCTAAGGTGTAGTCTGGAGCTCAAGACTGATAACTCTAAAGAAGCTTGAACCTCTATTTGGTATTAGTCCCTATACATCTTCTGCAACTACAGTTCTATTAACTGAACTGGAAGACTAGAAAGCTGCAGAGTTCAGGATGCATGATAATGCTCTGATAACTAACTTACTCATCAATCATCCTGTCAGTAAGTGAAGTGACACTAGAATATGTGACCATTCTTCACAAGTATCACAGTAGTCTACTTCCTTCCCATCACTATAAGACAGTTTGTACACATCTCACTAGACTTTACAGTGTAACAAACAGATCAAGAAAATGCATCAAAGTCATTGGGCTATTCATTTCTCCAGGAATCTCCTCTCCACAAGAATACCAGTTTGCAGTGAGTTATGAAGATCCAAATGCTGCACCTGTTAGAGCAAAGTGTTTATCTGCCTTGCTGCCCTTGCCATGAACCTTCACTTGAACAGATCTAATCCTGAAATGCTAATCATTCTCCAGGAGCTCATGGTCAGGTGTCAAAAGTGGCAGTCAAAAAGAGTCAGTGGTTGAGGGAAGCAGGGGGGAAGCACAATAATGGAAAAGCAGACCCTCTTGTCTACAAGACAGTCACACTCGGGTTTCCTTTATACAGTGTGAAGTAAGAAGCAGGAATACTAGCAATCCTTGTGTTAGCCTTCCTCTTCCTAGAAGCTATGCAGAAAGAGAACTCAAACATATGACCATGCTTAACAAGTTACCATCCACAAGGTGAGATGCAGCGATCATCTGTGTACACCTGCTTAAGTCTGTCTCAAAGTAAAACATGTTAGCTTAAACCTCTTCAGATTGAGAAGCTCACTTAGTTACAGTGATTCAGATGCAGCCTCTAGCCCAGATCTGGTTTATTTATTTTTTCTAAGAGCCAATTACCAAAGCAGACCGAGGGAGGTCCGACACAGAAAACATACTGCCAGTAAGGCAAGATTTCCATCTCTGATGCTAATAGACCTTTGGGCAAGTCAGGACACGGGAGCACCTCCCCAGTGAGGACAAGCTGAGAGATTTGAAGTGGCTTATCCAAGACAGGAAGGCTCTGGGGAGACCTTATGGCAGCCTTCCATTTTTTTTTAAGGGGGTCTACAGGAAAGGGAGGGACTCTTCATCAGGGAATGTAGTGATAGGATGAGGGGCAAATGTGTTAAACTGAGAGATTTAGATTAGACATTAGAAAGAAACTCTTTACTAAGAGGATGGTGAGGACTTGGCACAGGTTGCCCATAGAAGCTGTGGCTGTCCCATCCTTGGCAGTGTTCAAGGCTAGGTTGGATGGGGCTTCGAGCAACCTGGCCTAGTGGGAGTGTCCTTGCCCATGGCAAGGGATTGGAATTAGGTGATCTTTAAGGTCCCTTTCAACCCAAACCATTCTATGATGCTATGGTAAGTCATCTCGCTGTGTTCCAGACTGACATCAATGAAATGGGAAAAATACTGTCAAGTAATCTTAAAGCACTCAAGTACCAATTATGACAAGAAGACACACATTCCCAGAGCAGACTTGAAATAAGTGCAGAAATGTGACTTGATATGCAAGCTCACCAATCCCAAACTCTCTCAGATGACAGCCCTATCCTACCTTGCAAAACAGTTCCCTATAAACAGGTTTCTCTTAGATCCCAATACCAGCCCCACTCCTGATATAGAGGCTACAGCACAAGCAAAAACATCAGGTAACACTCACACATGCACTACATACCATAATAGGGTTCAAAGAGCTCACTGGAGGCAGAATAGAAGTCCTCTAGTTTAAAATCATTTGGTCCTTTCAAGGTCATGCCAAACCCTTTCGCATGCCACTTCCGCCTCCACAGGACATACTCCGAGAAGCCTCCAGGACCAGCACACACATCAGCGAAGTAGAGCAGCTCTGCGTCTCGCTCCTTTATCAAGGGCCTCTGCAAAGAAAAGTGATGAAATTCTGCTGGCCCAGAAACAGCTCCCAGTAGTCAAACCAGATACACCATGAACTACACTGCTCAGTCAGAGAAGTCTCAAGCACCTGATACAGCTAGTATCCTAAGGATTCTCTTTTCTCCCCACCTTCCCCATTCTCTGAGAAAGCACTGCTATTTGAAGGTTAAATAAAGGCCCTCACCCCATGGAAGTCCTTCGGGTTCGTAAACATGTAGTCAAAGACATGGTCCATATTTGCCATCTTCATTGCAGCCCTGTGATCACATACATAAGGACCTATTGAGTTTCAACCTTGACTGCCATGGCTGAAAGTGGACATAAAACAGGAAAGGGACTATGCCACTAGAAGTTTTGCAAACCTGTTCAGGAAGAAAACTCCACGGATCATCTCATAAGGGTTAGACCTTGTTCGGGCTCGACGCATTTCTTCTCCATCCAGCTCATCAAATACACTCTGCAGACAGAAACAAAACCGAGCTGGACTTGACACAGGCTTGAAGGACAGGTAGGCATGAGCACTTGCTACCCTCATGCTTCTCTCCTTAAAGAGCAAACTCCATGCAGGGTTTGGTTCACCAATACAGAATGTTTTTTTCTATCACATGATGATACTCTTCTTCTAAGCCACCCCAGTTCTTAAGCAAATTTAGTGACACTGCAGAATTCTGTACTGATAGCTCCAGAGCATGAAAATGTGGTTAGGCACCTCAAAAGCAGTCCCAGCCTAAGGTATTTCTCTTGTACATACACACACTCACACACCACTGCAATTTAGAAGGGCATGATAAAAATCTAGGACAGAAGATGGAACATACAAGAGAAGAAAAGGGAGTTTATTTCCTTAGCTTATTCAAGTCTTTAACCTTTCAGTCCAACTAAGAAAAGGAGACTCTTTTCATTCATCAATTTGAAGGCCGAGGTGCAAACCAGGTTGCTGAACAGACAGTAACAGCCAGGATGCTAGGTCATACCGATGGCATGGAGGTGGAAGAGGACATTCTGAGCTCTTGCCAGTCACCTAAGTAAACTACTCAATCCTTTTCAATATTTCACTTACTTCCCCAAACTTTCAGTTCACCTCTAAAGGAAGGGGCTCACCTTGCACTGCAGGACATTATGTAAAAGCTCTTCACTACAGAACTCTGTTTCATCTTCAATCACCATCTTCCTCTGAAACAGGATAAGAACACAGATAACAATTAGCAAAGGTATCAGAATGCATTTCAGAATGCAACATGTGCCAGTAATGGATGAAGGCTGCCAAACACATAATAGGCTATATTAGCAAAAGCATAGCCAGCAGGCTGAGGAATTATTCTTCCCTGCTAGGCATCTTGAGAATACATGTGGGATACTGCATCCAGTTTAGCACAGCCCCCCCCAGCACAAGACATATACTGGAATAAGCTCAGCAAAAGAGCCACCAAGACAACAAGGGTGCAGAAGCACCTGGTGTATGAGGAGAGACTGAGAGAACAATTTGTTCAGAATGGAGGAAGGGACATCCCATTGCTGTCTACAAGTATCTAATGGCAGGAAACGGAAGCTTGATCTAGACTCTCCGAAATGAGCAGCAATAGGAAAAGAAACAATGGACACAATCTGCACACAAAAAAAGATGCCCATTAGCCACACAGAAATTTTCTTTCGTCAACTGGGTTATCGAACACTGAAACAGACGCTGAACAGGTTGTGAAACATCCATCCTTGGGCATACTCAAAACTCAAACAAAGCCTTGAGCAACTTGATGTAGTTGGACCTGTTTTAAGCAGGAAACCACACCAGCAATCTCCAGAGGTTCTCTCCAGTCTAGGTTGTTCTACAACTCTCTGACAAGGCAATTGTTTCAGGCTAAGCAGTCCTGTGTTGTCTTGGGCTGGTAAATACTGAGATGTAGAAAATTACCTTCCCCACAGTCATCCACTCCTTCAGCTCCTGGGCATCAGGGATTTCTGTGGTACACTCGAGGCACCAGTCTACCTCCTCGTAGGCACTAGGCTGCAAATGCAAGATATGGGAAGAGCCAAAGATAATTTTGGTAGCAAAACATAAGAACTAATTGCTCCCTGAAAGTTTGCCTCCCAAGCCTAGCGTAAGGTGTTATGCCATGACTTTGGGGCCAAACATACAGTTCTTTTTCTCCTACTCTAAAATACTACTTGTTTCGATTTAATTTTGTTTTTAAACTAAATAAAACTCAAAGCTCCCCACACCACTCTCCTCTCATTAGAGTCTGATAATCAAGACAAAGCAAAAGCCTAGAGAAGGTTCCTAAGGTGCATTTTAGAGACTCTGCAAAAGAGAGAGTTTAAAAATACAGGCTTAAAACACTTTTACGATCTCAGAAAGGAATATTTTTGCAGTTAAACTTGAAGTGATGCTACTTCTCCACAAAGAGAGGCTGCTAATATCCACTGACCTTATATTTATTATAGTAGTATCATCCACAAGGGTTAATCATACAGAACAGTTAACTGCTGTGAGCTGCAGAAACACAGTGGAGAATGAGACCTAAACCAATGAGCCTAAAGAACAGGTCTCAAATTCCTGGCTGTCAAGGAATAATCTCTGACATTATCTTCAACTACTGAAAACGATTCAAAGAATGGAGAGTGAAGTACTATAAAGTGCACCATATACAACTGGACAAGTGATGCTGCCCTTGACTAACAATGGCTAGGACCTTCTGGGTTACTGTCCTTCCAGTCTTTAAAGGGGCACTACAAGAAATTTGGAGAGGGACTTTATACAAGGGTGAATGGTTTTAATCTGAAAGAGGGACATTTAGATTAGATATTAGGAAGAAATTCTTCACTGTAAGGATGGTGAGGCACTGGCACAGGTTGTCCAGAGAAGCTGTGGCTGCCCCATCCCTGATAGTGTTCAAGGCCAGGCTGGATGGGGCTTGGAGCAACCTGGTCTATTGGAAGGTGTCCTTGCCCATAGCAGGCGGGTTGTAACTGGATGAGCTTTAAGGTCCCTTCTGACCCAAACCAGTCTGTGATTTCTATTTCCCAACGTTCTTTCCTGTTAAAAGCTTAACAAGACACAGAAATAAAACATCTGAGCATTTTATTTGGGACTATTAAACAGAGAAAATACATTTTTAAGTCATCTGCACAGGCATGAAAAATGATATACAAATAAAAATTAAATTTGCTTTCAAGCTTTTTAGAGTTTACCAATCACACTCACTACTCCAAACTCAGACACAAATCTTACAGACCACAGCAACAATCCACCTGAAACCAGTTTTGTGCCAGAACATTAACACGTGATTACAGAACAAGTTTTGCCATGCTGTCCTGGGACAAAATAAGGCCTGGGTCCACCCATAGGAGCCACTTAATGGTAGCCAGTTGTACCAGACAACACTGAACATCATCCCTAGAGGGCAAATCCTGAACACAGCAACAGAAAAGGGATTCAAAACATGAAGTACTTACCTCTGGCTCATCCTGCCAATCAATATTGAGCTCCCCATCAAATCCTTTGAGGGTCAGCCCAAAGCCTCTCCTTCCCTTTTGGTTGGAGGCCTCAACAATATCCTTCCTGCCTTGGCCATATTTTCCCAGACCTTCTCCTTCCCGGAAGCCCATCTTGGCCTGTAAAGAAAGCAAAGAGAGCACACTCAGGCAAGTGCACTTGAGTTTATGTACGGGGTCAAAACATAGCAGGGAAAATGGCATATCACCCTAAAATGACTTGAAGATATTAAGCATTTTTAATCTCAGTTGTGGTTTTAGAATTTAACAGCGAGTTAACTTCACTTTCGCTCAAGAAAACTAGAACTGAAGAATAATGTTTGAGGTGACAGCAAACAACAAAAGGTTCAGTAATTTGAGGACTGCTTGCTCAGAGGGAGAAGCAGTGAGGAGCCTGGAGCCATTCATAACAGTGTTCAATAAGCATACAAGGCTCATAAAACAGAAGACGCTGGTACACGAAAAAATTCATGTTGTGATGATATGCTTGGTTGTGAACATGCACTCACATACATTTCAAGCATCAGTTAAAATTTCACCTAAAACTCATGGAGGAATGCAAGACACATTCTCGTCTCTTAGGTTAAAAGAGGTATGTTCATTAACTGCTAGTTTCTCAAGCTTTTCTCCTCATAAATTTTAGCAACAAGAGAACAACAATAAAAGCATGAATGCAATCAATTTCACTCAATCTGCTATGCATCTACAAGACAATAAGTAAATAAAAGTCTTAATCCCTAAGTTCCACCTTGAATTAATGTTATTCATATAGTCCTTCCTGTTAGAAGCAACAAAAACATTGTTTGTTACCAGTCTGTAGGACAAGCCACACAAGAACATCTGATAGGTTTTATTCAAAGGTACATGGTGTTTTTCCATTGCCTTTTCTGCCTGGCTCTAAATCAGACCTTGGAGTATGTACACGAAATGTGAGAGACACCTAGCCTGTTACACACTGGTTTTCTGAGGACAGAATATTGCACATCTGGTAATCAAGGACTATTTTCTTTTTACTTACCTAATGCTACCACATCATTTAACCAGACTTGATACCATATCAATCTTTACATTCACATTTATGAGGCCTTACAAACAAAAGTCTCCTTGAACCCAGTAGCAGAAGCTCCTGCATGGTGGCAACTGAAAGGATACATCCTAACTGGCTCAGAGAGAGCTTTCCAAGTGAAAGGTAGTCTTTTGCTAGAATCAGCACACTGTAGCCAAGTGCCAAAAATGCACATGGACAGATTCTGAAAGATCTGCAACAGGACTGATCTGCAGAGGCACAATCAGCAACTCTCAGGCTCTGGATCCCATTGAGTTTTGATTTGAGCAAAAGAGTTCTTTTTTTCATGTAGAGGTACAGTCCTGCTGGTCAGCAGCATTCCACTCCTTCAGAGGCAGTGGCTCCCTGTTCCCACTCCTAGCAACAGCTAGCACTTCCCAGCTTCTAGCAGAAGACTGAACCTTCTAACTTAGCAAAGGCAGGTACAAGCAGGCCTACCATCTTGGAATGATTGCTGGCCCTTGCTCCTGTGAGTATGGCACCGGCACAGAACGAAGACCCAAATTCAGTCCCCAGTACAGTCTCAAGCCTCCTGTGTATTTCAAGTAATACACAGCTATACATCTCATCTTCTCTGCTGCCCTTGGAAACAACATTTTTGTTTCTGTTACCAAGAATAGAAATTCTTTCAGGATTACAAGATACTTGTGATACCACAGTGACAAAGTTTATATCAGGAAATAATTGTAACAGCATGTGCCGAAAGACTCCTCTTTTCTGCAGCCTACTATTGCCTTTAAACTCAGGAACAAGTTGCTAAATTTGGGACTACCATGACAAATTCAACCGTTTTCTTACAACTACCTAAAAGTTCTTTACTCCCCATGCTAACACTGTGCAATCCAAGTGATCATCTTTAAAGTTCAGTTGTCACAGTTGCCATTGTTCACAGTTCCCTGTCTTTCCAAGAAACTTCTGGCCCTACATAAAGCAGAACGGAACTACTTGGAATACCATAATAATTAAGGTAGTGATTCTACAAGGGTATGCCAGCCAGCCTCCAAGACCAAACAAACTAATGTAAATCACAGAATTTGTTAAGGCCTTTCTCACAAGGCATTTGCTAATACAAGCATTGCAAAATAACACGGTAGGACTCTTTTTAACAAGTTCAGCAAGCTGCCTGACACAGAGGTCCTTCCCTTCACATTCACCTCCCTGCTCCCAGGCCTTGAACATGAATCAACTATTTTTTAGCATATCCCCTTCAGCCAAGCTCTCCCAGACTCCCCCAACTGCTCAGCAGCTGGCACAAAGCAGCAGAGAACCCTGATACAAGGAGGATCAAAATCGGAATCAAAAATCTCTTAAAACAGACTGCTCTTTTCACTTTGCTCCCATCAGATCCTAAGAATTTGGTCCAAAACTATATTGACCTACCATGAGCTTTTGGGAGACACTGTTATACATTGAGTAGCGAGATGAAGTACCCTCCACAAGAGAGTCTTGTTTGAACTCATCGCTGAAGACTGGTCTTTTTTCATCATTCTCACTCTCAGACCCACTGCTGCTGCTGGAAGACTCTGAAAACAAACATATAAAAAGTGAGAAAAGTGAGTATGAAAATAGAAGAAAGATATTTCATTAATCACATTAAGAACTATACAGTATGACTCATTAAATCCTCTCAACACACACACACAGAGGACACTTCAGTATGTCAAATGTGCTATGTAGAACCAACACCTGGTTATCTGCCCCTCTGCCTCAGGCACACACAAAACGTCTGTGAGCAAATGGACTCCAGACCCCACAGATGGCTGGGCAAATCCCATTACAGCAGAAAAGCAGCCCACAGCATCACCACAATAGCACACTGTAGTGCGCCTAACCTTTGCAATGGCCTTGAAGAGCTGAGAAAGTCCACAGACATCCTCTCCCAAGAATAATGACAATTACTGACACCTTGATAAAACACACTGGATTTTCCTACCTAACTACAGGTGTAAACACATCCCTAACTTAACCAAAAATCCACATCAAGTACACAGCATTGACCAAATAGCCAATACTGCAAGAAGAAGAGTGGAATCCCATAGTCCCCATGTTACACTTCAGTTCGACTCCACAACATACCTCAGTAGCAAAGGTCCACAAGTTCACTACAGTAAACAAGATAGCTTTTTACCTCTCAAAGTTTCCTGATGCATACAAACCCAAGTGAAAGACAACATCAGAAGACACCCATGACAGAGACAAAGGTTTGAGAAAGAGGTTAATCAAGCCAATGGTCCAATCAAGGTAATAAGTACCACCACACACAGCAGGCACTCAAAATAAGCTTTTGTCACCTGAAATTCACCTGAAACTGATGCAGCAAAGAAAGCCTTCATGGGTAACAAACAATGAACTTCTGTCTGTACACAATTCCATCTTGATTTTCAAATGTCTGTCACACAAGCTACATTTCTATTTCCTTCACAAAGTTTTTCAAAATCAACAGGATCACAAAGGTTTTTGCTTTAGGGTCAGTTACTGCTTTCTGCTTCTCCAATACACAGTTTCAACCAACTTAGCTGCCTGCTTTTGAGCTGTGTCTTATCTTCCAGAGGCTCATGATGTGCCTCAAAAACAATACCCACTACATAAATCACAATTCGCCTTGCTTTTAATGTTAGCTAGGCCATGCCCAGCTGAATTCAGACTTTAAATCGCTTCTCTCCCCCAACCTTCTTGCTTTCATCAGAAACCACAATGGGTGTAACAGACTACTAAACAATTAACCCTACCTAAAATGTTGTCCTTGAACTGCATCAACTTGTTTCTTGAACATTAAGGCTCATAGACTATTTGACACACATATGAACTCAGTAATCAAAAGGGTAAAAAAATACTGATTTGAATTTTTTAGCTCAGCCCTGAGTGCACACAGCATTCCTTACCCCAGCTCTCACACCCCACACCTCTGACGTCCTCGCTCACCTCCAGCCTTGATAGAGCGCCACACATACCCTGTCACTATGACTACTCCCAAACCCATCTCCCATGCACATCCCCTTCCATTTTCATAAGATGAAGTCTTCTTTATACGTTCAAGCCCTTTCTCACTAACACTTTATGACCACAGGAAATCCTAAGACTCAGAAGTAGCAGGCATGACCATGAGGCAACCTGAAGTACCATCCTGAGAGAGTTTAAAGCACTCTGCACCAGCAATACCAACTGCGTAGGGTACTTGCCCCATCTTTGGCATACCCCAAGCCCCAGGTGAGAAAGCACACTCCAACTTAAGTAAATGAACTGCCTACTTTTTCTTTCTGAAACCAAACACCTGTGACCTCTCACAGCTGCCATCCCAAACCACAGGGAGCCAGCAAAAGCGACAGTGCTACAATGCAGGAGTCCCAGTCAACCCACCCTTTGCATTTACCTTAATGTATCACACTTCTGCAGATGGGGAAGATTACTGATTTTTAAACAAGGAAAGATTATAATGTTTCTTTATGGCACAACACCCACAGCTCCTCGTTACTGAAAGTTTCCAAAACAGAAATAACTGCTGGGACTGAAGAAATTAACGCTGCTCATATATTACAAGAACTTTTACTGCTCTGGACCACACATTGTCACCTTCCTAATGTTCTATTTTCTATTTCTGAGTTCATGCAGTTCCCAGACCAAACTGTTTACATGAGGGTTGTTGGTTTGGTTTTTAAAAAAAAAGCTTATTACAAAAAAATACAAAAATCACACCAATCCAAGGTTGTAAACAGCAATAATCTAGTTTTCCCTAAAGAAAGTATGCCCCTGAAGGCTATCAGTTAGGATTTAGGAGACATGGGTTCAATTCCTACTTATTAATTAGATTAACAGCAGCAGAATATACCTTATCTCCAACCTTACCTTGAGTAGTATGATTACTACATTGAGTTTCATCATCTGAAGCAGAACTGAGGGTTAATCCCAAGTCTTCTATCTTCTTCTGCTTCTTTTGGGGACTGCTAAATTCAGGTTCTGTCCTTCTCTTCATTTTTGCTGAAAGAAGATAAACACACTTGGTAAACATTAAGCAAATTAACTTTCTCCTGCATGCTGAAGGGTAATGCACAGCAGCATGGTGGCATACATCATTTCATGGACTTTTCAGTATCATGCTTCTCAACTGAAGTTTGCTTTATATAATGGTATTGGGTTCTTTTGAACTTACCTTTTTTAATTGCTAGCCTAAACTAAACAAACAGGAAATCTATGCAGAAGCTTCTCTATTACTGATGACTTGAATTTCAAATAATTTCTACCACCTACTTAGCATTAAATGCTAGCAGATAAAGATAACTCAGATGTCGGCACTTTGATAACTTAAATATATGCTAGTTGCTTTCTAGTACTGAATCAAAATTAATTTTATTCAACCACACACATGCAAAGAGGAAATAAGATCAATCTAATGGAAAATGTGCAAAGTGGAATCAGTTTCTCAGAAGAAACTCTGAACACCTCTGAGCCCACCTCTGCAAATGTTAATTAATAAAGGAACTTGCAGTGTTCCAAAAGCCAACCATATGCTGGGCTGTATCACAAGCAGCATGCCCAGCAGGTTGAGAGAAGTTTCTGCCCCTCTATACTCTGCTCGCCTGAGACCCAACCTGCAGTCCTGCATTCAGCTCTGGAGCCCCAACACAAGACGGACATGGACCTGTTCAAGCAAGTCCAGGGGAGGGTTGCAAGGATGATCTGGGGCTGGAAGCACCTTGGCTATGGAGACAGGCTGAGAGAGCTGGGCTTCTTCAGCCTGAAGAACAAAAGGCGCCGGGGAGACCTTACAACAGTCTTTCAGTATCTAAAGGGGACCTACAAGAAAACTGGAGAGGAATTTTTTACAAGGGCATGTAGTGATAGGATAAGAGAGAATCACTTTAAACTGGAAGAGAGTAGATTTAGATTGGATATTAGGAAGAAATTCTACCCATGAGGGTGGTAAGACTCTAGCACAGGTTGCCCACAGAAGCCCCATCCCTGGCAGTGTTCAAGGCCAGGCTGGACAGGGCTTGGAGCAACCTGGTCTATTGGAAGGTGTCCCTGCCTGTACAGGCATGTTGGAACTGGATGAGCTTTAAGGTCCCTTCCAGCCCAAACCATTCTGTGAACTTTCCTACAGTGACTTCAAACAGCATTCTATTAAATACGTGTGCTCAAGGTGGGGGATGTTTGTATTTTGACCAGGAATCATTGGCCAGATATCAAGCTTCTGGCTGCAGCTGATAAAACTGCATAAAGCCATAGAAAGGACTAGCACTCAAGATAGATTTAACAGAAGTTAGCTGGGAAGGCCTGCAGAGGACAAGAAACAAGGAACAGGAAAGCAGGCAAAAATTAAAAGGTGCACATGCTTGTAACACTGGCTAAACCTCTTTGCTATCGATAAAAAGCAATAAAATCCAACTGATGGTTATTTTCCTACATAGGAATGCTGGGCTAGAAGAGACGCCCCAGGTTGCTGATTTCTTACACCTCTGTTATCAGACTTTTTTCCACAAACATAGACAGGGCAGCTTAAAACCAGTTCCTCTATTCACCCCCAGAACTCCAACTGCAAAATCATCCCACTGCAGCCAAGAAACCTTTTCCCTTTTCCCTTCCACCAGCAGATCTTCTACATCAATTCACGTTTCCTTGCTCTTACAGTCTCGTTAGAGGCTTGGGTTTTTTTCCTTATTTATCTGTAACAAACTGGGAGCCACTTCCCGTTTCTCCCCAGAGGTTCCCTAATGAGGTGACCGCACTGGGGGCTCACACTGCCCCTATAGCCACCCGTCGGCGCATCCACCCCCTCGCTTAACCAAGGGTGCCTTAGGGCACCTTTTCCCGTTACATTTCAAACCCCCTGCCCGGTGACCGACACTCGCTCCCGCCGCACACCCGCAGCCGGGAGGGATGCCCATCCCCGGGGCTCCACCCGCAGGGGTTCCGCTGAACCCTGAGCCCGCGGCCGCCCCCACTCGCGCCACCCCGGCCGCCTCACAGGTCCGGGGCAGGGGGTCCCGCAGCCCGCCGGTACCGGAGCCGAGCCGCGGTCACCGGGGCCGAGGGCAGGCGGCACGCTGCTGGCGAAGGGCACGCGCGGACGAGACGACGGCCCCGCAGCGCCCACGGCCCGGCCCGGCTGTGCCACCGCCAGTTTCTATTCCCCGTCCGGAGACGCCGCTCAGCACCGCCCCCTTCCCCGGCGGGTCCTCCCCGGACCGGCGGCGCGCGACGGTGACGCACCGCCCGCGCCGACACCGAGGGGCTGGGCCCGTCCCCGCAGGCGCAGGGCGGGCAGCCTCAAACCCTCTGTGAGGACCCCTGCGGTCGCTAGGCAACGCCGGCGGCGCAGCGGCCTACAGGGTCGACCCCAGTTCGCCGCGGGGCCCGGCCGTCCCGGAAAGCGGGTAACTGAAGGCCTCGGTCATTCCCGATGGAGGTGAGGTAGGGGTAAAGAATATTGGAATTCTATGTGAAATAATACAGAGTTACAAAATCTACATATAAAAACGTATTAAAAGCGTGTCAAGGCCCACGTAATTCAGCGACTGACTGAAAAGGAGCGCTTTCTACGAAAAACGGGTTTCTAGGCTTCTGAAGGAGGCTTGCCTAACCGGCATCATAGTAGTGACTGCAGGCAGCACGCCCCGATCCCAGCCAGGGCTGCTGCCCTTCCCTGCCCGCTGGAAACGGCATTAGTCCCACACGCAGCACAGGTTTCCTAAGAAACTGCCTGCATAGAGCCTGCTCTGCACCAGGTGCTTCATTAACTAACCACATCTCCGTTACTTGAGTAGAGCCAGAACAAGTTTTGTAAGCAAGTGACAACAAAGCTTTTCGTGCAGTAAAAGCTTAATACATGGCTATAGATCCTTTGCCGTGAGGATTCCAGGCACTGATTGAGCGGTCTTCTCATTAAGCTTGAAACCCAGGGGCATGCAGCTCAGTACACAAGCATGAATGCTTAAGCTTAAAACACAAAACAAACACAGCAGCACACAGGAATAGGAGTATACTATTTAGGAAGTGTAGTTTATAATTATCTAGTTGCTCTAAGATAGATGTCTAAATATGTGACATTATGGCAAAAAAAAAAAAAAACGAGGGAAGAAAGACTATGAGCAGGAGGCAAAACACTGACTCATCAGAGAATAGCTTTGGAAAGACGCTTAAACTGGGGCAGGGGGAGCACAGATGGTTTATTAGATTACCTATTACATGTTTTGCAAAGTTAATTAACAGTGTTCCTAAGGCTCACCATGCACTGTTGTGGTAGATTACATGTGCAAAAGAGAAGTGACTGTCAGACTGATCTGCACACCATCTTGCTGTGATGGTCCTGTCCAGCAATCTGTTAGCACTCCTTCCCATCTATTCCTGCTGATGTTGATGAACAGTGTGCTGCTCTGGAAGTGTTTGATTATCACACTACATGAAAGTTATCTTCCAACTGAAAGCACAAAGTTATGAACTTGCATCAAGCCTGTTGTGCATCAACTGCGACGAGCTCAGTTGTAACCTGAATCCCAGATGCGAGACTGGAAGTGCTTGATGCCATCCCAAGACAGGCAACAGTTCAGGGCATGACATCTCAAAGTGGACACTCAGATATACAATCAAGTAGGAGAAAGGATCCAGACCTTAGACCAAAGGAGAGCACAGTATTAGAGATACAGACATCCTTTCCAGAAGCTCCATAGGTTGCTGTACTCTTCTGTATGTCTGGTCATCCGCTCTGTATCTGATAGCACTGAGCTGGGAGGACAGGCCTGCTTTTGTCAGTGAAATGCTTTTGCAAGTCAACAGTAGGATTACTTAACCTTTCCCTGTGGACCTTTACATACTATACACCTACCAGTAACAGTGGAAATGGTTTTGTATACCACTTACACCCTTCATACTCTAGTAAAAGGAGGACATGCACAGAAATCACACCAAAGAACTACTGTGTTACTAAAAGAAGCATTATCCTCTGCAATATGCATAAACATCAGTATAACAAAATAAATATATTTAGCAAAATAAGCAAAAATAGCACAGCAGCATGGAAGAGATACACAGTAGAAGAACCTGCAGTCTTAGATTACCAGAGTATTTTCCTCCTACTCCTCTCCATCAGGAATGCCTATTCCAATGTCAGCCTATTTCACAAGTGTTTTGAGGAATCTTCTTCTCTCAGATATCCTAGAGAGCATATATTCTCAAAAGAAACTTTCAGCAGCGCTTATAAAAAATGAACATGGGAAAGAGGAAGACTCCAGATATGATAATGACTCCTTCACAAAAGAAACCTTACACTACAATTTTAAGGAAGCTGTCTGGTCCACAGATCAGACCTACCTCCTATTTAAGTTCTACTAATTAAATCTGTCAGAATGCATTACTTCCTTGGGACAGCATCATCATCATCACACACCTTTTTAATGGGATCTTTCTTTACTGGAAGAAGGTAAGAGGTATGATTGTATCTGCTAACTTATCGTTAGGGTAGCCACAGGCTTGAAGAGTTGGGTTGTCTTTTATCAAATCCTGAATACACAAGTCTTTCAAATAACTTTTAAAAAGTCACACTACTTACAGCAGTCAAAACATGAAGCATAGTCATTAAAATGAGGTTTTGGGGTTTTTTTTTGAGAAAACATACGCTAAGACTACTGGGAGAGAGACAGTCACTTCAGTAGTTGCAGCAAGAAAGACTAATGCAGAAATGAATTTGTATTTTCCTTCTTAATGTTAAATAAACATAGAAAGTACATACAAATAGCCAAAGAAAAATTACAGATGAAAAGGGGTTTCCCCCATCCTCTTCTCACAGTGTAAAACAGTCCTTTCCGTGTAACAGATAAATCTAAAGCATATGCCACTGAAAATGAAATTTCATAGACGAATTCATGATAGGATGAGGCAAGACTTGTTCAGTTTCTGAGTGATTTGCTGTGAGGGTACTAAAACCCACAGCTCAACAGCAATGTTTTGTAAACAGTATAACTAAATTCTTCCTTCTGTGCCTTGTGGTTGCATACAGAAGCTGCCTTCCTACCCTGCCAATAGGACTTTTCACTAATTCAGATAGCAGCACTTCTGAAGAGACAAAGGTTCCTCTCTGCTGCTGACAAGAATTGTATGTGTTTCTGAAGTCACTGCTAATAATTTCTGGATGCGCTGCCTCCCAATTCTAAAACCCTTTACGCAAAAGCCTAAAGGGGGAACAAACCAAAGATACTAATTGGGAAGAGCACGAGCTAAGGAATTCTGGAAGATTTAGTCTTCTCCATCCTATCTAACAGAAAATGGGTAATGCCAATAGTGCAAACTGATGGCCAGCAGCTCAGCTTTACAATGCATTTAAGCACTTAAGGCTGACAGGGTCCACAAGCCATCCTTGATTAATGGTAGAGGCCTGGGATGACTGTAGCTGTCAGATGAAATTCAAGAAGAAAACCCACATTGGCACTTTTTCCTGATACACCTCTCCTGCCTGCTCGTGGAGATGGCCAAGTTCTCAAACAGAGCCATTCCCTCTGCTGCCTGAAAAAAGGGAAGCTGATGTACACACTTAAACATGTCATTCACTAAGGAAAGGGCAGGGATGCATACAAACTATTACATTACACTGAGCAGGTCACAAGCAATCATGGAAGCCTAGATTTTGTATGTCAATCATCTAGCATAATGGCAACTTCATCTCTCACAATCCCCATTTTGTTCTACAGTCCAAGCTCCTGTACATTCATTTAAAAAATAAGGTTCTTTTTCCATATGCTGCTAGTTTTCAGCTCCAGCCTCTTCACAGTCTTTCCTTCCAGATGTCCAGTCCACTCAATCAGTAGTCAGTCAAACACCACTAGGCTGGTTCTGGGCACCACACACGCAAATGAGTCTGCAGTAAAAGTGTTTAGATAATGTACTAGCTTTCATTATAGTAAGAATCCTCTTCAGAGTCCTCATGGTCACAGCTGCTCATCAACAAGATGGAGTAGATGGGAGAAGTGACACTGCTGTCATTGTCTGTGGCTGTCTTCACCAACGCATTCTGTTTCTCTGCAGTCAAAACACACAGATACAGAAGTTAGCAGTAACCACTGTACTCACAAACTCTAAAATTACTAGTTCTCTTTGAAACTTACAGCCTCTCACTCTCAGTCTGCAATATATCTTTCAAGCTGCAATGCATAGGCCTTTTCAGTTTTCAGCATTAAAAGAACAAAGGGTTGTGGAGGTTTTTTGTTTGTTTTCTTAAGTTTCCTGTATGCCTTTTCCACAGCACAGATGAGGACACATTCTCCAACCCTTCACTGGCACACAGTTGTCAATGGAAGTGGCTAACAGTGCCTTGCCAGGTAAGGAAGAGAGAAATGTAGTAAGTAGCTCTCAAACCAGCAATGGTTGTTCAGAACACTTATGGCCCCATCAAAACCTCCGTACACTTAAGAGCATAAGCTGTCCTATTGGTGCCTGTTTTACTGAGGCTCTTAGAAAGGCTTCTTAGAAAGCTCTGAGCTTCTGAAGCACCACCTGCGTGACTATTCCTCTTTCAGCTGGTTTCTCCTTAGGATATCCTGTTTCCTAGACATATAGTTATCCTCATCACAATCAAAATGTTTCCATCACTGAATAAAAAGATTAATGGAAACAATTCATCCTTCCTTCCGAAGTGCATTGGTGAATCTAAATGATTTCCTATTAACAGTCATTTAAATAGAATCATAGAATCATAGAATAGTTAGGGTTGGAAAGGACCTTAAGATCATCTCATTCCAACCCTCCTGCCATGGGCAGGGACACCTCCCACTAAACCATGCCACCCACGGCTATGTCCAACCTGGCCTTGAACAGAGTATCACATATGAAGGTAGGCTATCAGCTTATTTCCTTTTAGTTCAAACAAGCATGAAGACCACTGGTTTATCAGACAGAAGTGAAGCAGGCTCCCATGAACGTACTGCTTCGCCTGATCACCATTAGCTACTGGATGAGACACATCAGTAGCACTACAACATGCTGCAGATGTGCATATTACACAAAAGCAGCGTCAGGTCTGCAGAGGTGAAAGCAATTCAGGAAGCCAAGCTGGGAAGCCTCTCAGCAGTGTTTCATTTCCTGAGGCAATCAGCCAAGTTGCTTAAATAGATTGTAATTTCAAGCTTGAACTAACACTGCTTAGGAATGTCAATCTGTGTCACCACAGAGAATCAGAAATGTTTCAAAAGCACCTTTTATTAGGTACAGAGCTTGACACACTGCAAAATGAAGGATCGTGCAGTCGCCTCTATGAGAGGGAAACAAAACAATTACTTAAGGGAATACAGCAAAAGAAATTTTTTCGGGAGTAGCACGAAGACACTTCTACATTTTCCAGCACCTAAATACCAGTGTCAAGTACTCTAGAAACAAATCTGGAATAGAAAAGCAGAATAGGAATACCCTGTACTGGAGTTTTACTTAAAGCCATCGCTATCATGCACAGTCTTTTAGCTAAAAACTAGGCAAGAAGTTATGCATTTAAGCTACAATGGCTTCAATTTCACAAAAATAACATGGCAGAACTGCCAGTTCAGCCTTACGTTTACGTAACACAACAATGTTCCCCTCAGATTCCCTACACAAACCTAGCACACAGAAGAGAATTCAGTTTCTCATCACTGCTCTGCTGACGTTTTTGCAATCATAAGTAGTTTAATCAAAAGGTGCCTGGTTCCATATAGTTTTGTATTTATTTACTGATTTCTTTGAAACAGCATAAGCTTTAACATGGTTAAGTTGTCCTGCTCACCTGTGGGATTCATACTGAAGTCTTTCTCCTAATTTTATTTTGCTGTGTAGTAAAGCTAGTTATGCAACATATCTCAAAATTAATTTTCTAGTGTTTCTGCTGCAATTCCTGAGCATCTCCTTGGTATATAGGTGCCAAAGAAAGTCGTACAAAATAGATGGAATGAGAGATTGTACTCATCATGCCACATCCACCCACCTCTCACCTGTCCGCGCTCTGATAAGGGTCAGGCGGTGCTCTTTCATTTCCACATCCAGTTTTTCTACCATCCTGTCAATGCAATTATCCAGCACCAGAGAGCGTGTCTTTGATTTGATCTCCTGCCTGCAGATAGGGCACTCCACTTTACGTTTCATCCACTCATTAATACAGTAGGAGCAGAAGCTGTGTGCACAGTTCAGAGTGACTGCCTATGGAATTTGACAGAAGGATACTTATCAGAGCATGATCACACAAGCACTGCCAAGAAAAAAAATAATGAAGTCAGAAAAACATTAGATGAACACTTCCTGTAAGGGAAGCAGGGGGAGAAGCCTGAAGCCCCTTTGCTTCAGCCTTCATAGGGATTACACACAAAAACTCTCCTATGCTGGAGTGCAGACAAGTTCTACAAGTTGGTTAATGAATTCATCGTAGACCACAGCAAGTCAGAAACACAGAGAAAAAGCATTAATTCTAGTATAAATTTCCCCAACTTGAAAAGGATAAATTATGGAAAAACTCAGATACTGCAGAATAGCATCTTACGTTACTGCGAAACCAGAAATTAAAATCTCAGCTAACTCTTCAGTAATTATTAGACGACTAACATATCAGGGTGCCTGTGGTAGAAATGAATAATAAAACTGAAGATCTAGGAAAACACAAACAGAAATAACAGTCTATGTTTCAGACATAGCCTATCACTTCTAGAATCAAACTAAAGTAAGCCAGTTTCTCAAAGAAACAGTTTATCTGAACAACATAAAAAGTTCAGGACTTGACTGAACACTGCACTCCCTTCCTTTGCTAACCTCCTCCTACATCTAGACCTGAAGGTGTCCAACCCCAGTCAACTTAAAGCAAGGTCTACTACAAAATTATTCTTCCTCAAGCAAACTGCCAACAGCAGGTTAAAGCCACTCAAATCTGCTGCAAGCCTATATGCATCCCAGGATTAAGCACTCCTTTCTGTGCAAGTAGTGACATTAAAGCTGACATTGCTGCCCAGAGTTAGGGTAGACAGAGTGAATTTCTGGTCCCACCCTTACCCAGAACTCACTGTGTGTCTGTTGAGACTGTTAAACTAGCCAATTAAAGAAATAACTTGACTGTTGCTTTAATAAAGCTAGGGAAAGCTTCTCAAGTCTCTGCTTGCAAACCTGTACCGGTATCAACATACCTCAATAAAGTGCTCAGAACAGATTGTGCACTGCAACTCATTCTCCAAAACATCATTCATCTGATTCAACACCTCTTCTTTTTGGGCTCTCACTTTTTCCTTCTCCTCCTAGTGGAAAAGTACATATGGTCACATACCAACAAAGAACAAGGTTTTACTCAACATAATATTGGCAGGAAGTGTGCATGCAGGGGAAGGTAATACAAGTAGAAAAATCCAAGTTCTCCACATGTCAAGTCTATTATCTACCCAGATCTGTAACCTCTTTCCTCTTTGTAGTCATGGCAGAAATGAGAATATTCCCATCCCCTGTAGAGAACTTACAAGCAAGAACAGCAGCTGTTTCCAAAATTCCCTTCAGTCTAAAGAAACTACTGGCAGGATCAATCTTTTCAGAATCTCCTTCAACCTCTTCCTGGCATGTTTTCTTAAGTCAACAGAACACTTCTTTTATATCCGAGGTAAAGAGCAGAACACCCAACAGATAAAATGCCTCAAATATTAAAATAAGGAAGCATAAGAATTTAAAACATTTACTTGCATTTAACAGTCCAATAATTCTTTTGTTGTTGTTGTTTGGAGTTAGATTAGGCTCCTAGGTATCTGCTCTAGCTTCTAAAAATAACAGAGAAATTCTTCCAATTGAAGCTATACTTGAAACAGGAAGAGTTACAAAATAACCTGAAGCAAACAGCCAGAGGTGTTTCCATTTTGATCATTTCCATTGGTGATCATTTCCAAGGGTAAGACACAGGAAAGGATCTCCTTTATTTTCCACTCATCACCTTGTGTCAAGGACAGAGAGAAATGTGGCTTATCTCATTCATTATTCAAATTCCATGTTGTTTCAGCTGGAACACTACAGTTTTACTTGAACACACTAACTGGAAATGAAGCACTTCACTTTTCCAGCACACTTTTGTTATTTTTCTTTTTGTTTGTTTGTTTTTAAGAACAGGTGGAATGGGCTCACTTTTGCACAACACACAGTTCAGATGCTCTGGGCTTTCTTTACAATTGCAAAAGATGGAGTAATGACTGTTCAACACTAATTTAGGAACAAGGCAAAGTGTATCCTCCTCAATCCTGGAAACTAGAGTCAGCTGCCACCTCAAAGTACAGGGGGTTTTCACCGTAAGAGGCAAAGTACAGTCAAGACCAATGCTGAATAAACCATTTCCTCTGCTGCAGCATACCATGTTTCACTTATGAACAGAACTAAGAATGTGGTTATTCCTTACCTTGGTTTCTTCCAGTTCTTTATTTTTGGCTTGGATTATCTCCTCAAAATCTTTTTTACTACGGCTCAGTTCTTCCATCAAAGCATGATGCTGTAACAACACAATTTCAAAAATGATAAAAGGGCCATTATAAGCTATCCTATTAAACATACATGGCCATAATCATGAGACTCAGCACACTCGTTTCTCCTAATCTCCTCCTAATAGAGCTACACGTCTATATGAGTTGGGGTGTTAGGCAGTTTAGCCTTAACTTAAAATTGGAATGTAGTGCCCATTACTTATGACCTTCCCAGTGTCATGGCACTGCTCATTCCCCCTCCCAGGTTACTCTTTCACTTCAGTTAGACTTTCTGGTCACCATTTTGAATGTACAGTATCCAGGAGTATTTGACATATAAAGATCACAAAACCCTGTCCCTGTATGAAGCTGCTTTCAGATTAGTTTTCAAAAAGGAAAGACCTTTTGGAAAAAGCCTAGACAGCCTAAGTTGTGGTTATCTCTTTCAAAAGCGTTCCTGACCAAGAGTGGGGTTTTTTTTTAATTCCATCTGGTTAAAATTCCATAAACAACTCCCCTGAACAGATTTCTACCAAGAGGCCACAGCAGTAAGATTTAAGTATCAGTTATACAGCTAGACCAAGCCTAGATTCATAACTACTTGCCTCTTGCAGGACCTGGGCCAGCTGCTCCTTCAGATTTTCTTCTCCGTGTTGCCCCTTTACTCCCTGTGTACAGAAGGAGAAGAAGAAATAAAAAAAATAAAAAAAAAAGGACTTGAAGAAAGCAAGGAGCAGGAAATTACTATTTTGCACACTCTCTCTGGAGGTTACATTGAAAGAAACGACCTTGGTTTTCAGCAAACCCTGAGATGTCCCACTCTAGCGTTACATGTGGATGACAAATTAGAGCAACCATTTACTGTGAAGGGTTAAAGTGGATGCATCATTTACAGTTACATACTTGGAACACCTCCATGTTACTCTAGCTCTAAAGGCACTAACATATCCATAGAAGCAAAGAGGTCAGCAACAGCTCAAGCATGAGAAAAAGCTGCAAGTCTACCTTCGATCACACTCAGACATACCTACAGCTCCAGCGGAGCTTCCCATTGTGCCTAAGCACACAACTCCAGGCTTTCTGTATCTTTTCTGATACAGGTATCTTTCTTTTTGCAGCAGACTTTAAAGGAAGTAACTGGTAAATTATGAAAATCACTGCAAGATGAATCCTTACTTCCTTTAAATCAGATTTTGAGCAAAACAGATAGAAAAAGCTACAGTTTGTTATCTAATAAAAGCTACTTATCAACATATTCATACTGCTTGAAGACAAGATTGCAAGAATGGTGTTTTTGAAAACAAAATTTCCCTCCCTCCAGGGATTAAAAAATACAGTAATTCACTTGCTTGGAAAGGGAATGGATTTGCCGTGCAAACTAAGTATTAATACAGCCATGTACCAAAAGAAATTCACAGTTAGGGTGAATTCTTTTCAACTTGTCCTCTCTAACCACAGGGATCAGGCCGAGACTTTTGATTTATTTAAACCCACACTTTTTTACCAGCTGAAAAGCTTTTCTATCTTGCTGTAATTTATCTGTTTGTAAACAAATTTAAAACATATCATTTTGCACCTTTTTCCTAATTTCCCATGCAATCTGATCCCTTCTGTCGCTGCACTTTCTTTTGGTACACATGCTTGGAAGTAAAATATTTCCATGACAATTTTAACAGGAGTAATTCATGCAATGTTATATGTTACTGTATGGGTCAAGATCTTATTTTGGATCAATGTTTTATATTAGAAATTAATATAAATGGAAAAGACACACACTAAAAAGATTACCATCATTATACCTCTAGATTCTGCTGCTCTTTACAGAATGTTCTCTTCAGCTCTTCCACCTGTTGCTGGTGATGCTCTTGCTCCATGCACAGCTGGTTCTGCAACTGTCGCAGCTCTTGCTCCATTGCCAGGATATCCTTCTGAGCACACTTCCTGCGCTTCTGCTTCACATTCAGAATTGCTGCCTGCTTCTCCTGCACTTTGACCTTTAACTCTGTTACATCTACTAAAGTTTTTCTCAGCTTTTCCAAGCCAGTCCATGACTCTGCAAGACCAGAGCCCCTCTGGTCCTTAGGTGGCACAGACACGGCTTTCTCAGTGTGCACAGGGCTACTACACACTGGACCCCTATCCTCCTCACTTGGTCCAGGAGAAGGCAGCTTGACATCCATCTTCTCTGTGAACTGTTTGACCTCTTCTACCCTTCCCCATGATTTACCCAAAAGTTCGTTGTCAAAGGACACTCTGTCTCTCTTGGATCTGGAGTTTGAGGGACCTTCTGATCCAGATGTCTCCAATTCCTCTGGACTAAATTTACGTTTAGTTCTTGAAGTCTTTGCTTTCCCCAGGTCATTCATTTGGGCTAAAAAGGGTCTGATTTTCTCCCATTCATCTTTAATTACTTCATACTCGTATTCAGCACTCTCTTTGTTTTCCAAAGGCACTCCCAATTGGATACGGTCTCCTTCAGCAATAGGATAGGCTTTTGAGGGATCCAGACGCTGTTTGTTAAGCCAGACTCCATTTAGACTCTGCCATTGAAAAGAGAATCAGCAAAAGTTAATATGAGGTTACACAGTGCTCTACAGGTTATTTCTGGCAGCCGTAAACATACCCAATCTCTTCAGTGTTGCAATCAGAACAAGCTACCTCTTAAAATAAACTTTGCAATATCCAATTTATTGGCTTAGTGTCCCATTTATTAGTTATTGCATTATATTACTTACTGTGCATTATTCCTGCATTACAGATTTTCTGCACAAGCACTAAGAACAACATTAATAGATTGTCGTGGTTTAAGCCCCCCACCCACGCAGTTTTACTCACTCACTCACTCCCCCTCTTTCTTCCCCCAGCCCCGGGGGATGGGGAGGAGAATCAAAAGAATTCAACTCGCACAGGTTGAGATAAGAACAGTTTAGTAACTAAGGTATAACACAAATCACTGCTGCTACCACCAATAGTAATACAAGAGAAATACAAAGAAAGAGAATACAACTGCTCACCAAGCCCGACCCAGCCAGTGCACCCCCCAGCAGCAAACCCCCCAGTCCCAAAAACCTGACCATGCCTTGCACCCCCAGTCCACCACCACACCCTTCCGGGACTCTGCTCTCCGTTTTCACATCCTGGACATGACGTGCTGCGGTATGGAATAACCTCTTTGGTCTGTTTGTGTCAGGTGTCCTGTCTCTGCTTCCTCACAGCTCCCCTCCTCCCTGGCATAGCATGAGACTCAAAGTCCTTGGCCAGACCAAAACATTGTCAAGCAGTAACTGAAAACACTGGTGTTATCAGTGCTGCTCCCGGGCACGAAATTAAAAACACAGCACTGCACCAGCTACCAAGAAGGAGAAAAATGACTGCTACTGCTGAACCCATGACATAGATGCACTTGTGCAGAAGGAAAAGAATGAACTCCGAGGGAAAAAAAATGCCCAAAACCTTCAGAAATAAAAATTAACCAATAAAAAGACTCCAGAATAGAACATTGTCAAGAACATAGAATACTGAAGTGATTATTCTTGACAATTAATGTCACCTAAAATCTAAGAAGAAACTAGAAAAGAAAAAGCATAGCTTACACTGCTTAAAGGAAAAAGACAGTTCTCCATAAAGACAGAGAGAATACAAACAAGAAGAAAATGTCAGAGATAATGGTCAAAACAGAAAAGGGGTTTTAAATGAGATACAAGACTAGCTCAAGAAATAGTTTTGAAAAACAAAAAACTGATCTGCACTTAAGATAAACTGCAGAATCATTAACAACCAACATATATACCTCAAAGACTTAAATTGGTAGCAGTGAGAACACAGGGGAAGAGTTAATTGTTAATCTACCACAGTTGTTACCAATCATGCAATTACTGTAAGTTTATACAAGTACTCCAACAGAGTTTTCTTTAAGAGCTGTGTAACTTTCATAGTAGCCACTATTAGTGGCTACTCATAGTAGCTCCTTTCTGACTTATCTGGTGTTGACCTAAACAGCCTTCAAATCCCCACAACGTGTCAAACAATTTCATTCTATCAGTGCTGTTTTAAGGCAAGTTACTCATTTTACAGCTTTCAGCCTGAATGAGAAAGGGGAGATCATGATATAAAAAACAGGCTAGTGAAATTACAGTGAAACCTCGGTGAGGACTCTGATGTACACACTTATTTCTACTCAGCTAAGGAGGACTTTCAGAAGAAACTTATTGAAACATAACATAAAGCATAGTTTTTCTAAAAATAAAGTCTTGTAGTTGACTATAACTAAAGCGACTGTGTCACTACAATAAGGAGTAACAATAACCAGTATCAGTCTATCCTTTCATTAACAGTACATGAACATTATCCTTTTGAATACTGCCAAAATTCATGGGATTTTTTTTTTTTTAACAAAGCAGCTTCACAGGCTGCAAAGTGTCCCTGGCAAGACCAGAATTGTCTGAAAAATGCTAACCCAAGACAGGAATCCACATTCAGAAAGCAATACAGTTTGCATCACAACTGCAGCAGACTGAAGCTTCCTGTTGGAAGTGCACAACAGGCAGGGCACATTCCCAAGGACCTTCTATCACACTTATACTGTATTATACCATAGCTAATACATTGCTTAAGCCCAAACAAGGCATTCTGTCCAGCAAATCTCAAAGTATAAGGTCTTTAATCTGTCTCTGTACCTTGTTATCCTTGACAGTCCACTGCCCTTCTGCATTTTGCTGGAAAACACAGTGCTTACGAGAGATCATCAAGGGGCAAGTTTTTGACACCAGCTGATATGTGAGATCTAATCCTCGGCCTATAGTTACCTAAAAAAAAAAGTAGTTTAATAACTGCAATCAGCAATAACATAGTAAAATCAGTTTATGTCATTTCAATTTAAGTACAGCAGCAATCAATCTAAATCAGCATCTTATAGCTATTTCTAAAGAGCATTTAAATTCAAGAGTAGGTAGAAAATGGAAACCTACAAAGTTTGAAGTATTCTCTTTTTCTCTCACTGAGGAAAATTTGATTGCCCTAAGGCAGATTACAGCCTTGGTTTTATGGAAATCTTCCCTGGCAGCAGAACTGCTCTAAGCCCCTCTCAATCCAGCTGTGTCCCACCTTAGTCATCACCTAATTTCTTCAAACCAGTGCAATTATTTGCGGGTCTCAAGATTACTTCTTACCCTCTTCTTACCCTCTTCTTTTGCTACTTACATCTGTTCAACTGTCTGTGAACAGGAAAAATGCAGGAAAAAATAGCCCAGAAAACTGCCATCAAAACCATGCACATGCAATCATGCCCTAAACACACAATACTGTTGTAAATCACACCACCACATGGCTCAGAGTCTAAGCTACATGCAGTTCATAACCAGTAATGAAAGTGATCTGAATAATCAGATTAGACTCTAATAGCTTCTTCTGGGAAAAGGGACATAATTTAATTGTACCATTTCACAGTCTCTTATTAAATCTGATTTAACTTCTGGCTGCCATTTAAGACACAGCTCTGCTCTCCTTCCCTTCTCTGCCTCCTTTGCAAGATCTGATAATCATACACACTCTTCTTATTCGCCTGTGCACTGCACAAGTCCTCAGCTTATCACGTCATTAGACAACTGCATGGATCCAACACAACACGGCAGGAACATGCAGCCAGACGATGCAGCACAGACACCTTTTAGCAGAAGCCCACAGTTAAATCTGAGGAAGAATATCATGAAAGTGCTCTCTGCTTTTTATACTTTAGACAAAAGCTGCCCTCCTTTTCTCCCACATACCTCCCAATTTCCACAGGATGCTACATTCAAGAAAAGTTCATTCACTACACATTACCTGAACAGTTCTCACCTGGAATTCAAAGCAAGAACATGGACTCCCACGTCATAACTAAACGCAAGGAAGCAAACTAAGAAAGCCAGGCTGAATGGGGCTTTGAGCAACCTGGTCTAGTAGAAGGTGTCCCTACCCATGGTAGGGGTGTTGGAACTGGATGACCTTTAAGGTCTGTTCAACCCAAGTCATTCTATGATCATGCAAGCAAACTTAACCATGTTGGTCCCTACCTCTTTAATACTTCATACCTATTGGTGTTCTGTCAACATGGATTGCATATGTAAAAAGCACAGAAACTCAGGTGGATAAAGACTCCACACTTCAGGTGGATTCAGTTATGAACTCTGCACTTGTCCCTGCAGTTGCAGCAGAAATGCTTAATCCATGTGAGCAATCCTTAGCACTCAGCCACACACACGTCGTGGCCTCCTCAGCACCAGTACAAGCAAGACCAAGTATGCCTGGTCACAAAACTTCCCGTTGATCAAGTTCATCATGCAAACCGTAGCAGGGGTCTCAGGCATTACCACTCGCCCACTGGAGCTGGCTGCTGCTGTCCACAGCAGTCCTGGCAGGTCATCGCCTTGGCAAAGCAGTTTGGCACTGGCACTTAAATCCCAAAGAGGCTTGAGCTGAAACACCAGCCTGTGGCCTTGCCTGCCTGCAGTACCAGAATGCCAGCAGTCCCGCTGTTGCCTGTGACAGGGACTGTAGCACTGTGCAGAAAATCAGACTAATAACATCTTGTGAAAAGAATCTGCACAATTATCAGAGCCTGGGCTGCAAGTTTTGCAGTCATATTAACTCAAGTCATTCACTGAGCGCACTTGCACACCTCATGGCTTCAAATCCATGATGGGAGAGTAAGAAAACTATATGTTTGCTTAAAGAGCTGTGAAGAGGGGTACTTTTTGTAATGCATAAAAGGAATTAGGAGTAGCACTAACCCACAACGCCCAACTACCTGAATTCCATACCTGACTTCCTCCACTAGAGCAGGAACCCTCTTATAGCCCACAACATAGGGCTTGGCCTGCTGGGTGTAAGGGAAAGAGGACAAAGACCCATGTAGGCTTTTCAGTGGACAAACATCACTAAAAAGTGGTCATTCCTGGACCATACTTAAAAGTAACTGAAACAGACTTAAAATATACAACTCCATACCTTAAGTCACAGAACTCAAATATGTTATGTACTGTTAACCTTGTCAAAGCAAGTCCAGAGAATGGCCACCAGGAAGACAAGGGCACTGGAGCACCTCCCACACGAAGACAAAGCAAACTGGGGCTGTTCAGCCTGGAGAAGCGAAGCTGCATAGAGATCTCATAGCAGCTTCCAGTATCTGAAGGGGACTACAAGGATGCTGGAAAGGGACACTTCATCAGGGACTGTAGCGACAGAGCAAGGGGCAATGGGTTTAAATTTAAATAGGGGAATTTCAGGTCAGACATTAGGAAGAAATTCTTCACTATGAGTGAAGAGTGTTGAAGCAGTGGCACGGGTTGCCCAGAGAAGCTGTGGCTGCCCCATCCCTGGCAGTGTTCAAGGCCAGGTTGGACAGGGCTTGGAGCAACCTGCTCCAGTGGAAGGTGTCTCTGCCCATGGCAGGGCGGTTGGAACTGGACGATCTTAAGGTACATTCCAACCCAAACCATCCTATGATTCTATGATTAACTTGTTAATTAGGCTAAGCACCCCCACCCCTTAGACTGCTGTCACACACTCGGCTCCAATACAAATACGGGACGGCGTTCAAAAGCTCTAACAGCTTGGCAAGCCAGACCCGAACACCTGCCCTCCGCTCCCTCGCACATCACCGGCGCTGAAACGCGCCTATTCTGGCCGCTGCCCCCCGCCACCCCGGCATGCGCCCCACGGAGGTCCGGCCGCAGCAGGACTCAGGCCAAGCGGCGCTGGTAACGGACCCCGGCCCCGCATGGCGGCCCGGCTCACCTGCGTGCCGGCCTCCAACAGCAGCCAGTCACTGCTGGCCCCGACCCGGCGGAGGCACCATGCCATGCGAGAGAGCCCCCGCGTCGCCATGGCCGCACGCCGGCGCTCTCGCTACCTAATCGAACCTCAAAAGCCAGCAACGGCTGCGCAGGCGCCCTACGAGGCGGCAAGAGCGGCGCTGCTCCCGCGGTGCTCCTCTGCTATCCCGGCGGCCCCTCCGCCACCGCCTTTTCCGGACCTCGCAGCGCCGCCTTCCGCTACCATGGCGGCGGCTGCCCGGCTCCGGCGGAGGCTGCTGCTGGCGGTGCCGTGGCGCTGGTAGCTGCAGCCCCCGCCGCGGGGCAGCCGCCGGCCCGCCGGCTGGGCACGTCCGCGCCGCCTTCCTCCGCTTCTTCCAGGACCGCCACGGCCACCGCCGCCTGCCCTCAGCGCCCGTGCGGCCCCGCGGCGACCCGCGCCTCCTGTTCGTCAACGCGGGCATGAACCAGGTGCTCCCCCCATTCCTCTCCTCCTTCCGTCCTCCCCGGGGCTCCGGCCCCACGCAAGTCCCGCCGCTGCCTCCCGAGGAGCGCTTCCCGGCTCGGCGTAGAATCATAGAATCAACCCGCTTGGAAAAGACCTTTAAGATGGTCAAATCCAACCTCTACCCCAGGACTGCCAAGTCCACCACTAAGCCATGTCACTGAGGGCCTCATCTGCACGGTTTGTGAACACTTCAGGGGGTGGTGATTCCACCATTTCCCTGGGCAGCATGCAACAATGCCTGAGCACCCTCTCTGTGAAAAAATTTTTCCTAATATCCAATCTACTCCTCCTTTGGCACAGCTTGAGGCCATTTCCTCTTGTCCTGGCGCTTGTTACTTGGGAGAAGAGACCAATCCCGACCTCATTGCACTCCTTTCAAGTAGTTGTAGGGTGATAAGGTCCCTCCTGAGCCTTCTTTTCTCCAGACTAAACACCCCCAGTTCTCTCAGTTGTTCATCAGTGAGACTTATCCTCCAGACCCTTCACCAGCTTCATTGCCCTTCTCTGGACCCATTCCAGCAACTCAACATCTCACTCGTAGCGAGGGGCCTAGAACTGTGGCAGGGCAGGCTCCCACATGGGCTTATCACACTGCTGCCCTCCCATTCACCTCTGGCTGGGAAGGCACAGCCCCCAGTGCCAGTGGCATCCAGCAATAGCAGATGTTTCTCTGCCCTGATTTCCAGTTCAAGCCCATCTTCCTAGGCACGGTGCACCCCCGGAGTGAGCTGGTGCAGCACCGGCGGGTGGTGAACAGCCAGAAGTGTGTGCGAGCGGGAGGGAAGCACAACGACTTGGAGGATGTGGGCCGCGACACTTACCATCACACATTCTTCGAGATGCTGGGGAACTGGTCCTTTGGGGATTACTTTAAGGTGAGGCGATAGGAGCGAGCCTTCTCTTGGGGGGAAAGACAGCCTTTCTTTCAGAGCTGTGCTGTAGTGACTTAAAACTGTGCAGAAAGCATTTTGGTAAACTCCAGATTACATCCTGGGAGCTCTGTGGCCTGGAGTACAGGTAGTCAGCTGGTATTCTGAACCACTGAATGTGCCTTGCAGGCTGTGGAAGCACCCAGCCTGTCAAAGCTGTGAACAGGACATACAAATCACGGTTCTCTATGTGAATGCCAATGTTGACCATTCAGTATGTTGCAAAAAGATTACCAGTTCATTTGGTGCTTCTTACTACAAAGTTTGAAAAGGGGAGAATGATAAAAGATGCTATTTTTTTTTTTGCCAGTAACTCTGCTGGTAAGTACATAGTTGTAGACAGTGCTGTGATCCTGAAGGTCTCCCAACAATGTAGTGATGTTAGTTTCACACAGGCAGCAGTGAGCTGTCTCACTCGCCTGACCTTCATCCTCCTCTTTGCCATATGCCTTAAAATTGGGAAGGGAGAGAGCAGGAGAAATAAACTTCTTTGGTGCTTGACTCTCATTCTAAAGAGCCTTTCTGCATTGTTCTGCATCCTGGATTACTGTGCTTCCTTTGTGTTCCCTGCCTGCTCAGGAGGAGGCATGTAGTATGGCCTGGGAGCTCTTGACAGAGGTCTACGAGATCCCCAGAGATCGTCTCTACGTCACCTATTTTGGTGGAGACTCCTCGCTGGGACTGAGTGCAGATGAGGAGTGCAGGGACATATGGCTTCGCCTGGGGTAAGCGTGTTAGAGAAGAGGTTCTGAGCAGTAGGGCTGACACTTCAGTCTCCATAGTCCCTCATTTGCTCTTTAGTTGATGGGAATGAGATGTAGGGGCCAAAAGTTGTGTTTTAAACTATTTTTGTTTCTGGTTTGTTTGAGCTGTTAGAAGTCAGCTGGGCATCTGGGGGGCTCTGGGGCACTTGACCTTTAAGCTGCTTCTCGAATGTCATCAGTCTGGGGAGATGTGTACCTGCGTCTGGCTGGCCTGGATGAAGTGTGTGAAGGATCTCTGATCCTTTGTTTCTTCTCTGTCCTGAGCTGCAGAAAGTATATTCTCTGAAAGCTAGCAATGGCTGCTTCAGTGTGAAGCCATTGCAGGGAGTGCTGCCCTGCTTTGGGATCTTGTTCCGGGCTGTATGTAGGTTTTGAGCCCAAGGCAGCCAGCTCTGTGCTGCTGTTGGTGTTCAGCCTTGTCTGCTGTGATCAGGTTTTCAGTCCAAGGAGGAAGGTAGCTCATTAGTGGAGAGCCTGTCTCTGTCAGCAGGAGCCAGACTATGTTTGTCAGCCATTCTGGGCAGTGAATATGATTCTGTCTGGTTTGGTTGAGTTTCTTCCTGCTAAGGAGAGTAATTCTGTGTGAACAGAGGCAAAGGAATCCTAATGTGTTTTATTATTGAGTTTGTAGTAGTCACAAAGGAGTCCTCCCTTCCAGCTTTCTCTATGATCTAGGCTACTGCGTGCTTTGTGTGCATACCCCACGTGTTGTTTGCCTTTCCAGGGTGCCTGCCAGCCATGTGCTTCCTTTTCCATTGAAGGACAACTTCTGGGAGATGGGGGACACAGGTCCCTGTGGTCCCTGCACAGAGATCCACTATGACCACGTGGGTGGTGGCAGAAATGCTGCAGTACTGGTGAACCAGGGCAACCCCGATGTAGTGGAGATCTGGAACCTGGTCTTCATGCAGTACAGCAGGTACCAGGCATCTAGTGTGAACTCCAGAGTCTTTCCCCCTTGTCTGACTCCAAAATTGTATGTCTGTATTCTCAGACATCTCGCTGCTTTCCAGGAGGTTACATTACAGGAGCCAGAAGGGAAGCTCTGGATATGTGTCCAGTGCAGGTTTTGATCCCCTTTGTTTTATTTGTCCTGTCTTTCTTCAACCTCTGTTGCTTATTCTCCTTCACTGCTGCATCCCAGAGGTCTCTTGAGGTCTGCAGCAGCCTGGAGACACCTGCAAATTAGGGAACTGGCCTTTGGCTGCTGTTCAGAGAAGGCCTTTTTCCCTATGTTGCTGTCTGTTCTGACTATATGATGTTCAGACCCTGGCTATCTGACAGTGCCTGACAAGGCAGGCTGCTGTTAAGTCTTGTCCCTCAACTTCCTTTTGTTGGGTCACCTGTTTCTGTCCCCTGTCACTCTTCCATTTTCTGTGATTCACCTGCTCCTTTTCTTCACCCTTGAATTGACCCTTGCTTTTCTTTTGCCTTTTTTTTTTTTTCCCCCCTGCTGGCTGACAGGGAGGTGGGGGGGAACCTGCTTCCCTTGCCACAGCATCACGTGGATACAGGAATGGGCCTGGAAAGACTGGTGACAGTTCTGCAGAACAAACGCTCCAACTACGATACAGATCTCTTCACTCCCATCTTGGATGCCATTCACAAGGTAACAGTGCTTCTGCTTAGAGTTGTAGCTGAGCAGAAGCTGCTTGAATGCAGACTTCTTGCCTGGTGCCATGGCACAGCCTTCTCTACATATGTCACTGTGTAGTAGTTCGAGAAAGAAAGTACATCCAGCCAGGTCCAGAGCAGCATTTTAGGGAAACTGGATAGAATTCCAGGCTGAAAATGTGCTAGGTTATTAGCACTGCTGACACATTTTTCCTCCAGTTTCTTAAATTCCTCAGTGCCACGGCATTGGCTGACCTGGAAGTCTTGGTCTGTAATGCTCTGGAAGAATTTAATGAGTGCATCTTAAATGCACATGGTTCAGAGATAGTTGAGAAGCGTGATGTCAAGTGTAGCTGGCTGCCTCGTGTATTGAAACTTTTCTTTCTGCTGCCATTAATTTCTGCTGATCTATCTCCTTACTGTTTTTTTTTAGGGCTGCAGGGGGCCCAGATACCAGGGTCTGGTCGGGGATGCTGATGTTGGCCATGTGAATATGGCTTACCGTGTGGTGGCAGATCATGTGCGCACCTTGTGCGTGTGCATCACTGATGGCATCTACCCTGGCTTCTCTGGAGCAGAGTAAGAACATAAGGAAATGGCATTGGGTGGAGTGAGTTAGCTCTAGAAAGGAATATGGACAGCCAAGGGAGAGGTTCTGGTGGGGGCCCAATATAGGGAGTGCATGAGCTTTGGGGAGGCAGGAAGGTGAGAGCCTGGGAGAGGTTCTGATCTGTAGGCTTATCCTTGGGTAGGCGTAGAGTGCCCGGAGCAGCTGGCCTGTGGCAGTAGATGAGGCCAGAGGAGCTGTGGCGTGTTGGATGTGGGAGCTGGGCAAGGATGCTTGCAGGGCTGTGCAGCAAATCCTGCCCTGTTTTCAGACTGGTGCTGCGTCGCATCCTGCGCAGGGCTGTCCGCTTTTGCTCAGAAGTCCTTCATGCTCCACCTGGGCTCCTGGCCTCCCTGGTGCCTACTGTAGTGGAAGTGCTGGTGAGTAAAAACTGCTGCCCTGGGGTAAATGAGTTTCATACATGTCCTGTTCGGCCCCATGTCCCTTTTCTGTATGCTGTCAGGAGACAATCTTGGATGTGAACCTTGGAGCTCCAAGAGGATGTATCTGGTGCTGTGCATTGCAGCAGTAAAAATCTCTTGTCTCCTGATCATTTGTGATGGGAGGGGCCCCTGTTTGACTAGTGGTACTGTCAGCACAAGTATGTGTGTAAGTGTATGCATGCACACTTTGTTGTTCCTTAAATGCAGTGGCTTCCAAGCTGTTACATCTTGTTTAAACCATCTGAAATTGGTCGCTGTGGGTACTAACAGCATCCTAAAAGATGCTTTCTTCCTATGGTGAATGGATGTGTTTGCCAAGAGATGCTGCGCAGAGGCTAGCAGAGGCAGGTCACAGGGAGATAGCCAAGAGATAGCAGCTGAAAGTCCTAAGTGTGATTCTTTCCCTGTGCTGCTGGCCCTGGAGCTGTGTGCTGGGGCCGCCTTCACACACACATCCCTGAGAAGCCTCTGTAATGCTTTTAGCACACTGTTAGATCCCCTGAGGAAGATGCTGAGGATGTTATCACTAACTGAGACTCACTCCACAGGGAGATGCTTATCCAGAGCTGACAAAGAATACAGACCAGGTAAGTGTTATGGAATCTCCTGGAGAGAAACCCCATCTCATTATCTTTGTGAGGCACTGCTGTTGGGCAAAGTCAGCCCTTCCTTGGCACATAGCTGAAAGAGTTTGTATAGACTCCTCCATAACCATGTTCTCATGGTGGGCTGAGACGTGTTGGGAACACGTTTGTATGTGGTCATGAGAGGTATCTGTGGCAGATTTTCTTGCGAGAGCTCTACTAGATCCTTACCAGGGACTGCTTGTCCTGGTATGATGCAGCTGTTGCTCTAAAAAAGCTACTTCTGTTGAGCGCAAGTACTGCCTGTCCTAGCCTGGGTACTCTGTCCAAAGTGGATTGGTGATTGCAGACTTGTCCTGGCTTGCTTCTGCTGTCAGCAACTGCAATGAGCAATTTCTCTGCCTGTTCCAGCCATGCAATTTTAATTGGGTCACAGACATGAATGTCTGACAGGGAGCATTTGTCAGCCTAAAACCTTCCCCAGGCGGGTGGTCAGTGTTTCCTTGACAGGAACAGTGATAGGAGCCACAATGACTTTGACACTGTTCAGTAATGCATCAGAGTGATGTTGTGATGGACACTTAGCAGAACAAAAAGGCTGGTTCAAGCAGACACTGTGTTAGACACCTGCTTCATTTGCTTTGAGCTGATTGTAGCAGGGCTGAGCTGAGCTGGGAAACTCCACAAGGTGTTGTGGCTAACCCTTCTTCTGATCCTTGAGCAGATCATGGATATCATCAATGAGAATGAGGCTGCTTTTTTGTCCTCCCTTGAGCGTGGGAGGCGCATCATTGAGCGGACAGTGCAGCAGATGGAGCCCTCCACAAACTTCCCGGGTGAGTCTCTCATGTGACAAGCTGAACTTAAAGATGGTTTGATCCAGGCCCTCACAAAGCATTGCAGTCAAAACTGGTGGACATCCACATCTCCCACTTGGTTTTAGTAGCCCTGGCAGAGGAGCAGATGTTGCTCCTTTCTCCAGACTGCAGTTGTTTTCTGGCACTTAGTTCTCACAACAAACTAGGCACCAGGCAAGTTGGAAACATCCCCTTGCTGCTTTACTGACCAATTAACTAGGTCCTTAAAAGTCACAGCTGAAAGAAGGAACTGGGGACACAACCAGCACAGCTGCCTGTCTAGACGTGCTGCACTGAATTTTAGCAGGAATAGGGCTGTGGGGCATCATGAATACTCAGTCTCATGCAAGAACAACTGGACAGCTTTTCTTCCCCGTTAGTGGTTGAACGCAACACATATGAATACAGTTCATATGTGAATACAGTTACCAAGCCACACATTAGACTGGTCCCATCAACGCAAATCTTGAGATACCTTTGCTTTCTGTGTTTACACAGAATTCCTGTCCTTCTTTTTGTCCTACAGCTGAAGTAGCCTGGTCTCTCTACAGGAATCTGGGATTTCCTCTGGATCTGATTGACTTGATGCTTGAAGAAAAGGGAATCAGTTTGGATTCAGCTGCTTTTAATGAACTTGCTCTGGAAGATGCGAAGGTAAGAGGGAGACTCAGTCTGTCAAAATAATTCAGAACCTTCCCTCTCCCCTTTGAGCATGTATGCAGAATTCCTGCCACTGCTGAGGCTCTTTGGGTGCACCACAGGGGCATGTGCGTTTTCCCTGAAGGGGAAGTAGGTCTGAGACCTCAGTGGGGTCACAATGCCTTTGCTTTTCGGTGTGGGACTGAGAGGTGTTGGCTGGTGATTCTCTTCAGATCAGTAGAAGTGTTTTATGGTGCTGACTGTTGCTGGAGTGAAGGTTATCATAGCATTATATAGTTCAGGAGTGTCCTGTCAATCATTTAGTCCAACTCCTCACCCAGAGCAGAGCCAGCTTAGGCAGCCCAAACAGTAAGTGATTTATGAAGAGTGTACAAAATGTCCTTGGTCTCTGTAGTGCTGGAAGACTTGCATTGCTCACCACACACACACACGTGCACCCATGCAGTGTTTGGTTCAAGGTCTTGGTCTTCTGAGCTTTAATGGTCTGGAAGTTGCACAGCTACACAGCAAGCTGTGCCAGGAGAGTTGTGTTAGCTGTTGCTTACAGCCTGCCTCAAAACTAGCACAGGGTGGTATTGAGTGCTTGTGGGGTTTGAAGGAATGGGGTTGGTTTAGCATTAGGCTCCATCAGCTTGGATCTAAACAAGCCTTTTCCAGGAAGGTGAAGAAGTTGTTCCTAGCCTTATAGCTCCAGTTATCAGTTTGAGTGCTCCCAGATATCTCCCATCATTTACTCATACCCCTCAGTGTTACGCTTTATTTATGGTCTTGGCAGTCCTGGGGTAATGATTGGATTTGATGACTTTTTGAGGTCTTTTCCGAGTTAGTTGATTCTGTGATTCTCTGCCATAGCGGAAAGCTTGTGGCCCACAGGCAGGACAGGTGGAAGACACAAACACCCACCTTGATGTGCACTCCCTGGCTCAGCTGCAGAGCAACAACGTGCCTGCTACTGATGACTCTCCAAAGTACTCCTACACACTTGGGCTGCATGGGCAGTACGGTAAGTGGCCACATCCTGTTTGTAAGGCAAGTTCTGCCTGAGGGCACTAGAATCACTCACGAGACTACTTCTACTGCCTAACCTCATCAGTGCAGAGCATGCACTTTGTGGTTCAAACCTGTCTACCTCACTGCATGTCTTTTCTCTGCCCCTGTACCTCATCCCAAAGTAGGTGCTTTTCTTATTGCTGCTGGTGTGTCCCCAGTGACAAGAGCTAGTGACAAGGCTGTGAGCTGCGGTCTGGTATTACTGTGCAGTGGTGAAGAAGAGACTGTTGATTTCTTCTAGCCATGACTCTGTCTCCAGCAATTAGGCTTCTGGGTGCAAGTGCTAGGAAGAATGAAGAATATTTATGCAAAGTGTTCAGGTAGCAGTTTAAAGCCTCGCACTTGCTATTTCTTTGGCAGACCTCTAGATGCCAGTGCAGGCTTTTTTTCGTTTAGGGTAACTGGGGTTGCTAGTGCTCTAGGGAAAGCATAAAGCTAAACCACAGAGAGTAAGAGGTGGTGTGGCTGTCACAAACAATTAGAGATAGCTGAGTACAGCCAGCTCCCTCACACCCAGTGTGCTGGTGGCAACCACACTAAGCAGAAAGCGAGGCAAATCAAGCTACATATACTATAGCAAGAGCATAATGGAGTTAAAAAGCCCAGCAGTGATGTTGGCTGAAATCTACAAGTTAGATCTGTCTCACCTCCTCAGTCTCTGAATGGTGTAATAATTCAGGTTGGAGGGGATCTCTGGATATCTTGATCTAAGGAACACCAGCTACATTGTCAGATCAAGTTGCTCAGAGCCTTTCTAGTTAAGTTTTAGTATCTTTAAGTCAGAGATCTCTCTGCTCACCATTCTTTATCGCTCAGTGTGAAAAAGTCTGTTTCTTTACAGCTGGAATTTCCTGCACTCTAGATGTAGTCTCACAAATGCTAAATAGGGGTGAATAACCACTTTCTTTGACCTGCTGTCTGTATTTGCATTCGTACAGCCCAGCAGGCAGGCAGTCTTCCTTGCTGCAGGGTCACCCTGCTGACTTGCGTTCAGCTTGCTCCTGAGGACCCCAGGGTTTCTGTCAGTCCATTTCTTTGGCCTGCTGTGATGCTTCTGAAAAGCAGCCCTGCTCTTCAGTGTGTTAACCAGTCATAGAATCATAGAATAGTTAGGGTTGGAAAGGACTTTAAGAGTTCATTGCCATACACAAGCAGGATATAGGTACATCCCATCTTGCAGTGTGTAGTCATTAGAGAACGGTCTTAAATGGTATATGCCCTAATATCAGACGCTGTACTAGTAAAGGAATATTGAACTATTAAGCAATTCTGTGTGGCGTCAACCACCCAGCCAGTACCCACCTTATGGTCTACCCGCCTAGCCAATATTCCCTAAATTTGGCTTCAGGAAGTCTACAGAAGAGCATGTTAGAAGCTTGCTGCATCAAGGAAGGCAGCATCCCTGTTACCTCTTGTCCACCAGGTCTGTCATCCCTTCATAAAAGGCAGGCAGGTGTAATAAGCTTGCAGTGTAGAAAGCTGCAGATGTGTCTGTGCCACATCTTGTTCTATCAGGCTCATGTGGAGCTAGATTGGGTGTCCTTGCCTGCTTACCTACTACTCAGCAGGTCTGTCACTAAGTGGAGGGTAACATAGTTCCAAACAACAGCTCCTTTGTGCTTTCTGCCAACAGCTGTTCTACTCCTATCAAGGCAAAGGAAAGTACCAGCTTTCAGAATAGACTGGGTATTGACAGGGCTGGCATGGGGAAGTGGTCCCTCCTTTCCTGCTGCAATCTGACAGGGTGCATGCACTAATTGCTGTCATCTTCTTTCTCCTGACAGAGTTCAGCCCATGCCAGGCCACTGTCCTGATGCTGTATAGAGATCAGTCTCTCCAGAAGGAGGTTGGGCCAGGACAACACTGTGGTGTCATCTTGGATAGGACTAACTTCTATGCAGAGCAGGGCGGGCAGGATTGTGACAAAGGCTATATGATACGGTTAGGGCAGCAGGTAAGACCCTTTGCTTCCTGAACCCAAGGCCACTGTGAGTACTGAGGGCAGGCAGAATACCCCAAATGATAGGCTGATTTGCTGTGTTAATCTACTAGCTACTAACTCGTGACAGTTCCCTTGGCTTTGCATCAGGGGTGGTAGGGTGAATGAGAAGCAGCAATATCTTCACAGAGGTGCACCTGCTGCTCTGCTTGTCTCTGTCAGCCCTTTGAAATTTTGTCTTGCAGAGGAAGACTGTAAAGTTTTCTTGGGTCTCCCTTTAGTGTGCTGCATTCTTGTCAGCTGAGGTTGCAATGCAGAGAGAAGGCAATCAATGATCAGAGAGTCTGTGAGCTGAGTAACATCTCTGGCCAGTCCTGGACAACTGCAAGCAGTGCCCCACCTGAGACCCTGTGCAAAAACTCTTATCCCTCCAAAAAGCATCAGGGAGGACCTCCACTTCTGCAGCATATTCCTTCAACCTTGCCAGAGAGAAAACTTTGACCCTCTCCTGGGAAGTTACATGGGGTGCAGCTTTTTTCCCTTCCACATTCCAGCTCTTGAGAATCTTCCCTGGGCACTGGTGCCGCCTTTTTAGCCTTGCAGAATGTGATGGTGCCTTGCTCAGCACTTCTCCTCAAGCTGAAGTGGGGGTCAAGTTTCTGTTGCCAGCCCAGTGAGACAGAAATGGCACCTTGGCAGCTGCTGTCCATTTTCTCATGGACAAGCTTCCGTGTTAGGATTCATCAGCACTGGTGGTGTTTCTGCCCCTCCACTGCAAGCGGACAGCCTCAACATGTTGTACAGTGAGTGGCTGGATGCAGGGAAGGTCTGAGATTCTCTGGTTGCATTCACAGTAAGTTTCTCCCTGCTTTTGCCACCCCATCACTGTCTTTTAGGAATCAGTGGGGGTTGTGTTTCCCAGTCAGATCAAGCAGGTGCCTATTTGGATTTTCCCTGTGTCCTAAAGCTCATCTTTGTGTCTTTTTGCTTAGGACATACTCTTCCCTGTAGAGTCAGTTCGTCTCTGTGGTGGTTACGTGATCCATGAGGTCATTGCTGTGGAAACCCTGCGTGCTGGTGATCAAGTGGAGCTCTTTGTGGATGAGGTGATAACTCACTGCTTTTAACCTTTTCCAAGCCTTACTTTGAGAATCCTGAGTAACCTGGGCACATCAGAGCCTTGTCTCCTGTGTTCCTGAGACTGCACTTCCTGTCATGCAGTGGGAAGGAGACCTCACAAGTGACTCTAATCTTCTATGAGGCACTGGTCTGTCCAGAGGTATCCAGCCTACCCTTTGCTGTTTGACAGAGGTGATCCCATGGCAAAAGAAGTTAGATCTGCCCTGTGACATAAATTAATGTGACAGCTGTACTACCCATTGTTTTTCTCCCCATCCCCTCATGTGCTGACTTTCCCTTGTCTTCCTGCCACCCCTGCTCCCCTGAGCTGTGGAGAACCAGCACTCCCTGCCAACCTGTCTGTGCTCTCAGGTCCGGCGACTGGCGTGCATGACAAACCACACCGCGACTCACATGCTGAACTTCGCGCTCCGCCACATCCTAGGTGAGCACACAGAGCAGCGAGGGTCCCATGTGACAGCAGAGCGGCTGCGCTTCGACTTTGACACCAAGGTGACTCTGGACTTGTGTTTGCTTGTTCTCAGCAGTACCAGCATCCCAGTACTGGCCTTCTCCCCAGGGCTTTTTCTCCTCTTGCCATAATCAGTCTTTCAGAGAGGTCATGGTTTATCTGAGCAATGAAACTCAGTTCTCTGGACATGACTGGCTCTGCTTTGCATTGACCTGAATCTGAGTGGGGCTTGCTGAGCAGATGAATGAAAGTCAGAAGGGAAAGGACTTAGCAAAACCAGTCATGAGACCTATTTGAGTAGTGTAGAGGTGTCTGAAGGATTCACCAGCTTAGCTGTGGCACATTGCTGATGTCATCCAGATGAGAGCAGTGGGGAACTGAAAGCTGTTGGGTCAGACTGAGCACTGGCCTTGGTAACCTGTCACTCACTGCAGCACCTCTCTTGAAGAGTTTGGTCGATTCTCTTGTATCAAAAATCCTTATCCCTCATGGGAAGAATTGGTGGGAGGGTCATGATGCTCTCAATTCCCTTTTACAAGTAGGGAAGATGAGATGCAGGAGGAAATGGTGTCCCCAATTTGTTCCTTGGAAGGGGCTGTCCCAGTTCTCCCTCCTTTTCCAATACTTCTCAGAAGGCTTCTCTTGAAGGTGTCTGATTTAAATCCTCAGGGCCCTGTGACTGTGGAGCAGCTGCAGCAAGTAGAACAAGTGGTCCAGGATGTGATCAAACGAAATGAGGTTGTGCATATGGCTGAGGTCCCCCTCACACTGGCAAGAAGAGTTCAGGGACTCCGTGCAGTGGATGAGGTATGACAGGATGGCAGTGTGCATCTTTATGAGCCTTCTCCTTCAGCAGCGATCATCTGGGTCACAAGAGATGTTGATGCAATGGGTTTCTGCAAGGGAGATGACTCCCAGAACTCAGGAAGGAAAACAGGACAGAGATGAGATCTTGGGGCACTGTTGTAAAATGTGGAGGCTGGTGATGCACAGGCTTTCTGCTTGTTTCTCTGGACTAGAAGCTTGTGTATCACCCAGTTGTTCTTCCTCCCTGTACTGATTGGTAGTGGGGGAGAAAGCAGTGCTGCCCTGACTCTGGGGCTACTCTGGAATAGGGTTAAAATGAGGCAGACACCTGAAGCCAGTAGTTAGTGTTTAAGAGCCCCTGAAGGACCATGTCGTTAGCTGCTGATCCCTGTCTCCTCTGTCAGGGGTATCCCGATCCAGTGAGGATAGTGTCCCTGGGGGTCCCTGTGGAGAGTGTGCTGACCTGCGACTCTGAGGCTGCATTGCAGACCTCTGTGGAGCTCTGCTGTGGGACGTAAGTGACTTTTCCTTGCAGTCAGAAGTTATGTTTGTGGGCACTGGTGGCTGAGGTAGAGACATTCTTGCAAGCTCCTCTCTCTGTCCCTGTGCAGCTAAGTTTCCTCACCAGAAAGATCTTGTGAGAACAGGACATGCTAGTTATGAAGCTTTGAAAGTCCCAGGGTGAGAAAACTCCAGTGAAATGCAAAGCATTTTTCCTTGCTTTGTAGTCTGAAACTAATCTGGAAGCAACAAGGCACCAGCAAAATGTGGAAAAGGAGTGTGTGGCCTGTTACACCAGCATTACAAAGCTTTGGGGTTGCAGGAGGGCTGGGAACCCAGCAGAGGATCTGAGAGGGTTGCCAGACCTTGAGACCACTCTGATTATTTTAATTAATCATCTTTGCCCTCTTCTGCTTTTAACAGTAATAAGAGTCAAACAAGGATTAATCAATCTCAATACAATGCTGACACAAACAAAAAAACCCAAACAGGAACAGATTGGCCTTTGAGTAGGTACAGCTGAAGATGAACAATTTTCTAGTCATGAGATCATTCTTGTGGGAGTAGTGGGACAAGAAACTGCATGGGAGCAGAGATGATCAATTGTTGTGAAGCTGAATTCTTGTGGTAGCAGCATCTAAGACGCTGTAGTTGTTTTCATACGCAGTGTTGAAGAGCCAAGAAAGAAAGGAGAGGTTGTCAGTGCCCTGTGTCTGCACAAATACGTTATGACTGGAGTCTACTGGCCACTCTGTGAGCTGGCCTGACAAGAGAATGGTGGAGTTGGAGGAAAAAAAGTACTTTTTACAAGATCTAGTAGCAGCCAAGTAGAAGGAAAAGTCCCAGTTCATCCCACTGCTGAAGGAAAGGAAAGTAAGGCAGAACTTGGCTGTTATACACCATTTGACAGCAGCCTGCTGAGTGGGTAGCACATAGGTTCCTCTAGAGTAGCCTCAACTTTGTCTGTTGCATGACAGGGTACCATCAGGATTTTAGGGATGGGAAAAGACTGAAGCTTTTTGGATTGGTGAGGGGCTACTGGACGTGAGCCTTGTCTGAAAGGAAAGCTGGCTTCCTGATTTCTGTTCCCAGAGAGCAGCTTGTTTTCCTTCCTGTTCTCTGCTGACTTTGCAGGCACCTTCTACGAACAGGAGCTGTGGGAGATCTGTCTATCATCAATGAGCATCAGCTTGTCAAAGGGATTAGCCGTGTCATTGCAGTGACAGGGGGACAAGCCAAACAGGTAAGAAAGGGGGAACTGAGATTTCTGACATGTTGAGATAATGCCAAAAAGACTCAATTTTGTAGGTTCTTGCATAGACAATTAGCTTCCCTACGCTCTGGCTGGAGTGTCCCTGCTGCACCTGATCTGGCATATTCTTCACCCGTGGACTCAGCTCTGTTGCCATACCTCATTCTTCACCTCCATCCCCCCCATCTTAGTCTCCTGTCTCCTTGGCCTTCATTCCGTGACTCAGACCCCTTTTCCAAGATAAGCACTTAGCACAAAAATACCAGGAAACTATTTGATATATATATGTATCAGCTAGCCATATCTCCTCTGGACTACATATTTCAGTCCCTGTGTAGGTGCACAAAGGTGTGATCCTTTGTGCTTTGGTTTCACCTCTTGCTCACCTCCTGGCTATCACAGTTGGATTTGCACTTCATGATTGCAGGGCTCTGGCCTCATTCATACAGCCCTTTTGCTTCTTTTCTTTAGACTTTTTTCTTCTAAAATGTGGTTCTGGTCTCTATAAAAAGTAAGAAACCTGCTGTTGTGTCTGAGATCACACTGTCCTTTAAATATCTGGAAGTGTCAGGGGGCCCCACGAGTTTGCCGCTTCCTTTAAGGCTACAGTCAGAGAAGAGTGACTCACTGTCAGTGGAACTGGGAAGACTAAAGGCAAAGCCCACCCCTGCAAATCTGTTGCTTTTTGGCTGGCTGTCCCCTCTGCATCTGTGTCCCTTGGAAGGCTTTTCGTAGTGCAGAGGAATGAAAAGCTGCAGGGCACATCTGCATGCTTTGCTGGATGTGCTGACCTGGAAAGACCCCAAGACAAACTGTGTACATGTGTTAATCAGACAGGGGAGAGTAATCAGAGAGAGTGAGTGATTTGAAACAAGGGATGTGTGTCCAAGCTAGACACAGCAATTCTCACTGTCCACAGCTTGTCTTATATACTCTCTGCTGTCCTGGTCTAAAGTCTTGCAAGACCATCATGGGCACAGAGATCTGGAAGGGAGGAAATGCTCCAAAGCATGATGATTGTCCCTGATGAAAAAAGCTTGTATTAAGCTTTTGAGGGTTTTTTTTTGTGTGTGTGAGGAGGAGGGTTATTAGTAATTGTAGCATTGGTGTTGGGGAAGGCAGTAAGAAACATACACCAAGGTCAGCTGAACTCAGGAAATATGCTCAAACAGCTGATGACACTTAAAACACTTTAATTTTAGTGTTTCTTTTGTTTCCTTAGTCAGTAGTTTCAAGATTGCTTTGATAATGAAATATAATAATGAATAATTTTGATAATGAAAAATGAGCACTGAGAAGTAAACAGGGCTGCCAAGTTTTTCTCATTGAAATCCTGATGAGTTGGTGTGAGATACTGAGGAAGCATGAATGCACGACAGCTTGTTCCCCAGGATGTGACTGTCTAGTGTTGGTTGCAAGTCTAGAGGGAAACTTTTGAATAGAGTCTTTTTAGGACGTTTGTTCTTAAAGCCTCTGTAGGTGTCTTCCCACTAGATCCTGAGAGCACTCCAGTGCTTATGACCCTGCTGCCTCCCCACTTTCTCCATCCCTGCTCATTCTTTCTGTTGCTGCATTTGAAGCATTCTTTCTTTCCATCTCTCAGGCTCGGGATGTAGGCCAGTGCTTGGCTATGGAAGTGGACTCTCTCTCCCTACGAATGAAGCAGATCAGCACCTCTATTCCTGAGATGCAGAACCTCTCCAAAGAAGTGGGCCAGTTGACCAAAGTAAGGATTACACTCCTTTACAGAAAGATGCTAGCACAGGCTCTATAGACTTGAGGCACATGACTTCTTTCCTGCCAGGTTCAGATCTTACCATGGTCAGTAGCAAGGGCAAGTTGCTATCTGCTATTGCCTCTTTGGTCACAAAAATTTCTGCCAGTGTCTAGGTGCCTCTGTTGCAGGTGACATGCTGCTAGAGGGAGTGTGAGAGAAGACAATGGTGGGGAGGGTAAAGCAGTGAAAGAGGGTTCTCAGGCTTTAGGTGCCCAGCTGAAAAGAAAGCTACATGCCACAGTGACTGCCAGGCCCGATCACGTAGGGGTATATGAGGGTCTGTGAAGAGGCAAGGTTCCAGCCTGACTTCCTAGAGAACTAGCAGATAATGTCTAGGTACAGTTTAGTGTCCTTACAAAGCAATTGTCTTGCAGGTGGTGACTGAGGCTGCAATGCCCCAGTGGCAAAGAAAGGAACTAGAGACCATCCTTAAAGTGCTGCAGCGAAAAGCTAACACGGCTGTCAAGAAACTGGAGATGAAGCAGGTACTGTGGCAGCAGCACTGCTAACCTGCAGCCTGCTGATAGCACTGTGTGGCATGTACCATCAGAGCTGGTGTCTCTGTCACACTTCACAGCCACTTGGTCACTAGGGTCCCATTAGAAAGCAGGTACAATCCCACACAGTGCAACACAAGCCCTGGGTTAGGTTGATTTCACTGGCATTAACCAGGGCCATCATTTAAAATGCAGGGAGTGACTGACTGGGCTTTTCTGACACTGCAGAATCCCTGTGTGTGTCTGCCTGTGAGGATGGAGAGCCCCATACCAGCGCTTTTAGCAAACACCAACAGGCAGATAGGCATTGCCTCCTTGTTGGAGAAGATGAGATGGCCCTGACAGTGGGCTTTATGAAGTTATACAGTAAGACGGTGGCAGGACAGAGCATTTCTCCCAGCCATATGGATATTTTGCATTATTAGAAGCCCTTTGGAAGTGCTTATTGGTCACTTAGCGTTCTCAGCAAAAAACATCTTTTTCTTAAAGAAGGAGCATCTTGCCACAGAAGCCTTCCTGAGATACATGGCAATGTGCGTGTCCAGGATTGAGGCTGGGGAGTGAATGGGTCACTGTCTATTCTGCTTTTGCCAGGGTTTCATATCTGCTTGATTTTGAGGAAGGAAGGTTGTACAGGTCTCCATGCGGCGATTTCAGTCTGCCAGTTCTACTTTGATTTGTGTTGACATGCATGTCCCCTCTATCCCACAGAGCAGCACTTCCTTTATATATATGTTGCATACATAGATCCCCGTCCAGCCCACTCTGCCACCTGTAGCCCCTCAAGTGTTGTTTGTTTCCTCTTCTAGGCTGAAGAGAAAGCACAAAGCCTGCTAGCAAAACATCACAGCCAACCTGTCATCGTTGATACTGTCCCAGCTGATTCCCTCTCAGTGAGTAATTCTTACTTGTAATCACTTGTAATTCTTACAAGGATAATTCTTGTTGGCCTCAGGTGCTGCATTCAGTAAGAGGGACCTGCTGGGCGCATTTTCTGCTGCATGCCAGTTACCTTTGATGTAGTCTGACCCCTCTGCTCCCTGCCTTTCCTAGATCCTCATGAAGGTAGTGAACCAGCTGTGTGACAAGTCTCCTGGCACATCAGTCCTGCTGCTCAGTCCTCAGGCTTCTGGTGAGGTGCTCTGCGCCTGTCAGGTGTCCAAGGTAAGCATAACACTGCCCACAAAGAGGGATTGGACCTGCTATTCAGCAGGTCCCCGTTGAGGCTTTTCCTGGGATTCTGCACAGTGTTGGAGGGTAATCACACAGTGGGAGGATGTGAGATGACTGTACTGGGACCAAGTAAGCTTTCTGTAAAGTAAGCAGAGTAAGCAGAGGCTGGGCACAGATATCTCTGGATGTTCCAGGCCATGTTTGCTCAGGAGTAAACATGTATTCCCCAAGGGCAGATGGTATTAACATGTAAGTTCAGCCTTTTCTGTCCTCACAGTCATGACTGCCTCAGGTTAGGGAGGGCCCACGCTAGGTGAGGAAAGGATGTTGTTACCTTGCTTTATCCAGATTGCAGAGTGCTCACCAGTCTAAATGCTTTGTTCTGTGTCTCTTCCCCAGAATTGCCTCCCTGTGTTCTCTGCTGCTGACTGGGCTGTGGCTGTCTGTGCACAGATGGAAGGGAAGGCAGGAGGCTCTCCCATCGTCGCTAAGGGCAGTGGAAATGCCAAGGGCATGCAGGGAGCCCTCACTACTGCGCTGAAGTTTGCTCAGAGTAAACTGTGATGCTTTGGTGGCAGGACAGCTGTATGCACCCCAGCTGCAAGCTACGTGGACACTTGATGCAGAACACATATCCTGCAGATCTGAAAGGTTTAACAGCTCCCACGCTGAGCATTGCTGCAACCAGTGCATTGGAGAACTTGATTTCTGACCATCCAGGATCAGCAGAGACCCCACTCCTTTTCCCACTGACAGAGCAATGCTGCCTGTTGCCAGCATGAGCTTATGGGGATTGAGCCTGAGAAAGCATGAGTTGCAACAGCAGATCCTGCTTCTCCTGGAAGAGTGCAGTTCTTGCCACAAGACCAGCACAAATGTTCTGTGAGAGCATAGGGAGATGGCACAGTGTTATCCTAAACCCATTAAAGGGTAGAGAGTGTCCGGTTCCCTGATGTTTTGTTAGCTGCACCTTCTAATCATCCCTGCCTCCACCTCTTTGCTTTGGATGAATGTTCTTACCCTTGTTTCTTCCTGCCACTCCCTTGTAACTCCTTCCTTCTCACACTGCCTTCCGGCTTCTTCCTTACCAGTACCTACCTAAAAACCACCGTGGATGTGGTGAGCTGTGAATGGGATTGCTGTGTTACAGCACGGAGCTCCCTGCAGCAGTTAGCTCCTTAGTCTTGAGGTGAGCAGGTCTCTCTCCTAAACTGGTTGGTTATCACAAGCATTAGCAGATCCAGCAAAACTCAGGAATATGTTGAGCTCCTGGCCAAAGCACCATTATTTTACATGCAGTATTGACCTAAATGAAGAGAGGCCACAAACTATAGCTGAGGCGAAAGTGCAACAGGACAGTGATACAAGCAGGTTTCACCCTGTGAGTAGCAGCAGCAGCCTCACAGGGATAGATTTCATCAGCAGGTAGGGTTGCCTGGCACTGTGGAGGGAGGTGGAGGCTGCAGTAGCTGCAAGCTTTTGGAAAGTAGGGGAGGAGAGGCGGAAGCACAGTGATGCTGATGGATGGGGAGCAGGAAACGGTTGTCACATGAATAAGGATTAGTGAGCATGTAGTGGAGAATAGCTCAGTCTCCTGATGAGAGACTTACAACTTTTAGCTGTTTGCCTGAGGGAGAGAGGATGCATAGCTGCTGTGAGCAGAGCCTCCTCTCCTTTCTTCAGTGAACAGCTCACCTAGGGAAAAAGAGAGGTGGGCTTGAAGGTATCATTAGAGAACAAGGGGATTTCTTCCCTATGTCAGTGCCTGTCCATCCCACAGCCTCACATGTTGTCCCTAAGGCTTCATGTGGCTCCTACTCATCTTTGCAAAGTGCCAGGAGCTGATTTTGCACTTGGAAAAGTGTCAGACATAAATGTGAGGACTCGAGCAGAAGGAATGGGGAGGCTTTAAAGGTCAGTGGTGCTCCCCACTGTCCTCCTCTGCTCTCCCAAAGCACTGACAGCTGCAGCAAGAGCATAGGCCTTCAGCTTTTTATTCAGTAAATGCTGCTTCCAGCTAGGGAGCTTAAAGCAGGGCTTGCTGCAAAGGGGACTGTGAGCCAAGGTTCTGCTCCCAAGAGTGCAGCCATCCCCCTGCCAGTGGGCAGGTTACTGCTCACCCCAGACTGTGCCTCTATTCCTGTATGCTGTAGCAGAGCCAGCTGAGTGCTTTTTCAAGTCTATGTTTCTGGGTGCAGAGGTCCTCATAACTTGTCTGCAAGAAACCTGAACACAGGAGAGAGTTGGAGCATCCAGTTCAGTGCTTTGGGGCCTCGTGACGAGGCTTGCGTAGGGTTTGTGGTGTCCCAGGGGATAGTTCGTGCTGTCAGCTGAAAGCAACACTGGTGCCTGGCGTTGAACAACTCCTGTGTTTCACTTGGGCCACAGTGGTACCAGATGTGGGGAGGGAAGGGGGTGCTGTAGCTTACTGGGAAAGCACCTTCCCGGGGTGCTTTTTGTGTTGCTGTATTAATAGCTGCTACAGGAGATGATGTCTCCTTTCGGTATTGGAGAGTAGGTGTGAGGAGGAGGAGAAGAATAATACTGGGTTAAGCAGCTCCTTCACTGTGCTACAAAAGCAGAGCCTGAGCTCGCCGGCATCAGCCTCATAAAATTTAACCCCCTTTGGCCTGATTTTTAGTTAAAAAACTACTGACCCCTTTTAGACTTCTGCTCAGCCCCTCAAGGGGCTGCAGCCTGCTGTGATGGCGCTGTTCATCTCCTGCCTCAGCCAGGGCACTTTTGGAGGGACCTTCCAGCTTGCTGCCCATTTTCTTTCTTCTCATTTGCTGCTCTTGACCTTTCTGGGCACAGAATTCAGAGTCTCCCTTTCTCTTTCTGAGCCTGCAATGATTTATGAGGTCACTGCATAACCAAATCATGATCTGACTAGATCTCATGAGCTCAGCAGCACTAAACCTGCTCTGTAATTGAAGGTGAAAAAGGATGCTGTCCTACAGGAGTAGCTCTGTGGAGGCACCTGTGGTGCCTGTATGGCCCCAGGCTCATAAATGGGTCATTGCAGTAGCAGTTCTGGGTTTTGGGCCATGGCCATACCAGTCTATCACTGGTCCTGGGAGAGACCACTTTCTGCTGGTCTCCTGATGAACCCCCATTGCACAAACTTATATCCTGTTCTCCCCTTTCCCTGCCACACAAGGACAGTGCATTCGCATCCTGTGCTGCAGCACAGTAGCTGGCACATTTCTGCCTAGGATGCTCTGTGCTTAGATGCAGGTCAAGCAGCACTCAGGTGGGAGGGCTCTGGGGAATGAAACACAGGGTTTAAATATAGTTCTCTGGCCAGAATAGTAGCCTACATTCTCTTACAGTCATCAAGGACCTAAGGGGTGAGCAGTACCCTGGGCACACATTGGCAACTCCAAACACACTGCCTGCAGAAGGGACGGCAGGAAGCGGGAAACTCATTAAGAGACAATGGTATTTTTGTTGTGAGCAGGTGCTGTCAGGTTGGCAACACCTCCGTAAGTCCAGATGGACCCCGAGGTCCCTTAAGGGCATGTGCAATGCAAGGGCTTGCCAGCCCCAATCACAAGCAACTACCTGGCTTCAGCAAAAGGAGAGCAGCAAGTACGTGCTTGCCTTTCTTCACCCCACTTTGCTTCAGGAGCATCACTTGATAGCCTGGGCTGCAAAGTGAGAGGGTGCCACACAGAGAAGCCCACCTCTCCCTAGGCACCCCAGCCCAGAGCCCTACAGACCAGAGGCTGCTGCATCCCAGGACTTGTTCCAGGGAGGTGCTGGGATCTTGGCGGTGGTAGCAGGGCTGAGCCACACACTGCTCTGTTCTTCCACAGCAGCCAGGTACTCATGCCACGCAGCACCCGTGTACAGCACACACAAGGCTGCAGCAGTGAACCGCAGAGCACCCATGGTGAGGTGGGACACCCCATCCCGCAGGAGCAGCTCAGGGCCGCCTGGAGCTGGAGCTGCCTGGGAAGGGAGGGAATGGCTCTGCACTAGAGCTGCGGGACAGGCGGAGTGTTAGGGCATATGGGCAGGGCAGGAGCCGCCCATGGCTGAATGCCGCCTCTGCCCCTGGGTTCCCGGTTCCCGGGAGGCACTGCCGGAGCTCGACCACGCTTCCAGCGCAGCAGAACGCTGCCCGCAGCGGAGAGCCGCCAGCCCGAGGAGGCAGCCGAGGCAATTCAGGGGGCATCCCGCCGCTCGCTCTCTGCTGCGTGCCCTTCGCAACCAGCCGGCTCCCTGCAGTCAGCCTGGATTGCGGCTGTGTTTTCTGCCGCTTGCAGGGTGGCGCGATGTGCTCAGCTGCAACACAGGCGCCTCTTCTCCAGAGAGCACCAGCGCGAGCCGCAGCGCTGGGAGAAGGGGGGTCCCTCTCCATCGTCCCCACCACCAGCCCTGCCGCTGAGCCCACCCTCCTGAGCTGCGCACAGCCCACTGGAGGGAAAGCGAGGGATGAATTCTGATTGATTTATGCCGTTCTGGGGTTTAGTCTACTGGAGGAGGCCCAGGATGTCAGCGCATCACCCGGCGTGCATCCAGATCCACCACCCAGCCTGACACTCACTGCGGCATTCACTGCACGCTGCACTCATGCAACCAGATCAGGCTCCCAGTGGGAAGATGAGCAAAGCTACACCCATGTCCAGCCCCAGACTTTGGGGTGCTGCTACCCACCACATGAAATGGCTCCCTTGAGACTGGAGAGAGGATGGAAGGTGGCCATGCCCTGCAGTCTGCTCCTGGGGAGACTGAAAGGAGTTCCATCTTGCCTGAGTCCATATTGCACTCAATGCCTGTGTGTCACTTTTGCAAGCTGGGGAGCTTCACACTAAGTTTTGAAGTCCTATCATCCGCAGTCACTTAAGACTCCTGTGGAGGCTGTCAACCTCTAAGTCCTTCTGTGATTCCAGTCCAAAACCCTTCCCGTGTTTTCAGCTGGCTGTGGGATCCCTGTCCTGGAGCTATTGCCATCAGATAGCCTGGTCTTCCTGGGATGCTCCACCCCAAGTGCCTGAGGCTACGCAGACACTGGGTTACTGTTCCAGTCCCCAGCCAAGATCCCTATGTCTCCTTCTACTCCTTGTCCAGTCTCATTTCATGCGCATCCTGGGCTTGAGCCCCAGGAAGGGGAAGATGAATCTGAGCCTACATAGACCTTCTTTTCACATGGTGAAGAATTATTTACACTCGGGTTGGGATTTGCTGCTCTACTAATTTTGTTGTCTCCTCGTTCGTCTGTTTGTCCCACATTTCTGATGGCATTTCCCTCCCTCCCCTTTCTTTCCCTCACTGCCCCCTCTTGTGGGTGTCTTTCCTCCCTCTTCTTCCTCCTTGTTCTCCCATCTGGCCAGGTTAGGCAGAGTCAAGAAGACACACAAGGAAGATGGCCCATTAACTCCAATATCACCGAGTTTTACAGAGAAAGGGGCAAGAGATGCCAAACTGACTGACCTTTAAAACAAGCGAGCTCTCCGGTTCCCTCCCCCTCCTGGCAGCTGCTCCTCTGCTCCACTGTAACCATCCCCTTCCTGCCCCAGCATTTATTTATAAGTACCATCAATAATTAAGGACCTGCCTGCCTGCTTGCCTTGGCAGCGATGTTGACAGAGGCAGCTCTGGCGTGGCCTGGCTCACTTGGACTTTCAATTTTCTTCCCCTGCCTTGTTAGAAACACAGGAATCGCCCACCTGGAACAGACCAGAGGCCTGGAGAGCCAGGATTGCTCCCTGCAGAGGGCTGGTCCCCCTGAGAGCAACCCAAGAGCTACTGGGTCTCACAGCCCCAGAGCAGCAGCATGGGATGAGATGGGATGTCTGTGGTGTCCCTGCTATGGGCACCACTGCTCCCTGCCACAGTCAGGCTCTAGGAGAAGAGATCCCTTGTCCACATCTGAGGACTGGGGAGCTACCAACGCTGGTGGTTTCCTGCTGAGAAAGCAGCAAGCACGGGCTCTGTGGCTGGTGTCCCCAGCTCACCTGGGTGAGCATCAACCTGGGCACCCAGCCCTGGGTACCAAGCCAGAGAAGTAGAAGGGAAGTCCCAGCAAGCAGCAGCACTACTGAGCAGGACCTGTTGGCCCTGGAGGCCTTATAAGAGACAGGTACAGCTGGACTTAGAAATCAGGGATGGAAGGCTTAGCAGAAGCACCACAGGGCATAATCTGGGGACAGGCCACACACAGAGGCAGCAGCTGGACTTGGCATATCACTGTCCTTGGGAGCACTCATAGAATCATAGAATCATGGAATAGGTAGGGTTGGAAAGGACCTTAAGATCATCTAGTTCCAACCCCCCTCCCAGGGGCAGGGACACCTCCCACTAAACCATGCCACCCAAGGCTCTGTCCATCCTGGCCGTGAACACCGCCAGTGATGGAGCATTCACAGCTTCCCTGGGCAACCCATTCCAGTGCCTCACCACCCTTACAGCAGAGAATTTCTTCCTCTGATATATCCAATCTGAACTTCTCCCCTCTAAGTTTGAACCCATTACCCCTTGTCCTATCACTACAGTCCCTAATGAAGAGTCCATCTCCAGCATCCCTATAGGCCCTTTCAGATACTTGGAAGGCTGCACTGAGGTCTCCATGCAGCCTTCTCTTCTCCAGGCTGAACAGCCCCAACTTTCTCATCCTATCTTCATACAGGAGGTGCTCCAGTCCCCTCATCATCCTCAGTGGCCCTCCTCTGCACTTGTTCCAACAGTTCCATGTCCTTTTGATGTTGAGGACACCAGAACTGCACACAGTACTCCAAGTGAGGTCTCACAAGAGCAGAGTAGAGGGGCAGGATCACCTCCCTTAACCTGCTGGTCATGCTCCTTTTGATGCAGCCCAGGATACCATTGGCTTTCTGGGCTGCGAGCGCACACTGCAGCTGACTCATGTTCATTTTCTCATCGACCAACACCCCCGAGTCCTTCTCCACAGGGCTGCTCTGAATCTCTTCTCTGCCCAACCTGTAGCTGTGCCTGGGATTGCTCTGGCCCAGGTGTAGGACCTTGCACTTGGCATGGTTAAACTTCATCAGGGTGGCATCAGCCCACCTCACAAGCATGTCAAGGTCCCTCTGGGTGGCATTCCTTCCCTCCAGCGTACCAACCGAACCACACAGCTTGGTGTCATCAGCAAACTTGCTGAGGGCTCACTCAATCCCACTGTCCATGTCACCAACAAAGATGTTGAACAAGACCGGTCCCAACATCGATCCCTGAGGGACACCACTCGTTACTGGTCTCCAGCTGGACATTGAGCCATTGAGCACAACTCTTTGCGTGTGGCCATCCAGCCAGTTCTTTATCCACCTGAGTGGTCCACCTATCAAATTGATGTCTCTCCAGTTTAGAGACAAGGATGTAATGTGAGACAGTGTCAAACGCTTTGCACAAGTCCAGGTAGATGACATCAACTGCTCTACCGCTGTCCATCAGTTCTGTAGCCCCATCATAGAAGGCCACCAGATCAGTCAGGCAGGATTTCCCCTTAGTGAAGCCATGCTGGCTGTCACCAACCACCTCTTTGTTTTTCATGTGCCTCAGCATGGCTTCCAGGAGAATCTGCTCCAAGACTTTGCCAGGCACAGAGGTGAGGCTGACTGCTCTGTAGTTCCCTGGCTCATCCATTTCCCCTTCTTGAAAATGGGGGTTATATTTCCCTTTTTCCAGTCTTTGGGAACTTCACCTGACTGCCATGATTTTTCAAATATGATGGACAGTGGCTTAGCAACTTCATTTGCCAGCTCCTTCAGGACCTGTGGATGGATTTCATCAGGTCCCATGGACTTGTATATGTTCAGGTTCCTAAGATGGTCTCGAACCAGATCCTCTCCTATAGTGGGCCCAGGGCCTTCATTCTCACTGTCTCTGCATCTGCCTTCCAAGACTTGGGTGGTGTGGTCAGAGCATTTGCCAGTGAAGACTGAGGCAAAGAAGTCATGAAGAACCTCAGCCTTCTCCAAACCCAGGGTAGCCAGTTCTCCCGATAGCTTCAGGAGGTGGCCTACACTCCAAGTCATTCCTTGTGGATTCAAGGGCTCTTGAACAAACCCTCAGGCTGCAGTTTGCAGGCAGCCCAGCTCAGCGAGCAGAGCCTGCAGCATGCTGGGACTGAGCCCAGGGCCCTTTGTCAGTGCAATCCCGATGCTGTGTCAGGGCACAAGGGAGAAGCCCAGGGACTCTCCCGGAGCCGGCTGCGGTGCTGCCAGACACGGCAGAGACGTTCAGACAAGCGGTGACGGAGCTGCAGCGGGAGGCGTTCGCAGCGCTCACCCAGCCCTGCCAGCACGAGTGTAATGCCTCGGTCTGCACTGTCCCACCAGCCAAGCCCCGAACGGGAGCACGGAGGGAGCCGGGGCTGTGCCATGCTCCTAGCGCCCCGCTGCGGGGCTGGGGAGCGCCCAGGAGCCGGGCGCAGCAGCAGCGGGAAGCGGATCTGTCATGGAGCATCGCTCCGGAGGACGGTGATGGCAGCCGGCAGCTCCCAGCCCTGCCGGTGCCGGGCTCTGCTGGGTGGGAAAAGAGCACCAAAGGACAGCGGCAACTCAGCAGCCCGCGGCGTGCAAGCGCTCGGGCTGTCCTGTTCCATCAGCGTCCGCCCCGACATCGTCCTTGCTGCCGTGCGGTGGATGGGGCTCCCCTCCTGACCACCCATTCCACGCTCTGGAATGCTGATGCAGGATGTATGGAGCTGCTGCTCGGGAGCACTGAGAGATGGAAAAAGCACCTTCTTCCCCAGGTATCCCCACCTCCATGCAGACCAGCAGCCCCAGGGGTGCTGGAAGAGCTCAGCTGCCTACCCACAGGTCTTCCTCTCCTGTAGACCAGGCTCTGAGGAGCATCCCCAGCCTCCAAGGGAAGGGGTGGCCCCTACAAGGGGTACCAGGTGTCCCTCTGCAACAGGTATTACAGCCAAGCTGGGCTTGAGAGTAAAAAAGGCAAGAAGGGACAATGCCCTCATTACAAATCTAACAAAGCTCCTGAACCTCTGAGCTGCTTTCTGGTGGCCACAAGGAGGGAAAGGTGCTGCACTGCCTGCGCTGGCCTTTTCCAAAATCTCCCTATGCACAACCTGTGCTGTAGGACATGATCCCCCACCACATCCCTCAAGACCTCTTACCCCTGACTGCAAGCACTGAGCACCTCGGGTTTATCAAAACACAGCACAACAGGGAGAGGTGGAAATTGGGGCAGGGAATGGAATGACACAGAGTCACAAGCTAAAAACGCAAAGCATGGACCAGCCTAGGGAAAAAAAAAGACATCATGCAAAACCAACAGACTCCCTCCATGAAAGTGCGGGAAAACAACCTCCCACTAGCTCCCATCCCCAGCCTGGGAAGGCAAAAGCTTCACACCTGCTATGAATGTCGTGAAGGCTGCAACAAGCCCAGCCAGGAATAGAAGCCACTGACTAGATTCTTTCCCTCCTCCGAGGGAGAACACAGCCAGCTCTGCTCTCCCACATGGCGCCCAGCCTGGCTCATGCACCCGCTGCCAGGTTTGTGGAGCAAGGGGATGCCATCCATGCCGGAGAGCAGCCATGTGCCAGGGCAGAGAACAACATGATCAGCACATCTGAGGGGAGCTGGGCACAGCCGGTACTCCATTTTGCTGGAATAAAGGAGCAGAGAAGGGCGAGGAAAAGCATCCAGTGGCCAGCGTTTCTATACTGATTGCAGCCTTAATGGCACAACGTGCTGCAGGTAGCACTGTTTCTGTGCATATGTTTTCCATGCATATGTGCCTGGACTCTACTAAGGGAGGTGTCTTCCCCCTGCCCTCCAAGGAGCTGAGTGGCAGCAACCTGGCAGAGAGGGGACACATGCTCCAGGGATAGGATCTGTGGGGATTACTGTGACACAGTAGTGAGAGTGGAGACCCTAGAGCTCAGGCAGTGTTAATGGAGATGCCCAACTAAGGGTATCAAGAAAAGCCAGCAGAAAGTGTTACAGACCCTACAGAAAAGGAAGGGTTGCTCTAGGGGCCACCCAGTTCTGAGCCAAAAGCAGCAGATACTCAGCTAACGCAGCCATCTGAAGCAGAAAGGCTGGGAGAATCTGAGCAAATCCTCCCTGAGTCTGTTTTGCTGCTCAAAGACTGAAAATAGGATGTTTCTACTGCCCACAGCTTCCAAATCGTGCTTTCAGGCAGGACAGTTGCTTTGCTTTTCCTCTCCTCCTCCTCATTCCATTAAGGGGGCATTAGGGGCTGAAAGAAGCTTGCTGAACCTTCAGACCTTTGCAAGGCAGTTCCCCAGTGGTGGTGAGCAACCCTGGCCAAACAAGGTATTTTCCAACAAGGAAGGAGAGGAACAGGGGTGAGGGAGCACAGAGGAAGCAGCAACTGTGGTCCTCCTGGGCATTGCTTGTTAATCTTAGTACAGGGGACAGCCTCGGAGCAGGTCCTCTCCTCCCTGGCACCCTGGGCTCTACCAGCAGCTCCCGTGTCAATCCCGCAGGGAGTGGGGCTGAAGACCAGGGAAGCTGTAGCAAACACAGCAGTCTGGAATCTGGCTGTGCTGGTTCTCCATCTCTTTCCTGTGGACCCAAGGGTGGAGAGAAAGGGAGGAGAGCCTGGCACCGCTCCTGCCTGAGCCTGGTGTGCCATCTGGCATTTGGATGCAACACGTTGGGCTGAGTGGGAGTCAGCAGAGGGACCTGAATCTTCTGGCCTGATGCTGGAGGGATCTCAGAGAGAGGGAAGGAGAGAAGGCTCCAGCAGCAAGGAGGGAGGCGTTTGCTAATGGGAGCCAGTAGGTCCCTAGGCACGGGTCCTGCCTGCAGGAGGGTTTTCGTGATTCAGTCAGGAACAAACATACAATGTGGGCAAGAAATTAAAACCTAAGAAGAGGTAAATGGAACTGCCTTGTCTGGGGAGCTTCAGCTTGGCAGGACGAAGCAGTGTGTCTGCCCTTTCCCTCTCACCCTGCCACAAGCAGCAAGGGTCACTGAAAGAAAGGGGTTCCCACAGTGGAAAGTGTTACCAGCTGCTGAGCTGAACCAGGCAGGGATAAATCCAAGTTTTGGAGGAGCAGCAAGCGTTTGTTGAGACACTGTGGCTGTTCAGGTGGGCAGGATGGCACAGAGGTGGGGTTAGTGAAGTGCTGCCTTACCAAGCATCTCAGGCAGACACCAGCGCAGAGGGTGTTCTACTCCAGAGCCAGGGTCTGAGATGTACAGGAAAGATCTAACAGCATCCAGTTCTGCCTCCATCTTCTTGGCATGTGATTCCTGGGGGGTACAGCCTCAGTGGATGAGGAAAACCTCTTGCACTATTCCTGCATCTGCGCTAACATAACCCAGATGAAAGAAAACTTCCTGTTTCAGAGCTCAGGCCAGAGGTGGAGTGGCATAAGAAGGGAAAAAACACCCCCTTCGGCAGGTCTTATCCTGACTAACCCCACTGCAGCCGGGCTGTGTCCTGTGGGAAACGGGGGACAAGTCCCGCTGTATCCTGCACTGGCAGCAGAGGAAGGATGCCCTTTTCCACAGAACTCAGTGTGATGCGTGGTGGTGGGGATGCCAACCGTAATGACAGGTCAGAGCCCCTCATTATTTCTTCTCCTGTCTTGTTTCTTTAATTAAACTCAAAGAGAGAGCATCCAACCCATCTGCACCATCAGGCTTTGGTGGGATTGTTTGTCTCACTCCCTGCAGGGCTCCTGTGTGCCATTGGAAAGACCAGAGTGAGCCAAGTGCCTGCAGCCTGCCAGCTACTAGCTCTGCTCCTCCCCATGCCCACCATCCATGGGCAAGGCCTGCAGGATGTCCTGGGAGATGAGCCTCTGTTCCCAGTGCTGATCCCTGCTCCCCACAGAGCCGGCACAGGCAGCAGATGGGCTGGTCTCCCCCTGCCAGCGCAGGCAAGGGGGCTGGAAGGTAGGTGGTGGAACCAAATCCAGTCTAATTAAGGGTAATTACCATTCAGCCCAGGAAGTGGTAGGAGACAGAGCCCACGTTCTCTCTACCTATTAATAGCTGTCAGCAGCTGCACAGCTCCTGCTGGGACCCAGGGACAGCAGAAAGCTTTGGGAGGAGTGGCAGCACAGAGAGCATCCTGCTCCCCATCCTTCTGTGCCAGCTGTGCAGGGGGCTTTTTCCTCCCTCCAGGATGCTGTTTCTTTTGCTGCTTCCCCCATGATGCCAGCAGATCCTGGCTGCTTTTAAGCAGTTTTCCAGCAAGAGCTGCAGAGAGCCAGCCAGAGGAGGGCCTGGACAAAGGGCTTTGGAGCCAGTTCCTGCATCTCAGCATCCTCAATCTGCTGATCACCCCCAGTTTTGGCAACTGTGCTCCTCACTGAAAGGGTAGAAGCCACCCGTGCAAGAGGACTCCCCCAGGGCCAAGGACAGACCTTGCTGGCTCCTGCCCCAGTGAATCCCTTTGGTGTCAGGCAGACATCAAACACCAACTGCCTTCTCTCAAACCTGACCTTCAGCTCTACCCGCAGCTCTTCCCCCCAGAGAGATGAACCGCATCTGACAGATGGGGGCTGCCTCGCTGAAGGCATCAGCTAAAGAAGCTGCCTCACGTGGTGTAAAGGACTCAAATAGAATGACATCCTGAATGGGTACGGTGACTTCTGGCTGTCACAGCATGATGTGAGGACAAAGTGGGCTGCAGGAGATGTACTAACAGGGGGACATGTGCACAGAGGGTGGTTTTCCATCCCCTTCCGTTCCTGCTACCTCCAGCTGCCACTGAGAACAAACAGGCTGCTGCCTGCCATGGGCAAAAACCTCACCAGATGTGTCTGTGCAGTCCCTGAGGAGACGGCTGGTGCTGGTGCCACCCCACCAGGGAGAAACCAAGAAGCAGATTAGAGAAGAGCTGCTTGGCTGCGGGCTGTCTTGGTGGCTGGGAAAAGCAGGCCAGAGGAGAAAAAAGCACCTTTCTGTGCCCAGGCACTGTGCTCTCCTACTCTGGCTCTAGTCAATGCCTGGTAATAATCCCTGTCCTGGGAACAACCAGCACATTCACTGCTGGTGCTGCAGCCTTTGCACTCAGAGCTGCTGGGGCAAGGGTTCCCCTTGAGTTGCCTGCTCTCAGCTGCTCACCTTGAAGTGGAAGATTCCTAGACTGAGAGGGGCCACATCCAGCATCTTCTTTGAGAGAAGCCAAGCCCTGCTTCTTGCTGAAGCCTATTCCTGAAAGAAACCAGGGCAACAGCTAAGAAGGGAAATGTAAGAGTGGACATTTGGGTCAAAAGAGGCAGCTCCCCAGGCCAGCCATGGATGGGCAACTTGGTCCTTAATGTCTGCAGGTCCCTGAAGCACACAGACTGCATATAGGCCAACAGTCTCTCTCCCTGGACATGCTATGAAAGACCATTTGTGGATGGAGCAGTTTGGAGCTTTGTGACAAAGCCTGACCTTCTGGTGCCACAGCTCTAGAAATCACACCCAGCTGAGTGAGCTTTAAGACATGGGCAAAAAAAGCAAGGATTTTCCCTTCTCTTCCCTACCCAGGATGTCATGGTGCTGCCTTCATCCCCACATGGCTCCTCTCCCAGCCAGTCTTTACAAACACCCTCAAAGAGACTAAGAAATCAAAGTGGGAGAAGCCAGGTAGGATAACACGTTTCTAGTCCATCATGCCTAGGACATTAAAAGGGGTTGCCACCCTACAGCCATAGCTCTGTCTCCAGAACAGCGCTCGAATCCTCACCTTAGCCACAGAAGATGCCGTGCAGCGTATGTTCCTCCCACAGAAGACACTGAAGGACCCGGGTCCTCTCCTATTTATTTGTTGTGATACGAAGTTCAACTATTGTTACAGTGTCCTCAAAGTCCAGGCAAAGACAGAAGAGCTGATAATGCACATCATCATCTCAAGTGCTGTCTGGAGGAAATTTGAGACCTGGCAGCTAGAGAGAGGGATAGAGAGGGCAGCTGGGTTTTGCTGGTAGGATGATGCTCTACTCACTAAGGGCAGGAAGCTGTGCCTTCCACCATCCCCTCCCTCAGGTGTGAATAGGCAGAAGGGGAATGGTTATGGGATTGGATATAGGTGTTTTACCCTCCATGCAGTCAGCTACTCCATGGCATCTGAGGAGCAACTGCAACTGCACACCCCATGGAAACACACGCTAATGTCTGCACGCATGGAAATAAATGCTAAGGTAGATAAAGAGTTAAGACAGCTATTTTTATCAGCCACCATTACTTGTTTTCAGCATATGATTGCATCTGGTTCAACAACTGACGGCAATACTTGGGCAATGTTGTCTCTGGAAATCAATGACTCTGGGCAGACACCCCGAGGGCAGTCTTCAAAACATGCCACTTGTATTATATTAGCTGTGAGGTAGGCTAAAGACTTCAGCGATGATGGCTCGTTGATGGCTCAGCTCAAAATCATGGGGGCAACTCAGCAGGGCTATTTCTGTGAGTGCAGTTTAGTTCTCTCAAGTCAAACTGAATGCGTGCATGGAAATCGGTGCAAGGGAAAATATTTCTATCTTTATATTGCTCTCACTTCTGCTTTTCAAGATCTCAAAAGCCCTGAAGATGTGTTCCTGGGAATAATATGGTCAGTGTGAGGCCGGTGATAGTGACAGGAGTTGCAAGGCTGCTGACACCCCCGCTGTGTAAAACACCAGCTTGACTCACAGGCGGTGCCACTGTCCTCCCCAGAGCTGAGTGACAGAATCAGGCCACACCTAGAAAAGGGGCACATTGCTGCCAAAGCCTAACTGCCGATGCCTGACTCTCACAAAGGAGGCCTCGAACGCTTGACCCTGTTGTTTAATCCGTACCTCTTTGCACGTATCGTTTCCTTGCTCGGCCTTTCGGGACACCTTGGATCACATTTGTAACATCCTCGTCACGACCACCAGAGCTGCTCTGTATGAAAGTCAGCGAAGCCTCCCAAGTGCGCCAGCTCCTGCCCGGGGAGCCGGCAGCAGCGCCATGCGCGCTCCCAAGGGGCGCAGGCTGGGGGCGCTCCTCACACACCCGATACACGCCCAGGCAACGGCCGCGTCCGCAGCGACCGGCGGCAGCCGCGGCGGGTGAGAACCGAGCGGCCCGGGGGGGGTGGGGGCGAGTTCGTACCCCTCGGCCGTGGGCTGCGGAAACCCCGAGCGGCGAGGAGGGGCCCCCGCGTTTCACACCCGGCGTCGCTGTCCCCCTTCCCCGTGAGCTCGGGTCGCCTCGGGGGGCACCCCCCTCCACTCCCCGCACCCCCCCGGCCGTTTGCGGCTCTGGTCGTTAACCGGTGGGCCGCGCTAATGCGCATTCTGCCCTCTCGGGGGCTCCGGAGGGGAGCCTCGCTGCGGGCTGCGGTGGGCAGCGGGTCTCGAAGGGCTTTCGTGTTTCTGACCCTCGCCTGGACGTGGTGACAGACCCGGAGCCGCAGCGCCGGCCCCTCGCGCTGCCTGCATTGTGGTGAGGGCATTAATCGTATCCCCAAAGGGCTGGCTGGCCTCGCTCTGCCCAGCTCCCCGTTGCAGACAAATTCCATTATACCTGAAGCTAAACGGATACCTCATTTGGCACCCTTTTGTTTAAACTTCCTTAAAGCCAATTGCAGAGACTCAGCCCCTTGAGAGGCCTGCGATATGCTGCCATAACGAGCACTTAGCATCCATCAGCTTCTCCAAGTGTAAGGAGGTGTGGCGAGTCCCTGCATGTGGCAGCGGAATCAGGGGTGGGTTAGCCAGTCAACCGCTTGCCAATGGCCCTGCTCCCCGGCCCGGTGTAGAGGTAACAGCGCAAAGGCGAGGGTGCTGCTGCACTGATGTGAGGGCTCCCTCTATTTCAGGGTAGGCTGAGCTTCAGTGCGAATGTGATCTTGGCTGGGGCATAACCAAGCTCCAAAGGAATTCCTCCTGCACTCGCAAACTCTTCAGTAAATGCAGCATTTACCGTTGCTGTGTTTCCTGGATCACTGTACTGCTGGTAGGAGGTATCAGCCAAAGGTCACTAGTTTCCATGCAACTCCTCTTTAGGTCTCTCTGGGCATTGGTGTGAATCAAAAGAGCAGAAATCTTTTATTCCCGGGTCAGAACAGGTTCAGCTGAAGAAGGTTTGTTAGGCATGCAGGCAGCAGCAGAAGTTGGCTGTGTGAGTGGCTTTCTTCCTGGAAAGGGAAGTGTGATTTCTATTTTATTTATATATGTAGAAGTTTTAATATAATTTACCTTTCAGCTTAATCTGAGTGTTAAACGACAAACTGGGAATTTACTACATGACCACATTCATTGTATATAATTTCATAAAGCCTTTTAGCGTAGGTGATGCGTATGTAGTGGGTGGGAAGGAGCATACATTAATGATCTTGACTTGGCTTTTTGATAATGAATTATAACGCTTCTCTGGTGTTTAAATACATGTTTAGCAAACGCCATTGTAGAAACTGACTTGGCGTCTGCGCTCTGGCTGGGTGAGACTCCTGCAGCCATGGTGGAGGGGAAGCAGAGGTGAAAGAGGCCCATTCCCTGGTGGGAAGCAGGGAGCTTACCCTGCTGGGGTGGTGGGATGGGAACAGGCACTGTAAGAGCAATGACTCAGCGCCAGACTCAGCCCCCCTTCCCCGGCACCACGGGCGGGGGGTTGATTCAGATGCCTTGCAGGCTGGCTGTTTCAACAGCAACAGCCTTGCTCTTGCTCCACACCAATGCTGAGTGGGGTGGCAGAGCCAGCTGAGCTGACCCATGGAGCTCAGGTCAAAGGGGGGCTCCCCAGCAGCCAGGACACAGCCACCCAAAGATGTCTGCGTCTCCTTTGAGGCCATAATAAGTAGGGGATGCACCGCCCCTGGGTAGCGCGCACTGGCTGACCTCCTGCTGCAAGCGAGCTTGGCCCAGTGAGCTTCATGCAATGCATGGAGGGCTTGCACCGTTCCCACAGCCCGGTTTTGGCCCTGCCTGAGGGCAGCTCTCTCTCCTGGCTGGTGCTCAGGAGTCCTTCCCATCATCCTGTATGTGTCATAAGTTATGTACCCTCTAAAAATCAATCTGCCATAGGTAAACTGGCAATCAGATCATCTGCTGGAATGCAGCCATGCATTCCAGCCATGAATCCTTAGGCCACGGATGCTGCATCGGCTTTCCACAAGAAGCTTTTAACAATTGCTTCCAAAAGGTCAGGAAAGCCATCAGGAACTCCAATTAGCTGTGACTGGCCTGGGGGACAGAGTGACACGGATGCTTTTTGAATAGGATGAAGGACTGAGCAAGGAGAAAACTGTTTTTCCCAGTCACTTCTACTCTATTAATGCCAACTCACTGCCATCCAGCTGTGCCCTTCTGCTGAAGTCCATCAAGCACCAAAAGCTGGGTTTCAGCTGGGTCAGCGTGCTGTGGAGAATTGAGTCTCTTCTCTTCCCCTCAGTGGTGGCACAGCACCTTTCTTTGGGAGCAGGGAGGTTTGCAAAGAAAGGACTCATGGTCCCCCCATCTGCCTTGTCCTTCCACACCCGCTCTTCTTCAGACCAGCCAGGCTCCCTTTTCCTACAGACTTTGCTTTGTCACCTGTACACCAGTGCCTTGCAGGAAATAGAGCTTCCCACTGTGCCCTTCCTCCGACTGCTTTGCGCCAGAGGATGCCCTGCCACCGCCATCTCCACCCTTTCCTGACTCTCATTCTGAAGCGATTACTGTCTTCTGGGACCTGCTTCAAGTGCATTCAAAGAAGCCTTTGCTGGCATATTTGCTGCAGTACAGCATGAATCATTTTGCTTCTCTCCTTTAGTCCCTTCCTTCCTGCTTTTGCTGGTTCTTCTCAGGCCGTTCCTCAAATGTCTTTTGGAGGGGGAAGGAGCAGAGGGAATAGCTCTAGAAAGGCCCCTTACAAAGCTTTCAGAGAGAGAGGGGCCTGTGCTGACTGAAGCAGCACAGACTGGGAGGGAAGAGGAGAAGGAAGCAGCCTTGTGCAGGGGAAGGACCTAAGATGTTTCATCTGGGGAGAGCTGCCTGGCTCATGCCCTTCACAAAGGAGGAGCTGTTTGGGATCAAAGTGGTGTTCAGCTGAGGGATGCTGTGGGACAAGATGCTACATGGCAATTGCCTCCTGTGCAGGGTTGTTACCGCAGGGTCCTTTTAACTCTGCTGGGGTGCAAGGCCACCTTTGCCCTGAGGCCTCCTCTTGGTCTTGCAGGACGCTGTCCTCTCCTCTGACATTGCCATCCAACTATCTGCCTCATGCTTCCTGCAGTCTCTAACGCCCCAGCCATGCACTGCAGCCCTGTTATGTCCAGTTAGCCCCAGTAAGGATCTGCAAGGGTCTGTATGCCTTGGGAGATGCTCACCAAGCCTAGGTACTTTTGTTGAACCCAGAACTCAAGGGCAGATTCCTCCCTAGTGTCTTCTCTGCCTCTTTCAGACTGGTAGGGCTGGTAGGGGAACAATTAGGACTTCCAGGCAATATCTATACATGTAGGAACATGGGAGCTGAGACCACAGGTCCTCAGATTGGGGTAGGAAATAGCAAATGGGAAACTTTGGTCTGGGAAAGCTCTGCAGAGGTAGTAGGAGTGGGCATCCTTCCTTCTGCTCCAGGCTGGTTCATTTAGCTTGTATCTGCCTAGGCTCAGTGCGGTTTGAACAGGTCTCACCCATCTTATCAGTTAATGGATGTTTGGAAAGAGTTCAGCTGGAGAGTGCATTGGGAAACGCAGAAAAAATAATACAGTTATAGTGTATTCATCTGTAAAGCATCTGTCTTTAAAGAATCATAAGAACAGGCATACTGGATCAAACCGGGGAGGAGTCTGGCCCAGTATCCCATCTCTGACAGTGGCTAGAAACAGAAGCACTCTTTCTCCCTCCATCCATGTTCAACTCATACTGAGCCAGATGTTGTTTCTGGGCATTGAGTCAGTCTCAAGGAGCTTCTCTTCCGTGGACTCATCCTGGAACCTGCACAGACTCTCAGCATCCACAACTTCCCATGGCAAGGAATTCCCCAGTTCAACTGCAGGCTGTCTGCAAAACCATCATTTTCCTTTCCTTAAAACCCAGCTCTTGCTCTCTTCACCTAATTCTTTTACTGGAAAAGACAGTAAACAATCAATCCCTGTCCATCCTCTTCAACAGCGCTCTGAATTAACACCACATTATTATCTGCTTATTACATATGGTACCTAGAGACCTTTCTATACAGGGAAGTGTGTAAAGATAAGGCTGAAGAATCGTTTTGCTGCAGTGCTTCCAGTCCAAGCAGAGGGGGGAAGTAAAAGGCAGGAGCCAAGTGTATTACAGGGGAGCAGTGTGAGCAGCCCACTCTCATCCCTGGCCTCTTTCTAAAGCTGCTTTTTCTGCTGCAGCTGGAAAATGCGGTGGTGACTCTCAAGCAGTTTTCCTTTTGCTTCCCCTGAAGGAGAAGTGGGTCCTGAGCAGGATGCAGCAGCCAGTGGCTGGTGACAGGAGCACAGCGGTTCCCTTGCAGCATTCATTGAAGCCCAGCCTCGCTGCTGACTCGTCCTGTGCACACCGCCTCATTGAGGATCCCGAGTGGTCCCTCGCCACTGTCCCCTGCCTCACTGAGCTCTGCCTCCAGCACATCGTTCACAATTTCGAAAGTAAGTGGGAGCGTGTTTCCTCTGGGACACAAAGAGAGAGAGCATCGGTCCTGGGGAGCAGAGGGTCAACAAGGCAGGCAGATATACCTGAAGGGAAGAGTGTGGTACCCAGCCCTGCCAAAGGAACAGATGGGGAGAAATATCCCCTCGGGCAGCTAGTTAAACAAACTGTTTAGTTGCTAAGTATATACTTGCACACTCCAGGGATGGCTGTAGTCCTCCGGGCTGCCATTCAGGATGTGACTCTGCCCTAACCTTGTCCTATCATTTCTGCTTCATTCTGCACTCTGCTGGACTCACCTGAACCATGGCCAGGGCTGTGGAGTCACTGTTTCCTTTTCTTGATTCACGCATGTGTTATGGTAGTACTTGAGGACGGAGCCCCATGATGCTGAGTGCTGTACAAAGAGATGATAGAGAACTGCTCCCTGCCCGGAGGAGTGACCATCTGAGAATACATATTGTACTCACAGTCTCAGGCCTTCTCCATGGCTTTTGGTGGCAATGTGACAAGTTATATCCTCAGGCAGGGAATGTGTTTGTAAAGCAGGTGGACTGATGAAACATAGCAAAACAGAAAAAGGATGTCTTATCTGGGAATTGACTGGGAAAGGAGAAGGAAGGGCCTATATGTCTTTTTGGCTGACCTGGTGACATGGCAGCAAAGACCAAAGGTAGGTCTAAGGCTGGGTCCACACTGGGACTATAAGGCAGTACAGAGGAGCTCAGTGCTGCCTTACACCAGGGGCTGATGATACCTGGGGGCCTGAGCTGGGACACCATTGCAGTCCTCAGTCTGGTCAGTCCGATGCCAAATGGATTGGACTACACTGCACATGAAAGCAGTGGGCTTGGTGTCCCTCATGCCACTACCTGACCTGTGTGGCTGCATCTTGCCCACTGCTGTGGCCTGAGTGAGCCCAAGTGAAGCCAGCCCAGTTCAGCCCATACATCTCCCACCTCTGCTTCTGTCATGGGACTTTGCAGAGAAGGTCACTGCAGTGCCAGCGGTAGCACACTGGAGAATGGGCTCCAGGAAGAGGCTGAAGGAAAACTGTGGGGTTTTCTTCTGGAGGAAATGGCGGAGAGACAAAGGGAATACAAAGCTAACCCCGCTTTGTGTCTCAAAATCTGACTTCCCATGTGCAAATAGAAATCATCCCCTGCTGACTTCTGTTACTCAGCACTGCCGTGTACATGTGGCCAAGCATTTACAGTGTGAGCACGTACAGCTTTTCTGTGACATTTCTTACCACAAAACACTTCCACCAGCCAGAAGCCAGCTGAGGCTATGGGTGAGCATTCGGAAAGAGACTGAGGGGACAAAACCCCTGGAAAAAGAGAACTTTTAGGTAAACAAGACGAGCCTAAAGGCTGAGTGTATCTCAGTGGAAAGAAACAGGAATCAATCTGGGTAAGGCAGACACCTGAGTTAAGATGAAAAGGCACAAGGACTTGCGTGAGGAGCACACAGATGTTCTCAAATATTGTCCTTCAATATGCTTAGAAACCAAGGGGAGCAAGTTCAGCAAACGGCAAGCCAAGCGCTCCCATCGCTGTAAGGCTGAACTAGCTCTCTTGGGAGCAGAAGCCCTGCTCAGAGTATAAACGGCATTCAAACTGAATTTAAACTGGGAGATAAGTTTCTGATGCAGTTCCCAAGTATTACAGAGTAAAGCCAGCTACACTGATGTTTCATTGTAAGAGTTAGAAAGCCTGCACAGAACTGTAGGAAGTGAATCCTACATGTTCCTGCCAGCTTTGCTCCTCACGCCAGTCGCTGTCAACTGAGCAGAGAGCCAGTACCAGCAGAAGGGAGGGCACAGGCACACAGCTGGGGAGAGGGCAGAACCACAGCGCCAGCCATGGTTCCTACAGCCCAGACTAACCTCCCCTTCTATAATCCCCTACAGAGAACCCTATTTTGGACCGTCTTCATGCCTGAACACCAAAGGAAAGTACTAGACAGGCTCCCCACTGGCCTTCCACTCGCTATCACTGCCAACCTAATAAGCGATGAGGACTACTGGAAGAGGTGCTGCACCAAGCGCTGGCAAGTGTGTGACATCTCCAACTATGGAGGCAGCTGGAAACGGATGTTCCTCGAACGTCACCTGGAGAACATCCTGAAATGTTTCATCCCCAACACCACAGACCCCAACCAGGTCCTAGAGCTCATCCCGCTCTGCAAAGACTATGTGTGGAAACTGGAGGTTGACCAGTTCCTGCCACCATTGGAGGTGGATCAAAATGAGGAGAGGGATGACCTCTCTAAGTCAGAGAGTGGAATGGGATTCAGCGAGGCCTCCGTGCACCACTACGACCTGAGAGACCTCGTTACTGCTCTCCCTCACCTTGAAGAGCTTCATCTTACTTATGGTGTGAAGGACTGTGGCATGAACTTCGAGTGGAACCTCTTTAACTTCACCTACCAGGACTGCTGCAACCTGGCTGTCGCCGTGAAGATGTGCCAAAACTTGAAAGTAACGTACCCCAAACCAAACCTTCCTCTCTCAGCTTGATCTTTGAATTGCTTGGGGATAGAAACCCAGGGACCGTTTTTACTTGCTGGCAGCACCCTTCCTTTTACAAGTTGCAGTCTGGCAGAGTGCAGAGATGTTAACTTGCTGGCCTAGTGCCGAGTACCTTGTTCTGCATATGTCCTTGTTAGAACAGGTTGTCAGAGAGTCGGTGAGAAAAATACTCCCACAAAACATGTTCCCTATAGCATAAGAGAAAGCAACACTCCTGCTTTGAGTCCTCTCATAGTTCTGGGAAGGAGGAGAGTAGAAGCCCAGAGCTTTTCATAGGGAGTTTTTGGTAGTTATGCTCAGTAAATACGTGTCAACATGCCCCAGAGGAGCAGAGACCCCTAAGAACAGCATGGGGTAATACTCACATTTGCCTTAGGGTGATGAGGGGTTTTCCTTCTGGGCAGTAACACCATCTTCAGTTCTGTGGCAACTGCAGTGCAGATACTCCGCCCCGACAAGCCACCAGCAGTCATTGCTGGCCGGAGTGCAGCCAGGGCGAGCTGGCTGGATGTTCTCCCCACGGATCGGCACGCTTTGGGAAATACTTGTTTGCTTGGCTTCCAGAAAAGAAATTACCTCTCCTGTGGTGAGGTGCCCTGGCCACGCAGGCCATTGCCCTTCACAGAGAGCGATGTGGTTACCACGGGTGTGTATGTGCTTGTTCAGACACTGTTCAACTGCTGAGTTTTGCTGTTATTCTCTGCAGACATTTTAGTGGCTTTATCTTGTTTTAATTTAGCCCCCTGTGTTAGAGATCACACAGAGTCAGAAGAAAGGAACAGGCACTACCAAGAGATGAACCATTTCTCCCTAGAATAAGCATGGGACATCAGTGGCACATCCCGTCCACTGGAAGTATCTGGCCATTCTAGAAGCAACTGCTTGAGCCTACTGGCTGAAGGTGTCTGGCATGAAGGGAGATGAATCCCATCTGGTGGGCATAGGCTTAACTCCTTGGAGGTCTTGTACGAAGCTCAATCCACAGCACTGAATGTCTTAGTGTCGCTGTCATTTATCCCCACAGGTTTTCAAGCTGACGCAAAGCAAAGTGGATGATGACAAGACCAGGCTGCTGGTCCATAACTTGCTGGATCACCCTTGCCTGGTGGAGCTGAACTTGTCCCACAATCTCATCACGGACAAGGGGGCGCGAGCTATTGCCAAGTTGATCAAACACAGCAAATTAGAAACCCTGGACGTGTGTAACAACCAGATCCATGACCTGGGGGCTCAGGCTCTTGCTCAAGCTCTGGCTGAGAGCTCCACCCTGACCTCCCTGAATCTGCGCCTCAACTGTGTGGAGGACAAAGGCGGGGAGGCCATCGGCCGTGCCCTGCTGACCAACGCCACCCTGAAGTCTCTCCATCTGGGAAGCAATAGGCTGTCAGAGCCAACCGCGGCACTGTTCTCCCAGGTCCTGGCTCAGAACACCACCCTGACGAGCATCAACTTCTCATGCAACCACCTGGGGCTGGTAAGAGAAACCCCTTCTCCCCACAGTTTTTGAGCCTGTGTGGTGGCCTCGCAAAGCAGAGGCTCCGCCTGCCCTGCCTTGAAGCCACAGAGGCAAATGCATCCCTCACTTTGCAGTTTTGCTATGATAACAATCACTTGAAAGCAGATAAGAGATTCTAGCAGACCGCAGGAAGAAGGATATCTTCCATGCACACACATGCATTTATCTCAGTCAGCTTGTTCACAGGGCTGAATCTGGCTTCCAGGCTTTGGGCTTTTGGGCAGAGAAGGATTTTCCCCCAGGAAACTGAAACTCAGGGAGTATGCCTGGGAAAAATCACAGCCACTTCACACATGTGGGCGTAGATAATAATGATAGGTGGTATGAGACGAGGGCCTAATTCCTCTGTGCTTTGGATCTGCTGTGCCATCTGTCACTCAGTAGCACATAGATAGTATCACCCTTCCCAGAATCTCTCCTGTCCATCATGCACTCAGAGGAGACTGTTAGAAAATTGGCTCGGTTGTCGAGCTCTTTTAACTCACCCTGCAGCTCTGGAATGCTGTGGTAGGTCAAAAGTGCCACATCTGGGTGCTTGTAAGTGGCTCCTAAAACACAGGCTTACATTTTCAAGACAGAAGAGCATCTACACATCTTACTACATCCCTAAAGCTGCAGTATGCAACATGCCCACAAACCAGACTGCTTCTCTTCTGCTGATTAAAAAGAGCTTTAGAAATCTGAAACTAGACAGCCAAATGCAATCATGCTGGCTTTTAAACTTTCTGCACTGCCTCAATTTTTCTCACTGTCACAATAAAGAGAGAGCAAGACCAGCTGTCCCTGCTGGCAGGAATATTGGCATCAATGTGTTTGACAACGGTTTTAAAAGGATTTGATGGCAGAAAACCTTTTGTGAGTTCTGAGTTTTATGATCCTGGATGTGGAAAACCATTTGAGTTTAATGATACAAGGGGGCAAAGGTTGGAAAAGATAGAAGGATTTTTGCTTAGTAAATAATAATGTCTATACTTAGCATCTTCCTTCTGATGAGCGATCCTGTTACCCTTTTGTGAAGCTTCACAGCAGCCCAACAAGAGGGTTGATGGTATTATCTTTGGGGAAATGGGAGTTTTTGCTAGAGATGCATCAAATTCTGACCTCTGTATCCCATTAAAAAGAGTCCTTCCCTTTTTGTTCCAACTTACTTGGCAAAAGGTCTAAGAGGCAGGGTGCTGGGATGAGGGGACCACCTGCATGAAGGAGATGGGGACAGGGGGTGTATTTGTTAGCCGAAAAAGAATAGCCGGGGGGGGGGGGAAGTCAAATTGTCACATCCCTAAAGACAGTGCTTTAGGTAAGGGAGAGCAATCCCCCAAGGTGAGTGGCCTCCCTAAGGCTATCTACACTGCATTTTCTGTCCCATGCAGGCTGGATTTCAGTTGCGTGCAATATTCCCCTCATCTCAGCAAATGGAAAATGGCATCCAGATAGGACACTGCCTGCACTGGGGCTCTTGGCACTGCTAAGATGAGGAGCAGCACACTAACTACACTGCCATTTATCCCCAGCCAGCAGTGAGCAGAGAAGTGGGGGACAGGGGAGAGCAGAGACTCCTCTCACGGTTATCATCACCAGCCGTGCTATTAACCAGCCTGAGCTTGAGGACTCCTGACACTGTACCCAGAGGGAGTCATTAGCATATGTCATATCACTGAGTGCTGCATAAGGTTATACTCTTTCCCTGTACTTCTCCTGTGAGCAACATTTCGGGTTTGGGTGAAGGCCTTCATCCCTTTTGGAACCATCTTCCCACCGACTTCCCACTGCCTGCAGCTGAGGTTGCCCTGGGGAGGAGGGCAGGGAAGCAATGCATTTCCCTGTTTGATCTCCTTTAACCCTCCCTTCTCACCCACTCACAGGATGGTGGGAAGCAGATGCTGGAAGGGCTGGCAGGTAACAAGGTTCTGACTGAGTTCGACCTCCGCATGGCAGGGGTGGGCCAGGAGACCGAGTACCTTGTTCACCAGATCCTGTGGGCCAACCGGGAAGCAGCACGGCTGGAGTCCCTGCAGCAGTCCAGAGAGCAGTGAGCGGTGCAGGTGCACAGCCGGAGACACTCCACCTCGGAGGCTTGCTTTCATTTGTATTTGTGAGATATATTCAACTTGTGGCTGCTGCCGCAGCCTTACCCAGGTCCCCACCACCCAACCACTGACGTGTTTTAATATAACAGACATTACATGTCGTGGGACTGCAGTGGCATTACAGAAGCAATCTGCCTCTGGAGTCCTCTCTCCCACTGCACCCAAGACTAAATCCCACCTCCTGTGGTACTTCTTACATGCTCCAGCAGCAACTGGATGTTGTTCCACCTGCAAAGTAGGTAAGGTGAAGTCTCCACAATCTAAATGGTCTAACCCAGAGCTAACCTTCACAGCAGGCTGGCTCTTTAAGGCTTTTTGCTGAGGAGGATGTGAGATGAATAGAGGATGTAAGAAATGTTTTCTGACCATTGCTCTGTTCAAGGATCTGTTTGGTTTTTATTGCAAAATCTGTCTGTAGTCTGACATGGGTAGTGAAAAGTAAAAAAGAAATAAAAATAAAACCAATAAATGACCAGTCTCTCCACCATGGCTTCCTGCTTTACGTTGCTATGTCTCTGCTCAGCGCCAGCCTGCATTGCAAACAGGTGAATTCTTTGCAACTAGATGTTTATCCTAACTAGTAGTGCTCTTCTGCGCAAGCCTGTCAAAAGAATCTGTGTTTTGAATATCTTCAAGCTAGAGGGGTCCCTGCAGGACTGCTGACCCACAGAGCCCACAGGGTTGAAAACAGAGCAGCTGCTTCTGCCTTGGAGGAAAACGGAGCAGCCTCCCTCTGCTCCACGCATGGCTGTGCCATGTGGGGACAGGACAGGGCATATACGTGACTGCCTTGGTCCTCTGGCCACCCCACTCAGGAGGTCAGCAGGGAATTAAGGCTGACCTCCACCCCCTCCCTCCGAGCAACACGGGGGCTTCACACGTCTCCCAGCACCAGCACTGACAGACCCACCGCTGGCAGCCACCTCCGTGAGTCATCCGAAACTTTTATTACACCGATTTGGTTTACAATCTTTGTACTTTGATATTTCCAACAAAAAAGGCAACATTGTGATATACTGTTCGTACATATATGGAGACAGACAGAGCTAGATCATATTGACAGAGTTGAGAAGTAAAAACCGTTTCTCAGTGTTCACAAAAGAATTTGTTCGCCACGTACCCGCTTCTGCCTTGCTCTGCCTGATGGATTCAGACGCCTGTGGTGCCGCTGGCCCCCAGCCAACAGGACCTTTACCTGTGTCATGTCGTGCCCTTACAGATCAGAAAGGATGGAGTGCGAGGCTGTCCCCAACAGTCGTGGCCATGCCAGGGCCACCATGCTGACGGGGCTCAGTCCCAAGCCCTCACAGGTCATGGATGCTCCAGGGGCTCCGTCCACAAGAAACCCTAACCAGCAGCAGCAGCTGAGAAACCTCCCTCCCTGGGCGTCTCCCACAGCTCGCTTCCCATCCTCGAGACCGAGGTATTGAATAGATTTATTTCTTTTTATTTGCACTTACAAAATATTTCCACTGAATGACACACCTGAATGAGATGAGAACTCGTGTTCAGAAACAGCAGGAAAGACCCAGGTCAGCATCAGGCTGATGAAGGAACAGCTCCAGCAGCAAGGGTGGGGGCTTAATGGGGGTGGCCTTGTCCTAGGCAAGCCTGCCTGTAGCTCCAAGTACAGGGCTGCGTCTGGTCAGCCAGCTGTGCAATGAAAGCTCGTGCTGGGAGAGCAGCGATGAGATCCCTTAGCCATGCTAGCAGACACAGGAGGAGGAACTGGCTGCCAGAGCCAGTGAGGAACAGGGATGGAAAGAAAAGGGCTTGGGAAAACGTATCGTCACCACAACTGTTGACTTGCTTTCCAAGGATACTCACATCTCCTTTCTTGCAAATGGCCAAGGCTGTTAATGCCACCTGAGCACACTCCTGGGCTGCCGCACGTAGGAATGCTTGGACAGCCCTTTGCCTTCCCTCCCATCAATTTCCTAGCCAAAGAGAAAAGCCCGAACCAAGCAGGCTGCACCATTTGCCCACCCCAAGACCAACAGCCTGCTATCCGGCAGTCTGCAAGGGTTGAAACGACTTCAAACTGCCGTACATGTTGGTAAAAATGAAAGCCCTGACAGCGACAGCCGCTTGTTTGAGTGTGAACACTCCCGTCATTGCTGGGTCACTTGTCAGCTCCAGGTCTGGTTACCGCGCTGTGGGACCACCATGCAGAGCGGTAACCAGTAGGTCACTCTGTGCTGGGAAGGGCCAGTATGAACCCTTTAGTTCCTCCATGAGACCCATCCCCAAGGAGCGCTGCAGGGCTTTGAGAAGGGGGTCAGCTGTGGGCCTCCACCTGAGGAAGGAACCACCTCTGGCACTCTGCCTGGGAGCTGGTCTTCTCTCCTTTGCACCGATGCAGTGTGAGCAGCGCTTGGCAGCAGAGGAACCCAGCCAAGACCCTCGTCTATGTGCCACAGGCATGAGGAGAGACAGAGGGTGGCTGGGAAGTAAACCGGGGGAATGACACAAGGGCTCGCACTTGGACTATGCCAGTGGGTGCCCACCGGGCCGGAGCAGGGGTTCCTGGCTGGCTCCCTCCCACAGCAGATGGCAAGCGCTGCTTTTGCTCCGAGCACAGCGCACACAGCAGCAGGAGACAGTGACTGGCTTCCCAAGCCTGGCGGCTTCTGCTCACATCGATTTGCAAGGTGTCATGCTGGCATATGCTGCAAAGAGGATGGCAGGTTGATTTCAAGCACCAACTGGGGGTGGAGGAGCAGGCTGCCGTGGGGATGGGCAGAGGCTGTGCATTGAAATGCTTGCTGCACTCAGCCTCCCTTCGTTCCCACAGAGCTGCATTTGTCCACGCTGAGCTTCTGTCCCTGCCTGCCCTATACCTGCTGGCCCTCTGCACAGCCAGCTGAGGTGCTGGCGGCTGGGGTTCAACAGCAGGGGAGGAAAAGACAACTGACACAAGCTCTCCTGATCGCTGGGGACACACCGCTTTGTCCCATAACCACCGACAGCATGTGCCCTACGTGCAGTAGCCTCCCTCCAAACTCCCTCTCCAGCTAGCCCCGGCTGGGGCTCACACACTGCCCTGCAGACAGGGCACTTCTGGCTAAGCTAGTCCCTCCTTCTGCTTCTTCCTTCCAACGCAGTGAAGAGGGATGAAGCCTGAGCAGCGCAGAGCCAAGCCTTGCATCGGCTTCCCTAGGTGGAGGGGATGGCTCAGAAATGAATTGTTCCTTCTCCCTACAGGCTACGCCTGAAATAGCCATGCCTGTCAGATCCCTGTCCCCAGCTGTGATGGATTGGCCTCTCCAAGGCACAAGGCAATTTATTCATTAGTGACATTTACACCTTGTGGCTGCATTAGCCATTGCTGGTGGTGACACGTGCTCAAGCTGTCAGTGCTGGGCTCGGAGGCAGCATCACTGCTCTGACAATACAGCAAGGCTTGGTCTGGGCACCTCAACTTGGAAATGCCTCCTGCCTGTCTCCCCGGTCTGGAGCATGCTCAGCCTGCTCGGAAAGCCTGCTTTATTCCTGGGCTTCTCCATCAAATGCCCTGGTCTCTCTATTTCCCACACCCTCCCTGCCTCTCCGCACCACTGCTGCAGCACAGCAGCCCTCAGCTCTGTCTTGCCACATGTCTTGGTAAAAATCACCACTTCTGCAAAGCCTTTTGCAGCTCTTCTTCAACATCCCCTCCTCTGCACGTGTCTTGCTGTGCATTCACACTCTATTCTGCCCCCCTCAGCGAGTTCCTCCATCAGCTGTGTCTTGTCCGGCCCACAGCAAAGCTGCCCTTGGTCCCAGCAAAGAAGCACAGAGCCTTTCTTTGGAAACTCACCCAGAAGACACCCTGTCCCCTGGTCCCACACTGTCACAACAGCTGATGTGCCCCTTCTGCCAAGAGACAGCACCAGGAACCTGGAGGCCATCGAAATGTCAAGGCCTTCTGTCTTCTACCTTTGGTCTGTTGAATTTACCCTGTCTACAAAGGCTCAGAGAAGTGCTGTGGAATTCTCTGGGAGAACATAAAGTGATGCACAAGTGAGGCCAGGTTGTGCTGCCTCTCCACCAAGCAAGCTCAAGGCATGCCAGGGCAGGAGCATCACTGGGAGGCTGCATGCAGGCAAACCAGCAGGTTATGGTAGGCTCTGGCCACCAGCACGCCTGAGGTCATCACGCATCCACTGGCATTTCATGGCTGCCCATGGTGCTAGCATAGAGAGGACCAAAATGATGCGAATGCACAGCCTCAGAGGAGTCCAGGGGACAAGGTGCTTTGGTAACCTCAGGGGAATAACAGTTTGCACATCAGGTTTGGGAGGGTGAGAAGAACTGGACGGTGTTGGCCAGGGAGCAGATCTAGCAGCTCTCCTGTTTCAGGCAGCAAGGGATTAGCTTGTTCTCAAACACAGCCTGCGCCATGCTTTTATCCCTGCTCCCTGCCACTCTCTGCAGCAAATGTGACACTTCACACCATCTCCTCACAAAAAACAGGTCAGGAGTTTCCTCTCACGAGGAACAAGCAATGCTCCGTCACCCTGCAAAGCCCTTGCTGCAAGGACAGATGGGTGACAGCAGACCACAGCCACAAACGCACCAGCCCTCTGCGGGGCTGGGGGTCCCGAGTGTGCATGCACACTGGCATGCAGAAGCCCATCCTGCCACACACATACCCTTGGGGGTACAGCCAGGTCACAGCTCCAGGGGCAGAGGAAGCCCTGACGCTCCAGCCTTTGTTTCTGATCACCCCACCCCACTGCGGAGCAACAGGGCCACCATCCCGATCTTCCTTGAGCAATTCCTCTCCACCAGCACCGCACACGTCTAACAGAGCTGGCTGGAGTGTTTAAACCCACCTCAGCATCAAAAATCTACTTTTTTCCAGCAAGGACCAGCAACCTGGAACACTTCTCACCACTGTTAAGGCCTTTTGGTCTCATGTCAGTTTGAAAAAGCCATTGGCATTTCCAACGTGAAATCCTGTTATTTTGGGCTCTAGGTGTCACCAGTTTTCCCCCAGTCTGATGAATGGTGCTTGCATGCTGCTTGGTCAGACACACAATTACTTTCCTTCCTCTCTGCTCAGCCCCTGGGGACAGGATCATCCTGGGAGGGAAGATGCAGCACAGAGCCCATCAGCCTCTGGCGTGGCTGAGCAGGAGGTGATGCCTGCTTTCAGCTGATCCTCTCTCCGCAGCTGCCTCTGGAGACAAACATAGACACAGGCTTGGGCTTTTCCAAACATTTTCACCCTGACTGGCTCATGGACTGCCATTCAAAGTCTGAATTCACGGCACAGCAGCCGACGGAGCTGCTAATGGACATTGGGACCATGGGACCGATACAAAATACTATGTCATCTCACCACATTCTAGCTAGGCTTTTTCTTTCACTAATGTGAGTAGCTAAGACCACAGAAGCAGCTTGTGCTGATGGAGAGTGAAAGAACCTCATGTGTCTGTGTGTGAAGTTACTTTGCTCTACAAAATCTGCTAAATTATAATCACAGTAGGGGATCCATCCATTCCCGAAGTTCAAAGGACCAGGGAGTGTTCAGGATGGGCACCGATTTCTCACAAGCTTAGTATTCCCAAACGAAGTTATCAAAACCAAACCAAACAAACAAAAAGGCCCGACAAAAACAGTCTTCGGGGGAAGGGGGGGGGGTAGGAATAAAACCCACTTAGCTTTCCAGCAGCCACTGTGCTTATTCTCAGTGCTGGATGGCCATGCTGCACATTGCAATGGGCTCCTGAAAACTTGGCAGCTTCTGGAAGCGTTGCATAGGTGGATGATGTACCTCTTAGTAGAGCCTGCTTATGAGCTGCAGGAAGAGGAGCTTGCTGATCTCCATAAGAAACTGTCCCTCCCCCAGGACAGACAGACGAGGTGAGGAGGGAGGGAAGAAGGGGAGGCCATGGATCTCGCAGGTTCAGTTCTGTCCCTGGGACCTCTTTTCCCTCCTATGTGGAAAGTCTGTAGTCCTGTGGGACAAGGCTCCTCTCCCAGTGTGGTGGAGGTCAATCTGCTTGTTATCTCGCTGTTGACAAGATCGCATCCATGGGCATAACGTTTCCCTTGGCAGAGCAGCTGTGATGGAGGCAGTAGAGCAGAACAATTCAACTTGCAGATCAACAAATCCGCTTGCAGATATAGTATTATATTCAACATTCATCCATGCTGGCCAAGTCCCAACATGAACTCAGTGCATTAAAGCAATACTGTGACAGATCAATGTCTGGATTCAAGGACAGACCACTGTGAGGAGCTGCTAAGCCAAGCTCACATTGGCATAGTACCACCAACTTCAATAAAACTACACTGGGTAATGAACATAACCCATTAATTTCTACCTGAAATGTGACTAAGCACCTTTTCCCTTTTTCCAGAATTCCCACAGGGAGAAGACCCTAAAGCAGGCCCCATCCCAAGTCGCCACTGGGCTACGAACCAGCCTTTGGTCCCCACACATACCTGGCTCAGGGGAGACTCTAGGCCCATGTGCATCAGAGGAGGCAGCACTACCAAATAGAGCTAACACTTACACTATATTTTGTTTTGGAGATGATGTGAATCCAGACCATGTTCATACAGACCTACATATCACAAATTGAGACTTACAGCTCTTTGGCAACACAGCTTCTCAGTGGTGGTGTAGTATTTTAGACCCATGCCCTACAGCTATTGCAGCAGAGTAGAAGCACCTTGCAGCAAGGATGTACCCTGCTAAAAGTAAGGCAGCACTCTGGTGATATCAGACAGTAGTACTGAAGCCATGGCTGGAAAGTCTGGAAGGAGAGCTTAAAAGGTATTACTCTTCCCTCAGGCAAATCAGCAGGCACTGATTTAATGACATTGGATGCTACCTAATTTTCTTAAACTTCCATTAATAAACCCCTGCCTGCAGTCCCCTCCCCATGGGCACCCATCAGAGGTACTGAACAGCTTTGTGGCCTCTTGAGTGGAGACACAACAAAGGCAGCAGGGCTGGGCTGAGTCTCCAATGTGTGCGTTTTATAAGGAGCAGAAAGGAAAGGGGGATGTGCTTGTCTGGCATCAGAAAAACAGCAGCCCTAGCACTAATCCTGAGTATTTGCCTAGTGTATGACTCTGAAAGGCCTGGCCTTGGTCGTAAGCTGAGACTCCCCCTCCCTGTCCTAATAAATGCCCCTACGGTTGGCTCAACCCGAAAGCCCTCTCCAAAATCTCTCTCTTTAGCGCGGTCTGCGTTGACGCGCAGTGGGGCTCAAGAGGTACCACCAGCCTGGTTGATGTCACCGCCTGGTTCTGCACAGGCAAAGCGCTAGGCACTATCTGGGCAGCTTCCAGTGTGTGCTGAAAGATGGATAAATGGGTGGTGATGTGTCTTGAACATCAGCTAATCCAGAGCTCCTTGCACACTCGTTCTGTATCTTTCTCTTGTTCAGGAAAGCTGAAGAGTACCCGACAAGTATATTGGCAGCAACGGGCAACAGCAAATAGCACAAATTTTCTGTCCAGCCGTGCAGCAGTAGGGACTATCTCCCTTTAAGGCCAAGAAGAGAGAGGCCAAGAAGACAAGCTGCCTCTGGAAAAGTATGTGAGGAAAGCCTGCTGACCAGCGCAATGCTGAGCCTGACTCTTGGCCCATGAAAAGCTGCACTGGGTGAATGACCCAGCTTTCACCTTCCCAGAGGGTGATGAAGGCTGTGCTGCTTTCCTTGCAGAAGGGGCCAGCAGTTCTGTGTCCTTTGCTAACTTTGAAGGGATCTTCTGCACCAGAAATGAGGACACAGCCACGCTGACAGACGAAGGCATGGCTTGCACCCTTGGTCTTCTCCTCTTGCCCAGGCCAGGCTCAGAGCAGGAAGGATAGACTTGCTACACAAGTAAAACTTCTGCATCACCATGCAAGCCAAGGTTTGCCCAGTTTGATCCTTGGGGAAAGAGGACCCTGGGATTGGCGAAGGGAAGGCTGCAGAAACCAGATAACGCCTGCTTGTGATGGGAAGGCCATGGGGAAAAGGAGCAGAGCCAATTAGACTTGCCAGTCAACAGAGGATAAGTAATGGGATTAAGATACAGCAGGGAGAATTCAGGTTAGATGTAAGGGAGCAGGCTATCATGAGAGGAGCAGATTGGGCCATTGAATGAGCTGCCAAAGGAATCATCATCACCACTCAGACACAGTGAAGAGCAGACACAAGTTTGCAAGAAGAACAGATGCCTGAGTGCTGGTCAGCCTGGAGCTGCAGCGGGTGGAAGTCTCTGTGCTGAGGAGACGGGACCACTCCGCCACGGAGAGGCTGTGCACCAGAACAGACAGACCATCTCGGGTTATCTGTGCTAACAACCTGAGCTGCAAGGAGAATTCAGTCAGCTGCCCTTCGCCCAGGGCACCGTGGTCCCTCACCAGCACTTAGGAGGAAACCTATACACGCACACTCTTTCTGCTGGCTCCATCAGTTGTCTGCCATGAGCTTCTCTGTCTGGCTGGACATGCTGCCCTGCCATTGCCGGCAGGGAGAAGGAGAGCACAACCCCAGTTTCAGTCTGTTCTCTCCAGCTCCACCACTTCTTTGCCAAGCCACCATATAGTTCCCATCCCTCCTTCCCAGTTCTGCTCCCAAGCATGCCATCCCCTTTCCTGAGCCTGGCGGGAATGAGGCAGGCTGGACCAGGATGGGTAGTTCCATCATGTTCAGTAGGGTAGCAGGGCCAAGAACATGGGGATCTCTAAGAAATCCCTGGTGTGCAGTGGGGAGCACTGACTAGAGAGGTCCCACTTCTCAGGATGCTGTGGGTCAGGGATGGCCACAGACCATGGCACTGGGACTATGTCTGACACCTGGCTGTGGCTGGCACTATGCGCACGAGGAAGGTGTTCAGCAACAGGAAGGCTCCGCATGGGTCCTGTGGGCCAGAGCAGCATGGCTGCCTCAAAAGATACATGTGTCCACCTGGATAGACCACCTCCAGAGTACGATTTCCTGAGTGAAAATGGGGCCAGAGGAACAAGTTGAAGAAAACTCATTAAAAGGCCCAGAAAGAGCCAAGGAAAAGGTGCCTGAAAGCAGAACCCTGCCACAGGTGCTAAAGGACAGGGGCACAGAGACCCTACTAATCTGTTAGTATTCAGAGGACTGTCTTTGCCCCAGGGAGCTATAAGGCCTGCCAAATCTTGGATATAACCATCTGTCCAAGAAACCTTGGAGGCTGGAGATTGAAAGATGAGCCACCATAGCCTAATTTAAGCAATGTGTAGGAGATTTCAAAGCGAACATGTTGGGAAGGGCAAGCGGACCACATTCCTCACTAATGACCCGTTGCAGCTCCGCTGACTGAACCTCTCCTGATTCAATGGGACATACAAGCATACACCATTATCTCCCCAGAGTCACGAGGATCCTTGGCATTGGCCCTGGCTTACATTAAGCCCTTGGAGAGAGAAGCACAAGTGAACAGCAAGCCCAATGTCATCACTAAACAAGAAAACCCCTAGGGCAGCCAAAGGGGCTGCAGCCACTTTCATCCAGTCTGGATCCGTGCAAATAATAATGAGAACAAAATGCAGAGAGGGATGTGCCCACACCAGAGACCTTGTACTTCTCTGTTCTCAAAGGGACCCTCTTATTTAAACCAACATGATCCAAGCCTGGTAGTGAGAGTAAGGGCGGATGATAAAACTGAATCATACCGGAGTGAGATCTTAAAGGACTTTCTGTTCAAACCATCATCATTTGGAGTCTAGCACTTGAGATCCAGGAGGACAAGCTGACTTGAAAGGCAAGAGACCCTGACTGGGACACACAAGGTACAAAATGCAGAACAGACTGCTCTGGGGGCAAAGCCAAGCAGAGCCTTACGCCTGCAGGCACGGACTGCTCCAGGCTTACCAGCAAGACATGATCTTCAAAAGAGGACTGTGGTGGCAGAGTGCATTTGCAGCCTCCCCAGGATATAGGAGGTGAAGCAGTACAGCAGCATAACGAGAGAGAGATCCTTCATTAACAGCTGGCAGGAGGAAGACAGGCAGGACTAAATATAATGCCTCACTGTTTGCAGTTATATCTTACCCCTCTGCAATGGCTGCAGAGACAGATACCAAGCTCAAATGCTCAAGTGCTGACGGACTTGTGGTTGTCACCCAAGACCTGCTGCTCTCAGCCCTCGTGTGCCCCAGCCAATGAGGGAAGCGTGGTGAGGCTGAGGAGCAGTGCTGACTGATTTGGCATGCACTCCCACGAAGAGCTGACTGAAAAGGAGACAGCTTTTCTGAGAACAGGGACACAAGAGAACTGGGGATGTGTTGATGGAGAAGGAAAAGCTGAGTGCTCGCATGCTGCCACCACTCATGCAGCTTCAGTGACATGAAGGCTCCCTCCCCAGTGCCACCAAGATCCTTTCCAGCAGGACAGAACTGGCAGCACAAAGTTCAGACCAGGCCAACCTGCCCTGACAAGAGCAGGGCAGAGGAACCCAGTAGATAATGGGCTACCTCACTCGACACTGGCCGACACCTATCTGCAAACACCTCTATAGTATAAACCACTTGGTTTTAAGCAGGTTCCCCTCTAACGTATCCACAGCCTCTGTTCTGCGGAGCATCCCTCATGGCAGATGCCTCCCTGTCTCCCACCTGTGGGTCCTGCACCGACAAGTGGGGCCCCACAGAAAGAGAATCTCTTTGATTCTCAATTCCCCAGCCCAGGGTCCCTACGCTCCAGCATGCGTTTCCCCTTTCCAGCCCCTCTTAGTCCCCTGCCAGGCTGCCAGGAGCCTGCAGCTCAGGGTCTGCAGCCAGAGCCTGGCCTGATCTCATGCAAAATTCATTCTCACAGACATGCACCAACCTGCTGCTCTATCATCAATAGGTGAATTGCAGCTGAACCTACCAGAACCTTCCTCGATGCTTGTTGGAACCAATTAGGACTCACTTCAAAGCCAGGGAGGGACCTTGGCCACTTGATGTGCCACTTATTACCACGATGCCTGTCCCAGTGCCATCCTCTCCCCATTCCCCTGCTCAGCGGGGGCCTCCCATTTTCTCTTTCCAGCTGAGCTCTCCTCCAGCAAACAGATCAGAAGTGCCGCAGATCTCCACTCCATCTGGGTTCGCACATTCATCCCTTCCCCGGTGCTGCCTGCCTGCTGTAATCCCGAAGAGAAAGCCCTTTACCTCGGGGATGCTGACTCTCAGAGCTGGCGTACTGAAGCTTCCTAAGGAGCTGAGCCTGGGATCCTCTGGAGGCGGTGCCATTCCCAGCAGTGAGAACAGAGTAACAGTCGGAGCATGGTCTAAAAAAAAACAGTGGGGAGGATGGGAACAGGGGGAAGGGGAAGAGCTGGATCTGTGGCTTTCAGACTTTGCTCTAACCTTGCCGCTCAGCTCCACGTGCCTGGATGCCCCAGACCAGCAGGCACAGGCAGCGACTCGCCGCTCCCAAGGAACCTGTTCCCTTGCACCCTGCGAGGGGTGCCACTCCAGCACGGGCAGCAGGGTGGGCAGAGGTGCAGCAGGGCGCTTTCTGGTGGCTGCCGGTTCCTCGGAGCACGAGCCAGCCTGGAGCCAGGGCTGGGAGCCAAAGCACCCTCCGCCCTGCATCAGGCCTGTCTTTTTATTCCCCTCTTTTGATCTTGACACCATGAATTACAGTGTTGGGGTTGGTTTGGGTTCTTTTGTTTTTTTTGCATGTGATGGTCAGTCTAGAGTTCTGTGCCATGTCAGGGGGAGCATCAGCACTCACCCCCCCGGGAGGTCAGGGCTCCGGTGTGAGGAGTTTTTGCTGGCTGCAGGAGCGAGAAGCTCTGCCAGCTCCATCCTGGTGTCCTCCTAGGCCATCTGCCTCCCCTGCACTCCTCTCCCCAAATCCTGCACTGGCCCGAGCCAGGCAATGGACAACGAGATCTCACCGGCCTCTGCCTTCACAGTGAGGTCTCCACGCAGGACCCGTTGCGGTGGAGGTGACGGTGGTCGTGGTTCAGGCAGCCTTCATTGCGGTGCACGATGAGGATGGGGAAGTAGAGGGCGTCCTGGTAAGGAGGGGGGTCTTCCTCCTCCACAGTCACCTGGCTGGAGAGGCGGGTCTGCTCCGTGGGGCAGCTCTGCTCATTGAGGCTCCCGCTCCGGCTCTGCCAGAGGCAGCTGCGCCGTGAGCCGTACAGGCGGCCCAGGGAGAAGCGGCTGCTGCTGAAGGGGATCCTGGGGCTGCCGTTGCAGATGCTCAGGGCACTGCGGGAGAAGATGGAGGAGCTGCTTATAGTCCTGTGGCACCGCTCACAGTTCTGCCGGTAGCCCCCATACCGGCAAGCAGAGTAGCTGGTGCAGCCAGAGAGCCCCACCAAGTCCATCAGGACCGCTTCCGAGTAGCTGGGCACCAGCTGCTGGTTGGATCGGATGTGCCACTCCAGCTCAGTGCTGTCCACCGTGTTGACGCGGGGCATCCTCCGGCAGAAGGAGCGCTCCTCGGCCGGCGTCACCGCCACGTAGTCAAACCCAAAGAGTTTCTCCACATGGTAATGGACATAGGAGGTGCGGTACTCATTTAGCACCCGCAGAGGCCAGGATAGGGTCAGCAGGGCCGCCACCCAGAAGACATAGTGGGATACATACCAAGGCAGGTTGTCTGGGTCGGAAAAGGCCACCATGTATTCCTTGAAGTCCACGTTTTTGAGGTGCATGCCCTCCCTGGCCTCCATGTAGTCATCCAAGCCCTCATTCTCCGTGAAGAAGCGGGCCCGCTGGGTCAGGTAGGAGTTCTCTGACTCCACGTTGGCAAAGCTGAAACACTTGGTGAAGCGGAGCCGCGTGGCCGGGTAGCTCTCCAGGTCAATGAGGTCCTTGGAGATGTCCTTAACTCCACAGTTGGAATAATCGAATTCAGCCTCTGCCACATGGGTGTTGACTCTCTCGTGATACACCTGGGTGGTGGTGTAGGCATCCCCGTTGCGGTAGCGGGTAACCTGCCGGGTCCTGCGAACGTAGTGGTAGCTGATGGCCTTCCACCAGATGCACGGGGTCGCCTGCTGCATCCGCTGCACACGCTCGTGGACGCTCTCCACGTCCACTTTGTACTGCAGCTCATTGCGGGTGTAGCAGTGCCAGCACTCCACCAGGTACACCACGTAGAGCATCACCAGGAATGCCAAGGGGATGTAGACGTAGCCGTTGGAACAGGGGCTGTCGTGGTACATCATGGACTTGCCCTTGTAAGCACTGTCAAATGTCAGACGGGTCACCTTGGTGACGTGGCACCAGGTCATGGCTCCCATGCAGCCGTACATGAGGAGGGACAGCAGCAGGCATTTCCAGTGGGACTCTCGGCACAGGGACTTGCTGAGAGACTGCTTCACCGGCCGCTGCTGCTCCGGGGGGGCAGGGAGAAGGGAAGAGAAAACAAGAGAAGAGTCAGCTGGCTGCAGCAGCAGCAGCAGAGGGAAGGGGAGCACGCAGCCGGGTGCCATGGTGGCACCCATAGCCCCTCAAACAGGGACAACACACATGCTGTGGGGCTCCCACCCTTAGCGGGCAGGCCGGAGGCTCGAACTGATCCCAGGATGACAATCCCACAGTGCAGGCAACTGTGACCCCCTTCCCTTTGTGGTGCTCTGCTCCTCTAAAGGAGGCAGCCAGAGCCCACCTGGACATGGAGAAGAGCAACAGAGGGCAACTCTGCCAGCCTGCACCTGAGCATCACCCTTCTTCAACAGGGAGTGACCCCAGCACTGACATGTCCCCTTGATGCACAGTGAGATGGAGGCAGGGGGATCTCCCCAACATACCTTGGCTCGTGCACCCATCCCACCCATGCTCTAACTGATGGGTTGTCCCACCTGAACACCTCACACAGCTCATCCCATTGTGCCTCTCCCCGCTCACAGACAGGTCTCTCCCCCTTTCCCAGTAATGACCCCCAGCAACATGCAGGTTTCTCCTACCAGGGCAGCACAAGCAGCCTGGGGTGCCTGTGAGATGGAAAAACAGACCTTCTGCAGCTGGGGCAGTCTCTGTTCAGTAATGGCAATTCCCACCACGATACTTGCCAGCCCAAGGGGCTCTAAGTGCTTCCCAAGTGCTTTACAACCATGAGAATGGGAAAGCTCTTTTCCAAGAGTGAAATGAAGTCACCTCTGGTGGGAGAGAAAGCAAATACGGAATAACATTCTAAAAGGTGTGCAAGCTGGCAGAAAAGAGCACGCTACCAATGTATGGCAGCAGGGAGGACGAGCTGCCAGTCACGGCTCCCAGCAAACGCCACTGCTTGCACTGGGATCCAGCTGTGAAAGCCCACACCTCTGGAGAAACTGCCCATAGGTAGCACAGTGAGGAAAGGGCAGAACTTCAGCAATATGGATTTAAAGGGATTAAACTGTTGCCCTCACCATAGGACCCATGCAGGGCTTCACAAAGACCTGGGAAAAACCCTACTTAAGGAAACCTCCGTCAGCCTGCAACAACCTGAAGTCTCAAGTACTGATCCAGCTTGGTTGGTGAGACCTGACGTTACCACACCCAAAGGGAGAACATGCAAAGAGACTATTTCCCTTCTTATACAGAAGATTTCATCCGGCAATCTCCAATGGAGCGACCTAAGAGAGGGGCGAAAGAACCCAGGTGTTGTGCAGATGCTGCTGAACTCACTAAGAGGCTTTCAGGTCTGCTCTGCCTCCCTAACTGCAAGCAGGACCACCACTGAGCTCACCTCTGCTGCAGCAGGGGCTAGTGCCAGCTGTAATGACACCACTCACGGCAGTGAAGCCCAAGCCTGGCCCCATCTCTTCATTCCTGAGCACACTGGGCTGGAGAGGTCTCTCATCCGGGGATCCCAAAGAGCTGAACGGGATGCTGCTGCTAGAAAGCAGGGAGGGGGCACTTTCACTTTTGCATTAAAAGGGAAATTAAAGCAAGAACCAGAGGTCACAAGGCCTCTGACAGGTCCAGGGACAGATCTGGGCCTCTTCTCTCTTTTAAGAAGTCCCCTTGCTCTCTCCTCGCCCAATCTAGAGTCCCACATGTCATAGTCCCACAATCACTCCTCCCTATACCTTGCCAAAGGCTGGCCTGGAACTTCTGCCACTGCGACGCAGCACAGATCTCCCACAGAGGGGTCTCTCCCAGAGGCAGGGAGCTTCCCTTCCCCAGCAGCCAGCCTGCAGCGAGTGGAGCAGGCAACACATCCAGAGGGACCACCGGTGGCAACGGGAATGGTGGCACATCCCACTGTAGGTCCCAAGCATTAGCAGCGCTGAGCCCCCTGTCTTTGGAGCTGCATCTGAGAGAGAGAGCAGGTGACAGAAACACAGAGCCCAGGGAAGGCAGGTTGGGTAATGCTGGCCTGCAGGCAACAGGGAGAGGTGTGGGGCCACTCTGCTCATCACCTCCAGCACAAACTCATGTGTGCCCTTGTCTTCCCAGCATGACCCAGCACTTCAGCAGCCTCAAGGTCACCAGATGAGAAGGGAACCCTGGGTAAGAGAAAAGGGAGCAGAGAGGATATGGGGATACCCACAGGCAGAGATGCCTGAGCTGTGCTCTCGCTGCTCAGGTCCATATTGCGGTTACAAGAGCCTGCCCAGATCCCTCTGGCTTTGCTTGGCTGCAGCACAGCTCTCTGCACTTGATGGCTATTACCCAGGCAGATGAAGGTTTCCTCTTCCCCAGCTGCTTTCTGCATTGCAAATCTTCCCCATCAGTGGCAAACCTGGCTATGAGGCTCTAAGGGGGCTGCTTGGCCAAAGAAGGAGCACAGGGAGGGTGTGAAGGGGGGCCTTGAGGAGATGCAAAGTACATGCTAACTCCGGGGTGTCTGTGGGGTGAGGGCTGGCACAGAAATAGAGCTTTGTTCGGGGGGGGGGGTAAAGGAAACTGCAAATGGAGCACAAGGAATAAAGCAAAGCATCTGGCTCGCTCTTTTGCCACGCTGGGGATGGGGGATCAGGAAGACAGATCTTTGGCCAGGTCAGTCCCAGAAAGCAAATTCCACCTCCCAGTTGCTCCAGCCCCTCACATTCCACATGCTCCTGCTCAGGAGAAGGGAGATGCAGACAAGCCCTGCTGCAGTTACCTGCCTGGGACAGGGAACGCGATGCAGCCCAGGCTGGGTTCCAGGAACTGTGTTAGCAGGGCTCTAGTCCGTGCATTAGTCTCCTCCTAGGACTACGCAGTATTGATACTGCAGCGCTTTTACAGGGTCACACTAAGCCCTGCTATAAACTGTTTACAACCCAGTTTTGTTCTAGGCTTTTGAGGTAAACAACATACACGTTGGCCACACTGGTGGGGTTTCTGAGAGCTGATCAAGCGGCAATGACGGGATACAACCACAGCAGAGATGGAGGAGGAGCCAGCTGCAGAGCCTCATCCCAGTAGGAACTGCAGCATCCCTGCTCCTCTCCTGGGCTGCAAAGGGCTCACAGGAGCAAACAACCGGCTCCACGGCTTCCCCTGTAGAAGCAGCTGAATAAGGTTGCCTCCTCAAGCTCTTAACCAGCCCTGGAGAAGTCCAGCACAGCAAACATGGAGATGAAAAAGCCAGGGAAAGGGAAATCCCTTCTGTCCCAGATCAGTGTCACTGGGAGGAGAGCAGGCTCTGATATAAATGCCATCGTCATCTGCCCGCTGCAGTCTGATGGAACAAGGCAAAATGCTTGCCCTACTTCACTGCAAACAGGGTTTCCCTCTCATTGGGAGCCTCCCCCATTGCTCAGGCTCGAGCACTGGAGAGGGGTAAGCAAATCCACTATTGGAGGTGCACCTAAATGTCTCTGCAGGGCTAGAGGGCAGAACTGGTCCAGACAGGGCCTGGCCAACCCCTTTGTGGGATCTCTGTGCTTCAGCTCACCACGTAGCTGGGACAAGCCTTACCAGGCGCCTGGGTGCTGGGAAGGCTAGAGCTAGACTCCTGCTACAGCCTTCCCTCCCTCATACATAGCATTTGCCCGAGGTGAAAGAAGACGGAGTTCCACTCCTGAAGCTGTGGCTCTGGGGTTCACAGGAAGGGTTGGAAAGGGCGACTTATGAGCAGCCACAAAGAGAACGGAGATGCCCATAATGCACTAAACTCCTTTGAGATCTGGGGAATCCTCTTCTCAGAAAAGCCTTGAGGGGACAAACCTGACCAGCACCCCAGTGGCCAAGCACATGGGCAAAATACCGTCATTGCTCCCACAACCTTTACCCTGCCACTTTGAACACTAAATAGCTCCAGAAATTCTTTAAGCTTTTCAAGCTTCTTTTGAAGCAGCCTGTCCTTGGCTCCATCCACCACCCCCATTTACTAAGTGTTCTGTATCCTCACTCCTGCACCTTGCAGAGACCCGCCTGATATCTCCAGTTCACCCCCAGAATGCTCAGCCTTCACTTTATGAGACACTCCAGATTCACAGTGTTGGGTATCCTAGAAACAGCCCTCCATGGGGCTGAAGTAACAGTTCAAAACAGCCCCAGAGCAGCAGCCTGGATGCCCAGGTAGCTCCTGAGTACCAGGCTCTGGCAGCAGCTTGCAGGGGACTCCAGTGGGACTCCTCAGCATCAGTTTCCATGGCTTTGCCCTGCCCATTTGCTTACATCATGCAACAAGTGAATAAGCCCTGCTCCCTTGGACCTCAAACCCCCAGAACAAGGCAGGTGGGGAGCATCCAGTCACTACTAAAAATTGCCACCATCTCTCAAGGCCCCGGACAGACACTGGCAACTCCTGGTCAGGATGGTCCCAGGAACACCCCACCCCACCCCCATCACAATCCACATGCCTACAGCCCAGATTCAGGAACTACCTGCCTACAAGAAAGAGGTGGCTCAACCCCAGGCTGGCAGCATCACCAACTGCAGAGGAAAGGGAAAGGCTGAGCATCTCAGAGCCAGGGAACCCTGCCAGAAGTCAGCTCCTGCACTAGAACCAAGGTCTCCATTTTACACAGCAGCTTGGAGGAGGACTGGTTCATTTCATCAGATCTCACCCAAGCAGCAGGACAAGGACTTTTTTTGTTTGCTCCCAGGCCAAAAAGCTCAGCATTTCCTACGCTCTAAGGTGGAAATGTATCGCTGAGTGAGATTCAGCTCATCACCATTAGGTGTAGGTGTACGCATGTGATGCCAACAGGGAACAAGGGCTCAGTCCACTCTGGTCAGCAGCTCTTGCTACTTGTCTTGCTGGAACAAGCTGAGCAGCACCTGAAGCCTGCCTGGCCCCTAGACACAGGGACCTGAAAGATGTCAGGATGAGGCACTTTCAAACAGCACAGAGCATGTTTCCCATTTTCCAGTCCCCGCACATCCCACCTGGCTCCATGGGCAAAGGACCCTTGTAACTGGGGTTCAGCCACACTCATGGGATGCTCAGCAATGCTGGCACCAGCAGTTGGCTCTGATCGAAATGAGGACATCACTCTGCTAGCACAGCCTTACACAGCCCCTACAGGGGAGCAGGAACACTCTCCCCTCCCAATATTTCTGAGGACAAGAGGATTGCCCTCCACAAATCCAAGCTCCCCACTAAGATCTCTCCTCATTGCACCAGCTGAGACAGCAGCAAGCATGGCACTCTCAGGAGAGGCTGCAGCTTCCCTCTACTCCACCAGCTGCTTCAGCTGCTGTGATAGCTTCTGGCTGCGGGAAGTGTGCCCTTAGCCTAAAGAGTGCAGGTCATGGACTGCAGCCCTCTGCCTGCTTCCACAGGGCACGATTATACTGGCACCCTCGTTGGCAGCCACAGCGGAGCAATCAAAGTGCAGACAATCTTCTCGGAATCCCTCAAGCCAGGGGACACTGTAGGCGAGAGAAACTCACCCGGGCACTGCCCCTGCTACACTTGGCTCATTCAAACCATCTCTCAAGAGCCACTGCGCTCTCTTGTACATAGCAGCAGTGCTGCCAGGGCACTGGGGGCAGCAGACCACATCCCAGCATGGCACAAGCAATGTCCTCATGCCAAAAAAGCACCTCACAGCTTAGCTACCCTCGTCAGGATCTGTTTGGAGAGCCTGGGTTCAGGACGCCAGGGCTGGTTGAATGGAAGCAGGGAGAGAGGAGCAGCCGCAGAGCAGAGCAATACGGTATTTGTACAGCTTCACAGTCCTTGAACTTCAGCATTCCTCTCCTGCAATTATTTATAGCTAAATATAAGTCTGTGTATATGGAAGAACTGTGCATGGCTATGCACGCTCTTCCTAAGCCAAGGAAGCAGAGAATACCAGGATTATGCAGCACTTGCTAACCGCAGCTCCTCAACAGCAGAGGACCAGTGATGCACCACCTTCTGAGCACCCCCCAAGCTGCTGCCCTTTGAGCTGTGGTCTCACCGGTGAGGACAAGCCACTGCACCAGGAGAATGCTGCACCCCCTACACTGCTTAGCTGCCCTCCATGGGTCCCCCACCCCGTGGCATAAGATGGGTCTCGCTAGTCAGTGCGGCTGCTTTCTCTCCTCTTGGGAAGCCCAAGCTGCGAGCATGATGTGTGGAGGCAGACAAAGGGGTTCCCACACCTGCATCCCCATGCTGCTCCCCATGCACATAGCACCCTGCTCCTCACCCTTTTGGGCATCTGATGCCTGGACGCCAAAAAAGTCATCAGCAGGGGGAGGACTGCAGCATACCTAGAGGCAAGGCTGTGAGGGTACCTGGCCTGCCCGAGTCTGCACCTCCTGCTTTATCCAGCCATCTTCCAGCTAGGAGCAACCACCAGCGACAACCCCAGGCTTCTCCACGTCCCCCCCTTGCTGCTCACTGCCTCTTCCCTTGCAGTGACCCAGGCAGTTGTGCTACCTCCTGGCACCCCAAAGCCAGAGGGCAGCAAGGGGGGCTCTGCATATCCATTTCTCCCAGGCATAAACCCCTCTCCCAACTGCAGTAAGCCCAAGCAGAGCCCCGCGCTCCTCTTTTGCGGTCTCCCCATACACCCCGGCCACCCCCGACCCCAGCTCCACCGGAACGGCGCCGGCTGAAGCGCTCCTTCCAGCCCCGCAGCACCGTGGCCAGACGGGCGCCGGGCAGCCCGCAGCGGCGGGGACCGACGGGAGGGTTTGCTCGCCCCCCTCCCAGCCCCGCGCCGGCCCGCACCGCAGCCCCGGAGCCGGACAGGGGCTCCCAACGAGGGGCTCTGTACCTGTGCGGGCAAAGCCCGGCCCGCGGCGGGGCAGTCAATGAACGCGCCATGCAAAGCGGGAGGAGAGGGAAGGAGGGGGGTGGTGGGGAGCAGCCCCGGGAAGGGGACGGCCGCTCTCCTTCCTCACCTCCTCTCGGGCCCCCTCCGCCTCCTCCTCCGGAGGCACCGGCGTGCTGCTGCCTCCCTCGCTGGTGGCGGCGGCCGAGGCCGGGGGGGACATGGCGGCGGGGGCGCCCCGCTGGCGGTGCCTGCGGGCTGGGCAGCCGCATTATGCCGCCCGCCGCCGGGCGCTGCCTCGCCGGTCTCCGGGCGGGCGGCGGGGCGGCGCGGCGGGCGGGCGGCGCGGCGGCATGGCCTCCAGCGCGGCACGGCGGCAGCGCTCGCCGCCCGCCGGACCCCGGACCCCGGCCCCGCCGCAGCGCAGCTCCGCTCCCGCGCCCGCTCCCGGCGCGGCGGAGGGCGGGCAGAGCCGCGGTGGGAGGGCCGCGGCGGAGGCGGGGGGGGGGGGACGGGATAGGGATGGAGATGAGGTAGGGGATGAGGTAGGGGATGGGATGGGGATGGGGATGGGGATGGGGTGGGAGCGCGGCGGGATCGCGCCCGCCCTAGCGAGACGGCGGATGACCTTGAGGCGCCGGCGGCGGGCAGGGAAGCAGGCAAGGAGCCCGACGCGGCCGCCCCTCGGGAGCCTCACCGGGAGCGGAGCCGGGCACTACCGGGGAGGGCTCCCGCTCCCATGCCCGCCGACGGTGCGCCAGGCTGCTGATGGGGAGAGATGAGGAGTCCCGTGGTTTTCCTCCCCTCGGGATGAAGTGAGGGAGCTCGGAGGACCCGGAGCAATTTGCTTGAGCTCCAGCGGTTTTCCTAATCCAGCTGATCAAGAGGAGTGTGGGGATAAAGGCTGATCGTCAGCAGTAATGCTGGCACTCAAGGGAAAACCTTCGAGTTGAGCAGTGTCTTCACTGCTATGATCTTCCCTGGGCCCAGGGATGCTTAGCTAGCTATCATAGAGCTGACTGCAGCATATTTCACCCACAGACCCAACCTGCCTCGTTGCAGGGACAAGTGGGAAAATCTCTTCAGACCCTCAATCTAAACTCGCAGAGGAGAGCAGGGGAAACACGCACAAAGCTCAAGAAGGGTCCGAGCTCATTTAGATCCAGATATTGCAGGTAGAGCACAGCTTCCTTGACAGTCTTGGGAAATCAGGTGTCTCTGCATGTACTTCCCCGGATCCAAACTGGGGAAAAGCATAAGCTGCAGAATTTGCTGGAAATTGCTTCACTTTTTCTGAGCTCCGAGGCTCAGCCTTGGTGTTGGGATGAGTAGCTTGCTATTGCTCACTCTGTTCCCTGAGATGAGCAAGGAATAGACCATAGGCCTTATGGTCTCACTAAAGGAGATGCATCCGAGGAGAATTGCCAGCCACTGCTTCTTATGGGAATAGGTATGACAGCCAGGGTGCTGCTGAAGGAGCTCATCTTCAAAGAAGGCTGGGAATGCATTTCCTCTAGCCTTTTTTCCTCTGTTTCCATGGGAACAGCAACAAGCAGGAGCAGCCTGCTCTGAATTTTGTTGCCTACTGCTCGGGCACCCCTGCAAATCCTCTAGGCAAACTTTGGCTCTTGAGGGTTGCAGACCCATCCTCACACGATGGATCCCATACTCCAAGGGGAGCTCACCACTGTGTGTGTGTTTATACCATGGCAGAGCAAGGCAAAGCGGCACAAGCCCAGCGCTGCCAGGATTTCTGTAGCAGCACTGTGTGCTGTTGCATGCACACTAATAGTTGCAAAGAATTTGCATGTGTACATGCAATTTCTGCTTTTTATAGTGCTAGGAACTCCTGGAGGAAGTGACTTCAGGTGAACCAAAAGGTGCTGATGGCATGGTCACCCTTCGGGAACAGCTCTGGTTTTCACTCACAGATAGGAATGATATCCAAAGAGAGCAAAGCAAAAGGTGGAAGGGAAAAAGGTGATATGAGTTTATGTCTTTGCATTAATAGCCCAGGGTGGCTTTTGCTCCAGGGAATTTGTTCATTCATATTTGAATGCGTGTTAACTTTGGACTACTAGATGCTGCATGTAATCTGTGGCAAGGAGTTCCACAGCACACCTACAGGCCCAAGGAGCACCTTGCTTCAGTGTGCCCATTTTAGGCTTGTTATCTGCTAGGACTAACCCTTGGGAAAAAGGCTTCTTCCACCCCTACGGAGCCATCCCCACAAAGCCCTGCAATCTACCGTCCAACAGTGGATTCAGTAGCTGGAAACTACTACTGGAAACAGTAGTACGGTTTCTGTATTAGGCATCTGTGATACTGGTCCTGGCAGCATGTTTTCTGTGTCTTGGAGATGGCACTGCCAAGCGCATCACCAGCTGTGCTGCTTCTGAGCTGAGGTGTCACAAAGAAGTCCTGTGCCCTGATGTGACCAAACTGACATTGAACAAGCTCTCAGCCTGTTGGAAACAGGCATATGGCAGGTTTCAACCCCCAGATAGGAACCCAAGGGTATGGCAGATAACATGCTACAAAAAGCACAGGAGAATGGGAGAAATAATACTGTATGATGCATCGGCCTTTCGGAAACTGAAGCAAGACGGCCAATGTCCAAAATTGTGTTCTGTGTCACCATCAGAGGGAGAACCCAGCAGTCCTAGTTATAACACACTGCCCTGACCACTCAACCCTCCTTTTCTTGAAGGCAAGAGATGAAAATATCTTTGCTGTAATAGGTGACAATCTCCCCCCCTCCCCCCCATTCCTGTAGGTTTCAGGATGTTCTATCGGAAGATCTCGTTGGACAGCAGGACACCTCTGGTATGGGGGCGTTTCTGATATGACCAAATGGCTGAAAGAAGCAGGGAGGCTTTTAAGATGTGGTAACCGAAGTAGAGGTGGTACCCTTAGTGGAATGTCAATAGATTTGTTCTCCAGATACCCTGTATCTGCCAGCCTGCAGAGACATTCGTATCTCCAAGCTTATGTTCCAAGCAGACATAAAGCACAAGGTCATATTAGCAGTATTCGCTCACTTAAGGCATCAAACCAGAAAAATTCTCACACTTCTGCCTCTGCTAGTTACAGAAAATGGCCCTTTTGCTCCTGGTTAAATACGGTTTTAGTTACCCATGCAGTAAATTTGCATTTAATTCTGGACAATTTTGACAGAGGCTGCATTTAAAACCAGATGACCATAGATACCCACTCTTGCCCTAGTATTTGTAGCCTAGCTATAAAACTGGGTTTTGCATCATCATATATTGGTTTTAGCTTTATTTTATCCAATAGGCCAAGTGTGATCAAAACTTAGTCTTTTGTTCTGAAGCAACCAATGATTCCTTGTGATCTGCTGCTTTTTGTCTCTCAAGAAGCTGTGTAGCAGAGAATCCCCTTGTGTTGGGATGCAGAATTTTCTAATTCGGAAACTAATGCCTGTTTAATTTAAAGATTTCAAGGGTATTTTGTGCTGGCTGCCTGAGCCTCCCAGAGTGTGTCACTCCGATTACTCTGTGTTAATGCAACAAGGGAGTGTAGGTGAAGGAATGTGCCTCCTGACCCAGTTAAACAAGATCCCTTTGCCATTGCTGGTCGATGGCGGTGATAGCGTGGATGCCGTGTACCTCTGCTATCATTCTCCTCAAGGAAATCTATGCCATTAGTTACATATTCCTTTGCTACACTCAGAGTTTATGTCTGCTGGGAGGAGATGCAGGTGTGTCCTTTGGTACTGTGGGAAGGAAACCCATAGGGGTCACTGATTTGTGACTGGGGAACTAGTTTCTGTTCAGCATCATTAGACAGGGGCCTGCATCTTCATGCGCAAGACGCCAGCACTGCACAAACACACAAAGTCCTAACCTTCACGAAGTCAGTGGCTCCAGCTCTGGGGTGCTTTCACAGATGAGAGTTGCTGTCATTGGAAATTCTTTGATCCCTGCTCTGATCCTTCCCTTTCCAACAGGCTGCCTGTTTGCTTGTTTTCTATCCAGCCTCACAAGAGTCCATTTCTTTATCACCACAATTATTTGTGAAGCTCCACAGAGGTTTCTGGCTCAGGTTAAATTAGTTTCCTCTCAGCAGGAGCCCAGCAGGATAGCCAGGGTCCTCTCTCACCCCCCCCCCCCCCCCCCCCCCCAGAAATGAAAAGCAGATTCAGAGCTGCCCAGATGCTGTTTGACAGTCCTCAGGATGTTTCATCTGATGTAACTCTGGAGCAGAAGCTGCCACCCCAAGTGCCCGGAAAATGAGCCAAATCATCCCCTGGCAAATGCCTTGTTCTGCCTGAGCTTATTCACCCATAACCACCAAAAATAAACAAGCCATGGAAACTAATAGCTCAGAGAATTTAGCCTATCCCTGGTTGTGGTCCTGGGAGTCAGCTCCCTAAAAGCAGAAAATAGGATTGTTGCAATTTGTCTACCCTGCACTGAATAGTCGGAGCTGATGCATCATGGTCTGGGAGGCATCCCTTCTCCACCCAACTCTCCCCATGGACCTGAGCAGGTGGAGGAGATGAGGCCCTTCCAAGGAAGGTGCAAAAAGCCCACTGTATGACTGGCTGCATCACTTAGGGACGATCACACAGGCTGGGGTTGGCAGTGAGGCCCATGTCCTGGGGTATGGCTGCGATCCCACCTTTGGTGTGCCAGGAGCACCTGTTATCTGGGCAACATGGACTTGTTCATCACTTATTCACGGTGCTGGGGCTCCTCCATCCCAGGGGATGGGCACTTGCCCTCTGTGCGCCCTGTGCTCCTGCTCAGCAGCTAAATATTTCAGCTTGCTCACCCCCCTTCCCCACTGCCCTGAGCTAGCCACCCTGCTCACTCTTCCCTCCTAACCCCTGCCCGGGCTCCTTGCTTGCTTACAGTAGTGTGGCTCCACCAGGCCTGTTCCCAAATCACTCTGATGCAAGTGTGGAGAGTCACAAGCTCTAATTCAGTCTGGCAGCTGGGTGGTTTAACTCTATGGAGAGCAGAGCCGAGCTTGCTTGAGTAATACCTGTCAGCACAGCACAGCTTGTTAGGGATCGGCAGAGTGAATAGCCACTTCGAGCACTGTTAAGAGGCAAGGACTGGGCTAGTGGGGGGCTGCAGGGCTGCAGTGAGGTGCTGAGATGAAGCAGGAAGAAACTCATTCAGAATGAACTCAAAAATTAAAGTTAACCCGTCCTCCTTTCTAACAACCATCAGCTCCAGTGTGGTGATGCTGAAGCCTGGGACATAGCATCCATCTGTGGTCTCAGGCAAGGTGAGCTGAGGGATGGTTAGAGGAGTTGAGCTTTTTGTTCTGTCTTGGGTAGTCCCTGCTGGATAAACTGTGCTTAGAGAGTCATGAATAAGTGATATCCTGGTGATGGAGCACTGCCTTCCACATCTATTCTACAGAGAGGGAGGAGCACTCTTCATTAAAGCAGTGTGGCCTGACAGAGGTTACCAGAGCCACCCTCTGGAAGTGAGTCTGTCTCTCCACTAGCTATAAAGGGAGCCCCAGGTGCCGAGATTTCTCACCTAGGGCACAGTTTCACCATCTATTTAAGCACGATTTTATTATCAGTTCTCCAAGACCATCTGCCATCCTTTCCCCATTCGTAACCACATCTGCCATCTCCTTTGGGAGAGCTCTGAGCACACACAGCTGCGCACGCACACACACACATAAATAAATGCATACGGAGACCTTATCAGCCATGCATTTGCTCAGATGTGAGCAGAGAGCGCTGCTGCTGCAGCCGCTGAGCTGACAGCAGTTACACAAGGAGGATCTAATTTAGAATGAAATTTGGTTAAACTATCTGCAGGTTCTGTTTATTCGCTTTGTAAGCTCGAGGATTTTTAATGCATCTTTTATAGATCACATTCTGCTTGTGGAAGTGAGTGCTGTGGCTGAGGATGGGGTGAGTTAGGTGTGATCTGCATTCAAAGTATTGACTAGTCCTCCTTGTCCAACTTCCTACTCTTCACACACACATATACACACAGTGAACAACAGAAGGAACTAGAAGCTGCCCTGTCCACTGTGGGACCCTGGGCAACAATGGGAATCATGTCTCCTTCTCAGGGAAGTACTGCCTGGGCAGCTTGCTGACCACCTACCACATGTAGGCAAACCTAATCTGCTTCAGATTATGTCATCATATTGGCATGATGGAACCCTAACATTATGGGAGTGCACAGCAGAAGGACTAGAGTCAACCAGTATGGACTCCAAGGAGAACTCTGACTAGAAATAATCCCTTACTGCAAAAGCAAGCGGGTACCTGGAGCAGCATCCTTGGGGACATTCAAAGTGACCCCGTGGTTTCAGCCAGACTTACGACAAAAGGGCAGCCAGCATTTTCTAGGAAGATTACCCCAGAAAATGGGTACCCGAGGAGGACCTGCTTTGCACTGATCTGTTGGGAAGCTCAGTCTCACTTCTGGGCATTGAATCTTTAAGAGCCATGTTCCTGCTTTACTCTGTTAGGCCAGAAAGCAGACTGACCCAGTTTGATGCATTACAGAGCTATTTGCTGCCAGATATATGGAACAGAAGACAGAGAGAGCCTGTTGCCTTTCCTGCAGCTTTCCTCACTCTGCCAGGGCGTCTGCTCCCAGTCAAGGGCCTGGTACACATGGCTTCTGGGCTGAGATCCCATAGCTGGAGTCCCAAGCAGAGGACTGCTTTGGTGCTTGGTGTGCCCAGAGACATCTCTGGTGTGGCTAATGCAGTGGGAGCTTCCTCAGGTAGGGATCTAGCACCTTTCTGACGGGTTCAGTGCTTCTAATGCTGGGGATGGCAGAAAAGGGCTGCATTCCCAGGGAATGAGACAAACCGGGGCTCGCAGGGAACGAAAGCTGTGCAGTTGACAGTCTAAGTGGCACCAGTCACATTGCCTGGTGTGAATTACTGTGGCAATAACTTCTTATAGCAATTTAATGTAACCTATGTTGCTTAAACATGGCGGGGGACCACAGGTGGGAATTATGGTGCTATTGTTTTTCCTCAGACCGGATGCATACTGAACATAAACTAATTTCCCCCATCACTCCCAGCCACACCTCACTTATCTCACCCAGTTAACAGCCCGAGGAACCATGGAGAAGATGCGGGTGCCAGGCAAGGTGCAACTGAAGTGGGCAGAACTTGGGTTTGAGAAGTCAGATGCAGAGACCTGGGTTTCACTTCGGAAATCAGAGGATGGAACTGGGGAGAGGACGTTATTACTGACAGTACCGGGGGGTCACAGGTCAACGGGGGATCATTCCCGTGTCCAGTCTCTGTCACGATGCTCCTGGCAGTGCAATGAGCGGAGGGACTTTGTGGGCCCGGTTTCCTGCCGGAGATGCTATTTTGAGTAGCGCTGGGTGCCTTCGAGCAGCGCGTTTACACTGACCTCTAGTGGGAGCAGATCCCTCCCTCTTCAGTATTGCCCTGCAATTTTAGCCGGTTTAAGGGGGACTGGAGAGAGCTCAGAATTACAGTTTCAGCTTTAAAATCCTTAAGAGTAAATCATAACATCAAGATTGGCCTCGTATTATATTTAAATGTTTTATTCCTTCTACCACTACTTGCCAATATATTATATATATATTATATATATGCATGTGCATATGTATGTATACGTATGTGTACATGTATATATCTATATATAGATCTATAGATCTGTAGATCTGTATCTATTTAAAGCCTCTGAAAATAATGAAAGTCCCAAACCCACCTGTCCAGTCAGAAAAGCTCCCTGTTAGGAAGACAGCCTGAAACAAAGCCCAAGCCTTGCTGAATGAGTGACAGAAGGCAAATAACGGGGCAGAGTGGCCAAGTTCATCTTTCAGACTTCCCAGTCAAACTGCCCAAAGGGTTAACAGAAGCACACCAAGACAGAAGAGAGTGGTCAAGGAGATGATGCCTGAGCTGGGTATTAACGGGTGCAGTTGTAAGGGTAGAGCAGAGGGTGGCTGGACCTGGCTGCCTGGGTGGCATAGCTGATTTTAATGGGGAATGCCTGGTCTCCAGAGCTGAGCAGCAGCAGACCACTGCAACACAGCCCTAGGAGAGCACTAGCCAAGCACAAGCATGAGCTCAAGGAAGTCCAAGGCTCACCTTAGGGATTCTGCAAGATCGCTAACTCCAGCTAAGCTCACATCATCAGCAGAGGAAGGCCACCTCCAGGGGCTGCTGGGCAGCCAGAGGTGTAAATGGCTTGCTGTGACTGTGAGTCCCAAGTGATGGCTCTCAAGTTGCCTCCCTGTAGAGCTGGTCCAGAGTTTATTAGCTCAGGCTCCGTGCTTTGGCTGAGCCACTCCTGAACCTGTACTACCCTGGGAGCAGGCTCCACACCTATACCCCAACCAGAATAGGACAAGATACTCAAGGGGTGACTGCCACTTTCTGCAAAGCAAGCAGCAATTCATTCACGGAGAAGTCTTTGTGCATCACCACATGGGTTTGTGCTGATTTGACCAAACTGGGTTTCTCCCAGTGTCTGATTTTATCCATGTGGAAGTGTATAAGGAACCATTCCATGATGGAGCTGCATCTTTAGTAACATCTAGCATGTTAATAGAGAAAATGGCAAAGAAATTTTGTAAGGTATTTGATGGGTAACCAAGAAGCAGCTGGGTACAGAAAACTGAATGAGAAGAAATTCTGGGTGGAGGTCAGAACTTCAGCTGCAGATGCACATGGAGCTGGGTGCAACCACCACCAGGGTATGAGAGGGAGTGACAGGAGTGGCCTATATCCCTGCCCTGCATTGGGCACAGCTGATAAGATGTGGGAGAAGCTCCTTTCTCTTAGTAATTGTAGTCTTGCAGCCAAGACAGTGCCTGGAACACAGCTGGAATACTGAAGCAGATCCTGAGCGTGGGAGGAAAGCTTGTGACTGGAAGTTAGTGATGCCAACAGAAACTTCCCCTGCCTGCCTCCTGCTACCCTCACACTCCAAAACCTTTCTTCCTGCCTGGACGGAGTCACTTTTCATGGGTAGCTCGCCTGCAGCAAGGCTGAGGTTAAAGGCCTGTGTGGGGAGAGTGACACAAATTCAAGGTGGCAGCTGCAGCGTGGAAGGGGGAAGTCATGGGTGTTTTGCATGTGGTTTGTGTGAAGCGGATCCCCTTCCCACCACCGAGCTATCCCCAGGTGAGCTCCCTTGCAGGGGATCCTTCCCCTCCTGCTGGGATGAGCTGGAAAGATGGGCACCCTGCAGAGGCGGAAAGGCATGTAAAGCAATAGAAGCGATAAATCAAACTGATTTTGAAATGTCACCTGCATTCAAAGCTATCTAGGTATATCCTGAGGAAACCCCACTACTTGCAACACTGTAAAGTATCTAGATGAAGTTTATGCAGCTCCATGAGGAACACAACTGAATAGTTTTGATGTTGGAAGGGGGCACTGAAAGGCAGCCTTGTCAATCATTCACAGGCAGGGACTATTGTTTGAGCTTCTATTTTCAGCTTTGATCTCTGTGTTCTGGCTGTTCTTGTGCGAGCCCTGGCAGTCCACTGTGGGCTGTTTGCCACACAGAAAGGCAGTGGGAAATGGCTGGAGCAACTGACTTGTTCAACCAAGCGTAGAGACCGCCTGGCTTCTCCCTTTGCCTGTACAGGCAGGACAGACAAGAAGTGTCTCCGGGGTTGAAACGGGTTAAACCATGCACGTGGGAAAAGCAGACGCCTCCTCGCACCTACCTCTGCTGCCAGCAAGTGGCATCCACCGCGTCGTTTCCCACAGAGCCTGCGGCTTCAGTCAGCACTCGCTCACGTTAACACCATCCCCTCCAGCTCACCGCCCCTTTGACAAGGGGCACCCCTACCAGACCTGTCTGCTGCTCGCAGAACCCCGCCAAACCGGGCAGGGAGGAGGCAGGTCCGGGACACATCGGTGGTTCAGCGCAGCACTCTTCCCCCGCGCACCCGGACGCGTTCTCCCCCTCCCGGCGCTCCACAGCGGGAGAAGGAAAGAGGCAGCCCCGGTCGCAGGGGCCCAGGCGGGGCGGGGCGGCAGAGGGGGAATCCCTGGCAGGCGGGGCCGGGCGCGGCCGAGTCAGGAGGAGGAGCCGTGGGGTTTCGTCTCGGAGCTGGCGGCCGCTCGCTGCCTTTCCGGCCATGTCCCCCCCGGCCGTGTCGGGGCCGGGGCCGCGGCGGGCGGGCGGCGAGCGCTGAGCGATGTCGCGAGCGGCGGGCGGCGAGTGCCGCAAGGAGGCTGCGGGCTGGGAGGGCGAGGACGGGCAGTGCGACTCGGGCATCGAGTCGCTGCGCTCGCTGCCGGGCGGGAGGGAGACCGCCGCCGCCGCAGAGACCCCCCCCGCCGCCGGGATTCCTCCCGCTGACACCTTTGCCGAGGCCGCCGCCGCTGAGGAGCGGCTCGACTCCAGCTACGGCTCCGGCGTCCTTCCCGAGCCCCTGCCCGCGCTGCCGGCCGCCGAGGAGCCGCCGCCCGAGGGGCTCAGCCGGCAGCAGCTGGAAGCTCTCACCTACCTTTCGGAGGACGGAGACACGTGAGTGACCGCGGACCGTGCCCCTCATCCATCTATCCATCCATCCTTCCTTCTTCCATCCATCCTTCCTTCTTCCATCCATCCTTCCTCCATCCATCCTTCCTTCCTTCCTCCATCCATCCTTCCTTCCTCCATCCATCCCTCCCGGGGCGGCTTGCGAGCCCGGACCCTCCAGCCCCGGGCTTGGCCCCTCGCAGCCAGCCGGCAGCGGGGAGCCGGTGCCTAGAGATAGGTCCCCAGACCTCTCCTGAGGAGCACCCGTTCTGCTGGGCTGTGAGGGACTCCACAAGCCCCTGTCCTAGTGCTGAGTGTGGATGCTGGGTGCCCTGGCATGGGTTTGGGTGGGTGACTAGTGGAAGCATCTGAGCCAGGTCCAGAGAATGAGCAGGGAGAGGTACTGCAGGCAACGTGGGACAGAATGGACCCACTTTAGGAAGTAAAATTCTACTTGCTATGGGGCTGTTAGCAACTGGAGGGGCAAATCAACCCCCTGCTCTGTCTCTTCCCCAGACAATGCAGTGTTTCCTCCCCAAGGAAGAAGGCTTGGTTGTGTGAGGTAGCATGTAAGCAAGAGATTGGCTATGCAGGGCAATACCTTGAGATGGCTGTTTTAGGGCCAGAGATGCTGCTCAACCGAGCAACCCAAGAACCATTTGTTCTCAGGTGGAAATCGCCTTGCCTTGCCAACCCGCCCGCACAGCGCAGCTTTCAGCACAGTTGTGACGCATGCCCTGCTACAGGGCTGCCCTCCTGAGCCTCTGTGACGGAGATGAGTGTTTCTTTTCACGAGGGGGGGCTTCCCACATCTGTGATGCCCTCTCGAGGGCAAGGGCATCACTCCGGAGTTACTTGGTTTGGCTTCTGGTAACTGTGTTCAGCTAATCACAGCGCTTTCCTGTCATACGTTCCCTCGCCAGAAGGTTTTCATCATGAGTGCGTGCGTGCACACACAGAGCATGAGCAAAGTGTGCTCATAGCTAAGAAGCGCAAAAGCTTTGCTCCAGACCCAGGCTGGATTTTAATACCAAGTAGTGGTGCAAGAGGAAGAGAAACTGAGAGGCACTAGCACAAGCAACCAAATGTCTTCAGTAGAGGGAGCAGCAAGGAGGCTCTGTCCTTGCCTGGCAGAGCGCATTGGTTCTGGAGCTGAAGATGAGCTGGGAGCCAGCTGGAGTGTTTACTTCCCTGTTAGGAAGGAGCCTGTGCATCTGCTAATTAGTTCATTAGTGCTCACTGGGGGATCTGCTCCCAGGATTGGCTGGAAGTCTCGCAGCAAGCAAGGTTATCCTAGACCAGCCTCCCACGCTCCCCAGTCAGGCGCCTGGATGGTGCTTCCTATCCTGTCCCGTCTGCAGCCTGGCTCTGGGGCTCCTCCGAGTGGAGGAGCTTCACCACCTTTCCCATCTATAATACTGAAGCCAAGGTGCCCTCAGGGGAGACCCAGGAGTCTTTTAAACTGTGGAAGACAAGCTCCTTGGGCTCCCTGCTGGCTGTTCTTTGGTGAACCTGATAGATCCGGCTGCTTGGAGTTGCTTTGGCTGCTTGGGGCTGTTCTGTAAGGTGTCTGAGTCCTTTGCTTGTCAGACATGCTTGGAGAGACCTAACACAAGCATCTCATTAACTAGGAAAACATTAATCAGTGGTACCTTGGTTACTGTAGGCAGGAGAGGCTCTTGGAGAGCTCTACAAATGGTTGCAGTTGCTCTTCTGTTTTCTCTCACTCACAGTTCAGAACAGGAAATCAGTAAAGAGTGAGGGAAGGAGTGAAAAGTCAGCTGGTGGTGCAGCTCATTGAGCTCTGGGCAGGCTCTGTCTGGGTCAGAGCTGGCTTTCTCAGGATCTGCTCCCAGCGCTGTGAAAAAAAACCCTATTCTTGTGGTTAGAGTGGCTGTGGATTTCTGCCTCTGCTATTCCTGTCTCTCCTCCTGACCCCGTGGCAGAGGTAGGCGGCATTTATATTTAGAAATGCTGAACATCCACCACTGGGTTGATGCAAACAGGGAGAGAACACCCAGCGACTCACTGAGCTGCCGCAGGTTCTGTATGCAAAACCAAGTCGGGGCTGCTAGTAATACTGAAGTCTATGGAGCAGTTGCTCATCCGGTGACAGAAGGTCCCCAGAGAAAATGATCAGATGGCTTCAGGCTGCATCCCTTACACCCAGCCAGACAAACCCATCAACTTCTTTTCATCTCCGTCAGTGGCTCATTTCCTTGTGTGCCTTGCTTTAATATCTCCCACAAAACAGCTCCAGGCTGAGGATTAAAATCGTGCTATCATTGTATTTCAGGAGACTTGGGCAACAGCACTTTCCTGTAATTGTAATTCTGAAAATACAAAAAGTTGAGGGGTTTTGGCCAAGTGGTTCCTGTTTCCCCAGATGCCCTGGCTGGTACCGAGCAGAGAGGAGCCTGCACAAAGGAAGCTGGCAGAAGTCTTGGCTCCCCATCTGACAAAAACCTTTGCTGTCCATAGCTGCCCCAGGCTTGCCCACCCATGCTGCTTTGAGGTGTGCCTGTGAGCGGGCTGTTTGTCAGCCCTGTGCTTGTGGGGGAAGTATGGGAGGTGGAGGAGCATATGCTCGGATGGTTGGAGCATCAGCAGGATCCTCCTTGGATACCTTCCTGCCTGCCTCTGTGGGAGAGGAGCGTTAACCCAGGCAGGGTGAAGCAATGGGGCTAAACCAGGCTCTTCCTGTGCTCAAAATTAGATGGGGTCCTGTTTCTGCAGGAAGGAAATTGGCTAACAAGGAAAATGGGGGAGTGATGGCCAGTGAAATGCGTGGGTACCATCTTCCAACAATCATCTGCCCAAGCATCAGCTCCCCTCCTGCCTGCCCAGTGCTGCTGGCAGCCCCTCTGCCTCGGGGAAGTCAGAGCTGCAGTAGTCGGGCACCGGCACCCCAAGAGAGAGCAGCAGAGCTGGCATGGCAGGAGAGATCAGGGATGAGGAATGGGGTGAGAGGCAGAAGATGGTGGGCGTGCTTAGGGAGGTGATATGTATCCTGCTTGTTCTGTGGCTGGGTAGAGAACAAGACCTGTGAGTTCAAGCACAGTTTCCTCCAAGCATGGTCTTTTCTTGAGAAGCAAGTAGTCTCCTCCAAGCAGCCATTTCTTTCATGTAAACCAGCTCTGAATGGAGTCTGCTGAATGGAGTCCTGGTGGGACTGCTCTGTGTGGAAGTGAGGAGAGGGGCTTTCCAGCATGCAGGCATGGCTAGTTCTGACCAGGCTGCAGGCAGCTATATTGCTGTGCCCTGGCCTCGGAACAAGCTCAGCCTTTGCTAGGATTCACTGAGGAAACTCTCTTTCCCAGCCTCGCCAGGCAGATGCGTGAGTCCAGTGTCCTGGGAAAGTGGTGAGTATGGGACCAGCTCCTATGAAATGAGATGGAGTGTGATGGAATCACCTATTGCATTCCAGCAGAAGGGAAAACTTCACCCTTCACTTGGGCTTATGGCAGTTCTGCCAGCCCTGGAGAGGCAGAGTTGATTCATCAGTGTGGGAAATTAGGCAGAGCTTTCCACTTTCTAGGACTACATATTCTGTCTTAAATTTCAAAACATGTTTTCCTTTCTGCCTAGGCTGGTCCTTGGGCCACATACTAGTTTATGCCATTGGTACCTGATGCGTGGTGATGGGCCCCTTGGGCAGCTGGTAGAGCATGTGTAGTCTTGCTCTGTGCTGTCTGGCTGTGCCACGCTGCAGAAGGCTTGAAGGCTGTGCCTCTGCAGGAGGGTGGCTGTCTTCTGCATGGGGATCCATATGCAAAGCAGCATGCTTCCTCTGTGGGGCTGAAGGTCGGGGGACCCCAGCTCAGTCATGAGAGAGAGACCTTAGCCTCTTTCAGATGGAAAATGGGACCAAGCGGTTTTGGTTGGGTGCGTGTTTTGGGGAGGGAGGGGAGCAGAGGAAGCCTGACTTCCTCCTTCCACCAGCGACAAGTGCTGGCCTGTCTGCTGTTAAGAAAATCACGTGCCAGTGACTCGTGGGCTGAGATGCCTTAACAAGGGCTCAGGGAACAGTTAATCGAGTAAAATTGGGGCCCCTTGGGAGCTGATGTTCTGAGCTCTCCTCCACCTGATGGCAGGGAAGTGGTCTTCCCCGCTGAGCCCTTCCGTGTGTGTGTAGGCACCTTGTGGGGCCACGAGCTGCTTCTCAGCATTCACCAGCGTGTGCTAGTCATAATTCCTCCCACCTCATGTAGCTCTGTGCTAGAGGTCCTTCTCCTGCAGGGGAACAGAGGTTGACCCATCCAGGCTGCCTGCTCTATGCTTGCGCTGCTGAACACTGGTGTTGCTGAACTCCTGGATCCCAGTGTGTGTCACAGCGAAGGAAGACCACTGTGGAAGAAGCAGAGAGACACAGTTTCAGGAATGATGACAAAAAGATGGATGCTGTCGTGGTTTAAGCCCCCCACCCACGCAGTTTTACTCACTCACTCCCCCTCTTTCTTCCCCCAGCCCCGGGGGGGTGGGGAGGAGAATCAAAAGAATTTAACTCGCACAGGTTGAGAAAAGAACAGTTTAGTAACTAAGGTATAACACAAATCACTGCTGCTACCACCAGTAATAATACAGAGAGAAATACAAGGAAAGAGAATACAACTGCTCACCAAGCCCGACCCAGCCAGTGCACCCCCCAGCAGCGAACCCCCCAGTACCAAAAACCTGGCCATGCCGTGGACCCCCAGTCCACCATCACCACCACACCCTTCCGGGTCTCTGCTCTCCATCTTCACATCCTGGACATGACGTGCTGCGGTATGGAATAACCTCTTTGGTCAGTTTGGGTCAGGTGTCCTGTCTCTGCTTCCTCCTGGGGCTTCCCCTCCTCCCTGGCATAGCATGAGACTTAAAGTCCTTGGCCAGGCCAAAACATTGTCAAGCAGTAACTATAAACACTGGTGTTATCAGCGCTGCTCCCAGGCCCAAAATCAAAAACACAGCGCTGCACCAGCTACCAAGAGGGAGAAAAATGACTGCTGCTGCTGAACCCATGGCAGATGCAGAGAGCAAACCTGGTTGTTTGTGCTGGGAGTCCCTTGGGCTGTTGCTGGCTGCCCAGCAGTCAGATGGCTATGGTTAGTGGGAAGCTCTTGTTTTTTCCAGAGGGCCTTTGGAAATCTCCTTTGCCCAATTGCCAGGGAAGTTCAAGTCTGTCCCGCGTTGCTCCCTAGCACAGTGCTGTTGTAGGGCAGAAAAGAGAACGAGTCCTAATGTGGGGCTGGCCAGAGGGACAGGGGAACCTCCTGTGTCCAGCTCCCTCTTCCTGGACTCTCAGCTCTTCCTCTGCACACGCTCAGGAGTTTGGGGAGCAGGAGAGGGCACGGGCTCCTTTAGGATGCTCCAGAAGCTGCTGGCTGCCACAGGGATCACATGTAAAGCCTTGGCGTAAGGTGGTTAAGTTCTGGAACATCCTTCTGAGATCATGCTGGCACAGAGGTTTTTTTCCCCTGTTTTGGGTGACTTCAGTGTGGCCTGGAGGAAGTTTCTTCACGCTTTCCACCTGCCTTGGTTTGCCTTGGAGCTGGGGAGAGACACAGGGAACTTGAGCACAGAGGAAGGGAAGGAGTGACTGGAAATTTCCATGTCCTGGAACGCAGAAGCCTGCTGCCCGGCTGTAACAGATCAGTTGAGGTGGGAAAGGCTTCAGGTCCTTGCACTCTGCAGGCAGGCTTAGCTGCTGTTGGGAAAGGGTTGGGCTCAGCTAAATGTACCAAGAAAGTTCGATTTTTGTTGCCTTGTGGGGTTTTTTTTAATACAATATGGATAAAAGCGAAGTCAGATGTGAAAGTGCAGGAAGAGAGGCCATGGGGCCTGAGCTGTGAAAGTGGTTACTGGGCACCTCTCGATGAGCTCCATGTGATACTCTGCATCTGGGAGGTGGGAAGCCCCTTTGGGGCAGATGTAGGGCTGAGGGGGGCCTGAGATATCCTAGACCCACTGCTGGTCTAATTAGAATAAAATCCTGAGGCAGTGAGGATGCTTGCAGGGCTGTAAATGATTGCTAGGGTGTGTTGTACAGGCTCTGGCAAAGTCCAGACACTGTCCTCTTCTGAGGCTGTTCTGACCTCAGGATATCTCTGCATGCACAGAAACTGTAGGATAATGTATTTGCCTCCTGATAAGTGAGAATGGGAATTTGCTCCATTTAAAAGGTCCATTGGCTGTGACATTTTGGGATGTTTGCTGCTTTTATTGCAGTTTTTCATCTTGCTTCTCAGCCATGACCCTCTGGGGTGGGCTGGCCTGCTTTTTGGCTGGGTCCATCCCTGCAGTGATGGTAGTGTGGGACAGACCCTTTGCTTTGCAGGGAGCAGTCCTCATGCATCTGATATTTAGTGCTTGTGCAATCCTGGACACACCATCTGCTCAGAAACTGAGAAGAATGCTCACATGTGTGGGTGCAGAGGCTAAAGGATGTGAGGCCAGGGGTGCTGTATGTGGGTGAACAGGGGCACTTTCATCTCCCCGCCTCACTGGAAAACAAGACACCCACAGCCCCCTTGCAATGCCTCCCCTACCAGGCAGCCTCCAGCATCCCTCATCACCAGCACCACACCAGACCCTCTGCAGAGCACCATAGGAAAGCTAGAGGCTGGCTCCCCTGCTCCATCAGTTCCCAGCTCCCTCTTTGGTCCCAATAGCAGCAGCTCCCTCAGGGAAGGGGAGAGGAAACCTGTACAACAGAAGACCCAGGGCTGGAGCAGAGGATATGGGGATGAGCCTACAGCTGGCTGGGATTCGATGTTCCCTTGGAGCTGCCAGAGGGCAGCTGGAACAGCTTTTTGGAGCAGGGCAGCATTGCATTGGTATGCAGGGAGGAAGGGAGCTAGGCTGGACTGGCAGAGGGCTGCAGGGCAGGATGGGGCTGTGCTGGCTGAGCCTGCTGGCAGAGGTTCATGCTGATGGCTGAGGAAGCTGTTAGCAGTGCAGGTTACAGGGCTGGAACAGGAGAGCAGGGTAAGTGTGGAATTCCCCTGCTGTTTTCCTTCTCCCTTGCTCTCCTCACTGTTGCTGCTGGGGCCATTTCCTTTCCTGAGCAAGTTTCTCATGTGTTAATTATTTGCATGATTTCCCACTGCTCCACTCAGCCAAAACGAGGAGCGGAGAGTGAACTATTCCTGCTGCAGACAGGGATCTCATCCAGAAAGGGAGAAAAAAGTAGAAAGAGAATAAAGTACAGGACTAGAAAAAAAAAGCTAATTCTACTGAACGCTGGAGCCCTTGTCCTAGGTGATTCTGGGGTTAGACAGTGAAGGGAGAGACTCCTGAGGACAAGGTGTCTTGTTCTACAGATGGGGGGGATCTGCATGGTCAGATCTGCATGGTCTGCCCCTTTTCTGGAGGGAGAGAAGAGGATAGCTGAAGATCTGCTGGGACTTCCTCAGTTCTGCTTGTGTGTCTGAGCTGGTGTCACCCTTACCCCATTCTCCTGCCTCCAGTCCTCAGGTGAGGATGGTTTTCCTACCAGGCACTTGAGGTCACTCAGAAGCTTGGGAGATGGACAGCACTATCGAAATGGATGCTTTCCTGTGCCTAAAATAGGACTACCTTGGACATGGCATGCTCAGACCTGGGAACATCCCCAAGGATGGTCCTGACCCCTCTGCTCCAGCATCATTATCTCGCTGATGATGGGTAGATCGCCTTGTGCCAGGGATGCCCTGTGCCTTTGCAATTCAGAAGCACTAATGAGACCCCTTGTGCCAGAATGGAGCTGGTGAGCAAGTGGCAAAGCTGAGAGCAAGCCCAGCAGTCTGTACTCTTAGGTTGACTCAGTTTCCCTTGCCCACAGCTCCTTCATCCACAGCGCCCTCCAAACTCCTGTTTGCCTTTTCCAGAAGTCACAGCTGGGCACCCACCCCACAGCTGCAGGCAGGAGCATGGGGAGGTGGGGAGCAGGTAAGCAGAGAAGGCAGAGGTGTGCAGGCAGCTGAGAAAGGGTCTGAGCATGGAGGGTTTATTCTGGCAGAGGCACATGGCTGGGTGAGGAGGGGTGCCTGGCAGCGAACAGGTATCCCTCTCCATCACCATGCCCTGGTGCTGAGGCTTAGCTGCAAGTGCTGTGTGCCAGCATGCAGCAGCCTGTCAGCAGCTGGACCACACACTGCCATGGCAGAGAGATGCGTGCGTGTAGCCTTGGCCAGAAGAAAGTGGAGATTGGCACAGTGACTGCACTTCAGGTCTCCCAGGGGTAGGAGGTTTCCCAGGTTAGCTGGAGGCAATTCCGATTCCAGGTTGGCATCAACAGCCTGTGGCACAGAGTGTACACATGCTCTTGGTGCACTTGTTCCAGGTGTCCTTGCCATGATTCCAAGCAGCTCACGGCTCTTGCAGCCATTTCAGGAAGTTGAGGGCTGTAAACTGGGAGAGGGGGGAACGAATGCAGAAATGAAAGCACAGGAAGAGGCTGCACCTGGGTGGAGAATGAAGAGAGAAGGGTGAAAGCAATCCTTTGAAGCAGGTACATCCCAGCTTTGGGGTGAAAGCCCGAGCTCTGGGCGGCTGGGGATGCTCAACCCTATTGCCTCCACAGCATAGATCCCAAACTTGCTCAGCCCTGAGTGTCTTTGTTGCCTTTGGTGTGAGCTGCAAAGTCACCTAAGCCAGGAAGAGCTGCCTGGGGTTTCCACCTCCCCTGCGTGACTGCCCCACTTGTCCCCATATGATGGTGTGGTGTGGGTAGTGGCACAGGGGCCGGGGGATTCCTGGGCAGGTTGGGGCTGGCTGTAGTGGGGAGAGACCCTGGGCTCTGCTCTTTCCCCCAGGAGCCCAGCACGGCTCTGGAAAGTGAAAGCAGCAGAGGTTTGAAGTTCAAGCCCAGTTGCCTTGGAAAGTCCCCTGCCTGAGCAGTTGCGTCTCTTCCGTACCTGAAAAAGGCAGATCCCGTGGCCTTCTGCATGTGGTGCTGAGGAACGAGTGTGGGGAAACAGGGGCTGTCCCTGCAAGCGGGCAAAGGACACCTTGGTGCAGGTGCCACCGTGGGGACCAGAGGCCTGATGCAAAGCCCACAGGGAATCTCTGTGCCTGGATCATACCCAGGCAAGAGCCTGCCAAGGGGAGGGGTGTTCTTAGAGCTGTTTCTCCAGCTCTGCCCCTCACTCTTGCCCTCTGGTAGCCTGGCCTGGCCCCCTTGGCTGTGCCTCTGCCCCATGGTCTGCCCCTGCCCATGGAGCTGCACTGCCCCGGCTCACAGCCCCCTCCCCTGCCCTAGGAGCACTGACAGTGGGGATGCACCCCATGGTGGTGCAGTGGCAAATGTGAGTGGCCTCTCCTTCCACTGGGGAGTTCCCTGCTGCAGCATGACCCGGGGCTTCCCAGGGGACACAGCCTCTCCTGCTGGCCACAGCTTTTCCCCATGATGGCAGGGCGAAGGGGAACCAGCCTTGTTTTGTCACCAAAAATGGGGCTTAACTCTGGGGGATTGGCCTCTGGGTTTCTCAGCACACTCATGTTCCCTGGCAGCTGGCAAGAAGGCAGCCCCACTTCTTCACTGCAACGCTTTGGGGCCAGGTCTTGCCCTCCCGCCTGTGGGGGATGCTGTCCATCTCCCAGTGCAGGTGGCATCCCAGAGCTGAGCTGTATAGTGAGCAGGGTGTCTTGCTGGGGCTGGCACAGCTCTTGCCCTCTGTCCGTCAGCCCTGTTTGCCTTCACCAAGCAGCATGAGTGGCAGGAGCCTGCTTAGAGCCTGGGTTTCACTTTGGAGCTGACATCTGCCAGAGATAAAAGCCACCCAGTGCAGTGATGACTGTGTGGCAGGAGGCTTGCTCAGCTCATGCCTGCTATGCTCTGTTGCCTGCTCCTCGCTGCTGCTCAGCATGGCTCGGACTGGTCCCTCCTTCCAGGGAGGCCTGGGAGTGCAGCAGGTCACTGGGGGGGGACTGGAAATTCCCTCTCGGCTCTGCCTTTGTCACAGTCTCACTTCTGTTCTGAGTGCACAGCGGCTGGTGTCAGATCCGAGTGGAAACAAAACCTTTCCTTGGGCTGGGGGACTCAAGCTTGCCTTGCCACCGCACGGCTGTGGGGACCATGGTCCTGAGGAGCAGGACTGTGTGCTGGCCACCCAGCTCTGATGGCTTCAGTGTCCCTGTGCGCTCCCCGACTCCATGCTGGCACTGCCGCAGCAGGGCTGGAAGGGAAGGATGTGGGGGAGAGAAGAGGAAATCAGTGTGGGCCAGCAGCATGGCTGGCATGGGGACTGTACCCTGCAGGTGATCTTGAACCGGTGCTGGGCTCCTGCCCAGCTTTGGCTGCCTGCCTGCACGAGGGGAAAGCAGAAGTGTGGCTCGCAGCTGGCAGTGGGTTACTGGAATTCCCCAGGCAGCTGCCGGAGCCCGTATCTCCCTCTGCAGCTGGCAAACCCAGCCCTTAGGCTCTGGGAAACACATCCCAGGCTTTTCAGACCTGCACCAGTTGGAGGCCTGGCTTTGGCCAGTGCTGAGTCCAAGCCCTGTGCATGCTGTGAGGTCTGAGGGAGGACTCAGCATGAACAAGAGGGTCTGTTCCCCATGTAGATCAGCGTGAAGGACTGCCCTGGGGAGCCTCAGGCCACATTCCTGTCTCTGCCTGCTGCTGAGCTTCCCCGGGAATAGGGCAGGATGGAGGAGATTCAAGCTGGTGACAAGGGAAGGGGACTGGCGAAGGTGCATAGATCACTCCTCCATGCAGCAGTGGAGGATATCTTCACAGCACTTGGGACTTACTTTCTTTTCCCCTCTCTCCTGTTCCCTCCATAGGTTGGTTCACCTGGCCATTATCCACTGCATCCCAGCTGTGGCACTCTGCTGTATCGCTCATCTGCCCAGGGAGGTGCTGGAGATCCAAAATGATCTTTTCCAGGTATGAGGATGTGATAGGCAGAAGATGGGAGGAAGGTAGGTCCTCCCTCGAGAGATGCCCAGTCTGTCTCCAGGCCCCCAAACCTGCTTCCTCCAGAGCATGGTGAACGTCCCATTCAGGGAGGGGGAGAAGGGTGTGGGAGATACCCTGAGAAAGAGGTGCAACAGCTCCCAGCAGCACAGGGTGAAGGGGTCCTTTACAAGGCCTAGGACATTTCAGACTGCCCTGGAGGGTGGAGCAGGCATGGCTTGAATGTGGCCAGGTAGATAACCTGGGGGAGTGAGATCTGCCCCCACGGGTGATCCCTGAGCTGAGGCCTGGGGGGGCAGGAAGCTGTTTGCACTGCCCCAGTGTTAGCCACGCTTAGTGCCGAGACAGGGATGGGTTCCTGCTTGGCAGCCTGCCCGTGCCACCAGGCTGGCTCCTGTAGGCTGGTGTGTCTCATCCCACCTGCTGTCCTGCAGGGCATCCCCCCCTTCCCTGATTTTTGTCCCCACCTCCTCTCTAGACCCCACTGCACCTCGCCGTGTATCTGGAGCAGCCCAGTGTGATCCAGGCGCTGATCCACAAGGGAGTGAACCCCGGGCTGCAGGACCGCAATGGCAACACGCCGCTGCACCTAGCCTGTGAGCAGCAGCACATGCAGTGCGCCCAGCAGCTGCTCCAGGGCACAGCCCCGCCGCAGGGCACCCCGCAGCCCCAGGGGCACCTCCATGACCTGCAGCTCCAGAACTGGCAAGGTGAGACCCGCAAGCAGCCCGGTGTGGAGCCAGTGGCCGGGTTGGGGCACAGACCATGAGTTGTGTACGCAGGGATCTGGGAGCGCAGCAGCGTGGGCGTGTGGACAGGGCTGGTGTGCCTCAGGGTGGATTGGGCTGACTGTGGCTCTCCCTCCTGCCTCCCCATCCCAGGCTTGGCCTGTCTGCACATCAGCACCTTGAAGGGGAACATCCCGATGATGTCTTTGCTGCTGGAGAGCGGTGCCAACATTGATGTTCGGGTAAGGCTGGGCATGGTGCGATGTTTGGGCAAGGTTGAGCGTGGTTCATGGCTCCCTTGAGCACTCCCTCCAGCTTCAGGGCAGGCACTGGATTCTGAGGGAGCAGAAAGAAAAGGTCCTTGAGGGGCTGTTGGGTGCTGTGACAGCAGTCAGGGTGAGGACTGCCCCCTCTGCACCCTGTGAAGGGGGTGCTATGGGACCCATCTGAGGGGACCCCGCAGTCACACCCTTGTGGTCTGTGGGTTGCAGGAGGGCACAAGCGGGAAGACCCCATTGCACTTGGCCGTGGAGTGCCACAACCGCAGGGCTGTCCAGTTCCTGCTGCGCAATGGGGCATATGTGGACGCACAGATGTACAATGGGTGCACCCCGCTCCACCTCGCCGTGGGCCGCAAGGATGCTGCCATTGCCGCCATCCTCTCGCACTGCGGGGCTGACACCCTGCTGAGGAACATGGAGAATGAGACCGCCCAGGACCTCGCTGATGGCAACGATGATGTGAGTCGGTGTGTGGGGAGGCCTGTGGCTCTGCAAGTGTGTTGGGGGGAAGCTCCTCAGAGGAGTTTCTAGCTGTGCCTGTCCTCCCATATAGGGTGCAGGCATTGGCTTGGGGGTGTGGGGGGTGGCTCCCTGTTGCCTCAAGCCCTGGGGAATGCCCTAAAGGGTTTCTTGGCACTTCCCCAGAGAGGTGGGAGGCTTTAGAACTTGAGGGGGGGACTTAGGTCTGGGCCCCTACCCCAGCAATGTGGACACACCACCTTGGATCTTTATACATCCACACCTTGGCCTTTGCAGCTCCTCGCCTTGCTGCCCTTCGATGACCTGAAGATCTCAGGGAAGCCTGTGGTGTGCTCTGAATGAGCAGCTGGACTCCTTTAGCCTGTTGGGCTGCCTCCTTGCTCTGTGCTGCTGCCCTGCTGCCTTGCTGGGACCTTGCCTGCCTGCAGTTCAGTGGGAGCAGCACCACTGTGGGACACTTGTCACCCCCTCTCCTCTTTGGAAAAGTTTTGTTGGCCTCAGGCTGCCTTCCCAGAGGGAAGAAGGCAGCACTATGAGCACTACACAGGGGAGGCTTTTCCTTGAGTATTTGTGCCCAGCAGCAGGACTGAATAGGAGTCTGTAGCTTACACGGGGAAGGAGCAGGAGATGACTCCTTTTCAAGCTGCACGGTGGACAGAGCATCCTCTGGCATCCCCCCAAATGCCATCAGAGTAAGCATGGGGTGAGGTGAATGAACACTCACTCTAATAAACATTTGTTCTTGCTGCGGGCACATGAGGTCTCGTGTGATCAAACCCACGCTGCTCCCCCGCAGCATCAGGAGGCTGAGCATCACCCTGGGGGCCAGGCACAGGTCGGCAAGGGCTTCCCCAGCCTGCCTGCTCCCTCTGGGCCTTTGCACAGCAGAAGGTGAGTGAGAACACAGGGGCTTCCCCACTTGCAAAGCCTTTCCAGTGCTCAAGGCTGAGGCTGGGGGATCCCAGTGCTCAAGGCTGAGGCTGGGGGATCCCAGCCTGGCGCTCCATTCCTGTGCTGTCTGGCTGAGCTTCGGGGCTGAAGAAAGAGCATAGGAGATGCTGGAAGACCAGGTTGTGGATCCCTGCTTCTGCTGTTGTGCCTGACATCTTGCTGCCTTGTTGCGCTCTGGTTTCTTCTTGTGCAGAGGATACAAAGATCCCGCTCCATCTCCTGGCTTGGAGGGTGTTAAAAAACTTGGGGCATGGGTTTTCCCTGGGTTTTAGCTTCCCTCAAGCTAAGAAGGGAGGAGGTGGCAGGGTTATTTCCACATCCCTGCTGACATTCAGCTCGATCCCCTTCCCTGCCTCTTCTCCAAGCCAGAGAAGCCCATGCGAGGCATTAAGGAACCAGCAGCCAAAGGTGCTGTGGGAATGAAGACACCGAATGTGTCTGACCCTACCTCAGCCAGCGAAATTCCCCACTTGATGCCTGGGAGCAGCTGCTATTGTTTGGGTCAAATCCTGGGTGGTGCAGTTGCACAAGATGCTCTGCAGTGAGCAGTGCGCTGTTGTTGTCTTCCTCCCTTCATGGAAAGACAAATAGGAAGGGAATGCTGTGAGGGAGGCAGCACAGGCTCCCTGCAGGCCTCGCTGTAGCTGGCCCAGTCTCCTCAGCAGCCCTGGGCTGGATTGTTTTGTTTCTTCTGACTCTTTGCCTCTCAGCCCTGTTCTGCTCATGAGCCTCAGCCAGGGCCTGCCAGGAGCTGGTGCCCCGTGGGGTAACCCTGGTGCCACCTTCACAGGGAATGTGGGGCACTCCTGGGAGCGATGGGCACTGCTGGGCAGTGGCTTTGTGGGGCTGCAGCCGGTGGGAAGGGGAGGGAAAGGGCGGAAGCCAGTGATCTGCGCTGTTTTTTTCATTGTTTTTCAATAAAAAGAGGGTGTTTTGTTTGAAGATGTCTCGTAAAGCGTTACCGCTGTCCGCCCGAGGGCGGCAGCCGGCCCTGCAGCTTCCCCGGGCGCTGGGCCGGCCAGCGCGGGGCCGGAGGAGGCAGCGGTGTGTGCCTGGGGCAGGGCCACGGCCGGGACCGGCTCTCTCACCGTCCCGTTGCCGGCCTGGAGCCGGGGCCTCCCCTCCGCCTGCTCCGCTGTTCAGGGGCCGCTCCCGCCGGCGGCGCCCGGCGCGGCCGCGCTCTGCCGCGGGCACGGTGGCGCTCCTCCGGAGCGGCAGAGGGCGCTGTGAGCCTCCGCTGCGCACCCACAGGGCGGGTGTTCCGCCACCGCTGCCGCCGCCGGGAGCGGAACCGAGGGGAGCCGGCCGGGAGCGGGGCCGGGAGCGGGGCCGGCGGGCAAGGTGGGTGCTGAGGCCGCGGTGGGCGCTGAGGGCGGGTTGGGCTGCGGGCGGCAGCGGTGCCCCGCTCGGCAAGGGGCGAGGGTGGGAGAGGGGTGCCGGCCCGTTCGCTGAGGACGTGGCCGCCGGGCCGGGAGGTGTCCCCAGGGCTGCTCTCGCCCCGTTACCCAGAGGCTGCCTCTGCACGGGCTCACGGGGCCGGTCCCCAGGCTGAAGCCGCCGGAGCTTCGGGAGTAGCAAGGTCCCCGGGCGGGGGCCGGAATCCCGTACGCCTCTTCCTTGCCGGGCACCGCCGGTGCCCTGCCCGCCGCTGGGGAGCCCTTGTCAGCGGCCGGCGGGGATCGGCAGGCCGGCGGCCGCGGCAGGGTACCCCTGCTGCCCGGCGCTGTGAGTGGGGACCGTGGGCTTCCGCGCTCCGGGCTTGCGTTTGAGTTGAGCCCTTCGAGGCGTTGAGGAGTTGAGCTCCTGAGGAGCGGGGCTGCAGGCAGGGACTGTATTCAGACCTCTGGCCCGGGACCCAGACCGTGCACCGCAGGCAGAGGGCTGTGGCCCAGCCCGGCGCCGAAGCGGTGCGTTTGAGCGCTGCCCCTCCTGTGCCGAGGGGAACAGTACCCGAGTCTGTTGTCTCGGCTTCCCTGGCCCCAGACTAAGGCTTCCTTTCATGCCTCAGAGTGCCGCCTGCCTGCCCTGCGCTGCCCCCCCGCTTTCTACCTGTAACACTAGCGTCCCTGTTCCTTCCCAGCCTCGGTGGGGAGGGCAGCCCCTGCTGCACTGAGTCAGCTCTCGGGGCCTGGGAATTGCTAGCGCAGGCATAGAGAAAGCCATTGTCCCTCGAAGCCTCCTCTTTACAGTCGCTGTGGGAGAGCAGAGCTGATTCTCCTCCCGTGGCCACGCTGAGGGGGCCGGCGGGGTAACAGCAGGCACAGTCGTGCTGAGCAAAGCTGGCTGGCTTTCAGTCCCTGTCAGGTTGAAGGGAGTCGTGGCCCGTGAGTGTAGCAATCGATCCTGCCATTATGTCCGACTTCTGCAAAAGCAAACGGCGTTTCTGCACTCTCTGCACAAGAGGGCTGCTGCCATCAACCAGGGTTACTTAACACAGACAAACCCAGTAGCATGTGGGCAGCTTCAGTCCCAGGTGCCTGCACCGAACCCTGATTGTTGCATCCTGCAGTGATGCCCCTGCAGCAGGAGATGATGGGTGGAGGTGTCAATCTGCCTTTTCTGCGGGGGAGAGCAGGGGGAGGGATTGGAAGCAGGCACAGAAAGGCACCCGCAGCTGTTTGTACTTCTCCACAGGCTGGGAATTTCTGGGTCCTTAAGTCAGAGAAGGGAGATTTCAGGGTGAAACACAAACCTCGGCGTAGGTCAGGTTTTTTAGGCTCTGGGAGCCTCACCACAGCAACTGAGGATAAGAAAAGCCCCTGAGGCCTTTCCCAAAGTGACAGGGGGTTTATGGGGAGGATCTGTGCATGAAATGGTGGGGGACTTTCATGCCTTTAAAGTTCTGAGTTTCTTCATCTGTGAGTTTCATGTGGGGGCTACCATATGTCACAGCACTACTGTACTGGGGCCAGGTACACCCCTAAACAGGGCCTAAGTTCCTTTGTCTTGCTTGTTTTTGGGGGAGAGGGGATTAACATCTCTGGCCCTTTTCTGTCACAAGGAGCTCAGTGTCTTCTGGTGCGTGTTTATGTAGCCAGACCCAAGCACCCTCACCTGGCCCTCAAGGTGATGTGGAGGCTTTCTCTGCTGAGAAAATTGGGGCAGGGATGGAACATGGACCAAGGAAACCTCGTACCCTGATGCAGGAAGCAGTGGGTTGCTTTGCAAGGGGGGGATGCACATGTGGCTTTGGGGGTAGGAACTTCTAGCCTGCTTGCTCATTCTGTTGTGTACTTGGTGCTCTTGTTGTGTGGCCCCTGAATATCACAGGTTTGCCTCTGAGGGGGGAACTCCTTCAGAGAGTTTTAAAGCTGGCCAGGTCACCTGCTAGGGCTGTAGCTGAAGAGTATCAGCTATGCCTTACCAGATAGTCCTGGTAAAATCCCAACCAGGCTGCCGGCAGGAAAGTTCCTTCCCAGCCTTGCTCCCTGGCTGTGTCCTGCCGCGCGGGCAACCCTGGGCTGTGGGGAACGCTCTCTGCCAGGGCTGCATGGGGTGGTGGGGGAGGCTGACAGCCTGAGCCCTCCTGCTCTCCTCCACTCACCTGCACAGCCGGAGGGGAAACCTCTGAGCTGTTTGCTCTCTGAGGAGGGAGGCTCTGGCCACAGGCTTGAAAGGTGAGCTGCAGGTAGGAGTCACTTTTTCCATTCAGTGACCTTTTCTTTTTTCCAGCCAAGGAGCTGTGCTAAAGTTTAACCTAAAAAGGTGAGGCGCGAGGTGCTTCTTTGCATTTGGAGGAAGGGCGTTGTCAGAATCTGATGGTTACAACAGTGTTCAAACAATCCCTCCAGTGCTGGAAACTGAAGTTTCCAAGTCCACGTGTTCCTAACCCAGAGCAAACACACTTAACAGAAGCACTTATAAATGCGTGGCATATGCTTTTCAGCCCCGGAAGGCTTTTCCTATTCCATGTGCTGCCTTCATCACTGCTGTTGCTGGGGTAGGATTTGGGTGCTGGTGGGAAGTAGGCTGGGCAGCAGGTGATGTGGGCATGCAGAGCAGAGCTGACCAGGTACTAGCAGCCTATCACCTGTCTCTTCCTCTGTGCAGATTTTGCCTTCCCCTCGTGCTGGCTTCCCTCCCTACGATGGCTACTGGTGAAGAGATCGTCCCTGCCCTGCAGGACTCATGGGGCGACTTCTGGCTCTTCCGTTTCTTTGTTAATGCTGCTGGCTACGCAAGTATTGTGGTCCCGGGATTCCTCCTCATCCAGTACTTCAAGAGAAGGAATTACCTGGAGACAGGTAATGGCAGGAGCTTCCCTTCCACATCCTGCCTCCCTCTGAGCTCTCTGCACCCCCTTGGTCAACACTGTTCAATGCTGACAGGTTGTTTCCCCAGCCTCCTTTGTCAAACCGGGCTTGAACAGAGGTGCATCCCAGAGCTATCTCAGTAAAGAGGGAGGCTTCACCTCTCAAGCCGGTACAGTTTGTGGTGCCCAAGGCTCTGGTTTAACTCTGTGTTTCCCTACCCTGTTCAGGCAGAGGCATTTGCTTCCCTGTCATCAAATCATGTGTGTTCGGCTCTGAGGTGAAGTCTGTACACCAGGAGGATGGCTCCCTGCCACCCCGAGCAGAGCCCACAGAGTCCTCTACAGCCCGACAGGTCTTCAAGCTGCTCTTCTGCGCTACTGGTCTACAGGTAGGGGCCCCATGAGTGGCCATTCCTCTCTGGGACGAGAGTGTGGGCAGCAGGTTTGTGGCCATCAGTTCTTTGAAAAGCAAGGACGCAGGTGCTGTGCTTGATTGGGGCAGGGTTGGAGGCTGGGACACAGTCTCTCAACCAGGATAGTCCACCAGAGATGCTGTGTCACGTCTAAGGGCTGTGGAGGTCCGTTTAAGCTGGTGTCATCTGGGCTGCGACTACCGTCCGTCTGATTGCAGTCTTCTGCAGCCATGGATAGGGAAAATTCTGTGATTCAGCACATTGTTAGGGCTGCTTTTGTTCTAGTCCTCATGTCAGAGTAGCAGATAGTTTCAGCCCTCTTATTTCCCTCTTATCTCTGGGTCATATTCTGGGGCTGATATATCCTACTTTGATGGATTAGATTCAAATAGTGGGGAGAGTTACTGAATTCAGCTACAGATAAACAGGAATTTTTAATGGGAGTTTCCCTAAGTCTCAGCTACAGCCTGAGTGTCATTAGGAATGGCAGCTTTTTTTGGGTCTGTGAGGACTCAAAATAGAAACATGGGCACTGTGAGAGAAAACCCCATGCAGCCAGCAGAAGACATCCACCTGCTGGCAAGACTACCCCATCCATTCAGACTTGGAGCTCACCAGCAAGTCTTTCCATCTCTCTGGGCCTCAGTTTCTCTGCAGGGGATGTGTGGTGAGAGGAAGTCTGTGTTACTTTTGCGGGGGGCTTGGTGCTTTCACACCAGACATAGCAGAGGTAACGGCCAGAACGGGGATAATTCCTGGAGAACAGTTTTGTCTGCTGGGTTTGAGACTAGATTTGGGTGGAAGAAGTGAGCCTAGGGAGCTGGAAGTAAAAAAAAAACCACTGCAGAGGCCACTGGGAAGAGTGGCCGGACTTGCTGCAGGGTGCTGGCACCAAAACTGCGGCAATGCACGGATAACATTCCCTGATTCTGTTGGTCTGGTTCAACAGGGAGCTTACAGTGTAACAGCTCACAGTACACCCGGATGTTTGCTTTGAGGGCTTCTCTCCCCTTGAAGAGGCTGTAAACTGAGCAGGGGGACAGGATGTTTCCGGTTGTAACCAGATGGGACACTGGGTTCCCTCAGAGGGCTGGAGCAGGAGGTGGCCCCATCTCCCAGGGTCGCATTGCCAAGCGGAGGGTGAGGCACCGCCTGGGCAAGCAAGGATCTCCTGGGGTGTGTTTTTCCTGCGACTGCTTGCAGCTGCCCTTTGTGGGTCCTGACTGTCCCTGTGCTCCTCCTGCTTTGCAGGCCTCCTACCTCACATGGGGCGTCCTGCAGGAGCGTGTGATGACGAGAACGTATGGTGCCACTGAAACAGAACCTGGTGAGAAGTTCAAGGACTCCCAGTTCCTCGTGTTCATGAACCGCATCCTGGCCTTTACTGTGGCTGGTCTGTACTGTGCTCTGACCAAGCAGCCGCGCCATGGGGCTCCCATGTACAAATACTCCTTTGCCTCCCTCTCCAATGTCCTCAGCAGCTGGTGCCAGTATGAGGCGCTCAAATACATCAGCTTCCCCACCCAAGTGCTGGCCAAGGCCTCCAAAGTGATCCCAGTGATGATGATGGGCAAACTGGTGTCACGCAAGAGTTATGAGTACTGGGAGTACCTGACTGCTGCCCTCATCTCTGTGGGGGTCAGCATGTTCCTGCTCTCCAGTGCTCCCAACAGACATGTGTCCACTGTTACCACTTTCTCAGGCATAATCCTCCTGGCTGGCTACATTATCTTTGACAGCTTCACCTCCAACTGGCAGGATGCCCTCTTTGCCTACAAGATGTCTCCTGTGCAGATGATGTTTGGTGTCAACGTCTTCTCCTGCCTCTTCACGGTGGGCTCGCTCTTGGAGCAGGGTGCCTTGCTGGAGTCGGTTCGCTTCATGTCCCGGCACTCGGAGTTCACGGCTCACGCCGTGCTGCTCTCTGTGTGCTCTGCCTGTGGCCAGCTCTTCATCTTCTACACCATCAACCAGTTCGGGGCCGCTGTCTTCACCATCATCATGACACTGCGCCAGGCCTTTGCCATCCTCCTCTCCTGCCTCATCTATGGGCACACTGTCACTGTTGTGGGTGGGCTGGGCGTAGCTGTTGTCTTCATGGCCCTCTTCCTCCGTGTCTATGCCCGCAGCCGCATGAAGAAGCGCAGTAAGAAGCTCCCACCAGGCGAGACCCCCGTGCAAAAGGTCTAAGGAGCTGGGGCCATGGTGTTTAAGCCGTGCCTGCTGTCCTGCCTCTGCCTTGGGATACTTGCTTGATTTCTGAGAACCCACTGAGGAGCAGGGTGGGGTATGGATAGGCTGGACCAGTGACTTACTTTTCCACCCACTTTTCCTGGGGGAGGGGCTGAAACAAGCCCAGGGAATGCTTTGGGCTGCCACAGCTCCAAACCTTTCTGTTTGCCTTAATAGGTCAAAGACTTTCAGGTAAGGCATGGGCCTGGGGGCTCACATCCTGGGGGAAAACCAGCGTGAGGCTGCTGGTACTCCTGCCCCACCTCTGTCTTGTGGCTTCTCCAAAGTCACTGATGAACAAGGGAGCTCTTTTCCCTGGCACCATCTTGCCTCTCGCTAATGCTCCTCCATTTCTGTCACTGCTACAGATCTCAACTGGAGGAGGGGGTAAGAACAACACTAGCTTTCTTTTTCAAACAACTCCATGTGAGTCAAGTCCCAACCTGAGCCTGTCCCAAGGCAGGTGAGGTGCTCCAGGTAGGACAAGCACAGTTAAGGGGACTCCCAGCCTGTCCTACCCCAGGCCTGGGTTCTGCTCTGGGAGAGCACTCTGCAGTACAGGCCGGTACCTCCTTGGTTGGTTTTCTTGGTTCCTTTCCCCTGCTCTGAGCCACTTTTCTCTGCACCCCTTAGCCCAGGCTGGCTGGTACAGTTCTCCAGGCTTGCTGAGTTGTTCTAGTTTGCTTTTTGGTTACATCCACTGCTGTCACAGGCCAAAGGCTGTGCTGCCCAGAAGCCCCAGCATCACCCTGGGGTGCCTTAGTGCCAAGGTTCTGGGCTTTGCAGTTGCCATTCAGAGAAGCACAAACAGCCCCTCTTTTTCCTGCCAACTGGAGGCACCAGGCCCAGCTTTCTTGGGGCCTGGCGAGAGTCCCACTGTGCCTGGGGGGGCTGAGCAGTGGGGCAGAACTTGCTTGCGGTGCCTTGCTCCTGCTCCACAGGCAGCAGGGGATGAGCAAGTTGGGCACCTGATTCCCCAGGCAGCAAGGGATGGAGCAGTGGAAGCTGCTCTTCCCCAGGAGCCTGGGTTTTACTGGTTAACCCTTTTCTCCTCAACACAGCCTGACTGGCACGCCAGCAGGTTTTGGTACTTTCGAAAGGCGACTTTTTTCTCTTTTTATTTTATTAAATTAAAAATATGCTGCATATAGTGCCCTGGGGGTACATGTTCTTTTTATATTTCTTTGTAGCTACCTCAAAGGAGGGGAGAGACTTCCCAACCCTTCATGTGTCCCCCCTCAATAGTCTCCTCAGGACAGCAAAACTGTCTTGTCTTTACAAACACAGGTGCCTCTGCCCAGGCAGGTGTCAGACAGGGTTGGACCTGAAGCTGCAAGGCCTGACATGAGATCTTTGCACACATGACTGGGGATCATAGCCAGGTTTGGATCACTGCTTACGCTGGTGGGGAGGTGGAGGAGCTTTAGCCTAGTCCTGGTTTGGCTCCAGGGTTTCCTGCATGGTGCAGACGCACAGCCCCAGAGGGTGTAGCTACAGCCGGTGTAGCCAGAGAGGGGTAGTGCAGAGGCCTGAGTCACCAGTGCTGGAGCAAGGCCTGGAGGAACCTGATATTTACAGGGTGCATCTGCACCAAGACAAGCTCCACAGGCCCCCCACGAGAGCCAGCAGAGGCTTGGCATGCAGGTGGTACACTCCACTGGTACATGTGGAGACCTGGTAAAAAACCTTAGCTGTAGACCTATGCAATCCAGTCATGGTGAGGTCTGGGGTCAGAAACAGACCCTGGCCTAAGAACTAGAGAAATGGGAGACCTGAGTGAGGGCTGCAAGAGGAAGGGACTAGGGCCAGGAGCTGCTTACCACAGTGCTGTGCCAGCAGGGGTATCGGAGGTTGTACCCAGCACAACCCAGGCTTCAGAGCACTTGGCTCTCCAGCAGTTTTACCTGTGTTCCTTTCCTGCCTCCAAGCTCTTGAAAGTGCCTGTGCAGCCTCACAGCCCTTCATTCTGCCTCTGCAAATGCCACCCCAAACATCTGCCCCCGCTATCTGCTGACAGACTGAAAATGGAATTAATTTTTCCTTCGGTCAAAAGAAGAGGGGAGAAAAGAAATAAAAACGTTGTGTGCCAGGTTGGAATGGGATCTCTCTAATTGCAGATGTAGAGCTGAAAACAAAATAGTATCAAAGAACCCCAAAACAAAGTGAAAAATAACGGACTTCCATAGAATGGGTTGGAAGGGACCTTAAAGCTCATCTTGTTCCAATCCCCTGCTGTGAGCAGGGACACCTTCCGCTAGACCAGGTTGACCAGAGCCCAGTCCAGCTTGGCCTTGAACACTGCCAGGGATGGGGCATGACTTCACTGATTTGGTATTTGGCAAAACCTCCCTATGCAGACAGGAATCTGTTTTAAACATTCCCCCCTGCTCCTGAGGGAGGTAAACCCATGCTGAAGGCATTTGCCACAGCTCAGCTCCAGCACTGCCCTAGCAGTGGGCACCCTGAACAACTGCCCACACAGGCAGCACAGCTTGACTCCAGCAGGCTCTGCTGCTTCCTTCCCTCCCTGCTGAAGATGGACACTGGCTAAAGCCCACTCCATTTTGTGCCTGTGGTGGCTGGCAGGCAGGCAGGGAACTGGATGGTGTCACTTTTCCTTGACAAACCCCCGGAGGCACTGTGGCTGACTCCACTCATGTGGTGGGAGTTCAGTGCAAGCAGTAGATTAATGCCGCCTCAGGCTTCTCAGGGGACACAGGCAAAAGAGACCAGATACTGGTGGCCAGATACTGCCAACCCCCAAGGGCTGCAGAAGCCCAGAAAGAGCAGGCTAGAGGTGGGAGGAAAGGAGGAGTCCAGGGAATGAAGCCTTTTGGCCTAAGAGCTGAAGAGAGGCAGCTGGAGTACAGTGCTGAGCTGTCATTTTCCCCCTGCCCTGTGCTACAGCAGGGCAAGCAGATGGCTCCTACCACAGCTCCTGCCCCAGGGATGCTTGGACCACACCAGCCAGCAGCAGTCCAGGCTCGGGCACTGGCAGCAGCTCCTTGTGCAGATTGGAACGTGTCTGTTCCCAGGCTGTGGGTATGCAGCAGTCCAGCCGGAGAGCTGTCCACTGGAGATGTCCCTGCCTCCACAGCAGGCCTTGTGTTTCTCCTACCCCCTTCTTGGTGTCTGAGCAGGGAGAGGGTAGAGATCACCTAAAGCAGCCTGAAAACCAGTCATAGGGCAGGGGAGAGACCAATGGCCCATTACCCTCAGGCACAGGCTGAGACCCTTTCCTCTGTAAGGTAAGCATGAAACACAAAGGACCCTGGTAGGTAAATCACATTCTTCAATATTTTAATTTCAGAAGAACATAAAAGCCCCAGGAAAAAAAAAAAAACATGACTGAAATACAATATCCTACCCTGGGGGTTCAGGGAAGCAGCAGCTCAGAGGAAGGGCTCTCCCACCCCAGCAGAACAAGGTTTGATGCCTACTGGGAGCATGGAAGACACCATAGCGGGGACAGAGGAGAAGTCTGACGCCTCCTCACCTCCACTCCCCATCAGCTAATGGGAGCCGTTTCCTACACAAGCAGAAAGACACAGAACAGACATGCCTCAGGCTGTCTCGATCACTCAACTACTGAAAAACGGGGAATGATGACCTCCTGCACCCTGCCAAAAACAACCCCAGACAAGCAAACCCAAGAAAACAGACACCACCAAGGAGTCAGTAGCAGCTGGTGGCAGCAGAGCCCCCCTTCTGAGCAGGCATGATACGGGGCAGAGGCCTGGCAGGTGAGGGAAGAGGCTTCCTCCCGCTTTAGTCTACCTCTTCCATGCGGGATGTATCTTCATCTCCCTCCAGAGGGGGAATTTCATCAGGGGCAGCTGCACTGGGTACCTCTGCAATCACCTCATCTTCATCAATGCCTGGGAGAAGGGAGAAAAGGGAAGGATGAGACCTCCAGGTGACACCTGATCCCAAAGGCATTTTCTGCCCACAGTCTGAGAGACACAACTATCAGCATCCAGTAGTTATGCCAAGCCACATCTCCTGATTTACATTTTTAGCTAAATAGCCAATTTGGAGGGAAAAATGTTGGGTGCAAGCACAAGCTGTTTTATCAAATGGGTCTTATCTCCCACAGCAGATTTTTGACATCCACTCTGAAGTAGTAAAAAAGGTCTCAGCTTGTGATCTGAGCAGCCTGGCAGTGGCTCTTTGCCCTGAGGAGGACAGGACAGTGGACTTGGAGACCTGAAACCCCCCCCAAAGTATCTTAATTCCAGGTTTCAACTTGCCCCTAGCCACCTTATGTAGGGAGCCAGTTCTGCACACCTCACCAGCACCACAGTTACTGGCCTCCCCTGCCCCAAGACAGTACACACTAGCCTGACCAGCTAACTTGCTTTCAGACCTGCCCCAGCCCTGAGAAGCTGCATGGACACCTACCAAGCCCCAGTTTGATCATCCTGTAGATGCGATTGGAGTGGGTTTGTGGATCCTCCAGGGAGAAGCCAGAAGACAGCAGAGCAGTCTCAAAGAGTAGCGCCACCAGATCTTTGACAGCTTTGTCATTCTTGTCAGCATCAGCCTTCTGGCGGAGGGTTTCCACAATTGGGTGGTCAGGGTTGATCTCCAGGTGCTTCTTGGCCATCATATAGCCCATGGTAGAGTTGTCTCGCAGTGCCTGAGCCTTCATGATGCGCTCCATGTTGGCTGTCCAACCATAGGTGCTGGTGACGATGCAGCAGGGAGATGAGACCAGCCGGTTTGAGACAGTTACCTGCCAACGTAGCCAAAGGTTAGCTGAGCAAGGTCCATACATCCTGTACTGGGCCCAGCCACAACACACAGGATACCAAAGAGGTCTTTGCCCCAGGTTCACCTGAGGACACTCCAAAGCAAGCACAGATCCTCCAAGCAGCTCCAGGACTGCTGCACAGATTGGTTTGGACAGCACAGCCATCACCTTGAGCACCCGCTGATGTTTCCCACACTTGCCTTCTCCCATCAATGCACGTTTTTGGGTCAGTGCCCCTCACCTGCAGCCTGGCTGCTTAGAGCAAGATGGTGCATGCTGGGATCTCCAGTCTCCTTTAGCGGCTCCTCTGCAGGAGATGAGAGGCATGCGTTGAGCTGGGGCCCTTGCCTGTATCACAGAGGAGAGCCAGCCCTGCTCCCTCCAGCCCAGAGCTGAGCTCCTTGCCCATCTCACCTTCTCCACCTTCTTGTCCAGGATCTCCTTCATGAGTTTGCAGAGGGTCTCGAACTTGGCCTTACTCTTCTCCATCTTCTTTTTCTCCTCCTCATCCTCAGGCAGCTCCAGCCCCTCTTTGGTGACTGATACCACGGTCTTGCCATCAAACTCCTTGAGCTGCTGCACACAGTACTCATCAATGGGCTCCGTCATGTACACCACCTCAAAGCCACGCTTCCGCACGCGTTCCACAAAGGCTGAGTTGGCAACCTGCTCCTTACTCTCCCCTGTGTTTGTGAGGTGTAGAAATGAGATGTCACCAAGACAGAAGAGCTGATTTCAGCAGGACAAACAGAACCAATCACTCAGAACCCCTAGCATGAAACTGGCTCCAGCCAGGGCTCTAGGCCTGGTGGTCTTCCCCCAGCGCCCAGGGACAGCCAGGAAGGTCTGCATCTGAGGGCATCAGCACCTACCTGGAAAAACCTGCTCTAAGTCAGGGGCTGATCAGCAGGTAACCTGTCTCCACCTCACTAGGACATAGAGAAGCTCTGGCTCACCTGTGATATAGTAGATACTCTTCTGGTTGTCCTTCATACGGGACACGTACTCTGAAAGCGAAGTCATCTCATCACCCGACTGGGATGTGTGGTAACGCAGCAGCTCCGAAAGGCGCTTTCGGTTGGTTGAGTCCTCGTGGATGCCCAGCTGGGAGCAGAGGGGACACATGAAGCCTCCAGGATGGGAAGCGCATGCACTTGGCTACCCCTGAGGTGCAGCCACCTCTGCCCACCCCTGATCATTTGAGTGTTGGGCTTAGGGCAGCCAGAGCTGCCAGCTGCCCACAAAGTCTCTCGGGCACTTGTAAAACCCACTGTATCCCAACACCCATGCAGAGAAGACATGGCATAGGGACAAGGCTGCTCTTCAAGGCAGACAGGTCACGGGCCGCCCCCTCCTGCAGGTGCCAGCTCACCTTCAGATTCTTGGAAAAAGCCTCATAAAATTTCTTGTAGTTCTCCACGTCCTCTGCCAGCTCGGAGAAGAGCTCCAAACACTTTTTCACAATGTTTTTGCGGATCACCTTGAGGATCTTGCTCTGCTGGAGCATCTCACGGGAGATGTTTAGAGGCAGGTCCTCGGAGTCCACAACACCCCGGATAAAGTCTGAGTAGGGAAATGAAAACAGGCATCAGGTTAAGAGCTCTGAGCTTCATCACAGGAGGAAAAGCGTTAAGACACTGAGTGCTGTGTGCCCACACCAGCTGTGCCACTCTGTACTGGGAGCAGTACCACAGCCTGTGGTAGTCCCAGCTCCGTACTGGGAGACAGAGGTAGAGGGCTCTTACTTAGGTACTCAGGGATGAGCTCATCACAGCTGTCCATGATGAAGACACGCCTCACATACAGTTTAATGTTATTCTTCTTTTTCTTGTTCTCAAAGAGGTCAAAAGGGGCACGGCGCGGGATGAAAAGCAGGGCCCTGAACTCCAGCTGCCCTTCCACAGAGAAGTGCTGCAGAGACAGGAAGGAAAAACAGCTGCCAGGGTGCTTCCCTTCCTGCCCCAGGGCCCACTGTGGGCAGGCGGAACTGATGAAGTGCTCATCAGCACTTGGGCTGGCAAGCCTGGCACATCCAAGCAGCCTGCATTTATTCCTTCTCAGCCTCACTTCTACATGCCAGAGGTCTCTACCATCCAGCAGGCCTGGACACACAAGTCATGTCTCTCTGAGGCCAAACACACTCACACATCCTGTTTCTAGGCTGGCACCGCCAACCCCTCCACCTGCATGGGAATTGCAATGCAGGCTGAGGCACCAAGCAGCCTGGAGCCCTCAGTCCCACTGAGGCACAACCATGTGGTAGCTCTGCATAGGGCTGGAGAGGGGCCCCCTCTCTCACCCTGGAAGCCAAGTTGGTCCAGCACCCACCTTGACAGCCAAATGGTCCTCCCAGTCATTGGTAAGGCTCTTATAGAACTCGCCATATTCCTCCTGGGTGATGTCTTCAGGGTTGCGTGTCCAAATAGGCTTGGTCTTGTTCAGCTCCTCCTGATCAATATATTTCTCCTTGATTTTCTTGGTCATCTTCTTCTTGCCTTTACCTCCTTCCTCCTCCTCCTCATCAGAACCCACATCCTCGATTTTGGGTTTCTCTTCATCTCTGGATGCTGACTCTTGCTCTTCCTTCTCATCTTTCTCCTCCTCTTCCTCATCACCACTGATCTCTTTCTCACGCTCCTTCTCAGTCTATGGAGAAAGGGACAAGCAAGAGTCAGGTTATCCCCAAGCAACTGTTACCAGGAATCCTTTTGCTCCAGGTGAGAGAAAGAAGTATCCTCCAAGGCCCAACAAACGCAACATCTGAAAGCAGGGCTTCTCCTGTACCCAGCCCTCAGAGTGCCTCCACAGCACATGCAACCAAAAGCTGTGTCTGAGAACATGAGACAAGGGGCACAAAACCACCAAGCCTCCATGGCTGGTTTAGATGACCTCTGGCTGCACAGATCAGAGGCCCAAAGTGTGTCTGGATACCCATCACCTTCACCCTCCAGTAAGCCCCCAGCCTCAAATCATCTCTAGCCACAGAAGCTGAAAGCACCACTGCTCAATACCCAGCAACCTGAAGCTACGGAAGGGAACAGAAGTTACTCTGCCCTTTTCTGGCTGTTGCTCCCAACACTACCCACCGCTGCCTCCAAGCCTCCCAGTGGGTCCCTGCAGTCCTTCCCTTACGTACATAGAGTGTGATGGGATAGCCAATGAACTGAGAGTGCTTCTTCACCACCTCTTTGACACGCCGCTCCTCCAAGTACTCTGTCTGGTCCTCCTTCAAATACAGGATCACTTTGGTGCCTCGTCCAATGGGCTCACCTAAAGTGCATGGACAGAAACATGTTTCAGGATGTAGTGTTAAAGGGCTGAGTACAAGCAGGGCCAGCTTCTTGATTCTGAACACTACTTCATACCTAACAAGTGTGACTGACAATGCAGCATAGCTCTAGGAAGCACCAAAAAAAGGAATGCTTCTAGCAGATAAATATACTTGTAGATTTTCTGTACAATACATACCGTGATCAGTTCGGACAGTGAAGGAGCCCCCAGCTGATGACTCCCAAGCATATTGCTCATCATCATTGTGCTTGGTAATGACAACCACCTTCTCAGCCACTAGATAGGCAGAATAGAAACCCACACCAAACTGCCCGATCATGGAAATGTCTGCACCAGCCTGTGAAAGCAGGGAAAGGCTGACAGATCAGTAAAGAAACAAGAGATGTCTACACGTGATTCACAGCAGCAAAGAATGGGGTCAAGCATGCAGAGAAAAAGGCAAGTGCCAACAGGCAGCTAGCCCTACCCTCGGCTTCTCCCTGCTGCTGGGAAGGTGTGGAAGCACAGTTGGGTACACCAACGGCTCCCACAGCAAAAAAGGCAGCATGGGTATTATTATGGGTATTATGGGTATATTCCAGTGCAAGCCTGCGGCTCAGGCCCTAGGAATCTCATGCAGCTAAAGACAACCCACCTGCAGGGCTTCCATGAAGGCTTTGGTTCCAGATTTGGCAATGGTGCCCAGGTTGTTGATGAGGTCTGCTTTTGTCATCCCAATGCCAGTGTCCACCAAGGTAAGTGTGCGCTCCCGGGGGTTGGGGACTATGTCAATCTTGAGGTCCTTACCACTGTCTAGCTTTGAGGGGTCAGTCAGGCTCTCATAGCGAATCTTATCCAGTGCCTAGGAGAGAGAGTGATGCTCAGCGCCGCCTCCCCCCTCAGCACACACCTCCCTCCCGCAGCAGACACCCACCTCTCCCTAGGCAACCCCATGGGACATCAGCCTCCCCCCGCGCCGAGAAAGGAGACCGGGCTCACGTCAGAGGCGTTGGAGATGAGCTCCCGCAGGAAGATCTCCTTGTTGGAATAGAAGGTGTTGATGATGAGCGACATGAGCTGGGCGATCTCCGCCTGGAAGGCGAAGGTCTCCGCATCCTCCTCATCGCGCTGCACCTGCTCAGGCATCTGCAAGGCAAGCACAGCCCCTCAGCACCGAGGAGAGCCACACCAGGCGCGGCCCAGCCCTGCTCCACAGAACCCGCAAACCCCACCGTGTCAGGCGCGAGCTACCGCCGAAAGAGGGCCGCTTCCCCCCGGCCGCCTTTTATAGGCACGGCCGCTCTTCCCCACACACCGTCTCCTTCCGCCTTAAAACGTCCCCGGTTCTGTCAGCTCATACTAAGCGGCAATCAGCGTTGCCATTTTAACGGCGGCGGCCATGGTGGAGGTGGGCCGCAGGCTTCAGCTTCCCGCCTGCTGCCAGCAGCGGAAGGATACCGTCGCTGTGGCAAAGCAGTACGGCGCTGGTTCCGCAGGGGTCGTGAGCGATGGCGGCGGTGGAGGCTGGCTCTCGGCTCCCTACGGGGCCGCGGGCCCGGGGGTTCCTGCTGCCCCAGCGGCTGTTCCCGAGCCTGGGGACCACGCAAGCATTGCCGTCCCGAGGCTGGCTGTAAGCAGATCCTGCAGCTGAGGAGGGGGCAAGATGGCGGGAGGGACGTGCTGTGGAGATCCCGTCAGGGTCTGAGGGTAAAGCGGATCCCACTGTAAAACAGCGTCTGGGTGTGCTATATCTTTAGCGTTTAAGGGTAAAATAAACCTCATGTTTTATCCTCCCTGTCGGGGTTGTGGGCGCGGGGAAGCCGGGGATGGGATGAAGGGGCCCGGCTCCACAGCCTCTGGCTGAGGAAGCGGTGGCTGTTGATGCTGTGGGGTGGCAGGGGGTGCAGTTCCTCCCCAGGAGCAGGAGGTGGCACTCCGGCTGTTCAGGCACAAGGAAAGCTCTCGGGTGTGTGTGCTGCGGGTCAGTGCACCCCAAAACACGCAGAGCCATTCGTAAGTGCCGGTGGTCCCCTGGAGAGCCCTGAGGGCTGCAACCCCTCCCCGTGCTGGCGCCCCACTGCGCCTGCCTGCCGGGGAACACAAGGCACTTCACCTCCCAGTGCCGGCTATGGGAAGGCCTGCTGCCTCCATCCCTTAACCTCTCCGCAGCCCTCTGCCCTGTGGCGATGGAGACACACACAAACCCAAAGGGTGTTTCAGTGTTTTTATAGAAAACGGCAACTGTACAGACGCGTTTACACGGATGAGGGATGGGGAAGCCAAGGGCGAGGTGAGGCCTGCCCTGGCAGCTCAGGCAGGCACAGGGCGGGCAGCCTGGCTGGGAAGGGAGTTGTTGCCTCTCTTCTTGCAGCCCGCGGTGGGACATCCTGTCACACAACCAGGAAGCAGAAACACGATAACAATCACACACACACGAAGTAGGGGGACAAAAGCAAGGAGAGGGCGAGAAGGTGGGGTGTGGAGACCCCCTCCTCCCTCAGCCTAGCCATGGTGTGGGCTCTTCATGTGGGTAGGACACAGGTGTCTATGCTCAGGGATACTGCTGCGCAGTGGGATGTGCGCCGAGCAGACAGCAGGGATGGGAGGCTGGCTGGGGCTCTCCTGCCTGCTTGCAATCTCAGCAGCAGAAGTGGGATGTTCCCAGCCCCCTGCAAGGAGAGGAGAGCAAGTCCCTCGGTGCCTTGGGGACAAGGGCAAGTGAGGAATAACGCTGGATACCAGCCTTCAACTCCATCAAGAGGAGGAGGAGGAGGCTGGGAATGGCTTTTGGCCTTGAGCTGGGGAAATTACAGAGCGTGGGAGGCAGCTGGACCTCCGCGAGATCCCAGGGGTCTTACACACACACAGCATGGGGAAGGAGAAGGCACGTAGGCCTGAAGGCATCACACAGCCAAGCATGGCAGGAGCCAGGCCAGTCCTGTGGGAGTGGAACCGTCCCTGGGTCTAACATCTGCCGTGGCAGTGCGGTTTGGCAGGGGCAGGCGTGAGGGGTTATCTCCCCATGGCGCCGAGGTGTCCAGGGTCTCGGAGGAGGATGCGGAGCCATCTCTCAGGGTCCCTGCACCCTCCAGGTACCTCTGCTAGATGAGAATTCGGAACAGAAAGGAGACGGCAGCTCCTAGGGCCAACCCCAGTGACAGGAAAAAGGCCATGACAGCTCCAGCTGTCTCTGCTTCATGGGCAAGCACTTTCCTAGGTGGAAAAACAGGTTGTCAGATGTGTCCTATGGGATGTGTGTCCCGTGCCCTGCTGAATTCAACGGAGAGCTGGAAGGAGGTCACAAAGGAGCCAGAAGCTGTGCTGCTCTGCAGCAGGGGAACAGCAAGAGCAAATCCACCATGGCTCCCAGAGCCTTCCCCCAAAGCAGGGGCTCATAGGAAAAGAGTACATCAGGCAGGATTCCCTCAAGCTTCCAGAGCCAGGGACACCCCTCCCTGCCTCCTGCCCCCATGCACTGCAGCCTGCCTGGCTGAGCCCCAGCAATGCTGCTCACCCTGCTGTGGGTGCTGTGCTCCCCAGCATGGCAGGTGGGAGAAATGGGGAGCTCAAACAACAGCTTGTTCATCTCTAGGATATGGAGGCACAAGGCAGATGGGACACTGGGGTTGTCTGCCCTGAGATAGTGAGATTCCCTGAGGTTCCCGTCTGCACCTGCACCCCCTTCTCAAGATGCGAGAGCTGAGCAGAGGCATCTGGGGTGGAAACAGCCCTTCCACATCCACAGCTCTTACTCACTTGGGCCCGAAGCACATGCAGAGGCTGGCCAGGTAGCCATTGGAGACAGAGAAGAAGATCATGAAGACGATGTACCAGGCGTCGTGAGAGAATACAACAGGCAGGTAGTCACGGGGTTGCACGTTGCACAGCATGAAAAGAGGGATAAAGATGACACGGAGGGCCACCATCACTGGCAGAAGGCAGCTGTCCTTCCCGGGCTGGGAGAAAAACACAGGTTGCTGAGCAGCTGAGAAGTGGACATTCTCTATCCCATGGGATGCTGGCTGGGGCTATACAGAGGCTGTCCCTACTACACTGGGGCTGTGGAGGAGCCACAGAGAATGGACAGCTGCTGAGAGACTTTCTCTCCTGCAACAAATCTGAGCATCACCACCTACTATGGTAAGGAGGTCCTACTAGGTCTGAAAGTCCTGGCCCAGCCAACCTGGAGATCAGCAGCGTTAGAGCCAAAATACTGGCCTTGTGGGCTACTGCTAAACTCTTGCTGGAAACAACAGGCAAGCAGGAGAGCCTTGTTCATGCTTATGCAATCTCTTCCTTCAGCCTCCAAGAAGGACAAGGCTGGCTGAGGTAAATCCCCTCTGGCACCTCAGGGCCTGCAAACTGGGCTTTAACCAGCTCCTCAGCCTCCTACACCATCCCGCAGCCAAGCGGGGTAAGATCCAGCAATCTGGGAAATGGATTATGCTGACGCTGTTTTGGACAGTGCTGGGAAAAGCACAGACTGAGTCACGGTCTTCCCAGATCCTAGCAGAGTCCCTGGACATGTGAGGCTGGGATGAAGAGGAAGCACCATCCCCATGTTGATCCTGCGGCTGGGACCGAGGCAGCCCCTGGTACCAGACATTTCTGGCTCCATCTGGGGTCCCCTCAACGAGGTGCCAGGGTCGCAGATGATGGGGCTCATTGGTCTGAGGTGAGGAGGGACCCACAGCTGCCTCAGGATCTCCTGGGCTGGCATAGCCAAGGGACACTGCATGAGCATGGGGAAGCTGAGGCTAGGAGAGCTGCTGCATCCGTGGGCAAACTAGCAAGAGCAGCAGCCTCTTCTGCTTGAGGAGGAGAAAAGGAGCAAGTGGGGCCCCAACCAGGGAAATGAGGCCCAAACCACACACAGTCAGACTTTCCACACAGCCTTGTTTTGGAAATGTCTCCTGCTGGGTCATCCCACCACAGAGGCTGTGGCCTGGACACCAGGCAATGCGGATCATGGCCAAGGCCAAGGGCAGCCAGCAGTGGTGGCCAGGGGAGAAGCAGCTTCAGGCTGTGGGGAAGCCAGGCCTGGACAGACCCACAGCATGTGTGGTGCTGAGGAGCTTCTCTAAACAAACAGCCTGAACAATACGGGGGGAAACGGCGCATGGGGGGGTGGGTGAAGGGGCAGGAAGAGACACAGACAGGACAGGCCCCTTCCTCAGCCACCCCCATTACAGCTCCCATCGCTCAGCCCCAGCAGCTCTGCACTACGCAGGGGAGAAAGGAACAAGGGGACGGGTCAGGGGACAGCTCTGTGACCCACATGGCATGGCTCTGCCCTGCTCCCAGGACAAGGCTCTTTAAAGCAGCTGTGTCCTGTGCTGAGTCCACAGGTTTTATTTTGGGCTGCCCTGTCTTTCACCCTCTTTCCCTGCCGCCATTCTGTCTCGCTGTGTGCTTAGCTGGAGTGAAGGTTTGTTTACAAAGAGGCTGAAGTGGAGGAGGCAGCTTCATCCAAGCCATGCCAAAGGAAGGGTGGGAGGACAGGACAACACTGTGGTTCTCGGCTCTGACCCATAAATCTCTGCTTAGCACCTAAAACCAAGGCAGGAGTTGCTCTTCACCTCCTTCCTGTTGCAAACCATGGATGGCAGCCCCAAGGAGAGCCATGGCTGGGGCTGGGGTCTGCCTGGGCATTGGTCTGCCTTTGCTCCCTGCCCCATGCTTACCCATGTGAAGAGGGCAGTGAGACTCCGTCCTGTCCAGTCAAAGACATTAAAGAGCAGGAAGCAGGAGACAGGGATGAAGTATAAACCTGCAGAAGGGGTAAAAGGTAACTGATGAGCCCAGGGTGCCCCAGGGCATCCTGCCACTCACATGGAGACTATTTCAGGTATAGGTCATCCTGGTTTCCCACTAAGCACTGGAATGGTCTCCCAGCCAGACCAGTGTCCACATCCAAACCATTGTACACAGAAGTTTCTTCTTCCCCTCAGGCATACTCTATTGGGTTTATGTGGCAAGGTAGAGGAGAGGTACAGGGGTGGCTCCTGAGAGAAGCTGCCAGAAGCAACCTGTGTCCAATAGAGCCAATGCCAGCCGGCTCCTAGTGGGACAGACCCACCACTGGCTGAGGCTGAGCTCATCAGCCGCAGTGGTAGCAGCTCTGGGACAACGTAGATGAAGCAGATGCCCCTGCAGCCCGTGCTGCAGACCATGGTGAGGCAGCTGTGCCCCTCCAGCCCATGGAGGGCCGTGGTGGAGCACATCTCCACCTGCAGCCCAGGGAGGACCCCACGCCACAGCAGAGGGTTGCCCAAAGGAGGCTGTGACCTGGTGAGAAGCCTGCGCTGGAGCAGGCTCCTGGCAGGAGCTGTGACCCTGTGGTGAGAGGAGCCTGCGCTGGAGCAGGTTTGCTAAAGGACCTGTGACCCCACAGGAGACCCATGGTGGAGCAGTCTGTGGAGAGCTGCACCCCGTGGGGAGGATTCATGTTGGACAAGTTCATGGGGGGCCATCTCCTGCGAGAGGGACCCCACAGCGGATCATGGGAAAAGTGTGAAGAGTCCTCTCCCGAGGAGGAAGGAGCAGCAGGAACGTGATGAACTGACCACAAACTCCATTCCTCATCCCCCTGCACTGCTGGGGGGAGGAAGTGAATAAATTCTGCATCAAGTTAAGCCTGGGAAGAAGAGAAAGGTAGGGGAAAGGTGGTTTATGGCTTAGTTCTTATTTCTCATTACCCTACTCAGATTTGACTGGTAATAAATGAAACTAATTTCCCCAAATTAAACTCATTTCCCCAAGGCAAGTCTGTTTTGGCTGTGATGGTAATTGGTGAATGATCTCTCCCTGTCTTTATCTCAACCGACAAGCCTTTTGTTATATTTTCTCTCCCCTGTCCATTTAGGATGGGGCTTTGGTGGGCACCTGGCATCCAGACAGGGTCAAACCACCACACATACCTACTACTTCAAGCCCCACTATCTTTCTCCCCCACTTACTTTGTTCTCAGATTCCTCCTACCCCACTCCATCCCTGGCCACACTTACCCCATTTGTTTCCCTCTCCGAGGACAGTGGAAACCTTAGCTGTGATGGCAGGAAAGATGCCAATGGTGACAGTGAAGACAAAGCAGACAGACACAGCCATGACCCAGAGCTAGACAGATGAAAGAAAGAGGCTGGTACCAAACACAAGGCAAAAGACCAGTGCAGGGCTGGTCTCCTCAGCCCCTGATATGAGGGGAAGGGCAGGGGTTGCTGACAACCCACAGACCTTCTTAAAAATAGCAATGACCGAGGGCTTCTCATCAGGGTTGGGGATAGGGATGATCTTTGAGTTGTTCTGCTCCATCCCATTGGGCTCATCTGCAGGGAGAGACACAAGCAGGGCATAGCAGACCCCAGAAAGCTGAGATCTGATTTAGCCCTTCTGTCTCATTCTTCCTCTCTGCTCTTCCTTTTTCCCTTTCCTCTTCTCAGCCCCTCACCTTTTTTAATCAGGTCTCTTTTGGTCTCCAGCTCTGCATTGTACACACTGTACTCTGTCTTGTCCTTCATGGAGTAGTATCGGAAGAAATCCTGCAGAGACAGCCACAGAGAACTCATTCACACCTGAGGAAAGAAGGCTGTCAGGGGCTGCATGGTGACAGCAGCAGTGGGCAATACGGGCTAAAGAGTTCCCTCCACTTGTGTCTGATACTGATGCTTTCCTGCTTACCCAGGGGCTCATTCCCACAGTACCAGTATCCCAGAGAGGTCCCTTGGAACAGGGGAGAGCTTGCCCTGACCCAGGAGGTGAAGGCTGGTAGGAGCCAAGGCTGGGGTGCTGGTGGGCTACGGTCCTCCTGCCATGGTGCACGAAGGTCCCATGTCCCCACTGCCTTCCCCACCGAGGTGACAAAGTCTCACCATGCGAGGCAGAAGGATGTAGGAGAAGATTGCCAGCACGATTGCCACACAGGCCGTGGTGAAGTAACCGATGAAGCTCTCGGGCTGCTGGGCACCAACTGGAGCACAGGAAGGGAGAAGACGGGGGAAAAAGCACAAAGATGATGAGGGCCTGTAGGAAAAGGCTCTGCTGCCACCCCCCACCCAACCCTACAGCATGATCCCAGCAGATCCTGTCAACAGCAGTGCTCTGGAATGGTCCTGTCACCCACAGGGCTGGGATTACTCACTGGCAATACTGAAGATCATCGCCAAAGCAGCAAAGGTGCCTGCCAAGCCCTGCCCGCTCATGATGGGAGCTGTGTAGCTGGCAGGCAGGAGCCCCGCCAGCCCAAAGAGGCTGCTCTGGAGGATGGCTCCAAAGGCTGCAAAGGAGAAAGATGAACAGAAATGAGAAACCAAAAGCAAGGCTGGACTGCCCCTCTGCAGGGAGGCAAGGCCCTTGCACTGCAAGGCAAGGCAGGTCCCCCTCCTCCTTGGCTCTACCTCAGTGAGTTTCATGCTTTTCTCCCTACCCATGGGGCTGTTCCCCTTTGTTTCCCCCCACTGCCTTACTCACAGTTGATGAAGACGATGCTGATCATGGTAAAGACGAAGAAGGGAAGAGGCTCCATGGCAACCTTCACCATGATCGCAGTGACTAAAAACACCAGCCCAATGGCCACCAGGCTGCCCGAGATGCGGATCTGCTGGGGAATCCTGCAAGAGAAGGTCTCAGTGAGGAAAACCCACCCACCAAAAGCCTGTGAGGCTGGGGCCAAGCTCTCCCATGGGAACAGGGGACTGGTGTTCTGCCTTTGACTTGACTGAACAGGCTGCAGCTTGGGGCAGTACGGGCCAGGGCAGGGCAGCCTGATGGGGGCTGGCAATGGCAAGGACGGGGCAAGGCTCACCGCTGGTGGATGAAGGAGTTGAGGCAAGTGAAGATGAGGAGGGGCACCATGGCGCAGAGAGTCATGAAGTTGTCAAACATGGACTGCAGGTAGGATTGGGACGCAACAGCCTCACCAGTCTGGTTCCAGCTGCGGCTGTTCTCTTCCGGGTCTGCGAGGCGGCTGATGAAATACTGCGAGGGAAGTATTATATGGTGGGGCCCAGGGGCTGCAAGGTCACCCCGTAGCACACTCAGACAACCCTTGTCCCCCTCCAGCCCCAAGCCCAGCCCTCCTGCTGCCTCAGCACAAGTCATGCCAGCCAGGTCACCCATGCTTCTGTCTCCTGTAGGGAGCTCAGTAAACGGGGGGCTCTTCTGTGCTGTGCTGCCACACCTACACCATGGTCCCTAGATGTGACAGGGGATGATTAGCGTCATGGGCAACAGCAGGAGGGAAGCCCTCACCTCCCTGGCAGTCATGAAGAAATTCCATGGCAGCAGCGTTCCCAGGCCAAGGATGAAGAAGATCAGCCAGACGGCTTTGTACCTGCAGAGGGGACAGAGCGGTTTGGAGTGGGATGGTGGGCAGGGAAGCAACGCTTCTGACTATCTCCAGCAGTGGGAGGCACCAGGAGGAGGAAGAGGGAAGGTGGAATTGATTGCCCTGCCCCACAGCCCCTGCTAGTCTGGGATGCAGGAGGGCCACGGGAGACACTCCCCAGGAGGGTACGAAGGCAGGGGGAGGCTGGCACATGGTACCCAGAGATGCACTGGCTGTCAGCGGAGCTGGGAGGGAGTCACACTCCCAGTCACAGCCCACTCGTAATGGAAAAGCTGAGCACCTCAGGGAAGGGACAGCACGGTATCCCAGTGAGCATGCAGGAGAGGGGGTCCTACAGATCCTGGGTGCCCATGTCCTCTCCTTCACCTCCTGGTATCCTGGATGTGCCCTGGCACCTACACCACAGCCTGGCGTTACCTATCTTGGGGCCCGTCTCTTGCTGTCATCTTGTGCAGCAAGATTCAGCAGAGGTCCCAGTGAGTCTCGTGGCCACTCTCCGTCTGGAAAGCAAACAGAGAATTTTACATGGACTGAGGGACGCAGGCAGGGGCAGTGCTGGGTTCAACCCCCCCCAGCCATGCCACCAGGTAAGTGCTCCGCAGGGAGCCACATGGAGCCCCCCGGCAAATAGCGAGAGCACAGCACAACAGCTTTGGAAACCTGTGGCTCAGAGTCCTTCAGCCGGGGCACACAAAGCCTTCCCTCCAAGAGGGACACTGCTTTCCCGAGGTGCCCCGGCTTCGCAGCTGCTCCGCAGCAGGCTCTTAAGGGATTTGTGAGCCTGCAGCTCTCTGTCCCCAATCCTGGGGCTGTGAGCAAAGCATATGCGCGTTAGGCTGTGTCCACCCCTTGCCCTCCCCGCCTCCCTCCAACGCCCGGGGCACGGCGGCACAAAAGACACATTTAATTCTGCAGCCTGTGTGGTCAGAACGACACAAACCCACCCTCCCCCCCACCCTCGCTTCCAATTCCCACTTCCCTGAGGCACTCACAGCCCTTTCCCGGGTCACCTTGGAAAGCCAAGGGCATCCCTGGCGCTGCTGCTCCCCCTCCCTGAGCACCCACCAGTCCTTTTACCCCATCACCAGCTGCCCAGCGCCTGCCACTATCCTGTAGCCCCAGGAGTCCCAACAAGGGACCTTCCCTCCCCGATCCCCCCTCCTCTTCCAGGGACACAGTGGGATTAGCCGCCCGGAGAAGCCACAGGCCTGCCTCGTCCTTTTCCAGTCCGGGCAGCGCAGCATGGGGTGTTCCAGCACCTCTCCCAGGCCGTCATCTGCAGCGCGGCTCTCGGTGCTGAGCCCCCGGCCCCCTCAGGGCATGCCCCTCAGCCGGCTGCACTGCTGCTGCCGGCTACAGCATCCCTGCCTGCACCCTGCCAGGTATGGGAGGAGGCATGCGAGAAGCAGCATTCTGGGATCTGTAGTCCCTGCCAGCCCCAGTATGTGTTAAAGGCAGCGGAGCCCTCGTGCTGGCGCGATTCTGGGCACAGCTCCCCTCCTCCCTTGGTGTGTTCCTGCAGGGTGGGGAGCCTACAGCGTCGACGAAGCCAAAACACAGCTGGCAGGATGTGGAGAGGGATTTGGGAAGCCTGCTGGCCGCTTGGGAAAGCCAGAGCAGGATGACAGGTATGTTTGCTCGGAACCCAGAGCCCCGCTAACCCATCATGCACCATCCTGTTGATGCCAGAGCCATCTGCAGCACAACTCCCCCGCCTTCCCATGCAGACAGCTCCCGCCTTGCCCTTGCGAGCCACCAGGGCTTCCAGAGAAAGCATCCCAGAATCTCCTCCCAGCAGCCTGCCCGCGCCTCTGTGGGCAGGAGGTGCCCTGAGCCCTGACCCCGGGTTAGCAGGGGGATCTGCAAACACAGCTGACACCCCACTGCCCCAGAGGGGCACGGCTTGTCCCCGAGCAAACAGATCGCACCCCAGAACAGGCGGGAGAGCTCCAGCTCCCCCCGTAGATCCCCAACAAGCCCTCAACACACTGCCCCTTGCGCAGCCAAGCCCCCAGCTCCCCTCCCGGCCCCCAGCGGGTCACAGCAGCGACCCAAGAAACAGGGGCAGGGACCCTGCAGACATACCTGGGAGAGGGACAGAGCCAGGGCAAGCCCCGTGTTCGGTGTATTTGAAGGGGTGTGTGTCCCTTCCACACCCCTGCGCTTGGGTGAGCGTCAGGCCCCGGCTCAAGTCACGGGGGCTGAGGCCATGCGAGCCTTGTGGCATCCGCAGAGGAGGAGAGGTGTCGGGTACCAGAGCTGGCGCAGGGCCGAGTCCCGCTGCCTGGCCAAGGGAGGAAGGGAAGGGAGCCGTGGAGCAGGGAGCATGGCTGGGGGTGCTGGGCAGGGCACTCCAGCATGCCGCTTCCCAGCCGCCTCCTGCTTCCGTCCGGAGAGCGCCCGCATCCTTGCGTCAGGAGCCCGACCTCCCCGCGGGCGCTGCCGGCCGCAGCCTCCGACCCGCTCTGTTTGTTTGCTGTCTCACTTCGCTAAGTGCCTCCCAATTTTTTCCACAAGAGCTGGTGCCTTTGTGCCAAGGGGCGCCTGGGTCAGCGCTCATTACAGCAGGAAGCACGTCCAGCCGCCGCGCGTACTGACAGCCTTACAGCAAACACAAACCAACACCGGCAGCAGGTGGCAAACCCTGCTCCCGGCCGGCTGAGAGCAGCCCTACCACAAGGGACATGGGGACATAAGGGACCAGGGGACGGAGGCCACCCTCCAGCCGCCAGGCTGGCACAGCACAGCTCTAACCACCTGCTGGAGGAGTCCCCCGATGTTTAACCCCGCCACCCTCCCTGTGGCTGCACAGCCTTGGGGACAGGGAAAAGGAGGAGCAATGACGGGCCGTGATGTGTTTTATTCCTGGGTGTAGAACAGTCTCATCTTATCCCCTCAGAATTGATGTGTAAGCAGAAGGAGCAAGATAACAAGCAATGGGCTTAAGAAACCTCAGGCTAGCACCTCTAAGCAGGTACAAACAAAAGATGGCACAATTTTAATTGCCTATTCACACCGCACATCTGCCACGCCTTGACAGATGCTAAGTGACACCCGTGTTGGGCCACACTCAATCCCATTGCCAGCCAAGCCCTGGGAGCCCAGGGCAGCACCAGCCATCACCAAAGCTGCCCATCCTCTGCAGAACTTGAGCTGCAGGACCGCCACGCCTGAGACGGCCATTTGTCACCACGCTTCCCAGATGTCCCTGCCTCCCCTTTTCCACGCGCTGCCTACTCTCCTGGCTTCTGCTTTCACCTAAGGTGAGCGCAGCACACGCTTGGCTTTCCATTCTGGAGCAATCTCAAGGTGCTGGATAGGCATGCTGTACACAGAACCACCTTTGAAGAAGGATTTGAAGAAAAGCCGTTTACACCACACCAGCACAGCACTGTCCTTGCAGTCCCTACACAAGGGGCTGCCATCAGGCCTGAAGCGAGCACCCCATGTCCTCCTGCCATCACCTGCAGGGGATCACTTTGCAGGGATAAGGTCATTGCTTCCTCTGAGCGTGGCCAAGATGGAGCTGAGCCAGGTGCCTCACCAGGCTTCACCCCATCCCTGCATCCGCTCACCCCTGGGTGACACCAGGATGGGGGCTCATCCAGGTTTACTGCGGGTAGGGAACAAGCTGGCATGAAGTGCTGGTGACCATGACTCAGCTGGAGGACATGAAACACTCTGAGACCACCCATTTCATGAGGTTTCATGTGCATGCCTGAACTCTGACCATACCACTCTCAGGTCCTCCTACCTTGCGCGGGGATCTGGGGAACCAGCCTGCTGGGCAGCGTCCTACCTGCCTCCACCTTCAGCCACCAGCTGTGAGCACGCGTGCTGGTATTGCACAAGACATATGAGTGTGCACAATCGTGCACCATTACCGCAGCGTTGGGACAAATGCAAATGCTCCCAAATTGCAAGTGCTCCCTGGGTCAAATCAGGGCCAGTCTGACTCAGGAGCTTGTCTCCATCAAAGGATAAGACTGGCATAGCCATAGACTAACTCCCTGACGGCTCCCCCAGCCTCTGAGCTGGGAGGGACATGCTGTTGGTGTGTTTTGTAGCCCACAGTGGGTTTCATTTCTGTGAATCGCTGCTTATACCTCTAACTCAGGAGTCTGAGCAAGAGCATCTCTCCCTGCGCACAGGGCCTCAGCTGGGGCTCCCTTACGCTCACCGTCAAAGGGTGGATGAACATCAGAGTGGCTTCTCCATGCCAGCCAAGGCTTTACAGGCCTGGATTGTATCCACCCCACAGCACATTTTCCAAACAGAGAAATTCTAACTCACTTAGTCATCCAGCACAGCTCCTCCCTGCTGCCTTCGGTCCTCCTTGCTGCTTTCCTCCCACCCTTCCCCTGGACCCTTCAGAGGCGCTGGGGTTGGGGCACACAGGGACTGCGAGGGGGTGAGATGCCAATCTGAAGAGCAGCACATGGCTTTGCTGCCTTGTTTCTCAAGAGGACGACCCCACAATGTGTTTTTATGCATGCCGAGCTACCCAAAACAGCCACAGGCCTTGTGGCAAGTGACCAGCTCAGCATGTAATCCTGTTTGTGGATTTGGGGCTTTCTGTTTCCCCTGCCTCTTTGGTTGATAAATACCGGTTGATATTTATCTAAACTGAATTTCATTTGCCTACCACCCGTTGTTGTAATGGCTTTCTGCACTCTTCCTAGCTGGCACTTGTTCTCACGAACCTGAGTAATCCAATCACCTCAGCAAGCCCTGCCATCTCATTGCTCATTCCCTTTTCCAGGTCACTCGCGAGAGCGCTGAAAAACCATGGGACCCAAGGCAGCGATCTCTCTCCGCTGCAGCAACTGACCACTGACTCCTACACCCTCCTTCCTGTTTTTATACCAATTACGGAGCCATATGGGGACCTTCCCTCTTGACCAGCCAGTTCCCTTAAAATCTGGGCTGAAAGCCCTGACTGAGTGTTTTTGGGAAGCAGTGTGGGCACCCCGAGCCAAGTCCCCACTAAGCGCTGCCCCAGCTCGGGGGCCCCTCAGCAGGAGCCTCCCCGGCTGCCCATGGACCCCATCCCTGCACAGACGGGACACGCAGCAGCAGATTCACCGCTCAGCTTTTCCAGGCAGTTCCTTCAAGCCTTTCTTAGACAGAAAGGTCACATCTTTCCCCCCTCCCAGTCCCCGGGGGCCAGGGTAGTTGTGAACGAATGACCAGAGGCCACATGTGACAGCCAGCCTGTTCACCCTCCCTTTCCTTCTGGTAAACATCTCCTTGCCCTAGCAACTTGTTGCTGCTCAGGCTTTGCTGTCTAACCCTTCCTCTGCAGATGCTCTAAGGAACCCCCCAAAAGAAGGTGGAAGAAACTCTTCTGGAGCAGAGAGGCAAAAGCTTCATCCGACTTTCCTGCAGCAGCCTCTCTTCCTCTGATGCCCCATCCCATCAGCGGACTGCAGCAGGCTTCCTACTCCTGGTGTGCTTTGTGAACAGTTTTCATCAGACAGCTGATAGCACTTCCTATTATTCTTGTCCTTCTCCTTTCTGAGCCCTGCCTCTCTGCAACAGGCTGCTGCCATCCGCTCCCCCAGCACTGCTCATGCTTCCATCCCAAGGGAACAAATTCACTGGGGGGGCAGGATGAGGACATTTCTGCCTCCTCCCTTGCCCTCCTGCCTGCACACAAACCTCTCTGCATTGCCAGGGCCTGGCAGGCAGAGTAAAACCTCCTGCAGGGCAGCCCACGAGGACCCTTAATGAGGTGAGGTCCCTGGGCAATGTTTCTGACCCGTTTCACCTCGCTCCTTCCACTCCCCCATGGGCAAGAGCAGAGGCAGCGCTAGACCCGCTCTGCCTCCAGGCTCCCACCACCCGCTGTTATCTCGGCTGCCGGGTGGTGCGGGGGGGTTCAGCCCTGCGGTGTGTTTTGAACCGTGCATAGCAGACAGCTGCTAGGCCCTTATCTGGAGAGCCCAAGGAGCCTCGAGAGGCTCCCCAGGCACAGCAGGTAAAGCAATCTGCCCGCAAGGGACATTCCCCAGCAGGACTCCAGCGCTGTCCCTGTACTGGCTTCCCACCAGGGAGAGGGGGGTTGGCAGTGATGGGGCCCTAAAACTACCCCAGGTAACACAGCTCTTCCACCCATCACCAAGTCCCACAAGGCCGTGGCCATCTGCCCCCCCACCAGGGCTGCTGAGTGGGTTTCCAGCCCTGACATCCCATACCAACAAAGAGGTCCTAGGGATGGCAGCCCCACAGCGAATGCACACACCTCTCTCCTCAGCACCCAGTGAGTGGCCAAGCCCAGGCAAACCCTTGGCCAGAGAAAGCCCCTCCAGGGACCCAGACAAGCCACCCAGATGGGTGCTCCTGCTCAGCGTCCCATCAAATGCTGCGGGGGGGGTTAATGTCACAGCAAGGAGCTTACCAGCAAGACAGCTTGGTCCCAGACCTTTGCTCCTGGTCACTTCAAGCCACAGGACTGCTGGAACAGTGCAGACTTGGGAGAGGCAGGAAAAGCCCCACAAACATTGGAGCAGTTGCCTGCCCCAAGGCCGGTGGTTTAGGGGTGCAGGAGGAGATACAGCGCCTGGGGGGGCAGGAGCTGAGGAGGGACGTCATTTCTGAGGCAGCGTCAGACAGGGAGAGATAAGCTGCTCTCGGGAGCCTGTTTGCAGAGACAGGATTTGCAGGGGCTCTTCCAAGGAGCTGGTTTCCTTAATGGCACCTGCTAGGCTGTTGTCCCCGGGGGCAAAAGAGCATTCCCTCCAAGCCGCAACCTCGACCTGCTTCTCCCCTGCAGCCTGGGGAAAGGCATGTTTTTCCAGGGCTGGGCTTGGGCTCCCGTTGTTGGAAATCCAGAAAAATAAAGACCCTTTCTCCCAAGGGTGGAGGGGAGGATTTGCTCAGGGCTCCATTCAATGCAGCTGCAGAAACCACCTCCAGGACCTGAACGGTGCCTCCAGGCAGCCCTCAGCACCTCCAGGGGAGGTGGGGTGCGGTGATCCCCCATGGGCAGGTACAGAGGCTCACACCACGCTCATGCCACCTGCCCATGGCTTCCCATGGGTTTAGGGAGTGCTGGGAAATGCCTCATCCCAGCTCTTCATCCTCACATGGCACCCTCTGCAGCCAGCTGGACCGTTCATGACGGCAGGGCTGGTCCAAGCGCCCCAGGGGTGCTGGCATGGTTGGTGGATGTGCTGCCCGGCTCTGCCGGGGGCCATGGGAAGAGGGGGGTGATGAGGGAAGGGGTGCTCCCCAGCGTTGGCCTGGGGGCTGTGGCGGGAAGAGACACAATGGGAGGAAACCAGGTTTCCGCTTCCCAATGGAGAAAACCTTACAGGACCCTGGGGAGAGCAACCGGCCACCACTAATGTAAAAATCGGGTGGAGTGGCCAGAAGCAGCCCCGAGGCAGGAAGCGGGTCCTTCCTGCATCTCCATACCTGGGGCATGGTGCAGCGGTGGCCACCTCGTACCAGGGTAGCCATGCACGGACAGAGGCAATCCCAACCATGACACAGTACAAGGCACAGTGCTGGCTCCCCCTCAGGCAGTGACACTCCTTATTTCCACCCAGCCCCTGGTGGGTTGGGGCAGCACTTAGGTAAGACCCCCTAGGGCATGGCTGCCAGATGGATCTCTTTAGTAGTTCCCCCTGACTCATGCTTGGGCTTGCTCAAGAGGAATCCCCATTTGTGCAGATGGTATCTCGCTTGGCCGCACCTTGGGCAACTGCTACAGCATGTCAGAGGGATGGGCTGAGCCTCTAGGACAGTGTCCCCATTGCCCCCCTCATGTCTGCAGCTGAAAGGAATGAAGGTGAGACCCGTAAGAGGGAGAACACAGCAAGACAGGACGAGAACGAAACAGCTCATGACCAGACCAGCCTCAAGACAAGGATTCAGGGAATGCATGGGAAGAAACCCACGGGAAAAGTCCCACAGCTGAAGAATGGAAGAGGGGAAAGATGAGTTTCTCCATACCCTGCCTTCTCCTGGGCTTGGAAGGACCATAACGAATAGCAACATGTAGCTATTCCAAGGTCACCACTTGGAAGCAGTACCAGAAAGGAAGAGCAGCCCTGCAGGAGGCCGCCGGCCATTGGTGGCCCCAGGATGCTGGAATAGTGAGTGGAGAGGATTCCCCTGCTCCTGGCCCCAGGACTGAACTCAGACCTGGCAGACCCAGGAAGGAGCCAGGCCGGGAACAACGTGAAGGAGCTGAGCACAGAGCAACCTGCTGTGAGGGCTGGGGGAGAAGGATGGGGCCAGCTTACCTTGCAGCCAGGAGCTCCTCAAAACAGCCCTGCAGTGAGAGGCAAGGCAGGGGGGGCTGTGAAATCATTGGGAAGTCCTTTTAAAACCTTCCCCAAGGTATACATGGAGCCCCCTCTACGCCTAGAATCCCCGACATGGGAGGTCTGGAGAGTATAACTCAACCCCAAACATGCTCTGTCCCTACAGCTCTGGCTGCTTTCCATATGGAGCTAGTGCTGGATGCAAATGTGCAGAGCTGGCAGCAGGCAGGCAGGACCCTCAGGGCACAAGAGCTGCCCACACCCTTTAGGGAGCTGCTGATCCACATGGACCTGGGCAGCGCTGCGCCCTCACCTCACCTGGGTCCCGCCTCTCCCCATGTGGAAGAGCATCCCTGGAGCTGGACTGGGCATGCCTTGCCCGGCACACAGACACTCAGCAGAGGGGCTGCAGCCCACCCAGGCAGAGCTCGTTTTGCCCCCACTGGCGGTCTTCTGGAGGCTGGTCCAGGCTGCACAGCCGCTTCCAGGTTAGCGGTGCGGTGGAGGAGTAAAACCAGAGCCAGAACAACACCGTCTTCCCCTGCGCCACCATCTCCCCAGATCCCAGCCTTTGGAGGGGATTCCTCCCTGCTGACCCCTGGCAGAGGCTGGGACAGAGACGCCAGACACAACCACAGCCAGGCCTGTGGCAGGTTGAGGTTGGCTCCATCCTCCGCATGTCAGCTGCGCCCGGCAGCAAGGACAGAAGTACAAGGGCTATTTTGGGTCCCTGCAGACCAAAGTGACCTTTGGTGCGGGCCAACTCAGGAACAGGGGCCCTGGCTGACTGCTGCTTTCCGCATGGAATGTCCGCAGCCTGACTGGGAAAGGGGATGGCGAGCAGGGAAGCAAGATTTGGCACCTGCCATTGTCCCTCTGCCAGCTGCCCTGTCCTGCCAAGATCCTGCTCGTTGTCTGGACAGCCACAGTACCTCTCAAAGCCCTAACGCTTCGCTTCGGCTGCTAAATGCAGCCGTTTCGCAATGGATGGGGTTATGGCAGCTCTGCCCCAGGAAGTGGTTCACATCTGTCACCTCTATCTAAGGGGCACCCCAATATCTCCAGAAAGAAGAGGGAGAAACAATGGGTACCCTTGCTGGGTCTGCTCCTGGAGGAGCCACACAGGCCTGCACGCTTCCCAGTGGATTTTAAACTAGGCTGAGGGGAAAACGCTGCCTGCTGAGTGCCGGGCTTGCCACGTCCCTGCTCTGCGGCAGCTCCAGAAGAGCTGTCCGGGCAGCGCACGGCCTGTGGACCGGGCCATGGGAAGCCAAGGTGGCAGCATGCCATCAGTGGTGTGGAGCAAGCAAAGGACTTGGAGTAAACACCCAGAGCGGAAACACCACCGCTGGCACCCTCGTCCCTCCTCCCTGAACAGCTCAGCTTCCCCAGACAGCCTGCCAGGACTCGGGTCTCACATGTGGAGCCAGAGCAAGGCTCCAGGCGGACACCTCCCTCGGAGGGAGTAAGTCAGAGCCCAAACCTCCCGCTCTTTGCACTGGCCATGGCAAACCCATGGCAAAGAGAAGCTTTATCTGAGTAGAGTCAGGCAGGGAGAGCCAACAGGAGGCGAGAAGCTCATCCCTGCGTCTGCCCATCCCCAGCAAAACAGTTTCCCACACAACTGACAATAATAAGCCTGCTGCAAGTAGGGAAAGAGCAAGTCACATCCCCTCCAAATTCCAACCTGCAGGCACTGCCACATCCATGCAACCAGCCACCACCCAGCGTGCTACGGCCATGAGGTGCTGCGCTGCCTTGGACCATGAGCGTCCTCAGGGATGCCTCAGGAAAGCGTGCAGAACCCAGCATGAGAGCCACTGAGTGCTCTGCTCATGTGGAAACAGCACTTTGCAGGTGTTGGCATTGGCTTGCAGGCTTTGCGAACCTCCCCCATGTTGATTTGAGGAGCAAAGGAGGGCGGCACTGAGACACGCTGATGGTACCACAACCTGCATCAAGATGTGCTGGCCATCTGGCAAGGCATCCTGCTGGAGCTTGCCCGTGCGCCTGAACGTGCTCGGACACTGATGCATTCCCACAGTGGTGCTGGGCAATAGGGAGTCCAGGAGCCAAGTCCTGCCAAGGGGATCCGTTTCTGGCACACCACATCATCCCTCGCAGACACAGGGGAAGGAAGGCAGACAACTTGTGGCAGACAACTTGTGTTTGGTTATTGATGGCCAGGATTTTTACTGCTGTTGGGTTTTGTTTCTGGACAAAGGCCCCACTTTTGGATCGAGCCCGGCTGCAGAGCCCAGGCTGGGGGGCACAGCAACTCCCTTGACCCTCCGCAAGGCACAGCTCTTGCTCCACATCACCTGGGAAGCAGAATCCACTGCCCCCGGGTAACAGCCCTGTCAGGGAACACACTGGCAGATCAATTTCCTGATATGGTTCACCACACAGACACACTGGCCTTGTATTGCCACAAGGAATGGATGTGAAGATGGGAAGGAGAAGCTGCAGAGAAGGGTAGATTGCTTCTTAGTAGCTCAGTCATGTTGCCGTTGGTTTGCTTCCTCCTGTGGTTAATGGATAACACTCCTGGTTCCATCAGGATGCAACAGAGATCTATCCAAGCCCTACACCTACAAACACTGATGGCATTTCCCAAGAAAATAGGACTGCCTCAGACTTGGTCCCGAGGTCAACAGAAGACAAAGGCTGTTGAAGGAAGGGCAGGCAGCTCCTTCAGCCCTGAGGCCCTGGCCAGGACCAAGAAGGGAGCTGTGCCACCGGTCCCTCCCACCTTCCTGAGCTGCTCTCCAGAAGAAATCCCCAAGCCTAAAAGGAGGGAGAGCCTCTCACAAGGGTTTCCCACAAGCAGACCTGGAGCAAAACTCTAACAGGGCTGCCCACCCCAAAGCCCTCGCTGTCTTCAAGCCAGCCCTGCTCTGGAGGTGTAAATCATCTCTCTGTCCCTGCACAGCGCTGGTGAGAGGCTGTGCTAAGCGTGAGGAACCAAGCAGGGGTGAGGACCACACTTGGAACTGCACCATGGGCAGCGCTGAGGGAAGCCAAGCAGGATGGCCCAGGTGGGAAACCCCTTGCAGGAGGCTGGGGCCACTTCAGTGGTAGTCCAGCGGCACTGGCAGGCATTCAGGTTGACGGCTTCCACCCAGCACAGCAAGGCTGATGGCCCTGTCCTGCTGCCATGACTCAGCCTTGGTACACGGCTGGAGCAGGCTGCTCCTAACCCAGCCTTGCTCTTCTCCACCTCCAGCCCCTGCCTGCCTCCTCCCTCTGTAGTTTCCCAGTCTGCTCACTCCATGAATTTCCAGCTGGAAATCTCACAGTGAGGTGCTTTCCCATCAGACAAGTCCTAAAGGAAATGAACTAAAGCAAATCTCACTGGCAGTGGTGGGAAGAAGGCAATAAGGCTCTGCGGAAATCTGCCTGATTTCCTGCTGGCTCCTTTTGCATGAGCCAGCAGCAGGCAATAGGTCGCAGCTCTCCTTTGGCCTGAAAGAAGAAAAAAGCTGTTCTCCTGGAGATGAAATCTGACTGTGCTTACCATGGCTCAACTAAGGCTGAAAGAGCCTCGAGCACTGCACTCAGAATGCCTGGCGTAACAGCCATGCATACCCAGTGCTTTGAGCCTTCCCTTTCTCAGGATGGGTGAGACCAGAGAAAAGCGTGCTCCAAGCCAGAGCAGGACCAAAATGTCACAACAGTGACATTACTCACACCTCCAGCATCAGCAATGAAGTTATGCACTATCCCTATGCAACAGCTTCTCTTGTCTCATGGCAGCGACAGCCCTCATCCATGGTCCTCACACAGCACCATGGCTCCTCTCCCATGTGGGGACCTCAGAGCCCATGTAGAGCCAAACCCTGACCAGGTCTGCAAGGTCTGGAGTGGGAGATGGAGTGCAACCTCAGCTGCGGCATTCAGGTCCCTCCAGACATGAACTACTAAAGCAAGAGATCCTGATAAGACCAAACTCACCTACCATCTGCCCCTACTCCACACACCTTTCCCCATCCCACATCTTGCACACTGGAAGCACTGCTTAATTAAATCCTAATAGCTGGGTGGCTGTTAAACCGGACTCCTGCACATGTGTAAATGCACGCATCTCACTCCGCATAGCGCTCTGCGCCTGAGCTGGGTCATAGTTAGTATAGAGATGCGTCCCCATAAGCTTGTGTCCTGCAGCCCTGCAGGAACAGTGCCGGGCTGGTAGGGGTCACAAGGCAGAGCGAGTTGATAGGGAGGCTCAGAAAGGTGCAGGGAGGTGAGTGGAGTTTGCACTGCGGGGGCTCTGTATAATGTAGCAAGGACCACAAGCAATAGCACTCTGCTGATAACAGCGGGGAGTAGAGGCAGGCAGAGTGAGGAAGGTGCACCATAGGAATGAATGGGTAAACAGGTGCCTTTGTCCCCTGCGCCCTGTCTTCCCTCCAGATCAGAGCAAGGAGGAAGACAGGTCAGGACAGGGCAAAAACAAAGCCCATGGCTCATCTTTGAAGAGGACGAGGCTCATTAATACCTCCCAGCCCAAGATAATAAGAGCAGAGACAACATGATGGGGAAATTACGCCAGTAATTAATTATGCAGCTTGGGGAGGAAAGGTGAAGAGGGACAACTGCAGGATGGAGGTTTCCTCCTGCTCTGTGTGATGGCACTGGATCATGCTGAAGCGAGTTTCTTCAGCATGTTCACTGCAGGTACCTGGCACAGCGCAGGGACCCTTGTCTGCACTAGCTAGGGGCAAACCACCTCCTGGAGACTGTGTTGCAGCCCTCGGTGCTGTGCAAAAAGCACCCTGTTCTCCAAAGAACATATCAGTGACCCAAGAGAAAGCCTACCTGTCTGTTCCACCAGCAAAGGCTGACGGTGAGAGCGGGAGTGCCCTGGAGAGCACATGTGTGGTGCTGGCACTGCACTGACACTGTAGCAATAGCCCATGAGCCACAGTCAGACAACCAGCGAATCTGAGAGAAAAGCATCCCTGCATAGTCACATCCTCAGATAGCTTTGTCATGCTCTGGTGAGACCCCACCCAGAGGACTGCGTGCAGTTCTGGTGTCCTCAACATCAAAAGGACATGGAACTGTTGGAACAAGTGCAGAGGAGGGCCACGAGGATGATGAGCGGACTGGAGCACCTCCTGTATGAAGACAGGCTGAGAAAGTTGGGGCTGTTCAGCCTGGAGAAGAGAAGGCTGCATGGAGACCTCATAGCAGCCTTCCAGTATCTGAAGGGGGCCTATACTGGGGTGGGAATCTTCATCAGGGACTGTAGCAATAAGACAAGGGGTAACGGGTTCAGTACTTAAACTGGGGATACTCAGGTTACATACAAGAAAGAGGTTCTTTACTGTGAGAGTGGTGAGGCCCTGGCAGAGGTTGCCCAAGGAAATTGTGAATGCTCCATCCCTGGCAGTGTTCAAGGCTGGGTTGGACAGGGCTTGGAGCAACCTGGTCTAGTGGAAGGTGTCCCTGACCATGGCAGGGAGGTTGGAACTGGATGATCTTAAGGTCCTTTCCAACCCAAACCATTCTATGATTCTATGAAGGCAGGGCTGGAGGGAACCCAAGGCGTCTGGCTGCCTGCAGGGGCTGACAAGCAGAAATGATGCCGGGATGAGGTGCAGAAGGGGAGTGGGATTTCCCATGTCGGTGCTCACTGATGTCCCTCAATTGTGTCGGCTCACAACAGGCAACTGAGGGGCCGTTGGGCTGCTTCCTGCTTCGGAGCAGCCAGGAAACGCACCCAGCTGTGGACAACAGCTGCACAAATTCCTCCTGCAGCCCCTAGCCCTGGGGAATCCAGTGGGCTCAAGAATACAGGCTCACTTGTCTGCAATCCCACAGCACCAGAGCTTGGCTGCTGCTGCCTTCCCACACAGCCCGCAGCTCCGCAGCCTGCTCCCCAGAGCGCTGCTGAGCACAGGCAGGGACTGTGCTGGTCTGGCAGTATTAGCACCTAGCAGGGGTGTGAGCTCGGGTTTAACTACAGGCTCAGATTTTACTACAGGAGTGGGGAGGACAGCATAAAAGGGCTCCACAGGAGCTCCCGGTGCTCCTGCCTGGGCCAGGCTCTCTGTTAACACAACTGGTTTGCCCAGGAAGGGGAGGGAAAAAATCTTCCACAGCATCCCACAGCCAAAACTGGGAGCGTTTTCTCAAGCAGGACCTGGGGAGACCCCATCCCGCGGCTTTGCTGCCAGTCATGGGGCTGTGCCCCACTGCTCGCACAGCAGCACATGGCGCCCAGCCCATGTGCCTTCCCGTGGGTCCTCGCAACGCGCGCCCAGCTGCGGCACTGCACACAAACAGACACAAACACGGGCGCTCGCAGAGATGTGCATCCCTGCAGCTGGAGCACCGCGGCACTACCCTCTCGGTGAAGTCCTGCATCCCGGCCATCACAGCATCACTGCGCTTCCCAAAAACACACGCTAGCTGCTCTGCTTTGCCTCCCCCAAAACCACGCTCTGCCCACAGCAGTAACTACGGAAGGAGATTTGGAGTTACCGTGCGAGGCAACAAAGCAGAAAAGCCACAGAAGAAAAGCCCCCATCCCAAAAGGCAGCATGTATGCACACAAACCCCCCCAGCCGCCACTCACACTCCGCATCCCCACCTCGCCGCGGAGCTTGCGGAGCCGCTGCTCCTTCTCAGGGCTCCGGGGTGGGGGGGGAACCACGTACCCGGCAGCTTTGAAACGCTACTGGGAGCCACGTAGGGAGCCGGGGCGGGGGACGCGGGGGACGCTCGGAGGGCAGGCTGCAACCTCCCCGGCTTTAAGCCAATACCTTGAACCCGGCTGCCCACCGCTGCGCGCCGCTGCGAGCCGGCTCCGGCGTCTTCTGACCCCAGCGCGGATGGCAAGCCACCTCCCCCCGGCCCGCTCCGCAAACTCCTCCTTCCTCTTTTGCCGCCTTCAGAGCCACGCGGTTCCCGCATGGGTTTCCCCGCCTCCCCTCGCAGGGAGGGAACGGGTCAGAGGCGGCGGGACCCTCCGGGGTAGCCGTGCCACCTGCGCCTGCGCTCCGACACCTCCTCCGGGGGAAGCAGCGCAGACACCCCCCACCACAGCCAGAGCTGCACCCAGCTCCGCTCTTGCGGCCGTGCCCATACGTTGCCAAATAGTATAGCTCTAAAAGGAGCTGTACGTCATATTATGGCCCTAAATGGCGCGCGAATTGGCGCTGTTTGCTAAGTCCATCGCCTGTCCCCCACGCTGCGTCCTAATGCAGGCAGAGGAAGAAGGCAGAAGGGGTTCCCCCTGCTGGCAGTTAGCACTGATGGGTGTAAATATATATACATAAAGGTGTATATAGAATCATAGAATGGTTAGAGTTGGAAGGGACCTTAAAGCTCACCCAGCTCCAACCTCCCTGCCAAGGGCAGGGACACGTTCCACTAGACCAGGTTGCTCAAAGCCCCATCCAACCTGGCCTGAACACTGCCAGGGATGGGGCAGACACAGCTTCTCCAGACAACCTGTGCCAGTGCCTCAACACCCTCACAGTAAAGAATTTCTTCATATATCTATTCTAAATCTATATCCTCTTTCAGTTTAAAACCATTCTCCCTTGTCCTGTCACTACATGCGCGTGAAGAAAGTCCCTCTCCAAATTTCTTGTAGCCCTCATTCATGCACTGAAAGCCACTCTAAGGTCTCCCCAGAGCCTTCTTTTCTCCAGGCTGAACAAGCCCAGGTCTTTCAGCCTGTCCCCATAGAAGAGATGTTCCAGACCCGATCATCTTATATATGTGTGTGTATATATACATATACATAATTATCATTATCTTGGATTGCAGAGAGGCTCAAAGACAGGTTTTGCACTACACATTCATGGTGGTGCTAGCCAGGATGGCAGGCAATGCGCAGACCCCTCTGAAGTGTATCCAAAGGATAAGTGTGATGTGTGTCCAGTATCCAAAGGGCAGGCATGGGCTCAAAGCCAGGTTTCTTTCTGGCTGCCCGTCTCCAGGCTCCTATCTCTCCGGAATAGGTATCTACTCCACTGTGATAAAAGCCTGTTGGTTTGCTTAAGTGCCAAGGTGCAGCAGGACTCAGAGTACTTTGTCCTGCAGCAAAGGGGAGTGCACCTGAATCCAACCTCGTATCAGGCTGATTAAATATTCTGCAGAAATCTGTTTTAGGTATCTCAGTGTCCCCAGGTGCTTCTGCTGGAGCACAGGCCCCTCCTCACTCTCTGTTCCCCTATGCTAGCACCAGGAAGTCACTGTGGCTGCTTTGACTGCAGAAGCATTTGATCCATTAATAAACAGCCTTGGAAAATTCTCTGCAGACAGTGATGCAGTTTGGGTTGGAAATTAAAATCAGAAGTTAAAACACCCCCGAGCACTCTGGCAGATTCCCGTCCTCACGATCTCTCAGTGCGATGATCTCTAACACACATCTTCCTGCAGAATCCGAGCACCAAGCTTGTATTTTAAGAGAGGTGCAAAACACCACCACGTAAGCAAGAAGTCCCCAAAGCCCGAGAAAGAGGCGATGGGGACAGGGGTGAGACAGCTCTCAGTGCTCTCTGAGACACAGTGATGCCACTGCGGAATATCATCCCCAGGAAGCAGCTTCTTCGCTGTCCTGCTCTGCAGCAGCTTCTGCCGCTGGATCTCTCCCTCTTGCTGATGGTAGATACTTGTTATGGTTATGGGATTCTGAGGCCAGATAGCAGGGTGCACTGACAACATCAAGTGAGCAGCAGACAGTGTTGTCAGATACTAAGACAGGAGGCTCTGGTCTTAAATGTAAGATGCATATCAGATCCAATTCAACTTAAAAGCTCCCATCTCTGCTCCAATTAAGCTCCTGCTGTGTCTCCCAGGCAATGATGGATCCAAGCCCTGGGCCTGCCTTTCTTCAGCCCACTTTCCCTCAGCCTTTCCGGTCTGGAAGGTCTTCTGGGTTAAGCTTCAACACAGGAAAAACCTCCATCCTCTCCTCTCCTCTCTTTCTCTCCTCTCCTCTCCAGAAAAAAAGCAAAACAGAAGAGCACGGTTGCCTGCTGTGGGATGTCTGGTGCCACCTCCTCTCTAACTTGCAGAGAGCCCTATGCGCCCTCGTGGCAGTCCCTAGGACATGGATGCTGTGGCTCCTCAGGGCCCAAGTTTCCCCTTGTCACATCCACACTTGCTGCTCAGCAGCATGAGCTAAAATGTGTCAGCACTACAGTTTTAGTTTTCTATATAAGCTCTGACTTCAGCACAGACTAAAAGCTGCTGCGAACTGATGCCTGAGAGCAGGGTTCAGACTGGCAGTGCCCAGCCGAACCACCACCACGCTTCCAGTAGCCATGACAGGGCTCTCAGCATCATTAAGAGCCTCAGGCCCCGTCAGGAGGAGAAACACCACAAAATTTACCTTTGAGTGGATATTCTGGGAAGCGTCTGCTTCAGGACAGGGTGAGTGTAGCAGGCACTGCCTCACCTCAAGCTTTCAGCAACGAGGTGCATAGCACTTACCATCACCAAAGGACTGGATTAAGTGTTCTCTAATTCACAGCTCTGTTCCTGTCCACACAGCCGATCCCAAGCACGGGAATCAACATCTCTCAAAAGGTACATCTCTTGGTGGAGACAGGGGGATTGAAATCCATTAGCGCTGAGCAGCATCACAGCCATGGGTGACTGCAGGAAGGCAGACAGGAGGCCAGCACATACACCAGAGGGGAGGAGAGGAGAAAGGTAGCTTCCAGCTCCTAAACACAGGATGGGCTGTCTGCAGTGTCTCTGCACAGACCTCAAGAGCAATGCGCAGTCCTTGGGGCGGGTGATGCCAACGCCGGATCGTGGTCTCAGGGGGACACCACCTCCTCTGTGAGGGGAGGTGACAATTGACACAGCTGGTGACAACTCACTGCCCCACAAACACGATGAACCTTTGCTGGAGAGCCAAGCTGCCTTGCTTCCTCTTGATGGGGGATGTGTTGCCTTTGCAGAGCCCTCTGCTCCCAAGGTGACCCTCATGTTATCATCTTCACCTTTGTGAGTACAATGACAAGCCTCCCAGAAGAAGCAAACAGCTACCAAAATGGTTTCTGCTCCAAACTGGAAACAGCGGCTGCTTTGCCCAGTGCTGGTACTGGGCCCACCACTGTATGCCACCAGTACAACAGCACACAGAGCTAGGTGTTTCTCCCCTATGAAATGCAGGCAAGGAGAAAAGGCAGCCTTGAGTGGAGCCTGGGGGCTTGTTGCTGTTCCACCCTCCCCATCCCCGAAGCAGCAACATGGTGCCAACATACACTGCTGCTGCTGGCAGACTGCTGTGCTCCCCCGAGCAAAGGCGGAAGGCAGAGCCCTGTTTCCCGAAGGAAGGCAGCCAGCAAAGCCTCTCCCTTACAGAAAGCTGGGAGTCCCATGGACATGCTCCCCAGGACACGCTGATGGGGCTCGAGCTGCCCACACCTTTGAGGTTTCTTTCTGCAACCTCAAACGCACACGGCAGGCTCCTGAGCCCCGATTTGTACACTCTGCTCTAAGCTAGTCTGTTACAGGCAGAACAAACAGGCAAAGTGCGCTCCCTTCAGAGGCATCTGCTGCCAAAGCTTTCACAAAAGCTGGCTTTTTTTAGTTGGGCTTTTTTCTTTTCCCCTCCCTTCTTGTAGCAATTCCCTGCTTCAACTAAAGCCATGAAATCCAAAAGTGGGAAGCAAACAAACAGCTGGTTTGGAAAGCAAGAGTGAAAAGGGAGATTTATTCCAGGCAGTTGGTAATGCATCATATGAGATGAAGGAATATTTTCCACTGCTCTTGGGTAATACTTGAGTTTTAGGGCCTGAGGAGACAGCATTTGGAGGCACTCAGTGTTTCCAGGATCCTTTACACTTGGCACTCATGTCAACCGTTTTCCTTGGAGATTTGCAAGCACTTTGCAACCATACATTAAGAAACCTGCCAGCCCTCCTCTGCAATGAGATTTCCTCTCTCCCTCTAAGGCGCCTGTGCTTGGGGCAGGGGAAACTGAGGCACAGCGAGGCCATCACCCTGCAGCGGGGCAGGATGCACACATAAAGCTCTCCTTCCCAGTGCAAAACTGCCCTTCCCTTTGCAAGCGTGACACACGGCGACAGCATTTTCCTCCATCAGGCTCTGCCCTCCCTGTAGCTCACCTCAAAAAGCCTCTGCACTGGCTCTCAGTGTCAGAGCAGAGAAACAGAGAGCCAGTGTGTTTAAAAGGCAGAGCAGGCAGGCAGGAGTGGGGTAGCAAGCAGATTAACAGCCGTACCCAATTCTCTGCATGTGTGACAAGGCAGCAGAGCACGGCTGGGTTGGGAAAGGGGGAGAAGGGGCATTTTAATCAGTCACATGGAGGAAAACACAGAAGATGCTGGACTTCCGTCAAGTGCCAGCAGGTTATTAACCTATTAGCCAGTGGGGGGATTTGAGAGGGGGGACCACTACAGGGTCCTGGGAATCCAGTTATAATGAGACTGCTGGATGCTTTGATAGTCAAAGCATCTCAGCCTGTTGCTGAGATCAGTGAATGGCTTGGGGACAGTTTTAGATTTCCTGTTCCCTTGCTGGCCCTGGCTGACCCCAGAGCAGCGCCCCCTGAGACCCTGATGCCCTGCCCTGCGTTTTGGGAAGAGAGGTGGCAGGACGGAGGTGATGCTTACCTGATGGCCTGAGCCTGGCTGGAGTGAGGTGGGAAAGGAGCAGTCTCTGATCCCCTCCTGAGCTTTGCCTGTGGCACGGCGATCCAGCCAGGCACATCACCACTTGCAGGGAGCCATGTGGATCTCCATCATCCCGCCATCCTTCTGCTTCCTCACACGACTCAACCTGCCGGGATAAAGTCAGGCAGCTGCCTGGGATTTCTTCACCAGGGCATTGAGGGCAGCAGAGGAGGAGCCCTGGGTGAAAACCTGCAAGGAGAGGCCAGGGAGAGGGAGGCACTTGCTGCCAATTGGCCCCACTGCCTGCCCATACCCAGCATCCCCCCTCGCTGGTAACACCAAGGTGCAACATGTGCGCTGCTATGCCCAAAGCACTCACAGCTCCAGTGAGTAGCAGGGAAGGGCCTTGACCCTGAGAGCCTCCAGCCCAGCAGTGGGGCCATGCATATTTTCCAGCTGGGCAAGCAGAAACAAATCCCATTGTGCACAGCTCCGTAAGGGGCTTGGAGTGCCCACAGGGCTCCCAGGGGCTGGCATGGATAGTAGTGGGGTCCACCCAAGCTTCAGCCCCTCTCAGATGACTGGAGGGGAGGGCCAAGGGCCTAGTACCCTGTGGGACAGCAGCATCTTTGGGATGCAGAGGGATGCAAAGCATCTCCCAGCTGAAACGTTGTAGGGGGACACAAACCCTCTGCCTAAACTACTGCTGAGGGTGTCTCGTCCTGTCGCCTCCTGGCATGATCCTTCCCACAGCAATCCCTCCCGGCTCCATCCCCATCACTCTGCCTCCCTTCTTGCACTGCTGCTGCCCTCTCCTCTGCTCCAGCTGCCCATTTGCTCACTCTTACAAGTATTTACTGCCTAATGACACCAATTAGGCACTGAGTTGCTGGGTGACTAGTTACTGAAGTGACTGCTGCACAGCCACCGCCAAGGGTTAACCCCTGCTGAGACCTGGGCAAATTCAAGACACAGCACAGGCTCCCACCAGCCAGGGTTAACCCCTGGCACAGCAGCAGGCAGCAATGCCCTGCAGCATTCAGAAACAGCAGCCCCAGGGCATGGCCACTCCGAGCACCCAGCCCCACCATGTCATGGTCTCACGCTGGGTGTCCTTGGCAGAGGAGGGAGCTGGCATGGGCAGGGACAGCTGCACTATAGTCAAGGTCATCCGGCCCATTGAAGCCGCGCTGGGGGCACATCCCGCTCCTTGGCCGGCAGCACCAGCTTCCCGGGATGGAGCAGAGCCATTGAGGAAGGAGCTGGCTGGCACCCAGCCACCCTCGTAAAACACCACAGGGGAGCTGTGGGCAGCTGGGAACCAGGGAACCTGGCAGGAGGAAGAGGGTGGCAGCCGCTGTGTGGTCTCGCTCCCTGCAAAGCCTTCATAGAGCATGGGTGAATCCAAGCCCTGAAGCCATGGCAGCCCATCAGCCTTCCTGATGGTGGCAGTGGGCAGAGTCATGCCCTGGCTCTGGCCAGAGGCTCCTCACCCTGCATGGCAGGGCAAGGGCAAGGCACCCCCTGCTCCTGCAGCCAGCCTGCTCCTGGACAGGCTCTGTGGCCACTGGCATCCCAGGGACTATGGCACATGGCCACCTGCAGAGACCAGGGCTCCAAACACAGGCCCTGGAGCTCTCACAGGCCGTGTTGGCCCTGGTCTGTGCCCAACCCAACAGTTGCTGGCTGGCGTGGCAGAATTCAGCCCTGTGCAAACGTCTGGCACAGCTCACTAAATCCTGTTTGGAGACTAAGCCCATCCCTTCATGCTTTCCCCCTTGGGCGAATCGGCAGCGGAGCTGTGGCTTAATGCTCCCAAACATCCCCTAGGGAAGTCTCCAGGAGGGCCCTTTCCCACAGCTTCCAGCAGTACCAGCCATTCATCATTTTCCCTCCTTGCCAGTCATGCTTCCATGGGTTCCCAAGTGGAAATGAGGCCCCCAGGCCACCTGCTGAAGCAGAGCCCTGAGACATCAAAAGAAGGGCAGGCCGAACCCATGACTGGCAGCCGAGCCATCAGGTATCACCTGGCCTGCCCTCCCTTGGCCCCTCTGCAAAGCCCAGCATCCACCCACGGGCACAGGATGTGCTCACACGGCCCAGGGAGAAGGGAACTCTCAGGAGGGGTGTCCTGCACCCCTCACGCACAGGGGCTGGGGGTAACCTCCCTGGATGCCCGTGCTAATGCTGCTGGAGCGGCAGAGTTTTTGCTGTCCCTCGAGCGCAGCCACCTGCTTCTGGGCGCTGCGCATCCTCCTTGTACAGCCCCGAGATCCCAGACGGGCTGCGCGGGGCTCGCCGGCGGTTCCGCTGCGCCTCTACCCGCGAGCCCACGAGTGCCGGTGCTGCCCCCTGCTGGCGCGGCCCGGCGCAGCCGTCCCCTCGCGGCGGCCCCCGCGAGAGGCCGGTAGCTGTTGGGGGACCCCAACCCGGATGGCCTCCCCCTCCACCCCGTGACCGGAAGCCCACGGGGAAGGGCTTAGCCTTTGCCGTTAGCCTCGGGGCCACGACAGGATTAAGTGGCCCCGCGGCATGTGGGAAGGAAGGTGGGAATGCAGAGAGGGGGGAGCAGCAGTGGCTGGCAGGAGAAGGTCCAGACTTTATGAGCCCAAGCTGTCCCTCCGGCAGTGGGATAGGGAAGAGCAGGTAAGGGCCTGAGCACCGGCAGCCCAGCTTCGCTTTGAGGATGAGGAGGCAGCAGACTAGACCGGGGAGATGGAGGCAGCACTAGCATTGGGAGCGGTGTGCACCAAGTGGGACCAGGCACCACAAAGCGCAGACAGCGATTCGGAGGGCCTGTGGTGTGCCCCCTGTGCTAACCCATGGCTGTGCGCAGAGCGTAACTGGGGATGTGAGGGAGGGAGCCAGGAAATCTGGGGGGGGGATGAGCAGGGAAGTCATCCAGCTCTTGCTTTGGAGGAGGTGTGAAGGAGCAGGGCACCGATTGCCTGTCAGTAACACCATGCAGAAAGGCAGGGATAGAGTTAGAAAGCAGATTTCAGGGTCCGGGTGTCACCCAGGATGGATCACCTGAGGACACAACACAGTGACAGCTACCCTGAGCGCAATGACTGTCTTGTGTGGCTCAGCTGCTGGCCATGGAGAACGGGGTCCCGGCTGGTCCTCCAAGAGCCCTGAGTCTCACAGAAATGGGATGGGATAGGACAGGAAGAAGCACAGTGTTCCTCCTCAAGGTAGCACACTCCTCAGAAGGCAGCTTGCCTGCCTCTCCCCACAACCCTGGGCTGTAAGGCAGCCAGGAGTATCCTTTTGCCACAGCCAAGTGCCCAGCATTACCTTCCCAGAAGCTGACACAACACATCCATCTCCAGCTGACAGTACTCACAGACCACCTGCTGGGCAACAGCTTGCTCTGCTAACACTGTGACACAGACCCAGTAATCTCCTTTCTGGCAAGCCAGAAGGGGGAAGTCAGCCCTGACAACAGCGGTGGCTGGCTCTCCATGAAGAGCACCCCTTCTGAAGGGGAGCTGCAGGCATCGCCTACTCCCTGCCTTCCCCATTCTCCCCACAGGACCTGCCGTTTCCAGTGGGTGCAAGCAGGTGGAAAAGCCTCACCTGGCTTTCACCAGTGCTGTGTCTTGGAATGGCAGCTGCTTCCCAGCAGGGCTGAGCTGCTGCACAGTGCCCAGCAGTGCTGCTGCTGTGCTGCTCCTGACCCTGCTTTGCAGTTGTAGCCATGGAGGCGCTTGGATCCCTTCAAAATGCCAGGCTTCTCAGAAGAAAAAGAATTCCACGAAAGTCTGGCTTCCTAGTAAGCCCTGGAGTGGCTCATTGCTGCTGGCAGCTAAGGCCAGGGCTACCTGCTGTGATGCAGGACAGGCTGCTCTGCCACTGCTGCCCTCATCCCCCACCCCACTGCTGACCCCACTGCAGGGATGCTCTGGCTGCTCCTGGCATGGAGCAGAGGCTCCTTATTTGCACATCACAAGCAGGCCAGCAGCAGCATGTGGCCGTGTTCTTCCACCGCATCCTCCAACATCTTTCCTGTATGGAAAATGGCTTGGGGACTATGACATAGGGTTTCATGGTTTCCTATCACCCAGCTGTGTCAGCTTCCCTTGCTCCCTGCCTTTCTCCATCCACCACAGCTCCTGCAGCACCCGCTTCCTCGCTGTGGCAGCATCAGGGCATGGGAAAGAGAGGGACAGCGAGCAGCAGCGGGGACCCTCTTCTCACCTCTTCTTGCATTGATGCCTTTACTGGGTCAGTAGAGCAGTGCCCTGACCTCAAGAGACACCACAGATGCAGGGTAAGGGTCACCCCACGAAGCCTACGCTGCCTGTACCTTTGCACAAGAGGTCAGGCTCCTGCAAACAAGCCTCGGATCCCAGCGGCAGCCAGGACCTCTCGCCAGGCCACATCATGCTGAGGCAGCCAGGGAATGGCGCCCGGGGAGGAAGGAGCTGCACGGGGAATGTGCAAGGGTAGAGGGCGGGCTCCCAGCAAGTCAGCCTCCAAGTGGGAAAAGTCTGCTCTCACGGGAGAGTGCCCAGCTGTGGGGACAAAGGGCTTGCGAGAGCCAGATGGGGCTGCAGAAGAAGCCCTGTCAGGGAGGAGAGGGGTGACACAGCCCCAGGGCCTCCAGGAACAAGAAGGGCATCCCAGCAGCGTGCACCCCCGGGACCATGCAGATAGACATGGGACTGGTGGGGCACGTAGGGTAACAGCGCTCAGGGAAGGCTGGGATTTACACTAAAGATGACAGGGACCAGTTAGAAGGCCATGCCAGTCCTGGGGTGACATCCCGATGAGCAGGGTAAACAAACACCATACCCACCTGGCTGGCGCTGGGGGGTGGCAGGGAGGCACTTGCTGCTCCATGACATTATCCTGGTGCCAGCCATTATCTCCCGGGACAGGGACAGGTCCCGCTGTGGAGGAGCAAGGCGCCAGCACCTAGAGACGCAGGGCCGAGTGCGCTGGGGTGAAGCACCCCGCCAGACCGCCTGCCACCCCCCGGTACCCCAAGCCTGGGATGGGTGCCGGGGCTGCCCTGGAGCGCTGCCGCTACCGCGGCCGGGGTGCCCGCTCTGCCCCAGCGCCCCGCGTTCTCGCAGGCACCGGCGTCTGTGCCAGTTCTTCGCCCCCTCCCTCCGGCCAGCCCTGACCGCGGGAAGCCGCTCCCGCCCGGGCCGGGTGCCCCGGGGCTCGGCCGTGCTAGCTTACGTGGTTTTTTCCTTTCCGGCAGGCTCGCTCCGCGGTGCTGCCGGCGGGCAGTGCAGGATCCCGCTCGGCTCAGGCTCAGGCTCAGGCACAGCGCTGCCTGCAGTGCCTGCCTGCCTGCAGCTCGCCAGGTCCTAGCGCGCTGCCTGCCGCCTCAAGGACACCGCGCACAAAGTGTGCGGGACAGCCCTCAACCCCAGCCTGCGGGCGCGACCGGTGCTCCCAGCCATGCCTGACTCTGCCTCGCACCCCGTTCTGACCCGGGACCCCCCGCTGCAGCACCCGTGTCTGCGAGACGGATGCTTCCGGGGTCCCCCGCTGTCGCAGCCCCGGCACAGGGATGCTCCGTGCTCTGGGTTTCCCCAGTGCCTCCCCTCCTCCTGGAGCAGACGGCTGGCCCTCCTGGGGACCTTGGCCCGGGAGGGGGACACCGCTGTGCCAAGAGTTTGCAGTCCAGGCAAGGAGGACATGGTGCCGGCAGCCAGCCCCTCCAGTACTGCTTTCCCCTTCCACTCCCCGTCTGCAGCGGGGCGAGGCGCCAAACCCTCCTTGCAGCCACCGGACGGGACAGCCACGGGTCCTGGTTGGAGTCCCAGACCTCTGCCCCCCGGGGGTGGGGGGGCACGGCAGCAGGTGATGGCTCCAGGAGCTCAGCACAGGCTGCAGGGTGACCTTGCACTGCCGTGCAACCGAAATGGGGGGCAAGTCCTTGGCTCGACGAAGAGGGATTTGAACCAGACCCCCAGGGAACACCCTGTACCCAAGGGAACAAGGCACAGCAGAGACAGCACTTGCAGTGATCACCCCCCTGCCTGCACCTTGCCATTACCTTGAGGGCTCAGTTCTGCCGGTGCCAGAGGATGCTGCCTGCAGCCTCCTCGCTGCCCGGTGCCAATGGGGTCGGGGCTTCCCGCGGCGGCAGGACCAGGGTGCAGAGTCTCTGCTGCCTGCCGGCTCTGCAGCCGGGGAGGGTTTGGAAGCCCTGGTGCTGGCTGGGCCCGGCTGAGCACAGCTTCCGCTGGCTCAGCAGGTGCAGCCTGCAGGCACGGGCAGATTAGCAGGGCAGGGGGAGGAGAAGTGGCTTCTGCCATAGGAAACGGCAACAGGGATTCGTCAGTGAATCGCAGCGGGGCCGAGCGCCAGCATGGGGAAGGAGAGATGGGAGGCTGCGGGTAGGAAGCCACCCTGGGGGGACAATGTAACCTGTGCGAGGGGGACAGCCCTGGGCACTGAGAGCAGTGCTGTGGGTGCCAGCATCCTCCCTGGGATGGCACATGTCGCCTCACGCTGCTGTGCTGGACTCTGGCTATGGCAGGACGCTTGCTGAGCCCCCACCCCACTGTGGGTCGGCACCAGTCCCTTGGGGCCTGCGTGTGGGGGCCCCTCACAACCTGCCCCTCCGCCGGGCCCCTCAGCTGCTCAGGAATGAACTGGCGCCTGCCCACCGGCTGCTCTCCTGGTATGTGTGGCCAGAGCCTCCTCCCTAGCCCATCCCAAGCTGGCCCTCTCCCAGGACATTCCCCCCTCCCAGCCCTGCTATCCCCTCACGTCTTCCCATTAAGGCAGCGCAGGCAGCTGGGCTTCAGCGCTGGAGGAAAACAGGTGCCGGAGCCAAGAGTGATGGAGCCAAGTGGAAGGTGGGAAGGCACAGGGGAGCACTAAAAGCACAGCAACACCCCTCACCAGTGTGTTCTCCCCCTGGGAGCGCGGAGAAAGCCCCTCTGCTGGTGGTTCCAGCATGTCCACCTCCAGTCCCAGTGGCACTGCAGGAGGGAAACGGGTGGCAGGAGCACTTCTCTCCCAGCCCTTGCTGCAGAGCTGGGCTGCAGCCAGCACTTCTATTTTCAGTCCCAAAACATCTATAAGGAGGCGAGGAGTGTGCGCAGCCCAGCCTCACAGCCTGCCAGGGAGGGGCCCTGCTACCCAGAGCCCCGGAAGCTTCCCTTCTCTCCCTCGGGCCTGTGAATGCTCAGTGCATGTTGGGCCACCTCCTCTTCCCCCTTACCAGTGGAGGCAGGAACCAGGGCAGCTGAAGCTGGTGTAGCCTGGTGAAGGTACTGCAAAATATCTGGTATGCAGGGAGCCCTGAGGGTCTGGGTACACTGCCCTGACCCCCCTGTTGCACACAGTAACCGCGTGCCATGACCTGGGCCAGCGGCCATCCAGGAGCTGGGCAGGCCTGGCAAGGCTCGGCAGGCAGGAGGATTTGCTCTGCGGGCAGTGGCTTCCCCACCGACCTCCTGCAGCAGGGAAAAGGGGCCCAGATGCCCCATGGGATTAGCTGGGCTGGGTACAGGCACAGGGGAGCCACAGGACAAAGCATCCTTGTGAGAGGCTCAGGCTTTTCCATAAGTAGAACTGAACTCCGCTGCAGAGATCTCCCTCTTCTGAGGCTCCCCCTGCAGCGAGGAGGAGCATGCAGAGCCCGGGAGGTGCTGCTGGAGGAAGAAGCTCCCACCCGATGTGTCTGTTTACTTTTTAATAAAAACAACCCCCCCGACCCTCTGCTTGTGCTGTGTGTCGGCAGGACGCGGGGGGAGCCAGCGCGCCCAGGCAGAGCACCCGGCAGGAGGGGTGCTCAGCGCCGGGCTGAGGCCAGAGCTGCGGTGGCTGGAGCAGAGCTGCTCACCGTAGCCTCTCTCCCCCAGGGAGGCGGTGAGCTGGTGCTGGGAGCAGAGACCACGCTGGGATGGCACCCAGGAGGATCAGGGGCAGGCTAGGGCTTTTCTCCCCATTGTCTGGGGCTCACTCCTTCTTCCCAAAGAACTTCTTGAAGACGGATTTGTTCTTGGGGCGAGGGGGGGCGGGAGTCTTCTCCCCCAGCGTGTCTTGCGGGGTCCCTGGCCGGGCCACGAAGGAGTGGCAGCGTGCCCGGGGCACAGCAGGCGCTTGCTCCCCGATGTACAGCGTGACCGAGTAGCTGCTCCCAGCCTCCACAGGTTCCTTAGGCACAGCCACTGGAGCGATCTTCTGGTAAGTGGCTGCAAGAGGGAGCAGTCAGCAGGGGGGGGCAGGGTGCCAGCAGATGCTGCCAGTCCCCCATAGCTGGCCCCGAGCAGGGATGTGGGACTGGGTGGATGCTGGAGCAGTATCACACCTGCCCTCGGGTGTCGGTGGGGACAGGGGCAGTGGTGCCACCTTCTGGCAGTGACAGCGAAACCAGCGTCCTACCTGAGGTGAAGGAGTAGGACCTCCTCTTGTTGGCCACCAGCCCGTAGTCGTCGTCTTGGCAGCTGTTGTCCCACAACCCCGGGGACCCTCTGGGTGACCACTGCTGCTCTCTGTGCCTGGACACGTGAGCATCCTCTGGAGCAGAATAGAGACAGGTCACAAAGCAGGGCCACCACAGGACACCCGTGTCAGCCCCAGAGAGGACAGGGAAATGTACTCCAGGAAGTGAAGAGAGGTGACTGCTGCTTTTTCCAACTCAATCCCTGGGCATGGGGCTCTGGGCCTCCTGGCCCGGGCAACACCCAGCTCAAGACTGACTGACAGCCTTCAGTTCACCCCCAGTCAGCAACCTTGCACCTCTCTGCACTGGTGAGAGGACAGCAGGAGCACAGCCAGCCAGAAGAGTCACCTGCTGCTGCCACAGCTCCATCAGCTGCACCATCCTGTTTGCCCAGAGCCCGCTGTAGCCAGGCGTTGGAGCAGGGTAGCACCACGATCTCCTGGCTCTTGGTGGTCGTGACCAGATGCTGTCCCTGGAGATGGGAGCTCCCAGGGCTGGGGACCTTGCTGAAACTGTGAAGTAGCAGAGATTAGTGAATCAGACTGGCCCCCTGATGTCCTGCTGGAGCAGCACACAAGGGCAAGCGTGGGAGAGAGCTATAACAATGAGGTCTGGCTAGCCAGCTCCTGGCTACTTACCCCTCAGCACCACCGGTGCCCTCGACATGCTGTGCTGCCACCTGGAAGTAATCCACTTCGGGGAAACCTGGGGGCACAGCAAACATCCTGCTGGTGCAGGCAGTGTGCAGGACTGTCCTGCAGAGCCAGCCCCAGCTCTGGGTGCCTGTGCTGCATAGCGGGCCCCTCTCACCTCCTGCTGCAATGCCTGCTCTCGGTCCTGCCAACCCTGGTGAGACCTGAAGCCCCTTAGGTATGGGTACAGCAGTGGGAAGACCTCAGTATTACGGGCCTTTCCGGGCCCCACAGGGAAGGTACAAGAAGACCAAGGCACAATTACAATTTTCCTGACACTAGCTTTTTGCTGCTGCGGCTCCACTGACGTCAGTTGTGCTATTCCTGATTTATAACTGTGTATGTGGTGTGAAAACAAAACCTCCAAATCCTGCCTGGCAGAGATCTGCTGTTCCCAAGGCAAGTTAGGAGGAGGCATAAATCAGAGACAACACCATACTGCTTCTCTTCTGACCCTCCATGTACCAGCGGGGCTGCACACCGTGGTACGTACATACAGCCAGGCTCCTCTCACAAGCAAGGGCTGCTCACCTGAGTTTTGCTGCAGCTTGGAGACCCATTCGTTCATGAGGGGCTGGGAGGGGGCCCTCAGGAGGTACTCAGAGCCATCCTGCAGCCTACAGGGAGGGAGAACGAGTCAGCAATGAGACAGACAAGGGGTGCAAATACCACAGCCCCTGCCAGCCTGGGAAAGAGGGGAAACAGGTCAGGAAGAAAGAAGGAAATCATAAGCACTGCACTGAGCCACTAAGCAATGGCTGGTATTGGTGGGTGTCTGTCCCAGCAGGACCACATCAGGGAGGGCTGTTGCTGCGAGACCTCGGCTGCCTGGGGTTGGGGTGACTCACTGAAGCCTGAAGCAGTTGGTCTTCTTTGTGTACTCAGCATCTGGGGTGCAGACTGCCCCGGCGAGGTTCAGGGGAAGAGCCACCACAGAGCTCTGCAGCACAGGGAACAGCAAGAGCAACAGCAGGGTTAGCAGGTTCTGCCTTCCCCTTTGCCAGCTCCGTCCCATGTCACTCCACTCTCCCCCACCACACCTTGAGGCTGTCCCTGCGGTCCTGGTAGAAGCACAGTGTCTGCCTCATCAGCACGGCGTGGAAGAGGCTCCAGGCCCGGCAGCTGGCCTGTAGGACACAAACAAGGGACAGCTGTGACACCAGCAGCTTTGGGAGAAGGCCATGCGACCTGAAGTGCACCCCAGCCCCAGTGGGCTCTGCCCTCCCAGCAGCACTGCCATGGTAGTGCTAGGAGCATCCCCCAAAACCCGGACGCCTCCTGCCATGTCCCAGCGCTCCAGCACTGAAGAAGCCCCACAGCCATGCATGTACCTTCCTCCCTCCTGTCTGCAACACGTGCTTCCTTTCCAGTGTGCCCTCCATCATCTGAAACTCCATTTTACCGCGAGGGACCTGTGAGGAGAAAGGGGTGAATGATGCATGTTCTGGCAGTGCCATCTCAGGCCCTGAGCACATGGGGTCTGCCTGACCCATCCCCCGCAGGCAATACCAAGGTGGGAACGGGACAACAGAAGCAGTGTTCTGTGCTGTTCATAGGCTTTTGGGGTGAAGTTTGCTGGAGTGGGTAACCCAGCTGCTGCCTGGAATGACCCCCAACCCACTGCTTGACTCCGAGGGACACTCCATGGCTCTCACCTTGCTGCCCTCCCTCTCCTCTTCCCCACATCTCCGGAGATCCCAGGCGCTGAGGCCATCCAAGGACACCAGCTCCTCTGCGTGGGGGGACACCCCGTGCCTGCTGGGGCTGCCACCACTGCTGTGCCCTGCGCCAGGGCTCTTCTCTCCTGAAGGGCTGTGGAGGAGCCGGGCGGCGGTGGGAAGGGTGAACTTGGCCACTAGTACGTTGCTGGCTGACGAGAGGATGAGGGGCCCACCGGCAGTGGCATCAGGGCTGGGTATGCTGCCTGCCCTGCTCCCTGGTGGGTGGGCACGGCTGCCTGCCGGTATGCTGGGTGCCTGCTGGTCATCCGCCCCATTCCAGATGGCCTGCAGCTCCTCCTCCTCTTCCTCAAACTGCCCGTGGGCAGGGTGGCAAACCTCTCTGGTGCCCGATGCAGGGCTGTGGGGCTGAGGGGACCCCAGCTCCCATTCCAGGACGGAGAGCTGGGTGGGGGCAGCGGAGGAAGCTGGGGACACTCGGGGCTGGCCGCTGCCGGCTGGCTGCTGTGTGTGGGCAGGGCTGGGCATGGCTCCTGCCCTGCCTGGCGTGCCAGCAGGGGATGGCCCCAGCTCCAGCCAAGGGGCTCCGCAATGCCTGGCCCTGCCGGTGGCACCGGGGCTGCCATCCTGGCTCAGCCGGGCAGACTGCTCGTGCCCCTCCCGTCCAACCCGCCTGTGCAGCATGCCAATGCGGGGCAGCTGGCTCGGCCTGGAGTCCAGGGGGTCTTCACCAGCGCTGCCAGGGCGCCTCGGGCTCCAGCGCTCCTCCCCTGCACAGTGTGCCCTTTGCCGGCTGTAGCTGGGGTTGAAGCTCACCTCCTCGAACCATGTTCCTCGCTCGCTCTTAGGGGAAGTCCCCAGCCCCTCACCAGGACCCTGGGGACTGTGCCCATCCACATCTACCTTCTTCTGCCATAGAGCCCCATGCGTGCCTGTGGGCTCCTGCGGCCTCACCACCCTGTCCTGCCTCTGCTCCTTCCCCTCAGCTTCCCCTGGCAGCACTGTGGCCCCTCGGTGGCACCCCAAGACCACTGGGTCCCGGGGCAGCTCTAGGCTGAGCATGGAGCCCAGGGAAAGGTGGGGGCACGTGTTTTTTTGGGTGGGAAGGCAGGTGTCCTGGGGGGCCGCCCCGCACTCAGCATCAATGTCCCGCACCAGCGGGTTCCTGACATAGAGCAGCAGCTCCCCAAGCTGGGGTCCAGCAGCGGCTGCTCCTGGGCCCCCCTTCCTCCGGCCGCACTTCTGAGGCCATGTGCTGCTGGGGCCGTGCCACTCCTCAGGCGCAGGCTGCAGGGAGCTGGCGCCCATGATACCCTGCAGGGTCAGCAGCCGGGCCTGCTCGGCCCTCGGCTGCTCCCGCCGCTGCAGGCTGTTGAAGAGGGAGCTGGCCCCGGCCTTGGGCAGGGTGTGAGAGGTGGATGGGGTCCCAGTGCTGGGTGCTGGAGGCCGGCGGGCGACGGTGGGCGGCCGCTTCGCACTTGAGGTTTTGCCTGCCTCCACCTGCGCCTGGGGACACAGAGACAAGAGAGGTGTGACCCCAGGGCTGAAGCCTCCATTACCCTGCACCAACCACCCTCTCTCCATGCTGTGCCTAGGCAAGTGGGGAGCCAGGGGGCAGGCAGCCAAAAACGCTCACCACAGCAGCGCATTGTGAGCTGGGAGCAGCATGGCTTCACCTCAGCCCCCTGAGGGCTGCTCCTACTTCCGTGAAGGCAGAGGAACCTCTGCCCATGATGGAGTCCCCCTGTTGGGGTGCAGTGGGGGCTGCCTATGCCATATACCTCTCCTGCCACACTGCCATCACTTCAGGGTGGGTACTGAGACATCAGCCACTGCTGCCCACCCCTGCATGCCCCTAGGTGGCAGAGCTGTGAATGCACTGGGCAGAGGCTGGGTACCACATTCCCTGCAGAGACCCTCTCCAGCCCAGCCGCAGCCTCTCTCCTGGGTTTCCACAGTTGCAAAGATGAAAGCTGCAGCAGCTGGAGCAGTGTCCCCCTGTACTCCTTAGCCTGGAGGGTGTTTGTCACCAAAACTCTCCTGGCAGCCTCTCGCCCTGCCCCAATGCCCTCTGGCCTCTCCAGCCAGGGGCCTCTCCCTTGAGCTACGCATCCTGGCTGCGCAGGGGTTCCCAGCCATGGCTGTCCTTGGGACACACAATGCTTCGTGCAGACTCCGGAGCAACAAACGGGCGCAAGCACCACTCAAATCCTGGGCTCCCAGCCCGAGGGTTACCAGCCATGCAACCTGGAACGAGCCCTCCCCAGATGTGCACCCTCACATGGCCCCATCCACCCTCGCTCCCTTCAGTCGGCTGCACAAGGGAGGCTCTCCCACCTGCCATGGCTACCAGAACCAATTACCCAGGGAGCCAAACTGCGGCCAGCGTGCCCAAACTCCCTCCTCACATGCCCCAGCAGCCACCACACTCTGGAGCTCATGGCACCAGGAAGGTTTCCCCTCTCCTGAGGCACCACCACTGGCAGGGGACAGTGGCATGGCAAGGAGGGTTGGTAGCAGGCAGGTTCACACCATGCAGCCACTCTGCCCAGCATGCAGCCTCCCCTGGGGATGTTACCTCTTCCACTGGCTGGTGAGGCGGCTTTCTCTTTCGCTTTAAACTACCCCAAGTGTTTCCTAAAAGCCCCTGGCAACGCTTCCAAAAGGTTTTACAGCCTGAGGGTTTAGTGGCAGGGAGCTGAGCAGGGGGAGAGAGAGACACAGAGTTGAGGGCAGAGTGGGTGAAGGAGCCGGAGCAGGAGAGCGCAGGCAAAAGGGGTGGCACAAGCTGGTCCTCGGCCCTTGGGCATCACTTGGCATCAGCACAGCCAAAAGTCCCCCTCCTGAGACTGATACAGCCCAACAGCTCGCTTGACAACAGCCCGTGGGGGCTACCCCGCAGCCCTCAGAGCCTCCCGGTCTGCATGGGTGCACAGCTCTGGGAAGCCACCCTGGCTGGCTCTGGGACAGGCACTGTGTGCTCAGCCATGGCTCTGCGGAAGCCGCCTGCCATCTCCCACGTACCATCCGCAGCGCCTCCTCCCCCAGCCGCTCGCCACCAGGCACCCGCTGCGCCTTCTTCTTCTCGCCCTTCTTGCTGATGCTGAGGATGAGGTTGACCGTCCCGCCCAGCCCGCCGGGGCCCCGAGGCGGCAGCAGCAGCATGGAGGTCTTAGCAGGATCCCAGATGCCAGCCTCCTCGTGGGGTCCTGCACTGGGGGATGCTGAGCTCCTGGGCTCCCCCCGGCTCTGCTCCACTCCTGATGGGGCATCTGAGTGGGGCAATGCCAGAGGGGAGATGGCCGTTCCCGCTGGCTGCCTTGGCTCTGATCCTTGCACAGTCTCGAAGACGGAGCAGGGCATGAACTCCACTGGGCTGTGGATGCTCTCCAGCTGGGGCTGAGCACACAGGGCACGCTGCTCCTGGGGAGCAAGGCAAGAGAGGGAATGTGGAGGAAGGTCTGCCAGAGGCAGGCATTGTCTCTGGACAATCTTCCCTTTGCCCTGCCCGATAGTCCTAGAGGTACTGGAACACATCCTTTCCTTACTTCTACACCACTCACTCCACCCGGTGCCTTGGCTACCCTCAGCCTCAAGGCTGATTCTGCTCCCTGACAGTCTCAGCATAGCTGGGTACTCACCTGGCTGGTGGGAGACATGCCCGAGGGGCTCTCCAGGTCTCTTCTGCCCTCCTGCTTGCTCCCTGGGTCTTGCTGGTGCCTCTGTGCTCGCCAGCGCACCAGCACCCAGCCCAGCATGCTCTGCAGCTCCTCCAAGCGCTCCTTTATCTGAAGGGAGGAGAGATGCTGGGCAGCCTGCAAGGACTCCTGGCCCACAGACACTGGCCCCACCAGGACACTCCGCTACAGAGCAGTTTAGGAGGGTTTTTTGAGGATAGTCAGTCACATCACCTCAGGTCTCAGCAACTACTGCTGAGTGAAACTCCTTCCTGCCCTGAGCAGCCTGAGGAATGCGTGGCCGTTCGCTTGCTGGGGATCTGCACCCACACCTTGTTCCCCCTTGTGCACAGAGGATTTTGGGGGGTTCTGAGGGTTTCCCCAACCTCATTTGCCCCGTCCTTACTGTTGCGCTCAGGTAGTGCTCCTCAGACACCAGCTGCTGCCCTGACGCTGCCAGCGCCTCAAACTCCTTGAGCTTCCCTTCGATCCTTCTCTCCAGCTCCTCACACGGAGTCTCTGTGAGGCCGTGGCCACTTGAGCTTTCAGAGAAGATCTGAGCCCGCGTGTCCTCCGTCCAGGAACTATGGGCACGTGAAAAACAGGCTGAGGAACGACCTACTCCCTCCTCAGCCCTGGAGGCACCAGAGAAGCCATTCCCCTGCTCAGGGACGGCTGGAAGCAGCTCGCTAGAGTAGAAGCAAGTCTGGTGGGGCAAGGCAAGCTGCTGTGGGGTTGCCCCACAGCAGGGAGCCCTGGCACAGCCCTTGTTTCCAGGCTCCCCATGGCCTTGCCTGGCTGCAGCTCTGGCATTGCCCATGTACCCACCAGTAGCCCATGCTTCCACACCATGCTGTCACCAGCTCCTCCCAGCCACTGCAGAGACAACCCTGACGGCTCACCACCACTCACATCATGGCCAAGTAATCCTTGAAGAAGAGCCGCAGCCGGCTGGCCTGCTGCACACGGGCCCAGGTCTCCTGCAGCAGCTCCCGCAGCTTTGCCCAAGCACACAGTGTCTCCTGCACCTCCCGGCTGACGGGGCACAGACGAGTGGGGCACAGCTCTTCCAGGTGTGCACTTGCCCTCTCCAGCTCCTCCAGCTGCCCCTGCAGGGTCTCTGACACCTCACGCTAAAGAGCACAAGGCAGAAAACGTTCAGGATGCATCCAACCCCTCTGTGCCCAGGCTGGACTCCTCTGTGCACTGAGATGATGGGATGAAGCGGAGGATGCGGGGATGGAGGGGAGGATGCGGGGATGGAGGATGCTGGCACAGAAAGCAGGCAGAGCCGTCTTTGCCTGAAGAATGGGCAGAGCAGAGGGCTGCCTGGTTTCCCTGTTCTGCTGGCATGAGTCACCTCCCTGCATTGGGAAGATGAGTGAGGTGCTGGCAGCCGGGCGCTGGCACACGGGAGCTGACGTAAGCTCTTCTCCCCTTGGCCTGGCCAGCAACGGCAGAGGGAGCGGAGCAGGGCAGGGCTCGGCTCCGCTGGAAAATTCCAGCCCAGCTTGCCACAGTGTGCCAAGGCTTACAACACCTGGGCCCCTGGGGGCCAGTGCCTCCCCAGGATAGCCCTAGCGAGCTGGGATGCCTCCCTGCCATGGGCATGGTGCTCCCCGGGTCTCACCTCCAGCTCCTGCTGCTGGCTCAGCAAGCCCTGCAGCCCCTCGAGATCTTTCTCACTCTTCACTGCAGTGAAGCCACTCTCTGCTTCGGCAGTGTCACGAGCTAGCGCCTCGGCTCTGCATCGAAGGGCCTCCAGGCATGGGGACACCTCTGCCACCTGGATGGGCATTGGGGAGAAGGGATGAGCCTTGGCATGGGATCCCCTGTGCCACCACTCACCATGCAGCCCCAGCCCACCCCAGACAGATGGCACCCTGCCATGTGCCTGCAGAAGGGCAGGAAGCAGCAGCAACAGAAGGGATGGGGATAACAACTTCACACAGAGCAGCCTCCATGTATCCAATGCCCTTATGTCCCACTGGGACCAGCTGAGGTGCATGCCCGATCCCAACTAGCCAGCATGTTCAGCTGCAGGTGGATTACCCAGCTGCATTCCCAGACCCCTGCCTCCATCCCCTACCAGGCGCTCCAGGTTCTCTGTCTCTGCTGCCACCTCCATGACCCGCTCCCGCTCCTTCGCTGCATCATTCAGCATCTCCACAGCCTCCTGCAACTCTCCCAAGGGATGGCTCAAGTCCTCTCTGCTCAGTGGCTGCCCAGCCTGGGCCAGGAGCAGGGGAAAAGACCCCTGCAAGCTGCAATGACCACTCCCTGGCTGAAGCCAACAGAAACAACAGGAGTGAGGGATGTGGGGAACATACCCCCAGGCAGCTGGGCTGGAGGGGTCACCCATGGGGTCCCTCTGCCAGCCACAGACCAACCCTAGTTCCAGTCCCAGATGCTGGGTGATCCCAAAGGATGCCTGGTCCCACTGCTCACCGCTTCAGGTCCCTGCCGGCTCCGCGCCTCCTCCTCTTGCAGGTCCTGCAGGAACTCAGACAGCACCAGGGAGTCACGCAGATCTGCTGCTCGCCGCCGCAGGGCTGCCTGCACACGTGCCAACCTGTGGGGACAGGCACCCATCACACATGCTGGCACCATCCACACTGCCTCGCAGCAAGCATCATCCTCCCTGCACCTCGTCAGAGCGAGCATCCTCCTCCCTGCCCAACCTGAGGATCAGAGAGGAGGCACTTTCCCCCAGGACTCACTTCTCCTCCACCATCTCCACCTTCCTCTGCATCTTCCTCGCTCCCTCGTGCTCAGTGGGCGACTCGCCCGCTGCCTCCTCCCGCAATGCCTGCAGCTTGATGCCGCACAGCACGAGCTGCCTCTCCAGCTGGCCCATCTCCTCCAGGTCCTGGCGTAGCTCCACAGGACTTTTCATGGCAGCCGGCTCTGAGAGTGACCCAGCCACGGTTTGCAGCCACCGCTCGGCCCGGTCCAGCTCCCCCACCAGCCGCAGTGCCTGCGGGAGAGCGGGGAGCACATCAGCCTGGCTCTGAGCCACCCAAGGAAGGCAGGGGCCATGCCACCCCACTGTGGGTACCCAAGGCACTGGCAGCTCAGGTGGCGCAGTCAGAGCAGTGATGCCATACAGAGATGTCAGTGCTAATGCTGCAGCTCTTGTCCCGATGAGCACCTTGCTTGCTGACCCCCAGCAAGCTGCTGCAGCAGGGGCATGCCCCGTGCCCACCCCAGCCCTGCCTCCTGTACCTTATCGATCTCCCGCAGCACGACACCGTTCTCCTGGTGCTTCCTCTGCAGGTCCTCCCAAAGCTCGCTCAGCTCCCGCAGCATGGCCTCCACCTGCGGGCTCCCCGGGGGCCTCCCAGGCACCGGTCCCTCCTGGCAGGCAGGCAGGCAGGGAGGGTGGTTAGAATGGGCTCCGCTGCTGTCACCCTACAGCCCACACCTGAGGGGGCTCACCAGGAATGCGGCCCTGGAGCTGGGGTCCAGGGGCTCCCGCTGGGTCTGTGCTGCCTCCAGGCTCTCTGCATCCCCCAGGCATGGAGGGACTCTGGGACCCACGCTGTCTTTGTGTGAGGACACAGTCTGATGAGGAGCAGGGAGATGTGGTGCATTAGTGCCTAGATCAGGGACAGGCGTGCGTGCACAAGCAGCATGCCTGCAAACAGCAGGAGGGGGTCAGGGAAGGGAGTCCTATCCCGCAGAACTGGCTCCCCTGGCTGGTCAGGGAGCAAAGCGTGGGTTTTGGGAGACATTACCGTGTGCACCACATGGCAGACATCCCGCACATGGACCTCCTGCTGCCGCATCCCCCACTCAGCCTCTGCTTCTCTCCTCCTCCTGCAGAGAGGGACAGTCAGAACTGCAAGGTTCCCCCTTGCACAGGGGATCGCCATCCCCTCCAACTCCATCTCGCTCCCCGCAGCCAGTACCTTTTGCTGTCCTCTCCCTGAAGAAGCTGCATCGCCACTGGGGAGCCAGGGCTGCTCCCCTCTCCTCCCTTGTGCTCCACCATCTTCCCTGGTACATTCTTCAGTACCTATAGCACAAAGGCTCCTGTTCCTCCCTTGCCAGCCCAAAGTGTACTTCCCTTTGTCCCAAGCCTGGCACTTATCATCTCCCATAAGCAGTAGGGCCAGGTCCAGGTGTGCTCAGCTTGGGCTTTGCTACCACCTCCCCTTTCCCACAAGGTTGTTCATTTTTCCAAGGCAAAGGTGCTGGAGATGTCTAGAGGAAGGTAGATGCCTGTGCTCACCGTGCTCCCAAGGCCTCTTGTCCATTTGTCTCCTGCTTCCTTCCCTGCAGCACTCAGAGCCACAGCTTTTCCCCCTGGAGAACTGCTCACTAGTGCTGGAGCCTTCCCTGTCCTGTGAAGGGGAAAAAGAGAGGCTCAGGGGAGCAGAGGGTGAAGAGAGACCTTAAGTGGAGCTGGTGCCCCGGAGGCAGCCTGCCAGGAGCTAATGCAGACCTTTCCCTGAGCCTCCACCTCTAGTGCTAGAGGGTCAGGGTTGGGCTCCTGGGGCTCCTGCCGGGCTCTGCCCTACCTCAGTGCTTGCTGGAGCTGTGCCCAGCTATCCTTCACCTCTCGGTGCTTGGGGTTCACTCGGGCTGCCAGGCTGGGCTGCAGGCTGAGGAGCTGGGACACGGTCACATCCAGCATCTGGAGGAGAAAGAGCAGCCAGGGAGCAATGACAGGATGGGAGATGAGCCACCATGGCCACAGTGCAAGTGCTTGATGGCAACCCACCACCAGCCCTGCTGGTCCAAACATGGTCCCCTCCTGCCCCTAGGAGGGTCCCTCATTATCACACAGCCACACCACCCCATGTGGCTTTGGGGTGCCCACGGAGTCCACAGCCCTGCTAGGTGGTGCCAGTGCTGACCTGGGAAGGCACACATACCTCCCCTCTGTTGGGATGCTTCCCAGGGCTCAGAGAACGAGGCAGTCTCTTGCACTTACCATCACCTGGCTGGCTATGTCCCTGACATCCCGATCCCGGCATGGCTCGCCCTCCCCTGGCTTCCCTACACCACAGATGCTCCGTTGCTGTAAGAAGAAGATTCAGTGAGCAGCAGGAGGAGGACAGAGCCCTCCCTCAGCTCTGGCAGAAAGGGATGCTACAAAGCTGTGCTTGCCCCTCTGGTTCCCCTTCTTACACCAGGCTCTGTCTGCCAGCTCTCTCCCCAAGTCCCAGGCTGAGGGTGTTGGGACCACAGCAGTCCCCATGCAGGGGATGAGAGCAAGGTGCTGCCTGCCCAGTTTTGCTCTGACCATGCAACAGCCCTGCACCAGGCTGACTGTGGCTCCAGTGTTGGTACCTTGGTGTGGATGGCCCCAAGCAGGGTGTCCGCGTGCTGGAGGAAGGCAGCCACCTCCAGGGCCAGCTGCAGAGCCTCATGGTGCTCCTTCAGGGTCCCCTGCAGCCGCAGCCACCTGTGCTGGTGGAAGGGGAGAAGTGAAGGGCAGCCTATGCCCTCGTAGGGAGCTGTGCAGAGCTGGGGCGAAGGGAGGCAGGAGGGAGGTTCAGGGGTCCTGCTTCCCAGCCTGTTGGCTCCCAGTGCCTGGCTCAGACTGTGCATCCTCCACTCACGTTTTGTTGAGGTGCTTGCGCCGGGCTGAGATGCTCCTGCTCTCACTTCTGCCTTGTTTCTCCAGCTTCTGGGCCAGGCTGTTCAGCTCCTTGTGCAGGCTCTGGAACTGCTGCTCCTCCTGGCCCGAGCAGAGACAGACATCAGCATACCCCCTCAAGGACCTGCACCAGGCTCCAGGTTCAGGTCACCCAGCAGCCTCTCACCTGCTTCAAGTCAAGGATGCGGCGAGTGAGCTGGATCTTGTCCGGGCTTTCCTGCAGGAGGGCTTCCAGGGATGGCTTCTCCTCCTGGGCCAGGGGAGAGTGTCAGAAGGCAGTGGGGCAGCCCGGTTGAACCCCTCCGCAGACCGTGCTCTGCGCACCCCACACCTTATGCTTGATCCATGCCTCCAGCCGCTCGGCTTTCCTGTTGAAGTCCTGCAGGCTCCGCAGCCCGCCCAGGGCTTTGCTCTGGCTGGCGGCTGTCTGCTTCAGGAGCTGCCACTGCTCCCGCAGGGCCAGCAGTTGCCTGCGCACTGCCTCAGCGCTGGGGCTGGCCCGCCACATCAGCTGCTCACCCATCTGTGGTCACCCAGTCAGCGTGAGGGGCTCCTAAGGACCCTCTGCTCTGGAGAGCACAGGGACACGGATGCTGCAGGGAATGGGAGCCATGCTGCCATCCACCCTCACCTGGTTGAGCTTTATCAGCGTGTTCTCAAAATCCTTCATGTCCCGCTGCAGTGTCTGAGCCACCTCTTCCCAGTCCTGGAGGTCGCAGCCATCCTTCAGGTCCCGCAGCTTGCCTCGCACCCAGCCCTCTGCCTGCCACATGGGAAGAGCCACTTAGCCAGGGACCTCCACCAGAGACCCAAGGACACAGCTTTGGGGACGCAAGCCCAAACCCTTCCAAAGCCACAACAGGGACTCAAGGGTACTCTTTGGGCTGACAACCCATCTGCTCCAAGCACCAACAGGCCAGCAAAGGGGCTCAGAATGGCATCAGTGGCAATGGGGGTGAGAAGGTGAGTAGCATCTTACTTCTTTCCAGTACCTGGCCCCCCCCGCCAGCAGGCCAGACCGAGCATCTCTGCACAGGATATCCCTGCATGAAGCATCTCTTCTCCCTGAACTCTCCTCCCCAGTTCAAGGGCCCATGCACCCTCCCCAGCATGGCATAGAAGCAGCCCCCCTGCATCATCCCTGTTCCCAGGGATAGGGACTGGGAGAAGGATGATGGGGCCTGGGAGGAGCGTGCGCACGTGGGGAGGAAGCAGGGCCCTGGTGTGGGCTGACCCCCTCTCCCTGGGGCCGACAGCCAGGGAGAGGCGGCCAAACATGATCTCATGCCACAACCACGGCTTCGCTCAGGGCAGGGAGTTCAGCCTTCCCGGCGCACGCCCTCCCCCACAGCTCACATGAAAGGCCCCGGTGCCCTCCGCCCCGCTCCCCATGCAGCTCCTAGGGTGGGCACCCATCTGTCCTCACCTGCAGTATCTCTCGGTTGAACTGGGCTACCAGAGGGCTCGGGTCAAGGAGGAGGGGTGCTCCTGCACTGTTTCGCCCATCTCCTCTTGGTGCCACGCTGAGCTCCATGCCCCTGGGACTCTCTTTCTGGGGTGATGATGCCAGGGATGCTGCCAGCTGGTGTGGGCAGAGGTGGGGGGTTCATCGTGCTGCCACAGAGAGCCCTCCCCATCACCTCCCAGGAGCATTTAGGATGCACAAATCAGGTATGTCAGCCTGCCTCATCCCTCATCCTGCTCCTTCACTGACATAGTTAGGGTTCTTTTCCAGCATTCCAAGGCACAGCTCCCCTCTACCAAGGCTGCACCGGTGGCTTTCACAGCCCTGGCAAGGGGGTGCCAGGCTGTCCCTCAGCCCCGGGTCACTCAAGGCTAGCGTGATAGCACCCAACACCTCTGCTGGTCCCTGCACCCAATTTGGAGATGGGTGCGGTGCTTGCTGCTGCTCCAGCCTGAGACTGCACATCCCTGCAGGGAGCACTCCTGTCTGTGGCATCCACTTGGTGTCATCCCAAGGGACAATGACAGGGGATGGGATGGGGAAGCCATGTGGCAGGCCCCCGAGGATCTCAGCCTGTCCCCCCTTCAGGGGCACCCAGAGTCCCCATCCGAAGTGAGTAGCGGTGGTAGGCAGAAAGCGCAGCACCTCCCGGGGGACTCGGCCTCACGGGCAGACAATGCTGACGAAACCCTGTGTCAGGGCTCCAGCTCTGCCAGGGGTGACGGCGGAGGTCAGCCAGCAAAAGCACTGGCCCTCTTCCAAGCTCAGCCCCAGGCCCAGCTGCATGTAGCCCAGGGGACAGCACAGCCACCCGGGCACTTGCTTCCCACCCTGCTGCCCGGGAATGGGGACCTGACTGTGCACTAACTGGTGGCAAACAGGAGCCTGAGCATCTCCAGGAGATTCCTGAAGGTACAGGGCTCGCTGCTTCTACTCACCAGGCAGAAATTGCTCCTGGGGCAGCCCAAGGGCAGCCTTCCCTCCCCAGGGAGCCGGATGCAAACTGCCCCATGGCGTCCTAGCAGACCCCAAGCCTGTCAGGGTGCAATTTCACACAAGCATGTAGAGCCGTGGTCTTTGGGCAACTAAGGCTCTCTAAGCACTCTGGCATGTGCTGCCCTGATGACAGCATGGGAGTCGCTTTTCAAAGCCTTTCTGCTTAACCACAAGAACTACAGAAATCCTCTTTTTTTTTCTTTCTTTTTTTTTTTCTTCTTTTAAATAGCAACACAAATTCTCAGGCCCTGCTGTGACTCTGGGGTCTTGAGTCTCTCGACACAGCCAGGGCTAGAGGAGCCTGTAATCCTGCTCCCTTGGAAGCAACAAACTCTCTGGGCACTGGCCTGAGGGGCTGACCCCTCGCCCCGTTATGCCTAGCTTGTCCCCTCACTCATTAAAAGCAGTGAGGCTCCATCCGCACCTCACCACCAGTGGCTGCCATCAGTTGCTTAGCTTCAAGCTGTGCCCTCCTAAACAGCGAGGGCAGGGGGACATACCGCATAGAAGGGGGAACCTCTGTCCACTGGTGAGCAGAAACCACCAGCCTGAAGGCTCACAGCCTCCTGCTGCTCATCCTCCACATCCACGTCCTTCCTGAGGAAGACCTAGAGACAGGAAGGCACAGTCATAAGCCTGGAAGAGCACGACCATCCCATCAGCTGGGGGATGGAAGAACGTGAAACTGCCTCCCCATGCCCTGGGCCAGAGAAGGCTGCTGGCAGTACCCAGACACTTGGCTGGGTTCTTGCCCATCCCTCCTCACACATCCAGGCCAGGCTCCTCTGTGCAGCATCTGCAGCTCCTGCCATGTATTCAGCAACTTCCAAGAGCTCCCAAGGTCAGCACCTTCTCCATTTTCCCTCCCACACAGACACCCTGCTCCCCCTTGAACTGACTCCAAACACAGCAGAAACCCATTCACTGGTCACTACTGCCCCCGATCATCTAAGGACAGCAGGGCAGAGGTGTGAGGGCACAGGAGGACATTAACTCCACCAGCGCAAACCTGAATCCTCTCAGCTGCCGATCCCCAACCTCAGCATGGCTGGGAGGCAAGAACTAAGGGGGTGGCTGGCCGGCAGGGAAGGGCTGGCTCCCTCGGGATGGGGGTGAGGGAGGGAGAGGCAGGAGGAAGGAAGTCCAGGAGCTGCAGCCAGGCACAGAGTGGAGGTCCAGGATGAACTCCACGTTACCTTGTCCTTAATGGAGCCCATCCCCAAGGGGAGAGGTGCGTGGGATTGATTGGATCATTCACAGAGGCCGTCACTCTCATCCTTTACAGATGGATCTTTTCTTGGGCTGGTGGTTGTAGCAGGCCAATGTAGGGACCTCTTTCCACTCCCTCCCCCGGGGCCACCTTGCTCTCTAATAGCCATCCAAGCGTGCACAGGGCAACATGAGGTGGTGGGCAACGTGTGCTGCCCCAAAATCCTTTCCTCTTAGCAAATGGGTGGTGAATCAGCCACAGCCAGACCCATCCCACCACACATGGGCCACTACAACCTGGGAACAGTGTCCAAGGGGCAACCAACGCAGGCAAAGCAGGACTCCCTTCCAGCACAGAAAGTGGCTTTCTACCTTCTGCAGGATTACAGAAGAGTCCCAGCACAGATGGCAGTCTAACAACCCCATAATTCCTGGGAGATGAGTACCACCAGACCTTTCCAGGGTCCTCCAGAGCCCGGTTGGTGGCTGCAGAGGACAGACCACCACCACACACCACAGCATCCCATCCTGAGCAGGAAGAGCCGGCAGGGAGCGAGGCTGAGTCACGGCCCAGCAGGCTCAGTGCGTCTGGCAGGAGGGTGCCAGAAGGAGAAGGCACCCCCCCTGCCTGACAGAGGGCTGAAGGATTTGGATGCCATTTAGGGAATGGTGGGGAGCTAAATATGAAACGCTTACGGGGCATAAGACCCTAGGAAGCCCCTCTTTAGGCAGCGGCTCCCCACGCCGGCTACAGCAGGGCTCAGCCGTGGGAGACAAGCCTGCAGGTGACATGGAGCTTTATTTAAAGTCCCTGTCTCACGATTGTCAGCCGCAGGAAAACAGAGCTGCCGGCACAAGGATGACTTCATCCTTCCCGCAGAGCTGCTCCACCGGGACTGCCCCCCCTCCCCGGTCCCTCACAACAAACTCACAGCAGCCAAAGGCTGGGGGAAGGAGCTGTGCCCTCCTCGGCATCAAGCCGCTCCCCAGCAGGACCCCAGGCTTCACAACACGGGCAAAGCCACACATGAAACGAGCACAGCAGCCTCAGCTGCCTCTTCTGTGAACGCTTCTTTCCCTCATTACAGGCAAGATTAACATGGCACGTATGCTCGTCACATTCCTATAGAGGAATGAGTGCCAGTGATGTCCCATGAGTAGGAAGAGCAGGGACAGACCTTCCTGGGCTGCACTGTGCCCATCCCAGAGAAGTCCTGCATTCCTGCAGGGCAGAGCCAAAGGCCAAGGAGCACGCTTGGGAAAGGCCTAATGCGTTTTCTGAGGTGTACAACATTCCCTTCTGTACTGCATCCGCCATCCCACCAAACACACGTTTTCCCCTGCACCCTGGCTCCCTCTCTGCCACCCAAAGCTCCATCTTGCAGCCTCCCCCCCCTTCCAGCTCCACCCCCGAGGCCGGACAGGAAGGAGGGGCCGATCCTGGCAGCTTCCCGAAAGTCCCGCACCACACTGCAGGGCCGAGCACATGTCCCTGCCTTATATGAAAGAGGGGAGCCCTTACGCCGATGCCCCTTGGGCTGCGCAGGCTCTGGCCGCCCAGTGAGGAGCTGCCTGCGTGCCGGAGGAAGCGGCAGCTCTTGCGAGGCCGTGTCTGGCCTTTATTGGCAATGAGGACGAGGGTTTTGGCAGTGGGATGTGTGGCTCTCCCTAGCGCTATCCCACCGGGAAAGCAGCTGTTGCGGTTCAGGGTTAAATCCCAAGGAGTTCCTGCCTGTTCTTGCCAGCAGCAGTGAGGTCTCCGAGCTGCCTTCCTCGCCATCTCAGCCTCACAGGGGGTCTCCTGGACTCTGGCACTGATGGATTCAGACCTCTGTGCCTGCTAGGACTCAGGCCCAGAGGGTGGGGTGACGGGAGCCGGAGTCCTGCTCCTAGCCTTGTCCCAGCTCTGCCTGGCTGTGTGGCCCTCCATGAGTCACTTCCCTTCTCCCAGCCTCCGTTTCCCCTCTGGTAAACGGGAGAGTGAGTCCTCAGCTCCCCACACACCACTGCCTCATCCCAGGCATCCCAAGAGCTAAGCCCTCCATAGCTGGGCTCTGAGGCAGAGCTTTTCTGGGTCATCTTAGCCCTACCGAAAGCTCATCTTCAGCAAAGACCTTCTGTCCTCCAGCCTGGCAGCACAGAAAAGTGCGGGAGGGGGGAATGTGGGAGAGGACATGGGAAGAAAAGCAACTACCCCCGGAGCCCTGGAGTGAGTGCTACCTCGAGGGCATGGGGACAAGGCAGCACGGATCCCTTGGACCTCCCCAGGATCTACCCGTCCCTTGGCAGCCCGGAATGGGTACTGCAAGGAAGACACGGAGAGGAGGGTACAGGGTATGGGTAGCGCTTACCTTGAACTGAGCTTTCCCTGGCCTACTGTTGTTGTTGTTGTGATTCCTCTCGCCACCTGCCCGGCCAGGGTCCCCGGGTCCCGCTGCGTCCCCTGCGCCGGTCTCCCCGTGCCAGTTGGACAGCGTGATCTTCTTGATGGAGCGGGCAAGGGAGCTGCGGTTCAGCCGCTCATCGTCGGTGCCCCCATCCTCGCCGGGGCTGGGGCTACGGGGCTGGCCCTCGGGGGCGACAGAGCCGGCCCGGGCGTGGGCCAGGTAGAGGGAGATGCGCTCGTTGAGGCTCCGGCGGAGCCCGCGGTGGCTGTCTAGAGCGGAGGTGAGCGCGATGCCGGGGCAGGCGTCCCCGGGGAAGTCGGGGGCACACTTGGGCAGCGAGAGCTTGGTGCTGATGGTGAAGGGCTGCACCTTCCTCGCAGCGCTGCCCGACATCCTCCCCGCCGCCGACCGGCAGGGGGGCAGCCTGGTGGCGCTGCCCGGGCAGCGCGGGGCGAAGCGGCAGCGCGGGGCCCCCGCCGCCGGGGAGCGCCGGTGATGGACACAGCTCGGGCTGCGCCGGCTCCTTCCCCGGGGCGGGCGGCTGCGGCGGGGCCGCCCCTTCCCGCGGGGCCGCTCAGCGGGGCGGCCCCGCGGCTGGGGGCAGCGGGGCGGGGGGCGGCCCGGCTCCCATGGTCGGGCGGCGAGAAGCGGGCAGCCGTCCGGCCCCGGGTGCCTGGGCTGGGCTGGGCTGGGGCGGACCTTCCCCTGCCCCGGTCCCTCCTCCGGAGGCGGGCAGGGCCGGCGGGGGGGGACAGTCCGCTCCCGGCCCGGCGCCGGCCCGGCTGGCGTTAGTCGTCCACCTTCTTGCGCAGGTTGAGGAGGCAGAGCAGGCAGGTGAGCACGGCCTGGCGGCTCTCCCGGGAGCGCAGCCGGCGGCCCAGGCGGCGGAGCGGAGGCAGGAGGCGCTTGCGGGCCAGCGGCAGCAGGCGGGCGAGCAGGGCGCGCAGCAGCGGGGCGGCCAGCGGCGGGGCGGGCATGCTGCCCCCACGAGCCTGCGGGGACACCGTCAGACCCCGGCACCCCCCGAAGTGCCCTGGGGGACCCGGGGGGTGCCCGAGAACTCCTCACGCTTCCATGCGGGAGCCCGAGCGCGGGGCTCGGACGTCTGCACCGCTCCGGGAGCAGGGGGCTGCTTGCGGGATGCTCGGAGAAGCACTGGAGGGGACCGCTGTCCCCTCCACCTCGTTCTCTCTTCTCTTACCCTCCTTGGGATCGTTCCTGCTCCGGGACACCTCTCAGCCCGTTCTCCCAGAGGAGCCTGCACTGTTCAGCTCCCCCCACGTGGACCTGCCACCAGCCCAAATGGCAGGAACAGCTTGAGAGCAAGGGACAACAACAAAAAAACAGCTGCCCGTTTAAATGCTGCCCTCCTCCCAAGCCGGACACATGCTCCCTGTAAGCGATACTGCTCCTCAGCCCGGGACCCCATTTGTCGGGGTGGCAATGCTGGGGGAAGAAGGGCGGTGAGGAAGGAACAACATCTGCCTACCACAAAAATGCAGGCAGGCAGGATGGGGTCCTGTTTCACTACAAGCTTCACCAAAGCCCTGAGCAGGCAGCCAGATCCAAAGTACGCCTGTCTGTCATTCTCTACCAGCCCCAGTGATTGCCACCCTGCTCCCACAGGGGCCAGGAATGCACAGCAGTTGGACTGCCAAGGAGAGCAGGTCAAGGGATGTCCCAGGGCATGAAGCGCCGAGGAGCAGATGGGCACTACCTTGGGGGAGAGCTGGAATCTGGCTCCACATGGGGCTCCAGAGCAGTCTGGTAACCAATGTTCCATGCTTTCCAGCTGTGCTCCCAAGCTGAGCTAGCTTGGGGCAAGCAGCCAGGGTCCTGCAGGCGAGGAGAGTGCAAGCTAGCTAAGGTGCAGGCAGGAAGGTCTGTGGCTCATGTCCGTGCCCTTCCGCTTCCCTCCTGCTCCTAACCTTTGTTTTGTTCCTGGTGGCTGTCTGGCTTCATTTCCTCCCCTTGTTGTTCTCTTCAAAAACCCTGCCAAAGCCCTATTCTTGGCTCCCATTCAAGCAGAATTTAGGCAAGTGAACAGATACAAGGGACTAAAAGCTACTGCTCCATCTCCCAGGCTGCCTGATGCGATCTGTCCCTTGCCCAGGGAGTCCCATCCAAGGGCCGTTAGTTCAGCCAGGGTGACCTTTCCCAGCCTTGTGGATTCTTCTCAAGGAGCCAGCCATGGATGAGGAAAGCAGGCTGGCTGTGCCTGAGCACAGAGACATCGTGTGCCGAAACTAGAAACAGCTCCCCAAGGGCTCAGCTCCAGGCCCAGGAGCTGCAAGGACCGTGGCTGACGTCAGCCCCTTCGGATGGACCTCCTGCAGGCTCTTGAGCTCTGCCATGGTCAGAGGGCTCTGGCTCCAGCACAGTGCTCTGCTGTGCACTGCTGTCAGCCCTGTGCCGGCGGTGTTACGGGGAACGGGTGAAGGAAGCAGGAGCCAAAGCTTTGGTGCAGCTGTGTCAGGGTTTACATCTCCCTGGGAGGGAGCTTCTCCCCTTTTCCTGGGAAGGCAGCGGGTGCAGTGTTTGGCCCGCTCTGGAGACTCCTGGGTTTGCTGCATCTGATCCCGGGAAAGTTGCTGCCTCGCTTCAATGCCTCTATTTCCCCAGCAGTGCAGCCCTAGCGGGAATATCCCTCCCTGTGCAAAGGGCCTATGCAGTGCCCTGCCTCTGAGCCTGCTGGGGGCAACTGGGATTGAAAGTGAAGTGTCCCCAGTCAGTGGTAGTGACCGCAATGATGGAGGAGAGTGGAGCCTTACTTATTCCTAGGAAAAGCCCTGCTGACCCCAGGGAACTGCCCATCCTACCATGCCTGCCAGGGGAATCCTGTCCTCCAGTCCCACAGGGAAAGGAAGGTACTGGCCAGGTGCAGAGGTGTTGCAGCAGAAGTGTTGCAGCACATTCCTGGGGGCATTGCATCTGAGCATTACGTAGCAGAGATACACAAGGGAGGGATGGCAAATCCCTTGGGAACAAAGGGGCTTCAGTGTGTGGCCTCTGCAGAAACCTGTTCCTTCCCAGGGAGCGAGCACGGGTAACTGCAGGAGGGGTTACCCTGCTGTGAAAGCCAGATGCTTGCAACATCCCAGCGCTGGGCAGAAAGTGGGGCAGGGCTTGTTTGCCAAGCTCTTGGGTCTTGTAAAGAGACAGCTCTTGGTCTCTGCCAAAAATGCAGTGGCGTTGCTGCGCTGCTTTCCCTATCTGGAGGGTCAGGGGATTTAGCCTCCTTTCACAGCTGAGCAAAAGCACAGCCCAGGGAAGCAAAGGGACTTAATCCTGCTCCTCTGGTGAGTCAGGCAAAGAGCTGGAAAGAGAATGCAACGTTGAAAGAAATCAAGATTCTGCCAGTATCTACTTACAAACACAAGGTTTAAGGCACTGGAGTCCTGTATCTGTGTGCTTCCTGAGCCAAGGCATGTACACCCTTGCTTTAACCTCTCTGATCCATGGAGGACTTTCTGCTCCTGCAGTCGCTGCTCTGTTTCTCAACCCTTTATTTTGTCTATCCGTCATCCCTCTTCACCAAGGGGCTCAAAATCCCTCACCAGGTGGCCAGATATTTTTTTGCTGGGTACATATTGAGGTCTCCCCTTTCAGGCACCCATTTTCTGTATCATACCAATTGCCAGGGAGGGTTGGGATCCGCTTCCTGTGCCCAAACAAGGACCAGGTACCCTTTTAGCACTTTTTTCTCTCAGGTGGTCAGTTAGCAGCTGGACATCAGCGAACAAGGGGCAGAAGGTGCCCCAGGCAGTGCGAGGCAGGCGCAGGGTCCCAGGACCTGCTGGTCAGCCTGCTGCCAGGACATGAATGTCCCCAGACAGGGACATTCATGGGACAGCAAGACCCTCAAGCCACAGGGGACAGGACACCCATTAGCACCTACCAATGCTTAAAGCAACTGCTACATGGTGAAGGCTCCAGAGGATTTAGCAGGGAGCAGGGGTGCTGGGAAGCAGTGTATGGTCCTTGGGCATCTCTTCACAAGGTGTACAACATCTGCTGCAAATCTTCCTCTGGCATCGCACTGGGAGCTAACAGAATGGCCTGGGAGGAAGATGAGAGCTGGCCAACAGTCCTTTGTTTGAGAAGACCTCGTCCTTCCAACAGGGACCCAAAGGGGTGTTGGTGGGGATGCCAAGTGGTGCCTGGCCCCTCACAGAAGGAATATGGGCCATTCCTGCTGGGGAGGGACACGAGCACTATAAATAGTTTGCTTAATGCTCCGTGGACAGGCCCTGGAACGCCCCGGTTGCTGGCACTGGGATGGCAGCTGTTGTAAAAAAGCTGAATCCAGCAGCTGCTACCAGTGCTCTCTGCCCCCACTCCATGCCCCCATTCCTCCCACTCCTCTCATGGGGCAGCTGAGCCCTTGGCATCCCGTGGCACAGGTGACAAGGCATGCCAAAGAGGTGCCAGATCTCAGCGTTGGAGCAGCTCCCTATGCTGGTGGCTGCAGGATGCTCCCACCTCTCTGCTGATGAAGCCAGAGAGATGAGGAGGATGGGAGGGGGTTTTCCTCCCTGGCAGCATGGGGGACACTGCTGAGCCTGGCCTGGAGCTGTGAGGCCACGCAAGGCTGGTGGCAGCTGCTTCCCACACACATGCCTTCGGCTGCAGCTCTCCCAGCCCCAGCTCGGGATGCTGGTCTGCTCCATGGCCCCCTGCCAGCCTGCTCCACTCATACAAAGGCCCTTTGTGCCCACAGGAGCAACATTCCTGCAGCAATGGGTCCGGGGCAGCGCAGATGGGACCAGAGCCCAGCTGCCAGGGCAGCTGGTGGGGCAGGTGGGGATGGGCTGTGGTTCTTCCCCCATCCTGTGCATGCAGGATGGACGTGAGCAGCTGGGGCGTGGGGGGACCCCAGCATGGGTGGACTGCTCTGGTTGTGGGAGACAGGGGCACAGGGCATGGGGTGCTGGGGAGCAGGAGCAGGGATGCTGTGCACCCATGGGTGCTACTGCCCACCTGGTGCAGTCCTGCATGTGGGATAGGTGTGGAAATGGTGGGAGCACCCATCACAAGACAAACCCAAAGCTAACAGCAGCTTTGCCTGCATGTGGCCCCCAGCCGTCCTTGCTCCTCACCTTGCACTGGCATTTAAGGGCTCTGCTGCGGCTCCTCCTTGTCCCAGGGGGCAAGGCGGATGATCCAGGCTACTCCTGGTGGCATTAGCTGGGGCACCCCTGCCTGTTGTCCCCCCACCAGTATTGGTCTGCCAGCTGCTGGGCGGCGAGGGAGGGGATGTGCCAGCTGGTGCCGGAGGGAGGGAGGAGGCTTCTGGTAAGGCTATGGGGGCACCTGCCATCCCAAAGCCAGGCCATCGCCCTGCCCTACAATTAGGCTTGTGTGTGTGCGTGACAAGGGCCCGCAGCTGGGGCAGCAGCAACAGCTCTGCATGCTTGCTCCTGGGTCCCAACCCCAGCTGAGCCCTTGTTTTGCAGTGGCTTTTGGGTTGAACGCAGGAGCAGGGACTCTGGACTGGCAAGCAGCAAGGTACCCCCACCCCATGGGGGGCAGCTCGGCTCACAGGTAGCCAAGTGCAAGTAGCCCACCTCCATCTAGCCCCAGGAGGAGAGGGCAGCAGACAGGATGCTCCTTTCTGCCATCACACCTGTTTGCCTCCATGCTCTCAGTCAGGTTGGCTTGTCCCAGAGCTGGGTGCTGTCCCACTGCGGGGGTACTGTCCCCAGGGAGCTGGGCTGGCACTAACAGCACCTACATAAGGGATACTGAGACGTTGGGGGAAATGAGGTGCACAAGGGGCACTCCTTTTCCAAATGCTGAGTCGCCCTAGGGCCATCTGGGCTGTGATGCCCTTCTGGGGTGTCAGCAAGGGGCAGGATGTGCACGCTGACAGCAAGTTCTGCTCTTTGCTGTGCAGTGGAAAGCCCCACCACCCCGCCCTCCACTGTCATTTTTGTGGAGGGCCTTTGCCTCCAGCTGTAACCTGCATGGTCTTGGAAGAATCAGGGGAAAACACCAACCTGCCACAGCCCCTATCCAGGGTCACATACCTTGTGTGGTCCCTTTTCAGGGTCCAGAGCTCCAGGCTGCCCCCCACTCCCATCCACTCCATGGTTAAATCCATGCTACCCAAGCAGACCTTCTTCCCCTACCCAACCTCCCCAAGACATTTCCGCCCCTTTAACAGCAGATGCATCCTTGCTGCCACTGACACTGGGGAGCGAGCGCTGGCTTTTCTTCCAATTGAAAAACCCCTGGGATAACCAGACAGCCTTGCTAACAGCATAATGCTCACTCTCACTTTGAGCAGCAGTGCTTCCTTACACCTTCCTTACACAGTGCTTCCCCTGTGTGTCAGTGCTATTTCCCCTGCAAAGGAAGAGGCGAGTTATAAAATCCCAGGAGATACAGAACCCCCATTCCCAAGGCAAGACCTGCACCTTGTGGTGCTCCTCCATCCGTGCCCCAGGCTGGGTGAATTGTGTGTCCTGGGCTTGGCTCTGCACCTCATTGCCCGAAACCCAGGCCACAGTCAGCAGATGGAGGACACGACCCCCAAGTCAGTGCCCAGGGCCACATGTCCAACAGATACGTTTATTCCTGGAGCGCACAGTGAGCGGGACAAGGAAGCGGAGCTGCTGGGCAGGCAGCAGTGGTTATTGCTGCAGGAGCATCCTCCAGCCATGACAGGGGCTGCGGGGAGCTAACTGCCTGCCTGCAAAGGACTGGCCATTGCCCACCGCCAAGCTGGAGCCACCCTATTAACCCAGGAGAAGGGGAGGGTAGTGGAGGAGCACAGACAAGTGCAAGAATGTTGGCACTGGGGTCCATCTGCACAGGGCAAAGGAGCCCAAGGGAAGAGGAGAGTGTAACTGCATGGGATGGTGAAGGGAAGCACAAAGAAACGTGTGCAGAACACCCCTTTCAAAGCACCAACCCCTCTGCTGTGGGGGAAGGCATCACCGCTTGGGTTCTGGCCCCCCTTCCTGCTGGGGACCATGGACAGGGATGTCCTAGGAGCTCCCAGGGATAGGAGGGGAGGCCGAGCCAGTGTGATAGGGGTGACATTGCTGTGTCCATGTGGAAGAGAGGGGCTTCTGCTGCACTACAGATCATGCATGTTCATGCAGCGCGGGAGCCCACAGACATTCAGTGCTTAAGTTGCAGGGCTTGACCCAGTGGGGGGGCAAAGTCATGAGCATGGAGGTGGGAGGGATGTGTTGAAGGTCACACAGAAGGAGCCACTGGGCTCTATGCTTTGGTCGTGCTTAGTGGTGAATGCAGTGCAAGGGCATTAAGAAGAGGAGTATGGCTCTTCCTCCTCCCAGAAAGACACTGCAGCTCCCTGGGAATCCACTGCCTCTGCCTGAGCAAGGCAGTACCTGCTGATGCTCCCAGGCATGGGCACAGAGAGAGGCAACATGTGCTAGTGGAGTCTGGGCAGCACTAGAGCAAGCAATAAAGAGTCCTATCCTCCCTTTTCCCCTGCAGCTCCCGCTTCTCCCTGCTCTGCAGATGTCCCCCAGCCCACTCCTTCACTCCTGCCCTGCTCAGTGCAGGGACGCACAGGTACCCCGTGCTGCATGCCCTCCTCCTGTTCTGGGCAGGGGAGAGAGGAGCAGGGGTGGAAAGAAGCTCAGCTCAGAAAAGGAGAAGGACATCCCCTGCCTGCCTTGACCCCTGGTCCACTGGAGAGGGTGGCATGAGGCTTGCCAAGAGGCAGGGCTGTTGGCTCAGCGTGGGATGGAGCAAGGAGAGAAGAGTATCCTGTATCCACAGATGCAAAGGGAGGCACTTGGAGGGGGCCTGGGTGCTGCGGTGTCCCAGTGGTAGAGTATCTGTGGTGGTTCCTAGCCGCACATCGTCAGCAGCAGCCACTGGGAAGGAGAGGGAGAAGGGATGAGAAACGTGTAGCCTGCAGCAAACCTGTTTTCTCATATTGATCTTTTATGGTCTCCTTCCATACCCAAGGAGCTGGAGGGCTTTCTACCACCCACTTATGTGCCCCATTCACCCTAGTGCCTGATCTCCTTGTCTCCCACCTTACCTCCCACGAAACTGAGTTCTCACCTCAGTGAGGTTCATGATGGCCGTGCCAGTGCCTTCAGCATCCATGCTCTGGAAAAACCCTACAGGGGCACAAGAGCAAGGTGAGCAATGCATCCCTCTGTGCCTGCCTGTCCTGCCCCAGAGCCACACTCACTGAACATGGCCTCCAGCTTCACGAGGCAGCAGACAAAGTTGTCAAAGTCCACTCCCATGTCATCATCTGCATAGCGGGCCACCACCACCTGATGCAGCTTGTTGTTCAGCTTGAAACCTGCAAGGCAGAGAGCAGACACCGTGCCAGGGAGGCAGGAGAGGAGGGTGTAACTATGGCAGTCCATACTACCCACGAAGCCATCAACCCACCCAATGAAGGACACCATGTCCAGCCTCAGCAGGAAGAGAATGCTCCCCCTGGAGCCATATGACTAGTTAGATCACTGACCCACCCTGGGCCTCTGCTTTGCCAGGATGGGACACCGCAGCTCAGACGAGGACAGAGGCTGGGACCACCTTATGTGCATGCCTAACTGAGGCTCCAGGCACTTGGCACAGTGGGAATGGAGGGAGCCCAGTGTAGTCACAGACCACATCTCACTGCCATGACAGGTTGGCTTGAGGCATGCAATATAGGCTGGTTACACTCTTCTCCAGCTACCTGGGACTATGCTGACAGCAGGAGCCCCATTACTATCCTTCTCCAGACTTACCAGCTGACTCCAGAGCCATGCGCATCTCGTAGGAGCTCATGGTGCCGGACTTATCCAGGTCATGCTGCCGGAAGATTGTCTGCAAAAGCATCACAGAGCTGTGAAAGGCAGGCTGTCCTGTGCAGCCTGGCTATCCCCTCACCCTGCTGCCCCCGCACAGTGTGCCATGCCCGCTGCTCCTCCTCACCAGCCAGCTCCGGATCTTGTTCCACAGGATCTGGAACTCCACCAGCCCAAGGCGGGCACTGCCATCTTTCTGGGGAGCAGCGGGTCAAGGAGAAAGCAGCCAGCAAGGAGGGTGGCGTAAAGGCAAAGCTATGAGATCCCAGCCAGATAAGGCAAGGAAAACCTGGCCACACTCGCTCTGCCCAGTTTTCCCTCCCAGGTTCCCTTCTCTTCCTGCCACATTAGCAAGATCAGAGCTTACAACCCAACAGGGAAAGTACAACGCTTAAGCCATCTGCCATCCACTCCCTGGGAGCAGCTGGGCTGCTGCTGTAGGAAGCACACTGCTGTGGTGTCCTTGGGAAAACTGGGCTGGCCTGCAGTGAAATGGGATGCTGCAGGGCCAGGCTGGAGAAGAGCTTGGAGGTGCTCCTCACCTGATCCCTCAGCTCCATGTCCTTGTGCAAGCAAGAATAAAGACCGTGGCTCCTGTTGCCTTATAACCTCTCATCCTCAACCTGCTGGGCAGGATGGTTTAGGGAGAAAGCAGCCCATCAGCCCTTATTCCCTTCTGGGAGTGCCATGAGGGCTGGGTGGCATCACAGCACATCAGGCTGGGGAGCCTGTGAGGAAGCGAAGCAGAGGGAGCTTTGTCCTGGAGGGGAAGGCTGAAGGCATGAGTGGGGCTGGGCTGGGCTTCTGGTGGCAGAGCCAGGGCTCAAAGCAAGCAGGGGACTGATGGCCCTGTCCACAAAGGGCTGCTAAAGCCCAGGGATGTAAGGCAGGTGGCCCTGAAGCCACAAGGATTCCTCCCTCTCTCCTCTGGTTGAACAGCCTTGGCACAGCCAGAAAGCCAAGCCCCAGCTCCTGACAAGTCTTGCCAGCAGGCTGAGCACCAGGGAAGCTGGCCCCTGCCCACAGCACCAAGAGGATACATCCATCAGGTTGACCATGTTGCGGCAGGAGTCCAGGCTGAACCCATCCGTCTTCAGATCTTTGTCTGAGGAGGAAGAAGAAGGTTGAGCACATGCATCAAATCCCAACCTGCTGAGCAGGCTGCAGGGAGCGAGGGGCAGGAAGGGCAGCGCTCACGTCTAGCGAGGACTCTGTTCAGAATAGTGCGGAGCTCAAAGACGCTGATTTCCATGTCCTGCAGCAGGAGCAGAGTTAGCACCACCCCTTCCCTGCTCTCCACCCCACTTGTGGTCTCCTGCCTAAACATCTCTGCCTCAACCACAGAACATCAGGGTGCTGGTGCATTTCCTGCATGCCCAGAAGAATTTGGGCCACAGCAGGATGCCCCTTCACCACCCTTGGGGGCAGCTGGGCTGAGCAGCAGCAGAGACGGACTTGTCTGTAGGATGGAACCGAGGCAAGCATGGAGTGGGCTGGAGCTCACAGCCAGGGGTCCCATCCTGTCCCCTCACCATTCCAGGGTCTCCCAGAGCTCAGCACAGCTGTACCCACCTCCCCTGCCAGCTGCTGGAACATGTTCTTGAAGCCATCCTCTATGTCATCCTCAGTTATTTCCTCCTGGGGTGATGCAAGACAGAAAGAATTGGTTAGTGGTCAAACCTGGGTTCTGCCCTGCCTCCCAGGCTCAGCAAACCTGAACTGGAAGGGAAGCTCTTCTCATCCTTGTTACTTCCCATATCTCCATCACCTTGACCCTGCCAGCCTCTCTCCAGCCCCAGTGACATCCCAAGGCCAAGCAGCCCCCTCCAGCCTTCAGCTCCCCCTCCCAAGGCCCAGAGCATGAGCACCAAACAAAACCAAAGTAGTGGCTCCTACTTCATCTGCCAGATCTGCCGAGATCTCCTCATCCAGCTCCCTATGGGCAGAAAGGAGGAAAACAAAGTGATGAGCAGCCAGCAGCCTGCCTGTGGTGGGGAACTGTCCCATCACCCACAGACACAGGGTGTCCCCACACCAGGCAGAGACTCACTCCGTGTCCGACTGCTTCTCAGTGAAGACTCGCAGGACGAAGTCAGCCTCCTTGTGCGGCTCGAAGGTGGAGGGCACCACGATGTACTCGCCGGGGGGCAGCCGGATCTGGTTGCTCACCTCCCGCAGGTTGATGAAGGTCTCAGACCGTGCCCGTGACTGGTTTCGCAGGAAGAAATCCTTCTTCAAGTGCACGTTCTGGCTGCCCCGGGCCTGAGGAATGAATGTGCTTGGGGACCAAAGCCAGCCTGATCAGGCAGCACATCCCTACCCTTCCCATCCCAGCAGGAGCCAGTCCTCCCTCAGGGAGGTGCCCAGAACCCATTAGCAGAGCACGGTGGGAGCTCCTACTCCATTGGGTGCACAGCTACCATGTCACTGGGCGCACATGTGTGCATGCACTTGTTAACTCATTCCTGCCCACTCTTAAACCCCTATCCAGGAGGGGGTAGGCTCTGGCAGCTCAGGACATACCTCCTCAGGAACCTGCAGAGAGGAGAGAAGAGGGAAAAAGCCAATCAGAATCCCAGTACCTGCCCTCATCCCTTACAGCTGCAGAGAGCACAGGATGGGGCACACGAACCCACAGGCTGGCAAAGCAGGTGGGAAAGGTTTCCTTGAGGACTGGGGTGCCAGGTCGAGGCAGAACTGGCAGGGATGAGCCAGTCCCAGGAAGCAGCACTGGGAGGGGGGCAGGGGTTACCTCGTAGACAGCGAAGCCAATGGTGTGCATGTCACCCCCGACCCGCCGCTCCCGCCGCCGATGCTTCTGCATTAGAGCCACCAGGAAGCTGCAGGCCACCTCGTCATCCCCGGGGTCGTCATCCTCTTCCAGCAGCTTGATCTTAAACTGGGGGTTGATCCAGAACGTGGCTGGAAGGCAGAGGATGCGCAGGTGAAACACCCGGCTCCATCACGCTGCTGAGAGCGGACATGTGGAGGAGAGAGGTACCTGGGTGATTCCTGCAGCCCCCGGCACTGCTTCCCCGGCGCCACGTGCCCTCGAACACCTGCGTGTGCCACCTGCTGAGCTCATCCTTGGTGAGGGCATCAGGGGTCAGGTTGCAGATCTCCAGCCTGGAGAACTCCCTCATGAAGTCCCGGAAAGACATCCTGTGGGAGCAGGCAGGGGCTGAGGCCAGGGCATTCCTTACGTTAGGAAGGGGAGTGCAGGCAGCTCCGGGCCCAACCAAGGTTTTGGCAGAATTAAGTGACAGCAAGATCTTTTTTTACCCTGAGCAGTTGTAGCTCATTTAAAGCCCGCTGCTGGGTTAGGGGAAGAAGGGACGTTTACCCTTCCTAGATGCTTTGCATTTTATTGGGCTGAATTTCTTTGAGCAGAGGAAAATTATTAACTAGATGAGATGAGAAAATGCTAGCAGGCTCCCAGTGCTGGAAAGCCAGCTCATAAAAGCAGGTCATGTGTTTCAGCACCTCTCCCCAGCTTCTCTGCTCCTTTTCCCGGCTGGCTGTTGTAAAAGAGGAGCAGTGGCACTCACCAGAACTCTCCATCCTCCATCTTCAGCTGCAGCTCTTCCCTGTCACCAGGGTCAATGCTGTCCCACTCGGAGGAGCTGCAATAGCAGGAGAAAGACAATTAGATGAGAACTACTCAAGGTGAACTGAGAGCACTTCAGAGCTGGCCCTCAGCTGCCCCCCTTTCTGATGGAAGTGCAGTGCACACTGAACCTCCCCTTGTAGTGCTATGGAATCATAGAACAGTTAGGGTTGGAAAGGACCTTAAGATCATCTAGTTCCATCCCCCTTGCTGTGGGCAGGAACACCTCCCACTACACCATGCCACCCAAGGCTATGTCCAACCCGGCCTTGAACACCGCCAGGGATGGAGCATTCACAACTCCCCTGGGCAACCCATTCCAGTGCCTCACCGCCCCTACAGTGAAGAACTTCCTCCTTATATCCAACCTAAACTTCCCCTGTGTAAGTTTGAACCCGTTACCCCTTGTCCTATCACTACAGTCCCTCATGAAGAGTCCCTCCCCAGCATCCTTATAGGCCCCCTTCATGCTGTGTGTGCAGTGCCCGCGGGCCTGCTGTCCAACTCACCCATCGCTCCAGGCTCCTGTCCACTCCACTTGACCCCAGGGGTTCCTGATGCGGATGAGCTGTTCCTGCTGACCCCGGTAGTTCACCTGACAACAACCAGACAGGGGATGTTGAGCCCACACCACTGGCTGGGCTGTTTTACTGCCATTAAACTCTCATCTACCAACTCACATCTCTGAAGGCTGTGACAGAATAGGCATGGCCCTTCACCAGCTTCTTGAAGGTCACCGCTTCCATATCAAAGGCACTTGTGATCTGAGGACAATGTGGAAGACTCAAGTGAATATGATTAAAACACCTATCCCTTTCCCTCCACCATGTGGAGAATACTCCTTGCTTTGCACTGCTCTAGCCAAGAGAAGCAGCAGGTGGACAACCCTGAAGATGCATCAGAGAACCACCCAAACTTCTGAAAGCATGAGAGGGAGCAGCTGGAAGACCCTGCTCCAGGTAATCTGCAGACACTGACGCAAGAGCTGTAGGCAGGCCCTTGTTCAACAACCTGCACTCAAGATGGACATTCCCTGCTCCATCCAAAGAAGCCCATCCCCAGCAGCTGGGCTGCAGCCCCACGCTAGCTCTGGACATTGTGCTACTGCTAAGAGGGGAAAGAAGTAACCTCCTGCCTGGTGTCCCAGCAAGGGCCCTGCTGACACAGTCTCAGGCTGTGAGCCTTTGCTTTGGCCATGGCTGGGGCAGAGCCCCTGGCCCATCCCAGCACATCACTTACATCGATGGAGCAGCCAAGCAGGGAGCCCCTCTCCAGTGCCTTGCGGATGATGTGGCCCATGTTGCGCGGCGGCCGTTTGAGGTCAGTACATCTCTGCCACACCGCCAGTGAAGTCCTCGAAGCCCTCGGTGGTGCTGCCCCCCGAGAGCGACTCGTAGCAGCCATTCAGCCTGTGTAAGAGGGAGGGGTGAGGTGACAAGGACACAGCCGCTGCTGCGCCCCTGGCACCCAGCACAAGCAGGGACAGGGACAGAAGAGCCCCTTTTCCTCCACCCCGCACTGCGAGGTGCCCTGTCCCCCACATGCCTGCCTCAAAGGTACCCACTTGGCGTAGGCCTTCTCCAGCAGAGCACTCCAGAACTCAGTGCACTCTGCTGAGTGGACAAACAGGAGCTCCCCATCCTTGGTGGGCAGCTGGTCATCCACCACCACGTCCACCCATTCACCGAACTGCCAGATCTGCGGAGGCAGGAGACAGTGAGGTGAGCTCAGACCATCACACGACTTGCTCGTCCCTACCCTCAACCCATCACCCTCTGTCCCAGCCCCTGAAGCCAACCAGCTATGGAGGGCCAGGAGCTCCCAGCGCACCTGGAAGTGGAAGATGCCGGCATAGTCCTCCTGGAAGCTCTGCCCATGGGGCACTACACGGTGCAGGAGCTCCTCGTTGAGTGTGAGGGAACCGATGGCAGCCAGCAGCCAGCAGTCACCTGGAGGAGGTGAGGAAGCTGGTGTGAGCACCCACCACCTCCCTAGCTGGGATAGGTGGTGGATGTATGGGAGCCTGTGGTATGCTCTCCTTGCAAACATCTGGGGCTCCCCAGCTCCAAAAGCACGTGGAGAGAATGGAGAGGGTCCAGCAGACAAACAGAACTCAGGGAGCCAGGCTTGCTCAGCCTGCTGCAGAGAGAAGTGTTAGCTCAAAGCAACAGGGAACAATCCTCCCTGACCAGGAGCCTGCGTCCAGACCACTAACAACCCCCTCCTGTAGCCATTTATCTACACCCTCCTGGGGCCCATTCCTGACTGCCCTCCACATCGCAGACAGGGGGTTCTGCAGTGGAATTACACTGTACATTTAAAAACCATTTTATCCAGGGAGTGGTTTAACGCCAGTTTCCCTGGCTCCTTAAACTGCGAGCAACACCACTGCGCGTCTCCTTCCAAGTGCTCTCAACCACAAGTGCTGCTCCAGGCTAGCACTGCACTTTAAATTGCTTGCCTTGGTTCCCTGTTCTCCTTTGCCTTTGAAGCACATCACACCTTAGCCTTGAGCCTGGAAAACCTGTACCAGGTTGTGGTTTGACAAAATGGCAATCCGCGCTTTTTAATGACCAACTGAACATCACCACGGTGCTCTGGGCTGTTAGGTGCTCCAGTTACCACCTCGAGTTTGTTCTAATTACTGGATGTGTTAAATGCTGGTCAGCCCTGAAAACGGCGTGCTGTGTGTGCTACTCCCAGTTGGGTACCCAACTTGATCCAGATCAGGATGACATTCTTGATGGTACTCGGATCTGGTCTCAGTTGCCAGCCCTGTCAGCGTATCCAGCCCATTAACACTGCTCTCCTTGTCTCAGTGCCTCTGCCTTGGGAGACAGCCCTGGAGAAACAACAGATCACCACCTGTACTCTACAGCTCCCTTCTCAATTCCTTTCTGCCACATATTCCTTTGCAAGCACTTTGTCATGACCAGCACAACCTCACCTCACCTTGTTACTGTCCTCCAGCTGCCATCCCTCACCATTCACCAAAGCAGGGAGCTCTTTGGAGCAGCTCCTGGTGCTGTTGTCAGCAAGTGTCAGGCATGGAGCCACCCAACATCTCCACTGAGGCACAGCGTGGTCAGGCTGTGCACACATCAACCCGTCAACAGGTGTCCCCCACCTTCCAGTTTCCACTGCACTAAATGGGAAGGGAGCTTTGGTACAGGGATGGTTGTGCAGAGGCTGGCATGAAAATGCACTGCATGGGCCTGGAGAAAGCTGCTGTGAAACTGCTCCACTCTCAACCTCTTCTCCAGCCCTCCCAAGCCACTGCTCTCCAGATCAAGATCTGGGAACAGAGCTCCAGCACTCACCCAGAGCCCCTTGGCAGATGTCCGTCCGGGTTGCACCTCCAACGATGAACTGAGGGTCACCCACTAATTCCTGCAGGAAGACAAGGCAGTCAGATGCTGGATCTTGGCAGGGCCTGGGATTCTGGGAGACTGGCACCCACTGCAGCTCTGACTCGGGAGGAAGGGTGTATGGTCCCTGAGAGATGCATGCCACCCATTCCCATGCATTCCCATGAAGGGAAATCTCTCCTTGGGGACTGCAACCCCAAGGCCATCAAGGTAAGACTGCTATAGCCACGGGAGGACATGGCTAGATAAACTAATGGCATTCTCCTTGCACTCATGGCACCAGAAGATATACATCCTCAAAAACCCCAGTTACCAAGGGTGACACATCCATGCCACGACACTGAGAAGCAATGACATAGCCCACACATTGTAAAGCCCACAGTCTGCTGCCCAGAGGAAGCAGGGCCTGCTAAGACATGATGCTTTTTCAAGCAGAAACTCATGGAGCATTGCTCTAGGCCCTTGGGAAAGGAGGTTATGCAGCAGCGGAAGGGACTGAGCACCTGAGAGGATCAGGCCAGCACCAGGCTGTAGCCTGGCAATCCACATCAGTGCAGACACTGCAGGGCAGGGATGCCAGCCCAGCCCAAGCAGAACCAAGCCCAGTACTTACCGATGGACGCTTCCACTCCACCCCCCGTGTCTTGCTGGAGTGTGGCCCCAGCTCCTTGAATCCAAGGGCAGAAGGGCCAGCTGGGAACTGGGGGTCCCTAAAGAGGGTGCCGCTCTCAATGCACTCCTGTTTGAGAGCCTCATAGTCCTGGTTGAGGATACTTGATGGCGTTGTGGTGTTGGCCGAGCCCCTCGGCCTTCAGGCGGTCTCTCTGCAGACGGGCAGCCATCCCACCAAAGGGATTCATGGCAGGGCACCGGCAGCACTACCTTCAGCTCCGCTCCCTGCAATGAAAAGGCACGGTGGGGCTGAGGCAGGGCGCACTGCCCAAGCAACCCCTGGGGACATCAGCCATTTCACGTCCACGGCTGGACCCACACGGCTGGATCCACAATTCCCCACCATTCCCACAGGAGGGACCTTCTCCATCAGCATTGTCCCAGGGCAGTGAGCAGAGCCGGCACACAGAGCACGCCACCAAATCCCAGCCCCAGCACAGCCCCATTCTGAGCCACGGCCTCCAGCCCGGCCACTGCAGCCCAGCTCTCTTTAGAGGATACCAAAGGAGCAGAGCCGCTTTGAGGGCTGGCTGGGAGGAGACAGCGCACTAGCGGCCAGACTGCAGCTCTCCTGTCCGGTCCTGCTCCTGATACACAGAAGGGCCGCGCCTGGAGGAATTTCTGCCGCTTCCCACCTCCCACAGCCTCATCTCCCGGCGCAGCTTCCCGGTACCTTTCCTCATCCCGGCTCCTCCTCGTCCGTCGCAGCCGGGAGGGCGTCAGCGGCCGCCCCGCAGCGTGTCCCAGCCCCTGGGCTCCTCTCCCTTTCCCTCTCCCTCGAAAGCCGCCGCGGCTGCCTGAGCACTGAGTCAATAGAGCCGGGAAGGGAGGAGCCCGGCGGGCTCAGGCACAGCTCTATCTATGGGGCCGGCGAAGGGCGAGGGAAGGAAGAGGCGGGACGGGACGGGACGGGACGGGACGGGACGGGACGGCCCTTCCCGGCGCACACACGGGCCCGGTGACTCAAGCCAGCGGAGCAGCCTGCGGGAGGCACCGGGGAAGGGAATGTGGGGTGCGGCGGGGCACCCTGGCACCCAGAGACGGGCGCAGGGCAGAGCCCCCACCCCGCACCGAGCGCACCAGGGCTGCCTGGTTCAACCGTCCATGCAAGCAGGGTCACCTGCGGCAGGGCCATGGACGCCACCATGGGCCCACCGGTGTTTGCCATTTACCCTTCCGCACTCCCCCCCGTCTTAGCTCCCTCTCGGTGCTGAATATGCTGGAGGTTTCCCCACACAAAGCAGTGGAACAGTTCTCGAGTAAATGACCCAGGAGCCAGTGACCCGTGCAGAGCACCCGGCTGGGGTGCCAGCACTGGCCTGCTGCCTTCCCAGTGCCCCATCCTAGGGAGCAGGGTGCAGCCTGGCGCTGGAGAGGTGGCTCTCCTTGTCCTGCAGTGCTGTGACGGCTAAGGGAAGGCAGGCAACAATGGAAAGAGTGCAAGCTCTTAGCATGTGCAGAAAGCATAGACTTGGCTGCTAACACAAGGGGCTGCCCTAACCAGAAGCTTTTTAGGAGGAAAATCCACTCCTCTCCCTCGCTCCGCCTGCCCTGGGATGCTCTAAACTGACTATTCTTCTCCAAGGCAGCGCCAACCCTTCTATCCCCTACAAGTGGCTCCAAATCTATGGCCCTCTTCCACCATCTCCTCCCTCCCACTCCTGCTCTGCAGCCAGCACCCTGGCAGCCTCTCCCAGCAGCAAGGCACTCGCTGCCTGCAGAGCTGGTGGGATGGATCCTCTGGTCCAGGCCTCTTCCCAGAGACCAGGGGCACTGCGGGAGGAGGAATCCCAAATGCAGCCACACACAGAGCCTCCAGCTCCCATTCCTCAGCATTCACACCACAGCCCCCTGCACCCGCTCCCACGCTGCCTACCAGTGCTGGGCACGGCCGCGGCCATGGGGAGCTCTGTGCCGCCCGGACACGGGCAGCGTGTGAGTTATTCTTAGCTCTGCGGCTCAAAATACTCGGGAAGGGTGCGCTCATGGCAGACGGAGGTCGCGCAAGCGCAGAGCGAGGAAAAACATTTGAGACCCCAATATGGGACAGGAACCACGTGGGGCCTGGAGCAATGAGGTCCGTTGCTGACACCTCCCCAGGCTGATGCTGCTGGACACTGCAGGTCCTCCACAGTGGAGGCAAGTACATGCAGAGACAAGACAAGCCCCCGGAGAGTTCTCCACAGCGGGCACCATCCAACCACAGGATGATGCTTTCCTGTGTGTCAGGCACCTCTGATCCCTCCCAGGTGGGAATGAAGAACACGCTGGTCCCCGCAGGGTCTCTGGTACCTTGGTGGTACCATAGCCCATACTAAAACCCCCTGGGCAGCATCACTGCTGAAGCCCAGCCAAAAATCTCTGCAGACCTCTCGTCTAAGAGAGGTCTCTAAGAGCCAGCTGCTCTTAGAGATTGAAGGAAGGGGGAGCTCCCTTCCTTAAAACCAGCCAGGCCGATCCCTGACACCGCATCCTGCCGCATACTCAGCTCGGGGCAAGGAGCCACAGCCACTCGTAGGGTCCCACTTTGCACAGACAGCTCTCAGGCCCTCCCAGGTCCTCCGAAGGACAAAGACCCTCCTTTCCCACAAGCTCCCCTGTACGTTCCCGCATCCCCTCGACGACATGCGGGGTTAGCATCGCATCCCGGGCGTCTGCGGTACCCATTTTACTCTCCGCCCTGATCGGGAAGCCTCCGGCTCTCTGCGGCTGCATTATCTAACGCAGAAATCCCCGCGGACAGAAAGGGGACCGTGGGATAGACCGGCAAACCTGGAGAAGCCCAGAGCCCGGGGAACCCCCTACCCTGGTGCTAATCCTGCGCTGGGGTAGGGTACGGGTGGGGATGGGGGTGACTTACGGAAGCTGCTGCCGCCACCGCCCTGCCCGGCTCAGCCCCGCGGAAGGAGGGGTTTCAGCGGGCAGGATGTGCGGATGCCGGGAGGGCGGTGGGAGGGGGAATTAAAGGCGTAGCGGCAGCTCACTGCTACGGGAGGGGTTATCGGGGTTTCTGGCGCGGTCCCGTCCGCCAGCGCCCTCTCCCAGCTGCGGTCCCGCCGGCCTGGGGCGCTCCTTCTGCCTTTGCTCCGAGCTAAGGGCGCGGTGCGCCCTGAAACCGGGGCTTAAAGGAGAAGAGGAAGAGACCTTTCCCTGGGAAGGGGTTTGGGGTGGCATGGCACTGCCCCATGCTGCTGGCATCTCAGCTTAGCTGAGTGAAGCTCTGTGCTGCACCTCAGTCCAGCCTTGTTGTCCTGGTGCCTGGGCCAGAATGGCACATGGTGGTTTCAGTGGGTGCCATCCGCCGTGTGGCTCCTTCTCCACCAGGTTGGAAAAGACCTTTAAGATCATCGAGGACCCAGGACTACCAAGGGATGGACTCACCCCAGGTCTGCCGAGTCCTGCGGTCTCCTTCCCAGCCGCCAGGGGAGACACCAAGCACAAGCAGTCGCAGCTAGCGCCCACCCACCGGCTGTCCCTTGCTGCTGGGTGCCAGCGGGGCCACCCCGGTAGGTCCCATTGCCCTGGGGCTTCCCGCAGCGGGGATGCCTGTGCATGCCCTCCATGACTAAGGGTGCAGCAATGCTGGGTGGTGCCCTTGCCAGCGGACATGGCCGCAGCAACATGGGTTTGTGTGGCATGGCATGGCGCAGGGTAGCCTGGCACAGCTTGCCCTGATGTGGCTTAGCCCAGCATGGCCCACAGCCCAACGGATGTCGCCAACTGTGGGTTCCTTCTCCTCCCCTCGTGCGTGGCTCACCCGGTGCTCCCCAGGTGCCTACTTTCTAACTCACACCACCTTGCCCCAGGGGAGTAAATCCTTGCTAGGCAGGGAGCAGGCTGCACCTGGGGTCAGGAGCTGCATCCTTTGCCTGCAGGAAGGGCAACCAGCACATTCAAAACCAGTTGTAACATGGTCTTGCTGCTGCACCCACAGGGGAAAGTCCTGTCCAGGGCACGCTGGATCTGTCCTGTTCCCATCCCTGCCTAAGAGAAGCCACCACAGGCAGTTTGTTCTGCCCACCCTGGTGCAGAGGAGGTTTGGGGATGGCTCCAACCCAGCCACAGCAGCCGCTCCATCTTCATCTCAACCAGCAGGCAGCTATGCCCCTGCCCGCAGGCTGGAAGCTTACAGGGTCCCTGCTGGTCACAGCTCTGCACCGAGCTGCAGGCAGCAGCATGCTTTGACAAGGAGCAAGCAGTCCCGCAATGCTTGGACTTGTCCTGCCTTGGTTTTCACCTGAATAGATCTGCCAGCTTCGTCACTGGCCTTGACCACCGCTGCTTGCCTTGCCTGCTCAGATCCACCTAGGACCGAGCTCAGCCTTGTGATACCATTCACCTCCTGTTCATCTCTTGCCTCATTACCCCTCAGTGGCCTTTAAAGCTGCTTTTGCAGCTGACTCTCCTAGGGTAAGAGACATTATTATGCTCCTGCATAATCCCATCACACAGGATTGCCCCTTGTGCTTGGGAGCAGTTTCTGTCAAATACCTGTGCAAATACCTGTGCAATTTCCTTGTTTTCTTCCCTCAAGTTTCCCTTTGCAGCAGTGCCTGCAGGAACTTGGCAGCAGGCACCATTCTGGTCTTTAGCTCTTTGTTTGGGTCCAGGCGTTGTTCCTTTGGCTGTGGACTGCTGGGGGAAGGAGAGCTTTGTGCCCTTCGCTCATGCTGTGCTGCTGGCACATCAAGCTGCAGAGCCTGAACACAGGGAGGTGGGAACCGAGCTGGGAGCCTGCGCTCATCTGTCCATCACACATAGCCTCTCCGTTGCCCCATCCTCCAAGCAACAGCCACTGTACACAAACCTGTGCGTGCAGCAGCTGCTGGGAGCACCCCGGCTCCAGCCTGCACCCCAGAGCAGCAGGGAGCAGTCCTGGGGGCTGGCTGCTTGCTGCCTGCCCTGTGCTCAGGGGATGGCCGAGCTACAAGCAGCATCACACAGCAGGAAAGCAGACCCAGCCAAGCTGCACTGCCGGGCGTCTAGCAACCCTCATCCCTTCCCAAAAGCTTCAGCTGTCCACCCAGACCAGGCTCAGAGACAGGTTTCTGGCTGAAGGTGGCAGAAGCAGCCATGTAAGTGGCTACTGAGACTATAGGGTTGGGCTGACACCTGCCCTCTGGCTACCAGCAACGCTACCCTCCCCTCCCACAGCATCCCCAAAGCTTCTTCCTGCACCCCAGCATGAGTGTGTGCAGCTCCCCATGCACCTGCTTTTAGCAGTAAAGCCCCTGAAGCTTCTGCAAGCCAGAGGGAGAGCCTGCCTGGGCTGGGGAGCCGTGAGCCACGGCTGGGTTCCTGGCAAGGGCCAAGGGCTTGCACTCCTGCAGGGAGAGCATACAACCCTCCACTTCTGCACCACGCATGTTCCTGCATCCCTGCTGCGGCGGGGGTGCTCTCCTCCCAGGCCCCAGCCCCCAACCCACTCCACAAAGAAAAGACTGCGAGAACAATAGCTCCTTTTTTCCCTTTTCTTTTGTACACAAATATATACAGGGTATTATACACATCTCTACAGACAGTGCCACTCGGAACACACAGCTCTCTGCGAGCAGAGCCCCGATAGCCCCAGGGGCAGCCCTGGCCAGCGGCCATACCTTGAGACTGGAGCATCCCAGCCACCTGCCGGACCAGGGTGGGGGGGTAGGTGGGTGCAGGAATAGGAAACAGGATCAACATCCCCCCTGCCTCAGCCTGGGAGCTCTCATGTCATTTCTGTCTCATCCCTGGGGGAATGGGTGACACACACCATGCCCCTCTGCACGCACATGCTCCAGACCCCCCAAGCCCCAGGAGCTGGGTGGCCTGCCCTCCCCATGCACTGAAGACCCACAGTTCTTCTCCTCTGTCACCCTTTCCTCCAGGCCCAGGATTCCTACAGAGGTATGCAGGAAAGCCAGCTACATCCTCTCAGAGCAGCCCCCCCTGCTCTGTGTGTCTGGCTCCCCTCCTCTGGGGGACGATGGGGAGAGAAGCCACAGATGGGATCACCCTGCCCCATAGCAGAAGCAAGGGCAGGGCTGATGCTTCACTTGCTCAGGTCCATTAAAGTGCCTGGAGCTTCAGGGCCAGCACAGGCGACTGAAGAGGTAAATGACTGTCCCCTTCCACCTGGCCTGTCGGACCCTGGAGGGTACAGCCCCAGGTGGGCCAGTGCAGCACCCACAGGGAACAGGCAAAGGGAGGGTGGTATTGTCTGCAATGAGCACCAAACAGGATGGTGGCAGGGGTTGAGGGAAATAAATATAGCTCAATAGCAGGGAGATTTATTATTTTCCTTTACATTTTACACAAGGGGAGGGGGTAAGCAATTGAGGGCAACTGATCCTGTCCAGAAACCTCCTCTCAAAGAGCCTTTAAACAGGGTCAGACCTTCCTGCAGGTGCCAGGGGCTCCAATCCACCTCTGTCATGCAACCTGTCCCCTGCTTGCCTCTGAGACACAGCTACAACCAGGAAAGGGTCGAGGACAGAGGTAGGGCAGGAACAGGCCCCTCTCTCAGGCTGGGTGATGGCAGGGGAGCCTACACCCAGTCAGGGCAGCTGAAGAAAGCCAGCACAGCCCCAGGAAGCTTCTGTGCTCCTGAAGATGTGGTCTTGCTCAGAGAGGGCTCCCAGGGGCTGCTCTCCTGGGGCTCCCTCCCTCTCTGAACCCCTCAGCTGCGGCAAGACCCTGCAGCAGCTCAGGAAAGCAGCCCATGGGACCCCATCACAACCAGGCTGAGCTGGCTCCGCAGAGCGCTGAGGGCCTGTGGTCCAGGACCCCTTCTCCCTTGCACCCAGGAGACCCCCAGCACAGTGCCCTTGCCCAAGACCTGACCCTGCCGTGCAGACACAGAGCAGCAAAGGGAGCCATGGTACCCCACAGGGGTCTGGTTGATTTGCTTGAAAGGGGAGTAAAATACCACTTAAAATGATGCTGCAACGCCGTGCCTGTGCCCCTGGGGAGGAGGGGACAGGACCTGGGGGAGAGGCTGCCTGCGCCTCCTCCTGCCCTCAGCACCCCTCACCCTGCAAGGGGCTGCCACGCTCGCATTCCTTCCTCACAGCGGTGCCAACCCTGACCACGAGGCCAGGCTGGCCCCTTCCCCATGGGGGGGGATGTCTGTCCCCACCCCAGTGCCTGGCCCAGCTCCTGGCATGTCACACCAAGTGGGTGCTGCAAGGGGTTGAGAAAGGGCACATGCAAGCAAGGGGAAAAGGCGCAACAGAAGGCACCCCCCCTCCCTAGGTGGGGCTTCCCATACACTAACTAAAGCTTTTAGTTTATCACTTTCCTGCAAGTCTAATAAATTATTAGTGTTTCCTGCCAGGAGGAAGGGGGACAGAGGGGCCTGCTGAGAAGACCCCAAAGGTTCCCCTTGTGCCCCTCCCCACAGCTCACCCAGCCTTCCTCCTCCCTGCAGGTCCAGAGCAGCACCGTGGGGGTCACAGCCCCCCTTCTCCCCAGCCCCCAGGGTTTTGGGGCCTGGGGACACATTGAAGAAGGTAGCCAGTAAAAGAGCATGCCCGGCGAGCTGCCGGGCCAGCGCAGGGTGGAAGGGCAGGGAAATGGAGAGCTTGTGACAGGGCTCCTGCCCCCACTGAAGGCAGCGGCCCCCGGGGGGCGGGTGGGCAAGGGCAGCAGCCAGCACCCTTGGGTGCCTCTCCCTAGGTCTCCATGCGCACAGCCTGCCCTGCTCCTGGGCCTCCTTCCCCTCCTGCACTTCGAGGTCCCTACTGGTGGATCTCGTTCTCTATGAGGCTGTCCTCACACGACTGGAAATCTGTGTCGTTCATGCCATCCGCATTGATGAGCTCCTCGTCCTGTGAGCCCTGCTCCTCCGACTCTGTCGCTTCGCCCTCTGGTGAGGAGTCCTGCAGCACTTGGGCGATGTACTTCTGCCAGGCCAGGCACAGGACAGGCGAGGGGTGGGAGAGAGCAGAAACACATGTGAGCGCACAGGGCTTCTCCTGGTATCACAGCACAATACACAAAGAGCCATGCAAGAGCCTGAGAGTGGGGATATGCTTGGAAGGTGAGGAAAGGGCCAGAATACACATGACAGTACTGGGAGAGGGGCTAAAAGTGGGAATGGTTTGGCCCTGCAACAGTGAATCTGCCAAACCACAGCATCCCCAGGGAGCCAGGGCTGGGAAAGCATGGAGCTTCTCAGCTCTGTGGAGCCCATGTGGACTGGAAGATTGTGCTCCCTTTTTGCCAGTGCATGTGTCCCTCTGAGGCTGTGCCTGCCCCCAGTGGGAATCTTCTTTTGGCAAGATGCCACTGCCCTTAGGTACCTGGAGACTAGTAAGGAGCCTGGATTACATACGCACACCCCAGCACAGCTCCCCTGAGAAAGCAGAATGCACTGCTGTACCCCATCCCTGCATGTACCCCCTGAACTGCTCTGCACATAACCCAACTGGAAAGGTATCATGGTGGAAGGAAGCAGCTGAACAATACAGTGAACCAAGGAGAAACACATAAAACTGACTCTGGGATCAAAAGAGTTGGGCAGGAGAGGGGAGAATCCTCAAAGCACTTCCATGGCCTTCAAGGCAATGCCCACAGAGACCCCTTTGTGTTGCTTTTGTGGTGTGTGACAGCCCTTGCTGACAGGCAACATGTAAAGATGCAGAATGGGAAGTGAGACAGACCCAGCTGGATTCACTGTCCCAGCTGAGAGAGGCAGAGAATAAATACATAGCATCTGAGGAGCAGTGGGAAAGGGTTGAGTGTGCATGCATGTGTATGTGTGGTGTTACTGTTCATCACCCAGCAAGGGGCACAGCACCTAACACTTGCCTCCCACCCTCACTGGGAGACTCTGGGTGCTGCCTCAGAGCGGTGAGGGGCAAGTTACTCTGACAGGGAGTTACCCCCTTCCTGAATCTGGGTAAGGAGCACAGCAGGACATGGAGGTGCGGACAGGGACTCACAGCTGATTTGGGAGCTGGCAGACTGGTGGTGGGTCTCCCATTCTGCCTGTTTTCTACAGTGTCCACCTCCGTGTGGTCAATCTGGAGAGGAAAAGAGAAGTTAAGACTGCTGGGCAACGTGTTTGCTGTCCCACCACAAGAGCAGCATACACACAGCAGGGGCAGCCTTGGGACTGTCCCCTCTGTGGAGAGACCCCAGGGTTGAGAGGCTTTTCTGGGGAGCAGGCTGTGATTCCCCAGGAGCCCCTGTTATTCCGTGGCTGAGCTGTGCTCCCTAGAAGAGGGTCCCACATCCCTACCCAGTACTCTGCCTCACCTTGTAGTTGTGAGCGCTGAGGTATTTGAAGTGCCCGAAGCAGACGTGACACAGGCAGATCACAATGGTGATCACAAGGACCACAAAGGTGAACATGGAAGTGGGGGCCAGGAACCCTGGGGCAAAGGAAAACCAAAGTGGTGGTGTCAGAGGGACTGTGCTCCATGGCTGCCAGGACCACAGCCTGGCAAGGGAAGTGGCTCTGTAGGAGGCCAGGGGCTGGCATCCCAACCCAGCATTCACCTGTGCGCATGGTGGAGAAGAATAGAAGCCAGAAGAGGCAGAGGATGGGGGCTGCTACCACCTGGTTCACAGCCCCTGAATGGATCTTCTTGTCCAGCTTGGCAGGCAGGTAAGCATAATACAAGTTGTATCGGTCCACCAGGTGCTTAAGCAGCATGTACATGAGCCCTGGGAGAAAGGGAGGTATGCCAGCGGAGAATCATCCCCTTTTCCAACACCTCTGGCTGACAACTGACCTCTATCTTCCCCCCAAGCCACCCTTCTTGCCTTCCCCTCAAGGTCTTCCCAGCCTCTGACACAGGGAGGCAGAGGGGGATCACTTACCAAAAGGGACGATGATGGGGCAGGTGATGCTGTACGTCATGACCACAGTGAAGACACACATCATCCAGGCGTAAGCAGCCCCAAACTGGAACTCATAGGCCTGGTGCTGCAAGAGGGAACAGAGGCATGTCAGCACGTCCCTGGGAGCTGAGCAGGGGTAACATACACAGCCCCATAAGGGCGCCGCTGCAGCACTCCCACCCCCATGCGGAGGCCACAACACACCCCATCAGCCCTGCTACGTACTCGTTTGACATTTCTCCGCTCTGCAGCTGAGCGGGCCAGGCAGAGGCGTATCATGTACATGAGCAACCCGGGGATGCGCAGCAGGTCCATGGCGTTCCCGATGAAGGCAGAGGCAATGACATAGTTGACAAAGAAAGCCCCGTTGTCTGGCAGGAACACACACCTAGGGAGGTGCAGCAAGAGCAGGCTGCAGGAGGTGCTCCTCCCTTGCAGGGCAGTAGCCAGGAACCCCCAGCACCTTTGGACACCAACAAGAACCTCCCCGCATTGCAAAGAAGGGCCTTCTGCTCAGCTCTACTTACTCAAATCGTACAGCAGCTTCGGCGAGGAACTTTTTGTCAAACAACCAGCGGAAAAACACATCCAAGCTGTGGGGGAGGAGGCAGGAAGAAAAGAGGAACAGTCAGACACAGTGATCAGGCAGACATGCACGTGCAAGGATGTAGAAGCTGCGCTAGAAGGACGTAAAGCTCTGACCATAGACTGCTTTGCTCCCTCTTGGCATGTGTCACTAGCAATTATGTAAATCAAACACTGGAGAAAACAGTGCAGCCCCCAGAAAGGGGTGTAAAGCTTCCTACTCTCATGTGTATTCTTCTCCTTTTGACCTGATCATGTCAGTAAAGTATTTTCTTCTTCCCTCTGCTGTTCTTCCCTCATGCAAGGAACAGCTGACTGACTTTATAGAAGAAACTGTTTAGGTATGAGGTCATCTCCAAAACAGAGATTAAAAGAAATAATAAAAAAAAATTTAAAAATACCACTTTCCTCAATTCTGATTTTCTGATATAAGACTATCCAATCCTCTGGCACCTTGGGCACTGCTGGAGTATACAGCTCCAGCGGCAACAGGGGACTGAGCGCTCAGAAGGAGGCTTGGTCTGTTAACAGTATTCTAGTCAAAATGCATTTAGCTGCCTCATTTGTAAGCCTGTATCACAGAATCAGAGCGGTTTGGGTTGGAAGGGACTTTAAAGCTCATCTAGTTACAAGATCCCTGCCATGAGCAGGGTCACCTTCCACTAGATGAGGTTGTTCCAAGCCTTGTCCAACCTGGCCTTGAACACTGCCAGGGATGGGGCAGCCACAGCTTCTCTGGGCAACCTGTGCCAGTGGCTCACCACCCTCATAATAAAGAATTTCTTTCTTCTATCCAATCTAAACCTACCCTCTTTCAGTTTAAAACTGTTACCCTTGTCCGATCACTACATGACCCGGGAAGGAGGACTATTCTTCTGCCTCTATCAGAGTTTGTCTATTCTCAAGAGCTGCCTGACTTCACCATTGAGGAGCTGCACCCTGAATCCTGAATTTCGGGAGGTAAAGATCCCCCGCACTATCACGTGTAATCAATTCCCATCAGCGAGGACCCCCAGTCCCACTCCCACCTCCCAGTTTCCCTACTCAGCCACCAATCAGTGCTGGGAGCCCGTGCCTAAGGCTGGCAGCTGATGCACTGCTGTTTGACACAGAGCATTTCTGTAACTGCAGGAAGATTTGGGGCTCACATCCAAACATTGCTGCAGCCTACACATAACTTGCCCATGCAGTCAAGAGGTGTAACCTACACTGAGCTGGCTCGAATGGCAAATTCACTGGTTTTGTGCAAAATTTGGAGTGTGCAGGGCACAGAGGTGGGGAGTGCCACCTTCACCAGTGGATCTCGAGCAGGCTTTTCACATGCATCCATGAACCATGCCAATTTTGTCTGCATTATCTGTAACACCACGACACATGTCAATGCACCTGCACATTGATTCAGTGAGCTCCTCAGAGACACAAACAGGTATGGTCCAACCTAGACCCAGCCAGAACTAAATTGTCACCTTCCTGAGAGAGTGGTGACCAGGGGACTTATGCAGTGAGAAAAGAACATAGTGTAGGAGAACTACCAGGGGTGCATCTTAACTCTCCCCATGCTCTTGGTCTCTGCACTTGCTTTCCCTTCCCACCACTTGTACCTGCTCAGGCCCAGTGATGGCAGCAGCAAGACCATGAAGATAAGGAAGGTGTAACACTTGTGCATGGTTGTCCTGTTCTCTCCAGACCTGAGGGCAGAGAGGAGGCTGTTAATCTTTCACCATTACCCCACCACAACCAGGAGAAGTGCCCCCATGGTTTTCCCATCAGAAGGCACTTCCCAGTGTCTAATCTGAATCCTACCTTGTCCACTGCCGGTAAGTGGACTTGCTCCCTGTCCTTCCACTGTGTATAAAGTCTGTTCTTGAGTCCCAGCTCCTCCCCTCCTTGTTTCACAGGCCCTCCCACCCCTTTTATCATCACTGGACTCTGCAGTCATCTCCCTTGACACGGTGACACCCTCCCCACCAGCCTTTGCAATATAGAGCAGAAAGCAAAGCTTACATCGCATGTCCTGCGGGGAATGCATGTCACAAACAGCACATTCTTACTGCTCTTCACTTCAAATACCTTCCCCATGGCCAGAAGCCATAGCAACTAAGGTGATTTTCCCTTGGAAAAGCTATGACTTACACGTGGGCACAAGCACACCATTCAGGCCAGCTCACCAGAGCCAACACTTCCTTGCTACTAGCATTTCTCACCAGTGACCAGCCACGACTCCTGCCAGCTTTCGTCTTCTTGTAGACCTATATTAAGCTCTGCTCAGACAACCATGCTGCACAACAGCAGCTAAGCACTGTCAGAACAGCCGTCTATGGCAGACCCCAGGTGTTGAAGAGGTGTAACATTAACACCACACTTGGAGTGGAAAACAGAAGGTCAAGCAGAAGGATCCAGCAGGAGCTTTACGTCAGTGATAATGTCTATTGGCCAGGCAGCACGCCGATGTGACTTAGAGCAGGTACTGCCTGTCCTTACCTGGTCCAGTGCGCTTCGAAGAATGCAGAGTAATACACAATGGTGGGCAGCAGAGCAGAGAAGCACCACAGCAACAGGGTGGGGAAGAACTGGGTGATGATGGGGTTCTGCAATGGTAGAGAAGAGCCCATGTGTTACATGGTGTCAGCTTCTGCACCAGCCACAGGTATGGCTGCCTTTGCTGACACTGATGCCCCAGCTGCCATTGCAGCCTGGACAATTTCTCTCCCTATCCCCAGCCTTGAAGGTGGTAGGGCTGGTTCTCATGCTACCCATCTTGCACACATCTCTGAAGGCCTTACATTGAGGTACTCCACAGGCTTGGTGACATTGAACTTGTCCATAGTGGTGATGATGATAGCAGGGGTGGTGAGGAAAAAGAGGAGGATGAAGAGGACCACATTGATCACGAGGCAGCGGATCCACCAGATGAAGCCCCGGATGGAGAGATGTTCCCTGGAAAAGGGGAAGGAGGGCATCAGGATGGCTGCATGGGGCAGAAGGGCAGGTCCAGAGCCTCACATATACACCATGGCCCAGCCTCCATGAACAGCACTTGGGGCATCAACCCAAGGCTTTCCCCTTCCAAGTCAGATCATATTGGTAGCTCAGCCAGGCTGGGCTTCAGCAAGAACAACTCATTCAGTTACCAAAGGAGCAGATGGGGAGGGAGACAGAGTGTGCACCCCTTTCCCCTTAGCAGGGTCCACTGAGCCCCGTAGAACTGCTCACCAGTAGATGTTCTGTGGGTCAGGGGCATAGCTGACAGTCCAGTTGGAGACGTGGAGGGACTCGCTGCACGAAGAAGCCCTGGGCTCCCCACGGCATGCACAGCCCTGGCACTTGCAAGCATTGAAATCTTTGAGGATTCTGGAGAAGAGAGAAAGGGAGGTGCTGACATAAAGGGCTGGCAGGGACAAAACAAGGAGAATGCCTTAATGCTGTCATTCCTCTGATTTAAGGCAAGAGCTGGGACAGGTCATCTTCCTGTGGAGAACAGGACTCTGCACTCACATGGCTGTGATGGTCTCATTGTGGAAGGTGACAAAGGCCATCCCCAGAGGCTTTTCATTCACCTTCTCCTTCTCCCGCTTGTAGTCATCTTTGAGTTTCTCCTCCAGCTTGGTATAGTACTCGATGGCCTCCACCTGGGCAGGGGGACAAAGGTCAGACCAGAGACCTGGAGACCCAAGCCCCGTGTGCCCTCCCACCCAACACCTCAGCTCTGCCCCCACCTCCTCACAGCCTCTGATGACACAGCAGCACAAGTGGCCACAGGGCTTGGGGTTGATCATGGATGGGGTGTTCTCCTTGCTCTGCAGGTTGGTGAAGTATATTCGGCCACGCTCTGCTTTCTTCCTGAAACCGGAGAGCGGAGAAGGAAGGAGAGAAAGAAAGAGGGTGGCTCAGAAACGCTCCTGTGGCACCAGACTACAGAGGAGCCCATGGCACCAGCCCACCCTGCCTTCTCTCCCAAACCGGGCATTACCTCTCGGCATCCAGGAACATCAGCCGGGCCACATCGTAGCAGGGACGGGCCTCCAGGACAGTGCAGTTGGCATAGGCCTCCCTACAGATGGAAGCACCAGCTCATCATCCGTCACAAACCCCACGTGCCCTGGGCTTCTCTCCTGCCCTGGGCTGAGCATCACAAGCATAGCAAGAGCTTGCTGGGGACAGCAGGGGAGCCTGCAGGCTCTGTCCCTTATAGTGGAGGCAACACCTAGGACAAACGTTACATCCTCTGGGCTCTAGCACAAGACACCTCTTTGGACTTTCACTCTGTGGCAGCGAAGAACCCCTCTAACCACACACCCCCTCTAACCCCACACCCCCTCTGCCTTCATGGACCACAGGATTTGGGATCCGGAAGAGGCAGAAGAGTTCCCAAAAGGTACAAAGCATTTCTCCCCATGGCACTTCTGAAGGTGTCCCTCCTAAACATGGCCCTGACAGGAGAGGAATTTAATTTTATTGTTAAAAGAAAAATGTACTTTTCCTCAAGGACTGTGACCAGCGCAGAAGCAGCAGCAGCACAACATCCCACAGTCACTGCTTGAGCATCTCCTGCCTGCCTCTCACCTCTGAACTTGACTGTATCTCAGGATACGTCCTGTCCACTACTTAACACACTGATCAGTATGGTTATGCCAGAGATAGGTGGGCATATCCCAAGGCACAATACTAAGGAAACTGCACACTCAGATAAAACAAAAAGTGCAGAAAAATAACAGCAAGGTGTCCAAAATAAAAGCATTCACCTCTTTCTGCTCTCAGTGTATTACCACCTTCCTAGGTAACAGTAGCACTACTCCAAATAACATCACTGTTACAGAGTAGCCTTTAATTAGGGATACAGGGAGACTCACTCAAAATGCTTCTTGATCTTCTCTGGCTCAGCATATTTTGAGATCCCATTAATGAAGAGAGTTCTCTTAACCTGGAAGGAAGAAAGAAGGAAAAATAGAAAAAGGAGAGGGCAGGCAGGTGTGGATGGCATGAAAGACCAGACTGCAGCAAAGCCCTCCAAAGCCTAAGTAAGGGACAGGAAAATGCAGCCCCATTGCTTTCAGCACCCAGGGATCCCCCTTCTATGCTTCCACAAGCTGCCAGCATCCTGCATCCCGATGCGCTGCAGACCAACAGGCTAAGGTCTTACACTGCAGCTGCCTGAACAGAAACAAGGGGTACCCTTAAGAAGGTGGCAAAAGCAGATACAGAAAATCCCCAGGAAGACACGAGGTGCTTCCCGCATTCACCCAGCGCAGACTTCTGCTTCCCCACAGGCAGTCAGAGCTGCTGCTCTGAAGATCTGCCTTTGGCCAGGCAGAATAAAATAACAGTCAAAGTAAGGGTGTCCCAAATTGCTGTGGGAAGAGGGGTGCTCAGCACTCTTGTCAAGGTTACCTTGACAGAAGGGCATGGGAAAATATGCCTGGGGGAGTGACCAGATCCTGCTCACCAAGTCATCCTCTTTGTAGCGCATCTTGGAGGTGTGCCGGCGCATGCTGTACACTGTCAGCAGCAGGTACAGGAAGGCAAAAGATGTGTGCAGCCACAGCAGGTTATTCCTGTCACAAGGGAGACCACAAAGGTCAATGCAAGGTTACCACTACAGGTCTATGTATGACTGGTCAGGCCCTGAAGGTGCTGGGGCCATGAGCAGCGTAACCAGCACGACCACATGCCCTACAATCGCTAGCCTCACAGTGAGGGCAGAAATACAGCCTTCAAGGAGGTGAGGCTCTGCAACAAACAAGCATTTACAATATGCCCCCCAAGGGCCTCAATTATCTATCCCACCCCAGCCCACACATACCCAGAATTCAGATTAGCGATAGTTGTCCTCCCAAAGCTGTAGGCGTTGTTTTCTAGGGAGAAAGAGGCAGACACAAGCACATTCAGTTATATCAAGTGGCACAGAGCACCACTAGGGTGGGCTACTGCAGGAACGTCACCTGCAGAACACCCTAAAACCCAGGCTGCCCAGAATGACCCTTTGGATGCACCACACTCAGAGTGAACCAGCAGTGAGGGATTGTCTCTGTTAGCCTTGTCCTGCCCTCCACTGCTCTCCATTGGTCTGGGACATGGTGTTGAAAGCAGGTCCCCAAGCTCAGCAAAGCCGCCCTGCTCTCACCTAGCAGATCCCCTGAGAAGTTGACGGGTAACACGATGCCCACGGAGAGCACACCCACAGCCACCAGCAGCCCGATGATGTGCCTCTGGAAGGACAGGTAGTGCACTGCATCACCCCCACACTTGTCCCGGATCTCGTCATCCCTGCCAGGGAGAGAAACACCCTCAATCTTCCACATTCCCTCAAGTGCTGGATGGAGAAAAGCACAAGGGCATGGCTGCCCTCCTGGTGAGCCCACACAGCACCCCTGGTCCTGCCATACACATCTATGATCAGGCCCTGGGCTAGGAAATCCAGCACCCAGCCTTGAACCAGCCTGGGCTGAAATCTGTCCAGTCAACGCTTACTGCAGCTCTACTCCCCATGTGCCAGCCTTCAGCCCCACAGGATAGGCAGCTGGACACATGCAAACCCCAGTGCACGCCCTTATGGCGGGCCTTGTCTCCCTTGCTGAGATACTGTGCCACAGTGCTCTGAAGCTAAGAAGTTCTGGGGAGACTGTGCCTGAGCATCATCAGGCTGGGGATGTCTCCCTGCATCACCCAGCTCCCCCTTAGTAGCAATTCCTCAAGATAGCAGTGCCCCTAGAAGGAGTCCCAGGGAGAGGAGCAGGGGAGACCTGGGCTTGGAGCTCTTCTGTGTCACAGACCCACTATGCGACCTTAGTTTTGGCTTCAGGACTCTATCTAGTCCTATCTTTGCTTGTCCTCTCCAGAGGACACACTTTGCTTGTGTTCTTCACGAGAGGGGGCTGCAGCAAGGGCAGCGACTTCACATAGCTATACTGTGCTGAGCGCTCCAAGGCCCTGCCATGCCTTTCCTTCTTCCCCATGTGGGTCCCCTGTGCAGGTCCTGGGGCACTTACTTTATCCTGAAGATGGCTGTCAGCCAGGAGCAGAAACCCTGCGCAGAAAGAACACAGGAGGGTCTCACATCATTCTGTGCTCCCTTATCCCCACTCCCTCCTTCAAAGGCTTGGGACCACACTGGTGTCCTTGCACCTTCAGAGACTTGGCTTAGGTGGAGGACAGACCATGAGCACCCAGACGCGCAGAGCCACGGATGGGCCAAATGGGTGGTCCAACCTCCCAGGCAATGCATGGGCTCTGGGCGCACCTAGAAAATGTGCTACTTAGCCATCATTCTGAACAAGAGCTTTGCAGGGACTTGGAAAGCTGGGCCAAGCCAGTGCTCCTCAAAGGACACCTGGGGGAGGAATATTTCCTGGGTGCTTCACCACCCATCCATCACACCCTGTTATTCTACTGAACCCTGCCTCCCCTTTAGAGAGGAAAACAGTAGTAGACAGCAGTGTGAAGAGAAGCTGGTAAGTATTGTTTGCCACGCTGAGACAACAGGCTGGACAGAAGTCCGTTAAAGCCACAGTGATGTACAACCTACTTATTTAAGCACATGTCTAGGAGCCACATAGTTAATGTCACCTTGAGGTCTACACTGCACTCACACACTTCAAGGTGTGGGACTTAATGCCTGAGGATAGGCAAACCGTGTTTCTTCTGAAGAGCCCTTGTTTCAGACAAGCTGTGAGCTCCTGGCCACGTGAAGGCGAGGTGTTTGACTCTTGCTGCTACTCACGTTGTCCCTCTGGTCGAAGTCCACAGAACTGGAGACGGAGGTGAGGCGCTCGTAGCGGTCATGGTTGTCGGAATGCAGGGCGGAGGCTACGCTAAAATGACAAGTGGGAGGCGAGGGAGAAAGTTAGGAGATGCAAGGAGGCAGCCTGGCCAGGAACCAAGAGCACCCAGAAGACTGACCCAGAGGTTAATTCAGGTCAGTTTGCTCCAGTTGAGATGGAGAGAGGAGAGATCAGAGAGAGCAATAAACAGAGATCCCTTCTCAGACAGCACCCTGAGCCTTGCAGACCCACAGGCTTGGCCATGGGTGCTACTCGCTCAGCACCTTCTGAGAGGCACTTGCGTTACGCAGCAGCCCTTGTGAGGAGGGGTTGGCAGTGCCTGCCATGAAGGAGAAACAAGGTCTGTTAAGCACAGTTTGTAGAGGAGAGGAGGTGGGAACCAGAGGGAGCTGCAGCTCCTCCAGCTCTAGTGCAGCCACGAGGCGGCAGCCCCAGAGCTCCGGGGAGGTGCTGGCAGCAGCTCCATGGTTGCCTTGGGGAAGAGGAAGGTTGGGAGTCTGGTGAGCTCGATCCTGCTACACCAGCTCCCCACACCTTCAGTGCAGGGAAACCCAGAAGGAAGAGGAACACAGCTGAGCCCCAGTAGGTGGCTGGAGCCCAACCTGCTCCACAGCCTCAGCTGAGCCTCCTGCCTGGAAACCCCTCCAGCATGAGCAGGGCAGACAGCTAGAAGTGAAAGGACAGGAAAGCAAGAGAGCTGAATATCCCAGACCGCTTTACTCCAGGCACAGGCAGCGTCCTAGAAGAACCTGCAGCAGAATCAACCAAGGCAGACAACAGCCCCCACTATGAATGGAAGCAGAATGCAGCTGGCAAATGAGACAGGAAAATGATCAGACCTAAATTAAATAGCACTTGTAAGATGACAACAGCAGGTTGGGACCCTGGAGGTGCAAGAAGAGACATGGCTGATCTGAAAGCTAGAAGCAAAGGATAAAACCAGACGAAAACATGGTCTCCCTGTAATCAGTACAGGTTCAAAGAGGATCAGATGGACAAGAACCCAGAGAAGTAGGCAAAAGACAAGCGGTAGAGACAAGATGGATGACACTATGGGAATGAGAACATGCCTCACAACCTTGCTGAAGGAAAGAGGATGGGACATATAGCCTGACAGAGCACAGCAGCACCTGCTGAGTTCCTAGCTGGAAGTAATGGAGAAAAGAGCTTAGCTGAAGGTCATGGGACTACAGCAGTGCAGATTCAACAGTGGTGTGCAGCCTTGCAACTGTGCAGCCCAACACTCTGCTCTGCTGGAGGGACAGCCTAAGTTTCAACCAAGCTCTTGGACCTTCAGCTCCAGAGGGCTTGCAGCTGGGTACGGGGAGGAAGGGCAAATTTCTGCTGTCTGCAGCCATGAGGAGAGCCCAGCATGATGACATGGCATGCTTCTGGCTCCTCAATACTGAAAAGCAAAGGGCAGAGCAGAAACAGCACTGGAGGGAAGAACTGAGAAGAGTGCCACGTTATGAGATGACCAGGCTAACTTAGCTCAATTTGTAGGGATGCAGAGACAACAACGAGGATGATGTGCAGTGCTAAGAAGACAGAAGAGGCCAAACCTTGACAAAGACGGGAAGCTCCAACGGTACCTGCACCTAGCTGGACGCTTTCTTAAGCAAAGCACTAAACAAAGCAAGTGGATGGCAGCAAGGTTGCCCTAACACATGAGAAGATTAAGGTGGGATCCTACCTGCTGCCCCAGGCTTGGTGCCAGCCCCACCAGGGAGGGAGAAGGACAGGGTCCAAGGCATGGCTAACTTCAAACCAAGCGAATCACAGCCTCCAGGACGGGACGCCAGGCATGCCATGGAAAGGGCTTGCTGCAGTGTGAGACAGGAGGTGGCTGTGCAGGTGGCAAGCCTCACAGTGCCCTGTGAACATTGCCCTTACACAAAGCTGTTGGTAGGTTGCCACAACTTCCGGGTACACTGAGTCACCAGTTAAGAGTGCTGATGGCTACCACAAGCCCTGGCAAGGGACATGACAAGGGCCTTTGCTTGAGAACTGGCAAGTGGTTCACCAGACAAACATACCCTTTTGCAACAAGAGTGATGTTGCACATTCAAGGGCTGGGAGCACTAGGTGGCATACATGTGTCCCTGAGCCCAGCACAGAGAACAGCTCGGATGGGAAAGGGCCACCAGCCTTGGAGGAGCAAAGCCAGGACGAGGTTTCCTCGCTGAGCTCCTCGGGCTTTTGGAAGTTTCTGGCTACCAACACTGTCCCAGCTCAAGCAGTAGGTTTGTTGGGGGGTAGGGGAGAAGCAAGAGCAAGTTCAGATGAAGAACAGGAGCAGGAAGAAGTGGCCTCCTGGAGAGAGACAAGCACTCATGAGGATAACTGAGGTGCCCCCCCCAGGCAAAAGCCCCATAGCATGACGGTTCTGCTAGCTCTGCCTTACTTCCCTCACAAGGTGTTAGCAGGGAAAAGTTGCCAGACACACCTGAAGCAGAGCCAATCACTAGTGAAGCACCCAGGCATGAACAAGGGGTCCCCTCTATGCCATGTACCACAGGTACCACCATCTCTTTTTATAACTCCAACTGCTCTGGCTCCTTTAGGGGGAAGGAGCAGCTACAAAAATAGGAGCACGCCTGTACCCTCTGAAGGCAGTAGCAGGCCCCTGCTTTGCAAGTGGTTGGAATAAGATAAGTGAGGCTGCAGCTTGCTGCCTTAGCCTTAGACATGTGTCAGCCTGGCTGGAGTGACCCCGCAGGCTTTGCACCATTAGCTGACTGTGTCCTCTGTGGCGTGTACCACCCAGCCAGTTGGCAAGGCATAGGGGATGCTCTTTTCTTAGCCATAAAAGCAGCAAGAAAGAGGGAAGAGCAGGGAGAGAGGGTCCATGGCAGGGTTGAATGGGCAATGCCAGGCCACGGTGCTGGAAGATGCTCTCAGCAGTGCTGAGACAAGAAGTTTACTTCTGCAGGGAGAGAGAGAAAGGACATAGGTGCTGCTTTGCTGGGTGTCTGCCAGTTGGGGTTATGTGGCAAGGGACAAGGGCCAGCCCTTGCCCTGGTCCCAGCAGCCTCATGAGATAAAGAAAAAAAGCTGTAAGTCTTGCAACTGCCTGCCAGATCCTCTCTGTGCATTCATCTGCCCTTGCAGCCAGCGCGGGAGCAGCCCTTGTGGCACCCTGCCACAAGAAGGACCAGGCAAAGGAGGTGACCAAGCATGCTGTTGGCTCAATCAGGTTTATTTTCTCCATCATAAGGCAGGATAGCTGGAGGTGGTAGAGCAGGACATATGGTGTGGCAACCTCCACCTTGGCCGGGACAGGGAGCTCCTTGGCACTGCTGCCCTTGCAGAGCGTTTAAAGACTACTAGGGGAAAACCAGGGCGCATCCAGCTGTGGTAGTGGCTGACACAAAGGGAAGGGAAAGAGAAGAGCGTGAATCCATTGAAAGGCACAAATCCAAGCCCAAACTCCCAGCCACTTAGATTAGTTCAGAAGCAAGACAGAAAACTGCAAGAGAACAGGAGAAAGACAGAAAGAGAGAAAGCAAGAGAGAAGAAACGAGACCCTGAGAAAACAACATACTATTCCCGCTCCTCTCGCTCCGTCTGCCAGCGTCGGCGCCTGGGGGCACAGAAACAGAAAGGGAGAGGTTACAACCCTGGGAGCCGGTTCTGGGTCTCCTCCGTCATGGGGAGCTACGCACCCGGCACAGCTGCACACTGTCCTGGGGAACAGAAACCTGCTGATGGTCAGACTGGAGAAGACCTTGCTTCCAGAGCCCAGCATCACCCCAACTCACAACAACCCAGAGCTCCCAACAGCCTAGGGGCAGAGTGCTTTGCTGCCAGCTAAGGGGAAGTTGGCCTGGCTCCACACCACGGGTGCCCCAGGGAGTCTCTGAGGGAGAAGGCCAGGCAGGACAACCTGCCAGGGCTGCCCAACTGCCAGCTAAGCTCTCCTTCCATGTCTTTCCTCCCCAGTTGGGCAGCCAACACACTTGCATGCTACCCTCCCAAAATGCTCATCCCACCCTGCACATGGGTCAAGCAGCAGCAGGTCCTCCCTGGGATCCTGGTCCTGGTGATCCACAGCTCTTACCACACCATACACTTACCAGCTGTCCCTCACCAAAGAGTTCGCAGCCCTCAGCCCTTCTGCCTACAGCCACCACTCCCACTCCCTTACACCAAAGGTACTCAAGCATCAGAAAAAGACCACCCAAGTCCAGACCTGTGCATCATGCCACCACCAGTAAGCACTTACATGACCTAAGCTTTCATGTAGGTCCAGAAAGCTTAACCCTGAGGAGTTGCTGCCCTCATACAGCTATTAACTTCTCCTCTTTTCCCCCCACAATGCCCCTACATTGCTGATTCCCCCCGCCAGGCCAGGAAAAGAGGGGCTGAGGAGCCACAGGGATACAGCTTGCTTATCTAATGCCATCCAGGACCACTTATTTAAACCAGGAGAGTTCCTGGTTTGGTGCTGGAAGAAAACAACTCTTTGCACTGTTGTGCACGGAGTGCCTAAAGAGCAGCTGGCTTGAATCCGTGCTGCCAAAGGAACCAAAGAAGCTGGAGCTCACCCCCACCTGAGCCTTTGGGTGTGATGAGCTCATGGAACTGATTCAAAGGGAAGAGCCATCTACCACAGCCAGCCTTCAGAAGCCACATTTTGCCTCTAGCACGTGACAAAGCACCACAGGCACAGCAAATCACCCCTGTAGAGGGGCGGACTACCTGCACATCCCTTCTGGCTTAATCCAGGAGAGTTCCTTGTTCTGCAGCAAAAGAAAATAATCACTGTCCTTCCTACTGCTGCCAGCAAAAACAACCACAGCATCTCATTCTGCTGTGGAGCTGCCATCCCTAATGGGCCCTGGCTTTTGCCAACAGATGCTATAGCCCAAAAATGCATTGGGTAGGAAGGATCCATACCCAGACCAACTCATCAGCACTTAAGATGCAAGCTAAACTCACATTAGCACAGTAGTACTGCACCTGGAAACGCAGCCTACCACTTTGAAGCGCTCTGAATGAGAATGGCACCCAGCAGAGCCAAAGATACCTTCAGAGGCTTAACAAAGCCTTCACTGTGGCAGCCCTCACCCTTCTTGTGACCTTTTTTCCTCTCTCTCTTCCTTCCATCTGCTGTTCCTCTGTAAGGGCTCTTGCACACCTCTGTCACTGTAGGGACCATAAGTTATACGGAGCCAGTAGCCACCCCCTGTGTTGGGAGAAGGGTGCTGTAGCAAAAAAGCCAGTAAGGAGGATTTTTCCTATCCCTGGAGCTCAGGGGATGCAACTAGCGTGCTTGCTTCTCCTCCCCAGCTGCCTCCAGCACATGCAGGGGTATTTACCCTTTCTGCCCCACAGAAAGAAGGGTACCACGCGTGCCCTTCTCCCATGCTTACCTGTCAGCATCAGTCACTAGGGCCAGGCGTCCGTAGTCCCAAGCAACTTTACGCAAAATTGAAAAGACAAACAACAGTGCCTAGAAGAGAGCAAAGGAAGAACTGTGAGATGAGGCATTGTTCAACTCTGCGCAGAGCCACAGGAACAGGCAGGGTAGGAGGGGACAGAACTGCTCAGCTAACAGCACACTGATATCATGGGACAGCACAAGTTCCCCAGGGCTGTTAAAATCAAACTATCTGGATGGCTGTGGGAAGCAGAGGTCCAGAGTGCAACACACAGTAGCCAAGCTAGCCACAGGATCAAAAGGCCTCTCAGGTCCCAGACAGGTGAGATTATCCCTACAGTGTCTGTGGTCCTGCAGCTTCCAAGGAGGAACAAGGAAAGCCTTTGGGTGGGCAAAGCTGCAGGGACCTGAGACCATAAGCAGGAGGCTTGGGATTCAGGACTCACCTAATCCGACATCCATGTCCTTAGGAAAATTTGCAACACCTTCCATGGGCTCAGTGTGGTAGTATTTAAGTCAATAGTAGCTAAGCCCACAGTAGGTAAGGGACATGACCAGGGCCACAAAGTCAGCCAGCAGCAAAGTAATGGATGGCATTTGAGGCCCTCAACATTAACTACCTCACTTCATGGCTAATCATGGAAGAAGGTGCTGAAGCAACAGTAGGTACTTACGAGAAAGCACATAAAATCAAGGGCTAGGACAGTGGGCACCCCTCCGAAAGGCAGCCCCTGCAGCACAGTGCTGCGGATGCGGGCACTGTAGCAGTAGTCCTTGGTGCTGTTGTTGCATGTGGAGGTTTTGCAGGTGGCCCCCGCTGAGCCAAGGGTGGCAATCATGTAGGGAAGCATCTCTACAACTTCATTGTCTTCCCTGGGGAAAGAAGAGAAAGGCATGGTCAGAAGCACAGCAGCTGAACAACTGCTAGAGTTCAGGGCTTGCCTTGCCTGCTACCTGAGGCCTCCTCTGCCCTACAGGATTTCCATGGGAACCAGTGTCCAGGGATAGGTCATCTGGAGAAGCCTACTGAATGTGAGGGTGCTAGAAAAGCCCAGGTACTTCAGCAGCTGTGGTCCCACCACCCACAGCTCCTAAGCTCCCTTCCTTGCTCCCCCACTTTCACGCCCTTTAGGTGCATCTCTTTCTCACAGACTACTACCCTTCCTGGGAGCTGGTGTGTCATGCCTTCCACCTCAGCAGAGAGAATGTTCAGCTACAGGAAAGAACAAAGGGGTGGGGTGGTGGGGGGATGAAGTCACATCTGGATGATGGAAACAAACTGCTATGGGACAGTTGCTGCATCATGATTCCACAATTTCCTTTGCCTGTCTGCATGCCATTAACTTTATTAGGCTGAATCATCACCTTCTGCTCATTGCAGGCCTCAGCCCCCAGGTCCCAGGGCACCCATCAGGGTTACATCTCCCGCTTGTTTTCTTTCCTTCCTCTGACTTGGATGCATTGAGATGCTAACACACAGAGGGTGGAGAGGAGGCTTAGCCTGTCAAAGGCTCATTTTGGTGCACCTCAGATTGCTACAAGACCTACAGCTGGGTGTGGGTCAACACCACTGCAGTGTCACTGGTTGGACATGGGGAGATCTTCCTCCTGTGCAGAGCAGCTCCATGGGAAACACAGAGAAGACTATGCTAGCAATGGATAAATGAAAATTGAGCATCACTGGGATAATCTAGAAATGACAAACTTACAGCAAAAACACAACCACTTTGTGTAACAGGGAGAGAAGATTCTCATCAGCTGCAAAAGGAAGTACTGGTAACAGACAGGAAGACCTACCCAGGCCACTGATCTCTGAATCTCTCCTCTTATCCAGCATCGACCACCCATCCCAAATCCTTCACTACTACTGTGTACCATGTAGAAAGGCTGGACGGCATAGCATCACTTCTGGGCAATGCTCAGGTGCTGCTTACCCAAGCCCAGAAATGTCATCCTTGTGGGCTGGGCAAAAGAGCCATCGCTTGCCCAAAGCACGAGAAAGCCACCACCACTGCCCTGTGCTGGCTTCACACATGTCCCAGAGATGCCCTTGCAGCTCTGCGTTGGATGGTGACATTGGCAGGAAGGGCACAGGGCTCTTCCCTCCAGCTCACAGCTACATCCTGGCAATTTCCTGCCTGGCTGCAGAGATTCATCAGCATCACAACACAGCGCTGGCTGGATAATGGGCACAAATCGTTCACTGCCTTGTCCTGGAGAGCTCTGCTTCCAAGTGAGGCCCCCCAGCTCAGCTGGTATGGATGCACAGCTGGAAACCAGCTGAAGCACCAGTGATGAAGGGCAACACAACAAGCAAAGACCCAGCTGGGTACAGGCATTGGGGGGGGGGAAGGGGGGGGGTAGCCAAGTTGGAAAAGCCACCAATCAGCTTGTAAAGAGATTATCACAGATACAGAGCTGGAGTGGGGCTGCTGGGAGCAGAAAGTGGGAGTATAAAAGCAGGAGAAGAAAGCCAAGCCATGAGATCACAGTTGGGAAACAACTGGGAAGCCAGGCAGGATAATTCACTCTGGCTGAATTAACAAGAAACTTGGAAGCTCCAGGGGAGGGATGGGAAGAAATGATGGGATGAAACTCACCAAAGGGAAGTCACACGCTTTGGAGCGTGAACGCTTATATCCCTCCGGTTTTACGCCCAAGTGCCAGCCTAGATGCACTCACTGCAAAGAGAAATTACCTCCCATTCCTCTTTTTGGGAATCTTGTAAACTTTTAGGTTGTAAATGGTATCTTGCAGCAACGAGTTCCAGATATTGAATAAAAGCTAGATGATCTTAAGGTCCTTTCCAACCCTAACTATTCTATGATTCTATGAAAAGACTATGATCTTACTGCAACTGCCCAGCTTTCAGCTCTCCTTGCATAGTGAGAGAAGCCAAAGAATAAAAGCCTTTGCTTTTTCTAGACTTAAGTTCACTACTATTAAATGCCTTCTCTTTCCCATGACACAAGGTCTCTTCCAGCTCTAACCACTCTCACCACACACCCGAAATATATCCTCTCTTCTGACCCTATGGAAAGGTGACCAGAACCTCATACAGTATCCTGAGTAGGAAAATGACCTTGGCTGCCCAAAGAGATGCTCTCAGCAGCTCTCTTATGCTACTCCTTGTGCAGTCGGGCATGATTTACTTCTCCAATGGCACCTTTGCACACTGAGGCCAAGTATCTCCAGCCAGTCTGCAATGCTGCTGCCCTAGTAGCCACAGTAATTTAGAAGCCAGCCGTGTCCCAGAACAAATCATTCCTTCCAATACACCTGGCTGCATACTTCTAGGGACCACTTTCTCATTGCCTCACACCACAGGGCATCACTTCATCTTGAAGATCTCAATAACTCCAGGGTATGGGCAGATTTTAGGCACCTTGCTGCACATTACCTTTTCTGGATCATGAATAACCAAGAACCTCATCCTTCTGCTCTTGTCACACAAAAATTGTTCATTCCTAGGCTTTGTTGGTGGACCCTCAGCCAGTTTTTGATCCATGAATATGCATCTCTTCCAGTGGGCAGTTTTCTTAACAATCTTTTGTGAAGGATTTCAGAGGTTCTCTGAATATCCAAGCCAGTTATACAAGCTGCCTGCATACTACCTACTATTTTATAGAAGTACTGAAGAACTTGCAACAGATCAGGGAGGTATGATTTTCCTCTGCAGAGAGCAAACTGTTTTACCTCATTCCTGCATGTTTTATAGACCCATTTTCTCGTAGTCTTTCTACAAAAATGAGGCTCAAATGCTCACATTGCCCATGAGCCTACCATAATCATTATTCATATAAACCATTATACGTTCAAGACGAACTTTGCAAGCCTATGGGTAATTTAAGCCACATTTCACAGAGACAGGTCCCAGATATGTGGTTTTTTCCCTGAAGCCTAGATGATGGTCTGAAAGGGACTGGAGGTAAGTTTTCTCAGCTTCTTCAGCAACCCAATGTCATGGGTTCAGCAGCAGCAGTCATTTTTTCCTCCTCCTTGGTAGCTGGAGCAGCGCTGATAACACCAGTGTTTTTAGTTACTGCTTGGTAGTGTTTTGCTCTGATCAATGGCTTTCTGAGTCTCATGCTCTGCCGGGGAGGAGGGGAAGCCGGGAGGAAGCAGAGACAGGACACCTGACCCAAACTGACCAAAGAGGTGCTCCATGCCACAGCACGTCATGTCCAGGATGTAAAAAACTGGGGACAGGAACCCAGAAGTCTCTCTCTCTCTCGGTTGGGTGGTGAGCGGTTGTATCCTCTTCCCTTCTATTTCCCTGGTCATCATTACTATTGGTAGCAGCAGTGATTTGTGTTATACCTCAGTTACTGGACTGTTCTTATCTCAACCCGTGGGGTTACATTCTTTCGATTCTTCTCCCCATTTCCTCCCCCCACCATCAGAGTGGGGGGGAATAAAGAGGGAGAAGTGAGTTAACAGGCTGCGTGATTTACAGCTTAAACCACGACAGTTCTTTTGGGTGCCCAACATGGGCATGAAGGGTTGAGATAATGACAGGATTAATAGCCACTTGTCACAATGCTGATTTATTGGCTCTCAAAGTTGTTGCTCTGGTTCTCACAGGCTCAGTGTACGATACTTTACTTACAGCTGGTATTTCTTATCTTAATGTTTTTCAGATCTGGGTTTTGGGTTAAGGTTCTTGTTACATTGTACTTTATTGCACTGATTTTTAATACAATCGACTCAGTGATCATGAAACTGACCCGGTTTGTGTTTCCAGTGTGGTCACCAACTCTATACTTTGGGAGGTATATAATGGAAGTTCTTAGCAATTACACGTCTCTTTTCACCCCCTCGGGTGGTCAGCCTGTGAAGGAGACATTCTTTTGTGCTCCCAGCGCCCCCACCAGGCCGTTTACAGCACCATTTGAGAATTTTGAAGGTTTTGAATGGCCTTTAGATACCCTTGAGACCTGCCTGCTGGTTGTGATGGGAATCGTGCATACTGAGTATGTTTTACTCACGACTATTTTGTCTGGTCCCAAGAGTTATGCAGAGTCGGGTTTGGGCCTTGTCTAGGGTTAAACGACGATATAGGAGGTCCAAGAGATTTTCCCCAAGGCTGGACAGTCATGAGTGGCAGGGTGTGTGGGATAGTATGGGCAAGTACCTAGGCCAGTGGGCCCCTCCAGTGCTTTGGAACTTCACCAATGAACAAATGCAGAACCCAGAAAAATTAGTAAAACATTTAAAGGAGGTGTGTGATCATTCTGGTCACACCAGAGATGGACAAATCATGGCAACGTGCTGGGGCTTGGCCTGTGCTTACAGAGCCTTGTTTAACACTGTCCAGCATCTTCAAAAGGAAAAAAAACGTCCCTGGATCTGAGGGTGGAGTAATGGGCAGCGCAGCTACTCCAGCTCCAAGCACAGCAGCTACACCACCCCCAGGGACAAGTACAGCAGCTACTCAAACTTCAACAGTAATGGGCAGCGCAGCTACCCCAGCCCATCGGAGCGGGGGGGAAGAAAGAGGGAGAAGTGAGTTAACAGGCTGCGTGAGATTTACAGCTTAAACCATGACACCCAACCAGAACACCCAGCAATGGAAAAGCTGGGGCACATGTCCAAGGCTTACTCTGCCTTTTCATCAGCCCAGCCAGGTGGCACAGCAGCAGTCAGCACCATTCTTTGGTATGCAAGCTCCCACCAGGCTGGTAAGCACAAGAAGGGGCTCCCCATGGAGACAGAAGCACTTCAGGGGTGTGGGAGGGCTGGGAAAGCTTGCAGGGACATGGCTAAGAGGTGCCTTTCCTGGTCCCTCCTTCCCCTGGTGTGCTGTAGGACAGGGGGAGCATGGCTCTGCCTGGGCTGAGATGCTAACATCAGTACAAGCATAAAGAGCCAAGGCTCAGGGAATTGGTGGGAGGCTGTTGCAATGGATGGGGTTATAGGAACCAGCCCGTGGTGTCCAAGCCCTTTCCTGACCATTATTAACACAGCTTTCCACCACAGCACACAGGGGACCAAGAAGGCAGTAAGAGCAGGACATCAAATCAGGTCCCATGCAAGCCCCAGAGTCTTCCCCTCCTGCACTATGTGCATTTAATGTTGACTTCCTCAAAACTGCAAAGACAGCATAGAAGAATCTGCCAAAAGGCATTTTCGGCTCTTATTCAGCAGTTCTGGACTCCATCCCCTTCTCTGTGAGCAGTGGGAAGGGGGGAGGGAGGAATGGCAGTCCCCATGCTTCCCCATCCCCAGAGAACCCTGCTCCCTGCCCCACACACCCAGCAGGACTGGTGTGTCCATGCTGTCCCATGTTTCCATGTCAGCAGCAGAGGCATCCTGCTTCCTAGTTGAAGGCCCTAAAGCACATCCCACTGGGTGCTGCAGGGCACCAGCTCCCACCCCTTAAGCCCTGTGTAAATGCAGTGCTGGGAACTGCTGCTTTAGAGGGCTTGGCAGGGCAGGGGCTCTCCTCCTCCTCGCCTTTGTCCTTGGCCTGCAGGTTACCACATCTTCCTGGGTTTTTCCTCTTGGATGAGCACCCATGTGGAAGCCAAGCAAGCCTGCAAGCTCTCATCCATCCATTGCAAAGGGAAAGAGGGAAGACAGCTGCATGAGGCTAGGAAGGCCAGGACGACATGTCTTGGCCCTTCCATGGCTGCGTGCCTGCCTGCAGGGTGTGCATCAGGATGCTCACAGAGTCATCTTCCAGTCTGGGAAGGGGGTAACACCTAGAAGAGGCCTGAGGGGATCTTGCAGGGCAGGGTAACAGGAGGCACCACTGAGGAGGCTGCCTTCCCAACTCTGAACTCTGTCATGGCACAGCTTGGGCACACAATAAAAATAGCACTGCAGGCCCCTCCAAACGCAGCATTTCCTGTTCTCACCAGCTCATCCTGGAGTCTTTGCCCCTCATGCCCAGCGTTTGCATCCTCTGCCAAACCCCTGACACCAGGGAAAGAAGAAGGAGAAAACATTCTGCTGGGACTCACACAGGAATGATGCAGAAGCTGTACAGCCAGCTTACAGGCAGACTGATGCACTAACATGAACAAGTGTCTAGTTGCGATCTTCCAGCCACACCACTGATGTCATGAGGAGGTGACCTGAGAAATGCCTGCAGAAAAATGTAAATCAATAAAGCATGTGCCTGCACTTGCAGGAAGCGTGACGTCAGCACACAAGCTATGTTCATTTGCTTTCTCACCAGTAAATGCTAATAACCCATCTGTAATTAGTACAGCGAGACTGTGCTCTGGTACAGATACATTCCTTTATGGGAAGGTGAAAGCCTCACAACAGACTGGAGGCACAGAGACAGGCAGGATACCTGCCTGGATACAAGCAGGCTTAGGATTACAACATACAAGATTTCCAGATTAAATAAAACCAACAATACAAAACCAACTCCAAATGTGCTAAATCTCTAGGATTCAGTGTTCAGGGAAGTGAGGTGCATTTTGGTTCCTGGCCCCAGAGGGTGCTGGGGACATGGCCTGTACCTTGCAGACCTGCTCCTCTGGGATGCCTTTGGCCACCCAAGCACCATAGGTGATCTGTGCCATGATGCCAGGGACCTGAGCCTGAAGGATGTGTCACCCTCTGCCAGTGCAGCAGAGACCTGCCTGCACTGGGCATTGGAGACCCTCACACAGCAGCCAGCACTCAAAACTGAGGAAACCTTTTCACCCCTCAAACAGCCACGTATGTTACCTACACCTTGCCAGTGAAGCCCAGCAGAGAGAGCTCTGTGCCAACCGCTTGCAGCCATGAACAGATAACAAGAAGAACACACTGACCCTTGGAGAGCAAAGCAGGAAAAGCCTCAGGAGAGGCAGGAAGAAGGGGTCAGCAAATTAGCTGAAAGCCTTTCCCAGAGTACAGCAGCAAAACAAAGGGGTAAAAACCACTCTTGCTGCAGACAGAGTGGTGGGAAAGATGCCCTGCACCATGCTTCAGACCTGGCATGAGGTTTTCAGGCAGCTGAGGGTTGGAGAAATGCTGACATGCCGGGTGCATCAAAGAGGAACATGATCTGCAGGCCAAGGGGAAAAGAATCAAGAAGCAAATGTGCTACCAATGCATTTCAAACAAGCCTGGGCAAAGCATTGACAAGCATACAATAGGGATCAGTCCTGTATCACCAGGAAGGAGAAGGACCTGCCAAAGCCCTGCACCTCTCTGCCTCCTCTCCATCTCCTTGTACAAAGCTCCCTGCATGCTTCACCATCTGTATGAGCTAGCCAGGCAGACACCAGGCCTCCAAAGCTTTGAGCTGTCAGGCTCGGCTTCTTCAAAGCAAAGACGAAGTACACCCTTGTCCTGGGTCCTGGGTTCAGCTGGCTTTGCATCAGGCCTCAAATAGTGCCAGCAAAGGGCAGCACACCTTTTTCAATGTGTGTGAGCTCCCAGGCCGTGGGTTGGCAGGTACTGTAACTGTCAGAGCCAGCCCCTGGCCTCATGCTGCTCAGAGCACTGCTTCGCAGCAGCTTGCGGACTGTTGGCTGTGTCCACCCTGCTGGTCCTGCTCCCAGCGCAGCTGGAAGCACGGCCAACCACACAAGTGCCTGGCAGGGATAGAACTGTCATCTAACTGTAACTACAGGGATAGACTGTAACAGCAGGGAGCCTTTGGATCTATGAGGAACCGGGGTTAGATTTTTCCCTAAAGGCAACTGAGGCCTATAGAGAAAACCGAATGAGCAAACAGGAAGGAAGCATGGCTTGCTTCCCCCCACCTGAAAGGAAGAGGGCAACTCCTCCAGGACCTCTGTCCTGAACCTACTAAAGGGTGATCCTGAAGGGATACTGATGCTTTGGAGGCCCCCAGTAACTCCTTGGGGCTCAGTACTGGGCTGCTCCTTTGTTTCCAAGACTTGAAATGGGGTTGTTTGAAAGACGCCCTTCCCTGGGAAAAACCACTCCACCAGCTGGCTGATCTCAGCATCAGGAAAACCTTAAAGTTTGAGGCGAAACCAAGCCACTTTATTCCTGCAATTTTTCTTCAACAGTCTTCCCTTGACCAGGCCACATCTCACTTCTTTCTTGGAGGTTATTTTCCGATTCATGATTTTCAGTAAGGGGAGAAGGTTTTGGGTGCTATCTTCCGGGAAGGTCAGGGAACCTGCCCATTTCATGCCTCTGACCCTTTCAAGATCCCCCAGGATAGCCAATCACAAAACCTTCCCTTTGAACATCAGCAAAACCCTTCATATGCTGCCTTCACCCACTGGAAACTGTCAGTCTTACCAAGCGATACAGATTTAGCTCCAGACAGCTCAGTCTTTATTATGCCTTCTACAGCAACTCCCTCCAACCTGCTGGTAGTGCTTTCAAGTCATATGGTGCCCTGAACATAATGTTCCATGCCAAGAGGGGCTGTACCACAGCTTGAAACCCTAGTATGCTACAGTTCATCCTGGTTCATCTCTCCTGGCTAATCTGCCTTCAGCCTCAAAGACTTTGAGGTTGCTCTGGCTCTGTGTTTTTCTCCCATGTCGCACCTTGTTGCCCTCTTGCCTCAGTTTTCACATCCCTTTGGACTACGTGCTTCTGGGCAAGTGGTGCTCATCCCAGTTCTGGCTGTCAGGGAAGGGCTGATGGTGTCCCCATCCCCTTCCCCTCCAGGGAGGTTTGCTGCAATAGCACAATACCATGCTGCAGCTCTGCTGCCAAGAAGACAATCCAACCACCTCCATCTGGCTATAAGGAACAAACATAGCCACAGTACCCGGCACCAACCCCATTTGCTTTGCCTCCTGACAAACACTATGGAGTCTCAAAGCCACATGGACACCCCCAGGGTCCCATCCATGTGTCTCACCCTAGTCCACAACAAGGGCCCATCTCCTCCTCTGCCATCAAGAGCCGGCCCAAACCTATCCAACAGTTCTCCACATCAATCAGCACTCAGTCTGCATGGCAGCGTCACAGCCAACCCAATTTGCATTAAAATTTTGAGTGTTAGGTTTCATGACTCACTGAATCAAACACCTTGGTTCCAAATATATCTGTCACTTTCCCTTCAAGCTCCTAGGCTGTATATCTACTGGAAAGAAATCAAGTTTGCCTGCCAGCTTGTACTTTATAGTTTATAAAGAAATACCACTTTCTGTTTGGCTTCCCATGTTTCCTGTAGGCATATGCTGGTAGTGATACAGAAAACACAACATGAATAGATTGAGTGGTGAGACTGACGAGGTGCTGGACTTCACACTACATATTCTGCAGAGCAGTAGCCATATGGCAACCAAGCCCTGGTTGGGAGTAAGTCCCAGAAAACAGGGCTTCCTCACCTATCACCCAACACCCCAGAAGCAGCAACTCCACCAATTCCCAATGGACATTTACTAAACCCAAGGATGGAGACTCCACCACCTCTTAACACCAGTGGTTTTCCACCTTCTGGTCTGTGGACCTAGGAGCACACGGGCTGATCCTCAGGGGTTGCCTTCTTGGTTATCTCCTGCATGTCTGTTATCAGCGCTTATGCTGCCTGTACATGATCTGCACCTTCCTCACAATACACCTGTGGGACCACCCCAGGTGGGCTCTTCCATACTTCATTTTTTAGGTGAGAGTGTCTATTCATACAGGATCTTTACTGTATAAGTATCACTTCAGCTTTCGAGCACTGTTAAGGTGAACTTAACAGTGCATGTTAAGCCCTTAGTACTCACAGTGTTTAGGTGCAAGACATCTGGCTTGGCTGAAACACAGACCAAGGAGACCTTGCCAATCCTTTACTCTGAAATTTTCTATGTTCCCTTCAGTTTCTGAAGTGACCAAATGCCACTGTGTTCATTTTGCACAGGTACACATTTTTAGCAGAAGCTTTGCACCTCTCCTAGCTCTCCCCTTTTCCTTTGTTCATCTTAAGCTCACCTCATCTTAAAGCTTGTTGTTTATCTCTGATCTTAATCCTCTTGGGCATAGGGGAATATAACATGTTTGCCTTCCCTCATGCCCCATATCTGTTTGTCACAAACTGGGTATTCTCATCCACACCCAGCTTTTCCTCTTGAGCAAAATGTATGTCTAATAAAACCAGGTTTTTGAGCTAGTTTCTCAAGGTCACATGGACTGTTTCCTCCTCCTCACTTCTGCATGACAGGAGTCCTTACCTCCTTGAAGCACAGTGCTCAAAGACACAGGAATTTTGTTCACTGGTCATGACTGCAATCACTTACCTATACAGTATGATCAGCACGATCAGCACTTCCCGTCACAGAAACCACTGGTTATGGAAATCACCAAGCCGCAGTAAGAAACATCTCTCAGTTGTCCAAGCTGCCTCTAAGGGCAATTCCTCACCAGGGGCTGGTAGAATACCTACTGCATCTGCCTTGGAAGCATCCCTACTCCTTACTCTGCAGCATTCAAGCTGTTCACTCAGATGTTATTTGGGGCAAGTTTCTCTCATGCCCAGTCCTCCTGCCCTGGGCACCGAACATACCACACTCAGCATGCAAAGCGACGGGGCATTCTCTTTAGGATGGTACTTCAGAAGAGCTTCATGTCCTTCTTTTAGCAAGTATTCTATTGAGACCAGGGAAAATTGAAACCCTGCATCAATTCAGGGATGGTGGCAAAGTGGGTGCATAGGCTGCTTAGAGCAGCATCCCTGGAGATGACGCTTAGCAACACGCAGAAAACCCCCTTTCACATCAGGAGGTGAGGAAGATTGGCACTAGCACTGAAGGGCTCACTAGCCTGTCTCTCTCATCCAGCAGAAAACACACGGGATGTAAAACTAGGATGCCTAGAAGGAAACCTCTTCCCTTGTGGGCCCTGGGAAGCAAGCACTCAGGATGCTGCATGACCTCCAGCACAAGCAGCCTCTCAGTGTTGTTCCTACAACAGGAGCATCTACTCCAAATCCTGACACCTGCACTCTTCCTATAACAAATAAAGGCTGATTCTTTTCAAAGGTCAGTAAGGAAGACTGCAGATTCAAGCATTTGCAGTTTGCAGGCTGGGGACTTTCTCATCTTTTCCTCACCTTCCCTATAGCTCTCCTAGGGTAGCAGCTGCCTTGCAGGGCTGACCTACAAAGGACCCACAGCACAGGCAAGCAACAAAGGTCAACGTAATCACAAGCCTGCAGCAGGCAGAACTGAGCTCCCTTTATGACTCCATGCTGAGAAGAGATTCGGCAGCCACAGCAGGAAGAGGAAAGAAGTCAATTGTTCCTCAACAACAGCAGACATCAGCAAAGGGCTCTCAAAGCAAGAGATCTGGATGCAGTCAGCAAGCCAGGATCAGACAGGAGAACATCTAGGAACTAGCGTTCTGCATCTGCTGGGGAAATCATGACAGGAGTCCGAGCTCCAGCAACACCAGTACTGCCCAACCCAGGGAACAGCACCAGCACACTACACCCAGGGTAGGCACAGCAGTACAACCAAGAGCAGCCAGGAAACCTTGGCCACAAGGATGTCCAACCTACGACACTGAAGCTGGAAAAAACTTGAGGCTTTACGGCACCTTACACACTCTGTCCCAATGGCTGCTGAACTCCAACAAGGGAGAAAGAGGCTGTGAGAAACCAATTCTGAGTTCCTTTTGGGCATGAAATAAGTAACGAAGGTCATAGAGTGAGATGGACATTAAACACAGCCTTGAGACTGTCCTTGCCCCCAAGCCCTCATCTATGCTACAGAGAGAACTGCTGGACCTCACATGGCATATCAGTGCCAATTCCTCTCCTGCAGCATGTTTGCTCTGCCGCTGCCAGGGGGATCTAATCTAGAGGCAGCTTCCCAGGAAGCTTTGTCTGCTGGGGAGAATGAGGATGGAACACTTCTTTGAGTTGCAGAGCAGCTCAGCTGCTGGGGCTGGGGTCTGCGGGCAGGACTCACTTGCACACACCAGGCTGGGGATGCCAGGCTCTCAGCCAGCCACCAGCACTTGAGAGATGCTGACTGGGCTCTTCTTTTCAGTGGTCTCTCTCCACCCCGTGGGGCTTGGCAAAAGGAGCTGGGCCTGGCTTGGGAAAACAGGGAACAAAGCACTGGTCAGGCGCTGGGCACAGAGACGACAGCTCCTAGCTGAGGCCAGGAACACCAAAGTGGTACTTCAAGGCAAGCAGCCCGGCACCCAGACCACAGATAAAGGTGTGTGAGATGAAGTGGCTGCTTGGACTTAGAGGAGGGCACTGCGTTTTCAGCAAGACGTGGCAATGCAAATAACCTTGTGTCATCCGGACTCCATCTCAACGTTAGGACAAACTTTAACTGGGCAAAGCTGCCCTGACTCACTGTTTATCCATGGAGCTCAGCTCCACAAAAGCAAACATCAAGCCTAGGAAAGTCCACTGAAGACTTGCAGTTGGTAGCCTACACTCCTCCTGCTCACAGCCCCTGCTGAAGCCAGGGTGCTCACACTTACTGAGACCACTGAAGTCCTGACCTGACTTGAAGAAGACAGCTTGGAGGTTCCCCCCAGAAGAAGTGTGGAGCACACCAAATACTGTGCACCAAGGGCTGCTGGAGGTGAAGTCAGGAAGGGCCCTCCTGCCCAGATGGACAAGCATCACACAGAACTAAGACTGAATACCTGGCAACGACCTCAGGTATACCTGTCAGGCAGCCACACCATCTCCCAGGCTCTGCTCCTCCAGACCATGGTGGTGGAAGGAAACCAGCAGTGGGTGCTTTCCATGGGCTTGAGCCTGGAGAACTCCCAGGAGCAGCTAAGCATCATAGCCTGCAGCTGCTGTAAGGCAGCCTGTGCATCTGGAGGCTGCTTTCCATGGAAAGCATACCTAAAACAGTACGAATAAGTGGGGAACTGTCTGATTGAAACTGCAGCAGCAGCCCCAGGAGTGACCATGCTCAGAACTGTGTTGCTCTCATCCCACCACCTCTGCTGCCAGGCTAAGTCCTTCAGACTTGATCCTTATGTGACAGCAGGAGCAAAGACCCATCCCTTATTCTGGCCATGTTTCCCAACACCACATCTCCTTCCCAAAGCACTCCTCTGTATCCTGTGCTTCCACAGATGACTTCTAATGACAAAAGAAAACAGCATGACAGCATTGATGGCTGGGGTCCAAGTACCCCAAGCCTGGTGTGAATCTCATCTCTGATCTTGTATCTCCATCCTTCCATGAAGTCTTCAATTTTGAAGGTCACCCAATAGCCACAGCCCTAACCCTCCCCTGGACATGAGTACCAGCACACAGCACAACATTGGCAGGATGCACCAAAGCATGCTATAGTTTCCACCAAGAAATCACACTCCTGGCTGTTCCCTTCCATGGAAGGGGCACCCAACTGCATGGACCAATGTGAAGTGCAGCATCACAGAGGTGAGCAGGAGAAATAAAAAGGAGCCAGTGGACCCCAAAGACAAGCAGGGTACCTTCAGACAACAAAAACTGGTTCACATACTGGAGAGGGTGTGGATGCTGTTTCATACCTTATTTCTGGATGAGGACAACATACCGAGTATATTGCATGAAAACACACACTATATCAGTGGCTGAGGCCTCTAATATAAAGTGACACACCAGCAAGCAGTTTCCTCCAGAATTTTCCTCATAGGCATGAAGTCTGCCTGGCCTTCCCAAACACATCACAAGAGCTGAAGCATTAGAACAATTAGTAGATTATGGCATCCTGAGATAATTACTAATTAATAACCCAGATGAGGTTACTGCTCAGTATTTCTCCCAAAACAAATCTAGCTTTGGCAGCTGTACGGGCTTGTGCTTGTTAAGATGTTTCTTGAAGTATCTTCATGTGAAAGAAATCGCTCCTCCTCAGGAAAGCGCCTAAATACACACTTCAAACGCTCTCACTGAAGTCATCATAACTTCAGTACATGGCTAAATTCAAGTGTTTACCTAAAAAGGGTCAGACTTGAGCACTGTGCTCTGCTTCAAGCACCAGATGTTTTCCATGTGCACTGATTATCAACTGATTACCCAGCTCAGTGTCTCAGGGTAGAGGCAGCAAAGACCAAGTAGCTTAACCACAATTTTTCTTTGATGATGAGAAGTAGGTTCCTGCAGTACACTTCATAGTGGCTGCTTAAATAAATGATCCTAGATCAGAAAGCTTTCTTCTCTTCATGGAGAAATGGTTCTGGCGAGCATGAAAAGTATGCCACTCCTCCTGAACCCACTTCCAAACTTCATTACTACTGCTCCTCCAAAAACACTGCTCCCCCTTCTCAGCAAAGAGACCAGAGATCCTTTGCTGTCAGAAGACATCTCACCTGCCCCTGCTGTCCTTGAACTAAGCATTTTTCCAAGCACACCCTTCTAGCCTCTGACTGTTTCCACAGTTGATGTCTCTCTGTGTGGTCAGCATCTTTCTAGCCATATCGTGCCCAAAAGTCCCAAGCACAGATACGGCCAGATCCAGAGAGATAACTGTACTGTGGTCTTCTTGCTCTGCAGCACAACTCCTTTGCATTCATACCCCGAGAGGCCGAAGAGTTCTCTTTCAGTCATATCATAGCCAAAAATCTAAACCCCTATATCCTGTCATCCTAGCTTGTCCTCTCACTTTCCATCTCTTTCCGGCACAGCTGCTGCCCATGGTGCCCAAACTGTCCAAAGCAGGAGGGCAAACCAAGCTTTTATTCAGTTCCAAATAAACACTGGAGTTTGACAAGTGTCAATTGTTCTATGGTGATCTTCAGTTTTCCCATTTATATCCACAAACATCCAAACATCCTAGCTGTCCCATTTTTACTCTGGGACACAAACCTGAACCTTGTTGCCAGACTTTCTAACACTTAGCATCAGGGCTTGCCTGGCTCTTGGCAAACACCACCACACAACCAGCACAGCCTTTGTGTCACCATCACTGTTATGAGGGATTCTGATAAGGTCTCTTGCACTACAGCACTCGAGTACCTCAGAGCTGCCCAGGCAGTCGTATGATCCAGAGACTCCTGCACTCCTGCCAGGGCAGGCAACCTACAGATACCAAGGGCAGAGATGAACTCCATTAAGGTGTGATGAAGGAGCAGCTTCCCAACATTTGCTTTTCAGATCATGATGTGGAAAGACACATGCTACACTCTGGAGATAAGGCGGGAGCCTCTTTCAGGGACTTCTGCTTTTTATCAATGAAGAAAGCACAGCTACACCACCTCATCTAACACACCGATCAGGCTGTTCCTGGGGTGCCTTTTGCCTGGCTCCTCCAGCACCTCACAGTCAGCTCAGGGGAGCCAGCCTGATACTACACAGGAAAGCACTATGCAGCATTAGGTTTATATGACAAAACACAACCTGGACAATGCAGAGTAAGGACGGACAATGCTGCTTATTTGAGCAGCGGACCAAGCAAGGTCTCCACTCCTCAAACTGGAGAGCGTCCAGGTTCAGTCTGCACTTTGCAAGCCACCACTGCCCTCCCAAAAGCTCCCAGGCAAGCCCAGCTGCTCCTTCCCCCAGTCACCCTCCCATTTGAAAGGGGAGAAAGCCACAAAGTCAGCAGCCCCCCATCACCCTAGCAGGAGGCATATCCCAGGCATGCCAACTCACAGCCCTTTCTTGAATCACAGCCACTTGCAGTGGGACATCCCCTCTCCACCCTGCACTGCTAGGGCTGGGAACACACCTCTTGGGCCAGCCTCCAGAGGGGAAGGTGCCTGGCTGCCCTCAGAGCAAACCTGGCAGCCATACTCTGCTCCTCCAGCACCTGAAATGGGAAAGTACGGGGATGTAGAAGGGCAGCACCTCCACCAGCTTCTCCTCCTAGGCAGTCAGCCCTGCTGCTGCCACCCTACCCGCCTGTTTATGCCCAAGGCTTGCCATGGCAATCCTTCCACAGCTCTATAATCCAGCAGGGAGGCTGGAATTTCACCCCTGGCACCCTGCCCTCCTCTTACGCCATCCGACCGGCATCCCGATCAGAGCCTGCGAGGAATCCCAGCGTAAGGAAATCAGGCCTCTGCTGAGGTGGCAGTGCCAGCCATCAGGCATGGCTTCTGGGAACTGACTGCTGGGGCTGGTGGCAGAAGGACACATCCTGTCAGGGTCAGTGCTGGGACTTCCGAGATCTACCCTGCCCACACAGCTCTGCTGGGCTCCACACTGAGGGCTGGCTCCTTTACTGCAGCTCATCAGGAATCCACAGCCTCAGCACTGCTTTGGGGCAAACACTTGCTCCCCAAGGGGCACAGTCACGTACTGGGTAGCAACAAAAACGAGATCCCTCACTTGGTACCTCCTACCTGGCACCCCAGTGAGCCCTGCAAAGCAGCCCGGGGCAGTCATCTGCTCATCTGCAGAGTCTTACCCACATGCTGGCTTCTGGCTATATCAGATACCTTCTCCTAAGTCTGGGATCGTCTCAACAAGAGGAAGCTGACAGCTACCAAGCCCAAGTTTTACCTCACTGCTACTGGCTCTGTACCTCAGTCCCTACCTGAAACACATACAGCCCCTCCAGGATAACTGTAGCCCAACACAGCCATCTGCATCTCACCTCTTCCCCCTGAATCCTACCTGCTTTCAATCCTCCTCTCCAATGATCCCATTCACATGTTGGTAGGGGTGGGAAGCTGTGGATGGCTTCCTGGGGCCATGGAGACAGAGCTGGTACTTAGGAAGCTTCAGCCAGCCATGTCCACAACAGCCACTCGACAAGGGATCACCAGGGTCTCCACATGCCTGCCAGCCAAGCTCACAGCTTTCAGGCCCAGGTCCCACTATGCCTGTGCTTACCAGCAGACAAAACTCCTCCCAATATAGCACCAGTTGCCTATTTATAACATGCTGTTTACCAACACCAAACACTCTTGTTAGAAGTGGAGGATGAGATGAGTCAAGGAAGCATGAGCAAGAGACCTTTCTCCCGTCATGGGAAAATGAGGGGACTGTGGGAGGGTTACTTAAGGCTGGGTGCTGCAGGATGGCTGATCACCTGCAGCACGGCCGATCATCTCCAGCTCCCTCACCAATGCAAGCAGATTCAAATGCACACTCAGCATTCTTTTCACACCAGACCCTTAAGGTCTGGGAAGATCTTCCTGTGAAAGGGTGAAATCAGATTGAGCACACAGGAGACCACCACCATTCCCATGCAGCCTGCTCTGTGCTGCTCACCCAGGCTCTGCTCTAGTGATGGTTGCTCCATCATTGCATGTGTTCAGCACCTCTTGGTAGAGTTCAGTGAGGAAGGCTGTACAAAGCAAGGACATCTGAAACACTAATGATATCAGCCTTCAGCAGTGGGCAGCGGTGACCACAACAAAGTTTGCTATGGGTCTTAAAGTGGGGCAGGGGAAGGAAAGGGATTACAACCCAGGCCCCCATAGCAGTATCTCATATTTGGAATATGAGGAATATGCCCCTGAACAACAGAAGGCATGAAATGAGTACCTCCTAGGGCACCTTCAATTTTGCAGACTTTCTCTGATGAGAGCTATCCCCTCTCCTGGGTGGCTGGAAACAAACCCTGTGTACTGTTACTGAGCTGCACACCCATATGGTGGCAAGTCAGAGTCTTGAAGTCTATCCAGGCAAAACAACCAGTGCCAGCCCCTGGGGCTCCTCCCAGAGACAGCACCACATTTTCCATTCCTCCCTCCAGGCTGCATCCAGCCATCTCCCAATGCCAGGCTCATTTTTAGAGCCTCGTATTTTCCTCTCTGTCTTCAAGAAAGTTACTGCTTTCCTGCCCTCAAATAGCCAACATGTCTTCCACCTACCAAACTGGTAATGGACCTCCTGGCTCCATTCTTCTGCCATTTCCCGGATCAGTCTCCCTTGCCATTGCACTTACCAGTCCCAAACAGGCCAGCAAAGATGTACATTTACTTTAAGAGGCTGGATCGATATGAGTTTTTAACATTTCCTAGTGGGCTCAAGGAGGCTCAGGGGCTTTACAAGAAAGCCTCAGCTGGAGCTGGGTGTGTATTCAGCCAAGGCCTGAAGTCCAGTTTTGTGCCTAAACCACACTGCTTTAGCTGAGGGAATATGAGACATCATCACAGGTCAACTGCGCGAGTTTCAGCTCTAAACCATGCACACCCTCATGTGACATCTTTCAGCATAGTTTCTCCCCACCCACAAGCTGTGGGCTCAGTGAAGGTACAGACTTCTGCACTAAATGCATTGTCAGAGGCTGAGGCACCAGCCAGTGGTGCTGTCCCTGCCCAGGATGATCCTCACCTCCTGACTCACCATGGCATTTGCTGCTGGGCCCCCACTCTTTGCCAGCTTCCTACATGTCCATGTGGCAGCTCCAGGCCATCCCACCAGTGTCCCAGCCCACCCCCTACTCCCAGCACCGACTCACTCGCCCCCAGCACTGACTCAATCCCTGCTGCTCACACATCCAGCTTGCCTCCAGCATCCCCAGTCACAGGGCAAGCTGTCAGCACTGCTTTAGAGAGCAGCAGTGAAGCAGCATGGAACCATGATGCAGGACAGCCTGGCTCTACATCCCACCCAGATGGGCTGCATGTCCACCAGCATGCTGCTGATATGCCCCGTGCCTCTGCTTCTATGCTTTGGAATCATATAAACCCCTCCCAGGGAGATCACACAATTAATTCATGAGCATTGGGAAGACAGTCCACTTTCCAGATTAGACATACCAGTGGCACACAAGTTATTTCTTGCTGCTTGCACCCTCACAGTCACCCAAATTCCCTATTGAGTTACTAGGAATGAAGGGTATGTCCTGCAGCTACGGTCCTCTGCTCCCATTGCTGAGGTATGGGGAAGCAGCAGGGCACTGTTGCCCATTCCTTTTGGGTTTACCCCTCTTCTGGGTGAGCAACACCTGTCCTGTCCCTGCTCAAGAGCATCAACTACAGGATTAAACCCAAAGATGTTTCTGAATGGTTTCCCCGCTGTTCGCAGGGTATAACTGCAAGTACACAAGCTTCACAGTGCCTCTGCCAGCTCAGGTCAACTCCAGTGCACCTTAAGAAGTTTTGCTACTGCTGGTTTAATCTTCCATTCAAGGCCAGCACTTAGGCTCTTCAGAATGAGGTCTGCCCCCCAGCTGGGTCTGCCCCCCAGCAAGTTTGTCTCAAAAGAGCAAGAAAGAAGGAATGAAACACTCCCCATCCACCCTGACCTGAGTCACAGGACCCCTGCCAGCCCCAGCATGGCCCCTCCTGTCCGCGGGCTGTGCCTGCCTTTGGGTACCTGTGAGACCAGTGGTGCTGCAGGATGCTCTGCCACTCCCCATTCATGGGCATTTCGTTCTGTGCCTCGCATGGCTCCTACATGTCACCTCCTGCTACCCGCTAGTCTCCACTGTCACCTTTTCTCCTTTAGTCCTTCTCTTTCTTCTCTACCTGGGGAGGACTTCAGGTTTACATTAGGACCAGGCCAACCCCCAGCCTTACAAGGAGATTCCATCAGGAACAGCATATATGCTGACCACTTCGTGTGGTTTGCTCTTCTTCTCACCCAGCATCCAGTCCCTGGATTAGGAGCATATAAACCACATCTCTGCTATTCCCTTTGGGATTTGTAGTACTGATAGTAACACACAGCTGGGGAAGGAGCAGAAGGTTCCTCCCCTGGCATGGAAGGCAGCAGGGTCTTCTCCTGGATCTTTTCACCTGATAGGTTAACAAGGGATGACCTGGTTCTTGTCCCATCATCCCCAACACACATGCCTTAAGAAGTATGGGCAGATAAAACAAACAACCAATCTCAAACAACCCCTTCCAGCCACGTTTGAATCTCAACCTCCTATTGATCCTGAAATTCACTTGGCATGAGGCTCCTGCAGGCAAAATGGTGCATGAAAACCCACACAGGTCTAAGTGGGGAGGCAGAACAGGAATCACAAGGCAGCTGCGCTCTAGTGCTGGGGTAGGAGGAGAGGGTGTTGCCCCAGAAATCTACCTGGAGCCTCCAGAGCCAGCTCTGCAAGGACGGGTTGGTGGGAAGGGTGAGCTTCACAATCACTAACACCTTGCAAGTCAAGGAGTGCTCTCAAATGCTGGGAGGCAATTAAACATTGATCAGAATGACTGACAGGCTGGAAACAGCCAGCAGGAAGGGAAGGGAAGAGCAGGCAGGGGCCAGACAGGCTTACCACCCTGCAGTAGGTTTTCAGGACTAGGCTGGGAGCTTACAGACCATGCACCCATTTGGCCACACTACCACCAGCTCTACTTCCATCATTGCTTGGATGGCTTGGAGTCTATCTTCACTCAACTCTAGGTTTAAAAATTGTTTTCCTTGCTTGAAGAAATGCAGTGCAAACAAGAGACAGAGCACATGTGCTGCAGTCCAAATAGCAAAGCCCCCTCTTCCAAAACCGTCTGACTCCTTTGTTTTCCATTTATCAGCCACACACTTCCAGCATTGCTTTCCTACCCAGACATCAGTCACTCCCATGCATTTTGAAAACAGGTTTATTAAAACTGCACACTTCCTCTACTGTGATTGCCCCATGTCTTTTCTTCACCTGATTTCTGAGCTCCAGCTAGAGGTCCCGTTTGATCTTTTGCACCAAGCCAACCCCAGAGACATCTGCGAGCGCAGCTGGGACAGACATCAAGGCAAAGACCCAAGCGATCAACATGTCTGCACAGGTGTAAGTCTGCTGCACTGATGGAAGTGCAGTTATACAGGCAAAACCGCTTCTGCTCTGAGGTGGTGGAATAAAGCCAAGCTGGAAAGCAGGAGCATTTTTGCCAAAATAATGTATGAGCAAAGCAATCAAACCAGGCGGTCCTACACATCAAGCAGGCAAGAAGCTGCAAGTGTTTTGAAGGAAGCACCTAATGCACCCTACAGACATGGCCCAGACCATGTTTTTATGCCTTTGATTTGTGAAGGCACATCCCTCACCTCATACCCACCAGAGGAGAACTGAGCTATGGATGCTGCTCTGTAACACTCTTCTGGAGCTACTCAGGCTGTTCTACCCTGTAGCAGCTGTCCCAGAGGAAGGGACAAATGCTTACTGGGGTTATTCCCTACAATCAAAGCTCTGCTCACATCAAATGGAACAAAGCTCGAGAGAAAACAAACCAAAGGAGTGAAACATGGGGATTTTTCCCCCTTCTCTCATAGCATATCAAAGCATTTGCTTTCCCCCTGACTCACAACCACAGTCAGGAGCTATCTACTAGCTTTGAAATTCCCCTCCTACCCCAGGCAATATTAAAACATGAAGATACAAGAGCGTGAGATTCCAGGAGCACCGGGCAGCAGAGATTTACAAGGGATACATCCTGTCAGGCACACTGGATCATCTTTATTTTTAACAGCATCACAGCATTAGTGGGTGAAAGGGAAGTCATGGACGTAGTAAGATTTTAACAAGCCATCTGCTGCAGCATCTCACCCAGTCGAGGTTTGTTCATCAGGCTAAGGCAGAAACATCACCTCATGGACTGAAAAATGGGTGTAATGACCCTAAATAAACTGGCAACTCTAAGTGACAGAGCACTGAACTGCAGGCTGGCAGGAACCAGAGGCAAGGGTGACGTTTGGTTCCATTCATCATTTTCACCGGCCACAGCACTTAGTCTGGAAAGGTGGTATGTGCTGGCTGCTCCCAGGTACCTTCTTTCTTCAGCAAAGCAACCAGGTGCTACAGAGGAAGGGATGCTAGAAATCACTCAGAGGTAGATGATGGGCTGGGGCAAGGAAAGGCAGGGAGCAATTTCTGAGGCAGATGCAGAGAGCAGGCATGGGTTTGCCAGGGCATTATCCTACATGGGCTGGGTCCAGACTAGTGCTTGCTTTTACTGGAGATGCCTCCTCTTAAGCTAGAGGAGTCTCAAGGAAAGGGCTTGGATACCAAGGCAGGAGCAACAACAAAGGAGGGCTTTGAAACCCAGAGAACAAGGGTGCACTGAGAAAGGAGCAACAGGCAAAGACAGAGCTCTCCACCTATGCAAGAGAAGGCAGAACTGGGTACATGGCTTGGAAGGTGACCACAGCCCCAGCATCTCACCATGGGTTTTTCTTGCTACTCTTCATGGCCTGGCATTTCTATCCTACCAAGCTAATGATACACAGTCATAAGACACATTATGCTTACGCAGGATAAGCAAATCTCACTGTAATCTTTTCTTGATTAGATAAACAGATTGATCTCCTTATGTTTCTCACCATAAAGCCTTCTCTCCAGCCCTCAGATTATCTTGTAACTCTTTTCAGCATTCACTTCAAATTTTCAGCATCCTTTTCTGCATACTGACACTGGATTTAGACAGTGTATTTTAGTACCAGTCTTCCCAGAACCTTCTACAGCAGCAAAGTCTCATTCAAGGGCTAACTCACTGATGCTTTTCCAAGCATCAAACAATTCACATTAACTGCCAGGCTTGAACCAAAGAATCGGGTGAGATTCTTTGAGCACTAAATCATCCTAGTCCCAAACTCTGGTAATACCAACAGTTTCTCCTGTCCTGTCTAGTCAGAGTCTCCTTACCAGACAGCAACCCTTCCAAGTACAGCTTTTTAACTGGTTGTGGGTCCACCTGAGGGACTCTTCTTATCCCCTGCCCCTTCCTCATTTGTCGATGAGGCTGACCCTTGGGTCAGTAGCATAGATTGACTCAAGTCAAGATGTATTACATCTATCACCCCTGCTCAGCCACTGGGCAAGGCATCCTTTCAGGCAAGGGTGCTGACCAACTTGACATTGTACGTGCCAGATAAATGCGCACTGGTGGATTTTTAATCAGCGCATTCTCCCACCTCCTTAACAAGATACACACTAACTGCTTAACTGTTGATTCCAGATTGCTTAAACAGGCTGTTGTACTGCCATTCTTTCTCCTAATATTTCAAGGGATCAAGCCTTGAAATACCAGATGTTCTGCAAGGCGGCTGCTCACCATGCAAAAGTTGCCTTAAGTCTACCCTTTAAGTTCTTCCAGGGAAATTTTACAAAACGTTGCCCACATGACCACATCTACTTTAGGTAAAGTCTTGCTACTTGTTCCAATTTCTGCTTGGATTTGCTTTTTAACATTAATTCCTTTAAGAATATTGTACCCTGACCTTCTTTGCAAGGTGAGGACAAAGTTCTTACTGTCACATTTTATTGTTCCTCTTTTCCATGTAGACAGAAGCCAATTCTTTCTTCTATCCAATAGCTGCATCAGCTCCTTCTGCCCTAGCTGGAAGATCACACCGAGTTTCACACCCAGCACAAATCTGCTTTCTTTCTCTCAAATATACAACTTGGCAACTCATGCCAAATCAAGCCGATTTTTCTGTGTTGTGGGTAATAGCGAGACCCTGGGCAGCTACCACAGTTCAATAGACACACGATAGTTCATTTCCAGGTCTATGTCTCAAGCATAGAGATCTCGAACCCAGCAAAACCAAATCACCAACTTGCATATGCAGTCATCCTGGAGAAGATGTCAGCTTTACCAGCATCATCCGAGAGCCTCCTGAGTCCAGTGGTTTCACACAGAGGGAGTCTAGACCATACGCACAGGGAGCTGAGGGATTAATCCCTTTTAAGATCTTCATTTGAAACTAAAACCACTAAATTTTTGACTGAAGAGCCCAAGTAACCCAAGATCAGTGCAGTCCCTTGTCAGTCACTGCCACGATCTTTGACCTCCAAGAAGATGACATCAGATGTTGATAATAATTTCAAGCAGAAGACAAGGCCTGATGCCAGCTGAGCTTCCTCTAAGACTGTTTTCCTCATGCTAAGATTGTCTCGTCCCCTGGCTTGATGAAGGGACCTGAGACAGAGCCTACTACAGGACACTGTTCTAACTAGCAAAAGCAGGGCCCAGGCCAACACACAACTCTCCTGCTAAATGCACTCTGATAATACCCCTGTCAGCAACACATCAAGAGACAGCTGGATGCTCTGAGGGAACCTGTCAGAGCTGCTCTTCAATGAAGGTCAACAGGAGAGATCACAGCATTTCCCCTTGAGCCACACCACATGGTCTCCTTGTTGGTGTAGCAGAGCCAGGGGTCACATCAGCGGCAGCTGTCTCTCTGCAGGGCAATGCTTTGCACTGAGCCAGGAGCAGACACCAGCATGGAAACTAGCAGGAACATCCTGAGTGGAAAGGGATGTCAAAGGGAACAGGGTGTCAAAGCAAGCAACTGCTCCACACACAGAATTACAGGGTTACAGAGGGGATGAGCACACTGGATGCAGGGACTCACAGGAGTAGCTCTGGGCACATGCAGTCCTTCTAGGGAATAACGGGCAACAGTCAGACAGGAAAGGCCCACAGCAGCCACTCTTCCAGCCAGAGAAAAGCAGGGTTTTTTCTTCAGCTTGCTGCTCAGAGGCAGTGATGGTTCAGGAAAGCAATTGCAGAACACACTGAAAACAGGCAGACATGATTCCTGCCTACAACTGCTTTCTCCTGGTGCTGATGCAATACACTGCCTTTCAGATACATAGTCCCTTAAGAGATCCAGCCCCTTTCTTTAATGCAATAGCACAAAGATCTTCCCAGATTGGACGACACAAATAGGAATCTTCAAAACCTTGCTGTAAGCCAGACCTGTACTACCAACTGCCAATTTCTCTGGGGAAAAGCAGCACACATAAAACAAGACCTCTCTCTCTTCCCAGCACAATAACCACGTGGGCAGAAGCTGCTGGCATCACCAATCAGACCAAAGCACATCAAGAACAGGAGATCTTGCTCAAAAGATGCAGTAGGCTATGCCAGCAGGATGCCTATCTTCCTATATAAGCTGTGTAGCCACTATATGAGCCTGGCCTAAGGAGAGCACAGGGACACTGGGAAAGCATTCCCACTCCCCCACCGGTTTTTATGAGGGATGGGGAGGAAGGGACTTGAAAGCACAAGAGGGAGAACAGCAGGCATGCAGTATCAACATGCAAGGGCCATGGGGGGGGGGGGAACAGGGGTATTTCTAACACTGCTTAGCGATCATGTGCAGGGAACACATAACAAGCATGCACAGACAGCCCTGGGAAGGGCAGCAAGCACAGCACAGATAAGCACAAAGGAAAATGTTCTGCATCTTGTGCTTAGCAAGAGTCTCGGGCTTCCTGCAGCTAATCTCTATTTGGAGCACAGGGCAGACGCTTCGGCTCCATGCTGGACGGACATGAAGGGAGAAGGCAGTGCCAATCGCAGGCCTGCAGGCTCAGAGAAAAGGCATTTCATACTGCAAGCCTTTGCTCTACAAGCTTGGCACCGGTATCACCAATCTTGCCCCTTGTCTTGCAGAGTGCATACACACATGCATGTTTCTTATTCATTTCCTGATTTTTGTTTTTCTCCTTTTAACTAAATTTCTAGCCAATGCACCGGGCCTGCCCTCCCCCCCTGCCTCCCCCAAGTTAGAGAGCTGCCAACAGGCTGAGGGCTGCAGGCAGAGAGGTGCCTCCTGAGAAGTCCACGCTCAGGGCAGCTCTTGCACACAGCTCCCCATATGGCTGGTGAGACAATGAGTTCTTCCCAACAGGAGCCTGAGCTACACAGGGCACAAGAGAGAGGCTGAAGGCTGCAGTTCCAGGCAGCAGGCACTTCCATGATGAGCGCAGAGATCAGCATGCCCCACGCCATGGCCCCTCAAAACTAGAGCATCAGGACCAGCCACACACTTGTGAAAATCAAAGTGGTGGAGGGATACAGGGACTCCCTCCCTGCCTGGAAACCTGCAAGCAAGCTCTGAGCTCCCCAGGTTCATTTGCAGAGGCAGGAGGAACAGCAGAGAGCTGTGCTTAGGCCAAACACAGGAGAACCTTCCTCTGACTCAGGCAGCATCCTAGAGGCCACAGCCCATTTGAGGCTCTGCTGTTTCCCCCACAATGCCTCGCTCCCAAGCCATCAGGCAACACCTGGGACCCTGCAGAGCCAGCTGAGGCAGTAGCAAACCTACCCCTTTGCTTCAAGCTCCAAGCAGGGCCTCTGACTCCTTGCTCAAGAGGCAGAGAGGAGAACAGGCAGCAGGCTGGCACACCAGCTGCTTGGCCACAGGAGCCACCAGGCGGGGGTGGGGGGGAAGTCAGGATGGCTGCTGGGCTCAACACAGCATGCTGCCAAGCAAACTCTCACTGGCAGGAAGGAGGTAGGGCAGGAGCAGCTGGAGGGGCTGCCACCAAGGATTGCTGCCCCTCTCCTTAGTTCCCACCCATTGGAAAGCAGTTGATGGATTAAAAAAGCCTTTATAGTACTGTAATTCAAGGACATAGAAACAATCTCCATTTGCCAAACATTCCCATCACTTTGCCTCATCTATGCACCACAAAAAGCCCCAGCAAAGATCCAGCCCCAGCAAGCCTTATCATTCTTGCCCATCCTTACCCACTGCGTAGCTCCGAGATGCTTTGATATGTAAATCAGGCACAGGATCTATAACCAGCACCGTCTGCAATTCACAGTGTATGGGGCATATCCTACACCACGGCCTCCTCCAGCACAAAGCAGGCGCCCCACGGCTGCGCAGGCTTCACATCAGACAGCGCAGGTCCTGCTGTCCTTCCTGGGAGCGCGAGGTGCTGCCTGCACAGCCCCGGGGTTCCCAGCACGCAGCCTCAGCCCGGCCACGGGCTGGGTTCATCTCGGTGTGCACAGGAAGGGTGGCAGAGGAGCCTCTGGCAGGACACTGCGGCCCCCCACCCCCCCATGACCTATGTCACTCCAAGGCTCAAGGGAAAGCATAATTAGCGGCAGACAGAAAGCAGGCCCTCAGCGCTGCCAGCTCTCAGCCTTTCATTGCAAATCTCACACTACCTGGGATTTCCAAAGTCCTACTTCCCACAACAAAGCAGCTTCATGGGGATATTTATCAACAAAAAATAAATCTCCAAGCCCATTTTATTGCTGAAGAAAGCAAAAAAATATCACCAAGGATATTTTAAAAGCCCTGAAGGAAAAAATAAACCCCACAACATAAACAAACAAGAAGCAAAGCCCTCGGTATTTTTCTTTTCCTGACTCAACTCGCAGCTTCAGGACATTTCAGGATAGTCGCACCACACTCTGGTCAAAGGGAAGAACATGGAGCATTGCAAAGCCCCACAGCAATGCCTTCTTGACAAGAAGGCCGACACCCTCAGAAAATACAGTAGCTCCAGTTCCTTCCAAGGTTACTGAAGACAGGAACAGACAAAAATAGAGCTAAGAGTGCAACAAAACATACTTATGAGCCAAAGCAGAGTGTCTTCCCAACCCCCTCAAAGGCATCTTCTTTCATGTTTATCTCGCTCCTGTGGTACCCAGGTGAAGACTGCAGAAAAGGCTTCTCTCCCTGTAAAGGCAATGTGCGTTCCACCACTAAAAGGCTTGAGATGAAAAGGCCTTTCCCAGATAGAGCCCAGCTAATTGCCATCATTAGAAACAACGTCCTTAATGCTTTGCTATTTTTGGTTTGAAGAGTCCTCCTGAACTTGGTTTTAAGCTGAGTGGTCAGCTTTCCACTCTCTCAGAGTGTTAAGAGAATAAAGGTTATTAGGGATTATATAGCATGAGTGTTTGGAGAGGAAGGGTACCACTCCCTGCACTTGTGAAGGCTCTGTCCCATGCCCAGGTGGGGCATCTGCAGAACCATCCAAGAGGCACCTACATGTGCCCTACAACCCTCTGGTAGCTTTGTGACAGCTGCTAATTGGATGCTCCTACCCGGCATCTGGTGGTTTTCCATGTGTGCTTACTCCAGAGGAGGGCACTTCTACCATAACAGACAAATCTAGGGGGGAGGCTCCTCAGGGACTATGAACAACTAAATTAGCCACCTTGAGCGTGCACCAATTGGCCTCTTGCTTCCATCTCCTACCTACTATCATAGGAAGAGCAGAGAAGGGGGGTGCCCAGAATCTCACATTCCCTAAACACTTGGTCTCCACCCAGCTAAGAGCTATCAAACCTGCTCTGAGCACTGGGCTGACTGCAACCTCATCACAGATTTCTGACATGATGCCTCCAGCAGGTAGCTCCATACACAATGCATTCTAGGAGAGGAGGAGAAACCACGGTTTGCTGATTTGGAGGGAATGGCAATCAGACAAGAGCAGAAAGGGACTGCCTGACTATGTAGCAATGGACACAAACCCTATCTGATAGCTAAGCTAAGTTCTCCAGGGTACAAGAGGTAGGGCAGTACAAGCCTGCTGCTCCCACCCTTGAAACATCACTCCTGCCTCCCTGCTGCTGTCCAACACGGCGGTGCCTGGAAGACAGGCAGAGAGGACAGGCAGGTCTCCAGCACGCACAAAGGCAGGCTCAGCACCTCCGACGCTATCGCGGGTGAGATGGCAGCCGGTGCCACCCCACAGAAACCCGGGGGTCTCAGAAACCACGGCACCCATCCGCGGCCGAACCGAGGACCACGGCACCGGACGGGCGAGAATCCGCGGGGGGAACATCCCCCCGCCCCGCCGGCGGGCCTCGCCGGGCAGCACAGGCCTCTCCGCGGCCGCCGCACCCGGGCGCGCCCCCAGTCCGCTCCACTCCGCCCCAAAGATGGCAGCGGCGCCCCCCGCCCGGCCGCCCCCGCTGAGGGGCTCCGTTTAACGGCAGCGCAGCCCGGCCCTGCCCTCATCGCCGGGAGATGCGGCCGCTGCCCTTCCCTTAGCCCTCCCCTCCCCGGCAAGCACCGAGGCGGCGGCTCGCTGCGGCCCCGGGCCCGCCTAGCCTGGAGGTAGCCTTGGCCGCCGCGCCCCGCCTTGCCGCAGCCCACCGAGCCGACGGCTCACCCGGTGACAGGCGCGCACTGGCTTCCGAGGGGCCGCCGCCCCGCTTCTTACCGCCGAGCCGGGCGCTGCGGTACCGCGCTGCGCTGCGCCGCGCACGGGAGCAAGCGGCGAGCGCCGGACTGGGTTCGGCTCGGCTCGGCTCGGCTGGGCGCGGGGCGGGGCCCCGGGTGGGCGGGGCGCGGCGCAGCGGCACCGGCTCTGCGCAGCGGTGGGCGAGTCCGCGGGCGGTGGCGTTGGTGCTCATGCGCGCTGGCAGGCCGGAGGGTGGCTGGGCCCGGTTCCTCGGAGGTGCGCGGGCCGCGGGCGAGGACGCGGCGTGGCGGCATCGGGAGCGGCGGCGGGGAGGGTGGGGGGCGGCCGCTGGACGGGAGCGGGCTGCGAGCCGCGGCGCTGCTGTCGCGGAGCCTTAGGCCTCCCTCGTGGGGCTGACCGCGGCCTGCGGGCGGCCCGTGTTGGTCCTGGTGTGCAGCTTTCACCTGGAGCTGGGCCTGCACCCAGCCTCGTGACCGGCTGGACGGGGCCTGGGAGGCCCTCTCGGCGCTGGGGCTGAGCGAGAACAGGCGGCCGGACGGGTGAGCCTGGGTTGCCCCGGGCCTCCCTTCACTCGTTTGCTGGCCCTTCACAGGGAGCCATTTGCGGGCGTCGGTGGTACTGTGTGCACGGGGCCTGTGGCGTCTAAACCCTGAGTATGGGTTGTTTGCTGCTCTAGAAACGCTGAGAAGTGCTGGCCCCGATGGTTCCTCGGGAGTGAGTTTGAGCGGCAGGCAGCTGGGCAGCTAAGCGGTGGCATAGTGCAGAAGCTGTTGGGAGCCTGGGCTGTGTGGAGCGCGGAGCCTTTGTGTCGCTTGTAGAAGGGGTCACGGCTAGCATCTTGCCCTCTGCGAGAGGCAGCAGCCTGTGCTCTTGCTGGGCTTCAGCCCTGCCCTAGCAGTTTGGCCTATGTGATTCCTGCATGCGTGTCCTTCAGAGTGTCTGTTTCAGAATCCACGTGGAGCTGAGCTGCCGGATTAGGCTGGTGGGTAGGTATGAGTTGTCATGCAGCAAAGTTAAACCAAAATTCCTGTGTCCTGACAAGAGTGGCATTTACTCATGTGTGTCATGGGGACTCGGGAAGTCTGTGCTTTGCTGTTTGGTCTCCAAAAAACGCTTTGGAGGTCCGGTGAGTAAGGGGAGACAATTTGGGGAGGGAGACATCATGACAGATTTCTTGTAAGTGTGTAAAGCTTACTCCTTGTAGTAAAAGCAGACATACAGTCTTTGTAAACATAAGGATACAAATGCTGTTCTGAGCTGTGTTCGCTTGTTTGCTTTGAGAGTTCTCCCAGCTTACCTGGGAGAGTCTTGTTTGGAAGGAAGAAAACTGAGTTAAGGGAAGTTTTTGAATGAGAAGCAAGGCGTATTCCAGCAAAGCTGCAGATGACTGTGCTGCCTTGTACCATGAGTGCCCCTTTGTCTGCAGGGCAGGTTTTTCTTAAGCCTGAATTCAGTCTGTTAGGCATCATTTTCTGGTATGGCTTTATCAGGAAGGCCTGGAGCTGCTATCATTCTGTGTTCTGTGAACAAGCAACCCAGGTTAGCAGTTCCTGGCTTTATTTTAATGGTTGAGCCACAGCTCTCCGCCTTCTTTTCCTCCTTGTTTGTTTTCTTCTCCCTGCCACAGCTTCCCCCAGCATGGTTGCCGCTATCTGTTTTGTGATAGCGCCTTGCTGGCTGGGATGTGGTCACCCAGGTCAGGGCTGGGAGCAGTATCTGGCCTTGTGGCTTGCCACCTATCCTGTTCTTGAGACCTCAATGCTTTTAGAAGCAGTGAAGATACATTTGAGAGGTGATAGCGGCATTGAGTTACAGGAGTGCAGGCAGTTCAATGAATTCACATGTAATTCCGGAAGGCAGAGAGAGACAGGAGACAGGGAGGGTCTTCACTGGAGTTCACCTCCAACCCTGCAGACCAGAGCAGAGCTTCTGGGGTTAAGCACCTGCTCTGCCGCTCCTTTCCTTTGACCTCACACAGGTTGTCCTCTCTGTAGCTTAACTGCCTGCCAGTGCACTGGGAGTAATCCCTCCCTATTTTAGTACAGTGCTGTGAATATGAGCATTTAGAATGGTTTAAGGTGCTTGGATAATGGAATGGTAAGAGCCATAAGAACCTGGGAGTTGGGTTGTCTGGATACTTAAAATGTCTAAAGTAAGTTTTCCAGTGAAGGTATTCAGCTCCTCCTTTTCATCTGCCTTTCCTGATTGTGATTTGGAAAATGAGGTTAGTGTGCTTTGCTTTAAAATTGTTAACAGATGTACCTGTAGTTAGTCTCTGTGGGTAACTTGGATCAATAAATATCCTACTTAATAGCTAATCTTATCCATAAATGGAATTTGAAAAGACTTAATTCCTCTTTGTGAATCCTGGCCTTTCTGGCTGTCATTAATTTAAAACCAGTTATGTCTTGGTAATGAATATCTTGTGTATTTTTAACACACTCACACACACACACGCCTTAATCACATTGTTTCCTTCATGAGGAGAGTCCTGAATGGATTGAGTCCTGTAGTTCACACTTGGCTCTGGTAGCTCACCCTGGCAGACGGTCTATAAATAAACTCACTGTGCCCGAGTAGGGGTTTAGGTATTTGCATGGCACGTATTATCTTGGATTTATTTCCTACATTCTAATGATGGATGAGGGATGCAATTGAGATCTTTGTGGTGACTGGAGCATGTCTATTTTGCTCTCTTAGAAGAATAAAGGGGATGTTGGCCCCCACTGTTTGCCTGTGCAGATCAGGTTACTGCTATTAAAGTGAAGAATATTTTTTCCTATTTTATTTTGTATGTTTGACAGCAGGCTTTGAGTAGTACTCCTCAGCATTTGCTTTGCAGCATCCATTGGTTTTCTCTGGGGTCTGTTTGGATGAGTTACTAAAAGAAAGAAGGAAAAGAAATAGTTGAATGGTTGTGAAATGACAGATCTTGGGAATATAGGGGGCCGGGGTCATTTCCAAAACTTGTGATTCAAAAGGGAACTACTACTGGATTGTTAGATAACAACTATTTAAAAGTATGCTTACTCTAGGATGCAGGCAGGGTAAAAATGGTGTCTCAGCTGGTTTTTAGGGTATACACCACTGATAAAGACTTGGTCAGAGCCATTGCACTGGCCTCTTGAGTGTTCAGAGACCTTTTATGAGCTCCCATGGTTGTGTTAAGAGCGCACATTCATACAGACTATTCTTGTGAAGCACATCAATATTTTTGCTGGAATGGAAGAGATTCATTTCTTGTCCACATCTCCTGGTGCTTCTCCAGAGATAAGGTCATCATATAAGTCTGGGTTGGCAATGAAAGAAATTCTGGTCTTACATTTGCCACTTTCCCTCTCACCAGCATTCACACAGCTGTGGGATGAGTTGGATCAGGGAACTGATTTAGCTGAAAACTGTAATTTACATGTATGCTACAGCCAGCATAAGAGAGGTGATGAAAATGTGTGTCGGGGGGACGCAGACCTTCCTTTCCTGTTACTGTGTGCCCTGATGTAGTTTCTGAGTGAGTATGTAATCCTGTTCTTATCTGGAAGATGTCCTTGCTTTGTATCAGCTCCCTGAGGTGGTCTGCTTGTGCATTTGTGCATGTTTGACGAATATATGGTATGTGGCCTGCTTCTGTGAGCTGAAATGGAATTCTCCAGCATTCCTCCATTCCAAAGCTACTCAAGATTGTGGTAAAAACAAGTTAGTCCTTTCATCTCAAGGAAAAAGGGTAAAGGTAGTAGCTTTATTATGGCACGGTGGCTAATTAACTTCAGGGGTTTATAACTGGCAAAGAGTTTCTTGTTGTGCGGTGTTGGAATTTGATGTCGGTCTGCTGGATTGAATGGGGTGAGGCTGGAGGGCCCTCAAGAAGGGAGTGTTTGCTCCAGCACATTGTTGCGTGCTCACATTCATTCAGTCAAGTAGGAATTGGGTAATTTCAGTGGTATTTGAGTAATAAACTCCTCCCTCCTTCTGAATCTTACTCCAAATTCTCTCTGAGGTCTGTGCTAACTTTCAACAGGTATGTGGAGTGGAGAGAAGCAAAGTGTCTCTGATTCTGGTTTCAGAAATTAGTCTCTGACTATGAGACAGAGCCACTGCTAGAATTTAGGGGCAGCAGGGTAGGACCAGGAGAGGTTTCTGTGCACAGTTCTTAATCACTGCTTTGATGCAGGTACGTATGGCTGATGTTTGTATCAGTTGTCCTTGTATTGGGCCTTTCATTTAGGATAGCATCTGTTTAAACACTGCTCTTCCCGAGCACGAAGAACTTGGAAATTAATCCTGCTTGAGCAGGAGATTGGACTAGATGAACTCCAGGAGTCCTTCTCAAGATAATTACTAATATGCTCCTGCCAAGGAATTAAGTACCTAACAATTTAAGGCCTAATGGTTTGAGGCAGCACAGGGAAGGAGAGAGGAGCTGGGTGTGCTGGGGCTGATGGCTGTCGTCGCTTTATAGCAGCTCTTCAACTTTGGCACTAACTTGGATCATTCATGTCACAGCACCCAGCATGACTGTGAGTGGCTTCTGTGCCCTTTGGAGTTTAGTTTGGTAATTAGCCTCTCCACAGAGGGGAAAACTGAAGGCAAAAGAGATAAAGCTTGCAGCTGCTGAGGGAGTAAGTCACTTGGTCTGGTTGAGGAGCACCTGGAGACAGACCCAAACTTTCTAGAGGGGAAGCTGGCATGTTACAATAGCTGAAGTTGTGATTCACTCTTTGTGAGCCTGCTTGCACCCTTGAATGCTGTACTCCGTGCCACAGGTGCATTCTCTTCCCTCCACCCTTCATGCTAATTGGAAGCATCCCCCCTGTTTACTCAGCTCCTAGCAGGATGCTTCATACCAAATAATCAATCATAGGAAGGTTCTTAGCCTGTGACACATCTTAATGTGCTGAGAAATAATTCTTAGCAAAGAAGGGGGTACTGAGTCATCTGGAGAAATAAACAGTCCGTGGGCATTTAATGCTGTTGATGCTCCTGCTGGTAGTTTTTAAACTTCAAACCTTCACTGTTGCCACAGGGTAGAAACAGATGGTGACTCCTCCCCAGGGAGGGGATGAGTTCGGAGTTTAGGCAGTGCTTTAGGACTCTGACATGCTACCTTAAGCACATCTTGCTATGCTGGGCCTGACTTTGCTGTTGCTGTGACAAAGGCATAGTGTGTGCTGGTGCCTGCCCTGCCATGAGCCAGTACACCTCTCCCATCAGCCTACATAATGGTGAGGATGAAGAGGCCCAATCCTCTCCTGCCACCGAGGCCACCATGCCTGACGGGAATAGAGACGGGTGACAGGGATGGCTGGATTCCCCAGGAAGTGTCTGTCAAAGACAACAGACAGGCCAACCTGCTGCTGCTGTTCGGGTTTTCTAGAGCGATTCAAAGCCTCAGTGTGATTCTGGAGGTAGTAGGAGCAGTATTACTGAGTTTGAGTTTCACGTAGGGAAATGGTACACCCAAGCGCAGAGCAGGACACAGGCTACCCTCTGCTAACACAGAGTGTGGGCTTATAGCAAGGCAATGTAGCTGAACTTGCATAGAAATCCTGGGAGTAGGAATGCCCAGGTAATCGCACCTTGTTTGCCAGCAGCACTGTAAATAGCACAGGGCCTTGTTTTCATTAGGATTACGCAGTGAGGTAAGGAGCTGTGGCAAAAACACAGCCTTCTTGGAGTCTCCTTTCAGAGAGGGCACAGTGCAGGCAACCTTTGAAGGGAGGCTCTGAACTCAGTTGAAGATCTTCTACCCCACTGAAAAGAGTCTTCGTTTAGCGCATCTTTGGCTGTTGCTGTTCTCTTCCAGACCTGCCTATATGACAAGTGAGATGGTTTGCTGCAAATCATGTGCTTTGTTCAGGGAGCACGGCTACAGAACTGCTGTGGTGCACATCTCCAGTGCTTTTCATCTTGCTGTCAGCATTAGCTTGCTCTGTAGGACAACTTGAAACCCTAAAAATTACGCACATCCCAAAGCAAGCAAACGCGGCACACTGGGGAAAAATGAAAACAGTAGAGGGAGAGTGAAGATTTAGATTGGGGTTTACTTGGTTGTAATAAAACCAGTTGTGATGTTGTTTGTCAGAAGGCTCTGTGGGTGTATTTTTTCTCTATAGGGATGTTAGGTCAGCTTTGTTAAGAAAAAGGTTTGAAAGTTGAAAAGATTAACTCTCTAAGAAAATTAAGAGTTAAAAGTTAAGAAAATGGCTTTACAATGTACTGCTACAGTTTGGCTCATCAGAACTGGCGAAGGGAGATAAGAGGTCAATGACTTTTTAATGTTTACTTTAGAAAGGAGAGAAGCAGAGCATGTGTTGCTTGCACTGCCGAGGCCTAAGCAAGTGGTGTCACACAGCAGTGATTGCAGTCAATCTTAGCTCTACCTGAGCTGGCCTGAAAGCTGGCTGGCTCTTGCTCTGTGTTGTTTTCTCTGTTCTCTTGGTCTGCCTGGGTCATCACTCCCTTCCCGATGTCAAGGTGACCCGTGTCCAGATAAGTCTTTGCCATTGTGTGTACAAGCTGGTTGCCGTCAGCCTGCCAGAATGAGGTTAGGGAACAGCCACAGATGTACTCAGGGAAGAGGGTGTGGAACACTCAGTGGTTGCCCCTGTAGCCCAGCTCTGCTGCAGTCTGGGAACTGTTTTGGTTTGACTTAATTGGGCACTGTAAAGTTAGAGGGAGCTGGTTGATCTGTGCAGCCTGAACAGGGTGAGTCTGGCAAAGGTATGATCCTGGTATCTAACCATAGGCCGCTGAACTCCTTGTGTGTGCTAAGGGGGAGCATTCCCTCACCTATGGGGCTTTGTCTTGTTTCTTGTCTGGCAAATTCTTTCTTGCAGCTCTAGTGCCAATCTGCAGGGTATCTCTGGCTTTTTGCTTGCTTTATAGGTAACACTGGTAACTCTTACAAGTAACTGTGGTAGGTCACTGCAGCCTCTAAACTAGCTCACATCTGAAATTCGCAAACCTGCTGCTTGTTACGTGGTTCACAGTTTACACAGAAGAGTCCTTACTTATGTGTGCAGGCAACTGCAATGCAGTGATACTGAATCCAGCTTTGTAGTATACACATCTGAATTATATTGTCTCCTAAATTCAAGCAGGAATTGTTGATCTGCTTTGTGGCATGCTGCTTTCTTACCACTCCTTGTGCTGTGGACTGTGGCAGTCCTAAGAGGTGCTGAGGCTCCAGTGTGTGATTCACGTACGGGAGAGGAAGCAAAACAAATTCTGTCCATTTTCCATTGTTCATGATTCTCTTGTTTCTTATGCAGGGTGGATCACCAGAATCCAAATGGCTCTCTTGAACAGGTGGTTGGGTTTACCCTTCACCCATCTAACCAGTATGGTGATCCAGCGGCACTTGAGGTAATTTCCGCATCTTGCTTTTGTTTTCTTGGGAGAGTTTTATGATTGAAGGAGGTGCTGTTAAGTAGAAGATGAAGTATTTGTGATTCAAAAAGGATAATATAATAATGATTAAAAAATCTCACAGTTTTCTCTTCCCCATTTGCAAAGTGAACCCAAACACAATATAGGCAGGTTCCTGGCCGTCTGAACAGGGTCTGAACTCCGCATTTTCATATGGATGCGAGGAGGCTTATAGGCCTTGAGGGCAATGCAGCGGCCTGCAAGCAGAAGTTGGAAGTGCCTGTGTTTTTCAGCCAAGTGCGAATAAGCACCAGCCAGACCCTGCTGAATGCAGCGCCAATTACGTGTTTAAAATTATTCCAGAGTTTATAATTTTAGGTATTTAGAACAAAAGCAACCTGAAAAATTATTTCCTTGTACCTTAACTGTGCCCATTTTGTTATTTTTCTTTAGGTCCTTGTTCCAAGCTCAGGGCATTTAAAACTTCTGAAATTTGTGGACCTATTTTACAATGCCCTGCACAAAGCTTAGAGCCTAATTGCGCAGTACATTCAGTGCAGGTATTGGGAATCTCTAGCCTATAACTATTTAAAGGGTCAGGGGTTTAGTTTAAAAGATGAGAATAGTCATTCTTGTGACTGTGCTCTGGAGGGGGTATTAAGACAATGCTCAGAGCTAGGTTATATGATAGTCCCAGGAGCTATCTTGAGGACTGGCTTTCTCTGTAAATGGGTTGGTTGCATGAGAGCTTTGGCCACTAGATGTTTCTAGGAGCTGCGTATGCTGACAGCCACAGGGACACAAAGCCCACAAAGGTAAGCAAGATGTCAGCAGTCTTAATGGGGAAACCTTTGTGGTGGGATTTTGCTTCAAGACTGTGAAAGAAATGAAAAAAGGGGAAAGAAAAAAGTCCTCCTTGTGCAGTTAATCTTGTCCAGTGGTACCCGGGCAATCATGCTTCTGGTTGTTTCCTACTGCTTCATTGTGCATTTGGTCCATCTAGGTTTCTTCATCTCCTTCCTGTGACAACACTCTTGTCTCTTTCCAGACTTCTCCCTTCTGCTTTCCCTGCTGTGCAGCCACAGCTGACAGGCAGAGGGTAGAGTGTGGTATATCACATCCCCGCCAGGGGATGGGAGAGGGTGGCTGCTTTCAGAGGTGAATGACTTCTGAAGGGGAGAAGAGAGGTGTCCTCTTGTAGGGGAAAGCTAGGGTAGGCCTCTGCTCTAGGAAGCAAATCTTGAGGGCAGCACTTGACCTCTGCAGCAGTCAGACTAACACAGACCAACCCAGCTGTCCCTCCTTTACTGGATGTAAAAGCGCCTGCTTCAGCTGATGGACATCCACACTGTGTTTGATACACGGGGAGCGGCTTGGTCTTCTTTTAGGTAGCATTGCAATTACACGTCCTTCATCTTCTAGAAGGGATGATGATCTCCATTGATTTTTATATACTGTGTACGCTTCTGCTCTGCAAAACAAGGTGAATGGTTAGGTTGATTCCATATGCTGTTCATTTGACTAGTTCAGCTGACAGCAGCTTGACATTCCTGCAGCTGCCTGGCCAGCATGTTTCTGGTACCTCCCTGCCAAATCAGTTATTCACCAGTAGAAAGGTTCTTCCTGCTTTTCCGATGGTTGGTGTTTGGGCCTCCTTTGAAGACAAACAACGTATCACTTGAATTTTAACTTTCTGGGTAAACAAATAGCTGCTTCTGTAACTGAGGTTGAATTGCTTCTCAGTTTGTTCCTGCTGTTCCTAAGCGTAGTCAGAGTCAAATCTAAGAACTTAGTATTGTGCAGTTTATTTCTCTTGTTTGTTACTCCTTATAATCTCACAGAGCAAACAGATACAGAAGAGAATGTGTCTCTCTGGGTTCCTCCCACATGGGGAAGGTGATGATCTGTTAGATTCTAGCTAGTGGCAACTTAGCAGCCACAGCGGGACCTCAGGTATCTCACTGAGAGCAGAATAAGGTGGGAGACCCTTACAGACTTCACTGAAAAGAAGATTGGTCAAAAAAGCCCTTATTGCTGGGGATTGTGGACAAGATTGAAAGAGTCTGACTTGAGTCTGAGCTTCTTGGAGGCTGTTTGTGGCAGAAGCAAGCCCATTTTTGTGCTTGTAATTGAAGTTGAATGAAATCATCTGCAGTCACTAAAAAGCCCAGTAAATGCAAGCCGCTCTTCATGCCATCTTTTAGTCGTGTTTCAAAGTAGAATGGTTGTTATGTTTGACATTTAGTGAAGGGAGTGCAAAGCCTGAAGTAGCATCTGGCTTTTGGAAAGCACATTGAATGCAGTCAGTGCGTCACCCCTATGGTATGAATCTGTTGCTGGCGCCTTGTGAGTGGTTTGTGTAATGACAAGATCCTGTGCTGGGTTTGCCCTTGCTCCCAAAGGGTTACTGGGAAGATCTGTCTTATTCTTTCCTGTCTTTTGCTAGTATCACTGGAGCATGCCAAGCAATACAGAAGCTCACCCGTGTGCGAGTGGTGGACAACAGCGCCTTGGGGAACACGCCGTACCACCGGCCGCCAAAATGTATCCACGTGTATAACAAGACTGGGGTTGGCAAAGTAGGAGATAAGATCCTTCTGGCTATTAAAGGAGAAAAGAAGAAGGCTTTAATTGTAGGTCACAAGATGCCTGGTCCCACCATGACACCTAGATTTGATTCCAACAATGTGGTGCTCATAGATGACAACGGAAATCCATTGGGGACTAGAATAAAAACACCAATACCCTCTAGCCTGCGCCAGAGAGAAGGAGAGTTCTCCAAAGTATTGGCCATTGCCCACAACTTTGTATGAAAGATAAGAAAGGTGGCTGGCAATTGTGTTTATGTGCTTTCATACAGTAGCTGTTCCTTGGTCCTTTTCTAAGAAAATGGTAAAAAGTGAAAAAGTTGAGGTTCATCAAGAGTCTCTTCCTGTGTAAGCATTGTGGGCAGCTAACTTAAATGTTGGAATACCTTGTTTTGCTCTAAAAGAAGGTTGATTTATTTCACAGAACATCTGCAGTGTGTCTAGAGTCATTAAAATGAGAACATGAAAATCCTTCCTGTTTTGTACTGCTTATGCTCTCTTTTCTGTATTTCTGCCTTTCCCAGTTCCCCAGGAACAAGGCACAAAGCACAGTCCCTGCTCCAATGGGGTCTACCAAATGGATTCACATATAGGAGTAGAAGAGTTACATAATGAACTATTGGTGCCTTGGGCGCATTCAATAAAAGGATAAGTTTCTATGTCTTTGCCTATGAAAAGTCTTTAGGAGTAATCACAACTGGGAGAGCATGATGTTCTACAAACTTCAGTGATGTGTGATTGAGCAGGATGTGCCAGAGGTGGGGAAGCAAAGGTAGGAAGGGGAGGTGAACAGGGTAGGTTTGAGATGCAGCCTGTGCTCTCCACCTGACCAACCTGAGGAAACTGTGTTCTCTGAGTAGTACAAGGGCTGGATTCAGAAACTCGGTGCTCATGGCAGGTAAAGGAATACAGGGGGCAGAGCGCTCCTACAAATAGTGCTTGGGGAAGAGGGATGCAGCCCACAAGAGTTTGGCCAGCTTTGGGCCCCTCAGCCAATTCCTCACACGTCTAGTGGCAGCTGGCAGTGTCTTGTCCTTCCACATACCCTCCCTGTTGATCTGGGAAAGCTCCTTACCTTGGCCTTGCATTGCCCCCATACGAAGATCTGAAGACTTCAGTGCTGAGCTATTCCACATTTTAAATAGTTAGTTCTGGCAGATGTATCTGCCCCCCACTCCCTGCTGTGGAATCCATATTGCCCATGGAAAAGTGAAGTCCTGAAACCTTGTTCTCCATGATTCCAGGTAATGCTGATAAGAGATACTTCGAATTTAAATTCAGTCTTGACCTTTAAGTAATGACACTGTCCCACCCTGTGAACTGTAGGGAATCAAACCTATGTGCTGCCCAGTTCTGTGGGAAAGCAGAACCAGCTGCTGCTGGCAGCATCTTCCTTGATTGCTATTGTCCGTGGGCTGGTGGATGCTGGGTCTGCTGCTCTGAACCCTGCAGGCATTGCCTTTAAACAGCTGGCATGCTTGCTTCATAGGTGTCTGTCCACTGGCGTAACAGTGAAGCAGGTGCTCCTCTGGCTGCTGTCAGTCTTTCCGGTGTATCTGAGTGCAGTCGACTTCCAGGAGGAACTTGGTGTGCTCAGAGGTGATGCCGATGCCACTTAGCTAAGCAGGATGGTGAACAAACCGTGCGTGCAGGGGGTGTTGACTGGCCTCCCTCCCTCCGTGGCACGCTTCAACTGCTCGGGCACCGTTGGCTGCTTTTTTCTCCCTGCTTCAGTGTGCTCCCGCATCACCTCGGGCTGATCCCGGGGCAGTCTGGGGGGGATGAGCGGCTTCCTCAGCCCTTTGGCGATGCTCCATTTCCGCCTTGCGGCCGTGGGGAGAGGGCCGGGCCGGCCGGGATGGAGCGGGGCTGCCGGGCTCCGGCCCTCTAGCGGCGCCCGGCGCGGGGTCCGGACGGAGGGTTGGGGCTAAGCCGGGCCCCGCTCAAGTCCGAGGGGCCTTCGGGAGCGCGGGTCCCGTCCTGGCCCCGGGGAAGTTCTGTGCCGGGCTGCCGAGCGCTCGATCTACCCGAGTTAGGCGAAGGGGTGGGAAAGCCGGGGCTCTGTGCCCTGCCATCGGCGGATGAATCTGCGCAGCCCTCGAGGTGTGTTCTGGCTTTTTCACAGCTCATCCCTCCAGCAGGGTTAAGTATTTTGAGTGGAAAAATGGGGTATGCTTTTATGCATTATTAGGGAAGGTGTTTATGCCACTTACCAGCTCTGTGGTCTTGCTTTACAAAACTTTCCACAACTTTTGAAAGTCCCAAACCCCAATAAGCACATAAACAAATACTTTTATAGGGTTTTTTTAATAAGCAAATCATAAGCCAGTTGACATGTTTGCCATGGCCTTCCTGCAGGCAGACGGAGCTCAGATATCCTCAATTAAACCCTTTGGAGAACAAAAAAGGAAGCTGGCTTCCACTAATGTAGGGATGGGAAATATACTTTCAAAATATCCTTTGTTTCTGTGCAAAAGCTGTGGGCACAGTGAAAGAGGAGTTCATCCCAAGATGGAATACTTTATACCTCGTCTAAAGGGCTGCTTTACTGTGAAGTCTTTGCTTGGCAACAACTCCAGCCTTGAAGCGTCTCCCAGTAGGACCTAAGGGCCTGCAAACAATCCTTGTTTTTCCTGTCCTGAGCATAAGGGCTATGAGTCTCCTGGGATGCACAGACCCTGCTGTTTGGATATTAAATAGTTCACAGAATATTTGCTAATAACTTTCCAGCATTTTGCTGGGGAAGAGGTCCTGGGGAGAGGGCGCAAGAGGAAGCAGGCAAGACAATGCAGCATGCTTGAGATTAAATGTGAAGTGATGCTTTATTTCTAAGTAAACTGCTATGTGGAACTAAATCCTTAACCTCGGAGCTTAATAAGCAGACATGCAGACAGCTGAGCTAAGCATATCCCGTAGAGCTTGTCCTGCAGTTTTACCTGTCTCCCTAACAAGGAACGCAGCCTCGGCAGAAATCGCTGTCCCACTGCAAATTCCAGGTGCTGCATCTCTCTGAGGGGAGAAGGCCCAGCTTGTGGATGAGCCCGTAGCCTGCTCCCAGCCATCCCATTGAATTTGGCTCCACCATGGCTGCAGGATGGTCAGCCCCTGACTGCCCCAGCGCTGCTCCGGCACCATCCGTCTGTGCTGCACAGGCAGGAGCAGATGGATGGTGTCTTGCCAGCGGCCTAGGCTGATGTGGGTTCTCAAGGCTCTCTTTTTCTTTGAGCACACCCTGTATTCATAGAATCACCGTGGTTTGGGTCAGAGGGGACCTTAAAAGCTCATCCAGTTCCAACCCCCTGCCATGGCCAGGGATACCTTCCGCTAGAGCAGGTTGTTCCAAGCCCTGTCCAACCTGGCCTTGAACACTGCCAGGTCTTCTCTTTTGTTTCAGCACAGGGGGAAATACCTACTTGTTCTCAACTTCCAGCTGGCCCAGCTCTGCTCTGGACATGCCAGAGCCTTCTGAGCAGCAAGGCAGTGGTGTCCTAGAGCAGCTGCTGAGTTTCCTGGGCTCTAGCATACAGTATCCTCTTGGCATCCATGTGAGACTGTGCTTTCCTCACATGGAAGGCTTTTCCTTATGATTTCCATCCTACTAGGAAATCAGATGCGATTTACTCCATGGGTAGCAATTCTTGCAGGTCCTTTTCTTGAAGGATGACTGCAGGCTGGTGGGACTATTCCCTTAGAGAAGGGAATTAAAACACAACACCACCTACCTCAGTTGCTGCCGGAAAGTCATTCTTTCCCCTGTTTCCTAGTTATGTTTGTTATTATGCAATTAGCAGGATTTTATATAGTACATGGGAAAATTTCCCAGCATGAGGCAGTGCTTAAGAGGAATTCTCTCATCTCCTGGGCAGCCTCTGGGGGAGCTGCCACCCGCTGCATAGGGAAGGGGAAGCCAAAGGCTGAGCCCTCACAGGGTCTTCTCGCCCCATTGCAGATGTGCCTTCCTGGTTAGCCCTGAGTGGGTCCCTGGGCCAGTGTCTGTTCCCGTGTGTTTGGATCCAGGGTTTGCATCAGATGAAGTTCCCAAGAGGGTGCCTATTCCCCTAGTGACGGTGGGGACTTTGTGCTCAGACATTCTTCCATGAGAGATGGGGGAAAGGGGTCTTTTTCTAGGTCATCCTGCATGGGTAGGAAGAGATGGCCTCTGGGGAGATGCTTGCCCAGAAAAGATATGTGATGGGGCTCTCTAGTGAGGGCTGGGGTCTGGGAAGGTACAGGCCTGCACTGGGGATTAGCTGGCCATGAGAAGGGGTGTCCCCAGAAGGAAGCAGGCGAGACAGATTATCACAGAGGGATGCAGCGGGGAGCTGATGTCTTCCATCTGCTTGCAGACAGAGGCTGAGAGACAGGCGGCCCTGTCTTGTGGCCCTGTGCCAGAGGATGGATGGACCACAGAGCTGGGGGAGGCAGCTAGTGACTTTGGGGGCTGGGAGGAGGGGAAGACAGCTGACATCACTCCTGCCGAGCCAGGACTGATGCAGCTGGAGGCTGGGCTTTGGTCCGGATCGCTTGGCAGGGGTGAGGGTAATGAGCTGCACATCCCAGAGCTGGAGGCTAGGTGGCAATGTGGGCACGGTGGTGTGTCTGGCAGCCTGCCCCCATAGCCCCCATGCCACTCACTCGGTGGGCCCCTAAGCCTGATAGACTGAAGTGTCGGAGCCGAAATCTCCCTCCCTCCCTCCCGTCAGCACGTTCCTCAGCCACCGGCCCACGTTAGGGCAGCGGAGCCACGGCCAGTGAGGAGGAGGAAGATGAAGCCTCTGGAGGAGCCCGATGCGACCAGGTCCATTGGGGAAAGACCCGGTGAGCGCCAGGGAGCTCTGACTGGGGCTGAGCCTTGTCTCCATGAAGTGGTGCTGAGTGGCTGAGCGCAGCACAGTCACATCTAACCCTGTCCTGTTTTGGTGAGGGCAAGCTGGGCTGGGAAATCAATGGAAAGAGGGCTCTGCACGCAGCACTGTGACTCCCACAGGGCTGTAGCTGCTTGTGGCAGGGAGAAAAGGGACACAATGCCTTGCCCAGCAGTGGGGTGCTGGCTCTTGGATGGCAGTGGGCTGCAAAGCAGGAGGCAGAGGTGGGCAGTGGGGAGGCACAGCCTGGGTCTCTTGGGAAGCCTGGAGCTGGGCCAAGCTCTTGATGCAAAATAACCCCTCAAAATGCATTGAGACCCCCTGCCAGGGCCATTCACCTAGAGGCAGATGCCAAATCCCCTTCCCCGAGGCTTGCCAAGCCTCAGGCAGTGGGGTTCACAGGCTGAGCAGCATTTTCCACCAGCGGGAGAACCCTGCCAAGCCCTTCTGATGAGACAATGAGGGCTGTCATTTTTTAGCTGTCTGCTTCTCTTCTGGATGTGGCTGTGCTGCTTAAGATCTGTGTGACCCAGAGAGAGCAAAGAGGGCTGGGAAACAGCTGGATCTGGGGCCTCGCTTGTTTATATCCTGCAACTACTGTTCAAGATAGACAAGGGCAGGGTAAGAAAGTCCATCAGGGGGATTGTGTGGGCTGGACACTTGTACTGGAAACTCGGTTTCTCAGAAGCTGGAGGGGATTAAGAGCTGGAGGTGAGGGGAGGACTCTGGGGCTGGCACCTCTGCCAGGGCAGAGCCCGTAGGTGGTCACTTGTGTGGTCACTGCCCAAAGGGCTCTCCTGTGAGTGAGCTAACACTGACAGCAGCCTTATCAGCTTATTTTGTGAGTAGTATCTCCTCCAGCATAAGAAATGGGGTGGTGAATGATACTGAATCTGGTCTTAATGCTGTTGTGTAAATCAGTGGTAGCGCCTCAAGTGAGCTAGTGCATGCCGGGCTGGTCAGCTTATCTCAGAAACTGTCAGGGGTAGCGGATGGGAGCTTTCCTAGGCTGGCGGCAGATATGCCTCTAACAAGAAAACAGAACTGGAAAGCTCAGGAGTGTCTAGCCAGGAGAGAAGGAAGATTAATTAGGGCTCCTGACAGAAGGATAGAAAGAGGGATGTGGAGAAATCACATGAGGCACATCCATTCACCCTGAGTGTGCAGTAGAGGCGACGTTCAATCAAACAGCCTGGAGGAGGAAATAAAATTAGCTTCTTTCATTTCTCCTTTCACCCAAAGCATAAATTGCCCCATGGAATTCATTACTCCAGGGCACCAGCAAGCTTCACTGCTTAACACAGCTCAAAATGAATCTGGACGCTCACCTCCGTGCCAGGAAGGGTGAGCATGCTCAATATGAATCGCACACACACCCTCTCCAAAAGGTTGGGAAGTGATGTGCCCAGTTGTGGTGCAAACACCAATGACAGGCTGTCACTTGGGCACCTGAAATACAAGCTTGCTTTGAGAATATCTGAAGGCTATAAACTCCAGGAACCTAATGTGGTTCTTCAAAACTAAACATTCAAGCCCCAGGATAGAATATGGACCAAGGCAGAGCTTGGGAAGCAAATCCAAGGTCATTTGGTTAAGATTGTACCTTTCTCACTCTAGCTCAAATGGGCTGCTTTTCCTAGTTATGGCCTCATAGCACTTGGGTGTGGAGTAAGGGGTGGCACTCATGAGTACCCCCCAAGGCCAAGGCCAGGATGTGGTGGTCCCATGGCTCCTGTACAGTGAGGGTATCCCTCTGCTTGCCTGGTGACATGTCGGGGTGAGCTCTGCTGGCATCTCAGTCTGCTGAAGGACTGCAGCTCTGTGGACGGCTCAGTGGACATCCTGTCCTGGGTACTGAGGTGCTTCCAGTGGTGATCCACAGTACCTGGACCCCAGGCTGCCCGTGGTGTGTGGGGAGAGGAGGTGAAGCTGCATTCACAGCCCATTGGTTGTTCTTTCTGACAGGATCTCCCAGGGCAGGAAAAGGAATGAGTCAGGGTTGGGGCACACCAAGGATATTCTCATCTTCCACCCCTTGTTTAGCAGTCCCCCTAGTTGGGGCTATACTCGTACCAAAACCAAGGGCAATGCTTTGGTGGGCTTCCTGACTGTTGCTCTAACTGCCCAGTATGAATGTGGATGGTGGCTGACCTTCAGCCCTTGAGAGCTGAAACCTCCCAGGTAGGGTAACATCACCCTGTGACATCCACCCCTGCCCAAAAAGTGTTATCATGGAGCTCATAACTGTTGCCGCATGTCCCAGTCTCTGCACCAAACCTCCTCCCCTGATGGAGGAGTTGTGACCATGGCATCTCAGTGTGGTTTCTGTATTAGATACATCTCTTGGGCTTAAAAGATTTGTTGCTGTAGCTTCTGACACTGGGGTCTGACCCCGGAGGAGGTAAAAATAGACCTTCTTCCCATTTCTGGGACTATATGATGCAGGGACTGAAAATCATGGCAGTTCCCTCTCAGCTCTGAAACGAGTAATGTTTTGTAGGTTGAGAGAGCAGCAGCTGAGCATTAAGGACACCATGTACTGCTGGAGAGCATGTTCCGCCTCCTGCATCCAGGAGGTAGGAAGACCTCAGGTTGTTCCCTGACATCCTTGTCCTGCCAAACCTGGTCAGTGATGCTCAACCCATGCTGCTGGCCACCAGCAGACCACTCCTGGTTCACCAGGGATGGCAAAAGCTGAACAGGCCACAGTGTGCTTCTTGCCACTGCGCTTGAGGCCATCCCCAGGGGAACCCAGCCTGCCACCCCCCAGGAGCTGTTTTGTACTGACTTTCACACTTTGCCACATGGTCTGGTCCAAGCTCTGTGGGATGCACAGGAGGCTTGGGAAGGTGGTATCTGTCTCCAGCACAGGAGGGGCTGTTACTTCTCCATGATGAGCTTTTGGGCTTTTGCTTTCATGCATGCCTGGACCAGAGAAAATGGCTGTGTGCTGCCCATTCACTGGAGCTTTTCTCCTAAACATGTCTACATTCCTCTTCAAAGCAAGGGCCAGGATCCCCTATGTGCATCTGGAGAATGGTGGGAAAGGCTTAAGTTCACTGATGGCACAAAACTCATTGCTCAGAGAGGTAGACGAAGTGAGAAGAGGAGGTGATAGGATGGTTGATGTTGTCTTTGGCCTTGTTTCCTGAGGTTCATGCTCAGCTCTAGGCACTTCTCCAGGAGGCCCTAGAAAGCTGGAAGAAGCTTCAAATCTGCATTTCATGATGCTAACAGCAGTAAATAGTTGGTTTAACTGGCTTCACAAGTCTGCAGCGTTGCCCTTGATAAGCCTTGGCTCTGTTTTCCTGGGGAGGGACAGGTCCCAGGAAGCCACACCTGCAGCAGGGTGAGCTGAGGACACAGGGGCCTCTGGGGCATCAAACGCAGAGCTGCAGAGGCAGTTCTCTCCTGAAGGCTTGGCAGCTCAGGCACTGGGGCAGGGGGGAGAGGGGAGCCAGGCCGACCTCCTGCCTGCAGGAGAGGGTATCTAAACACCTGCTGGATTCTGCAGGGCAGGATCCATCCTTCCCTTGCTCCCTGGGCTCCCTTCACTGCCTGGTATCTCCACTCAGCATGCCCACAGCACTGAGACAAGCAACCCCGAGCCAAAAGCCCCTGTACCATGCAGAAGGGTTAAGTCTGCTCACTCCCTCTCTGCTTCGGGGAGCTTTGTTCATTGGAGTATTAAATTCCACAGCTGTAAATAATCTGCAGCAGGAGTGATTATCAAGGCCTTGGGAAGAAGCAGCTTTTATTAATAAGATCAGCTCTCCCTGCAAAGCATCACGTAGTCGCTCTCCACCCTTTCCTCGCTGTCTCGCCAGGCATTGCCGAGGACATTGGCACAACTTCCCCACCTCCATCCCGTGCCACCCATCCTCCCGCCTCTCTCCCTTCATCTCGCTGGTGCTGATGGGCAAATACGGCTCTTCAGAGTGAGTGGTGGTGCGGGCTAGAAGTGCCTTCCGCTTTGCCTCAAATACAGTCGTGGCTTCACATGGCCGGGCTGCCGCTGGCTGAGGTGGGGAGGTGGCAGGACACAACCTTGCTGTGACAGGAGCATGGTGCTACTCACCATCATGGCACGTGGCAGCCAGGGAGCAGCCATGAGGCCTCTTGGCAGCACCCCCGCACTTACCCTGGAGTAGAGAGTAGCGTCTCTACTTCATGTAAGGTCTGCTCTGGGGAGAAGGAAGAAGATGCTCCTAAAGCAGGCCTCTAAGAAGGCTTTCCTTGTGGCCCTCCAGCGCCATCTCCACTTTGCTGAAAAGGGAGAGAGGGCTCTGTCAGAGCCTGGTGCTGGGAGCGCTGCCTCCTGCCTTGGGCAGCTGGGCACAGACCCCTGGAGCAGAGGTGCCCGGAGGGGACGGAGCCCTGGTGTGCAGGGAGCCCTGCCAGAAGTGCCTCCTCCCTCCGGGACATGGCCCAGGCCGGAGGACAGTCCTGGCAGGCAAAGCTTCCCACCTCTTGCTGTCGGGAGCAGCCCAGACGTGGCGCGGGCCCGCAGGACCCCTCTGCTCTGCCCTGCCCTGCGTCTCTCCGCAGACTGCGAGTGGGGCAAAGCACAGCCCCTCTGACGGCACCATCGGGCTCTGCCTGGATGGGGGACACCCCGGCCAGGCCCAGGGCCACGGGCTCTGCAGAAGCGCCAGCCGAGCCCGGGGCTGGGCGCGTACCTCATCCGGGCGATGGCAAGCATGGCTTGCTGCTGCACCGCCACGTGTGGCTGGTCCGTGGCCTCCTCTTCCACCAGCGCCTGCAGAGCACAACCAGGAGGTGCCCGCACCCAGTGCCGGCAGCCCCAGCACCCGGCGGCAGGGCTGGAGGACACCCTCTGCCCCCGGCCAAGCGCCGGCCCCCAGAGCGGCCCTGCTGCCAGGGCTGCTCAGCGGCACCCAAGGCCCCTCAGGCAGCTCAGTGTCTGTGCACCCTGGTCCCTGCCCTCCCCGTGCATGGGCCCTGTGTGTCCTCACAGTGTGCCGGCGCCTGGCGACTTGCCCCCTTCACCAGAGCAGCCACGTGTCCCCTCACCTGGATCTCCTCTGCCACCTGGAACCGGTGGTACAACTCCTTCCGGCCCTGGGAGCAGCCCCCGTCTCTGGCAGCTTTGCACGGGGTGCAGATGTTCTGCAGGACCAGATCCTCTGGGCCTCACCCTGGGCAGCCGGGGCAGAGACAGAAACGGGCAGTGTGAGGGGGACACGCGGCCAGCAGGACTGGAGCGCTGGGGCTGCGGTGCTGTGCAGGAGGCCTGGGGGAGCAGCTCTGCCCAGCCAGCAGCCCCCAACAGCCCTGACAGCAGAGCTGGTGGCCCCATCAGGAGACACAGGCACTGCTGCCCTGGAAATGGCTGCAGTTACCTTGTCTGAGCTCTTCACAAAAGTCTGGATGAACTCCATGGATGCTTCCTCCTTTGTGTAGAGAGGCATCCAGCCAGATGCAGCAGAGGAGGCACCTAGGAGAGGAGGAGAGCAGAGAGGTCTATAGAGAGGGGCTGAAGGCAAACATCGAGGAGAGGAGGGAGCTCTGCCCTCTGTCCAGCTCCATGCTCAGTGTCCCCGTGCGTGTCCAGGCTACGGGTGCCCAAGAGATGGGCTGCAATGCTGAGCACGGCGCAGCATGGAAAGCCATAAGGTCACCAGCCTTAGGACCTCACTTGCAGGCAAGGCTGGAAAGGTCTCCATCTCCTACCAGCACTGCCCAGCTCCAGGCCAGAAGTCTCATGCTGCCATATGCCAGAGCAGGAGCTGGGGCACCTCTTCTCCCTCCCAGCAGCATTGCAGCAGTGCCATGCTCCCTGCCCGTGGGGCCTGCTAACAGGATCCTGAGTCCATCAGTCTGCGGTCACTGGCCCCAGCCCAGCAAGGCCCCTCACTTACTCATCTGCTGTGGCTTGGGCACACGCAGCATGTTGGCCTTTGGTGAAGAGCTGCTCTCATGGATGGGCCTGTCCTGACAAAGGGATAGGGTGGAGAACAGGTTCAGGGAAATGCCTCGGCACCGTGGGGCTGCTGGGGCAGTGGGGAACACCGTGGGCTGTGCTCACGGGTCTGCACCAGCCTTGTGCTCCTGCTCTGTCCTGTCACCATCCTGCTGGGCACAGGGGTGAGGAATGCAACCGCATTGACTTACACACAGTGCCCTGGGGTGTCACCAAAGGGCACACTACAAAGGGCACCTTGGTAACCTGCTACCCAGGCCGTGAGGCGCAGGGTGTCCTTGTGAGGGGCATGAGGCCTGCTCCCCCCTGGACACTTGAGTCCCCTTGGGATGCCCTGGGCCCCTCTTTTCCCTCATGTTATTTGGGGTCTTATTATGGCAAGATAACCAGAATGTCTCATGGTGTCCAGAGCCAGAGCAGTCAAGAGGACTCAAAAAGAGCATGAAAAGAACGGCATGCTCACTAGAGATGGCATTAGATGACCAAAGCTTTATTGCCCGAGTCCTGTGTTTAAGATTAGGGGCTTAGAGCAGGTGGGGCGCAGGGAGGAAGAGCACCTGGGAGGGCTCAAGGGCAGGGCAGGCACAGGCTGCTGCACTGCTGAACCCCATGAGCTGTAGGAGGTGGCAGAGCGGGACCAGCAGCTCCTGGCCAAACAGCTGCGCTCCTACTGGGAGCAGAGGCAGGCACAGGAGCTCCAGGGGCTGCGGGAGCTCAACCCTGCCACTCTGCCAACGCCACCTTTTGTTTCAGCTGCTGGGCCCCAGCGATATGACACCAGAGGAGCTGCTGGGGTGTATAAAGTCTGGAGGTCCCTGATGCATCCAGGGCTGGTGCTGCTCTCACTGATGCTTGGAGGCCTCGTCATGCTGTCCCAGAGTTCTGACATGCTGAGCAGGGCATAGTCAAGTGAAGCTGTGGTGGCCCCCTGGGGCTGGGCAGTGGGTAACATGGTGGCTTGACCTGGGCTGGGAGTTAGGAGCTGGGGTGACAGCTCCAAGAGCCCTCGACGTCCCCTCATGGGCCCCAATCCCATCAGTGCACCCACGGGTACAGCCTGCCAGGAGGCTGCTGCAGGGATTCCTGTGCCACTGGCCAGGCAGTGGATAGGAGGCGGGTGCTTAGTGGCTAGAGCTTTTTGGCTTTGGGTGATCTTTCACAGCTTCACAAGAAAGGAATTCTCTGCTTCATACAGGCAAAGAAAATGCTGGTTCTGGTGCCAGACTCGATGGAGAGACTGAATTATGCCTGCACCCTCGACAAGACGAGCACTCTGTTTGTCTTCAGAAACATGATGGGTCATTTGAAGAACAGAGATGGCTGAGAGATGCAATGGCCTGAGGAGCAAGGGGGTTATGGAGTGCTGGGAGGAGGGTCCAATCCAGGTGACTGGGGAGGGTCTGTGTCAGCCCCGTGCCCTTGTGCTCTCTCCAGCTGGAGCAGGACAGGAACAGAGCTGAAGAATATGTTCATCAGAGCTTGCCATACCCACAGAATGCTCAGGTCACCACGAGAGAGGCAGCCGTGAGGTTCATAGGTCCCTCTTTTGGCAGCCTGCTCCCAGTCCTGGCCGCTGCACTGGCAGCGAGTAGCAGCCCTGTGGCTGCCAGAGCCCCAGCTGCCCTGTGCAGGGCCTCTGCAGCCCGGGGGCTCTGTGCCTCCCTCTCCCACCCCTGCCCTCGAAGAAGGGCTCAGTGGCACCTTTCTCAGTGCCACCTCCCCTTGCACCCTGTCCTTCCTTGGGGTCACCCTGCTGAGGGCAGGAGGCGTGCAGCCAAACTGGCAGAGCCTGGGCCGTACTGCCAGGAGCGTGCTGGGCAGCAGCAGGTCAGACGAGCCTCTACCCAGGGCTGGCCGTGGGGCACCTGATGGAGACCAGCACGGAGACGCTGCAGGGGGTCTGCGATAATGAGTAGGTGCAGTGCTGTGTGCCCAGGCTGCTGGGGCTGAGGACAGAGCTGGGCAGTGTGCTGCCATGCCCTATCTGGATCCAGGGAGCAGCTCTGGGGCTTGTGCTGTATTCCTGAGCAGCAGCTTCCAGGCGATGCATTTGTCCCGCCTGTGCCTCCTGACCAGGCAAAGGGATGGCTGGGGCTGGTATAGTCTGGAAGGGATGCCTGTGGGTCTCTGCTCTGCCATCTGATCGGTGGGTTTCAGCTCTGCTCTCTTTCCTTCTGTTGCCGCCCTTTGGGATTTGGCTCAAGACAACGAAGCCTGCAGCTTGTCCCTGGCCGTTCAGACCATGCGCATCCTGAGCTGTACAGCGTGAATGACTTTTGCGAAGTGCTCTGTAAATCTCAGTCACATTTTCTGTCCTACGTCCGAACTGGGAACAGCCATTTGCTAATTCAGCCTTTGGGCTAAAGAAGCACAGTTCCCGAGTTTCAAACTCCCGTAACTTTAACCTCACCCCGCGGGAAACCTGCGAGCCCTGCTTACGGAAACGGCTCTCTGGTTGCAGCTCTCCCCACCAGCGCCCAGACCGCGCAGCGCGGAACGACCGCTCCAGAGCCGCCGCGCAGCGGCTGCCTCCCACCCCCGACCCTTGCCGACCACGGCCGCGGGGAGCGCGGAGGCTCCGCCCGCCCCAGCCGCCGCTGTGCCGATCCTGGCGTGCGGCGGGCTCGAGCGCGGGCTGCGCGCTGTGGTCGCTATTGACACCTTCCCGTCACACACGCGTGGTCCTGGGATCCGCATCCCTGTGCCCGGTCTGCGCCTCGCTGCCTCCCCTCCGCCTGTGGGTAGCTGCTTGGTGTTCAGCTGCCCCGGAGCTGAGCTCAGCCCAGTCACAAGCCGGTAAATGCCACCTAAAGGACGTCTGGAAATGAAAGTTGAGACTCCTGCGTGGCACAGTGGCACCTGAAACAGAGTGAGGTGACCCTACTGTAGTATTGTAGCGTAGAAATAGTTCAAGATCAGCCCAATAACACCTTTAAAGTGCACCGCTCCTCTCCCCCAAGCCAAGAAGTGAAAGTGCTTGAGGAAGAGGACCAGAGAGGAAAGGAAAATACTGTACATCTAATGAAACTGATTCATCTCACCCTGTTCTGAGGGAGCTGGCACTGAATCAGGTAAGAGAAGCTAAATAAAAATGCACATAAAACATTGCCAAGAGATTGAGTGCAGTGATAACTGGAACAGCAGCATTGTACAGTGCTGTACTGCGATGTTTTCACCTTCTAAAGTCAGCCAAAAAAGCATCATTGCGGAATAAAAGGACAATATTAAATGAAAGCCTGAAAGCAGAACAGGTTTTAATAAAATGTGTATTTGCATTAACTATTGCCTTAAAGGTAAAATCCTGCTGTTGAATATACCTAATAGGTCAGTTCACTACTTCTTTTACTCACGTCTCATTCCTGACCTGGAAAGACATGGAGCTGGTCCTGGCTTGATGGTTCTGTCAGAGCTACTGTTGCTGCCAGTGCTGAGGAGACACCTTCATCCTGATCCTTCACCTTCCTCATGAAAACAGCTAGAAATTCTATACCAAGGCCTCCACTATTTCCCCCCTGGAGTTACCAACTGATAATTCTTTCCATAGTAAACCACACATGCTACTCAGACTTGACCCTGAGAGGAAATGGTTTCCTGAGCTCTGCAGGTCTCTGCCAGCTCTGCTGCCTGGTGATGGGCCTGCTGGCACGTGGTGCTGTCAGGTCCCATCCCAGCTGTGTGCTGCACAGAGCATGCTGGCCCTGCAGGGGTGGCCTGGGAATCAGGGAGGCCGGAGAACCTGGCAGGGACATTTCCTGCACTTGCCCTACATGGTCCAGCAGGGCACAGCGGCAGCCCATGGCCACCAAGACCTGAACACCAGAGCCCCCAGAGGTTTCTGCAGGTGCTGGGCACCAGGCCTTCAGGCCCCAAGCCCTGGCCCCAACCTTCCCAAATTCCTGGTCCCCCTCTGCAGGACTCTCAGGAAGCCCTGAAGCCCTCTCAGCCCTCCTTGTCACTACGAAGCTGCTGAAATAGAAATGGGTCAAGCATTGCGTGCAGGCAAAGGCCCTGGCCCTGGGCTCATGCAGGAACCCGGCTGCTCACCCTCGTACTGCTCCAAGATGCACCTTAGAAGAGGCTCCGCAGCAGCAGCAGTCCATGGGGAGCGGTGACTGCTCCTCGCTGCTCTCCCAGCAGCTTGCTGAGGACATCCTGGAGCCCAGTGCGGGCCTGGCCGCTGCTCCAGGCTCCTCTCGCCAGCTCCTTCCCCAGCTGCTGCTGCAGGCTCCGTGCCTGATGGGCGGCGGTACGCTGCTGCTGCAGCTTCTCCTGCAGCTCGCACCGCTCAGCCTCCTTGGAGCGCAGCAGGCAGCAGATGTGGTCCTGCTTCAGTCCTGCTGCTGGTTGAGCTCCCGCACCCCGTGCAAAGCTGCCAGAGACGGGGGCTGCTCCCAGGGCCGGAAGGAGTTGTACCACCGGTTCCAGGTGGCAGAGAAGATCCAGGTGAGGGGACACGTGGCTGCTCTGGTGAAGGGGGCAAGTCGCCAGGCGCCGGCACACTGTGAGGACACACAGGGCCCATGCACGGGGAGGGCAGGGACCAGGGTGCACAGACACTGAGCTGCCTGAGGGGCCTTGGGTGCCGCTGAGCAGCCCTGGCAGCAGGGCCGCTCTGGGGGCCGGCGCTTGGCCGGGGGCAGAGGGTCTCCTCCAGCCCTGCCGCCGGGTGCTGGGGCTGCCGGCACTGGGTGCGGGCACCTCCTGGTTGTGCCAGGCACCATCCTGGTTGTGCTCTGCAGGCGCTGGTGGAAGAGGAGGCCACGGACCAGCCACACGTGGCGGTGCAGCAGCAAGCCATGCTTGCCATCGCCCGGATGAGGTACGCGCCCAGCCCCGGGCTCGGCTGGCGCTTCTGCAGAGCCCGTGGCCCTGGGCCTGGCCGGGGTGTCCCCCATCCGGGCAGAGCCCGATGGTGCCGTCAGAGGGGCTGTGCTTTGCCCCGCTCACAGTCTGCGGAGAGACGCAGGGCAGGGCAGAGCAGAGGGGTCCTGCGGGCCCGCGCCACGTCTGGGCTGCTCCCGACAGCAAGAGGTGGGAAGCTTTGCCTGCCAGGACTGTCCTCCGGCCTGGGCCATGTCCCGGAGGGAGGAGGCACTTCTGGCAGGGCTCCCTGCACACCAGGGCTCCGTCCCCTCCGGGCACCTCTGCTCCAGGGGTCTGTGCCCAGCTGCCCAAGGCAGGAGGCAGCGCTCCCAGCACCAGGCTCTGACAGAGCCCTCTCTCCCTTTTCAGCAAAGTGGAGATGGCGCTGGAGGGCCACAAGGAAAGCTTCTTAGAGGCCTGCTTTAGGAGCATCTTCTTCCTTCTCCCCAGAGCAGACCTTACATGAAGTAGAGACGCTACTCTCTACTCCAGGGTAAGTGCGGGGGTGCTGCCAAGAGGCCTCATGGCTGCTCCCTGGCTGCCACGTGCCATGGCTGTGAGCCTGGCTGCTGCAGGACTGGCCCGAGCACCATGTGGTGGATGAGGCACCCCTGCTGACAGAGAGCTCTGGGCCTGCAGTGCTGCTCTGGCCATGTGGGATGTGCTGCTGTCCCAGCCCCACGCTTTGGAGAAGGCCTTGAGGGAGCTGGGCAGCAAGCTCCCGGACCAGCTGCTGCCCAGGACATTCAGCGCCAGCACAGAGGAGGCCTGCATCGAGCACTTGGCTGTGAATAATGAGAGCAGTCCTTGCTCATGCTCAGGGCTGTGCCTGCCTCTCCAGGAAAACAGGCACTGCTCTGTCCCCTGCCGTCTGCCCTGAAATGGCCATCTCCTCCAGGACATGGGGACACAGACACTTAGGGCCAGCTCAGCACCAGGTTTCCAGGAAGCCAGCCATGCAGGACCATGCCACGCTGCTTGGAAGCAGGTGCGAAAAGCCCAGGCAGTCCCTGTCTGCCCAGGCAGTGCTCTGTTTGCCCCCCCCCCCCCATGCCTCCCTTTGCCCTGCTCTGCAGACTGGAGACCTGGGGCAGGGCAAGGGTTGGGGCAGGGGCAGAGACTGCTTTGGACTCTGCAAGGACTGAGCTGGCTGCAAAGTTGGGCACAGGAGGTATTGTCGCATCTTTTGTGCCAGCTCTTGCTCTTGGATGGCTCCTCAGAGGTGTGTGAGCAAGACACTGCTGATGCTGAGAGCACATGCGGAGCTGGCACAGACAAGTGTGCTTCATGTGGCAAGTGGGAGAGGGGAGCCAGGCCGACCTCCTGCCTGCAGGAGGGGGTATCTAAACACCTGCTGGATTCTGCAGGGCAGGATCCATCCTTCCCTTGCTCCCTGGGCTCCCTTCACTGCTGGTATCTCCACTCAGCATGCCCACAGCACTGAGACAACAACCCCGAGCCAAAAGCCCCTGTACCATGCAGAAGGGTTAAGTCTGCTCACTCCCTCTCTGCTTCGGGGAGCTTTGTTCATTGGAGTATTAAATTCCACAGCTGTAAATAATCTGCAGCAGGAGTGATTATCAAGGCCTTGGGAAGAAGCAGCTTTTATTAATAAGATCAGCTCTCCCTGCAAAGCATCACGTAGTCGCTCTCCACCCTTTCCTCGCTGTCTCGCCAGGCATTGCCGAGGACATTGGCACAACTTCCCCACCTCCATCCCGTGCCACCCATCCTCCCGCCTCTCTCCCTTCTTCTCGCTGGTGCTGATGGGCAAATACGGCTCTTCAGAGTGAGTGGTGGTGCGGGCTAGAAGTGCCTTCCGCTTTGCCTCAAATACAGCCGTGGCTTCACATGGCCGGGCTGCCGCTGGGTGAGGTGGGGAGGTGGCAGGACACAACCTTGCTGTGACAGGAGCATGGTGCTGTTCACTATCACAGCGCCTGCCCCTGTGCCGGGCTGGAGGCTGCTCCACCTCTGGACTCCTCCAGGGGTATGGATGTGGGTAGGGCCTGGCTGTTTCTTTCCACATCTGTCCCAGGGGCAGAAAACAGACTTGGTTGGTGTTTGGAAGGAGACACATTCCTCGTGATTTGGAACCACGTGGTGTGGTGTCTGGGAGTTTTTTTCCAGAGCATCACAGAAACCTTGGGTGAAAGTGCGAGGATTGCAGCTACTCAGGTTGGAATAGGCTCTAGCTGGGAGGCCAGCCTGAGAGAGACTCCCTTGGATGTTCAACAGGACTTGGCCCTCTGTCAAGCATCCCAGTTGCTGTGGATCCTGCACTTCAGTGTGAGGACATGTCTCCTTACCTAATTCGTTCCTTCTCAAACCCTACTCCCACTTGCAAGTTGTTTCTGTTCCTCTTAGTACATCCCTGGCAGTGACAGATCCCCTCTGCCACCGGAGCTGAAAGCATGGTAGGGTTTGCAGCTCAACAAGAGAAACATCAGACCTAGTGGTTGTTCTCACCTCCCGATGGCAGCTGTGGCTCAGGTGGCTGCCCAGCACGCTGCAATAAGCCACCTGGTACAGGGCTCTCCTGAGCTTTTAGCTTTCATTTCGGTCTGAGATAGCTAACATGAGGTCCCTGTACCCCCAAACATCCATAATGAGTGCACAGACATTCTCCTCCTCTGCTAGGAGATGGATTGGTATTAGGACGGAACAAATGCTCTGGCTCTGGGGGAGTGCCCCAGTTTGCACTGGATTTTCAGGGCACTGTAAGCACTACCAGGAGCACCAGCTCCATGGTGAGGCCCATGAGAAGTGAGAACCAGCTCATCCTGCTGCCTCCCACTTTCTTTGCAAAGCTGTTGAGCGCAGAGCTAACCCTGAGCAGACATGTACTCCCTGGCGTCACTCACCCCACCTACTCCTCTTCCCTACATCCCCAAAGAAGCCTGTGCCCTGCTGACCAGGGCATCGCTTTTAATTAAAATGGTTCTCCTGTGAAGTGCTGTCTGAATGTCTCCAGTTCTCCCTGCTGGGCTCCAGCCAGAGGGAGGTGCTGGGGCAGAGTATCACATTGAAATCTCTGTGACTGCAGCCAGTTTAGAGGAACTGAAGTCAAAGCAGTGAAAGCAGCTCATAGCCACAGTGCCCTCCTGCCAATGGGCTCTACAGCAAGAGTGAGCTCTGCTCTAAGGCCTAGGAATGAGAAATGGTCTCTTTCCCTTCAGAGGTGTGCAGAGCTGGGGATGCCCAGGGGAGTCTATGAATGTATCATAGAATCATAGAATGGTCTGGGTTAGAAGGGAACTTAAAGCTCATCCAGTTCCAACCCCTTGCCATGGACAGGGACACCTTCCACTAGACCAGGTTGCTCCAAGCCCCGTTCAACCTGGCCTTGAACACTGCCAGGGATGGAGCATTCACAGTTTCTCTGAACAAACTGTGCAAGTGCCTCACCACCCCCATGCTGAAGAATTTCTTTCCAATGTCTGATCTAAATCTCCCCTCTTCCAGTTTAAAACCATTTCCCCATGTCCTGTCACTACATGCCCTTGTAAAAAGGCCCTTTCCAGATTTCTTGTACGTCCTCTTTAAGTATTTGAAGACTCTTGTTAAGGTCCCTCTGGAGCCTTCTCTTCTCCAGGCTGAACAAGCCCAAGTCTCTCAGCGTGTCTTCAATAGCAGAGATGCTCTTGTGATTATACCTCCACGAGAACTAAGCTGGAGGCCATGCTCAGCACTTGGTGGTATTTAGATGTTTCTCTCCAAGGCTCCCAGATGAGTTAGGGTGGGACATCGACTGGGGTTTGTAAAATGGGGAGGAGAAGCAGGTAAGTGAGGGTATCCAAAGGTTCCCCTTTTAAATGGAGACAACCTTTTCCATGAAGGTTCAAGGGCTTCACTGAGGTATCTGGGCAAGCACTTGGAGCAAGGGCTGTCTGCTCCAGGATGGCTTGGTCTCAAAGTCCACTCAGCAAGCACCTCCCTCTGTCCCCATTGTCTTAGCAGCTTTTCCAAAGATGAGAGCAGACTTCAGCTGCCTCTGCAGGAGTGGATGCTGAGGGTCAGTAATTCCCCTGGGGCACCAGGTGGAGACATTTCTCCAGCTTCCCTGGGAAGGATGAGTGCAGTCCTCATCCCCAGTTGCAGCTGCAGCTTCCTTGTGCTGGGCTTCTGCAGTGTTGTAGTTGCTGGTGGTTCCTCAGACCTGCAGCAGGGTCAGCTCTGAGCAATGGGAACAGCTGGGGTGTTTCAACTGTTGCAGAAGTGTGTCCCCCACCCTGGCCTGTGTGAGACATGTGCCATACAGGGCTGCTCTGACCCTCACAGGTGGGCACAGCAAATGGGCACCCCGTGGGGTTGGTGGGGTACAGATGACCAGGTTTTACTCCTGTGCAGTCGCTGTATAGACCCCAACCTTTGTGTTTTGGGAAGTGGAAATTCAGCCTTCTGGTAGGAGATGAGCAGAGGCCTGCAAGGGCTGGGTGGGGAAAGGCTCTGCTGTGCAGTGGGAAGGACTCTCTGATGGGCTTGAAACCCGTATGGCTGTTCGTAGGGGCGTATCATCTGCTGAGGCATTCTAATAGCAGCCCCCTGCTGTCATGCGCTGCCCGTAGATTGAGGGGTCTTGTGTGCTCACAGGAGGCTGTGGCATCAACTAGCAGTAAATTGAAATTCTTTTCCTCCTGGACATGCTGCGCTGAATCCATGGGCAGTTATGGAAACTGCAGGGACAAGCATGTGCTTCTTTATTAAAGTATGCAGCACTTTATCCCTGGATGGCGGGTGGCAGGAGTCAGGCATCCTCTTGCTTGGCGATTTCTCCCCGCTCCGGCTAGCTAAGAGCGAGAAGCCTCCGGCTCTGCTGGGAGCCAGTCGTGGCTATACCTTGCATGCTCAGCGCCGCGCAGCCCTCCGGGGGGCCCGGTCCCCGTCCCGCTGCCCTGCAGCCCGCTCCCGGCTCGCGTCCCTGCAAGGCGGGCGGCCGCCACACGGTGTCAGGCGGGTGCCGGTATTCCCGCCGAGCGCCGCCTGGTCGCACCCGAGGGACCCGCCGGCCCAGTGGGCCTGGGGAAAAAGCCTTGGAAAATGGAAAATCGCTGCCCGGGTTTGCTGTAACCGGTCCCCCGAGTGCTCCTTTCTATAGGGGAAAGGTGGCTTCTGCTCCTTTTCTTACGGCACGCAGGAACGGAACTAAGATCTTCAGGTGCTGTGTGAATCTTGCCTGGTCTTTCACAGAGGGGCAGGAGAGGAGGTGGTCTCCTGCCTGGAGCACCCCACGTGAGATGAGCGGTGCTGGGACTCAGCCACTCGCTGCAGAATGCAGAGGAAAGCAGCCCTGAGAGGGGAACAAAGGGGCTTGGGTAGCGAGAGTGGCGCTTGCAAGCAGGGAGTGTTGGCAGACACAGCTGCCATTGCTCGGGGAAGAAAGCGCCTGGCAGAGCTCATCGGGGTGGGGATCCCCAGAAGAACGAGGGGATAAGGAGGTTCCTGCTGCTCAATGCGCCTTGGAACCGGGGCAGGCACAAGTTGAACCTTGAATCAAGTTCAGCTGTGCCTCTCCCAGCTCTCTGCTTTGTGGCTGCTCTGGGTCTGTGTGTGGGAACCCATTTTTCCCGCTGCATTTTCATGGCGGAGGCGGGGGAGCTGATGCAGGGAGAGGGCAGGCTGGGGAGGATGCACCAGTGAGTGACATGTGATGCCGGAGCGAGCAGTGGCCCAGCCTTGCTCAGGTGCAGCTCTCCGTGCCGTGCCTCACGTACAGAGACGCTGTCTATCCTCCAGCTATTTACCGCCAGCTCATTTTGCAAACGCTGCACTCACTAGAGTTTTTTTCTCCCTTCTCTCCCTCCCTCCCTCTTCCCTGTATTGATGCTCGGACAGTGCTCCCCATTCAGCTTCGAGCATGAGATCTCCCACCTGCATTGCACACACTGACCTGCCTGCAGGTTGTTCTATTGGGATGGCCCAAATTCACACCCTTCCCCTCCTCTTGCTCTCCTGGGTCTATTCCTGGCAGGGGGAGCTCCGGTGAACAAAGAGGGAGGCTGGTGTGAGCTGAGATGCTGCCGGGGGGAGACTCAGCCAGGGAGTCCACTACTCCTGCTCTCCTACTCGTGAGCCTGGACGTCCGGCCTGGGCTGCCCTGCAGGGCTGCTTGCTTACCGCTGGGATGTGGGGTTGCCATCTTGGCTGCCAGGGGTAACCCTCCCTAGTGAGGAGAGGGAAGGAAGGAGGAAAAGGAAGGGCATGGGGGATTGGGAGGGTCCTCTGATGTGGGTGGGTGGGGGCAAAGCATTCTCCTGCGGGTGATAGTAAGGGATGTGGAATAAGTTCCAACCAGAGATTGCCTCATTGTACACTGTGGAGGAAGAATAGAACTCTGTAAGCAGAGAGGATTGGGAGCCCAGGCTCCCCCCCCCCCCCCCCCCCCCAGTGGGGAACTGGGAATGCATTGCAGAGGGAAAGCCTCCTGGAGGGGGCTGTGCTTGGCCCTGGGAGGATTTCTTCCCGACCAGGGACTATGGCTCAGGCTAACTCACCCTTCTCCTGGCAGCACGTGCTACTTCCATCCTTTTTTCTGAGTCTCGGGCCCATGGCTTTTTCAGAAGCTGGGCTTTATCTCCCCAGTCCCCCCGCACTGAGAAAGGTTTTAGGGAGGTGCTTCTAAACACAAGCTGAGGGTTCTCCTAACGGTGGGGACCAGCCAGCAGAGGACTGCTGCCTCTGTGCCTCTGGATCTCTAGCTGCTTGGTCGGCACCAGCGGGGCTGACATGGAGACCCCCTGAGCACAGCTGAGGCAGTCCTCTGAGGCTGAGGTGAGGGACTGAATCGAGAGACCCCAACTTGGCATTAAGGGCGAGGACAGGATCGCCTTTCTGCCACGAGGAAATTCCCGTGGGGGCTTTGGGAGCACCGCTGGCCCGAGGGGTCGCGGTGGGGCCGGGACCCACGGTCAGGGGCGGGAGGTGCCGGCGGGCCGAGCGCTGCCGGCCGCGGTCGCTACGGTAGGTGGCAGTGCCGCCCGGATTTATGAATGAAGGAAGAGGAGGAGGAGGGGAGGCAGATGGATGAAGGGAGGCGGTGATGGGGGGGGGAATTTGCTGGCTGGGCTCCTGCCTCCACCTCCGTTCCCCCTCGCCCCTGCGCCAGGCGCCCTCCCCCAGCCATTAGCATAGGCCTGCCCGGGTTTACATGTCAGGCTGCACGTTGCAGAGGCCGGATCCAGCAGCCAGCAGCGCTGGCAGCCGCCCCGAGTCAGCTGCTTCCCGGCGAGGAGCGGAGCGGAGCGGCGCGGCGGGGAGGCAGCCCGCAGGCACCGGCTTTAAGGTGTCCTCGCCGAGATGCCGGCGCTGCCGCTTCCCGCCTGGCACCCGGCACCCGCCGCAACGGCGTTCCAGGACGACCCCCGAGCGCGGCGTGGGTCGGTGTGAGAGTGGCCCCATGGGTTTTACACCGGGCTGCCACGGTGACGTTGGGCCCTGGCGTGCACTCGGAGAGCTGTCAGCCCCGGGGGGGGGTGCTGGGGTCCGGGAGCAGGCTGGGGTTTGAGGGGCACAGCCGCCTTTTGCCGTCAGCAAACTCCCCTTTCCCCACCGCCCATTTCTATGCCCGGTCTCACAAGGCAGTGTGGGGCATCCTTGTCCCCTGCAGCTTCTTTGTGCCCCAGGGGATGTTCACAGCTCCCGCCATCCTGCTCTCCCATGACCTCCTGCTTGCATAGGAGGGCCCCTTTGGTGGGGAAAGCTGGGAGAAGCTGAGTAACCCCCTGCCATTTGCTGGTGGAGTAGCTGGGGGTGATGAGTGCTTTGAGATAAGGAGAGGAAAAGCCCTTTTATTTTTTCCCCTGGGGCCTCTGAGGCATCACCTGGGACTGCATGTGTCGCTTCTGGATGTGGCTGGGATTTCCCACTGTAGGGACCTGGGAGTTAGTGTCATTGGCACATCTGTGGGGTGGGTGACTGAGCAGCAGAAGTAACTGTGCACAGCCCACAGATCTTTCTTCTAACACCCATGCTGGTGTGGGTCGTGCCTACAGCACAGCACAGACAGCTCTTGCACTTCCCAGGAGGCAGTGGGCTGGGGGAATTGGTGCTTTCCCATCCACCCTGCCCATGCTGCCACATGGGGGATAGAATTTCCTCCATCGGTAGCTTTGCCTGCCTGAATGGGTGAGGCTTGTTTCCTTCTGGGGCAGTGCAGAGATACCCAGCGAAGCTTTGGAAGAGACACCTGAGAGCAGTGCTTCTCTAGGAGAGATGTTCTAGCATGGATTTTCCAACCAGTGTATTGATCTGGTTCCTGCTGGGGGTGCATACACTTGCGCCAGCTCCTTGCCACAGCACAGAAGCAGAGCTGTCATGGGGTGTGGGCAAGCTACCCTGAAGAAAGCACCAATCCAGCACTTGCATCATCTGGGCCACATTTCTCAGCAATGCTCACATTACCTGTGGGATGGGCAAGGCTGGTACTGCAACACTGAACCCCCAGTGTGGCCAGCTGTGCCTCACTCATGGTGTCCTGCAGATCTGGTGGTGCCTCTGGTGCTGTTTGGGCATCGTGTCCTGCCCACTGGTCCCGCTCCAGCCTGGGTGATCCCACCTGACTGACCTAAATCCCACAAGGGTTTCAGCAAGACTAGGGTTTTTGTCACCCATTGTCTGAACAATTTATGATTGCTGTGTTCTGGGAGGTGATTACTGCGTGCCACTCTAAAGGAGCCCATGCTTCAACAGCATCCTGGATCCCGCAGGCAAGGGAAGGACTCTCCAGCCTATGGGGTGAAGTGCCCCCGAGGCTGGGAGGTGATACAGGGAGAGGACAGGAGAGCCTGCAGTGGTGTGAGTGCTTCCTCATGTTTGGCAGGAGATCCCTGCTTGGTCCTGATGTACCTCAAAGTCACCAGCAGTACAGGCCTTGATAGGTCTCAAGGCCAGGGAGGATTTGGGCACACTTTGCCACCTTGAGTGAAGGCAAGCAGCTGAACTTCAGAGCAAGCATGAAACTGAACCCAGCCCAGGGCCTGCAGTTTCTTACCTCTGCCCTGTGACCAGCACTGGCTACTGCTGCTCAGCTTCCACAGCTCCCCCCACACCCTGCGTGTTTGCCAAGCACTCGGATGGTCCCTTGCTTGGAGGAGCTGACAATCCAGAGATTTTTGCTTGCGTATTAAACCAGCTAAGTGTTCAGAATGAACTCCAGCTACTGCCACAGGGAAAACAGCTCCAAGATATATAGTTCCCTGTCAAACCTGCCTGCGCTACCTCTGAGGCAGCAGTGCTGCTGCCCATCGATGCTGCTGGGAGCGGGTGCATGGCAGGGCTCTGACCTGCCAGCCAGCGCTTGGGCAGTGTCTGAGGGAGAGCACCTCTTTGCAAAGCTGCCATTGAGCATGCGGGGAACTCGCCCTGCCACCGCTGCATGGAGGGGCTTCCTCACACACGCCCGGCTCTCCATCCTCAGGAAGCAGCTCGAAAGGGGTGAGCCATGCCTGCCTACAGCTCCAGGTACAGGGGAGCAGTTTGGGTTAGCCCGTGTGCACCACACTATCCTGCGCCCAGGTCCCTGTGGCCATGGCATGAGTAAGAGAGACCCATGGGTAAAAGAGACCCATGGGTAAGAAAGACCCATTCTACATCGATGCATGGGGCAGGATGAGAGCTCATCATATAGGGCAGACACGCTTGGGCCATTAGCTGTGCACCTGGCACTTGGTCTCACTGTTTTTTCCCCATGTGGTTTGCAGGACCTGGAGTTGGTTGGCCTGCTGGGCACAGCACACAGCATGTCCCTTTTCCAGGGCAAGCTAGTCTGGCTCTCCCAGTCCCATTTTGGGAAGCAGGGATCAGGGGAGTACACCCTGCCTGGCACGTAGGCTGTCCTCGGGTAATGACTGCGAGTGTTTGGCCAGTCTGATGCAATGAACTAATTAGGAATTTGCTGTCACCACAGCTGGACTCACCTGGCTTGTACGCTGCAGCTGGGTGATTCTTGCTCCGTATGACAGTCCTCCAGCCTTCCCGGGACCAGGAATAGTAGTGAGGGGATCACATGGCTGCTCTGGCTGTCCTTGTCTGCACTCTGCCATCCTCCTGGCAGCCATGCATGCAAGTGTCACGAGGTGGCTTCAGTGGCCGCAGAGGAACGTGCTCCTCCTCACTAGCTTTGGGGACAGGAGGGTGACAAGTCTCCTGATGTGCTGGCAGGACACGTGGCTGAGGTGCAGCCCTGGCAGGAGGGAGCGGTGGTCATGGCACCCCTCCTTTCTGGGGTTTAGCCAGTATAGCCATGGGTGTTAGGGTGACCGGATGCTTTGGAAATGTCTCACCGGTGGTTTGCAAAGGCCCTTCTGCCAGGAAAAGAGCTGAGCAGAGCAGACTGGTGCTCCTTGCAGTGGGGAAGCATCCTACTGCCTGGTCCAGCATGGCACTTGGCTGGTGCTGCGTGCCCAGCAGCTGTGAGATGGAGTACACGCAACATATAGGGACTCTGCTGCCTGAGTCAGTGCCAGGTAACACACAATACAGAGAATCCATCAATGCCAAGGAATAATTTTAATACCTACCCAGGTGGCACAGGTTAGGCACTGGGCCTTCAGTACTGATGCCAGCTCAGGATATCTCAACATCGCTGGGTTTTCCCACAGGGAATCCCGGAAAAGATCCCACTTCCTGCATGTCCCAAGGGGTGGGGTCCGTGAGTGGATATGTTGAGGACCATCTGGGTGCCTGTGAAGGTGGGGAGTCCTGGGGAAGACATGCCGAGCACAAGCAGACATCAGCTGCAACTGCTGGAAGAGCCTCGAAGAGGAAAACTGGCCCATAGAAAATGAGTTAGGGTTGATGTTCACAGAACATTTGTTTAGATTAAGCAGTATGGCTCAAAGCTGCTCAGCTGTGGGGAGCTGGTCACCACAGCACTTACTAGATGTCTTTTGGTGCTCTGCTCATGGCAGTGGCCAAGTGGCTGGGTGGCGGCGGGGAGAATTGGCTCTGTCCTGTTAAGCCTCCTCCTCCCCATCACTCTTCTGTCCCTAGTTGCTCTTTTTAGCCAGAGAGCTGAGCAAAGGGTGTGTTTCCTTCCCAGAAGTGGATGCTGTGGGCAATGCCCTCTCCTAAAAGGCATTGTCTCTTGCAGCATTTACAAGGAGGTTGTGGTGGGTCATCTGGTGCAAGGATCCGCACTTCTTTCTTGTGGACATGGGCACTGGAGAGCAGGAGGTGACAAGGCAGCCTTGCCCCGGCTCTGCCCTAGCTCTGCTGGGATGGAGACACTGGGGTCATTGCAGTGTTCAGGGCATCAGCTCTTCCACCAGCTTCCAAATGCAGGGTTTAGAAAGGGCTGTGGCCAGAGAATGTGGGCTGCGCCCCGCTGGCACCAGCGCCTCATAGCTGCTTGTGTGTGTGTCTCTGCTGGCTGGGGATGGGCATGCACAACATACCTCAGAAGCACAGAAAAAAGAACTTTATTTCCTGGAAATGTATGTAAATTGGAACCATCTCCCATCAAGAAGCACAGAGTTTGGTTTCCCAATGTAAAGTGGCAGCTACAATGAAGAAAAAGACAAATAAAAAGGCTGGACCACCCACTGTCTGGGGAGAGAGCACCCGGGCCCTGTAGTGTTGGGAGGGGGAACTGGCCAGGCCCAGGGATCTCTGCAGGTGGGATGCTTGCTGCCTGTAAATGTGGGGAAGCCTTCCTGCAGCCCACCCCAAACGTAAGGGAGCCACCTTAAGAGCTCTCCCTCCATAGGACCAAACGGGATTCGCCAGGCGTTTCATATACCATATTCTATAGCCAAGGAAACCTTAACAAAGAGCCGTACGCTCTCACGTTTCGCTTCAGGCTTCTCCCTGCTGCAGCTGGGGCTGAGTTTTTTAAAATCTTTGTGTCATTATTTCGTTCCTCTTTTGATTCAGCCATCGAGGGACAAGGAGATGCCAAACGAAAAGAATGGGCATTTAAACAGAACTAGATTGAAGAGGCAGTGTGTGCGCTGAACAACAAGTCTTTTTACATTTCATATGATCTTATACATGGGCTCCATTCAGTATATTTCCCCTCTGTTTCATTTGAATGTACAGCATTAGCCATTCACATCCTCTGGAATTACAGCTCTTTAACATTTCCATTCTGAGCTGCCTCCATATTCTGGGGGTTGGGAGTGTTATTAGCTCAGCTGGGGAAGCACAGGCTGAGGTCACAGTCGGTCTTGCAGGCTGGAAATGAGCTTTTTCTTTTTTTGGAAAGTGCGAGATTTGATGCTTGATGACTGAGGTCAGGAAAATACATGAGTGAACACAAATATACATATGTGCTGCAGTGTGCATGTACCTGGTTTCATCAGAGGGGGTCTTTTACATGTAAACCTGGTGGAGCTATTTCTTCAGGTAGAAAAGCGAGCCTCAGTTTTCTGATGCTTTGTGATTGCCCGAGGTAGTACGCGTGGCCATGTTCTCGTGCGTGGCTCCGTGGCTGCTGCCTCATTGTCTTTTTAAAAGACAAATATTGAAAACAAATATTTACTGCGCTATTTACTAAACCTCCCTGGATACTTGTACAACTTTAGAAGAGTTGGCTCAGGAAACTCAGTCAAACTGAGCTGGAAGTCACAAGCGGAAAACCAGGAGGGCCATGAGTGTGCAGCTAATCCTGCTCAAAAAGGTTGAGAGCCAGTACCACTGTCCTCAGCAAGCATGGGACTCTGTGGTGACACTGGTGCATCTTGCCACCTCCTCTGCCTTACCTGAGTATTCTGCAGCATTCCCCTGGCATCACTTCTTGCACCCATCAGCACAAGGAAAGAGGCTGGCATGGGACTGTTTTGCTCGTGAATCTGTCTTTTTCTCCTCGCTTTACTTGTCTACTGGTGCAGCCAGACCAGTGTCCTGTCTGGGGGTGTCCCACCTCTCTCCAGCATGTACATGCAGGAAGGTTTCTGGTCAGACAGGTGGGATGTGGAAATGGTAACAACCTGCAGAAAGGAGAGGGCAGAACCTGTCGCATCTCTGCTGGCCACTTTGCAATAACTGCATGCTGCTGAGAGGTGCTTCCCTTGGAGGATCCCAAGGTTGTGGATGAAGTGGTCTCCAGGGAGCAATGTCCCTGAAAGAGCTCTCTGCCTCCCCCACCACTCTTTCTTTCCTGTGTTTTGAACTTTTTCTATCTTTGGCTTCTGCTTCATCATCTCCCCAGGACACTTCATATGGTTGTCGTGGAAATGAGGACAAGGTGGCAAACAATAAACATGGGCTCCCAGTGAGGCAAATAACTCAGTAAGATTGAGCTTGGCTTAGAAGGTAGCAAAGGTCCCATGTTCCTCCTCACCTGGCTTTCTGTAAGAGCGCAAGAAAGCAGCTTGCCTCAAGGGCAGGAGCACAGACCTGGGGGCTGGAACATGATGCCCTGTAGATGATGACGGCCAGCTTGCTTTGCTCTAACACACAGCATCTGCTGGAGAGGGCTCACCTGAGCCAGGCACAAAGCCCCCATCCCCAGTCGACCACCCCTGAACCCATCAGGCACAATCAGGCTGCCGGCTTTTCCAGAGATCCCGTCAACCACAGGCCCCTGCCTTAATTTAACCTGGTTATTTATACCTTTTCCTGTGTGTGTTTAATTATAGTAGAACCTGGCATTACCGCTGTGCTTAACGGTCTGTTGGTGTTTCCATTATGAGCCCAGACTGGAAGGGATTATATAGCCTGAGTGTTTGAACTGAGCTTCAGACAGAGTCTTGGCATAGACTTGCAGCCCAAATACAAAGATTTTCAATTGGCTAATGGCAGTTTTGAAAAGGGAACATTTTTCACATGCTTAGGCCCTTCCGTTTGCTTAAGCTGCCTTCCTCTGTTTTAAACCCAGCAACCAAGGAGTCGTAATTCAGCCTGTCACAGCAGTGACTCACGTTCGTTGCACAGCGATGCTGTAAGCAGCCAAGGCAAGGCCTTCTGCCTTAAGTGGAATTTCGCTTGGAAAGATGACGGGGGAAAGTCATCTTTTTCACTCACCAGGGTCACACCATCTGTGCATCCAAACTGCAGCTGCCGTGGCCAACATGAGTTGTCTGACTATGTCTCAGGCTCTGCAGTAGAGACATCTAATGTGACCAAGGTGTCATGGGCTTCATCAGCAGCCAGGAATACTTACAGGGGGCATCAGTTGTTTCATCCTCAAGTAGACAATTGAAATAGGTTGTCCCTATTAAGTCCTAAAGATGCTTTTTTTTCCCACCGGCTCTACAGGGAGCCTGGGGTAATTAGCTCAAGCAGCAGCAACCATGCTGGGGATAGTCTGGTAGGAACAATCCCACTTGGAGGAAGTCTAGAGTAGCTCCCACAGTGGGATGTAGTACATACATCTATCTCCACAAGATTTTTCTCTAACAGCATGGAAGGCAGAGCAAGAGCAGGGGAAAGCTACATCTTTTTTTAATGTATGGGTTTTTTTGGTACTAAAGGATAAAGTGATTTGCCCATGGTCTCACAGCAGGTCAAAGGGAAGCCTTTCTTTGGAGCAAACCTAGACCTGCATCACATACCAACGCTTCTGCAATGGGCCTTCCCCCATGTGAGTGCATTCAATAGGCAATTTGATAAAACAAGCATGTGCTAGGAAGAGTTGTAAGTCAAGTTGGCCAGGCACCAGCAAACTAGCTAGTGAATTCCAGAGAAGCTTATAGCAAAGATCGTGGGTTGCTAACAGTGTTTCTCTCCAGAAAGCTTGCCTTTGCTTTGGTGGGAGGCGTTCTCTGTCTGTGTCCTAGGGAGGACTGGTACATCCATCGCTATCATCACTGATCTTTTGCCTTTTGGAGCCTGAGTGGAGGCAAATACAAACCCTGCACTTGGCCAGACGAGAAGCAGCAAACCCCAAAGCTGCTGCATCGCAGCCTAGCCCTGGAGGGATGCTACAGAAGGTGCCCTGACTGCTGCTTCCCTGGAGCTGGGGCTGCACTTCATTGCCCATCTCAGGGGGTACTGGAGCTGGGTGCACTTAGCTGGGCTGTACCAGGCAGCTGCACGCCCGACCTGGGAAGGGGGCACAGGAGACAGCTTGGTTCCCACCAGGACTCTCACCATGGGAACTTTAGGGACCGAGGCCATTTACGACTGGTTGTAAACCCAGACTCTGACAGCAAAGGCTTTCTTCACTTCTTCCTCTGGGCTTGGCCCTGGCTGTCTCAGAGAAAACAGGCTCACACTTTGCCTCCGGCTGGCTCTGCACACACATCCCCTGGCATTAAGCGCTGGCCCGCTGCGTGGGAGCTGCTCGCGCCCAGGGAAGCGCCCTGGCTGTCTGTCCCAGGGAAAATGGAGCAGATGCCTGAAGTCACCGAGCACTGCAGGTCTGATGGCTCTGCAAACAGCTGTGGAGGTAGGGGGCAGAGAAATGGTGGGCTCGCTGTTCCTCCATGGTGTTGGTGAGGAGCTCTCAGATCAGTTTGTGAAGTTAAGGGTCTCTGCTAAGGTCTAGCTTTCCTCGCCAGGCTCCTAGTTTTGAGGTTGGAAAGGCTCATCTCTCAGGTTGGCCAAAGTTGGCAGTGCTGCAGCAGAGGAACCACTGGCAGGAGCCAGCCTGGGGAGGAAAGTTGAGGGCAGAAGGACTTCAGCAGCCAAATCTCATTTGGCCCTTCTTCCAATTCCAAATGCTCCTGTGAAGCCACTTCTGCTGTTCAGTTTCCTAGGACTACCCCGGTTCGGATGCCAGCCTGTCCCTCCTTTAGAGAGGGAGGTTAAAATGCAGAGCTGGTCAAGAATTGCTCCTTTACCAGATGCTCAGCTCCTGTCAAGAAAATGGTCACACAACTTCTTGATGTTGCTCTGTCTCCTGGGGCTTGTGCCCCTCTTGCCCTTTCACAGGCCCAGCACCCTGGTTGGACTGCTGATCCCACTGTGTGCCTTGATAACAAAAAGTAGTGGCATGACCATGGTGCTGGATGGGAGCCTGGCACAGCAGGGGAGAGCGTGACAGGGTAGGGTAGAGTATGGTGTGGCAAGACAGAGCTTGGCAAGGCAGGGTTCGGGCACCTGGGGATCAAGGCCTGAGGGAAGAACAGTGCTTTGCCAAACTGCCTGGCCCCTAGGAGTTCAGGTTTGTGTTAAAAACTAAAAGCTTCCTACAGGATCCAGACCCTGCTGTTAAACCAGAATAAAAGATTCAATACAAAGAAATAGCTCCAACAGATTATGTCCAGCTGCTCCATAGAGGAAGCATTTAAGTGGACAGCTGCCCAGAGATGCTCCCTTTCTCGAAGATGCTCTCATGCTCAAACGCTCTCATGCTCAAACACTCTCCACTCCAGGTTTCCCCACAGCTTGTGGTCCATCGTGTCTGCCAGGGCCTGTGACCCCATCTGCACAGGAGAACATCTCCTGGTGGAGTGACGCACTGGGAATGACATGGACTACTGCTTTCTGCATTCTTCTCCTGCTTCATGCTCCCTGATTTCCATCACCGATGAGTCACTGGCTGGCACCCCATCTGGAAGATGGACAAGTCACTCCTATGCAGCTAACACAGCCTGAATGCAAACTTTCTGCTCTTGCATAGGTATGAGATGAGGAAGAGGATATGTGTTTCCTCAGAAAAAGTGGTAAGGTTTGTCTTGGGCTTCCTGTGGGTTTCTGGGGTTAAAATGAAGAGGTGTCACTGCTTTGTGAGTGTATTTTTTTGTCTGTGTTGATTTTTTAATTATTATTTTTAAGGAAGTTGTAAGAACATTTTCCTCCTTAAGGGAAAATAAAGCAAAACCAGAGACTGTAGCGTTGACTGCTCATCCGTGGAGAACAGCGGTTCCATGAAAGGCCAGCTAATGCCCATAGAGAGATTGTTTGTATTGGTGCCTGGAGCTAATGAAGTATGACTGTGAAGGGGGCTCTTAATGCTAGTGCAAAGCGAGGCTCACAAGCTTCAAATGTTTGCCTGGATGGTCTCCAAACCTTCTGCCCTCCTTCGGGCTGAGGCTGAGGTCAGAGACCTTGGAGCTGTGAAGATTTCAGTGCGGCTGCTTCCAAGCAAAACCAGAGCATCACAATGAAAATAAATAAACAAATGGAGCTATTCTGAGCCTCAGCCACATTGGAGGGTTTCATTTGCACCATACCAAGCAGGATGTGTCTCTCCCTGCTTGGAAGCAATGTCCAGATTCACAGTTTATTACTTTCTGATGAATTCCTCCTCTGTCTTCAGAGCGTGGGTCCTGCACGCCTCTGTGAGACCCTCAGCTCACACTTACAGAGCTCTGCTGATTTCCTCTCTCAGGGCAGGACCCTGATATCGTGGTGCAGGACTGAATCACCCCCTACCAGGAGGAGCACTCACAGTAATGTTTCCATGATGTGCAGCTTCCATTCTACACCTCATGTTAAAGAAAATTCTTTGCAGACGTGATCTTGTCCTGACACCCGCAAATATCAGCTCTTATGCTCCCTGTGCACCTTTTGGCTGCCACCTCTGCCTGCAGTGCTGTCCAAGACCTCTTGGTTTTGCCAGGGCCTTTGCCTCATTTAGTGCTGGCGATACTCAGCAGCTGGCTGCCACCCTCTTCCTGCATGACTATTCATTTCCTCTAGCTCCTGGGATACCCTGGCTTTCTCCAAGGCTGCATCCTTGCAGAATCCTCTGCATCCTTGTGCTGTGCTCTCAGTTGGATGAAGCTCTTCATGCTGAGTCCCCACAGAGGTTCACCTTTCATTTTCCTCCTGGATCCAGTCCAGTTTTCCTTCAGCCAAATCCCTATCCCAAATCCTCTTTCCTCCCAGCAGTTCTTGTGGTCATGTCTCTCAATTAGGTCGGCTCTTTTCCCCATCTTCCCGTGCGTACAGTGCTCATGCTGCCTTGGCCAGGATGGGGAGTGTGAGGAGGCAGAAGCTGCCTAATTTCAGGGAGGGCTTGGATTTGTGGTCTGGATTGCAGCGATCCACAGCTTTGCTTATCTGGAAATCCTCCTCAGCCCCTGGCTGGAGTACATCCTGAAAGAGGAAAAGTTTTAGTGAGTTTAGCCGGTGAGCACTGTAAGGCTGTCTTAAGGGAGCACATGTGAAATGGAATATTTCAAAGGCTTGGCTAAGTTTGGCAGCAGCAAAGGGTGCATCTGGACTAAACCAAAGGCCTTCCCTGCTCCTTCTTTTGCCAAACTTCAAGTCCGCATGCCAAAAACATGCAGTTTTGAGAGCTCTTCAAAGAAAAGGTCATCAGATTTCTCTGTAACAAAAGCAAGAGAAACCAAAGTATTTCCCCTTACAATGTTCTTGGAAGCAGATGAAACGTTTTGGCTGAAATTATATATTTTATATCTATATTTGTACAGATAGTTCAGTATTAGGCAACCAACCAGCAAGACAAAGTTCAACTCAAACAGCTTAAGTATGGCCAAGTTAAAACCGGCTGAAAACTGGTGCTTGGTTTGGAAGAGTGACAGCATGTTCATAGCGCTTGGCAGGAGTGCACCTACCTGCAATGCTTGTTTTCTTGTATCTGCTTTCACAGAGCTGCTGAAGTGGCCATATCATGCTTGATTGGGGTGAAGGAAGTATAAGAAAGCCCTAAAGCTTCCTTTTTTCTTTCCTGCCTTCACTTTCTTTTTCTCCCAGGCTAGAATGGCAGTGCCCAGTCTTTAACCTGTGAGTGGTACCCAGGCTTCAGCCTTGGTTTGGAGATGGAGCTTGGGGCGGATAAGGTTAAGCACAGGAGAGTTGGTCAGCGTATACCAGTGCTTTCCAGCTATCTCAGACTTACACCTCATGACAGATCTGACTGGTGGTGTACCCTGCAAGCCATCTTGCATCAGGGAGCGGATGTGCGGTCCTCACAGCAGAGCGAGGAGGGGAGGAGAGAGGGGAGTCAGGCATCAGACTGATGTGTGGGAAGTGCAGCTGTGCAAGAAGAAATCACAGAAGATGAGTGCTCCAGGGGCAGGCAGGGCCGGGTGAGGCTGTACCACTGCTCAGGTCTGTACAGTGTCCTCTCCCATTTTTCTGCAGCATGATGAAGTGGTGTCTCACCGGCCTCCCTTCTGGTGCTCTGCAGTGCGTCTGTGTTCTGTCAAGCTGGAGAGTCAGCATCCCAAATAAAAGTGATGCTGCCCAGGACTGAGAGGAACTTGTACTGGAAGGAGACCATCACTGGGATGTATAGCAGGGCCACAGCAAATGGCATACAGCTACATTGCAGCGGTGGAGGCATTAAAAAGGATGGAAGAAGCCTGAAGGCCCTGGTTCTCACCACTCACTTCAGCACTGTGCACTGAGAGGTGGCTATGGCTGCTGCACCAGCACAGGGCCCGGTTCCCTCCTCTCTCTCCTGCACTGCTGCTGTGCCCTGGAATGGTGAAGAGGGTGAGAAGCTTGCCCAGCCATAGTGGTGCTGCAGCGGGTGCAGGCAAGGCTGGGGAGCAACACTGCCCGTTGCAAAGGTGTCGCGTGTCCTCAGAAGTGCCAGTTTAGCTGTGCTGCCAGTCTCCCATAAGCATGTTTTTTTCTCTCTGGGACACCAAATAGCCTCTGAGCAAGGAGAATCTGGCAGCTATTGCATACCCTGCTGTGTTTAAGGGAGGGGAGAGAATACCCCAAGAGCAGGGGCTCTGGTGTGGCAGCTGCAGTTTTACGCTTGCCTCCTTGCATCCCAGCTCTGCCGTGTGAAGGGCCCTTCACATCTCAGTGCTCCTCTGCCCGTACATCAGGTCTGTGGGCACCAGGAACTCTCTCCAGTTTAGGCACCTCTTGCCACTGATGATATGAACGCTTTTGACAAAGAAGGAGGGAGGAAGAACTCGCCAAGACCTGGATGAAGAAATAAACGTTTAGACTTGGATCCACAGAATATAACATGAAGCTTTACATCTGTCTGCCACCAAGATGTGTTGAGCAGCCTCTGAGATCAGGAAAGTTTATCCACCCTTCACTTGGGTGGTCGGTGGGTGCCCAGCATGGCACCAGCATTGCAGCATCTCCTGCCAGCCTCGGTCATCTGCTGATGTTCCTCAGTGTGGAGCTGATGGAGGCTGGGGTATGTGAGTCACTGTCCTCGTCTGGCCTTCATCCACGCACTCCATTTGGTGCTGCTTTGTGTGTGTGAGAGCACGCTCCCCTCTCCAGCTGTGTGTGCCTGCCTGCCAGCGCGCGGCTGATGGAGTGTGCAGCTGTGCTGCTTTGTGGATGTCTTCTAGCTCTGAGAGTCTTGTTCATGGACTAGGGGGAAAGAAGGAGAAGGAAGAGAAGGAGGGAGAGAAAATGAAAAGTAAATCCATAAACCAACACAGGGGGAGATACCCAGTAAAAGCAGATGTCCACTTTCAGAGATGTTTTCCCCCCGGGCAGCGTGGTGTGCTATCATCCCCACTGTGCCTCCACCATCAGCAAGCAGAAGATGCTGCCACCCAACACCTTCCTAGAAGATGAACTGGGGTCCCTGCTGGAAGCCCTCCTGCTTTTCTTGGGGGCTGCTAGCTCCTCTGGGCACCACGCTGGTTCCCAAGAAAAAACAAGCCACTGTCTTATGCCTTTGCACCCAGTTCTGCTTCTGGGGCTGCTTCCACTCTCTCCATATGGTGAGGGGCCACCCATCCTGCAGGTACATGGACTGCACCTTCCTCAGTAGGCACCATCAGCTCTTGACCGCGCAGTGTATGGCCCATAGACCATAGAGGTGGCGAATACAGGGCTGGACAGCCCCTCCAGCGGAAGCTGGCTGCCAGCTGCAGAGCTAGGACACACAGCCTCATCATCACCCTGCAGCCAACAGCCGTCTTCATTGCAGTAGGTGCACAGGAGGTCTCCAGCAATGGCACCTTGCAGAGGAACCATAAGACATCCCAACTGGGGAGAGTCCCACGTGTCAGGAGTTGATTGGAGGTAAGTTCTGCTCTTTGCAAAAGGTTGGGGAGGGCCTCAGTGTGGACTGCCCAGGATCTTGATTCCTGTGTCATCCTGCAAAGATCATAACCCTCAGTGGGGCTTGTGAGTCAGGAGGTGAACTAGGGGACATTTTTGGGAGCTTGAGTGCCATTCTTCTCTCCTCGCTGGGGTTTTGGAGACTTGGCTGTGTCGGCCTGAAGCTTTCCTCTGTATATCACAGAAGGCTTTGCCGAGTGATCTGTACCCCAGTGCGCCCCCCAAAAACCTTCAATGGGTTTTCTGAGGATGTGCAGGACTATGAGAAAAGGGGTGGATGAGTCAAAATCATATGGGTTGTGCTGCACACTTTCTTCCCTGTGTTTTATGGTGGATTTGATGAAGACTCCACAGCCTTCAAAATACTGTCTCCCCTCCCCAGCCTTTCCTGTAGCAGACCCAGTTTCTGAAAGAGGCCATTTGGCTTTCCCGTAGCTTGGCCCTGTTAATTCTGTTATTTCCCAGGGAACAGCAGTGGCCTAAAACTTAACTGTGCTTCCACTGACATGGATGCAGATCTGTGGGCTCCAAGGGTTCCCCACCTGTGGGACACCTGTGCAAATAAGATTAGACAAGGCCCATGGGATGTGGGTCAAATTGGGACAGAGCCGTGGCTTCTCAGGGAAGGTCTGGAAGGACTGTAACTTCCTCAGCAGCTGCGAGCCTGCAGATGCCATGGGGAAGGTGCTCAGGGCTCTGCACCGGTGTTTAAGCAGCCTGGAGAGGAACCAGGATGACTTTCACAGTTTACAGCTGAGGTGTATGCTGCAGACAGCGGAAGGTATTTTCCCAGTCTTTCTGGTGGTTCTCACAGCTGGAGGAACACGTTGGATGTGAGAGTCTACCGGTGAGATGTCCAGCCTATGCCCAGGCTAAACCCCCGTGCCTGCCCTAACCTCACTCGTCTGGTAGTCCATGGAATTTCCCTGGCTTGAAAAGACCAGGGTGACTGTGGCAGATCTCTAGTCACAGACTTTGCCTCCTGGTCTGGGTGCCAGGAGGTAACGTTGTGGCAGGGCTGATGTATGGGGTGGCCCCCACCCCAGTCCTGAGTGCAGGCAAGGAGGGGTATGTTTTGGCTGCTTGCAGCATGTCTTGCTGTGCTGTAGGGTAGGGTGAGGAGCAGTGAAATGTGTGGCATCAGCCTGGGACAAGTGTGTGGGTGAAGCAGGGGTAGCTGCTGTGCTGGTGGGGATGGTGGGAGCAGGGAGGAGTGGTTGGAAAGAGGGGACCCGCATCCTCTAAGGTGCTTGGCTCCAGAGAGGGATGCTGGGTGTCTCCATAGGATAAGCCCTCAAAACCCCAGTGGGGGCTACGATTGCCTTCCAGTGCTGCATCCTCCGCTATCGCAGTACCCCATGGGAGGGGGCACCCCGGCTCAAGAAGCCAGACAGGGTGCTGGATAAGGAGCTGGTCTCCCGCAGTGATTTCCCGCCCTGTCCTGCAGGCTGGCGATGGGGAAATCCAGGCAGCGCCCAACCTGGCGCTGCTCCCAGCGTGCTCCTCCAGCGCAGCCTCCGACCTGCGGCATTTCCCCCGCTACCTGCAGCTCAGCCCCTCGTCCCGTGCCGCCATCCCGCTCCCTCGTGGGTGTGGGGAGCACCTTCCTCCCTTCCGTGCCTGCTCCAGCAGCCCCTCCTCCCCACCTGGGAAACAGGCTCCCTTCTCTTCCCGGCCTGCTGTGCAGACACCCGGCTTTGCACGTAGCAAATGGAGGCGATTTCCTTCTCAGCGCAGCACATGGAAAGTATTGAGACGTGTGTGGGTTGGCTTCGGTTTCTTTCCCCTCCTCTCCTTCTCTTTCCTTTTTTTTTTCCCTTCCCTTGCCCGGCATGCTGTCAGCGTGCTGTTGGACGCAGTGTTAGATCTCCCACTCTTCCCTGTTCATGTACATCTGCTCCTGGTCATCCTGCACAGTGCTGAATGTCAGGAAATGACTGAATGAGACAGTGAGCACAGCCAGACTGACCTAGCAGCAGCAGGGAGGGAGGGAGCAGGGACATTGGTGGGGTACTGGGAAGCAGAGGGGAAGAAGCAGGTTTTTGGGAGTCATGGCTTGGCTGAGATCAGTTGGGCTGCTTCTCTCCCAGTGGGAAGAGCTGTGGGGGTCCTCTATGTCTCTCCCCTCCAGTCTGGTCAGTGTCTTTGGGGTTGGTTTGCTCCCAGAAGGGATACAGGGGTACTTCTTCCCTCTCTTTTCCAATGGAATATTTTTTCCTGGTAACCAAGGAGGGTGACCTGGTAACCAACCAGGCAAACCCTGTAGAGCCCTTTGCTTATCCTCCTCACGACCTGGGGCCAGAACACAAATACATTTGCACGTATTGATGTGTGTGAGATGCCTGTCAGCTGGTGGGACTGGGATGGTCAAGGAAACCTTGTAGTGAGGCAGGGCCTCTTTAAATACCCGACATTTGGTGTAGTCTGCCCTGACAAGGAAAACAGAATGCCAGGGTCTCAGAAAGGACAGGCTTTAGGGGTCATGAATGAGTGTGGTAACCAGGTTAGCATCAGTGCTTTTGGGCTGTGTTATGAGGACTTCTGCCATCATCGTTGTCTTGGGACAGTGTCCCCACAGACTGGCTGCAGCACTAGGGAAGGGAGAGCACCCACAGCAGCAGCTACGCTACCCCTCAGCCAAAGTAAGGGCACTGTGAAGGAGCCACTGTGAAGGCGTGGGGCCTGTGCAAGGTACTGCTGGTGGAGCCCGAGGGCTGTTTGTGTGTGTGTGATGACTTTGCTTTAGGGAAGGACAGCAGCTAGGTAGGTATAGAACATATACAGACACCTCTGAGCTAGCAGTGCCAATAGTTAGTCACCACGAGGACACGATCCAGGTTCTGTGTAGGGGGTAAATGACTCATATTGAAGTCTGTGGGACTAGAGCTTTGTTGCTCTTGGCACTCAAGCCAGCTGGATTTAATGCCAGGTTGGGTACATCCTTTGGGACAGGTAGAGAGTCCTTCACAGCATGCTGCGCTGTTTGCAAGGACAGCACATATGCTTTCTGGTACAAACATCCTATGAGCCCAAGAGTCCATCCTCTCCATCAGTAAGTACCCTTTTGTGCGTTTGAGGGAGATACCAATGGAGTCAAGAAATGCACTGTAAATTCTTACATGGAGTGGGGAGAAGGGGGGAAATTTTGCATCAGGCAGTTCACCAACCTGTCTCAGTCCCTGTGCCTTGTCTCCACACCTTGTATCACACACTGTCCAGGCTGAATACACATTCAGACATCACTGGAGGGCAAGGGGCACGTGGTGGGCAGGGCAGTTTTAGAACATGTTCATAAGGTGAGTGCCTGGGCTGCTGCTAAGCTTTATTAACCAGCACGTCAAGGAGTTCCCCATTCTGTAGATCTGAGCTGGGCAGATCTTCACCCTTCACCCTTCCCCCAGGTGCTGCTTCTGATTCCTCTTGCCAGAACCTGCGGTACGCAAGGGCCAGAGCAGCGTTTCGGGAGAGGAGCTGTTGGCCTTTCTCTCCACCTGACTGTCTGGTGTTTGTCCGCTGGACCCTTTCCTTCCTCTAAGTAAGCACCCATCTGACTCATGTTTGAATCCCTTTCCTGCCGCTGCTCCAAGAGCTCATTGCACACAGGAATTGCTGTGTGTGCGCAGACCTTGCGACGTGCCATTCCGCAGAGCACGCTCCCTGTCCTCCCACAGACTGCTCTCCCTGAGCTGGTTACAAGCTTTCTCTCTTCCTCCCAGTATCCTACATCCAAGCCTGGCCTTTTGTTTCTCAAGATTTTAACAGTATCCAAGTCCTCCCAAAGATCTGAGCCCCCTTCTTCTGCACGCCGCAGTCCCAGCATGGCCAGTGCTCGCGGAAGTTTGCAGGCATGCAGAGTGGGAGGTGTTTCAGAAAGCTGTGGGGCTTTTTAGCCAGAAGGCATCGCTGATATAGCACCTCCTCCTTGTTTCTGTACTGACCTGAGCCCTTTGTGAGGTGCTAGGAAGGGTGAACGCAGGATGCTGTTTGCGAACAAGCTGCAAAAGTGGCGTATCTCACAAGCCAGAGGGATTTTGCTCTCAGGGTGTGTGTGGGATCTTTGAGCAGTGGTAGGGGATTTTATTTCCAGCTCCTCTGTAGCATCCCTGGATGGAACAACCTGGGATGGGCTGATCTGAACAACACTGATGGACCCAGCTCTTGGTGGCCAATGGTGGAAGAGGTGACCGTGGGGTGATGGGAGATGCAGCCCATCAGGAGCCAGGGGAGGGCCCAGGAGATGGGGCTAGCCTGGGGGAGGCACCCTGCACTGGGAGGTCTGGCTTCCCCCACCCCTCATCACTTCCACTGCTGCAGGCACGCAGTCCTGTTCAGGCACCCACATGCCGGCTCTGCTGTGCATTCAGAGATGTGCTGAAGTGGGACTAAAGGTTTGGAGAGAGGAAGCTTCCCTCAGTGTGGCCCTGGCAGTCGGAGCAGAGCAAACCCACCCTGACTCCCAAGCATCCCTGTCCCTCAGTATGGACTGCAGGCCTGTCCCAGTGCCACTGCTCTGTCCCTGGTCTCCCTCCTCTCTTTGCTCTCCATATGAGAAAGTCTGATCTCCCCCACATCACCCCGTGAGATCCCACTGTCACCCAGGTCTTCAGCAACTACTCTTGCTCCTGGGAGCTCACCAGCCCCCCAGCATCCCCCAGCTTTGCTCAGCCTCATTAGCCAGAGAGCTGCAATCCTGATGGTGGCCTGCGAGGTGCTGCACCAGCTTGGTTCAGGTCTCATGGGCACAGACCGCCACCTTCTTGCCTAGCTTTCCCCAGGGCTCTGCCCTGCCTGCCAGGCTGGGGCGGGAGCACCCAGCCCAGCAGGACCAGTGACAGCTGGGGTTGTGTTGACAGGAGCGTGCTGCCTATGATCCCTAGGCAAGCCTTAGTCAGAGCCCTGCTACCATACGTGCAGCCTGGCATTGGGGTGGGGTGTGAGAGGCAGGGAGGGAGAGCAGTGATAAGCAAGCCTGGGTAATTAATTCCCACTCCTGATGCATGTTTGCTCTCCAAAATGTGTGTTGGCATGATCCTGGGCAGGGCTTGGACTGGCATCCATCAGACACCTTCTTTTATCTTGGTTACTTAATCAAATCTGTTAATTGTATCTACCCCAATCCCTGGGCTCAGGATGGAGATTTCACATCAAACAGCAACGGCTCATAAAGTGGATCCTTGCCGGGCACTGAGCTCAGCTCTGAGGCTGCAAATTGGCGTAAGAGACCCCCCAGGCTGAGATTTCATCCAAAGCTCTCTGCAGCCATGCTCCTCGCCCTGTTTTGGCAGATAGGGTCTGCAGAAGGCTGTCGAACCCTGCATTTGGCAGGCTAGCCAGGGAAGGAGTTTCCCACACTGATGACCTCTGATAAAGGATGTCCCACCCCTGCCTGCAGCAGTTGTAAAATGTGGCCACCTGAAGCTTGGAAACGCCACATCTGCAGTGGTTTGAAATTGGGAGCAAGTAATCTCTGTAAAATGCTTATCTAGAAGTCAGGCAGTGAGGCTCATCCCAAAATGAGGATGGCTTTGGGCTTGCCGCCAAAGCTCCTCGCATAGCACCGATGCAAGGGTATTGCATATGACGTCCCTCTTGCAGAAGCTGGCTGCCCAGCTCCATCAGGCTCCCAGCCTGTCCTGCACATGCCCTGCAGACAGCTTATTAATTTCCATTCCACAGCCCAATCTCTTCTTCCTCTGACACAATTAAAAGTTTCTTTGCAGCCCTCCAGGCGTCCCACCCTCTCGCTGGCTTTCCTCTTCACAGCTCTTGCCAGCTCAATCTCTACAGGACTTTGCCCTCAGCCTCCCTTCAGAAGAGCATCATAGCTGGGGCCCAGGGTGGAGATGTACGGGAAGACCACAGGGGTCTTCCTTGCCTGGTAGAGCAGACCTTTAGCTTCAGGCAAAGATGTGAGAAACCTCTAAAAAGGGCATGAAGGAAAATGAACCAATGCCTTGTTCCCAGGAGAAAAGAGTTCTTGCCTGTGCTTAGAATGGGAAACATCTCAGAGGCCCTCCCAGGGCTGCTTTTGGATAAGAGGCTTCAAGCCAATGAGCCAGGTCAGCAAGCACAGGCTTGCTTCTCTTCTGGAGTGCTTGTCTCTTGGTGACATAAATAATAATAAAGGGGTTTGTTGCCTTTGGTGTCCTGCACCCTGGCTCACTCCTTGTGTCTGAAGTGGGGGAGCTGATGGGGCCATTTTTGACCAAGCACTCCTACTGCAATCAGAGTCCCTGGGGTGCTGCTGGGTCCTGCTGAGACACAAAACTATGAAAGATGGCTCCTTTCCAAGGATGAATATCTCCCAGAGCAGGTTGCCAAGGAGCAGGCTCCACCACCAGCCACTGGGGACCAGGGAATCCAGTGGCCAGTCCACGGCTGGGATAAAGCAAATGGCTGAGCTTCCTAAGCTCTGAAGCACCATGGTGAAGAAAGTGGTTTGGAGGTGTGTGGGGAGCCTCTCCCAGGCACAAGTGGGTGAGAAGGGAGGGAGCATGCAGGCGCTTGTTGGGAAAGCAGGCATGCAGGCAGTGTTGATCTCCTAGTAGGGCTGGCAGAGTGGAGGCAGGACCTGCTCTCTTCCCGGAGTGTAAGGAAGGTGGGGAGGGACCACATGGATGCTGGAAGTGGAGGTTCTGGGTGTGATGGATGGCAGGAAAGTTGCTGTCCCACAAAGCTGTAACTTCTCGCTATCATGAGATGTACCACAGGACATCTATGGCTGCCCTGTAGGCTCATCAGTTACTTCTCAGCTGGCCAGTGCTTGAATTGCTCCAGCAGCGCACTAATATTCTGCACAGCTTCGACTCTTCCCTACCTGAACAAGGGCCGTTCGCTTCCCCCAGCTGCCCTGACCACAGTCACCAAAAGAAAACCTGGCTCTTTAATTCCAATCACAAATTCTGGAAATGATTAGTGGGCTGTCATCACTCAGCCCCACCGGATATTGGGCACGGGGCATTTCCGTGCCCTGTAATTAATAGTGTGCAGGGCTGCCTGGCTCTGCAGCAAGCAGGGGAGAAGGGACTGAGAGCTGGGTGTAGCACTCCCCCCGCCTGCCTTTCTCACCACCCATTTGGGAAAACTGCTGGACCAAAAAGCAGGGCAAAGAATAAATTCATTCATGGCTAAAGGTAAGGACAAGGCAAAAGGGTTCATCAAAGAACTGGGCCACTCCTGTCTGGGAAAAGAAACGGAAAATGGTGCGAGTGAGGTGGTGGGGACAACGCCGGGGCAGCCCCCTTAACTGATGCACAGAACTGCACTTTGTGTGGCTGCTGTCAAAGCCCCCAAGGGGCCTGGGAACTCGGTGGCCTGTTCATCCCCTGTCTCTTCTCGGGTACCCAGAGGCAGCTGCCAGCTCCTGCCTGATGGAGAGGATGTCAGCATCACACCCGCAGCCTCCCGGCAGCCTTTGTTTCCCCCTCTGCCTGCCCCTTTCCCAGGGCGCTCTCTGGCTCTCAGGAGCTGCCTGTTTGCCAGCTGCCTAGCGAGAGCTGCTATCTGCCCCGTGTGAATGTTGTGCATCCATCCAGCAGCCTCCCAGGCCCTCCACTGAAATGCCTCATTGTGCAGCTGGCTGGACTACGTGAGCCTGGCTACGTGGAGCCTCTGTTGCTTTGAAGCTAACTCTTCCTTTTGAGTCAACAGAGCTGTGTGGTGCAATTGTAAAATTTCCCTTCGTCGGCCAACCTCCTGATGTTAACTAAAGCTCCTTGCTATGTAAACAGGCCAGATGCTGTGGGATGCTGTCTTCAGGCTCACGCACTCTCCTTGCAGTTGCAGGAGATGCTGCGCTCGCACCTGCAGTGTACCCCTGAGGCAGGCACAGAGATTGGAGTCATGTGCCCCCCCAGCCAGAGCAGTCACCACTTCCCTCATCCTTTTGCTGATGACCTCAGATGAGTCTCTCCCTTTCTTTCAGATTAGCTGCTGAAATCCTGGCTGAAAGAGTCTTAAATGTGGTAGCAATTATCCTATGGAGAAGGGGTAAGATTCCAGATGCTTAGGGAAAAAAGACAGAGGGGTGGTACCTGTTCTTAGAGGAGTAAAGGAAATGTAGCCGCACTGACAGCAGCCCTACCAGTCTGCCTTCAGTGTTGACAAGGACCCTGGAGCAGACGCCCTATTTGTAAGACTGACCAGGATAGCAAGGTGAGAAGTAAGAGCCAACATCCATGTTGGTAACAGCCTGATTTCCTTCTACAGCAGGGTTGGAGGGCAAGGCTGCAGGCAATGAGCATGTGTCCTGGCCCTGATGCTGCGAGCTACTTGCATGATCAGCCTGGGTGTTGTTTTTAAAGATGCATATTACATTTGCTGCTGATGGTTTGCCACATGGTTGTTGCAGGCACTTTGGAGATCAGGAGGGGAGTTCAGGCAGACTGTGACTTTGATGAAATGGATATAAACAGGATGCAATTCATAAAGGCAAATGCAAGCCACAGCAGGCTAATTTGCTGTATGAATATAGAAGGGTGCAACAAGACCTTCAGAAAAGGATGTGGGTGTCATTGTGGTGATGGGCGTCATTAGTGAGTGACTTGACATCACACAGATGTGAAGAAAAACAAATGTCCCTACTAGGCTATATAAACAAGAGTGCCACCAGCACCATGTGTGCTGCAGTTGTTCTACTTCATTCAGCATTAGGAAAGCCTCATACTTTCTGGATAGGTCCAGTTCGGGGCAATGCAGATCAAAAAAGGCTTGTACCCACTGGAGTCCATGGAAGATGATCAGCAGCCTAATAACCATGACTTATAAGTAAAGGTTGAAAGAACTGCATTTGTTTAGCCTGCTTAGGAGAGGAGGAAAGGAAACGCATGACAACCTTCAGATTTGTAAAAGCTGTCTGAAAAAGGAACAGCATGGATTATTCTCCATCTTCAGGAAACATAAAGTTAGGCATCCAGAAAAACTTTGCTGCTTCTTAAGCCCTTAAGGGCTCCTGTGCTCTTCAGACAGAGCGCCTTGCAGAGACCACACAATCGGCTTCTCTAGAAATCTCCAAACCCAAGGTGTTACAAATACCTGTGGTTAGATAGCAGTACCCCTCCTTGGCAGAGGTACATCTAGATAATGTCTTAGGTGCCCTGCTTTAGGTCATATGTTGTTACATGGGCAGGCACAGCCGTGCAGTTCCAGGAGTGAGTTGGTCTTTGCAGGCTGACAGTAAGGGCCTTGCTGAAGATTGGTGAACAGCGATTCTCCTCACATTTGCCATGTTATCTAGACTCTACACTATATTCCCCGTTCCAAAAAGTGGATAGCCTTGCAGGACACACAGCACAATACCAGCAAGCTGTCGATTGTGCAGATGAAGTTCAATCACTGTTCAGACAACTCTACCCTTCAGTGGACAGAGGACAGCAGGCTGCTCTCGCCTCTTTGCTGATAAATACAGTGGTTTAGTCGCACCACAGAGGCTCCTAACTCCATAGAACTGGGGATCAATCAGAAAGGCTTATTACATCATTCCTGCCTACAAGAATCAGATGAGAAGTCTTCCTGTATGGGTCCCTCATCTGGTGCTGGCTAGCTAACAAGTAAAGATTTAGATAAATGGTGGAGGAAGCCTACCCTTTGTTGTGGCTGAAATGGAACCACTCATCCAGGGCAAACTGCAAGTGTGGAGTAAATATCAGTCCTTGAATGAGCTTTCCTGATGGCAGAAGAAAAGAGGGTCTATTATTGACTAGACTTTGCAGCAGTCCTTCAGGAGGAGAACACACTGAAGCTGGGGAGTCCTCCAGGGGCTCAGTGGGAAAGTGAACCTAAAGGAAGACTAGCAGAGGTGCACCAAACTTCTGCAGAAGGCTGCTCAGAGCAGACCTGGTGCCATAGTCTCTATGGGAAATCCTCTTATGGCTGGGCTGGTTCAGCCCCATGCTGAGGCATACAAACTGTCCCTTCAAACTCAAGATGCTCTGCAAAGGCTGGCACAAGCAAATGGGAGCCTCTGCCAGGGGGTAAGCATGTTCACAGAGGCTGGGTGGAGGCTGCATGGAAAAACTAGACCCTAAGCCTCATTGACACTGGGAAGCCAATCCGCCGCACGCATTGAAGGAGGCATTGGCAACGAAAGGGCTGACTGTTGCCTGGATTACAACACTGAGATGAGAGAGGCCACTGTTGTATAAACATCTGTCAAGAGCAGATGAGGGCTGGAGCAGAGACGTTCCCCACAGGTTTATATGATTTTCAAGGACCCGAGGCAAATGATCTGTTTTCTGGTCCTTGGTGATTTCACAGATGAGTGACCTCAGTGATCTCATGACCCATTAATAAACAGTTCTTCCAAACTCCTTGGCTGAATTGCCCCTGTGTAACAGTGCAGAATGAAACCAAGGGGAATAGCTTCCTCCAAGACATTATATTGTAGCTCAAGATCATTTAATAAGGCCATCCTGCAGTGAGTACAAAATCCCCTGTGCTTGGAAGTGAGGAGAAAGGGGTCACAACGGATAACACTGCTCAGATGTTGGAAAGTACCCTCTTTGGACTGTCCTGCTCAGCCAAGATGAAACCGCCCAGCAGTTTGCTCAGTTCTGCTGGATGAAGAAGTACACAACCATCCCAGCAACCCTCACAAGCTACAACTGGCCCTGCAGACATTCCCAGATTTCACTGGGGATTGCATCTACAGTATTGATTCCTACCAGCCAGCACCGCTTTGTTGCTGAAGGGTGTAAAGCAGGGAGACCAGCCACATCAGCCAAACATCTCGTCACATCTCCTTTTGGGATCTGGCAAGTCTGTTCCAGGGGCTGAATTTGGAGGAGTAACATGACCTCCTCCCCTCCATGTCTGACTGTGATGCTCTGGAGAGCGAGTCGTCCATTTTTCATGTGGAGATCCCTGTCATTGCAAGGGAAAAGGCCGTGCTTCTGGCATCCCTTGGCGCATGGGTTTCCATTCATCTGTTGCTGACTAGGCAATGCACCATCCCCACGACAAAATGGCAGCTGCTTAGCTCCTCTGCTATTAGTACATCCCTTAGGATTTTGCTAAATTTCTCCAAGATCTCCAAGGTTTTTTGGACAGTCTGAGTGGCAAGAGCTCAGCGTCTGGAGATTTTGGTGTCAATCCCTCAGTGCACTGTGGCCAACTGAGCAAGGCTGCCTCTTCTTTTCCCTTGATTGCTGAGGGTCCTGCACAGAGCAGGAGTGAATTGGACCTTTTGCTGCTGCAGCTCCTTGTTCTCAGGCAGCAGAAGTGTATCTATGCCCATGGCTTGTTGACAGGCTCGGTCAGCAGGAGACCCTCAGTAGAAGATTAGGGAACACAGTATCTCCTCTTGTCTCCTGGTGGGGAGAAATGTTAGATGAATAAATATCCCAAGCCAGGCCAGCCAGATCAGGCCCTCCTGACTTGGAGAAGTCAACCGAAGCAGACTGGGTGGTCATCAAGTGGTCCCCTCACTTCGGGGAAGCACACAACAGACCGCTTCTTGGTGGGACCAGCTGTCTTTCTCCTTGGCGTGGACAAAACTCCGCTGTTTCACAGAAGGTGGTAAACAAGCCCTGGACCTCATCCCTTGGCTCCAGGGCACACAGTTGCACAGCTCTTCTGATCAGTGTGGGAGGAAGCGCCTCCACCCTCTTTATGGCTGCCCTGTAATGAGCCCCAGATGTAAGCCTCTCCCTTCCATGCCTGGAAGCCGAGTCTGGCCTCGAGGGGTGGGGCACGGGCTGTTTAACCCATTCCCCAGGTTGGACAGATGGACACATGGATGGAAGGATGGGAGGACTGACAGACAGATGCTTCTCCAGCTGCTGCTGAAGCACTGGGAGCCTCTCTCCGCTGGGTTGGCTGGCCGGGTTGGCTGGCCAGGTTGCCAGAAAGGTGCTGCAAGGCTGGGGGTACAGTGGCGCGTGGGTTTGTGAGCTGGGGGGAACAGCAGTGGGTTTGCTTGCTCACTGCTCAAAGGTGCCCCCTCTTCCTTAGCTCCTCTGGCATTTAAGCATGCCTGGGAGCTGCGGGGCTTTGCAGGGGGACAGGTCGTTGCCAACACCTTCTTCACAGGGCTGTTCCCGCGGCTCCTGCCATCACCATCAGGCTGGGAACGTCCATCCCGCTGGCACATGGGTCTGTGGGTTACTGCAGGGTGCCCTCTCCTCCCGCAGCACAGCATCCCAGCAGCACCTGGGGCTTTGGCTCCCTTTTCTTTAAGCAGCTTTTGTCCCTCCGAGGAAATCAGCGGCGAGGAACCATCTCCGGCTGGCTCCCGGGTCCAGGCGCAGGCGAATGGCCAGGCAGCCGCTGGTGTGATGCCTACGTAGCACCGCGCCACGGAGACGGGGCAGGGGATTCCTGAGGTGACAGGGCTGAAGAGCGAGAGCCGGGCGGCGCTGGATGGTGGGAGGCTTTCTCTGCTCATCTAGCTAATAGACTTATTAGCAAGGAGCTTGAAACTTGGCCCTGTTTGTTGTCAAATGCCGGCCCCTTTCCAAGCGGTGTTAACAGCCTTCCCTTTTCACTCCCCTTGTGCTGTACAACCGGGGCTTTTCTGCTGCTTCACAGAGGAGTCTTCATTTAGAAATGGATATAGACTGAATAGCTGTTACAGCCATAGGTGACAACAGGGTCAGGAGCGAGGGGGCAGGAAGGGGGCAGGGTCCCAGGGCTGGGAGAGCCACAGGAGGCTGGGATAGGGGATGAAGGGGGCACTGATCCAGCCGTGCATAACACGCAGCTGGGCTGGGGGCAGTGGGGGGCTTTGGGCACACTGTGGGCATGCTGCAGGCAGCCAGGGTGGATCAAGGGGCTTGGCCAGCTGAGGTTCCCAGGGACCTGGTGCTGAGCTACAATAGTAACAAAGAGTCACTTCAGTGCAGGACACGACTCTGCAACAAAGCAAAGGGCCTGCTAGACGCCTGCACAGATAGCACACAGGCACACACTGGACCTATAGGCTAGGGCGCCTATAGGCAGGAGAGGAGCAATGGCAAAGGCGTGCTTCCGAGCGAAAGGTACGGCTCCTGGTGCCATTTGCCCACTTCTAATTAAGATGCCAATGTTTAAATGATCCCTTTGAAAAACACTCCCCTTTCACACGAGAGACAAAAAGTTCACGGAGGGGAAAGGCTGCCGGCACTGGAGGACTCTGGCAGCATACGGGCAAGGGGTGGGTGCCCCGCTGCCAATGCAAATCTCCCGGCGTAGCTGAGCCGAACCCAAGGGAAACCGGGAGGGTTTCCGCCAGTTCCCACAAGCAAGGGAGCCGAGGCTGTGCCTGCAATCACGTCTGCCCGCAGGCATCGGCCTTTGTAGGCAGCCTGGATAGTGGTTATTCACTGCCGGCAGGAGCACTGACTCTCGCCCCCGTTGGCCACCCTTCCATCCGGACACCTGGGATTTCGGCTCCCTCCAGCCTCCCAGGTGGTGTGCTCCTGGCTCTCCAAATTCAGCTCCTCAGGAGCATCATCCCTTGGTTCCCCTGGGGTGCCTGATAACGAAGTGGCTGGAGGCTTCTGGCGTTGCCTTAATCCCCCCAGACCAGTGCTTTTTGCAGCGAGGGCGAGGCAGGAAGGGCAGAGCTTTGCAGGAACTTGTCTGCAACCAAGGCTGGAGGCAGGGGAGATGCCCGCAGCCCTGGCTGTCCCTCCAGAGCTCTGCCTGAGTGGAGTGTGCCTGAGGCAGGGTATAATTCACACCTTCACCACACACTCAGATACCACCCAGCCGAGGCGAGGTGAGCACCTGCCAGCAGCACACCAGTATTATCTGGGTGTCACGGCAAATATTAGGCACAGGGCCTGGAGCGTGCCCAGCCTCCCCTTGAGCTCCATGAAGGCCTCTTGGCCATGGCAGGCCCGGCTTTCCTGCAGATGCTTGCAATGGCGTGGCTTGGTGCTGCTGTTTTCTTTGGGTTGGGGCCAGCTGCTTATGGAAAAGCAGCTGAAGCAGCATGGATGGCAGGTACTGCAGAGCTGGGGGGGGTGCCCTGCCGACGCAATGGCTCATATCCCCGGCATGGCGCGGTCAGAGTCACCCAAAACCTCAGGGTTCGGATGGTGGTTTGGCAGAGTCATGACTCCGTGACAAAAGCCATGACTGAAAGTGCTTGACATATCCACTCATTCACGTGGTCCTTGGAGCCAGAAAAGGCTTCCAGAAGCATGTCCCCTCCTGCTGCCAGAGAACCAGGAGGAATTAACTCCCTTTAATAGCAGCCAGGAGGCCTAATATCAAGCCAGGTATTTTAGCCCTTTTACACCCTTGCCACTTATTGCCCAGTTTTGGCCCCTGTAAGATCTGTTTGAAGGCCGTCCAATGAACACTCAATGCACACCCAAGGTTAGCCCGCCCATGGGCTGCCTGGGAGCTGGTCAAGGTGCAGTGGAGTGTCACACTGGCTGTGCTCCTCTTCCCAAATCCTAGACACCAGCTAGGCTGCAACAAGGCCAGAGAGACTTCCGAGATCACTGTGCAGCCTGCAGAGGTTTTGCACCATGGCACCGACAAGCTCAGGATCTCCCTGCACCTCGGGGCCAAAGTTTTCCATGAACATCAGCTTCTAGTCTGGAAAATAAGTTTGGCAGCAGGGTCAGGTTTCCAGCTGAGAAGAATGAATGATCTCACTACCAAGTGGGCTATTTCCAGAGTAGCATTTCCCAAATGGAGTGCTCAGGTGCCATGCTCCCCTGAAGCAGCACTGGCAATACTAGGCAGGGCCAGGCTGTTTCCCAGTGTGCCAGCTTGGCTCCATCATTTACTTCATGCTTCCTCCCTGTATTACAGATTGCAGTGCAGAGAGCTGGCTGCTTTTGCATTTCCAGCTTCTTTCTGTGTTTGCCTTTCTGGGTCTGGATGTCTCTGTTTTCCGGGTGTTGGTAATTCCCACCCATTCATCAACATTTTAAGCTCTGTTTTGAGTTCACACTTCTATTGATTTGTTGCTCATCTGGGATCCAGGCCTAGAGGCTGAGCAACCATGGAGACAGTCTCTGTCCCAGGTAGTTCTCAGGTTTAAACAACCCCTGTAATTCCCTTTGCACAACCTCTTCCGGTCCTTTCAGTGTATCCCTTACCTTGGCTCCTTCCTTCTGCCCTTCCCCTGTGTGATCCCATCACTCCTTTCACTTTTCACCCTCTGCTTTCTACTCATCCCAGCTGCTGCTTCTGCTATTTCTTGGCCCCTCCTGTTCCTCTCCCCCAGTGAGCTGCTTGTTTCCCTGAAGGAGACAGGAAAGACGCGTGGGTATCCTCACCGTGCTTGTGACTCTGGGATGAAGTGGTACATTTAGAGGTGTAGCATCCTGAAACTGGCAGCAGAGGGACAAGCATGGGCTGACACATGAGAAGCTTTCAATGCTTTTGGACAGACAGCCCCAGTAAGTAGCCTCAGCCTAATACACCCTGTTATTCCCACAGGCATCTCTCCCTTGCTGTTTGGATCAGTGCTGGTAGGAAATCTAGGGGTAGGTGGAGCATGGGTGGGAACACAGCTGCCCTGCTACGGGATTCAGCAGTCCCCACCTTTGCCTGGAGTGAGGCACTGGGGGGACATCATTGTTGGTGTGCAGGCAGAGGGTTCCAGGGGGCTGGGGTGGGGAATGCCCTGGCAGAGCCGCGGGCCCCTGCAGAGAGCAGGAAAAAGGCCGGGCAGGAGATAGGCTCAGAGCACAATGCCCTGGCTGAGGTCTGCACATAGACGCAGTCTGAGGAACTGCTGCTCCCATTTCCTACGGCACTGGGTCTGCTGGGCTGTGCCTGCTAAAGGGCCTCCAGTGGAGGGGAAGCCACCATAAGCTGATGGGAATCTGCCCTTGTCATCTGGCTGGACTGACAAGCTTGACATCTTTGCATCTCCTTTTTGGTGTCATCGAGACCCGGGTTCCCTCACCTGCCTGCAGGTTTAGTGCTCCCAGTAGAGTTATGTCTGACTGGGTTCCAGAGGCTGAAAGGGAAAACTGAACCTCCTCTGACATCCGCTTGGTGTAAGCACCCACCTTTTCTTCTGCAAATGGTGGAAAGCACAAACCTGTCAAGCAAACAGACCTTGGAGAACATGGAAGGCAGGTTCTCCACAGTCCCACTTTCCTGTCTCAGCACTGCCCTGCTGAATTTGCTCCATAGACACCAGAAACAAGTCCCTGCAGTGGCCAGCTTTGCCTGCGTGCCACAGACTCTCGTAAATGGGAGCAAGAATTTTGTGCTTCCTCTGCTGCTGCTGGCACAGGCTCTGAGCTCACCTGGTGATGCCCTTCACAACGAAGAAACTGAGGAAGAAAATGTTGGTGATGCCCATCTTCAACAGCTCGAACAAGGGAGGGGATGCGCTGGGCTCGGGGCTGGAAAGCTATCTGCGGCCAGCCAGAACCTGGCATGGGCAGAGCTGCTCAGGAGAGCAGGGCCTTTACTTAGCCCCATGGTGGCAAAGAGATAGTCACATCACCCCAGTGCTGTGCACAGTGGTCTGAAATGAAGTCCAATAGGTTTTTGTTGGACTTTGCCATACCTTGGCCAACAGGCCAAGATGTCCTTTCACTAGAAGCACAGCAGTGAACAGCCCCCCATTTGGAGAGCTCTCTAGGGTTGCTTGGACCCAGGGGCTTGGACTTTGCATCTCTGCCCACCGTAGCTGCTCAGCTCAGGCCACTTGGATGAAAGGCTCACTGTCCCTGGCTGAACACTGCAAAGGCAGTTTGCAGGATGGGGTGAATGAAGGATGTGATTAGATCTGCCTCATTTGCCTCCTTTGTTTAAGGGAATGTGATGGCAGCCTGTTGCCAGCTCAGCTTCATCCAGTTTTATAGATGGGTAATTACTCTTCTGCTTCAAGAAACCTGCATTATTATTTGGCTCACACCTCCCGCCCTGGAAAATTCATATTTTGCTGGGAATGGGAGTATAAATAGCAAATCTGCTGCGTACACAATGCGTTAAATGGCCTTCAGGCATGCTGCAGGGTAGCAGTGGGAGGTGGGGGCAGAGCCAGGGGCCTGGGGCCGGGCGAGCAACCTGCAGTAAGGACATGAAGATGAAAAGTGCTGCCTTCATGCAGCAGTTGTTACATGCCAGGCCTCCTTATACCCTTAATGCTCTGTAATGCTTTTGCTCTCTCATAGCCAGAGGCTGGGTGGTGGCCTGCTACAGTGAATAACTGATAAATGAATAAAACTTTTAGAAGCACAACTGGTGAGAGCTCATAAGTTGGTGCTCCTGCCCCCCCCCCCCGACATCCGCCTCTCCCGATACACAGCCTTTTCCATGTTTCCCATGCAAAGAGCAGGGGCTCTGCGGCAGTGCCCTGCTGGGCTGTTCTGCAGGTGACACCCAGCAAAGGAGGTGACCTGCTGCCCAGGAGCTCCTCAGTACCCTGAAAAGGCAGCAGGTACCCCCCCCAACCCCATATGCTACCGCTTCCCCAGGGTTTGTTTGCTGCAGAGTGAGCATCTTTCTCAGAGGATTTCATGAGTCTGCTTTACTGTGAGGAGCAGTTGGAATGGTTTGGGTATCCCAAAAGTGAGCAAACGCAGGTGCGGACGGCAGGGAAATGCAGCCGAGAGCCGTGACCCACGGAGGCTGCTGCAGGCTCTGTGCCTGCAGAGCTGAAGCAGTATGTACTCTCTGGGATGCAGGGACACCTTGGTTGTGGTGTCAATATATTCTTAGTTGCATCAGGGATGGATTTGGGTAACCAAGTTACTACGTGCCAGTTGTCTGGTGCCTGATGTTGCAGGGACTTTCCTATCCTAGCGGTGTCACCCATGAGTGTGTAACTTACTGACAGCTGCTGACTCAAGGGTTCAGCGCATCTCCAGCTCTGGAGGCTGCTCTCTGGTCTCCAAAACAGCTGGAAACCTCATTCATTTCCAGGAGATGAGGAGAAGGCGACTAAGGCTTGGTTAGCTCCCAGCTGACCAATGACATAATGCACAGAAAAGAAAAAAGAAGAAAAGAAAATGAAGAAACCATGTCTTACAAAATACTCCACTATGTCTGACCCTTCCCTTCCCTTCCCTTCCCTTCCCTTCCCTTCCCTTCCCTTCCCTTCCCTTCCCTTCCCTTCCCTTCCCTTCCCTTCCCTTCCCTTCCCTTCCCTTCCCTTCCCTTCCCTTCCCTTCCCTTCCCTTCCCTTCCCTTCCCTTCCCTTCCCTTCCCTTCCCTTCCCTTCCCTTCCCTCTTCCTTTCATGTGAGTTTGATATGAATGGAGAGGATGTTGTGTCTGAGTGTGGAATATGAATTTTGGGTGCTTTTGGGGTGACGTTTTTGAGTGACATTTTTTTGCTCCTTAGTTGGTGGGTGAGAAGTGGGAGCAGGGCAGGATGCTTCCAAAGCAGGGCGCTGGAGCACAGTGAGGCTGCAGGGGTGTGAGCGGAGGGAGGGAGCCGCAGTGCTCTGCAGGCTCCTCAAAGGCACGGAGCGGTGCTGGGCTGGGAACTGTTCAGGAACTGCTGACAGCGGCCGAAGGGAGCAGAGCTGCGTGCTCCCCAGCCTGGCATCGCCCGCGAGCAGGCAGGAGGAGGTGTGTGGCGTTGGGACGGAGAGGTCACCATGTCTCTTCCTCAGGCCGAACCCGGCGGGCAGGGGGGTGTGATAGAGAAGCACACCCCTCCGCCTGGGAGCTTGTGATCCCCTGCACGGCCCCGGCCGGCAGGGATACTGGGGATGTGCGTGGTGGCACATCCACGTGCTGCTCTGCTCCGGGGGGGTGAGCCGTCAGCCGCCCGTCCCGTGCCTGCCAGCTGCGGGGCTGCGTGCGGGGAGCCTCAGCTGACGGGCAGGCCGGCTGCCAGCCTGGGCAGCTCCGCGTGCCTCCGGCCCGGCACACACTGCCTCGCACGTTGCTGACCGCACGTACATGCCCGCAGCCCAGAAGGCCCTGGCAGCGGCCGCGCGTCCCGGGCTGCCAGCCGCCCCTGCTGAGCTCCTTGTCCTCCTGCCAGCCACCGCCCTGGGTCTGCTTCCTCCCTCTCTCTCTCACTGCCTTTCCCCCCCCCCTTCTTTTTCTCCTCTCTCCCGGTTGCAGAAGGCAAGGTGGGGGCAGAGAGAGGGGATGCCAGCAGTGAGGCTGGAGGGGATGGGAGAAGGGCTGGGGCATCACTGCTCTGCCTGTCCGGAAAGGGATGGGTGCTCATCCCACTGCCTCAACTGCTTCCAGAGAAGTCACTTCCTTTCCTCTCTCTGCTCTTTGTTTCATGACACAAAGGAGGAGAGGACAGTGTTGGTGCCAGGCTGGAAGCATGTCCTCCATGGGGAAGCAGTGCTCTTTGAGCAACTGCTGTGCCTGGGATTGTGTCCTGGTCCCTGCTCCCGCTGCCCGAAGCAGAGGGGTGCTGCTGCCCGGTGGGGCTGGGACCCTGGACATCTCCCAACATGGGCTAAGCCATCACTTCGCCTCCTCCACCTGTGTCACCTCAGGGTGCTGCTGTGACGCACAGGGCTGGGAGGCCTGGCCCAGCCTTCGGGGTAGGTGGTGAGGCTGCAAGAGCTGTACAAAACACAGCAGTGCCTGGTGACAAGGACCTTCGTCAGAACAGGGGCAGAAACAGTCGACAAAGCTTGCAGGGCCTACATGTTGTCTGCTGGTGACAGCTGAAAGGATGCTGGAGGACACAAAGGGAGACACCAGGACCCTTCTGGACATTAGCAATGTACCGGGGTTGCTTGCTTTCATGTTTGTTAGCATCCCCATGATGCCCAAGATGATGTCCATCTCCCCACTGTTCCTCCAAATCCTTGGCTCTTTTCCAGCTTGCACCAAGTCCTTTCTCTGACAGCTTTCTAACCCAGTGCTTTTCCAGCCTGAAGTCTTTACACTGATACCTGGGAAACCTACCTCTGTATTGTCAAGTCCCCTGAAAGGCCAAGGTTCTCTGGAAAACTCTTGGCCGTAGTGCTGTGCAAAACCCTTTGATATGTCTCTCTCCATCTCTCTTTGGTAGGTGGCCCAGTCAGAAAGCAAGCAGGTGGGCTCTGACTCCAGATTTGGGGGGGATCTGTAGAGTGGCAGGATGAGTTTTGCTTTCACTAACCTGTGAATCCTGCCCACAGCAACAGCACTTCTGACACTGTAGGTTTTTCTCTTCTCACTTCCCCCCCCCCCCCCCGCCACCTTCTTTTTTCTTCTCTTCCCAAAAGTCTGTCCTCTTGAGTTCTTTGGGAACACTGAGCTCATCCCTATTCCAGGCAGGCTCCAGATTCTCATTGTCACTGCCCTAGTTAGTAAGAGGAAGGGCCAAGGGCATGGTTTTTCCTCTGGACCCTCTCATGGCGAACGTGCCTTCCTGCCTGTGCCACATGGCACAAACGTTACTCACCATGGGAATGTCTGCTCATATCCACATGCCCACAGACGTCACGGGGCAACTTGCCTCAGTAAGACCTCACGCCAGCAGCGCTTCCTTGTGCCAGCAGCCTCCATGTGCCCCAAGGACTCACACCATGAGCGCGTCCTCCCCAGCAGGTTTGCCCTGGCCCTGCAGCCAGCCACATGCTGCAGTCACCTCCCCTGGTGTGTGTTTGCAGGAGCTGGGTAGTGACCCTACTTATTCCTAACTTGCTTAGAGATCTGAATGACTCCTTCCCCAGACACACTGCCTTCTGCTGGCATGCGCCAGCACTTGTGGGTGCTGTTGGATATAGCTGCGTGTCCACAGCATGGAGGTGCATTTCCCTTCCCTCACCCATGTTTATCCTTCGGTGTTTCTCTCTTGGCTCTTTACCCCAAGGATTTCCCCCCTGAGTTCTGCTGTTGATCTGCTGCCCCCAGCATTATTGGTCCCCTCTGACTGTCTTGTCCATGGAGATGGTGACCACCAAGGCCACAGGGGTGACTGGGTGGTTGTTGTCACAAGTGACAATGAGCTCCCCCTCATTTTCTCCTGTGTCTGTGCTGATGGAGCTTTTGAATTACTACCAGTCTCTCATTTAGGAGAAATCTGTCCATTAACTCTCAGGGCTGGAGAGTACAATTGTGTAGCTGGAAGGATAGCTACACAGCCCTGACATTTTTGAAGACTGAGTGTTTTTTACCTTTCATCCAGTCCCTTTCTGTAAGCAAAGACACGTCCATCCTCTTGCACATGCCAGCACTGGCTTTCTTCTGTCTTCATTCCTGGAGAGATGATCCTAGCCTGCACATACCTTTGGCTCTCCAAAATCATATTTGAATGTCGGAAATCTTCCTTCAGCAGATCTGTGCTTTGTTAGCAAAAGGAAATCCCTGGATTTGTTGATGTTCTTGGGAAACTTCTCCAAGACTGTTCCCCTGGTACTGGAAGGACAGTGTGGACAATACTGATCTCTTTATTTGAGCCCAGAGTTCCAGGGTTGGAACTAGATGATCTTAAGGTCCTTTCCAACCCTAACTATTCTATGATTCTATGATTTTCACTGACCCCAACACACAGCTGCAGCACTTCCATGCACCCCCATCATCTCCTTGCGTTTGCTTTGAGCCCCACCTTACCAGACCACTTTTCCCAATGTCCCACCTCAATGAAACTTGTCATATCCTTCATCCATCCACAGAGAAGAGTCCCTCTGAGAACAACACTGAGTTTTCAGTGGGCCTGCTGCAATTACTTCTCCCAGTAACCCAGTGGAGCATAGAAATACGGCCTCACTCTTCTAGACAGCCAAAGTGACATGACAGCAGCAAATGGAAAAGCAGTAACAGAGACATCACTTGAATGTAAAGCTCCAGAGTGCCAGGCTTAGGCCAGGACAAATGTCACCATCTTGAAGTACAATAGCAGGCAAAAGTGTGCATTTTGCCCACACCCAAGCAGCTGTGTCACCACCCATAGCAGGAAAGAATGAGAGGAGTTTCGCTAATAAGCACTAATTATGAGGCTGTACCTCCTACTTAAAAAGTCCCCCTGCATGTGGGTAAGCATACAGCGGTGACCTTAGCAGGGCAAACCTCAGAGACCGCAGGAGGTCTGAAGGTGCCAGGCAAGAGAAGGGACAAGCCTATGCCAGCCCATATCCATGGAGAGGTGAAGCGGGTGTCCAAAAATAGTCCACCCCCCGCTGCCAAGAGCAGCAGGCCTTTGATAAACAGCTTAAAAATAGCCTCAGTGGGAAAGACATCGCAGCTCCCTCCATCCGAATTGGGTTTGTGTTGTGTTTGCCTTGCCGTGCCCCTGCCAGCTCCCTGCTCAGCCTGTTGCCCCCATGATGCCCGCTGCATGCGGAGGCTGGCCCTGGCTGGGATGAGGGTGACCACGAGGGACTGTGAAGATGCTTGGCTCTATTTTGCTGCAGCAGCAAGGGCTTGTCCTGGCCTGGAGCGGGGAGGCAGTGGGGTGCGGACGGCAGGGAGGCAGCCTGGTTGGGGCTACAAGGTGTCCTTCGCATTGCAGTTTCCCATCCTCTTGTTGGCACAAGGGAGCGGCTGGCGCGGGTGTCAAGCAGAGAGGGGAAAGCGCAGTGAGGTCTGCCCGGGGAAACCGGAGCCAGACGCATTGAGGGCCAGCATGTCCTGGAGAACCCTGCCCAGGGAAGGGGTCAGTGGGGACCCTCTGCTCCATGTGACCTCACCTGGTGCTGGGACCTGAAGCTGGGGCAAAGAGAAGCTCTCCCTGCAATCCATAGCCAGGACATCGCACTGGAATACAGCTCCATTCCCACTTGGCTGCCCTGGGATAGCAGCACTTCTCCCTCGTAAAAGTGATTTTGTGGGCTGAATCCCCTGGGACGCTGGTTCTGCATGGTTCTCAAAGCTCTGGCCACCTTCACAGGCAGACTGGGCAAGCAGCAGAGCAGCAGTGCTTACTGCACTAACACACACTCTTGGGCAAGACAGCCTCAGTGCTATGTGAAGGGACAGCGCTTATATTCCCCTCATCCCAGTACCGCCATACACACACCCCTCCAAGTTCAGGACAAAGACCCTATACCACTCCCTTTCCCCGGCTGCATGGCAAAGTCTCCTCCATAGAAGTGGGGAGCAGGGTCTGGAAAGAAAAAGTCATGCACAGACAGCAACACCTCCTACTTCAGAAGGTTTTATTGTATTGCTCTTTCAGGTGGGGGAAAGCGGGAGGCAGGTGGGGCAAGGCAATCCTTCTCCAAAGGTTGTCTCTCTGGCGCAGTGATCCTTGGAGAGCCCTCGCCATTCTGCTGCCAGCAGGCAGGAGCCAATTAAGGGCAATTAGGGTGGAAGTGGAGAAGGCGCCCCTTTAGCCGCCGCCAGAGCGGCCGCTGGGAGCGCTGGCAGGGCTCCACACTGTAAGGTTATTAGAGTTCTCCCCCATATTGTCCTTGGAAGAGATGCTCCAGAGCCGTCCGCTCGGAGCAGCGAGATGAAAAGGATACCTCCTTTGATGTGTTCACCCAGAGCCTCTGCTGCGGCCCGTATAATCAACCCTAGCTCTTCTCCGCTACCTTCCTCTGCTCTTAATTGCCTAGGCTGGTTACCCCAATATCTGAGGTCTCCCAGGCAGAGCAGGACCCTCCAGGGCACAGATGTGGCCTCTGCCCCACACTGTGAATCTTTTTCCATGAAACAAGATGTAGCAAGCAAGGGCAGAGAGCAGCAACAGGGAGAGAGGATCTGGGGCAGGGGGCTAGCCAGTCTCCATTAGGAGAGGAAGAGAGGCACAGGTGAAGATGAGTGGGCTTGCTCGCAGCCGCACAGGCTGGAAGCCCGCATGCTCAGCAGCTGGATGCTGATGAACTCGAAGCCTCCCTTCTGCCTGCACTTACTGCCACAGGACATCAAACCATGGGGAATGACAGTGCCTGAGATTGCAATAGCTTTGTTGCTTATTTTGTCTCAACACTTACTTACAGAATTGCACTCCTTGGCCACCCTTTCCTCCGCTACAGCTCAGGCAGCTGAGGATCAGGAGAGGCAGGAGATGGGGCAGCTCTCTTGTGTGTCATGATGTCCCTTTGACCCACTGGAGAGATGCTCTCTCCAATCCCTGCTCTGCAAGCCTGAGTACTAAATGCCTTTGGGCAGCAGTGTCCTACCAAGACAGAGATGTCACCATGGCACAGAGTTTCCTAATATGTTGCCCACAACACCCTTATTCCTTTCCCCCTCCCCATTCTGTTTCTTGGACAGTCACTCTCCCTCTCTGGGGATCACACTGCCCCATCCTTATTCTCAGGCTTTAGTGCTCCCAGTGTCTACCCAGTGTTTCTCCCCCCAGTTGGACCTTAGTTGGACCCAACATGATTCTCACTGCCAGAGGACTGCAGTGGAGGCGAAGCTGGAAGAGGAAGGGGGTGCAGTGTTTGCCCTGAGCATGGGCTGCAGTGGGATGAGGAGAAGGTCCATGGTAAGTCTCCACCCCTGCAGAATTTATGTTCTTCCTGCATCCAGGAGCTGCTCCTGGGTGGACTTCAACTTTGTCTTGATGTGGAGAGCAGGAATGCCATCAACTCCAGACATCAGTCTGGAGTCTTCAGACTCTGGGAATTGTTGGTTTGGGCCAGGTTCCCCAGAGTGCTCTGCAAAGCAAGTGACCCTACCTAGGTGACCACTGGGCAGGTCCACTGCTCTGCCACCCTCCCCGTTTAGCTGAATGGCTCCTTGCATTTCCTAGCCGGGCAAGCCTGCTGACTAAAGCTGCCATCTCTGTCACTGTGCACAGCAGCATGGTGGGAGCAGCAGGCTCTGAGCATGGTGCCTCAGAGTCTCAAAGGTATCCCCAGGGCACTTCCCATGGGTTTTCCAAGCACAGATGCCACCGCCCTTCTGGAAGGGAGCAGCGAGCCTTGTTTTGAGCTGCTGCCTTGTAAATGCTTTCTCCCCGAGCAACACGTGGCTGCCTGACCCAGGACAAAGCAACCTGTGGCCTCAAGAAGTGAGCTACAGTGCTGAAAACTCACAGTGCTGCACACAGCCAGAGGCTGATGCTCTCCACCAGCTCCTGTGACTCTTGACTTTCTGCTTTCCAGTCTCTGTCAGGAGCAGGAATTACCTCAGCAGTTCCCTTTCCTGCCTGGTGCTGCCCTTGTAGCTGCTGCAGAGCAGAAATGAGAGCAGACAGCTGCAGGCTTTGCTCCGCTTTGTAAAAATACCTCTAGTGCCATCAGCTTTGGTAAAGGACTTTCATTTATAGGTTCTACACACTGACCCCAAAGCACCCAAGATCCTCTCAGGACTCTTGCCAGCATCCATGATGCTTTTGTGCAGATCAGAGCAAGAAATGGTGCTCTTGGAAAAGCTCCTAGCAGCTCCAGAGCTGGTCCCTGCGAACTTGGTGGGGTAGTCGCAGTGCACAGCTCAGAAGTGCTCTTCCCGCACGTGCTACCTCTTGGAAGCCAAGGAGAGATTCCTAAAGCCAGGAAGAGAGAGTGGATGCCACCATGTGGCAGCAGATACCCAAGTGTGGAACTCAGGAGAGCTTCATGCAGGCCCAGCTCATTGCTCAGGCTGGAGGATGTCCTGGCCCTCCACATGCAGAACTTCAGCAAGAAATTATGTCCTCCTGTGGACTGACAGCGAGGAGCCATACCAGCACCCTGTACCTTTCCCAAAGACACCAGCACCCACTCAATGGAGGTAGGATTTATTTTGCAACTCAGCAGCCCTGGAACTTACCATGGAAGCCAATATTTGTCTGTGAATTGTGTTCCAGCACCAAAGACCCATTATTCACAGTGACAGCCTGAAGAGCTGAAAACAAATGAAGAACAAAGTCAAATCGAGTAGCTTTGGACAGAAACCATCCTGCCTCAAGGCAGAAGACAACTTCTAAGCAAGAGAGACAGCTTCTAAAGGAGAAACTCTTTTGGCAAAGCACAGTATCCCACTGCTGCAAAGCTTCTTGTCTTTCTCTCAGAAGCCACCAAAACCAGCCCACCAGAAAACATTGGTCTAGATGGAAGCTTAATTTGATCCAGGCTGCCCATTCTTATCTTCTGCATTTTTACTGTAAAGAAAGAAAAGAAAAAAGAAGGGCACTTCTGTGTCTTTGCTGGCAATGAGGAGAACCCTTAAATACTTGAAGCTAATATAGAAAAATGGAACTGCATTGTTTGTGGTCTGAAGTATGCTGCAACAAGGGCTCTGAACTGTCATTCATGTCAAGAGTCTGATTATTTTCAGCTCAGTAATGGCAACTCAGGCCTTAGCTTTCTTAACTGCTGCATGCTGGTTGAGAATGTGCTTATCCCCAAGACTCTTTAGTGCCCTCCTAGCCATAAAAATCCCAATTTCTGCCTCCTTAAACAGCTCTTTTAGGGTGTTGCATGTAACTGCTGTGCTGTATTCTGTAAACACAGCTCTGTCAGCTTAAAATACATCTGAATATCAAAAAGAATAGCATGGGAACAATGGCCTGGTTGGGTTACTTGCATATTTCAGCCTGTTAAGTGCTGGACTTTAATGTGAAGCTGTGAATGAAGCTATTGACAAGTCTATGGTCTTTTGCCCTGGAGATCCCCATAGTCCAAAGGGGCCTGTTCCCAAAGAACTTGGAGTAAACCTGCCTTGAGCTGCTGGGTCTATGCAAGCTACTGGTACGTCAAGTTATAGCTGACTTTGGTTGCTGGACCCTGACCACCCTAGGTATTTTCCCAATTCTCCAGTTCTTTGCTGTTCAGAACAAACAGGGCTAAGCAGTGAGAACGTGCCAGCAGCCCTCCAAGGCCATGTGTTGATCTACCTGGGTACAGATTCCAATCTGTTGTTGCTGTCTGGGAGGAATGGGTCCATGTGTCCTGGTGAAGAGCACATAAAAGGTCAAAGTGTGGACTGGGGCAAAATGGAGCAGATCTACCACTTCTGCCTCTCTGTGTGCTTCTGCAGGGTAGAGCAAAACATCGGCTTGGGAGGCAGGGTGAGCTTGTGGAACCCAGCTTCAGAATGGAGGAGGAAGGGCCTGGGGTCTGCAGTATCATAGGATGGGAATAGGGGACCCTGGCTTGCAGAGGACATGGAGCTGGAGTTGCACCAAGGGTATTGATGTGGTGGAAAGGCAGCTATAACCACACTGGAGTGCTGGCTGAAGAAACAGGTCTTGAAATACAGCAGCAAGCACTCAAAACAAAGAAAAAAGCATTTAAAAAAGCTGGCCTGCCTGTCTGCGCCAGCTGAGATCTGTAGTGAGTCTGGAGGCTCCAGTTGCCCTGAGCGCTGTGCTCCCACCAGGCTGCTCACCAGCTGCAGAGAGCAAAGCTTGTCCCCATGGGTCATCAGGGACAGGCACCTTAATTGGCTTAAACCACGGCTTGACTCAGGCCCCCGGCTGTGCCACCCATCCCAAGGGAGGGTGTCTGAAACAGAGAGTGACGGCTGTGTACATCCCTCCTGTGGTCACTTTCGTAAGCCTCTGTTTAGCTCGAAGAGCAGTGGGGAAAGCAGTTAGTGGCATTCTGCAGCCATGTTTCAGCAGTGATTCATGTGTTTCGGGATTTGGCATGTTTTGGTAACTTGTGGAAAGCCAGTTCAGTAGAACTGCTCACCCGCTCTTTGCTGATGCTGCTGTTGTGATGTTAGGTTATTGCCCTCCCCACCTGGAAGACCTGGGGGATGCTAATGCCAACACTGAGAGGGGCACAGCATCAGGCTTAAGTGAAGCCTTCAAGCCATGTCCAGCTCCCATCACTTCCTCCATAAGGTCCACAGAGATGTGCAGAGATCGGGACAGCTCCTCTCTGCAGGGCTAGACTGGCCTGGTGTTTCTTGACCTTTCTTTCTTTGCAAGAACAATAAACACCTTTGGATCTCCCCATGGAGGGCTGAGTTGTAGCACAGTGCCCTCAAATTGCCGTCTACTCCCACTGTGCGCTGTCTCTGCTCCTTTTCTGGCATGTGTGAGGATGGATGTGTTGTCCCCTAAAATTGTCTGCAGTCATTTTGTGGTCCTTTTGACATCTGACAGACCACTTGTGGCCCACAGACCACAGGCTGAAAAACACTGAACAGGGTGATGGCTCTCGAGTTGCCCCCCAGCCCTCAGGTTTTCTGAAACACGTAGGAAGAAGCAGTCCCTACCCTGGAAAAAGCATCACCTTGGGCAGACAGGCCCTCATCTTGGGGGGAGCCAAGGGCAGAAATGCCCCAACCACCCAGCCGGGCGCGAAGTCTGTGCCTGACCTCCATCCCAGCGACCCGACTCTATGAGAGATGCTGCCTGAGCAGCCCAGATGAAGACTTAGGGGATCCCTAAGTCTAGCAGTTGTGCTGTGGCATGGGATGGGGATGATGGCAAAGGGCAGGCAGGTAAGGGAGGTGCAGTTGGGTCTGTGGTGGGAGGGAGCAGAGGGGAGGAGAGAGCTCTCGCCAGCCCCACCACACTCCAGCAATCAAAGCCCAGCCTCTGTAATTAATACTATTTAGCCCAGGTTAGTGGCAGAGGAAAATGTCTCTTGTCAGCCTGGCTTTGCCCACTGGCCCTGATTTAGCAACATGAAAGCATTTTTTCTGATTAACTGTTCACTGAAGGAGATAAAAGAGATGACCATGAAATGTTTTCTTTAATGTGATGAATGCAAAGGGACTGGTAGAGTTGGAAGGGTGAGAGGAGAAGAGAGAGTGCTCCGACAGCATATGAGGCTGGGGTGGGAAAGGAGTGTAGGGCAGAGCTGGGGGGTTGGGGTGGAGGGGGCTGCAGGACAGTAATGCATGTGCATCTGGGATGAAGGTTAGTTGTTGAAACATTGCTGAAAAGAGTGACTGTGCCAGCAACTGTAATTGTTGCAGATCTATCTATACATGTGTTGATATATGTATGAGATCTTTTAGAGGCTTTTATGGAGTCGCAGCCTGGATGCCAAATTTCACGGCTCATCTCTACTACTAAGCTAAAAAAATTGTCGGTAGCTAGGAAACAAAGTGAAGTAGTAAAGCTCCATCTCTGACACGATGTGGTTAGAATATTTTGGGGAACAGTGATGCTGCCTCTACTTTGTAAAACCATACCAGGGGGTTGAAAAGCTATGTTTAAAAACTAAGCTCAGTTTCCTACCAGCCCTTAGAAGACATTTTGCTGGCACGTAGTCCAAACGAGCCCTCAATGGCTTCCAAGGTGCTTTTAATATGCATTCTTGATAGCTTAGATTTTAAACTTGGCTCAAGCTGGGCAATGAAAGTGGCCTGACTCTTTTCAGATTAATTTCTGGTTCCCATGTATTGTGAAGCAGTGATTGGGGAATTGCATGGGTTCCTGTCAGAATGAAAAAAATGCTGATTTAGAACAGAGAGGAAGAAAATCCAATGAGCATCCCTGGTCAAGTTAGCTTTTGCAGTCGTTTGCAGACAGGGTTTGGCCCTGATGTTTCTATGTACTCCAGGAAGGAAAGGGAGCATGTATGAAACAAAACGGTTTCAGTTAAGAGTATTCTATTGAAAGCTAATTGAGCACAAGGTAGAAGATGAAAGTCCTTATAGATAAGTACCAAGTCATGCAAACTGACATGTCTTATACAAGCTGATCGTGCCAAAGGAGATGCAACTTTACAGGCAGGCAAGCAATCATGTTATCTTCCCAGGATGCACAGTGAGGAGCTCAGACATACACAAAAGCATTGGCTGTGTTCAGCATTAAGTTGGCTGGAGTGTAAGCAGATCGGATGTCCTCTCACCAAGCCCCCCTTTTGAGTCAGCTCGGCTCCTCTCCCAGAGGTCAGAGGAGACATAGGAAAGGTCCCCGAGCAGGCAATGGAAACACTGAAAGGGAGGTGAGGCTTGAATGCAGATAAGAGGAGTGAAAACTAATTGATCTGAGAAAGCACTGTGACTGTGGGGTATAAAATAATGACTGGGAAGTCCCTTTTATTTACTGTGAGGCAATAATAGCAGAGGGCAGATGATAACACTGAAAGGGTGACATTTTAGGGCTCTTTAACCTAGCAGAGAGAGGTGTAACAAGCAGCAGGGATTGCAATTGAAAGCCAGGCAAATGTAAATAAGAAATGAGGCACGTTGCTCAGGGGGTGCTGGCACACATTGAAACAGAGCGGGAGGGGTTTGAGGCTCCCCATCTTTTAGTAGCTTTGTGTCCAGACAGGCTGATTTTCTAGGAGATAAAAGGAAGGTACTGAGCTTAACTGCAGCAATGGCTGAAATTCAGCTGCGGGTGATGTATAGCAGAGCATTAGTCAGACTGAGAATTCCTGCCTTTTCTTCATTCAGGCAGAGAAAGACGCCACTCGCCCAAACACCTCATCCACAGAGACTGTACCGGGGTGGTGGTGCCCACAGGCACCTTTGAAATGGGCTTTGATGTTTGCATGGCCCAAAGAAGCGTGCATCATTTTATCACCTGGGGAAGGCAGGGTTAGTCTGTATGGAAGCAGCCACAGGCAATGGTCTTTGAGAGGTGGCTTGTGGCCAGGAGAAGTCATTGCTGCGCCTGCAGGAACATGTCTGCTGCTCACCCACATCGACCTGGTGCCAACCACCATGAGAGCCACACCGGGCAATCCCTGCTTTCTGTGACAACCTGCCCTCCTGGGAAAATGGAATACTGGAGCCTCTGCACCCTGGAGGTGCTTCCAGGAGCTTGTGGCAGGGCTGCTCAGAGGCACCGTCCCTGCTGCCCGGGAAGCCTTTCCATGAAAGCTCTGTGGCCATCTCAGGACAAGCCTCTGTCTTGGCATCCTTTCTTTCCCCAACTCAGAAATGTTTGCAAGGCTCATCCATAGCGCTGGTCATGTTTCCCTTTATGAGCCTTTGGGGTTCCCTCCTATTGCGCACCCCTGAGGGCACAGCCCTCCCTGCACTCCCCTCATCTAACCACACCTTCTGTTCCCAAATCCTTCATTTCTGTGAAAAGCCCTAAGCCTCCCCTAAGCTCAGCTAATGTGCTGTGACCCATCCTGCTAATCTGCTGCCCAGGCTGCCAGCACATCGCAAGGCTTTGTGGCAAGGGGAGTCCATGTGCAGAAGGTTCTACCTTGCCTCTGACATGTGAAGTGGAGCAAGTACTGCTCTGCAGGTAGGAAAAACACCTGCAAGTGATCTGGTAATGTTTTCCCAGAAAGCAGCAAATCTCTCAGCCTGGAGTTCATCATTGTAAACAGGCTTTATTTTAAAAGCAAACAAATAAACTGGTCTCCCAGTAGCAGGTGCTCCCTCCATACCAAGCAGCAGCCCACAGCTCGCAATTGTCTGTTTATTCTACCTGTTATTAATAGCTTGCCAAATCACTCCATCCCACCTTGTGTTTCCTGCTTGCTCTGTCTTTTTAATGAATGTGTTACATGAGTATTTTAATAAAACAAAAATTAAAAGGATGGAAAACACAGCCTGTGGCTGGGGTGCTGCTGATGTGAGCTGTTTGAGAGGGCACAGGCCCACTGGGGAGGGTTGTGCTGTGATGGAGGTTGAAGAAATGGTGAGACGAGAAAGGGGGAGGCACGCAGGTGAAGTGAGGGACGGAGCTCAAGAGTAACAGTGTGGGGTCTCTCACCACGGTGTGAACCACAGTATTTTCATTGCCTTCACTTGAACCACCACCCATTCGTGCCCACTGTGGATGTTGTCCCAGGTCCCAGCTAGGGCAGCCCCTGTTCTGGCTGCAGCAGATTGGCCCCTGGCTGGGTAGGGAGCGACAGGCATAGGAAACTTGACATTGCGTCAGTCCGGAGGGGAAGCTGTTTGGTGGAGACTAGCCATGCGTTTGGAAGTGTTTTATCGGGATGCAGATGCTGCAGTTGATTGCGGGCTGGTGAAGGTAGACTGCAGCTGAAACAACTCTGAAACCCTGGGGCAGAAAAAAGACCTGAAGTCTTTGGGAGGTGTGACACCAGTCAGCATGGAATAAATGGACTGAAAGAGCCATGTATGAAAGGACACCTGCATGCCACTGAACCTTGTTTTATCCTCTACTCCTCTGCAGATGTCCTTCTTACGGAAGGTCAGCTTCCACTGGCCACATGAGCCAAGACTGCAGCCACCTTGTTGCGTCAGCTTCACATTTTCTGCTGTAGGCTTATATTTTTTTATGTATGTGCAAGTTTCAGCATAGCATCAAAGCCTCAAGCAGACATGAACCATGCCTCTCCCTTATTTAAATTGATTTTACCTGCCAGCACAGGACAACATTCTGTAAAGTATGGATATAACTGAGCCCCTGCTTTGTGGGGAGGTGTTTTGGTCTGTGTTACGAACTACATTGCCCTCATTGGCTTGAACATCCAAAAATTTGTCACACGCTGACACTGCTTTCTGAAAAGGGCAGTTTCTTTCATTTAATATTGGGTCATTTCATCAGCAAACTCTAAACCAGACTCTTGCTTCTCTTTGACCTGTAGTTCATGATAAACACTTGCTCTGGGTTTTTGAACAAGCGTGCTCTACGCCCCTTTGTGGAGGGAGTGTAGTCCACCTGGCTATTGCCTGAGGGGCTCTTTTCTGTGTGTTAGAGAAGCCAGTGCTGTGATGCCACTGCTCAGCAGGAGGCACAGCTCCACATCCCAGCATGATCACCTGAATAATCACAAAGGTGCCTTTCTCCTTCCCAGGAATATCCACGTCTGGAAAGTGGGGAGAGCCTTGCGGTGAAATGATGAAAGCGGTGCTATCTGATGGGGCATGCCTCTGCTGACAGAAAAGCCTGGGCAGCTAAGTGCCTTGGATATAAAGTGTGGATAGAGAAAGCCCAGTGAGTTTTCCTTTTTTAAGTGTTTCTCTACGCAGATGCCAATTCTGAACCCTTGTAAAGGCTGGTTATGACCACTTACTTATAAAAATAATGCAGCTGATCTTAAAAAGGAGGCTCAGGGTGCATTTTGTTACTCTTAGGAGGTCTGCACTACATTAGTTTATTACATTTTTCTACACTGGATAAGTTTCAGGCTGTTTTATTTTAACAGGGCTGCTAACGTAACAATAGGATGCAACCAAATTGTTAGCAGCCTCAGGCACTGTCCAGTGATTCACCAAAACGTTCCACTTGTACCACAGCTGATATTGTCCTTCAGCATGCCAGACTGGAACATTCAATATTTGGGACTCAGATTCCTCCCAGACAGAAAGGCGCTTGGGAGGGGCTGCAGCCTACCTCTGGGCTCCTTCCTTTAAGGACAGAAGAATCAAATCTGATTAAGTTAATTATGTTTTGGGAAAAAAAAAAGAAAGAAAGAATAGAAAAAAACAACTTCTGAGATGCTGGGAAAAAGAAATAGGAAAAGCTTTCTGAGAAAATGGCTTGAAACAATGGACTCCTGCCATCTTAGCTGTCTCACCTTTCCTACTGGCTCGGTTGTGGTTTACATTTCCATCCATGAAGCAATAATCCTGATGTGAAACAACTCTGCAAATGAGCAGAGAAAAATCCGTGCGTCCCTTCGCAATATTCCAGCTCAGTATGTTAGTGGAATGAAAAATAGAAGAAAAGGTTGTGGTTTGGGTTTGGGGGGTTTTGTGTTTTTTTAATTGACATTTGCTCTGGAAACTGGGCAACAGCGTGATCTCTTCTGGAATCACCTTGGCAAACGTAGTAGTACATGGACTGAATGCTCCAGGAAGCAAGGGCAGGCTCTTTCCGTAAAACACCAGCCTGCATTCCAGCTCCCTCACCTAAGCATTCTTTTTTTAATGCCAAATACCTTTTCTGACAAGATTTACAGGGGTCTTACAGAGAATTATCCAAAACCAGGCTGGAAAAAGTTCTAATGGCCCTTCCCGTCTGGTACAGAAGGGAGTTAACAGCATAACGATGAGAGAATGTTTAGCAGTTTATGTGGTTGCACAAATATTTCTTTTTTTCCTAGAAACAGGACCCAAAAAGGGGCTTTATGAGTTTGACAGATTGCCCCATTCTATTCTGCCAGTTCCTTGTTTCACCTCAACGATACACAGCTGCAATGTTTTTGATGCGCCTGTGCGCCCAAATCAAAGCGGTGAACATCTCCCTAAATACTTCTCTAACAAAACCTGCTCAAGTGGACTAGCTTATCTACAGAAGGAGGCCTGTAAGAAGCACCTGCACTTGAGTCTTTAGTTCAGCACTGTGTTACCTAATGCTGCTGACCTGTTCTGTGACCTTGAAAAAAAAACCAGCTTTCTTTTTGTTTCTTCTCTGATCCCATCACTCTTGTCTCCTTACATGCTGAGTCCTTCATGGCAGAATCTGCCTGGTCCCCTTTGTTTGTAGGAGGCTCTGAGTGGCTCAGTTAAAGCCTACAAAGAGCTATGTTGTATGAATAGTGCCTGTCACCTGGGCAGAGCAGAGATCTGTCTCTTTTGCCCACTTGTGTGTTGTGTCACAGCAGCATTTTGTGGTGGTGTGCAAGTTGGTGATGTGGGTAGAGAGATCAGACCTCGCTTTTGGATGCTGCTGCAGTTCTCACTGCCGGCACTGTAACTCAACAGGGCAGATAAATTTCTCCTGATGCCTGAACTAGATGCAGTATAAAGCAGCTTAGAGAAAGATCTGTTCAGTTCCAACTTCAGAGCAGAGCAGAGGGTATTTTCATTGGAAAAGGAACACCAGCATGATCTCCTGTAAAGCTGCAGCAGCTGCCCTGAGACTTGAGCTTGGGTAAATCAAGGTAAGGGTGTGGGAGCAGCCGAGTTGCTGAAGCCTAGCTTTCACTGATGGGATTGCAATGCTGTAACTCCCTTCCTGTATCTCCCGTACTTACTCTTCCAATACCCTCCAGTTCACTTCAAATTCTCTTCCTACCTCTAGGCTGTCTACCAGACAGCAAAGGCTGGATATGGTGCCTGGACAGCCAGACTAACCATCACCTCTTTGTTGCCTGAGGGGGAGCCCAGCAGCTCCTGTTGCCCTTTCCAGTCATGGGGGCTACTCTGAGGTGTTTTGGGCAGACACAGCATGCAGTGAAGGCAGGCAGATCACCAGAAGAGAGAGGAGGGAATTTAATTCAAAGATGGTCTGAGCTGTAAATGAGAGTATATGGAAAAGGAAGACAGTTTGCTGTAGCTTGGATCAGCCCAAGCTGTTAGACTCCCAGTCTGTGCAGCACTTCAGTCTTGGAATATTTTGGCTTTTTGTGTAACCAAGCTACCTGGCTTTGGGCTGTTCCATCTCATGTGGCTTCTTGCAGTTGCTAGACCGAAAACTCAGTTGCATGTGGTTTTGCTTTTCAACTTTAATGGGGATAAAAAGCATACGAAGGTAATGGAGATTTTATTCTTGTGATACCTGTTTGCACTTTCAAAAATTGCATAAAACCTGAAAACACACAAATTAAGCCCAGCATCTGATGTGTGATGAGCAGTCTTCCCTCCGTGTGACACCCTGGAGCTACTAATGACTAGACAGGCTGTAGCTACAGCTAAGAGAAAGCCACAAGAAAATAGTACTTGATTAATAAAGCAAAGTTCCAGCTTTCAGCCTCACTGGAGTTCCCAGATAGGTGCGGTATGACAGCCCTGAGCAGTCCCTATAGCTGTTGACCCCATCAGGCTGGCTAAATGCACAGTCCTTTGTGATTCTGGAACAGGCAGACATGTGCCCCTCTTTCAAATCACTTTGGCACAACCAAACCCTCTTCCTCCATCCTGAAGGTCCAGCTGGTGCTCCTGCCTGTCACCATGACACCCAGGTTACCCCAGGCTTGAAGCTCGTGGAATAAGTCCAGTGCAGGAGCCTCCAGGTTTCTCTTCAGGTGCTGCAAGACAGTAAAGCCTCGAAGGTCATGACAGATGTACTAGTCAAAGCCTGCAACTGTGCTTTCAGCACCAGGGAAGAAAAAGAAACAGAAGAACTGGAAATGTGCATGTGGGATAAATCCCACCCGCCACCTCATTCCATTCCATGTCCAACAGTGGCCAGCACCAGTGCTCTTAGGAAACATGTCAGGGCTCAGAGGGGGTGCGTGTGGAGTAAGCACATCTCTGCCCTTCACCCTCTGTCATGGGTATCCATTCCAGCTAAGCAGCTCAGTTAATGAGCAGCCAAAGACAGGCCTTGGAGCAGGATAACTTGTACCCCTTCTGACACATATGGTCATTATTCACAAGGTTTCCGAGCCTTGCTGACTGCCTTTGAAATTACAGAAGTTGGCCCGATGATACAGAGCTAACTTAAGTCAGACAGTGCTCCCCTCGTTCCCTGAGGGAGAAACTCACTGAACTCCTCAGACCAACTCTCAGAAGCCAGCAATGAGCATGGGAAGAAAAATTGCATAACTTACTGCTAATTGCAATGGCCCTGTGCTTTCTAGCTACCCAGGCTCCTCCTGAGTACTGCTAAGTTGATGGCTGGTGTTAAAATGTGTGTTATTCCACTGGAATTCCCCACCCTTTAACTTCTTTTCCTCCACTGCTTTTGTGGTTAAGAGGGAAAGGGCAGGTATTCTCAGTTGTCCCCTGTGAGACCACTGGCACACTCATACTGATGACCCTCTTGCTCTTCTCCTTTCTGAGGCAATGCATCACTGCACTTTCAGATTCCTGCCAGACAAGAAAACAGCCCACAGTCACTCTCTGTGTTATCTCCCATGTGATGGGTGAGCAGAACTGTGTCAGGGGCTGATATAAAGGTGTTGGAGCCCTGGCAGTATGCATTCCCAGGCCTTTTTACGCCATGTCCGCAGTGCCAGCCTCCTCCCTGAGCTTCGCTACAGGTCACTTAGAGCCCCATAAAGCACATGAGTGAAAGAAGGGCTCCAGGCTGCCTTAATTTGTTTTCATCATCCTGGTTTTCTCCTGTAACAGGGATCCCTCTTTGCTGAGCCACTGAGAGGTGTCTCCCCAAGCTTCCTCAAGTACTTTCTTGTCCAGCAGGCATTTGCATCACTTTTATCTCTTTATACATCATCCTTATCTCATTACACATCCTTCTTGTATTATTGTACATCTTCCACTCTGGACCATTAAAGAAGCCAGCACGTAGCAGCAAAGAAGGACTGCTGACTGGTGGCGCAGCCTTGCCAAGGAGGAAAGTGGAATAAAGAGTAAGTATTATGCCTGCATGAGAGTGTGTTAAGCTCCAGATCAGGGAAACTTGGGAGTGTTGTATAATGCAAGGGGTCTCAAGATGCTACAGATGAAAAATTGCCAACAAATGGGACAGTACAGATTTGCAGCAGAGTCCAGACAATGGGTGGACAGAAATCCCAACAGCCCCAGACAGTCCCTCTGATCAAGTCCACTGGCCACTGCGTTTACCTTCAGGGCTTTACAAAGGAGCTTTGAAAAAGAGGGTGTATGCCATTATTTCTTGCTGGAAAGTTCTTGAGTTCACTGACTCCTCTTTCCTAGGTCAGTCTAGCAGAATTGTGGGCCTAAGTTAGCAGCTTTCTGGTTCTGTGCTGGGACTGAACTGGTAGGATGGGAGAGATTAAGAGAGGCTGTGTTAGAGCCCAGTATCCATTTAATTGTGGATAAAACAAAGTCCAGAGAATGGATGAGGAAATCAGGAGATACCCATCACACATTATGGATAGAGAGCTGGTAGAGCCTCACTCCAAGACATCTGTTAAGGTCAGCTGGATTTAAGCATTCTTTCCTGGCAGTAAGCACATGCAGTTCTCTGAGTAAGATCTCAGAAGCAGACTCAGGGAACACCTGACCGTACAAATGTGACTGCAGTCGGAAAGCACTCTCCCTTTCCCTCAAGATACAAACTCACTAACCTCTGGGAGACAGCACTGGAAATGAAAAGGATTGCACAACACACTATGTTAGAAACCAGGCATGACTCCCAGCCAGTGTAAATTTGTACCAAGTGCTATACTGGGTCAGATCGAAAGCCCACCTAGTTCATCCTCCCGGCGTTGGCAGCAACCAAAGCATAAATACTGGGCTTTACAGAGGGATCTATTCCCTTGTGGGCCCTTTTAGCATCTGACAGCTAGCACTGCGGACATGCCCAGAGATGGAGCTTTGGCTGGACCATTGTATATGACAGTGAGAGGCTTCTCATGATCCTGTGCATTGCTGGAACCGCTGAGATAGTTGTTTTCCATGATACGCTGCAGCAATCATTTCCACGGGGTGGTTATGTACCACTTGAAAGGGGGACTGTAACTGAGTGCGTAGAGTGGCCAAGTGAACGTGCAGTGAGCAAAGTGCCCACCATGCACACCTTTCTCAACATACACCGAACTGAAGACTAGGAATGTTTTGATCAGAACTTATGAAGAAATCCTGAAGCTATTGTTCTTTTCTGTACAATACAGAAAGAACTAAGGAAGTCCAAGTTTGAAATAGGTTGGTTGTCATTGCCGTGTGAGGGACATCTTCACGGGAATTCTGCCAAAAACTTTAATTGTGATGCTGTGAAGATGTTGTGTAAATAATGTTTCTGTGATACATGTGTTGCAAGTTATTACCAAGCCATGAAAGAGCTAGGAAAGAAGAAACCGAAACACAAAATGCTCTGTGACGCCAGAGCACTCTTCTGGTGAGTATCAGCTTGCAAACCGCAATGTAAGTTTATGCCCACAATTCAATTGACCTCCTGAAAGCAAAGGTAAACAGGAATAGAAGGGCAGGCATCTGCGGCTCCCTCTTCCCTCCAGAGAAATCTATTCTCCATCAAGCTCTGCCCTATTTCACTGGCATTCTCTGGGTCCCTCAGCAACGGATAAAAACCCCCAAACCCTAAATAACTACTCCTAACTTAGGTGTGCAGGGAAGGGGGCCCATGAGATATGGTTGGCAGTTTTGAGAACAACCACACAGCTCTTAGATCTAAGAGGAAAACCCAACACCCACCCCAAACCCCACAAAATCCAACCAAAACGATGTCTTAAAACATCTGGGTTCTGAAAGGCTGCGTTGCCATGGTGGGAAGTGTCTGAACCAAACTCCAGCTGGCCGTGGCTGAGAAAAAAAAATGCTTGCTTCCCCCTGCCTGTGGCATGGACAGGAGATGAAGGCCCCTGGACATGACCCTTTGCCTCTGAGGCTCCTGCAGGCAGGGATGCTGTCATCCTGCTGCTGCCAGGCTCCCAGCCCCTGGGAGCTTCTCTGGGATGCAATACAGACTGCAAAAGGAGAGGAAAAGGGCAAGTGGTGGAGGGCAGCTTAGGGGGCGGCAGAGACAGTCTGTGACCCTGAATATAGGCGGTGGCATGGGAAGGTAGAGGGAAAGGGATGTGCTCATAGCCGGACCAACAGGCAGATGCAGTGTGCAGAGAGCCACCATAATCTTCCTAAATTTAAGCTGTCAGCAGGCTCAGGCCACCCAGTGTAACAAGGGAGAGGTACTCTTCAGCAGTACCTCCCTGCCATTTTGAACTCACTGTGTCCTGCAGCATCAAGGCCACCACTGGGCCAGGCTCTGGCACAGGACAGCATAGCCCAGCTCTCCAGGAGCTGTTGATGCAGATCTCACATCTGCTTTATGAGAGGAAGTGAGCCTGACGTGACTCCCTCCCGGGGAGAGCCTAGGGAAATTAGACAGGGAGAAGAAACACAGCAAGCCCTGAGAATGGAGTGGTGAGCAGGGCTGGTGTGAATCCAAGCTTCTGTAGAGCCAATTTTTCCTCCTGGAGCAAGAGGGTGGGTGGGTAAGGGATGTGCTCTAGCCCTGGCCCTGCAGCTACCCATTTTGCCTTCCCAGCTGGCATGAGGGATGGCAAAATGGGTTGCACTGACAAAGCATGGCTGCTCAACAGCAGGGTCACATTAGCCTCTGACACAGCAGAGTCAGGAGCAAGCATGGTGGAAGCCAGACGTTGTAGAGGTGGCTGGCTGGCTTTGCTCTGTGTGTACATGTGCTCACATTCACATTTATGTTCATCACACGCAGAGAACTGAACTGGAATCAAGATAATTTGAAGTAACAGAGTTGGATTTCCCAATGGCAAATCCGGACTGAGCTTCAACCTGTGAATGCTACTCATATAAACCTCTCATCTTTTCTGTTACCTTTACGCACTGTCACCTGTCCCCCTGCAGCCAAATCCACCTTGTAGCACCTCTGCTCACCAGCACTGAGGTGGCTCAGTGCAGCATCCCATTCTCATGCATAGGAACCCATTGGTAGCCCCACGAGGCGTTGCCTGCAGTGCATGCTACTCAGAGGCTGGTGAGTAAGAGCCCAAGCAAGTACCTGGGAGGAGCTGCTGTCTGCAGCCTTGCTCCATTAGCATGAGTCCTGCCAAGAGGCTCAGAGCTGATCAGCCCCAGAAGGCAACTTCCTGATGCAATTAAGATAGAGGTAAATTCAGACACATCTTCCCAGTCTTCTGGGACACGTGTTGCTAATTAAAAGTCAGACTGTATGTTTAGGATCAAGGACAGGGAAGCATACTGTGACGGTAGAGAGCATTTCTGCGTGCTCTTGTGACACTGGTGTCTGGATCTACAGAACATGGTTGTGGCTACCTGTAAGTGAGGGCTTTCCCCTGGGCTCTTTTAGCTTATGCTGCATGCTTGCTCCAATTTAAAAGCTTCATAAAATCAGAGACGCAGGACTGTCCCACGTGTCTGGCACTGGAATGGGGCTCAGGAGTTCTCAGGTTTGCGCTTGAATCAGCTATATGTGAAGCATAATATTGGGAAAAGCACTTTATTTGTGCCTCTGTTCGCATCACAGAGGCAGGGAGCAGAGAGCGCTTCCTCCACTGGGGTCCTGCCTAAGCAATAGACCTTTGAGTCAGGCACGGACTCCTGTTCCAAGTATGAAGCGCAGTAAGTCCCTAGTCTCTCTTAACCTTCAGACAGCTATGATACAAGTGGCCAGCCATCAAGAGAAGATTTTTTTTCTAACTAACTGTGAATTTAATTTTAACTGGGCATCATTTTCTCCACAGCTGATAAGCATTTCTGTGGGAAGTTTTGTGACCCCAGCAAATTAAATAGGGTTCATGCCCTGATGGTAATCAAGTGATAGATTCGCTTTTGGGTTGAGGAGATAACATGTGCTCTAGGGTGGTCCATCAAATCCAGAAACAGTACCACACAACTGAAGAGACAGCTTGAACAAAGGATTTCACAATGAGACTTTTACAGTGAGGGCATTTGGGATTGCTGGATCTGGACTCAGTTCCCAGCCACAGCTTTGCAGCATGAGCTGAGGCTCCCAGGTTCCTCATCTGTATGAAGGGAACAATACTCCATCCCCTCTTTACGGGAAGGTTGCAAACAAATGTGAAGCTATCTAACAGGCCGGTAGAGCCTCCAGAAGAAGGAGCCACAAGCATACGGTGAGACCACATGCCTGACTGTCTTGATGGTTGCCTGTGTGATCTCAAGAGACTAAAATCCCTTCTCTAAACCATGCAGAATTGCAAACTTAAGAAAGAAGAAAACCCAGAGGCAAATAGTCTGTCTGAAAACGGGACACGAGTTAATGGAGAGTTTTTATTGTGTAGAGTGAATATTTGGTGTGTATTTGCCAAGGCCAGGTTGGACAGAGCCTTGTGTGGCATGGTTTAGTGGGAGGTGTCCCAGCCCGTGGCAGAGGGGTTGGAACTAGGTGATCTTAAGGTCCTTTCCAACCCTAACTATTCTATGATTCTATGATTTATATTTCCCTCTCCTATGTTCCTCTTCAATACTTTAAAGCAATTTAATGTTTCAGGCCAGCTCCTTCAGGTTTGTGATCAAGTAACATTTTCCCTCCTTCAGCTGTTGAAGGAATCTGATTGCTGCGAATTGCCAGAATGGATTAGCGTCTACTGAACATTGCCAGCTCTTAGGACTGATTGAAAGCCAAGCAGTCCTTGACAGCTCCCCCCATCCATCTCTGATGGCCACCCAGCTGTTCTCCCACTCCAGCCCTCAGATTTACAGTCTGCCATGGTTCACAGCTGTGAGCGGGTCTTGAACAGGGCTGGCCTGCTGTGGTTGGGGGCTGCCACCTTGCTTTCCAAAAAATTAGAGTGTTCAAAAGAGTGAACAAAACTTGCACAAGAAAGTCTTCGAGTCGCAGAGCAGTTGATCTACCCTAAAGCATGCAAACAGCTGGATGCAAGAGCATCAAGGAGCACAGACTCACTTCTTAGATATTTCAGAGGACTCCTAACTATTGTTTGGAAAGTCAGCATGGCCAGTTGTTTTACAGCTGTTCCAAACACAGGACAGAAGGGGTGCAGTGAAGATTTGCTGCTTCACCATTTGGCTGCTGGGAGGAAGACACAATCCTTCATCAGCTCACTCCTCAGCTCTGGGACCATTCTCCAGAATAGTGTCATTTAATGCTGGCTCTTCAACACAAAATGATCTGACTGTTACCTGCCAATGGCTGACAGTTTACAGGAATGATGTGAGATCTGCAGTAGGGCTTCACTTGGTGGCTTATCAAAATACCAGAATATGGGTGCAAGTGTTGGTCCTATTTTTTTTTCCAGTGCTTCCCAGCTGGTTATATTGTATCATGCAGCTTTTCAAAGTACATGCCCTTGTCACCCAGGTCTCTCCCTGTTTAGCTCCTGAAGACTGGAAGATGCGGTGCCAGGCACTCAGCCTGGGACTACAGCACAGAGGTACAGTACAGTCGAGTACTCCACACCCACCATCATCCATAGAGCCTTGGAGTGCCTTCCCCCAAGCTGCCAGGGACTTGCTCACTAGAGATGCTCTGGCACCTGGATTCAAATCCCCAATCTCCAGCCCACGTTAATACTCTCCCACTGCTGTGCACACAACCTACTGGCATCTATATGTTGCTGGAGCAGTTGTCTCCCCCAGCACTTCTTGGTTTGCCAGGTCTTTCTCAACCCCCATCTTTAAGCTCCTTTTTTTTTTGGTTGGGGGCAGACTCAGTCTTACTGTGAAGCTCAGCACAGGGCTTGAAGCTCCTCCTTCCCTGCTGCAGGGTCATGCCAAGCTCCAGAGTCACTGCCTGGGGAAAGGGTGATCCTCTGAGTCATTCCCCTCCCCTCCACCCAGACTCTGGGAGCTGCTTTAGCTCTTTCTGTGCTTTTATCCCTCACACCAGGAAAATTAACTGCTAATGAGAACCATTTGGCTTGCAAGTTCTCACTGCTCCTTCATATCAAGGTCGCCTAAAACTACTCCATTAGCTTAGAGATATGGAAAGTGCTGGTTGTACAGCTTCTCCTCCTCAGACCCAAAAGCTCTGGGCTTCACAGCCAGCCCAGGCTGCAGTTTTCCCTCTGGTCCAATCACAGAGGCTGTTGGCTACTTCTGTGGGGAGATGCTGCAGCTGGCTGGAACTCTTCTGAACAGTTTCTCACACCAGCAGGGCTTTACCAGCTCCTGAATTCACCAAGTTTCAGTTCCACTCCCTGGAGCTCCAGAGTGCATCTCCCATTTCTGAGCTTTCTCCCCTGAGCAGACATTCCTAAAATTCCTTAAATGAAGAAGCTTCTTAAGTAATTGCAACAATTTATCTTCTCCACAGTTGTGGTCTCTATCATTCCTAAGGATCCTAGCACACATCTCAAAGGCAGTGACACAAAAATACAGCCATCTTTGGAGTACCATCTCCCAGGTGGGACCTACCTAATGTCTAGCTATGCTCACGAGCATACTGTTTCCTTCAGAGAGCCCAGTCTGTGTTCACACACCAGCAAGCATCACAGAGGGATCATTATTATCCTTTCAGAGCTGGCAGAAAGCAGGGCCACTTGGTCTGAGCTGAACAATTGCATGACATGTACGGGATGATTTAGATGCTACAGTGCCAGAGCAGGAACCATGCATGAAGTCAGATGTTTGCGATGAGCAAGACCATGAGAACTGGATGAGTTGCATAAACCATGGATAGCTCCAGGACCATGGAGCCAGGAGCCAGGGAAGCTTGAAGTCCGGCTGAATGGGGATGAGAGTGGCTTGGTGATCACCAAACACTGTTCTTGCAGATGGGGCTGCATGAACACACTCGGGAAGTGAGCAGATAAATTTCTTTTTCCTCCCAAGAATGTGTGCAGGGTGAGATCTGCACAGGGGAGCCCATCCTTTGAATAATGCTGGTGGGGAAAGGCATGCCACATTCCTCCTCTGCTCAGTGAAGCCAAGGATGAGCAGGGCCCCCTCAGTGATGGGCAGCTGTGCATAAGAATGCTCTTCCAGTTGCTCCCCTAGGAAGCCAACACAAAGATGTGTCAGGATTCTGTGTGCTCCTGTCATTCCCAGGAGTTACTGAAATCAGCATCGGGCCTGACATACTCCTGTGTGTGTCTGGGGCCTTCAGTCAATTCTCTCAGGATCATGCCAAAGGCCTTCAGAGAAGGACGCAGGGGCAGATCATTCTTTCAGTGACTGGAAACACTTCCATACTGCGGGGCAGCAGCAGCTGGGGCCAGTTTGACCCTGGATAAAGACAAAATGAGAAGAATCTCTAAGATCTGCTGTTGCCCCAGCAGAACTCTACCTCTCAGCATTTCAGAGCATCTTTTTCTCTGGCAGCCTCCCTGAAGCCAAAACATTAGACATCATTGACAACCAGGGCTTTCCCTTAATGGGTAATAATTATCTTACCTTCCATGGGCCCTGTGAGGATTAATGAGTTAACTGCTTCGGAAGTGTACAACAAATGACTAATAATAATAGGAGTGGCACTAGTATTTCACAAGGAACAGCCTGTCAGATTCAACCTTCTTTTCCTTGAACCGCGCTTGCTCTGAAGTTGTGCTCTTCTTGCCTTTGTTGATTTAACCAATGAAAAAATCCCATCAGCTCTTTTTGTTTTGTTTTGTCCTGTGACTTGACAGCAAATATTTGATATTCAGTGTGTGTTAGTGGGGGTAGCTCCTCACAAATAGAGGGTATAGCTGATTCCTGAGCAAGTACGCTCTTGGAGAGGCAGATGACTGCAAAAATCACCCTATTTTGTGCAGGGGACTGAAATGTGATACCTAAAAGTATCTTCCAGTAGTAGAATGGAATTTCTCATGGAAGTGAAACATACCATTCTCTAACAGGTCATCTAAAGGATTTGAATCTAGGCGCTATGAGCACCAAACAACAAACCTTCTCTGACTCTGGCTATGGAAACTGCCCTGTCATCTGGGTTCTCCAAAGGACTGGGCAGCACTGTGAATGCAGTCCTTCCCAGGATCTTTATTTTCACCTGCTGCTTAACTTGAACTGTTCCTGGGCCATGTGTTATTAGATAACCCTGCGGCATTTTGGTAGCAGTGATGAGTGTATCTCCAGGGGAGCTGGGCACCTCAAAGGACCTTGCAAAGTTCTAATGTTCAAACAACACTGTATATGTGTGTCCAGCTCTCGCGGTACCTTGCCTGCTTCCCCGCTGTGAAGCCGTGTTTCTGTTGCAATGCTGGGATGTCATCATTGTTCCAACAGCAGTGCTTTGTGATGTCACCAGGAGAGGATTAGGATGACTTTGTGGCCAGATCAGACAGAGTAACTGCTGTCTTCAATTACAGCAGTGGGGAAGAGAGCACATCCAGGGATGTGGTCGCTGCTTCCTCTGGCAAAGCTCCTTTATGACCTTGCTTGCCTCTTCTGGCCACTATCACCTGGCCAGAAAGTCCCCATCCCAGAGCAAAGGCCAGCAGGTGACATCCCTTCTCTCACCGACCTGGCAGGAGTGCTGCAGAACCAAGTCCTGCCCGCGGCAAGGAGAAGGCAGGGAGTAGGTGCTGGTACCAATTAGCAGCTTGAATGGGGTTATTACAGGACAAACTCTGTTTAACTTAACTGCTAACAGACTGGCTCTGTCAGTTGGAAGAAATCACAGGCAAACAGACTTAATGGGAGCCCGGAGGAGTGGGGGCAGGGAGCATGGTGGCTTCCTCTCTTATGAGCAGTGTGTTTTGTAAAATACAAATGTAATTGTCCTTTGAAACACATGTACAGCAGGACGGGGAGGAGGGTGGGACACAGCGAGTGTCACTGGTAAGTTCAAATCTACAGAGTGATCTATGTCTCATAGAGCCTAGGTCTCGGCACATCTGTTTTAGGGCCTCTTTTTCTCGTCAGAGAATAATAGCTTCTGCACAGCTCTGGCTGCTCCAACATCATCACCAACCAGACTGGTACCCAGGGGAAAGCCTCTGCACATTCCCCTCTCCTGCAAGTCTGCATGGCCACAGGCTGTGCCCAGTGCACTTGGCTTCTCTTGTGAGCCCTGGGTCTCTCTCTGATCCCCCTGGCTCTGTGCGGCCCAAGCTGTTGTCCAGCCTGACCTCATGCCCTGCAGTTGGAATAGCCAAGCCTGACTCCAGCCCTGACTTGAGGCACAACATGGTCTAACAGGGACTTGCAGTTTTCGCAGAGAAGCTTCATGAGCAGAAAATGTATTGAAAACCTTACATGCATCTGGAGCTGCTGTCTGCAGTTTTCACCAACTCAGATAAGCTCTTTCCCAAATACAAGAGGGGAAGGACAGATGGAGCACCATATTTTCCTTAAGCACAGGATTCCAGCTCATTCAGAGCAGAGGCTAGTGGCCGTGGAGGTCCATTGAGATTCTTGCAGAGATCAGGTGGCTCCAGTGGGACCCTATAATAGGTAGATCTTTTCTGGAATTTGGAGCACTGGCAGTGTCTGTTTTTATGAGGAAAGGAATGCCACTGGCAAATTAAATGGATGGTTGGGTGGGGTTCTGGAAAACCCGTGACTGATTGTACTGGCTTAGATCTAGAAGCTTTTTAAGGATGAAGAGCAGCCTTTGCCTTCCTAAATTCTACATGTTGACCTCTGGGAAGCTGAGCATGGAGGAGGAAAGCAGTTAGACATCTTGTATGTTCAGACACTCCCATTGAGTTCTGGATCATACAAAGGTTTTGCTGGTCCCTCTTGCCCAGACTAGAACAGCTTTTCAGTCTACAGCATCTCATGACAGCATCAGGTGTAGAAAGGAAAAGTGATGGGTGGGTAAGCAAGAAAGCCCTTTCCTGGTGGGAGGTGGTGGGGGCAGCCTGCCAGCAGGCTGTCAAACACAGAGAGCACAGAACTTTGCCTGCTGCACTCTGAACTTTTCTCCGTTAGAAACCAGGGCCCTCAGCTTCTCCTCATTTCAACATTTAGAAGGAGCTGGGTGACTGCTGTTTCCCACAGAGGGCAAGATGATTAACTGCATGCTCACAATAACGTAGGATAGGAAAATACAATGCAGCATGCAGCCCTTCAAAGATTGCTGACATTCTACCCTATGCTACTGAGTTTCTACTTCTAAGCAGATGCTTGCCATGGATTTTTTTGTTTGGTGTCTGCTGGGTATTTCTTGTGAAATATGGCACAGGAGACAGGGCCATTGCAGTGTATTAATTTAGTAAAGATTAATAATTTAAGATTTAATAAAACCATGGAAATGGAGAGAAAAGGGCTTTGGCAGAGCTGGAAGAAGGGCACAGCAGGGCAGGAACAAGGCACAGGGCAGAGCTGGGGGGCCAGGACTAGGCTAGTGGGGAGGCTGCAAAGCAGGTGCAAAGGCCTCAGCAAAGCTGTGCAGTTCTGGATGGCACTGGCATTGCAAAACCATGGCTTACAGTGATATACTGAACACATCTCCAGGAGCAAAGCACTGGTTGTGTTAACAGAGCACACATGGCCTCCTCCTTTACATGTGCCTTTGCATGATGTGGCCTTTTAAAATGTGCCAAAGGGATGGGGCTCAAGCAGTACGCACATAATAAATATTACACAACAGAACAACAATACTGCACTCCCAAAGAATGCTGGAAATGCTGCAGAATTCATTGAAGATGCCCCAGTTTCCCCTTAACCTTTGTGCCAGGAACTATTGTTTTTAATGTTAATAATGCCTGGTAATTAACAGTGGCATAACTCCAGGTCCCTGTAGACCAGGGGTAATGGGATTGGGCTGAAGAAATGTAATCAATAGCAGAGCTCTGCTTGGATTTCTAGGCTCTTTCTTTTTGACAGCATATGTTACAGCTGGAAAAAAGAAGCCACCAAAATCCAGGAAGGTACAGGGTAGGTTCATTCTCCTGCAGCCATTCTTCACATTGCTGGAGTTCAGAGCCTCCTGGAAGAAAATGGGTGGCAAAAGACCCTGAGGGGTGAGACAGGCTGTGCCCATGCACATAGGGTGTCATTACCTTGTAGGGGTTGGACTAGTTGAGTTTCTTGGCTAAGCAAACGCTGGTAGCTGCTGCTGAGGTGTAGGTGGAGAGAGGGAGCTTTTCCATACCAACCTGTGTAAATAATGAACATAAAGTAAAGCAGATGGAACCCCTGGACAGGAAGGTGCTTTCATCCTGTTTTTTTCCATCCCTCTGTGACGCAATTCCCCACTTCCCTTTTGGATACATGTCCTATGCCTGGACGTAGGATCGTGTAAGAGCTGCTGACTGAGATGAGATGGATCCAAATACTTCAGCAATTGGTGTAACACCGTGATGCTGACATGATACAGCATGGCCCTCCATGCAGACAGCTTGGAGTCCTTACCATGGGCAAACCAGCCTCCTGAACCAGGGCTTCCTCCTTTGCTGTTCCCCCTACATACCCCTCTGGGAGCAGGCTGAGAGGGGAAGGAAGGGGTTAAAAAAGCCAATGCGGCCCTGACGACCCATCTGCCACCTCATCTCGTGTGACAGGAGTCATACGACGGGGGGGCTGGAGGGCAGGGAGCAGCAGCTCTCTTTCCTGTTTGCTGAACCCCTGATTATCATTTCTGTGCACTTGAGGAGGTGGCATGCCATTGTGCGTCACCTGGGAGAGCCTGCAGAGAGGGGGGCTTCTCCCTTTCTTAAAGGAGACAGCCCTTCCTAATCCTTTCCTGTGCTGAGGAATCACCCTCCTCTCAGAGAGCCTTTCCTCACAGAGCTCCAGCCCATCCAACCGTGCAAGCTCCAGCCCTGGGGGCACTAGGCAGCTGCCTCCAAGGGAATGGCCTTTGGGAAGGAGCTGGGAGCCAGGGTGCCTCATCCTTCCACAGAAGCTGGCAACCAGGGGGGCCAATTAGCACCAATTGCATCGGTGAGTTCTGTGCAATAGAGGCATTTGGCCATGAGGAACGGGTGCAAGCTCCTCACCTCGTTTCACACAGGCAACAGCAATCAGATGGTAATAACCATGGGTCACTAGAAGGCGACCTCGAGGTGAAAGGCTCCATATCCCATTACTGGTTTTCTGAGCTATCAGCCTAACGCGTCTCTCCAGCGCTTTGAGTCAGAAAATGGTATTGAAGCTCTTTGAGAAAGTCCCTGCTGGCTGGTGTTTAGCATTGTGCATTTCCCTGCAGACATGTGGGAGCTGTAATTAAAATCCTCCATGAGTACCAAGCACGGGGACCCTGCCATTAGTGTTGTGTGACTAGGCAGGAATTTATTGGTTTCTTTCTTGAGCTGTGCTTGTTCACAGCAGACACCAACTCTGATTTTTCTCCTGCTTTATTGTGTGCGTGTGCTCATCTCACTCCAGCCATTAAACTTCCCATTAGTATCTGCTGATATTCCACAGCGTGTGGAAAGGCCCTGAATGGGAAGTATCATCCCTGCTCCGATCTCTGTCATGTCTAAATAGATCACATCCCACAGCACTGACAATCCAGTCAGCTCATTTATCCCGCCCGGTGCTTGTAATGCTACTTCAGATCTCTTGCAGCACCACTTCCAGCTGCTCTGTTTTATTCTCCATCCTCACAGGATCCAGGAAATAATTTTCCTTTTTTTTTTCTCCTGGGCATTTGTGTCATCTTCTTTTCCCATTGCCTGAGAACACTTTAGTTTGAGTTTAGTTTGGGTTTGGTAATCAACTGGGCAGTTTGTGAAAAGGTGGCTAGCACCTGTGAAAAGGTGAGGGATGAGACATAGCGAGGAATAAGCTGCACTGTGTCACTAAGCAGTGTATTTACTGAACCCATGAGTTTTACCATCCAGAGGAGCCGTGCATTCGGGCTCCCAGCTCGTCTTTAGAAAGTGTTTTATAAACCTCCCTGGGGATCAGGTTGAGAAGTCAGTGGCTGAATTGCAACTTCTGTGGAGAAAGCCAGACAGTTTCTGTCCCTCTACCAGTTGCCAGTGTGAGTTCATTTGGGGCTGTACTTCTTGCTCAGCAGCACACACAACTTCCAGGAGGATGTTGGTTGCGGTGGGGAAATATGCTGCATGCTGATGGCTGGGAAATGGGATGTACGTTTAAATACATACATATATGTATTCATCTGCATGGAATGGTTCATGTCCAAACCCCAGATGGTAACTGCTTCCCACACCAAAGGCAACTCTCAAGCTTCTACTACTCCCTGCCTCTCCTGGCTCTTCTGCCACAGCTCCCAGGGGCGTGTGCTCTGGAGGCACTGAGGAGAGGACAGCAATTTCCTTTTGTAGCATTGTAACCTAAGCAAATCATGATCCTAAGGGCTTCCAAAACCTGGGATGTAGGACAGCACACTGGGATGTAGGCTATCATCACTCTCTGGGGTGATCTTGCTCCTTTTTCAAGAGTAGGAGGAGTAAGAAAGAGTAGGCAACAGCAAAGAGCAACCCTAGGGGGATTTTCTACATGGTCAGCAGATACTTATTGGGCATTTAGCCTATGTCTTTTGCCTGTCCTTTCTGGTCCTTGGGACTTGTCCCTCCAAAATAATCCTGAGAGTGCTGAGGTGTCTCCAGGACCTGGTGTCCCATAGTGAGGAGGAGCCAACAGACATATGCATACAGGCACAACACTGTACTGCCAAAGGAGTTCATCAAGAGAGGATGTCACCTAAACATCCTTTGCAAGCGTCCTGACATAAGGGGGGGGACAGGAGTTCATATATTTGTGTTAATTCAGCAATTTCATTCTACTTTCTGGCAGGCCTTCTATAGGGGGTAGGGGGAGCATGGATCATCCAGGGGAACGAGTACCATGCAGCCAGAGAAGGTACCGTCACGCATTTGAAGAGATATGCCTTCATGGGCAGCATGACCTACATGGTGCTTCCCTCTACAGGATGTGCTGTCAATCCAGGGTCCATCACTCACTGCTCTGGGCCTTTCATGTGGTACAATGGAGACTGTCAGAGCAGTCTTTTAAGTTTCCACTTTGCTGGGGGTCACCTGGGCTTCTCCACTGAGTCTCTCCAAGTGATTCAAGACTGAGACAGTACGAACTGGCAGAGAAGGTCTGGAACTTGCTGCAGGGTGCTGCACAGGGGACTGTAACACAGGGAAGCACAACTGGCTCCTTTGGTTACAGATTCATAACTCATAATTGGGTTAGAAGGTACCTCCGGAGGTCATCTGGTCCATGCTTTTGCTCAAAGCATGGCCAATCTTTATGTTAGATCTACCTTCAGAGCTAGATCAAGTTGCTCAGGGCTTTGTCCTGTTGAACTCTGAAGACCTCCAGGGCTGGACATTGCACAGTCTCTGGACAGCATGTTCCAGTGTTTGACCACCCTCATTGTGAAAAAATGTTTCCTCATATCTAATTATGTTTTCTCTCGCTGCGACTTGTTCTGCTGTTCCTTGCTATTCTGCTCTGCACCTCCAGAAAACTCTCAATTTTCTATATAATTTCTAATTAGGTATTTGAAGAGATTATGCTTGGGAACTGACAGGATCTTCTAGTTTCTTTCAGTGGGAAGAGGAAAAGAGAAACAGCAATATCACACCCTGACCTTGAAATCTTTATGCTGCTCGCAGACTGCACCTACCACTGAGGTTAGAAAAAGCCAAATAAATATTTTACAAGCCATTAAGAACTGTGCTGAGGAAACAGGTATGATATGACCTAGCCAGAAGGATCAGTTTACTGAAGAAGCTCCTGGGCATTCCACTGCCTTTTGCTGGTCTGTGCATAAGAGGAGAAGAAAAGCCACTGGCCACTGGCCATCACAAGCCACTGGCCTTTAAACACTGCTCTTCTGAACAGGTTTTCTTGTGCTGGATGTGCAGTCTCTCCATGCTTGGGAGTGCCACCACACACAAGCCAGATCTTTTCCCTCCTGCAGAACATGACAGACTTTTTTGCCTAGTGGTGGTTGAATGTTCTATGCTGCTTACCCAGCAGCTCTGCAGATTCCCAGGGTAGATCTGAAAAGGCTGATAGAAGGGGCCAAAGTGTCTTGTCATTGCTGGGAGCTTGGGTGGGTAACATGGGATGGAGCAAGCTTGTCAAAGCTAAAAAGAATATTGTGGGTATTACATGCCTTTTCATAACAGCAACTTTCCTCTAGCTGTAACAATTCCACAAGGAATCAGAAGTGAAGAAGGCAGCCCAAGAGGGATGGCGATCCTTCCAAGCAGCCCAGCAGATCTGTGCTATGTAGTTAAGGGTTGACGCTGCCTCAAGGGGGCTGACTCCTTAATGGGTGTAAATCAGCACAGCCTCCCTGGAGGCACTGGATCTGTGCTGTTTCATACTAGTTGATGAAAAGGCTCATGACATCCAGTCTCAGCCTGGATGTCTCATATTGTAGGCTTGTCCTGTGTGCATGCAAAAGGTACCCTAGGAGCTTGGGGCAATATGGATTACTCCAAGAAGTCTATAGCTGTGGCGTGGAAGAACACTTGGATTAAATACAGGATCTGCCTGAAAATCAGTAGCTATAGCTGGACACCCAAAGCCTCACTGACCTGGGAGAAGAGCACTTATGGGAACTTTAGCTAGGCTAGAGAGCCAAATAATGGCAATATGGACGGGGAAAAAAGGCGTCATGTTTTTGGGGAGGCTTTTCTCCTGTGATTGTGGCCTATCTGTTATTAGGGAGGAAGAAAGGTCACAATGGGAAAATAACACAGTGTTCGGAAAGACATGAATTCATCCCAATTAACATGAGATGGAGGGCTTATAAGGCCTTGGTTTTCCTTTATAGTCAGAGGAGAGAGATGAACATCCAAAGAAACATCAGGGCCACCTAAGTTGTGTCTTGCTTTTTGTAGAGGTATGTGTTTGTCCTGTGACTATAGGGAGGGTAGGAAGAAGGTGCTTACCAGAACTCTGCACCTAAGGCATAGTATTCCAATAAGATCCCATGGAATCTTACTGAGGTGAACTGGCATGGCAATACCTGAGTTTTGCAGGAAGGCCAGGAGTCCAGCTTCATGACAGAGTGAAGGAGACAAGACAGTAACGGCTGGATCATGACCATAAAATTAGCATGGAGTGGATGCTCCTAACATAATGTGGTGAAGCGTTGGCAAGATCTCCAGGAAAAATTGGAATGCAAAGAAAAGTTAGGGAAAAGCACATGAGAATAAGCAGAAGACAAGAGCAGAGCACTGGTAAACATTTGGGCTAGAACAATGGCTGGAACATGGGTGGACCATAGAAGGATTTAAGCCAAGCTCTGACTTGCAAACAGAATTTGTGTTTTGATTTGACCCTGCTGATTGCCAAGGGTGTTGCTGAGTTTACAATTTTCCTTCGCTGGGGAAAGAACACGTAGAGACAAGAGCAGCGAGGTCAGGGGTGCCTTTGCACTTCTGGCTTAGCAGATTCCCCTCTCTGTGGACTTTTCTCAGCCCCTGGGAAAATCCATTGTTGCTAAAGCCTCATTTACCATAATTTTCCCCCTAATTCTCATTCATGCTCAGGAGAAAGCAAAGCTTGCAGTTAGTCAGAGGGACTTCGATAATGGAGTTTGTCAGAGATAGTTAAGAACTGGGATTGCCTACATGTTCCTTTTTATTTTATCAAAATATGCTGCTTATATTGGGAGGCATCCAGGTGTGTAGATCATGAACAGTTTCTATGGCTTTCCTTCATTTTAGTGGCACCAGTTCTTGTTTCCTCTCAGAGTCTCCCATCTGCTGCGAAAGATATTAGGAGATAAAATTCTTTCCTTTATTTTGCTTTATTATTTGTTCCATTTTTTCTCTCTGGGTTGCCAAAGCATAAACTTTATTGATACCATTCCTTCTTATCCTTAGGCCAGCTACTTATTTAAAATTTTATTTTAACACCTCTGCTTTGAATGTGAATGTTCAAAGCCAGTTCTCTGGTGCTGTAAATGTACGCCTGCTTTGGGGCAGCCAGCAGTTCCAGCAGCACATTTGCAAACAGCTCCTGATATTCACACTGAGCTCTGCTGCACAGCTGTGGTGCAAAAGCCCAGCACAGATGCACTACAGTCACATGTGGCAAGTCACTGTGCTTGACACCAGCAGACAGGCCTGAGACTTTGCATTGTGACCACAAACCCATCTCTAGACAAACATGTTGGAGGGGTTAAGCAGACACTGGTCAGGGCAGAAAGTTCAGTGGTGATGGTAGCAAGGTAACTCAGGGGACGGGAGTCTGTGGGAAAGGTGAAGACTTACAGAGTCCTTAAAGAAAGGTGAGAGAAGATGTGACAGGCTGGTATGGAAAGTATGCAACAAAAATGATAAATTGGGACCAGACTGGCAGAGAAGGGGATGTGGGAGACCCTTTACTGATTTTAAGTAGCAAGAACATCATGGCCAAAGTGAAAGAGCAGAAAAGCCACAAAAATAAGGATGAAGGAAAGATTTTATTCAGAGTTGTAAAGCCTGAGGCAGATCCATCAAGAGAGGAGAGGGATATACGTTCAAGAGGAAGGGAAGAGAAGAGAAGGAAGGCCAACAAGAGATTGATAAGTAGAAGCTGTTGTCTACATCTCAGTCATAGCCACAGCTGAAGCATGGGCATAACCAGGGTACTATTAAATTAGACAGTGCCAGTACTGCCGTGTAAGTAATATCAACACTATTCATGGTGCAGCCGTGGCAGCAAGTGGTGCCAGCAGTCCTGAAGACAGGCTAGTTACCTACATCTCTATGAGCTGAAGAAATAATTTTGGGAAGGGAACCAGAGCTGCTTGGGGAGGCAGCAGTAGAACAGAATCAAAGCAGAGACACTTTCTGTTCATAGTGGATCAAACACAGGTCTTAATTCCCCTCTTTTAAGTCTTCCATGGGCCTGTCCCCTCAAACTGGCAAATGGTCTTCCACTGTGCAGGGCCAGTGTAACCAGTATCTGCTCTACCAGTATTTGCCTGTGGCACCATTGCCTTCAAGGGATTTCAGGTGGTCCATGAATGACAGCTCTTTCCCTCCAGGGGCCACAGGCTTCAGCACTTGCGGAGCAAAGGGGCTGGAATAACCTCTCTCTCCACAATGAAAATGAAATGCAAGAGCCTTCCAGCTCCTCCCTGTACGCAAAGTCCTGGCCTATTAACTGGGATGGAGGGGAGGGGGGCTGCAAAGCAAGGGAGAAACATATCTTTGTGTCTGCTTGACAACTTTGTAAGAGGCAATGTTACCATGGCAATGGGTGGTCTTTAGTGAGAAGGGAGTGAGCTATAGTCTCAGGGTGAGGAGAAGGGGGGAGCGATGTTAAAGGGAGGTGGCTTGAAGTGAAGGGAGAGAAGGGACTGCAGAGCAGGGAAGGGAGGTGATGGTCAGAGAATCACCTTCGGCAAAAGACAAATGGCTGTGTCAGCAAGCCTGTTGTCTGTCATGGCTGCCCCACAACATGGGGTCTCTCCTGAGCTGCTGCAGGATGGGCATCTCTGGACTGAGCCCACATATTTCTACTGAGGCCGTCAGCCCTGGCAAAGAGTGCACTGCAATTATTGCCCAGAGGCCTCCGGCTGCGCTAAAGCCCCCTCCTGGAAGTGCCCATTCTGCTCTCCCTCCTTCCCACTCCCAAGTCGTTCGTGTTTCAGCAGAAGCTGTTGCCCAGCCCAAGATGACCACACAGAGTGGCCACTAGAGAATGGTCGGCTGGCAACAGCAACCCATTGCCTGGGCCGGGGCCAGAGAGATACTGCATCCCACAGAGAACTAGCACTGAAAGCCCAGCACCGCATGGGAGAGGTCTCCTCTGAATCTTTCATCGGATGCGGGTGGGAGAGGAGTTTCTTCGGTCGTGCGTTTTTTTGCAAGGGGAGGGGCTGAGTGGCCAGAGCTGTGCGTGCCTGAAACAGTCATACGATTGTGCGGTAGGTGGGGAGGAGAGGGAACAAAGAGCCAGGGCTGACAGCACAGTACTGCCAACGATCGCGGAGGAAAACTCTGGCCTCTCCCCTCGGCTGCCGCTGCAGCTTGAGGCGGGCGATGCCCCTTTCAGGCCACCGCTTGCCTCGGCGCTCGGCGGGCAGCGCGGGCCGGACAGCAGGGCAGCCCCTGCGGCTCAGGGGTTAGGAAGAAGCTCTGGGGTCCTTGGGCTCCGGCCCAGGCCATGGAGGGCCTACAGGGGTGCGAGGCGGACACGCAGCCGAGGCACGGGGTGGCAGGGCCTCGGTGCGGAGCTCACGGCCGGGGCGGAGGGGTTTGGGGGTGTCGCCCCGCACCCCCACCTGGCTGCCGGCAGGTGGCAGGGCAGCCCCGCGCCTCGCCAATCCCCGGCCCGGCCCGACCCAGGCCCCGGCCGCGGCCCGTTCTGGCGGCTGTCCCCGGGCCCTCCTCAGCGCCGTAAGTGGAGCTTCTAATACAGGGGACCTGCCCCCCGCAGCCAGAGGGAGAGGAGGAGAGGGGTCTTCCCGGAGGACACCGGCCTCCCCCAGCCAGCGAGCCCCGGCGGGATCGGGGCTGGTGCTGTTCGGCCCCTGCCACAGCCGCTGTAGGGTGTGATGGGCATTTTATTAATGGCAGTGTGTTCGCACTGAGGTTAGATTACAGTCCCATTGTGCGAGGCTCCACACAAATGCGGTCAGAGACAGGCTGTACTCCGGGGAACAGGCAGTCCAAACAGAAAAAGGCAGCAGAAAGGGCGGCAGGGAAGAAATGCCGCTCAGAAGGAGGAAGTGTTTCCCCTCCCCCCCCCCCGTTTCATCCAACACACCACTGGCAGAAAACGGGCTTTCTGGGCTGCTGCAGGCCCCCTCATCCTTTGGACTGCACAGTCCTCTTGTGTAAGTGGAATAAATAACCTGTGGCTCGCTGGTTTTTGGTGTTTCAGCATTTGTAAATGGTGACCGTTTACTCTTTGGTTAAAGCTAAACCTGCCTTCTCTGTCCCTAGCTGTTTAACATAGATACAGGGCGCTGGGAGCTCCCATGTCGGTGTGCTGGGTGCTGTGAAGGTAATAAGTAATAGTGGGGCTCCTGGCCGGTGCTGGTCCTGCTCCCTCCCTTGGCTGGTATCAAGAGCTCGCTGCCGGGGAGCCTTGCCCACCCTGCCTGCTGGGGCTGTCCCTCTGGGCCCATCCAAGGACTAGCTGTGCTCAGGCCAGGGTAGGCAGCCCTGCAGGCACCGGTTGACAAGGTTGCCTGCCAGGAGGAGAGAAGGACCACTCCAAGCAGCTGAACTTTTCACTCCAGCTTAGAGACAGATTTCCAGCGATGCTTCAAGAGAAGGGAGGGGGTGGGAAGCAAGGCTTGCAGCCTGGCCTTTTTGAATTCAGCTGCAGAATTAGTTAACAAAGTTGCAGGTTCTCAGTTTCTTTTTCTTTGCCAACTCTATTTTTTTTCCCTTCCCCTTCCTCAATATAAATACCCTGGGGCGGTTTCTTTTCTTTTTGGTATGAATGTGACGATCTTTCGGGGCTGTGATTGGCTCCGCGGCTTGTCATCGGGGACACACCTCCTGGCGTGGAGCCACCGCCTCCCCCTCTTGTGAAAGCTTCCCCTTGTAACAAGTGAGCGTAATTACATCAGTTACTCACTAGAGCACAGACCTGCTTTAAATTTTGGCCTCCCGGAGCCAGCGAGAAGCTGAAGGACTCGAAAATGCGGTTTCAAAGGCCTGTAACGCTGTGGACCATGCAAGTCACACTGTGCTCTTCCCTCCCAGGAATTAAGGCTCTCTGTCACACGCAAGGAGGAATGAATATCCATACTAGTCATGGAAATGAATACCTGTTAGAACAGAGCTGCCACACCAGAAGAGGATTTCCTCTTTGCCAAAGCCCACCCCACTCAAAACCATACACATTAGGTCCATTTTGAATTGGGCTTTGGCGTAAATGAACCAGAAAAGGCCACACTTCCAGGGGCACCAAAACCGAGGGGAGCTCGAAATGAGAACTGCAGGGGCTGTAGATGGTCCCTGGAAAAAGAGCAGAGCCAGCTGAACAAAGGCATCTGTGTGCCGAAAGAAAATGCATTTTGCCCAGCAGCAAGGGCCTACAAGACAGGGCCAGACCTGTTGGAGGAAGAGAGTGGCCATAAAGAGCAGTGTTTGTGCGCCAGGTGAATATTGCAGCGGCGAATTGACACATACCTTTCTGATAGGTCAGGTTAGGAACTTGCAGTACTTTTGTGGGCTTGTTTCAGAAAGGGTCGAGTGCTGGGGCAGGAGCACCCTTGCTGTGCTTCAGACTCTGAGGTAAGTCGGCATAGCACATAGTAAGTCAGTGCTCTTGCAGCTGAGACCCTGCTCCATGCTGGCATGGCAGAAGTTGGCTGATAAAGAGGAATGTTTTGACACAGGAAAGTAAGGAAGCAGTGCTCTGACTGGAGGAGAGGGCTCATGTCTTATCCAGGGCATTTTGTCCTTGTAGGGATGTGACCCTGATGTATGGCACAGATGCCACTGCTGCTTGGTGAGCTGGAACGATGCAGATGAGGTGTAGGAAAGTACAAACCCTCAATCTGCCTAGCAGAGCTGAGTCCTCATCTGCACGAGTGTGCAGGGTGTCAGAACTGCTATTCCTGACATGAGACAAACCCAGGCCTTTTCAAACATGTCTTGCAAAAATTCTATGGGGAGAGATACCTTACCCCCTATCCCCTCCAGCTATTCTCCAGCACACAGATGTTTGCTCAGAGCACACAGCTGAGCAGATCCAGCCCTGGGTCTCCATCAGGCAGAGCAAAACTTGAACTTGCTTTTACATGGCTTGGCCAGTGGATTGAATGTATCTGTAGCCTCCTTCCTTGTCTGCCTCCTTCAACCCTCTGCACTCCTCCAGAATAAAAACAACCTTTTGCTTTTTCTCTTGCATCAGAGAAACTGTTTCCTGGAAATGTCATGAAAACTGATGTGCCCTTATGAAAACTGTGGGTTTTGATGATTCAGCGTTTTCCCATGGAGGAAAAAGCTCCTTTGTTTTCTCTGACCAGCTCTCAGCAAATGTGTCAATGGCATGCAGTCCGTGTTTCCTTCCAGAGACCTGTTCCTGGAGCTGCTGAGAAGCTTCCTAGGTCATGGCCCATTCAGTAGGTGGCAGGTGCTGTTAGATCAGATGGTTTAAATACAAGCAAAGAGCTTTTCTTTGTTCTTATACACCTGAAAACATGAAAAATAGTGTTGGTGTTTTCTGTGGTATTAGGTGTTCTCTAATCATATGATCTTCTGTGAGACCTGAGTTCTACCTGATTTTGGGGGGAGCTCTCAACTTGGGCAGCTCTGCCCTGTCACTGAGCTCAGGGTGCAGAAATGAAGGAGCGATGTGTCACAGAAGCCAGGGAGGAGGCATGAAAAGGGACAACATGCTTCCAGTTCTGAAGGATGAATACTGCCACTAGTGGCTTGGGATTTGGGTATCTGAAACTGAGGGTACCGTCAACTGAGATGTGAGAGCAACAGGGTGCCTGGCATCTCTGCAAGAGAGGCCTTCCCTGCCCCAGCTGTGCCAAGGGCCAGGGAGCCCATATGGAGGCTGCGGTGTTTAAGATATGAAGCTGGATTTCTGGTGCAGGAGGAGGAGGCACAACAGAGGGAAGTTGTGATGCTGGGACAAGTGCACCAGCAGGCCACAGGGCACTTCCACGTTCGCAAGTGTCGTATCAGCCTTTGTGCTGACCTCTGGGCCAGGGTGAGGGTGTCAGTTCCCAGTTTCGCTCTGCAGGATCCCAAAGCACATTTGCCCATTTCCCTTGCCTACACACGACTACCACCCATCTTTCTTATATAACCTTTTCAGGTGGATCAAGCTTTTATCCTTATTATCATGATCCCTAGCATTCCCTGCAAGCAAACTGTTGGGTGAATGATGAGACTGAAATGTGGGGATCACAGGAACAAAATAATAATGCTATTCATAATAATAAATAACGACCCCATTTGCTTTAATCCATAGCTCACAAAACAACAACTGGGTCCAAATTCTCATCTGCTGTGGAGATAAAGACTGTGATTTACTCTATCAGCTATGGAGAACAGACACACCACAAGGCAGTTATCTCTGGCCATAAACAAACTGGAGTGGCTTTGCTTTTTAACAGGCTCCCTTCTCCTCTCCTGTGGAGTGCTACTTTCCGCCTTACATAACCCTCTGGGCAACTCCACTGACCTATTTCATTTTAATAACTTGTGCGGTTTGAGTTATGCACCCTCCACTTTTCAGACGCTGTTGCCACTCCACAGGGCTCCCTTTCTTGCCCCACTCTGCAAGGCTGCATAGGTAGTACCTTGGGAGAATCTAAATAAACAGCTTCCAAGTTCTGTTGCAGCCCATATGTGCCGAACATCCTTTTGAATCTTGGCCTTGAGGTGAGAATGAAAAGCTGAGTTGACTAGGAAAACACATAACTTTTCAGAAATAGTTTTCTAGTACCTTTCTTATCACCCCTTTAAGGCCATAAAGATTATGCCAAGGAAACTATTAAGTTTTCCAGGATTGCAAAATATTTTATCAATGATAGAGATGAAGCATGCCGTTCTACTTCTCAATTTTTTGCTTTAAAATTCCTTTTATGTTCAGGGAGTTGATCTTAATCTTTCCTCCATACATTTCTGTTTCCGTCCTGCTTGGAGGCAGTGAGACATGGTTAATAGTTTCTTCTAGCCAGAAGCCTACACTGAGTGAGTTACAAACAGAAGACCTCTCAGGCATTAAAACAAATTAAGAGAGTGAACACAGAAACTAAAAATGTGGGCACCCTGGTTCCTTAACAGACTGAGCTTCTGGCTTTCCCTGTCATGGTTCCTGAGATGGTTATAAACTTCTGGAGAGCAATGACTGACTGCAGGGGTTTTCCTCACTGCTTCATCTGCTTGAGTTAATTTAGGAGCTAGGATATATTCTTTCACCGAAAAACATCCATGAAAACTTGACACCAGAATGTTTCTGGTTGTTAAATACAGGGGTCTGGGCTGAAATGTCTGCACATTGGTGTCTCCACCAGGTTATTCTAGGGGCGAAATAAGGATCAAATGCCATAAGAGGCCAGCTGAGATTCCCTTCCACACATGCTGCAGCGGAGGAACAGATTAGTGTCTTGCTCATAATGTGTCTCCTGCAAATCCCACACTGGAGAAGGATATCCAGAGCTTTGGAGAAATGCTGAAAAGAGGCTCGTGTGAGGCTCAATTCTTCACACTGAACTGGGAAGTGTTACAAGTAGGCTGCAAAGCTCTACTGAATATTGAGTTAATCCAAGATTTAGATGCCATAAGCCTCCAGAAATTGGGCTGTGGTGGGCTTTAGCTAAAGCAGTGTTAGCTAACCTTTTAAGAAACCCTGTTTTCCTTCTTGTGCAGTCTTTCTGATGGACCTTGTTTTCCTGAAGGAACAGATCCTCAGCTGGCATAGCACAGATTCATCTCACTGAAGCCAGTGAAGCTGGAGGTTAGAAGATTTGACCCCAAAGCAATTCTTCTTAATGGTGACATGTTTGTTGCCACCAGGCAAGATGAGACAATGGACTGAGCACTGGTGATGGAAAAGTAGCAGACAGGCTACTCAATTCAAAGATCCTCAATTTGCCTCTCCTATGGCATTTACTAGAGAGGCAGAAGCAGGAAGCTGAGACACTTCAGTGAAGTTGGCATGGAGAGGAGTCTTACTCAAGCTGAGTTAGGGTAGAAAAACTTTTATCAGGGAAATGCCAAGTATAAATCACTAGCAGAGACTTACTGGGCGAGACGATTCAGAAAGAGGACAGTAGTGAGCTAATTAATGCCAACTGGCGATAAAGCAGAACAGTATTATGATCTTTTAGGACAGCATGTATCAACCTTTTCCATACCTTCCCACGAGAAGAGGCTGCCTCTTTCCCACAGGATTAGGCATCTTGCCTGGGGTGGGCAGGGGTTGGAGGACCTTTGAACTATTGTTTCAGGTGCCTTGCCAATTCCAGCAGGCATCTCAGCATCAATTTAAGCTCTGCTCGTATTTTCCAGGTTCTTTCTTCAGTCATGCAACAGTATGGAAAGGCTTCCCTGGTAATAGTAACATGAAAACCAGGAGTGGGTGGAGAAGGATAAAAGGAATGGGGGATGTGCCTGTTTTGACAGCTCTGTCCATTCTGAGGGAAGCTCCTAATTTCCAGATGGAAACTTTGTCTCTGGGGCAGTGATTTGTGATGCTGAAGCCACCCACAGTCTCCTAGTGGCAGCTTAAAGTAGCATGGCACTAGAGAGGGAAGGTAAGGCCCATACTATTCTCAACATCCATTCACAAGACAGCACACAATTTCAATGACAGACTTGAAATAATTTAAAAAAATGTTAAGTTAAATACATTTTCTCTCTTCTGAAATAGAACTATTTAAATGTGGAACAATGGCCATCTGTATTAGGAATGAAGCTCAGTATATTTGGTAAAAAGCTTCTTTTTGTTTTGTTTTGTTTTAAATATCAAGTTACACATGCTATCTGCCAAAACATTTCAGACAGTTGAACCAAACCACTGCCTAAGCACCTGGAACCAAAGCTTGGTAAGTGCTAAATCTACTTTTGAGAGCAATTGCTCTTCCATGAGTAGAAGATGACTATTTTTTCCATTTCAGTTTATTCAACAAATTAGGCTCAATGACTTGCTCATTCAAAATTGAGGAACTGGATGAGGTTTGGAAAAAGCAGACAAGCTTGTTTTTCTCCTCCAGCCTATGAGGAAAATGAGGATGAGAGAACAAGATGCAGCAGATCTACAATATTGGGGTATATGGTGTCCTGGAACAACCTGTTTAACCCACGAGCCACTGACACAACTTTCTTTGTTTAATATTGCTTTTTCTTTTCTGTTTTGCAATTAAGGTGTCTTATTTCAGTAGCAATCTAAGATTTTAATAAAACTGTTGTTAGACATTTTAGTGGGTTCTAATTTCATTCTAAATGCAGCCTGATATGAATAAATTCTAAAGAAATACAGTAATACTATAGCAAATTAAAAATGCACAATTCACCATTTTCCGGCATAGAAAAATTTAATAATCAAAACCTAATAAAGGCATGTAAAGCTGTAAGTAAATACACGTAGAAAAAACTGCAGGTAACAGTAAGTACTAAAGGTAATAGACAGGCGGTGTGTGGTTTTAAGTCAAAAGAGTCTTACTGGTTACAGCCTGATGAGCATCAACCTTTCTTTAGGGAAAATAATTAAAAAGGATAAATAGAAAAGAATTTTTTATTAAATATTTAAAATTAAGCTCTCCTGCTTGCTTATTTAAATGAGTGATATAATCTGTTCACTGAGGCTCAAATCTGTCTTAGTCCAGTTTCCCTGTAGTTACCACATGGGTGGGGTTTTACTCATCTGAAGTTTCAGTTTCAGGCTGTTCTCCCTGAAGCTGAAGCCAAATTTCCCTTTAGTCAATGGTATTTTTCCCACCAGTTTGCCAGGAGTCTGGAGCAAGCTTTCAGTGGTCCAGACTGGTGACTGTTCAGTTGCTAAAGACCAATGCCCACTGCAATTCCTTGCAGGTAGCTTCTGTCACTGCCTGACTCGTCACTAACAAGTGTGCTTGTAGTGTTCTCAGCAGAGGAGTGAAGAAACAAGATGCCCTGATGATAATGTGCTAGCAGTTTGTGGTGTCCTTGCCAATGCTGTACCTCTCTTTCAACCTCCTGCCTGTATGCTGGATCTTTCCTGGCTCAAAATTTGCTTTAGACGATGTCACTAAAGTTCTTGTCAGTACCTGTGCAGAAGCAAAAAGCAATATCCGTGCAGCAGGCGAACCCAGATAGAAGTAATGATTTGGAAAGTGAAGGCGGAGCAAGCACATCTAGTCTGAGGCTGGAGGAGTAGGTTTGGAAACAGTGGAATCATCTCCTTGAAGAAGTAGAAATAAATGAGGTAACAATATATTCTGATACAACTGGAAGCATCAGTCCCTTGCTCTCCTCTCCTCTCCTCTCCTCTCCTCTCCTCTCCTCTCCTCTCCTCTCCTCTCCTCTCCTCTCCTCTCCTCTCCTCTCCTCTCCTCTCCTCTCCTCTCCTCTCCTCTCCTCTCCTCTCCTCTCCTCTCCTCTCCTCTCCTCTCCTCTCCTCTCCTCTCCTCTCCTCTCCTCTCCTCTCCTCTCCTCTCCTCTCCTCTCCTCTCCTCTCCTCTCCTCTCCTCTCCTCTCCTCTCCTCTCCTCTCCTCTCCCTCCTCTCCCCTCCCCTCCCCTCCCCTCCCCTCCCCTCCCCTCCCCTCCCCTCCCCTCCCCTCCCCTCCCCTCCCCTCCCCTTTCTCAATTCTCTCTTCCATCCCAACCCATCCCATTCCGCCGCATCCTATTCATCTGGGTACCACAGGAGCTCCATTTATGTTAGGCTCTATGAGAAGATCAAAATGAATTAGCCTCTTCCCGCTTCCAGAAGTGTGCAGCCAACCCAGCATAGAGCTGTGCAGGGGTTGCTGAGCCAGCTCTTTGCACATCTGCAGTCTCACTCCTTGTGTGAACTTGTTCAGACCTCGGTGTATACTGTGCCACCAGGCATCTGCTAAGCGTAAGCCACAAGGCAGCTGGTAGCCACAGACTGACTTGTGGCGTGTGGTGGGATGTGAGGCAAAAGCAGGCAGTGGGCAGAGCAACTCTGTGCTATGTCACATATATTATCAGCTAGTTTTGTGTGCAGACAATTCCCCTAGTGCAAGGTACACACTGCATGTTTGCATCTCTACCTGTCTGCTGATCAGCCTGTCCATGTCATGAATCAGCTTCTTCATCAGGGCGAAGCCTCTGGAGAGACATGTGCCAGCTATTTGATAAATATATCGCAGTGTATTTACTCTGTTTGTTTTGTTAGTAATGGCAGGGCTCGTGCCTTACTCCATCAGAGAAAACATCTTCCTACATTCCATGGCAAACACATGCACACAATTGTCTAGCTGGGCTCCAAAATGACCCATACTTGCCACCCCTGAATCAGATTCTGTTTTCCAGCCCTCCCCACCAGTTTATGATTCCTGTTCTTGAGCTCCTTCCTCTGGCTGTAGATGCCTATCAGCATAACTGGAATTCATGGCATGACCTTTGATTCCTTCTGTCCTCATGCCAGACTCCAGCAGGTCTCTGTTATCAGATACTAAAGCCTATTATAATGTGAAGTGCATGCACAAATTTACCCAGGCAGGTATGCTGGCATCCTTGCCTGATAGTTCCTCCTTCCCAGAGGAGCATGGGCATCTCTCAGCCGCCTTAGGGCCGCCAGGGCCTCTCTTTACATAAGGAAAATATGCTGGCACGAAAGACAAATGGTTACACATGCTTCTGCTATTTTGTCTTTCAGAGGGTAAATGCTTGTCCACATCCCATGATGTCATCTTTGAACACCACACACTGGTGTTGTGTCAGGCAAAGGTGGCGTTCTGATCCGCTGTCTGCCTGAGCCTTCTGTGACCCTCCAGCCCTGGAGCCCTAAGATTTGTCCTTATTATCCTCCTCCTAATTGAAGGGACCAACATTTCCCTAGGTGGAGACACAGATAGGGGATGTGACTTGCCCAGCATCACCCTTTGAGGTACATAGCTGGTGACAGAAAGTAGGTCTCAGGAGTCCTGGTGCTGTCGTTCTGCAATACCACAGCTAGCTTCATGGCATATATGAGTTCTTCCAAGTAATCCTGTCTCCTGCGCAGTCACCACAGTCATCAGCAGGGTTGCTGCCCGGGCCTTTGATCACCAGAGGATGCATCCCTCCTTGTCTTGACCTGCAGCAGAGCTCCAAAATCTGTAGCAGAGGGAGGTGAGGTGCTGGCTGCCCTTCTCCTGTTCTTGGTAGTTTATCACATCATATGTGCGAGTGTCTGTGGAGCTAGCCTTGTGCAGTATGCAACAGAGCAAATCTAGCAGGGACAGCAGGACTACACCGGCTTACTATGGTCATGTGTATATTGCAAGACTTCTCTTCACTAGTAGCACATGGGGTGCAGAGAGTGCTCCCAGACTGTGTGCTTCCCAAGACATCTCCTAAGACCATCTGAGCTACAGAATTCATTCTGATTTCTTCCAAGACCCTCGCACAGTGCCCCAAGCTGGTTCCTCTTCAGGCTACATTCCTCTTAGGCGAGGGCCTGGCTCGTCTGTCAGCTTCCTCAGCCTGCCATCAGGCTTTGGTCGCTCTGCATGAAAACTGTCCCATCTGGTTGTTCTGGATACACAGTGCAAAATCTCCCTGCCTCTGCCTGGCCTCATGCACGCTGGCTGTGGCACGTATTTTGGATTTGGGCACTCTAGCTGCAGGCAAACTCTGTTCTCCTTTAGCAGCGTGCTGGGTTTGTCGGAGGATATTAAGAAATGTTCCTGTGGTGGGTGGAAGCACGTAGTGCATCTGAGGTGGTTGCTGTGGCTGTGGAGGACAGCTCTGGCCTGGCCCACACTGCCTTTCCTGCCTGGGTGATCCTCTGTGCTGTTCACAGCAGTGCTTCTGCAATCACTGCTCACTGCTCACCCACTTTGTCCTTGCACGACTGAGCCAGTTGCCAAACTGGAGTGTCCCACTGATTCCAGCGAATTTTAATTGAGCCACCTTCATCCACCACAAGCAGGTGCCAGTTTGTCCAGACTTGGTGATGCTAGCTGATGCCAGGAAGTGCAGTGGGTCCACATGCATGCTGTCTGTGGGACCAAACGAATGCTGTATGACTGCACGTATGCCTTTGCAATCATTGAATGTGGGAAGTGCCTTTTGTGTGCACAATACATGATTACAGTCATCCTGAAAGCTGCTTCCCCTTGCCGCAGTATCTCTCAGCTCATCCCACCGCAAAAGGCTTACATGTGAGAGAAGTGGGATGGGGCCATAGCAAACCCAACTTCAGCCCACCAAGGGAGAAGCAAGTTCTGATGCCATTGATGTAGAAGAGCTCTGTGTTAAATATCATACCAGACAGGCTCATTACAACATGGCATGGGGTAAGAGACAGATTTGGTATTAATCAGACCTTAGGCAACTTGGGCAGTGCAGATTAAAACCAAACACCTAGAAGGGAAGAGTCTTACGTTCCTCTGTGATGTGCTTGGCCCTGGAATGGGCCATCATCTGCGTACGGAGCTAGCTTTAACTTGAGATCTCCAGATACAGCCCCACAAAAGCACATCAGACAATGCTCTGCAGCAGCACAGTGAGACTGCCTTATGTGCTTGCTGCTTGTTCTCACACTGGTAGTGTGTGCTGTTCTCACACACAGCTTCACACTCCCTGGTTATACATTAGCAAGACACATTCTTTAGCTGAAGTTTGAGTTGGACGTAGTTTGAAGACTAATACTACAAAGTACGATTGGGGATAAAGAAAACATCATTCAGGGTCAAATATTTTCTGGTCTCAGGTTAGAAGGCAGAACATGTGACAAACACGAAGTACTGTGATTGATGAGTATTTACTGGGTACCAGTAGTACAAGGGGAGATGAGGTCCTTGGGTCTAAAGGCCTTCTGTGACAAAGATACCAAAAAAGCACCCTGAGAGCATGAGCTTTTCCCCAAGGTGGAGGACACTCCTGAGGCTATGGAGTGACATGGTGCGCCTTTGCTGTGGGGTTTAATGTCTAAGGGTCCAAGGATGAAAAGTTTTTGGTGGAGGAGCCGGAAGTTTAGCAGAGCAGGAAGTGAAGAGGCACAGGCATACAGAGAACAGGAAGTAGCAGCTTTGGTGTGGGCTCAACTGAGGTGATAAATTGAGGTTTTAAAAAGCAAGTTCCGTCTTCTGGCCATACCCTACAAATCCCTGATGTATCCAGAAAGAACTGATCATTCAGAAAGCCTGTGCTTCTCTCTCATGGTCACAGGGTCCAAAATGTCAGTGCATGTAGCATGCTTGACTGGAGACAGGGAAGCTGGGACATTGCCTACGATAACCAGCTGCTCATACCAGCCATTCCTGCTCCAATGGAGAGCACCACAGTTGCGTGTTTGCAGGCTGGCCTTTTGTCCAGCCGCTCTCTTTCCCTGTGCAATCTTCACTACTGGAACACATTGCAGGGTATCATGCTGCTTGGAAGGAGGGCTTGAGAGAGTGCTGGCTTCGGACAACCTTCCACACTTCCCATGTCATCTTTCACTGAGGACCTAGCCATTGCATGCATCCTGATAAAAATCACATGTTTAGCTCAGCTGGACCTGGGATGAATGTCATGCCTGAACAAGTTATTCCCCATCTGTGTGCAAAATCATCTTTTCCCTGAGGAAGAAATTTAGAGTAACATCAATGCAATTAGATCCCAAGATTAACTCATCAGCAAGGAAATTTTATTTTTAATAATTCCAAATTACAGAAGGAAGACGGAAGTAGGGAAGAGAGAAGCAAGTAAAGCCAAAATAGATCAAGGCAGAGAGCTCCAGCTGTCTCACCAGTTGCCTTTGCTACTGACAAATCTCAGTCTTAACATAGGGGCATGGACTAGGGTTAGGGTGGATCACACTGCCTCCCTTATTGCTTTTCATGATCACGGTGGCAGATTTGCTAAAGCATGGAAGGGCGGGCTGATGGAGAATGTTAGGTGTTACCCCCCCGCCCCTTTCCTCTCACTTTCATGCTTTGTGGAGCAGTCCCCATCTGATTTTAGACTGGATATGTATAGCCCTCCTGCAGCCCCCTTTTAAGAGGATGCTTGGCCTGGGGAGGGAGGTGGAGGCAGAACTGGCCACTAAAAGGGTTTTGCTGACAGGTCCCCCTGGGTATTCATCAGACATCTCTTTTTCTTCCTTTTACTTCTTATTTCGTGGGGTCTTTGTACTCTCCTGGACCAGTAGCATGTGGAAAGAAGGACAGGAGGAGACATGGAGCAGTACAGGAGGCTGTACTAGCCCATTGAAAACTAAAGAATAGTTAAATAGTTAAAAGGTATAAATATAAATATATATATATTAAAAGAATAGTTAAATAGTTAAAAGGTATGGACTTATCCTTGGTCTGTCTTTTGTCAGAGACAAAAAAGTCTTTGCTTTTTTGATAGCATTTGTATCACAAGAGCCATGGCACTTCCAGCACACCGTTTGTTTTGCTGCTATCTCAGGAAGGACTTCAGGGATGAACCTGTTCAAGAGACAGCAGCTGAATGACTTTGTCCAAGGAGACTCTCGGAGCTTCAGCTGAGTGCCACCCTATTTCAGGACAGTGAAGCTGAAGCGGACTCAGGTACAACTGAAGTTAAGAGATTTTCCAGAGGTCACAGAAAAACTGGCAGAAGCAGGACCAAATGTAGGACATTCACTTGCAGGGCCACCCATGCCACTGGGAGAAACAATAGCTGAGCAATTATTTCTAGGGAGGAGATGCTGAACATTGATGCCTAAAGAACCCTTGTGAGATATCCCCTTGCAGAGTCTCTTTGCCAGCCCTGGGAATAGGCAGCAGTTGTTTCATTTATCAGACCAAGTAGTGACTTGTCCTAACTCATGCAGCTGGGTTGATGCAAATGTTGCTTGGGTAAAATTAGTGTTTCAGGTATGAGAAGTGAACATCGCGGCCCAACAGACTGCCAGGGAAAGGATGCACATTTGGACAAGCCTAATAACTGCTGTGGTGATGGTTCCTTTAGGCTGTCACGTAGGCGCAAGTGGCTCAGGTTTGGAGAGCTGGATATGGCAGCTGTCTTTCTGAAATCCACTTCTGCCAAACCCTAGCGATAGCTCCCCTGTACAAACCTCAGCGCAAAATTACTCAACCACAGCAGCATGCTGACATGCGCGCTTTCGATGATGAACAAACAGCAGTTTTTCCCAATGCTCCCATACAGTAGTTCTGCCAGTGGGAGGTATGATTTCAGGAGCATTAACATGAATAAACAATGTCCTCTGGCATCTACATTTATTGGGCTTATTCTTCCCTCCCTCATCTCCAGATTTCTGACATGACCTTTGATAAGAGAGTGGGTTACTGGAATGACACTAGATTGGTTGGAGCTCTTATGAGACAACCCCTTATCAAAGGCTGAGAGCAGCAGTGACCAGTGTGGAGTGCCAGTCCAAATTTACCCAGGCTGCTATGTTGGCATGCATCCCTAAATTCTCAGCTCCATGGTCTTTTATCTTCCCCTGCAAAACGAGAGCATCACAGACTCTCCTCTTAGCTGCCGCTAGCCTGTTTGACACCACAGAAATATGCCCAAGTGCGAACATGCTCACCTTCTCAACCCATACACAGAGCTCCCCTCCCCCAAAACCTCAGGGAAGATATGCTTAAAATATGTGTTTCCCAAGTGCAGCTCTGTTTACTTGATAGTGATTGTTCAAGGAGGTGTTTTTGGCCTCTCCTCTCCCATTCTTTAGTTCTCAACCTAACAAGGGCTGTATTCTTGTCACGGTGTTTATTGGGCAATGAAGGAGAAGCAGCAATGGCTTCCTGGTGCCAGCTGGCACCCTGCCATATGATTGTTGTCAAATGGCAATACAATAATTGTAATAATATGTTTCTCGCTCAATTCAAACCTCTCCTGAGATGCTCTTTTTATTTGAGGGGAGGAGGGTGAAGGATCTATGACTCTGCATGTTTCAGTCTGCCACTCCCGCTGCGTCTCTTTATCCTTCTAACCTTGCCCATGGCAAACCAGGTGTCTCTGGAAAGGCTGCAGCTAACTTCACCCTGATGCAGTCTTCAGCTGCTTGGAGAAGGTCCCCAGAATGGTCTCTGAGCACCAGAAGGGCTTCTGGGGCCCCCATCTGCCTCCCACATCTCTCTATGCTGCCTGGTGTCTGGGCTGTGGATGGCTCTAAGTCTGCAAGAAGGCGCTGGAGGACCAGGACAGCTTGTACAAGAGGAGAGGAGTGACTTGGCCCCAAGTCTTCCCCTCTAACTTTCCTGCTTGTCTGGCCATTAGGAAGTAGAAGGGAACTCAGTCATTAATAATCCCTTGCAGTTTTTTGGCCTCTGCACTGAGCCTATCTATGAGAGACCGATTATAATTGTGCTGCAGCCAGAAATCTCAGCTAAACGGCCAACATCCTGAGATTCTAAGAAATTCTGTGGAAGAATTTCTTTGTGGAGAGGGAGAGGATGAGAAAAAAGAGGATTTTCTTGGACACATGGCGGTCTGTGCTCGGGGCCAGGATTTCATACAAAGCAGCTCGCTGTGGCCTGGCTCCCAGCGCAGAGAGCCAGCAGAGGCTGGCGTGTGACTTCAGAACTAATGCACCCGGCTTTCCCCATGGGGGATTAATTTCACCCTCCAGCCATCTCCACAGGAACCGACCCCTGCCCTGCTCCTTCCACCACACACCTCTCTGGAGTGGGTCCCTTGGGAGAGGATGGGCAGAGCCTGGGCTGAGGCCAGACCCTGGAGCAGGGAGGCTCCTGGCCTCCTTTCTCACTGGCTGAGTCATTTGGTCCCTGGGGGGAATCCTGTCCTAAGGGCAAATCTGCACTGCACGTTTCTACCATTTTAACCCATAATACAAATGAATACATTTAATGAATGCATGGATGTTCTCAGCAAACCGCGATGTAAAATCCACATTTCCCAAGCAAAAATGCTGACTAAAATTATAACAAAACATATTAAAATAATGCGGGGGGAGGGGGGGCAGAGGGGGGAGAGATGAAAAAGTAAAATCTCTGCATCAAGGGATTTATCCCTGAGCACATGACAGGTTTGCAGGGAGGGAGTGTGTGAATAAGGCTTTATGACAGCTAAAGGTTTAGAATGTGTAACTGTTCTCCAGGAGCTAATGCCAGGTAGAAGAGCATTTTGCAGATGCACATTAGAAGTTTGGCTTCCTTCAGGTGCTTATGCAGAAAGGAAGCAGTCTTGTCCCACAGTGCATGTTGCACTTCTGTTTGCCATGGAGTGACAGGTTAGAGGAAAATGTCCTGTGTATTTAGTGAATCAGGGAATGGGTAGGGATGTGTTCTGTTCTCTGCCGGGGCAAGGCAGTACTGCCAGCATTTCCTTACCCAGCAGTCACATATGGAAATGTGGGGGTTTTGGGAGGTGTTCAGATTTTTTTTCCCTACCCATTAAGGTATATACCACCAGAAGCTCGGAATGGCCAGGAGGCACACAGCTGGGATGGTGTGGCCACCTCCGTTTAGAATTGCAGTAATGATGGGAAAGGGCTGAATCTCGTACCATAAACCCTCCTGGGAAAGTATATATGGAGACGTGTTGGCCTTGGCCATTCTCTGAGGGGGCAGCAACTACCCCTTGTCAGTTTTGACAAGGCACTTTTGATTTCTTGTCAGGAGATTAAAAACAGGAACCTAGTAAGTGGTCTCAAAATGCCAGTGTTATTCCAGGCGCAGGAATAGTTGAAGAAGAAATGCTACTTTCCCTGTTGCTAGAAACGTCTCCTCTGCTAGCCATGCACCAGTCACAGTACTGAAAGGTAAACAGTGACAATCTGAAGGCTGGTGGGACCTGAAAAACTCAAGTGCAAAGTTTAAAATACAAGACACATGGCTTCAGACCGAGAGTCCTGCAGATCCCACTGAGACAAGACTTCTGGGAGAATCTGTCCCATTTGTCCATGGATCATCACTATTTACATTTCCTGGAAAGCCACTGTCTTGCTGAGTTGTAAGAGAATGATCCCAGGCAGAAAAGCTCACCTTGGTAATAGTTTCATTCAATTAGCTTTGGTACTGTTTAAAATTCTGTGTTGGTGGCTACGGAGCCAGAAACTTCTTTGTAGAAATGGTTCAGGTAGCTGATGTTTGTTATAGTCTGCTTGCTTCAGTTTTTGTCCTTTGCTGTCTGTATCTCAGAAATACCTTTCAGTGCCTATTGTAATGTGGATTCCTATTCACTGAGAATATGGAGGAGGACATCAACCTCTATGAACTCCTGTCAGTTTAGAAAAGAAACACTTTGGACCTCTGCAGACCTATGGGGACAGGTGAGACTAAAGAGAAAAGACCAGATTCCTGGAGGGACATCTATTAATACTGGAGCAAAAGGCTGTGACCGGGTGTTGAGAGAGACTCTAGAAGGTTTAACAAAGCCATGTTTTTCTATCTCTGCCTGACTGTTGATTTGCTTAGTGTTAGTAGGCATTGGGATTCTTCCACACCTCTCATATGGGCCTCTTCAGTGTCTGCCTCAGGCGTTTGTACCTAGATAAAAATAATCTCCACAAGCTTCACACACTTGGCCACAGTCCATGCTGGTGCCCACTCCTCTGTGATGATGGTGTGGATTATTTGCGGTTGGCCAGAGTGGAGCTGCGCTCTCCAAGCCGCACAGCAAAGGACCAAAATCACGGAGTCATGGCAACCCTGAGAACACAAACTCTAATCCCATTATAACGGCTCAATGTACTTTGCTCAAACTTTTAATAAGGTAACATGTACCTGAATAACTAGATTTTCTCCTCATGATCATGATCCTGCTCTTGGCGATGAATGGGGAACTATGATAACATAATCTGATTTGAATGGCCTGTGCAGGCACCATCTGGCAACTACTGATATCAAGTTAGAAGAATGAAGATGAATGGTCCAGAAGAATATTCAGTTATATAGTTTCCTTTATGAAGGTAATAACCTGATGAATAACAAAGTTACTTTCCCTTTTTTACTGTCACAATCTCTGTTTCCTGGGATTTTTATTTAGTTACTCTCATTTTTCTATTCAGCACCCATCCAGCGACCAATGGGTACTCCCTTATTTATGGAAGCCACCACTGCTGAATTGGAATCAGCTGGCTGTGTTGGAATACTGTGGTAATATCCAGAGTGAAACCTGTTGGCTACAGAGTCTGACTTCCCAAGACCCTGTGAACAGAAGTGCTGAGAGACAAGCTCTCAACAGCGTGCCTTGTGTGCGTTTGCAAACTGCTCTCCATCCCCAGCAAGGAGCTTCAGTGCAGAGATAGGGGAAGAGCTTTCTCCTGAACAGCAAAATGGAGATCTTTCTGATTCCAGCCTTTGTAACTAGTCCAGGTGTTTAACAAATTCTGGAATTCACTGATGTCACAGAATCATAGAATGGTTGGAGCTGGAAGAGATCTTAAAGCTCATCCAGCTCCAATCCCCCTAGCCATGGGCAGGGACACCTTCCGCTAGACCAGGTTGCTCAAAGTTCCATCCAACCTGCTTTTAAACACTTCCAGGGATGGGGAATCCACAACTTCTTGGGGCAACCCGTTCCAAGACAAGGTAAGAAGGCATAAAGGAACTTTTCCTTGAGATCCTGAAAACCAGACTTGCTTTACTCATCATCTGTTTGAAAGGTTCTAGTTCACTTCCTCTCCTGTAAAGTTAATCTAAAGGTTATGAAGAGATGTTAAGCAATGGCCTCCCTTGTCTATGCACTGACAGGCCATTCTCCATAGACTCGGATGGTTCCTTAGGGCCTGTGCTGAATTTTCTGACTTGGGTCCAGACATTAGCTCAGCTTGACTGGCACTCTCCTCCTCCTCCTGAAACTTCACCTCTGCTCTCCTGAATTCTCTTTATCCATTCGCATCCCAAGGAGAATGCTGTGGCACTTATAGACCACCTCTGTTCGGGGGGCAAGAGCATTTCCTTCATGTCATCGTGCAGGACAGCACAGCTTTGGGAGTTAACAAGTATTAGGTTCCTTCAAGGTCCTTTAAGCATTTTGTAGATATTTTGGTAGCTTTCTATTGATTTAAGGCAGAATATTTCCATTCTTTCTGATACGTGAAAGAATTCTCAACAGATGTTGACTCAGTAACCAAAATCTTTCGCTGAACTTCAATCTCTTCTCCAGAAGCAATTTATGCCATTCTCTTCCCAGCTTGTGAGAGGTGGTGTTTCTTGCTCCTGTCAGTGTTCTAGTAGACTGGATTTTCATTAGCATTAGACAAAGGGGAGGTTGAACCAACTCTCAGTACTGAAGATAAGTAAACTGAAAATTTGAGTGAACCTGGTCCAAGAGCTCATGGAAATGACTGGAAAAGCTCCCAATTCTTTTCATAGCCTTGTGGTGAGCTTCTGCTTGAACACACAACAAATCAAATGAAATCAGTCTGGATCAGGAGGGACTTGCATACTTATATCAAAATGACACAAGCAGAGATTAACAGAGAATGCTGAAAGAATTGGACAGAAACAAGAGAAAGGTGTTGGTTTTATTGGACAAGAGTCTGAGTTCAACTGTTCTCAGTTCTCATTTAGAACTGTATGAACCTACAGAACAGATTAGGGGAACTATCTGTCTCTAGCCTTATTGGAAACAGATGATAGAGGGAAATTAAACAGTTTAGCAATCATCAATACAGACTTTCCAGTTCCACTAAAATCTCACCTAAGGCAATACATTTTGCTTCCTAGATTGTGACTATACTCAGCACACATGGGAGTTATTATTAGACATTTTGAAGGAAAAAAAGTACAGAGCTTAAAATAGCTATTTTCCCCCACACACACACACATTGCACAAGCAGTGTGCAATGAAGAAGAGACAGCCCCTGGACTTGGGAATCTGTAAAGCAGTGGGTAGGAGACGTGAAGTACAGTTCTTGTCATTGCTATAGAAGTGCAGGATTGGAAGAAGACATGCACATGATCAAAGAGAATTAATGGCAAACTCAGAGTTGAAGCAAAGTATGGCACTCTTCATTACTGTTGCTTAACTATAAGGTCTTCTTGTATCCTTGAAGTTTCCTGATTGGACCTGACTCTTCAGTAGGCACACCCTGAAAGTGATGATAGTTATTGTTTATACTGTTTAATTTTCTACACCTAATGCTGGCTCCAGTAAAATGTACTCTAAGATCTGAGTCATTGTCTTGAAGGGTACAAAAGATCAGTGCTTCCCTGTGCATAGTCTATGTCAATCTGTGCAGATTTCTAAAAAAGATAGCACATGGATGATGAAATCAGTGCAGGAAGATGCAAGGAAAACTCCATCAAGACTCCAGTTCCAGCTCCAGCATTGCCTGCATGCCTAACTTTATGCTGCTTGGTCATTGTGGAGAAATCCCATCAAGGCCATTTCTCATTATCTGTCTCCTCAGAAGAAGTGTGGTTATTAGGCATTGTCAACAAAGGTTTTAGCTTTGATCAGGCACTGAGGAAGAAGTCTCTCTGGTCACAGTTACAGCGTGTCAGCCCACCTCACTTGCTGTTTATGAAAGCCATTTTCCGAATCACAGATGGAAAATGCATTATGAGATCTTACTATTACAACCACAAGGACTGCAGTGGCTGATCTCGTCACATCACTTGCAAAACCCAACATGTGGAGCTCTGCCTGGCCAGCTGGCAGTCCAGACGCTTTGTTCTTCCCCACTACTTATCAAATCAAATCCATTCTGGTAAACTAGACCATGTACTTTAGTAATCATCCCAGATTGGAGGTAAAGAGTCCAAGTGATGACAAATTCACTGCTTCCCTCAGGAAATGCTTTCAGCTATTCCTTTCCTCAAATCTTGAAAAAACACCTCACATCTACTTCCAGTTTGAATTTTATAGCTTTCATCCTCTGGCCTGGCCTTTATTAGTGTTTTGTTTGTGGGGAATTAGGCCTTCCTGCTCTTGGATGCATTTTTCCCTAGTAGATTGGTAAAACATCATAGTACCCCTAACTTTCTTCTTATAAACTATGTGGGATCCTGAAGAGTTTCTTGTGCTATAGAGTCTCTCAAAGATTGTATATCATTCCTGTAGCGCATTTCTGAACCTTTCCCAGTCTTTTTGCTTCCTTCTCGAATGTGGTCATCTGGTAAATGTTTTGTCTTTGCCATGCCAGTGAGAAAATCATGTTCTTTTCTGCTACTCCACATCTCCTTATTTATCTAGCAGGAGGGATAAGTTAGGCTTTCTCTGCCTGGAGCTAGCTTCTGGCGAATTATATGTAACCCATCATAGCTCCTCAGAGTCACTGCTTTCTAGAATACAACCTCATAGATATGTAAAGCTTCTCTGTATGGACTACTCTCTGCCATATTCATCTACAACTGACATTATAGTATGCATCACCTGGTTGTTGCTTGATTATGAATAGCAGAGATTGTTTTGTCTCACTGATCTACTCTTACTGCCATTTTACTTTTCCAGTTTTTTACACAGATACTCTTCAGCATACAGAGCATGGAAATAAGGTTTTAGCATTCTGCTGTCTTCCAGGATAGGAATAGATCATGTTCCAGTCCACTTCCTTCCCCTGCCTCACCCACATTCAGATGAAACTATTATTTTTCTCTATGTGTGAGCCAACTAGGTTTTAATACATTTTTTTGCCCTTTATTTTTTTCCCAGTCTGCATTGTGCTGATATCCTGCTTAGTGAGCCAACTTCTGGAAACTCTAATCTGCATTATTACTATTTGGTTATTTATTTATATGAAAGCAGTGACTGGAAGCTCCAAAGGGGTTACGCACTTTACCTAAGCATGCAACAAGACTGTCAATGGCATTGAGTGATTATAATTTGAGCAGAATCTAGGGAGAAGATAGACAGAACCTAGGAAAAAGTATTTCACAATAGCTTTATTTTGCACACGGGCACACAGAATGGAGAAGTTCAGAATAAGGATTCATGTGGCTCCGGCTTAGCTGTCAAAACCCAAACTTTCCCAGCAACTGAGTAGCAGGAAACACCCTCACCCAACCTTTTGACCTCGCAATTGCCTGACATCAGGTTTGATTTACAAGCGTTTTGCCTTTCTGTTCCCTTTTCCCTGGCCTTTGCCATCCTTGCTCTAATTCTCAGCTATCTAGTCTCATCTCAAGCACACACGTACCTGTGTGACTTCAGCCATGGTAACTTTTTCCACAATAGTAAATGTCCTCCTGGATGATATGATTTTGGCCAAGAGCTCCATTCCTTACTTTTAGATTATTTCCTGCCACTGAGACATAAAGCTGCTCTTTTCTGGCTCTCTATTCCCTTTTCATAGTGATGAAGCCTCCCAGAGGACTCCAGATTATGTAAAAATGTGAATCTCCACACTGTGAGAGTTTTGCATCTGGTGTCTTTTATAGTGTCTATTTATTGTAGTAAGCACAAAAATCTGCTCCCAGGAGAAGATAGACTCAGAATCCTAACCTCTGCCCATGCACCTGCTCCTTTAAACAGTCCCAGGGCAAGCCAGCTCTTCCACAGCTGGCTAGCAGATGGGGAAAGGTGAGAACAGACAGGCTGCTGTTCAGGGTTTCTGTGGCAGAGTAGTAGGATTGCACTAAGCTCCTCTTAACACATTATGTAGAATCCTAAGTCTTTAGCTGAACCAGGACTACAATCCTCTTATGCGTCTTTGCTGAAATTCCATGAGTTACATGCACGCACGCACATACACCAGCACAGAGGAGCCTTCAGGAGCGGCTTACCCCTTGCAGGTGACAAACGACACAGGCAAGTTTGTGCTGGAAAGCCCACAAGCCACCAGTCGCCCATCGATGAAAGATGGCTTTTGGCTCCCCGAAGCTTAAGGCATGTTGTGATTGCCTTCTTTTTATTTACGGGTAACGGAATCACTTGTTAAGGTTGGCTTGTCCTTTCTTGCTGGGGATTTTTGTGTGTGTGCTTGTTTTCACGTGAAGTCTTTACCTCCTTTGACCTGCAGAAGTAAGGCAACTCGTGTTTGAGTGACAGTCTGTAAGAGATGTTTGCAGTCAGTGAAGCTCACCTCCATGCGGGACAGCAGGACAAGACTGGGGTGCTGCAGCTAAGGTGGACATGAGTGCCAGCACTGCATGTGCATGCGGGAGTGAGGGATCCTGACCTTTTTCCCAATGCAATTGCAATGAGCAGCGGTTTATATTAGCCATCAGTGTTCTTCTCCTTCATTGCAGTACTTTGATATATCATAAGTAGCAATTGGCTATTTATTTAAGTCAGGATTTTCAACATTTACTTGGGATTTTCAGTGCCCACCCATCCTAGGGTCTGGCACTGAACTGCAAAAACCCAATTCAGACCATTTAAAAGTGTCTCACATTGAGGTTCCAAGCCACATGGCCAAAACAATCTATGGAAAGAAACATGGGTCCTCTCCTAGGGAGCTGACATTCTCTGCTGCTCTGAAACCCCAAAGGTGGGATTAGCTGGAATCCCAGGTCTGTGCTGGAACAAGGCCTACACACGCAATGCAAGAACTGACCATGATGAACTTGGTATCTCACTGCTTACCAGTGTGGTAAATTTTTAATGTATTTTGTTTTTTCTGCTCCTTGGTAGGGTCTCCCTACCTGTCCTCTCCTCCATGCAAGCTCCGGACAGTGTCTTCACCCAGGCTGCTGTGAACAGCCTTGTGTAGCCACTGAAGTTGCAGAAGAAGGTGACTTGTGAGCCAGCTGGCTAGGGAAGAGTCAGATAAGTGGCATCTTGAGAGCCAAATAAAGTCCTGAGGGTTTCTGAGGCTGGTCTCCAAGGCCTCTCCGTGTCTGCCCATGGCGCCAGGCCTGCAGGCACGTGTCCTTCTGCTCAGCAGGGTCCCCTTCTTAAAGCCTTGCCAACCAAGGGGTCCCCGGGGCCCATGGGGACAGTGTCATTGCCAGTGCCCAGAGCCATGGCTGTCTCTGTGCTGAGGCTTTCCCCTGCAGGGCTACCTCAGATCCTGCTTGCTGGAACTGCTGGAGCCTCAGTGCCAATTATGGGCGGGTTGTCCTGTGGGATGCCATAACCCAGGGAATTGCAGCTCTGTTGGTGTTGAGGCATTCTTGGTACATCAAAGCTTTTGTTTCATCTTTCCAGCTATGGGATATTTTGGGTCTCACTGTATAACTTCGAGACTGTGTCAGTGTGCCTGGATTTTTATCAACAGCGTGCATGCTTAAAAAAAATAGCCAGCCGTGCCAAAAGCAGTATGGTGCACTTCATTGCAGTAAACATCTGCAGGCAGGATTACACAGAGTATTTCTAGCATGTATGTCTCCTTTACACAATCCTCTTCATTTCTTCCCTTTGCAGCAGCAGAAGGCTGGCCACCCTTCACATTTCCCTATCACTGGGGATAAACACCAGCCCTGTCCTCCGGTGCTGTTACCTGAGCCTCAAGCAGCCAGTCCTACACAAAGCAGGTGTTCATGGAGTGACTACGGAGCTGCTGCTGAACTGTGAATAGCTCCAAGGCCTGCAGAAATGCTCTACTGTGCCCTTGCATTGCCTTCAGCAGGGCTGAATGGGTATAAGAGCACAGTTTTATATCTGATAAGGACTGTTTTGAGGTGGTGGCTCTGTTGCATGCAGCTTGGGTGGGTGAAGCCTCACCTAAATATCTTATTCCTTTAATGACTTCAGGTGTCCACTCTCTTTGCATGTATCCGTGGCGGGTTTCACAATCTTGTCTGCACTGCCTCTTCTTTCCACTTGTGGCCTCAGCCAGGTGCCGACAGTGGTGAGATGCCAATTGCAGCGCTGCCTGGCTGCAGGCCAGTGAGTGCAGCAGTTGCGCCTAAGGCTCTGCCTGACAGCATCCCTACCCCTGTCAGTTCATATTGCCTCACATGCAGCTCTGCCACTTCTGCTGCTACCACTGCTCTGTCGAGATACTAGAATATCTCCACCATTCTTCCTTTAGCAGCTCTGTCATCTTGCCTCCTGCCCAGATGAGCTGGTCCAGAGCTTTTCCAACCCTGCTTCCACCAGTACATCCTTCAGCTGTCCATAATACCCCTGGCTATGGACTTATGCTACTGTGTTGTTAAGTCACTGTTTTTTTGGAATCTTAGTGGAGATAGATAGGGTTGAAAAGCCTATGTTTGTGTCGGTGTTGATTCATGGTTTAGGAATAGATATTCACTGAAGTATGAAGGCTCATTCCTAACTTATTTCAAGCATTATATCTATAATCCCTAGGACTCTGCTGGCATGTTTGATACTTTCCTGACTGGTCCAAATAGCACTCACTATGCAGGGAAAGTTTTGTCCATCAGTGGATTGTTTCTTAGCTAGATGTCTATGGTGTACCTCATCAAAGCAAAGCTCATGAACACTTGAGGACAGTGCTTTTGGGAAGGAAATGCTCTGCTGAAAAAAATCTCACCTGAAGCTGACCATAAATGTAATGATGCAAGCAAGACTTTGCTGGTTACAAGAAAGGGGAAGAAACTCTTGTGATTCCTGTGGTACTGCATTACGATGCTCCACTTTTCCTTCAGGAAACTAAGAACTGAAGAATGGTGATTTTTCTGAAGATCACCTGCTGACCTGGTGTCAGAGCCCAGCTGCCAGCGTGAGGTCCAGAGCCATGTTCCCTGTCTCAGCCATCACGCTCTACAAGGGGATTGAAATCCTGGCATTGTACCAGCTCTAATTTTTAACAAACAAATCAATTAGAGTTAACCCACCCAATCCCTGTTTGAAGCTGGGCCAAGTCACAACCTGAGCACCGTTTATGAAATAGCAACTGCAGATCGAGAAACTGAACTACTGTATTTATTCAGCTTGAGGTGAAGCCTGTCACCAGATAATTGCAAAGGGGAATGAACTTTTTCCAGTAAGGTCAGTTTTACCGTTTCATCCCTTGCAAGCTGAGTTCATAGTTCCTGTTTGTTAACTGCAACTGAGCTGCACACAGAGAATTTGTGCTGGGGGATTTCTCTGAGATGTAGGATGAAACAGTGCCTGTCCCAAAGAACTTACAGGAGAGGATGTTTGCTTCGTGCAGGTTAGTAGGAGGGCTTTTTGGTTAAGCAAAACAATTTCTCTTGCTTCTGTAAGGAAGCATTCAGATTAGGGTGTTTTCTACAGAATGTGAGTCTGAAGCAGAGCATAAAGAGGACTTCTTTTGTGGGGGAAAGAACAGGAAAGCAAAGAAAGATTTGGGCAGGGAGGAGATGTAGCGTAGTTTGGCAATGAAAGGCTGTTGAGGTAGAGGGGAGTGAAAGGGGCTGACACCCAAAACCAATGCAATACGGCAAATAAAAAGTCAAGATCAAGCATTCTGGAGGAGTGTCTCTGGCAAAGAAGGCTGCTTGTGCTGTTGGCTGCATGCAGCTGTGATCTGCACACTGTCTGTCCCAAATCTACTAGCAGTTTCTCCTGGAGTCATCTACAGGGAGGCTGCCAAAACCACTTTCCTGGACACTCAGCAGAGACTGTTGGTTGGGCTTCCACTGGAGAATTGGCCTGGCTTCTGGGAACAGATCTGCTCCAGTCACACCCCTTTCATGCTTACTGCTCTTGGAGTGGCCAGACTATTGTTTGCTGGGCCTGAATTGCAGAGCCATGTGTGTGGAACTGAAACAGAATTCCTCCACCCGAAAAGCTGGGCAGCAAGTCTTCATGCCCCCAAAACTTGCTGGGGGTGGGAGGGTGCTGCCAAGCAGGTGTGCATGGATGGTCCTACTCACAAAGTCTTCAAATGACCTGTTGTCTGGCACACTGAACTGCAGCAGCACCTGGATGTTGTTAATAGTCTTGGAGCATTGCTGTACATTTGGTTTGCCATACATCAGGTCTGTCACTTGCAGGCTCTGAATCCCTCCAAGCTGTTACCTGTCATGCCCATATTCTGCACTTAGCACCTCACTCTTTCAAAGGTTTTATATTCCCATACATCACACCTAGGTCAGAAACATAATTATTCATGGATCAGGTGTTATTCATTCTGGTCATAGCAGACATCTGAATCAGCCTAATGGCTCCTCATGGCTCCATAGTGCTGCCGTCCATTCGGAGTCCAAATGTGATTATTATCAGTTCCTCCAGAGAAATACTGCAAGATACTCTGCAGTGGTTGGTTCTGGACTAAGCAAGCTTGGGGGCAAATTCCTTCTCAGTCTCATGGCTTTGGAATCAGTTTATCAGAAGCAATAAGGGACATTTTTCTTTCGGAAGCCTGACATGTTTGAAATAGTTCCTATTCCTAAACAACATTTGGAGGCTACTTACTTCTTAAAAAAAAAATCTTTCTTAGCTCTTGTGCCCCATAGTACCCTGAGACTGTGATCTGATAAGATGACAGTAAGGTCATATGCAGAGTTCTCTGGTGGCTTCTTGCTGTTGGGTTGTTAGAACTGGGAGTTCAGGATATCTCTCTTCTGCGGCTTGTTCAACATTTCTATGACAGCTCCTTCTGTCTGTCTTCCCTCCAAGTCAAACATTATTCACTGCTTTTCCTGGACGTTGGTCCTAGAGTCCAGTCTCTGGGTGCAGGCATGGCAGCAGGGCTATATACAGGTATGGCAGGGAAATCCTTCCTCCCACTTCTCCCAGATCTCCATCATCATCACTTCTCCAGAGTTCAACAGGATGTCAGAGCTCCAAAAAGGAGTCACAGTGATTGATAGAGATATTTCTGAGGGCTGCACAGGAACTGTTCAAGCCTTTTTGACAAAGAAGCTCTTGCAGAACTTGGAGGAATCCAAAGAGAGAAATGTTAAAGCTAGCCTCCCAGCAGGAACCCAAAAGTAGTGAGTAGCTGCACCATCCAGCCTGCCTTGATGCAGTTTTTCACTCCATTCCTCAAGGGATGCCGGAATAAGCACAGCATGCGTGAAGACAACATGCCACTGGAATTGCGTGACCGAGTGCTGACAAATCCTGTCCCCACAATGATTCAGTAGGGGTCCAGTTTGACTTCATCCAGCTCTCTGATGGCAGCCATTGCCCTAAGAAGCAGGACTCCTGGAGCTGCGAAGCAGGAGTGACGACAGCACGTGTTCTCCTGGACACAAAAGTCAATGCTGGCTCTCAGGAAACCTGAATGTGTGCTGAAATGGAAGTGGAAATGGTGCCTTTTCATTAGCACACAAGAGTACTGGCATGTGCCTGCTTCTGTGCCAACAGGTAGTAAAGCCTATCAGAGTGTGCCAATCAGCAGACACTGTCTAACCCTGCTGTTGCATAAGGAGTTAAATTATTGAGTTAGGGAACTGGAGGTCAGAGAATGAGAATGAAATGGTCTGTTGCAGAGCTGCAGTGCTCTGCGGAGATCCCAGGGGACAGTCCCCTCTGGTGCCCTCCTCACTCCTGCTCCTGAGGACCTGACCAGTGTTCTTGCTCAGCTCTAGATGCCTGTGTTGAAGGGGGAGGCTATGAAGACCCTCAGCTGGAACAGAAGGAGGAAGACCAATTTCAGCTCCAGATACTTTTGCTTACTTGTGCTATATCTGGTCAGGTCATAGATGGATATCAGAGTCCCATCAGTTTCAGGCCACTGTCGAAAGCTAGGGATAGTGCCTGACAAAATAGATGGAGGTTCTCCAAGGGATTTCCAAGGGTCTCCAATGAACCTTTCTCCCCTACAGCCTGTTACAGGCCTTGCAATGTGACTGTACCATGGAGTGCAAAAGAGTGGGTAGCACTCAAGACAGAAAGAATATTTCTGACTTTATTGTGCTGTAGTGCTGCAGGCGCGGAATGTATCTAAAGACAGAAGGGGCAGGTGGATGTCCAGACAAAAGATAAAGTGAAGGGAAAGTGAAAATGTGGGAGGAGGGTCTGAAGGAGGCAATAAGCCCAAGTGATTTCCCTGTATCAGCTCTTCGTCATAAGCAAAAGCTTCCATCCCCAGGTCTTGTCTCTCTTTCCCATTGCATGAAGAACTGAGGACTCTGAATATAAAGATCATTCAGTTCACAGAATGAAGAAAGGCATTGCTGCATTACTCCATAAGGCCTCACCGAAGAGTTGGCTGTTTCAGACTCTGTATGGACTCTGAAGGGAAGTGCCTTTGAACAGCCTTCAACTGGAAGGACTAATCTGTGGTCTGAGGTATCCTGGGAGGGGGAAACAGGGTTCTCAGGATTGTATGAGGCCCACAGGGACTGAATATCTAATTAATTTCTCCAAATGCAGAATTGCCTATCTTCTGCTTTTTTTCTTAATAATCCAAAAATAGTGGGAGGGACCTAAAAGCTGAGGCTAATGCACAACAGCCCTGTTAATCATTTATTAGTGTTTGGTTGGTGCCTGTAATGTGTGCGTGAAGATGGCTCCAATGATCTCTGAACTTCTGGTTCCCATCTGGAACCTCCTGCTGCGCCCAGACTTTGTTCAGACTTTGTTTACCTTCAATTGGTCATCTGGCCTGTCACCAGGAAATACATCAGTACACGTATTGATCTGTGCAATTGATTTTGTGTCACTTTCTCCTCTGGGAGTGCGTTCACATGAGAATAACTCAGAAAATACCAAGTTCAGAATGCCATTGTGGACCCCCACAAGCGTCCTCTGCCATGAGGACATCTTCCTGCCTGTGAAACTTTCTGTAAAGCAAATGGGATGTTCAAATACCAGTATCTGCTGGTACATGGTCCAGCCAGGACTGAAAGGGTTAAAGACCTGGGAGGTACAAACTCATTTATTCTTGTTTAGGCCAAATGATACATTTCTGTTTAGCCGAGGTGCCTGGAAAACATCATGAGGGTGTCTTCTGAGAGCCAGCACGCTGGGGTGAGGTTGTCTTCTGAGAGCCAGCATGCTGGGGTCCTTGGGCAACGTCTGCTTGCATGTCGAAGGAACTTGAAAGAAGTGGTCCGGTCCTTAGACAGGCTGGGTGGTTTGCCTGCTCGTGTCTCCTGGGTTCACATGGGAAGGCTGGCATCCAACCCTTTCCCTGCAGCAGGTCGTCTACAGATGTCTGGGATTTCCCTGCCACCACTACTCCCTTGGGAGCCCTGCTATCCCCCTGGCCCTGGGGAGGTGCTGGTTATAGGGAGGGAGCTGGAAGGAGGGTAGCAAGAATGGGAGCACTTTGGAATCTGCAGGCAAAGATCCTGAGCTGGTTTTAGCCCATTAAGCCAGCTCCCAAACACACAGGGAGCAAGAGGCTCTCTGAGGGGAACAGCTGGGATCGTCCGGCGATCTGGGAGCGCACTCATCTGGGTACAGCCCCGCACACTGTAGTCTACCTCATCTCAGAGCCGCTGCTTCCATCATATGGGTTTGTCCACTCTGCAGTGTTTGGGGTCTGTTCAGGCCATAAAGCAAAGCCTGATGGTATATAAACCTCAGCATTCCAAAACATCCCCTTAGCCCTGAATGGAGGTGAATATAAATATTCACCTCACACCATAACCTGCTGTAATCTGGGCCCTAACGGAGGTGCCTTGAAGTGTCTTACCGTGTGGCCATGGAGCATGACTTTTCTTCAGCTGAGACTAGATTTCCTTTAAGAATAGAATGTGCTAGAAGGATTACAAAGAGTGCCAAGGGATGAGGTAAAAATAATAGGAGGAGCATTTTCAGAAAGAATAAAAACAAACAGTGGCATTAGAGAGATATTTATTTATGAGCTTACAAAAAGAATGGGTGGAAATCTGCTAACAGACAAATATTTCGTCCCTATTGTGTTCTTCTGTGGACATCTTATATTTTGCTAGTCCCTTTTCTCCACTGTGTATGAACTGGAGGACTTGCTAACAAGTGAAACCAAACTTTTCCGTCCTCCTCACCTCAAATTTGTCTGCAAAACCCAGAGTTAGGCAGCTGGAACATGTTTTCAATAGATCTGAGGACACCTGATGCTATTCATCCAGCCACACTGAGCTTCTAAAGAGGGCTGCTCCACACGTATTTTGGAGCACCAATATTGAAGGCACCAGTATTGGAAAGGATGCTTTCCTGCTGCTGCACTATAAGGGAGGGAACTCAGTCCTCTGAATCCAGCCCTCAGCTACTCTAAAGCAGCAGCTTTAGCCCTGATATTCACAGTCAGCACCTGCATTTAGCAGCAGGTTACTCTTCAGGCATTTTTTGGACAACAGCCTTTAATTTAAAGGCTCTCAGACTTGCAGCCCTGCCCCAGGTTTCCCATCAGCCATGCCAACGTGCAAAGGAGACTGTGTGGGAGCTGATCCCATAGAACTAGGCATCACTTAGCTCTTTGTCTGCACCTCTTTTTGCCCTTCTCAGCTTTTCACACAAATGGCCTGCACACTCCAAGGGAGAGCGGTCTGATGGGGAGTACCTCAGTCCCTGCCAGCTCTGCAAAAGCACACAGACCTTGCCGCAGATGTTAGCCAAGGTTCCTTGCTGACAACTCAGTTGGCACCTTTTTCCTGCTGCCTACCTGGAGGTCACTCCATCAAAAAGGCTCTGGGGATAAATCTGCATTACACATTCATAATTCACATGTGTTCTTCCAAGCTAGCTCCCCTTCCTCCTTCCCCTTCCAAAGACCATTGCATCCAGCCCTGCAGTAGCAGGCAGGGGCTGCAGCCATGCAAATGCAAGCCAGGGTATTTAGTTTGAGCAAAGACACTGGAACCAAGGTGAAAGGAGGGAGAAAAATCCCCATTTACTGCTGGGAGTGTCAACCTCAGGACTCATACTTGAATAATAAGACTAGAAAAATTATATCCTAGTTGGTATCAAACATATTCAATGGTCCTTTCAGCTGATGGATGCTTTTCCACCAAATTCATTGTCCTGTGGATTAGGACCCATGGACAAAGGGTGCAAACAAAAACAAGAGCTGTAAAGGCTAACAGAGACCCCCGTAGGGAAAGAGCTGTCTCGCAGTGCTGTGTGCGAGGAAAAAGCAGTCCTTAGAGAGAAAATGAGTAAGGGAGATACTGGAACTGATCCTTTGTCCTTGCAGTGGGCTGGGTGGACAGAACACGAGATCTGGGGCAATTCCCACTGAGTAGAAAGTGGCTCTGCAATGAGCTCCATTTCTTCCAGGGTCTGAACCAGTTTGAAAAAGAAGATTGCAGGCTTGAGGGGCTAAAGGGCAATGTCTCTGTAACTTGTGGAGAACAGGCAGGTTGTAGGACTAACACCTGTTTGCAGGCATTAGTTTCTAGTGGAAAAGGCTTTGGTGTCAAATCCTGGCTGCTCTTTAAGGGCACTGCTTGAGACTCAAAAAGACCTTTTTTTTCCTTCCCTCCCTCTCCATCTTCCCCACTTTCTTCCCCACTTTCTTCCACCCTCCCTTCTCTCTGCCCCAATCAGGCAACCAGCCCAGCTGGGGCCCGTGTGTGCTGTGCCAGGGGTCAGAGAGGCTGGTATGAGCTGGCTGTCGCATGGGAGAAACAGCACGTATTCACCGCCGTGCTGTGCCTTGTGCTCCGGTTGCACAGCAACCCAGGGACACGCGCTCGGGTCCCAGCCAGCTGCTGGGGCCAGCCCTGCCGGCACCTGGTCCTCAGCACCCACCAAAAGCTGGAGGGCAGCGAGCATCCCTGATGTCAAACGCTGCTCGATGAGAGGCTTGGGGGGGTGCACAGCGAATGCTCCAAGTTCTTGGCAGGCCAAAACAAGGGCTGCTGGTTTATTTATTTATTTTTGGTGGGGAGGAGGGGTATAGGAAAGAGAAGGTTATGATTTAAATATCTATCCTATTGCCAACCAAAAATGTCAGCTGGGTGTTAAATTACTATTGACTTTGTAGGCCAGCACTTGGCCCCCCCGCGCCCTCTAACTCAGCTCTCCCTGCAGTGTCTCGCTCAGCCATCAGGCCTGCTATAAAGGGAAAGCAAGCCTCACTGGCTGACACTGGAGATGTTTCATCCCCCCCCTCCCCAGCTGAACCGGCTGGCCTCCAATAGCAGGGGAGGATGAGGTGCTGTGCTCCCCCCAGCCCTCCCTCCTCACAGGCCTGCCAGCCACCTGAATGCTCCTTTTGATTCAGAGTTAATAGCCTGCCCTCTGCAAAACCAGCTTGCTTCCCAGCAGGCCCAGCAATGGGTGCTCCAGGCACTGGAGGGTGCCAAGAGGGGGTAAGGGGAGCAGAGTTGTGCTCTGGCCACCTTCTCACTTAAGCCCAGTTTTGGATCCTTTTCCCTGCCATGCTCCTTTAGCATTTGGCCAAGGCCATATGCTTTTCGCTTTCAGGCTCTTTCATGACTTTCAAAGGGTTCCAGGCTTTAACCTCTTCCTCCCTCCTTCCACAAACATTGGGGTTGCGGTATCTGCTCAGCTAGGCTTTTCATGGGGTGAAATGAGATGAAACGTCCTCTGCCACTGCCTAGTGTTGTCTTTCATGGAACTCTCTAGCAGGGCTCTTTCCAACAGTTGCAGGGCACGCAGGGGCAGTGTAAGGTAGGATGTGGGCTCAGATGTCACCCTTGACTGATCTTGAGCTACCAGTGAAGTACAGAGATGAAGTACCCAGCTGGGATCATGTTGCCAAGGGCATGGAGGAGAAGGTCTTGCTGAAGGGGTCTCCTGGCACTACCACGTTTAAGGGAGTGGAAGAGGTGAGGCAAAGGGACCCTTAAACAAAGGGGGCAAAGGAGAGCAGGAGAGCCATGAGAACCTACATAGAGAGAGCTCTCTTCCCTTCACCTAGGGGAGGCCGGCTGACATCAAGAGCCCCAGGTCTTGTGCTGCAGTCAAGCTAGCTCTGTAAACCACATTGGGCAGCACTTAATCCTCTGAATAGGCCCATTTGTCCTATGGGATTTGAAAGCAAAGCTCTATGTACTGTGTGTTAGAAGTGGGGGAGGCACACTAGGAAAAGGAGGGGCACTTTGCAAAATCAGGGGCTATGCATTAGCAAGGTTTGCGCCAAAAGAAAAAAGTTAATAGAAGCAGTGTGACCCTGCAATGACTTGGCTTGCTAAGCCTGTGGGCTCTGTTTGATTTTGCTTCTGATTAATAGTATCAACCACTTTGCTAATGTCTCTTAAATGAAGTGATCTGCATGGGTAAGCTGTATATCATGACCTCATCAGTGTAGGAGTGTGGGATCAGTAGGTAGCATGGACTGAAGCAGAGGAGGGTGTTCTGGGCTCCGGATGATGCCTGCATGCTGAGGCAGTGGTGAAGAGACATCCAGGAATCCACAAATTAGAGTGTGTGGAGTAAATGAGAAGGCACAATTTGTTCCGTGCCTCCTCCAGTCAGTGTATCAGGGAGTTCCAGTTGTTCCAGCCCCAAATCACCACTTTGTTGAGTCGAGACACTGGGAGCAGCAGATTATCATCAAACTTTCATCACCCGGGGCTAAGCATGAACAAGAGAAATTTCAGCCTAGGGGGGAAAAAAGTCCCAACAACTCCAAATGGTTTCAGAAGCTTGTAGAAGCCAATGAAAAGATGTGCTAAAAATTAAAGTGCCACCTCAACTATTAAAGCATTTAACATGCAAGTGCATCCTGGCAAGGAGGAGAGAAATTTCATGGTCTGATACTGTCAGCGCAGGTTTCCAGAAAGACATCTAAGTATATCATCAAATGAAAACTTATCCTTGTTCCAGCAGTATGTTGAATAAGGGCACTGTGAATCAAAAAGCCATTTGGTTGCCATTAGATTTAAAGGACCCTTCTTTGTCAGCAGCTCTTCTCCTTACAGTTTACAGCCACAGGAGTGAAGCAGGCTGGACTGTGGGCTGTGTCTCCTGTGAAAAGGTAGTGGTGACTTTGCGCCTCTCTTGCTGGTGCTTTCCCGTCTCCCTTCCTGGATGGAGAGATCTGATCAACACTACCATGTGACAAAGTGGTCCAGGTATACGGGACCATGTGGGCCTGTACTTCCCCAGCTTCAGCTTCCTCAGTTGTGGCACATATCCAGAACATATTGCACATCAGCGCATACTGCAGAAAGCCAATTCGTGGCATGCCCTTCTACTCCATCTCTAGGAGTGTTCACTCCCAGCTTCCTACAGCCTTATTGCACAAGCGAGGTACGGTGGCCAGGGCAGGAGTTGTGCCAGTTTAAGCCCCAAGCTGGATGTCTATTCATTATTCTGGTATTTCTGAAATCTCTGCTGCCTCTTCCTGTTTTGTTTTCTTGTGAGTGGAAAACAGTTTCTCTTCCCTTCATCAAATCATCTCCTTCCAATTCTTCTAATAATTTGCACCTCTTGTCTCTCTTTTCATCACCATCCTCCTCCATGTCATGGTTGGCTCCTTCTTCCATGCCTGATCCTGCCTTGCGTGTTGGTATCTGCACAAGCTGCATGGAAAACCACTTGGGAAGGAGGCTGGTCTTGCTTGCTTTTTGTCTAGCAACAAGTACATCTCTTGTGCTGTATAAATAATTAACAGGCATCTGACAAATGCAGATGAGAGCACACCTACTCTTGAAGCCTCTAGCTACTGCTACTTCCATGATCGTGCTCTCCTTCCCATGAAGCAGTCATCCCAGGATGTGTGAGGAGATGTGGTAGAAGGATAGCTGGCTGTGTTACAACCATCACTTTGGGGAAACTACCCTGTAGGGGATGGGCTGTAAAGCTGAGTCATGTTTGCGGGGAAAATGTTCAGCAGCTCTTGCTGCCTCACTGTGTAACTGGTCCAAGATCTTTAGTGGTTGCTCTTTATTACTTTGCTGCATCAGACTAAGGGAAAATGCTAGCTTTGATAAATTGCCAAGTCCTCACTGAATTATAGTAACTACTAGAAATACCAGCAAGGGTGATTTTCGAAAGAACAGAAACAGATATATATTTGTGTATTAGGTCCTCAGCAATTTTAGCTGGCACTGACTGGGGCCTTCAGCCATAAAGGGCCACATTGCCATGGAAAGAGACTGGTTCTGCTTACAGAGGATGCCTGTGCCCTCTAAACCACAGGGCTGTGCTCTCGGGAGGCAGCCAGATTTAAGGGAGAGCTGGAAGCAGGCTGTGTCCCCTGCCTTCATGTTGCTGTAACGACCCCCCACAGTGGACGGATGCTTGCTGGCTGTGACATGCGTGGAGCAGTACTGAGACTTCCCCAGTGTTCCCAGTTTGCAGGGGTATGTGCCTCCCTCCCAGGCCCTAGTCAGACACCGAACCACTACACTGTATGCTAAGGGTCAAGATCAGTTTGCAATGTGCCTCAAAAACAGGCCAAGGCAAGCCTCATATGACTTTGGGATGCTGCACATGGCAAGGCTGATGTTGGAAGGCTGGGTATCCACCCCTGTACAGAGCAAAAAAAACCCCCAGAACACCAGCTCCAGAAATCTTTATCTGCCAAGAACCATGATTTTCATGCATGGCGCTGTGCAGGGGGGTGGCTGCTTGAGAGCTAACCCAGAATCAGCTGCAGGACCTAATAAGAAGCCATTTGCTACCACAGCAGGAAATCTGTGTGCAGCCTGAGCCTGTGCCTAATGACAGTTTGGTGGCAGGCTGGCCCAGGAGCACAACTGATCCAGCTGTGTGAGAGGTTGAGCATTGTCACAGGATCAATCTCTTCCTGCAGAGCGAGGTACTTGAGAAGTGCCAGGAATATCATGGAATGATGTTTTGGAAACCAATTGTCTCAGCAGAGACCCCATTATGCTGATGTAGCTGTAAGAAACATCTCACTTGGCATCACGATATGAAAGCCAGAAGAGTTTACTATGAATGACAAGCAAGGGACGCATCTTGGAAGGTAATCTGGTGTAAGGACTTCCCATAGTGTTTGTGCAGGATTGTGACAAAGCTTCACAGGGCACTTGGGTCAGAACGGAGCTTATCATAACTTTGCTGTTATTCCAGTGCCCAGCACTGCAAGAGTAGTCCAGGTGCTCAGTGTTTCCAATACATGCAAAGGAAGCTTTCCTGAGCTTTGGACTGCTCTCAGTACTGTTAACCTAACATGTTCCTTTTGCTAACGTGTCTGCTCAGCAGCCAAAAGAAAAGCAAAATACAGTTGAAGGGAGGGACTGGGGAGAAATGTTATGAATAAAAGATCAGAGGATCAAGAGCACTTTTGAGGCTCAAACATGCCACACACAAGCTCTGGGCCTGTGGTCAGCCGGAAAACATCAGTTTAAAATTCCACAATAGCCCTGGTATTTAATCCTTCTAATGCAAATTCCCCCCACCCCAGTCCTAGATCGGCACTATTACTCTGGTGGCACAACCCGAGCCTTTAAGCCCTTTTGAAGTATGCAAGAGTCCCTGTTTCTCAGCAGGAGGGCTGGGAAGCTATGTCAACAATGTCAAAAATGTTCCTGTGATTACTGTACCTTTCTGAGCAGAAACCAGGAGAGAAAGCAATTAATGCCTCTTAATCTGGCTCATAAATAAAACTTTTTCTCCATGGAGGCGTCATCTCTGTAGCCCCTAATTAGGATGGCTCTTTGTCACCTCTGAGCCTGCAATAGTGGGAGGAAGAACACCCATTATATCCCTCTGCCCAGCAGAAGAGTCAGATGTACATTTCTGCGAATGAAGCCACTTCTCTGAATGAAGTTGCAAGCAGTACTGTGTGCCTCTGTGATATTCTCCACGGTTCAGTTCCCAAAGCAGCCAGATATCACATTGGGGTCTTGGCCAACCCCTGTGCTGAGCAGCTCTATTCCAAGATGTACAAAGGGTGAGGCAAGGGGAAGGAGCCAGAAGAAACAGGTGTTGACATACGATGGTGATGAGAACTGTAGACCACTCCAAGTCAGACAGAGGGAGAGGCACAATGTGTATTGGCAGATAGTCCAGCCTTATCAACAGTTGAAGTGCATGCCAAGTATTTCCACCAGCCTCCCCTGTATGAGCTGGGTGACTTCCTATCAACATCAGGAGCGAGACCTTGGAAAGCTGGGAGCTTTGCTTGCAGACCAGTTCTCAGAGGTTGTCCAAGTGTGTCTGCATTGCATGGTCACTCCAGGTCTTTGGCACACGGGTGCTTTGTCCTTGGTTATCCTGTGGGCTGCAAGAGGAGCTGTCTGCTCCAGAGCTGAAGGGAAGCCTCCTTTCCTGGGTGAGGCATCTTCACTAGAGACAAGGCTGAGCTGGAGCAGAGCTCAGACTATCTCACAGCCCTACATGAGAAGCGTACATGTAAAGACCACTTGTACACAGGAAGGGAAATACGCGTGGATGAATGGGCTGAGACAGCAGAACAAATGCACTGTGTGAGAGAGGCAAGGGAAACACAAAGATTAGATATTAGGAAGAAATTCTTCACTGTGAAGGTGGTGAGAAGAGATTGCCCAGAGAAGCTGTGGCTGCCCCATCTTTGGAAGTGTTCAAGGCCAGGCTGGATGCGGCTTTGAGCAACTTGGTCTAGTGGAAGGTGTCCCTGCCCATGACAGCGGGGTTGGCATCAGATATCTTAAGGTCTCTTCCAACCCAAAGCATTCTACAATTCCATGATTTTGTGATGGTTGTGTCTTCTGAAAGTATGGAGGGCTGGGCATAGCTGGTGGGGTCATGTCAGGGCATAGGATAAATACCTGAAGAGAGGACAAATAGGGAGGTGATGGAATGAACCTGAGACAGGAGAACAGACGGTGGTGGCAGATGTACAAGGGCAAGACAGCTGAGTGCAGCCCAGGAAAGCTGACCTTGCCATTGCAGGCCCATGCCTGTGGGGTGCTTGGAGGTAGAAAGTGCAAAAGAAGGGGTGAGGAAGCTGGAGAGGAGCTAGTCATGGTTATTGTGGTGCTGACAGAGGTGATCCACACCACCTCCTGCAGGAGGTCCAAGCATCTGTGGGCGAGCTTCACAGCTCCAAGTGACAGACTGTGGGAGACAAAGAACCTTGTACAAACCTTTTTGCTCAACAATAACATCAAAATTAGCCACTGAGGCGTAGCCCAAATCCCAGCCCAGTGTCTGAGACCTGAGCCCTCCTATTGCTCTCCAGATCCAACACCTGCACACAAGCATGGAAGACAGCCCAGATGGGAAAGGAACACTTGAGGCTTTGTTTCCTCAGCATCAAAATGCTAAGACGTTCTCATAGGCATTCACTACCCTTGCTAAGCTCAATGCACCTTTCAAGGAGAAACATGGCTTTGCCAAGAGCTCCTGTCCACAGGGACCTAGACCTCCCTCAGCCCTATGCAGCACTTCAGATGAACCTGCAGGAAGCATTGTTGCTGTTTAACTTCAGCAACATAAAAATCCTATCCCCAGCTGATGGAGGGATAAACCATTTTGGATCCAGCCATACCCTGTGAGGTGCCGAGTCGCCAACGGGCTCATTCTCCCTGCGTGGAGTGCGGGGTGATGTAGGAATTTGTGATTCAGGAATTTGTGATATTTGTGATTTCCCCCCTGTTGACTGTGTGGGGCTGCAATGAAGCCAGGCTTGGCACTACCGTCCCCATCAGCAATTCTGCTAAGAGGAATTTGAGCTTTTATGGTCACTGATAAGATTAAACTCTTTGTTGCAGCTGGCCGAGGCAGACCCAGCTGCAGGCTGTGTAAAAGCACTGCTGCCAGGGCAGAGTGAAGGTAGCTTGGTTGCTTTCCTTGGGAATTCCCACACTTGCAAATGTTTGGATTTCATCTTGGCTGCAGTCTTAACTCCATGCTTGCTGGTTTGTGAAAGGCCTAATCCTGTGGATAAAAAGGACAGGAGTTCTCAGTTCACCTCTGGCTCCTCTTCTCAGCTGGAGGGCCATGCACCAGGGCCTGGCGTAGAGCGAGGGCCCCAGGACCCCAGGGAGGACAGTGCTGGTGAAGAAGGGTCAGGAAGATTGCTGGCAGCTCTTCTCTGCTGCTTTCCTCTGCTGGTACATAGAGGTGTTGCTGGGTCTAAATTATGGGGCTGCTCCCCATAACCCACTCCAATATAATAAATGTCAAAAAAAAATTACTCTTTATCAAATGAACTATGGCTCTGGGCACCAGCTCTCAGGTGTGCCCAGTAAACTATATTTTCGTCTAACCTGAACCCGTTTTTCTTCTGCCTCTGATTTGCTATGAAGTCTAAATGCTAACGCAATGATTGGCCTCTGGGCAGATGCACCCTGAGAGACAGAGGGACAATGCACTTCATCTTTTGTGTGAAATACCTTCCTTGACCTCACAGACCGCCCATGGAGCAGATGAAAATATAGAAGATAACACTGTGACTTTGGGCTGTGAGATATCCAGTTCTGATTCATGCCTTGGACACAGGTCATGGTCTGGTTGAAGTGGGACAGAGGGAAACGTGGAGTGCAGTGACAAGGTAATACCACTTACTGAGAGCGCTGCTATTTCCTTGCACTGGGTGTGCAGGAACCAAATTGGGCAAGCTGAGCTCCCCCATACCCCTTCCTCTTGTGCCAGGGAGGTAAGGTATTCAGGGACAGGTGGGCAGCACTGCTTCCATTTTAAGAGAATTATTCATAATGAGCCCAGCCTGCTCTGAGATGCCACCCTGGTCCAGAGAGTTATCTGTAAGGCATGTCCGCTCCCAGTGTGGTACCTTGTGAAGTAAGGCAGTGCTGTGAATCACATTTACAGACGCCAAGATGGAGGAAGCCTTGCTTGCCTTTGCAGGTCAAGGCTCAAGTGACTTGCTCCAGGTATCACAGGGAAGCATTAGAGTAACAGTGATCTAACAAAGGTCTGCCTGTGCCTGGGGCAGGGGCTGTAATCTCCTCTCATGCCTCCCTGCTGCCGTAGTGATACCTTCAAGGGGCTGCAGGGTGACCAGAGAACCGGGGTGCTGCGTCCTACTGTGATAACCACAGGCAGTGCTTGTGGAGAAAGGAATAAATGAAATGAGATATTGGCAGAGCAAGATGTAAGAACAGGAGCAGCCTTATGTCACATAAACAGGGTAGGTGACGGAAGACCTTGCTCCCAGCCTACTGGGATCTAGTCCCACTTATGCAGGTGGCAACAGGGACACAATCCCAAGGCATTTGACTTACACATAATTTTAAATGGAGGTTCTTGGAAACAATGTGCAAAGCAGCGCCACGGCTGTGACCTGTACTTCTCTATGCAGGTCCATTTGTACAGGCTACAAAGCAGTCACCATCCTGCATCATCATCTCAGCCCAGGCTGGGTATTTAGCCATTACATAGAGCACTTCCCATCACTCCAAGGGCTGGTGCAGACATTGGGAGCTGCAGCTCTTTGAGATGGGATCACACTGCAACCTGTGGGGCTTCAGATATGTCATGTTTCAGCAGGGCTGCCACCAGCAGAGGTCCTGAAATACCAGTTTTAATTAAAAGCTGTCTTTTCTATTGTGCTGCACAGCTCATACATGCTGACTACTGCTCTTGCACCTCACCGGGCCTAAGTCCACACTCTTTAAAATATGTCCTGTGTCAGTCAGACAAAGCCTGTGGGGGATACTACACTCATAAGCCAGAGCCGGCTTCAATCAGAAACAAATGGAAGAGGGCAGAGGGACATTGCAGGCAGTGGGGGGAGGTCCTGAATGGAAATAAAGAGAAAGGAAATCTTGAAGATGAGTGGGTATGCCTTGCTCAGGATCAGTGCATTTCAGGCAGTGAGTATGCCCAGAGCTCTCCTCCTGTCTCTTGTGCGCTTTGATCCATATAGAAATGCCCAAGGCAGAGAAAGAAAGAACTGCTATGTTAGCAATGAATAATAAGAACAAATGTATAAGTTTATAGATTTACCTGAAATCTCTTAAGGATCACTGAGTGAAACTGGCCTCGCAGTCTAGATCCCTAGTCTAGACCTTCTCCTGCCTACTACAGAAACTCATACCACCCTTTTTGACTAAGAGAAGTTCCCATTCTTTTCCAACTGTTTTGCATTCACTGCTTTCCGTCTGGAGCCCTGTCTTTCCAATGCAAGTCTGGCGCTCCTCAGCAGCCTGTGCATGACCACAGTGTTTCCACTAGCAGCTGGCCGGTCTCTGACTCCTCTGGCGCTTTGGCACAATGGTAATGCAGGCTGCGCAAGGCAGGCAACTTGCCTCAGCCAGCAAAGGTCTCTGGAACATGGCCCAAGCCTAGCTGGAGCTGAAGGCTTGTGATTGGGATGTGATGGTCCCTTTCTCGCTGTGCTGAATCCAGTCTCCTGGCAGCACAGGTCTGGCCTCCCACTGCCTCAGTGGAGGGGTATGAAAGGCTGCTACAGGTGTGTCTGCAAAGGGCCCTCCCATCCATGTCAGCTTGCAAGCAGCATGCTTCCCCTGTCCCTCTCAATGTGGCTCACCACCCCAGGGACTGCCAGCCTATCCAGCAAGCTCCGCTGGTGGCTCCTTGCAGCTGGGCTGTCAGCAGCTGTGAGCTAGAAGAGGTTAGGAGCATTCACATAACACACGGTGCTCTGCGAGGGGGTGGCTGTGGCCCTGGGAAGGAGGTGTAATGCAGGGGAGAAGGCCAGAAGCTCGAGGTAGCATCTCGCACTCCTGCTAATCGGGGAAGGTAGGGCTGTGCCGCCCTATCTCCCATCACCTGTAGATGGCTCTTTCATACTCCGGTAAGGCTGAAGCAAAGCTGCCTCAGTCCGGCACTCCTAAAAAGCTGCCAGTGATAGGGCTACAGTGCCCTCCAAGGAAGAGGAAAGGGGAGGAAAGTGACCCCCCTGTAACCTCCCAAACTATGTTTGGCTCACATGGATGCAGAAAGGAAAGCTTAAATCCTGCGCCTGCCCCTTCCTCTGACTTCCCACCCCTAAACGAGTGGTTGATGGCTTTCCCATGATGACATCACAGAAGCAGAACTGTTGGGAATGATCTCACGCTTTTGTCCTCCTGACTGACAGGGGTACAGAGCTGCCAGGACACATGACTGCAGGGCTTCGGTAACACAAGATGGGAGCTATTTGCCCCTGCTATATTAGGAACATTTTGCAGGCTCCAGCATCTTGGTTTAGTTTGCTCACTGGGATCTGGTGTCAGCAGTTTTGAAAACACTCCTCTCTCCAATAGCAGTGGAAATCTGTAGGGTCCCTGTGAGACTGGTCCAGCACCCACAGGACTGCCTGGAGTGCCAGAAGAGGCTAAACATAGCACTACTATTTGTGGAGACGTTAGGTGATCAGATAAGGAGAGATGGGGCAGGAGGAGAGGGGGGAAGTCAGCTGGGCAGGGATAAGTGTGAAGGGGTGGTTGAAGGGTCTCACTAGTGAGCTCCAAAAAGGAGCAGGCCTATTCAGTGTTGGTAGCTGGCTGCAGAAGCCTGCAGTGTTCCTAATGTAGCTTTGTAAGTCAGCTCCCAATGCATGCAGAGTATGCATGTCCTCCTCTCATATCAAATAACCAGGCTTAGGTAAGTGACCCAGTCAATGCAGTGGACCAAATGATCTTTGCCACTGAGAGCAAAGATGCACACTCACTTTGCAAGTGACTGGGAAAAGCTTTAGGATGTTTGCACTCCACACCTACTTGCAACTATGCTTCTGCTGGAGTTCATACAACATCCCACAGCTCTGCCGGTGCAGTGTTCCTCAGCTAAGGAAGGACAAAATAATTTGGTTTAGCTTAACCTACTGCTAGAACTTTTTTTTTTACTAAAAACTTTGCACTAAAGCAGATGAGAGAGAGCTCATATAGAGAAACTACCAGCCAACAGGCAGTGGCTGGCAGCTGGGCTGGGTAGTAACTTTACTGGCTCCATTTAGTACCACAAAAGGATGTTTGCCTCTGCCCTGAACAAATCAGTCACTGAAATAGCCTAAATCAGCTCTGGAGGCTCAGACATATGGTCTGTCATTGGAGACTGCCATGTGTCAGCTGGGCCAGAGGAATGGCTTCTGTGCGTGAGCACCTCACATACATGAGGTGAAGGGTGCAGGTTTCACCTCTGCTTCCCAATGCATTTAACTCCTCAGTTGCTGCCGATGAGGAGCTTGGTACTGCGGCTCAGTGGATGGAGCTCAGGAAGCCATTCCAATCAGTTGCACTTCTGAGCACCACAATTAAAGCAAAAGAGCAAGTGAGGAAATGGAAAAAGCAAATCACCTTTATCAGATGGACACTGATCCTTTTTAATCTCAAGCTCACCGATTCAGTGTCTAGGCAGGCAATATTTCTGTTAAAAGAAATACATGTGAGGCCATCTAAGGCATGGGGGCTCTTCACAGCCAGGTCAGCCTGCAAATGACAGCTTTGCCTTTAGTTCTCTGAGCTCACTCCTGGGACAGGAGCAATTTCCCAGCACTATCTGCTGGGAGAGGAGAGGTTCGTAAGCCATCTGGCTTCTAACTGGCTCAGGTGCCAGCTGAGTTCATTGCCCTGGGCACGTCAGGGAGCTGCTTTCTTCAAACAAAAGAGGGAAGCTCCCTCCCAAGGAGCTTCCACTATGCAAAGAGCTCCCAAATGGCCTCCCACTTTCACATGATTTGGGCATTCGGCGTGAGGACAAGCAAGCCCTGACAGAGACCTGCTGCATGGTCGGGCACATGCTTTAGAGACAAAAATAAGTATTGGCTTCATTTCCATGTTCTCTTATCACTAAACCCCTGGCTTCAGCCTGGCATTGGCCACTGAACATTGGCCCTGTGCCAACACTCTGGACTTAAGTAAGAAATAATGTTGAAGAGCTGGGCAATGTGGTTACTGTGTCTCACTAAACCACCACAGATAGGATAAAACCTCTGAAGTGCTCCCTAAAGATTACTTTACCCATTCTTTTTTATTCTGCACCTCCTGCCACATCCATCTCCCTAGCTCAGCTGATGGCTGTGTGGAGAAATGAGATGCCATGTACTGGTGACTAGGAGATGGTGGCCGTTAGTGCAAAGCATGCCATTTCTGTTGCATTAATCTGCAATTATTGTGCAACTGAGAGCCTATACTTGTGTAGCTGGGGGTCATGCCACTTTTCAGTTAACTGATAAATAAATGTTAAAGAAGTAATGAGAAGAGCAATCTGTCTTTGTACCCAATCATCATCATATGTTGCTGTTAGACACTATACCCAAGCTGTATTGTTCACAGAATCATAGAATGGTTTGGATTGGAAAGGACCTTAAGATCATCTAGTTCCAGCCACCCTGCCACAGGCATGGAGGCCTCACACTAGACCATGTCACCCAGGGCTCTGTCCAGCCTGGCCTTGAACACTGCCAAGGATGGAGCCATTTACGACTTCTTTGGGCAACCTGTTCCAGTGCCTCACAACCCATTCCAGTGCCTAAGCCTTCCTAGGTTTCTTCTGAGAAGAACCCTGCATTCTTGTTTAAATGGAGAAGGAAAGATCGCTACGTGAAATCATGTGTTCAGATCCCCTGGAAATCATGAGCTGTGCATCTAAGTCTCCTTTTGTGCTTGTTCTAAATCTGCTCTTCAATAATTGGATACAATTTAGAAGTAATTTTGGGATGTTCATTGGCAAAAAACTATCATCTTCTGTGCGGCTGAGAGGGCAAAGCTCCAGTGATTTGGTCCCACTATCAGCTGACGCTTCCCGTGTAGTGTCTGGTTGTAAAGGTTTCTGAGTATCCAGAACAGAATGCTACTTTGACTCCTGTTCCTCAGACTGTGACTCACTTATGGATCCTTATCACCCCATCTCACTCATCAGGGCTACAGAAGTAAAGGTTAGAAACATAAGAGCTTTAAAGGCTCAGCACTCAATTTAGAGTGAGACGATGCAGAACTGGATGTTCCCCGAATGACTCTTCTACGTAAAGCTCCAGTAACAGAAGTCTCTACTTTAGCCAGGCTTTTCAGGTGTGTCCAGCCAAGGCTCTTCCCTGCTCTCCCAGTGCTGGAGAAAGGCCTGGACCTGGGGCTAATCAGGTCACTAAGGCTTTCTGTGGTAGCCTTAGCTGGGTCACTTATTCCAGCAAAATTAATCGCAGAATTAGGTTTTTTTCTGGCTCCAAGGAGGGCACGGTACAAGATTGGTGCCTTCAGAGACAGTTGTTTCTCTCAAAGAACCTCCTATTCAAAGTGAGGCTTTTACCATGTCTCACTTTCAGGCGCACAGATTTTGCAACCTGATATTTAAAGGAGCATCTCAGAGACCAAGACACCTGCTTCTAATGCATATTCCCATACGTTTCTTTCCTTAAGTTAGACCCCTATGCATCCTATGGCTTGTTTTTAGATATGCCCTATGGTAAACTTTTTCATTCCTCTGCTACATAGAAGAAGCACATGATCATTTTATGCCAAGGCTTCCCCTGTGGCTGGCAGCAGAGGTGAAGCTCAGGTGAAGAACAGCACCAAGCATACGAGTTGATTTCAACGATTCCAGCTGGCAGAAGTTAGCTGCAGCAGAGCAGGCGCGCCGTTTGGCACTTCAGCACAGCTGCACTCAGGTGTCTGTGCTCAGTGATGTGCAAGTGTTCGCATTTTCTACAGTCCTTCCTTTTTTATGTGGTGGCACGGATGAGTTTTCAGCGCATGGATGGGGAGGCCCATGCCTAGGAGTTTGTACATGTGGCAGCAGAACCTTGCGTGTGCTCGTTTCAGCTAATGACAAAGAATCAACTTTGATTAAAGCTCTTCTTAATATCTGAAAGCACGTTCTCCTGGATATGTTAAACTGTGGTCAAACATCATCCATATGCTTTGCAATGGCTTTATTAGTAGGAAGGCAGAAATTCTGGCAGTTTTGAGCTGGAGCGAGGGTGTGTCAGGCCTTTGGATCTGAGTGTGTAAACAAGGGCACAACAGATTTTGCGAGTATAAACTCTGCAGACCTATCAGACTAAACTCCTGTGACATATTTATGTTTCCTCATACACAAATCACATTGACTCTCACACTCCCTTATCACGTGAAGTCACCGGACTTCAAACGGAGTAGAGGAGGCAGCTGGATTCACTAAACAACATCTTGGGCACTATGAACGTGTGCCAGATAATAAGGGGAGAATCGCAATTAAAATGTCAAACTGTATCACATTTCCATAACAAAGTCAGAGAGGATTTCCCTCCCTGTGCCTTTCCTTTCTGTTTAGCTTGTTTAGGGAGCTGAGACTGCTCTTTCCATGCTGTGGTTTTCAACCCCTGCAAGACATATGAGGTATATTGTTCTTGCAATGTTTGCTTCCTTCATGAGATAATTTGTTGAACGCTCGAGCAAAACTGTGTAACAGAAGGAGCCAAAGTTTTCTCAGAGGAAACTATTTAAAACCTCCTGCTCAGTGTGACGCCTGCTTACAGACCTCTGCTCTTTGCTCTCCACTAATAATACCTCCACTTTGCTCTCCTCAGGATCTTGAAGGGCTTTATGAATGCGCTGCACTCTTACAAGGTACATAAATCCGATCTGTGCATGAAGCAAATGAGGGAAACTTTAATGTGTTTTAATATAAAGGGAACTCCAGTGTTGCACAGGCTCACTCTCAAGATCATTGTAAAGGTTGTCTTTGACCTTTAAACCTGACTCCAGGCAGAAGCTTGAAGCTATGCTAAGGTTGTCCAAGACTCAGATAAAAATGGAAACTAAAAAAATGGAGCTTCAGGTGTTTGGCAGTGATAAGAGCCACTTTAGACCTAAAAGCTAGCAGTCTCTATCAATTGTCCCCCACTTGCCTACCTGGAAATCATGTGGGGACTTGCCAAGCAGGGAAGAACTCGATCCTAAAACATGAAAGAAAAAGTCAACATAAACCATATATAATCTACTTGATGAAAAACTGCTTCCCAGGCAGATTTTACTGCAAATACTTAATTGTGTGAGCATTTGTAAAATGTCCCAAGGCTATTAGTGCTATGAGCATTATCAACTGTTGTTCAGCGGTTGCTGTTACATTTGACATGCAACTGGGGAACAAGATGGAGGTTGCTTCCTGCAGCAGCTGGCTCTTGTCCCCTTGAAGAATATATCAAGCTCTGAGCCAGCCCTTCCCGACCTCCGTAAACATGTCCCTTGCTTTTATATACGGCAATAAAGGAGGCCTCACTCTGTTTTGCCTGGCTGTGGCTGCCCTGGCCTTGCACAGGCACATCCAGCAGCTGGGTGTAAGTTTGAACTCTGGGATTCCTGCAGCAGCACCAGCTGTGAAGGAAAGGGTGTGGAAACAGATGCTACCGGGTAATGTCTGAAGCCACTGAAGCTGCCTCCCAGCTAGAAAGCCCCATGCAGACAGCAGCCTGTGTTCCTGGCAGCCTGAAGGACAGGGACTTGCTGAGCAGAGTCATTGAAGAGGATTTGGTGCAGTGTTTCTTCTTCATGGAGCTGAACTGGAAGGAGGCTTCAGATCTTCTTGCAGCAGAGGACTGTGGAAGCCCTTCATGGTGGCATGCACCACCCATTCACTCCTCCTTCTGTAGCCCCTCTGAAATCCTTTCCCCACCTGCCACTGAGGGAACAAACACCATGTGAACAAAAATGGTTTGTTGAAGAAGAGCAAGATCTCTCCATGTCACTTGCATGGGTATTCTGTTGCAGAGAGAAGTTTGTGGCACCTTGTGATCTCAGCTATTCAGCCAAAAGGGAGAAGAAGTGGTTAAAAGTGATGTGAGTGTCTCTGTTCTGCTTTTATCCCAGTGTTGCAATGGAATTACTTGAAAAAGCAGTGTATAAATCAAAACTCCATTGCCACCATCACTGTCACTCCTTTCCTCTCCCTCTTCCCTGCACACAGCACTTTTCCATCCTGCCCCATCTGCTCTAGTTTTCTGCTCTCTCAAAAGTAATTCAGGGTTACCAACAACAATTTTATGGGGATCCTTCATGGGGTTCGGCCATTAGATTACAGGTACCTTTTTTGCAAGGGCAGTTTCTTTATGCAATGTGTGAACTCACCCTATCTCCTGAAGGGCCCCACAACTACCTGGAAGTAGCTTGTGACTGTAACATGACAGTTTTTCCACCTACTGCATCCTCCAGCCCTTTAGAGTCAGATTTGTCCACGCGGAGGTGTCAGAGCCCTTCCCCCTGGTCCCTGCGTGTTCCCATGCTGGTGTTTGACCAGGCACCAATGAGCACACAGCTGTAGCAGCCTGGGAGTCAATTGGTGTGACAGGATGTTCTTCAGCACACCCTGCAGCCCGCACCAATCTTTTCCTTTCCTCCTCTGTCCAGCTGTGACTGTCCCCAGACCTTGGAGCTGAAACTGCACCTTCCTCCTTTCAAAGCCAGGTCGCACCGAAATCTCCTGCCCAGCTTTTGCCTGTAGCTGCATCTCCCTGCGGCACTCTCGGCCAGGACAAGTGTTGTATTGTGTCCTGCAGTAGTATCTCATGAGTCATCTCCATCCTCCCACATAATTGCAAGCACAAAAGAGCTGGGTTGTGAATTGGCTGGTTTGGGCCCATGAGCATCCTGGAGATGTGCATCACCCCCTCCCACGGGAAGTCCCTGTAGCATTTAACAGAAAAACATAACCCTGCTTGTCCCTGACAATCACTCAGGCAGGTGGTGTCTGCTGGGGCTGCGGCTCCTTTCACTAACCTTGACCATCTCACAGTTCCCTGTGTTCCACCCATCTGCTAGCTGCTTCTGCCTTTTGGTTGCCTCCTGTCAAGTATGGTGATTGTCAGTGATTTGAAGCATCTTCCCAAATGTGTTCAGGTCTGAGCATGGTAAGGGGTGGAAGGAAAGAATGCAGCCCCAGGCCAAGCACCAGTGACACCCCTCCCTGCCCAATCCAACATCAGGTTTATTTCCAACTCCAGCAAAGATTTGAGTGTGATGCAGAGTGCAAACATGCCCAAAGCTGGTGTGCCTGTGCTCCTCACAGCTTAGGAGGAGGAAAGGCCAAGGCTGCATTTCTGTGCTTTATTTTCTGCTTCACCTTTCTCCACATTCCATGCTTCATCCCCACCTGCAGAACAGAAAGGTAATTCCCATTTCACATCTTCCCACAGCAGTGCCCCACATGCTTGTCCTTCCTTGCTGATAAAGAGCCACAATCACAGGTCCTCTCGTGTGGAGTGTCCCCAATTTTGTTATAGTATTTCATGATGGAGCCCAGAGCTATGTGCGTAGGGTGGCCAGTGAAACCACTGTGGCTTTGCTATCAGTTTGTTAGTGTACCAGACATGGATAAAGGGCTGGTTTATCTTAACTATCTGGCATATGGGTGATCCCACAGAACCACCAAATCCAAGCCAGGTACCGCAGCGGAAGCTACCACTTTAGCATTTGCTATATGCAGGCTATTTGGATTTTCTGAGAAGGCTGGGGTTTTTTTGGTTTGGTTTGGGTTTTTTTCAACATTCTGGTGTACATTTGGTTTCTTGTTGAAAAAGTGAAAGGGGAGACAAAGAAAGGGGCTGATTGCTGGAAAGCGATGCTTGCCTCAGCAGTCCCCTTTAGTGGTGCAAGGGTTTCTGTTCTGAGGGGACCACCAATGGCTGTCCCTGCTGCTTCCCTGGGCATCCTCTGGGCAAAGTGGGAGCATAACACAAGTCCCGGCCTGGCAGCCTGAGCCGTTAATTTGCAGATGGAGAGCCAAGGCACACAGCTTTTGGTGCAATCCTCCTTCCCAAGTGCCCTTTCTGAAACTAGGACCAAGCAACATCTTTTCTAAGTCACACAGAGAGCCAGCTGGCAGAGGTAGTGGCTCTACCCTGCATCCCCCTGCAGCTCTAAGGAGAATAGTGCTCTACAGCACTCCAATACTAATGGGGTCCCCAAGTCTCCAAGCACCCCTCCAGTCGTGTCCTCGTGCAGGTGAAGGCTGTTTGCAGTTGGGGCACCAAGGCTGGCCCAGCCTTCAAGGTCATGTGGGGAGCTTGGGGAAGAGAACGGAACTGGACCCTGGCCGCTTTAGTGTCAGGTTAGCATCACTGCCACTGCATGGGTGAAATATTTCCCACCATCTGTGCTGCCTTCCTAGAAACATGAAAGTCACTGCTGGCCCCTCTCTGTCTGCCAGGCAGGCACTGATTTCTTTTTTTTCTCCCCTGCTCCCATTTCTCATGGAGTCAATACAGAGAAGCACAGCTCTCAGTCCCTCCTGGACTGTGCGCTGGTATCCCAGGAGACCTCAGCATGGTTATGGAAAGATCCTGTATTCACTCATTTATGCCTCTGAGAGAGGGCCAAGGGCCCTCTTCTGCAGGAGAAGCTCCAGAGCTGCTCCTGCTCATCACTCTTGGACTGGCCCCAGGGGGTGGGACCAGAAGCAGTGCTGCCAGTCTGGCACGACTAATGCGGGGCTTTGCCCAAAGGGCCCTTATCCTCTGCTACCTTATCCAGCAGCATCAGCCCCAGTTACCAGACAGAGACAGGCTTATGAATGCCAGGCCACTGGTGCTCTCCAGGCCTGGCAGATCCTCCCCTTTATGCCCAGCAAGGCTGGGCTGGCAGGAACAACATTTCCACAGCTGCTGCAGGCACACAGCACCTTGGCTGCACATCTCCGCAGAGGGGGTTAGGCCGGGCCTGCCCAAACCACCTCGTGTGTCTGGATGTGCTTAAACTCCAAACTTTAAATCTCCCCTGTGGAGTTCAGTGCAGGTACTCAGAATGCCTCCTTTTAGGGGAAAAAAAAAGAAAACCAAAACCAAAAACAAACCAAAAGAAAGAAGCTGAGAGAAAGAATATCCCTCTTGTTTACTTCATTCTTCAGCAGGTAACCTTGTGATTCTGTGCTATTTTGGTGCTGACATTCCTGGGAGCTTACCGTAATAAGAAGCAAACACCACAAACTAAAATAACGGCATGAACCTAAGTGCAAGCCCTGGATTCCCACCTAGAGATTGACTCTTCTCCAAGGGCTCTTGGGTCTGGGATTCAAGTGAATGATGGGGAATTAGTGGGGAGCTCGTGAGGAAGGGAAGATGAGTGGGGTCCAAGTGGTTCAAAAGACTGAGTTTCCCACACAGCAGTCTCTCTTTGTCTGATGCTCGGTCTGTGCTGTGGAGCAAGGCTGTGGGCTGCCTCCAGAAGCATGATCTCACCCCACAAGTTTCACATCTTCATACTCTCATGTCTTGTGTGCTGTGCTGCCTCTGGCTACATGCTGCAGCAACCACTTTAGTTAGATGATCAGTTCTGTGCAGTGGCAGGGTATGAAGCGCTGAGTGTTGTGCAGATACTAAGCATACTTGCAAAGTGTTGTGCAAGATACTAAGCTGTTGTGCACAGAGGAACAACGGGCGAGTGAGCATGTGATACAGAGATATAACCCACCAGCAGGTACAGGAGACACTGTGTTCCACCTAATGTGAGGAGCAGTTGATACCCAGCCACACCTCCACCTGCCCCAAGCACTGATAGCACATGCTAATAGACTTTGCTGCCTGTGCAAATCTCCTGGGAGAAGCCCTTCAGCTGGCTAAATTGCTAAACCCACTCAAAAGCTGGATGGAAACCTCAGTGTAGCCTCCTAGCCTGAATGGCAGCGGTTTCTGGCTGCTGCTTTTGGAAGAGGGCAGCTGCTGCACAAGATTTTCTGTTACAAAACCAACTTGTTTTACTTTTCAAAGCCCTGCACAGTGCCATGGGCAGGAAGACGCACTTCTCCTCTTGTGAAACTTTATGACATTGGACGGGGTACAAAACGGAGGCAGACTTTCTCTTTAGTGACCATCCTGGAGAAGGCTGCGCTGCATCCAGCCTATCACCCAGCACAGCGTCCTGCATATCCCATTATATAACGCAACCCGAGCTGCCCCAGGACCCTGTTTGAATTCACCTGATTAAATTATCAGCCTCATGTCCTGGCAAGCATCTCACGAGGCTGCCTTGCGAGCTCCATAAATGTAATGCCGGCTCTCGGGTGTCAGAGCGAGAGGGAAGCGTAGCCGAGCTTGGAGCATTTGCCCCTAAACCGGAAGAGCTGTAAGCCCACAGGAGTGCAGAAGCCATATGGCGCTGTTGCCTGTCCGACAACGCCACTGCAGCCAGCCCGATGCAATGGCACCTGTCCCCAGGGGCTGCTGGGACCACGTTTTCTTCACACCATCTTTTTGCACATGAAAGATGTGGGGAGAAAGGGTGAGATGCATGCTGGTGAGCAGACTTCATGCAATAGCCCAGCTGCCCCTGGTACTCTGCAGGCGCTGCTGGCAGAAGCATTAGGTCTAGAAGAGGCCATAACCCAGCAAAGCAGAATTGCTAGAAAATGGGGGGAAAATCAGGGCTGGTGGACTTTGCAAAGATCACTCTGACCTCTGTGTGTGACTGAGAATGGATTCATGTCTACAAAGTTCAGCTAATGAAAAATAACCTGCAGAAAGAAGCAGCGTAGCCTAACACAATTGGTGCTGATCTCCCATGAGTGTGAGAAGGCTGAAGAGTGACTGGGCACTGTCCTGACTGGACATGTTCTGACTAGGAGATACCTGGAGTTTTGCCTGCAATGAGCTTTGTATTCATTTCCCTTGTTTGAAATGTGCTCAGTGAGGAGAAATCTGCTGTTTTGTAAAAGGTTTTCTGGCTCCCAAGCAGCCCAGTGGCTGCCTATGCAAGGCAATCAATGTTACAAGCACTGCTTATGCTACACCCTGGTGCGCTGCCAGGATCCCACACAGATCAACCTGACCCAGCTGGAGAAATCATTGAGAAATAAGAGAGAGAGAGAGAGGGAGGCTGAGTGAGAAGAAATCCTCAAATCCCCAGAAACACAATGTTAAAGCCTCCCACCTGATCTGCAAAGCAAAAGCCAGCCCAGACCAAATATAAACCAAGGCTGCACAGCCAAAACAATCAGACTGCAGAAGGTCAGACAATCTGAAATGTGCATATTGCAGCAGGGCAGATATGCCTGCAGCCAGGTCGAGGAGGAGAGGAGGAGGAATGATGTCTTTTTGCATGAACACATTGGGGATCCTCTCAAAATCCAGCCCTCTTGGAAATCACAGGGATGACTAACCTGGAGGAAGCCCATAGCTTACGCAGCTGTTGGCTGGCATCGCTGTGCCTGGCAGCAGCCAGCCCAGATGCATCACTAGCTCTGTTCCTCCCTGCCCACACTTGGATGTCACTCCAGTTTATAGGTGTGTGGTAGAAGTAAGGGAAGGGCATCTTTGTGGAACCCAGCAGACTTATACCTGAGGCAGGAAGACTAAAGCACTAAAGAACTTTAGTTTATGTTGAGTTCTTACTCACGTAACATGTCTGATCCCTTTTAATCTTATTAATCTAATAGTAAATCCTGCTGTAGCAAATGCCCCTGCACTGCCAAAAGTGTTTTTTCTTATTAAAGTGCCGTTGTTTACTAGGTTTTCCCCATAAGTCCTGGGACAAAGCTGTCCTTTTCCCACACTAGTAGGGGGAAAGGTATCTTCTAATGGAGAAGTTGAGCAGTTCTTCCCAGAGTGGCTGGACTTGCCGCCTGTTCCTGCTCTGCAAAAACAGGATTACTTGTCATGGCGCTGGTGAAAGGGTTGAAGCTGTTAACATCCTCTGAAGTGGGTAGCAAGCTGGAGAGTTTAGCAGTCACCACTGGCCTCAGCTTCAGCTCAGACCTCAATGGGACTGTCCCTTTAAAGATGTAGCCTCCCATCAGTGCTACTCAATAAACAGAGACCATCCTTACCCAAGTCTCCCTTATAGCTCCTTGATGCTCCTCCTACAGAAACTGATATGGGATACAGTTATTTCAGGCCAGCCTTTTAGGCTATAAGGAGTCTACCTTTCTCTGACCTAACTTCAGGCAATATCTCTTCTACAAGAAGCATCTTCATCTGTATATGTTAATGGTACTCTTGAAACCATGATATCATCACCTGCAGGTGCTCCAACCAGTTCTGTGCTCCCTACTTGTGCTGTGGATAGAGAGAATTCACAAGCACTGCAGCAGCCAGAAATTGCTCTCTCTTCAGGCACAGTTTTATCTTTCTAATGTTTCTGGATTCCAATACCATCCTGAAAGACTTCAGCTGCCCGTCCAAAAGGGAGGATTAAGTCTGGAGCTCATAATTTGAACAACATTCTTTGCCAACCCAGCTGAATTTCTCAGCTGTTCTTCACCAGATAATGCACAGCCCTTTAATTTCATGCAGAGATTTTTAGCCTATGGTGTTTACAGTCATATGTTATCCTTACCATGACAACACTGAAGGGAGTGTCCCTCATATAATGATAACCCCTGCATATCTTCTCAGAAACACTGAGGTTTTCTACCTTGTGTTCCTGGACAAATTCCTTTTCAGAGTCTGAGTACTTACACTGTACCACAGTGAAAACATGTGCAACCATAGTAGCTGGATTTAAAATTCATCCCTTAGATCCAAGACACGCAGCCTGTGTTCTTCTGTCTTGGCAGGGACCTGATGGCTGCCCAGGAACAAGCAGGCAGGCTCATAAAGGAGTTTTGAAGCTTTTCAGAGGAGATATTACACAGCTGTCCTACAGGACCCTGACTCAGAAGCTTCCCTCCTCTTGCTTTCCCAAATCCCTCTCTGATGCATTCACACAAGCCTTGATACAAGATGGATCTTTGTCTTCTCACACCATAATCATAAATTTCAAGTTATGGACACTTACGAGGAACTTTATGGTGGGCCTTTGGTGAGTCTATGTCCACCAGCTGCTTGAATCTATCACTGTGTAGGCTGTATAGCTCTTAAAGCAACTGAGAAAATTCCTGCTAGCTTTGCTAATTTGCCTCGGAGGCTGTGTTCACATGGCGTGGAGGACTACTGAGGTGTGCTCATGTGGGATGGTGGACAGAGGTACCAGGGGATTCAGATGTGGTTTTGTTCCAATCCAATGCCCAGTGTTTGGGTTATCAGCTTGCAACAACTGTCCTGTTGACTTCCATGCTATTTCCCATTTGTAGGTGCGGAAATCAGGTGCTTGCTCAAGGATCAGTTCTTTTATTTAAAGATGCATTTAAAGGGTGTGTGTGAAAGGGTAAAGGCTGCTCTAGCTCAAACAGCAGCAGATGAACGCTGAAACCTCCAGGCAAACAAAACTTCTGGTTTGGGGGTAGGTGAGTTATAACTTGTTGTTTCAAAGACAAAAAACTTGGAGTGGAAATGAAACATGAACTCAAACATACCCTAGGTGATAATCCAAGGGGAAGTGAATAGAAGTATAAAGAGTTGATAAAAAGTGGGTTTACCCACATTTGTACAATTTGTAGCAGGTAGGGCCCTGCACTTGTTTGGGGACTGCAGTTACTACAGGAACAATAATGTGAGGGAAAGAAAAATAGGTGTGCCACGATGTAAAGAAAAGGTGTGAATAGTGGCACTTCACTAGTAGCAGTGTTTTAGCCAACGGGAACTCTTCCAAATGGATGGCTTAACTCCATGCCTTTACTTTATGGTCTGCAAATATTTGCTTTTGAAAATGACAGTATTTGTGAGTACTTGCAATTTTCTTTGACAGCTGCTAGCAGCAGCTTTCCATAGCAAAACAAACTGCGGAAATGTCATTTCCTGAGGTAATTTCCATGAAAATGTATCAGGTAAACCTGGCTGATGTTACCCAAAATGTTATGTTTTGCACCATAAAAATGGCTTGCTTCACTGAAATACATTTCCACCTGGGCAGACTGACTTCCTTTTTCATGCTAAAATGACAGCAAGGAAGAAACAAAACAAAAAACCAACCCAAAGAAAACAGAGAAAGGGTCTGTTTTATGGAAATACCACCCCAAAATACTCCAGAAGGCCAGCAAACAGAACGGGCTTCCCTCCTGCAAAAACCACACAGACTTGGGAGTAGGGGGGCAAACTGTCAGGAAAAGATAGTTGTGATACACAATCATAGAATCATAGAATAGTTAGGGTTGGAAAGGACCTTAAGATCATCTAGTTCCAATCCTTCCTTTATTTGAAAGGATAAAGGCAAAGCTGGGGCACTGATAGATTTCGCTAGTTGAAAAGTGTCAAGATCTTTCCAGGGGTCTTACAACTGGCAGCTACGCTCAAAATGTTCAAAATGACATTTGGAGATCATTAGAGTAATAGAAGAAGAAAGATCATAGTAAATGATGATCTAGTTAATGGGTTTCATGTTCTGAATGAATAGAAGAAGAAATAGGCACTGAACAAAACCTTGTGTGACTCTCATGTATTACAGCTGAAAAAGATGATTCGGTGCTAATCCAAGTAATTACAATAAAGGCAGGGAGAAATCTGTAGCCTTCTGTGAGGTACTAAGCTGACAGGTTTGAAGAAATGGGTAGACAGGGCTGGGTTGCAAATGTGTATGTCTCCAGGCCTGACAAGAGCAGTGCCCTAAGCTTTCTGGCTTTGCACTGTAGTTTCCTCTCTCAATTGGATGTGTTTTCTGGAGGAAACAGTGGAGATTCTCTCCTGAACTGGGGCTGCTCTGCCATTTCTAATCCCCCAAATTCCCTTTGTCCCGTTACCCCTAACTCTTCTCACGTGAAAACATACCCTGCAATGCTGTAGAATCACACATCTACAGTGTAGCTTACTTGGGCAGGCATCTCTGGAGATTATCTAGTCCAACCCACCTGCTCACAGCAGGGTCAGCTAGTGCAGGCTGTTGAGAGCCACATCCAGATTTTTCTTAAACATCTCCAGGGATGGGTGGAAACTCCATGAGCTCTTTGGGCAACCCTATTTCCAGCACTCCCTATTGACAAATCCAAATATTTTTAGTCCCAGGCTCGCAAGCCCTCTTGCCTATAATCAGTGAATTAAGGCTGCTCTGATGCCAAACATCTTGCTGATGCTACAGCAAGAGAAGACCGATAACCTACATGCAAATATATGCTAGAAGCCCTGTCTGTGTAAGGTTCAGTGAGACGTGCAGATCACCACGCAATGTGGGAGTCGTGCCCATGCATGCCCCAACAGGGAAAGAGCCCAGCGCTTCCACAGGGTTAGTACCCTCAAGGTCACCACAGCAAGGGCTGACGTAAGGCTGTAACCTTGTCAGGGTGGGAGAGGGGGAGAGCAGCATTTCCACTTTGTGGAATAAATAATACCCAAGGCTTCCCTGATAACAGGGGCTGTATCAATAGAGAACTTTATTCAGCAGGTTAATGAATTGATCTGATCATTCCTGAGATCATCTATTAGTCCGGTGCTTGCCCATGAAAGAGACCTGCCCTGGAGCATACGCTGCACATCAGTGAATCAAATGTGCAAAGAATGACACATGCCTGAAGAGAAAAGGAGCCTGGAGCAAAGCCTGACACTGAACAGCTGGACAGCAGCGTATAATAATGGAAAGCACGTTGTGAATGCCACGTTATCCAAATAAAACAGCACAGAGGAGATTTAGAGAGATGAGAGGGACATGTGGTGAGGATGTAAGAGCTACCATCTTATTCTTTCCCAAAATAGGCCATAAATATTCTAAGGAACCCTTTGTGACAGCAAAGTGCTTTGAGCCTGATTTTTATCCGAAATGAAGTGTCTCAGACACAATAAGAGAGCGGGAGCTCAGTACCAGACTGGAGGAAAATGCCTGCAGTTGAGGCCCTCCCTACACCTCCCACCACAGGGGGGGTTCCCAAGAAATCACCCCTAACTCCTGCACCTGCAAGTGCCAAAGGGAAGCATGTCCTGATGCAGTCCGACAGTCATCAGCGCTCCCTGGCTGGGCTCAACTCCCAGGTGCCTGCCTTGCAAAATCCCCCACCACACTTAGCACTAATTGGTGCCTTTGTTAGGAGGCTTATCAAAGAACGGGAGAGTAGATGGGGTCATAATGGCTGAATTATCTCCTTGTTCCTGGAAGTGTCCCTGCTGAGCCTAGACTAAGGCAACATGACAGGTTGCTGCAGTGGAAGCAAATGCTGCCCCTCTTCGTGTTGTAGCACGCCTGGAGATAAAGAGGACTTAAGGCTCTGGGGCTGTTTGTTGAGCACAACGTGCCGCCAGCACTACATTTACTGTAACAAAAGCAATAACCATGCAACCTTGTCCATGCTAAAAACCCCCACTTTTGATAGTATTCACTATCTGGGTTAGGAGTTGTCTCTGTGGTTGAAGGGTGCCTTAAAAGACTGAACTAACCCATTGGATGAAATCAGGCCTACAGTGGTCAGAGGGAAATGCTGACTGTGCTGATGTGATATGTACGGGCACATGTCACTCAAGAACAGCAACAGGCTCTGGTCATATCTTGAATTGTGGTCTAAACCAACTCTGGTCAGGAAATACAGTTCCCTTCTCCGTGGAGAGTGTAATATGGAAAAAAGAATGGACCTGCTGCTGCTGAGTTGTAAGGAAGCAGTTTGCCTGTGGTTTGGCAAGAATGCTCTTATTGTAATTATTTACTGCTGTGACTGATGCGTACATGAGTTTGAGACTGGTTTGCCTGAACTATGCTGGAGCCCAAGAAGTTAGCTAGTGTGTGTTCACATCTACCTTGTCTTTGGCCGAGGCATGGTTTCTGCTGACCACATAGACACAGGAAGATGCACTTTCAGTGATAAATACCTGGTGTCCTGGGTTCAGCAGTACCAGTTATTTTTTTCTCCTTCTTGGTAGCTGGTGCAGCGCTGTGGTTTTGACTTTCAGCCTGGGAACAGTGCTGATAACACCAGTGTTTTCAGTTACTGCCTGGTAGTTTTGGTCTGACCAAGGACTTTCTGAGTCTCGTGCTCTGCCGGGGAGGAGGGGAAGCCGGGAGGAAGCAGAGACGGGGCGCCTGACCCAAACTGACCAAAGAGGTGCTCCATGCCACAGCACCTCATGTCCAGGATGTAAAAAGCTGGGGGCAGGAACCTGGAAATCTCTCTCTCTCTCAGCTCGGGTGGGTGGTGAGCAGTTGTATCCTCTTCCCTTCTATTTCCCTGGTCATCATTATTATTGGTGGCAGCAGCAGTGGTATATGCTATACCTCAGTTACTGGACTGCTCTTATCTCAGCCCGTGGGAGTTACATTCTTTTGATTCTTCTCCCCATTTCCACCACCCCCCCCATCGCGGTCTGGGGGGGAAGAAAGAGGGAGAAGTGAGTGAACGGGCTGCGTGATTTACAGCTTAAACCACAACACTGGGAACTTCAAGAAGGCTTCTTGAAGCAGCATGGTAGATGCTTTAGTGTGGCCTGTGCTCATTTTTCAGCTGCTCTGACAGTCCACCTTTTGCTTTGGAAGTACTGATGCTGGATGTTAGAGCTAGACTAACTACAGACACATCTCTGTTCATGAGCACTGCATTTAAACCTAAGTGGCTGTTACATTTGCTCATGTTTAGACTGCTTATATGTATTTATAGTAGGTGTTTGTGCCTAAGTTGGAAGGTTCAGCTCTCCTTTCGACTGCTGAGTTCCATGCTCCTTTGGACACCAGATTGGATGAGGAGTCCAATCATTCAGTCCTCCTGCCTTGACTCAGCCTGAAAGCCCCATTGCCTGGTGTGAAAGCCTCATTGTCCAAGTCATTTATAAACCAGAATGGGCATGGAGAATTCATTGGACGGTATTCTGCTCAACCACAGTAGATCTGACAAAACCCCTTGGCAGTGTCAGCTGGGGCTAGATAAAAGCACCTGGTAAGCTCATCAGCCATAGGGTTGTAAGGTCAAGGAGGAGATAATCCCTCTGAGCCATGTCAATGGAACAAGCTTATTTCCAAACTCCCCCATTCAGTGATGGGGTCAGAGCTCCACGAACACTGTCAAGGAAGAGTATTCCCACTCGTCCTCACTCTGCAGTGTGTGCTGCCATCAGTTTTTGGCTTACCCATGGAAGCCCACCAAAACAAGCTGTGTCCCACTCTCAGAGCTCTTATTGTCTTCACTCGAGATTCCACATGAGAGTGTGCCATATGGAAACAGGAATATCACTGACTCCCTTTGGAGTCACGCAAAACACTGTGTCCCACTGCATCTTCCTGACTTCAGGGCCAGTCTTCCTCTGAGGGTAGGTCTGACAATTGCCAGCTTATGAAATATAATCGGGTCATGTCTGTGCTATCCCTGTCATGCAGCCTTGAGTTCAGGGACACGTTGAATTCTGTGCTTGGTTTGCCCTGTTTTGATGTCCCACGTCAGGGCATTGATTAGAACAGTGGAAGTAATTGCAGCTGTCTTTTGGTTTGGGGCAGTTTCATGCATTGCTTTCACAGTCTTTCTCCTCTACAAGGTACATCCCTGCCCTGAAAAGTAAAAGTGGCTTCTGTTGAAATTGCATCTGCTAGCCAAAAGGTATAATAAAAACCTCAGGATGGCATTGTCCAGCAGCTTCACAGAGGGGTGCAACACACTTTGCATGCCTGATCAAAAGAACTGGGGAGTAAACTTGATGAGTTACACTCAGAAGTGGCTCTTATGCCATTTTGGTGCAAGAAGAAAGCAGAGATGGCATTGGGATCTCCTATTGCAGTTCAGCAGAGCAAGGGGAAAGAGGCGATGCCCTTCCTGTAAATCCTCATTTTTCAATCTAATCCAACATCATCTCCATCTTCCCAGCTGTACTAGCTATGGAATCAGTCGGGCCCCTTGGATTCTGCAGGAAAATCCTTCTCCAAAAAGCCGCACAATGTTTGTACCTGAAGTTCTGCTGCTGTGCAGATGCCGGCAACAGCTTTTTCTGCTAAGCCAGGCTGCGCTGTTTTGGGCACCTCTTGCTGGGTTTCTCACTGAGAATCAGGTAGATAAGGGAGAGGATGCATTTGTTTCATCTCTGGAGCAGCATGAAGAAATTATTTTTAGCTTGGCAGCCTTACTGGAAAATAATTTGGATTCAGAGAAAAACAAATGTAAATTTTTGGGATTTAACTCACAGGCAGAGGAAAGGGATCAGTCTTATTGTTTTCAGTTGACACAAAATGTTCCATGTGATCCAAAATGAAATGCTTAGCTATAGACACATGAGAACAAAGGCAAAGAGGGGGTAGGTTACGCAACTGCAAAAGGAAGAAGCACTTATTGCCATCACAGCCTTTTATCTGTTATAGAGGGTGCAATGAGAGATGCTCATCTCCAAAGGCCCTGGAGCCTGGTGCAAGGCAAGGTTAGGATGCAGTCCCTGCTGGGAATCAAGCTGCTGCCCTTAGCATGGGGCTCCGACACTCCCTTGTTCAGAGGTCCCAGATTCAAAGGGTTTCTGGGCCAGGCTGCTCTCCACCTCTTTGCCTTTACTGCTGAAGAGATTGTTTAAATATTGATTGGGCCAGAAGACATCCCTCTCCGTCCTGCTGTATTAGGGTACTGTCCCAGAAGGTGGGAGGCTGGGCTGCATCATCCCTTGGTGTGTGGGAGTTTAATCTGGGTATCCTACACTCTTGAGACAGACATAGTGTTACAAATTGAGGAGCACTGCCTCCTCTTGTAGATTTGTGAAGCCAATCCCTTTTTCTCTTTTTCCTTCCCAGATAGCATCATTCAGGAAATAGAGTACTAATAATGTGCGAGGAGTTTCAGGACAACTATAAACACATTTCCAGAGAATGTATTATTCTCTGGAAAAATAATAATTGTTCAGGTCTATTCATGAACACACACTTGAAGAATTAGTTCCATATATCTGGGAAGGAATCATTTCAGTCTCTCTTTCGAAACAGAGCAATTGTTGGTTATGAAAAATAGACCAGGAAAATATGATGACAAACAATTGGAAGTGCTTAGAACCTAATGAAGAAAATGTTATTCTCATTGGTGCCAGAATCACTGATATTAAGCAAAGTGCAATTTCATTCAGCAAATTTCTTACTGATCCTATTGTATTCACCAGTGGTTTTGCTTATGCAAAGAGGATGTGCTGCCTATTATAGAGCTGTCTTTGCCTGTGTTATACTGGTAAGGGAATCCACTCAGCCTATGCTGTGGCATCCATGATGTGCTACATGAGGCTAAGTGTGGGATATGTCCTTGGTAAAGGACAGGCTCTGTCCTCAAAGTGTTCCCAAGTAAAGTTAGAACCAGATGCAGCAGGTGGCAGAGAGACAAACAGGCGATTCATGATGGGACACAAGGCAGCATCTAAGTTAGTGCAGGGATGTTAGACAGCCTTCAGAATGAAAGGCTTAGATGTGTCTGGACCACAAATCACCTTGCTCCTAAGAGAACTGAGCTTTGGTAATACAATATGGCTATCCACAGAGCCATAAAAATGCAGGAGGCATGAAGGGAAGAAGAGCTTTGATATAAGGAGAAAATATTGTGAGGACAATTAAACTTGGATGAGAGCATGAGGAGAGGAAGCAGGAGTACATAGTAACACAGATTACTCCAACCAGCACTGCTACTTCCCTTTCCAAGAGAGAGACTCTCTTTATCATGAGAAGATAGACTTGAAAGAATAGAAGGAAATACTTTTTCTGGCATGGCTCTACGTTGCAGTTGAGGCAAACAGTTTAGATTGAACGTGTGATAGACATGGGATTAAATTTACCCTTGCTGTAACTCAGGGAATGGACCATGTCTTAATAAAGCATAAATAATGCTTTACAATACATAATGCAGTTACGATACATAACACTAGTAATACATGTGGTTTCAAAGCCAAGGCTAGCCAGGGTGAGATCACAAGCACTGCCAGTCCCCAGCTTCAGGGCATGAGATAATAAGCCATGAAAGGGGCAGAGCAAGTCATCCCTCCTTGCATGGCATTTAAGTGAATTAGGAAGGGGTTTGCACCTTCCCATTAAGCATCCATTATCATTAGCTGTAGATTTGGTATTGGACTAATTGGACAATTACTTTTTCCTAATGTGGTCCTTCTCAGTCTCTTGCTCTTTAAATAGACTTATCCCAGGAACTTCCTTCACAGCTTCTCTCAGGTGGGTTTCTAGTAGCATTTTGTCAGAAGGGTGGTGCGTTTGGCTGTTTTCTTTCTATTGATGCCTGGTGGGCATTGTGGACTTCGTCATACTTCTGCTGTTAGAGGAGAGGTTTTCTTAGAGCATGGACCAAAGAAGTATTGTTTCTTTTGATGAATAAATTGCTAGCAGCCAAACAAAACATTGCAAAACTAAACAGGACAGAGCGTGTGCTGCACTTCAAGAGGTTGGTCTTGTTGTGACAAGAAACAAAAGCAAATATTAGCAGAGGACAAATCAAAGAGAATTAAATGCTGTATTCTCTCTGGCCCAGCTAGAAATAAAGTCAGTCTGATGGATGGGTCATATCTCTGTGGAAGACTTCCCTTTTGTTGCAGGTTCTTCACTAGGGATCATTGCTCCCTGAACCCATTGGCAGGTGAATTCCTCCGCTTAGTCCATGAGTGCCAATAAAACAAATAAGACATGTGCCTCATTAAATGAAAGGTAGCACTCTGTCCTCAGTGGAACTGCTTTCTCCCCCTTTCTTAGAATTTAATTCTCACTCACCAGACAAGCTCCACTCTCTCTCATGCTTCTATGCACATGAGGGAAACCATGTCTGCATTACCCAAACATTTGCTGTGTTAACCTCACTGAGGAGCAGGGAACTATTTTGCTCTTTCTGTTGCCATAAAAGGTCTCAAGCAGTATTAGTTGTCATAGAATCATAGAATCATACAATAGTTAGGGTTGGAAAGGACCTTAAGACCATCTAGTTCCAACCCCCCTGCCATGGGCAGGGACACCTCCCACTAAACCATGCCACCCAAGGCTATGACTAACCTGGCTGTGAACACCACCAGCGATGGAGCATTCACAACTTCCCTGGGCAAACCATTCCAGTGCCTCACCACCCACACAGTAAAGAACTTCTTCCTCATACCCAATCTAAACTTCCCCTGTTTAAGTTTGAACCCATTACCCCTTGTCCTATCACTGCAGTCCCTCATGAAGAGTACCTCCCCAGCATCCCTATAGGCCCCCTTCAGATACTGGAAGGCTGCTATGAGGTCTCCACGCAGCCTTCCCTTCTCCAGGCTGAACAGCCCCAACTTTCTCAGCCTATCTTCATATGGGAGGTGCTCCAGTCCCCTCATCATCCTCGTGGCCCTCCTCTGCACTTGTTCCAACAGTTCCATGTCCTTTTGATGTTGAGGACACCAGAACTGCACACAATACTCCAAGTGAGGTCTCAGGAGAGCAGAGTAGAGGGGCAGGATCGCCTCCCTTGACCTGCTGGTCACGCTCCTTTTGATGCAGCCCAGGATACCGTTGGCTTTCTGGGCTGCGAGCGCACACTGCAGCCGGCTCATGTCCATTTTCTCATCGACCAACACCCCCGAGTCCTTCTGCGCAGGGCTGCTCTGAATCTCTTCTCTGCCCAACCTGGAGCTGTGCCTGGGATTGCTCCCACCCAGGTGGAGGACCTTGCACTTGGCATGGTTAAACTTCATCAGGTTGGCATCAGCCCACCTCACAAGCGTGTCAAGGTCCCTCTGGGTGGCATTCCTTCCCTCCAGCGTGTCAACCAAACCACACAGCTTGGTGTCATCAGCAAACTTGCTGAGGGCGCATTCAATCCCACTGTCCATGTCACCCACAAAGATGTTGAGCAAGACCGGTCCCAACATCGATCCCTGAAGGGACACCACTCGTTACTGGTCTCCAGCTGGACATTGAGCCATTGAGCACAACTCTTTGCGTGTGGCCATCCAGCCAGTTCTTTATCCACCGAGTGGTCCACCTATCAAATTAATGTCTCTCCAACTTAGAGACAAGGATGTCGTGTAGAACAGTGTCAAATGCTTTGCACAAGTCCAGGTAGATGACATCAACTGCTCTACCCCTGTCCATGAGTTCCATAGCCCCATCGTAGAAGGCCACCAGATTGGCCAGGCAGGATTTCCCCTTAGTGAAGCCTTTTTGTTTTTCCTGTTCCTCAGCATGCCTTCCAGGAGAATCCGCTCCAAGACTTTGCCAGGCACAGAGGTGAGGCTGACTGGTCTGTAGTTCCCCGGCTCATCCATTTTCCCCTTCTTGAAAATAGGGGTCATATTTCCCTTTTTCCAGTCATCGGGAACTTCACCTGACTGCCATGACTTTTCAAATGTGATGGACAGTGGCTTAGCAACTCCATTTGCCAGCTCCTTTAGGACCCGCGGATGGATTTCATCAGGTCCCATGGACTTGTATACGTTCAGGTTCTTAAGATGGTCTCGAACCAGATCCTCTCCTACAGTGGGCCCAGGGCCTTCATTCTCACAGTCCCTGCATCTGCCTTCCAAGACTTAGGTGGTGTGGTCAGAGCATTTGCAAGTGAAGACTGAGGCAAAGATGTCATTAAGAACCTCAGCCTTCTCCAAATCCAGGGTGGCCAGTTCTCCCGATAGCTTCCAGAGGGGGCCCACATTGTCCCTAGCCTGTCTTTTATTTGCAATGTACCTATAGAATCCCTTCCTGTTATCCTTAACATCCCTAGCCAAGTTTAATTCTAAGTGGGCCTTAGCTTTCCTAACCTGGTCCCGAGCTTCCCGGGCAACATCCCTGTATTCTTCCCAGGCTGCCTGTCCTTGCTTCCACCTTTTGTAAACCTCTTTTTTCTTTTGAATTTTCCTCAGCAGCTCCTTATCCATCCAAGGAGGTCTCCTGGCCCTCCTGCAGCACTTCCTTCTAGTTGGGATGTATTGCTCCTGAGCTTGCAGCATGTGATCCTTGAATATCAACCAACAGTCTTGGGCCCCCCTGCCCTCTAGGGCTATATCCCATGGAACCTTCCTGAGCAGGTTCCTGAAGAGGCCAAAGTCTGCTCTCTTGAAGTCCAGGGCAGTGAGTTTGCTGCACGCTCTTCTCACTGTACTGAGGATCTCGAATTCAACCATCCTATGATCACTACAATCAAGGCTGCCCTGGAGCATCACATTTCCAACCAGCCCTTCCCTGTTGGTGAGAACAAGGTCAAGCATGGCACCTCTCCTTGTCGGCTCCTTTATTATTTGCAGAAGGAAGTTGCCTTCCACACAATCAAGGAACTTCCTGGATTGCTTGTGCCGGCCTGATATCCCTCCAACAGATATCAGGGTGGTCGAAGTCCCCCATGAGAACAAGGGCCTGTGAGCGTGAGGCTGTTCCTATCTGTCTATAGACTGCTTCGTCCACAGAGTCCTCTTGGTCAGGGGGTCTGTAACAGATCCCCACAGTAATGTCTCCCATCATTGTTCTCCCTTTAACCCTGACCCACAAACTGTCTGTGGACTGCTCACCTGTTCCCAGACAGATTTCCATACTCTCCAGCCTATCCCTAACATAAACAGCAACTCCCCTCCCCCGCCTACTGGGCCTTTCTTTCTTAAAGAGCCTGTAACCTTCCATTCCAACACACCAGTCATAGGAGCCATCCCACCATGTTTCTGTGATGCCTATGATATCATACCCCCAGAGACGTGCACACATCTCTAATTCCTCTTGTTTGTTCCCCATGCTACAGGTGCTTGTATAGAGGCATCTGAGCTGAGCTCCAAATGAAGCCGGCTCATTGGCTGGAGCAGCTGGAATATCTCTACATTGCTCCGAACATTTACTATAGGTGCTGGCCAGTGATTGAGTGTGTTGGGATGGAATGATGCCCCCCTCCCCCAACACATCTAGTTTAAAGCATCCTTGGCCAGTCTGACAAGCCTCCTACCAAATCCACTCTTGCTCCTGTCAGACCAGCTCCACCAGCCCCCAGTAGACCTGGCCTACTAAACTGAGTCCCATGTTCAAGGTACCCAAACCCCTGACTACAGCACCACCCTTCTAACCATTTATTAACCTGGCCAATCCTCCTTGCCTTTTTAAGGCCCTGCCCTCTATCCTGGAGAATTGACGAAGAGACAATCTGAGCTCGAGAGCCCCTAACCACCCCTCCCAGAGCTCTGTAGTCCTTCTTTATGTTCTCCGGGCTACTGCTATCTTTATCAGTAGCATCCACACGGATCACTAGAAGTGGGTGATAGTCAGTGGGACCGACTAGAGCAGGCAGCTTCTCTGCAACATCCTTGATCCGAGCCCCTGGTAGGCAACACACCTCCCTTGAGGTTGGGTCAGGCCGACAGATGGGTGCCTCTGTTCATTTCAGAGTAGAATCCCCTACTACTACAGCCCACTGCTTTTTCCTGGCAGCACCAGTAGTGATCTTCTTTACCAGTGCATCAGGCGGTTGTTCCTGGTGGGAGTGTAGGTTCCTCATCAGCCCCCTGCAGGACAGCAAAGCGGTTCTGGGTGGGGACAACAGATGTAGGAGGAAGCCCCTTGCTTTTAATTGTCCTCTTCCTCCTTTTTCTGTTGTTTTTTTCTGTTACTGTTTCCCAGCTTCCTGGGTTAGCGGCCTCCTTTCCTGCATGAGCGACAGTGGACGCTTGAGGCCCCTGCACGGCCTGGTCCTGGAGCAAGCAGTGCTGCTTCCCCTCAGCTTCCCTGACACCTTTCAGCCCATTGACAGCGTCCCGCAGCTCAGCCCCTGCTGCAGGAGGACCTCCACCAGGGAGCACAGAGTGCAGCCCTGCCCATGGTGCACCCTGCTCTCAGGAGAGCAGTCTGTGGTCTCCCATGGTCCAACTACACTGGAGGGGACTGCATAATCAGCAAGATCCCCAACTGACTATTTAAAGGGACATTTGCAAACTCTGCTCCCTTCACCTCTGCCACCACTGGGGAGAGTGCTTCCCCCAAACTGGCTCCTACCTGGAGCTTTCTATATACCTGTGCTCATCCTGCCCTCAGCTCTTCCTGCTAACTAATAGTCCAGATCTGCTGTTGGTGAAGGCCTCAGAATCACATTTCGTGCCACGCCACATTCTGCTGAGCTATTCCAGGTGAAAACTGCACTTTGACACCCAGGGTGCAGAGTCAAGGAATTAGTAGAAGACAGCAGCCACTGCTTCCAGTGTTGGGTCACGTTGACACTTCAACAAGTAAGGTTCCCAATCCAGGAGGCAGGCAGAGTCCAGTTTCTCTGTTGTCTTCATTTCAATTGATACCACAGAAGGAAAGACAAATAGTGGAAAAGGACCAAAGGAAAAGGCAACACTCAATGCCCTTGGTGGTAGTGATGAGCTAGGCAACAGTAAGGTAGCAAGTTCCATCCCCACGAATTTGCCAACAGTCAGACTCCAGAATAATATCTTCATCCATGACCCTGATATTTCTAATATCTGGAGAGGGCTCAAGATGGCAGTGTATGGCTCAAAAGGCAAATGTGTGTACAGCTATTATTAAGAACAAAAAGAGGAAATGCAGAATGTGCCTTTCATCATGGACAGGATTTACTGCCTGCTCCCACCCTTCATGACATAGACTTGAGCTCTTCCCTGAGGATACTTCTTAAAGAGAAAAAAACCAAACAAATAGATGGGCTGTCTTTTATTGGGTTATTTTTTTTTTTTGTTTGCTTGTTTTTTGTTTTAGTGCTAAGAGCTGCACGATGCAGTATTTAATTAGAGGAATATAAATTTCAGCAAAGACAAATCTGGAATGCAGGAGGGTTATTCTTGTAGTGTAAAGATGAGAGGAAGCGGTGAGCAGGCTGGAAATAGCACTGAGTTAGAGAGGCTGGTTTTGGAGGATTTCTAAAGAAATAGAGTAATTTTAATTGTGTGACAAATTTCACTGACCTTTCTCTGGACACAAATCTGTCATTTATCTTTGATTTGATTTTGTATGAAGATCAGTTGAGATCACTTCAGCTCTTGGAAAGGTATTGCAAACCTAGCTCAGACAAGAGACATTTGAACACAAAATGATATTTTTCTTTGACAGAAGAATTAAGCTTCATGGAATGACAGATTTCCCAACACAATTCATCACAAGATACTGGTCTGTGTCCAGAAGCTGGCCTGCTGGCTTTCTCTCTCTTATTGTACAACAATTCTCTATTCTGCTCCTTGCATTCTTCACACTATGCTTCTTTTATTATTTCATTAATAGAATTGCACCTGACTCTAGTTTTACAGCTCTCCCTACTTACAGATGTTGTGCTGAGTTTAATAGCAATGCCTCAGCCAGCTCAAGATAGGAAAAGCTCTGGATTTGGAGAAGGCTGACGTTCTTAATGACATCTTTGCCTCAGTCTTCACTTGCAAATGCTCTGACCACACCACCTAAGTCTTGGAAGGCAGATGCAGGGACTGTGAGAATGAAGGCCCTGGGCCCACTGTAGGAGATGGTCTGGTTCGAGACCATCTTAAGAACCTGAACGTATACAAGTCCATGGGACCTGATGAAATCCATCCGCGGGTCCTAAAGGAGCTGGCAAATGGAGTTGCTAAGCCACTGTCCATCACATTTGAAAAGTCATGGCAGTCAGGTGAAGTTCCCGATGACTGGAAAAAGGGAAATATGACCCCTATTTTCAAGAAGGGGAAAATGGATGAGCCGGGGAACTACAGACCAGTCAGCCTCACCTCTGTGCCTGGCAAAGTCTTGGAGCGGATTCTCCTGGAAGGCATGCTGAGGAACAGGAAAAACAAAAAGGCTTCACTAAGGGGAAATCCTGCCTGGCCAATCTGGTGGCCTTCTACGATGGGGCTATGGAACTCATGGACAGGGGTAGAGCAGTTGATGTCATCTACCTGGACTTGTGCAAAGCATTTGACACTGTTCTACACGACATCCTTGTCTCTAAGTTGGAGAGACATTAATTTGATAGGTGGACCACTCGGTGGATAAAGAACTGGCTGGATGGCCACACGCAAAGAGTTGTGCTCAATGGCTCAATGTCCAGCTGGAGACCAGTAACGAGTGGTGTCCCTTCAGGGATCGATGTTGGGACCGGTCTTGCTCAACATCTTTGTGGGTGACATGGACAGTGGGATTGAATGCGCCCTCAGCAAGTTTGCTGATGACACCAAGCTGTGTGGTTTGGTTGACACGCTGGAGGGAAGGAATGCCACCCAGAGGGACCTTGACACGCTTGTGAGGTGGGCTGATGCCAACCTGATGAAGTTTAACCATGCCAAGTGCAAGGTCCTCCACCTGGGTGGGAGCAATCCCAGGCACAGCTCCAGGTTGGGCAGAGAAGAGATTCAGAGCAGCCCTGCGCAGAAGGACTCGGGGGTGTTGGTCGATGAGAAAATGGACATGAGCCGGCTGCAGTGTGCGCTCGCAGCCCAGAAAGCCAACGGTATCCTGGGCTGCATCAAAAGGAGCGTGACCAGCAGGTCAAGGGAGGCGATCCTGCCCCTCTACTCTGCTCTCCTGAGACCTCACTTGGAGTATTGTGTGCAGTTCTGGTGTCCTCAACATCAAAAGGACATGGAACTGTTGGAACAAGTGCAGAGGAGGGCCACGAGGATGATGAGGGGACTGGAGCACCTCCCATATGAAGATAGGCTGAGAAAGTTGGGGCTGTTCAGCCTGGAGAAGGGAAGGCTGTGTGGAGACCTCATAGCAGCCTTCCAGTATCTGAAGGGGGCCTATAGGGATGCTGGGGAGGTACTCTTCATGAGGGACTGCAGTGATAGGACAAGGGGTAATGGGTTCAAACTTAAACAGGGGAAGTTTAGATTGGGTATGAGGAAGAAGTTCTTTACTGTGTGGGTGGTGAGGCACTGGAATGGTTTGCCCAGGGAAGTTGTGAATGCTCCATCGCTGGTGGTGTTCACAGCCAGGTTAGTACATAGCCTTGGGTGGCATGGTTTAGTGGGAGGTGTCCCTGCCCATGGCAGGGGGGTTGGAACTAGATGGTCTTAAGGTCCTTTCCAACCCTAAATATTCTATGATTCTAAGGGCAAGAAGGGCTGTCCCTGGTTAACAATTCCAATCTCCTGGTATTGCAGGCAAGGGCATCCTGTCATAGCCTTCATAAATGCAGCAAGCTCCATCATCAAGAATCTTTTAAGGTAACCTTTATGCTTGTCTAAATGCTGCAACATGAGATGCATCCTGGCATTTGAACAGAATTTAACAACTACCTCAGCATTGTGGTATCTCACTAGAGAAATCTGAATTTCACTCACAGAGAGCACACACTGATGTGTGCAATGCTCTCCTTTGGGATTTTAATGACCATTTCTAAGCACTGAAGAGCCAGATTTTCTCTGGAGTTAGAGAAACATATGCTGCATGCGCTAATGCACCATAAGTCAATATTCACTAATACTCCACAGCATTTCCTGTCGAGGAAAGTTTCTAGAAAGCAGATAAGATAGAAAATTTATCTACGATCAAGAAAGACGTGAAACACAGGCCGGGAAACAGCTCCAGAAGTTCAGAACTTGCCTGGCCTGTTTTTGCTATGAGGTCTTGGAAATGCCCAACCTCAGGCCACTGTAACCTGAAATTCTTACAGCTTTCTAGGGAACAACATTGATGGAAAATCCACACTGGCTTAGCATTTTTAATGTTCTTCGGTTACTGGTCAGTTTCTAATTGATCAGTAGAAAATTGATCAATGTAAAGAGTGTAATCAACTACAAATACCTATCACCAGTATTATGTGTCTAGGAGGTACAAATGATTGTGTCATTTCCCAGGTTATTGCTAAGAAAATATCTAAACCACATATACCACTGGTATATCATATTTTTGTGAGGAGGTACCCAAATACATTAATGTTCTCTGTCTTGTTGTAAAAAAAACACAGGGAACTCATCAAGAAAACACCCCCCTGCATAGAAGCAAGTGGAACATGAGAATTCACAATCAGCTGTTCATTACAGAAGCTTTTGAAACTGTGAATAACTGGAAGAAATGAGAGGCACAGTATCTGTTTCTGCGCAGGTAGCAGAAGAAAGGACCCCCTGTTCCACTTGTGGTGGGGAAAGCACTTGCTTATGCTATGTGGTCCAGCCTCCTGCAGAGGAGATCAGAACTTAAATGGATGCAAGCATTTTAAATGCAGAAAAGAAAAAATTCAGCCAGAGGAAAGATCATAAAAACAATAGTGAGTGAAGTTAGTCCAGTGTTTGAATTAAATGACATCAGCAACCAAAGATACCAGAACTGGCCCATTTTTGTGGGCAGAATGAACATCTCCAAAAAAAAATTGATGTCAGTCTTTTGGGGATTATGTCAAACAAAAATATTCTTTTGGTTTCCAGATGTTGAAAGCCAAATGCAATTACATTTTTAGGAGCTGGGCACTGAAAATTGCAACCCAACCCTGGAAAACTTTGCTTTGCAATCGAAGTAGTTTTTCTACAGGATCCCCAACAAAAACCTGAAAAGCGTCTAAGTAAAAGCTTCGCTATAAACTTGCAGAAACAATGACCAGTTGAGGTTGCAATTCATATGGCTGTTCTCAAGGTCTGAGAGGTCTTCAGACAACTGTAGTTGGGCGCTCACTGCAGAGTCATGATGTTTGAGATCATTTGCAGTCAATGCAGAATTCCTTGCAGGGGCTCTCAGGGTTGCAGCACAAAAGACATACTTACTTTCCTTTTGGAGGAAGTTTATATAACTAAGTCAACAGAAAAATACAAGCACAGAATGACTATAAAGCCTCAAAGGATCAAGGATAAAATGAGCAAACAAGTCTACCCTACCACTCCATATCACATGTGCAGACCATAGCGACTTACTACATTTTTCAGGACATAAGAACCCCAAAAGCATGTATGCCAGTGCTACTTCCAGTGTGAGAGACCTGACTTCTGTACACCTTCCTTTTCTACAGTCCTCAGGATGGCTCTCTCTGTTGTCCACTGGCCAGAAATTTCTGTCCAGCACAGCACTTACATGTAAGTCTTACTGGAAAATAATAGCAAATATTCCCTTCAGTATTTTTATGAACATCAATGAATGTGAGCAGATGCCTGAAATTAAGAAGGTGTTTTGCATAAATAAGACTACAGTCATCATTTGAGAGGACCTATACTGACACAGACCCTTGGGTATTGATACCTGGGAGTTGCTGCCCAGGACTTGAAGAACAACAGCCATCACTGCCTGTCTGCTGAGCAGATAGGGAATATGGAAGATACATTTAAGCACTGGTCAAGTCTCACAAATTCCACTTGGAATTTCAAAGAAAGGAGATGTTCTCCTACACCACACAGATATTGCTTGTTTCTGTGCCAAAGGCTGAGGAGTTGCATGTGGCTTTCCTCAAAGCCTAGCACAATGTCCATGTCATTCCTATATCTTGGATCAATGCTGTCTAAAACAAGCTAGATTAACTTCTCTTCTTGTTACTACATGGAATCTCGTTAAGCAAAGCTCCAGTTTCAAATGTGGAAATAGCCTTTAAAATCTGTGCTGGTCATAACCAAAATGAATGTCTGCCACTGTCATTTCCGAGGGAGTAAAACCAACATCAACTATTCACAGACCACAGAAGGGATCTTCTTCTCTTTTAGCCCCTTTTTCTTTCCCTATGCTCCCTGGGTACCCTCATGATAGAGGAATAGAACTGTAGATTTATGATCAATTGAAAATTTTACTGCAGGTCTCTCCACCTATTCATCACCACTATCTGTATCACTTCTGAGGTTTTGTGCTAAAATCTTTAGCATTTCACCTAATCCAAGGCTTTTTTTGTTTGAACAGTCAGAAATTGTCTATTTCTCTCTGTGTTTATACAGTGCCAAAGATAATGGGGCTATTCTTGATTTATCCTTAGGCATCGCCACAACAAATCTAACAAGAACAGTACAGACATCCTGCTCCCACCTGCACTTCGACATGAAGATTTGTAAAGCATCAGATCACTGCTGGCAATCCGTCTACAACATGAAACAGCAGTCATCTCCTCCAACTTTTAAAGTTAGGACATCTATGTCTGAAAAAAACCCGAAACATTTGCCTGATAACATCTGCACACTGTGTTCAGCTCAGAGGGAGAAATGTGTTTATTAATGCCAGTGAGGAGCTTGCTCACAGATGTGAATATGAATAGGCTGTGGCGCACAGCCTATTAACAACTCTGATGTTGTCAGATCCGTAACCTTGGGTACTGATGATAGTAATAAAGCCTGTATTACACTCTGTCGTGGGTACAGCTGAACCCAGGACATACACACGCAATCTTGGGTACCAAGGTCATCCACGTTAACTTGCACCGACACCACCAAGCATGAGTTGGACTGGGTTCACCATAAGAGGCTCTAGGAGTATTTGCTACAGAAAAAAAATCATAAAGCTGATATTATCACTTTGCTACATGTGACAACTTTCCTTTAGAACAAAGCTATCAATTACAAAGGACACTTGCAGTAGATGGTGAAGGATCTCAGGTGCTTCTGCTTTGGGGAAGCAGGTGACACGTCAGTCAATGGTCCCTCATCGTCACTGGTATCTCTCATTCCACTAAGCATCAGCCCTGATTTGTCTCTCCCCAGATGACATATGGGCTACATTTAGATGTTGACTACACATCTTATCTATTGTAAGTTCTATAAATAGTTGTCACGTCCATGTACAGTATCTTGTTGGACTATTTACAGCACAATCCAAAGCCCCTTGAAGCTATTGGAAAGGATGCCATTTACTTTACAGGGCTTTGAATCAGGCCATAAAACCTCTAGGGTATGTGACCATGCTTTCTAGGCCTATCACAATGTGCATGGCAAGCCATGGTCTGTAACAGGCTTCCATTTGCACCTACTGCATTTTCTGGCTGTGGGTAAACAATCTCAATGGGAGAGAGGAAGAGAATAGCACAGAGTAAAAGCAGACAGGGACAAGAGTTGGAAGGAGTCCATTTTCTGCTTTGGTACATTTTCCTGCCTATGAAAAGGGAAAGATTAGAGAGAACAAAAAATGAAAGAGGGCAGGGTGAGAGCAGGTTAGGAGGTGTGGTGGGAGGCACCAAGCTCTGTGGCTTGAAGTCTGTTGTCTCCACTGAGATGTGCTGGGCAAGTCTATTTTCTTTGCTTAGTATTTGTTATCGCATCACCTACCTCAAAATGAGAACAGCGAGTCCTGAGAGGGCGTTTACTCTCCGTCCTTCTACATGGCACACGTACCAGCAGAATTAGGCTGTGTAAACTTCCTTCAACAAAATTCCTGCAGCAGATAACATTATGCTTTTTAGAGCAGCAGGGCAGAGGGACAGGAAAAATAACCCAGCTTGGAGGACTGGGTGATAGGCTATTCTGTTACTCCTCTTCCAACCTTGGCTTGCTGATATACTCTGATATAACCGCCCGCTGTCCGTGAAAAGGAGACATGATCCTCTTTACCGATCTGTGACTCATCAGCCATTTTCTTTGAGCCAATAATATAAATGCAGATACCTAGCTTCTATGATTGGGCTTTTTCAGGAAGTGGGAGACAGCCCAAACATCTCAGTTAAAAACAAGCCAAGCCTCAGGCAATGTACTCTGTAGTTGTTCTGGAGAAGCATCAGCTTTGTTTTCTGCAGAACTATGGGGTCAGTCCTTGCTGCCCTTCCGGAACCTGTGAAACCGAAAAGGAGAGGACGATGACTTATTACCATGGGAGATGTAGTTCACTGCCTTCAATACTGCAGAAGTTACTGGTTCAGCACCCTAATAAAAAGAAAGAAAAAATCATCCCCAGATGCTGTGGTTTGATTAGAAACAAGTCTCTTCTTTGGCTTCTTTGTTATGTAGTTAAAACATCTTTTAAATTTTACTCCAATTACCAAAAAAGCTTTAAGTCAGCTGAAAGTACAGCATGGTGATGAGTGAGTGCTGTCTTAAGCTGACATCTTGGCTACCTCCCAGATCTGGGCTTGCACGTCCATGCACTCAAGCCAGAGGTGAGTGGTTCTCTAGAACTTCTGCTGAGGGGGCTCAATTTGGCAGAAATAATGAGCTTCTCCCTGGAGCAGAGGTTATACCTCAGACAATTTCCCCTCTATCCCAGCATGTTATAGCCAGCAAGCCAGAAAAGTACCCCCCCCCCCTTATTACATTAGAAAAACTTGAAAAGTGGGAGACCCTAGTTCACTGTTACCTGATCCTCTAGGACAGCTCATCTCCCTTGCAATGAGCTGTTCACAGGAAAGATTTCACCACTCCAGAAGCTGTTGGAGGATGATTTGTGTTCTCCACCCTCTGTCTGCCTTTAGGCTTTCACTGTGTTTTTTTAACATGCACAGTTTCTTTGGTCTTACAAAACTCTCAGAGAGTCTGCTTGAAACCCACATCCCCAAAGAAGACTTAATGATAAGGTTTAGAAGGCTCTTTTCTTTTGAACTTCAACTCCTCCTCCCCACACTACTTTGCTCTGGACTGGTATTAGGTTGGTCAGTGTAAAGGCATGAGTAGTCACCAAACCCAGCCTCAACTACATGGCAGCTGATCCCCACCAGACACTCACGAAAGAAAGTTCTTCCACTGACACCCCTGGGAGTTTAGTTCATGGATCACCACACGTAGTTGCAACCGCAAGCTTTGCTTTGTCTTGTGTGTGAGTCCCATTCTAGCTATAAACAATTCTGCCTTTGGTGGCTATGCATGACTTGGCTGCCATTGTAATACACACATCAAAAACCCTCCAGATATATCTGATCTGGTAGCAAGGGTCTGTGCTCCCAAGGCAGCAGATATGCATAGCGTAGCAATTCAGGGAAGCTGGGAAAAAAAATAGTGCTGCAGTGTCTGAAGACCTAACTGTCTAAACCAGTCAAAGCACTTGAGTCACCTGGTGGTTTATTAAAGTGGATAGAGATGTAAGAAAGTGGATAGAGGTGAATAGACTAGATAAAGGGGGTTTATTTATAGTGACCATGCATTAGCCTACTGTTGCTTTTACCGGCATGCTGTGAGGAGTTTGAACTCAGCCCTGGGAAATTTAACTAGTGTATTTTAACACAATAAAATATAAACAGAAGTTTTGTGGTTCCTCTTTGGGGCTCCTCACGAATTGCTTCTTCCCTTCCCTTCCCTTCCCTTCCCTTCCCTCTTTTTTTTATTTTTTCCTTTATTTCTGACGCTGGATTTTTAAGGGTGACAGCATTTGGGATATGACATTTGGGTAAATATTCACATATTGTTTTCAGACAATAAAATATCCTATTTCTAGAGTAAGAAGCCTCTGCAGTTTGGGATACTACCCCGTTTGCCAAGGTACATAATACAGAAAGGACAGGCTCGCATGCCTAGTCTGTCTAAAGGATCTTCTTTACACTAGCCACAGTCTGCTCAGAGAATTCTGGTTCTCCTTTGTCTCAAAACTTCCAGGGTAAAATCCGTGTTCTTTCCCAGCAGCCTTCTTCCCTGCTTGGTTCTGGAAAATGCAACTGTGCTACTACAAGTGCTAAGCTGCCTGCTTGATGCCACACAGCACTTTGACAGGTATCATTTCAGGTGCTTGATGAAGTCATGCATGGCAAGCTTTACCCTGCTCAATTGTCATGCCTTTCTATGAGAATAGCAGAGCAATTCACTGTTCAATAGTTTGTTTCAATAGCAATTGTTCACAATTGCTCAGATGACTCAGTAAACTGGTAATTAGATGGAGAATCTATCAGTACTGGTTTACCAGATCACACGTGACTTAGGTGTGGTTTTCTGACCACCCTGAGCCCCCAATTTAAGCCCAGAATTTGCCAGCATTAGTCTGCCCCTGTCCGTGAGTTCTCATCCCTTCCCTTATGCCAGCTGTATGGCACATGCAGCAGGGAAAATGAGCACATCAGGCTGATCCAGCTAAATGCTCCACCCAGCAGAAAAGAGGAAAAATGGGAAGAGTTCCCTCAGGCATCTGAATCCCCTGACGTGTCTGACTGCTCAATCACACAATCATCAAGGTGCACAGGTGATGGGGTAGGACCACATGATGTAGGACTGAGTCACCCCTTTCACATGTAGTATAGAATTAGATTGTCTTAACCCAATGATGAAAGCAGAGAGAAAACAAAAATATCTTTTTCATCTAGGCATTAAGAGTCTATCCATTTGTTACCATTACAGCATCTGATGTCTTTACAATAATTACTACAAAGCTAAAGGATGAGACTCATATCTGCTTATTTATGCAGCTAGTTTAAGCTACTTTCTCAGATCATCCTAATTAATGGAGAGAGAAGCTGCCAGAGGAGAATGCATCTTATACAAAGACGAGTGTTTAAGGGGACTGAGTTATCTTCTGAAGATTAAAGAATCTTAGAGTGGTTTGAGCTGGAAGAGACCTTAAACATCACCTAGTTCCAACCCCCTGCCATGGGCAGGGACACCTTCCACTTAGATGAGCTCGCTCAAAGCCCCATCCAACCTGGCCTTGAACACTGCCAGGGATGCAGCGTCCATGATTTCTCTGGACAACCTGTGCCAGTGCCGCGCCACCCTCATAGTGAAGAATTTCTTCCTAATGTCTAATCTTAATCTACCCTTTTTCATCTTAAAGCCGTTCCCCCTTTTCCTATCACTACATGCCCTTTTAAAAAGTCCCTCTTCAGATTTCTTGTCAGCCCCTTTAGGTACTGGAAGACTGTTATAAGGTATCCTAAAAGCCTTCTCTTCTCCAGGCTGAATAAGCCCAGCTCTCTCATCCTTTCTGCATGGTACACATCTCCTATGTCTCCTATGTCTATGGTGCTCCAGACATCTGATCATTTTAATGGTCCTCCTATGGACCCACTCTAACAGATCAGACGCACTTGACTACAGAACAAATCCCAGTTCCACCTCCAGGACATCTGAATTTCGCATCCCATGTTGTTCTTGGCTGGAGTCTGACTCAGAAATCTTTACTATCTGGGAAAGAGGATGAACAGTCCAAGCACCCTCGACATTGACGTATTCCTGGTGAATTCATGTTCCCCTTCATGTCTCCTCCACTGCTATCTCCACTAGCACTGCACCTGCATGAGCCTGATACTTTGCAATGGTGTGTTCTCTTCTTCCCACCCCCCCTCCCCCCCAACCCTTATTTCGCAAAACCCTGCTCAAGTGATGGCCACCAGCAGACTCCATCCAACTCAAAGTGGATACGGGAGAGACAGATGACACAATAGCCAAGGGCTTATCTAAGCGACGCGCTCCCCTAACCATGGTGCTGGTCAAGGTCCAATTTAAGACAAATTTGGAAGAATCTAACTTCTGTAGTCAGTATGCAAATATGATCAGAAATCAATTATCTTGCTCCATAAATAGAGGACAGCCTCAGGCCCATTGAGTATTCCTGCATGGCAGTGGGCTGCACGCCAGGATCTCCCCCAGAGTAGGGAAGTCCCTGAGGTTACTCCTTGAGGTTGAGGGATTCCTTGCTGCAACAGATTCTCAGTAAGTGATTAATAGCATGCTAAACTTTGAAATCTTAGCTAAGTGAAATAAAGGGTTGATTGTACATGTATAACCCTTTAGACATAAACCATTCTCTGAAGCTGAGACCGTCTGGATCCAGCCACACCTAGACTCCTCTCTGAGGAGTAGCTTACAACGCAAAGGGGTCATTTCTGAACCTCATGACTCAATATGAGGGTCTCTCTGACAATTTTGTCTGATCTTGTCCTCTATGCAGTAAATAATCAAGTGTACCTTGCTAGCAAATCTTGCTGAACCAGCGTTGCATTTACTATCAAACTTTGTTAAATCACTGTTTTATATCAATAAACATATTGCTACTTCTCTTTTATGAGTGAAGTGTGTCACTCCATCTGTGACACATTATTTAGTATGCTTTGGCTCAGACTTGTAAGGCCAGCAGCAGGTTCACAGAGGTAGAGTTTGTGATATCATAGTGATTACCCCAAAAAGAAGATGACTCCATGAACACCAGCTTTGTTTTTCCTCTCTTTCTGTCTGCAGCGGACTAAGACAAGGACAAGACTCAAACAGGCATGAGGCATCCTAGATTACTAAGCTCTGCCTGGGCAAATGAGATAGAAGCGTATCCTCCAGATAACAATTGATTTGGGAGGGTAGGGGGAAGAGCCATTATTTCATTAATAAATTTTTGCAGCCATTTTCTCTCCGGAAGTCCTTTTCTGCTATCTTAGGGCAAGGTCTAAGAGTGTATAACTTAAAAGATCTGGTATGGAGATTCTGAACATAAAGACTTAATTAAATGAGGTGTTTGGGGAGTTTAATATTACATAGTTGCTGACGGCTGGCTGATTGTTTTAGTTGCCTTTGATCAACTGTGTGAGTGGAGGGTCATCCCAATCACTGCGGGCCTACAGTATCCGTCATCACCCCTCAGTCTTATTTGTCTTGCGTGTGTATGCAGAAGGCCTGCTTTTGATGAACTGTGAAAAGAAAGATGAACTGTTGTAATGAAAACATTCCCTCCCCGAGATCCTCTTTAGACAACATTCAATTGGTTTGACCTTGTCCCCTCTCGCGGAGGACGGTAATGATTCCTGCAGATGGCTGGGTCATTGCTTGGACACTTGGGAGCCAGATTCTCCGTCTGCATTAGCTCTCCAACTACGCAGGCTGCAGCCAGGAAATGCAAGAGCAGCATGGGTAGGCATAGCTGAGATAGCTATCATCTAGCCTGTTTGAGTCCTCTTAGGTATCATGGGCTGCCTATTTATACTAGGGAGACTTTACCTAGGCTTGCTTTGCTCATGGCACACACATGCACTATCTAGCCAGAGAGAGCTGGATCTCCTGGGGCTGCAGACTCCACTCTGGCTGAAGCAAAAGCATGGCCTGGGGGAAGCCATGTGAGACATCAGCCTGCCTTCCCTTGCTTGTCCGCCTTGCAGCAAATCTTAGTAAATGGTCTGCTAGATGAGCTAATGGTCTCTGACCCTAAATCATTCTTGCTCCAAAAAAGCCAGCTTCTCTGATTACATCACTTTTAGAAAAATGACATAAGAGCTGGTGATGAACACAGCCTTCATATTCAACCCCAGTTTTAGGGAGATTAAAACTCTGTATCAGCCTTGGGATGAGGTCCCTATCCCTCTGACAGCTGTAAAGGTGACTGTGTTGGAAATGCTTGCCCATTCATCTTGAAGGGAGGTGAACAGAAAGACTTTCCAGCACTTCTACTGCTTCAAAAGTGACAGTGAAAAGAAACAGTTCAGTGTATTATAAGGATTTAAAAATATTTGGGAGCTAAACCGGTAACTGCATACTTGGAGGCATCAAATGGCACATGAACCCTTGTACAAACTTTGTAATGACCTGTGCCTGGCCTGAAAAGTTACAGTGAGTCTAAGCAAGGAAGAGAAAGGTTAAATGGGGAAAACAGAGCATGTGAGAGTGATGGGATTCGTCTTCAGCTGAGGTCAGCCTCCACTTCCACCTTGAATAGTCTGAGGTTGTCACAGCACATCAAGCTCTTGCAGCTTCACAAGCTGGTCCACAGGTTCTCCAGCAGGACTTTCAAAACAGCTTTAAGGCAGTTTATCTTTTCCAGAAGTGCAGTTAGCCCATCCTTCTTCAGCTGCACCAAAAGAAGCTGCAGCTACTTCAGTAATGGAAGCCTTGTCTGCAGCAATACACACAAATTAAGCGTGTGTCTACTGGCCTAATCCTGCTGTTTTCCTCTTTCATTTCAGGAGTTTCATGAAAACGCAGTTAACTTGTTCATTGCCATTATAAGACACCCTGACACATGGGCACAGGCCAAATACTGACTGTTCTTGCTTTGTCATGCTTCAGTGAAGCAACAATACCACCTTTTCTCCAGGAAATAGCACAGCTACCAGCATCTTGGTACCAATAATAATAAGTCTTGCCAGATGCTACTATCTGCAGCTGACAGTGGTAGGGGTGGCTTTTTTTGCCTACCTCTGCAGCACTGGATCATGTAGGCGTGACACAAACAGTTTAATCATATTTCCTTCCACTTTGGGTGTTTTAGATATTACTGCCTGGGCTTCCCTCACTTTCTCTTGACCTCTGCCAGAGGCACATGACAATTTAGTCTCCTGGAGAACTGTAGCCCTGTCATTTACATAAGCTCAAGGGCTCTGTACTGGTTAGTTCAGTTTGACTGGTCCCAGTGAGATATGTGAGCAGCCAGGATGCTTCACTCTTGTACAAGCCGCATGTCTTGCCCATGAACAGTCCTGGGTGAGCAGTGCTTCCCACCAAGGTTTGCAGATTTAACTACATTCATTCAGGCAGAATTCCTCAGCAACCTTAAGAGATGTTTTGCCTCAGCAAGATCTACAGTATTAAATGTGCAGCTGGCACGAGTGGCAGTCAGGGAACGATCAGGCTTGGGATTCCCCGGCAGGATTTTCTCCAGACAAAGAGCTTCACTCAAGCACAGTTGTATAAGAGGGGAAGTCCAGCATCTGAAGAGGTGCAATGAATCTAAAACCCTGAGCTGGAATCATGAGGCAGCTGCGTGGGTAACAGCAGTTGGCGGTGCTTGCGGCAACAGGCACTGACAGATTACTTGCTCCAGTAACTCAGGCTGGGTGTTCGGCACCCAAAGTAAACACCTGAGCCACAGTGCTGCACAAAGGCTTAATACCCTATATTCATAAACCACCTTTCATTCAGCTGCATTTTAAAGCATTAGTACTCCTGCATACATGGAGCAGAGGGTGAAGCTGAACTTTTTGCCCCAAGCAGTGGTGGGAAGAACAACCAGGCATTTATGCAGCGCCTGAGCCCCAATTGCATCTGATGTACTCTGCACCATGCACGATTCCTGGCCATCTAGGATCCAGGTGATCCATACTCCCGGAGACAAGGTGAGCACACACAATGTGACCTGCAGTCACATTGGTTACATTTGTGAGAGAACACAAAGGAATTAGGTGAGCAGATCTTGCTGGGAGGAATACCCCCAAATATCAAAATAATTGAATGTTTTGGCATCCCCTCAACTATCCTCCAGAAACACAATCACAAAAGAAAACTAAACACTGGATGGGATCAGCAAAATTATTTTACTTATTTCATTGGACAACACATGGAGGTCGCAATCCCGCTGCTCAGGGCACATACCTCTCTGTCTCACTATTTCTTAAGCATCTGATGGCATTGTTATCCCAGCCCTGACTTGGTGCCAGCACTAGACTAACAGGAAAACTTTCTTCTCCCTCAGTACATGTCAGCAGATATGTTCATAAGTCACACGCATATCCTGGGTATTGGGCTACTGACTGAGAGCACCAAGTGCAGGTCCTCTGAGCACAGAATGCCTTCAGGCTTCCTGTGAAAGACAGTGGAGGGAGAAAAAATTCCCCAGGAGTTGCCATCTTGGGAGCGTTGTTCTACCAGACCTGCATGTTTGCAGATGTGCAAAAGGGAGGATACAAGGACTGATGTGCATAATTTGAAAACTACACATATTTCATTTTCTAATTTGCAAGAGGCCTGGTATATTAAAAAAAACCCTCTCTCTGCAATGGAAACTTTCTCCTTGACGGGAAGTTGCTTTTAAGTGCAATGACAGAACTAATGGTGTGCATAATTTACATTAAGCTGGCTAGCATTTGTCAAATAGAGAAAGACATAGGTGTTCCTCTGAAAGTATTTTTTGAAGTATTTCAATTTTCTCCATAGCCTTAATCTCTGGGATTTATTCTACAGTTTTCAGTTGCCGTTTCCCTTGATCAGCATAGCCACATGATGAGTTTTCCAAAGGTAGTAATAATAAATAATGTTTCTCTTGAAAGAAAATATTTAATTTTAACTGAGAATTTCACAATTCTGTCTTTTCAAGAATTACGGGTTAAAAAATCTGTGCAACTACCAAACCCATGGAAAAATCAGCACATTCGAAAGCTGCAGAAATTCAAACTCGTTGTTGACCTTCCAAACATTGCAGATGACAGAAGAAAATGCCTCCCCATTTTTAGATTTTGGTGAAATTAGAAAATTAGAAATTGCATGCCTCTGCACTCCCAGAAGAATGCCAGCTCTTGCACCTCATCAGCATTTGTCATTATTCCTACTTACAAACTGGCCTGTTGCAGATGAAGTGGAAGGTTGAAGGAGCTCGCTGCCCCTTGGCTGGTGCGCGCGTCCCAAAGCTAAATTCCAAAAGAGACACAAAGGAGCACAAAAGGACACAGGAAAGTAACAGAAAGGAGCTGAACTCACAAACAGAGCAGAGCTGCTCTCTGTGGGGATGTCTGAAATGCCTTTCAATTCTAAACTTGAATTGAAATGCAATGCTTGCATTGGCTTAGCTGCACAGGTTTCCATCATTTGGTTCCCTACTCATTGCAGCAAAGCTGAGCACTGACTTTCCTGGAATGCAGCCCCAGGTGCGGCCGCAGCCTGGGGAGCCCCAAGACACCATGTCCATCCAACCTTCCTGTCCTCCTGCGCTGACCCACAGCAGGTCACTCCTCAGCAAACACCATTTGCATAATGATCCCCCATTAAAAATGGACAGGATTACAGAAAAGGAAGGGCTAAAAATACAGGCCCAGTGAACCTCCTGAAAAGGCAGCTTCTTTGTCAGGCCTCGAACCCCTGCTCGCTTCACTGTGTTTGTATCTGTGAGGGTGTGCACACCACTGTTTTACACGGGTCTAATACACACATGGCAGCATGCCCTTGGTTTTTTCTTCTTAATCTTTGACTTGACAGTATTGGAACTTACTTCCCTGTGAAACCAGAGAAGGAGGGATTGTTGTATGCGTCAGTTTTTGCTTTTGTTTTGTTTCTGTCCCTTTTATTGAGTTACATAAAGAAACTCAACAACCCCTGGCTGCTCCTAAATGCTTGGTGTCTTTCTGATTCTGTCCCCTGGGACATCAAGCGGTATCTCAGTGCTTTGGCCATCATGCTTCGTGCTTGTTTGTTTGTGTCTGTAAGTTCCTTAAAGGGGAGTACCTGTGGAATCTTTGGGATTTTTTCTGGCTGGGCAGTTCCTGGAATGACAACTCTCCCAAATCCCGTCTCTCATCAGGCAACAAGCCATACAACCAGATAGTGGCCTGGGTGCAAAACACCAGAGAATTAAAAATCAGCTTTGTGACTCTCTATTTCAATAACAGAAATCATACAAAATGGAACAGGGAGAAATTCTTAAAGGTCATATTGCCTTTCCAGCAGCCTCCAGAGAGGATCAGCCGTGCTGAAGATGCTGGAGATGAGATAGTTATCTCAGCTGCTGCTAAATCCTTTCGACAACAGCATTTTCATACAGTGAACTATCCCAGAAGTGCACAAGCCTCACAACTGGAAAACGTTTCTTAATGTTTCACCTGAATTCCCATTGTTGCACTTACTGCCTTTCCTGTCCCCAGCAGAAATGAATACCATCTCACCCTTCCCTGCAGTAGCCTTTTGCATACTTGAAGGATGTTATCACGTCTACCTGTCTTCAATTCCCTAGACTAAACAAACCCAACTCTTTCAGTTTTTCCTTATAGCTCATGTTCATGTTTTCTAGCCCTCTGATCACTCTTGTTCCTGCCTACTGGACCCTCTCTCCAGTTGATCAACATCATCCTTGAAGCCTGATGCTCACACCTGGATGCAGACGGATTTGATAGTTTACTCCAGGCCAAAGGACAGAAAGGAGTAGTTCCAAAGTTGGAAGATCCTCCTCACAAATGACCTAGTCACTCCAGCTGTGGCACACCTGTAAAACTCTGCTCTGAGTCAGACTGGCAGCCTCCTGGAGAAGCAGCAGATTAACATCAGCACCTCAGATTCCACCTGGAACTTAATAGGCAACCATGGTCAACAAAAAATACCTCTAGAATTGTCAGAGTGGATTCACTGCATCAGACACATCCCAAAAAATGTGCTGTGAAATTTGCTTCTGCTTCAGTTTCTGGATAGATTTAGGATGAGGCGCTCTGAAGAGCCTGTGAAGAACAAAGCGTCCTCTAACAGTTTGTTAGCAATGTATTCAGGGACAAGTGGCATTGCCCTGTTGCCACAGAAAAGGAATTTCTTCTCTTTTACTTCCCAAGACTTATTCTTCAGGTGAAGGAATATGCTAGTGTGTCTGTACTGCATTTGCAAAAAGCTCACAGTAAACCCCAGATTGGTCTGTGCATTCAGCACAGTACAAGGCCTGAAGCGAGGTGAGCTTCCCTTGGAAATCATGGCAGATTTCCCTCTGAGTAGGGAAGACAGGCCAGTGTGAATCCTTGGACCACACTGACATGGGTCTACTGTTCTTGGTCCTGCCATTAGCTGTGAACAGCACTGGGATCTTTGCAGCATGCGTCATCACACGGTGCAGACGTGCCCCAAAGGAGCTCGTGGGATTTGCGGGAAAGGTTCTTACTTCTAGAGTAATTTCTCAAGGCAGCAGGGTTTCTGTCTGTTTTCATTGTCGTGTTGCAAACTTCTTTCCCTGGAAATTGCTCTTTCCAAACTCTAACCTTAACATCCTTCAAAGAGCTTGTCCTTCATAAGCCAAAATCCCTAGCTTCTGCCTAGTGAAGGCAATGGCAGGACATGTTAAAACAGCCACACTCTCACACCTCAGGCAAGGCTCAGCTCCACTCTCTTCTGGGGAACTGCTCAAATACGTATTGGCTAGGATTTGTGCCCAGATTTTTCTGTTAATATTTGCAAAATTTAATCACAACAGCCCAGATTCAGCATTGCCTTAATCCTGTTGAATTGTTCCTTAGTCTGCAGCAAGTGCCTCCGGTTTCAATTAGACCATACCTGCTTATGGGCACTTTCAAATAAGAAGGGATCAAAACCTGATTGTGGTAATCTGATTGCAGAATGTGTTCATCCAAACCAAGGCTGCATTTCAGCTGCCCTCTCCACAGCATATTATAAAAAGGGAAGATTTAAATACACATTGTACTGTACCATTATAGTACAAGACTGCGAGGATAAAACTGGCTTAAAAGAAGAGTCTAGACTGGCTTTTTACAAAGCATTTCCCTGAAGAGCTCCCTCTCTAAATGAAATAGAGATCAAACCCTGAAAACAAGTGATACCTACCCCAGGAGGCAGGCTTGCCTCCTGAGTGCCAGATAATAATAAACGATGTGTTTGCAATCCACAGCAGAGATGCATGGCATTTTCTTTGACATCAAATGCTAAAGAGGGAGTGAATATTTCTGTAAAGTGCTTTTTGCAAAGCACAGTGAAAGATCTTTCACTAGAGAGAGGATGATCTCTGGGGATTGTTGTTCCTATCTTTTCATTTCACATTAGCATGAAGAATTCAGCAGAAAGGAGAAGTGTTTATGTACCTAATACTGCATAATTTCTGGAAGAAAAGAGGCTAAAGTGAGTCAATAAAAAAGACATATGCAAGAAGGGGGAGAAAATGAAAGGGAAAAAGCTTGGAATCAAGGGGTACCTTGATTCCTTGATATACTTCTTTGCCCTGAGTGTTTTAAATTCAGCCTGAAAGCTCCTTTGAAATGTATGGATAAAGAGGACAAATCCCACCTCCTCCTAGAGGGCAGCTAGGGTGAGGTTCCAAGGGAACCCCATCATAGCAGTGATGGCACAGGGTGGCCAGGGAAAATCAGGACACACACACATCCAGAGGGAGGAAATGAATTCCATCAGAACAGAACTGACTCCATTATAGTTTGACCAGATGACATTTTATCACTCCTCCACAAACACCAAATGCCATCTAGAATGATTTCCCATGCATCTAAATAGTCTAGACTCAGCTCCACCAGAAGACTAGAGGGCAGGCTTAAACTTATTGCAGAATGTTTTAATTCTCTTTATTAATGCCACCTTTTAAAAAGCGCAGCGGGTTTTATTCTCTGGTTATTTCCTAAGGCCACGTGTTGGCTCAGAAATCCTGGGTTTCACTGAAACACCTGCTCTTTACAGGCTCCGCTGACTGAAGGACACGTTAATTAGGTAACTTACCCAAAGGTCACATGGTGAGTAAAGTAGGATTAGCACTCAAGTTCCTCCTGGCAACTAGTCCTCTGCTGCGACAATTAGAAAAGGTTAACCATCCTCTTTTAGCTTTTGTTTTCCATCTTCCAGAATGGGGCAGCACGTACGCAGGGCTGGGCCCTCTTACATTGCCTCAGCAGTGTTCTGGAAAAAAAAAGAAACCTAGAAAACAAAGACCTCACTCCAAAAAGGGCTCTGAAAAAGTCGTCATATCTGCTGGGATGTGGTGCTTGAGAGGGAACAGAGCAAAACACGGGATTAAGCTAAGCACACTGAATATGAATTCTGGAAAATGCCCCACTCCCTCGTTAATCCCCAAGCACAGACCTTGCATGCCCACTGCTGTGAGACACTTTGTCATACTGCTGCCCATCTTTTGTCCAGTAGTCGCTTTGCCTCCCCTTGCCTATCTGCCCTCCAGGCAGATGTAAGCTAGCAAATATTAGTAAAGGGTCTGCTATCTCAGTTACAGATCTCCTGCTCTAACTCTCACTGCCCTGAGGCTTCTTGTCTGAGTTCCCAGTGCTGCCATGGCTAGCCCAGGTCCACCAGCTGGCGTAAACCTGTGAAGAAACCAGCTGCATTGCAGTCACTGGCTATGTCGCATGGTGCTGTGCACATCTGTGTACCTAGTGTCATTTTGCTTCTCAGCAGGACTGGTCTGGTCATGCTAGTTTTCAGCAGGCATGCTTGGGAAGCAGTCTTCCATGCACGCTGGAATGTACCCACAGCCCACTGGTCTCTTCCCCAGCCTCTACTCACTCTGCCTTGCCTACAGCCCCATAGCCTGATGCTTGCAGGCTATGAAGGAGAAAAGACGCTGCAAAGGAGCACAGGGCCTGCCTTTCCCTGTCTTGGGGAAAGCTTGTGCTATCCTGAGCTGAAGAGCACCCTGTGACTCAGCTTGGATCAGTGTGGGTCAGCTCTTCATCTGCCACAAAATGCCAGATTCCTTTTGATGAGCTGTCCAAGTCCTGGGGCAGACACATTCCTGTCTTGAGCAGGGGCAGCTGGGAACCCACACAGTGCTGATCTTCCTTCCTTGAGGGAGTTTTATGCTACTTTAGGGAGGAAAGCATAAGTAATCTAAGGGACTTCTGGGTGTGCCAGGGCTCATGGTCCCTCCACCCACCACCCTGGAAGAATCTAGATAACAATACCGCCACAGAGAAGTTCTCAGAGTGATGTTTTGGGGCTGTTGGCTGTGGTCTCTCCTGCGCCAGTGTGAATAAAAAGATCAAATGTAAATGTGTTTTATCTTGGAGAGCAGTGATGGATTTTGGCTTTGGCCAGGGATGAGGTGTGTGTCACCTGATGACACATATATCATTCCCATGCTCTGCGCCCTTAGCTTCCAAAATCATCCCCCCAGGACTGTTTCCCATTGGCCTAAGCAGTGTCCCTCAGCACCAGGGACCTTGGCTGTTTCCAAGCAAAGGCAGAATGCTCCCCCACAAGGAAGGTGGATCTCCTGAATCCTCCTCCAGTCTCTGGAGTGCTGCACCTCCCTCCTTCTCTTGCTGGTGAGCAGATGTGAAGACAATCTGCTCACCATGTTGCTGCAGTTTGCTGAGTGCATTTCACCCACAACCTTCAGCAGCAGTGCAGGTGGGATGGCCACTCAGCTGTCCCAGAAGGTACATGCGACATTGGTCAGTGTAGCTGGGTACTATCGTCCCCTCTCCTGCTATAAATACAGCCTTAGGGTAAAGTTTGAAATGAAAAAAGAAAACAAAAGTCCATTCCTGTATGGCATTGTGCAATGGCAGACAGCCATTTATCTGCCTGCTTTGAATTCAGGTAGCTTTATTGGCTGAGAATTTACAGGACCATTCATTGGAAGCAGCTGTTTCCGAGTCAGCCAGGGACCCCACCTAAATACTAGTTATTCGGGATTTGCATAGCTTCAATTCAGTCATTGAGAGTACTCACAGAAGCAAGACCTGAGCTCTGAGCAGGACACTTTGACTTTAAAAAGTCGGCTCATGTATCTGGTGTGCTACAGCACCTGTTTCAACTATGCAGATCTGACTAACAGTGGGCATGTTTTGGGCACTGTCCCGTTAATAGAAAGGGTGGAGCTTTGCAGTCGTTAACAGCAATCAGCAACTGAAACAAACACAACAATAAAACCCAGCACATTCTTTAATCTGAGGATAGGCAGGAACATGAAGATCATGACTGAAAGAAACATAACAGCCATGGTCTCATCTCTGATATTCTTCTGACATGGCCTCCACACAGAGGCAAGAACCTCAAAGCACATTAACCATTTCTGTTCCTGGAGAAATCCCTAACGCTAAATGGTAATGGTCTGATGACCTGATGAGCTAATGGCTCTGAACTGGCAAAAGGGTCCAGAGCAAGACATTATAACTGGAGTGTAACTCGTACACTAAAAATAAACTGTACTCTTCCCTCTGAGTTCTTTTGACAAACCTTCATGGAAAGTCTAAGACAAAGGAGCAAAGTTTCTCTGCGTGTTTTCACCAGCAAGCAGTGTTGAGGGGTTTTGGTGTTTTGCCACCTCCTTCTCAGTTTTTGCAGAAAGGGCTGTCAGAGGGAACGTTTCTGTGTGTCTGACCTGCAGATTCACCCACAGCCAGCTCCCCTGCCAGCCATGTCCCCTCATGGGTGCTTGCAGCGTGGCTCTTTTGTTCTCCCATTCATAAACCACTGTGCAAGCAGGACAGATGGCTGATCAACAGCTGTCTATCTGCCTTTCTCTGCAAGCAATCATCTGTGTGCCACCTAAAATAAGCAGCTGGAGCTACCTCTCCACCTACAGCTCTGAGGACATCACAGAGGCAGTGAAACCTTGGGTGGCTGCCCACTTCCAGGGCTATCCCTGGCAAATGCAATTCTTATCTGCTCCATGTGTTCACATTGTCTGTCTCAGCAGACCAAGGGGCTTGAATGCTGAGTTATGTACACTTTCCGAACTAGGCAGTGGTATGCTCCACCATCAGGAAGCTCAGAAAATAAAACCGGTACCTGCAGCGGTTATGCATCAATCACTAAAAAGCTAAATGGCAGAAAGCACTTGGATATGAAACACACGTAGGATTTACACAGTGCCTTGACTTTGTGCTGGACACCTAATACTTTTGGAGAGCTCTGCTGTTACAGGACTCCGTAAGCTACATAGAGCCCTTGCTGTAACACAGCCATGTATGGCCACTTGAGACTCAGTAATGTGTCATTAAAGGTCACCAACACCATAGACAATACTTGAATATACCGTTATTTTGGGAAAGATCAAACCTATCAAAGCTAATGAACTTTTCACTACATCAAAGACACTTTACTGACATTCAGCGAAGCATGTCTCCTTAGATCCCAGAGAAAGGAATGAGCCTCATAAAATAATAAATATCTTCGCATTTTATCTCTTGATGCTTCTATCTATGGAGGTATTTATACGGCCCTCATAACTAGTGTCTTGGCATTTACCTCACCTGATTAGAATACGGATCTACTAAACGGACATGATTTGTCTGCAAAACCAAACTGATTTTCTTAAACAGCTTTCTGAAGGAGAGACAAGCCTCCTAGCGGAGCCAGCCAGAGAACATTTTGCTCCAACAAGTTGGTTTTGTTTGTCAGTTTTTCTTTAGTGGGATGCTGCTCGGTTGGTAATTTAAAGGAGCTCTCCTTTAAGATATGACAGCAAAACCAATCAAGACACCAGGGGCCTGAAACTTGACATGTATTTTAGAACTTCGGCAGTAAAGCAATATTATATTATATGCCTGAGTCTTTGGTCACTGGTGAATTCTCCGTGGGGCAGGAATATCAACAGAAGATCTGCGTATTACTGGTCTTGTAATCCTCTTTGCAAAGAGGCTTGTCAAATGTCCATGACCGGACCTATGGCCTACTCCAGCTATTCCCAGCTGCCACAGGAGGCTTTTGTGGCAAGGCTAAGCAAACCTTGAGGATGTTCTGACCAATGCAATTAGTTTGTGCCAGGCCCAGGAGTCATGTGAAGTGCAAAGGTAACTTCAGAGACCACCATGGGGGAGAGCAGACCCATTTTTGCTCACTGAACTTTGAAGCAGAAAGTTGCCTGTATTTCAGGCAGTGGTAACCCCTTGGAGAACAGCTTTGCCTGTCACTGGCATGCCAAATTTTGCTTCACAGGATGGCCAACGCAGCAAAGGAGACAGATGCTGCCAGTTTCAAGGACATGGGCAGTGAACTAGAGAACCCTTTCCCTGCTACCCAAGGGCTTTGGTGACCAGGAGAGGCTGGACCCAGCCACCATCCTCATCGGGTAACTGCATCACCCTCCTGGAGAGTGGAGCAGCATCCACTGTGCGGCTGGCGGTGGGGGGCTCTAGGAAAAGCCCACCACAGCCAGGGGAGGCTGGGAAGGTGGCTTTTATCCCCTCTTATCAATGAAGCAGAGGTTATGCCTACTGGGGACTTGGCAGCTCAGCAGCCACAGCTCTGGCTGGTGGGGGCAGGAGGGATTAGCACACAAAATCTCTTCTGGGAAGATGTTCCCTGGAACCGAAAGCTTGCCATCATGTCATCAACAGTGCCAGGCTGACGCAGCCTGACTATCCTCCTGTCTCTGGAGCACAGCCCCTTTGAGGGTCTGAGAGGTCCTCCCGTCTCGCCCCTTGCTACAGGACACACTGGTCAGAGCTAATGTCCCTGGGGGTGTGCAGGGGCTCTGTGGCACTCTTGGCTCCAGCATCCCTCACTCCTCCAGCTCCATCCCACCTAGCATAGTCTGCATGCCTTGCAGAGGGGGTGTTTGTCCTGGCCGATCCCTGACCCATTCCCAGGCTGCTGCCTCATCCTCTAGGATGCACTGCTGAGCCCTGGAAGGGGGAAAGGAGAACAAGAGCTGAGCCCCACTATTAGCTAAATATGGCAGTCTGTGTTTTAGCGAAGGGAGAAGAACAAGCTGTTACCTTCCTAAGCATGAGAGGCCACTGACCTCAAAAGAAAGCCTGCACAATAAATCATTTCTGAGGATTACTGTGCAAACCTTGGACATGGGAATGTAGAAGCCAGCAGCACTGCAAGACACCCCCCATCCTCACCTCTGACAGCAACGCACCTGTACTTTCAGGTGATCCCAAATACCAGAATGCCCCAGCCATTGACTTGGAGATGACACTCACAGGCATAGAGGGACTCAAGAGGCCATAAGACTTTATTTGGAGAGCTTTCTTTTTGCAATGCTTTCATCTCACAGTAAGCTGGGCCACCAAAACTGGACACAAACCCTTCCCAAAAAAATGTTTCAGGCTCTGGCTCAGAATGATACTGGCTGTCATGTTCCCCTACAGCTCCCCAGCTGTTCTCAGGAGTCTCTCATAGCAGATGTACCTGAGCTGCAGCCAAGTTGGCATGAAGTTTGCATGGATCTCAAGACATTTTATGACCTTAATAATGTTTAGCTGAAATAAGCAGGGCTGTTTACAGCCCATGCCCAGCCTTGCTAAAAGCATTTCTTGGGAGGGTGGTGGATACATAAATCCTCTTGCCTGTCTGTCATTGACCTTTCTGTGGGAGGAGAAGTGATGCAGAAGCATGTGGTTAGCAGAGTACACTCATGTGCCATTGTGCTGGCACCGTATCCATTAAGAGCTTCTGCCCATGTTCTCAGAGGACATGTTCCAGTAATAATATACCCCAGTGATCTTTTCCATCATGAGATCGCGATTTCTTCTATGGGAGAAGCAGTAGAATGTTAAGATTTACTGGCCTTTAGCTGACCAGCAACAATTTTCTTGCTGTAGTAACATAATGCTGCAAAGTCTTCTGAAGTGAGAAAGCAGAGACCACATTTTAAAAGAGATTCACTCCCACTTTTACACCTGAAAAAAGGAAAAGTTTTTCTTGCACATAAGTGAATCTGCATTTTTATATGCTGTATTTTATTTACCTGATTTATGCTTCCTGTCAAACAGCTCTGAAGGCCAAATACTTGGACTGACAACCATGAAAAAATTGTGAGCACAGAGACAAAAAGCAAATGCTAATTTTGCTACTGAGAACCCTGAAAAGGAGATTTATACTTTTGAAAATGCCTAAAAAGAAGCTCATGATGTTGTGAATAAAGCGTCAATATATTGTAACCAGGACAGGACATCACTGTTGATTTATTTTGATGCAATATAATCGTGCTTGCTATAATCATTTCAAAGGGAAGAAATTCACAAAGAAATGCAGTGGATGAGTCAAGTTTTTGTCATTCCAAAACAATAAAAACTTCAGAATTTATCGCTGTATAATCAAGTTTTTATTAACACCAAATATAATCACATAACAAAGTCCATCTCCTAAGTCTTTTCGAAAAACATGGTCTGGCCAAAGTTCTTCCCTCAGCTTTTCTCAGCTCAGACCCTAGATCACATGCAAATGGTTCTTGGTGAGAAAATGGCACCCTGCAGAGACAGATTTAAGAAGCTCTATCTAGTTAGCTGATCAAAGAGACAGCTAAGAGGACAACTTGATTGGGGTTAAAATAGATACTCTCTCTGCACAAGAGAGTATCTAGCAAGAGAGGCTCTTTACCCTGAAGTGTGGAAGTTGAAGGGCGAAAAATTAAGGGCAGAAATAAGCCTTTAATTGTGAAGGTGGTAGCTCCAGGGTTGATTCTCATGAGACTTCCAGGTTTTCCTTTATTTGAAGTCTTTGGTTAACAGTGGGCTTTTTCTAAAAAAAAAAAAAAAAAAAAAAAAAAAAAATCTGGTTCAGTACAGATTATTTGTGGGGAAAATAAAACCTGATTGTGTGAAATGCTACTGCCCATGGCTTCCTATAGCAGATCTCTTCAGCCATTCGCATAACTACTCCCAGGGCCTCAGCCTATTCCATCATCTATGTTGGTAGACCACAGCTCCCTTCATGACCTATCTGCAAACACATTTAGGGCACTGGCTTTGGTTGCTGTTGCATGTAGAGGTGGAGCCTCAAAGACAATTGCTCTGTGTTCCAGCTACCACTTTCAAAGCACCCCATTTTTCAGGGCCACAGGTACCTGGGAGAGCTGATGTGCCTGTCTAAGCTTTTAGAGCATGTGGTCAGTAGCTTGAAAAGGTGACATGCCTTGGGGTTGAGATGGGATTCAGAAGGAACTTAGTTCTCTACCCAGTACTACAAGTGCACAGAAGATAAAATACAAATAAAAAGCACTGCACTGATTTCTTTCCTTCAATGTTGTCTCTGTGTCAGGGTAATATTGAGTTTGGGTTCCTCAGCTAGGTCAGCTGATAAACCAGACTTGCTTCCAGTACAAAAATCACACTGGATTCTTCCCTTTCCTCCACAAAGCTTAATCTAGGTCCTTGGAAAAATCCCACAAGAGTCTTCTTCAAATCATTTTTTGAATCCCTTCTATTCTTTGCCTTGTCCTATTCTCCAGTCCCTCTCTTTGTAGATAGGAGCTGCGTTCCCACCGACGTCATTAGCATATCAATTGTTTGCTCAGAGGACGGTCATTATGACTCTGTTCATCTCTGTTATTACTTGTTGCCCTCAGACTGGTGTTAAATGCCTTGTCAGCAAAGGCAGAAACTGAAAACATTGCATGATAGGGCGATGACCATAGCAACAACACCACATTAATCAGGGTCTGTAGCCTGTGCAAAGACAAACTTCCCAAACCATCAAACTGCCTAATGCAAACCACCATCAAGTTTCCTTTCAGCCCAGAAACTACAAATCCCCCAGGTATTTGCACCCAGACCTCCTTCCTCCAGGTGAGAAAATGAACTATCTGGGAGCAAGGTAACCTCTCATAACCCTTTCACAGGACAATTAACACTTACTGTAAGGGTGAATGTTAGAGCTAAGGACTTCTGGGCTACCTAAAGCATTTAGCTTACAGCTCCCATGGGGCGGATTATTTGCATTCCCTCACTTTAGAGAACATACATCAAACAGATGGAGCTGAGAAGCCAACTTTACAAATGCCAGAGGACTTCTGAAAAATAGACTGATTGAGGTGTTAGAAAAGGAATAATAATAATTCACTTATATTGAGCATATATGCATTTGCATAATTTATTAAAATTAAATACATGTATATATATAAAATGAGCCTCATCATCTGTTCCAAGAACACTGATGTGACTGTAGTCTTGTGAAGCCAAAGTGCACATGGAGCATCTTTACCACTGTTGATTTGTCAAGCTGTTAACGTCCTTAGGGAGTAAAACATACCTTTAAAATAATCAGCTTGAGATCAGTCACTCACCCCTGATGCTGCTCTAAGATGAGTGCAAGTCAGGGGGTGCACATGGGGTCCCATGCACAGCATTGACAGGTCATGTACACCGGGAGGCACAAAAAAACATTTTCATTCACCCCTATCGCTTGCTGAGAGGCTGGAAATTTGGTTCTGAGTAATTTAGGAGGGGAAAACAAAATATCTACAGCTTCCAAGAGAGAAATTTCCTCTAAATGGATGCATTCAGGAGAGGGGACAGTTTAAAACTTCTGGCTTCTGATCTTCCTGTCTTATGCTCTTCCTCTCCTGTGCCTCCAGGAAGCAAAAGGCTTGGGCTGCAGTAGTGAGGACAACACCAAAGGGAGACTTTACATCGTTGCAGTGCATCTGGGAAAGTCCATGGTCCTTCCTGAACAGGGGCACTGGTGGCAGAGGTCAGCACAAGAGCAGTGCTGCACAGGTCTCAGAAGGAAGGTCTCTGAAGGAGACTAGCCTTTGTCTCTCTGGCTTAGACAGTCTGCCTGGATATCATGGCTGGAAACAGTCCTTCAGCAGAGGAGATTCCAGGCTTTGTAGATGTCATGGGCTGTACCCATAGATCAAGCTCAAGGCAGCCAGTGCTGGAGGAGGAGAGCAGAACAACAGTTGCTGCTGTTGTACTAAATTATAAATACAGAGGAAGTCCAACAAGAATGATCAAGACTTTCAAGGGGACATGGTGGGAATGCCACCAGCTTCCAGAAAGGACAACCAAAACAGAGTAGTAAATCCTTTCCTGAAGTTCATGTTTGCCTTTTCACTGAGCCACAGTTTTCATGGGGCAGGGAACCGTTCATGTCACAGCAATGATGTTGCTGTTGTGAAAGGCTGGCAGTTAGCAGGCTGCTGTGGCGTCAGTTGAAGGTCAGCTTGTCTCTCCAGATGAGAAGGTTGGATGTGTGCAGACATGAGCTCCATTAGGCAAACCCCTAGGCTTGCAGAGAGACAAAAAGGAGATCTCCCCGGGACTGAAGCCCACTGTTTTCACTTTGTGATTATGGCACATCTGTTTGCAAAGCAGCATTCAGTCAGCCACAAGGTTGAACCTGCTTGGACTGTGTTTCAGGAACCTTAAGCATACAAACACCAAATCATGAGATAAGGATAAAATAAAATTTCCTGAGGAGATACTCCGAGGCATGATAGCAGGAGATGGCCAAACTTTGGCAAATTAATGGGTGAGCCAGGTCCTACTCCTGGGTCTCCTCATGTTGAACCTCAGCCTACAGCTTACTGTTGGGTTACAGTGACTCGCTGCTGAGCTAGAACATTCCCTGCATGGTATAGCGTGGTTCATTGGACTAGGACCCACACTGCCCATGGGGACAGGATCCAAGCCCTGACCAGTTCTCTCCTTGTGCCTTTATATCCCTGTCCTGCAGATCAGTGAGCTCAGCCTAAGTGTGAGCCAGACTATAAGGAATACAGTCAATTAAAGCTTTGGAGCTGGAGTGTGGTCTTGAGGATGGAGGTAACAACTTTAGAGATGTCCTCTTAGCAGCGAAGTCTGGTAACTTATGTAAAGTAGTGCAGATTGGAGTCACCTCTTTCTTGGGAAAGAAATGGCAAGCTGCTGGGGGCAACATATGGTTGGGCATGCACAGAAGATAATAAGTACACCTCTGACCTTTACAGCCTCTTTGTTCCAGTAGCATCATGGTAGAGCAAAGCTTGGTGGCCTCCATGTTTTTTCAGATAGAGCCCTGAGAACAGTTATTTACTAATACAAGTGTTTATAATATAAATTAAAAAATAATTTTTAACTTCAAATAAATACTTACCATCTATTCAGATACTTGCTCCTGACTTTTGAAAGAAACCCAAGTTGCTAATCTCATTAAAATATTCCTTCACAAATCCATTTTGGTTCTTCTGTGCATGAGCTCTTCTTTGGGTACACCTAGATTTACTCTTGTGAGTGTTGGCGGGGCTTGACTGTCAGTTTTGGCATCCCCAGCCTGTTTCCCATGCCTACTCTTCCTTAGCTGAAAAATCGAATACTTTCTGAGGAATAGAGAAGACAATTAGCCAACAGAGTAACTATCACAGAAAGCAAGGGAAGACAGAGCTGAAGGCATTAAGAAAGCTTTTCTACCAGTCGGCACCAAACACAACCTGTGTTTCTAATGGTGGACTGCACTTTCCATCCCTATCAGCCAGCTAAACTTCCTGAATGCTAACACTAAGATTACATCACCAGAAAAAAAAAAGATCAGACATATGAATGTATTCTACAGATAATTCAAAGCACAAACTGAATTTCCTTAGAGAAGGTTACAGTTCAAAAGGCATTTGTTGAGATGTGACAAGTGGCCACAACTGAATGAATTGCTTTCAAGTTACAACAGTTGATCAAACGTAAAACAGTGGAAAAAAAAAAAAAAAACCAAAACAAAATCACACAAAAAAAAAAAAAAAGGAAGAGAAAGAGCATCATTCTATAATGAGCATTGGTATGCCTTTATTTGCAGAGGACACTCTCAGGATCAATATGTAGGCGTTAATGCACGATCAGGAAGTTGCAAGTGATACCAGACTGGGAGGGTCTGTTGACTCTCTTGAGGAACAAGAGATTTTGCAGAGGGATCTGCATAGTTTGAAGCATCAGGCCTATGATTAATGGGATGAAATTTAACAAGTTGAAATGCCAGATTCTGCACCTAGGATCGGGTAATGCCAGGCACAATTATAGACTGCGAGAGAAGTGGCTGAAGAGCAGCCCGCTAGCCCTACTGGTCAGCAACAGGCTCAAAGAAGTCAGCCAAGAGGGCAAACCATGTCCTGCAAACCACATGCATCTTGGGATGCATCAAACACAGCATCACCAGCTGGTCAAAAGAGGTGATTATCCTGCTATATTCACCATTGGTGCAGTCTCAGCTTGAATACCTGTGTGCAGTATTGAGGTAACTTGAGGCTGGAGGTAACAGAATTTAAAATCTGGGGCCCACAGTTTAAGAAAGATGTGAAGGTCCTTGAAAGCATCCAGAGGAGGGCAACAAAGCTAGTGAAAGGGCTGGAAGGCATGTCCTATGAGGACTTGTCTAATTTGGAGAAAATGATGCTCACTGCTCTCTCTACAGCTTCCTGAGGAGGGGAAGTGGAGAGGGAAGGTACGGATCACTTCTCACCTGTATCCAGCGATGGCATATGTGGGAATGGTTCAAAGCTGCACCAGGGGAGGTTTAGCCGGACATTAGAAAGCATTTCTTTACTGAGAGGGTGGTCAAACACTGGAACAGGACTTCCAAGAGAGGCGGTTGATATTGTTTAAGAAGGATTTGGACAATGCCCTTAATAACATGCTTTAACTTGGTCAGCCCTGAATTGGTCAGGCAATTGGATTAGACAATCATTGTAAGCTCCTTCCAACTGAAATAGTCTATTCCCCTATTCCTTAGTATTATGACCAATTTCCTCATAGGCAGCCACAGTGGAGGTTTTCAATGCTATTTAGAAGACAAGTGTCTGGTTACTTCCCTGGTAGACTGGGAACACTCAAGACAGCAAGTATTTCTACAGACACTTGGATGTGCAGAAACTTAAGGCTCACCTCCTCTGGAAGCAGGCAAGAGGAGAGCTGAAACACAGCCGCTGTTCCTTTCTCCTTGCTGTCATCCCTGCTGCTCTTAAGTCAGGGCTCAAGCCGAGGCGAGCAGTTGTGTCACATGCAGGATGCATGGTATTTATAGTTAACTACTATTGTCACATCTAAAAATATGGGACATTAGAACTGCTAGCTGTGTGTGTGAATTTAACTGTTTGCATCAGCGTAGGTCAGCAAATCCTTCTGGGATGCTGTGGTTTCAAGTATGGCTTTATGGGGTGTCAATAATGCCAGTCACTGTGATGATCTATAGTACACCCTGCTGATGATGTTCAGCCCTAATGCCTGCCAGTGCCACTCTTTGCTTGTAGAGCGTTAGGACAGCTCTTTGCCAATGAGTGGGTGAGTTATGATCACTAGTAGAGGAGAGGCAGAGGAACAAGGCAGAAGAAGGGGCAGGACAGAGAAAATACCCACAGTGGACAAGCTTATACTCTGCTGACTGGGGAAACACCCCTGTAAAGCAGACCAATCCTGGCTAACACAAGGTGGGTACCTACAAATGATGTCACTGAGCTACATTTCAGATTCTTGATTGCCACGAGTCTTTATGAGGAAGGTGAAAGTTACAGTCCCCAGTGACATGCATGGCCATTGGTTGGGTTCAACTGTTTCTTTCTTCTGCATTAGGGCCTGGAGTCATAAATGCATTTGCATTAATTTCACTTTTGAACAACCAGTCTGAAATCAAAGCAGCCTCTGCCATGTAAATCTCCAGCACTGTGTCAATTGTACCTGCAAATTGGGAGAATTTGGGCTTATAAAGCTACTTTATTTTGCTTGCTCACATTTTCCTTCAGCAAGCTTTAGCTGTTTTGTGACGGAAGCAATGCTGAGAGAGGAAAGGTATAAGAGAGACCTCCCTTTTATTTTGACTTGAGACAGAAGAGGTACAGATTTTTCACAGCAAATGAAGTACATTCTCCTTGAGGTGGCAGATTTACCAGGCAGAGACTCTTCTCTCACGGTCATTCAGCCAGACCCAGCACTGCTGGCGGCTCCTCAGGACCCTCCCAGCCTCTCACCCCCAGGGTGTTTTGGGACCAGTGGATGAACTACTGTCATCCTTGGAAATCTCTGGCACTGCCGAACACTCAGCTCTCAGCCCAAAGTACTCCTTGCAGCTCTGGAGCATCTGCAAGCCGCTTCTTGTGAGCCCTTTTGCATGGTCTATGGGCCCAACTGGGAAGTCTACAGCAAGACCAGCAGTGAAACAGTAGCAAAGCTTTTGTGCGCGTGTGTGACATAACCTCTGAAAGAAGCCAGGCTGGGGAAACACAAACTTTGCAAAGTATCCAAACTGCCGGTAGCATACAGCGTGGGTCATAGATTGCCTATGCAATGAACGAGAATCCCACAAAAGCAGTTGTTCTGCTTCCATTGTCTAATGCTGTTAAAAAAAGAGGAAAAGCACCATTAAAAGAACGCATTGCACATGAGAGACAGGGCATGTTGAATTAATTTTTAAGGTACTGGCCATATGGTCATTTCCATTTCAGAAAACTTGTGTTCGGCAGGATCCCAGGCGCATGCACAGACAGAACGAATGATAAATGAGCATCTGCTTGCTTAAGACCCAGTGTTTGACATAGTTCGTTTTCTTAAGAAATTAAAACACATCTTGGCAGTCTTCATCCCATTGCAGAAGGAGATTAGTATCTCTTCCTTTCATTTTGATTAAATGTTTGCTTTGATAAAATACTTAGCAATCTGATTTTTTTAAAGTTAACTCATTCACAGAAGAGACTTGACTAATGGAAGAGGATTTATACTTTTGGGGGCCTCTGTCATTTCTTTACTCATTGTCATGACACTTGAGGAGGCTTATAAGTTTCCCAAGAAACCCAGGTTAATTTAAAGAGACGAGATTAGCATTCAATTAAAGCTGATAAAAAAAAATTCTCTTCTAGTCTTATATCATCCTAATGGACAACTTAAATGTCCACAAGTACTGCCAAGAAATTGCCCATTAATCTCTGAAGTGGTGCAGGTGTTTTTCTTAACACAAAGGGCTATTTCTGTTTAAAAAGGCTAGAAATGCCACTAGTGTACCAAATGGCTACCACACATTTCAAGCTTCCTCCTTTAGCTGCTTTGTAAATGTCCTTGGTGTGCGCTGTTGACTGTTTGTGTGCCTTTCAGTGTTTCCCCACAGGTAGGCTCCAATCAGCAATAATTTCAAACCAAATTGCCTAATCCCATTGCACTCCCAAGAGTCTCTAATTTAGCATGAGAAGCCTATTGGAATGTACTAATGGTTTTTCTATTTTAAAAGGAAACTGGTTATTTGGCCCAGCCCAGCAATATGAAAATTCAGTGGACAAGAAAGAATTTTGTGAATAAACAGTGAGAAGTATTTCATTTGGCATCAGCCAGCAGAACACTGGAGAAGCAGCCATTTTGCTGAAATATGGTATTTATGCTACTTTGACATTGCACTTTGTTTAAATACATTAAGATAATTTAACCACATCTGCAAGAGGCTGAAATGCTTGTTGTTCAGCCTTTCCCCGTCTGCAGAATGTGTGGCCTTGTTTGCAATACCAGAGGGAGGTCAGAGGGAGAGAGGATGACTGTGCTGCCTAGCTGGATCCCTTTCATTTCGATGCCTGAGAACGAGAGGGATGGTGCAAAGCCTTCTGCTGACTTAAGGCAGTATTGATTTGGGCCTTGGATGCAGCATTTAGGTATGAACCACTGGTGGAAGACAACAGTGTTTACATTGAATCCACTTCTGGTTTACTCTCACCATGAAATTGGGTGAGACCTGATAGTCTGCTAAAAGATCCTCTCTTTGAAGGTATTAATTTCTATCCATCCTATTCCACCTGGGCATGGTATTGTTTTAAACAGCAGGATGGATTTTAACAGGAGAAAAGTCTATGTTCTAGGGTATTATTTATATTAAGAAATAATAGATCTGACATGCCAGGGTACATTATAGAAATTGGCCATTGAAATGGACAGGGCAAATTCTGCTTATGCAAAACATTCTAAACATTTTTTTCCACACAGAAATGTAAAAAAAAAAAAAAATATATCTAAAAAATCTGAACTCTGTACTTTAACTTGCTGTATAAATAATATTATGGTGCTACCAGCAGGGTTACATTCCCCTTGTTCAGAGAAGGCCAATTCAACATGAGCTGATTTCTGCACTCTTAAAAAGACTAAGACTGCCAAATATGAAATTCCCCTCAACTCTGACCTGCTTTAAGGCTCACATCCTTAAAGAAATGCTTAACAGACAACAAAAAGGAGCAAAGCAGTGCAACTGTTCAGCAAGACAGCTGCCCTCACAGTAAACTCCGTCTGCAAATACATGATGTAGCTGGGCTGTGAAGCAGGTTCAGGCAAATCCATATGACTCTATTGTAACAGCCACAGCAACACACATGCAGAGCCAGATACCTCGCCTCAGCCAAGGGACAGTAACTGCATAAACCGGCCAGGTGTGATTGCAAGGCTCTGTTTCCATTTCCTGCCTAGGCAGATTGGAATGGGTAAGCAGGACTCATGCTAACCACTGCAAATGGGCACCTTTAATCTTTACTGGATCAGGAAATATCACCCAAACTTGGTGCTGTGTGAAACAGTACGTGAGGCACAGGAAACGAAGTACAATCCTGTAGGATTGTCCCAACATCCACTGAGGGACAAGTATTCATGGAAAGCACAGCACAAAAATGAGGATGCAGGCAGACTCAGGTCTGTAGCAGAAAGGGAACAAGGAAAACCAGAGAGATCTTGTGCAGTGCCCGCTTCTCAGCTTTTCCTAACTTTCTCACCGGTTTCTTTTTCTAGCTGGAAACTTCTCATGCTTAGTTACCAGCTGAAGTCACATAGCAAAACATATGCGTAATTCATTCGTGCATATAGAGCTAATTACATGCTCCACTGGTTGGCTAAAGGAATTCACACATCCCACCAGCCAAATAGTTTTGGAGCAAGGAGTTGAAAAGCTAAGAAGTAGATATAACATTAGCTAAAATTTTCAGTAAAAGCATGACTGTGAGAGGAAAAAAATACACATATATCTAGGAGAAGTTTGAATGCCCCTTAGAAATGAACCATCTGAGCAAGTTTGTTACAGATGATGTCCATATGGTATTTTGCAGGCAGGTGTGAACTTGCTCTGTCTGCATTCAGAGCTGTCCGAGCACAAGGAAGTCTTGGACAAGTGAGGTCATTAACTTCAGTTGTGCATGCTGTTAACACAGCCACACAGCTCTCCAACTGGGGCACAGAGAGACCTTCTTTATGCCTGCCTGTGTAGCAGATATTCATACAGGAGCATCCGCCGTTTTACACTGACACATCTTTGTAGAGAATGGGGCTTTGTTTAAGAAGAGCAGCCAACTATTCACTGCCGGAGAGACCAAGAAGGAATTCAGACATGATCTTATTGCATGGAGCCCTCTGATTGTCATTCGTCTAAATGGCCAATAACTGCATAAAGTCGCAACTGAGTGACCAGGTTAAGACTTTTTCAAAAACTCAAAGGTCTAAAAGTCAGCTACTAAATCCATATGCGGGCACTTCAATAAGGACAGATTGGTTTTCAGAGTAGCCTAGCCTCCCAGCTCTTCCCAGGACAAGCCAAAATGGGCAGCATCTGTGGAAATCATCATTCAGGTGTGTGGCCATGGATGTTGGGCAGCCTGCTGTAGGCACCAGTGTTGGCACATACTGGTGGTACACCAGTGTGGTGGTGAGCAGTACCTATAAGATGTCAGCCCACAGGAGCCACATGAAGGAATTGAAATTCTAGCCTTGTCACTCTGGGTCTGGCTGCCAGATTCTGACTTTGATTTTGTCTCTTGCCTCCTCCTCCTCCATTTTAATTTCTTTCCACCTTTTTCACCCTGCTGTGGTCTTTGACCCGCTCTCATCCCTCCTGGTTTCTTCCTTGAGAGCATGCTCTTGCAGGGAAAGGAAGACAGAGTGAAACATTAGACTGCATGTTACGATGATTAAAAGGCATGTAAGAAAACCAAGGCTGTCGTTTTAATCTCTCACTAATGTTCATTGGCATGTCTTTGAGACAGGGTACTGTGCTGACAATAGTGATGGACAGGGTGTGAGATTGGCCCCTTGAACCCAGGGGCCTCCCAGGAATAGATCATGTCTAGACCTGGTTTGCATCAAGGGCCAAACCGGATAAGCTGATTAGCCAATTAGAAATAGTTCATCTAGTGGAGTAGAGGGACCAAAGAGAACCGAAACTGGAGGTCATGTGGATAGCACAACTGATTAATAACCCCATGGTGATGTGGAACCTGGGAGGGGCTGGCGCTGAAGGGGGAGGAGAAGCCCCAAGTACAAAACCAGGAGGTGAACAGAAGATACTTTGTGTGTGTGTGCGTGTGTGTGTGTGGTTTTTCTCTCTAGAACCTGACCCAGAAGAAAGATCAAACATCAAACCTAAATGTGGAGAACAGTGGTATTTGGTCCCCCACCAAATATTTCTAGCATGTCCTTTAAATGTCATATGAAAAGCTCTCACTCTAGAAACTTCATTTCCTATCTTTACGAGTACTTTTCGTTACTTTATTCCCGTCAGTCCCTACTATATATGGATACTACTAACACTAAATATGGTTTTCATCACGAAACTCCTAGAATTTTCCATTGTGGGCACCATTAGTCAGGGATCATGTGAATCATAGGAGTTTAAAATTACTTACTTGGAACGTCATTGTAAGCCAAACAGAACCAATGCAGAGGTGATAACTTCTAGTAAATGTAAGAAAGGCAAAAAAGTCCCTTTGGGAAGGCACCATCTCTGCATCACCAGTGCCCTAAATCCAGATCTTACCCAATTCAAGTTGATCAGACTACTGTCTGCTTCCTTGACTCCCAAGAACACAGAAGACCTTTCCTGTAGTGTGCCTGGCTGGCAGGGTAGAGTTATCCATCCTGGTTGCCTTCCATGTTAGGTAAGGAATAAGAAAAGATGGTCCCTCAGCACCGAGGGACATGCTCCCTAGCATCCTGTGCTGAGTCCCTGCTTGTTCAGTTCACCTGGAGACAGGAAGGCAGCAGGAGGGTGAAACGAAGGGCCCATGTGTGTACACAAAGGTGGAAGCAGGTGCTGATATGCTGCCCTGTGTCTTATACCAACTCCCTGCTCACATCAGCAATTCAGGGAGAGACGGGAAAGCTGCAGTCTGCCCTGGTGAACTGCAGCCCAGCCAGTGTCTTCTAACCAGGCATACCTGAGGTATTCAGGAGCTGTCAAGCATTGACATTGTCAAACATCCCAAATGACAGAGAACAACAGGCTCCTGGCACAGTGGAAATACCCATTTTGAGCACATAGGAACAATGTCTAGGTTTTTTAAAGAAGGGACATGCCCAAAGGTTGCTTAGATTCAAGACAGGATGCAAGTGGAGATCTCCCTTAAGTTTGTTTGCTTTAAATATTGGCTTTATCTCTGTGGTTAATAGGCCAGAGTTGTGCATTCAGCTAGCCAGACGTTTTGGAGAGGCTGCCCTAAGTTGTCTGCACCTGCAATTCACCTTAAATGAAGATGCAAGTCTAAAATCTTCTCAAGTGGAAACATCTTTCCCAGAAAAAACCTTTCAGTGTGCCATTCTTCTGACCATCAGAAAAGCTTTCCTAGGAATGCTTGATCTGCAACTTTCCTGCTGCATTTGTGTCTTTTAGCTCTCAGACTGGGAGAACAGGTCATTTACATCTTCCCTGTGTGAGCTTTATTTACCTGAAGTTTATTCGTGCCTCTTCCACTGTTAAGCAGCTTCTATGCAAACTTCCGTTCTGCAATTCCCATTTTGCCAGCCCTCTGCACTATTATGCTGCTCCTGTCCTGCCTGCCCCCAAACATTCCATACCTTTTCAGAACTGCAGTGCCCAAAACTGGACCAGGTATTCCCCCTGAGGTTCTCCTAGTGCTAAGTAGAAGGTATAAATCAACCAATATCTATTCTCACTCCTATACCCCCGGATAATAGTGGACATTTTCACAGAAGGATGACACAGCTGGCTCATTTGACAACTCCTCCTGTGATCCACCACAGTTCTTCCCCATCCATTTCTGCAAACTTTCTAAAAATTGTTCTTCGTTGTGGGCTTATGCTGCTGATTATTCCTGCCTAAATGTATGAGTTGCGTGTGTCCCTGCTGAATTGCATTCTATTTTTCTCTGTTCAGTGTATTCATCCCATTTGGCAAGATCATTTTAAATTCCAATCCTGTCCTCTATCAGACTCACAAGTAATCCCTGCCTGGTGTCATCTGTAAATTTAATAAACATTCTCAATATTCTATCATGAGGTCATTAGCAAAATTATTCAACACTAATTCCAGATGGTCTCTTACATTTCTGGGCAGCGCAGAATGTGTTGAAGCATTCCCATGACTGACAAGTCCTTCCATTTGTGTTATTGCTGAGAACTTTTGGTCTGGGCTGTGTGGTCACCAAGGTTAGGAAAAACTCTTGCATGTAGATGAAGTGAGCATTCCTGCTGGCATGTCATGATACATCCCCTTCCAAATTAAAGGCTTGAAAGAGCTGCATGTCTTTCCAGTCTGAAGGAAATCAATAAAATTCTGCTTAGTAAGATAGGCACTCCCCACCCCCTCTATCTTCACTTACTCCTACTGCTGTATTTATGTCTTCAGCTCATCCCTATTATTAAAACCTCATTCTTGAGCTGAGACAAATCTATTTTTAAGGCAACTACTTTTGGTTTAGAGAAAGAGTCACTACTCCTGACTCCTATGAGCAGATGGTGAGTTGAAAAGCTTCAGCGTGGTGTCCTATGAACTGCTACTCACAAAAAAGAAAAATAAAATACAACTTTTGAGCCATGCAAAAGCCCCTTTTTTAGCTATGAGATGATGTTTCAGGATGAGAACAATGTACAGGGAGTAAAAATCACATGGTCAGTACATGCTCACACATACATCACAGCAAATTAGAGGAAGACCTTAAAACAAGGAAGAATAAGGCTATCAAGAGGAATAATGCATCAGCCTTAGATATTGGCATAGTTATGAAAGCAGCACGGTGAAATTAGTATTTAATAAACATTGTCTGTATTCTAACTGGAGGTTTCACTAAAGCATCAAGATTACAGCTTCACTGAAGTAACAGAGACTTAGTTGAACCACTCGTATGACTGGAATGCTAGCAGAAAAGGATGCTGCTTATTCAAAAACGGACAGCAGGGATAGAAAAGGACATACCTTTGTGAGCCTTGTATATATAAGCTTGCCCTGAAATCCAAAATCCTGAAAGTCTGTAAAAGTGGAAAGAGGCTACCATTGACAGAGTTTATTGGAGTCCGTTAACGGCCATCCATCCATGAAGATAAGATGCATGAGGCTCTTTGGGAATAACAGAGACATCTGAAGCACTAGCCTTGTGGGAAGTGGAAGATTTTATCTATGTTTAGAGATACTTGTTGAAAAAATTAATTCAGCACCATAGAAACTCTCTAGCACCTTTATGGTATTGGCTTAACACCTTTTGTTTGCATTCAGGAGACCCAGAAAGGAAGTAAAGAAAAAGGTCCTCTGGGTTTGAATCTCAGCACAAGCGAGGAGCTGTGGAAGAAAGGGAAGGTGGAAGGCAATGGATGAGAGTTACCATGAAAAGGTAGATTTCATGGTTGAGGAGGGGCAAGTCAGGAGAAGAAAAGAAAAACTGACCCAATGGGTTTCAGACAGGGTTACGTCAATAAGCTTGGAAAATTGACACATAATATCTTGAGGGAAACTGCCAAGAAAAAGAGGACTTAGAGAGAGTTGCTAGTTCCACAAAGAAACAATGCTAAAGGAAGAAGTGCAGACGCAGAAGAAAGACCAGAAATGGAAACCACTGAATTCTCTTTATCGACCTCAAAGACAAATAGGAACCACACAAGCAGAAACAAAACCATCTGCCTGAGTATGAACAGAATTATTTAAAACAAGGTCAGAAAAACTAAAATTAAATTAGCAAGATACGCCAAAGGTAACAGAACTCAATCATTCACTAAGGGGAAGATGATGGAAAATGATAGCTCACTGCTCTGTGGAGAACACAATAGGGAGGTTACAATGAACAGCTCAAAATGCTTAATGTCTGGGGTTTTTTGTTTGTTCTGGTGTTCTTGTTTACCTAAAATGGTCAAACGTAAGGATGCAATTCACACAGTTAATTCCAGTGAAAAAGAGATAAGAATTAAGGCTACAGGAGGGAAAGAACAGCCTTAGGAGTATTTAGGAAAACAAGGCTTTACACACAGAGGAGAACACTGTTCTTACCATGCAACTGAACAAATCATCTGGTTCCAGAATGATCTTAACAAGTTGAAGAAATAGTCTGAAAAAAGTGGACAGAATGACAGCGCAAGATGAAGGGATTAAGTTCAGGTAGACTCTGGAGATAGCACATGTAGTAAATTTCATGATGCTAAAAATGCAGAAAGACATTTTAGTTAGAAAGGAGTCTCTGGGAAAAGGATTTGTGAGTCAGCTGAACCTGAAACAGCAATAACAGGCTGGTGTGGAAAAGGCAAATTATCACATGGAAGTGTACAAGCAGGAATTCAAGCCTTCACACCATGAAAAGTGATACTGCGCTCTACTTCTTGGTGAGAAGGCCTTCACTGAAATACTATTCTTTAAGCCGAAGGCACATACTTCCACAAAATGAAGACCAAGAACTACCAGAAATGTCGAAAATGTCATCTCATAGACTAAAAGGACTACGAGAGTCAGAAATGTTTAAGGGACAAAAGACTGAAGAAGAAAGGATAACATACTTTCAATGTGAAGATGGCTGTTGCAAAATAAAAAAGGAAGCTACGGTTTCATTTGTACAGACATTGAAAATCAGCAGTTTTCCATTGCTACAATAAAAACAATTTAGGCATTCAAAAATGTTTTCCAGTAGCAGGTATATTTATAGGTTGCTTTGGGAAGATATGGAATAGCCATCTCAGACTGTCTTTAGGACCACTAAACACCTTTATCAGGAATGTTACAGCAGATTTTACTTTAGGACAGACAGAAACACTCTGTCACATTTGAACCCCTCTCCCATTTGTACCTACATCAGCTTGAACTTCTTGTGCAGGCACATCCCTAAATAAAGGGAACGTATGAAACATCAGAGTCACATGCTTGGGAAGGATCCTTGAAAGTCACCTGCAGTACTTCTGTGCCCTGTCAAACCCAACCAGGAGTAGACATGGCAACAGAATTGGAAGAAGAAAAATAATGTGGTGTTTTTTCTTTTTCACAGGCCAGGAGCTGCTCAGCCCCTTGGCCATTCAAACATCCTGTCTGCCACATAGTTTCTCCAAGACCATTCCTAATCCCGTGTTGTATGAGAGTACCTACCTCATAACCCTTGGCTGCAGAGGACCTCTGCCTTCAGCTAGTCCATTCCTGATCACGCTGATGGGGCAAGGCAACCCCAAACTTCAGTGTCCCTCTCTTTGCACTGCACTAGCCAGGCTGTAAGATAATGCACAGTCAGAAGGGAGCAGAATAAATAAGGCAGACAGCTGTTAGACAGCTGCATCAAGCTTTCTGACCTCTGTTATATCTCTATTAGCCTTGTTTGTATGTAGCGCTGTACAAAAAGGCTAACTGGTGGCACTTTGAAGGAGAATTTTTCTATTACTCATCTTCTTCTTTAACTTGATTTCCCCTTTATTTATTTAGCTTTCCTCTCTCACTTGAGTTTGCAATAACTTACTACAGATGTTCTATCTTTCTGTAATTTATTAATAGTGACTTGTTTTTCCCTCCCTTTTCTATAAATATTTTTCAAATGTTCACACTATCATTGTGTGACTTCCCTTTTCTTGCCTCCAAGGAAGGGAGTTGCAGGCTTGCAATGAGAAAATGTGCATCCCATCAGCTACAGCACCACATGCAAGTAGTTAGAAGCAACAGGCCACCCTTGGCGAAGGAAGGGAAATGACAATGAGCTCACCTCAGCTACCCTGTATATACAGGAAACCTCTTAGGCTTACTTAGCAAGAGTGCAGAGCTACACAGAAAAGATGCAGAGTAAAGAGCAGTTGGGATTAGTGGGAAGATGGGTAGCTTCTCCTTGGGATCCTCAGCTGACTCATTTTCCCCTCTTTGAAAACAGATGGACTTCTGGTGTTTGTACAAACAGTGGGAAAGTGACCATCCTCAAAAGATCATTGAGGAGGCATCCAGCCACTGATTCACCCAGAGCAAGAGGCAGCAAGGTGCAGAGGAGGCACTGCCCCGTAGGCCTCATTTCAGATGGGAGGACAGTGTGTCAGCTTTTCCCTCAGTTATGCATTTGCTCACCTCTTAGGGAAGGACTCTAGCTAGGAAAGGAGATAACTTTCCATTCCTTTGTGTTTCTTCCCACACTGTGTTGGTAATTGCAGGAGCAGTCCAACACACTAAATCAGCTCCACAATGGAAAGCATTCCTAAATGTGCAAGATCGAACCGTTAGGATAGGAGAAACAGGAAGCTACAGGATTTTTTTCTTCTTGATCCTCAGAACAATTGGAATAAGTAACACCAGCAAATGAGGATGCTAGTCTTGTGCTCTTGCAGCAGTCCTGCAGCTTATGGCTGGTCAGGCTGAGACCTGGAACTGTGAGCACTACTCTGCACCTACCTGCCCCATTTGTCCAAGCAGAGGAGCTCTTTAGCCCCCTGCTAGAAAATAATACACTTCTGGATGACCATGGTCCCACTACTCCTTCCTAAAACATGGTCATCCAGATGCTAAAAAAGTCAGGGTGGAAAAAGGGGAGATAAACTCAGAAGAGTGCAAAATCACTGCCTCATCCTCAGGCACATTGTGGCCCTTTGCAAAGGAATAATCACATTCCACGACTGCAATGCCACTGAGTCAGAACAGAATGGACTAGCAGCAACGAGAGACGTTTTTCAGGACTGTATTCCCTTTCTCCTTTTTTTCCCTGCAACTGCTTCACCTAGACCGCGGGTAATATAGCTAGCTATGTACCCTGCTTCACAGATCTCCTATAAGTTTCTTCTTTTTCCTGTACACACACATTACACTTTTCTCCATGTTTTGGTTACAGCCACTGCCTGCTCTCTTGGGCGACCATATGCTGTGGGCTGTGAGCTCCTAACAGCATGAGATCCCTTTGGCTGACTAACCCTACAGTGAAATTTTCACTTGGTGGGCATAGTCCTACAGTTAATAGAACAAAGTGTCTGCATTTAGACCTCAGTGCTCTCCCTTGCTTTCTATTCACACAGATTATTCTATATAGGTACAACGAACAAAGCTTCATTTCTGCTGCCCACAGACACCAGGCATGGTGCAGATCCATGCTGTAGACGTGGTCTCTGCTATACCACAGGCTCATGGGGCACTGCCACATGTTCTTTACCACCTGAGGAGGTCCTGCAGCTACTTCAGTATCTCCCATTGGCTCTGTGAACTATCTTCTCTTCACTGACTGAAGCAAACAACGTCAGCCCAAATCCCCAGACACCACATGGGACACGTGCCCCATGGAAAGCAGAGGCCCCCAGTCCTGCTTGGTTCCTGCCAGCATATCTTCACTGAGGACAGCAGAATGGCATGTTTGAATGCTTGTTGAGTGTGTGGCCTTGTGGGGCAGGGATGATAAAGTAGATGACAAGAGAGAAATTTGAGTGACAGCGATATCCGTTTTGGCTCTTCCACAGAACGCTAGCAAAGAATTAAATATATATTCCAAAGCATTTTGCTCCTCTCTGTCCCAGCTCATTTCTTATCCTTACAAAGGCTGTTAGCAAGCCCAAATTGGTCTAACAGTCCATTAGGATCCAATCTGCTCCAAGCCGCCCACAGTGCAGAAGAAGATCTGAAAGCTCAGATAAAACTTTACTGCTGGGAGTTCAGCTCCATTCTCTGGCTCTGTGGGGTGTAGGGTGTGCGGTGTGTGGGATGTGATGCTACACTCACAAAGGGTTGTGTGTGATACATAATGGCACAAAACCCAGACCAACAGGGAAGTGGTACTGATCCTGTCCCTCCAACCAAGTTCTGCTCTTTGGAGTTTCTTGTGGAAAAAATAACATTGTGAATTGCTTATAGAGCTGGTTGTTGGAAATGATGGTTTGAAGCTTGGGTGGCTTCGGGGAAAACATGCTGAAATAAAAGCAAAGGTGGTTTGTGTGCAAAGGAAGTCAAGAGATGAAGAAATAATGCAAGTGATTTCACAAAAGAGAAGCAGAAGATGTTTTGTGAATTGCTAGGATAAATCTGTCTCCACACTTGGGAGGAAAAACAGATAACAGGAAACAGAGGACAAGACAAAATGCAAATGAAGGATCTGGGTAACATCACTGAGTTGTACCATGCCCCTCTGGGACCCACTTCAGAGCCTATTAGAACTGATGGGTGACTTTCCACTGACCTCAGTGGACCAGGTCCTGTTTCCCCAAAAATGTGCCCTCACAGGCAGAGGCAAGCTAATGCTGTAGGAGCTCCCACATGTTTGAGAAATGGAAAGTAATGCAGAGAGCAAGGGATTTCAGATACTTGAACTGTCCTTCTAGTTTACCATGCCATTAAACATTCTATGTTTATTAGCAGTGCCTTCTTGCAGCTGCAGCCCAGTTTCCATAGCCAAATAGTGTCTATTGATAAGGAAGTCCTGGACAAGTCAAAGAAGTGCCCTGTCTTTAGAAAGACAGTACTGGATCCAGATAAAAGAGCGCTTACTTAGTGTGGTGTCAATTACCAGTAAGAAGAAAGTCAGTATCACCATTTGGGTGAAACTGCCCTCATGAAGTGAGGGTCAGTGATCAGGTTTTCAAGCCTTTCCCTACCAAAGCAGTTTGGGTAAGGCTGTGGTCTCCCCTGTGTTCATTGTATCTGCCTCCCTCCACAACTGCTTTATGGATGTCTACAAGCATCTGAAACACTGCTCCAAGCTCCAAAGCAATGCTTAAAGACTTAGCCTTCAGCTTTGCTGCAGAGCAGGGATTCACGGACAGCACATAAACATTTTAGTCAGGAGGGGGCTGGATTCTGTGCTACCATTTCTCTCTTCACTTTTGAGATGGGTGGTATTAGGAAAGCATCTGCTTACATGTCCAAATCTCAGGATTAAAAGCTCTACCTCCCAGGAACATACGAACAAATATTAGACAGTCCCACAGGACACTGAAGACTTACAGGGAGGCAAGTAAATTAGAAAGGGTTTGGAAACTGGACTCCAGCCTGCTCCATGAGGACATGATGGATTAGACCCAAACTTTCATGTAAGCACCAGCCTGGCCTGATTGTACTTGGCCTAATGTTTCCTCTTCTGAGAGTCATCCTGTGTCAGGGGAGCAGTTGCACTTCAGAAAGGAATAATTCCCACAGATATACATTCCACTGTAATCACTCATGTATACAGCACTGTAAATTTATATAACAAATGAACTGCAGTAGTAGGCCCTTACCTAGGGGATTTTGGTGTCACAGCTAGGGTAAGATAAAATGTAGACAAGAGGAAACATGTACAGTGAGGTGTGGCCATGAAGAGCTTTTTGCATTATAGAAATGGGTAAACATTATTTACGATGTGAGCAGGGTGCAATTTAAATACTTACAATCAGATCCTCTGAAGTATCTTTGAAGATGTGGGTTTTAATGATTATTCAGGGTGAAACATATCCAGTACAGCAAGCTGTTGTGTTTTTATGGTCTTTTCAGCATTCTTTTAGGTGATGAAAAACAAATCCAAAGACCCAGGCTTCCTAAGATCCCGGAGTTACCATCTGAACTGGCAGAAGCACAAAGAGGAGATTGAAGCTGTCTGGATGCTGAAACTTAATTAGGGGTGAATAAATCAGCCTTGCCTGAAAAGTCAAGAAAATGACATATTCAATGGCACTTGGGATGGTTTTGGTTTTGTTCTTGCTGAATGAGAGCCAGTAATAGGACAAGCAAGGACAAGACAAAAGGGGCGATTAAAACAAAGTAGCAGAAGTTATCTTGTAACAGAACTAACTATGACTAAGGTTCAGATTTGTTTTCTTTTGCAAATGGCTCTGAAAGACTTCATGTGAAATCCAAGCACTTACTTCACCTACACAGGTAATGCTCTCACACCACCACCAGTATCTGACTGTCACCATGATAGATGGACATCTAGTCCTACTGTATTGCTGCTCCCGCAAAGCCCTTAAGCAATCTGATATTGATAATGTTGCAAGGCTAATCACTTAATAATAGGACTCCCTGCAAACCAGACACCTCTACCGCTCGCCTTGGGAGGAGAAGATGCTTTGCATGCATCATCCTGTCAGCTGAGTTTATTATTCTTCTATTCAAGATAAACTGCAGCAGCCAAATGCTGGCCTGTATAAATTCCATCCTCAGGAGTCCAGCAGGCACTGGGCTCCTCGTTAAACACACACACATATGCATAAATCCAACCGGGTAAATAATACGACATCTTCCTATTCCCAGCAGATCCTTCAAAAGCTGATGTTTTCTTTGTTACCTGGGGTGGTCCTCAGACCAGCTGTATAAACCAGGGATAAGGAGTGAGTACATGGGGTATGCAGAGACAACAGGCAGGAGAGGATTCTGGCCACAGGCAGACCTTGCTGCTTTGTGCTAATAAAGCTTTGTTGTATGGCATTTAAACAGACACCAGACAAACAAACTCTGGCCTTCGGAGTCTTTATCTCTTCTGTTTACCTCTCCCCAGGATTCACCACTATATCTGTTCGGCAAAGAACATAGGCATCTAAGAGGCACAGAAAGGATATAAAACCTTCAGAGCTCAAGCCAAAGCCTTCTTAATGGGCTTGCTGAAGAAAATAATTCCTTCCTGTGAAACATCTGTATTGGTCTCTACTGGGATGATGAGTTGGCAGAATGGTCGGTCTGGCTAGGAGGGTTCACTCCTGCATTTCTTGCAGCGAGGATCCTAGGAACGAACAGAAGTCTCTGAACATACTTAGCCTTTCAGTGGTCTGGTTAGGTTGTGCAAACATGGTTGCTGACTTGGCACTGTGACTAGTTACCAAATTCCCAAGGAGAGGAAAAGGAAGAAAACTTTCTTCAAAAGTTTCTTGTTACTGGAGAAAATAACAAGCGAAAGAAAAAAAATCTGGCAGAATAATGCTGGCTTCAGCAGCATCCCCATAGGCTTGAGCCAGAAGTGACATCCTCTGGCTGGGTTCTGAGGCTGTATTAACAGCAGGTCCAGGTCCACAGTGCAGGAAGAGTATGGCTTCCCAGTTCACCCCCATGGGTTTAAGAGCAAGATTTGTTTCCCTTACAGGAATTTGTCTTGGATAGCAACAGGGACCAGTACAAGGGTAGTGTACAAAGCCACTACAGTAGGCCCTGGTATGACGTTAAAGGGAGGAATATTTTCAGGTCTCCAGTATCCTCACACACTCCAGGTTAAATGAGGCTGAGGAGCCTCTCTCATACTTCTCTCTGGCAGTCCCAGGGCTTCCTAGTCTGTACAGATGACACCCCCGCATGTAACAGATCACCAACGCACTGCCACATTGTCTCTGATCTTTCTTCCTGCCATAGAGAGGAAAAGACTTCCATTCCTCTTTTTCCCAAGGGTCAAGCCTAATGTCTTTGCTGAGATACTGAATGCATGAATGAACCTGTCCTACCAATTCAGCCTAAGAGATCAATAGCTTTTACCACTGTTAAAAAAAGAAAAACAAACCTCACAAAACAGTTGTGAGGATACACTGAACTACAGGAGCAGAAGGATCAAGTGATGTTTCCTCTCCCCAGTGCCATAAACAACAGCAGCTGACACCAGGGCTCAGCCCTGGAGAAGACAACTTTTGTCAGTGCAGCCACCCCCAAGTTTGCAGGTTCAGAGCTCTCAAGAAGGAAAGTTCTTTGCAGTTATTGAAACAGATCTCTTTTTTCTGTGTCTTTGACAGGGTTGTCATAAATAAAAGATCTTGGTGAAAGGGGCTGATTGGCAGAAAAAGAAGCAAAGTGAAACTGAAAGTCCCCCCTGTTAAAGTGAGAACAGCATGGAAATATTGTACCAGACTTCAGAGCATTTGAAGCTGGGAAAGAGATGTGTCCCATTACAAGAAAAATAAGAGTATCTAAGCAAGATGAAGGAATAAGAGCTTAAAAACTTCTTATATCCCCTCAGATCAGTCCTTACTCTATGCTTCTTTTTCCCCCATCCTGCCCTTTCCATCATAAGGGACTGCTTTTTATTTCTGAATAGCTGAAATTTGGCCAGGTATGCCAATAAGAAGTGAACTACAGGGGTTTATGCACTATCTACTTCTTTAGTCAAGCTCTTTTCTGCAATCCTAGAAAGAGGCCTGAAGGGAAATGAGACTTCTTCCAGAGTCCAGCAAGGGGAGGGAAATAAAGCAATGTTTCTTCTAAGGGCTGACAGCAGGATGCTGCGCTCGGGAGATACCTTGGAAGCAGCTCTGCAGATTTGCACATCTGTCATTCTGCTCCTGACCAAAGAACAGAGCCATGGAAAATGCTTCCTTAACCAAACCCTAGATGGGCTGGAAAATCAAACTAATGCTGGTTTGATTTTCCACAAGAACCTAGAAAATCTGATCCCAAGCCCCATAGCATGTTCGAGACTATGCTATTTTTTAATACCACTTTTGGCAGCACGTCAGGTGAATAGCAGATTCCATGCAGCGTCTCATTCTGCTTATAACTTCCAAGTCATAGATGTCACGGTCATGCTGCCTGTCTCAGCTTTGCAGCTGCATGTTGATCCCACCCTTTTCAATGCAGAAAAGTACATCTTCATTTTCCTTGCATGTATCAGCGGCTGCGTGACCAGATCTCCTGCTGCTTGCAGCCAACTTCCCATATACATATGAACAAATCTCTATACTCCCTGGAAAAGGCAAGGGCACTTTTCACAAGCTAGTCCTCAGCATCTCTCCCTCACCAAAAAACAGATGGTACCATGCTAAAAAGGCTGCGTATATGTCCATGAGACACTCCACAAAACCCAGCAGCAGTCCACTAGCCCCAGTTTTGCAATACCAGGTGTAAGCAGCTGGTTGCCTCTGTCTTCAGTTCTTGATTCCTCAGCAAGTAAATGATTTCTTGTACTTCTGTGGCCTCCGTGCAAGGACTGCAGTGGAAGAGTTCACGCGTGTTTGAGGGACTCTGCAGTTCATCTTGGTCTGAGTGCTCTGATGGGATCTTCTATGAGCAGAAATGCAATTCCCCTTCCCCTGATATGTGTACACACGCTGCAACAGTATGAGCTGGATCCTATTACTCCACTGAAATCTTATATCAGGCAACGCAAACTGAACGAGTAATTACATGACTGGCATTTTAAACATCCCCTGCTGAGTTTTTATGACTGAGAAAGGCAGCAAAAGGGAAGAGGAGCTATAGTAAGTTTTACTTTTTGGCTTTCATGCTACTCAATTCTTCTCCACAGCCTTCAGCTTCTCTGTTTCCACAGCTTCGCTTACTTCAGGCAGATGGACCTCATGTATAGCTCCCTGATGCCAAGAAAAAACTCTGTCCAGCCATCCTGGGGCACCCCCATTCAACACACCAAACAGAGGTCTTCAGACTGGTTTATAGTTTTTTACCCATTGCACAGAGGCTGGAGGCAGGATAAAACCTGGATCTAGGAGGAGGAGAGCGTTGCTTCTGCCCTGGACCTCCCCAGCTGTGGCAGCATTGTTCAGTGAGACATGTTCACAGCAGAACCATGAAGTTTTCCTGTCTGGGCTTTGGCATTTGGTGAAGAGCAAGTCCTGAACCCAGAGAGACATTCTACCCGTCTCTGCAGAGCCCCTGGTTATGGAAGTGAGTGGGCACTTTTGCCCTCAGCACCATCCAAATATTCCTGAGGTGTCTGAAGCACCACAACCACCCCACTCCCCAGCTCTTGCCTCCAGACAGAGGTGGCCCGCTTGCTGTCTGCCACCCACCGCACATCCACACGCCTTTCCCAGGGTGGCATTTGTTGGCTTTGCCTCTCAGCATGTAATGTCTCACAGTGAGTCATCACCCCAGAGAGGCTGTGGTTTGTGCACTGATCTCAGGAGCTCCAGGATCTGCTCTGGGTAGGGTCATAGACATGAGTAGTGGGGAAAGACCCTCTACCTTCTTCTCTACATATGGGGCTTCCCTCAGGTAGGGGAGGCTGCCTATCAGCACACCCTGAGTGCCAATCCTTTGGTCAACCCATCCAAAGTCAGGCAGCAGAAACTTAAAGGGCTTTCCCACCTCTGTGGGGGAAGTCTGCTTGCCTTTCGTCCCACATGCAGGGAGAAGGTTTCAGGCAGCAAACATCAGGGCAAGTTTTGGTTTCCTTCTTTAGTATTGTCCCAGACGTGATGAGAACCACATCTGCTAAATGTGTGGGCTTAGCTGTTTATTTGAAGGAATGATTCTTTTCTATTTGACCGCAGTTCCTTTTTAAAACCATTTTAAAAAAAGAGCTTATCCTTATGAGTAATAAATACGTGATAACAGTTTCAAAAGACTTCAGTCTGGGATCTGTGCCCTTTCTGATAGGTGCTTTATATAACATTTATGTATCCAAGCTAATATGTATAATCTAATACAATCAAATATATATTCACAATGTGCATTCAAAATTACACTGATCTTTCTTCGTGCCTTAATATTAAACTCTACTTTCCTCTTCTATCTGTTTACCAGAATGAGTCAGTCAATAAATAATGGATGGCTGAAGGCATAAAGTATTATTTTTAGAGCATTTTAAAACTTATTCTAATTCATATTGCAGTAGGAGTGAAGCATCCGCAGCTGCGATGTACAGTTTGCCTTTCAAAACCTCCCCCCAATGTTGGGGACCAGACAGCCAGTTACTCATGTAGACCAAAGCTAGATCAAAGCCTCACCCAAGGCACAAAGGCTGCTCGCAGGGTGATGCATGGCTGTAAAGGCAGTATCTTGTGATGAATGTGACCCCTCCAACTGGTTCCTTCTCTTGTATATGTTTTGTTTGCTTATTTTAAAGTCTTCATCAAAATAATTTTTAGCTTGGTGTCCTGATGGAACAAGGTTCATCAGCTATGGTGCCCAGCAAACCCGCACCCTCCCAGCTTCTGAAGCCATCAGTGAAGGAGCAGGAACTTCAACAGACCTTTAATTTATACCTGCTTTGTAAAAATTGGCGTCTAGTTAAGGGAGAGAGAATAAAATTGCTCATCTCTCTCAAAGTAAAGGTCCTGAGAGGATCCTGAACATGTTAAATATCAAAGAGTTCACAATGGACAGAGCCATGGGAGAGAGACTAATAAATTCTACTGCTTAAATAATTACTTGACCTTGGTTTTATTACTTTCAATGTCTTCAAGTTGCAGAGCCCTATGGAATCACCCTGCTGGCAGCTAGCACCCACCTCAAAGCACTGAAGGTAGAAGAGCTGCTGAAAGGCTACATGCCAGTCCTGTGCCCAGAGGACTCCAGTCTTCAGCTCCTCACTTCATCACAGGCTTTTTGCATCACCTCAGCACAGAGACGTTTCTCTTCCTATCTGCTCCTCAGCACTCAGGTACGAGATAATGAATTTGCTTCTTACCCACCCCATGAGAGGCTTATTGGGACAACTGCTTTTTCTTGAAAGGTTTGGAAGCAGGAAAGGTGACTTAGATACTGCTAGTGAGGCTATGGAGCAGAATGGGAGACAGAGTGCAAAAGAGATGCTGAGAAGAACATGGATCTCAGGTGAGTCTGCCCCTGCCCTGGGAGGGAGGCAGCAAGCAGAGTTCAAAGGCAAGGAAGCCATAGGAGGGGATGGGAAAGCAAGGAAAGGCAGGAGACACGGGGGTTTCTGGGGTTCTTTGGTGCTTCTTTTTCATTTACTCAGCTAGCAACCAACAGCTAGCATGGTAAGCTGTGCTCCCCCAGCTGCAAAGTAAACACGTGTGAGAGAACAACAGGATTGTGTTTACTATATGTAGCCAAGTACAGTAGACTTCAGAGGATAAAAATACCCAGTGGAAAAACACATGGGCTTAAGTAAAACTTTAACCAACAGAGGCTGCCTAGCCAGCAACATGTGTATCCTTCACAGGCTCTCCTGCTTGCAGGGAGCTCTGAAGCTCCCTAGGAAAACTGCAGCTCTTTTCGATTAGTGGCTTCACCCCAACCCCTGATAATTACACTACAGGTCTGCTTCAGATTATAAACTCATTCAATGCATAAAGGCAAAAGGGAGTGTGGACAGCCCACGATGCAGGGAGAGCCCGTGACATCCCCTGCACGACCCCCTGCCCCTAGACCTCAGCAGGTTCCTGCTCACAGTGGGCTCTTGCTGACAAAAGTTAAGGCCAAAGCAAAGGTCAGCAGAGGGCAGCCCATCCTTCCAGCCCAAGAGAGCCCAGGGAATGGGGAAGGCTAGCAGGTGGTGCATAGCATCATGCAGCCCAAAGGAGCTACCGCATAACGTCTGAACTCTCTGCAAACTGGGCAGCACGGCAAGGCCCTGGCGCTCACCTTCGACTTCGGGCAGCAGCTGCAGACTGAAAGCAACAGCTACAGCCCGGAGTCACTCTGGGCCAGGGCTCCCACTGGCATTACTGAAATGAATGGAATTGCACCCGCCAAATTACACCCACTCGAGCTGCAACGGGCTGAGGCCCTGGTTGAACAAAACACTTAAGCACGTGCTTAAATTTAAGCACATGAGCAAACAATTTCGGGACAAACACTTACATGCTCGAGTGCTTTGCCAGGTAGGTGCTGTTCTCAGCAGCACACACCTGGGGAGAGGTGGTGCCATTTTCTAACATGGTCACTTTTCTGGCTGTATCCAGGTGAGAAAGGAAACTTTCCACTGGCTCTGGGCCAGGAGGCACTTCAGGTATGTGTCAGGTCTTAAAAAAAAAGAAGTTTTTTAATCTTATCTGTCTCATTATCACCCTGACATTTGCTTTGGCTTTGAGTTCAATTACCTCTTGAATTGAACAAAGGTTCAGATAGGGCTGAGATAATAAGAAGTCAGTAAAGCCCATGTATATAGGAAATAGGGCCTCCCTGAAGGTGTCAGCCCATGCAAGCTGACCCCCAGTTATGAGAAGGAAAAGCTGATAAGGGAGAAAGCTATTAATCAATCATCCAGGAAACCTGGAGATGTGTAAAGAGGTGTCCGATGTTTGCATCTTACATGCCACCTGGGCTGGTACAAATACAGCAGACCCCGCAGTAAATACCTGTGCATCAGAGCCCAACCAAGCAAACAAAGGGAAACCCTGGGCGGGGAAAAAAATAACGAAACAAACAAGGGAAATAAATATATCTCCATGAAAGCCAATATTCAGAGTAGGAAACTGCACAATAGAAAGGACACATTATCAGTGACCAGAAGCAGAGACCAAGACCCCCATGATGCTCCAGGTGCTTTGTACACAAAGCAATTAAGTCTCAGTTTCAAAACCCCTTCAGTCCACCTAGACAAAGGTGGGGATGGGAAAGCAGGCCTAACATCTGCCTGACATCGTGTGTGAGCAGCAAGGGCTAGGAATAGAATTAAGAGACGGAGTTCCGGGTGCCACATGAATAAGAGATGGACCAGCCTTGCAGCCACACAGACCACATCTGCACCACTGGTCTTTTATGGAGATCTGGCTGTTCTAGGACAGTTTTATTCCATATCTTGGAGGATCCCTGCCCCAGCAGGTCATAAACCCCAGTTTTTTATGGAGCTCTTCCTTCTCAGCCTGTTTCTGGAGTGGGTTCCTGCTGTGTGAGAAACAGAAGCGATGGGGGGTTGGGAACTACAGCATCAGGAGGTGGCACAGTTCAAAGCATGACATTGGACCCGCAAGCCAAGACTGTACTTTTGCAAAAAAAGCTCTTTGGTAAAGCTGATAAAGAGACAAGTAGAGTCCTCAGCAAATCAGGGACTGAACTGTTACTCTGAGGTGCATGTACAGCATTTCCACTGTGATCTGAGCTCAAAACAAGGTTATGGTGCCCACTCAAAATCCACACCTGAATGAGAAAATGTAATTTTGAGACTGCACTTTGGAAAAATCCTGCTGACATTTTTGTTTTGACTTTATCAAACAAATGAAACAGAAACACAATCCTGTCAAAATAAAACATTAATTTCATTTTGATTTCATCAGCTTGACCCATGTTATAGCATGCTTTAGAGTCAAAATAGTAAGATTATTATGCCATGACCTGTCATAATATTATGGCATGGCAACTGAATAGACAAAACTTTAAGACTTTTATACTGTGTTATAAGAGTCAAAACAAATGTTTCAATAAGATGGAAAGACTTGTACCGTCTTTGAGAACACTGTGAGAACCGACACCTTCCCGCAGACCGTATCCAGGGTATCGAAGTACTGCTTTCCCACGGAGGGGCACTCAACAGCCAACAATAACCAAGTCTGACTGGCACATATCTCCAGCAGCTCCACAGGGAATAATACTGGTGGAGACACAATTCTTGCTGGTCTCTGCCTCCTCCCAGGATCTGCATTCCCGGAGATACATCATATGTGTAGCCATTGCTTTTAACACCCAACATACAGATGCATCCCAGAAGACTTTTTAGTGGGACAGTAAAACTTGGGCAGGACCTTTTGCACCTGCTTTGCTGTGACAACCCAGGCTATTTATATTTTCTTTGGGGAAAATCTGAAAGAGGTTAGAGCTACTAAAAGAAGCCTGCTGCTTCAGGCACCTGCTAATATCTCCCACACAGAGATGGAGTTTGCTCCTACTAGCACCACACTGCTGCTCTTGCCTGGATAGCAGGGACAGCTTGATGACCCACTCTTGTACAAACACATTCGCAGACATATTGTAAAAAGCATGTGGTTTTAAACAATTCAACAGTTTCATCACTTTCACCATCCTGCAGACTTCGCCACACAAAAAGTTGAAGTCTCCGTTGCCTGTGGGCTGCACAGGTATTCTACAGTAAGCCAGCAAGACTAACGGGTGAATGAAATGCAGAAAGAATCAAGAGCGATGTTCACCTGCAAGAATAATAGTATGTGTTGAACACCATTCTCAGCAGGCAGTGTGACTCTGAAGGGCCAGAAACAATGGCTTATTCTGTCTAAAAAGCATAGCAAAGGATGAGCTTTAAGGAAGGACTGGGACAATTGTCCTTCAGATATATTTCACCTTGCAGCTGAGGTGGGAAAAGCTGCAATCACCAGAGATGCCCTGAGAATGAGCAGAAATAATGTTCATTCATTGGAAGGGTGTTACATGATTGTGAATCTTTGGGCAATTCTGCCTTACCAACTTTATATCAGCATTTATGATTATATTTCTTGGAATGGATTAGCACTCCCCTTTCTGAGACAGTATGTGCAAAACAAGAGCACAGCACAAAGCGGGGACAGATTTAGAAGACCTCTCTGCTGGCACAAGATTTTTTCCCAGCACAGCCTTCGATTGTGGATAGAACTTCCACACTGAAATTGAGAAGTAAGAATCCAGCACAAGGGAAGCAACAAGCAAAATCTGGTTTTAAGAAGGAATATCTTAAACAAGTGAAGCCATAATACTGGAAGAGACAGGAAAGACTGCTGGAAGAGCTTTGCCATCTGCCAAGGACATTGACTGAACTCCAAGGATTTACAAGACCAGCAAGGTCCTCATAGGAACAGAAGAGTCCCTTCAGAGTGATTGCCTTTTTGCCTGGATCTGTTGGCCACTTCTGCTCCTTTGGAGTATCAGTTTGTCTGTAGAGCCTGTGCTTCTTAACTTACTGGAAGGGCGTCCTAAAAAAGGGAAACCAGGGCTTCCTTGTCTACACTCTGAGGAGTATTTTATAACCTGACAAATCTAACCCCTTGGGCTGCAGTCTATTCTTGGTCACCTTATTTATTGAGAGCAGCTCAAGAAGAGGGTGTAGGTTGGCTGAATTCCTCTGGCAGCAACATCTCATTGCCAGATGCCATTTTCTGGGGCAGGACACTAGGGCTGTTTGTGTCGAAGGCTGGTCCTTCTTCATGGTACTAAGGGGTCAAAGGTCCCTAGGAAAGATGTATGGAAATGAGCTGATCTGCCTTGCAGATCAGAAAGAGACTGGATGCCTTCTTGTCATCCCTTGCTATTTTCTACGGCTGTCAAAAGTTATTAGGTGCACCAAGTGAGGCTGGAGGGTCATTTACCCCAGTCATCATTTTCTGCCTAGTAGGAAATGCTTAGTTGAAAGTGCATTAGACATAGACCAAATAAGAGACATTTTTCCATTCAAACATTCTTCCAGTTTTCAACAAAGAGCACCAAAGGGGTTTCCCGAGTCTGCAATTCACCAAGTGCCTTGTGGTGCCTCCCACCAAGTGCCTTCTGACACCCTCTGATCCTTCAGCCTTTCATGATCCCTACAGCAAGCTCCACCTCAGGCTGAGAGGGCTCTTGCAGCATCCCAGGCGAGCAATGAAAGCTGCACAGTTCTGCCCTATGGAAATCTGTGGGACCCTGCTGAGCCCTGCAGTGCCACCTCCCTCTGTGGAGAGCACCACTCCTTGCTGCCTTTGTTCCCCTCACCCTGCTGCACAAAGAAGGGCTGGGCTGGAGGACATGGCTCCTCACCTGTTTGTTTCCTCTCTCCAGTGCTGAGAGACCAAACATCCACCCTCATTAAATCTCAGTGTCTGAGATGTGATTTCCATTAGAAGTACTGTTTTCCAGCACTTTGTGGGTTTTGTTTATTTGTTTGCTGTGCTTTGTTTCTGATGCCTAGTGTGCCCTGCACAATAAAATAAAGTTATATCAAAAAAGAGACAATGTGCAAAAACTCTGAGTTTCCCATCCCCTTGCTCCTTGCAGTGGTACCAGATGTTGTCCCACAGCAGTCTGCTGGCTGCTGGTTCTTGGCAGGACTGTCGCCTCCCACTCCAGTCTACTTCAGGCACAGCTCTGTTGCTGGCTCTCAAGGCACATGGCTGGTACATCTCTTAACTTCCACTATGGAGGGAATAGCCCATGGCAGTACCGTCAAGCACAAAAGAAAAAAAAAAAAAAAAGGATCAGAGAAAATAATAGGTAAAATATTTTAAACAGGGTGAGTAATATAATGAAGTAAATTTTAAGAGCAGGAGGCAGTTTTATTATAACGCTTCTCCATTATTCTGAATTACTCTTAAAAAGCACTGCATTACTACAAGCTTGTACAGGCCTGCCAAAGAAAATGGCTCAGATTCAGTCCTTCAGGATGGATCCACATTTGTGGATCCATCCCACATTTGTCCAAGCAGGTAGGTTGAAGGCATTTCTCATGGCTTGAGAGCACTTTGAATTAGGCATTTCATAATGGTATTGTTGAACCCTGAGCAGAAAAGGGAGCAGTGATCTCAGGCTGATCTTCCCTGGTTACATGCAGGTGCTCCTAGTCATATGAACTGCAGATTAACTGCTGGTAGTAAGGGTATCCTTCTCTCCAGCTCACCTACCCTCTTTGAACACCACCATCCATTTCCTGCACTGTAGCCACAATCTCCACAGAAATGCAGACCCAAAGCTATGCATTTTATTTTATCTTTTTGATTTCCCTCCATTTTTGCTTTTCTGCATGTTTCTTGGCCTGGCTGATGTCTGGCTTGCAGGTTGAGTAACACTGCTCCAGACCACACAGGGCCCTGGAGAGATCTTCCCTATTGTCCCAGGGCTGAAGGAAGTGGGTTTCATTCATGAATGCACTTAAAGCATCCTGGTGGTTGGAATAAGCAAAACATCCAGCTATACTCATGTAAAACTTAGAGAGTATTTTTGCTTCTAGAATTCCTTAGCTCAGGTTTTAAGGAATAATTTATCTTCGAGCACCTTTTCCCCGGGAAGTGAGACATTCTTTAAATTGCATTTTCAACATATAGCTCAAATTGTACCATTGCTGCACAGCCTGGAAAGAGATATAATCCCCTTTGTGTTTTCATCACAGCCTTTTGGATGGAAATTAGAGTCTGCAACTCCTAGTCTTTCAACATGTTATTCCCTGAGATAGTAGATGCAGGTATCCATGCAGTGAGGACTAGCTGCAGAGGACTGGGAACACCAAAGAGTAAGCACTCCCACTGACCCCCACTTGTCTGGGTTATTGGAGCAGAAACGTGACTGGATGCAGCCTATATCATAGTGGAACTGACCAACTTACATATATATGTATGAATGTATTTATAATGAGTAGAGAGGATAGTAAAGCACATACACATTAGGGTATTTTAGGCAACAAGGAGGCTAATTTGCTAAACCAGATACTCTCTGCAGGCAGGATCTCCTTGCCTCAGACACCTCCTGCCTTCCTGTCATTCACATACCAAGAAACACAAGTTATAAACAAGTTCAGTTGCTACGGCTCATGCCTCCTTCTCCCTTTGGAGTGATCCATGCTCTTTGACTCAGGTCCAATTGCCCTCCTGCCTCCGGCTGCCCTGGCACTTGGAGCAGTCTGTCAAGGTCACCTCCCCGTTGCTGGGCCAGACACCGCGAGTGCTTGCAGTCATCCTCCTCATTCTGGGCATTCTGACCAACCCCTGGCGGGTCAGGCATCCACCAAGCCAAGAAGATCTTAGCTCAGCCGAATTGGACTGTATCTGTCTGGATTCCTGCTGTGTCTCTTGTTTCTGGTCTCCTTCCTCCACTCTTCCTCCAGCTGAGATGCCCCTAGTCTGCCTAGGAACAGCAGAAGGTGATATCGCTATTGGTCAAATATAAACCCAGAGTTGCAGTCTAGAGGCACTCTCCACTGCTTTCTCTTGGAAACAGGGCTTTGCAACATTCCACCGTGTACTTGGTCAAGCAAAGCTGAGGAGAAGACCCAGTGCATGAGCAGGTTTAGCAATACTCGTCATAGGCACTGTAAGGTGCACTTTGCTTTGCCTTGCCACATTTTGGTGCCAGAAGTTGAATTTAGCTGTGGGAAGTGTGTCAGTGTTTATCCTGCTTCACTGAAAAACTGAGCTAATATTGTCTCTGATTACAGACAATTACACATTATTGCTTTAGTTTGGTTTTTCAAACTGCCTTTTGGATCCCACAGCAAGGTTTGGAGGGGCCAGTAGTAGCTTTGATTGGACCAACAGATAGAGGCAGAAAAAACAGGCAAGCTTTCAGACCCCCCCAAAAGAGGACATATATGGACAAAAATTCACGTGTTTTTCTGCACCCGTAACACCTGATTCAGTAAAAGCTGTTGTTCTCCCTATGTCTCCTCCCCGAGTTATATCCAAAACCTGCCACAACACCAAGACAGCTCCCAGCTCCCAAGAGATATCCGAAGTCTGCTGTGCTGGAGTGAGTTGCTTACCCTTTTGCAAGATTGCAGGATCTAACATGGGTTTCATCAGGACTCCTCGCACACAGCCTCACAGCTGGCCCGAGGAGAGGCTTCCCAGGACGCAGGAGCACTTGGAGAAAGAGTGATAAGCCAGAAGCCCACCTCCACCTCATGTGCACAGGGAATCAAGCCACCTCAAAGGCTGGGTACTGATGCTGCTCTTCCCTGGCATATGTGGTTATCTCTGCCTTTGGCAATACTCTTGGTTATGCTTGGTGTGTCTCCTGGTTTGGTTGTCTGTGGGAAGCCCAAAAGCAACCTCAGACCATGTAAAGACTGGATAAAGTCACATCGACTAGTCTGCCCCTGGCTACTGAGCATGCTGTTGAAAGGTCAGCAGCCAAGGTGACATAACAGAGCTTTGACAGAAACCTCACCATGCATCTGTGCTGAATAAATCACCACCTCTTGGTCAAATCAACCAGCGCTCTTGAAGCTACTTCTAAAACACCTTTACAACCCAAGGAACACTGTCCTCTATTCTCTCCTGTCCCCCAAAACACCCTGTTCCAGCCCAGCCTCCTACCTGTAAAGGGCAACAACACCTTCCCAGGAATAGTTCACCAAGCCGTCACACTCTCCTCTTTTCCCAGCTCCTATTTCTACACCAAGACACAGAAGCGGCTCAAACATGCCCACACTGGCAAGTAAAGACAGTTGTAAGCTGACTGTCCATGCAGACTCCAGAAGCCCATGGGGCAGGGCATGTGATCATGGATGTGGTGGGAAAGCCAACTGGCTGCTCTGAGTCTGGCCCTGAGCTCACAGGTGGCTCACAGGTCTGTGTTGCACCAAGCAGGTAGGAACACAGCGCCCTTCGCTCCTCACCACCTGGAAACGTCCGAGCTGCCCCCGCTGACTCAGCTTGCCCAGGGTGCCCATCCATAGGCATCTGCCGAGGCAGGGAGCTGCCTGCACGCCCATGACCCCTCCACCTTGCTATAGATCAAGTCCATGCAAAAAAACAACTTTGCTGCTTATAGCTCTGTGCACCTCCTGGGCTTGGGGCTTCCTGACTGGCTGAGACGCGCTGGCACCACTGCTATTCAGATCTCCTGTGGAGAAGCAGGGAGGCAGGGGAAGAGGTGTTGGGGTCCCATGGGCTGCATCCCAGCCTGTGCATCAGTCTGCACATGTTGTTCTTTTATTAAACAATCTTATTCTTTTATAAAAAGAACACGATGTCCATCCCAAATACAGCACCCTTCCTACTAAACGATAATGTAGATCAATGTAAGAGAAATTTTAATTCACATTTGACATTTATGCCCAAATTGCACTTTTTCTACAGAATTGGCTCAGTGACTCACTGCAGAGCTGATCCTTGGCTATGCATTTCCCAGTCTTCAGTAGTTTGGTTACTAAAAAGAAAAAAAGATATTTAAATTTCTCTACCAGTTTATTTAGAAGGCAGCTAAAAAGCTCAGGCTTTATGTGCCTATTCTCCTCCTCAGGTCAGGAGGTGTTCTGTCTGGTCTTTTATAGATCATACTCCCAAACCATCAAGTGAGGAGGGAAATGTTCCCCACCAGCAATTGTCCCTTGCATTGCCTTGAAGTGAGAGTCGGGCCAGACAGGGCATAGTCTTCAATGACTGCCCTGAGAGTTTTTTCCAACTTAGAGAGCACTTTCTGTCTGGGAGCAAGACCTCAAGCCCTGCAGCCTCCTCCCAGAACGCTTCAGAAAACATGCTTAGAACTGTCTTTTCAAAAGGGAAATTTTGCATCCTCTGTGGACTTTTATAAATCACACCTTTCTTCACTTGCTCAAACAGAAAAAATAGCTCTCCACCATCAGACCTGTTTGGGTTGTTTTTTTCAGATGCCCAGCTCAAAATAAGCAAAACAATGTGTGGGGTTTTTTAATGTAAGAGAAAATACATGACCCAAGGCTGAGGCTCTTTGCTAAGAACAACTTTAAAAAAGGACAGTTCTAAAGGTCTGAAAATAGGTTTTTATAATTGGAAGTGCCTGCAAGGGCCTAAGTATAGCAGGCTTTATTACTTCTCTGCTACCAGGTACTTAGGTGCTTCTCAGAACCTGCCATTAGCCAGGTCTGTTGAACAGGCCACACAATTATTTTTCTCATGAAAGTGCTGGCACAAGTTCACACGCAGGGAAGGTGCTGAGCTTTGATCCTGAGCACCAGGCACATCCTTGAAAATGTCACAGAGTGACTCATGTGCCCAAGAAAATGGAGATCTGCTGAAGAAAAGCAGGTGTGAGACTGCTCCTAGCCAGGCTTTGTGCCGGTGGAGCAGAGCCGCAGGGTAGGGGTGCTGCGAGAAGAGCCCAGCAGGGCAGGATGCTCAGCTCCTGCTGTGGTGGCAGAGGTCAACTAGCCAAAACTTGCTCAGCCTCGGCACTGGCCTTCCCCTTCATGCAGTAAACAGGGCGCTCTTCACCTGAGGTTTGCAAGCATCAGTTTGACAGGAGACTAAGTGACTCGGGACAGAAATAGTCCATACGCAAAAGGTGGAAAGAGGGGGAAAAAAAGACAAATTTTTTGATTTGCCTGTTTTAACATGTCTGGTGTGCTTGAATAGGTGGTAGGACACCAGAATAGAAGGGATAACAGTGTGTCACAGTGCAGAAATACTTTGGCCTCAGAACATAAAGGCCAGAATTTTCAAAGTGAGGATCTAAAGTTAGGAACCTAAATCTGTCCAGGAGCACTGTTATGACTCCTGCCAAAGCCTGGAGAGTCTCAGTGCTTGTGAAGCACCCAGCCACTGATTTAAGAGAATGAGAACTTCCACTCTGAGCTGGATGCCTAATCCTGCTGGGGGGCTCTGCCAAAAATCCCAGCACCACTACCTGGGTTTGAGCATCCAGATATAAGCAGGCTCAACTGAGGGCAAAACAAAGCGGAGCACAATCTCGCTTTGAAGAGACACTGCTTCTAAATCTGCCTCTTCGGGGTGGAGGCTGCCTGGAGTATAAATCAATGGCCACGATGCATATGTGCGTTGTAAATAAGCGCTGGAGTGCATCCAAGGCAGCCAGCTTCCTGGCTGAGGCGCCAAGAGTTGAACCCGGGCTCTCCGAAGTCTAAAGCATGAGATAAGATAGCTTGGGTTAAAAAGCCAACCATCTGTAGCTGGGGGCTGCAGTGACCCGTAGCTTCTGCCTTCAGGCCATGGAGGATTAGCAACATTTTCTTGCTGGTTTGAGGGAGAGCTGTGCCTTTAAAAGGCTCCAACCTGAACCGGTTGGAAATAAGGTTGAAAATGCCAGACCTCTGCCAAACTCTGAAAACCTCCCAGCCCTTGTTCACAGTCAGCTCGGCAGCCACTGACAAAGCCCCTAAAATTAGCTCCCAGGACTGCAGAGATCTCCCTGTAGGCAGAAGAGGGGACATCATGGGCACTGAGCTTTCTGCAGAAGCTGTGCTTGGAGAACACGTGGGGTTCATGGCTCCCTTACCTTCTGTTTAGCAATACTGCATCGTTCTGTGTGTGCAACAGGGTCCAGGGAGCTCCACACAGGTCAACCTGCTCCCTGAGGATGTGCTGATGAAGGACTGCAAGAGGGAAAATGATGCAACAGTGTACAAATAAAAGAAGCAAAAAACCAAAATATCACAAAACCCGACAACCAAAAACCAAAGCTCAGATCTCACATTTTTGCCCTGTAAATGCATCTGTGCTTAACATCACTAAAGAGAGCAACTCATTTCCAGACAGCTGAGCATGGCAGTTCTTCCTTAGTCCTCTGTCTGGTACTTGTCACTGTAAAAAGAGAACACGTCTCCCCTTATGGCCTCACGACTGCTTAGCCTTCAGTGTGGCCACCACAGAGCATTGTCTCTGGGTGGGGGAGTAAAATATATTACTCTCCCTGACAACCCTCATCTCCTGCTTTCCTGCCATACTTTGCAAGGGTATATTTGCAAATATATATTTGCAAAATACATATTTGCAAATACTCAGCATCTGCTGCTTCTTTCTGGATGTGCATACTCAGATCCTCACACCCCCAAGCCCTCCTGGGGGGCTGCTGCTGAAGCCCCAGGACCCACCAACAAGCATACCCCTGCAAGGCGTCTAGCAAGAGAAAATGGTGGGGAAGGCCACCCCAGGAGCCGCATTTAGAGCTGGGATGCAGAACTGAAGGACACCACCTCCTCCAGCTGGGAAGGGCTCGAGGAGGAGCAAGTGCTGGCGCCGCTTGCCGGGACCTGGCTGTGAGCAGCAGAAGTCTGTGGCCACTGGATGCCTCTTAACATATTCCAGTGCCCTCAAGACAAGGTAAATTGGTGGTTGAGGCAAAACTCAGTCTTGTGTGCAGTTATACTGCGCTCCCTGAATTCTTGGTCAACCAATTTTTGTTTGTTTGTGTTATATACTCATTTCCCTTCCCACTTTAAAGGCCATTTTATGCTGGCAGAAGGTGCCATGCTGGCAGCTCTGGTTGACCCAAAAGTTAATTTAAGCCCTCAGACAGGTAGAGAAGAAGCAATGGCTCTTTTTCCCCCTTGCCCACCATGCCCAGAGGGAGCCTGTCCAAGTGGCTGTTTGCCCTAGAGCAGGTCTGCCAGCACTTAACGCCAGACGGAGCCAGCAACAGTGTTTGTATCACCATGGGTAGCTTCCTATTAGGCGGGGAACCTGACCCTGCCTGGACACAAATTGGATGCAGAGAGCAATATCCAATATCGAGCTCCATTTGACTCCAAATATGGATCAAATCTCCCAGGTGTTAGTGTCTTTCCTGCCCCAAAGGACAGTACAACAACCCTAACTATAGGCAGCAGTGAGATATCTGCCTTTTAATTTTTAATGCAGACAGCCCCGAAGCAAGGGCTTTGTTATCTTTCAACAGCTTGCCTACTTTTCTGGGTTTAACAATTGCTACTGCATCTTCACCTGTTCACATTACTTACACTGACATCCAGAAATCCACTCTGCTAAGCAAGGGGTGACCCCTGGGACTCACTGTCCGAAGCAACTGTGTACCGACATTCCTTTTCACTGTATTACATATTTTTTGTTTTCCACATTCCTCAAGCATGCCCTTTTCCCTGTGCTCTGATTCAGCACAAAGACTGCTAGACCTTGTTTGTATCTATTAATCAAACTTCTCTCTCAGGCTACATCCATCCATGACTTTGCACTCTGCCCAGGCACTGAGCAAGCATGATCAAGACCTGTCTGTGTGCAGAGTTGAATGGAAGCTGCTTTAAAGGAGTTATCACCTTGAAAAACCCAAGCTCAGGTTACTCTAGGGTCAGTGCTATCCCATGGAGTCTGATCAGTTCAGAGTTCAGACAGTATATCTGTATCTGGCTGCAAAATACCTTGTAGGCATGCCCATAGCCACAGGTCTGATCTAATAGTAGTCATTCACCTAACATCATTACAGTTTTTATTTTTTCCCTGCCAGGTTTTTGTTAGTAAGCTTTGACAATCCCTTAATGAATCATTTCAATCAGTTCAGCTACCAGTTTGCTGCCTCATTTGGAGGCTTTCTGGCAGACTGACAAGGTTCAGCTTCCCCTTGTGAAGACTGGGTTCTATCGAACCCACCCTGTTGCAATCACTTAGACAATTAATAGCTCCGGTTTTCATTAATTGTCAGTTGATCCCATGCCCTTTATGCATGACATGTTCATCTGGTTCCCACTGTTCCTATACTGCTGGTCCCTCCCTGTTGCTTGAAAGCAGCAGATAAAGTCATTTTCACATTTTCAGCCCTCTTCATTATCCAGCTGGCTCCCCACACAGGGATTCAGAGGCCTCAGCTCGTATAAAGAGGTGACAAAGTGCTCATGTTTTCAAAACCACCCTAGAGAAGAGTGTGAGCTCCAGGGGGAGCATGGGAGAGGGAAAAGCTGTGTCTTGTGGCACTGGTGAAGGAAAGCACAAGCAGTGTTGGACCATGCCCAGCCGCTTGCCTGCAGCAGGAATGGACACTTGCCACCGAAGCATTGACATCTCCTTGGGGTTAAACAAGGTTGTAAGCCATCCTCAGAGTGGTGCTCTGCTGGGTGCTTTTGATGGGAACTCAGCCACTAATTTGCCTCAGAGTGGTTCAGATACTTCTGCCTAGCCCTTGGTAAAATATTTACTATGCCTTCTTATCACTTCCCTAAAAGGTTTTGTTGGAGCTGACTGATGCATTAATTCCTTCAGAATCTAACTCGGGTTTTTTCTACACAGTCCTGGAACATGTCCAACAGCATTAAGAAAAAACCCCTTCCTTTCTCAGTCTGTTCTTTTAGGAAGAATTTCACCTAAAACCTGCGCTCCACCTGGCACGGAGATGGCTGCACAAAGCAACCCTGCTCTCTCCTGAGGATGGCTGCAACTGTTGGTTTTTTATGCAGACAAAAGCATCCCCTGATTAGCTAATTGTCACATCTCCAGGAGCTTAAGTAGAGTGAGGGAGAGCCAGGTTAGAGACTTGGGAATGCTTTCTAATGCACAGGGTGTGAGGCTGTGGCACAGAGTGCCTGGGAAGGCCACAGGGCATGTTTAAGAGGAAGTGATGCGCATACCTGTACAGGGCAGGTGAGCCCAAGCGGCAGGGCCTGGCAGCACTAGGTGCACTCTAAGGTTCCTTCTGCCCCTGGTTTGTTGTGATGCTGCCTTCCTTCACCCTGGTCTTATCACAGACGCTTTGCACCGGCTTGTTGCTTCCTATTATGCCTTCTAAAAAAAATCCTGTTCCTCCCTTCCAAGGTTGCATGCTTTGTTCTTTACCATACCTCTCACTGGAGTTATATCTGTCTTTTGCCCATCTGTTCTTCTTCTTGATATCCTCGTATGCAAAGACACTTATAGTGCGGCTGTGATCGGGTTATTTGTTAGTGCATCCCTGGCTTAATCATGTCTCTGCTGTAATTTCAACTTGACACTCCAAAGAGTTCAGTAAGGTGCTATTGATGCTGGATCTCATCCAGCCATGCGAACAAGCAAGCCTTCACTCAGGATTATCACCAAGAAATTCCTTCCTAGGATAAATGAATGGCTGCTGACGATGAACAGATATAGCTTGCCATTGTCTCGTGGTGTTTGGTAGCTATCAGAAAGTTTCTATTTCATTTAAACAGAATTTCTTATGAAAAAGCCCTTGTGAGCCAAAGCGTTAGACAAAGGCCACATTCAGCTCCTCCAAAACGTACATGAAAACTGAATTAACTTCCTGTATGATATATACAGTACCTGCACAGTGGAGCGACTCCCAGACGAGCCAAGACAGAATAATGCCATTGTCTGTTGCCCAGAGACCCCCTCTGAAATTGCCACCTATGTGATGAGACCCTTCTGCACAACATTCACCACAGGGAAGATCAGCTGTGGCATGATGCACAGGCTGAATTCAGGAAGCCCTCACTGCCTTGACAGGATAAATCATAGAATCATAGAATCATAGGGTTGGAAAGGAACTTAAGATCATCTAGTTCCAACCCCCATGCCAGGGGCAGGGACACCTCACAGTAAACCATGTCACCAAGGCTCTGTCCAATCCAGCTTTGAACACTGCCAGCGATGGAGCATTCACAACTTCCCTGGGCAAACCATTCCAGTGCCTCACCACCCACACAGTAAAGAGTTTCTTCCCCATATCCAATCTAAACTTCCCCGGTTTAAGTTTGATCCCATTACCCCTTGTCCTATCACTGCAGTCCCTCATGAAGAGTCCCTCCCCAGCATCCCTATAGGCCCCCTTCAGATACTGGAAAGCTGCTCTGAGGTCTCCACGCAGCCTTCTCTTCTCCAGGCTGAACAGCCCCAACTTTCTCAGCCTATCTTCATACGGGTGGTGCTCCAGTCCCCTCATCATCCTCGTGGCCCTCCTCTGCACTTGTTCCAACAGTTCCATGTCCTTTTAATATTGAGGACACCAGAACTGCACACAATACTCCAAGTGAGGTCTGAGGAGAGCAGAGTAGAGGGGCAGGATCACCTCCCTTAACCTGCTGGTCACACTCCTTTTGATGCAGCCCAGGATACAGTTGGCTTTCTGGGCTGCGAGCGCACACTGCAGCCGGCTCATGTGCATTTTCTCATTGACCAACACCCCCAAGTCCTTCTGTGCAGGGCTGCTCTGAATCTCTTCTCTGCCCAACCTGGAGCTGTGCCTGGCATTGCTCCCACCCAGGTGGAGGACCTTGCACTTGGCATGGTTAAACTTCATCAGGTTGGCATCAGCCCACCTCACAAGCATGTCAAGGTCCCTCTGGATGCCATTCCTTCCCTCCAGCATATCAGCTGAACCACACAGCTTGGTGTCATCAGCAAACTTGCTGAGGGCGCACTCAATCCCACTCTCCATGTCACCCACAAAGATGTTAAACAAGATCGGTCTGAACACCGATCCCTGAGGGACACTACTCGTTACTGGTCTCCAGCTGGACATCGAGCCATTGAGCACTACTCTTTGCGTGTGGCCATCCAGCCAGTTCTTTATCCACCGAGTGGTCCACCTATCAAATTGATGTCTCTCCAACTTAGAGACAAGGATGTCGTGTAGAACAGTGCCAAATGCTTTGCACAAGTCCAGGTAGATGACATCAACTGCTCTACCCCGTCCATCAGTTCTGTAGCCCCATCATAGAAGGCCACCAGAAATAATGTGAACCCAACACAAAAACTCAAAGCTGATGTCTGAAAGCTCCATTTTGTGCTCTAATTGGCACACTTTTATCTTCACCCCTGGCTCCTGGGACCTCGCTTTCCTCTTCCTCTCTCAGCCCGAGTGAAGCAGTGGTCATTGATTTCTCCATACTTAATCTCACATGTGGCTCAATCGACAACAGACCTGCACATACCTATCTGCGATATGAATGACTGTAGAATCCCATCCAGTTACTCCCGTGGGGATGTAAAGAAACAGAAAAGGATGTCTGCACAGTTTGAACTGAACAATGCTCTTTCCACACCTGTATCAGAAATGAGACCCCAGCCAGCACAGAGGCAGCGTCTTGGTGTTTGGGAGGGACAGGAGGTGGGATGGAAGCAGGAGGAAGAAGTCCTTTCTGCATCTTTTCTGGCTTCCCACTTGGGGTCTTCTCAGGTGGTGAGGTGTTATTTTTCCTTCACTTTATTGTCCTCCTGCTCTAGCAGACTAACCAAAGGATGAGGTGGTGGTAGTGGTGGGCTGGGGCAGGGTGGCAAAGGTGAGGGAACAAGAGGATAGAGCTGCCCATCTTTTCCCCTGAGGCCTTTTTGCCCTGAGGTCCTTGCTTCTTGTCCAGGACACCATCTGCTACATCCTTGCTCACTCCTGTGTTTTTTTGTTTGCTTTTAATTATAAAACTCAACACACCACCCAGCCTGTTGTCTGGATGCCAACCATCGAATTTGACCATAGAAGGAGAGGTTTATCATCAGCCCTGCATTCATGTGCAGATATCCCACTCAAGGATTAGCACATAATTGCAGTAACACATAACCCAGGCAGTGCTGCCTGCCCTGGGAAGCGGGCAGTCTGGCCTTGAGACAATATATCTCACAGGTGAGTAAACAAAGGGAGGAAGGGCCAGACAGGAAGGCAGGGACCAAGGAGAGGAGAGTGATGCAAACACCTAAGCCCAGACACAGCAGCCTCAGCAGCCAGAGGTGGAAACCACAATCTGTAGTCATCTGCTTATCCAGGAGCACCCCACATCCTCACCGCCTTGGCCTTATCTGGTAGCACTCCTGTGTCTTTCACTGTCCCAGGTTTTTCTAGGAACTCCCCCAGGTCTCCATCTGACCAGAGCTTGGAGCAGGAAAAGCCACCACTAGAAAATGTCTTTTTTCATAGGGCATTTGGGAACCCAGCTTAGAAAAAATGTCCACTGTACAAAAGCTAGGCCAGTGGTCTGACCCTTGTAAAATAATCCCAGGGATCTTCCATTCTTGCCATCACCTGCTAGCAAGGGCTGAATCACAAACTATCACATAGGCCAGGGTGTCAGTGTCTGGTAAATCCCACTGTTTGTCAGTGCATCCATGTGCCTACCACCCACTGGCATCACATTAGGTCCCTTGTTCTGAAAAGGCAGTGTTTGGAAATGAGAAGAAACACAAAACATTACTTACCAAAGCAGACATTTTCTGCAAGAATAATTTCATTCATATCAATAACCCATTTTCCATTAAAGTTTGTGGGGTTTTTTTTAAGGTGTGAGGAAAGACTTTATTGTGAAAATAGATGCTGCCCCACTATAATGGCAACACAGCAGCAAAATCTGCTTTCAGGATTAAGCTACTTGCAAGCAGGGGCATGGAACAGACAAGGAACATTTTTTCCTTCACCCTGTGCTGTTTCATTCCACGGTTAAACAAGGGAGTTGTTGAGCAACCTGAAATCACTTTCTTCTGGAATATCAAACACTTCCCAGGCTCGGAAGACTGAGTCTCTTGCCTTGACAGCTGTGTTTGGAGGACTGACTGATCATGGTACACTTCCCAGAGGAGGTCTCCATGCACATTAAGGTGTCTTTGCAGAGCTTTTCTGGCGGTTCAGCAGCAGGATTGAAAAATAGTACTTCCCCAAGTAAAAACTCCACCCACTGTGGTGGGATATGTTTCAGAAAATACCATGAAAGCGAGAATGCAGCTGTGGAAAACAGGAAGCTTGGGCGACCTCAGATTTCGGGGCTGATAGGGAATCCTTGTGGAGGAAGGGTAAGGTCTGTCTAACACATAGGTTTCGTAAAGAAGGACTGAGTTTGGGAACATTTGTGTTGTGAGAGAGAATTATTTTTGCATGCGGAACAGATAAGAAACAAAACAAACGAGCCTAATCCAAACCTTGAAGAAATGTTTGATATTCACCATCCTTTTGAGGGACTACATTTAATCTCTGGCTTGTTTCATCCAGATAAAGCTGGCGTTCATGCTGTACCAGAAAACAAACCTGCCTCCCCATCTTCCTTTTCTTTTTTTTCTCTTCTCTGTTTGAAATGCTGTAGCAGAATGAATGTTTTTGGGTGAGGACACATTTTCAAATGCAAACAGGAGACAGGACCCCCATTCCCAGTGAAAGACTGTGCAAGTTATCTACCTACCAAACTTTTTTTGCTTAAAAGCTTTCCTCGCTATAACCAGTAAAACATCCTTTGTGTTACTTTCATGTAAGTGCTCCTCTGGCTCTTTGCTGGCTGAAGGAGGACTATGCACCATTGAAGCTGTTTGGAAGAATATAGTCCACGGAGTGTCAGGTCCCAGCTGTGACACAAAGCAGCATTTGGGTCACTGAGAGGGAAAATAGCATAAAACTCTCAGTTTAATTAAAAGTTACATATAGGAAAAAGAATTAAAGTGCCACACTCTGGAAATGTCATCTGGCAAACAGTCACCTCTTCTGGTGCCTTTCAGGACCTTCTGGTGTGCCACAGACTAAAAAGATTGCTTTCATTTATTCCATGCCAGATAACTAAAAGTCAAATATGTGCACACCAAAAGACATGTATGCAATTAAAAAATGATTCCATCCTTACATGGTGTAAATCTGCACGGCTACATCTTTCACAAGTGGGCTGTCACTGAAGGTAACACCCCATTTCTACTCCATAACCCACTCTTTATGAAAGTTTTGTGATTCTCCTTTTGGGTCCCTTCCCAGAAGTTGAGTGTATTGGTAGTATATAACAGTAATAGTTCCTCAGAGCCGTGGTAAGCCACAGTCAGACTCCTTTTTCTTCCAGAGGGGCACAGAACAAAATGCAGCTACCTGAGCTGCTGAGCCATACCTTCTTGCTTCCAGTGCGTAAATAGGAATACCCATTCCCAAGTACCAGCATTTCTTCCCAGCCTGAAGCCCGATTTCTGCTTGCAAGCCTTACTTCTGCAATTGGATGTTTTCTAGGTGGATTCAGTTGTGAAACTGCCTTGGGGTCAAGACTCCTGATTTAGAAATGGCTGTGTTAGATGCTATAGAATTTATACCCCCTTCCAATACATAGTCTTCCAATCCTTCCCATCTCAAGTCTTGCAGTTCACATCAGTACCAGAACTGTGAGCTGCTTTTAGCAAATCTCCAACATTTGTGGTTTGCTTCTATATTGTGTCATGGGGTTTTACATGATAATTCCATCAGGAATCACAAACTTGTCGCTTTTTCTCAGTTTGAAGACAGAGGAGCTGAATTTAACTTCCCTGCCCCATTCTTCATCCTCTAATCTCTCTCCATGCCCTTTTTCTTGGTCGCCTCTATAATCTTGGTTTTACCTGTGCAGTTTTCCCTGATAAGCAACATGAAGTCATTTATAAATATACGTATTTATATATTTACTTATTTCAAAAACATAAAAGTGATCTAACCTCTCAGAAAAAGCCACACACACAACTTTTTTTGGCTCCATTTTTACTCAACTTTGTCTTGGTTGCAGTTAGTGGTTTGGCAGATCTTTGTGTATTTTTGGATCAAACACTCGTGCCAGGGAACACAAAGGGTCCTGGTATGAAATTCAGAGGAAGACCTCAAAGAGGAGTATTTATTTTTGTTAAAAATAGTTCAGCCCATCTCTATCTGTATTGAAATTGGCAAAAGAATGGGTATGATTTTCATTTTTTTGCAATGCTTCATTTTAAGCATTTGATAAAAATAGTCAATAACAAAAAAACCAGTTTATTTTTACTGCAATGCAAATTTTTTCTCTGCTGTTCAAGTCCTAGATGACAAATATAGGCCATGGGGATAGCACGCTAAGAGGAAAAGCCGAAGACTTTTACTTCTCATTTCCACTAAACTGAACATGTAGCCAAAAGCCTGCTAAACCCTTCAACTGATATCTTTGTCTTCCTCTTGCTTATACACCACTTCTGGTCCCATCTTTGTATATTTCCATGCTCATATTCATGCTGGTAACTTTTGTGATTACTCTGTGTTTCTCTCAGGAAGGAGTTTCTCTTTGAGAGAGAGCTCTGCACGCCCAGTAAAGAGCATAGCCCAAGACATCGTTTAAGAGAGCACCTCTCAAGTTTTTAATGTACTCCTAGATCACATTCTAATTTGCTCAGTGCTCTGCCTCTGAAAATACTGGCCTGTGGTAAGAACCCCATGAAGGGTAGGGTGGAGAAAGTGGCCTTTGCGGAAAATGGGAGCTGTCCCCTTGTGCTCTCCATCATGCTGCTTCATCTGTGAGGAAGGCGGAAGGTTAAACCTCCTGGATGCAGGCATCAGCTGTCAAAAAACCACTTAGGCCCACCAAGGAACCATGTGGCCATGCAGATTTACACCTCTTGGGGACAAAAGCAACTACCCAGAATGAGATGGCACTTTAATGTGGTGCATAGCTTTTAGGACATCCATATCTGACCTCAGATCCACAAGAATTTAGCAGTTCTGTCAGAAACACCTAAAGAAACTCAAGCTCCATAATCAGCTGTGACCAGGAGCAGCAGCCCTTCAGAGGACTGTGAAGGACTGTGCTAAATAGGACCATGCAAAGTTATGTTTGGTGCTGTACAAACACAGCAGAACAAAAGTTAATCCTTGCCCCAAAGGGTTTTGATGAAAGAAGAGAAGATTCTTTGCAAAAAAGCCTCACCCCAGACATTCAAATGTAAAGGAATGAATCATCTGGTCATCATGTTGTAGTGGTACCTGAGAAAGAGATGATTTCTCAGGACTGTGGCAAAATCCCTCCTGCCACAGATCATTTAAAGTGCTCAAACTGCACTGAAGCAGATCTTACATTAAAAATATTACTCCAATGTGGGTTTTTTTTTCCTAGCAGACTGCTGTAGGCAGCATCTCGTGCCATGACCAGCACATTAACACTGTACTGATGGGTGTGGAGGACATCAGGAAATCACTGTGTGTATTTTTAGCCCACTTGAGCTCTGGCAGTATATACCCAGGGATTTCAGCTCAGTCAACTTCCAGCTATACCATCTTAAGCCATGCTGAAGCGAATGGATATAGTCTCCCATTTGATACTTTCCACGATAAAGCCAGGGAATTTCTCATCAATCACATCCTTGTTAGAGCAAACTGAGGTTGGGGTAGGGATAATGGCAACAGTTTTGATTTATTTTTCTTCACCCAGATTACATTTCTGATCTTCACAAAAGGACTTAGAAACTGCAAAAAAATTTCCATAACGTAATGCAGTCATCCAGAAACCAGACAAATGAAAACCACAGGCTCAGCAGAGAGACCTTGCCTTTCTCCACTGTGAAGAGGGTTATTTCTTCTTCCCAGGAAGCATATTCAAGAGTAGACCATGCACACCACACAAAGGGAAGATCACATTTCCTTCCCAGGTTCCTTTTGTTAATAATGATTATAAGCCAACACTTAGCCTTGGAGTCACATGCCTACTGGTGAGAGATGGGCTCTGTCTCTAATCCTGGTCCTCCTCTCCCATTATTGTTTCAGTGACTACTATTGACTTTATAGTGCGGCTGGAAGCCAGAAATGAATGGGAGAATTGCAATGGCAAAACTGGTGGGGCAGGTTTCCCTGGCCAATGTTGCAACAGGCAGAAAACCAAATAAATAAATTAAATAATGCCATTTATCAACAGCCAGGATCCAGGTCCTTCTAGGGTCACTGTGCACATGTGTTGTAGCTTCAAGACAATAGCCTCAAAGGCCTATTGAAGTCTTGGAAGTGCAATTATATTTCTACAGTCAGACTCCACACCTGAGGCTAGCCCAGTCTTACATGGCCTTTAGACTCACCAGCAAATGCCTAGGTGAAACAAACTCAGCTTCAAATCTAGTTTATTTTGGGGTTTTTTTTTTTGTTGTTTTTTGTCAAATCAGGCCTTCAGATTATATCCTCAGATCCCACTAATTCAGCAGGACAGTGAAAGGATATCTTCAGGAGGGACTTCCTGATGTGAGGGGGTTATTGCCATGTCACATTCCGGAGAGGAGAGCCAGAATGAGGCAGAGAAAACTACCTCATACTGTGATTTTACTACCAACATCCAAGGGGCCAGATTCTCAAGCTGTATGAATGGGTCCTTCGAATTACCGTCATTTAAATGCATGAGCAGAGATTTTGTCCCAGGATCTTCCTCAGCTGTTTTAGTGCGCCATCCTTAGCATGATTTACTATATTCCCATCACATGAAGGGATTAGATTCTGCAAGGAAAGAATACAGCAAAGTAATGTGCATGCATCTTGATCATCACCAGCTTTGTTCCACTGTGGGATAGGAAAGCTGCCCCAAAGAAGACAAGTATAGGGTCTCTTGTGCTGAGACTTCAAAGAAAGGTCTGAACTATCCTCTTTACCTCTTTACCTCTTTGATACAGGTAGCGGCCACCCCAAGCCATCTAATGGTTTACTCCAAGGACAGAGTGGGGCTGAGGACTTTTTCCCTGCTTGGTCTGGGGACATCTGGGTCTGGGACAGGGAATGACGGGAGATGGAGACAAGAAACCAACTTCTCTGGCTGAAAAGGAAGGGATCCAGAAGGTACTCAGCCCCTTCCCATGTGGGTGGAGTTTCATGTGTGATGCTGGGTAGGTAGGCAAGAGGAGTAACCATTCAGTCAAAACGGCGTGGACACTACAGCTCCCAGGAGAGGCAGCAGTCCATTGAAGAGTGTGATGATACAGCTTTTAACAAATGGTTCAGGAAGCAGCTCTGAATTTAAACAAACACTCTAGCCAGACCAGGCAGAAGGGCTGCCAGCACAACTTAGCTCTGCTGCACTCTGGAAATGGCACCTCCTTAAAAGCAATTGGAGTCACTTATCCAAAATGAACTTGCCTAAAGTTTCTTTTGAGATGTTAGTAACCAGTGATCCCAGTAAGTGCTTTGGGATGCTTCAATCAGAGAGGCATAGGGTGATAGTCTTAATATACAGTCAACCATGCACTGTTTAGAACTACAAGTGAAAATCTCTCTCTTCAGAAATAGTTGCATGCTTTATAAAGTAATTTCATATATTACCTGATCTTGACAAAGAAGGACTGATCAGTGACTGTACTAGAGGTTCCCTACATCTGAATAATCATGATTTGACTGTACTTTCTAAGTTTACACAAATCAAATCCAAGCTCAGTACTACATGTGGATGCCATGAAGTACTGTGTGTGGATACTTAGGGCCAGTTCCATGAAACTGAGGATGTTGAGAAGAAAGAATTTCAAACAGAAAAAAATAACAGTCAGGAACTTGTTCAGGGACACACAGATGGTAACTGCAAAATGAACTAAGAGGGATTCTTGAACTCACTAAGGAAATCAAATTGCGAAATGGATGAGGACATTGGCATGAAGAAAATTAGGTGGTAAGTCATATCCCTGGAGAAAATAACAGGGATAGCTGCACAATAGGTACTGGATTGTGCATTCTACTAGCAACTCTCATTGGTGACTCTAAATGGGGAAATTCCTGATTCAGCATCACGTGGAGCAGCACAGATAGCAGAAGATTTGAGGGACTCAAAGAAGACCAAGGTTCAAACAACCTACTGGCAATCCCATTATCCCTGTCAGTGACAGAATGCAAGGATGAACTAACTACTGTTTAGCTGAGGGAGGTGACGTTGAAGGTCTGGGCTTTGCAGGGCACTAGGTCACATCCCCTCTATAAACAGGATGACATGCATATTGCTGGTGAGGAGGTAGAAATAATCTTCCTAGCCTGAGCCTAGCAGCAGGCAAGGCATTACACAATGCAAGAACTGTGGGTTAAGGAACTACAAACAAGCTTGGCATGTTGCAAAATGATTTAATCATGTGACAAAGAATGTGGAGAGAGGACGTTTTCCATTTGGTTTTATGTGGCCATTAAGAGTCAGGGTAGTAGGCAAAACGAATTGGCAATTCTCATTTGTAAGAAGAAATGTGATATAATCAACATTACTCAAATCTGCTGGTTTTAATTTGCATGATTGGAACGTTAAAATAACTGCTTATAACTTGCTTAGGAAAGATAGAGTTGGAGAAAATGGACTGTGTGAATCATGCCATAAAATCAAACCATAGAATAGGAATTAATGTACAGCCTCTGTGAGAAATGCATGGAAAGAAACACAGTGTTGCAGGGGACTTCCACATACTGAAAGCTCCAGGCAGCCACTGAAAAGCATCCTGATTTAGGGAAAACTATAGGCTGTTTTCTAACACAAGGAGCCATCATGTGGTAACTCTTCTGGACTTCGTTCTGACAAAGATGAATTAATTACTGGGCTGTGAGTTGACAGTTGTCAAGGGAACAGTGAGGATGACCTGATTATATTCAATATTGGCAAACAGAGGGCTGCCCCTAACAGTTAAATGTGCACCCAGACTTCAAAAGAGCTATTTTCTCAAACCCAGATTACATTAGGAATTAACCTGTTTGTAAGAAAAAACTTAAACAGAAAAAAATGCCAAGGAAAGTAAGAATGCCCAGGAAATTTGTATTAGATGGCCAACAGCTGCAAGCCCGCAAAAAAAGAACTAGTGCAACATTTGACAAAAGCTTTGTGGCAAAGATGAGAGATTAGGTAATAAAATTAAAAAAATAAATCAGTAAAAAGGTGAGAAAATAATAGATTTACACTTCAGACTTTAAAACTGAAGGGTTTAGATTGTGAATATCTAGGGGAAAGCACAAGGCCAGTGAGAAGGCAACTAGAAGGACATTTTCAGAAGGATATTCAGAGCAAAGGAAACTGCAGTAATCACTCAGGCTTATTACTTGATGAAGACAGAAAGCAGGAATGATAACATGAAGAGGCAGGAGCGGTTCAGTAAGTATTCCTGCTTTGGTGTTAAACATCTTTGGAAATTAAATGTCTGTTATAGACAAAGCATTTCTAAACCAGAAGACCCAAATAATCTGCATTCAGGAATAATAGAATTGTTAGCTGAGGCCCATTGGGATTAATTTTGAAAGCTTCTTGTGAAATGGGAGATTCCAGAAAACAGAAGGGCCATTAACGTGATGCCAGTTCAAACAGGGCAAGCTGGATGAACAAGGTATCTGTAGATCACTTACCCAAACCCCAGTCCAAGAAAAATGGAAAAACTGACATAGGACTCAACTGACAAAGAATAAAAGGACAAAACAAAAAAAAAAAGGCAATTAAATCCCATAACATGGCATTGTGGAAAGTATGTCTCATTATATAAATGTAATAAGGCTGTTTTGATGAGTTTACAGGAATGGCCAGCAAAGTCACTAGTCAACTGCTCTATGATAGTCCTTGATGAAGTGTCTGTCTCTCTTAGCACCACATAACAGTCTGATTATGAATTAGCATAACCAAACATCAGGAAAGCTCAGGTGAAATGGCATGAAGAACAAAGTGACTGACAGATTTAAAGCAGCTGTCAACAGAGAGCTCTTGCTGAAGGAGGATGTGCTGTTGGTGAGAGTGGTAGTAGGCTCTGGGCTCATCAACATTTTCATCAGGGAGGCACAAGCTTAAAATTACCACTGGTAATCATTTGCTGATGACACAAAGGTTGGCAGATGGGTAAACAGTGTTGAAGGCATGGCGATCATGCTGCCTGACTGTATCGCTTGATAAATTAGGCCCGTCAAACAGCACGTATTGAATGAAACAAATGCTAATAATATATACAAATATCTTAAGGGTGGGTGTCAAGCTGATGCGGCCAGGCTGTTTTCAATGATGCCCAGAGACAGGATAAGGGCAACAGGTAGAAACAGAAACACAGGAAATTCCATCTGAAAATGAGGAAAACCCCTTGAGGGTCACAGAGCACTGGAACAAGCTGCCCAGATAGGCTGTGGAGTCTCCTTTTCTGGAGATATTCAAAATCTGCCTGGCCATAATCCTGTGAAACCTGCTTTACGTAAGTTTTGAAAATCTCCAGTACTTTACCACTTTCCACAATGAAAACTTTATGTCTAATGAGAAAATGCCCTTGCTGTAATTCATGGCCATTGCTTCTCATTCTTTCACAGTGACCCTTCATGAGAAGTCTGCCTCCACCACCTATTACGCAGTGGAAAACAGCAAGCAGCTTCCCCTTAGCCTTCAGTTCTCCAGGCTGAGCAATCCCAGTTCCCTCAACCTCTCCTTATGCACTATATATGTGCCAGCTGCCAGCTATTTTAGTGGTCCTCTGCTGGATTCTTGACAGGTTATCAGTATCTTTCTTATAGAGCTCTATTTGTTTTTCCTATCTAAAGCCAGAGTGAGAGAAGATTTAAAGACATGAGGCCTTTGTAAGCTAGAAGGAAAGGAAGATCAAGGATCTACAACTGAAAGCTGAAGCCAGATAAATTGGATTACAGAGCGGGTGCTTAGCTACTAAGCAGCCAGTGCAGGTGCTGGATTCTCTGTCTCCTGATGTCTTCAAATCAAGACCAGATGCTTGTCTGGATATTATTCTTCAACCTAAGAGGACAATCTTGCCTGGGCTCAAGGCAAGGCTAACAAGATGTGGAATTGTGTGTTGGTAATATGTAGACTGCAGGACCCAACCGTCTCCAAACTATGATTTATTATTAGAATTGTGTGTTCAAGGTCCTAACCACTGTATAGTCACAAAACGTGCCCAGACTGACTCATGGGAGAAATATGATAAGCAAAGAAGAAGCCAAATGCACTATATATTAGATAGGAGAAAGAAGTTTGTAATAGTGAATGTCCCTGATTGAGTTTTCCCTGGTTGGATACTCACTGGACTTTTGGGGCCTGTTTCTCAGGATGCTTTCTTGGACTCTCAGAAGAAGATCCTGCAGCTGAATAACCTTTGACCCTAAGGACCAGATGTTCAAAACATTCCAGTTCCTTAAAAATAGTATCTTCTGTAATCAGAAGCTTTTAATTAACTTGATGCCACAGTTTATCTTTTCATGGATATATACTACATATAAGTACACAGAGGTGTGCTTTGCACAGAATGTTTGTCCACTGTTAATCTTTATTCAAAGGGTAGATGTGGCATCTCCAGTCCTCAGAAGACAACTTCCTGAAAGGAGCACCTTCCCTTGTTGCTCGCTCACAGGGCCATGAGAAGAATCTGTGTGAGGTTAGACTGTACTCTCAGATTTAGGAGATTTACAGACTCAGACAGTGGAATGAGGAGTTGATGTGATTTACCTAAGCTTCTGTGATGCATTTGGCTTGGTATCACACAATATTTTTATTAAGGAAATATGTAATACTCTTCTAAACAGTTAACAGTCAACTAATAGGTAGGTTTTCATGGTGATTGCCACAAAAAAAAAAAAAAAGGGATGTTTTGATCAACATCTATAGAAATCTGACAGCTATCCACTAGACTGAAAAGCCTGGGAAGACAAAGATCTTATATCTGGCAAAGAAAGAGGCAAACTAAAGGCAGCAGTCAGTGCTACAGGGGCAATGCAGTGAGGGTTGTGATGAGTTCTCTGCCATGGAAAATCTTCAGTCAAGGCTGTCTGTTATAGAAAAGCTCCTCTGTAATCCAAGCAAGTGCAAATTCAAGGTTGCTCAGTAGCTTGTGGTATGTGTGAGATAAAACTAAATGAGTCCGTTCTGACCTTAAAAACCTGAGTCTCTCTATTCCAAAGCTCTGCAGTTCTCAGCTTTGGAAGGGTTCTCCCGCTGCTGCAGTTTTTATTGAAGGGATAAGGGTGTAACTACCTGGTTCCCATGAACTGGCAAGCAAAGAACTCATTAATGCTCTGAAGAGGGATCTTTCTGTCTGGTGACAGTGACTAGAAGCAGAGATGGCTGTATAAACAACAGTTTGACATCGCTTGTAATCTGATTTTCAGTTTGACATTTTTGAGACAAAGTTGTACCTGCTTTGGTTGTCAGATTGCTGTTTGGGAAAGAGGAATTGGAGACTCATCAAACTGTAGAACAACAAGCACCCAAGCCAAAAGGCAGGATGAAGGCATGGTAGGAGGAAGCTGGACAGTTTATGTGGAAGAGCTCTGCTAATTGATTGTCTGCCCTTGCTCTCACTACTCAACAAACAGGTGGTTGTAAGGACTCTTGCAGCGAAGGCTCACTGCTGGGATTTGGTACAAGTCTCCAAGAGAAAGGCTGAGCATTACTGAAGTTCTACTTAATAAGACCCTTGCTAGTGCAAGAGGATACAGAACGAGCCTGACACAAGCTCTTACACAAGTCTTGCTTTCTTGGACTTTGTTCCTGTGGGTTTTGGTACTTCTTTATATTAGTTACAGACCCTTTTCTAAAAGTCTATTTTCAGGATGTTAGAAGGTGTCCCACAGTCATACTGTGTCTTATGTCTGGTGGTGCACAGGGTACACATGTTCCTGCTGGAGAAGGCAACTGTTGTCTAGCAGTTTAATGGTAGGCTTGATGACCAGAAAGAAGCTATTATGCTCCTCAAGAGACACACTCTCAGGAGGGCTCCCTTTTCCCAGGGCTGGCATTCCAGGCTGCAATCTGACTTTCCCCTGCCAGGATGGTTGCTGAACCAGACTTTATCTCAGACGCACTACGGTATGCTGCAGAATCAAATATATCAAACAAATTCAAACAGCTAGAACAATAGGCTTGCACTGCTAGCTCAAACCTGTGTGTTGGGAAGCAGTGATTCATTCACATATTATGGAGAATCATGCAAGGAAACCAGTACCCAGTGCTTTATACACATTAGGACTAGCCACACGCACCTTATATGTTAAAATTCAGTCTTCCTTCTATGAGAACAAGCATATGCATTCTTACTCTGTCACGGCCACTCCACTAGGCTATTCAGCAGGACAAACTCAGAATAGAAATAGCTGGAAAAATAACCATTATATCCTGAATTTGCACAAAACCGTAAGCTCACTCTGCAAAGAGGTGACTTTGTTTTCCCCTCAATCTGGTTTTGATGTTCTCTTTTCTTTCCTTTTATGCAAAGCTCTCCACCTCAGAAGGCAGGCAAGCAGCCAATCCACCTCTCTGCCCCACTCCAAAATAAATGTTAGATGCTAAAGAATGCACAAAAGGGAGCTGTGAAAGGATTTGTAAAAAGGGTTGCTGGTTTGATTCCCCCCCACCACCCCAATTTTGAGAGGATTTGTGTGTTTTCCGCAGTGCGCTCTACTCTGTGGCACTGAGGTTCCTAAACTGTGGCTCAGCCTGTCTGACAGGTCAGAGGACATCTGCCGCACAGATAGACCTGATGATACACTAAAAATGCAACATGCCTTTGCTCTCGCTACATTCCTCCTCTGATGAAAACAGCATACCATACATTGATAAAACGAACACTGCGTTGAGACCTTTGTTATAAATATTGGATACCTCTGTGGTAGATCTGAAACACTGCTTGTTAGATGCATATCCAGGGGGATGCAGGTCTGGTATGGCTCCACCCAAGACCAGATTCTCAGCTGGAAAAGATCCCTTGACTGCAGCAAAGCGAAAAAGGTTTACAGGAGCTGGGGATATAAGCCTGCAGCTACGCAAAACAGTGTGTGCATGCACTGAGTTCTCTGCTTGCCCTGTGCAGTCCAGGGAATCTTTGCTTGCTGGCAGTTCTATACTGGCCACTTTTCCTGTCTCTGAATGGGTGCATCTCACCTTCTGTGTTCCAGGTTTATGTCATTATAAGAAGACTTGGAATTAATATGGTTGAGTGGACTCTTACAGAGTTTCAGCTTAAATAGCCACACTAGGAACATCAGCCTCTCAGCTAAGCAAGCACCATCTCAATGCACATCCAGGAGAAGACGTGTAGTCCCTGTAGCACAGCTTGTTTCCCATTGTGCTCTACAGAAGAGCCTTTCAGACTGTGGTGTGGAGTGTGCAGTCTGGAGTGGGAGGTATGTGCTCCACACAGCTTCTCAGAGCTCAGAGAGGCTCTTGCAATACTGATGGTACAGTTTTATCTGTGGATGCTCAGTGCCTGAATGGCTCAGATCCAGGCTCCCTCACGAATAAAGCATGTGGAGATACTGAAACTCCAGCTGTTGTGCCCAAATTCCACTGTCTGCTGCAAGGAAAGACAGATTGCTCACAAAAGGGCAAGTGCGAATGACTGGCCACAGAGATCTGTTCTTCCAAATTCATCAAATACTTCCATATGCTCCGTTCCAAAATATTGATGTGCTGAGCCTTGGGAGCTTTATATTTAGCATGGAGCATAAATCACAGATGCAGGGGGCAGCTTCTGTAATGTTTCCTGGCTTATCGACTGTGCTACTAATAGCTCGGAGGGGCTTGTAAATTGGCCTGTGAACTCCACAGTGCAAACAGGAAAAAAACTCCACTTACCTCTGGCATAGGCTGGGAAGCGCTTTCTAGTGACAGGTCCTCTGGACCCTGTCAGGAACCTCCTGGAAAGGCTCCCAAGGAGCTGTGAAGTGTCAATGAAACAAACAGGACCCCACCAACTCACAACCTGAGGGTGACTCTGGTGCGTGGATTTCCCTGATTTTACACTGGGGATCTGGGTGTAGGCTCCCTGTTATTGCTGCATCCCAAGAGGAGCCATTGAGCAGAAGAGTAGGGTTACATAGAGGGGGAAGGAGGTGGTGAAAGGGGCTCCTAGCATTGTTTCTTGAGTTGCAGCAGATGCAGAGGAGTGCTAAGAAAATCCAGAAGCACACAGAGGTTTGACACATCCTTTTAAAGACCACCGCACATTTCCGAAGGCATTCTTTCCTATTTGTTTTGTTTTCTCAGCTAAGGAGCCTCACATGGACACAGATCCTATTCTTTTCATCGGAGAGTGCCTTGTAAATTTAACATTTCGGATAAATAGCGCAAGAGCTCAGGAACGTACACATGAACTGGATCAGCCTTCCCCTGGCTGGGAAGGTCATCAGCCTTCCCAGGGCATTCAAAAGTGAGGCACTGGTGTGCTGTTGCAAGGAAGGTCTGAGGCCTCCTCCTTTGTAATTCATTGTTTTATGCCTCTGAATAACTCAGTGTTTGGTTCAATAATAATGCTTTGTATTTCTGTAGTTCCATCCTTCTAAGGATCAAGAATTGGTTTATCAACATCAAAGCATCTGTCCTCTTGCACTGAATTTTGACATCAACTGATTATCTTAAAATCAGCATTCTGACAGATTTTCCCTCTAGCAGCTTGTTGTGGCCTTTAAAAATTCTTTTAATCAGAATCTGAGAATGGCTTTCCTGCTTTTCTCTTGAGTTCACAGCAGAACTTGCCAAAAGGGAGAAAGTGCGCATCCAAAACGGCCACAGTAATACACGCAAGGTCCTGCCAAATGCAAGGAGAGAACAGCCTGAAGGAGATCACCAAATACTTGCTTATTCACAGGGCTTCTTCACTAGCAGCCGGATTATAATTTTAGCAATAGGAGGTACCCGGTTTTGGACAGATGGGATCTGTGAGCTGGCATGTCCCTCCCAGAGCTTCATTGTGACCCCATGCAGAGAGGCACTCGCGTCACTGAAGCAAACGCAACTGTACCCAGCCTGAGGATCTCCCTGCTGGGCTGGCTTCACAGGAGCTACACTGTGGGGATACAGTGCCATGATGTTACTGCATTCAGTTATCTCAGATTTAAGCAAAGGCTCAGTTCCCTTGAAGTCCTTTGGGAAAACTGCTTTTCCATAATTTCCCAAGTCTCTGGAGTTTTTCTGATTTCTCCTTCTTGCCTAAGCTCTGTTTTACCCATAGTCCAGCCAGGACCTTCAGTGGAGCTTTTCCAGGTATTAATGCAGGGATATTCTTTTGCAACTGAGTGCAATAATCCCCCTGGACCTGAGAAAACTTGCCTGTGGCCTGTTACAATAAGGGTTTTGTCAAGCCCTTTTTCCTGTGTTTCTTTAATTGTGCCCAGTCGTTAGGTTGATTTAGAGCTGGCTACCCACGCAGCAGCAGCATCCACAGTATAAATGTCTATAGGGCATGGCTTCTTTGTAACATACCCAAATCTGACACTGTTGGCAGGCTGACAGGACTGCGCACTCTGGATACCCTTCTATTGTGCAAAGGGATTTTACTCCATCTACTTTCCGTGAACTCTGTTAACATTGTGCAGGGCTCTGTTTGTGCTCCTGTGTCTATTTTAAAATGACACACCTTGTGGACTTCTGTCATTCAGAATTTTACAAATACTTCACCCTTTTTATGACATGTTGACTGTCAAAGCTAACAAAACCACTTTGTCATGGTTTTCTCCTTCTCTGTTGCCTCTGGTGGAGCTTATTTAACTCTTTCTGTGGTAATTAATCTCTACTTTGCAGACTTTCGTCACCACAGATCTATAAAGACATCCATCATGTACCTATGATCTTACAAAGCTTGCTGTTCTAATCCTTCTTCACTGCAGCCATTGTTTTGCCACCAATGTCTTTTGTGTGGCCACCAGCTTTCCTGGATATTGCACTCTCAGCCCACTAGGCAGGGTTTCTTATCTGTATTATTGCTGTGAAAGGAACCTTAGGAGTTTGGCCTCCACGGTGCTGAGACCTGCAAAAACCCAGTCTGGACCAGTAGTCCCTGATCCAAGATACCTAGCAAATCCTTTTTGACTCATGTTATGTTTTAATGCTTTTAACATTACTTAAAAAAATAAATTACGGTCACCAGACCAAAAGCTTCCGCTAGAGGCATTTCTCTGGGTACCTCCTATCTGTATCTATTAGAGAGCACAATTTCATAGTCCTGAATGTCTTGGGGCTGTAGGAAGGAAAACCTGTCATTCACAGCCTAACGAAAGGAAGAAACTTCTCCTCCTACCCTGTATTAAATGATATTCTGTGCTTGCAAGCACTTTCCAGGACAATCACATAATGGAGAAGACTATTCTCTGTCTATCGAGAATTCTTTCCTGGGAATCTATGCTCCTGCCACCCACAAACATCTAAAAAAGCACAGCTCAGGCACTCAAAAGCAAAAGTCTGGGCAGAAATCAAGAGACTTCAAAAATACATTAGGAAGGGAAGAATTTCTTTTCATTTTGATGCGGATATCAAGCATTCAGGCTCATCAGGTTGAAAGTATTAAACTTCCTTCTGGTGCTTCAAGCACCAGAAATATGCATTTAAGTTGAGCTAATCTTATAATTTAGCAAAACAGTTGCCTGATAATATATACATTGCCTTTTGATGATACACCCATTGCCTTTTGTTGATACAAAAGGAACTGCTGGAGGGATGGAAGAGGGTGCTGTCAGCCTCGGGTAAAATGCATTTAACAAAGCTGATAATAACCCAGACACTGTAGACAAAATCTTTCTTGAGGGCTGGGGGTAAGGAAACAGAACAAGTCAGCTCAGCCCCAAAGCAGGTAGCAAGGCAGAAGCATATCTTCGAATACCTTGCCCACCGAAACTGAACTCTAGCTCTATGGACATGTTACCTCCCAAAGATATCCATGTCTTATTTGGAATACTCTGAAGCAAAGGAAATGGTGGTCACTGGATATAATCACCAGCATGATTAAAAGCTAGAGGTGACCCCACAACCTCATGCAGGACTTTGTGAGGATGCACAGAGGAGCCCACAGGCAAGGCACAGCAGGAAACCCTTGGATAGAGGAGGCTGCTTGTCCCAGTCTGGCTCCCTGTTCCAAATTCTTCACTATGCAGCACCTGGCCCTGGGCTGAAGGCCTTGCTTGGCATCAGATGCCCAGAGACAGTGCATGGCATATTAAGCGTCATGTAGGCATGTGATCCTAAGTTGCTGGCAGCATCCCAGCAGAGTCATATTCCCATTGCATTCCTTGGATATCTCCCAGCTGCTGGCTTGAGAAAGTCACTAACCTTAGTATGCTTCATTGTTCTGGCAGGGTGTCTCAGTCCAGAGGGTGTCTTGTGATGTCTACTGACCACTGCATGTGCACTGGCTCAGGTCATCCCAGAAACAGCTGAGCAGGTCAATAGGTCTCTGTGGCCTGCACTGGTCGCTAGCATCTACCACGAGGAAACAGAGTTGCCATGTGGCCAGGAAAGTATTGCCAGTCACAGCACCTCATCATCACTCCCACTAACACCTTCTCCCAGGAGTGAGGAGAGGGGCCTTGGGCAGTCTAACAGGGTCTGAGCCCTAGTACGGGCAGATTGGAGAGCAGATTGCTTGAGCAATTAAGGCTATGGGAGCATGCTAGCAGGAGCTGGCTGTCAGGCAAATCATTCTCTCCTCAGGGCAAGCAGTGTTCATTCCCCATGCTGTCTGCAGTCCTCTACCTTTGAAAGCATAATGTGCCTGGGTACCATGGTGAGCACAGTGACAATACAACCGAGACATGATTTCTCCTCCTTGGCTCCCCTGCCAGCAGGGCTGGCCTGGCAATGTGGACACATAGCCAGAATGCTTTTTAGGGTCTGTTTGCCTTGGACTCAAAGCCACAAGCACTGTTTGTAGCCTGCAGCTCTGCCACACAACAGTCCACACACTTTTTCTCCCTGGGAAACGGGGATGGTGATGTATCCAAGATCCTTTCCCAGATGTCTTGCCAGCAGCCACACCCTTATGCCAGAGCACTTATTCAAATAGGAAATAATCAGGCATGGGTCCTGGGTTGCTGCCAAGGCACAGGTCTGCCATTCTGCAGATAGGGCCTGAGGGTTTCTCTGAAACACAGCTGCACAGAATGAAATACCCAAGCACTGGTCCACTCGTCTTTTCTCCTCCTTCCCTCTAGCTCTGAAAGCAACAGAGCTGATGTTTTCATCAGATGAAATAGGCCAGTGCTAGGGGATAACCTCTGTGATAGGAGATACCTCTGAGGATGGGAGAAAGGGAGCAGAACAAGCAAGCCCAGTCTCAAAGCAGGCAGCAGGGCTCAGAGGTTAGCATGGCCAAGATAGTTGTGCTCAGCATCTCACCAGATGGGAAGATGAACCACTTTTAGCTCTTTGTCAATTTTATTTGTACTGACTTGGGTTAGGAAATCAGGAAATGCTTCTTTTTTTTCAAGTATTATTGCATTTTTATGAGTTATTAATGAAACGACTGTAGGCTCCCATGTGTCTGATATTACTAAAATCTTCATAAGCTTGGAGAAGCGGGACAAGGTTCAGTGACATTCAGACTACAGGGGGTAGCAGAGATTTCTCCCTTGCCTCTTTTTTTATGTACAATAAATAGATGTTACAATTACAAGATGAATGAAAAATATCCAGGACACTTGCAGAAAGCAGGTCCAGTTTAATTTTATCAAACTGTTTGATACAAAATGAAACTCAAATATACTGATGATATATATTGCAAGATAATTTTCCAGCTTAAATGAAATTACCAAAATATCATCGGAATATCGTTGGTTGAAGAGGCTCTCTGCTGTCTTTGAAAGCATGCAGAGAGAATGACCAGCAACTTCTGTTTCCTGAAATATATGGATTGGTAAAGTCAACATAAACTCCAGACTGTTTCTTTCAGGCAGTAAAGCAGAGATTGAGATACAAGTAAAAAACCAGTAAGTAGCCAACAAGCCAATCCATAGGCACAAGGAGGGTTAGGACCAATTATTAAATACAGAACAGGGCATCTTGATTAAGGATTTTCATTATGAAGACATTTATTTATCCTGTGATTTAAGTAACATTAAATTACGTAGCACATGAGGTAGGGAGGAGACATAGGGGAAATGTTCAGCTGGTGGGAAAGACAATATCCTTCCAGCACTGGAGGTCTACCCCAAGTCCACTTCAAGTTTTCCAAACAAACAACTACAGTAAACAAACATGCATCCAGTGAATGATATGAAGTCTGCAGACTTCATGTTGCCTCTGCAATCTATATTCACAACCCTGAGTATATGGCACTGTACAGCACTTAATTTCATGAACACGTACGCTTTTCCCACAGGGCTTCCACTGCTTTAACAGTATGCACAGTTATTCGGCAAAGCTATTTGCCTTCCTTACCCGGTGCGTGGTGTGCAGGCCTCTTTTCCGGAAGCAGCCCTGTAAACATCATTACTGAATTTCCTTGTGGTCTTACCCTCAAGTCAGAGAACTTCAAAAAATCAATTCATGTTTCTTCATAGCATGCATAGGAAAGGGGATGGTGCTGCCCCATAATAAAAGAGAAAGATCAAAGTTGCCAGAAGTTTCTTGCTATGTGGGCGCCAAAATTAATTTCCCAAAGCTGTTGGCAAGCTTACAGCATTTTAGACATGCAGTGTGCAGCTCCCACTGATTTTCCCTCCAGGTGTGCGTGCTCAGCACTGCCACAAATACTGTCTACAGGAAAAAACACAGCACACAGTGAGTGACAAACAGAGAAAGTCTGATTGGACTCTACTGCTACCCAGACAGGGAGGAGACAGTGTGTTTCTCCAACAGAGCATCCCTCTGCCTCACCTATCAGCCACTCCTCACTACTCTAGGCAGCCACACCAGTGACACTGGTGGCACTCAGGGTAGTTGGCCCAGAGTAGGCTCCTTCTCTGCAACCAAATTCCTACCTAGATCAGCCACCCTATGCGCTGAAGGAGGCAGAAGTCATACCAAAATATAGTATGTGCACACGTAACCAGAGAGCTGCAGAACATCTCTTGAGCACAAGGCAGAGAAATTCTTCAGGCTTCGCATCTCCTAACCAAGTGATCAACTCTGCAACTTTAAGATAAAGTACTGCAACAAAACCCCAAATCTTTCAAATAAAACTTGGAAAAAGTATTTTGTCAAATGGATTTGTATTGATCATCCATTTTGTCTGCCATGGAAAAGTTACTGGTTTCAGTTAAGTAATAAAGGTCTGCTGTCCAGATATACTGTGTTAAACAATCTTCGCTTTTCTTCATAGAACAGCCACTGGTTAAAGGAAAGGCAGGGAGGGAGCAGAATGCCCATTTTGTCTGGGACTTTCACAGCTCTTTACAGGCAACAGATGATCAGGAAGACTGAGGTCTCCTGGGTTCAGTTCCAGGGTGCAGGCAGTCATCAGGAAGAGCAGTCGCACACGATTCTGCTGTTGCATGTTCCCTCAATTCTTTGCTTCTGTAGACAAAAGAAAAGATAAAAAGTATTAATAACAATCAAGTCCCACCTCCATATAAGTCCACAAATGATAAGAAACAGGAAGAGCCCAGTACCTCTCCTGGACAGATCACATTATGTATATTTATTTTCAGTGGGAGTCTGGCTGTTTAATCTTGTAACAAAAGCATTTGAAGAAAGGTCAGTTGCGTGTAAGTTTAAACAGTAGCTGATACTCATGGCATGAGTTTGATGCATGGTCATGGCAAGTAGAAATTGCAATTGATTTTGCTAAGCAGTCATTTCAACATGATAGAGGTCTTTCCCGCACTCTCTGGGAAGCATCCGTTTCAGAATGCCTTGGAGACGTTACCTCATTAATTTTAATGAGAAGCCCAGACGTGCGTCTGACACAACCATAAATTGTTATTTCTGTGCGTGCGTGTATGTATGTGTTTAAAAGAGCTCCCTGTGTTACTCCATGAAGGACCTGACTGTGCTGCATGCTGACGTTCGCTGTTTAGGCACACGTCACCTTGGCTCCACCACACAGCTCCCTTTTATGCTTTGGCCACCCTTTGGAAATTACCTTCGTGCCTCTCCCTGCCATGCCCTGCATGTGCAGACCTTCTTCCGTGTCTCAGAGTGGAGCGAGAGCTCCTCCCACTCTAGACGTGACTCTAGGCTGAGGCCATACCATCACCCTAAAAATACCCTTGCTCAGACACAGACCTAACAGCCATATATTCACATCAGTTCCACCCCATGCCCTGCACTGTCCTTTTTAAGCCCTGCAGTCCACAAGAAGCCCCCTCAAAACCTCTCACAAGGGACAAGCTTAAGGTTGGCCCCACACTGCAGGGCTGAGGATGGACAACGACACTTTCAGCCCCAGGATGGAGACAAGTGAGGTGAAATATGACAGCTTGCTCTCCTGTTTTCCCCGTCTGACCGCCCACCCTGCTCTGTGGCTGACAAGCCACCAATGGAACCCATTGCTGAGGGAAAACCCCTCACTCAGAATATCTGTCGTGGGAGGGATCTGACTTTGTACCTCCTGTAAATGAGCGTCATGTAAAACTGGTGTCTTCAATGCAACTCATTCACCAGTGACCATGACCATGATCCCAAGTGTCTGCTGCGGACAGTGGTTGCTGGCTACTTAAGTGGCATTGCCACACAGTACAAAAGCTTTTGTCCCTGCAGTGATGCCATTTTGTCTTACATAAGAAGCAAAATGAACAGCGAAAGGTCACCTCCCATGGTACCTGTGCTCCTAAAATGCCTTCCTCACACATGTCGGCATTTCAAAGGTGACCCATTTTCCCTTCTCAAAAAATCTTTGCTTCCTCTCTTTGCACAATTGCCTTACCTCATGAGGTGCTTACTTGTTCCGGGGAGCAACTTTGCAGCGTTTCTAATTGAGGTTCTCTGCCATTCCCTTTTCTCAGCTACTCGCTAGGCGTTAGACCACCACATCCAGCTATGGGCTGGTTTCAACCCATATTTCTGATCCTACTCTGATCATCTCAGACTTGGGAGGAGATGTTGATTTGTTTTTTGCAGGTTTCACTTTGCCCAGCTGCTGTCTATTCATTCAGTGAATACCCCAGACTACGGAAAACTTTGCCATCTCTCTTGTCCTTGTAGGACAATTCTTGCACATAGTTTGTCAGTCACTTGGGTATTCCCACGCTATAAATTTATGAGCATATTTATGTTGGTTTTAATCTATCTCATTAAAGGCCACCCACCAGCTCTTTAAAAAGAAAGGCTGCATCTGTTCAATGAAAAAGTTATAGGTCTGCATTTGTAAACTTTGATTCAACTCAGATACTCGTATGACTTGGGCTTCCTCCACTCTCTGTGTCCTGATTAGCATCTGCCCTTTTGTAAACATCCCAGGTAGTTTGGCAACACGGAATCTTTGTTTCTTGTGTGACTGCAAACAAGTGCATTGCCATTTTGTCTTAATCATCAATGTAGGAAGTCTCCTCTATTACTGACAGTATTTCAGAATTCGAGGGTGTCCAGCTCATCCCAAAGACACAAAGCAGCCTCCTTTTCAGCCTGACTGGGCACATGTAAATGGAAACCTGAGGAGCCACAGTTTTTGTCTCGTTGTCAAACCTAGCAGTTCAAAGTCATTGTCCCCTCAACCATACGTGCATAAATGTGCTTTGGATTTGTATGTCTTTGCTGCTTGCCAAAAGCAGCATATTTTGTTAAATGGAAAGTTCTTATTGAAAGTTTGTAACTCAATCTCCTTTGTCAGACTCATTGTTTTCTGTTGCAATTGCTTCCATGTTTATTGCAAACTAATCTGTTCTCTGCTTTCTGTTTACCCTGGCACTGTTTTTTGTGCCCTGGTATGCATCTTTAAGTAGATTCAGTACCACTGGCTCACTGCTTTTTAACACTTCCAAGTGCTGGTTTCACTAGATGCACAAGTCTCTGGTCCTTGTCAACTCAAGTCCATTTCAGCAGTAACCTCCTCTTGTGGTCAGACACCACTAATCACCTGCTCTGAGATCAGCTGTCAAACAACCATTAATGAGCAAAGTTTAGTTTCAGCCAGCAAAACTATAAAAGTGGTCAAGAGCATCTCCTGACAGGAGGCCTCTTTTACAGTTGCCTCTGGGATGTTTCTTAAGGGCCAGAGAGGAATCGCTGTCATGCCAGAATGGGCTACTGATTTCTCATGCTTCAGAGATAAAGCCTTCTTACTTCTGTTTTCTTGAAATACCATTTGCTTCTAGACAAGCTCAGACCTAATGCAACTCAATTCTGACTCTTCACTGGGCTTTTTTCTGCGTTTATTGACTCAATCTAGGTTTAACAGATTTGTTTCCTTCTGACACTGTACAAGACTATTAGAAGATCCTTGCTGCCAGGGATCCTGGAGTGGAAGACTTCACCTGGTACATGTTGTGTGGCAGCATGCAAGGAGTAAACACCATGTCCCAGTCAGACTGCTCATAGCCAGGGAAGCAGTGGAAAAGCTTTCTTCCTAACAATTACTCTTTCTCTGGTCTTGTCTTTCATGTTTTCCTCTGTCCTCCATCCACCAGCTCTCTGCCTTCTTGCTTTCTGCTCACAGCTTCCAGTGTGGTCTCTTTTCTTTCTGCCTCCAACCTTGCATTTAATTTTGCCTTTGGCTGACTGTGCAAAATTACCTCCCATCCAAGGAACAGAAATTCTCTACGCTCGGTGAGTTGCTAACAGGTCTCTGTCAACAAAGCTCCCATATGAGCAGCATGATCTTTGCAACCCCAGCTTTTTACATCAGATGGAGAGAGCCACGTTTCACAGAATATGGACTTGCTCTGAGGCTGAGATCTACTGTTTGAGTTTCCATCCCTCGGGTGCAAGTGAATCTGAGCTTAAATGGGACATGTCCTCCAGTTCCTGCTTCTAAAAGTAGAACCCATTTAACTCAGCAGATTGCCCAGATGGAACAGGCTATTTACAGCTGTACCTGAAGCTCTGATAAGATAATGGATATGTTGTAAATACCTATCATATTATGTTGCCTTTGGTTAGTGTGAAACAAATGGCTCCAAGGATTGAATAACATCTCAGGGTTCCCCCTTGAAGTGAGGTGGGAATATCATAGGATTTAAGTTTGTTTGGTTTACTGGAAATTTCCTAGAGACCTGGTAAAGATAAACTGATTGGATGGTAAATAGCATGTGTTGCAGCTTCGTTTCAATGCAGGGAGTCAGGGTGGGCCATTTTTCCTCTTCGTTCGTTTAATGTACATTTCAATAAGTGAGAGTGGACCTGACATTTACTGGAACTATTAAGGACCTGGAAAAAGAGTGAAGTGGAAGAGCTAAGAATAAGGAAGCAAGCAGAAAACACGCGTGCATATCATGGGGTGAAAGAGAATGTGTTCTTCCTCCCTTCCTTCCTCTGCCCTCTTTCCTTTCCTAAATTTAGTCTTCTTTCAGAGTAAAGAGAAGACAGGCTTCAGGTTGCCCCAAAGTTCTCCCAAACTCTGCTGTTTGTGATGGATGTGGGAAGAAAGTGCAGAAAATGGTTATTAGAAGGGGGTTTTTCAAGCCCAGGTTGCTGTTACAGGCAAAACCTAGATAACGGGGATGTGAGTCAGGCTGTTCCGGAAAGGAAAAGACTGGCATGGGTCATCTGTACTGTGTGGTTGCTAAAGCACAGCGAAGATTTTCCAAGGGGATTGGGTGGGTGCTAGGGTGGCTCTTGGCAAAGGGGCAGGGAAGGACAGCAATCTCCAGCTCTTGTTTGGGGATGGCAAATCAACCCTTTCTCTTCACTGCAGTTTACCAAGAACTACGTGCAGACCACGGTTGCACTGCAGCAACCCACATGCCAGGAAGCAGCCGATGTGCTGCTCTTCACCAACATTCAGCACGGCTGACCTCATGTCCACTGAAATGCTTCACAGAAAGCACCCCTCGAGTAGGAGACCTTATGGCATCTGCATGTTGTTGTGCTCACAGACCACACATGAACCACAGCCAATGCTGGATGGTCCATTTTCTATGTCTTCCTCTTGGAGAGAAGGGAGATCCCATTAGATGTAAAAGTTATGTCCTGCTGCCTGCCCCAGTTTCCTGTCCACATGAGTGCTGTAAAAGCAGCTGGTTTTAACCTTTGGGGCACCAAACAGAGCTCATCAGCATCTGTCCTGAGGTCCTTAACAAGGCATAAATTTTTTTGGTTGTTTTAATTTAATTAAGCAGACTTTTCTATTTAATTGCTGAACCCATCCATCATTTGTCTGTGTGCGTCATGGTGATTATATTCACACAGGCACTCCCAACCTGAGCTGCTGGAAAAGCATCCTCTGAATGATGCCTGCAGCACAGCAGAAGACGTGGCTCTCTCCCCATAGGAAACCATAATCAAGTTCATATGTATCACTTAAATCCATTATAATGTCTGTGTATCCAGTGACTGCTGCTTGACCCATTAGGTGCAATAACTCCAAAGTATTCGGCTCCATTGGCATCAGAGCTAGAACCACAGCAGGGCTACCTGGAAAGTCAGGAATATTTATAATGGCAGCACAAGTTAGCAGCTGGTCTGTTGCTCCAGGATTCAGGAGACATCAACTCCCCTCCAGGTTCAGATACCGTGTCTTCATTTTCACTGCCACCTTTTGTCCATCCTCTGAGAGATACAGACTCTCTCCCTCATTAAGAGCCCATACAGTGTCTAGCATAACAGGGCCTTGACCCTGTGCAGCCCTAGGCCTTTCCTTCATAAATCAAGTACAAGAATGGGATTACAGCACTGTCACCCGACAGTAATAACATGTGCTCCAGGTCATAGACACTGAAGGGCAAGAATTGCTCATTAAGGAAAGGAAAAATACGGGATTTTTCACTTGACATTATCGAAACATGTTCATTCATGTTTGCAGAGTTATTGTAAGAGCTTCCGGCAACACAGATATCCTGTGATGGCAATAGTGAAACTGTACACAGCTGCTCCAGGCTAATCTTCAAAACTGAACAAAGCCCCCAAGACAGAAGGAGGATTTGGGGCCCGGAGGAAAGCCCCAGGCAGCACTAAACCCTTGGCTGATGGAAGGTTCCGTGCTGCCCCAACCTGCCAAGCGGTCATGTATTCCTCAGCTAGACCAGAGCTGCTAGACATAAGCCTCCCAGCATTCCTGCACTGCTGCAAGTGACTGAGGCCCTGGGGCTGGTTTCACAGGCGTTTTAGCCCCACTGCCAAACACATCTGACCTTCTCCTACTTGGCTCAAAATGCAGCTCAGGGCCAGTGGCAAACGCTGCAGCCTCTGCCAGCCTCGAAGGAATTCTGGCCGGTACTGGCACCTCAGCATAGGCCCCAAGTGTCTTGGTTTCAGAAAGAAAAGACTTTCTTCTGTACATTTGCAGCCTGGCTTTTGCTTTTCTAAAGAAGAGATTTTCATTCAAGCAAAACAGCATTTGTAACCCGCTCCCAAATATAACCCATATGCCGCTGCTGCTTCTGAAGAAATGAGGTTCTCTTGGACTTGCAGAGAAACTTTGAATTATACAATTATTGAAGAACCAAGAAAAGGAGAGAGGGCAGCCCTTGATGTAGTTCTGCAACTACACCTGTAGTTCAGGTGTAGTCAGATCTAATCCTGATTGAGTATCTATCATCCTGGTGTGGCATCTGCATGGTGACAGGCATGGGTCAGGTGAGTTCTGCAGAAAAGGGTTGTGATACAGCTGAACCAGCCTGGCATCCTTGAAGGACTGGAAGCTGAGCCCTTCACCTTCAGAAATCTGGGAAATATTTTCCTACGTCTTGTTGGGAATTTGGTGACACAAATAACCTGGGGTTTGAACGGGGAAGACTTGGCCCTGCTGTAGAGGGGAAGGCTGCTCCTTCCCTTCACTAACCTATTTGAAAGGAAGATCAAAATTTATCAGGGCTTCAGGCAGGGAAGAGGCAAAAGCAAAAGCAGAGCCCAAAGCTCCTACATTAGTGCATTAATGAGGGACTTGGGGAGGCCTGAGTTCAGTTTGGTCAAATCTACTGAATAGTCAGGGGATGGTCATTTCATCTCTGGTTCCCTGGTTGTAAAAGAGAAGAAAACTTCCCTACCTCAGAGTAAATCCCTTGGTTCTTGTCAAGCACTTAACTGCTGCAGCAGTGAGGGCCATATAAATTATAATTACACTGAGTGCCTGGTGCTGCTGTCCGGAACTAGCACTTCATTCTTTAGTGCACCAAATTTCTTTTTGGTGGGGAAATTAGCTGCTGCTGCTTCAACCCTAATTAGGTTCCCTGTCTTGAATGACTCATTTCAGCATAGAGAAATCAGTTTTCTTTGTCTCTAAAGGAAGCTTGAAATCATGTTTTGGAATTCAAACCAGGTTATATTTGCCCATAACACACAGCCCCCAAAGTCTGGTTAGGACAGGGTGGGGAGCCAGGGGTGTTAAACTTAGAAATGAATTTAATTAACCTTTGCTGTTTATTGCTTGCTTCCAGAGTTCATCCAGGTTAGGAAAAGAACAAGGAATGGGTCACCCAGTGTTTACACTGGGCTTTTGAAGAATGGCCCAGACGTTTATTTCCCACCCTTGTTGCTTTAAACATTCTGAGTTTAAAGCTGTGGCTTTATTTGGAGCCAAAGAAGGGGGATGTTGGTTCAGAGAATGGTAAATAGGTAGTTGTAGGAGGCAGTATGAACTTCTCTGTGCTGCCTTTAACACCAGCAAATCCTAGCTCTTCAGCTTGTTGCATGCAGGAGGTGGTAGGAGAGCCTCAGCACAAGGGTGACAATTGAATTCTATGCTTCGTAGCATTTTGGTCTTCTGTCTTTATACTTCCCCTGCAGAGGATGATTTTCACTCTCTGTGTGAGCTAAGAGGATGATAAATAAGCATCTTGTGACTCTGTCAGTAAATCCCAGAGGTATCTTTCCTTGAAAGGTGTTTCTTTGCACCCCGTTCCATGCAGAGCCTGCATGCCCTGACCATACATCCATTTCCAACAGGAATGGACAGATCTGCCACATTGTGGGCAAGGGGGTAAAGAAATGTATTAACACAGTGGTCCACTTTGTTCTGGTCCTGACAAAGTCTTTCTGCTCCTTCATACCGCATCTGCACCTGCACACACATCAGCACAAGCGCGGACAGAGATGTGAAGATAGACCTGCTGGAGAGACGGGCTCTGCAGCCCCAGAGTCCTTTTAGACTTTACTGAGCTCAGGAAACGGAAGGAGAGGCCAGCCTAACTGAAGGAGGATGCCATTTACTTCTTTTCTCCCAAATGAGTCATCCCCAAATCAATTTTTCATTTAAAATAATGTTACTGTGCACAATATGAAGAATTGGGTTTCAGTATCTGATGAGCCTGTCCAATGGTATGGAGCAAGAAGCCACAACATTTAACTACCTGTTATCAGACTGCATAATCATGACAGGAAGCTCCATCAGTGCTCTGAAACTTGGGAGTGACAGAGGAAGGCTTGGGAAATGACTAAGCCAGCAAATTGCACTGCAAGTGGGAAAAAAGAGACACAGTACTTTTTCAGCCATTGATTTTTACTTTTTTTTCCTCCCTGATTACATAAAAGAGGTAAAGGAGAGGGGAGGAGGAGACGAGAGGAGAGGAAATATGAAGGAAAATAAAACAGAAAATGAAACAAAGAGGTTTTTTTATACACTTCAAAAGCAGTGGTTTGAGCTCAGTATGTAACAGATTCCTTCCCTGAAGACCTTGTCTTGGATTTTTGGATGGTATAAGCCCATTTACATCCGTTGACTTTAGTGAAGTCACACTTATTTACATCAGTTTGGAATCTTGTCCCATAAACTAATGAAATGAAAAAAAAGAAAAGAACAAGGAGGTCGCTTTGAGATATGGAGATTGCACAGGACAAGGTTTTGATTCAGATGTTGTCTGTAGTGACAGCAGAGTCAATCTGCAATAACTCCATCAGCTTCCACCAGGAGTTTCAACAACTTCGAGAGATGATCTTAGACAGGGAACTCAGTAGGATAAAGGCACAAACACTGTTGTGAAGAAAGAAATGCCCTGCTCACAGAAGGGAAATGGCTATAGCAAACAGAAGGGAAAAGAATATCAAATATCAGAGCATCCACATGCCTTTCAGAGGCTGCCAGAATGTAATTCCCTCTAACAGTCACCCAGAAGATACCCCATCATTTTGTAATGATTGCAAGCTGTGCATTAAGCTGGAAGTGGAAAAAAGAGGGTCCTCCAGTAGGGTGGGTGTGATGCCTGCAGACATGCTTTGCCTTTTAATCTTGTTTTCACAAAAAGAGAGAAAAAAAGAAACTAAAACAAAAAAAGAGTGGATGGCCTTTGTGACAACCCTAAGCCATGAAATGCTCGTGCTGATTGACTCAAAGAAAGACAGAACAGTTTCCTGGTAAATTAAGCTCAGTGAAACAGGGTGGAAAGATGACTTCATGGTTACAAGACAACTCAGGAGACGGTAAGCCCACACTTGCTGCTTCTACAGAAACAGAAACAGGAATAGTTCATTTCTCTTTGTAGATCTGTAATGCAATGGGAGTCAAGATGGTCTCTCGTTACACTTTTGGACAGCATCTGGGAGAGTGAAACTTCAGCCATGGTAAAACACTTCTGGAATCCAAGTGAAGACGAAGATGTCATGGAAACTTGGATCTGGATGGTCTGAAACATTCCTCCAGACTTGCAGTGGAAGGCTGTGGAGATACTGCATGACAGTAAGTGGCAGTATTTGTAAAACAGAAGGGGATGAAAGCAAGCTTGCTCCTTTCTAATTATGGAGGAGAGCATAGTTGATTCAGCCTTAAATGGCCCCTGGAAAAAGAACATACAAAGAGAAAATTTCCACTTAGACAGAAATATTGACTCTGTTGGTAGAAGCCAAATTCTTCAGCAGATTAGATAGACTGATAAGGATTTTTAGATCTCCTTTTGCATGGAAAGCCTAGGCTTGAACACCTTTGGTATACTTTTTGGGCAGGTTCCAAAACATTTCCCTGCACAGATGCTGCAGTCTCTGTAAAAATTGAAGTGTCTACTCATAATATGATTGCCTGGGACAGAACCGTCACTGAGTATCAGCAATTATTTCAACACGTTCTTACTGAGGTTGCAACTGGGGAAAGGTTTCAACTAAACAAGATGAAGTTTCAATTAAAAAGAAAAAAAAAAAAGAAAAAGAAAAATATCTCCTAATTATTACAGTTGCTGACTTTAAAATGCTAAATTTAATGTTCTGGCTCTCATACATGTTGTATTCTTCAGTTCATTACAAGGTTTTCACAACCTGTGTGAAATGACTTCCCAAACACTGCCAAGGCAGAGTGACACCACAGAAAGGCTAACAATTTGTAGGAGGTACTGGTATTAATCCAGGTTGCATTTCTGAGGCCCATTAAAAGCAGTCAAGTTCTACTCAGATGCTTCAAGTGGTGACTCCAGAGCCCTACTTCACCCAGTACATTTCATGACTGAGTAGATGCCTGTAGAGCATGCAGAAAGCAATGGAGAAAAGAAAGAAAATGCTTGCATATCTTAAGAAAACAATGCTAGGTCTTGCACATAGTTATCCTGATTTGCCCAAGCCTCCCTAGAGTTATAAAAGATGCAAGCAGACAACAGTTCCCTCTGAAACTGCAAGCACACACTATGAGCCTTGAATTGATGACCCAGGATATGATTTAGTCACAACAGACATGCTGTTGAAAGCATATGCTCCACTTGTCAGCACATAACCTGATGATGTGGAACAAGCAGGAACAGCTCATGCAAGCATGGTAAAAGCATCATGCGCCGCATCTTCTGAGATAGGGGAATCATATAAAAATGAAACAAGCATAGGAATGAGCAAGCATCAGTGTGCACAACAGCTTAAAACTCATGTACAAGCTTACTCCTTGTATATATACTTGCTTCTGGGATGAAAGAAGCAGAAAGCAGGTGAAGAAGACAAGGAGGGCATACATAGCTGTGTCTAGCTATTCCTGCATTCATTTGGAGTCAGGGGTCAGCTCACCCTCCGACACCAATCACCCCAGCCACACTGAAACCTAAGCCAACAAGACAGATTTTCTGCTGCTGCGAAGTTGGCATCTGTCCACTGACAAAAGCAGGTCTGTCCTATCCTTGGGTGATGTGAAGCAGTGTCATCCCACTAAAGTCAGTAGGCTGACAGGCTCTGGAGAAAGTCAAAAGAGCAGCAGCAATAGTCAGGAGCTGAGATCTTGTCCTCCTCCCTTTTGTTTTACAGTAGATTAGGAAGACAGAGATTTGTCCAAAAAGACCAATGAGGCACACCAACAGCAGAGGGGAGGGGAACAGCAGGCAGGGAGCCAAGGTAAGGAGCTTTGCCGAGCTTATTAATGTGGGCTTCAAGCTGATGCTGCCAGAGCCAGCAGTGGGACAGGCAAGGAGGTGGCTGAGCAAGCAGCTGCTGCAAAGGGGGAGAGACAGGCACCAAGGGAATGGCTCTGGGTGGGTGAGAAGGCAGTGCGCCCAAGAAACAGGGCCAAGAGGAGAAGGGAGCAGGACCGGGCAGCAAGACGAGTGGCAGAAAGTCATCTGTTGTCCTCTAGCACACTCGTGATGTAACAGCAACAGGAACACCATGGGGCTTTTCTCACGCCATCATTGTGCTTCTTCAGTGAATTTGTTGATGTGCTGAATTTAGAAAAGTCGTATTTAAAAAGAGAAAGAGGGAGACAGGGTTTCAGCAGAGGTGGTACCACCTAATGCTGAAATTGCCTAATACTTCTTATTAAAAGGCTGTTTTCAGTTACTTATAACTTTGTCACACTAACCATCTGGCCTGCAATTCCCCATGCTGAGTGACCGCCTCAAGCTGAATTTGTTTTGTTCATTTGCTTTTGCATTTCTGCTTAAGTGGTGCTGCTGTTTCTGAGAACAAGAAGAAGAAAAATGCATTGTTTCCCTTATGCTGAAACATTCTTACTGGTCTGTGACTCATATGCCTCAGAGCAGGGCTGCCCTCATATCAAGGATGTGCTCTTGGCAGCCCCATTATGATCTGCGCCTCTTTGGCCACCTTATAAACCTCAAAAAGCCAATATTTGCATTTTGACCGAGGAAGAGGCAAGATAAGCACTTGTTTTCCCTCAAGGCCTACTGGATATCTCTCCTGGGTTTTTGCTTTATCTCTTCCAGCTCCAATGTGCCACCATGCAGGAGATGTAGGTGCACACACATGACCCTGCACAGGGACACTGAGGATCCAGCAGGATTGCCTCTGCCATCACTTTGGCTGAGACCTCTGGCTGAAGGATAACTGTACCCACTCTGCCTTCAAAGGCAGAGGTAAGTGGAGACACAGACTGGAAGGAGTTGGGAAGTAGGAATGAAAAAAATAAATGAGGCACCAGCCAGAGCTGTAAGGAAAAAGGATATGAGTGAGAGAATGTACAAGACAGAGGCAGGGAGTTCCATGGTTCATGGGAGTACATCACTCAGGATCTAAGTGATAGAGCAGGAGCATTAAAGCCATAGGAAGTTCTCCTTTGGAGACTCTGCACCTATACACCTCAGTCCTGTGGCAGCCCAGGCTCCAGCACTAAGCCAAGTGTGCTCCTGTCCCTGCAGTCTGTGGGGCTGGTGGGCCGCTACCCTCCTGTCACCTTGGGAGACAGAGGGCTACAGATCTCCAGCTCCCTCTACCCTGGTGACTTGCGTCAGGGTCTTTATACTGCACACTCTCTAAGGGGTAAGGGAGAAAGCTCTGAAACTTTGATGTGGTTCCCCTCCATAAACCTGTGAAATAGCGCATGGAGAACTGTGTTAAAGGATCAGTATGACTGCACAGCAGAGCAAGGAAATGCTGGTCTGAAGGCTTTCTATACAGCATTAATTCATCTCCTTTGTGCCTGTGTTTTATAGTACAGCCTTTAATTACATGGTCACATAATTTCCAATAGGACCCTTGCATCCTTTATTGCCAAGCTGGAAGGGTGTGTAGGAAATGAAGAAGGGGATTGGAGGTGGACAAGAGATGATCTGGTCATTAATGCAACTGAAAGCTGCCTAGCCCTGCTCGTACCACTGAGTCCTTGTGTGCTACTGGCAAGTCACTTAAATAAGCCTTTTCAAAGTTGGCCACTACCTCCTGTTCTGTTTGCCAAGCTATGGACACAAGGGGCCAGATTGGCAACAGCGCTCAGCGTTCTGCATTGCAAGCAAAGTTGCTGGGAGCTGTGCCTTCAACATAAATTCATGGGAGTCCCTGGTGCTAAAGATTCAAGAAATACTTACAAATTCCCAGCTCCACAATCCCACTTTTCAGCTGAGGATGTGCTTTGCCCCTAGAGGTAGTTCATAGCAGGTTTGCCAGTGTTTCCCTTGGGATGGCTTCGGTATCACAATCTGCTAACAGAGATATTCTAGGTGCTGCTTAGCTCACCTTTGTTCTGTTGTCTCAGCTCAGTGTCCTGCCCAAAGAGGCTTCCAGTGCTCATTTTATTTACTCACAAACCTTCCACAGTATTAGACTTTCTAATCCACACACCATTCTCCCTCCCTGCTCTCCTCCCTGGTCCTCTCAACACTTCTTACTTTTCTTTTTCTTGTTCTTTTCTGTCAGTAGGTGCCCAGCTCTCACAATCACAGAAAACAATTGGTTTGTTATATATCTGCAACTTTGTCTTTCACAGCCGTCACTTGGAGGGTAACTTCTCTGCAGATTTAAGTAACATGCCAACATCTAAACATATACAGCACACACAAACAAAATAAAACAAAACAAAATCCCTCAAAAGCAAACTTGTGTAGTTGCAAAGTGAACAGCAAGAGTCAGTGGTCCCAACTCTAATTAATGTCTTTACCCTCATTTAGCATTCATAAAATGTAAGCGGTCCTAGCTCCTTCCTCTTCTCAAAAGTCTGTGGTAAGGGGAAATCCGTTCATGTTGGTGAACTTTTCAGATTTCGAGTGAAAATGTCACAGGAAAACCCATGAGGAAATGTAATCAGTTTGTGTTCTAGATGGAGCTTAAGTGGTGTTTAGTAAATAAGGTCTGAGGTCAAGTGATGAGGGTAAGAAGAAACTCTGAGCAGTTACTCAGTGAGCACAGTGATGATCTGTCCCATACAGTGATGATCCTGTGACTGCAACACAATGCAGACACATATAAAAGTTTGAATTAAGGTGTGAAGAGCTGTCATGGCTCTAGCAGTTCTTATTTCTGAGCATTTCATGTTTCCAGCCTTGGTGGTTTTTTAGTGTCGTTATTAAGAGTTAATAAGGATACTGATAATACAAAAATAAGTGCCCATCTAGCTGAAATATCATGCACATTTAGAAAATAATTACTTAGTTGTCCATTTGCCCTTGCAATAGTATAGAACTAGACTTTATAGGATACATGCCACTACCTACTTTTGAAAGCCTCAGGCAAAGAGCCTGGGGAGATCATAGCATCATAGGGTGGTTTGGGTTGGAAAGGACCTTAAGATCATCTAGTTCCAACCCCCCTGCCATGGGCAGGGATGCCTTCCACTAGACCAGATTGTTCAAAGCCCCATCCAATCTGGCCTTGAACACCGCCACGAATGGGGCATCCACTTTTTTTGATCAACCTGTTCCAGTGTCTCACCACCCTCACAGTAAAGAATTTTTCCTAATGTCTAATCTCAGTCTCCCCTCTTTCAGTTTAAAACCATTCCCCCTTGTTCTGTCACTACATGCCCTTTAAAAAAGTCCAATTCCAGGTTTCTTGTAAGCACCCTTTAGATACTGGGAAGCTACTCTAAGGTCACCTCAGAGCCTACTCTTCTCCAGGCTGAACAAGCCTAACTCTCTTAGCCTCTCTTCATCGGAGAGGTGCTCCAGCCCTCTGATCATCTTCATGGTCTCCTCGGACTTGCGCCAGCAGGCCCAGGTCCCTCTTATGCTGGGTGCCCCAGAGGTGAATGCAGGACTGGAGGTGGAGTCTTACAAAAATAGAGTAGAGGGAGTGAATCACCTCCCTCGACCTGCTGGCTTGTGCACTTCGCTGTTTAACTTGCTCCCATAATATTCAGTTTACATTTTCCCTTAACCCAATTTCCTCCCCTTTTAATACCTTTTCATATAAGAAAACACTGTGTTAAAGACTCATTATCCTGACTGCTCAGAAACCAGTAAGTGTGAACAGGTATTAACATGCCCCTGCAAACACAGTCAGCCAATATATAGCCAAACCAAACGGGCTTGGGTCATTCTCCCACTGCACACCTCGACAAGCCAAACAGGCTTGAATGATTTCTCCATACCCTCAGTCCCTGCTATTTCTTTGCTTTGAAGACCATCCATCTCTCTCATTTGGTAAGCCACTGCTTTCAGAACAAGATCATAACTTCCTGATCCTGTTTCGTGTGCTCTTTGTGCCAACAAGACCAAACTCCACTGACCGTCCTTGTGTTCATTCTGCATGCCAAGATCTTATCAAATCTGCTTCATGTTTTGGCCCACCTACACCTTCCATTTGTTGAGCCTCACATCTGGCTTTAACCAACACACTAGCAAGTTCTTTCAATATCACATCTGCCAAGGCTTTTCCACCCTTCTCAGGCTATGTATTTTGTGTTGATTAATAGATGTTTGTTTTGTGGGGTTTTTGCAAGGGTTTTTTGGTTAGTCTTTTCTTTTTGGCTGGCTTTCTGCTCCTCCAAAGTCACATTGTATTTGTTCCCTGCCTAAACTTGCATTTGCAATTCAGCCCAGTTAAATAGCATTTGTTAATGCCATTAATGGGCTTTTAACTCCCCGCAACCCGATTAATAGTGGAGATATTAAGTACACCCAGAAGTAATGTTTACAAAAGCATCCACGTGATTTTAGAAGCATGAGTCCTGTCAAATGTCTCCGCGTCAGCTTTGCCTTTGAAAGTGAACTTCACAGTCTGGCATGGACCCAGAGAGCTGGGAGCATGCTCCATTTCTTGGGGTGAGGAGGGCTCCAAGCTTTTCCCTCTGTAGCAGGACACTGGGGTAAGCATCACATCAAAGTTGATTCGCGTACATTGACATTTTTCCTTCCCTTCTTGAGCGCTAGCTTGTTTTCTGCCTTACATCCTGTTCAGCCACCCTTTCTGTTTTCTCCTTGTGTTTTTAAGGAAGCAATGGAGACTCTCCGCCGCTTCAGGCTCCATCTCATTTATGCATGGATGAACTCTCCAGTACTACTTGTTTTCACAATCTCTTTTTCTAAAATCCTTTCATCTTTCCTTGGCAGCAAGAACTCACTTCAAATTCCTCTTGCATGTTCCTTTCCTTGCAGCAGGTAATGACTAAGCATTCAGATTTGGTTGCTTTCCCTACAGTGATGGATATTAACTTATCTTAATAAATACACCTATTTATGCAGGAGCCAGACAGGTATCCACAACAGACAGTGCTTGCTGTGTCCCTCTAATCATGGAATCATAGAATAGTTAGGATTGGAAAGGACCTTAAGGTCATCTAGTTCCAACCCCCATGCCATGGGCAAGCATGCCTCACTCTAAACAATGTAGCCCACGGCTCTGTCCAACCTGCCCTTGAATGCTGCCAGGAATGGAGCATTCATGACTTCCCTGGGCAACCCATTCCGACGCCTCACCACCCTTACAGTAAAGAACCTCTTCCTTATATCCAATCTAAACTTCCCCTATTTAAGTTTGAACCCATTACCCCTTGTCCTATCACTATAGTCCTTCATTAAGAGTCCCTCTCCAGCATCCCTATAGGCCCCCTTCAGATACTGGAAGGCTGCTCTGAGGTCTCCACGCAGCCTTCTCTTTTCCAGGCTCAACAGACCCAACTTTCTCAGCCTATCTTCATACGGGAGGTGCTCCAGTCCCCTCATCATCCTCGTGGCCCTCCTCTGGACTTGTTCCAACAGTTCTAATGCTCACTCTCAATGAGCCTCACAAATGCCTCATCTCAATTGAGCCACCCTCAGTTTGCTTTCAGACCCCTGTATGGACCAGACCTAATTCTGAGGGAAGAACAAGATGAGACACCTCGCTTCTTTCCTGGGCTCCTCCTTCAAGAAGAGATTGTTTATGTCCCAGTGCATCTGAATGACTTCCGAGAATGGCAGATAACTACTTGGTGCGAATTCATCACAGCATGAGCCACACACCTCCACCACACTCGCTTCACAAAAGCACTGAAGCTCCAGGGTTCTGCATCCTGCTCCAGCTGTGAGTTCTTCCCAAACACTAGTAAAAGGAGGAGGGCCTACCTTTCCACCCAGTGTGTGTACAGAATTAAGTTGCTGCACAGTTCTCTGTTGGCATTCCCTAACCTCAGGTCAGTGCTGACCACCTTAAAGCACAAACATGACTTTTGCATCCATCCCCTCATGGATGCCCTTCAGAAACCTTACTCAATTACATTGCATTTACCACCTGAGATAGTGGTATGGAGCTAGCGGGCCATCCGCTGTGCTGATGTACAGAGGCAGTTCCCATACCAGCTCTGAATAGCCAAGTTGTATTTCTCCAACCACAGTGTTAAGCTTGAATGACATTCATCAGTGATTCAGGAGAGACTTGATAGCTTTTGGCTGCTGCTCTCTTGTTGTTTGCATGGCAAAAGAATGACATTTACCATTGTCTGGGGCCTTGCCCATGATGGTTTGCTCCCAGGTTTGCCTATTTGACATAAATAGAGGAGCACATGCTTTCAGCTCCTTATGCAGTAGTAGAGGAGTGCTTTCTTGTATCTAAGCAAATGCACGATGTCCTAGCAGAGCTGTTTCTCTCTCCCACAGGGGAGCTGCTTTTAGTCACCAGACCACTTGCAAAGACCAAGGTACAGAAATTAAAGGAGAAGAATCTCCGAAGTTTCTCCATGGAGCAGGGGAAGGATGTGATGTGACTGGCCACTGTACCAGTTCCCTGCACTTCCCTACTACATGTAATTAGATATTACAGAAGAAGAATACTATTTACAAGTCACAAGATTTCCCATCAGCTGTTCACACAGATAGCAAGGATTGTCTTTTTAATATGTGTACATAAATATACACTAAATGTCTAAAGCTCAGTGCAACTGATCTCACACAGATCAGGACCCTCTGGGTGCAACATGGTTATAAGCACTATCTCAAGCACTGGTTTACGGTAACTTGGCAGCTCTTGTGGCTCTGCAGAGAGGGAGGCCACTTCAGTGAATCCTGCTCAGTGGAAATTTAATGTGTTCAGAGAAGCCTGAGGAAATGATGATCTGGAATGGCCTGTTAGCACATGGCTGGAGGGTGGAATTAGACCTACGCTCATCTCATGGCAGCTGGTGTGACAGAGAGGGGCAGAGCCAGGGGGATCCAAGTGTCATTTGGTACCTAGTGAATGTGTGACACAGACTAGTCTAAGGGGGGATGGAGAACCACAGAATGCACCCAAGGAGCAACCCTGCAAGACTGCACAATGCTTCCCCATGGGCGCCTGCCAAGCACAGCCCTGCCTGATTTTGGACACCCTGCTGTGGGTGTGTTTCTAATAAACAAAAGAGAAAAGGGCTTTATTTCAAGAAAAAACACCCACAAAGAAATTGAATAAATGCTATTTAAATCTTGTCTCCTTTTCATAAGCTTAATACAGAACACAGGTCCATCTCAAAGTCCCAGCACACCACAGAGGGCCTCTGAGACCGCCTCTGTGGGAGTCCTCTCTGATGTGGCCCTGTCCACAAACTCCTCTGAGGCACTCCATACAAAGGCAAAGGCAAACCAGCAGCCCCGGCCACTAAGAAAACAGCTGCATTTGCTGAAGAAAAAAAAAATTTAAAAATATAAAAAAGCAAAAAAGTTTGTGTTTCTCCTGCTCATTAAAAGCCTTTGGATTTTGCTGAAGAAAGACTTCCAGATTTAGCAAGGGAGTGAAAAATTCCTGTTTTCCTGCACAAATGTTACAGTTTTGTGGGGAAGCAGAAACCTGTTAATAGGAATGGGATTGCTCGGGGAGGGCCCAGCCTTCCTCTGCCGAAGGGCACCAAGGGCACACTTGTGCACTGCAAACATGGGCTGCGGTTGGATAAGGCTGAAACCTCCAGGGCCAGCAACTTCCTTGTCAAATTGTGCTCTAACACTTCTTCAGAGTTTGGTTCAAGGAAAGAGGAGTGTACTGTGGGAGCTCTAAGGAGGCACTCTGTCTTCTTGGAGCACTGGGGGACCTCAAGTAAGCAGCACAATGGATGAGGAGTGTCAGTGAAGGACCCAACAATGGAGAGCATTTCTTCTATAACCACAACCCTCCTTTCCAGGGCAGGTTTATACACTACAAAGACCTACCTACCATTACATTTTCCCAAGTGCTATGAAGTTTATGAACATGACTGTTACTACTTTTTGAGGACTTTGAAAACATGAGGTGAAGACTTAAGCCCTAGTTGTAATAAACTCTGCATCAGCTATACAAACCTCTCCCAAAGAAGAGATAGGCACAATGGAGCAAGGGCATAAATCACAACATGGGGACTGAGGGTGAGAGGGGGAGAATCAGGAAGGTCAGAGTGGTTGGATGATAAAAGAGTTGGCACATTGGTGTCAAGGACACAGTTTGTCTCTGATGGTATATAACTCACGTGTGATCTGTCCCTATGAATGATAGTCAAGCTTCACCTCTGTTGTCTTCTGATTTCTTCACCTCTCATCATGACACTTACTGGAAGTGAAACTCAGATCACACTAAGATCAAGAGGAAAGAGAAACTGGGACATGGGTGTTTACGGCTTATCGTGTTTGTCAACGCCATAGGTTAACATCTATGTCAATGTCCTAACCAGTGGTTAGGAGAACATCTGCCAATGTGTGCAAACACATTGAAGAAATTGGTCTGGCAAGTAGAGAGACAGTTAAAAGAAACCACACAGGGAGGTCTGCAAGCAGGAGAACTCAGGCTGCGCCGTTAAGATTTGGGTAGTCATTAGGAGTGCAGCAGCGACCTGATGGCCACAGCAAGACAGACAGGAGGTCATCAGCTCTTCACTTCACCATAGTGTGGTGAGCAGGCCCATTCCCTGAAAGTCAGCACTGAAGTTAGCAGGCCTGGAAAGTCTGCAGAATGGCATTATTGCCAAGGCGCAATATCATCAGGTGGTGCAAATCAGTGCAGCTTCACTGCAAAGCTGGGTGATGATCTGTCCCAAACTTAGTATCGTTTTTTTGGGGTTGGTCAGCGTTGTGAACTTTTACCACAAGCAGAACTCTACCCTGTTGTTGTTTCGATAAGCGACAGAGGGTGTTTCGCAAAGCTTTGCGGCAGAACATGTAACGCTGGCCAGAGGGCTGTCAGATTTGCAAAACTGGGTGAAATGTTGCAAACAGGCAGACTGGCGCCATTGGACAGCAATTCCAAAAAATGAACTCCTGGACACTTCCCGCTTTCTGTCAGGCATCCAAACACCCTCCAGATATGCTTGCAATAGATGCTCCTTCATCCCAAATGCTGCCTAGCCTCCAGGACCTCAAAGCAGTGCCCCAGCATCTGCAAAAGGATATAAATAATAAATATAGAAGGTTTATAAAAAAAACCCACAAACAAACCAACCGAAGAAACCAAAAAACAAAACAAAAAAAAAAACAAACCAGAAGCCAGAGGTTTGACTGTAAGCATTTAAAATAAAGCATTGGCTTTGCCTTCAACAGTTCTGCAGGAAACTTGCCATCCCGCGATGCCAATGACCGAAAATGCCACCAATATGTCCCTCTTAGGGGCCACCCAAAATGTCTGAGCAAATGTCCATGCCGTTGTGTGATTCCCTAAAATAAAATGACTATAATTGTGGTTAGGCTTTAGCTATCCAGGAGCCACATGAAAGAACTTAAAAGCCGCAGAGTAACTTAGCTACATTGTCTACTGGGGCTTTGCCAGGGCTATTTCTGAGATGATGAAATCTCTATCTCTGCAGAACTTCTGCTCAGTTCCAGGTTCCCAGTTCTCTGATTTACCTTGCCTGGAAATCTGCTCTATCACCTTGATTTCACTGGTGTTTGTTCTTGCACAGCTGAATCCTGGAAATGTATCATGGAAATGTAATTAAGGATAAGCTGTTCTCTGGCACCAATCTTGCTTCAGAAGCCCAAGTCCCACCCCAAACCCAATCCAGCCTAAAGAAGAGGCAGTCTGTTCCAGGACATTGCAAAGAAATGCATGGTTGTCCTGCTGAGTCACTGTGGTAGAAGGAGCCTTTGCCATGCAAAGGTATGCAGTTCCGTATGCTTGGTGCTTCATCACGTGCAAAACAAGCCAGCTCACCCAAGTATAGGAAGGGGAGGAAGACCTACAGTTTGTGGGAGCAGGACCAGGGGATGGCTGTGCCAGTAAAACTGTTCCAAAGTCTTTAATTATCTGCCACCACGTGGCTGGTGCTCTTGACTGCTTTTCAAATAACGGAGTTGCAGCAGCAGAGTTTGTAAGAATTATTACCTACAGCCACAATCTACCCATTAGGAGATGCTTCTAATGCTGAGAGACCCACAAATGAGAACAGACTTTTTGTCTTGCAAGGGCACTGGTGGAATCCCTGCATTAGGGAGGGAACTCATAAAAAAGAGACAGAGCGAAAAGCTTGGGTCTGCAAGCAGGGCATTTAAGAACTTTCAGTCTTCAGTTCCCCAAGAGAAAGCAAGTGACCATGGAGGAGAAGCCATCTGCAAGGGTGACAAAGTGAATTAGGATTGTAAACCTGCATTTCAGAAGTGGATAATGGGGAGGGCTTTCAGCAGGAGAGCATTCTAAGGCCCATCAGGTTTTGAGAATAAGCTCCTCAAAGGTTTGACTATTAAGTGTTTAAACACTCTAATATCCACTTTTCAAAGCTGCAGAAGTTCCCACTCCTGCCTTCATGTTCACACCCTGCTCCCATTCCTGTAGTCCTGCCAGGCAGTTGCAGCAGCCTTTGTGCCCTGCTCTTTGCGTATCATTCCTAAGTTATTAGAGCAAAGTCGGGCAGCGAGCAGAGTCTGTTATTAGGTTCAGAGTCGGCAAGTACAGTAGCAGTGTAAATACCAGACACGTCCAGAAGCTCCAGTGCCATCCTCTCTGTCTCCAAGGCTCATGCTTCTCCGCTGCCCTGAATTTCTGAATAGTTTCAAAGCTGATGCCAGCCCTGCACTACCCCTGAAGGGCAGGTGCAACCCCTTGCACTAACCTAGGAGTTTTGGTGGCTGGGGAAGGAAGAGCCTGCACGCAACATCTGCCTATATCCATAGTGAAACCTTCTCAAGTTGCTCCACTGATATATGGCCAGTGATTACAAGGAGCAGGAGAGAGGGGCACAATGTGTCCTACTCCACATAGAGCACATTTACATCTTCTGCTGTTTGCTTCGTCATGATAGTCCCCAGTTAGCAAATCCCTAAGGTGATGTTAGGTAAGCCTATGTAGGAGAGCCCATGTCCTTAAAGGAGCTGTTAGGGTTTCTAACCCATTCAAAGAGCCTGATTATGCTTTCTCCTCTTCCCTCTTTGTCTCTTGAATTGTGCTTTTATTCCCCATTATTTGGGCGACAGGTGCTTGTGTTTACATCTCTCACACTGCCTGTCCCTGCTAAAGACATCTGGCTCCTGAAGGCCCCTTAGGAAAATGTGCTCATCTGACACATTTTAGCATGGACCACACACATCCAACAAGAGTACCCGATATGACCTGATACACTGTCCCGGGCACACAAGGGTAAGGGGGCAGAGCCCCCCAAGTTCACGCTGGCCTGATCAGGAATTACACGCACAGGTAGGCAATAAATTCACACAGCTGGACCGCTCTGCCCAGGAGATCTCTTTCTGCTTCTGTCTCCCTTCTGCAGCCAGATAAACATGTGATGCAGCAGCTTGATGAGGGACCTTGCTAATGCTCCCCTATCTGGGTGGAAGGGACATGGGTTTCCTGCAAGCTCTAGCTCCATAGTCATAGAATCATAGGATGGCTAAGGTTGGAAAGCACCTTAAGATCATCTAGTTCCAGCCCCATTCAGCAATTTTAACTTTTACAGAAAGTAGTTTTCCAGACACCTATGCTGATGAAAAGAACAGTGTGAAAGTTAACGGCTTGAAAACTGAAAGACAAATACATCCCCCTGTCCAAATTACCTTCCTTTTCTGTTCCTGTTCTCTTTAAGGCAAACTTCCAGGAGTCTGGCCTGGGCTCATGGGACAGCTGAGGCTGGCGATAGCATGTTAAGTGGCACTCAGGCATTGTGCTGTCCTGCACAGAAGTGAACGCTCTGGCAAATAGGAAGGCAGTGCATTATGTGCTCTGCTAATTATATATATGCCTGTAACCAGGGGAAGGCCTATGTACATGCCAGTGCCTGGAAGAGCTTGAAAAGACAGGCATGATATGCAAAACTGCTATTCCTTTTTCCTTCTCTTCTCCATTCAAGGCACTTACACAGAACGCAATTAAGGATGGTATTTACTTATTTCTTTGAATGAAAAAGAAAAATTGTACTTGTGATTTGTGAGGAGAGCTGCCAGAAGAGGAACTGGAGCCCTTCCAATACCTCACAGTCTAGTAGTTAAGCATTGCCTGAATTGGGCACCGGGGAATCTTGAGTCCTGCCTTCTTCCACTCACTGGTTTATAGCTCCTGGTGTTTAAAAAGGCACCTTGTAAACATTTATTTCATTGTTCTTCAGTATGTAATTGAGTCATTTGCTGGCTTACCTTGTTTGAAAGAGGAAAGCACCCTGCAAGGGGGAGTTTTCTTCCCAGCTCTTCCTCGCCTGCTGGGCCCAAAGGCACCAGCAGCTCAGTGTCTTCTACTTCCTACCAGAAGCTTTCCGTCCACCTCTGAAAGGGGGACAGGTCACTCTGGGGAGACGATCTCTGCGCTGCCTAAGATCTTTCCTTACCTGCACAGCACCGGCTTCATCTTCCCGCATCAGTGGCGCACAGCTGGCTGCTATGTCAGCCCAAGCCCTGTCTCACCTCCTGAGTGAGCCAAGCCAAGATCTTCCACACGGCTGGTTCATGTGGGATTGGCATGGAGGTGTGGTTTCCTCCTCTCAGCCCTCTCTGCTTAGAAATGTGGTTGCTAGTCTCAGTGGTAGTGCTCTGAAATTTGCCCAGCTGCTCAGCATGTCCATGCTATCCATGTGAATGTGGCATATGCATAATGATCTCCCAGCATGCCTGGGGTTGGCTGGCTTCCCTGCTCATGTCAATGTGATTTTTCTTTCAAGTTTTCCTATCACTATTACTTGCATTTAATGCACAGGCCAAGGCTTGTTTGATGCTGTGGCAGAAGCCCTGCCTTTCTGTTACACCTCATGTACAAAGTGGAGATCTTTGCTGCATTCCAATGAGGGACTGAGCAACAAATCTGCTGGTTAATCATTTATTGCTGTGTGAACCTGCTGAATAGCAAATATGCTAGAAAGGGGAAAGGAAAGGGCATGGCAAGAGATTAACTGAGGACAGTCAAAAGTCAACCAGAAAGGAGCGGGGATGAGGCTGGAAAGGTCAGGTGGCAAACAAGAAGGCTACTGTAGTGTAAACACTGCCTCTCAGCAGCACAGGGATAGATGCACGGTCCTGCTCCCGGTTCAGCTCTGCTCCATGACCACAGGTACTGCAGGCTGAATGAGTAGCTATTGCCTGCAGCTGAATTTGGTGGCTAGTCTGCCTAGGAGAGCCTTTTGGATTCACTAAGTTTCTTTCACTTTTCCAAGACTCAGGTCTCTGCTGTGCCCCTCACAAGTGGAGATCTGTCATTATCCTCGTAGCCAGCAAACACACACTTCCCCATGCAAAGCGCCATTCTCACCAATGGCTCTGACTGCCAGACCATTCTGGGAATGGACTTCTCCGATGGACCACTGCTTCTGCAGTGTGGTTGGGCCGGTGGGGCGTACAACGTATATCTAATAGGACCATAAGCAGAGCTTGAGAAGAACAAATGTCCCTCTCCTACAAACCCATAGGGTATTCACATTAGTCCTCCAACAGCTGAAGACCAGTGGGCTGGAACAGCAAATAAACCACTGCCACCCAGGCAGCCCCAGATCACCCCAGTTCGATGGTAGTTAGCTAGGAAATTAGGCATGGCCACATGAGCACTGGCAAGATTTATGGTGTGTTTTTACTAATCAGAGGATGGCGGGATGCTCAGCCCCGTGGCAGCCATGTCTGTGTAGCAGCAATCCCATGCAGGCTGGGACGGGGTCTATCCCCACCTCCAGCCATGAAAGCAGATGGGACTGGCACCCCAAAGCTGAGGAAAGGGCTCCATTTTGTTGCCTGTTAACATAGCAGTGGTGCCAGCAGGCTCAGAGCATGGCAGCGAAACACTGTAAGATGGGATGTCTGCCCAGAAAGTGGGGTGTTTGTTTTGAGAAAAGCACAATACTGGGTGAATGCCACAATTCAGAGAGAGAAGTACCTCGGCCAACATAAACAAAGCAGTTATTGATATATTTAAAGGGCTGAGCTTCCTGATTTGAATTGTCACCATCCATTAGACTCCATCACCTCTTCTTTGCTCTCCATCTCAAGCCTTGGTGCTGACCCAGACATGGGAGCAGCTTTGAGAAGTCTAGTTGATCATCATACAGCTTTGCCCATGTTGATGGGGGAGACTCTGGAAAAGCCCATGGTGCCGGCATGCTTGAGCACTTCTGCTTTGTGGAGGGCTGCGAGCACCACCACAGCTGCCCTTGCTCCAGTCATTCTGGGATACCCCCATGGTATGAGCTTTGGCTTCATTTGGGGTCATCAGTTGTGGGAAGGCTATATCTAGGTGTCTTGATGGAAAAAGGGGTGAAGGTGAATCCTTTCCCTGTAGCTGTAGGTCTCCCCAAAGCTCATATCCTTCTCCTGGGGTGAGGTGCAGAGCTCAGTTGTGGATACCTTAGCTGAGGAGAAGGCTACACCCATGCTTCACAGGGTCAGCAGGAACAGCAAATACACTCTAGCAGGGGAGGCTGTCTCTTCCTCATCTCTTGCTCTGCACTTCCTGGCCATTGCTTTGTTCATTAATTACTTGAAGACATCTTACACTGTTTCCATCCCTCCTCCACTAACTTTTTGACTCTGCTGAGATGCAGTTGAGTTGCTCCGTACCTTTTATATCTTGCAACAGGCACATCAGATAGATACTCATACAAGAATAACACTCCCATCTATGGGGCAGTGGTGCATCAAGAAATAGCACAACAGAGACACAGCTGGGCCTTTACTGTCTCAGTATCAGTCTTTGTGCCAGCTACAGGAAAATAGTTCTTTTTCCACCATCTGCTCATTGGTGTGAGCATAGTAACAGTAGAAGATTTCCCACATTTTATTCCCTCTCCTGTAGAAGACACTGGACCAGTTTTTGCCTGGCTAAGAAGGAGAGTAAGTTAGGAAGCGCAACAGGAAACCACTTACCAACTAGACCAACCAGAGGGGAGCTTGTTACTCTTACTGCTTTTTAAAATAGTAAGAAGTGAAAGAACGAAATAAGCTATTGCCTGTTTGATGGCCTCAGCAGGATTATATTGCTTCACAGTGTGCATGACAAAAACAAATATGCCTACCAGAAACTCTCCTCTATTTGCCTGAATGCAAGCACAAATCACACTGCAAAGTATTTTTGCAGTCAGCATTCTCACTAAAACCAGTTAAAATACGCAGGAATATTTTGCCAAAGTTGAAGATACCTCTGTCAATTTGATTTGGGCAATTTACCTTGCAACAGCTAAGTATCAGCTGAAAATGAGGGCACTAATCAAATAGGGGATCAGTATCTCCCTTCTGCTATTAAAGGCTTTGTCAAACTACAGCAGAGTGTGAGCACTGCTGTGGGCAGGAGTAACAACAGGTGGATGAAGAGAACAAGCTGGGGAGAATGGGGGGAATGAAAGTGGCATTACTGTCCAGCTGTTGTATGGTTTGATGCCTACCAGAAACAAAAAGTTCTGGCATTTCAGTTTTTCCATGGAGCCACCAGCAGAGCAAGGGCAGCACCAGCACGGTGCAGAAGCCAAGGCTCCTTCCCGCCCAGGCAGCAGCTGTGGTGCAACATATCACAGCATCCTTTTATGATTGTTCCCAGCATAGACAGGATGTCTCTGCCTGAGTTTGAGGACCACTTCCATGGTTCTCTTTGCATGTGGTGTGTCAGAGATACTAAATGTACTAAAGAGCCTCCCCTTGGCCAGGACATGCTCTCCTGGCCACCATGTCCAGGATGTGGCTTTCCATCTAGCAAACTTGCAACCTAGCTCTTCACAGAACTTTGCTGGATATCCTGAGCTCCTCCACTTCATTTTACCTGAGGGACCATGCAGGCCCCAGTGATCCAGCAGCTGCCACTATGTTACATCCAGACACATTTCTTTCAGCAGAAGTACAAAAATACCAGACTTTACATCAAAGCACAAGCAAGCCGCAGCTGTTAGTGTGCAAACCTGGGCTCATCACAAAACAGGGCTGTGATCTGAAGGACACGATACCAAATGAGACTCAAGTCCCTTCCCAGTAAAACAATGCCTGCGGAGTGGGATGCCACATACCTGAGGGTAGGTAGGGGAGGGAGGTAGCGCCCATGTGTGAGATGGCAGGGCAATTTTGGCCCCCAGAATACTGATATTAACCCCCACCTAAAACATTCTTGTGCAGACAGGGTCAAAAAGAGGTTTTCTTGTTTCAAGCTGTACAAGAAATGCAAGGGTAATTACAAATACAGTAGTAAAATGGTGCATGCCACCTCATGGCAGAACTGGACCTTCTCCCTTGTGCTAGTTCAGACCAAAGGGCTACGCATCACACAGACGGTGAACAGGTCTTCTGCTCCACCACTGCACAGGCAGAATCTCAGCCATTCCATTCTTCAAAGGTGGCAGCTGAGCCGTAGATAATATGAAGATCTCTTCCTCAGGGACTTTCTAGGAACTTACTTCGGGAGGATTCCTGTTGCTGAGGACATGCATCAAAGCACTGTATATCCTGTGGGAGGAGAAGGGGAATTCTTTCACAGACATAATCTCTTCCTTATGGAATTAATAAAGTCAATGGGAAACGAATCCAGACGTGCATATTTATCTTTGGCTTCCTGGTAAGCGTTTCACTGCACTAATTCCCTTGGCCTCTTTCCAGTTTGCTTAGAAAGAGAATCCAGATACAGTGGCTCCTCATAAGGACTTTGGTACCTGGGGACATGTAGTCTGAGAACCTGTTGACCTTCTGGTTGTCTGACTGGGCTGACACATGTATCTTCATCTAACCTATCCCCTGAAGACTCACCCCTCAAAGGAGCGCTTTCCATAAAGAGTAACACTACAACAATTCCGTTAACCAGCAGGGCTGTGAAACTGCCTGCTGGTCCCTTCCCACACACCACCCTCATCCCAGGGAGATGTCCAAGGGGGTAAGATGGAAAGGCATCTGTCAGCACAGCCACATCAGTTTTGGCATCAGCAGAACACAGACCTTCTGTGGGCCTGCTGCACAAGGGTGACTTTCACTGCAGGAGGCCAAAACCATCAAGGCTTGGGAAGGCACCACAGATGCACCCCAAGGCAGCGTTAAAGATGGCAGCCTACTGTGTCTTCTGCTTTCCCCATGCACTCTTACCGCACAAAGGCTCTCCAATGCAATGGTCTGGGGGAAGAAGAACACAGCTAAGGTCTCCCTAAGCAGATCCCATGTCCCCGCTGCCAGTGCTCCCCTGCACAAGGATGCTACTACTTATTATGACTTCTTATGTGTGGAGGAGCCACAGTCCTCTACAACAGAGCACTTCCCCAGCCCAATTTTTTTGCCCAAAAGCTCTGCTCAGGCGAATTTGCAAAGTCAAGGGCCACCAGGTTAGGAAAGCATAAGCTAGACTTCTCCACGTAACCCTACTTTTCCTCCATCCGCGTACAAACACTGTAATACAGATTTCACATGCAAAAGGCAGTCTGCTTTCACCCCATAGGCTTCCTGTCTGCACATAACAAAGTATTATACACAATCTGCACAGGTTCGTCATTCTCACCTGCTTTACCCGTGTTTACTTACCTCTCTCTATCCAATCTTTGATCTGAACATACTATTATTAATTTCCTGCTGTGGTACTTATCCCAATGTACTTGCTTCTTCATGAACATTAATGACATTAAGACTAAGATGATGAGATTAAGCCTCAAACTTTCGGGTCATCCCCCAGCTTGGTCTCCTGCTCAATGTGGATTTCCCCGGTGTTATCTATGGTCCCTACCTAGGAAACTGACTGCCTGGTAGCAGCTCCGTAGTTAGTGAGCAGAGTTAGAGATTCTTTATTGGGTGACTCCAATCATCTTCTTGGTTGCAGGTGAAGACTCTCCCTTTTGAGCCAATTTTGTGATGGCTGCTCCTTGCTATCTGTCAGTGGTTTCTTGCCACCTCTCGGTGGTTTCCCTTTCTGAGCAGGTGCTGCTCAGCAGCTCATGTAGCACCTTCAGCCTCTGCCCAGTGAGGGACAATGAGGTGTCACAGGCTACATACACAGCAGTAGTTCACCAGCAGTTGACCAGAGCTGCCCAGGTAGTGGGAGTGGGAAAGCAGCACAGCAGCAAGCAGCAGCACAGGCTCTCCTAGAGTAATCCCTTCCTGCCAGTGAGTCAGAGACTTTAACCTGCTCATATTACCTCACACAGAGGTTATGTGATTCAGATGCTACCTGATCACTTGGTAAGTGTGGTAATGCACGTCTAACTGTGTGCCAACAATGCCCTACTAGTCCCTGAAAGTGAAAATTTTGCATGGAGTGTGATGGAGAAGCAGGATGACTCCAGGTGATCTCTTTCCTCAGCTCCTTGACAGCATGAGCTAGTATCTGGTCAAGGGGGAAGAGAGGGCCACATGTCAGAAAATGAGGGGAAATGAGAGGAAAGAAAGATTAGAAGATACATGTCCAGAAGACAACACATTCAGCATTTGAGAGACAGAACTGATAGGAGGCATGTGCAGAAGTCTGCCACAGAGAAGGGAATAAATTGTTCTCACTGCCCACTGGGGCTGGACAAGAGAACTGTAAGAGAACTGCTGCTAGACAGTGGTGGCCAGACCTCCTCATCAGGAAGCTGTAGGTCTACAGCGCACAGGGATGCCGCAGTAGGTTGTGAAACACATGTTCACGTCTGGTTTAGGCAGCATTTATCCTGTCTTGGGACAAGGGGATGGAGCTGGTGACCAGAAAGACATTTCCAGGGCACCAGCAAGGCACCTACTTTGCCACTGCTTTCCCAGGTAACAGGGACAGAATAGTTCAGGCATCCCTCCCTGTACTCGAGGCTGGGGAGCAGCCTTTTGCTCTAGGACTATCTATTGCTCTGTTCCAGTCACCTTTTCTTCTTGTGTCTCACTCATCTCTACCAGCTCCTCATTTTCACTGCCATCTCCTGCTTGCCATCATTAGTCTATTTCTGTGATCTTCCCTTTCTTCCCACATTCCTTCTCAACAGCTTCTGGCTTGTTCCCCCCAACACTTCCTACTGTCATCCCTGCAGTCTTCACCAACCAGGCCCTTAGTTCTCCTCTTCTTCTACCTCCTATCTTTCCCCACTAACACTCAGGGTGCTCCTCCCCTACATTGTTTGAAGTCACATCTATTCATGAAGACATGGAAAAGAGACTCATCGCAAGTTCTCACACACCCCAGGCTCAGTGCCAGTGGTGCAACTGCAGAGAAATCCTTGCTCAGCGAGGAAGGATCCCTGAAACAGCATCCCAGGCTCTCCTGTGCCCGCAGGCTGGTGAAAGCCCTGGGAAGGGCTGGAATGAAAAAAATGGAGGCACAGCATTGGGAGAATTTAGCAGACAGACTCTTATAAACCTTTGCCAAGCAGGGGCACACCAAGCTTTTCGGAACTTAAAGCCTGGTTAGCTCTGGGTCGCTTTTTTTAATGAGGGTAGAAACCAGTAACATATTGATCCCTTCCAGAGAAAATGTCAAGGCCTTCCTCCAAAGTACTCAGCGAAAATGCTGTAAGAAAGGAAAGATTATTACAGCGCAAACCAATGTCATTTTCCTAAACATATTCTCAGAAACCAATGAATCATTTTAGCCATTTTTTCCTCTTTTAATTAATTAATTAATTAATCATGCTGAAGCAAGAGACTTAGCATGGAAAATTTTAAGTAAATTAGTGACTGGCAATGTTGTGAGCACTTATAGGGGGGAAAAAAAGCGCAGAACAAGACAAAGATGGCTAACTTTACCCATCGCTGCTCCTAATATAGAGATGGCATTTGCACAACAGCAATTACCCCTCCTGTCAAAATTATCAATGTGGTCATGCTAGTATCCACTTGGTAGGAGTTTTTCCTGAATAAAGGCTGAGAAAAATATTGAGAAAGAACATGATGTTGCCTGATAAAATCATGGTGCAAATAAGAAAGTGCATTAACACCAAGTATTGTATCTTATGAGATCTGTGCTTCCTTGTCGGTCAGAAAGCCTAGGTAGTTTACAGAGCACACAAGATCAGGAAGTCCACCAAGATGTTCCTGGCACAGATTAGTCACAAGACTCTCTATCCAAGGGTCAGTCACATGTCTGAAATAAAAATTAAAACAGCAGCAGTTGACAATCTGTTGGTCTGTGCACATAATCGATCTGCACTATAATGGTCCATGGATCACATCGTACACATATGCATGCCCATTCTCATATTGAACAACCTCCATGACAAGAAGATGTTTTTTGTGTAGGTCTAAACAGCAAAGTACAACTCTGAATTGCAAAACAGAGAGAAGGGACCTCACTGAAGAACTGCCAACATCCTGACAAAATCGCCATAAAAAGATCCTTGAGGAAGAATTCACTAGAAATACTTGGAGGGGCTTATAGAGACCATGCCTCCTAATTGAGGAAGGAAACGCTAAAGCAGCAGCCCCAGATTGTTACATCCCTGTTTAGATTTGTCCCCAGAGAGGGGATAAAAGTCTTAGCATTATAAAATCAGCAGTTCTAGAACACATTATTGCAGGGTCATGTCTAGCAACCCAACTTTTCGGTCAGCAGAAGCAGAGGAAGATAGCACCATTTCCATCTATCAGCTGGAGATAGATGAGGCTCCTGAGGGGACATGTGCAGAACACCCATGCTAAGTATGATAAAAGAGGAACAGACATTTGTAATTAGTGATGCCATTAGATTTGCTGCCTTTACCAAGTGCTGGTGGCCTAGAAAGTGACACCTATGTCAAACGGTTTCTACCAGAGAGAACATTTGTGTCCTGCGCATATGGAATTTGCTTTTATTAATTTCCCTACCCATTTTTACATCTTAAAGGCAAGCCATCTAAATTACACTTGCACCTTTGCAGCAAAAAGCAGAACACAGGGTCACCGCCATGAAGGAAGAAGACTCAGAGAAGTGTGCTGCGGGAGGCCATGTAGGGAGGATGAAAAGGAGAGATTTTCATGAGCAGTCACAGGGAATGAGCCCAACAGTGATAACTGAACCCCACACCTGAAAGCATGGACCTATATTAGATAGCTCAGCAATTCACCCACATGTTGCCAAAGCCCATGGCATGGTTCCCATCCTTTTCACTAACCCCACAGTTACATTCCTCTACCCACAGCCCATACCAGGGTAATACGGTACAGGAAGGAGGTTCAGGATGTAAGACACAATGAACAGCAAGTTCTAGCAACTTTCTTACCACGCTGCATGGTATTTTTTGCTTTCTTCAAGACTCCTTCTGCTGCAGACTACCAGCAGAAGAGCAGGCATAGAAATAGAGTGTTAGTGGCGCCTTCCCCAGATAGATTTCACACTTCTAAGGCACAAATCAGCATCACTTTGATCAAGTGCTGTGCACTGTGTATGGTTAATGACGATACAGCACTCCCTCCTGTTCTTGCTGTCACAGCGGCTCAGTGAGCCTAGGAACCAGAGGTCTAAAGCTTCTCTACAGCAAAAAGTACACTCTGCAAACCAGAGCATCAAGGTCCTGTGCTGCAGCATCTCATGTTCCTCCAGAACAGCAGGCTCATAATAAGGTTACCCCTACACCATCTCTGCTTCCAGAGCCCAATCCCACCACATTCCTGCTTAGACTGCTGAATGCAGATGATGCAATGTGTATCATCGTCACTGTTACCACAGAAGGATTCCCCTGTGTGGAATGACTTCTCCACCAGCATTACCTACATGGTACACCTGTGCTTTGCACCGCACTGTAAAGCAGAGATCTCAGTCCCATAAACATTGTGGGCATTACGCACTGACACATCAAACATTGTCCCTGCTGTTTCCTGTGTGATCCATATGATCTGACAGGAAGCAGAAGCCTTATGAGAGCATTCTTAAGAGTGAGCACCAGGTCCCCCCAGGACAAAAGATGAAATATTTGCTATGACATACTAAAATAAGCCAACCCTTCCTTTTTTGGAGCCAGCTTGTGAACATGTAGGATGTGTGTAGTCAGATTAATGTCACTGCCAGATAACAACATCTCACACAATAATGCAGTGTGGAGAGCCCCAGCAAATGTCAGTTAGTGATCACTGTCATATCAGCGAATTGCAAAAGAGCGACTGCCCTGTTTGCTGCTGCCCCACTGATTTTGTAGAACTTCAGCACTGACCCATGAGCAGCCTTTAAGACTGTGCAAAGGGAACATCTCTTTCCTTTTGTCCATGATCATACCTTTATATCAGGTGACTGCAAGTGACCAGAACTGAAGGCACACACTGAAGCAAGTCTGGCTTAGGAAATGCAGTCTGGAACATACAGAGTGTAGCTAGACACTGCAAAAGGGCAATACTGTGGGGTTTTCTTCCCTGGTATTTAGGTGGATGCAGTAGGAACCTTCGGAGGTTTTCATTTTTCCCCAGCATTTTCCCATCTGTACTCTCTACAACCCTTCCTCAGGCAGACTCAGATGAACACAAAAGTGACCATGAAGAGTTAAAACCGTCAATGTAAATTGATTTATTTCTGAAGTAGAGTCTTATTTCCTATACCGCTTTGCACCCTCATTTTTATGCAGGTGAAAAGACCTTTCCTTTCATACAAGTGTAAATAAATGTCCAGGGCCAGGCACAGCCACCATGAGATTTACCGCTTTCAAACCATGGAAGCAGCCAAAGGAAAAGGCAGTTTCACAACAAATGTGAAGATATCAGACACTCCCTCATACTGGGAAAGAAACAACCTTTATAGCACAGACTTAAATCCAAGAGAAGTAGTATTTTAATTTATAACAAAGGATTCACAGCTGCACCGTCAATAATCAGAGGGTAACAAGCAAGGCCACACAAGGGAAACGTCTCACCCATTACCCACATAGGTTCAGGGAGTGTCTCATCTAGATCCATCATCTGCCCAGGTATTTGAGCAGTGACATCAGCAGCGATCAGCACTTGACAAACACCTGCCTGAGCTGGGGCAGTACAGCCAGACCTAGGGATGGCGCAGAAAGTGTAGGTTTAGGTTGCACCTATGCTACAGCAGGAGGTCTGAGAACAGCAGCCTGCAGCCAGCTTTTGGGCAGCCAATTTGGATAACGCAGAGCAGTGTTTGCAGGCTCCGCAAGGACCCTGGCAGCGATTGCCTTCTCCTGGAGGAACCTGGCCTCCATCGAGCATTTGCTGCCTCAAGGTTGTGTCTTTGCTGCTGCAGCTGTCACTTGAGTCACTGAGAAAACAAGAATGTTCAAACAGCCTGCTTATGTTCACTTGTGCTGGAGTCTGCCAGGTGTCCTTAGCATCTAAAATGAAGAGGAAAGCCTGTCTGGTATCATATAAAGGACTTTCTAAAGAGGTTTCTTCAGGGAAAAAAAAAATCTAATATTATTTAAACTCTGAAGTTCTGTCTTCCACAGCTGAAGACACAGACATCAGCCACATACCAAGTAATGCTGGAAGAAAGGCAGAAAAGCAGGAGAGATGTGTCACAGCCCAGTCAGGGGCTGAAGGAGTGTCTTATGGAGAAGTCAGCAGACTGGTACTGGGAAAATAGGTGCTTAATTCCCATTGCATAGGCCCTGTATGACACTGAGACACACATTTCCTCTGTGACACATAGGAAACAGTTTCAGCTGTCTGAGCTCCAATTCCCCCTCTGGAATTGGGATCATCTGGTACTCACTGTTCCACTTGTCTCTCCTAAGGACCAGTCCCATTGGCATTCAGGTGCTTGTCCAAGTGCTGTCATCATGGGCTAATCAAACCCTCAGGAGAGGCGCATCCTAGCACACTGTGGTAGCTGGTGTTTAATGAGAAAGGCTGTGTTGAAGAAGCTTCAATCCATGGAAACAGAGCCTGTGCCATGCTCAGCGCTTGTAGGGCTGGCCTGAGGAAAGTGGTGGGCACAGCAGAAAAATGATGGGTGGGCTGGTGACTGCAGCTTCTCTGGAGGCAATTGGGAAGGATCTTGCTGTGGTCGTTACCCTGGTAGCTAGGGGTGTTATGTGGGACTCTCTCATCCCCCTTGTCACTTCTGATGGCAAATGTGAACAGCCTGCCTAGACTTCTCTCCCCTGCTAGGCTCAAAATGCTGAGTTGTGCCTCCCCATGTGCCAGGTATAAAACACTCCAGAAAGATTTGTTCCATATACCTATAAAACAGTTCGCTATGAAGCTCCACTTTCGCAGAGACTCCTCAAAGAATGCTTCACTCATTGAGAGCACCAAGCGATGATGTTCCTGAGACATCCTACATTTCTACTACGGGTCTGGTTAAACACCCACTCAGCTGCCAAACTGCAAGTTATAAATAGTGAAGATGATTCTCCTGCCTTGAGGTGAGCACCCTCTGCCTCTGAGCATCCCCTTGGCAGCATCCAGGCGCCCCTTTCCTCATTGCTGTCATTGCTGCAAAGCAAAGAGAAACACATTTGCAAAACCATGGGTGCGCATGGAGGAGCGAGGGCTGCTGGGTACAGAGTGGAGTGGGGACCCGAGAAAGGAGGAGCCAGGGAGAAATCATTGGAGCACATCCTCCATTAAAGTAAGTTGAAGTGGCCTCATTGACTTTGCCTTGCCCTGGCTGGGTTACGCCTCCTGTGCCGTGTTTCCTGAAATAGGGATCCACATGTCTGGCTCGATGAGAGCAAGCTGTCCTAGCAGTGTTTAGAAGCTATGTAAGTGGAAAGCATTTTTACAAAGGCTAATTTGACATGTAGCATTTCAGGAACTTACAATTTATTCCATTCACATTTCTAACCAGAGACAGCATCTTTATTTTTATGTTTTGTGGGGAGGGAAAAAAAAAAAGGAGAGAAAAAAAAAGAACCCTGAGCAAATAATAAGATGTGTGGGTGGGTTGGTGTGTAATACTCCAACCACAGGGCTACAGCAACATTTGGTCCCACTGACCTTTTTGCTCAAATTAAGGTTATTACTCAACTAATGACAATGGTCTGCTGTCTTACGTCTGTGGATTAGCCCACAGAAAGGGTCATAACAAATACTTTATAGTTTGACATATGCAGGTGACTTCAGACTTGATCCAAAGTCTAAGGACAGACTGTTCTTATATGCAGACTTACTGAACCTTGATTTAACCCCAAGGTATAGGAAGACAGAAAGATGGAGAGGTAGCAAGATAGGTAAGTAGATATATAGCTGGTTTGATAGAAAAATTCTATGTACGTGAAAATAGATCTAGTTGGGAAATTTATGCTGTGATCTTTTTGAGGGTAACAGACTTTCTACAAACATCAACAGGTTTTGTTTCCAAGGACTTTTTTTCTTAAGTTTTCCCCTAGGAAAATCAAAACTGTATATTTTAAATCAGATAATTCAGCGTGACTGACTATATGTTATGTTGTTGACCTGGCCCAAAATACTCTCAAGTACATTTGCATTTGACTGTGATGCACTGTCTCCTGAAGCATTTGCATTTCTTTCCCATAATAAAACAGTCAGTCTTTTGGTTCAAATGAGGAAATGGACCTACCATTAAACCTGGGTTGTGTGCCCCCATACAAATATTCTTTATAATACTGAACAGACTCAAAAGGAAGCATTCTGTTAAACTGAACAAACTGACTCAGAATATTGACCTGGCAAAGTCAAATAATCCATTCCCCACAGAAATGTCAATAACAGCAATTTACAGGTGTAAACATTTTAGATTTTTTAATTCAAAAACCTCTGTATTTTGAATGTATATTCCATTGTTGTCATAAAACACATGCTGAAGCATCTATTTCATTAAATAGAAATTCTGATTTTTGTCCTGTTCTCCTGCTGCACAGCTGCAAACGCGCACACACAAAAGGTAATATTTTCCTAGCTCAAGCTATAGAGCAGATTTGCTATTATGCAAAATGAATTATGTCTCTGGCATGGAGACCTCATAACTTACATACTTAGTATTGACTACCTTCAAATGAATCCTAGAAAATTTGCTGCTTGAAGTTGAATATTGCATCTGTGCAATATTTCTGCTTTCAAAGCCAGAAGTGCCCACTGAATGCTGCTAATACAGATTTTCTCTTTACAATGAATGAAACACCTGGGCTGAGACACAGAAGACCTCAGGTCATAAGATTTGTGGCACGACAGAATGATACTAAACTTTGGAGTTCAGAACCTTTGAGCACATGCCCCAGGAGCTCACTTGATAAGCAGCGAGGCTCATCCCCAAGGCCAAGCTGCCTGCGAACCCTTCTGCTGCTGAGCCATCTGGTCCCAAGGCTCAGTTCATGTTTTCAATTTCCCACTGTAATTTGCACACCCACAATTTGACATCTCCTGGGGAAACAGGGCCAGGATTTTTTTGAAGATGTGAGAGTTCACACATTTACATCTGACTCTTCTTAAGGATTAGGAGCTCCATCAAATCCAAAAGAGATATTTGGAAATATTCACCAAATCTGGTGCAGTATAGACTGAAAGATGGAGGTTTAACTAATGCGCTAATTTTGAGCCGTATGTGGAATTGGCTTGGTGTTGTTTGTTGTCCTCTAGGGAGAAACAGGTAATCCCAGGAAGAAAAGGAGAAGCAGGAGCTGGAAGGAGACCTACAAACCTGAGGGTGAGAAAATGCAGGAAGCATTGACACTCTAAGAAGGTGGATGGAAGGTTGGAGGTACATGAGGGAGGAAGCTAGCGTTTATGTCTCGTTCTCACTGGTTTCATATCAGACTTATCACCCAGATCTTCAGCTAAGGGATATTTTGAACCAAACCTTCAGCAGTAAAGCAGTGTATCTCCATGTCACAAGTACTGATTTAGCAACAGAAGGATCACAGAAAGCAGAAAATGAGTCCTTGCCTGTGGACTGCTTAGTCAGACTTTAGCTATCCCTGAGCCCCATTTGCCCTAACCTCTTTTTAGATGTCCACTGCCTTTCTAGTCAGTCTAAAGGAAGCTAAGAGACCATATCCATGGTCTAAGCTGGTAAATGCATGCATTAGCACTACAGTAGAACCAGCTGATTGTTTACTCCTTGAAAACACATCCTAGAAATTTCTGTGGGGCTCTCATTTCCTTAGTAGTTCTGGATGTCTCACCTAAACCAGAAGGTTACAAGTCCCTGAAGCTACAAAACTGTCTCCAGCTTTCCCTCTGAACACCACCTGAGCACAGTGAGCAGAAGAATCCAACAAAACAAAGCCAAACAGCTTCACACTGTTATTTTAACCCAGGAAAGGAGATGGAGGGAGGGGGTGAATGAACCACTCAGCATACGCTGGGAAATCATTTCATTTTGGCTGATGGCCTCTTGTGGCTGTGGTTTCTGCAACGTCTCTGTATTATATCTGTGTCAAGATGGAACCAGCCTCCTGAAATAGACTGAACAAGCTAGACGGGAGCTATTTTAATACCCGGAGCTTGTTCTCTTTAGACTTTGTTGAGTGAGGGGAGAGAATGGAAGAGGAGAGACAACAAGCCAGGGTGATGTTATTTTAACACATGCAACAGAGCTGTCAGAACATAGCAGTTTGGCTGTCTCAGCACACACCACCACCACCACCCGCCCCATCACTACTACGTGCAAGGATGCACAGCCTGAGCTAGCACCTTTGTAGACCAGAATTAGCCTGGCTTGTGTATGCACACACACACATCATACTGGAAAAGCATCATGGTTTCCTTCTTGTCTCATTGACAGGGAAAAGTGAGTTAATATCTCCAGAAGGGCGAGTGCAAGGAATGATGGATGAGTTGACAGAAAGGGAGGTGGACTTCCATTACCCGAGATACACACAAGTCACTCCCCTGTCACTCCACGATAATAGGTTGGCCATCAGGGTTCTGCTCAGAAAAGGAGGGCAGCTTCTTCTCAGCATCAGATGTTGCAGAGCTAGGAAGGGTGGTAGGATAGTATGCAAAGCAAAGTCTCGTGCTTTTTTGTACTTGCAGAGAGAGTTTTGATACTGTGGTGCTGTGTGATAAGAGGGTAGGCTTCCAGAGACTTCATCTACTGAAGCAGTACAAACCAGTTCCTTTCCCAGGCCTGCCTGGATCCTGGTTTCATGACAGCTCAGACCACAACTTCCCCTCAGTTCTTCACTGATTTTGCAGCAATAAATAATATGTCTTGAAAATATACTCTTGGGTTGCCAGTGTTGCCTTTTCAAATCTCAGTGGAGGAGAAGGCTTTAACATCTTCACCTGGAGTGTTTCCCTACATTTCTGTACAGAAGAATGATATTAAATTCACATTGAATGACATCAAATGTGTCTTGCTCATGGCACACTGTGCAGAGGGCTCAGCTCCTCCTTGGCAGTCTCAGACTGGGTTATCCTGATTTACACTGGGCCCACTGTGACCTGATATAACACAAAACAACATAATCAGCTCTATCCCTGACACAGGACAGCTCCACTTTCTTTAACAGAGGAGAACAAAGCCATATAGCACTTCATATCAGCTCCAGGCTGGTCAGAGGACAAGTTACTTCAAGCAGGGTATTCCTCAGGACCAGATGAAGCCACTTTTGCAGTCTCTTCCAATTGCTAAAATCCTAAAGGGGGAAATCTTTTGCTGCCCCAGTGTCTAGATTCCTCTTTGTCTTTGCACACCCTCCGTGTTGAACTAATGCCTGAATCCCTTGTGACAGCCCTACATTACAGCAAAAGAGCCTAAAACCATATGTGAAGCATACTGCTCCTTCTTTCAAGGTTAACTTTAATTTCTTTACCCTTGCAATCAGACCTCCCCAACAGAGTCAGCCAGTGAGGTAATCTCTATCAGATGGAAAGAGCTAAAACGTGACACAGGAGATCTCAGCTCCATTGGCTGCTTATCTCAGTACCTGCAGCCAAAACAGAAAGCTTACCCAGGCTGACAAATAAAAATACCTCTTATGGGCACATTCCTTGCAGAGTACACGAGGGAGTGAGCTGAGAAAACAGCAGGGGAGGGCAGCAAGCAGCAGTCCAACAGAAACAGAAGAAAGGATAGATTAGATAGGTAGGTAGGTAGGTAGGTAGGTAGGTAGGTAGGTAGGTAGGTAGATGGATGGATGGATGGATGGATGGATGGATGGATGGATGGATGGACGGATGGATGGATGGATGATAGATTGATAGATAGATAGATAGATAGATAGATTATTCAGTAGGTAAGGGGGAAAACCACAGGTGAACAGCTATGAAGAGAGAGACAAGGACACAAGTCATACAGGGATCACACTGGTTTCACTAGCAGTAAATGTCATGGCAGGCAACACAACTGTATAATACAGTGCTTTCTCAGGTATGCTCAGCGAAATCCTAGCCCTGTTGAAGACTATGGCCAAAATCCCATTGACTTCTGTAATGCCAAGACAAATGGAGCTGCCCTATGTCTCCCAGGACTCAACTCTGGCTCCTGTCAAAATCTCTCCTGCAAGCTGATCCTGCTTCTTCAGTTTCACCCATCACACTGCCAGAACCAGACCCAAAGGGACAAGCAGAGGATAGGGATGCATAAATGGCTAGTTTGTGTTTTTCCAGTTTTCCATGTGTGGTGACAAGCAAAGCAGGCAGCTAAGAGCAGAATTTAGCCCGTGCAGCCCATCACCCTTCAGAACAGTCTCCAGCCCTGGCAGGATTTCATTCTCAATGTCGCTGTACCTTGTCTCTTCCTAAGGAAAAGAAACAACTCCTAATTACTACAAAAGGTAGCTATAAGTCTTCAGATAGCTCAGAGCTTTATCCAAAATCACTGAACAAAGCACCAAAGTTGCTCTCCACAACTACCTGAAAGGAGATTGTAGTGAGACGGGGGTCAGTCACTTCTCCCAAGTAGCAAGCGATAGGACAAGAGGTAACAGCCTCAAGCAGTGCCAGGGAAGGATATTAGGAAAATTAGATTGGATATACAGGAAAAATATCTTCACAGAGAAGAAAAGTTTAGTGGTGGTCCTGGTAGTCCTGGGGTAACGGTGGGACTTGATTATCTTAAAGGTCTTTTTTAACCTAGCTCATTCTATGAGTCTATGAAAAGATTTCCACTACCTTTGGAGAGCAAAGTGTGAAGTGGCATAAGGCTGGTCTAGTGGTAGATGCGTTGTAGCCAGCAGAGCCAGCTCTCACAACAGAGGGGAACGCAAGACCTTGCTCTGTCTTATTTCTCACTGTGATCTGATTATGCAGTTATCAAACCCATGCAATGTGGCAGCACATAAAACCTTCAAAGCATTAAGAACTCCTTGCAGTCCAAAGCCACCACAGGACATGGTGTTCCCAGGACAGCTGAATTCTCTGCAGTTTTTGCCTGGCTCCCCACACCTCACCTTGCTAAGTTCAATGTCAGAGTCATTAACTTCAAGATGTCCCACTGCAAAGGCCAGGAAAACTGCAGGACAGTTACCATTTGAGATGAACATCACGGCTGACAGCGCGACTTCTCCAGCATTCGGGAAATCTCAGCTGCAAGATAAACCTTCCTCCAGTTGGTTGGAACAGACAGCCTCGTACATGGAGTGAGTTTCTACAGGAAGACACCACATGTCCTTCTACACCAAATATGAGGGCATTTGTTCAAATTACCTTTTTCATCCTTCAGAAAAAACCTAACCAAAAGTGAAAGTAAAAATATCCCCCTCCAACATACTTCAGCACAGCAAGGCATTCCACTTTTCCTCTGACAACCACCATATATGTCCTTGTGCTGCTCTGCTGTTCAGAAACCAGGTCATGAAGGGGTTCTAAACATCCCTGCACAGAACCAACTCAAAGCTTCTCAGCATGGTAGGGAAAAATTAATTTTGTTTCCCTGAACAAACCACTGGGACAAATGGGTGAGAGAAGTTCACCTTGCTGCACTTTCTGCATCTAGATTTGGGGTAAAACATGGTCTCCAATTTTTCTCAATAGCTGCCTACCACAGGATCCCAAATCTACCCTCAGCAACAGTGAACATCTTTGGAGTTTCTTGTGCTGTGGCATTGGCAAAAGAGGCAATAGCTTATGGTGATTCTGCTGCCTCTGCAAACCAGTTGTTTGTTTTGTCAATGTTTAGTGTGAGTCATATCATCAATTAGGAGAAAGAGAAGGGGAAGGGGACCTATGTCCAATGCAAGAGGAACTCCTGTTTTACACCCCTGTGATTCTGGCACTTTGGTTTCAGTGGGTGCACATGTGCTTATACCAGGTGATTTGTTGACTTAAATGCTACCATGGACATAAGCAGCAAAAACATTGCCTAATCACGAATAGTTGTCACCTTGTGAGGCACATGTGCTCAGAACCAGGTGCATGTCACTTCAGTAACGTTGCAGGGTATTACTCTGACTTGGCTATAAAAGGAAGGATGGGGGGTGAGACCCAGGGAAGATATGGACACTGCAGCAGGTACTGGGAATTGTTCTTGGCTCCTAGCAGCATTGTTTGATCTGTTTAGCAGGTCATGTGCCAGCCAGCTGCCTCTCTACATGTGTTTAGGCAGCTCCTGCATGTCTGAATTCTCCTGGCCAGCTTTAAAGGTTGCTTTAACTCCTTCAGCTGCCTTAACCCCCAGAAGGCAGGCTGTATTAGAAGAAGAAGAATAAAACCCAGAAGGGCTGGAAAGCAGCGTGGGGCTCGAGTTAACGGACAATATTTTTTGGAGTGACAAAGGAAACAGGGAATTTACTGGGACCCTCAGATTAATTGCTGTTGATAAAAACTTGCGCTCATCATGCTCCTGAGAGGTGTTTCCTAACATGTCTTTGCTGAAAACTAACCAAGGCAGCCTCTGCTCTCGCAAGCTTTGAAATCCTGCCATGGAAACCTGTAGCACAGGATGAAGAGACAGAAGCAGCAGCAGTACACAGCACAACCTGGCATTGAGAATAACTGGCAGGGAGAGGTTCTTATGCTGTCATGCCATGCATCTTCAGTTGCATGTACCCTTCACAAAAGCAAATACTAAACCTAGAAAGCCTGGAAAAAAGTGACACTGTTCACCAAAGCTTGTAGCAAATCTGTGACTCTGAATCCTGGCATGAGAGATGCCTGCATGGATTTTTGTGCCAGCAGAAAATAGGACCAAACTTTTGCAGGACTGGAAGCATCACAGGACAGCCAGGTGATCAGGCACAGTCAGTGTGGGTTTAGGAAAGGCAGGACCTGATTGACTAACCTCAACTTCTTCTATGACAAGGTGACCCAGTTAGTGGATGAGGGAATGGCTGTGGATGTTGTCTACCTAGCCTTTAGTAAAGCCTTTGACACTGTTTCCCACAAAGTTCTCCCGGAGAGCCTGTCTGCTCATGGCTTGGATGGGTGCACTGTTCACTGGGTAAAATACTGGCTGGATGGTGAAACCAACAGGTATTGGTGAGTGGAGTTAAATCCAGTTCGCAACGGGTCACAAGTGGTGTTCCCCAGGGCTTGGCGCTGGGGCCAGCTCTGTTTAATGTCTTCACAATGATGTGGATGAGAGGATCGAGTGCACTCTCAGTAAGTCTGTAGATGACACCAAGTTGGGTGGGAGTGTTGATCTGCTGGAGGATAGGAAGGTTCTGCAGAGGGATCCGGACAGGCTGGGTCAATGGGCTGTGGACAGTGATATGAGGTTCAACAAGGCAAAGAGCCAGGTCCTGCATCTGGGCTACAGCAACTCCATGCAACGCTACAGACTTGGGGCAGAGTGGCTGGAAAGCTGCTCATGGAAAAGGACCTGAGGGTGCTGACTGATGGAGCTGAACATGAGCAGCTTGTGCTCAGGCAGCCAAGGCAGCCAATGGTAGCATGGCCTGTATCAGAAACAGTGTGGGAAGCAGGACCAGGACAGTGATCATCCCCCTGTACTCAGCACTTGTAAGGTTGCATCTCGAATCCTGTGATCAGTTCTGGGCCTCTCGCTGCAAGAAAGATGTTGGATTACATTCAAAGAAGAGCAACAAACTGGTGAAGGGTCTAGAGAACGAGTCTTATAAGAGGAGGATGAGGGAAATGCAGTTGTTTAGCCTGGAGAAAAGGAGGCTTGGGGGGATCTTATTGCTCTCTACAACTACCTGAGAGGGAGATGGAGCAAGGTAGGTGTCAGTCTCCCACATAAAAATCAATAGGATAAGAGGAAACGTCCTCAAGTTGTGCCATGGGAGGTTTAGATTGGATATTAGGAAACATTTCTTCACCAAATGGGTTGTCAAGGATTGGAAGAGGCTGCCCAGGTAAGTGGTCGAGAAACCATCCCTGGAGGTGTTTAAAAGACTTGTAGGTGTGACACTTGGGGACATAGTTTAGTGGTGGACTTGGCAGTGCTAGATTAATAATTTGACTCCATGACTTCATAAGTCTTTTCCAGTATAAATGATTCGATGTCTGAGTTCTCTCTCCTGTGGCAGATGTCACAACTGTTGGCTTTTTGTGGCTGGGCCTTAGAGACTTCTGAGCCCTGCAGAGAAAGCCCCCAGGTATTGCTGTAAATGTGTCTATCTACATAAAGAAAAGGACGTTCCTGGAAGGTTGCATTATAAGGTAAAACAAACCCAGATGAGCTGGGATGCCAGGTGGGTATTAAATCAGCAATGACAAGCTCACCTGGAAGTCTGGGTATTGGAGAGCATCGCAGAACAGTGGAAAGACCCTTTCGCATCCAGTCCTCTGTTACAGCAAACAACCACAACATACGAATGTGCTCAAAAGCACCTTTGTAAATCAGGTTGGCAGGTGAAGTCTATCAAAATAACCTATTGGAGTGAGAAATCCACAGGCCAGTTGGCCAGCAGCAACGAGCATAGTGGCAGGGCAAATCAGACTGCAGTCAGCGTCAGCAACCAAGATGGATTTGTGAGATCAGGACATTGGCACTGTTCCTGGTAAGTATTTGAATAAGATACCAGAAGCATCATGCTGGGACAGATTTTACCATTGATAAACTGCTTTTATAAAATTGTAGCTTTAAAAATACAAGGAAATTTTATCCTTATTAACTTTTCATGCCCTAGCCCCATGCGCTACTTTCAGCAGTGACAAGAACCACTCCCTTGCTCAAGCTTTCTGCTGTCCACACATGCCACTTTAAAAAAAAACCTATATTGCTGGGTTTGGGGTTTTTTTCCTGAGGGAGACAGGGGAGAGAACATTTAAAGATCAAGAGCTGAGAATTTACCATATCAAAGTCGCTTCAGGCTTGACAAAATTCCCCTTGTTAACTGGGAGCAGCCTGCAAGGAATTACAAGGCAAAATCAAATATTTGAAATGCTTATTCCTATTGTTACACCACTCTGTTTGACTGCTCTGGCAAACCTGCTGTCAGTTACAAATTTCTTCCCTGTGCCAAGCCAACCCAGCAATAATGAAACGTGCGTGCTCCTGAGTTACCTCGGGTTCCCTGGCCTCCTGGCAGCTATTGCACTCTCCTACCTGTGCCTATGGCTGGGCGGTGCTTTGAAATGGGTGCATGCTCATGGTGGCTGCAGCCCGTGAAGAAGACATCTGGCCACGTGCAGGCTCCTCGCCCACACTCCGCTGGCACGCAGCACCCTCAGGCTGAGCATCCAAGGTGAACTCATGCTTGGCAGCCAGGGCACATCTTCCCTGGTGCCTCTGTCTCATTCGTTCACACACCTCATCCCCCTCCACTCCAGCCTGCCTGACCACCTGGACCCCACACCTAGTGAGCATCTAGGTCCAAGCCAGTGAGGCCATCACTGCATTCTTATGAAACTCAAATACATTTCAGCTGTCAACTGATGACAGATCTCCCAAGAAAAAATGCCTTCTACACTGAATGTCTGCACAGCCTGGCCCCAGAGTGACTGCATGTTTGTTGAGATCACACATGGCCCTATGACTTCATCACTGACAATACCTCTGAGCGTTAGGGCAGACTGTTACATTTAGGGGATAAGAAAATGTCAACAGTCTCCCACCAGCATCACCACCACTGGGGGACCCTGTCCCTGGGTGGCAAGCCACCAGCAGACAAGCAGCCCAGCATGACCACAGCACCACTGAGAATGTGCATGGTGTCCCGCACTTGTGCTCCCATGCCCTGTGGACTCTGTCTGGAAACCCTGCACAGCCCATGATCTGTCTGCCTTGGCAGAGGTGGTGTAGAGACAGCCACACCTCAGAAGTAAATATCTGTTGCTGAGAGCCACCCCTCTCTCATATTGGCTTCCAGGAGGAATCACCCCAGGCTGGAAAGACACCATCCTCCTCACTTATCACTTGCAGGAGTCCTGAGTCAGCAACTGAGGTGATGGGGGTGCCCCGTAACAGCAAGCAGCAGCTAGATGTCTAATGTCTATGGCATGCATTACGGCAAGTGGTTATGCAGTACCTAGTTCTCCTCCATCCCTACAGTGCATCACCTGCTGCTTGCAGGCACTGAGAACCGATATCTCCACTTCTGCACTTTGCAAGAAGGTGGCCTAGCATGGTTTCACCCCAAGGTCCTGAAAGCTGTAAAACTTGCATAAGCTAGTGACAAATACTTCTCAGGGAAACACACACCCCTGGGTTTGGATTTGGAATGTACACAGTTTTTGAGGATTCCCTCTGCATATCAATGTGGCTTTCATTTGGTACGTGAATTCACACACAAAGGGAATGGTCCCATCTGCAGCCCTCGGACAGAAGACATTGGAAAGTTCTCAAAAGCAATGCTATTACAGTGGGATAAAAATCTCCAGAGGTGAGTCCCAAGCACAGCTTATGCCTGACCATGTACAACTTTCAGAACAAAACTAATTCTAATTTTCCTTTAGGCAACATCAGGAATCACCCCCGTACAATTCTCAAATAGACATTTGTCTCAGACAGAGACGAAAGCGAAGTCTGGCTTTTGCACTCAGCTATGTCATACCTTTGTGGGTGTATGTCACCAGTGCTGCAAGCTGGCAGGTCTGTTGGTGTACCCAGTGCTGCGTTCGCATCCTGGATTCTGGTTCCGAGTTCTATCTCTTTACTTCCAGCCCAAGCAGCACATGTCGTAGCTGGGATATCCTACTGGACCTTTTCAGGAATACAGAATGCCAAAGCTCATTAGCAGCCCTTTGAGATCAAGTAATGACATAACATTGAGGAGGCACAGAGTGATACAGAGTCTTCAGAGGGAGTGCGTGCAGGGCCTGCAGATGCCCTGAGAACTGCACACATTTGGACAGGCTCACCTTGAGGCATGGTGCGGTGCAGCTGCCACCTCCAGTGTACATTGTTAGCTCTACCTACTCTGCCTGTGTTTTGCTTGGTTGAGTGACTTTGAGTTTCTTCCACGGCTCAGGATGTTTCCTGTGTGTTCCCTCTGCTGGTACTTTGTTAGAAGGGTCAGGCATTAATTTGTGTGGTTTTGTAATTGACGTGCCTGCACCTGGAGGTCACAACAGCAATTCACACCAGGAAGAATGAACCACTCAGAGGAAAACCTTGCTCATTTTCCGCACCACAAGGGAAGTCTCTGGACACTGCACATGACTCAGACGTGGTCCACAGCAACTGCAGGATTCTGGCATCAGCCTGGTGGTTTTTCAGGGCTGCCTGTTGCGCTCTAATCACCTGCTCTCATCGGGCAGCTGCACCAGCATGATGGGTTTTCCTGCCTCTCCAAAACACAGCACTGGCCAGTGGGCATGACAGGGTTTTCTGTTGTCATTTTTCTGCATGGCAGACATCCTGTTTGTCTGTGGGAAACTGCTGCCTGGGAGGAAGTTGTGACTTCCTTGTATATACTGCATACTACCTGTTCATTCCATCGTCACTCTAAATCTCAGGACTGAGATTTTCAAATTGCTCAAAAGGCTTTGAAATTCGCATGTTCAGCACCATCACGGAAGAACTGCAAGCTAAAATGCTCAGTGCTTGAAACACCTTCAGTTGCTTCAAAGCATCCCTCAGAGCTTCCTGAGTGGGGATTACATCGGACAGCAGTGACCAGAAAAGACACTGTTTGGAGCAGGAAGGACTCAAAGAATTAGCCTCTTCACCCAACTTTCAGTAAGACAGCTCCCAAGAAGAAATTCTAACACATATGGCCTTGGAGACCCAGAGGTTCAAGCAAACTTCAGTGCCAAGTGCTCACCAGACCTGGTCCTTCCCTTGTCTGTCACTGAACTGGGAGTGAGGCCCAAAGAAATGTAGGTAGGTTTTGTGGCAACTTTAGCCCTATGTTCCTAGCCTGGATCCCAAACTTCTGTAAGCCCAGGTGCGAACACATAACCTGCCCACCAGAGCAGAGAGTTGTGGAGCATGCTTCTTTAGAAGCAAGGACACACAAATGCATGCAAAGGTTATGAGTGTCTTTCTAATGCTTTGGTGTTTTCCTGCACCAGGTGGAATACAGAGAGGGGATGGGCAGCCCTCTGGGGACTGCGCAGACAAGGAGATTGTTTCACTCACTCGGTATCTGTAAGGACACAAAATGAGTGTGATAGTGTCAACACAGGCTCTAATTAATGTTTTGTCTGATGGACAAAACCCCTCTGGAACTGAAAAGAGAGACTTGGGAACTTCAAATGAGGATGGTGATACAAGGTGGCAGCCGAAGAGGAAGAGAGGAAAGTCCAGTATAATGTAGACTTAGTCCTGATTTGTACAAGAATTGTACACATCCCCTACCTGTCTCCATCTGAGGAATGTGAGATTGTATGGGCTGCCCGGCTCCCCAGCCTGGTCCTCAGTTCTCGCAGGCACTACATTTCAGAAATGTATTGAATTCCATCTTAAAAGCGGATGGGTATTTGCCTGGAGTAGAAGGCTGTTCCAGAGCCAGTTACTGAACACAACCCCTCCAGGGTCACGGCATGTTTAACAGAGGTCATGAGCTCACTGGAAAAGTGATTGCAGAAATGCAGCTTTGGCTAGAGGTTGAGTAACCATCAGAAGCAGTATTGAGGCTCCTTTTACTTTACCTCCTAATTCAATGTCTTTGCCCTCACATTCACTGCCTTTGTGCCATTTAAGATGGAAGAGTCAGCATGCATGCTCCAGTAGCTACCCATTCATTGTTTATTTTTTTATTACCTGTTTGCCTTGAAATTATCTCAGTCTATTCTGCAATCCCTGGACTCCTTCACAGAGCAGCCTTAAAGTTACCATGTAAATCACAGGTTTCCTCATTTTATATACAGACAGGGAGCAATAAAGAAGCTATAAAAAGAAATTTGTCACTTTTTCAGCTTATCATCTAAGTGTAATTTGATGGTACTTTACACAGGAAAGAAGCTGACCTCTTGCCTATACTATCTGTCTGGAAGAGGAGAAGAAAGATGGGTTTTTAAGGTAGAAAATTCCTCCAAAAGCAATGAGTTAATGGCACAGAGATGTCTAATGGCCCAGTTGCCAGGCCTAGGTTTCACCTTGGATCACCTCTCCATTGAGAGGAAAAACACATCCCATCTATCTATGGTGCCTGTTGGAAGAAAGAGTTCAGAGCAGCAGGGACCTTGATTTACAGCCCAGCTGTCCTCACTCATAGGACATGATCAAAGCATCAGCGATCCCCCACTGGAGTGATGGGAAGAAACGGACGACTGGCTATCTGCTTGGCATGTTCAGCTCTAGCATGAGGCCAAGGCAAGCACTTTGTTTTCATGGACCAGAGCTTCTCAGAGTGGCTGCTGAGAGGAAGTGACTGAAAACTAATTCTCAATTAAGTTGGGGAACCAGTAGGTGGGAAGTTCCACTAAGGCCAAAGGACTATAATCTCGTCTAGATGTGACCTTGTGTTAGGAAAGAAAAGGGTGTGAGACATCCTGTCCCTAAATTTCCTGGTGTGCCCTGGAGGAGGTCATGGCCCTGAAATCTTGTGCTCTTCTTCCACTGAGGGCTGGTTCACCCATTTGGAGACCCAGTTACCACAACCTGTGCAGACCCCCCCATCAGACACAGAGCAACCTGGGATGCAGGCCTCCATGTTGACGCGTGGGACGAGGCCACAATCCTAGTGTGGTTATGTGACATGTGTGCACTCTCCAAGGCTGTAAGTCATGAGCCAAGGCTGAACTCAGAGCAGAGATGACTGGAGTCTCCTTACTCCTTGACTGCAGCATGTAAAACGAGGACATCAGCAGCAACACAGCTCCACAGGGACAGACAGCTTAGCATCCTGGAGGAAAGGTGCAAGGCACAGGACATGCCTGGTGCTCTGCTGTTTCCAGAGCATGGGGACGAATGGTTTCTTTGGGATTTGAGGGCAGGGCTTGCATAGCTGTGTAATTGTATTGCCGACCTGAGTTAGATGGCACAACACACATTGGTGATGTCTGGCTTACCAAGCCTGGCTCACCTCTCAGTGCATGCTTGGAAAACGAAGGGCTTCTACCCATATTAAGCAGATAGATAGGAAAACTGGCTGAAATGATCCTTGTGATAGCAATCCCACAGTTTGCCTGCAACCCCAGCAGCACCTACTCCACCACAGCATAGTGTTGTGTGTGTTGGATTATTTCATCTCTGCAAACGTCCTGAGGAGAAAAGCAAACAAGGGTCTTTGTGGAAATGTCCCGCAGGTTGCAGCTGAAGGGACGGCTCCAGGACAGCCTTGGGAGGTGCCACTCGCAGCCTACGTAGGACAGCACAGCCACGGAGCATCTGGGCTTCATAAAGATACTGGGTCCCCTCCCCAGGGAAGGCTGCCAAGGAAGCTGATTAATGCCTGGAGAGATGACTGACCTTTCCTGGTGAACCTGGGGAGGGAGTGGTTAGTGGGGAAAGGGGCTGTGATTTTGGGGCATAAATATGAGCTATAGGAAATAAGGGAATCCTTGAGTCACCAAAATGACAGACCCAGCCAGGAGGGATACAGGCAGGACAGTCGCTGTGGTAAGTACTCTTTGGGCATACATAGGATGGAGGTAGTCCTTTTTGGACAGGGATAGTTTTCACTTAGGACCAGCCCTGCAACCTCAGCTGTGACACCTCAGACTCCCAGACTGGAAAATACAGCAAAATGCATAATTCTACCTCTAGCTTGTTTATTCCCTTGGGTCCTCCAGTCACGTCCTCACCTTATCCTCTTAGCTCTAACCCTCCACATTTACATCATACTGCCTCTGAATGGGGATAGCTCTTAGCCTGCATAGAAGCTTGCTTCTTCAGACCTGCTCTCACCAAAGAAGTCACAACCTGAGGCCCCAGCCACCTGCAGAGCCACCCTTCCCTAATACCACCACCCTCATTGAGGGAAGTGGTTGAAACGGAACACCCATGTCTGGTCTTGACCCCTGGCACTGTTGCCATTTCCAGTTTTATTCAGTATGGTTTCCTGGATAAACAGCTGGATTTTCCTCTCCTGACCCTTCATAAATATTATTTCAAGAGTTCCATTGAAATTGTGTAAACAATCACCTGTTTTCCACCTGCACACAATGTTTTTGCTGTCCTTTAATATGCAGATTGGTCTTCCTAGTTCCTGCTTATGTTAGCATTCCCCTCCAGTGGCTCCCACTTCTGTTTACCTCTTAAACAACAGGTTATCGCCTTTCACTCACAGCCTTGAATTTCTTGCATCCCAAATAGTTTCACAGTATTTCAGTCACAACAATGACTGAGGATTCTTACAGCATTGGAGGCCTGTGACTACTTCACATAGATACAAAGGGTTCTGTCAAAAAGGCCCATCCTGCCTGGGTTTTCTTCTTTGGAGAGCTAAAATGCTAAATCTTGATGTCTTATATTACTGTAGGATATGAGTGAGAAAGGGGGAACCTCCATTTAAGTGCCTGAAAGTTTGTTTTTTTCCTAACTGTGTGATTTGGTCCAATCATCCCTGTAGGTATTTAGAAGACATGTAGATGTAGCACACAGGGACATGGTTTAGTGGTGGACTTGGCAGTGCTATGTTAATGGTTGAACTCAATGATCTCAGGGGTCTCTTCTGACCTAAATGATTCTATGATTCTGTAAGTAAAAGGCACACTTTCTCCCCATGACACTTTATTTATTTATATTCTTTTATCTATCACAGCTACAACACAAATATGGGAGACTGTAAATGTGAAGGGATGGGGTGAGGCAGCAGAAACAGTCACCCCATCTATATTTCAGGATTTAGTGCAACCATAAAAAACATTCCTGATAAAATACTGGAAGTAAAATCAGCAATGACTGCATCATCGTCATAAAGGCACTGAGAAGTCAACTGAAAGCAACCACAAAAGCGATTCTCAGAGGCCTCCAAATTTTGCCGACATACTGCTACTGCTATCTTTTTTTGTACATATTAGCTGCCAGCCCATCTTGAGCAACCTCTCTGAAGCAAGCTGTGGACAAGTGTGGCAGCCAGAGGCTGTTTTTCCTCTGCTTTTGTCTTCTGCTTGAAGACCTTTGCTCCCTCAGCAAATCCTGACAAACTATATGGCACTTGAATGAACAGCTTAACAGTAAACACAGAGCAGGACCAAAGGTGAGGTAAACAGGAGGCCATGAAAAGCAAGCAGCATAGCCCAGCAGCTCTCAATGATCCGGGAACAAGGGGCAGAGTTGAGGTCCAAGAGTTGGACTGAGGCTGATGTTTGCTTGCCCCTGAGATCACAGGACACTGTTTTGAGGACCCTTTCCAGAGGGTTCCTGTAGGAAATCCACTGGCTATTAACAACAACGTAGAAGGGAAGAGCAAGACGAATACTCACTGCCTGGTCACCCATCACCCTGGCCTTGTTAGCAGGAATGGGGTCCTCCTGCGGTTTATCCTCTCTCTGTGAGCATAGCTCCCTAGGACAGGAGTTTTCCTTTCACCAGGTTTGCACAACACACAGATCCAGGGAGAATCAGTGGAAATACTTACTAATAGATAAGTGTTGTTTTTCTAAGAGCAGGCTTGCATTGCTCTTGGCAATATTTGACACAGCCAGCTTCAAAATGCTTGCCCTGGCCCAGGAATGTGGAATAGCTCAGCAGGACCACACCGAGAAGGCGCCTCATTTCTTGCAGAGGAGGCTGGGATCAGTTGCTACCTCTCAACAGCCAAGGCTACCTGCAAGACCTGAGCATACTTGCCTTCCCCCCAGCACCTCTATGAACACATGTGGCTTCACGGTGCAGTGAAGAACAGCGTCAAGGGCCCAGCCGCAGATCCAGAATGACTTCACCAGGTGATACATGCTTGGAGCGCTGCATTTGCATCGCACCAGCTGCAGACCTGCCAGCAACATGTTGGTGAAGCTGCTTCTGCATTACAGAATCACAGAATAGTTTGGGTTGGAAGGGACCTTCAAAGGTCACCTAGTCTAACCCCCCTGCAATGAACAGGAGCATCTTCAACTAGATCAGGTTGATATTTGTCTCCATACCACACCTAGAAGGGCCAAAGCTGAAACCAGTGTCTGCAGGCAGAGCAGGCTGGAATGCTTTTAAACACAGCTTTTCATCCTAAAGTATGCTGTGATTAAAAGCATTGTTTTTAATAACCAGATATTGATGTCAATGGAAATTTCCTCTGGCAAAATATATCAGTATGGGCATCTCCTTTGTTCTGGGTTGAGAAATACATCTTCATACATTTATAAAATTCAAAATTTTATCCCAGTTTTCATTGCAAAGCTTTTAACTGCATGAGAGCTCCTCAGCTTGCACATCCCCATATGAAAGACTTGACATATTGGAGTTTTATTTCCTTCCTTAAATCACGATGGCCAGCTGTTATTTATTACCAATTAAAACACCTTATCTTTTTTTTTCACAGATCAAAGTGTCTCCTGTTTGTTTTGTAATGAAGCAGTTTGACACTTTCTGTGTTTGACTTTTTGTCAGACTGTTTCATTACAAAACAAACAAAGGTCACTTTGATCTGTAGAGGAAGATAAGAATTTTTTTAATTAGAACTGTATAACAGCTGCCCTTAATTGGGTTTAAAAATAGCAGAATGGAAGGCTTCAAACCTCTTGCCATATATTCTGCACTAAAACTTGATCCTAAACCAATGTGAATGAAACACAAAATGCAAAACCCAAGGTCCCAAACTGGAAACTTTCGGAGAATCCATTTTGTAAGGAAATTCCAAAAAATATTGATTTGACTTGCAAATATCTTTCAGAATTCCTCCTCCCAGGGAAAAGTTGAGGGCCTCACCCTGGAAATCAGCAGGCTAAGAACAACTTACATCACTGGCCCAATTTTTTGGCATGTTAGGACAAACCACGGCCTTGGTGTTTCCCCAGCTCCTCAGCGCTTCTAGACACTGAAATAGCCACATCTGTTAGATTCATATCTGCTGCTCTGAATGAACATTGCCTCAAGCAGCAGAGTCCTGCTTTTGGCTGGCACCTAATCGTACTGCAGATGAGTAGTAATAAAGCATCTTTTGGCAAGGAGACAGCATTTCTTTCCCTTTGGGTTCACATTTTGATGCAGCCTTTCCAGAGACAACCACCCCTGAATTTATTCCCCCTAATTTTGAGTTGGGCACAAACTTCAAACACCAGACTCAGAATCTCTGCACCAGCTCTGTATCAAATTTTAGGTCAAATCCAGACTTCCAGCCCTCTTCTCCAAACCAATTCTCCAGCTGGGCACTAGCCGCCTAAGGGAACAGCTTCATGCTTTCTGATCGCAGCAGCTCCCAGCAGCAGTGATTCACCCCAAAATCTTTGTCTGGAGGGGAACGCCGATGTCTGCAGTAGATGGGTGTCTTCCCTGCTGCTGACTCCTACCCCTGGATTTTGCTCCTGCAGGGAGACAGATGAATGACTACCAGCTTTCACGTATCCCAAGGCCAGAGGCATGTCTCATTTCACCCAACTCACCGGAACATCACCATGGATGCCAAAAACAGCCCTCTCTTCTGAGAGCATCGGGGAGTGTGGTCTGTCCCACTCACCGCTGCAGAGGTCCCCAGCACAGCTAAAGGACCTGCTCTACATGAAAGGGATGCATGGAGATGGGAGGGAGGGCAAGGGAGAATGGCAGTGTCCCTCCCAGCAGCCTATCTCCACCAGAAGCCAACACCACATGCTTCATGGGAGGTAGTAAAACCCTCATAGTGGACAGTTATGCAATAGGCTTCCTTGTCTGGCTCGCAGCAACTACTGTCGTGCGAGATGAAGATTTATACCCCGTGTAGGTTTTTATCCCAGCTGGTGTAGGGGTGGATGATATTTTTATTGCTCCTGTATGGAAAATGTGAGAGTAATGTCTTCCCAAGCTCTTGGCCCCAGTCGTATTTTCAAACAGTGAATTCCACAGGTTACATACTGAGTAACACAGCGTGTTCCTTTATTAGTATTGCAGGTGCAGTATTTTAAGTCTTGAGCTTTTTCTTTCTCATTCTGGTATTTTAACAGAGGTTAAATAGCAGGGTCTTATATGCCTTCTCCCTGCCGTTGTTCTTTTCATACCCCTGTCACATCCCTCTCACTAAATTAATGATCCTAATCTTTTCTTTCTGAAATTCTCCTAGGTCCTCTAATAATTTGGATCATCTATCTTTAGGTATCTTCTATTTCTGATATGTCTTTCAGAAAAGTGACAAAATCTGTGCACATCTTTTCAAATGCAGGCATCATTTCGGTTCATAGGAAGGTATTATAATGCAACCTTTTCAGTGTTAGCTTGCTATTGCGATCGCTGATGCTCAAGGAGCCTTAAAAGGACCTTGATGTTTTCCTGAGTAAGAAATAATTAATTTAGGGCCTGTCATGTTACATAAGTAGTTTAAATTGATCTTTCATGTTGCATTACCTTGTACCTACCCATGCTGAAATTAAACTGCCAGCTGCCTACTCTGGAGATCCTCACACTCTCCCTTTTCTGAGTCCTCTCAGCATCATATGTAGCCCTGGAGCCTGGGGTCCATGTTGAGACTTACAAAACCAATGCCGAGGGCCCAGAGAAGAGCAGCAGGCGCCACACAGCCTTCTGGCAATCTTACAACGAAGTGCCGTGGGTAACGTATCAGCCATTCTCCACCCACTCCTGGGGAAACAGCCACTGAGTGCTGCTGCTACACCACGAGCAGGTCTGCAGGGAAGGTGATGTGAGCCCACCAAAGAATGGTTGCTGTCTGAGTGGCTAAATCCTTACCTCTGCACGCCTGCAGGGATCCTGAGGCACTCTTAGTCCAATTTCTGCTTAATACTTGCTCGGTACCAATAACAACATTTCTGCCAGTCTTCCTTCTGCAATCTTCTCTTCCACAAGTCCTGGTGATTGCTGAGCAAGATAAAGCCAAGTCAGTCAAGCTCAACTTGCGAGTGCAAGGCTTAGTGATCCTACTCCATTGCTACATATTTCTCCATGAGTTAAGCTAGAATTTGGTGCACAAATTTAGCTCTGTACATTGGCTCCCACCTGAAACAGTTGCCTGTGGGGCTGCTCATCTCTTTAGGTTAGCTATTTGGTTTTAATTGTGATCACTGACTTAGCACAGGCTGGAGGAGTTGCATCAGCAAACTTGAGAGGAGTGGAAAGTGAGTTGGCTGAACCTGGATCATGAAAGCTCTGTACGTTCTTCACAGTGACAAGAAAGAGCAGAATTTAGAAGACTATTGGCAAGGATCTATAGCTCATCAAGATTTATCTTTTGGTACAAATTCTTGCTGTTGTGAAAGGGGTTTAATTAGAGTTATCTATATAAACTTGGCCAAATCCTCAGTAGTTACAAATCAGCATAGCTTCAATTACTTCAATGAAGCTGTCAATTTACAAGCTAAATACCTATCTCGTAGTACATTCTTGACTCAAACCAGGTCACCTCCTTCTCATAAACACCTGGCTGGCAGTTTTCTCTCCAGGTTCTTTGCAGACTTTTCCTTCTGGAATCTAGCAGGCTCCACGGTCTTGCTGTCTCGCTGGGC